>OW026521.1:115148096-117835596 GCA_932274085.1 Protocalliphora azurea
AAATGGATGGTTGTGAAAGGACTAATAAACACCAAAATTTATATCTAAAAGTCTTTAAAGAGGTGAGAGTTCGATCTTGAACGTGATGTGTAATAGACGTGTTGCGGAGATCAGTGCATTTACTGTGTATAATACTAAAAAATTACATTTTGCAAATAAGTGGAGAACAAAAAAAAAAAAAAAAAAAAAAAAAAAACTGTAATGAGTGAGCATCGTGCTCTAAACTCATACAAAAAAAGAAATGATAATCTGAAATCTAAAGACAACGTAAATTTAAACAACAATAATGTTAATAGTGATAACGACAGAAAAAGAAAAAATCAAAAAATGAATAACAACAATGCTGCAAAACATTTCAAATCGAGTAATTACTACTCTATGCTTGACTTCGAAAAAGACGATCAATGTGCTCAAGAATTGTTAAAAAATATGAGAAACATATAAATGATAAAAACAATAAAATCAATCCTCAAGACTCTCATTCAGCAAGTCAAAACAGTAACACATCAAAAGTAATAACCGATAATACAGTGGTTAATCTAGAAAAATGCAAAAACAAAAATGTCCTCTCAATAAACATTATTGATATTGATACAAAGCAACTAACTTTATCAAAGTTTAAAGATCAATGAATTTAAAATAAAAGAATATAGAAACAAAAAATCTTTATTTATGAACTCAATTCAAAACTTTCAAAGAGTAAAAACATATTTAAAAAAAAAACCAAAACAAAATTTTTTACTTCTACACCCAAAGAACTGAAAATAAAAACATATTTACTTAAAGGCGTAGACGCCAACGTAGATGCAAATTATTCTGCGTTCTGTATGGACAAGTATGGACATCCTGCATCGTATAAAGGATGCGAAAAATACAAACTGCTTAAACAAAAAATTAATGCTAAGAAAAAAGACTTACTAACAAAAAATATATACAATAGAAATATATTCACTAATACAGAATATTCATTTGCAAACGTAGTCAAGGGTAATAGTGGACCAAATCTAGACACAAATAAAGTAGATATAACAATGAATAATCCATTTTTGCAAGAAATAAACCATTTTATGGCGAATATAAGTAATCAAATTGCAAACTTCCAAAAACAACTTAATTTTCAAGTATCAAGAATACAATATATTCAATGATTTAAGGGTAAATAATGGATTCAAACAGTCAATCGAGTACATTTTCAAAAAAAAAAAAAACTTAAATTAATACACATTAATGTTAATTCCTTAATACGAATTATCAAGCGATACGATCTTTATCAATTTATTACAAAACTTAACCCAGATATAGTCCTACTTAATGAAACGAAGCTAAACTATAAACATAAAATCCAATTCGAAAACTATATTGTAATTGGAAGCGATAGTAAAGGCGCAACTCAAGCAGGGGGAACAGCCATAATGATCAAAAACAACTTGAAACATTCGCATTACATAAACAGTGTCACAATTTCTTTCAAAACCTTAGAAACATGCATAACTCGAGTCTATTTGGCTGCAAATAAAATACTCTGTATTATCTCAGCATATTACCCTTCTGGTAATAATGATGCACACTTTAAAAGGGAGATTTATGACCTTTTTGAATCGATCGACCTACAAAACGATAATAATTATTATATTTTAGCTGGGGATCTCAATTGTAAGCATACAATGCATACAATGTGGGGCAACCCTAATAACAACCAAAAGGGTAATCAACTAAATGAATTGCAATGAAATACATTTTAGATGTAGGCTATACACTATGAACACTCCATCTTACCCCCGTACAGGTTATTATTTGGACATTTGTATAGCAGACTGTAGACTACATTTAAGTACTGAAAATAACACAGTGAATTCACTTAAAACTTTGGACTATGACAGCGATCATACTGCGGTACTTATGACTATCACTATGCACAATGAACTGGAAAACTTTTTATTCTTAAGGGATGATCTTAAATTGAATTACAATTATAAAATAACAGATTGGGGAAAATTTAAAAAAAAAAAATACTTAATAGGGATACTCAAATCCCTAATAACCGGAATTTAATAATCACGGAAATAGACCTTCACATAGATAGATTAAATAACATTATAACTTCAACAATTCATGAAATAGTTCCAAAATATAAAATAGAAAATTCATTTAAAATGATTACTAACCTAACTGTGAGAATGTTATATCGGGAAAAAAGTAGAGTGTTGAATATCATAAAAAGGCATAATAGATTGGAGCAATCATTATGGATTGAGGAATTTTCTTTGGCAAAGATTAGGTTGAAGTTGATAAAAAATCTCATAAACGAAAATTTAGTTTTAATTTTTAACAAACGTATCAGGGAAAAACTGACAAAAATAGACCCAAAAGTTTCAATAAACATGTTTAGCCAAACTAAAAAAAAAAAAACTTTAGAAAATTTACACCCTTAAATCTTCAAGAACTAAAAAATCCGGAAAATTCTGAATCCTTGCTTAACAAAGCGGGAATAAATCCGCCATTTTTAAGGAAAGATGACTTGAATAACTACAGAGTTGATGAAAAAATCCAAATGTTAGATACAATAGGAGCGTATTTAGATTCAATCCACGAAAATAAGGAAACTAATCCGAATAACGTTATACACCAACCAGTCAATCAATCCTTCAATAATTTTTTAGAAGCTAAAAAGAATTACGAGAGAGATAAAAAATGTTGATTAACTTTAATGATACGTTTTTATCAGACAATTTGGATGAAGAAAAAACTCAAGATTTTTTTATTAGTAAGAATAATTTATTAAATATTTTTAAAAGTTGAAGGAATAAATTATCGGCAGGTATTGTTCTGAAAAATATTCCTCAAATTATTCAACAATTATTCATTGGACAATGAATAATAACTCATATTTCCCAAGTACCTGGAAAATGAAAGGTAAAGAACCAAATAGTCCCAAAAATTTACGCCCTATTAGCTTATTACTCAATATAAGCAAAATATATGAAATATGTATTGGTAATACAATAAACAAATTTTGCAATAAAAAAAAAGAATTAATAGTGAAAAGCAATTCGGGTTTAAATTTAAGCATTCCACGGTAAACGCTATGCAAAAACTTACTTCCGATATTAATTGGAATTGGCATAGAAATTACTGTACAGGAGTGTGTCTCATTGATATGGAGAAGGCTTTCGATAGCATATGGATTGCTGGTCTAATATACAAATTAATTCAATATAAGCTGCCAACTTATCAAATTATGTTAATATATAATATGATAAGTGATAAAAATTTCTTCATTTATTACCAGAATGAGTTATCAATGGATTACAGCAAGGAACTGTAAGTTCTCCCATTTTGTTTAATTTATATATTTTAGACCTATTAAAACATATCGAAAACATAATTTCCTTTGCAGATGATATAGTTATTTACCACTCTGAAGACAAAATAGAAAAAATTAATTCAAACCTTCAAATATCTTATAACCTTGTCGACCAATATGCAATTAACTGGAACATGAAAATTAATGCACAAAAATGTGAAACAATAATTTTTAGGCCCCTTGTAAATAAATGTTGCTACAACATTAGAAAGAACTTTAAGCAGTTTGAAATTAAATCACTTCTATATGATTGTACAATTCCCAACAGATACGTGGTTAAATATTTAGGTGTATATATGGACAAATTTCTATACTTTAATCAACATGTCAAAGAATACCTTACAAAAGCAAGAAAAGCTTTCATAATATATAGACCCTTATTTTATTCAAAGTATATAGAAAAAAGGGTTAAGATAATAATGTATCAATCCCTAATTAGACCAATTTTAACTTAAACATGTCCAATTTAATTCAACATATCACCCTCAAATATGGAAAAGTTTAGAGTTTTTGAAAGGAGAAGAGCTTGCACTTCGCTATGTAGAAACCCACAAAGTGGTTATTTAAAATACATGTCAAATAAGAAGCTGTATAATAGTGCAAACATTATACGTATAGACAATTTCATAATCAATTTAATTAGAAACTGTATCTTAAGGTGCTCACAGTGTCTAGATAATAACCTTATAATGGCTCCTTTTTATACGAACGAAGAATATATAGTAGAATCCTTAGTTAAATGATTTGTTCCCGCTGAAGCCTTTCTTTACCTTGATAGCAAAAGTATTATTCAAGCTGAAAATGGCACTCCACTCTTTTACCAAAAACATAGACGTGCTAATATCAAAACGGTTTACTGCAATCTAGATCAAATTGGTATACGATTTAGTACAAGTATATCTAACAAAGATTTGCATTTAGTGCAAAAGAATACGAAGTTCAAAAAATTTTGGTGGTTAATCAAATAATTAATAAAATGTCTTTTCTTTTTTTTCTCTAATTTTTATCCCTTGACAACGCTTGCAGAAAAATTTTTTTTCTTTTCTTTTTTTTTTCTTATACAAGAAATATTTTTTTAATATTTTCATTGCAATTAAATCCGTAAATATAACATATTATCATTTTTAATAAAAAATTAATTCTCATTTATAAAAACCAAATTATAATTATATCAAAAATACTAGAGCGTTCGATTAGAGACAGTGTATATATGTATATAAAATGTTATTGTTAACTAGTGTTTATTTTAGTATTAATATCTATTTTTCCTGGCCAATAAACAAGTTCAAAAAAAAAAATATTATAAATTTTGTTCCTACAGAAGTAAATTCTTCCGTCAAAATGAGAGATATAAGAAGCTAATGAAAATATCGTTAATATAGAGCAAATAGATGGAACAAAGCTGTCGAAATTTTCCGAGTAAGTGGTGAAGTTGATAAAAACAAATGTGCGGAGATAAATTCCATAAATTTTATGAACACAAATCACAATAACATAATTTTTATTTTATTTTTAATGTAAATATATTGTAATTTAATGGAATAAAGTTCTAGTTGAGATTTAAATGCATGCAGACTTAAATCTCATTTTATTGCAAACAATTGAATATGTAAATTTTTTCGTGAAGAGGCCTTGTATTCGAATGTGCTCTCACGCACCTCCTCAACTGTTTACAGTAAGTGAATCTAAATCATTAATACGTAATAAAACATGCGACATCGTATATTAAAACAAAACTAAATTTCATTTAATTATTGCATTTGGTTGCATAACACAATGACTTGACTTTGAGTCAGCTTTTTGGTAACCTCAACTCAATTTCCATAACAAACTCAAATTATTTTACTGTGAATAATTGTAATCATATTACAAATAACAATTATTTAAATTCAAACGCAAAATTCTATCATGAAGGATATGATATTTAAAGTTAAATTTCAAATTACAAACTAAATAAATTGTTTAACCTTGAGCTTACTTACTAAAGAGCTACCATCTTAATTTAAATAGATTCGAATTCAAAGAGCCTGTGCTTTTAAATTTTGTATAGCAGTGATTCTAGACATCAAGGAAAACATCAAATACTTTTTCATTTATTATTTTTTGTGACTTCTTTTGTTCATAAACGTTATCCCAATCGTTATTGTTGTGAAGTACAAAAACTAGTAAATTATTTTAAATTATATTTTTGTAGAAAAAAAGTTAAATAGATAAAAAATGTTATATCCTGAACAATTATCAATTCAATAATTGTCTCATTATACCTCACACCACCATAGATGGTTGGGATATTATTGGGCGTTTGTGCTGATTTTTGTAACGCACAGAAAAAATTATCAAACCAATCGACCAATTGACTCAGATTCACTTTTCGAGTCAATCTAACGATGTCCGTCCGTCTGGCTGGCTGTCCATGTAAACCAAAGTACAGGTCGCAATTTTGAAGATAGTTCAGTGAAATTTGGTATGTAGGACTTTCATGACACAAGTACAAAGCCTATTGAAATTGGTTTTAATATTTCACCTAGCCCCCATACAAATGTTCTATCATAAATGGGGTTTAACGATCATAAATGTCTTAAATATAGCAATATAAGTTTCAATCTTTGTGCCAAATTTTATGAAGATCGGTCAATAATTGACCACAGCTCCCATATAAAACCCTCTTCCGAAAATCACTTTAACGTGAATAAATTACATACACATGTTAGTGTCATATTTATATTCGACACAAGTAAGTTTTATATAAGTAGAAATCCCAGTGACATATTTTAACATTCTGTATTCGTATATTTTATTTTACACTTATTAAAAGTATCGATCCCCAATTCTCCACGTGTCTAATATAAGACCCCTCCACGAGAATTTTGATGGGCATACAAAATGGTGTGGGATATCATATAGTCTGGTTTGACTGACTATATCTTTCTTACTTGTTTTTATATCCCACACCACCATAGGTGATTGGGGTATTATGCGTTTGTGCTGATGTTTATAACGCACAGAAAATATCATCCAACATCTATCTTAAAGTATACCAATCGACTCAGAATCACTTTTTTAGTCGATCTAACAATGTCCGCCCGTCTGTCTGGCTGGCTTTACGGCTGTCCCTGTAAACCTAGTGCAAAAAGTACAGGTCGCAATTTTGAAGACAATTCAATGAAATTTGGCACGTTGGACTCCCAGTTCATAAGGACGAATCCTATTGAAATTGGTTATGATCGGTCAACTATTTCACCTAGCTCCTATATAAATATCTATATATAGAAATATGGAAATGTTTTAATGAAATTCGGTGCAATGATGTTTTGTGTATGTGTTAATCTTTGTGCCAAATTTCATGAAGATCGGTCCATAATTGATCATAGCTCCCATATAAAAACCTATTCCGAAAATCACTTTGATGTGCATAAATCACATACACATGTTAGTATCAAGTTTATATTCGACACAAATAAATTTTATATAAGTAGAAATTACAGTGACAGTTTTTATAAGGATCGCTCCATAATTTACCATAGATCCCATATAAGCCCACTTTCGGAAATCACCCTAAAGTGCATAAATTCATATAAATGTTAGTATTAAAGTAATATTCTGTATTCGTATATTTTATTTTACACTTAGTAAAAGTATCATTCCACAATTGTCCACATGCCTAATATAAGACCCTTCCACGAATTATGATGTTCATACACACACAGTGGTGTAGGGTATCATATGGTCGGGCTTGACCCACTTTCTTTGTTACTTGTTTAATTTGTTTATATTTTCTTTATTGCTCAGAATATTTGTCTACCCTATTGCTTGTTTTAAAAAGGTATGATTATATGGCTTGTAAATGTTGAAATCAAATAATATGTATAATGTCATTTATACAATATAACCTTTTCTGTTTTGTCGCAAAAGTATAATTTATTTTTTTTCGTGCTTTTAATGGACAATTTTTTATCTTTACAATATTACTTCTTTCTACTAGGTTACAATAAATTTCTCAGTAGATTGATCCATTCAAAAGTCATTTAATGACCATTAATTTTTTACGCTACAATAGGAAAGTTAGTTTTTTATGTGAATTTCTCTTATATTATTAGGAAATATACAAAATGAAAAGGGATATATAGAAATCGTCCAAAATGGTGCTTAACATTTTCTTTTATCCTCTTCATTGCTTATGTGAGCATCTTTTTCTTGTTTTGTTTGATTTATATCGTCAAATAAACATAAATCACTTGATTAATTTTTTTATGTATCTGGGGCGTGAGAGTGTATTTTTATTTAAAAATAATTTCGATTTAAACGTTTTTTAAATTAATGTTGCTTTTTCGTTTCCATTCTAAACACGTACCTACTATGTAATTTTGATTTGTAAAGATTTGGTTATTAAAGTATATGTGTACAATATATTCCTTTTTTTTTTTCAAGAACAAAAAAACCGGTTAAAATCATAGGATAATATTTTGTGGGCTATGCACATTAGGGTTATAACTTTTTGCAACTCTTTCAAATATACAAAGTACCACAGCAAGGCCTTGTAGAGCATAGAAAAGTATAAAGGAATATGATTATTACCCACAGATTTTTTGTAAGTATAATTTCCGCCAAATTACTTAAGTTTTCGTCACTTTTTAGCTTTTTTTTTTTAATGAAATAATTTTACAAAATTTGTCTAAGCAATTTCTATGAAATCGCGATGTTAATATAAAATTTATTAACAAAAAAATTAATGGGTTTGTTAATTTTTTATTTTACATACTTATTTTTCTTTAGTTGTTAAATTTCTCGACATTTTTGATGTATATTTAAATGCATGATCATTTCCTACTAATTTGGCATGAAATATGTATATGCAAAAATGTGTTAAATTGGTTTCTAAGCAGATTTTCATATTTCATCGATAATAGATAAGTTCTAAGTAGTTTTCTTATGAATACTTGACCATATCGTAATATTTTTCTTATTTAGGTAAAAGAGGCATAATAAATAAAGTGATTGTGATCCATACGTAATACCTAATTTCTACCATTTAAATATTTAGAACTTTATATAATAATTTTTCAAACAAAAGTATATAAAAATTGTACAAATGCATTTTAGAAATTACGTTCGGTGCGTGAAATTTTTTGTCCAAATCAACTAAAAAGTTCGATTTCTATTATTAGCACAATATTGACTATATGATGGTGCTATGGAATTTTGAGGTCCTAAAAAGTTATAATCCCAATGTACATAATAATTAGTATTCATAATAAAATGTTTAGTAAGTATAGAATAATCTTTTGTTTTATTGTTTGAATTGTGCACAGAAGAGCACAATAATATTTGAAAATTAAAAAAAAAAAAAAATACATAGGCCAAGTAACAAGAGTTTATGGTAAATTCTTAATGTAATGCATATAAATGTATGTTACTGCTGTGTTACACATTTTCAGTTTGTAACGATGTAAATTCCACTATGTGATGGAGTGGAGCTCCCTCCAGAGTTCGTTGCAAATAATTTGCTTTTAATAGTGGCAAAACACAGGAGAGTAATTTCTTTTCAATAACCGCCGCTCAGTGGTTCCAAATTTTTTTTTGGAAATAATTCTGTAACTTATGAACTGTTATCTAAATAAAATTTTATACAGTGTTCCGAATTGATTTGGCTCCCTATTGGGTCACGGTGGTAGAATGTAGACCTCCAAAGTTGGTCACCTCGCGTATGCAATTTTCTTAAAATTCGCAAAGAATTCATTTATGATTTGAATGTAAAATACATATAGGTAGTTCTCGTAAATCTCTAGAAAAAACGTGCCTACATATGTAGGTTATTTCTTTTAGTTTAATATATATATATATATATATATATATATATATATATATATTTATATATATATATATATATATATATATATATATATATATCTTAAAACAAGTCTATCTGCAGCGTTACCCACTTTAGTCGCCAATTGCCTAATTTTCAACCACCTGGCCACTTTTTTGGCCCCTTTATTAAAGTGGAACTAAATGGCGATTTTTTAAACTTATGAGCTAAATGAGAAACTAAGTTGTTTGAAATATTTCGACCCATTATATATTGATTCCGATGAAGAAATTAATTATTTTGAGATTATTTCACAATATAGTTGTAAAAAAAGATCTGGAAAAAATTGCAAATGAACTGAAACTGTAAACCTAAAGCCAATGATAAAGTTTATAAACAACTTTATAAAATATAAAATACCGAATCTTTTTGAACTGGATTGTAAAAATTAAAAAATAAATTTTATGAATAACTCTACTTTCATAGCAGTGCCTCTTGTCTAACACACTTAAGGTCAACACTTGTGAATCTGTGCTTTCATTCCTAAATTTGTTAGTCTGAGTGAAGATCTCGTGCAAAATTGTAGAAGTTTAATTAAAAAAAAAAGCAGAATTCTTATGAATTAATCCATATTTTTGCAATAATAAAAATTATTATAAATAAATTATTTTATTATTATTAAAATCTTATTTAGTAGTTTTTCCTAAAATATAATATTTTTTGTTTTTATTCTTATCAAATAAACAAGTTTTAAGCAGTTTTTTTAGAAATTGAAGCAGTTGGCCACTTTTTTGTCAAAAAATCTATTTTTTGCGACTTTATTTTTTGAAATTACTTTTTAGACACTTTTTAAAAATTCTCAACAGTAACGCTGTTTATCTGTATTGCCCTAAGATTTCATTGGAATACCTCCTCTCGTTCAAATAGCTCCAAATATTAAAATTATTTCTCAAGAATATACTTAAAATATAAATTTATAATTTTTCAGGTAATAGGCTGAAGAAGTTTGACAGTATTTAATATGTTTTCACAAATTATAATTCCCTATGTCCTAAAGATTCCTACAATATCAAATACTTTCATAAAATGTTTATACCTTTGCTTAGAACTAACAAAAACTTTGTCTTCTTAGGTAATTTTTAGCCCCTTTTTTCCCAATTATTTTTTAAAATTTGAATAACATAGCATTGCAGTGTTAACTTTTTATGTTACCACTTCATTGTGCCTGTACTTGAACTTGTAACATGTCTACATTTCTCATGCAAAAAAATGAAAAATTAATAAATTTTACAAGGTTTATAATTACTATTTTTTCAGATGTAAGCTGCATATACAAGTATTTGGTATATCTGAACTCATAACATTGTGTGAATTATAACTGATAAAATTAAATTAAATGCAATGAAATTTTTCCAGACCGTGACCCGAAAACATAAAATTTGGATTGTAAGTATATTTTGAGAAATAATGTTAAATTAAATAAAAAAAAAAAAAAAATTGTCAAGTAAAAAGCAGGCTTGTTTTAAAATCAGGAAATTTAAAATATTTCCACTTTTTTGTAACAAAAATATCCAAAGTCCCAGTCCGGGAAAACTTGTTTTTTATTCCATAAAAATTACCACCCAGCCATTGTAAAATGTGTGACTCCAAAAATATTTTTTCCGTGTTTAACCAACATATGGAGGTATATAAACAATAATTTTTTTTATTAGTCTCGTCGTTAACATTTGAGAATTTTACAAAAAAAAAAAAAAAAAATTAAATAACTTTTTTAATTTACAAAGTTTACAATGAATATTTTTAAAAAATTGTAGGGCCCAAATTAAGCCACCAAGTAAAAAAAACTTTAAAAACTAGGCTAAAAATTGGAGTAAAATTTGCTTCGACCTAAATATTTCTTAAACTAAGAGAGATAACCTAGATATGTGAGCATGTTTTTGTAGAGATTAATATGGACTACCCATATGCATTTTGTATTTAAGTCATAAATGAATTTTTTGGCGAATTAAAAAAATAAATACCCGAGGTGGAGGTCTACCCTCTACCCGCGTGACCCGATACGGACCTAGGCTCCTCCAACTCAACTCGAAAGGACCTCAGATTTGACAGTGTAAAATTTTATTTAGATATTTTCAACGGTGCACAAGTTACAGAATTATTTCCAAAAAAAAAAGTTTCTGCGACCACTGCATGCCGTTCTTAATACTGACCGTTCGACACTGGCGATATAACCACTGTTGTCAGATTTGACATTTTTTCTAAAAGGGGATTCAGAATTATTTTCAGAATTTTTTATATGTATATATATTTCTTAAAAGTAAAACTCTTAGCAATATAATGATTCTATAATGTACGCTTTTATTATGAAACGGCCAATAAACACTCTACAAAAGGCCAACACGCTTTTTAATTTTTATAAAACTTAATATCATAATCATTAAAAATCCTTAGATTGCAATATTAAGTATCCAAAAACATTTTTATTTTTCATTCAAAACTAAATTTTGAATATCGTCGATGTACTTAAAAAAGGTCTAAGTGTTTTTCTCTCAAGAGCCAAGGTAAATAAATATTTTATTGCTTGAAAATCATACAAAATGGCATATCCATAATTTTTTTGTATTTATCTTAAGACTTAATAATACTACTTGACTTTCATAATAGGCTAACAATATGAAATCAATATTGTTTAGGTTTCAACGAAATCAAAATGGATAAGACACCACGAATGCTGATGAAGTGTGTAGCGGCACCACATTCTGCTGGTGTCTAATTATAGTCCACAAACTCTGCTTTGGTACTGCCAAACAGAGACAATAAGGCAATTTTGTTCATGGTCCTTTGAACCGGATGTCGGCTTATGACATTACTGTAACCACATCTATAACAGTGTTTACGAAACCAGGTTCAATCTCTCCTTTACTTGCCCCAAACGAATGATGCTGCTAATTGAGTCTCTCAAAATTACACCCAGTGCAAGGCGGGTGCCATGTTTAGGTTTCAACGAAACCAAAATGGATAAGACACCACGAATGCAGATGAAGTGTGTAGCGGCATAGAAATCCTTTCTGCTGGTGTCTGATTATAGTCCACAAACCCTACTTTGGTATTGCCGAACAGTGACAACAAGGCAATTTGCGATTGCAAACTTGTTCAAATACGATAACAAGTAAGAAAATATAATCGGACAAGCCCGATAATATGATGCCCTACATGATTGTATATATGCATCGAAATTTATGTAGGGGTCTTATATGGAATATGTGTCTAATTGTGTATTTCTATAAAACATACGTATAACTAGGACCATGTATATACTATCATTTATATGGTATTTATACATTAGGGGAATTCTCGGAAGTATGCCTTATATGGCAACTTTAGTCAATTATGGGTCGATCCATGCAAAATTTGGCACTATATTATATTAAATATTAACTCAAACGTTGTGCACGTTAAAGTAATTTTAGGAAGAGAGGTTCCTATGGGAGCTATAGTCAATTATGGACCGATCTGCTTGAAATTTTGCAAGCGGATTTATATTCCTATTTCTATGTCATTTACGAGTGTTAAAATGCTATTCCGGGAGGAAATTTTTATTGGTGCAAGGTGAAATAATGAGCCGATCATAACCGAATTCAATAGACTACGTCCTGGTGTAGAAAAATCATTTGTAGCAATTTTCATAAAATTATCTTCAACATTGCGACCTGTTCTTTACCCACAAGCCTTATATGGACAGTTAGCCTGTCTACCATCCAGCCGACCAGACGGGCGTACGAATAGATATCACTAAATCGACTCAGAAAGTGATTCTGAATCGAATAGTATACTTTAAGGTAGGGTTCGAATGTTTTTCCTACGTTGATGTAGGGTATAATTATAAAGTATACCAGATCAGAGATAACTGATTTCGGCAGATTTTTAAGATTTTCAAAACAAATAAGATGTGCAACCTTTTTCGTACGAATATAATTTGAAATTTCACCTTATATGGGAGGTGTGGGGTAAAGTAGGCTGATGGTAATTTTTGTTTCGCAAGTTTATATCGATAGAAAATTTCATTGCCGTACATGCTTTTTTTTAGGCAATATCCGCGTAAAATAGGAACGGGAGTTACAACGACAATATTTTTTTATAAAGCGATTTTTTCTATTTTTTATACCAAACGAATTTTGTCGAAAGGGATTAATTGGGCCAGACGGTCCGCCTTGAGCCCTATCGTTCTTTCAGTAGAAATACAGATAGACGAACATAGATCGTTATAGATTAACTCGTAAAGTAAAAGCGAGCGGCTAAAATTTGTTTACATTTCTTTAATCACAATTAAAAGTGCTACTGCATTTTTTTAATCAAGTGGGATAAGTAAAAGCGAGCGCCTAAAATTGAAAAAATTGACCAAAAAATCAAATGTATTGGTTTCATTTTCAATTAAATTATTTACTACTTAAGACATTCTTAAACTTTTTTGTCTATGATAAAAACTATTTTACTTACATACATGTGTATATAAAAAAACATTTTTCTTTTCACACAAAATTTTTGTTTTACCAATATTTGTTAAATTGCAAACAAGTTTCGAAGTAAAAGTTTAAGCTTCTTATAGTTTTTTTCTCTCTCTCTCTCTAAGCTACACTTTTTACAAAATTAGATTTAAACAAGAAAAATTGGCGTGAGTGAACGACTCGTGAATTTTTCAAACAAAAATCGTCAAATCGCAACTTTGGAATTTTTACGACAAGAAATCATCAAATCAGATAAATCGCAACTATTGCAACAATGACGACGGCACATTTGTTTTAAATTAAATTAATTTAGAAATATTTGTAGATAATATAGAAATTACATTTTCTTAACATGAACTTTTTTTTGGGTTGTCGAACTTAAAAAATGAGAAAAATAATTAAGTTATGGTACTTTTAATACCGTTTTTTAATTGTTTTTTGAAACTACTTGTAACATACCAAGCTAGTGAAGTAACATATTTTGGTGCGAATTGATTTTTATAAAGTACAAAAGGTACAAAGTTTAATGTTGTGATACAGACGGGTCCTTTTTTATGTATTGCCCGCGATTTTTTAAAATTTATATGAGGTGTAAATCTCATATTAAATATATTTTTTTCTATCAAGGATTGAATTTTTTTGCGATTTGAAACATTTTTTCAGAAGTTTTGAAAATTTTGAATTTTAATATTTTTTTTAAATTGTTGTTTTTTTCCATTATTTTACATATTTTATGGTACGTACTGTGTATCGCCATTCTAAAACCTAACATTAAATCAAAATAAAAACAAAAATACAACCTACCAAAGATATTCCCGAAAGCGAAAAAGTTACACAAACAGTTTGTCGTTTCGATGACGCATCCCTAGAAAAAACCTACATAGACATTTAAAATTAAGCTCTGCAAACGCATACAGAAACATCACCACAAATATCTGAACTACCCTGCCAACTGCCAACATTTTCTATCCAAATTTGCACTAAAGAGTAACCTCAAGATGCTTTTGACAGTCGAATATGATATAATTTTCTTATCCAAGAAGAGTCACCGTGCGGGAAGAAGTGTGCAGCAGTTCTAATACTTTTTTAATGACGGTATTAAGGAACAGAAAAAGTCACTATTTCTGTCGAAATTCTAACTTAATACCATCAATATTACTATCCAAACTTTGACTAAATAGTATCCATATTTATTTTAAAATAGTAAAAGAAAAAGAAGTTATTTTCCTATCGAAGAATAGTCATCGTTCGGGCAAAACTGTATCGTAGTTTTGATACTTTTTTAATGACACTATTAAATGCTTTTTTGTGTGACGAATTAGAGTCATTTACGGTTATTCAAAATCGTTTTTAGTTGTGCTTAGGAAAATCTGACTTTAAATATTCAATTTAAGAGAAGAATTTTTAAATATAAAATTACACCAAATTGCTGATAAAAAATAAGTATTGAAATCAGGCGTGAATCCACGGGGTAGGGGTGATATAGGAAATTGACCACAACAAACCATACCACAACAAACCTATACCTAAAATTTTCATATTTAGGAAATAATACACTCTGTTATGTTATAGACCTTCTTGAAATATAGGAATCCATAATATGTTTTTAAGCGGTTTGAATCATAATCTCAAAATAAAAAAATGTGAATTTATAGGCGAAAACGTGAAAAATCTTTTTTTTTTTTTTGGGGATTTCAGTCTTTTTAGTTTTTTTTTTTGTTTTGTAAAATGTGGGATTCGTTCTACAAAAATCTTAAAGTTTTTTACAATTTCTCATTTTCAACAATTCACGAAAATTTCGTTAAAATATCCTAACTAACAAAGATTTTATTATAGATATAATATTTATAGTTTCTCCAAAAACCATGTTTTTTTTTCTCAAATAAATTAAGTTACTTAGCTAACATAATTCTTTATTATGTAGATAAATATTAAAGTCAATATCTTTTACGGAACAGAAATTGCGCTACTTTAAAGTTTAATAAGATATAAATATTGGAAATCGGATAGAAAACAAAAAAGTTTGCAAGCAATGAAATATTTCTATGTCAGAGGTAACCTATTTCGAGCCCTAAATGCCCCATATGCTCCTGAATGGCATATAGAGCCCCCATCCAAATTAAAAATTATACGTTCCTCTGCTACTTCGATGTGAAATCTTGTAAATCCAGTCAGCCGATTAGAAATTAAAGATTTCTTCCAAAAAAAAAAAAAAAAAAAAAAAAAAATCGAGAAAAAGATAAAAGAATTGTGTAAAAACGTGTTGGAGGAACAGAATTTTTTATGGCAGATATGAAATAATAATTTATGAGAAACAAGAAAATTAAAACAACTTACCTTAGCAAAAAAAAAAAAAAAAAATATATATATAGATAAATTTTGATAAATTGGAACAGGATATTTTTGATTTCGACTTTAAATTTCGTTGAAAGGTTTGATGAATATACATATATGGGTTCACTTTCACTAAAAAATATACATAATTTTATGAGCGAAACGCAAATTTATTTCGAAATTTTATATTATTAAAAACAAGAAATAAATCCAAATTTTTTTCTTGTTTTCAAAGTAAATTGTCAAAATGAATTTTCGCTTCGTTTTACGGAATAACATTTATTTTCTAATTAACATTTATTTTTTAATTAATTTAATTTATTTTTTAATTAATTTAATTAATTTTTTTTTTAAATTAAACAACATTCACTTTGAATATATATATATATATATATATATATATATATATATATAACTCTTTTAATTTTATTTTAATTTTACGAAGCTTTCCTAAAATTTTTAAAAAATCGATTGCTTACCTTTGAAAGTAACACGCCAACTAAGTATCATCGTCTTGGTTAAAACGTTAGCGTCCTAATGATAAATATGTTTTATTATCAATTTTGGATGACCACATGTTTTCTCTTAAAACTGCGAAAATTTTATAAAAATTTGTCGTTTGGTTTCATCAAAATGTTAATAAAAAAGGAACTACTTTGAAAATATATTTGTATTTTTTTTTAAATATTTATATTTTAACTCAGATGGCAACGGGAGTTAAAGAAAACATTTTTTCGGTAGATATAGACCCATTGATAGAAAAAATATAAAAATTACAGCCAAAAGTTTTTTGAAAAATAAAATGTGTATGCGTCTAGATGTATAAACGCAACAACCCCGGTCCGTTAATTTCAATACAAATTTGTATAAAAAATGCGCAATTTTATCATAAATTCCCTCCGAATATTTTGTTGTTTTCATTTTCTTATAAAAAATTTTACATTATTTTTAAAAATTTATATGAATTTCGTGAAGAAAATTGAAAAATGTTTAAAGTAAAAAAAGAAATGAACAGAAAATAAATACAATTTTTGCTTATTTTCCGTTGCCGTCTGTTTTTTTTTTTTTTTTTTATTTAACAATGTAAAGGAATCCGGACTTGTCGTGTTTATACATAAAGTCAATTTATGACAAAAAAAATTTTTTTGGAATAATTATAAAATTTAATTTAACATGTTTTCTCATTACAATGTGTAAATTTGCATGAAAATCTGAGATCTAATTTCTTTAAAATGTTAACAAAAAGGAACTACATTGAAAAAAATTTGTAATTTTTTTTGATTATTTTTATATTTTCCTCACATAAAATTATGAGTATTTATATCTTAACTCAGGCAATGAGATATAAATCAGTGGCTGTAAATGAATTATTCTTTTTTGATTTTAATTCGTTACGAATTAGCTAAATTTTGAATTAATTCTTTTCACAACAAAAAAGAATTAGGCAGAAATGAATTTCAATTTGTTTCCAATTCAAATGAATTTGTAGAATAAGTTGCAATTCGTTTTCAATTCAAATGAATCTGTAAAATTAATTGCAATTCGTTTTCAATTCAAATGAATTTGTTAAAGTGAATTGCAATTTATTTCCAATTCATTTGAATTGAATTGATTTTGAATTCATTCAAATGAATTAGAACAATGAATTGCAATTCAAATGAATGAAATCAAATGTGAGTTGCAATCAATCAAATTCAAGAGCAGATCTAGGGGAAATGAAAAATGGAAATTTCTCCTACCAAAATGAAAATATTCAGTACAAAAATTAAAAAGCCTTGTTCTGGATCCGCGCCTGATCTAAGAAAACATGTTTATTGGGGTTTTATACGTATAATATTTCGCACTTATTAAATTTATAATTGCAAAAAATGTACTGTTTTCAAAAAATTTACCAAAATCACAAAATTAACATATTTAAGAAAAAAATTGCTACATAGTGTAATTAGCATAAGTGCATACCGTTACTTATCTGCATTATGAGTTATCACTTTTGTGCTCTCATTCTAACGAAATCACTCATTTGTTCTTATTGCATATTCCCCTTTGACGACTTACTACAATTTATTATTTTTACTACAGATGGAAGTTTTCAATACAAAAAGTAATCAAATTTTTCCAATTGTAGTAAAAGTAGTAAGAATTTCGTGTAAACGAATACAGCTTTGACAGCAAGAAATGTTATGTTGAGATTCAAAGTTGCTAGAATCTTTAAAATTCGATTGAAAAATTAAAAAAAAGGAAATTTTCCACAATATACAAATATGAGATTATTTAAACAAAAAATTATTGTTAAACACACCATTAATAATATTTTCACACTATTTGATAAAAATAAACATTTAAGTTTCTTTTAGCAAATAAACAAATTTTTCCCATTTTGATAGGATTTTCGCCGATGCCTAATAATTTAATTCCTATTCTGCCGCTACCTGAAAATTCCAGTATATCATGGGAATTTCAAATCTAAGAATTTTTTGTCTTTGTACTGTACTGTCTTTTACATAAAAAATTAGTTGAATAACAAAACGACAGTGATGCTTACTGTAGATTTACTTAAAAATCAATTCAAATTTCAATCTATTCAATTCAAATGAGTTGAAAATGAATTGCTAATTCTTTTTTCTAATTCATTTGAATTAATTCAAAATTAACTCAATTCAAGCGAATTAGAAATGAATTGAAATTCACTTTGACAAATTCATTTGAATTAGCAATTCATTCTACAAATTCATTTGAATTGGAAACGAATTGCAATTCATTTAAAATGTTCATTTGAATTGGAAATTAATTGCAATTCATTTTTACCAAATTCATTTGAATTTACTCAAATGTCATTCAATTTATTTTTTTTGTGCGAAAATAGTTAATTCAAAATTTGCTAATTCAGTGCTTGAATGATTCGCGTATAAATTTAAAAATGAATGATTCATTTACAGCTCTGATATAAATACATTGATAGGCAAAGTACATAAATTAAGACCAAACGTTTCTCGAAGAATCACACTAATTTTTTTGGGGAATTTTTAAATTTTCAAAATTATGATTTGACTGCATTTTTTGATTAATGTATTAAGCTAAGTAATGCAGAATTAATTGATTTCACGAAAAGAAATATACAGATATATTATCCAATAAATATATATACTCTAAACTACTTCAGTATCTGAATATAACGACAGAATGATTTTGGGGGGGATAAGAAAAATCTTTAAGCAAAATTAAAGTGTTAAAATTAAAAATCTCCAAATAATTTTAAATTAAAATCAATTAATAAGTTTTGGACTATTTTGAACAGAGGAATGTTTGCATAATCCTCTCGATAAAATTTCAAGGTAAATTAGGTTATAATAACGTAATAACAAGTTTGGAAAGTTCCAACATCGAGTTTTGAAATTCTTGATAAAGCTCACAAAAGGGACTTATAAAAACAACATAATAAGTTATATTTTGAGAGAAATTTATATTGATTTTCGTAGAAATTAAAATATTTTTAATTTTGTTGCAATTTGTTTCTTTGTTTTCGTTATTATTTCGGAAATCAATAAAATTATTGAAAATAAAGGTCAGATAACTCTTTTTATAAATATATAAACGTTACATCAAGAAATTATAATTCTAAAAATAAACAATTTAAAGATTTTAATTTAGGAATTGAGCAATTAAAAATAAAAGGAACTACTTTTAAAATTTGTTATTTAATTAGTTTGTAATTTTTTTTTAACTTTTTATAGTTTCTTTTTTTTATAATTTTTGCATTCGACATATAACTTTTAAGCGACACCTTAATGTGGCCGTTAAAGAATTGAGTAAAGATTCGGCAACATTAATTGAGTTTGAAAGTATTCAAATATGTTTAATTAAAAAAATTAGAAAAGGTAAATAATTAATTTTTTTTTAAGATTTAGTAGCACATTTAAAAATAGAGACTCACCCCAACCCACTTGCAAGACTTCTTGCTAAAGTTTTAACAGATACAGGGCTTGGAAGAGCCGATTTTCCACCCCGTTAATAGTAGGACCATAGAAGAAACAGTATTTAATTTTTAGTTTTTAAGATCTTAAAACATATTGTGAGGTCTATAATAAGACAAATTTAATATACAAACAAAACGTATAAAAAAAATTAAAACATTGTATTCATGAAAGATGTTTAAAAGTTTTAAATACTCTTATATCTAAATTCTGGAACATGCTCAACCAGCACCAACTATTTAAAGTATAGCTCTAAAACAGAAACTATAGAGTTCGGAAATGAGATATTTGGAAAATTATTCGGCAAAGAAACTGTGAAAAACGAATGGCATGAATTATTCAATTGTTCAATGCACTTTTAACAATTTCGGCAACAATCATCGAAAGAGACTTTTCAAAATGAAATTTTGTAAAAATTAAAGACCGAAATCGGCTCAAATTAAGTAATTCTTTCTTTATTATTATATTAAGTCATTCCTTAAATATATCGTTCATTTTACGTATATGCATTTTAATAATTCAAGGCTCTAATGAACGCCAAACTGAAATCGCTTTAAAGGTAATAATGAAAAGATAAAACTTTTTTTTAAAAATGCACTCGTAATAAAATTGCAGTTTCATAAGGCGATAAATTTCTACCCCTTCGATTTTAATTTTTTTTAATATGCTTGAAAGCAAGATCTTTACTGTAAAATGCAATAATAATTTTGGGACAAGGTTATCTATTATTTTTAATATTTTTTTAGAAAAATTATATTGTATTATATAAAATTGAAAACCAGTAGAAAGAGTATTGCAATAAATATTGTAAATGATATCGTTAAAATTAAAAAATAAAAAACAATGTTTTTTAGCTAAAGATGCACTCACGACCAGAATGCAATTTTAAGATGCATTTTTAAGATATTTTTAGCATTTTGAGTTTATTACTGATAAATGTAGAATACAAATATGTTTATTACACAGCGCATTAGCAATTATTATGCGTATGCTATACTATTACTAAAATTCACTTTAAAATAAACTCACAAAATATAAAAAAATATATATCGATAATTCTATGAAAGAACGCCCGAAAAAGAGCATTTTTTACCAGATATATACGCAAAATCCATTAAACCATTTACCGGTTTCAGTAAAAGTATGTAACTTTAAACAGCAATATCTCAGGGAAGGCTTTGAGGATTTTAATAATTTAAGCGCCATTTGAATTTAGCTTAAACTTAACAGATATTTCAAAAATAAGAACAATTTTTAAAACTGCATTTTAATGCAGTTGCATTTTTTAGATGCATTTTTCGCTAAATATGCTATTTAAATTTTTTGATATTTTAGAATATTTGGAAAGTATGTAATCTACATTAAAATAAAAATTTTAATATTTTGGGAAAATAAAACATTTCCCAAAATGTTCACATAAAACAATATTTTTTATTATTTTTTGAAAAAAAAAGAAAAATATGACTTTATTTTGTATAAAAGTTAACAAAATATAGAAAGTAAACAACTGTAAATATTCACATCTCTTGTAGTTATTGACAGATTTGTGTAATTTAAAAAGCATGTAAAAGGACTTTGTCTTCTTTTTTAGTAATTTAGTAATCATTTCTAAAATATCCTTTTCATTCAAAAATATTTCCAAAATACAAATGCAATTTATATATGCATATTTGACAATTGTGAATTCATTCAATTTTAATTTTTCTTTAAGTGTATTTTAAATTGATTTGTTTATTATAAATTGCAATATCAAATAGCGTAGTACATAAAAGTTTACTATTTTTAATAAATTTTCAAAAAATATGCTAATGTGTTTTTTGAATAAAATATATGAATCTACTAATATGTTAAAAATAATTAATAAAAATAGGATTTTTATATGAAAAAATATAAAAAGGTTTAATAAAAAGTAGAAGTAGTAGATTAAAAATTTTAAATAGCATATTTAATGGAAAATGCATTCAAAAAATACAACTAAATTAAACTACAACTACATTTTTTGAAAATCTTTTTATTTGTGAAATATTCGTATTGAAGTTGTAGTCACAATTCAAACGTCATTTAAAATATTATTAGAAATATTATTATTTAAAGTTGTGTATTTTAGAGATTTTGTTAGAAAGTTAAGTAGCGAAATAAAATCAAGAGTTCTCTTAAATATGTAAATCTTAAAACTGAAACCGGTATGGATAAGCTTATGTTACTTATGTGCTAAATTTTATGAAAATCGGATGACACTTGGTAAATTTCTGGGTGTTCTTTCCTGGAATTGTCGAAGTATATGTGTATATTGATATATATATACGAGTATATATATATATATATATATATATATATATATATATATATATATATATATATATATTTGTATAAAAAAATCTAAATCTGAATCAATATTTTTTATTTTTTTGTAAATAGTCAAAGATTTTGTTCCGGAACAATTTTTATTGCAATTTTTGTAAACATTATAATTATACCATACACCACCATAGGTAATAATATCCCAATATGTGTTTGCGTTGATGTTTGTGACGCACAGAAGAAGTTATCCAACACCCACCTTAAAGTATACCAATCGACTGAGAATTACTTTTTAAATCGATCTAACGATGTCCGTCCGTCTTGCTGGCTAGACGGCTGGCTGTCCATGTTAACGTTATGCACAAAGTACGGATCGCAATTTTAAAGATAATTCTATGAAATTTGGCATGTGGGACTTTAATAATATAAGGATGAAGGCTATTGAAATTGTTGTGGTCGGTCCATTATACAAAAATCACTCCGGAATAGAGTTTAAACACTCAGAAATGCCTTAGAAATAAGAATATTATAGTGAAATTCAGTACAAATAAGTTTTGTTTAAGTATCAATCTTTGTACCAAATTTTATGAAGATCCGTAAACAATTGACCGTAACTGCCACACGAACCCATTTCCAGAAATCGCCCTAAAGTGCATAAAATCATCTAGATGTTAGTGTCAACGCATTATTCTGTATTCGTATATTTTATTTTACATTTAATAAAATTAGCCACAGGTGGAATGTAAGTCCTCTTCCCGAATTTTTATGCTCGTACATAATTGTGTAGGGTATCATATAGTCGGTCAAAACCCACTCGTTTCTCGCTTTTATAATATCAGATGTAAACAAAAATTGAAAGGGTAGAAATTTTTCAAAACTGCATCTTAGAATTGCATTTGCAATATTAATGCATTTTTAAGTGATAATATTATCTTTAAATAACTGAATTTAAAGAGCATGTATTCGTATTTATGATGCAATTTAAATCATTAAAATCCGTTTGCAGGTTATAGAGATATTGGTGTTTAAAGTTACACACTTTTTAGATTTTTTACTTTTCAAAAAATTAAAATCGTGAATAAATTCGCGAGTTTTCCAAAATTCAAAACACTAAAAATAAAGATATCAAAATGGCTCCAGATATGACAAATACTAATAAAATCCAAAGACCAAAATTTTTGGGCATTCTTTCATGGAATGAATAATGTATTTTTTGTACTAACACAAGTCTATCTCTATTTATTGTATTAAAAGAATTGTTAATTTAATTTTATTTTTCATTTTTATGTTTGACACACATAAATATATTTAAAAAGAAGTATTAACTTTTAAGTCGTTTTTGTTTTTTCTGTTTTTGCAATAAAATTTTTTAAAACAAAAAAATTAAACATTTTTATTTTATATTTTGAATTGTTCGAACAACTCGAATAATCTTTAGTGCGTGATGGAATAATTCTAATAAACCAAAATTCCTTATTCGAGTTATAAGTTTTATTCGAACAATAAAAAAATCGAACAATTTAGATACCCTAGCAAATACAGAGAGAGAGAGAGAAAAGAACAATTCCTTAAGTTTGTCTAGAAAGTTTATTCATACAGAACGTGTGTTTAAATGGGTATGTGGTATATTTCTACTGCTTCCTGAAACTAGTTGACAAAGAGTCATAAAAAAGTAGTGTTGTAAATGATTTTATTTCAGCTTTCGAAAACAACTTTTTAATTTCCTTAAAGTTGAGCTAACCTAATTTGCATACAAACGAATTTCTGACTGTGTGGATGTATAGCAAATGAAAATATAAATACTAAAGTGGCACACTTTAATAATATTTACTATAATGTATACGTGACTCTATACAAACTTAGTACGACAATAGCATATTAATTATAATTGTGTGTGTATCGATACTATAGTGATCAATATTAACACTTACACTCTTATACATATTTATTATTATGAAATAAAGTGTTAATGCTTTAATGGTTTCTTTCCTTTACCACATTTACCCGAATACGGTCTTTACACACTCTCATACATTAAAAAATACATAAGTATGTGAACTAACTCTCATACTCTCTATGTGTATTATTTATTGTTATTTTTTAATAAAAATCAATATGTTTGTTTGTCGCGGATAAGTGATAATAGATTTTTAGGTGTTTGTTGACAATAGAACAAACCAAAAATAAAAAAAACTAAGGAAATCTTTTAAATAGAAATATTTTGAATGCACGTACTTTTGAAAGTAGTTGAAAGTATAAAATAGTGTTAAATCTAACTAAGTCTTTTATTTATTTGAAATCTTAATAAAGTAAAAACTAATTACCGTGTTAAAAGCTTTTTAAATTTTAAACATGTGTCATTGGTCAAGAACGATCAAATAATTACTATAAAATTAAATTGTGGACTAAGTCTTCTGAAAGACAAACTTCCCAACATTATTTAATTATGCTAATAACAAAACAGTAAAACCTCAAATAGGCTTTGAAACGATAAGAGCTGTATTTATGGTAATCGATTATTCGACCTTTTGGGAAAACTGGGATGGAATTTTGAAAGAAAACTGTTTTTATTTTTGAGATTGCGAAAAAACCGGTTAACCGGATTTTTAGGAGTTAATATTTCCGTCAAAAGGCTATATTAAGTACTTAATAAAAATTCAACAAATCTTACAATATATAAATAAAAAGTTTTTAAATTATTTATTTTTGGAAACAACTTGTAATTAAGGTAAGGTAAGATCAGAGTTGGGACCAAGTTTTGTATATTATGTGTAGAAAATAAAGATTTTTTTTCAAATCTATTTTACAGGTAGACCTCAAACACTAATCTTTTAAAAAGTAAAGTAAGCTAAATATTATAACAAATATTGAATTCAAGTTGCTAGTAAGAATGCTACTGGTGCTACAATAGAAAACACTAATAATAATAGTTATTTATGGTAATTTTTGTGGTACCAAAAATTTAGAATTTTTAAGAAATATGTTATAAACATATATTTTAATTTTTATAGACAGCGGTAATAAATATTTGTTTGAAGTAACTGTTTTTTTTTTAATTGGTACTTTTTATGTTGAGTAATAATACAGGTCACAAAAGATCATAAAAGTGTATAGTGTAGAAAGTAAAATGAAATATTTCCATCACGTCACACTCTTAACCCATTAACGAGCAAAGAAAATATGTTTTTTTCAAGAGTTTTTAAGTTATACAATTTTGTTGGTAATAGAGGAAATTAGTCAATCATACTAAATGAATACATTTTGACAAAAGTATTTAATTTTACGGTAACAAAAAAGCTTAACAGAAAAAAAAATGAGATGAAACTTGGTTCAGAAAAAGAAAGTCACAAAAATGAATTCCAAACCCAAAAAGTATAGAATCATGTTTGGCACGTTGTGTTCATTTCTTCAAAATCAAATATCAGCCAAGTTAAATCTATGCCTAAGCTTTAGTCAATAAAAGTTAAACAAAATTAAATAACTCTGAAGCAGAGAATGAACAATAAAAAAAGGTACAAGTATTTTACACTGAATAATCGAAAAAATGATCCTAAATAGTATAGAACTAAAATGACAATAACAAGTTTACTCAAAATGCGACAAAAAATCTGATTGTTCTGCTTCTTTAGTCTAAATAAACTCGAATAATCATAACAAAGAGTGTCATAAAAAGACTCGCGGCATGCTACAGTGCTTTTAAAATGTTCAAGCCAGATTTAAAATTTCCAAAATAATCCGAAAAGTAGCCGATTGAAGGATATTTAACACTAGTTAGAAGAAACAAACTTCTGACTTTTTAGTACAAATGAAAAAAAAAATAAACAAAAAATAAATAAGTAAGAAAGATATAGTCGCTCAAGTCTGGAAAGTCTTATAATGTACTTATGGACGATTGTGTACCGATACAGGGTGATTTCAAAACGCTTTTTTTAGAAATAATTCTGTAACTTTTGATTCGATGAAGATATCTCAATAACATTTTATATGACTAGAGCTAAAGTGTTGGTTAGTTACCTCGTGTATGTAATTTTTTGAAAATTCACCAAAAATCCATTTATGATTGAAATATAAAAAATTTGTATATATAGGTAATTCTTATAAATCTCTACAAAATGTCGGTTAGCAGTTTCAGTTTATGAGATATTTGGATCGAAGCAAAATTTTCTCTCATTTTTTAAAGTTTATTTTCTTTTAAATCTTAGCAATGTTAATTTGGGTCCAATTTTTTAACACCCACTAGATTTTTTACAAAATTTTAAATAATACTGCTGCAAGAATCATATGAATATATGCATCCTATAAAGAGCCATATTATTCCGTAGTTGAAACTTTTGAAAAGATTTCACATTTTTGGTATTTTCTTCCATCTAAAATATTTTTTTTTTGTTTCAGATTATATAATTTTTTATGTTTTCAAAAGAAATCTTAACGCAAATGCGTGTAAAGTAAAATCGAAGGTGCTTTGGGCAACAGCCTCTCCACAAGCTTTATTTAAACTTTGCCAATTTTCCAGATGTTTTTTAAAATTATTTATAAAATTCTCAAAACTGAAAGCTGGGATCAACAAAAAACTGTGCCAGTTATATACTCCTACATGTTAGTTAAACACATATAAATTTTCTGACGGGCGACTTATAACAAAGCGACGATTTTAATGAAAAAAAGTCAAAAATTTGATTGCGATGTTGAATATTTTGATAGCAACCAGAGGTAATTTTTTTAATTTCCTGGTTTTGGGACAAGTTTATCTATATTATATAAAAATAAAAATAAGATATCGTTATTGGTTTATATTTTATTTCAATCCAAGCATTAATATAGTTTCTCAAAAAAAAAAAAAAATAAATAAATAAATAAAATTTTAGTTTTACAATATGGCCGAATTTAATTTAATTTTATTAATCAAAATTTTTCATGCTCCAATGTTTTACATAATACTAAATACTATATAAAATCTTCATATTTTTGCTTGAGAACTAATAAAAACTTTGACCTTTAATTTTAAGTTTAAATATTAACATTATATTTCAAAAAAAGACTTAAAAATTTGACTTTGAGTTTTTCGGATCATGGTTTGAAGAAATATGACCAAATTTAACTTTTTTTATTAATAAAAATTCTTATGAGTTCAGAGATATCAAATACTGATATATTTCTGATTTGAAACAATGCACAGTGGGGCCGAATCAAAATTTTTTGGAAATAAACCTGTTACTTCTGATTGGCTGGTTGGATTTACATGAACTTTGGTATATGCGTAGCAGAAGATTGTACAATGTTAAGTTTGGAAGGGGGGCACAACAAACCCCTAAGGGGCGGAGCTAAGGGGGCTAAAATTTAGGTACCTCTGACATAAAAATTTTTTAATCGCTTGCCAAATTTTTGTTTCTCGTCCGATTTCAAATATTTTTATATATTGTTGTAGGCCCTGATAAAACCTATAAAAATATGCTTACATGTCCTATTTATCCCTTATAGCTTTCGAGTTATTTGCGTTTGAATTTTTAAGCACCATAATTTTGCATGTTCTTGGTCCAGTTTTTTTCATATATATCCTAGCATTTCCGACCGATTTTATTAGTTTTTTTCTTAACTAGTTAAAGAACAAAATTATCTATTGAATAAAAAATTTGAAGACGATATCTTTACCGAGTCCAAAAATAAACGATTTTGAATTTGAAAATTGCAAAAAAGACGACTTTTTGTGTTTTTTTTAGCCGAAAAAGTATCTACACTCTTTTTTATCTAAAATAAAATTTTCTTTAGCAAGATATAATAATTTTGCACTTTTCTGAAAGGTAACTTCACAGAGATGACTTTAAGATAAAAAACAGGTCCAATAACTCACACCCTCCCGAATTCGACCTATTTTATATGAAAGTTTTGAAAAATTTTAAAAATATTTATTCCAAATTAAGCTTATCCTTTAGCATATATAATTACCGATCTTTTGCAAAAAGATTCAAGTCAATATCATGCCTCATTACAGAAATATGCGCCTTTAAACTTTTATATTTCCAATTTATTGTATATATGACTATATTTTTACAAACTTGCAACTTTTGCCATTAGCTTTGCGTGAATAATTACTTAGAAAATTATGAATATTTCTGTATACTTTTAATAATATCTATTCACAAAATATTTTTATAAAAATAATTAATAAATATTTTTATTTTTAATAGGGTTGCCACATTTCCCAAATTTAACTAAATCTTTATCCTTTTCTAAGAATTCATATATTTCTATTAATGAATTTAAAATAACAAAACAAACAAAAAATGTCTATTTTAACTTAATCAACAAGTATTTTATTAGTTTATATTTATGGTGTTTACCTAAATTTAACAAATGTATTTATCTATTCGTGATGGTTAAAAATTTATATATTTATGATCTAGTGGCAATGTACAGGTATCCTTTCCGGTGATACCTAACAGCAACATATAATATAAATGAATTCGGTATAGGTACTCTACCCTTCCAAATTGACTCTTTCAGATATTTTATCTAATGAAAATTCACAGAATACCTGTAAATATATATACCTGTGCGATATATCTAACAGATATACATAAATGCGCAGCTAATCCTTATCAACATCATAACGAAGTTGATTACCATGGTGATTACATTGAAACATGAACAATTGTGTTGTGTTCTGTGGAGTTTATATAAAAATGATCTTAATCGTTTAGAAGCTATAGTGGAATTCATAAAAACTACATATCATGCAAAAGTCGACGTCATTGGTAAATCTCAGATAGAGAGCTTTTTGAAGTCGTATGACGTAAAAATGAAGTCCTTGAATCAGCATACTAACAGATTAAAAATTAAACATTCCGATTGGATGGATACTGATATAGAAATATCGGCGTGCAAAATATCAACTGGAGCACCCTGCAAGACATATGATGATTTAAGTACAAGATCTAAGATGAAAAGACTGGCCCATAAGCTTTCTATAATTTCGAATGAAGAAATTTCTGATACATTCAAAGAAATGTTGAAAGAGGAGAAACAACCTAAGAGTGCAATTAATATTGCTGAAATACTGCTAACTACATCACCAAAACGCCTTAAACGGATTGCCGAAAGTGTACCTACTCCAACATTACAATCCAATTTTACAGAGGAAGAAGCAATTGGTTTAATGCTTGAGCTGAACCTCAGCCGAAACAAATATCAAATTTTAAGAAAAGCTCTGCTTGAAAAAGGTCACTCAATTGTACCATCATACAAGGATATTCAAGAAAAAAAGCAAAGTATTTTACCATCTATTTCGGTTACCGAAAAGGAAGCATGTGTAGAGCTATCTTTTTTGCTTGAGAATACAGCTACCAGGATAGTTGCAGATTTATCTGCAGATCAGTTGGAAAAAGTAAATAACAGCGACGTTGTATTAATCTGTAAGTGGGGATGTGATGGACTATCAGCCCTTCCTGAATACAAGCATGCTAGTGGAAGTAAGAAAATGGCGGATTATAAAAGCGTATTTATAGCATCTTTGGTGCCATTAAGAGTGCGATCTTATTCTTTAAAGCAATCTTCATCCAAGCGTAAAAACTCATTTGAAGATATATGGCTTAACACCACTCCAGGATCAAAACATTTTTGCCGACCTATTTGGTTCGAATACACAAGGGAGTCGAAGACAACAACAAAGTATTTAGTGGAATATATTAAAGATGGAATAAATGATTTACAACCTCTTTCAATAACCATAAATCAATACACATTTGACATATCCTTTCATCTTAGTCTAACCGTGATTGATGGAAAGGTTGGTAATGCCATTACGGAAACATCTTCCTTTTTGGAAATGCTCACTATGTGATGAGACGAAATCACAATTTTCGGATATTGGTAAAGTAAGGAGTATTAATGAAGAATTTCTGTCTTTCGGAATATCTCCACTTCACGCCAAAATACGGTTCATGGAGCATTTTCTGCACATAACATATGATTTAAAGTATAGAAGTGTGGCAGAAAATTTAAAAAAACCTACCAGAAACAACGAGGATTTAAAAACACTTGAATATCTGAGAAAAGTAGAATCCAGGATGAATTCAGAGAAGAGACGGGATTAAACATCGACAAACCTCTGCCGACTGGTGGAAGTACAAATGATGGAAACACAGCAAGAAGGTTTTTCGGAAATTTCGAAATTATATCAAAAATAACTGGTATTAATAAAGAGTTACTTGAAAGGACTAACATACTATTAATGACAATTAATAGTAAGCATAAAATTAACTCTGCTCGATTTGGAGAATTTGCAACAGAAATATCTAAACTACTTGTTTCTCTATATCCATGGAAAGAAATGACACCAATAGTACATAAATTATTGTGCCATGGCGAAATTATAACTGAACGAAATATTCTTCCGCTTGGAGAGCTTACAGAAGAGGCTCAAGAAGCAAGAAACAGAGATTTAAAGCACGCTCAATTATTCAGCTCCAGGAAATGCTCCAGAGCGTCACAAAACGAGGATTTTTTAATAGCTTACTGTTATCATCAGACCCTGTAATATCATCAATGAGAAAACGTTGTATTTATTATGAGCCTTTATCAACTCAAAATACTGAAGACTTGAACGACCTTTATTATCTTTTAGATATGTATACAGATACAACAGATTATTTTATAGAAAATAAGTAGTATAAGTTTAAAATATTAGAAAAATTCTCTACATAAATTTAATGTAAATAAGTAATAAAAGATCATATTAGAAATAGAATATTTATTAAGGAAGAATAATAATATTGATTAAGTTAAAATATAATTTTTTTTGTTTTGTTATTTTAAATTCATTAATATATGAATGCTTAGAAAAGGATAAAGATTTACTTAAATTTGGGGAATGTGGCAACGCTATTAAAAATAAAAAATTTTTATTAATTATTTTTATAAAAATATTTTGTGTATAGATATTATTAAAAGTATACAGAAATCTTCATAATTTTCTACGTAATTATTCACGCAAAACTAAAGGCAAAAGTTGCAAGTTTGTAAAAATATAGTTATATATACAATAAATTGAAAATATAACAGTTTAAACGTGCATATTTCTGAAATGAGGCATAATATTGACTTGAATCTTATCGCAAAAGATCGGAAATTATATATGTTAAAGGATAAGCTTAATTTGGAATACATATTTTAAAATTTATCTCGCTATTTAGAAATAAACCAAACAAAAGCCCCAATTTGGGGTTTTTGGAGAAAATACAATTTTTTTTTATTGTAATAACATATTTGTTTATAAAGATATCTTAATGAAATTTGCAGGAAATGTGGACCTTATTAATATAAATAAAAGCGTGTTAACTAAATTTCAATCAGAGGTAGGGTTTTCCTGAATTCCCAAAAAAACTAATCGAAATTCCCAAAAATGGGATTTTTTACATTTATGGCTATAGAATCCATATTTTTCCGAAGGCCCGTAGATTTTGATTTAAAAGTTTTAACAACATATTGAGAATTCTTGAAGTATATTCCGCTTGTCGATTCGTGCTTTGGGATTTGAGAAAATATGGTCTAAAATCGAAACTTTCATATAAAATGGGTCGAATTCGGGAGGGTGTGTACCATGACCAATCGATTCATTGGGCTTGTTTTTTACCTTAAAGTCATCTCTGTGAAGTTACCTTTCAGAAAAGTGCAAAATTATTACATGTTGCTAAAAAGTAAGTAAGTGGGACACTGGCGCGTCAGATTTTTGCAAGACGTGCGATGATGTGCAGGAGCTAGACAGTGGAGCATATACCATGTCATTGTGTATTACTTCAGCGAAGTAGACTGAGGTGGTTTAGGAGCCATATTCTGCATGAACTAGACTAGGTTGCGGGTGAAGAACTCGGCAACCTTATAGGGTTCGTATTGGGAATGAGGTGGCTTAGAGGTAGTCAGGTTTGATTTGATGGGCCTTAGGTTCCACACTTTTTAATTTTTCCTATTCATGGAAATGGGTTATAAACTTGGAAAATATAGGGCTTCAGAAATCAGTAAAATTCTTTAGAGCTATCTCAACAACAAAATTACTTCCGTAAAATTATCCAGGGACTTTTACACAGAGGCTAATATGAAAACCAAAGTAATGATTCGACTTTCAGATGAGTTATATAATAAAAAGTGTTTATATAATTTTCAAAATATCAACATTTCAAAAATAATTGAATTAGTTTATCGTTTTATGATTAATTAGCTTATTTTAATATTTTTTTATCCTTCATTTCCAGAATTTTCTTATAAATATTTAAAAATTTTTAATTATTTATTTTTGGTAGGAATTCCAGAAATCATGAGAAATTTAAAAATCGATTCCAATTTCCCGGGAGCGGGAAAAGACCGGGAAAAGAAAAAAATGCATAAAAAACAGACTAGTTCATATGTTTTCTTTTATAAATGAGCAAAACTTTGCTTTTTTCTAACTTTTTTCTAAAATTTTGATAGTTTAGGATTTTTTATCAAAAAAAAACATATTAAAAATATACGTAAATGTACTATGGCAGTCGTATTTGATATATCTAAATTTTTCCCTTGTAATTATTTACGCGGTATTAAAAAAGTTAACAAATAAATTTATACTAATCAGTTAATCAGATTCCAAGAAATCATAAAATTAGCGTTTTTGTTAAGAAAACTAATTTTTGTGTTAATTATATGCAAATTTCTGCAAATATTAGAAAAAAATGCAATTTTGGTAAAATCCTTGTGAAATATGCAAAAGCTTATTGTTTAAGCGAAAAGCTTGAAAAACTTGCCCTGATAATTATATAAAACTTACTTGTGCCGAATTTCAATAAAATATTGCTGTATTTAAGGCATTTATGATCGTAAAACGCCCTTTCCGGGAGTACATTTGTAAGGGAGCTAGGTGAAATATCGTCCAAAATTTAATCATGGACTTTGTTTACAAGGTTAACGACCACTTAAGGTGGTGTAATGTATTAAAAGAATAAATAAATCAAAACTTAAAGCATTTACTACACAGAAAAATAAAATTTATAAAATCAATTATTTTTTCGACTAAAATTGGACCTATCACTAAATTAGTTAAATTAAATATTCAAATTTGTAAATGTTTTATTGAAAAAAAAAAAAAAAATAATAATTTTTTCTTATTGAAATATTTTCACTATTCTTAAATTTGAATATTTGAAAAATTTAATAGATTTAATAGATTTTTTTTTTAAGTAAAACAATGAAAATAATATTTAGTTTTTAGTAGATATTCAAACAATATTTATTGTTGACTCAATAAAATTTTTAATTTAAAATATTGTATATTTTACAATTAAATTGCGAAAAAATATTCTAATAATTTTATGTAAATTCGGCTGATCGTTGGACGCTTTTTGCACATTATATAAATTACCAAATCGATCTAAAAAATATCAAATCGTTATTAAAACATTAGTTCCAATTGACAACAACTTACTTGTCTTAGATGTGGTTTATATATCTAAAAGTGGAGATTTCGATGCGCATCATAAGGAGCACTCCGCCCAGTCAAAAATGCTTGAAAATAAAGAATTGGAAGTGAATCAAACAACAGTTTCTAGACATGTAAAAACACTTGATTCATCCAAATCAAGGAAATTAGGTGCCACGACTTAGCATGTCTGAAATGTGCCACAAAGCCAAATCGTTTTTGTATCAAATTATTACAGGCGATGACAAGTAGATGCATTATGATAATTGAAGGCACAAAAAATTATTTATGAATCAAGGACAACCAGGCAAATCAAGATGTAATATTCACGGAATTCGTTTGAAGAGAGCATAGAATGGAAAACTGAAAACGAACACTTTTAAATTAACTCACAAGATATTATGGATAGGGGGTAATAAAATAATATTACTTACGTAGAGTTATTTTTTGAGGTAAATACATTTATCATAACTTGTTTTTGAATCACTTAAAATATAAATTATAATCGTTATTAGAAAAATCTGTAAGGAAAGGCATAACTTAACTCCGACTGTCTTCAAATGTTGGATTTAATATTTTTTGATTTCCCCATTTTTATAATTTTATTTTACTGAAATTGTCAAAATATATAAAATTGTTTTCGTTTTGTGTGTTGGTTTTGATATCATTTTCAATCAATAAAAAAGAATGTTTTTTAATAATTTTTTTTATAAAATTTTATTTACAATCAAATAATGATTTATTAAAAAATATTTTAGCCATAATTTTTTCTGTGAAGTGATTTTTTATTATTATTTTGTTTTGTTTTGAAACGAAGTACGTTATTTATTACCAGCTAAACTTAATTAGATTCTATAATATCCCAGTAAGTAATCTCGAAATTATTGAGACGTCCTTTTTCCTCTTCGTTAAAGGGACGTCTTATGAGTATGTTGTTATTAGTTCAGAAGTGGATTTCTTACCGATAACCTTCCTCGTTTTTTGTTTATTTATCTTTCTCTGAGATTGGGATCGCTTAGTCCTTGCATTCTCTCATTCTTTTCGGTTGCTGACTGTAAAAGTTCTTGAATTTCAGATTTCATTATATCAAAGTTTAATCTTTTACGAGACCTTCCCTTGAGGTATAAACTTCTAACTTTATCGATTATATTTTAACTGATCTTAGACTTGAGATGCGAATGAGAGGCGTTTTTAACTCATTTTTTTAAACATAGAGGAGTACGATAACTATTTAAAGGTTGATTAAGGTATTCTAAATCGGGTATTTTTTAAATTAAATTTCAAATAGAAATTATTATGATTAAAAACAGTTAGCGAATGGGTTTAGATAACATTTTATAGAATAAGCTTTTAAGTAGTTTTCCTTGGAAACGGACCCTAAATAGGAGGACTGAAACGCAACATTTGCAGTTAGAAACCAAAGCTTTTACGTCACGGCGTTATCCACTATCTCTTGTTCTATAACGTATAAAAAGTTTTCGAATAGAAATGTAATTTAAAATTCGAAAATTTTTAACATATAATATAATATTAGTCGCCCTGATTTAATCAAGACTTCTATGAATTTCTCGAATATAAGTACTATTATTTAGTTAAAATCTGAAAAAAATCTTTTTAAACCAGTTAATTTAATTTCAACCATTTTAAATATTTTATTTAGAAGTTTAAAGCAAATTTCAAGTGATCATAAAGTATTTTTAAAAAATTCAAACTTTCCCATTGAATTGTTTTGCCATCAAGGTTTCCGAGGTTTACAATATGAAGAGTTAAAATAAGGCAAACTTTTAACTGTAGTTTTTAAAATTTCAAGTATATCAAGTGTACTAAAATTTAAAATATTCATAAAAGGTAAAATATTTCAAAGTCCACTCGTTTCATTTTTCTACTACTTAAACAGTGATATGATGTGACTGACAGGCTCTTGATCCTTTTAACTAATTTATATTTTTTTTATAAGGGTACATTTATACATTTGAGTGTATTTTACTCTAAATAAATAAATTTAATTTTAATTTTATGCAAAAAACACACAGCACTTACAGTCCTACATAAAAAAAAAAACATACACGTAGATGCTCTCCTAAAACACTAGGTGCAAGTACTACAAAATGAACACGAAAACAACTTCTGATATTAAAATACCAAACAAATTCGTATATTATACATGCTACAATGCACAGTTGCGCCATTTGCAAAATAAATGGTAATAAATCTGAATTTTTTAAACCGTTGAAGCGACTTTGATGAAAGTAAGAATATTGATAGAGGAGGAGCTAAGCTTTCGGAATATTGTTAGCTGGAGTGCGTAGCAAAGTTGATTACCACGAAAGTGAATTAAATTTCAGATTCTTCTAAGCATGAATACTTTTTGGAAAAATATTTGAATTTTTGACACCCGTTTCAAAATTTTAATTTAAACATTTTTTTTCTAGTTATCGATTTGAGATAATCTTTTTTTTTAATTTTTCTCATTTTTATTTTGAGAACTATGGAAAATCTATAGCTTTGAAGGTGATTAACATATTTATTTAAATGGCCATAATTTTTGTAATATAAAATATATTAAAATAATTTTTTTCAGTGAATTTGTCAAAACTTGTCTTTTAAGATGCCATATAAAAATTTCTAAAATATTTTTATTAATATATTTTTTTGTAAGAATGCCGTGTATCTAAAAAAGTCCATCTGTAATTTTTTATATATCCTTTTGATAGAAAGCCTTACCTGTATACTTGCTACAGAGAAAATTTCGGAGAAGTCAACATTTTTAATTTAAAATGGAATTACACAATTAAAGAAAAATTTTCTTAAAAATTTGGTTTTTGGAGAAACTGTAAATATTGTATCTTTAAAAAATCTTTGTTAGTTAAGATGTCTTAATAAAATTTTCGGTGATTGTTGACTTTGCCATTTATAATGATTAAGTGTAAAAAAATTAAGATTTTGGCAAAAGGATTCCCGAAAAACCATTGAATATCCCAAAAATGGTATTTTTTTAATTTTGCCCATAAAGACCACATTTATTGCATATCTGAAAAAAGACGCAGGCAATATACTTTGGGCTTTGGGATTTTATAACATATATGCTAAATTCTAAATTTCTCTATAAAATAGATCAAATTCGACGGGATCTGTACTTATCTCTATTGCGCAATTCGGTTCGTTTTTAATTTTGAAATCATCTCCGTGAAGAAAAATATAAAATTATTATACGTTCTTAAGAAAAATTTTGCTTTAGAGAAAAGAGAGTGTAGAGACTCTTCGGTAAAAAAATCATAATTTTTGCAAGTTTCAAATTCAAAATTTTTTTATTTTTGGACTCGGAAAAGATATCGACCTCAAATTTTTTTCTTCTATAGATAATTTTGTTCTTGAACTAATTGCAGAAAAATGAAGTTGAATCGATAGCAAATGTTGGGTTATTTATGGAAAAAATTAAACCAAGAATATGTAAAATTGAGACAATTGAAATTTCAAACTCAAATAACTCGAAAACTGTAAAAGATAAATGGCACATGCAAGAGCTCCTGTCAAGAGCTTTAAGAAGATATAAACATTTTTGGAATCAGGTAAGAACCAAAAATTGTGCAAGCGGTAAAAAATTTTCTATATCAAAGGTACCCTAATTTGAGCCCCATTAGTTCCGCTCCTGAAGGTACTGTCAGATCTTCTTTTCAACATTAAAATTGCACACCCATCCATCGGCTATGCCTAAGTGAAATTTTTTGTAAATCCAACCAGCCGATTAGAAGTTACAAATTTAGATCCAAAAATTTTCGATTCTGCCCCACTGTGCAATGTATGTAAGTTGCTGGCAAAATACCGTGCATTTTTTATTTATTTTTTTCACCTTATATATATGCGGTTTTTTTTATTAACACCACTTCATACATAGTTGATGTTGAAAATTGTAAATTTGCTCTTTTTATTTTACTATTTGCACAAGACTTTGCTGAATGTCAGGGGAGCCTTTTTGTCTGGTTTACATTGGCAGATTTCATGATAAAAAAACAGAAAAGTTATGCAAAAACAAAAAAAAAAAAAAATATGTTTTTTCTTTAACACTGAGCTGAAAATATTATTTCATACTTTTCGTTTTTTTTTTTGCATTGCAAATTTGGGTCAAACAAAGGCAACTTTAAAAAAAATATGTAGAATTATAAAAGTTGACAATGCTTTTTGAAAGTTAAAGTGAACAATATACTGCTGCTTCTTTTTTTTCGTTTTTTCCGTTGTCAATTATTGGCACAGAATTAATATTCAGAATAAAACAAAAAGAAATAAGTAAAGTAAACTTAAGCCTTCAATGACTTTTGTGGGTAGAATGTAATAAATTCAGATGAGTTTTCAAAAAATACGAAGCAAAACTAAATGAAAAATATGTTCATGTTTTTTTTTTGTGTACAAAGGATATCTTAAAGCAATAGCCCCGATGGGCTAGTTGGTAGTTGGTATTAGAATTTCATTTTTGATCGAAATATAAAGAAATATTGGAATTTTGTTAAAACAATTTGGTTGCGCCATTTAAAAATTTTATTAATCATACATCTACTCTCCAAACCGTTTTAGAATATTCTGATTGGTTTAGAAATTATCAAAAGTAGTTATGTGTAAACCATATATAAAATGTTACATCAAAAAGAGTTATGTGTAAAAATACACATAATAGTTTAGTATCAAAATTAAATATTACATTAAATGATGATGACAATTATTATTAGTCCTGAGGATATAAATACAATTATCAACGAAAATTTAAATTAAAAAAAAATCACCTGATAACACAATTATTATTAGTCCTGAGGACATAAATACAATTATCAACGAAAATTTAAATTTAAAAAAAATCACCTGATAACACCATTCATGTTTAAAAGCCGTACCGTGGCAATAATAGTGCTGTTTATAATATTGAATGCAAACTTATAATGATACCAAAGCCAGGAAAGGATTTAAACTTACTATCATCGAATAGACCTAGTAGCCTCCTTTTTTGTTTGTCGAAGATACTTGAACATGTATTGCAAAACAAAATCATGCCAATCTTAAATGATAGAAATATAATCTCTGTTTACAAGTTTGGTTTCCGTGAAAAGCACGGAGCAATTGAACATGTTAATCGTCTAACTGGAGGTATTAGAAAATCTTTTTAATTAAAGAAATATTTATTCTTGGATATAGTAAGCTTTCGGGAAAAATATGGCATCAAGGTTTAATATATAAAACTAAATATTTTTTTCCACCTTTTACCTTGAAATTTACGAACCATAGATTCATAAAAACGTTTGTTTGGGTTTCAGAAACTAAAAAGGAATTATGAAGCAAAATATCAAGTTTTTGGTGAATATATATATATATATATGTACATGTATGTATATATGTATATATACATATATACGTATATATATATATATATATATATATATATATAAATTTGATGGACACTTATCAACTTAAATTGTTAGCCATTAAAATCTTGTACATAATTTCATATTTTTCAAAACAAAAAAAAAAAAAAAAAAAAAAAACAATTCGATAGATTATATAGAAACTAAGAGAGTTAATATGAATTTAAAAACTTCCAGCCACAGAATACAAGTTTATGTGAGAACTTGAAACTGAACTTTCAAAAAATATTGCTCATTATTTTCAAAACACAAAAACAAAATATATATGACTACCTGTATTTTGTTGTTGCACGAATTAGGTTTTTGACAATTGAATTAATTTTTGTCTCTCACATAAACTTCTAGTTATGCTCTGTGCTGACAGCCTACATTGGTTAATCAATAAGCAGACAAAACTCGGTCTTGACAATAAAGTGATTCTGTATAAAAGCTTATTAAAACTAGTTTGGACATACGGTATCGTATCCAATTGTGGGAAACGGCAAGCATTATACAATAGGCCCAATCAAAAGGAGAACATCCATAAGAATTTAGATTTACCCCTTGTGAAGGATGAGTTCAGGGAATTCCAAGAAAAGTACATAGTAAAATTGCAGAGTCATCCAAACCTATTTGCAAGACACCTTGCAGATGAACGAACATATTCAACGCTTCTTAGAAATGATTCACCACCCAGATAATATGAGGCTAATTTATGCCATCTCTGCTCTCGCTAGAGAGAAATTTGGTTTAGATTTAGTTTTTAGATTTAAATACTTATTGTAGGGCCTAAAAAGCAGATTCAATAAATAAATAAAATTTTAAAAAAGTGACCAGTTGTACATTCAAGCCTTTTATTTTTCAACTTATAAATATCAATATTTTGTTCATAAGATCAAATATCCTGCTTACTTAGTAGAAAATCTATTCGAAAATTAATAGAGGAGTATTTAAAATTAGAATTGTATATTGAATCATTTACATTTATATAGAAATTTGTTCCATGCTATAAGGTTTCTCAAAAATGTTCTCAATATGATTCATATCGGTCACAATTTTGGCATCAAATTAATGTTTTACTCAAACTATACCTAATTTAACATAGGTTCCTTTTAAATTCAATTCAAAATTTCCCAAAATTTAAATGAGTGAAAATTGTTTCATATATGTATAGCTTTTAGAGAGACTGACTAAAATTTATTCCGACATCTAAGATCATGTCACAATTATTTATATATCCACACAATATTAGTCAGTTTCAAAAATAGATCACAGTCAAGTATTTTTTTTTTAATAATGATAAGTAATGGGAAGACAAATCGGTATATGCACTATCAACTTTGAAAGTCTATCTGCAGTGATACAATTGAGATATAGGGAATATAACAACCACTATACTTTAATATACCTTAAAAAACACAATTTTAAAAGGGTCGTATATTATTTTGTGTCCTTTTGCATCATTTTATAGGATATTCCATTTAATTTTATTGAGATTGTAAAGTTAATTTATACGTACCAAAAAAGTTACATAAATAGGTGTTAATACGTATATTCTAAAAAAATCTATTTTTATTAGAAATGCTCTAACAAAATATATATATAATAAATATATTATAGCTGTCAATTGACCTATCGTATCGGACTTTTCTTAGGAGTCGCTTGTTTTAATTGTTGTAATGTTTCCATAAAATGTATTATCTTAAAAAAAAAAATAGCATGAAGTTTGAAAATAAATTAGTTTTTGTCTCTCTTGAAAACTTGATGAAAAACACATAACTGAACTTGTCGAAACAACGACGATATTTAAGTACACTGCCTGCCACTTGAATAAGGAATCACATTTTTTTTAACTTTAATTAAGTATATCTCCTAAATTAAAGTTCAGAAAAATATTATTTTTTTGCGCAACCAAATTTCAAAGTGTTGGCTTTAGTTTCCTGAAGAAATAAAAAATACATATATTTTGTTATACTAAAATTATGCATTTATTTAAAGACATGTATTTCTGTGGTATTATTTCGTGTGTCACTTGAATAAGGAATTCTTTTAATATTAATCAGGAAGGCTATGATTTGAATTTCTTTCAATACAAACGGCTAGAGAATTTTTAATTCGATAGTTTTTAAATAGTTTTTATCCAAAATGGGACGTGGTAAAGCTCTTAATTACTATGAAAAAGAAAAAATTCAGATTTTGAAATCTCAGGGTCAGAATCCGGTCCAAATAGCCAAAAACATTAATAGAGGATAGACAGTTGTGCACAATTATTTAAATAATTTGGAAAGATATGGAAAAAACATGAAAGGGCGGAAGAAAATGGCAACAACTCCAAAAGAAAGATTTAAAATTCTTAAAATTGCATCAAATTCTGCCATGTCGGTATCAAAAATACGTAACAAAAGTGGAGTCAGTGACAGTCTAAGAACAGTGCACCGTATTTTAAAGTCGTGCCCATACATAGTCCGACGAAAACTGCAAAAAAAGCCACCACTTAATGAAAAACGCAAATCACAACGTCTACAGTTTGCCAGAAATACAATGACATGGTCCGACAAATGGTTTAAAGTTGAATTTTCCGATGAAAAAAAGTTTAATATTGATGGTCTTTACAGGTATAACTATTGCTTCCATGACTTAAATAAGGAGGAATTATTTTTGAGCCGCACACATAGCCGAGAGGGCGGAATAATGGTATGAGGTGCCATTTCGTATTATGGTACCATAGAATTGGTACAAAAACATTCTGGAGGAAGCATTTCCAAAATTTAATGATTTCTTTGGACCCATACCTTGGACGCCAGACCAGTAAAACAATGGATTAATTAACAAGGTGTTCAACTTTTGGATTGGCCCCCATATTCACCACACGTGAATCCAATGGAAAATGTCTGGGATTGGCTTGCAAGAAAAGTTTATGAAGGAGGAAAACAATTTGAGACGATAGAATCCTTAAAGGATGCACTAACGGAAGCATTGAGTTCAATTTCGCTAAATTACTTAGAGTCATTATACAAGTCGATGCCAAATAGCATTTTTGAGGTTATTTCTAAAAATGGTGGCAGTACTCATTACTAATTGAATGCTAGAAGATAATAGCTTTCATTTTTATAAACTAAAATTTAAAAATAAATTACAGTTTGCTTAGTTTTAAAATATTCCTTATTCAAGTGACACACGAAAAAGTACCACAGAAATACATGTCTTAAATGCATAATTTTAGTATAACAAAATATGTATATTTTTTATTTCTTCAGAAAAATAAGCCAACACTTCGAAATTTTGTTGCGCAAAAAATTATTTTTTTCTGAACTTTAGTTTAGGAGATATACTTAATTAAAGTTAAAAAAATGTGATTCCTTATTCAAGTGGCAGGCAGTGTAAAACTAGAAGAAATCTCTAAAAATTAAATCAACTTTCCTCAAACCTCTACTTACGTCAAACTTTCCTTGATCAGGTGTTTTTATAATTTTTATTTGAAAACAATAAACTCTCAAAAATAGTATGGAAAATCTTTTGCACAACATTTATAGCTTTGCGCAACTACAAACTTTTCTCGCATTTATAAATTAGTTGTCTTTGGTTTATAATTAAAAGTTATTACTAATTGTGATATAAAAAATTATAGTTACGTTATGGAATTATTACATGTATCTTCAATTTTAACAAAATTGTTAAATTATTTGCAATGATTTCTTACTTTCTTATCCTAAATAATGCGCAACATTTGAAAAGGGGTTCTCGAAACATATCGCGTAAATTTGCGGAATAGCACAAATGTGAAATTTAAGCGTTTAAATGAGTACCCTTAATATATTCAAATAGAAAATTTTCAAGTATTAAAAAAAATAAATAAATAAATCAAAGAAAAATATCATTCATATAATTTTTTTCAGGAAATATTTAATTTTCCCTGTGGTTTCTCCGTCTATTTAAAAAAAAAAAAAATTACAGGAGAATCTAATTACTAGAGTCGAGTAAATAACCCAACCAATAATCATCGAAATAAATTAAATAATTGCAGTATTATAAAAAATATTACTTGCAAGTGTTGTGCAAATGAATTTCCATACAATTTTGACTGTCATGAGGATCCTTAAAATTTATTTTGAAATTGAAATTGAAGACTTTGAATTTGATTTAAATTTTTATAAAAGAAAAGTATATTGGAATATTTCTGTTGAAATATTTTCTAATCTGACTTATTAATAAATGCAATAATATTTAAATAATTTTATTCCAAATTAATTTCAAATAAATGAAAATTGTATTATAAAAAATACGAAATGATTTAAAACTATTTTATTTTTAAAAATATAAACTGGATATAAAAATGATTTATTTTTAATAAATATTTCGAACTAAAATGTTCACAATAAACAACTATGAAATATATAATAAAGTTAAAGTAGCTAAAATTTTAACATGACAAAAATAAAGTTGTTTTAAAATTTCATGTGAAACAACTTGTAAGTAAATTCGTTAAACCATAAATAAACAAATACATATATGTCTGAGAGGAAATATGCAACATTAACGTTCTTCTCCGATAACCTTTAAGTTGTATTATAAGCGCTGAACTCTTGCGAGTACTATGTTTAGAGTAACGTTAATCTTTCATTGATATAAGGTGTTAGAAATAGCAAAATGTTTGCTATAGAATTCTAAAAGTATGAGAATATTTAATTTCCTGTTTTCCCGGAAAATTAAAAAAAAATTCGCAGGAATACCTGAAAGTATTTTAATGGGAAATCCTGGGATTTCCCGGACAGTAAATTGTAATCGTGATTTACGTTTTTCTTGTAGAATTTTGGACTTTGGCAAAACTGACATCCAAAATCTTACTAATAAAAAAGCTTCAAATATTTGTAACAAAAAAGCACTGTCATCATACAATTTTTTTCCAAACAATCATTTAAATTTCGTTATTTGTACCACTTAAAATAAATTGCATTCAATGACAGATTTAGTACATTTCACTAATTATTAGTACAAATAGTTTTTATTTGACAATTCAAAATGAAAACTATAAATACAATAAAATCAATTGCCTTCTGTTTAAGCTGCATTTACTGTCTCCATAGATTTTTACAACATTTTACATAAAATTACTAATAAAAATATGCTCCGTAAAACTGAATGCCGCACTAAAGTTGGCAACAATATTTTCTAATGAAAATAAATGCGTTGCTTTGTATTTAATGTCTTTTTTTTTTATCCCTTATCTTTTTTTAGTTTGAGCTCTGTCCAGCTTAGAATGGTTATTTTTGCATTCGATGCTGATATGGTTAAGTGTTCATAATGATCTTAAACGTATTTGTGTTTATACTATTTTATGGCAAACAGTTGGAATACAACTATGTGTATATGTGTGTGTAAAGTGTTATTTTTATACATACATACATACATAGTACACAGTAAATAAAAGCTAGAGCTACAGAGAAGATTTTTATGTGTGTCACGAATTTGCCATAGAATTTGAGTACGTTAGCGTGCATTGTTTTCTATTCTATGTCATTGTTGTTTAAAAACGTACAATGCCCTTTGACACAACTTAACTTATGCCATACACAGTGTTGCCACGGCATTTTTTGTAACCAAAATCTTGAAAAAAGTATGTTGAAGTTATTTATGTAAAAATTGATAAAATTTTATTTTTTATTTTTTTTATTCAGGTTTAAAATATTCTTTTAATATCGGTTATACAGTAAAATTAATCTTAACTTTCTTTTAAATGTGTCGAAAATGTTCAAAAGAGAAAAATATTTAAAATTTATTCCCAGCAAAAAAATAAATGAACATTGTGTCGTAATTGAAAGCTTGATATAACGCATATCATTGACTCAGAAATCTAGTTTTTTGGGTTATGAAGTTGATGAAGTTAATAAGTGATTTCTTTTCACTTTTTTGGAAGTGCAAAATGTGCACTTAGTTCTGCTTTTGAAGTCTTAAAAATGTTCGTTTTTTGGAAACCCTCTTTTCTTTTTGTCAAAGAGATTTAAAGTTAAATATATTTAATTGGGGTCTTTTGTGAAAAGATTATATTTTCTATAGATATTAGGGTTGTCATTCGAACAGAAATTATTCGATTATTTGAGGAACAAGTTTTTTATTCTCTCAAACAAACAAAATTTTTAAATTTACAATAAAAAATTATTCTATAAATTTTTAATGATTAATAGAACAATCGAATAATTTTTCAAAAAGAGTTTGTGTTATTATTATAAATTTTTGAAATTATCAGTGTAAAAAGTTTTGTTTAGTTGGAAAATCCTGTTCAAAATTATTTAAAATTTCGTTAGAATATATAAATGTGTAAACCACGTTTTAATAGATTTCAAATTATTTGGAAAAAATAGAATAACTTTTCTAAAGATTTAATCAAACGTATTAAACGTATATAAGTTATTATTAAATTCTGGAAATTTTCCAGCGCATATTAATTTTTTTTTAATATTCCACTGCAAATTCTTTATTTTTGAAAATTTTTAATTTATTATTTATTTCAGAATATATTTTGTTGTTTCAAGTAATGTGGAAATAACCGAAGATTCGGAAATATATAACGATTATATGATAGCTGAATTCAATCAATAAATAATATCAAAAATTAAGAAAAAGGAATAGATTTTAGCAATATGGATGATCATGTACTTTATTTAGAAAAATCTAAAAAGAACAGAAAAAATAGATTTGCTTTTAATGATATGCATTGTCACAATCAATAGAAAGTGTAAAAATAAAAAAAAAGCAGTAATAATTTTAGAGCCAAATGCTTATTTATGAATTATAATTTTAAAAGAAATTTAATTTCATTATATAATTTGTCTGTAATTTGAATATGGTCTTAATTTATGGATATTTTTTGTTCTATCCCAGCAAAAAAAAAAAAAAAAAAAAAGAACACCCAAAGAAGTCAATAAGATCCAGAAATTGTGATCCAGAAGTAGTACAAATTCGGATTTCCAACGAATTTAAAATAGGCTTGACATTGGGAGATGTTATCTGTTTTGATACCTATTCAAAGAGTAGGAAGTCGTGTTGTCTTGTAAAATTGATTCTTTATGTACTTTTTTTTTATCAATTCAAGAAAACTACTTTTAATTTTTATTTAAACCAAATATTTTTTACTAAAAAAAATATACATAACAACATTTTCCATTTGATAAGTAACAAGTATTTATAAATTCTCAACGTTTTAAATCAGAAAAAATTATCTGAATTTGTTTTTAATAACATATTTGGATGATGTTTATATAACTTCTTAAATAAAAGAAACCGTACACTTACTAAAACTTTGAAAGTAATGAAAGAGTACTTTCCTAAATATGACTTCTATTTATTTTTGCTGAGATGTTAATGAATTATTATTTTTTGGTTTGTTTAATATTAATAAAACCAAATATTGATTTACAAAATAATAGTTATTGAATTTTTTTTAACTTGTTCGAATAATTATTTGAAAAATATATTTAATTCTTTTTTATTCGATTAATCGAAGAAAATTTATATTTTATTCGATCACAGGAATAATTAAAAAAAAAAAAAAAAAAATTTGAAATTTTATTCAATCAACTTAACGTCGAATAATTGACAACCCTAATAGACATCGTTCAGGTACCAAACCAAGCTCATGTTAAACAAGTTACATTCCGAAATTAACCTAATAATTGTCTGTTTGTCGGAACAAAACTGAGTTTGTGGAGTATAATTAGTCAATGTAATGCATATTTTTTGTACCGCAACACAATTTATTAGCATTTTTGATGTCTTCAAAATTGTTTTTTTTCGTCGTTTTTATCGACATTTTGTCATGAATTTGTTTTGAAGTTTATTTTATTCTTTGCAAATATATACGAGATTTACCGGGCATTCTAAATAGAAATAATGTCACTATCTTTACATTGGAAAATAAAATAACCAGTTTTGGTTAAAAATAACCAAAACGGCAACACTGGTCACACATTCACTTGCATGCATATATAAAAGCTGTGAAAGTATATGATTATGTAAATGTATATGTGCCATTATCAAAAATTTTTAACCAGCCTGAAACTGAATTTAATCCTTAATAAGTTTTGTGTTACTATTTTAAATAAACGGGTTACAGACTTGAAACTAATTGCTTAGGTTTCAACGAAACCAAAATGGACACCATGAATGCTGATGAAGTATGTAGCGACACAAAGAATACGTATTACATTCTGCTGGTTTCTAATTATAGTCCACAAACTCTGCTTTGCAACTTTGTTTACTAATAGAGTGCAAAATTTTAGCACCACTAGGTTTCATTTTATAATCATGATTCATCATGTTCAAAGTTGAAAAACTTAAACAAAGGCCTAAAAATTACATAAAACTTTTCTATTCTTCTACACTTTTTATTTATGCTTTTTAATCTAATTCGATATTACATAAACTAATCGGACTTTATGGATAAATCATGCACTTTCTTTGTTGTTGAGCAGACTTTCAAAACAAGTTTTAATGACAAAATTTTTTAATTTTTTAAATTTTTTGGTCGGGGTCAACGGAATAAAAATCTTGGAATAGGGATTGATACTTGTTGTCATTACCCTTATTCTGCGTTATAACTCCTTGATGTGCCCGAAATAGTCAACGCAGTAGATAGACTCAAAATTTGGAAAACAAGAACGAAAATTTTTAAAATAGGTCAGTTTTTCGCAAGACATATTTAAAATTTCTAATGGAACAGCATGGATATAATTGATCGGGACCATAAATTTAAGTTAAATGTCATTGATAGTTGAAAACGCGACATTCTTGTTAAAACAGATTTTGCTAAAGCACATCGAATGGACAGAAATTGACCACAATTGGCATAAATAGGTGGTGTATGTAATGCACAATGAAAATTTATTGCAGCGTCCAAAAATTTCGAAAGATACAAATTTTATGAATCAAAAAAAAAAAAAAAAAAAAAAATAACGGGTTAAAAAAGGATCGTAAAATTAAATAGCATTTCTTTATAAAATAAACTCTAATTCAATATATTTTCGTATTATATAGGGAAAAATAATTTATATTCGAACCGCATTTTTCGCAAAATTTTTAAAAAACGATACTTTAAGTGTAAATAAAGTTTTTTTTTTTAAATTTTCTTAGAAAAACCCCAAAAAATAAACCGCACAAATACCTTTAAACATTGAAAATATCATAAATTTTATTAGACCAACTCAGTAGGTTTTGATATTACGTGTAATTTTTATCAAAATTATAAATAAACTTCTAGTTTGTTAAAAAGTTTATATGTTCAACTTAAAATGGCTATAACTTTCGCGCCCCCTGCACGAAATGATTAACGCGAACTGATTCTACATGCATTCGAGTCACATTATATTTATACAAATGGATTTTAATATGTCATAAGAAGAATTTTTTTGAAGGCATAAAATAAAAATGTTTGGTTATGGCCCATATATCTGTTTGCTGAAAAAGGATAAAAAATACAAATGTGTTATCGACTTTCGTTTATTCTATTGTACTCAATCTCGTATTAATGATTAAAAATGTTTCTTTTTTTTATACATTTGAAATAAATTTTAAACTATAAAATTAATTTGTACACCAAACGGATAAATATTATATTCTTCACACCTTTTTATCTTTTCTCGGATAATCGGTATTGATTCCAAAATTTCCTGGGATCTCCAGAATACTCTCAAAAAAAAAAAAAAAATAAATAAATAAAACTAATATGAAAACAATCATAACATTATAAGGATTGTTTTCGAAATTTCCCGGGAACTCGAGAATTTCCTCCAAGGAAAAAAAAATAAAATATATTAAAAATAATGTAATTGCTTTAGTAAGTACATTTTATTTAACAATAAAAAATATTTAAAAATTAATTCAGTTATTTTAAAGATAAAAACCATAAGAATAAACGAATGAAGTTCTTTTCAAATAGAAAATAAAAAAATGCTTAATTCATTTACTTATAGTTATAAACATGTAGAAAACACCGTGCAACAATTTCTCAATTAAGTCAGTCGGTCAAGCCCGACCATATGGTTCCTACACCATTGTCTATGTGCACCAAAAACCGGGGAGATCTTATGTTAAACCTGTGGTTAATTTTGGACTGAAGCTTTTATTTTGTGTTAAATAAAATATACTAATACAGAATATTATGTTGATAATAATAATCAATATGATTTTAAGGTGATTCCTGAAAGTGGGCTCTATATGGGAGTTGTGGTAAATTATATATCAATCATTACTGATTTAAACTTATATAAAACTTATTTGCGTTTTATATAAAATTCAAGAAAATTAACAATGGGAACATGATATTGTTGTAGTGATAATGTCATAACCATATTTTTTCTCTGCGTGTATGCACATAAAAATTTTGTATTTTTTCAGAGTTAAAACAAAAGCCTAAACGTATAAATTTAGGCTTTTGTTTTAAAAAATTACAAAAAAAAAAAAAAAAAATTATTGTTAAAAAATTAAAATGATTGAAAATCCGATCAACATGTTTAATCTAAAATGAGATTTTTTGATTAAACCGAAAGACGCTTTTCTGAAAAAGTCGGTTTTTTGATACTTTAGCCGGGAAGGAATTTGTATAGGGGATAGCTTAAATAATAGTCTGCTCATAACCATTTGCAATAGGCTTCGTCCTTCGTCCAAAATAATTATATAATATAAATTTCGCAATTTTAAAGATACCTTATCTTTAAAATTGCGACCTATACTTTGTTCAACAGGTTTAAAAGGACGGCTGGTTGTCATTTTTAAATCGACTCGGAAAATGATTCTGCATCGATTGGTATACTTAAAGGGTGGTCTACAACCAATATTTTTGTGCGTTACAAACATCAGACACATAATACCTTGACTACCTATGGTGGTGTAGGGTATAAAAAAGGAATGAAAGTTGGGCAATATGTGAGTATTTTTAAAAGTGATTTATGTAAAAAGCTTTCTAGGTTACAATCATCATCTATCTAAAAAATATCGCAAATTTCAGTAAGAAGCACGGGAGATGCCATAGTAAACATGATATGAGCCTTTGAATATGAGTCATCTGGAATAATTTATTTCAAAACTAATATAACTGATGAATAATAGTTATTTACTTCCCTAAAGATCGAAATCTATTATTAATTATATCTCCCCTGATTGTATTAAAAAAATCTTATATAAAAACATGGAACAACTTTCAAGATCTAAAAGCAATCCTGCCACCAGATTGCCACAATTTTTATGAAAATTTATCTTAAAAAATATAATTTTAGTATTTTTTTTCCCGAAATCTATTGAAACATTATTTTTTGTTAATTAAAATATCAATTATAGCATTAGTTTATTCCAATTTTGAATTAATGAAAAAAGCACATTTATCTTCAAAAAATTTTGTAAGAAAAAGCTCTATCTAAGATAACTTCCTAGGGAATAGAAAAAACCAAAAAAATAGAAAACAGCTTTAATTTTGCTCCTCGTTTTGAATTAAAACTGCATAATTTTTTTTTTGTATCTAAATTTTCTTAGGTTTCATTCAGTTTTTTCCTTTTCCTGAAAAATTACGAAAAGTCGTGATACGCTTTTTTTATATTAAGCCATCGACATCCACATGCCTAGAAATTCCTGTCAAATTAAGTTTTTTAATAATGAAAATTTTTATATTTTTTTTTAGGAAAAGCAGACTTTTTTAGAACACTTAAAAATTTTAGAACACAGAAAAATGTATTAATTTCTTTTTAAAATTGTTTTAACAGCTTTAGACAAACTGTTTTAACTTCTGATCCCAATGAGATCATATTTTGAAATTTTTTACACTATAATGATAAATTGAAATTGAAAGACACTTTTTCTGTATATTCAGAATAAAGGATATTTTTTTAATTTTAGAGGTCCTTGCTCCAGGAAGATGCGTAACTTACATGATTTTCTGATAAAGAGTATTATTAGTTCTTTCCACTGATATTAATTTTGTTAAAATCAGTTAATGCACATAAAAGTTATTTAACATTAAATTTTATTCATTTTCGACGAAAATGTCTTAGGTGTATTACATTAAAGGTCCATATAACATATGGAACTGATTTGTGGTCTAGAACACTTCCTCTACTAGACTATTCAATTCCACAACTTTTCTATAGAAAAATGTTTATATATTGTTGCAGGTGAGGTAGAAAATATTATTCAATTTGGGCGAAGAAAAATTGAAAAATTTTTAAGCTGCTCCGGAAAATCATTTGTAATTCCACCATTCCTACTAAATAGATTTCGCAAAATTTCAATACCAAGATTCTCGAGACTATATGCCATACAAGTGTTCAAAGAGAAATGTATTTATTGGACTATGGGTTTGAAGAAATCCATTTCAACACTCAGACAGACAGACGCATATTCTGAAGTTAGTTTTAAGCATGAAATATATAAAACGATGAACTTATATATACCCTTAATTTTACGTGAAATGAGGTGTAAGTTTGATTATTTATTTGTTTGTGTATCAATCACGTCTAAATGGCTGAACTGGTTAGCACGAAATGTAATAGGCAGATGTTACCAGTGCCGGAGGATTTTATAGGACGACATTTTACATATATTTTACCCACATTAAAAAAAAAATAACTTCGCACGTTATTATTGTAGCTATTTTTCACGAAATTTTAGAAATTGTTTGCACTTGAGATTAATATAAAATATGTTGGATCTTGTGCGTGCCACACCCATAGTTTACCCCTACTTTTTGCTAAAATTTTTACAACATCATATTTTATATTACTATCGGAGCAGGGGAGTGGTTCCTCCTATATAAAGCAAATATTCATTATGGCACATCTAAGGAACTATTATAGTGAGAGCGCTTTATCTTATCATATCGCATTAACTAAATATAAATAGGACATATAGGACAAGGTGGAGGAGCAGACTCTATACGAAGAAATTATTAATTTTCGCATATCTTAAATAGTATTACAATGAAAGCCTTAAAAAGTTGTAGAAGTAATTTTCATATCAAATAGAATAGAACGGATAGAACCAGGGGGACTAGTAGCACCCATATAAGATAGATATTAGCTATCGCATCAGAAGGGATAGCAAAAGAATATTCGATTAATGTTCCACTGGATGTCCGTATGTTGAAATATATTTTTCTAAATTATACCTTTTGTTTACTCATATATGACCTGGAATAAAAATATGGTTGATTCTGATGTATTAAATCATTTATCTCAAAACTATGTTTTCGCACACTAGGTCTCTTTATACATTCCAGGTGATATATATGCAAACAACATAAGAGTTATTTCTTCGCCTAACAATTTTTATTTACTTTTTGGTTTCTTCTAAGCTATATTTACATTTGTCAAATATTTTATCAAAATTGCGTGAGCTGTGATTTATGAAATATTAAAAAATTTTTTCTAATTAAAAAAGAGTTATTTTACTTAGTCTTTTTCGTCAAACATTTAACTAGCTTGAACGTAATTTTAGAAACTTTAATTTACTACCCTTAGGTAGTGCTACCAGGAAACTGTTAAAAAGTTTTAACAAGTTATTTAAATTGTTAAAAAATTTGTTTAAATTTAATTTAAGCGTTTTTTGAACTTGTCAAAATTTAAGTTTAAAAAAAAAACTTTTAAAAACTTAAATTTATACAAGGCCTTTAAATATTTTCACCAGTGTTGACAGCAGATGAGAAAAAATGTTAAATTAAACTTTAAAAAAGGACAAAAAAAGATCAAAAAGACAATATCTTAAAAAATAAAGACAGAAAAAGCTCAAAAAATTGTTTTTAGTTCCAAAGTTTATTTTTTCACATTCTCATTAATTTTTAAAATTTAATTTATAAATATAACCTAGAACAACTACCTGCAAAATGGACCAATGAAAAATCGTTCAAAAAATTCACATACATTTGGGTAAAGTTTCGTATGAAAAATTACTCATTTTTTTAGAACTATAATTCCTTTTTGATTAAGCATTTCCAAATTTTTGAGATATTTTTCGCTTTTATGATTTTTTTTTAATTATATTCATAAATGGTTCTATGGTTAATGAGGTACATTAAAAAATAATTATAATAATCGATTTAGTAAGTCCATAAAATTAGTTAAGTTATTATTAATTGGGAGAGTGAAGCGCCGCAGGTGAAATTTTTTGTTAAATATAAATAATATCAGTTTTTTTTTGTGCGATTAAATACACAAAAATGCTTAAATATAAAAATAAAATTAATAACAGCTAATAAGAAACAATTTTCTTCGTTGTTGAAATACTAACATTTTCACCTTTTTAAGGCAATTTTAAGAATGAAAAAAGGCTAGAAAGAAGATATAAGCTAAAATGAAAATTTTGAGGCTAAAAACAAAATAAAAAGGCTAGATTTAGCCTTAAAAAGGCTAAACTAGCAACACTGATATTCACATACATAAACACACATATACACATGCACTTCAAATATAAAGTTCTTTGACTGCATTAAATAAAAAAAAAAAAATTGTAAAAGTTTCTTCGTACTTAAATGCGAATATCTTTGGCTGGTGCCTCTCTGTCTCATTCCATAAAAAAAACTATAGAAAATTAAGAAAAAACTAACAACAATAACTTTGTGGAATTGCGTTCATTCATAACTAGCACAGAAAAGCAATAACAAAAAGCTATTTATTGCTTTGGGTCACGAGTTTCAACAAAGCATTTAATGTTCTAAATAGAATTTAAAATATAAATTACTGAAATTAAAAAGCAAATAAAAATATATAATGGCATTTTTAATGTTGAGCAAATAGGCTATTTAAATACTAATAATTATCGTTCATATAAATATAATTTCATTTATATTAAAGAATTTTAAAATTCGCTAAAACTAAAACATATATATTGTGTAATTTTTTTTTTTTTTTTTTTTTTTTTTTTTTTGTTTGAAGGCGTAAATAATAACAATTTCCAACAAGCGGCTGACTACGTATCACTGAGAATATTATAACAAATGCAAATTTTTAATCATATTACTGATAACTAAATTTTTCTTCAATTTCTCTGGAAACTATATGATATTTATGCAAAAATTTAGGCACATAAACTAAAAACCGAACGTTATAGTGTTAAAAATTCCAAATTATAATTTAATATTTTAAACTTATTGCGTATTTATAAAATGGTAATTGGTACATAAACTGTAGTAGAATTTTTTGGAATTATGCAAATTATAATTTTACTATTTTTATTTCATTTTTCATAAAGCTGTTATTTGATGCTAAGTAGACAGAGGTGTATGAAAAAAGTAGAATTGATGCAAGAATTATTAAATATCCATATCTCCTTTTTGTTAAGAATTAAATAAAATTTTTAAAACCACTTATATTTCAAAATAACTTTAATAATTTTAACAAAAACTAACTATAAAAGTACTAAAAAATATAAAAGAAAATTCGCTTTTATTTTCATGAATTCAAAATGTTTTAAGGAACAATAAGTGGAAGTGCTATATTCGGCTGGGCCGAATATTTTATACTCTTCACAAAATTTACATTGTACAAATATACAAATTCAAAATATAAATGTATTAAAACTTTAATTTTATTAAATTTGTTGAAATTATATATAGTGAATTTATTTAACTACATCGTCACCTAAAATGCAAAAGGCCCTAACCACACTTTATTCTTTTACAGCAGAAGCAAAAAACATTATGATAATGCAAAAGTCCGTAACCACAATTTCTAATTTTTTGCTTTAAAATTAAACAATTATGTTGCATTTTTTTATCGTTCACTTAAAGAAAAATTGGAAAAAGCATAAATCACTGTTCAAACTAAATGTTTCTTAAATGGAACAACTTTTACGACTGTTTCGTTTATGAAGTTAATATTACGTCCTTTTGAATTTTGTTAACATGGTTGTAATTTTTGAATATATGAATATTAAATTTTTTGTATGAATGTAATTTGGTTCAGTATATTATAATCCAGTAAAAAAGAACATTTGATTTTTCAGTTGTTACGATACTTTGCATTTTAGGTGACGATATGTAAGTATTTATAAAAGACAACTTAAAAATTTTTTTCTGAAAAGAATATACGCAATTAAAGAAATCTTGTAAAATGATTTCATATGCATATTATTTCTTATCAAAATTTTTGATTTACTTCATATTTGTAATTAGACGTTAAACAGGGCGTTTTTAAGGCTAAATCTAGCTTTTTTCTGCGTCGCTTCACTCTCCAAATTAGAAGTACTTGAACAAATTTTGTAGAGTTACTAAATCGATTATTATAGTTATTTTTTAATATACTTAATCAATAATAGAAACTATTTATGAAAATAATTTGAAATAAATTTATTAATGCAAAAAATCACTCAAAAATTAGATATGCTTAGTCAAAAAGGAATTATAGTTCAAAAATTGTGAAGAAAATAATTTTTCATATGAAATTTTTACTTTATTTATAAATTTATTACAATTTCTTTAGAAAATACACCACCATAGGTGGTTGGAATGTTATGAGTTTGTGCTGATGTTTGCAACGGATAAAAAAGGTTATCTACCTTAAAGTGTAAATATCGACCCAGAACCACATTTTAAATCGATCTAACGATGTCCGTCCGTCCGTCTGGCTGGCTGGACGGCTGGCTGTCCATGTAAACTTTGTGCACAAAATACGGGATGCAATGTTAAAGAAAATTCAATGAAATGTTGCACGTGGGATTTTTATAATACGAGGAAGAAGCCTATTGAAATTTATTGTGATCGGTCCATTATTTCACTTAGCCCCCATACAAATGTCAACCCCGGAATAGAGTTTAAACACTCAAAAATAACTTAGAAATAAGAATATTTTAATGAAATTCGGCGCAAAGAAGTGCTGTACAAGTATCAATCTTTAAACCCAATTTTTATGAAGATCGATCCAATAATATTAATATTAATATTAATATTAATATTACGCCACTTTTAAACAATAAAAAAAAAAATAACAATATGCTATTATAAAAACAATAATAACAAAAACATTAAAAATCGACAGGAAAAAGGTCTACATACAGTGCGGTAATTCCATGCAGTAAGTAGAAAATTAAGAATAGAAAACAGAAAACAACCGTTATTTTTTATTTTATTTGGTCTTAAAATCACTATCTTCGATTCATTTTACAAATTCAAGTGAAAGAAGTAAAATATCTATAATTTTAACAATAAAAGTGAAAGGTAGAAAAGAGGTATCGATCTCTGTTAGAAATATTGTGGTCAGTGAGGGAAAGGAAGGCAAATCTCATGGCGAAATTTCCCAAATAGTAAAGCTTAATCGCGCAACAGCGCAGAAATTATGAAGCAACCAAGAGCACGGAAAATAAACCACGTTTGCTTTTGAGACGTGATCCGAAATTTAGTGCCCCAAAACTAGCGGAATACTTTAAAAATTGTTGCAATGTTACTGTTACACCGAAATCAGTTATAAACCTTTTGCACGAAAATGGTTTCAAAAGCATAGTGCCCCGAAAAAAGAAATTAATTTCTTCAACAAATCGTAAGCTTCGGCTTGAATTTGCTTGGGCATATCTTAACAAAGGTGTTGACTTATGGAAGCGTGTGATATTTACTGATGAAATTAAGTTCAACATTTTCGAAAATGATGGAAGATCAAAGGTCTGGAGGAAGCCTAACACTGCACTGGATCCAAAAAATATTATACCAACAGTTAAACATGGTGCCGGCAGTGTTATGGTTTGATGCGCAATGGCATCATCTGGAGTGGGTCGGTTAGTCTTTGTTGAAGGTAATATGGATCACTTTCAATATAAAAACATATTGGAATGAAATCTGAAGGTATCTGTTGATAGTTTAGGCCTTGGTAATCAATGATTTTCCAACAAGACAACGAACCAAAGCACAGCGCTCACGTTGTACGACACTGGCACCGAGGCAATTAAATTCCCCACAGCAGTCACTTAATTTAAACCCTATTGAGCATAACTGGAATGTTTTAGAGAAAAAGGTACGAAAATGACATATGCAGTCGTGAAACCTTTAAAACTGCTCTTGTTCGAGCATGGACCGAAATTACGCCTGATATTACTGAAAATTTAGTAAATTCAATGCCCCGTAGCCTCCAAGCAGTAATTTATGCCCAGAGCGGACCGACAAAATATTGAAAATTATGTTTTTTATATCAAATTAGTTACCCTTATGTTCAATCTTATTGCTGTATTTATACTTTTTTTCTATGAATTTTGATTACTTTTGTTGTTATTATTGTTACAGTCATATGTACTGTAACAATAGCAACAACGTTTTTATTCTACAAATAAATTAAGCTATTGGTACTTTAAATATTACTACAACAACTTTTTGGTTTTTCTTACACATTTACTAAACATCCGAAATTGGGGGTGTATTTAGACTTTTTTCTTAAACTATATATATTGTTGCATGTGAGATAGAAAATATTATTTAATTTGGTCTAAGAAAATAGGTAAAATGGTTGAGACAGTAGCCTCAATCGTCTATAACTCCGCCATTTCAGGATATAATTCGTTTAAAGTTCCGCCATTCGAGGATATATTTGTAGAAAATATTTAATATTTTTATTTTGACGTTTATACGAAAGTCTTAAAATATGCATTGGGTAACTTAAAATGAAAAATATACGCGATCAGTTAATCATAACAAACTTTTAAAAATATTTTTCTGTTCTTAAGGATGTCTGTCCATCTGTGTGTTGAGATGGATTTTTTAAAGCAAATAGTCTAATAAATACATTTCTTTTTGAACACATATAGTAGGCATATAGTTTTGCAAATCTTGATATTGAAATTCAACAAAGTCCGTTTAGGAGCGGCGAAGTTATAAACAATTTTCTAGAGCAGTCTCAAATATTTTTCCAAATTTCTTAGCCCAAATTGAAAACTATTTTCTATTTCACATGCAGTAATATATAAATAATTTTTTATTTGAAAATTGTGAGCATGAATAGTCTAGAAGAAATGTTCTTGACTATAGACCGTTAAGCCTGAGTTCATATCCCCGGAACTCCTTGAAACTTTCATTTTTTCTCAAAAATATATTAAAATCTTCATTATTAAAAAAAAATTAATTTGACAAGAATTTCTTGGCATCTTGATGTATTCTTTATAAAAAAGTATAATTTAGCCTTGAGTTGCATTTTAGGCTATTTATATGATCAACAAGGATATTAAATTTCAACACATCGCTGTTGTGTAGTGCTTGGGTTTGTGGCTGAAGAAATGTAAGTCTTGAGTTCTATCCCAGGATAAGACTTCAAAAATTTGTTTTATAATTCAGCTTGCAACAGAAGACAAAAATTTTGCATCGTCAGATGCAGAACTGTTAAATATTTTTTTTGTATTTACTTCAAAAATTTCTCTGTGAAATTTATTACATAAAAATCCCTATTCCGTTTGCCAGAATACAAACCTATATACACACTCAAGAGCTCCTAGCTCCGAACTCATACCCCTAGACCTCAAATAAACTTAAAATTTTAGATTAATAAAATACTTTTACTTTATTTTCTATAGAAACAAGTGAGAATATTATATCCGGCTTGTCCGAATCTATATACCCACCATCTGCAATAATTTAAAAATTTCACCTTATATGGAAGGTGGATGGTAAAGTGAGTTTGCGGGTTTACATTAGTTTTTGAAATATTTGTGAAAAACTTCGTTGATGTACAAGCTTTTTTGTAAAAGATATTAAATTATAAACTGGAATTACAACGCCACGTGCCATCTCCTGTTTTCAACAGACATACAGACGGACGGACGATCACCGTTAGATCGCCTTAGATTTTCACGAGGAACCAGAATATATATATATCTTGTGGAGTATTAGATGATTATTTTGACATGTTACACACGGAATGACAAAGCCAATATACCCCCCATTATTTTTTGATGGAAAAAATTTTTAATATTGTTGAATATGAAATATATTCAACATATACATAGAGTTGTTTTCAGCAAAACTTCTATGGGTGTCGATAATATAGTGTAAATGATCTAGATTACAAACCTTTTTTTCTAAAGTTTGACAAGTAAATCAGAGTTTGTGAGATGTTTTTTCTTAAAAGATTATCACTTAAATTTAATTGTTTTTAGGCTTTTATCTGTATATAAACAGGCAGAGGCTTTTGGAATCTGTTTAGGGAGGAGATTTGAAGAAGCTTATTAAAAATTTGTAACATGTCGAAAAATCATTTAAGATTCCACAAAGTATATATTCTGGGTCCTGGTAAGATTCTGAGTCAATATAGCTATGTTCATCCGTCTGTCTATTGAAAACTGCCCAGTCGGACAAAATTTTGCTCAAATATTTGTTATATGATTACAGCGAAAAATCGAAATGATTATAAGTAATAATTATTATGGTTCCATTTTGTCATATTGTGTCCCATTTTGTGGTTTGTTTTTTCATGTTTTCTAGTTCTAGCTTTATATATATTTGAACAATTTTACTATATCATCATCCCATTCTATTTATCATATAGTTATCCAATCTTAACATATTATTATGTCATTTTGTCATATTATTATTCCATCTTATCATATGTTAAAATAAAACGTATTAATAAAAAATTATTTTTATATATTTTTCACCGATAGAGAAGTGGTCATTAGCCGAAAAGAAAAAATATCTACGTTATTATCTGTTCATTAATTATATTGATATGTACCACAATATGTGGTCCAAAATGCAAAATTAATGGTAGATAATCAACCAATCTTTGTCTATTTATATTTATTCATATAAAAACGCAATGAGAATTACAATGAAGTTGGAAAACAAACATTAAAACCAAAATATATTTAAAAGCAAATAAGTTATGAATTTTTCCACTAAGTTTTTGAAAAGGATAAGTATTATATTTATTTGAAATATTTTATGGTCATGGGAATAATAATATTAATATGGTTTAAAAACAGAATATGGTTTAAGAACAAGGAAAAATACTGCAAGGATTTAATGGTTGTAAAATTAATAATATGTTTCATATTAACATAATTTTTTTTCCGGTAAAAATATTTAAAAACATGTTATTTTTGCAGTCAATCATATTAAAAATCTTATTGAGTGTAAACATTAAATGACAAAATTGAATCAAAATCATTGTTATCATGAACACAAGGTTATTAAAATTTAATAATATTAACAATGAGAACATAATATTGTTATAGTGATAATGCTGTAAACATATTTTTTTATCTGCGTGTACCCATAAAAAATTGTTGAACGTCAATTATTTGTACTCCTCATATATGTGAACAGTATAAAAATCAATTAACAACACTATATATTGAATATATTTAAAATTCAACAATGTTGAAAAATTATTTTTTGCACAAATTAAAAGACACAATTTATTTGAATTCAAAATTTCTAAATGTCATGTGGCCTGGGGGATAAAAATTCAAGACTAGGAGTTTTAAAGTCTTTGTTGCTAGGAAATAGAAATGTTCAAAAAACGGGAATAGAAATGTAATTTTTACTTAATAAATTTCAAAGAAACATTTTTAATTAATAAAAAATTAAAAAATATATTTAACAAATCCTTAATTTGACATTTCACAATTTTAATTTTTGTTTGGAAATAAATTATAAAACAATTTTTCTAAGTCTTGACCAAAGATCGAGCTCAGGACCTAAAGTTATAAGCCGAGGCGGTATTCCACATCGATATGTTGAAATTTACTGTTATTATTGCTTACATAAAAAGCTTAAAATGCAACTCAAATCTAAATAATGCTTAAAATTCTTGTCTCATAGATACGAACTTAGGCTTAACGGTTTGCAGTCTAAAAAACCTCTTTAAAAATATGTATTGGATTTTTCCACTAAATTTATGAAAATGATAATATTATAATTAGTTGAAACATTTTATTGTCATGGGAATAATAATATTATAATATTACATGGGAATAACATTTACAAGGAAAGCACTGCAAATATTTAGTGATTGTAGAAGTAATGATATATTTCATACTAATAAAATTATGTTTTTGGTAAAAATATTTAAAAATTGTATTATTATTCAATTAATTTAATTATTTAATTAATTATACAATAAATTTACGTTATCTTTCTCCAAAACTGACAGCTTAAAAAAAAAAATTCAAATGAAAAAAAAAAAAAATTTAAAAAGAATTTCTGTATTCAGAATTTAAATGAAATTTATTTGTTAAACGTTCACAATTTATTTCTGATTTTTTGGCTTCAATATGTTATTAAATACAGGACTTTTGTTATTTAATCGGTAAGTGCACGTTTTTTATTTTTTAATTCTAAGTATTATGCATTTATTGTAGGTCTTCCCGACAGAAAAATAAAGGAGCAAATTCATATTAAAAATACATTTCATTAGACTTTACATTGGAATACTATTTCTGTATAAAGGTGAGTGCTCATTAATTATTTTTTAGATATTTCAAACAACCAACAACATGTATTTATTGACGTGTCTTTTCATCAGAGATTTGGTTGCCCCATATTGGAACATATCGCTGAAAATTTTCTATGAAATCCACAAATACAAAAACATTTAATTTTAAGGTAAGATAGTATATAAATATCACATAATTTTTTTTTTAAATAATACCAAATATATATTCTCTACTTTACACACATATAATTTGTATATTATTATTATTATTATTATTATTATTATTATTATTATTATTATTTTTGTTAGTAAATTTGTTGTGCAATGGAATTTGCTTGGATTTCAGAATCAAAAACTAAGCTTCCGCTTAAGTGAAACACCGTATCGTTCAATTCAAAAAGTTTTATTAACAATGACAAAATAGGTATGTATACTAAGAAAAAAGGTTAAAAAAAAAAGAAAAAAAAACAGAAGGTTCTTTTTAACGAAAGCCAAAAAAGGAATTAGCAACATCTGTAATATTTTAACGATCTAATGTAATAAAGAAAAACATAGAATTAGAACCTTACTAGAGCAGAGTTGCCAGCATTGAGTTGTACTAAGGTTGTAACGTTTTTTCAACAATCTCCCCCTCAAGTCAAATACCTAAAAAATTACATCTCAATTTTTAAAAGAATACAACCATAAATATGTTTTTGTTTATCTAAGCATCTCGTAAGAATATCAGCAGCATTCTCATCAGAGGTAACATACTGTATATCGATAGCCTTCTCTTCATATTTTTCTCGGATGTAGTGATAACGTATATCAATGTGTTTACTCCTCTTATGAACGGTTGGATTCTTCACCATAAAAGCAGCACCTTGACATAAAATCGGAGTAGGAAGCACGATATAATTTTCAAAACCCATCTCCTTTAAAAGACCACAATGAAAAACGACTTCCATTGTACTTAGAGCCACCACAGATTGTTAAGGGACTACCAGTCAACAGGACCACCAGCGAAGAACACCACATTATCAAAATAGAATTTTCAATCATTAGATTCACAACCCCAGTCTGAGTCTGTGAAACATTTAAAATTTTTATAATTAGTAGAAAAAGTAATTTTACCTACAGGATTTTTCTCAGAGCATATTTTGCAGCTTGAAAATGTTTTTTATGTGGATATGAATTAAAATAGGATAATTTCGACACCACATGAATGAGATAAGGTCTCAAAATCACCGCCAGGTACATCAAAGCACCAATTAAACAGTACTGCTTGACCATGTCAGTCATACCCCATAGTTCGAGTATTTGTTCGGTATATTTCTGCTGATGAAAAGTAATGTTGCCTCGCAAACCATCACGATAAATCTCCATCTCCAGATAGAACGATATTGGACCACGATCAATAGCTTCCACATATTTATTTAATTTTTAAATAACATTTTTCATTTCCAGCTCACTTGAACATGCTAGCAACATGTCGTCAATATAAATGGCAATCAGGCAAATTACGTCTCAATTTCGTTGAATATAGAAATATATAGTATCTGACTTGCACCGCATAAACCCCAATTCCAACAAAATATCATTCATCTTTCTGTTCCATTCACGTCCTTCTTGTTTTAAACCGTATAAGGCCTTGTTTAACTTGCAGAATTTGTTTTGATACACTTCATCTTCTAAATCGCCATTTAAATAAACTGCCACAATGTCAATGTGGTTTACCAACAATTTGTGTTTTGCCGATAAAGCCAACAGTAATCTTATTGTTGCATGTCGTACCACCGGAGCAAAAGTTTCTTGGTAATCGACATTATGCTTCTGCGAACAACCATGAGCCACTAACCTAGCTTTATATTATTTTACGGAACCATCAAGTTTGCGTTTTAAGGCAAAAACCCATTTTCAACCATAACAAAACATTTTTGTTATTTGGCTTATCCACCAACTGCCATGTTTTATTGATAAGCAATGAATTATATTCAATTTGTATTGCTTCCTTCCTCCTCATAGAATTTTCAGAATTCAATGCCTCAGCTACAATATTTGGGTTCAACATTTCCGGTCCATCTTCAGTGCAATAAATTTTTCTTGGTCTGCCTTTACCACCACCTCTAACTAACTTTGGTCTACTACGCTTTCTTTTATTATTACCGACAGGTGTATCTCCCCTCTCAGTTTCACTTGAATCAGAACTCACCTATTCTTCATGATTTTCAGCATTTATGCCATCAGTTTCTTTATCGCCATTACCTTCAACAGCCACAACCTCATCAACATTTAATTTAAAAAATTAGCATAAAAATTTCATTTAAAGCATCTATATCCAACTTTTCAAAAGACTGATCAAAAAATATTACATCATGAGCAATAACAATTTGTCTTGTATTGGGATTGTACAAACGATACTCTTTTGTATAAAGTTGATAGCCAACAAATTTAGGTTTGCCACCTTTAGGCAGGAACTTACCACCTTTAGATTTAGGACCTTTTTTAAGCATAACAGCATCACAACCAAACGTTTTTAAATAGGATACAGACGGTTGTCTACCACACCACCTCTCATAAGGAGTAACACCTTCAATAAATTTTGTAGGAGCGCGATTTCTTATATATGTTGCTGTGTTCATGGCTTCACCCCATAAATTTTGTGGTAATCCGGACAATTGTAACAAACATCTCGCCATTTCAACAAGGGTTCTATTTGCCTTTCTGCAACGCCATTCTGTTGTGGTGAGTAACCAACTGTGGTTTGGTGAACAATATCTTTTTCAGCAAAATGATGTTTAAATTTAGAATTTACAAATTCTTTACCATTACCGCTGTGAACGACTTTTTTGCGGCTTCTCTGCGTATCCGCGAGTCCAGAAAAATGGATGAATATATCAAAAGCATCACTTTTATTTAAAAAAAAATACGTAAAAATATAACGAGAATAGTCATCCATAAACGTCATAAAATACGACGATCCACCAACAGATTTTACACTAATAGATCCGCATAAATCCCTATGCACCAATTCTGAAATATCTTTGGTTTGCACATTTGCATAATTTTTGTACGATGTTGCAGATATTTTGTTAATAGCACAGATAACACAAGCAATAGTTTTAGGCAAATTTAAATCCAAACCTTTTACCATATTTTTTGTATTTAATTTATTCAGGTCATTTACATTTATATGGCCATATCTTTCATGCCATTTTTTCACAATTTTCTCATCAATAGCAGCATTTATTTTTTCACTTTTTTCATTTTTTTCCAAATTTGCAATAAACATGTCATTAGCTAAATCAGCTGTCAAAATATTTCTATTTTGTTTACTTTTCATTACAGCTTTGTTAGCAGCGAATTGAACAACATGACCAGCTTTAATAATTTTATTTATTGACAAAAAGTTTGAATGTAGTTGTGGTACATACCGTACGTTGTTTAGTGTGAGATTGCGAAAGTTTGTTTTTATTTTAACATTCCCAATACCTTCAGCATAGATGCTCTCACCAGATGCCAAAGCAATTTTCTGTTTTGATTCTGCCAACGTTTCGAAATACTCCTTTGTTCTGAACATGTGTGATGTCGCGCCACTGCCAAGTGCCCACATCTCATTTAAATTAACTTTGTTTTCATTTAATGAACAAGCGAGGTCAACTTTTTTCTCATTCTCTTTGCATTGTGATCGTATGTGACCCTTTCTACCACAACGATAACATTTAATGTTATTTTTGTTGCTGTATACATTACTAGTTGTGTTTTTCTTTTCACTCTGCTGACTGAATTTGGGCTGCATATTCTTATTGTTGACATTTCTACAATTACCGCTGTTATTAAAATTCTTTTTGTTCCTTTTAAAATCATTTCTTGAATTTGCCGCAAAAACAGTTTCATGTTGTATATTATTTTTGTTATCTTGTCGCATTTCTTCTTCTAAAATTTTGGGTATTAAATTTTCATATTTTTGTAAATTATCCTGGCTTTCTGTAGCTACAACAAAAGATTCCAATTCATCGGGAAGACTGCACAATAACAACATTGACAACAAATCATCGTTTAAAGTGATTCCGATTTCTTTTAATTCATCCAGGGTACAACAAAAATAATTTATTTGTGGAGAAAATTTTTCGCTCGCATTTAATTAAAGTCGCAACAATTTTTTAAATAAATTTACCTTTCTGGATGCAGTATTTGCCTGGTATAATTAACTTAAAACATCCCAGGAACATGTTGCATAATTATCAACATTTAATTTTTCAATACTAGCAAGAGCACTCGCCATTATTTGGATTTTAACATCGACTAAAACAATGAAACCAAAAACGACACCGACCAAATATAACCACACTTTTCCAAACGATAAGTTTAAAAATTTAATCAAAAATTATTTGAATAACTGGATTCCGGATTCCCTGGTTTTTTCTGTTCCCATAACCTTTGTTAGTAAATTTGTTGTTCAATGGAATTTGATTGAATTCCAGAATCAAAAACTAAACTTTCGCTTAAGTGAAATACCGTATCGTTCAATTCAAAAAGTTTTATTAACAATGACAAAATAGGTACGTAAACTAAGAAAAAAAAGGTTAAAAAAGACAGAACGTTATTTTTAATGAAGGCACAAAAAAAGAATTAACAATATCTGCAATATTTTAACAATCTAATATAACAGAGAAAAACATAGAATTAGAAACTAACTAGAACAGAGTTGCCAGCATTTAGTTGTACTATGGTTGTAACGTTTTTTCAACGTTATTATTATTATTATTATTATTATTATTATTATTATTGTTCAATATTACTCAAATAATATTTGTGGTTTAGCACTAAATATTTTTAAAGGAAATTTTGTATTTTTTTATTGGAGAGGGTAATTTTGTGCAAATATCAATAAATGTTTTAATTAATTTTACCCAAAATTTCAATCACAAATTTAATTTATTTGATTAGAATATTTAATTGAAATTCTTACAAAAATCAGTTATTTCTACTTAATTAATATTTATAATTAATTTATTATTATTAATAAATATATTGGATCAAAATCAATCAAAATTTTAATTGATATAAGCAATTTCGTAATTGAAATCCATTTTTATTTTTTTCTGTGTAGTTGCAGAAGTGAACAAATTAAATTGTATACTTTTAAAATTAAATTAAATTTGAAGGAAATATTCACGTATGAGATGTAAATTCCGAAATATTTAAAATTTCTAAAGTTTAGTTATATATTAAGACATTTTTTGGTAAGGACCTATAGGTTTTTTTTATTATTTCGTTATTATTAAATATAAAAACATAATGGTATAAAAAAAAAAAAAAAAAAAAAAAAAAAAAACTTATAAACTGTTTTTCAGTTGAAAGTACTACTATTTTCCCATATTAAATAATTAATATTCCTTTCTTCTACCAAATTTTGTTTAATTTCAATTACAATTATTTCAATTCATAAAACTTAATTTTTCAGTCATAAATGACAAAGCATTAATTTGTATCAAGTTTTGTTCAATTCGAATTACAATTTTAGAAAATAGACAATTTTAGAATTCAGGATGGGTAAGAGTTGGGTGTGTCCCCTTGATCCGATTTTCATGAAACTTAACTTTTTCTTTCCTACATGATAAAGCATTAAATTGTAGCATGTTTTGTTTAATTCAAATTGTAATTTAAGAAAATATACGGTTTTTAGAATTTGGGGTGGTTGGGAGTTCGACGTGTTCTTAATCCGAATTCCATAAAACTTATTTTTAATTTAAAAGGCAGTAAATTATACCAAGTTTTATTCAATTCTTATTACAATTTTAGGAAATAAATGATTTTTAGAAATCGGGGTAGATGGGAGTTGATCCGATTTCCATAAAACTTGTTTTTTTTTCTTTTCTTAATGAAAAGGCAATAAATTGCACAAAAAATTTTGTTCAATTCGAATTAAAAAAATTATCACTTTTCACAATCCAGACTGTATTGATTGTGTAAATTGAACGTATACTTAATATTAATCTCAAGCATTTTATTCCACATACGTATAAGTATTTTTAATTCCAGTATATTATATAAAATAGTGTTCCTAACTATTTCGTTATTTCGCATATCACGTACAGTCCTAAGTTGTAATGTGTATCATACCATTATTTTACATATGCAATTGAAAATTTCAAACTAATTAAGTGTCACATAGATATCGAATGACAAATTTACCAACCAACCAATTTGCAAAGAAAAACCACTAACAAAAACACTATAAATTTTTATTTGCTGATATTTTGAAAAATATAAAGGACAAACACAAAATATTTAAATTTAAAAATGGATACCATGGATGGAAAATAGCTTATTTTACATTGTACCGAACATACAAATAAAGTATACTTTTTCAACTATAATTTTATAATTTTTGTCAATATATTCTAATTACAAACATTTACACAGAAATTTAATAGATTCTAAACATATTTTTATTAAATAATTTGAGTAAGCATATTAACTGCAATTTTAAAATTGTAGCAACAAATTTGTTGAGTTCATCTCGAAACAGTAGAGAAATTAATAACATTTATTTATTTTGTTATAATAATATTTTAATAGGAAGCTTGTCTTGCGAATGTGGAATAGAATGAATTCTAATCATAACTCTCGATGTGTCTGGAAACAAAAACTTAATTAATAAATTTTTCATTCGTGTTTCTTTGACCAGAAATAGTACACTTTTAAATCTTTGTTTCTCCACGCCAAGCAGTGTCACATTTATCCAAAGTAGAACGATAAAAATATGAAAATAAAGTCGTAATAACTGAAGCAATGTTTTTCATTTACTGGCAAGCATATCATATTGGATGACAAAAAACTTTTAAAATATTGAAAAATATCTATAGCGCGAATTATGTATTCCCAAAGTTGCTAAATAAAAAAAAAAATATTTTCATTTAAAGTTTTGTGAAGAAATATGTTAAATTTAACTACATATTAATTACATATTTTTAGTTTTTAACTACACTACTTTATATTTTAACTACATATTTTTGGTATATAATAATAAATTTATCAATACAATTTTCTTTTGTAAAATTTTAGGGAAAAATTCAATATTGAAGCTAGTTTTTTTTTTATTCAGAAGAGAACCTAATATTAAAAAAAATATATTTTGGAAATTCGGTTTTTAATAGACTAGAAATAAAAAGTTTTATCAAGTTCCAATTTAAAAATATTACTAGTATATAAAATAGCATCTATTAAATTATATTTGAAAATAAAAACTTAAACTTTAAGATAATTTCAAAAAATTTGTTATGCAATAGTACATTGTAATGATGTGTTTCCACCTTATGCTGAGGTAGAGCTCTCGGATTCCAGGGTTCTTACACAATTAAAAAAAACACACACACACACAAAAATTTTTTTCCAAAAACACGTTATAAACCGTATTTATTATTGTACTTAAACTTTATTCTAACGAATACAACGATGATCAAAAAAACCGTACCGCTCTCGCACAGATCTCTACTAAACCGTCTATTGCACAATTATTGTTCGTTGACTACTGAGATTGAGGGCAGAACCACTCAAACCTTCGCTATTCAACAGCCAGATAAATATAATTTTATTAAGCTGATGGAAGCACAAGTCCCTCTCAGTGTAGTAAAATATATTGGCTATAGGACAAGTATTTTTAAATTGGGCAGAACTACAAATCACAAAATATACTTTATTTTTATGGCGGAAGCATAATTCTCTCTCAGAATAAATAATGACTTACCCTGTCGACAGCCATAGACTAACTCTCCAAATGCCTTCTGTTACATTCCGTTTGTAGTGTCGATCACTCATGCAAACATACACAGACATATTAACAAACATAATAAAATTTTATAGCTGTTTTCATATAGTTGCTATTCTTAGTATTTTGACAAAGTGTGGTATTTCAAAGTAAATAAATTAATTATTTTTGAATAATAATAGAGGCGCTGTTCTTAAATTAAAGTGATTAGGTATAAGATTAGCAATAATATATAAATTATTTTACCATATGACTAAAAAACAAATGTTAGTGACTTTTGGTCATCACAACATCAAGATAGTGTTGCTAGATCAAGCCACGCCTAACTTAAAGTTTTAATTTTTTTTAAATATAATCTATTAAAATATGTCAGAAATTCAAATGGAAAAATTGTTTTTTTTACAGGAGTTACAGCGATTCTACATGCCTATTTATTTAAATTTATTGGGAAGTTTTATGGTCTTGTCTACTAACAGAGTATAATATTTCAGTCCAATATCATCAAAACTGGATTTTTGTTATTCTAAAACTGCCAAATGTGACACTGTGCGCTATCAAATGCTCCAAGTTGAATACTTATAAACTCAAAATTTGTTTTCTTGCTTTGGAAAATATTTTACGAAGGAGAAACAATGAATTCATTTTTCCAAAAATTTTATTTTGCGTAAAAATTTTGTAACCAAATATATATAAATAAGATAATATCAAATTGTACCAAATGAGCCGTGGTAGTACCACGGTACCAACAGATATAATAATGTGAAAAAAGAAGAAGCTATGTTTGCCATCCGTGATGTACATACACATAAATATAGACTCACCTTAATCGAGGTAATTCACAATAAACCCAGTCTGTTACCTCCTCCAGTTTGACCTCTCTGTGTGTTTTGGCTAAATCCGATTTATTGCCAGCGATAACGATAGGTATATCCTGTAAAAGAAAATTGTAATATGGAGTGAAAAAATAGTAGCAACAACAGCAATAATAAATCTTTACGACAAGTATGAAATGTTAAAATATTTCATATTTAGATTTAAGAGTGGCCCAAAATTTTTTTTTGGTATTCTATATTTTTTTTTAGCAACAAATTTCGGTATGTATAATTTTGATTTCTTTAAGGTGTTTTAAAAATACTTGGTGTAGTTTATTTTTTATGTTTCCTCGTACATTCGAGTGCACTCTACATAAATATAAATAAAATATATTTATTCGAGAATGTTTTACAGTGTTTTAATGCTCATGTATTCAGCCGAAATAGTAAAAAAAAATTGCTTAAAACAGCATTTTGTTTTTTGGTTTTTTCCCCATGAAGTGGAAAATTTGTTGCAAAACCATAAAATATTTATTTAAATAGTTTGACAGTCTTTCATAATCATACCGGCAAAAAAAAAAAAAACAATAAAATTGATATTTATTAGGGTGACGTATGAATCCCAGTAAAAAAATTAGAGCTCCTATCAAAGTATTGCAGATAAAGAAGCGCTTTCTGTGCTCCTAAGGTAAGGAAATAAACCTTAATTTGCATGCTATAAAGAACATGCTTCCACATTAGCATCTTACATATACTTATTCGCATGCCTTTTAAGATTATAATAAGTTAGAGCGCTATATTCGGCTGTGCCGAATCTTTAATACCCTTCACCACTTTACCAAAAAATAAAAAATAATGGTCTGCTTTTATATTTTTGCATTTATACTTTAAAAAATATTACTTACATATATACATACGTACATACATACATCCATAAATATATACATACATACATATATACATAAGCTTGCTTGAACCAAAAAAAAAAAAAAAAAAAAAAAAAAAACAACTATAACTTATAAGCATACATAAATACGAACTAGCTGACTGCATACCAGTGATGTCAGACACAATTTATAAAAAAATCCCTCTGTTTTGTAAAACAAAAATTCACTATTTTTCCTATTTTCTAAAATTGTTTCCCACAATTTTACCTTTTCTTTAAAATCGCAATTATTATTAAAAAAAATTAACAAAAATATAGCTTTTGTTTCTAATTCAATCAGCTACAAAATATATTTTAAACACGACTAATAAGTACATAGAGAGAGATTTTTAAACGATAAAAAAAATCGAACGTCTTTATTTTTTGACAAAATCCATTCGGTAAATTAGGCTTTCCATCTAATATAAATGTGAATGATAATATTGCACTCTTCCTTTTCTATTCTTACTTTTAGTCGTTCTTTTAGTAAACATTTTAACTTTTTAAAAGTTCCCTTTATTTTGTCAAAAATTAAATTTCCCTCACTTTTTCCTTTTGATTAATATTTTCGTTAAAAAATACCTCAAAAAAAGGAAAATTCCCTGCATCTGCCATCACTTCTGTATACACAAAAAACAACACTGATAATCATTCCACAGTGGGGCAGAATCAAAATTTTTTGGAAATAAATCTTTAACTGCTGGAAGGGGGGGGGCACAACAAACTCCTCAGGGGCGGAGCTAAGGGGGCTCAAACATAAAAAATTTTAAATCGCTTGCCAAATTTTTGTTTCTCGTCCGATTTCAAATATAATAATAATTTTGCACTGTGCAATGTAATACTGTTGTTGTCAACTAAACTGCTTGTTTATACAAATAGAAACAACAATACTACAATTCATTGCAATGCTTGAGCATAAATGTTTGTGTGTAGAGCTGTCAGAAGTGGCGATTTTTCGCCAGACATGGCGATTTTTCGCCAGACATGGCGATTTTTAATTGCTTTTAGCGCCAGAATTTTTCGCTTGATGACTTGGCGAATTTTTTGGCGATTTTTTTTTGGTTAATTTTAAAAATTTTATTAAAATATATAAAAATAATTATTATACTACATTCACATATAAGTGTTTTCTATTCACATAATACTTTTTGGGGTTTTTCAACTGAGATGCTTTTCAATTGTCACATTTTTCCAGAAGTCTTTAAATAAAATGCAATTATGCACGCTGACGCCTTTTACTTCCTAAGAAGAGAAACATAAATTTTACGTAAAATTTTATAATTTTTATTGTAAATTTTTTGTCACTTTTGACTTTTGGTATGTTTAACAAATTCCAATGTACTAAAAATACCAAAAAGATTGCTTCCTTGTATGAAAATAATCATGTTTTTTGTGTGTTGAATAATTAAGCATTTCAAACAGATAAGTTTTTTACGCGTTCAAATTATGAAAAATCAAGTCAAACTTGTATGTTTAATTAAAAAAAAAAAAGAAAAAAAAATGTATTTGTTTAAATTAATATAAAATATTTACGTTTTGATTACGGTTTCTTACTAGCAATTCATTTTTTTCTTGTATTTGCTTATCTAACAAAATTAAGGACCTTAATTTATAAATAGCTTCAAGTTATTTTAAGAAATTCTACCCAAACAAAATATATAATAAATTTCAATACATTTTTTCAAATTGTTGACATAAAATGAAGCTATTCATCAAAAACGGCGTACTCGGTGAATCTATACCAAAACAAACAGAAACAGCCTTTTTCGGATCTGGCATCACCGATTTCAGAATTTGGCTACTGGAAGTGTTTTTTAAAACTGGTCCAAAAATATGACGTTTTTAAAAAACGAAAAGAAGCTAAAACTTCTCAATGGTGTACTTGTTTTATTGTTAATAACTTTTAAACTATATATGGCACAGTGGGGCAGAATTGAAATTTTTTGGAAATAAATCTGTAACTTCTGATCGCCTGGTTGGATTTGCATGAAATTTGGTATATGCGTAGCAGAGAAGTGTACAATGTTACAAAATTAGGTACCTCTGACATAAAAAATTTTTAATCGCTTGTTAAATTTTTGTTTCCCATCCGATTTCAAATATTTTTATACACTGTTGTAGGCCCTGATAAGACCTATAAAAAACGTGTGTATGTATTCTACTTATCTCTTATAGTTTCCGAGTTATTTGCGTTTGAATTTTTAAGCACCATAATTTTGTATGTTCTTGGTCCAGTTTTTTTCATATATATCCTAGTATATATCTTAATGAAATCCCATATGTATTCGTATGTATTTTATTAGTTTGTTTCCTATCTAGTTAAAGAACAAAATTATCTATTGAATAAAAAAATTGAAGTTGATATCTTTACCGAGTCCAAAAATAAACGATTTTGAATTTGAAAATTCCAGAAAAGACGACTTTTTGTGTTTTTTTTAGCCGAAAAAGTGTCTACACTCTTTTTTATCTAAAATAAAATTTTCTTTAGCAATATAAAATAATTTTGCACTTTTATGAAAGGTAACTCCACAGAAATAACTTTAAGGTAAAACACGAGTCCAATAACTTAATTGGTCATGGTATACACCCACCCGAATTCGACCCATTTTATATGAAAGTTTTGATTTTAGACCATATTTTCTCAAATCCCAAAGCACGAATCGACAAGCGGAATATATTTTAAGAATCTTCAATATGTTCTTAAAAGTTTTAAATCAAAATCTACGGGACTTCGGAAAAATGTGGATTCTATAGCCAAAAATGTAAAATAATCCCATTTTTGGGAATTTTGATTAGTTTATTTGGTAATTCAGGAAAACCCTACCTCTGATTCAAATTTGGTTGAAGCGCTTTTATTTATATTAATAAGGTCAACACTTTCTGCAAATTTTATTAAGATATCTTTATAAACAAATATGTTATTACAATTCAAAAATTTGTATTTTCTCCAAAAACCCAAAATTGGGCCTTTGTTTGGTTTATTTCTAAATATCGAAAGAAATTTTAAAAATATGTTTTCCAAATTAAGCCTCTCTATTAGCATATATAATTTCCGATCTTATGCCGAAAGGGTAAAGTCAATATCGTGCCTCATTTCAGAAATATGCGCCTTTAAACTTTTATATTTTCAATTTATTGTATATATGACTATATTTTTACAAACTTGCAACTTTTGACTTTAGCTTTGCTTGAATAATTACTTCGAAAATTCTGAATATTTCTATATACTTTTAATAATATCTATACACAAAATATTTTTATAAAAATAATTAATAAATATTTTTTATTTTTAATAGGGTTGCCACATTTCCCAAATTTAAGTAAATCTTTATCCTTTTCTAAGCACTCATATATTTCTATTAATGAACATGTATTGTATTATGGTTATTGAAAGAGGTTGTAAACCATTTATTTCATCTTTAATATATTCCACTAAATCCTTTGTTGTTGTCTTCGACTCCCTTATGTATACGAACCAAATAGTTCTGCAAAAATGTTTTGATCCTGGATTATCAAATGAGTTTTTACGCTTGGATGAAGATAGCTTTAAGGAATAAGATCGCATTCTTAATGGCACCAAAGATGCTCTAAATACGCTTTTATAATCCGCCATTATCTTACTTGCACTAGCATGCTTGTATTCAGGAAGGGCTGATAGTCCGTCACATCCCCATTTACAGATTAATACAACGTCGCTGTTATTTACTTTTTCCAACTAATCTGCAGAAAAGTCTACAACTAACTACACATGCTTCCTTTTTGGTAACCGAAATAGATGGTAAAATAGTTTGCATTTTTTCTTGAATATCCTTGTATGATGGTAGAGTGTCCCTTTTGAAGCAGAGCTTTTCTTAAAATTTGATATTTGTTCCGGCTAAGGTCCAGTTCAAGCATTAAGGCAATTTGCTTTTTTCTCAGTAAAATTGGATTATGATGTTGGAGTAGGTACACTTTCGGCAATCCGTTTAAGACGTTTTGGTGATGCAGTTGGCAGTATTTCAGCAATATTAATTGCGCTCTTAGGTTGCTTCTCCTTTTTTAACATTTCTTTGAATGTATCAGAAACTTCTTCATTTGAAATTATAGAAAGCTCATGGGCCAGTTTTTTCTGCTTAGATCTTGTACTTAAATCATCATATGTCTTGCAGGGTGCTCCAGTTGATATTTTGCATGCCGATATTTCTATATCAGTATCCATCTAATCGGAATGTTTAGTTTTTAATCTGTTAGCTCTCTATCTGAGATTTATCAAAGACGTCGACTTTTGCATGATATGTAGTTTTTATGAATTCCACTATAGCTTCTAAACGATTAAGATCATTTTTAGATAAACTCCACAGAACACAACATAATTGTTCATGTTTCAATGTAATCACCATAATGTTGATAAGGATTAGCTGCGCATTTATATATATCTATTAGATATATCGCACAGGTATATATATATTTACAGTTATTAGGTAAAATATTTGACAGAGTCAATTTGGAAGAGTACCTATACCGAATTCATTGATATTATATATTATTGTCACTAGCTCATAAAAATATAGATTTTGAATCATCAGTAATAGATAAATGCTGCAGCTAGCTATCACCGGAAAGAATACCTGTACATTGCCAATAGATCATAAATATATAAATTTTTAACCATCACCAATAGATAAATACATTTGTTAAATTTAGGTAAACACCATAAATGTAAACTAATAAAATACTTATTAATTGAGTTAAAATAGACATTTTTTGTTTGTTTTGTTATTTTAAATTCATTAATAGAAATATATGAATGCTTAGAAAAGGATAAAGATTTACTTAAATTTGGGAAATGTGGCAACTTTATTAAAAAAAATATTTATTAATTATTTTTATAAAAATATTTTGTGTATAGATATTATTAAAAGTGTACAGAAATATTCAGAATTTTCTAAGTAATTATTCACGCAAAGCTAAAGGCAAAAGTTGCAAGTTTGTAAAAATATAGTCATATATACAATAAATTGGAAATATAAAAGTTTAAACGCGCATATTTCTGAAATGGGGCATGATATTGACTTGAATCTTTTTGCAGAAGATCGGAAATTATATATGCTAAAGGATGAGCTTAATTTGGAATACATATTTTTAAAATTTCTTTCGCTATTTAGAAATAAACCAAACAAAAGGCCCAATTTGTGGTTTTTTGAGAAAATACAAATTTTTAATTGTAATAACATATTTGTTTATAAAGATATCTTAATGAAATTTGTTGGTTTGTACCATGACCAATTGAGTTATTGGACTCGTTTTTTATCTTAGAGGTATCTCTGTGGAGTTACCTTTCAGAAAAGTGCCAAATTATTATATTATAAAAGAACGTAGATACTTTTTCGGCTAAAAAAACACAAAAAGTCGTCTTTTTTGCAATTTTCAAATTCAAAATCGGACTCGGTAAAGATATCGACTTCAATTTTTTTTATTCAATAGATAATTTTGTTCTTTAACTAGTTAAGAAAATAACTAATAAAATCGGTCTGAAATACTAGGATATATATGAAAAAACTGGACCAAGAACATGCAAAATTATGGTGCTTAAAAATTCAAACGCAAATAACTCGGAAACTATAAGAGATAAGTTTGACACATACGCACGTTTTTTATAGGTCTTATCAGGGCCTACAACAATGTATAAAAATATTTGAAATCGGACAGGAAACAAAAATTTAGCAAGCGATTAAAAATTTTTTATGTCAGAGGTAACTAATTTTGAGCCCCCTTAGCTCCGTCCTAGAGGGGTTTGTTGTGTCCCTCTTCAAAACGTAACATGGTACGCTCCTCTGCTAAGCCTATACCGAATTTCATCAGAAGTTATAGATTTATTTCCAAAAAATTTCGATTCTGCCCCACTGTGTATGGTAGATCTCTGTCTTAGTTTTACATTAAAGACAATGATATAACATTTGTAGTGATATGTATAAATTTTAATTTATATCAAAAGTTCAAAGGTCAAAATTGGACATAGAATAATCAAAACATTATATCTCAAAAAACGATATTTCCAAAATTCTTAAAAAAGTACATAATGATGACATAACTCTTATCCGTACATGTACAAAATTTCAAGGTGGGCACTTAATTATTTTATAAGCTATGATTACTGTCCGTTTTGACATCCTATTTTAAGTAATAATTTTATTTTTTATTCAATTATTATTAGCTACTGCAATTATCATTGGCTTTATTGAAGCTGAATTTATATTTAATAAATATTAATTAATTTTTTTCTTTGAAGATAAATTTAAAATTTGGCGATTTCTGATTAGTGATTTGGCAACAGAGGCTCAAAAAATCTGCCATCCCTGTTTGTGAGAGTATATTTTTAACAGATTTTTTCAGTTTTTGGCCCATAACTTGGTTATTTATAAACCAATTTGATTGAATAAAAAAACCGAAATTCTATAAAAATATTTATGACCGATCTATATAAAACGAAATCCGTAGCTTAAAAAGGGGATCCAAAACGAATAAACGATATCTTGGTTATCAATGGATTTAGTTAATTTCTTCAGTAAAGAAATTCAGAAAAAAATTTTCGAACGAGTTTGAAGAAATGCTCATATACACTAAAGTGCATTGATTTATATGGAGACAAAAAATGTGGCAAATGTACCCCCTAAAATTGAAGATTGATATGTTTTAAACTAATCCCTAAAATATTTCGATCAACAGTATACATAATTTTAAACTTTTGGTCAAAAAAATTACAATATATGATAGACAAATGTCGTTTAAAATATATAATGAAGAATTTTCTTTTTTAATTTAGTTTTTATTCTCGCGAAATTTAAATTTTAGCAAAATTTTCTATGATTTTCTTTTGAATACTACTTTATTAAAGTTTGAATATTTTGGTAATTTTCCATAGTAATTTATATTTTAGAACAACATTGGAAAGGTCTGATTCAATACTATTGATAAATGTATTCATTTAATCCTTCAGTTCCGGTCCATAATTGGTTATTTTAATTTTTATGACAAATAAATGGTTAGTTAAGAAAATTAATGTCACCAAAAGCATAAATTTATTATAAAAACTGTAAATTTGTCTAAAAGAGAGACTAAATTTCAAAAAACGCTCTTTAATTCGATTCGAAATGATTATTCTAGGCCTTAGTATGCCTCCCTTACAATTTGAAGTTAAATTTCTTTTAACAAAATTTTGTTAATGTTATTGAAAGAAATACGTATTTTTGTAGGTGTTTTGGAAATGGTCTAGCTGTTATATGATTCCCACAATTTTACATTCAGATGTAATATTTTAGGAATCATATAAGAACGGACTAATCTTCATTTCTAGAGGGTTACATTTGAAACTTTTTTCGTGAGACTCTTTTGGCAGTAAGTTAAATAAAGGCTTATTTATCTGCAATGTTTTGATAGCAGCACTTATTATACGGTGCTACAATCTAAACAAATTTTATACAATTGGAGTGTAACCTAGTGTAGTTTTTATGTATGGGTGAGTAAATTACACAAATGTACAAATTTGGTTCAACTTTTGGATCTGAAGAGATGAGAACTAATTTTAGTGCAATTTCGGTCGTTGAATTTTAATATGAAATTCGCTTTTCAAGACTGGTTCTAGTTTTCGAATTTTCGCGCATTGATGAAATCTACTGTAGTAACAGTGATAGTCATGGTAAAATTTATGTTAAATGCTTTTTGCAACGGAAAATAAGAGGTCTCCCTTTCACCACATTCAAGCTTATAGGTGAATTTCATGCCATATCTCCACATAGAATTTTACTTCGAAGCATATATATTCCTAATCTAATATTAGAAAAATAATCACCGACAGAATCTTTAAAAAATGTTTAACGTCAACATTGTCTTTAAAACTTAATTATCTTTTTTCGATATTTCGGTTTCTCACTTAAAGGTTTGGTGCTGCAAATTGCGAGAAAAAAGAGCAAATATTATAAAATTTGCGAAAATCGAGAAATAATACCAAAGATTTTGCAATATGGTCATGAAAAGTTCCTACAGTTTGACTCTAATATGTGAAAAAAATCTCAAAAAATTATTAAATTTGAGAGGTCTTTAGTTACTTTTTATTTATTTATTACTTTTTATTTATTAATTTATTTATTAATTAATTTTTATTGAAAAAAAATTGGTTATCAGACCTCAAATATAGCAAAAACTAATTTTGTTGATACCTCGAAAATAAAACCAATTTTGAAAAAACGAATGAAGATAAGAATTCAGTGCCCCAAATTACTTTAGGAACTACTTTTTATACTTGTATACCTGTGTTATTACACCTTTTATATATATGTACCTCCAAAATTGGGTTTTATTTAAAAAAAAAAAAAAATGATTTTTCGAACATCGTTTTAAGCATTTCTATCTCGAATACCTGTTTACCAATTTAAGCTTTTTAAATGACATTAGAAAGAAAAGATTTTTCCCTTTTTAAAAAATATATAGGGAATTCTCTTTTTACGTTTACCTTTTAAGAAACCGACCTTAAACCTCAAATATTTTTTAGTTCTGATTTTTTAAATTAACTTTTGATGCTATTATATTAAAAACAATTCATGGAGTAAAAGAACAAAAATTCAAGACCAAAAAACCAGGAATGTTTCCATGTGGTACCGGACAGCACTCAAATTTGAAATATCCAAAAAAAGTGTTTGAAAATTACAAGTTTTTTTTCTTTCTTTGGATTCTTTGAATTGCAGAGGAGAATCTAAGCTTTCAGAAAAATTATCCTTTATTCACCTTGTAGTAATACGAGATAAGCTACAGGGTGTCAAATTTGACCACCTCGAGTATAAATCAAATCCGATATCAAAGACTTTTACATTGCTGTAAAATGAAGTTATCTCTTACAGTAAAAAAGATTTACTGTACTCTTATTTAATCTTGAATTTTTAGTTTTTGATTTTTTGTCTTGACTTAATTTTGTTTTTCGGGAATTGTATTTCATTTTTGTTGTCTCTAAAACATGAATGACTACTTTGCTCTACCTATTACCCAGAAAATTATACAACCTATTAACACCTCAGGGAAGAATATGAGTATTTTCTTTGGTCGTCAATGGGTTAAATGTGTGTTGTAATGGATAGAAATTGAAATGTTTCTAGTGATTGAAGTGACTGTACCTACAACATTTGCATTAAAGTTTTCAGGATACTTTTTTAGTGTTGACTTGTGTTATTTGTCGATTTTTGGTTCTAAAAATGGCCTTTTGACGTTTTAACGATTTTCAGCATTTCTTATATAATTTTCCTTAAAAGTAAATTAGTTGATACATAAATATTAACAATTGAAATAAAAACCTTATTAAATTTGTCAATGTAAATGGTTCATTAATAGAAAGTCAAAACCATTTTGTAAATTTTATCTAATTATTTCGTATATCGTCGATGTACTTACAAAATACAAAATTGAATACTTTATTTTGCACATATTTCAATTGTAGATATATATATATACATAACTCAATAAACTCCACAGCGACATGATTTAAAATTCCTACAACCAACTTGCACCATTATAGTAGCTTGTTAAAGGAAGAAAATCTGGATTTAAAAATCGCGAAAATGTTTCTAAACATATTGTTTTATTATTTTCTATTAGTTTTGTCAGTTGTTACCTGCCTGTTTTCATTACTTGTTTCCATATTCATGTGGTCTCGTAAATACAAAAATCATTTAAAAATATTTGATACAAATTTAAACATATTTGATATTTTAAAATTTGTCATTTTTAATACTTTCCACTATACCACAAGATTTCGCTTTTTACCCAAAAATAGTTAATTTAAAAGAACACCGATAACAATACCAAAAGATAAAATAATCGATTATCTTCATGCAAAACGTTAGGCAACAATCCATTCTACATAACAATTCTATTGGAGGGTTGAAAAGATTCCTGGTTGGTATTTCATTACAGTAAGATTAAAGCATGCTCCAGTTTACCTCAACCTCCCATATATATTCATATTCAAAATTACATACTCATCATATCATCAGACTTAATAGATACTACTTAAATTTCATAACACAATGCAATCAAAAAAGATTGCCTCAAATAATTCCAACGCAAAATGAAAGCGAACCAGTTTTCAAAGTTAGTTCGAAATTGAAGTCCGAATTTTTTGGAGCCCTTTTTCAATGTGATTGGAAATAAAAAACATTTAAATTATTTCATCCAAATATTATATTGTTTTGTAGCACAATTATTATACTAGAATTATTATAATAGAATAAAAAAAATGTTTACAAAAAGGCGTGGCATTTTTATTAACATTATATCCTATGTGCAAAATATTCATTAAAAATAATGTGACTACTCACATATTGCAAACAATATTATTGGTGTAAAATGGGAGGGACATTTAATAAAAATCTTTACATTCAATAAAGCATTGAAATTTATTGAATTTTGGAAAATCCTTTGGAGATTTTATTAATATGATGATATACTTTCATTTCCAGATCAAAATTTGGCGCATAGTGTAATAGGTCGATAATATAAAATTAATATAATATTTATTAATTTAATGTTTAATCATAAATAAAACAAATTTTATAGCAAAAAAAAAACATAGATTTTTTTTTTGGTATACAAGAAGTCTAATTTTTAATACTGAGGATTTCAAATAGTCCATTTGACGATTTTTTCTCAATATTTTACGATTCTTCAATAAATTTAACTTTCAACTATGCTTTTTTCTCTAATTGACAGCTTATCAAGATTTTCTGAAGGTTCTGCTCACTACAATGATAAAGAAAGAATGCTTGAGAAATATTATGAGCGTAATCTTTGCAGTTGTACAGAGCTATTTTTCAACTTGTTTATGTGTTCGTGAGAAACTAAACTAAAAGTTTGGAATATGTCAATAATGTTATTGAAGAAAAGTAGCGTGAAACATTTAGTGAAAAAAGGTTTGTCAAAATGCAAACAGCTGTTTGCAAAAAAGTTACTTAGCTACGTAAAAATCTATTTTCTATAGAATTCTGCGATAGGCTACCTCGATTCTTTTGTGTCTATAAACACCTATATACATCTTCACAAAGCAGATTGAAACAACTGATTGCGCAACGATAATTTTTTTGGGCCTTTATTTATAGAAAGTTCATTCGGTTTTTAAAATTGCAAGATGATTGCAAACATGTATTGCTTAGGTTAAGTTAGCTTAGGTTGAAAAATGTCGCAAATCCATTCCTTGTATACACCTGCCTAAATATGCCTTAAGCGTTATGTTGTGTGCTCTCAAAAAAGGTCTTATCAGTTTAGTTAGGTGAAAAAATCGTTCCCTCGATATAGTTTCTTAGTCTCCTTTGTAATAGAACATAATTACTAAAGCACTTTTTATTAAACTTTTTCCCATAGCATTTTAAAATAATAAATAAAATAAATAAAATTATAAATAAAAAAAATTGTTTTATATTTTATCCATTTGAGACAAAACTTGGAACTTTTTTATTTACAAAATGTGATTTTCAATCGGACGTATTGGGTTCAATAGTACTGCTAATGAGGATTCATCCAAAAATAAATTTTTATATAAGGTACAGAAGATAAAATTCGTCATCACCAACTCTAAAATTTATTGTTATATCTTTTTTGCTATAACCTCTCAAAGTGCAATATTATTTCTAAAATTACCGTATATTGTTAAACAATGAAATTCATGAAATTTCAAATATATTTTTTGCCAGATTTTTTAAAAGTATAAATATTTTTTTAAATGGATACGTTAAATTCAAATTTTTTTTTTATATTTCTTTTTATATTTTTGATAATTCTTTGAAGAATACCCCAAAAATAGGGTATTTCACATATATATATGTTGAGTTTCAAATGATTATTGGGTCAGATTGGTTAAAATTTTTTATATGGTTACAAATTATAGAATGCTAATTTGCGTAATACAGAAAAACACTTTACCATCGAACGAAAAATATTTAAGTTTATACTAAAATAACTTTAATTAAAATATGTTTAACTAAAGTTTCCAAACAACACAATATATTAAGAAGTTCTAAATGAAGATTTTAGACAATTATAGTTACGAAAAGTGTAATAAAATAATATTTTTACTGGGTTTCTTCTCAATTCAGTTCTGTTAATTGCTAAACATATATTTTAAATTAAATAACTAAAATAATTTGATATTCTGTATCATTTTTCTATTACTTACTCGTAAAATGTATTTGTTTTTTTTTTTTTTTTTGTTTGAATTATCGATTAAGTGTACTTAAGTTTGTAATTCGATTTATTAATTTATAGCTTTTAGTTTAAAAGTTACAATAAAAAGTTTGAATTAGTCCCATTTCCTATTTTCGAAAATCAAAAACAACAATAACAATTAAAAAAAGTCCAGGGTATTTTTTTTAATTAATAAAAAAAAAAATATTTTTTTAATTTAAACTTTTTCGAAATAATCCTCATTTTTGCTATCGTTCAACCCAATGTACGCTTGTAGGGACCTGAAGATTCCTTTAAAAGTTTGTTTTTTTTGTATTTTGCTTATCAATAACGTATCGCTTGAATGATTTTCCTATAAATTTTTTTTAACGGGAAACGCTATGTATATATGTACTTAATTTATGTACATAATTTAAGTTATTTTTTTAAAGCAACTTTACTCGAAATGTGTTTACAAAAATTTAAAAATCATCATTAATTTGCATTAATTTGCAGAAATTACGAACTCTTAAAACTCTTTCATGCTCGATGTGATCAACGTGTGACAGGATAATTTTTCTGAAAGCTTACATCCTCCTCTACTTTAAAGAGTATTTTTAAAATCATTTAGTTTTATCATAATTAAATGAATCTTATTAAAAAGTTATTAAATAATTAAAAGTAATATTAATAAATATTTACTTGAAAATCAGCTCTTTGTTCTCGTATTTCCTCGAAACATTGTTTAACACATTGAAAACTTGCACCAGATGTTGTGGCATATACAAGCATAAATGAATGTGCGTTGGCAATTGATAGACGACGCATGGCAGGAAATTGCATATCACCTGATGTATCTAATATATCCACCTGTAATTAAAATAACAATTTTAAATTTAATATACATTTATTTATTTAATTTTATAGAATGACAATTACAATTTAATTAATTATATTAAATATTGAAAATGTCATATTGTGCAACTGATTTATTGAAATTATTTATCAAATTAGCATTTGATGTTTACGAATAATATATATAGATATATATATATATATATATATATATATATATATATATATAATTACTATTATTATTATTTTTATAATTAGTTAATAATATAGTACTTATTGTGATTTCTAGATAATTGAAGTTTAAATATTTAAAAATAAATGTTATTAAAATAATATGTTCGTTTAAACAAAATAGATTTATATTTATTACCAGGGAAACCACAAATATGCTCTAAAGAGATGGTTTTATACTCATTAAATATGCAGTAAAAAACGAATAATATGTTCTAAAAACGTAAGCACTTAAAAAACTAATTTTTTAACAAAAATTATGTTTGTCATTAAAACAAAATGTTTTATTAATACTAAGGAAAAACTGAAATTTTCCACGTGTGTCGAAATTTGATTTGCTATATTTTATTATATCACATAAATACGTTAATGATTGCTGGTAATTGCTAACCAATCTGATTCTAGACAATATGACATGATGTCATTAAAAAAAATGTTTTTTTTTTACAACATTAACTGATACTATTCGGGAAAGTTTAAAAGCTATTATGACTTTTGTATTACATTTAAGAAACAGCTTTAACGAAGATAAATTAAAAAAAGTCTTAAATAAGATCAACTATTCCGTTTCTAAATCCTCAATTTTGTTGCTACAAGTCAAGCTACTCAGAGACAAAATGTTATCCATTAGAGTTATGCTTGATTTTGTTTTTTTTTTTTTTTTTTTATAAAATCAAATTTGAAAAACATTCCATGAGATATAAGTAAAAAAAAAATATTCACCAAATATCAAAATATGTTCTGAAAGAATTAAATATGCTCCAAAAATAACAAAATATGCTATAAATATACATTAAAAATCGAAAATGCAAAAATATGCGGTTAATGGTAAAATATGCAAAAATTTGCAATTATAAATTGCTGCCAAAACGCTTTATTGATTCTGAAACGTATAAATATTTTATCGATGGCTTCATTCAACATCCAGAAAAAACATGCAATTGCATATTCGTGGTTTCCCTGTTTATTACAAAAAAAAAAAAAAAAAAAAAAAAAAAACACATGATTTCTTATAGAATTTTTGTTTTGATTAATATCATACTGAAGAGTACTTAAGTACTTTAATATTAACTTTATTAAGTAATTAATATTTTTAATTGCTACAATGGCTTTTAAGTATGTACATTGTTTTAAATTAAAGATGCCTTTTTAATAAAATAAATGGAAATGTATTAATTTATAGTTATTCCACTTATGAATATAAAAATCACAGCAAAAAAAAAAAAAAAAAATAACCTAGCGCTCATTCTTATCAAAAAAGAAATTGACATGGATCAATCTTTTATAAATTTTTGCTTTTATTAAAGACAATTATATTCAAGTTGTATTCGTTAGGTAGATAGGTAGTTATGTTGGTAGGGACGTAGGTATGAAAGGGTGACACCTTCACGCCACCATTTAGAGACCAGTCGGTTCACTATGAGTCTCTATAGTATGCCAGAAGAGAGGCTAAAGGAAGAGAAAAGAGATAGAGAAAAAAAGTTCATTTGATAATCCATTAGAAATTCGTGGAACCTATAACCCTACAATCATGAATTATTGTCTCTTATCCACCTTATCTCATTCCACTTATCACATTAAAATTTCCAAAACTACATTTTCTTGTAGATCCATTCTTTGGGATTTTAGAACATATAGGCTAAATTCAAAATTTCGGTACCAAATAGGTAAAATTCGGCGAGATTTGTTCTATTAGCAGATTCGTTTTTAATTCTGAAATCATCTACATGAAGATACCTTTCTTAAGAAAAAATTTATTTTAGAGGAAAAAGCCCAATTTTTACAAGTTTCAAATCCAAAATCGGAAAATATATGGACTTAAAATTTTTGTGTTCTATAGATAATTTTGTTCTTTTACTAATTACAGAAAAATTGTAGCTTAATCGGTTGAAAAAAAAACTGGGCACTGAAGCATGTTTTTCATAAGTCTTATCAAGAGCTGTAAAAAGATATAAAATTCTTTGAAATAGGGTAAGAAACAAAAATTTGGCAAAGCGATTAACAGTTGGGATCCATCTTCCAAATTTAAAATTGTAAGCTCCTCTGCTATGAATATTTGAAATATTTTTAACCATATAGTTAAAAAAGACACGTTCTTTGGTTTCCTAAATTGATTAGAAAATTTAAATTAACCTAAATTTGAGCGAAATACGTGATCTTTAGTGCAGCAACTACATACAAAAAGGGTTTTTTTCGAAATATCGCAAATTTTAGAAGGTGTTTTGAAATTTTTTTAAAATTGACTTGTGACTTACTCAAGAATACCTGTAGTCCACACTATATTGATTTTCAAGTGAGAAAAAAAGTGTTATTTTGTAGAAGAATGTCTTTACTTCAGAAAAAGTGAAAACAAATGAAATTTTAGAATGAAATAAAATTAAAATTTCACAAATTTAAAAGTACTTATTTTTGTTTTAGCTATACAAACATAGTTTTATGAGGAGAACTTTTAAAGCATTTAATAATAATCATAAAAATTTAATATTAATTTGCATCACTGTTTTAATAAATAATTTTAAAACCATTACTTTTTAAGCTCTTTGGTCATATTTTTTTTTTTTGCTGAGAATGAAAATACGTTTTAACGGAGTATGATTTATAGATATGAATTTTTTACAAATCAATCAGCACTTAGTAACGGTACTAGCAAAATAGGTTGTAGGGGATAGTGAAAGATTTTGTTTTTTGACATGAAAAAATTTAAACTTGAGGCATAGAAAATAAAACTAGTTATAACACTTGTTTAATATTGAATTTCACTTTTACAGATAAATTGTGACTCAAAAATGGTCAAAAGACATAAATTGTGATTATAGTCTTAAAATTCCTATTCACTAGCTAAAATTTTATAATTTTTAGTTTTCAAAATTAAGACCTAATATGTAGATAGTCATAAAAGTAGAATACAACTAGAAGTTTATGTGAGATAAAAAAGTCAGTTGTCAAAAACCTATGCAATAGCAAAGCACATGTAGTCACATATATTCTGTTTTTGTGTTTTGAAAAAAATTGGTAAATTTTTTGAAAATTTAGTTTAAACTGCCTCTCACAAAAACTTCTAGTTGTATTCTATGGTTGTGATTACCATAAGAAGCTTTTTTATTTGAAAATGATAAATACGAAAATATAAAAAATTTTGTTGTAAAAAAAACAATGCATACACGCAGAGAAAAAACATGGTTACAGCATAATCACTACAACAATATTATGTTCTGATTGTTAATTTTATTGAATTTTAATTACTCTGTGTTCATGATAACAATGATTTTGATTCAATTTTGTCATTAAATGTTTACACTCAATAAGAATTTTAATACGATTGGCTGCAAAAATTATATGTTTTTAAATATTTTTACCAGAAAAAAAAAAATTTGTTAATATGAAACATATCATTACTACTCATTAATATTTGCAGTCTTTTTCCTTGTTCTTAAACCACATTCTGTTTTTAAGCCACATTAATATTATTATTCCTATAACAGTAAAATGTTACAAATAAATATAATACTTATCCTTTTCACATACTTAGTGGAAAACTTCAATACTTGTTTGTTTATATTTATGTTTTTTTTTAAATATTTGTTTTCTAACTTCAATGTAATTCTCATTTAGTTCATATATGAATAAATATAAATAGACAATGTTTGGTTATACTCGGTGTGATTCATATACATATATATATATATATATATATATATATATATATATATATATATATAACAGATTGTTCAACTATATATAAAACTATAATCATAACATGAGAAAACAAACCATAAAATCGGATACAATATAACAAAGTGGAATCATAATAATTATTACTTATAATCATTTTTATTTTTCGATGTGATCATAGTTTCCAATCATAATATGTTGCTCTTAGATTATGGTCACAGCAACTATATTTTTTCTTTACGTGGGCATATATATTTGAAACATTTGAGGTTCAATTTACTGCTCTGAAAGCCTTTTGACTTTAATTGTTTGCTTACAATCACTTAATACAAGGTGAGGAAAAAAAGATGCTGAAAAAGGTCAGAATAGGCTAAATATCCCAAAAAAAGAGGTCAGAAAAAGTTAAATTTTTTTTATCTAAAAATTTTACTTTTATAGTTCTTATTAGTTCTTTATCGTTCCTATTAGTTTAGTTTAGATAAAGATCTTGTAATTTATTTTTAAATTAAACATAGAAAGGCTGCCAGCAAAATAATCCTATAAAAATTCATCCAAAAATTTCCATACAATTTTGTGTTATATTTCACATGTAATTTTGGAACTATAATTCCTTTTATTAAGCATTTTCAATTTTTAGGGTGTTTTTTCTCTTTTAATGTAAAAAATCGCAACAAAATTAAAAATGTTCTAATTTATCCAATTTTTATGTACTTTTGGAGTAGTTCTGAAGGACTCTTTTATCATGAATTTAAAAACTCGATATTGCAATTTTCCGAACTTGTTAATCCTTTATTATATACTGGTTTACCTTGGAATTTTGTCGATAGGATTCTATAAACGCTCCTTCGTTTAAGTTGGTCCAAAAATTATTAATTTAAAATTATTTCGATTTTAATTTAAAATTATTTTTTTTCTTACTCCTCAAAATCATTCTGTCTAGTTTAGAAGATATATCTTTATTGGATAATATTCCTCGATATTTATTTTTATGAAATTCGTCACCTTTGCGTTACTCAACTTAATATATTAATAAAAACATGCAGTCAAATTAGAATTTTGTAAAGTTAAAAACTTGATATAAATTGACCTTGATCCATACAATTTTTTTTTTTTGAGAAACGTTTGGCCTTCAGTTTTGTACTTTACCTATCAATGAATTTATATCTATCGAAGAAATAAATTTCTTTGATAATCTTTGCCATCTGCGTTAATATATAAATCATTTTATATGAGGTAAATATTAAAAAATAATCTAAAAAATTACACATTTTTTGTTCAAGTTAGTTCCTTTCTTGTTACCATTTTAAAGAAACTTGAACTCCGATTTTCATGCAAATTAGTATATTATGATGGGAAAACGTGTAACTATTCAAAATGAATGATAAAATGTCGTTACCATAAGTATACTGTTATGAAAAAAAAAAAAAATGAAAGTTAAATTAGATTTTAGAATTGTTACAAAAAAATATTCCCCTCAAATTGACACTGATCTATATTCGAAAATCTTTCGGCTCTAATTGTTCTATTTTTTTTCTATCAATGGGCCTATTTCTAACAAAAGAATTTTCTTTGACTTCCGTTGCAATTAGAACTAAAATATAAATCATTTTGTGGTGGTGTCTATATAGAAATTATTCAAAAACTTACAAATATTTTTTCAAGTTAAATTTTTTCAATAAATTTAAATTTATTTCAAGTTAAATTTTATTAACATTTTGAAGAAACCGAAATTTCGATTTTCATGAAATTTTCACAGTAATATGACAAGACATGTGGCCATCCAAAAAATTTATGATAAAAGCTCTTTACCATTAGTACACAGTTTTTGGCCAGCGCCGAAAGTTTTGTTGCAATTTTATTCCGCATACGTTATAAGATTTTTTAAATATATTCTTAAATAGATTCTAGATAGATGAAGTATAATAAAATTATCGATAAAGTAAGTCCATAAAATTAGTTAAGTTTCGATTAGGTGAATGAAGCGCCGCAGATGAAAATTTGAGTTAAATATAAAAATCTGGGTTTTTTTTTGCAAATAAATTCGAAGAAATGCTTAAATGGATGATTTTTTAAAAATAAAATTTGAAATATCAAAAAAGATATTAATTTCTTCGTGGTTAAAATTTAAACACTTTAGCTTTTTTAAGGTAATTTTAAAAAGCAGAAAATGCTAGAAAAGAGCTAGAAACAAAAGCAAAAATTTTTACGTTAAAAGCAAAATAAAAAGGCTAAATTTAGTCTTAAAAAGGAACTGGCAACACTGGTTACAAATTTTCTCATCAGCGATGTTAATTGAAATTTTTAAAGTGTAATAAACTGCTGTTAAAATTGTAATTTTTTTGCAACAATAGTACACGCAAAGAAAAAAAAATGGTTACGGCATTGTCACTAAAACAATATTATGTTCTTATTGTTGATTTTTATTAATGTTAATAATACTGTATTCATGATAAGAATGTTTTTGTTTCAGTTTTATCATTCAATGTTTACATTCAATTAACATTTAAGTATAGCTGCTAAAAAATCTTATGTTTTCAAATAATTTTACCATAAACAAAATTTTATTAATTTGAAAAAATATCATTATTTTTGGAACCATTAAATATTACCAATATTTTTCCTTGTTCTTAACAATAGAACCATTAATTATAATATGTATTCTTTTTACAAATATGGTTGAAGAGCACATAACTTTTTTGTTTTTCAATATATTTTGTTTTTAACGTTTATTTTTCAACTTTATTATAATTCTCATTTAGTTTATTCATGAATAAATATAAGTAGAAAAAGTTTTGTTATATATGATGTCATTTAAGCAGTATAAGATACTGATTAACTAGTATTAGTTAATAAAAAGTATATTGTATTATCTTGCACAACAATTGTAAATAAAAAAAAAAATAAAAAAAATAAAATTATTTAATGAGCAAATAATGACTGATCAAATTAAGATTAATATGAAACATATTATGAATAATTTTGAACATGTTATAAAATTGTTTATGGTAAATAGAGCATAGTTTTATACAACTGGATCATAATATTATAAAGTATTTATATGCAAGATGCAAAAACTCGGACCATTATATGAAAAGTTAGATTATTTGTGATTATAATGTCCATATTTATTATTATTTATGACCAGATTGTCTAATCATAACATATTCCTCTTCGATTATAGTTCCCGAAATAATATGTACCAAAACAGAAAATTGTTATACAAATTTTCATTTGAAGTTAAGAAATGCCGTAGAACTTAATACTTTCAACCCAATATCACCTAGGTGGTAAAAATTATTACTAGTGATAATCGTTTTCGAATCTAAAACGATAGTTTTTACGGATAAAATTTCTTATGATATCATTTTTCCATAAAATTATGATATCGTCTCTGGTACCGTAATTTCCAAAAATAACGTTAGTAAAATCGCCATAGTCCACATTTTCTTCTGAATGCTATAAAAAATTTTGTTTTCTTAAAATAAGAAAAAATCATAAATAAATATAAAATATATAAAAATCATTATACATCACATATTTTTATGCAAATATTATCAGTAATAATATTTGCAAGCATGATTTTTCCTTATGGATAACTTTTCGCAATTAAGTACCTAAAAAGTTTGGTTTTAACATTAAAAAAGCTGTTAACAATTGTTTTTTTTTTATTTTTTCATAGAAAGAATTTCTATAGAAAAACATTTATTTGTACAAAAAAGATTTTGAAAACATTTTAATTACGGCCTCAGCGCCCTAAAGGCATTATTGAGGCAAGTTGGCATAATAATACATTCTTAAAAGTACAAAAAAAAAAAAAAAAACACATTTAACTTAAGTTAAAAGATTATTATATATTAATAAATATAAAAAAGTGGTTAACAAAAAAATAATTTAAAAATTAAAGAAAAATTAAAAGTTTAAAAAAAATTTTTTTTATTACAAAAGCGTTTCAAAGTTGCTAAATAAATGGTGTTTGCAAGAAGATTTAAATAACGAAACTCGATTAATTGATTTTAAATCCGCAGGTAAATTATTAAATTTTACAGCATCAACGTAACCAATGCGTTGCTTCGTTGTTTCTAATCTACATCTGGGAATCATTAAATTTGCTCTATTACGGTTGTTAAAATTAAGTTGGTGTTGAGAAAATGTTAAACTATATGGTTAATGCATTTAAAAACAAACATTAAAATCTGGTACTCATGCAATCCATAGATTGGTAAAATTGTTTTGCTTATATCTTTGTACAATGTAACAGTTGAAAACCATGTTGGTAATCTAAAAATAATTTTTAATGCTTTATTTTGCATGCGTTGTTTGGATTATTTTTATTGTATGGCTATTTTTATTGTGAGCATATATAATTGCAAGGTAATTAAAATGTGATTGAATCAGAGATTGAAAAATCATCATCTTTGATTTAGCATCAAGTTTATTTTTTAATTTATACAGAATTTCAATTTCCGGAGCTATTTTCCTTTCAAATCATGTATATTTAAACCCCATGACAAGTTACTTTGCAATATAATTCCCAAATACTTAACAGAATGGGTTTCATATACAACCCGCCATCAATAAATACGTTAAAGTTACTATTTATACTTAAACCATGTGGTCTAAAACGCAACAATTTGATCTTATTAGGGTTAAGAACTAAACGATTTAATCGCGCATACTCAAATATTAAAGAAGCATCCCTTTCAATTTTTGTCCTAAGTGATAAATCATACTTGTAGGGGTAAAACAGACACACATCATCCGCAAACATAAATAGCTGTCCATCTAAATTGAGATTCTTCAAATCATTTAAATATACTGAGAACAATAAAGGAGCCAATCCATTACCCTGTGGCTCACCATAATCAACCGAACCAATAAAACTGTCAGTGTTGTTTATTTTAACATATTGTTTCCTATTTAAGAAATAGTTTTCAAACAATAAAAGTTTACGTCCCTGAATACCATATTTCATCAATTTCTGCAACAATATTTCATGATATACTAAATCAAAAGCTTTAGTAAAGTCATAAAATATTCCGGCAACTCCAGTAGAACCTTCATCAAGCTCGCTACAAATAAACTGAACTACATTTAACACAGCATCTTCAGTACTACATCCCTTTCGAAATCCAAATTGACAATTGTATTAGAAATTATTTTCTTCAAGGTATAACAGAAGTTTATCATAAAGTATCTTTTCAAAAATTTTATCAATCGTAGAAAGAACAGCAATATGTTTATATTCATTCAAATTTGTAGCATTTGCCACTTTTGGAATTGGTACTATTTTGTTCACTTTTAAAATGTCAGGGTACACTGAATTATTTACCATTTTATTAAAAATGTCTGGAATTATTTCATCCCTACACTCTTTAACAAATTTAGGCGAAATACCATCAAAGCCTAGACTTTTATTATCCTTCAGATTTAATATTATTTCAATAATGACATTATCATAAAATTTAGAAGCCTAAAATGGTGGGGTGACTGAGAAAGAGTCCGTAATGAATTAAACGTTTCACCAGGATAAATTTCAATGCCCCTCTTAAGATTTACCACACTCGTAATAAAATAATTATTCAAGCAATTAACTTTATCCTGATCACATATAAATGGTTGCCCCTGAGCATCATTAAGGTAAATATCATTATTTTTTTCACGATCAAGAGTACTATTAATAAATTTCCACGATCTCATTGGATCATTACCTGCCTTTAATAAACTTTGAGTGTAATAATCATCCCTACACTTACTTATAGAAATTTTTATGACCTTACTGATTCGCTTCAAAATATCCTCTAAATTCTGCTTGTTTTCGATTTCCACCTTCTCCTTAATAGTCTTTCCTTAAATAAAATTAAATCCTGAAGATTTTTATTCACCCATAGAGTTAAATCAAATCATAACCGTTTCTTACACCATGTCACCACAGTTGTTCCGATGCATTAAATGAAGAAAAGTTATCCGGTAAATTATTTGGCCTCTGCATATTCACAGTTTGTTTTTCCTATCTCAACAAATTCTTTTCGCATTATCTCCTTCCTAAATTTACAGCAAATTATATTGTGGTCCGATAAATTACATTCAACTGAATCAACATAAATTTCATCAGAAAAATTGCTACACATATGATCAATACATGTTCTACTAACAGGTCTTGTTATTAAATTATGAGCACTATCACAATCTTAATTTTGAAAAGCGGTTTACAAATCAGTTAAATGAGGATTTTGAATAAGATCAATGTTCGAATCTCCAACTATAATTATTGGATTCCGAGCATGTTCACTTAAAATACCATCAAAAATATTAATAAAGTCATTTACGCTACACTTTTGCGAACGATAGAATGACACTATCTTCAAGGGTTTGCTTTCAACTTTAACACTGTTCAAAGTCACAACTATTAGCTCAACAAAATTTCTACTCATGCATATTTCAACATTAAATTGTATTTTTTATTAATATATAAAGTCGTACCACCATAAGCATCTGCTCTACATCAGTGTATATTATTAAAACCTGGAAGTTTGTAAATTTGTGTTATATCCTTTTGGAACCAAGTTTCCTGGACTGCAGTTATATCCGGTAACTTAGGAATACTTGCTATCAACGATTTAAATTTATTAAATTTATCAACAGATGAAACGCTTCTGATATTTATACTAATAATATTAAGAAAATTTGACTTCAAAGTATTAATATGTGTTTTAAAATTTGCAAATTGTTGAAAATATTGATTTTTAAATCATAAAAAATATAAAATTATAAATAATTAAACAATTTAAAAAATAAATACATTCCTTTTAAGGGGACACGTATGCAACACCGTCATCGCTATCATCACTTGAATTTGCATCATCAACTCTTCTACTATTAATCAAAGATCTTCTCTTCCAGTGTTTATTTGTTGTTGCTTCCAACAACATATTATCAACATCATCTTCATCTCTGATAAGCTGTTGGTTTGAAATATCACTTTATCTACAATAGACTCTGCCATTCCTTATATAAATATGTTGATATCCAATTGTTTTTAATGATTTGGAATAATAAAAAAGGTTCATAGTTTCCTTGCTATGAAAATCATTTACATTGATCATTAATTGATTCCTTGATTTTGTGCGTTGAAAATTTTTTAATTAATTTGTTGTTAAAATTATATTTTATTAAAAAAATTAAAATTTTACTTTTATTTTGAAGTTTTCTCCAAATGTTTATGTTTTCTATTTTATTGGAAACAAATATTTCGAAATTTCGATATCATAATAGTATCGTTTTCTGCAATATAATATGATATTATAATCGACACCTAATATGATATCGTTTTCGCTGTCATATCGTTCTATGGTTTATTGGGATGTTACTTTCATCGTCATAAAGAAAATAGTAGCTGTGTTTTGTTGGCAATTTCATACAAAATTTAAATTTATATACGTTAGGAGTTAACGTGTACAATTATAAATGTTAAATTTAACGTCGATAAAAGTGCTCCCAATTTACGAATAAAAATACAATTATGAATATAACAATGAGAAGAAATGAAAAAATATAAAAATTATATTAGATTTAAATAAAAAATTCGTTAGTTTCTAATTTTATAAATAAAAACGTGTAATTTTAGTGGTGCAATTTACAAATAAATATACGTACTTCCAAATCGTGTTAATGTCGTTTTTTTGTTTTATTTTGCTAACTTTCAAACGTCAACACACAACGGGAACAAAAAACGCACATAGTATTATTTAGACTTTGAGGAATTTTAATAATGTTTATATAAATTTTGATAAAAATTTATAGTTTTGGCTAATAAATGCTTTTTATTTCTTCTTTAATCGTATCATAAATATCCTTTTTAATCTCTTTATCCTTTTTATTACACAATTAATATTAATAATACAAATTATTGATTAAAATATGCCTTCGAATATTAAAGAGTCTGTGAAACCCTGATACGAGAATTTTATTTTAAAATAAAAAGCTGAGACTAGGTATCAAGTATAATCATAGTGCTTTGTCTTAGGTTAGGTTATTAGGGCAACTATCCAGAGACAGCACACTTGGTCCAATTTGGTCCCGTTGTGAAACCCTGATGGATCATGTATTTCTACCTCACATGTCTATTCCAACATTCGAAGCGAACCAACCCGACGCATGTGTGAAAAAGCTGATCCATCTAACATCGATATCAGAGAGATCAACACATGCATAAACGAACTTCCAAAATTGGTAGTCGTAATACCGGCAAGAGTGGGACAGTGACATAAAAGATGATCCACCGTCTCCTCCTCTTCCTCATCCCGACAACTTCTACAAAAGTATCCGTCGAAGAAGGTATCCATATTTGGCTAGTGCATCCGCAATAAAATTACCCGGGGTTCTTGAATGACCCCTAATCCAGACCAGCTCCAGGTTAGAATGTCTTGCCATCTTGTTCAGAGATGTCCGGCATTCTGGATGTCGAAAAGACACCCGAGAGCGTTTTGATCGTGGCCTGACTGTCTGTACAGGTTTGGATATCCGCTCCGAATATCCTATAGTACATTGACCAGTTCGCCGTCCCCATTATGGCCGAGATCTCTGCTTGAAAAATGCTGCTGTTATCTGGCAATTTAAAGGAAATATTTTTCCTATAAGTGGGAATATAAATGCCCTTCCAACCCCATCAGCAGATTTGGACTCATCAGTATAATCCTCAACTGAACGAGCCCTTAATTCTGGGGTAGTTGAGATTGATACAGAGAAGTCTCTGCCAAGAAAGGCTATGGGTATACAATAATCGATATTGCCAGGAATGCTATTAAGGAAATCCAGAATGGTCGCATGGCCGAAACTGCTATCGTTCCATGCATCTATAGTCTCGAGCCTTGTCGCCGTCACAATGGCGATAAGTTTGGCCATAAGATAAACCGGTAGTCAGTTCATTAGAACAAATAAGGGTTTCGGTGGAGTTGTACGAAGCGCCCTTATTATGAGTAGCGCTGAACTACGCAGAATTCTATCAAAGCCTGCCACCATACTATCGCTCCATACATAAGTATTGGCTTAATCACCGTATCGAAAAGCCATTTCGTATTCCTGGGATTTATTCCCCAGGACTTACCGATGGCCTTTCTATACATATATAAGGCAATACAGGCCTTTTAGGCTCTTTCCCGTGCATTTTGGAGCCAGGATAGTTTGGAGTCCAGTATAATCCCTAAGTAATTCGCACTATCTGACACCTTTAATTCAACACCGTTTAGACGTGGTAGTGGGAAAGGTGGAATCTTGTATCTTCTAGAAAAGAGGATAAGTTTCATTTTTCCTGGATTCACAATAAGGCCACTGACTGTACTCCATGTATTAATTAGACCCATAGCAGCTTGCAAACGGTGAGACATAGTATCCAGATATTTCCTAGATACAGCCACCGCAACATCGTTTTAAACTTCAGCGAATCAAATTCCCTGAGAAATGAGTTAAAGGTGATATTCCAGAGGAGTGGAGATAAAACTCCTCCTTGTGGAGTAACCCTGTTTGCTACCCTGTAGATGGTAGACGCATTCATACTGGATATTGTAACCCTATTGGTTAGAAGTCTCCATATGAGGCTAATGAGTGACTGATGAATATCCAGTCTTTCCAGGGACAATTTGATTGCCTCCGGAGTCACATTATTAAAGGCTCCTTCTATATCTCCTTATACTCTAGAACTTTTTCAAAATACCCTACTAGCGAATGTAATGCAGTCTCAACAGATTTGCCCTTCATATAGGTATGTTAAGACGTTGTGCTTTATCTTAACTAATTTGAGAATATTTAAACCAAGTTTCGACTTTAATTGCAAAAATGTTTAAAAAATCTGAAATTAGTGCTTTGTCTAATTTGAGATTTTTTAAACATTTTTGCAATTAAAGTTGAAACTTGGTTTCTAAATAAGATGATTTTCTATAGCAACTTTATAAAAAATTTAAATTAGAAACAAATTAAAATGTACCAAATTTTACATTGGTGTACCATTGTGCTTTTAAGTTTCTAATTGTATTAAAAAAGTACAATTGTACCAATTTTGACATCCCTGTCTCTCATACTATTTAGAAAAATTACTTTCTTTTTATCACTGTTATACAACATCATTGTGATACTAAGCTAAGCAAATTAATGGTTTTATTGAAATTGGTACATGAATATGCTTTTATTAACTAGAGTTGACTATATAGCAATGGTAAAATGTTAAAATTTGAACAAAGAAGAAATCAATAAAGCGTAAATTTACATAAGATATTTTATCTTGTTTTTAAATTTGATGGACTATTTATAAGTATATAATAAATATGTTTTTTGACATTTTCTGTAAGATAAGATCTTGTGAATATGCGTAAGTGTAATTTTGTACAGTTTCAAACATGCATCCTATACCTAGCAGTGATCGAATATTGTAAACTTTGCAACAAAAGTTAAAATTTTTGAGTGTATAAAAAAATTTGTTACGTTTTCGGACAATTGATCCACAAAAAAAAAAAAAAAAAACGTGTACCAAAAAAATTAAACTAAGTGACAAAATAAAAATGTGTTTAATTTGAGTTACCAGAAACTTATCATACTACTCGTATACTTTTATAATTTTCTCTAAGAGAAAAAAAAAAACAACTGAAATTCAAAGAATTATCTTAATAGAAGCTGTGTGTAAATCTCAGTTCTCCTCTTTTGTTTTGTTCATAGAAATGCATCATTAATCAAAATCTAGGAAAACTGTTGATGGATAACACAGTGTATGTTTATGATAGACTACAAACATTAATGGTTGCGGCTGCGAGTGTGTAAATATAATGGTATTTGTGAGTCAGCGTTTTCAGTATTCGTCTAAAATTCCGCACTGTGTGTTTGATCCAGTGTTGCCAGTTTAGCCCTTTTAAGGCTTTTTTATTTTGCTTTTAGTGCCAAAATTTTCGTTTTAGCTTGCCTTTTTTGTTTCTCGATACTGTTTTAAAAAGGCCAAAATGCTATAATTTCAACAAAGAAGAAATTATTTCTTATTTGTTATTACTAATTTTGTTTTTATAGAATCATCCATTTATGCATTTTTGCCAAAAAAATCTAGATTATTTATATTTAGTAAAAAATTTTGTCTGCGGTGCTTCATTCTCCAAATTAAAAGTACTTTAACAAATTTTGTAGAGTCGATTATTATAATTATTTTTTAATACACTTCAACAAGAATAGAAACTATATATGAAAATAATTAAAAAAAAAAATATTAGTGCGAAAAATCACCCAAAAATTTGGAAATGCTGTCAAAAATTAATAATAGTTCAAAAATGATGGAAAATCACTTCCAAACATTATGTTATTTTTTATATGAAATATAACCCAAATTTTATGTGATTTTTTTTTGTGATTTTTCATTGAGTAATTTTACTGGATGTTATTTACAAACTTATTACAATTTCTTTAGAAAAATATCAAAAACTAGTGAAAATGAGAAAAAATAAATTTAAATTTTTTTTTTAATTTTTACTTTTTTCTGGCCTTATTTTTTGGGGCATTTTGCATTTTTTGATATTTATTAATGTTCAATTTTGAATCTTTCTTTCTCATCTCCTGGAAAAAATTTACCAGTCTAACGTATACGTACGTTTAATTTATATGTATTTGATATATATTTTTTTAATTACATATTTTATACCCTTCATATAAAATGAACGGTATATAAAGGATTGTCATTTTATACGAAAGTCCGAAAATATACATCAAGGACGTCAAATTGAAAAATGTTCGTGATTGTACTGATTAAAAATAACTTTTGAGAATGTATGTCTGTCCGTGTCTGTGTTGAAATGGATTTTTTAATGAACAGATATGTAAAATAAAGTATTGAAAATATTGGTACTGAAATTCAGAAAAATCCGTTCTGGAATGGCGGAGTTATAAACGATTTTATAGAGCAGCCTAAAAAATTTCCCAATTTGCTTTGCTCAAATTTAATAATATTTTCTATACCACATGCAATAATATATTAATGTTTTTATATTGAAAAGTTGTAAGATTGAATAGTCTAGACTTCAAGTCATTAATTAAGTCTGAGTTCGTAGCCCCGATACTTCTTGTAAATTTCTGTTTTTCTTAAAAAATATGAAAATTTTCATTATTTACCAAAAATTTAATTTGACAAGTATTTCTTGGCATGTTTGATGTGTTCTCTATAAAAAAGAAATATTTAGCTTTGAGTTGTATTTTAAACTTTTGATATAAAAAATGAAGATAATAAATTTCAACACATCTATGTAGTATACCGTTTAGGTTTGCGACTGAAGGTACTGAATTCGATCCTCGATCAAAACTTTGAAAAATTCTTGTAAAATTTATATTGAAATACTGAAAACTTGGGACAAAAATAAAAGTCTTTAAATGTTAGATAATGAATTGAAATTTATTAAATAAAAATTTCCTTTCTGTTCGCCAAGATGCAAACCAATTATTACCCCTTAAAACTCCCAGCTTTAAGTTATTATGCCACATGACAACTTGAAATTCTGAATTTATAAAATACTTCTACTTTATTTTGTATAAAAAAGTATTTTTTCGATATTGTTGAATTTAAAATATATTCAAAATAAACACACAAAAAAGTTTGGGCATAAATATAAGAATTTATTTTCATTGATTTTAGTTCATAATATTTAAAAATACTAACACTTTTTTCCATTTTTTGAAATGAATCAAAAGTCAAGAAGACTTAACATAAATTGTTTAAATTTTCATTTATGTATATTCTCTTCGGAAAATTTTGAAATTCTCTTAGGAAAATTTTAGGTTTTTAATGATTTTTAGCTACATTATAGGAACAAAAGAGAAGCGGTTTTTATCAAAATGATGTGCTGCAGAAGCGAGCGAAATTATGCAAATTTCTAAACATTATTTTTTAAGATTTTCCTTGAAATTTTGCAATTTTAAGGCGTTTGTTGTTATTATTGTCACGTATAACTATTTTCATTTACCATTTGCAATCAAATCTAATAAAACTAAACCAAATATTTAACAAAATTTTTGCAAAATTCCTAAAATTTTCATTATGAACTATTTAAAAATATCTATGAAAAATATTTTATTTTTTATGAAAAAAGTTTGGGAAAAGGATTCTCTTGGTATAGAAGTTTAATGGAAGTGTTCTAGATTACAAATTTTTAAGCCATCCTCGCAGAATCCTATTTATTTCTTATATATATATATATATATATATATATATATATATATATATATTTGGATTTTTATCTTTACATATATTTATAATGTTTAATTTACAATTTACAATTAAATACACATAAAATTTTACATAATTAGTTTAAAAAAATTATTAAAGATCTTTTCAAAATTTTGTAGTAAAAAAGTTCATATATTTGAACATTTTGCTGATAAATATTATGAATCGGACATGAATTTTTTCCCAATCTTTTTTAATAAAAAATAAAACTTTGTTCATAGATATTATTAAATTGTTCATAATGAAAATTTTTGTAATTTTGCAAAAATTTTGTTAAATCTTTGGTTTAGTTTTCTTAAAATGGCAAAATTATTAGCAAAATTCAAAGGAAAATCTATTAAAAAATAATATTTAGAAATCTGCATAATTTTGCTCGCATTTTGCAGCGCAGTATTTTGATAAAAATGCTTCTATTCTGTTCCCAAAATGTAGCTAAAAATTACTCAAAAATTTTCCAAAGGAAATTTCAACAATTTTTTTAAATATTGAAAATATAAATAAAAATTAATATTGTTTTTTCAGTTTTCTTGATTTTTGATTCATTTGAAAAAAATATATAAAAACAGTTTGAATGCTTAAAAATTATGCATATATGAACTGAAATCAATGAAAGTAAATTTTTATATTTATGTACAAACTTTTTTCCGTGATCAGGAGTTATTGAGAAGTCAATAAATCTATACAACTGGTTAAATGTGTTGCACATTACCCTGAGAGGATCAGCATCAGCATAATTAGTTTTAAAAAATTTCACATATATTGTAAAGAAATTACAGGTTGAGAGTTGAGCTATATTGAATAAGATTTCGTTAATTAAAAATCCAAAGCAGATATCCTTCTGCTTCTTAGAGTGGAAAGTTTGATCAGAATAAAATAAGCTGAGTACGGAGGCAAATTAATAGGGTTAAAATGTAATCGTTGAAGACAAAACAACATGATCTGTTTTTGCACTAATTCAGTTGCATTAGAATGCCATTAGAATAGTTTGATAAAACGGGTCGCATATTACTGATTCAAATTCAAGAATTGAGCGTACTAGAGGCGTTCCTGGCTTTATTTATTATTTTTGTTATATAATAATTCACGACTAAAAAGGTATTCCTTACAAAATCGCATTATTTTACATTTCTTCAAATTTAGCCCCATTTGGTTGATATTACACCATTCATAAAGCGAATCTAAGTTGTTTTGAAGAAGTTATCATTGTAAAATTTGATTAAAGTTTAATAAAACTTTAATATCGACTGCATACATTGAGACTTATGAGAACTTTATTACGATAATGAATAGTGATAACAGCAGCGGCCCATAGTGACTACTCTGAGGCACACTGGACAATACTTTTTTTTATTCTTCTTGAGATTATGTTTCTAAAACTAAGAGTTTGCTTCTGGCTGATAAATGTGAGTATAACCAGTTAATGCTCAAATAAGTAAATCCCATCAACTTTAGTTTTATTATAAAAAGTAAATGGTTTACGCTATCAAAACTTTTGCTGAAGTCAGTAAAGATGATATCTGTTTATTTCTTTAGAAAAAAAGCCACGATTTACAGCGCATGTTAATTGAATAAGATTTGTTGTGCTGGAACATCCCTTCTGAAATCCATGCTGATACGGGGATATTAGGCATTAAACTTGATAACAAAAGCGATCCGTAATTAATTTTTGAAACTGTATGGGAATTATATCCAGTTTTGCGATACCCCGATAATTTTAACTTTATTGCGAGAATTGAATAAAGGAATAATATAGGATTCTTTCCAGATATTCACTATATATCTATAGTTAAATGAAATATTGAATAAAAGTGTCAACGGAATGCCTAAATCTTGAGCAAAATTTATTAAGGTACAACTTGGAATTTTATCTACACCGAAATTATAAGAGAACTTCAGTTATTTTAGACTATTTGAAACAGTAAAAAAAATAAAGATATGGTAAAGATATTGATTGTTGAAGATCAACCAACTGGTGTGGATAGCCGAGAAAAGAAGGCTAAATGTCCCAAAAAATAAAGCCAGAAACAAATTAAAATTTTTGTTTATTTTAAAAACTTATTATTTTTTTTCATTCACATTAGTGTTTTTATATTTCTTAAGGACATTGTAATAAATTTGTATATAAAACATTGAACAGCTTTTTCCTTTTTAATTAATCATTTTAAATTTTTAAATTATAGATAGTTTTTATGGTTAATGAAGCAAATTAAAGAAATAATTATAATCAATTTAGTAATTCTATCAAATTAGTTATTAGCACTTTAGTATATTAGTTGTTCTTAAAAGAAAGATTTTGTAAAAATAATATTAGTAATAGATAATAAAAAATTATTTTCTTCGTTGTTGAAATACTAACATTTTAGTCTTTTTAAGGCAATTTTAAGAATCAAAAAAAGGTGGAAGCAGTGTTGCCAGTTTAGCTTTTTTAAAGCTAATTCTAGCCTTTTTATTTTGCTTTTAGTCTCAAAATTTTCGTTTTAGCTTCTAGCTTTTTTCTAACATTTTTTGATTGTTAAAATTGCCTTAAAAAGTCTAAAATTTTGGTATTTCAGCAAAGAAGAAATTAATTTCTTATTTGCGTTTACTAATTTTATTTTTACAGAATCATCCATTTATGCATTATTTAACAAAAATTTTTGGACTGCGGCGCTTCATTTTCTAAATCAAATATAACTTAATTCATCATATAGACTTAATTCGTTAATTAGTATAATTACTTTTTATAAATTTCTTTAACCATGGAGCCTATTCATGAATATAATTTATAAAAAACTTATAAAATATATGCGGAGTCACAAAAAATTTTGGAAATTACTAATCCTAAAGAAATTATAATTTAAAAATTACGAAAAAGGACTTCAAACCATTGGGTCATTTTACATAAGAAATATGGCGATTTTTCATTGGGTCAATTTTTCTGGCAGTCGTTCTATGTTTTAGAAAGGCTAAACTGGCAACACTGGTTAATAGTATTATCACAGGTTAGACTTGAATATGTAGTTGAGAAAAAGTCAGTAAAAATCAGTAAACATGTTCCGTTATTTTTTTGACATAATTGTATCATCAGTTGATGCTGTTTGTTTACGCGTTATCGTAGAGTGATAATCAGGCATTTTTTTCTTCGAATTGATGAATTTATAGAATGATTTAGGATTTTGACTCAAGTTAAATTTGAATTTATTTCGGTAACATGAGTAAATTTTTTGTAGAATTTATTCCTTTTATTCTAAGAATACACAAGTCCATAAAAGAAAACATTTTGTTATAAAAAACGTTAAAAATCTGTAGTAGAAAATCTGACGAGCTTGATACATGTGATTAATTATTGTGTTAGTTTTTGTTCTTAATAAGTTAATTTAACATATAGCAGTTAGATTGTTTGTACGAAAATGCTTTTTTAGATATTGTGGACATTGGCGAAATACGTTCTAATGGTAAAAGTACAATCAATTCAATATCTTATTATTGAGGAAGAATTCCAACATTACTTTTTCTTTGTCTTTCTCTATAAATATATTCACGTACGAATGTGTTTTCAGGCCTGAAGGTTGTACCCCGATCAAATTTATAAAGACCAGCAAAAATATTTATTTTAAAAGATGTAATAGACCTTTGTTGCGAATATTCAAATTTATATGAAAAAATAAGTTTAACAAGTAAACCTGAGTATGTGGGATATTTTTCCTTAAAAAAAATATCACCTAAATGTAAAAAAAGAAGAAATATAAATTTTAGAAATGCAGAAGCTATCAACATTTTTGATTTTTACAACTAAAAACTTTTTCTAATCTATAAACAAATTTATTAAAAAGTTTTCTTTAAGGCTCGAACCCATAATCCAAAAAATTTAAAAAAATTTGAAATAGCTATATCGTATTCAAAATATCTAATTCCTACACAGAAAAAAAAATCATATATTTGAAAAGTTTTTTCATATGAATCGAATATGACTTTTTTCCCAAACTTTTTCCATAAAATAAAATTTTGTTCCCAGATATTAAATTGTTCATAATGAAAATTTTAGTATTTTTCCAAAAATTTTGTTAAATCTTTGGTTTAGTTTCATTAGATTTGATTGCAAATGGTAAACGAAAATAGTTATATGTGACAATAATAAAACAAACGCCTTAAAATGGCAAAATTTCAAGGAAAAACCTAAAATTTTCCGAAGAAAATTTCAAACACTTTTTTTACAAATTGAAAATATAAATGAAAATTTAAACAATTTATTTTAAGTCTTCTTGACTTTTTATTCGTTTCAAAAAATGTTAAAAAGTTTTAATATTTAAGACATTATTCTTAAATATTATGAACTAAAATCAATGAAAGTAAATTCTTATATTTATATACAAACTTTTTTCTGTGTAGGTATCGTTTTCCAAAAAAAAAATAAAAATAATAAAAATAAAAAAATGGTCAAGCCCGACCATATGGTATCCCACAGCGTTGTATATCCAAAATCGTGAAGGGGTCTTACATTACTATTACTAAGTGCAAAATAAAATATACGAATACAGAATATTACGTTAATACTAACATTTATATGAATTTAAGTAATTTAGGGTGATTCCCGAAAGTGGGCTTATATGGGAGCTATGGTAAATTATGGAGCGATCCTCATAAAATTTGTCACTTACATAACACTTATTTATTTCGAATATAAACTTGATACTGACATATGCATGTGATTTATGCACGTTAAAGTGATTTTCGGAAGAGGGTTTTATAAGGGACCTAGCAAAAACTCAATAGGATAATAGCACAGCAATACTGCAATCACGTGGACGAGTTGGCTAGAGCGCCGGATTAACAACCAGAGGGTTGTTGGTTCAACCCCATTATGAAGCTGTTAGTTTTTTATAACAAAATGTCTAAAAAGATATTTTAAACTAAAAAGGGTTTTTGTCGCTTAGGATGCAATGTGCGAGATGGTGTATTGAGTAAGACGTTAGTCATTAAAAACGAGTCGTTAGTTTGTATCCAAGTTCGAGTCTCACTGACGGCAAAATTTTTTTGTTTTTTTTTTTATTTTTGTTTTCTTTTACGTACTTATTTTTGAGTACCCCTAGAGTCAAAATATAACTACATGAATTTGTGGACAACTCGAACAAAAATAACTAGTTATTCAGGCAAAAAATAAGTAGTTTATTTTTGTTTCCAATTATACCTGCTAGCTTACCAGGAAAGCAAAGTTTTTGCTGGGGAGCTATAGTCAGTTATGGACTGATCTTCATGAAATTGATACTGTTAAAAAACTTCCTTACATTGAATTTCATTAAAATCATTATAACCATTTCAATAGGCTTCATCCCTGTACCATTAAAGTCACACGTGCCAAATTTCATTGAATTATTCTCAAAATTGCGACCTGTACTTTATGCACAAGGTTTACAGCCGTCCTGCCAGCCAGATGGACGGACATCGTTAGATCGACTCAAAAGGTGATTCTGAGGTGAGTGTTGGATGATTTTGTCTGTGCGTTACGAACATCAGCACAAACGCATAAAACCTCAAACACCTACGGTGGTGTGGGGTATTATGCGGTTATAATGTTTTTTTTCTTTTGTTTTTTTTAATAGCATGTGTACATGTGTACAATATGTATGCTTTCTTTTTTATTTTTGTTAATTTAATACTTTTTGTTGGTTTTGGTTGAAACAAGACCAACTAAAATGTTTGCAATGTTTTAAATCTACAGACGCAGTTTCGAGTGAATTGTACTTATTGCCACTAACGAAACAAATATGAATATTCAGTTTTGGTAACATTAAACAAAAATTTACTATTATTTGCTTTATGGCTTGACTATTATTTTTAACGATGAAAGTTTGTTTCCACTTGTACATATGTGTCGCTTAAAGGTATATTGTGACATACAATAGGGCGATACATAAATGTATAAAAACGACATTTTATCTGCTTTTTATTATTTGGTAATTAATTATAAAAATTGGTATCTCTGAAATGTACAATAAAAGATTCAAACTATTACTTATTTATCCATTTCATACAATTTTAAGAATTCTGACATCGATTTGCTTCATATTTTTGCATATTTTGGTCATAATGCCATATTTTTGGATATTTTGGGCTTAATATCATATTTTGTCATATTTTCACATGAAATCCTTACTTTACAGCATATTTTGACAATTTAAATTTCATATTTTAGCACATTTTACACCTAAGGGAATAATTTTGCACACCTGCACCTAACAGAAATTTTTTAAACAATTTGGCATTAGTGAAATTTTCTTTTTACAGTCATCTTAGGTTTTTCAAATCCGATCTTGTGAATTGATTAAAATTTTGTAATTTCCTTATACAATGTATTAATTTTGAATGTTTTTAAGTGCACAAATAAAATATCTTTTAGCAATTATTAATTAAAATCAAGTCACTTTTAGCATGAAGAGAATTTATATATTATATTTTTTATACGCATAAAACATATTTTTTAGAGAATATATTTGGTTGTCCTAGTAATTATTATTGTTCGATAGTTTTTGAAGGAGGAGTACCATAGGTTTAAAAAATGACAATTTCAATAAAAAATACATAAATCGAATTTTAGGCATGACTCCTGTGATTCCATTTATAAGGCGGTTACACTAGTAAAACTCCTTTTTTGAGTTCGTTCGAATTAGGTAAATAAAAAACCGGTTTTTATTTTTTAAAAAACTAATCAGTTTCGAATAATTTTTATTTTCGAATAAGTCGTAAGGCTTGTTTTTTTTTCTATCGGTCAGTGTTTTTTTTTTTTTTTTTACTAAATTAAAATTAAATTTTAACAGGCCCTTAATTATTTGAAAGTACAAGCAAAATAATAGGAAAGTGATTCGAATTCGTACTGCTTAGAAGAAAAAATTTATTGTTGAAATAATCATTTTCGTATTGCGGATGTTCCTCCATCGGGAGAGATTGTGCGTCACAGGAAATATTGCTAGGTATTCATCTAGGTGAAAAAAAGAAGATACCGCCTGATAATATCCAGAAAGATGTAATAATTATATAGAAAATGTATCACTAAATTAGGTGATAATCACCTTACTGAAAAAGGGCGATATTTTGAGGATAAAAATAATAAAAAATGTTTAAATTTTATATACTTTTTGTTGTTTATTGCCTAATTTTCTATAAACTGATAAAAATATAATATTAGAAAAATATTACTTTGATGAAGATATTGCGTAAATTTCTTCCAGGAAGATATCTTCCAAATGTTTATAAGGATTTTTCATTATCATTATGAACTTCTAAAGCTCAGTTCTCAATACAGATTTTCAGTAATGGCAACTATATATTAAAGTAGTTTCTTGGTAATGAGGTGTCATTGTTATTTGCCTACACTGTATTACATAAATAATTACTCAGTGGTATAATAGCATAGTAATATTGCAATCACGTGGATGAGATGTCTGATGCTATTTAATTTAATAACAAAATGTCTAAATACATATATTTATACTAAAAGCGTTTTTGTCACTCAGAAAATTAAGAGCGAAAAGGTGTACCCAAAGTACCCCTAGAGTCTAAAAATAACTACATGAATTTGTGGACAATTCGAACAAAAATAACTAGTTATTCAAGCAAAAAATAAGTAGTTTATTTTTGTTTCCAACTATACCTGCTAGCTTACCAGGACAGCAAAATTTTTGCTGGGTATTAAAAAATAAATTACTAAAAATACAAATATTAAAAATAATGGAAGAGGTACCAATTAAAGATTGTAAGTACAAATAAAAATAATCGAAGTTTCACTAATACATTTTGAACAATTTTAGCCACAACAAAACGTACTTTCTACAAGCAGTTGGAGTTTTTTGCATATTGTGAAAAAAATACCAACTTGTTCGCTAGCAATTTTCACCAGAAGTCCTCAAACATAATTAACAAGCTTTGGGAGTAGGTTTCAAATTCTTTAAACACAGTGATTGGTCCCACAAAAATACCCAAATAGTGGAAAGAGGTGGGAATATATTAATTTTTTAGAATATTTTATGCTGTCTATGTATGTATAGTTCAGATTCTAATGCATTGAAAAAAAAAAAAACAAATCAAAAGTTGTTCAGGTAAATGTGTAACTGACAAAAAAAAAAAAAAAAAAATTACATGAGCAGAGAGAATAGAGAGTTATTGGGAAAATATCTGTAAATGAAATGCAAAAATTTTTTTGGTAGAAGTATTACCCAACTGCTTTATAATTTTCAGAAATATGTTATTTGATATACATACATATATGTATGTGTTTACAATTATATCATTATAGACAACAAACAAATATTCTAGGAATCAATCATTACAAAATTACTCCACCATATTAAACAAAGATAATGTTTTAGTACTAAGTATTATAATTACAGTTTCACCCACTGTTGAGATCAATAAAGATATATAGATAAGCTTACTACTGCTGTGGTAAGCTTATGTATGTATGAATATTGTGGAAAAGTATTTATATATCTAGATCGTACACGATTTTCTTCTCTAAAGTAATCGTTATGTTGAATAAGATTATAATTATCAACAGTTTTGCTAGGAGTCGAGAGTAATAGAGACTAAATTAAACTTTAAAAAAGGTGAAAAAAAGCTAAATGTCACAAAAAAAAAAACAGAAAAAAGTTAAATTTTTTATTTAATTTAATAATTTATTTTTTTTCGTTCTCATTAGTTATTTGCATGTTTTTAAAGATATTGAAATAAATTCATAAATAAAACGTAGAACAGCTATCAGTAAAATGACCCAAATGAAAAATTGCACAAAAAATACAAATTTGGGTTATATTTCATATGAAAAATTACCTAATGTTTTGAAGTGGTATTTTGATATTTTTGAACTATAATTTCTTTCTGATTAAGCATTTTTAAGTTTTTGGGTGATTTTTCGCTTTTATAAGAATTTGCTGAAATTATGTTTAAAAATAGTTTTTATGGTTAACGAAGCAAATGAAAAAAATAAAAATTATAATAATCGATTCTGTGAAAATAAAATTAGTAGTATATAATAAGAAATTAATTTCTTTGTTGTTGAAATAGTAAGATTTTAGCCTTTTTATTGCAATTTTCAGAATCAGAAAAGTATAGAGGCTAAAACGAAAATTTTTGAGTCTAAAAGCAAAATAAAGAAGCTAGATTTATCCTTAAAAAGGCTAAACTGGCAACACTGATTATCATTATTGTTATCATTATCAAAGGCAATGTTTCCTACAAAATGAATAGTGCTTTAAATACACGTGTTTTTTAAAATAACACATGAGTAAATAATATTTGCAGACATTTCTGGGGAATAATAGACTCTATCAGGTATGTTCCGCAAATCACTTTTTGTCGAAGTGATTAGAAATCATCTAAAAGGTGTTTTGTTCACAAAAAAATATGAAATCTCGTGATTTCTAATCGGTAAACTTTTAAGTTTTGATTTCAAATCACTTGCTTATTTTTGCAAACACTCTATTGTAAATCTAATGTTAAATGGCTTATATAAATAATTTATTATGTTCTTAATCCATTCTTGTTTAAAAATTTTTAATTTTGTTGATAAAAAATTAAAAATAAGTAAGAAAGATATAGTCGGTCAATCCCGACCATATGATACCCCACACCATTGTGCATGTCCATCAAAATTTGTGGATAGGTCTTATATTAGACATGTGGACTATTGTAGACCGATACTTTTACTAAGTGTAAAATAAAATATACGAATATAGAAAATTACCTTAATGCTAACATTTTTATGAATTTATGTACTTTTGGGTGATTCCCGAAAGTGGGCTTATATGGGAGCTATGGTAAATTATGGAGCGACCCTCATAAAATTTGTCACTAAGATTTCTAATTATATAAACCTTATAAAGTTGATACTAACATGTGTATGTGATTTTCGGAAGAGGATTTTATATGGGAGATGATTGATACTTATACAAATCTACCGTACACCGAATTTCATTAAAATATTTCTATATTTAAGGCATTTATGATCGTTAAACCCCTATTCCAGGAGGACATTTTTATGGATGGCCATTGTTAGATTGACTCAAAAAGTGATTCTGAGTCGATTGGTATATTTTAAGATAGGTGTTGAATAATTTTTTCTGTGCGTTACAAACATCAGCACAAACGCATAATTCCTCAACCACCTTTAGTTCAGCGTATAAATTTTTTGTTTACTTAGGATACAATTTCGTGATTTAATTTTTTCTTTACCTGTTATAATAATGGTCATATACCTATTAAAATATTTATTATTAATACAAATAATTTAAGAAAACTATAATATTCTTTACGTTTCAAAATAGATTTCTTTGAGGACCCGAGGGACTTACGATAGCTACATGGGTACAGTCAATACAACCGATAGTACCTTTTATACCGAATGTGCGGTAAAATCTAAAATTAGTCATAATTGGTAACATTAGTGTTATTATGGTCGAACTTGACCGACAATAACTTTCTTACTAGTTCTTATTTATATATGTATGTATGCATGTATGTTTGTATGTATGTGTGTATGTGTGTATGTATGTATGTACATACATACATATGCCTGTTTTTAGCATGGCATATTCTTCGGCTGTTTGCGGAAATTTAATTTCATTTACAAAGTGGTTCAATAATGAACTTGTGACATGTTTAATTGTCCTTGAAAGCGAAGGCTGACTCATTGGCATCAAGTAACAAAATTTTTTTGTATTTAAATTTGCATCACAAAATGTTAAGAAATTTAACAATTCTAGAAAAGTATATAAAAAATAATAATAATATTAATAATAATAATTTTTTTTTATATATAAGTTTTATATTAACATCGCGATTTCACAGAAATTGCCCAGAAAATTTTTGTCATATTATTTGATATCAAAGAAGACTCTGAAAAGTGTCTTCTTTGATGTAGACATATAGGAATATAAGACATATATGGTAATTGATATCAATATAAAAAGTCCAACATATTCTGAATTGCCTTTTATGCTGTATTAAATTGTCATCTTATTTTTTTAAAGTTTTTAACAGATTTTGCTACAAATTGTTAGCACCCATTTTCTATTTATTTTGAAATTGCTTGCAATTATCCGCTAACAATTACTATTAATTGAAATTTCTTAAAAACAATAAAACATGTCTAATTTATTAATAATAAAATATATTTATGACAAGGTTTTAAGATTTCCAATATTTACTTTAAATGTCTGACTACAATTACTAAAAGAAATGCAGAAAATTTGATAAAATTTCAAAACAAAAAAAAAAAAAAAAAAAACAAATTACGTTATTAGCGATCATTCCACCTACCACCGTAATTAAAAATGACGACGGTTTGAAGAATTATTATGCTAAAAGTTTTGCTCGACTTTGTTTTCATTAATGTGTTGTCCTGTTAAGTTGACATGAATTAATTTGTGCACAAAATTATTAAATTGTAAATTTAAATTAATTAATTATTAAAAAATATGCAATGAAGATGTTATATATATTGAGAATTCTTGAAAAGAAAGAAGTAGTGCTTATTTGCCAGAATTTAGTGATAACGAACGACGTTTCCTAGACATGAAATTTATTTTCACATATCTCAAGGGTAATTTTATACATATGTACATTTATGTCCAACATTAGTATAATACTCACTTTCAATAATTTGCAATACTTAAATTCAAATGATATAAAGTGGAAACTTATTAATTGGAGAAAGAGGCAATATTATAATATATTTATTTGTTTATATTTTGAATAAATTTTAGTTGGGAAGAGAAGATGAGACAGTGCAAAGAATCCAAAGTGGGAGACCTAACACTGCTATTAAATAGTAGAATTGTATCAAAAATGAATAACACCCTCTTGCCACAAATACCCCTTGAATAATGGGTAATTAAGTCCACTTTTAAGAATTCTTTTTTGATTTTTTAATAATTTAATAAATGTAAAAAATAATCAACACAAATTAATTGCTATTATAACTTTCATTAGTTTTAAACATAAGAGTGTGATTTAATGGAAAATTGATGGTGTGAAACCAATACTACAGCGTTTCAATTCTGCTTCAAATTCTGCTAAGATATCAAGTTGAAATCAATATCGTGTTCAATTAATAGAATATATATGTTCAATTAATAGAATATATCTATGAAAAGTTTTAAAATATATATATTTTTTACAACCAATTTGGGGAAAAATTTACTTTTACTTTACCTAAATACATGGGACCTATTATTTTTTTTTTAAGTAGAAGACTAGATTTTAACTTTAGACCCACACTAATAGAAATAAAATATGGCAAAAGTAAACTAAATTTAAGGTAAACATCACTTTAACTCATGCACAATGGTGTTGTGTTTCATATGGTCGAACTAGACCAGCTGCAACTTTCTTATTATTCATTAAGTTGTTTTTGGAAGTGATTGTTATTGTATTATTTATTTATACATATTTTTGAAATTTCTTGGAAAAAAATCCAAAAAGTCCGAAAAATATTTTGATCCAGTTCGTAAAAGTATAATGCTAGGGAGAAATTTTTAAGAAGCATTATCTTATCTTTAATTTTGGGGCCACTCTAATGTCTACATACATATATTACATTCATATATTTGTTTCTAAGTATTAATAAGATTTTGTGTATGCTTTCAAAATCATTATTAATCATTTTAATTTTATTTATAGAAGTTTAATGCGTATAAAAAGTTTTTCGTCAAAAGTTTTTCTTTTACCACATTATGCTGCAGCCTATATTTTAAATTAATTTTATGGTTAATAAATATATATATTCGCCATCCTGTTGGTACATTTGTAATTAATGTTGTGTATTTTTTATGTAATTATGTAATTATTTATTTTGTACATACTATGTATTTGTTGTGTAAGGGGAAATATACCTTCCATTCACACAAAGAATTTCCAAAAATTGTGAAACATTTCAGAAAATATTTCCACACATAGTTAAGAAAATGAAACGGTATATTGCCATACGAATTAATAGCGGTTGGAGTAGTATTATAGAGAAAGAGTTAATATCTTGTGATAAACAGTTTCTTATTAAGTTAAAAGGAAAATACGAAGGTTAGGCTAACAAAGTAAATATTAAATATCATGTAACTAAAGAACTATAACAACGAAAGTCTTAAAATTTTGGTAAAATAACTTCCTTAGCAAGTTAGACAATTAAAATTAAAATTAAAATTGGGCGAGCAGGTCTGTTAATTATCGCACAACTGGAGAACTGTTACAGCAAAAGTCTTAAGACAAGATTTTGTGCTTATAGTTTACTTAACAAGTATCACAATTGTGATGAGAATAAGGTAGGGTAGGTTTAGGAAGAATGCATTTCTAACGATCTTTTTCTGCTAAAATCATAACATTTTGTAGAAATTACTTTCTAGTAAAACATAAAAATGATAGGTAGGAGCGGATGGAGTTTTAGACCCCATCCATAATTATAGTAATCAGCTTACATCTAGAGAAATATTATAGTTCAAACTTCTTAGTTTGTATCAAAATTGGGAATTTAAAATGGAATTTGTGCCATAAGTAATATTTATTGCATATCTTGAGAACTAAAGTAATTTATATCACACCAGTAAAAAATGTACAGATTTTTATTTTCATATTCCAGGTCGAAAATCTTGAACCTAAAACAAACTTTTCATTTTATTCCGATTCTTTTATTTTATTTAAATATGATATTAAAATAAATTTCTTGGTTAACGTAAAAGAGACTGTTTGTTGGTTTTGTTTCACGGCAAAACTATTGAGTTACATGAAATTTGGCACACAGATATTTCATTCCCCAAAAAAAAAAAACTTCAAGCTATACCAGATCATGATCGGATGGCATGCCCCTTTTTTACGCCCATTTTTGTGAAAATTGTATTTTACTTAATTTTTGTCTCACTTGATGAATCAATTCACATTAAATTGGCACACATATAGTCCAGAAATAACACAGACTAATAAGATATATTTTTTTGATGTCACGCTCTTTTTACGGTCGCTTTCTGTAACAAATTATTTTATTTAATTTTGATAAATTTTTGATTCAACCATTGAATCGCTTTACATAAAATTTGGCATACGTACAGTTCTGAATGAACCATAGCTTATACAAATTTTTTTTTGTAGAATACTACACCTCCTTTTACGCCTACTTTCTCTTTTCTCTTTCTTTGACCTATCCCCTGAATGGATTTACATAAAATTTGGCACACGTATAATGAAGAAGGAACTAAGGCCTATAAGCTTCATTTAATGGAAGCCACGATCCATTTTACACCCACTTTTTGTAATAAATTATTTAACATAATTTTCACATTTTTTATATTAGCCATCACTGAATCGGTGAAGATAAAATTTTGCACAAATAGAGAAGTCGGAATGAACTCTGGCTTATATAGCCTGTTTTATATAATCACTTTTTATGCACTCTTTCTGAAATTAATTAGTATATGTACTTAATTCTTCTAATTTTTTTAAATCAACCACTGCATCGGTTCATATACACATATAGTACGGAAGTAACTAATGCTATGTATTTTTATTAAATTTCACGCACCTTTTTCCTGCTTTTTGTAAATAAATATTTTACTTAATTTTTCAAGTAGTCTCTATTTTGATTCACATATCTTTTGGCTTATCAGAATGTATATACTTTATAAGGAATAAAAATTCTTTTGTTACTTTTTAAGAATTAAAGTAATAACTTCAGATTTGATTGTGTATTGCAAATTCTAAATCTGTAAATTTTATTAATATAAAAATTCTCGCAACAGTATCCCAAAGACCCCTCAGTAACGAGTATATGGCTTTGCTAAATTTCTGTTTCCCTATTTCACTATTTTTTTTATCATTCCCTACTAAATAAAAACTTCTTTAAGAAAATATAAATATTTCCTACGCTTATAGAGATTAGTCCTAAGAAGAATGTTTTAATATAAGCCAGTCAAGATCTTTCTGATTTTTGACTATTTTATATAAAAATTTTGAGTTTATCCCATAATTTATAAATTTTCAGAGCTAGGATTAACAAATAGTATACATTTTCAGAAACGGTAGTGAGTTCAAAATCGTTTATAAGAGTCTTTTATTTGACGAAAGATAAGTGTGGACAAAATAAAAAATTTGCAATTTGGGAATTGAATTCCAAATAATAAATAATACCGATAGGATAACTGAACTAGAAAAGAATATATGACAGATAAAAAATTTAATTACTATTAAAATCGACTGTTTACCAGAAGTTTGCCAATTTGCAACAGTTAACTATTTGCATCAGTAATAAGTAATAAGTCAGCTAATATCCTACGCTTATAGAGATTAGTCCTAAGAAGAATGTTTTAATATAAGCCAGTCAAGATCTTTCTGATTTTTGACTATTTTATATAAAAATTTTGAGTTTATCCCATAATTTATAAATTTTCAGAGCTAGGATTAACAAATAGTATACATTTTCAGAAACGGTAGTGAGTTCAAAATCGTTTATAAGAGTCTTTTATTTGACGAAAGATAAGTGTGGACAAAATAAAAAATTTGCAATTTGGGAATTGAATTCCAAATAATAAATAATACCGATAGGATAACTGAACTAGAAAAGAATATATGACAGATAAAAAATTTAATTACTATTAAAATCGACTGTTTACCAGAAGTTTGCCAATTTGCAACAGTTAACTATTTGCATCAGTAATAAGTCAGCTAATATTTTGGGATGGAACTTTTCTTAATACCATTTTTCTGTATATGTATTTACGGCAACACTCAAAATATTCATCGTTAAAGATCTCCAGGGAAAATATAATTGTGAATATAAAATGTATATTCTTAGCGACATATTTTATCTCATATCCTTGATGTTCTCTATTTGAAGTACTGGGCTCAAGATTCGGACTGGAATCACTACATTTGAAGAAACATTTTAGTCACGTATAGGAGATTGACCATCAGGAAAATCACTTCGCTATTGTGGTATAATTCTTAGATTAATTTTTAATTCAACTAAGCCATTTGATGTAGTTCCCAAAGAAGACTATCATTAAAATAGTTCTCTTGATATGTGATAATCTATATAATAATTAATGAGAGCTAATTAGTTGGAAAAAAATATTTTCACCAAGTGTTAAGACTTTCATTGTAGGATATTCTGAAGATACTAATTCCTCCTCCTATCCGCATTTTTTCCATATCAACTACGAAACTTGATAGGAAAATAGATTAGACAAAGTTTAACCTTTTCAGAATCAAAGGCTATGCAGGTCAAAATAATCATTTTCATTATTTAGGATGAGTACTTAAAACCATGTTTTCGAATCAAATTAAGAACATTTTTTTATCTATTTATTTAATTTATTTTTTTTTTTTGAACACTTGAGGCCTTATGGTCGTAAAGAAGTATGTTTTTCATCCAACTATGCAATTAGATAGTAATTTTTTCCTATAAATTGTGAAAGCTTTTAGTGTTATGGCTTTTATTCTAAGTAAGAAAAATAAATTCAGTACCATTGTACTTTTTTTTAGTACAATTCTATTATTAAAGTACAACAGTACTCCAATGATTAATTTAGTACTTAAAATTTAGTAATTAAAATTTGTTTAAATGCAGCTAAATTTAAGTAAAAAGTTAGAATTATTTAGATATTCTCAGACCTGAATGTTATGAATTTTGAAAAAAGTTTTTCATATGCGTTTATTTTTGGAAAATATAAAGATATATATATTTGCTTTCCATTACTCAATATGGAAAATTGTAATTTATATGTAAGCTTTTCTTTATCAGTAAAAATAATTTTCAGGTTTTTCGATGCACATTTAGCAAAGAAAGTACACTCTTTCAAATAAGCCTTACTACGATGCATTAGAGCAAACGTACAACTTAAACATTTGCTTCTTTTTCAGGATTGAAAAGAGCGCTTTTCGTGTTAATAAGTTGCTTCCAACTGCAAACTCCCCATACAAAATTCATGCCATTCGTTAGGGAATGTTGAAGCGGTAGTTTACTTTTCTTCCTAATTTACTTGATTCGTTCGAAACTTCATTCCTTACTGGGTTTTTACTTTACAAGTTTTGATGAAACTTTTAAATCGAAATCATACAAAACTGAATGTTGTTATTTGTACATGTATTTATTAAATTTAGTACAATAATGAAAATCGCATTTATCATCCATGATAACCACTATTCAGAAATATAAGAAAAAAGATTGGTTGAGAAACCATGATTATAAATAAAATTTAACGAAACTAATGAGTAATGCGATGTAGTATTCCAAAACTGGCAATTCAAATTTTTAATATTTATTTTAGTTAAGACAGAATTATGGACGAATTAAGTTTCCTAAAAAAGAAAATTTAGTTAAAAAAACAATTTGAGTATTTTTTTTTTTTTTTTTTTTTTGAAAATTTTTTTGAACAGTTGGAACGAATTTATTGTAAGCATATAAAGGTTGACTATTATATATTGGAGTTTAAAATCCTTAATTTAATAGTAAAAATTATTCTGTTAGTATTGAAAGGTCAAAAATTCGATATTCAGAGCTAAAAATTTAATAGATTTTTTATGACATTAATAAATTAAAATTTTTAATTGTGCAGAAAATTTCTAAGAATATTAACATAAGGATATATAACCTTAAAGTTAAATGCATAATTCACATAAATTTATTGTGCAAACTTCTTTGCAATAAAACTCAATAATTTAAAACGTGATATATAACAAAGATAAGGAAACAATTTAAATCGAAATAGTTATTTGCCTTCATCTGCATTTCTCTATGTTCCAAAATGTTTTCGTAGATATCCATGCTGAAGGTTTAGCTATTTTATTAAGATGAGAGTTGCACCGTATTTATTTAAGTCGTTATGTTATAAAAGAAGCATTTGTAGTTCAATTACCAATTCTGGATCGTGATAAAATGCAAAACGTTCATTTCATGATTTTTTCTACTTTTTACTTGATTATAGATTTCCCTACAAGCAAAATAATACGAAAGTGATTCGTATTCGTATTACTTAGAAGAAAAATTTTATTGCAAAAATAATCATATTGGTATTGCAGAAGTTTCCCCCATAAGAAGAGGTTGTACGTCACAGGCGACACATTTAAGCAATAAGAAATCAATACGCCTGGAAGAAAAATAGACAATATTGATAGATAAATATCTAGATGAAAAAAAAAAGAAGATACTGCCAGATAATCTTCTGTAAGATGTAATAATTATATAGAAAATTTATCACTAAATAAATCTTGAAGTAACATAATAAAGAAATGTTTTATATCTTGTAAAGCATGCAAGCACATAGATCTTAATATCACATAAAATATCCATTTTTTACTAAAAGGCAAACAAATTCCTTCAACATGTTTTCATTTTTGAACAATTTTTCGACAACTGGAAAAATTGTGGCTAAAAAAAGTATTGCATTAATTTCTTCCAGATGATCTCGATGGGATATGATATGATATTTTGAGGATAAAAGTAATACAAAAAAAATTAAATTTTACATATTTTTTTGTTGTTTATTGCCTAATTTTCTTTAAACTGATAAAAATAATATATTAGAAAAATATTGCTTTGATAATTTTCGTCCAAATAATAAAAAGAAGATATTGCGTAAATTTCTTCCAGGAAGATATCTTCCAAATGTTTATAGGGTTCTTTTAATATGTATGTATGTATGTATGTATGAATGTATGTAAGTTTGTTAGGTCTGGTGTAATTCCTACTCAATATCGTAAATTATGTGCGATATCCTCCAGTCGGATACAAATAACAATTCTCAAGAAATCTTGATGCTCGTATAAATGCGTTATTATATGATGATTACTTCACCAATTTGCACTTTAAAACGCGGAACAGATGAGATTACAAATTGTTAATGTTTAACTTTTTCTTGTGTTGTGTTGGTTTTTGTTTTTATAATGTTTCTTTATATTTTATTGAATTTTATTTTTTCAATAAAAGTAATTGAAGAGAAATGTCAAATTCTTTTGAAATGAATTTACAATAGTCGTATATATATATATATATATATATATATATATATATATATATATGTATACCCAGAGAAAAAATTTGGTTACAGCATGATCACTGCAACAATATTATGTTCTCATTGTAACTTTAATAACACTGTTACTTTAATAACTCTGTGTTCATGATAACAATGATTTTGTTTCAATTTTGTCATTTCGATAAGAATTTTAATATGATTGAATTCAAAAATTATATATTTTTAAGTATTTTTACCAGAAAAAAATGTGTTAATATGAAACATATTATTACTTCTACAACCATTAAATATTTGCACTTTTTCATTGTTCGTAAATCATATTCTGTTTTTAAGCCGTATTAATATTATTATTCCTATAACAATAAAATTTTATAAATAAGTATAATACTTATCCTTTTCACAAACTTAGTGGAAAACTTCAATACTTGTTTGTTTTTAAATATATATATATTTCCTATTTATCTCTTATAGTTTTCAAGTTTGAATTTTAAGCACCATAATTTTGTATGTTCTTGGTTCAGTTTTTTCATATATATCCTAGTATTTCCGACCGATTTTATTAGTTTTTTTCCTATGTGGTTAAAGAACAAAATTATCTATTGAATAAAAAAAAATTGAAGTCGATATGTTGACCGAGTCCAAAACTAAACGATTTTGAATTTGAAAATTCCAAAAAAGACGATTTTTTGTGTTTTTCTAGCCGAAAAAGTATCTTTTTTTTTATCTAAAACAAAATATTCTTTAGCAACATATAATAATTTTACGCTTTTCTAAAGGTCAACTTCACTTTAAGATAAAAAAAATCCCAATAACTCAATTGGTCATGGTATACACCCTCCCGAATTCGACCCATTTTATATGAAAGTTTTGAATTTAGACCATTTTTTCTCAAATCCCAAAGCACGAATCGACAAGTGGAATATACTTTAAGAAGCCTCGATATGTCGTTAAAAGTTTTAAATCAAAATTTACGGGCCTTCGGAAAAATGTGGATTCTATAGCCATAAATGTAAAAAAATCCCATTTTTGGGAATTTTGATTAGTTTTTTGGGAATTCAGGAAAAGCCTATCTCTGATTGAAATTTGGTTAACGCGCTTTTATTTACATTAATAAGATCCACATTTCTTGCAAATTTCATTTGTATTTTCTCCAAAAACCCCAAATTGGGCCTTTTTTTTGGTTTATTTCTAAATAGCGAAAAAAATTTTAAAAATATGTATTCCAAATTAAGCCTATCCTTTAGCATATATAATTTCCGATCTTTTGCAAGAAGATTCAAGTCAGCATCATGCCTCATTTCAGAAATATGCGCGTTTAAACTTTTATATTTCCAATTTATTGTATATATGACTATATTTTTACAAACTTGCAACTTTTGCCTTTAGTTTTGCGTGAATAGTTACTTAGAAAATTATGAATATTACTGTATACTTTTAACAATATCTATACACAAAATTTTTTTTATAAAGATAATTAATAAATATTTTTTATTTTTAATAGGGTTGCCACATTTCCCAAATTTAAGTAAATCTTTATCCTTTTCTAAGCATTCATATATTTCTATTAATGATTTTAAAATAACAAAGCAAACAAATAATGTCTATTTTAGCTTAATTAATATTAATATTTTTGGTATTTATCATCTTCCTTAATAAATATTTTATTTCTAATACGATTTTTTATTACTTATTTACATTAAATTTATGTAGAAAATTTTTCTAATATTTTAAACTTATGCTACTTATTTTCTATAAAATAATCTGTTTATCTGTATATATATCTAAAAGATAATAAAGGTCCTTCAGTCTTCAGTATTTTGAGTTTATAAAGGCTCATAATAAATACAACGTTTTCTCATTGATGATATTACAGGGTCTGATGATAACAATAGGCTATTAAAAATATCCTCGTTTTGTGGCGTTCTGGAGCATTTCCTGGAGCTGAATAATTGAACGTGCTTAAAATCTCTGTTTCTTGCTTCTTTAGCCTCTTCTGTAAGCTCTCCAAGCAGAAGAATATTTCGTTCAATCATAATTTCGCCATGGCACAGTACTTTATGTACTGTTGGTGTCCTTTCTTTCCATGGATATAGAGAAACAAGTAATTTAGATATTTCTGTTGCATATTCTCCAAATCGAGCAGAGTTAATTTTATGCTTACTATTAATTGCCATTAATAGTATGTTAGTCCTCTCAAGTAACTCTTTATTAATACCAGTTATTTTTGATGTAGCTTCGAAATTTCCGAAAAACCTTCTTGCTGTGTTTCCATCATTTGTGCTACCACCAGACGGCAGAGGTTTGTCGATGTTTAATCCCGTCTCTTCTCTGAAGTCTTCCTGGATTCTAGTTTTCTGGGATATTCTAAGTGTTTTTAAATCCTCGTTGTTTCTGGTAGGTTTTGTTAAATTTTCTGGCACACTTCTATACTTTAAATCATATGCTATGTGCAGAAAATGCTCCATGAACCGTATTCTGGCGTGAGGTGGAGATATTCCGAAAGACAGAAATTCTTCATTAATACTCCTTACTTTTCCAATATCCGAACATTGTGATTTCGTCTCATCACATAGTGACCATTTCCAAAAAGGAAGATGTTTCCGTAATGCCATTACTAACCTTTCCATCAATCATTGATAGACTTAGTTGAAAAGGATATGTCGAATATGTATTGGTTCATGGTTATTGAAGGTTGTTATAAATCATTTATTTCATCTTTAATATATTCCACTAAATCGTTTGTCGTTGTCTTCGCCTCCCTTGTGTATTCGAACCAAATAGGGCTGATAGTCCGTCACATCCCCACTAACAGATTAATAATTATTTACTTTTTCCAACTGATCTGCAGAAAAATCTGCAACTATCCTTATAGGTGTCTTTTCATGCAAAGAAAATAGCTCTACACATACTTCCTTTTCGGTAACTGAAATAGGTGGTAAAATAGTTTGCTTTTATTCTCGAATATCATTGTATGATGGTAGAATTGGGTATCAATTTTCAGGCAGAGCTTTTCTTAAAATTTGATACACTTTCGGCAATCCGTTTAAGACGTTTTGATGATGCAGGTGGCAGTATTTCAGCAATATTAATTGCACTCTTAGGATGCTTCTCCTTTTTTAATATTTCTTTGAATGTACCAGAAACTTCTTCATTCGAAATTATAGAAAGCTTATGGGCCAGTCTTTTCTTCTGAGATCTTTTACTTAAATCATCATATGTCTTGCAGGGTGCTCCGCCGATATTTCTATATCAGTATCCATCCAATCGGAATGTTTAATTTTTAATCTGTTAGTACGCTGATTCAAGGAATTCATTTTTACGTAATTCAACTTTAAAAACCTCTCTATTTGAGATTCAGCAATGAAGTCGACTTTGCATGATATGTAGATAAACACCATAAATTTAAATTCATAAAATACTTATTGACTAAGTTAAAATAGAAAATATAAATATATGAATGTTTAGAAAAGGGTAAAGATTTACTTAAATTTGGGGAATGTGGCAGCGCTATTAAAAATAAAAAATTTTTATTAATTATTTTTACAAAAATATTTTGTGTATAGATATTATTAAAAGTGTACAGAAATATTCAGAATTTTCTAAATAATTATTCACGCAAAGCTAAGGGCAAAAGTTGCAGGTTTGTAAAAATATAGTCATATATACAATAAATTGGAAATATAAAAGTTTAAACGCGCATATTTCTGAAAAGCAGCATGATATTGACTTGAATCTTTTTGCAGAAGACCGGAAATTGTATATGCTGAAGGATAAGCTTAATTTGGAATACATATTTTTAAAATTTCTTTCGCTAATTGTAATAACATATTTGTTTATAAAGATATCTTAATGAAATTTGCAGGAAATGTGGATCTTATTAATATAAATAAAAGCGCGTTAATCAACTTTCAATCAGGGGTAGGGTTTTCCCGAATTCCCAGAAAAACTAATGAAAATTCCCAAAAATGGGATTTTTTACATTTTTGGCTATAGAATCCACATTTTTCCGAAGTTGCGTAGATTTTGATTTAAAACTTTTAACAACATATTGAGGATTCTTAAAATATATTCCGCTTGTCGATTCGTGCTTTGGGATTTGAGAAAATGTGGTCTAAAGTCAAAACTTTCATATAAAATGGGTCGAATTCGGGAGGGTATGTACCATGACAAGTTGAGTTATTGGGCTTGTTTTTTATCTGAAAGTCATCTTTGTGAAGTTACCTATCAGAAAAGTGTAAAATTATTATATGTTGCTAAAGAAAATTTTATTTTACATAAAAAGAGTGTAGATACTTTTTCGGCTAAAAAAACACAAAAAATCTTCTTTTTTGGAATTTTCAAATTCAAAATCGTTTAGTTTTGGACTCGGTAAAGATATCGACTTCAATTTTTTTTATTCAATAGATAATTTTGTTCTTTAACTACATAGGAAAAAAACTAATAAAATCGGTCGGGAATACTAGGATATATATGAAAAAAACTGGGCCAAGAACATACAAAATTATGTTGCTTTAAAATTCAAACGCAAATAACTCGGAAACTATAGGAAATAGACAGGACATCTAAAAAATATTTGAAATCGGACGAGAAACAAAAATTTTTTATGTCAGGGGTACCTAACTTTGAGCCCCCTTAGCTACGCCACTGAGGGGTTTTTTGTGCCCCCCCCCCCCTTCCAAACTTAACATTGTACGCTCCTCCGCTACGCTTATACCAAATTTCATGAAAATCCAACTAGCCGATCAGAAGTTACAGATTTATTTCCGAAAAATTTCGATTCTCCCCCACTGTCCAATGTACATTTTGACATTCGTAAAAAAGAAAATTTTAAAATAAATTGAAATTTCAAAAATTATTTAAAAAAGGTAAGTCAACGTTGCGGGGTATTGTATTGTCCTCAACAGTAAAAAAATCATTTATTTCAGTAATAATTTGAAAATTTCTAAGGTCTTTTGAACGAAACAATTTATATATGTCCTTTGCACGCTAAAATGACTTTTAAAACTTCGACTTATTATTAGCGATTCTGTTTTATTAACTTAAAGAATTGTAGAAAACAAATATATCTAGTGGGAATATAAATAACTTAAAAAAATATCCTTTAAACCAGAAATCTCAGTGCTGCCAAATGGAAATATTTTAACAATCGGCGATTTCTAACTGACTGTTTCGATTGATGAAGAATATCTAAGCTGTTTTTTTCATAAAAGTATTTAACTTTAAACAACAATATCTCGGAAACCACTTAACAGATTTAGACAATTCGAACTGCGTTTAAAATGTATTGTTTTCATCTTTAACCAAAATATTTAGAAAATTATTAAAATTTAAAAAAAATATATATATTTTAATGCAATTGCACATTTTTGATGCAATTTTTGTTAAATATACCACCTTAGATTTATTTATTTATTAATTTCTTTTGCAGAATTTTTAGAAAATATTTTTCAATGGAATGGAAATCCAAACTTATATTTTAGAAAAATCTATTCACATATTTTCATACAAAAAACAAAAATACATTATAAAATATCAAATTTTTACTGAAATAAATGATTTTTTTTACTAAATGTTAATTTTCTAAGCATGACCCCATGGTCCAACTCGTAATCTTTTTATATATTGTTGCCAGCGCTTTAAGGAATATTTTAAAGGAAAATTATGAAAATTATATATAAGATTTTTTAAATATCATTAATACAAGGACAAATATTGATTTCATTACCATTTTCTTTTCAAAAATGCTTTTCACAAAAATAATTAGAAACTATAATTATCATTGAAATCATAAATGTCAAATCCGATTGCTGTCCGTTTTGAGATGGAATCATTCTATGCTTATTTCATAATTTATTTTTTATTTATTTTCTCTTGTTTTAATCACAAAACATTTAAAATGCCAGCTAGCGAATCGGATCTATTTATTAACAATTGAATTCTTTGCCTTTTTTGCCTAGATAAACAAAATTCTCAACTTGTTGATGGAAAATAAATATACATGCATACATATATACATACATACATACATATGTACATGCATACATACATAGATACATACAAACATACATATATAGATAAATACAACGATTGATTGTTTCATTTCTACATAAAAGTTCCCAATCGTATATTTATTTACTTTAAGGCATAGTTTTGACATAATTATCATTTCAAAATTGTGTCAACAATTTATTGTTTACTTTAACAAAAATTTGTGTAATATGTATTTGTAAAATATTCGAAACAACCATTATTGTTTTCAGAAAAATATTTGCTTTTGCATGAATTACACAATTGTTCTAGTACTTGAATAAGTATAAATGGACTTTTAATTTAAGAGTAGTAAATAGTATGAAATCAATATGAATTAGTAATTAATAATGCAACGTATACAAAATTCTGATAATATATATAGTATTACCAAACCAACGCAGACTTATTTATCTATGCTGTAAATTTTTGTAGAGCTTTTGGTTATAGGGGTTAATATATAAAATGTAGCTTTTGTTTTGGTTTTAAGTGGTAGCGTCCTATGTGTAAGCAATCAAATAGAACCGATATTACTCTGTAGGTTTATTATTAACAAAACAGGTGGTAGACCATATAAATTCCTAATAGATGATACAATTTTGTGTATTTGTAATTGAATTTATTTATTGTTCTTTTGAAATTAAAAAATAAGTGAGAATGGTATATTCGGCTATGCCGAATCTTATATAACCTCCACCACTGTTTAATTGATTTGTATAACTTACACGATGCTCCAAAATGGTACTTTTATTTTCAGTGGAAAAGCAAATATGGGTTGTAGACCTTCTTAAGATCATCACAAAATAATTTCCCTTAATTTCGTAATATTGCGAAAAACGGTTTTCAGGGTAGTTTCTGCACTACAAAAATCATAGCTTTATAATTTTTAAGTCAATTTAAGATTTTTAAATTAAATTAGAAAGCAGAAGAACGTAGATTTTTAACTATATTACGCTCTTTTATATACACTCAAATTATGTAATGATTTATTTACCATTTACAAAGTTATTTGCCTTTTCACTACATGTATAAAGGGAATACATATATAAGATTGTCATTCCTTTTGTAATTTCCACAATTTTCGTCGGAAAGCCAAAAATTTTATATTTTCTGGATCCTTACAAATTCTTTGCAGAACTTGAAACTTGAAAAAACCTGTTAAAAAATAGCGGAGCTATTAAAAAAAACCCGGTTTTTGAAATCGGTTTTCAACTTTCTGAATCCCCTATATAATCTAGGGTTGTGGTTTTGCAAAACAAAATCGATTTGTTTTTAATTTTTCTGCTGAAGAAATGAACTCAATGTGTCCATTAGTTACACTAAGCTACGGACTTGGTTCTTATATAGATCGATCAAAAATATTTGTCTTAAATTTCAGTTTTTTGAATCAACAAAATCGGTTCATAAACAACCGATTTATTACTAAATCTTTTTCTTTTTTATTTATTTAATGTCTGCTTTCCTTATATATAGTTGTTGTTTTCATGGGTACTGGAAAACAGAAATTTTTAAAAGAATTTTTGTGTTGAAAAAATGAACTAAGTAGATCCAGCATTAACCGAGTTATAGGCCAAAATGCGTTATTAGATTTTTTGAAGCTACGGGTCTCATTTTTGCATAAATCTATCACAAATATTTTTTTTGAATTTCGGTTTTTTAATAATTCAAATCAGCCATAAAGTTTCCTCCATACTCTTTTTCAATTTAATATTGTCTTACATTTATAAAGTATTTGTTCTGCACCGAAGTGATTTTAACTTCCTTAAATATGTGCGAACATATGTAAAATTCCAAAATGATTAAATTTGTTATTTACTAGCTTTTACCGGTGCGCTTCGCTACTCTATTTGATGCGAGAACTAATACTTACTTTACATGCGAGCTACTACTCCCCCTATCACCCTATTCGAAATTTGATATTAAAAATATTTTTAAATTTTTGTAAGACTTTCACTATATCAATTCTTTAGATTAGAACATTTATATTTTATTTGTATGGTGGCTATCCCTGCCCCTGGATATATTTGTCCTATTTTTACTTCATCAATGCACTATGACAGAATAAAGGTTCCCATGAAACTCGAGGGCTGTGGCTGCAATACTTCCTCAGATATGTCATAATGAATATTTGCTTTATATGGGGGTAATACATTCCCCGCACCGATTTTAAGCTAACTTGTTCAACCATTTGAGAGTTTTTAAAATGTGGGCGTAAAATACAACGTTCTATAGTGCAAACATTACCTGTGTATCAAATTTCATGTAAATAGATTCATTAATAACGTGAACAATTTAATAAATTTATATATATTTTTTAAATAGGCGAGAAATGTGGATGTGACTTTCAACCGATATCTAACAAAGCTTATAACTACTGTACTATCTGTGCGTCGTTTCTTGAAAATCGGTTTAGCCGTTTAGTCGTGACTGACACAAAATAAATAATAATAAACAAACAAACTTAGATCTTATTTTTATAATATATGTAAGGATATAAGGATTTATATAGAATCTTGATTCTATTTCAGCTTTATATGAAAATGCAAATTATCTAAAGTTTTTATTGTTTACATGGATATAGTATAGGTAAATATATTTGTAATTACATCCAATATATAATGTATTTTACTCTCATATAGCTAAGGAATGCATTCTGCTTGAATTTTAACAAAAACTTTTACATGTTAGTAATGTTTTAAAGAAAATTAAGCTAAAAATCCATCTAGGAAATATGTCTTAATGAAAATTACTTTAGTAAGTTTTTAAGTGAAATTCACTAGATGATGAGATGACTCTATGGCATGACTTTCATTGATATACATCATATGGGCTAAATTTCAACTTCCTATGACAATTGGAATAGGATACTACACTGCCATTTATTTTGATAATCTCAAAACAAATCACCCACCAATATTAATGATATATACGTTGTTAAAGAAAAATTAATATACCCATATTTTTTAATTTTTAAGAATAGTTTGGATAAAAACGTCATTTTAATAAAAAAAATTCATATAAAAAACGACAAAGAAAAATATAGTCGATCAAAACCGACTATATGATACCCTACACCATTATACACAGAGCATAAAAATTCCGGAAGGGGACTTATATTACACCTGTGGCCAATTTTACTAAATGTAAATTAAAATATACAAATACAGAATAATGCGTTAATATTAACATCTAAATGATTTTATGCACTTTAGAGAGATTCCTAGAAGTCGGTTTATATGAGAGCTGTTATAGATTATGGACCGATTCTCATAAAATTTGCCAATGTTTTTTCTACTTAGATAAAACTTATTTGTGTCGAATATTAACTTGACACTAACATTCGTATGGGATTTATGCACGTTAGAGATAATTTCGGAAGAGGGGTTTATATGGCAGCTATGGCCTGCCAGACGGACGAATCAACCACCTATGGTGGTGTTGGATGTTCTAATCATCGCATACTGGTCAATAATACACTTTTTTTTGCATAAATTCAAAAAGCATTGTTAGTGCCTTTTTGAGATTTTATCGAAGTCATTTTATATAAAATTGACAGTAATGTTTATTAAAGCCGATTTTAAGTATTTTTGCTTAAACCTATATAACACATAATTCTACTACAGTAGATATATTTTTAAAATATAGCATTTGCTTGTTTGCTTTAGATTTTATTTTAATTATTTCCTAAGTTTTTAGATTTTTATTGATTGGTGAAACCACGCAATAGGTTAGAACATAATAGTTTCAACAACTTGTTTGTGAAAATCAAGATATTTCGATTACTAAAATGTAATTTTAAGAAATTTAACGATTTTCGGCTTTCAAATTTATATGTTAACTTGATGGAGAACCCATATAAACACAAAACTCAAAACTAACGACAAATACACGACCTATATAAAATTTAAAACATAAAATATGTAAAATTTCTAGACTGCAATTTACATTATACATTTTTATATAGTTTTCTAGTATTGCGATGAAGTAAGTAAAAGTAATATTAATTTATTAACTTTAATGCCTTGTCAGACTGTCAACGTTGCCAAATTATATTTTTTAATATATGTTCTTGATGACTTAGTCTGTTATCATTTATAAAACACATTCACTTTTTAAAATTTCTTAAATTATTTTTTTGGAATTTCTGCTAAATAAAAAATAAAAAATAAAAAAAGTAAATAAATAAATAAAATTAAATCGAATTTTTGAGCTGCGTGTATCATAGGAAGTTGGAATTTGGACAAGATATTACATATGTATGATGTCCCCTTTCATAATTTTAGGTACGTTTAAATGTGTGATACCCTTTTTTTATTTTCATATAATGTTAGACCATCATATTGAAGTTATAAACGATTTAATACCGTTTGAACTCACATTTGAATTAACTCGAAGGGTTTCAAAAAATTATTGAATTCTTAATTTTTTAGTGAATTTTTAATAAATATAATTTTCAAAAGGGATATATGAAACTTGTTTAAAAAATGTTTGAGTAATATCAAATTTTGTATAAATAACTTATTGCTTAATTTCTGATATCTCTGTTTTCCTGTAGCTAATACGACATTATTTTATGGTACATATCTTTAGAATAAAAATACCAATATTTCATAATATTGTGTTAATATCCACAAAACTGTTTCACGTCATATACTATGTCTATATTCATTTGGGTTGATTAATCAGTATTGATTATTGATCAAATTTCCTTTTTGTAGTATATTCACAATCCTTTTTTAAACCTGCTAATGCAAAGATTCATATCCTATTTGGGTCTCAATTGTTCAACTAATGAGAGTAGTGATAATTACAATTAATTACAGGAATCCCGACACATCTCAATACGGGTGAAGGGTGCATAAGATTCGGCACAGCCGAATATATCACTCTAACTTGTTTTCTATAAGACTACACATATTTGTTCACAAAGTTTGAAATTATATTTTATTTATAATAAAATGAGATATACCTATATAAAATAGCTTAAAAGCTCAAAAAATTACTAATCATTTTCCAAACTTTATTAAAAAATTCTTCGTATATTTTTGGACAAAATATATTCTTTAAATTTTTTAATTGGTTCTTACATTTTAGGGAAAAAATTAAAAATGTATGGAAAGTTTAAGTAAGTTATTACAGATAAAATCGCATATGTTCCACAGTTTTTGTCTAATTTATAAATGTTAAATTTTGTTATGTTTATAAAAAAAGTGCCTTTAAAAATTATTGCATCGTTGCAATTTTATAGAAAAAATTTTAATAAAACGCAGCTAAAGTTCAAAAATTTAAAAAAAAAAAAATATTTTTTCTGTTGTTTAAAAATTAAGAAAGTTAATTTTTAAAATTAATTTAATTAAAATTTATTTAATTAAAAATTCAATTTTAATATTAAGCTTAATAAAAACACAACAAATGCACACAATTGAAGAGTCCGTTTCTTCCATTTTCCAAAGAAGTTTAAAAAAGAAAAGTCAACAAAAGAATAACAGAATTAGGAATACATTTATACATTAAGGTATCCAAAAATATCTTTTTGCGAATAACTCGAAATTGCAAATTCTTTAAGATGTCCTCGCGAAGGTCTACAAATAGTGTTGACAGCAGATGAGAAAAAAAGAGGCTAAACTGAACCTTCAAATAGGTCAATAAAGGCTAAATGAACCAAAAAATAAGACCAGAAAAACGTTAAAATTAAAAAAAACTAGTAACTTATTTTTTCTCGTTTTCATTAGTTTTTGATATTTTTCTAAAGAAATTGTAATAAATTTACAAGTTACACCCAACAAAATGACTTAATGATAATACCGACCAAAAAATCCCCATACAAATTTGGGTTATACTCGTATTTCATATGAAAAATTACCCAATGTTTTGAAGTGATTTTTCATCATTTTTGAACTATAACTCTTTTTTGATTAAGCAATTCCAAATTTTAGTGTGATTTTTTTAATTATTTTCATAAATAGTTTCTATTGTTGATGAAGTATATTAAAAAAATATTTATAATAAACGATTTAGTACCTCTACAAAATTTGTTAAGGCACTTTTATTTGGAGAATGAAGCGTCGCAGGCAAACTTTTTTTATTATATATAAATATTCTTGATTTCTTGTGCGAATAAATACACAAAATTCATAAATAGGAGAATCTGTAAAAATAAAATTAGTAATAGCAAATAATAAAGTCTCTTCATCTTTGTTCAAATAATAAGATTTTATCCTTTTTAAGGCAGTTTTGAAAACCAAAAAAGGTTAGGAAAAAAGCTAGAAACTACAACGAATATCTTGAGGATAAAAAAATCAAATGACTAGATTTGGCCTTAAAAAGGCTAAAATGGCAACACTGCCCAGAATATAGGATATGCCACTTCTGGAGTGATTTTTCACTGTAACAGCGTGTTATTTTGTTAGTTTTTTGAATACTCCTTTACAAGTAAAAAATCTGTCTTTTTAGTTTTTTTTTTTTATAAAAAGTAGAAAACTATTACAGTTTAAGGTTAGAAAAATTAATATTTATGCATACTTTTGTACTTTTGTTTTTATGCACATTCCATAAGCTTTTTGCATATTTCTGTGTGAAGTCAATTCAAGGAATGAAAAACTGAAAACTTATATTGCGTTGAAATCGAAACTCGTTTGTTAAGAATAGGTTTATACTCAAAATAGACCGATTGTGCTTCACTATAAAATATTACTCATAGAGCACTTTAATTTTACCGAATTTGTGACTTATATACATATGTATAATAAATACAATTATATATATATATATATATATATATATATATATATATATATATATATATATATATATATATATATATATATATATATTATGGTTGGCTCTGAATTGTTCCAACAGATTATAAATTAAATATTTACCCTCAATATAGATATATTATTTTGTCCATGTGTACACTCACAAATGTTGAAAAATTATATTTAAAGACTTTTCTAAATAATAATATTAAGAAAATACTAAAAATAACGACACATTTTAAATATATTAATTCAAATTTTTGCAGTTTTATTTTTAGAGAATTGTAAGAAACATCGTCATATTTAAAATGTATTATTTCTAAAAGCACAGAAAATATAAAGTAACACAAATATACTTTATCTTCATTTTGCTAGCGAAGACTTTGAAAATATTCTAAACCATATCACATCTATCCTACATTGTTGATACTTTTAATAAATATATACATACTTCTATTCTCTTCTATCGATGTTTTGGGTTTTAAATACATCAAAGTAGTAGCTTAAAATTTACATCTTTATAAACATAAAATTAACTTAGGCAACTTTTTTTGAAAAATGTTTCTTTTAAAGTGAACTAACCGCGACCGTACTCCATACATAACATAATTATATACCCTTGTTAAATTTACACATGGTGTTATTAATGTATACAGATTATGTTTATGTAAAGCGACAGCGACTTTAGTGATAAAAGCATACAATTGTACATATTTTTGTGTATAACTTTACTTCTTCTGGTGCGATTTGGACAATTTTTTTGTAGTATTGTGAAATAAACATAGCCAGAAATTCTGGATAAATTTTATTCAAAGATTTTAAATTTAAATATAAAATAAAATTAAATAAAATGAAAAATGCTCATTTTTGAAATGTGTCTTTCTATAAATTTTTTCTACTGAATCGATTTTGCTGATTGGGAATTCCCGAGGTGCTTAGGAGAACCACGAAAAAACTCGTTTATAACATATGGACGGGCAGACGGACATAGCTAAATAGACTCAGAATTTCATATCGTCCAAGAATATGTCTTAAATGATTTCTTCTCATGTTATACACGGAACTATAAACTTAGTATATCCTCTCTCTGGAAGGAATAATAATAATAATGGAAATATATATAAACATGGTAATAGCAATAAAATTTTATATTTTATATATATATATTTTCCAACAAGGGAAATACCTTTGGCATACACTGAAGAAATTGAAAGTGAAAATAGAAATTTCATTTCAGAAAGCATCCATAGATTATACGACATCTGATATACAAGTTTCGGATTCTGAATAATCAGGCACTGAACATACGAAAATGCAATACCATTTTCCATCCCATTTCACTGGATCTCGTCCAATCGAGTTAATACAGGAATACTTCCAAGTCGATACGAAATAAATTCAATATTTTTAGCAATAGTTACAAGAAGCAGAAGTCATAGTGGACTGAAGCAATGCAACAACAGCTAAAATCTATTGAGAGAAACAACAATTGGATTAGTGTTGGTTTCCCCCAAGTTATAATGAAAATGGGTGCAAATGAAAAAGAAATGAGGAAGAACGAGAAATAAAAATATTGTCGGCCAAAACTGACCGAATGGTGTAGGGTATCCTACACCATTATGTACGAGCATAAAAATTCAGATAGGAACTTATGTTACACCTGTGGCCAATTTTACTAAATGTAAAATAAAATATAAAAATAATGCATTGATACTAACATCTAGGTGATTTTATGCACTTTAGGGCGATTCCTGGAAGTGGGTTTATATGGGAACTATGGTAAATTATGGACCGATTCTCATAACATTTGGCAACTATGAAAAAATATAGTTGTACTGACCATAATCTAAGAGCAACATATTATGATTTGAACATATGATCACAACGAAAAATAGAAATTATTATAAGTGATAATTATTATGATTCCATTTTGTCATATCGTGTTCGATTTTATGGTTTGTTTTTTCATGTTATGATTCTAGTTTTACGTACATCATTATCACATTCTATCAGACTATGATAAGATGTTATTATATAATAATATAGGATTATTATACTACATTGTCATATTATGATTTCATTTTATAATATTATTATGTCATTCTTCATATTATTATTCCATTTTAACATATTATTATCCCATGTTATCATATAGTTATCCAATCTTATCATATTATTATTTCATTTTGTCGTATTATTACATGTTAATAAAAATAAAATAAATATAAATAATAAAAATTTATTTTTATAAATTTTTTATTGAAAATAATTGAAAAAAGTGTTCATTAGCAAAAAGACTTTATTGGTTTAGTAAATAAAACATATAAATATCTTATATTGCTTGAATCACACCATGTATAACCAAACCTTGTCTATTTATATTTATTCATGTATAAACTAAATTAGAATTACAATAAAGTTGGAAAACAAGCATTAAAAACAAAATATAGTTCGTGCAAAAGGATAAGTATTATATTTATTTGAAACATTTTATTTGCATACGAGTAATAATATTAATATAGTTTAAAAACAGAATATGGTTTAAGAACAAGAAAAAAGACTGAAAATATTTAATGTTTTTTTTTTAATGTTTCTGATAAAAATACTTTAAAACATATAATTTTTGCAGTCAACCATATTAAAATTTTTATTGAGTATAAACATTAAATGACAAAATTTGAACAAAAACATTGTTATCATCAACACATAGTTATTAAAATTCAAAAAAATTAACAAAGAATATAATATTGTTGTCGCGATAATGCTGTAAACATGCTTTTCCTCTACGTATACATAAAACTTGTTTGTTTTGAATATTAATTTAATACTATTTTTCGTATGGGATTTATGCACGTTAAAGTGATTATCGGAAGAGGTATTTATAAGGGAGCTATGATCAATTGTGGACTGCTCTTCATAAAATTTGGTACAAAGATTGATACTTGTACAAAAAAAATTTAATAAAAAATTCTTAGTTTTAAGACATTTTTGAGTGTTTAAGCTTGGACAGCTGGCCAGACGGACGGACATCGTTAGATCGATTTATAAAGTAATTCTGAATCGATTGGTACAGCAGTACAGACGCATAATACCCCATCCACCTATGGTGGTGTAGGATATAAAAATAGAACGGTATAAGCCAAAATTTGTAGCCAAAGGATATAATCATAAATTTTATTTTAATTATGACGCAGTATTTTTTTAATATATTGTAAAATCTGCTTAAATATTGACAAATATTTAAAAATATTATAGACGTCTACAAATATATTTATCGAGTCAAGATTCATAATAGACAAAATTATAATTTTTTTTTCAACTTGTTATATTCGGCCAGGTAATGCAGCATTTTTACTTTAATCAGTTTAATATTTTCCATACGATGTAAAATAAATATAGGTGTTTGGGGAGGCGTTTTTCAATGAATATGCCTTTAGGAAAACATTTCTCAAATGACCTTTTTAAGCAAACGAATTCTAAATATATTATTTCTTAACCATAGCAAAGGTATTTGAGGTATTCAATACGAATAAAAAACTGCTTTAATTTTTATTAGTTTGTAAATATGTAAGAAAACTTGTTACTAATTAGCATATCGGTAAAAGTAAAATAAGTCAATTTAGCTCCTTTTTTAAGTAAAGACTAAAAGAAAAAATTTTTTTCATTTTAATTTTTTCAAATCTCGGTAACTCAATTTCCAAATAAAGAAAAAGAAATGTAAAAGATTTAATAATTTGGTTTCACGACTTTTCAATAATATAATTTAGCACTGATCAATGGCACATTGGCTACAATGACCTTTTTCTACAAGTATTTATATTAGAAGAAAAACTAGTTACATACGATAAAAGCTGCGATTAGAACAATAAAAAAAATACTGTGGAAGTGCTACATTCGACTGCGCCGAATATTTTATACCCTTCACAAAATCTATGTTTCATAAATATATAAATGCATTGGAATTTTCTCTTATCAAAATTTTTGCTTTCCCCGAAAATTCCTTGCGCATATGACATAGGAGGATTGCTCAGACTATGTTGAAGAGCTGAATAGAGAAGAGATATGCAATATTATAAATTACTTTTCAGTTTTCTACTAAAAATATTTTTTCGAATAAGATACCTTAAAATTAGTTATTTTAAACTTAAATTAACTATTTAAAAATATTTTACTTTGGGGTTCTGATAGTACATTCAGACTGAGCATTTTAAAAAGTTTTAGAAAATGAAAATTTCTACGAAAACATGACTGTTGACACCACAGAATGCAACTAGAAGTTTATGTAAGAGGCACTTCGAACTAAACTTTCAAAAAAATTACTATTTTTTTTTCAAAAATCAAAAAAAAAATATATGTGACAACATGTATTTTTTTGTTGCATGAAGTAGTCTATGGTTCACACTTTTTAATAGACATTTATAAAGTTTTCAAAAACGCAACAGACGCAGATTATATTAAATTTGCTTTTAATTTTCAATAAATTATTATTATAATAATTATTAAAGTTGTACTTTATACTGTATTTTGTAGCTCTTTCTTTATAATAAATATTTGGTTTTTTCTATATTCTAAGTTTTTTTATTTTTAATTTTTGACATAATTTTTCATTTTTATTTTCAATTCCTTTATTTTCTCTTCTTATTAGTTGTAGAAAAATTGTAAATCGCAGTGTTGTTTTAGATTTTTAGATAATTTGAAATTAATTTTCGTTGAAAACTTGTTGTTCCGTAGTTTTTATTTTGTATGAGAAAACTAGAGTTTTTAGTAACTTTTTGGAGTGAAAACTCATTAAACAAGTTTTCATGCACATTTTAAATGTATTGTAACACACAATTCCACCAAACGTGATATATCATTTTATTATCTACATTTAAAAACCTAAAACACCATTACAGTTAAGAGATAATATTTGTAGAAAAACATCCCGCATACTGAGATTTAATTGTCGAACTTATTTTCTCACAAAAAATATGTTTCTATTAAGACAAAATTCTACGAGTATACGAACCATGGCTTGAAGATTTGTAATATAGAACACTTCCTATGGACTATCTACACCTATGGAAATTTAGTTCAATACTATATATTATATGTACTCCTCATATATATGAACAGTATAGACATCAATTTACAATACTATATGTTGAATGTATTTAAAACTTAACAATGGTGAAGAATGATTTTTTTTAAACAAAGGGTGTGTGTGAAGCGGCAGAAAAGTTCTATGGTAAAAAATGTTTTTTCTATGGTGATAAAGTTTTCTCGTTCTACTGTGTGAAATGAAAACTGTAAAATATTGACAATTATAATTTTTTTTTTTATAAAAAGAAAATTAAAACAATTTTGTGAACATAAAAATAAAAAATGAGATTGAAAAAATAGAAAATGTTTTACTTGTGTAGAAGAACACAGATTTTAGTTTATTTTCAATTTGTAAATGTATGTTTGAAATTTTCTTTACAGAATTTTTGGTTTTTAATGATTTTTGGGCACTTTTTGGGGGCAGAAGAACACAGCAGATGCGTTCTTTATTACAATGATGTATGTGCTATAGAATGGCAGCAAATTTAAACAAATTTCTAATCCTTACTTTGTAACATCCTTTTATAGGAAAACTGCCATTTAAAGGGATTTAATGTTCATATTTTCATAAATAAGTATTTTTATTAAGAACTTGAATCAAATTTAATAAAACTAAATTAAAAATTTAGCAGCATTTTTGAAAAATTCGCAAAATTATCATTAAGTACAATTTAATAATATCTATGAACAAAATTTTATTTTTAAGTATAACAGTCACGAATATTTTTCAATTTGAAGCCATGGATATATTTTCAAAGACTTTTGTATAAAATGACATACTTATATATATCTTTATTTTATGTGAAAGATATAAAAACATTAGTTTCAATAATTTTCTGTATAATTTCCTAACTTTGAGTACTTGTCAGTATTTGTTGAATTTTTGCTATTTTGCTTCCTGAAGTGTCGACAATATAAATCCAAAACTAATGTAGTTGAAAATAAGCACAAATAGTAAAAATTGTTCTTTAAGAAAACAATTGATTTACAGCTATCCCTACATAAATAGGTTTACATTTAATAAATGCTTGTAAAAAATCTTTATGTTTTTGCCATATGTTTAAACAGGATAAGGTACCCAAATAAAAGGACTAATAAATAAAAAAATAATTAGAGAAAATTTTGATTACACTAACATTTTATGGTATTTTAAAGATAAACAATTTTTAACGGTATTATTGTGTTTTTAAAACCTCAAAAAATATCTCGTTACAAAGATATTCTTTGCGATGTGAAAATTTTTTTTCGTTCTTGTAGTGAAAACACAGAAATATACAATTAGTTTTTTCACATTCAATGATAAAAAATTTACTTTTATACAGCTACATCATCAAAATCTCACACTGTGCTCTGACCAAATTGAAATAAAATACATCAGGGTAGAACACATTTTAAAACTTCAGATTAATTGGAATTTGGAATTTCGTAGTAAAAATTGGAATCGATAATGGTAGAAAAAATTATGTAGCGTTACCGCCTAGTCTACACGTAGACATTTTTGTTGCGCAATTTATTTCGCAATAAATTTTTAAACACAAATTTGAGCAATAATGTTTAACATAAGCTGTTAAATTTAATGTTATTTTTTAATATTTTGCTCTTTTTAACAAGAACAAGGTGCACAATGAATTAATATTGTTTTAAAAAGACAAATAAAAAATAAAAGCAAAAAAAAAATTAAAATTTTCAGTAAAAAAGGCAATTTAAAATTTATATTTCTCATGTACATATTCTCTACCCCTTAGCATAAAGTTGGAAATAAAAATTTGTTAACGTTATTCAGCCAACGTTATTTCTTATATTAGGAAATAAAATTGTCTTTGTGTAAACTTAGAGTAACAGTAAAAATATATTGCACAGTGGGGCATAACAAACCCCTCAGGAGCGGAGCTAAAGGGGCTCAAAGTTAGGTACATAAAAAATTTTTAATCGCTTTCCAAATTTTTGTTTCTCGTCTGATTTCAAATATTTTTATATATTGTTGTAGGCCCTGATAAGACCTATAAAAAACATGCTTACATTTCCTATTTATCTCTTATAGTTTTTTCTTGGTCCAGTTTTTTTTACTAGTTAGAGAACAAAATTATATCGAATAAAAAAATTTGAAGTCGATAAATTTACCGATTCCAAAAATAAACGATTTTGAATTTGAAAATTGCAAAAAAGACGACTTTTTGTGTTTTTTTAGCCGAAAAAGTATCTACACTCTTTTTCATCTAACATAAAATTTTCTTTAGCAACATATAAGAATTTTGCACTTTTCTGAAAGGTAACTTCACAGAGATGACTCTAAGATAAAAAACAAGCCCAAAATATATTCAATATATGAGGAGCACATATAATTGTCGTTCAACAATTTTCTATGGGTATAGATAGTTTAATGGAAGTATTCTAGATTACAAATCTCGTACAGTCCGTTTGAAGTTTATTTTAATATGAATCTGAGTATGTGATGTTTGTCTTAAAATATTATGACTTAACTGTAATTGTGTTTTAGGTTTCTGAATGTAGACAATAAGATGACATATCTTGTTTGGTGGTATTGTGTCTTAGAGCCCCAAAGTTAAAAATTCTTAAAAATTCTGAAAATTTTAAAATAGTTAATTCAAGTTTAAAATATCTAATTCTAAGGTATCTTTTTTGAAAAAACGCTGGTAGAAAACTGAAAAGGAATTTACAATTTTACATATCTCTTCTTTATTCAGCTCTTCAACACATATGGCCTGAGCGATAGCTTTAAGACGTGTGTAGTTTTCGGAGACTCTTTATGTTACAAAGAGTCTGCGAGTATATGTAGCTGCACCACCCATGAAAATATACAAAATATATCCACCACTACCCCAACAGTATCTGGTATTATATCTGCCATTAATACGTTCAAGAACAATGAAGGTCTAGGAAATGATAACATATCTTCGGAACTTTTCAAAACAGATCCTGAAACTAATGCACAAATATTTTTTCCTTTAATAGAAGATATCTGTATAAATTAAAGTGTTCCTGAAGAGCACAAAGAAGGCATAATAATAAAGTTGCCAAAAAAGTGCGACCTAACTAACCGTTACAACTGGCGAGGTATCACGCTGCTCAGTATGGCAAACAAAATAATCACACATATAATAACCAAGAGAATCTCTGAAGCTATAACACTCAGAACGCAACAAGCTGGCTTTTGTCCAAACAAATCATGCATTGATCATGTCAATACACTCAGAATAATAGTGGAACAGTCGGTCAAATGGCGGTCTCATCAATATCTAATATTCATAGACTCTCAATTATAATGTCATTTGGAAATCCCTCCAATGTAAAGGTATCCCACAATAAATAAATCGACTCATTCAAATCATGTATGTTAGTGCAAGTTGTCGTATTCAGCGCAAGGGGAAGCTGGGCAGAAAAATGAATGTTGATGCGGGAGTACGGTAAGGTTGCGAGATGTCACCACTTTTATTTAACATTTTGTTGGATATTGTCATGCTATGTCGGGTAGAGGTATTGGTTGGGGACTTCTAAATCGGTTAAATGGTCTTGAATATGGAACTGGCTAAGAGCGCTGATCTTAAGATTAAACACGGAAAACTCAAGCATCTTTACAATTGATAATGTGCCTCTGGAGGAGGTTAATTCAGTTTGCTACCTCGGAGCTGTCATCACAAAATATTTTATGGTTTTTATTAATTCAATATTTGAAATATTACATTAATTAATTTTTTAGTGTTAGATTTTGCAAAATTAGCTGGACAAAATCGTAATTTTTACTTTATAAAGTTAGAATTTGCTCCAAAATATATTTAATACACAGTAAACAATATATTGAATAGAAACTAGATCTGGTCATATTTTAGCCTATAGCCTTTATAAAACATTCCCCTCAGAATAACTTCAGAGCTTCTAAATTTTTGAATTTCTTGGTATCGAAATGAAACTCAACGAAAATAAATTTTAGGTATCATAAAGCTATTTTACAAATTATTTTCATGTCGCAGAGAAAAAATTATTCGAAAACTCGGTACCAATAAAAAATTTTGACGTTTCAAAAATGATTTGACGTTTTAAAAATAATGATCAAAAATTTGACTTTTGGCCACCTAAATCATCAAAATCTCACACAGTGCATAGTTTCTGTACATATTATATAAAACTTAATCTCATTTTTGATGATTATTTGCTTACCTTAATTAAAACTTTTTTTTTTAAATAGTTATATGTAACAAATTTTTACCTGAATGTTACAACATTTGCTGATTTTTTAGAGCTATATATTCTTTTGATGGAAATATTTACTTCTGAAAAAACAGCAACCAAGTTTTTCAACATTCCAACTATTCGAACTATTCCAAAACCGGTTTCTTCAAAAAGCCTAATAATCGATCACCCTAATGTATATACATTTACGTATGCATTTTAATTTGTTTTGATAATAAACAAATGAAAATTCATTGAATTAAACCAAACAAGTGGTGCTGGTGGTTGCAGATATTTCCAACCGAATAAAGAAGGCGACTCAAGGAACGACGGGAACATATATGTATTATATATCCGATTTCATGGTTAACACAAGTTTACAAATATTAAATATATTTCCAGATTAAAGAAAAAATTTTGATAAGAGATAAATACAATATGTTTATATATTTATGAAATATAGATTTTGTGAATGGCATAAAAGGTTCGGATCAGTCGAATAAAACATTTCCACTTGTTTGTTTTTATTTTTTCCTTACCTCTTATGTTTACATTCAGAATCGGATAAAGCTGGCCTAGTACCAATAGTAATTATTTAGTAAAATGTAGTAATGCTAAGCAAATAAAAGCTGATACGTCACAAAAAAAGGCTTAGCTAAATATTTATATTAAGTAGTTATCAGTAAAAATAATATAATATATAAATATTTGTATTAGACACCACATTCTTTAGTTCATACACTCCGAGAAAAAACAAGGTTACAACATTATCACTACAACAATATTATGTTCTCATTGTTAATTTTATTGAACATTAATAACTCTGTGTTCATGATAACAATGATTTTGATTTAATTTTGTCATTTAATGTTTACATTCAATAAGAATTTTAATATGATTGACTGCAAAAGTTATATGTTTTTAAAAGAAACAAAATTTTCTTGATATGAAACATATCATTACTTCTGCAACCATTAAATATTTGCAGTCTTTTTTCTTGTTCTTAAACCATATTAAATGTTACAAATAAATATAATTCTTATCCTTTGTATCAACTTAGTGGAAAACTTCAATATTTGTTTGTTTTATATATACACATATATATCTATATCTATATCTATATATATATATATATATATATATATATATATATATACATATATATATATATATTTTTTTTTTTCTAACTTCAATGTAATTCTCATTTAGCTGACCCTGCGTTGCTGGCCCTAAGCTAAAATTGTATTACCACATGATTTAAATGATGTAAATATTTTGTAAATAAACCGAAAACTCGGATTTTTGAATACAACATTTCGAAAGTTTTAAAATTTTGATATTGGATCATTATTAACATAGGTTTTTTGTAAACATCTTCGGAACTACATAACCGATTTAAGAGTTTGATATCTCGTTTTGAAAAACATGACAACGGGTTTCAAAAAATAAAATAAAATAAAAAAAGCAAAAAAATAAATATATGTATATGTCATTGGTGGTGCAATATGAAAATTGGATTTTGCCACGCCCCTCCGCCGGCATACCGAAAATCAAAAATCAGACTTCACAGCGAATATTCTGAAGATTCCTTGAAAATTTCATCAAAATCGGCGCAGCCGTTTTGGAGTCCATACGTTACATACATAAAAACATCCTGTTTTATATATATAGATATGAATAAATATAAATAGACAAGGTTTGATTATATCCAGTATGACTCAAGCAATATAAGATATCTTGCATTTGAACCACATATTATTATTATTTTGATAAAAATTTTATCAAAATAATAATTTTTATTAATATATGATAAGATGGAATAATAATATGCCAAAATTAAATAATGATATGGTAAGATTGTATAACTATTTGATAACATGACATAATAATGTGATAAAATGGAATCATAATAATTATTACTTATAACCATTCCTATTTTTGCACTGATCATATGTTCCAATCATAATATGCTGCTCTTAAATTATGGTCACTACACCTATATTTTTTTCTCTGCGTGTATACATTATATTATATTATATTTCATGTCAAAATGAATTGAATTGTTATTTAATTGATTTCCTTACAACACAGATGAAAGTGGTCAAACAGTATTTAGCTCTCATGTAAATTAATGAACACATAAAATCATGCCTTTGTTACATTCTTGCAACTTAATGATAAAACACAAACACAACATCGCACCATTTCGGTTGAGTGTGTATTTTTATGAAATTCAAACAGATGCCTGCGTACACATTTCATCCATCATCATTTAGTTTCGCTATTAAGTAATATTGTTTGTTATATACACAATCACCAACACTATATGAAGTATACTTATTAGTAGAAATGAATTAGGGGTACATATGTGGAATATGAAAAGCTTAAACAACGTGACTAGAATGACGAAAAACAATTGACTGACTGACTGATTGGCTGCCTGAGTGATTGATTTGACCTCATACTGTTTTTGAAAATAACATGGTCAAATAGTCATTTTTAGTAAGTAATAAAATGCTAACTATTCCATACTACTACATTTATAATACACTAAGTTTGCATTCCAACGTTATACAAAGAGTAATAGTTACATTTTGCCAATGAAAATTATTGCTTTTATATATCAATAGGTGTCCATTACAGACATATTTGCATTTTTTTATATACATATACCTCAGTATTTATTACCGTTAAAGGGAAATTGAAAATGCTTGTGTCTCTGAGGTTGAGTTCGTTTTTGCTTAATAATTAAGTACAAACTTATAACGACAAAGAGAATAGGAAACATGCAGTGTAGCAAAAGAACAACAGATACACAGAATGAGATATTCCAAATAATTTTTCAATAAAATGATTAATTAATTTTGTATTAAAATTTAATTATATTATTAATAAATGTAATTAACGTTCTAATTGGTTTTAGAAAAAAAGATAACCTTGTCAATAAAAAATATAAAAATAAAATAACTTTAAGTCAATTTCCAACCACTTTCAATTGTTTGGGCTCATTATATCTATTAGGGACCAATTTAATAATAATTGTTTGGTAAGTACGAATTTTAAATATTTAATAAGATTATTAATCGTTTCAATACTTTTGTAGATGATCATGTCACACAGTGTGCGATCCTAAAAATGAAATGGAAATAATTATATGGTTTCGGAACGGCTGGCGTGATTGAAATGAAATTTTACATAATCATAGTAGAGGTGTAGGTGAGTTTCCATCTACTATCACTATTTTAAATTCATTTAAATCGGATCAGCCGTACCGAAACTGCATAATTATTTTCATTTGATTTTTTGGATCGCACACCGTGTGTCATTGATACCGAGGGTTAGATTCAATTTCAAAATCAATTCCTGTTTCCCGCAGAAGAGAAGGCTTTTATATTAAAATTTATGTAATGCTCACTTATTGACAAAATCGTACTTAAATTTTCAAAAATTGTTTTCTGATTGAAAACTTAAGTATACTTTTTTCATCCCTTAAATTTTTTCATAGTGAAAATAAACAAAAATAAATAAAAACACAAAATCGAATAAAATTATTTTAAATTTTATAAAGATTTCAAAATATGATCTAAATTTACATTTTCTTTGCAGCAACACCTTTTTAATTTTACAACCCATAAGGTTAAGATTTATTTTCATCTTTGAAGTTATTTCAAATTTTTTAAAATTGTTGTTTTTTTATTAATTTTTGGTGTCACATTAGGGCGGTATAAAAAATAATTTTACTCAAAAGAGTAAGTTCGATATTTATAAAGATTTTTATCATTACCATAACCAAATAGCTAAATTAAAAGGTGTTCTATAAATAATAATAATAATAATAATAATAATAATAATAATAATAAATAACAACTAGGATAAAACGTTTTAAGATAAATAAAATATATCTATGATTTTTAGCTAACATTTTTTGGAAAGTTGGGACAACCCTATTGTAAACACATAAAAGCGTAAAGCTCTTTGTTTATTTTCTTATCAACTTAAGTATTAAACTGTAAAACGAAACATTACTTAAGTGTGAGCTTTAACTTAAATATTTCTTAACTAAGTTTGCACTTAAATATACACTAAGGGAACAATATAAAACCGGGCCTCAATGTATAATACATATGCACTACATACATTAATATATTATTTTAAATTCTATATAGATAAGTGTATAACACCATCTTATATATCCCATTGAAAGTCACAGATAATCACATGTGAGCTACATGAGGAATTTATTTTTGATTATCGAGGGTTAAGGCGTACCAAATTCGGAGTTTTTATATTATATTGTATTATTTAAATATTTTTAACAATTAAATATATAATGATATTAAAATTTGCGGATTTTTATTGAAGGAATGATTTAATTAATTGTTGAATTTAATTAATATAAATTTTAGTTAATCTTAGACATATATTCAATAATAATTCTAATTAATTTGAAGAAAAAAATTAATTAAAATTTTGAAGAACAACTTTTTATGGATCAAAGTCAATTTGTGGCGAATTTTTATCTTTTCAACATATTTTCCTTAATATATTAAGCTGTGTAATGCAGAGCAGATGAGTTTCATAAAGAGAAATATCGCGGTATATTAATAAGGATATACCTTCTAAACTACTTGAGTATCTGAATATAATGATATAACGTGTTAAAATAAAAAATCTCCAAATCGTTTTGGTTTGGTTCAAATCTCCGTATCGTTTAGGTTTGGTTTTGGACCGATTTAAATAGAGCAGAGTTTGTAGAATCCTATCGATAAAATTTCAAGATAAACTAGGATATATTAACCAATTAACAAGTTCGAAAAATTCCAACATCAAGTTTTTAAGTTAATGATTAAAAAAAAGTCTTTCAATAGTGCTCCAACAGAAACCACAAAGTACCCGCTTGTGGATTTTCATTCACATAAGACCATATACATATCTTTAATTTCATATTTCTCGGTTATTTATTACAAAAAATTAAAAAAGTACCATTCGAAGAACAAAAAAGTATCAGAAAAAAGAACCCCTCTTATGGATTCTTATTTATTTAGAATAGTTTATGTTTGATTTCATGCTTCTACACTCATTTTTATAGAAAAAATCGAACAGTATCAACACGCTCTTTCATGCTTTTTCTCACTCACTAAATTCATAGTATACGAAATAAAAAAAAATCACCATTATAGGGACAAAAAACAGTAAGTCCCACTTTTGTAGATTCTAACTCAAAAATATATAAAAAAGTACTGATAGACATCCATTTTGGTACCATTAGAGGAAAAACTAACCATTAAGAACCATTTCTCTTGATTTATTACTCACTCAGAACCATATCAGTTAACTTTTGCACCGGTAAGTTTATTTTCTGAAAATATTAGAAAAGTAAAATTGTAAGCAAAAAAGTACCAAATTCGATTTTCCGCATAGAACGGATCCGTTAAACTTGGAAGTTCATAATGCTCACTATGTTTAAATTTGCATGCTAATCTGGCTTCAATTACTTAAGGAAAATTATGTTAAAAAAAATACGAAACGGTTTACTCGTCCTGATACATAAAATATAAATAACGTTCCACTAGCTTATTTTATCTAACTAACCAATCCTTCAAATTTTATGAAAATTGGCTCAATGAGTTTGAATGAAATGCGTTTACCCCTTTTCGCACTTCTTTTTCTCCCATGGATGTATTTAAATAAATTTAAAAATAATATTATTGTCCCATAATGAAACATTCATATGTATATGTCAATGTTTTATTCAAAAATTACCCAAAAAAGTACCAAAATCCAGTTTTTAACCGTTTCCTCCCTAAAAGGCCTGAAAAAAGTACCAGACCGCTTAGTTTTTAAATGAATAACAATAGATATTAAATTTGTTTTGTATCTGTATTATGCATGTAACTTGAAAACTATAAGAGATAAATAGAAATAAACTAAAATTTGGCAAGCAATGGAAAATTTTTTATATCAGAGGTACCCTCGCGAAGGTTGTATGTGGCTTTCCTTTTAAACTTCAAATGGTACACTACTCTGCTACGTCTATGTAAAATTTTAAGTAAATATAAACAGCCTATTGGATGTTACAGATTTATTTAGAAAAAAATTCGATTCTGCCCACTGTACAATGTGACTATTTTTCATAAACTACAATATGATGACAAAATAAAGTAGCTTTGCCCGATTTAATCCTATGTAAAAAAATAACTTCTGAATTAAATATCGAGGGCCAATATTCAAAATCCTCAATCTCAATAGTTTATACATTCTAAATTTGAATCTTATTTAGATATGCAATAATAAATATTCACTCTTTATTGCAGCTACTACCCCTTATAAACCCACCATACCTATTTTTATCACAATTGTGGAACTTTACATGTAAATTAGTCACACAAAATATCGAGGCTTTAGCTGAATTAGTACTGTAGATATGCGACAATGAAGATTTACTTTGTATGAGGGCTAACACTTCCCTTGGGGTCGCCCGCCTTTTACCCTCTATTTAGTTATTCTATTTATACACATTGCATATTTTAAAATTGCAAAACCCTCCATGTCTCCATAAAATTGCAAATATTGCAAAGTATTGAAAACAAATTGTTTATGAGATTTAGTCATGTTTTTAAATGAATATTGTAAAATAAAATTTGTTTAAATACTTGAAAAATAAGATAAATAAACAGTTTTTTGGTCTTCTAAAAAGTTGTGTCTATCGAGATAGGTTTTGAAAAAAAGGTCATTGATATAAAGCTATGTATAATTTAAAAAACTATTTAACTTAAATTTTAAAAAAATTATTATAAAATTATTTAATATCTAAGTACTTATAAAATAAACCCCTTTAAAGAAAATTGAACTCAAATTTATGTTCGCAAAATACTATGTCTTTACTAATTACTGGTTTAATTGTGAAATAAATGCAAGTTTCTTTAATTAAAAATATCATTAGAAACTCTACAATATACTCCAGTATATTACTTACTTGCTGTTTTCTTACTTGCTGTTTTGAAAAATAACTTTTTTTTATTAAATGAATACAATGTATGAACATTTTAAGCAGAATTTTTAAACTGGCTTTGATACAATTTCTTGTCAGTATTTTAACATGTAAGGTTATATTCAGCTTGGTCGAATTTGATATAACCACTATCAATAAAAATTTTTTTCGTGGAATAAAAATTTACTATATACCCTTTTTTCCATTATATATACGATAATAAATATTATTTTGTATGGTGATACTTCTTCCCCTAGACCTAATACCCATCTTATTTTCATCTCAATTATGTATGTTTATGAAAAATTTATTGACACGAAATCTTAACATCTTCAATGTAGTAGTTATTTTGATATGTGTATAGGTGTTATTACTCCCGCTATACAAAATTTTATGATTTACGCTATAACATAAAGGCTATATAGGACCTACAACTCCCCCAGGCCTATCCATTATATGTTCCCCAATAAATCATAGAACGATAATATAAGCTGTGTAATGAACCAACCGTTTAAGGCTTCAATTTATAGAGACTGGCTACCTTATATTCTGGCCGAGCACAGGGAAATTGGGTATGATTTTTGCTTTTAATAAATCAAATTTAGATCAGTCACAAAAGTTTTAAAACACGCAGCTTTCAAAATCGACAGATAACTTAAATAAAAAGAAACAATCCGAATTGAAACAAGGAGAACAGATTTGGATGTTATTATCTTTTCTTGTGTCTATACCCTCCCAACCAATGCCCGTTCAAGAATATATTAAAAAAATTTAGCAATTAATTTTCAAATATAATAAAATTTAATTAAATAATTAATAACAAATAACTCATAATAATTAAATAACTGCTTGTTTTTATAACACGAGCGCAAAAACGACTCGTCTGACTAGCATTTAAAACAAAAACAAAATTTTAAAATTTGTTTTTGTTTTAAATGTATTTTAGACGAGTCGTTTTTGCATTCGTGTTATAAAAACAGGCAGTAACTCATTATTTCTTTACTCGTAAAGAGTGTCAAACGTAAAAAATAATAGCCTGATTCAGTATGACAATCAAATTGTTTGAAAATAAAATTTGTATGAAAACTTCTCAAAAAACATTTGAAAAAATGAGTAATTTTCATACAAATTTTATTTTCAAACAATTTGATTGTCGTACTGAATCAGGCCATAAATAAATGTTAACATAACATATATTCACTCAAAAATAAAAATAATAAAAAGAAAACATCAAGACAAAGCAATTTTAAATTTCTACTCAATTACCATAATAATGAGTTACAATATTTGAGTAAATAAATTTATTTTTATGGGTGGATTTATAAATTGAGTGCTTTTATTTGTGTTTTTAAATTTTAATTTTGAGTCACCATCTTTTATAACTCCAGCGAAGACAGGCCAGGTCCTCGAAGAGTTTTAATGTGTTTTAGGTTTTTAAGATACTTATACTCTCAAAATAAAGTTATGTTATACTATATGTGTTTCTGTGATACTTATGTGTAAATTAAATGAAAATGTTATTAAAATGTAAATTGAATGGTATAAGTATTTTGTGTTGTCATAAAACAATTAAATTACCATCTTAAACAATTAAAAAAAAAACTATAGTGTAATATTGTTGAATTTAAAGTTAATTACATTAAAATAATGATAAAAATCAAATTTTAGATATGGATATTCAATGGTTTTGAAATCTGATTTGAGTTTTTTTTACAAAAATCTGATTTAGGAGGTTTCTGAGACATTTCTGATTTGAGTGGTTTTAGATTGAAATAACTAAATGTCAGACTTTCTGATAATTTGGATTTTGGTTTTGGAATTAGTACAAAAAAATAATTATTGATATTGTTTGAATATTGATGAAGATGTTTTATTTTCGGATTCCTGAAGTTTTCTTTGGAAATTCCAAAAAAACTCTTCTTTGAAATTAAATTCTTAGTTTTCCCTAGAGATTTTGTTTTAATATTGGACTTTGAATTCTGATTAAATGCCGATCAAATTTATAAGAATCGTATGATGTCTATCAAGTATAATAAAAAGCGTAATTTTTCATCCTTCACTTTATTTGTATTCAAATAAGTCTCTTACCTTATAGACAATTCGAATTTGAAATAAAATTTGATATTAATGTTTGCGTTATTATCCCCAATTAAAATATGACTTTTTCATTTAATTTATTTTCCCCTTAGAGGAAATTTCTAAATTTCATTTCAATTCAAAGTTTTATTGCCTTTTCTTATTTTTGAAAATTATTAAAATTTCTTGGGTAACTATTATATTTTCAAAACTTTTATTTTATTTCCATTACATTAAAACTGATTATAATAAAGCTTCACAGCTGCCGATTATAATATCATATTGCATTGCAGAAAACGATATTGACAAGCTGAGAATCAAATACAAAAAAATCATTTGTTAACAGCTTTTTAATACTAAAACCAAACAAATTGCAAAAATATATCCATAAGGAAAAATCATGCTTACAAATATTACTATGATTGATAATTTTTGCATAAAAATATATCATGTATGATGATTTTTATATTTTTTTATATTTATTTAGGTCTTTTTTCTTACTTTAGCTGATTATGGTTCTTTATTATTGTATTTAGTATATTTAAATGAAAAAGCAAAATTTTTTGTATTAAGTAGCATTCAGAACAAAATATGGATATGGGCGATTTAACTATCGTTATTTTTGGAAATTACTATACCAAAGACGATATCATAATTTCATGGAAAAATAATATCATAAGGAAAGTTACACTTAAATCCGTAAAAACTATTGTTTTAAATTCGAAAACGATTATAGCTGGTGATAATTTTTACCACTTAGGTGATATCGTTTCGATATCGTTATAATATTGTTTGGTTTATTGGCTCTTCTTAATTGTGGAATTTGATGCAAAAATTATTCCCACAAAAGTTTATGACTTTCGCTGTATTAGTTCTATAGATATAACATAAATAATATTTGCTTTGTATGGGGGATACCTTTTCCCCTTCTCCGAACGCAAAATATAGTAGTCCATTTTTTGTTTGTTTTTCATTCTTAAACCACTTGTGCGAAATTTCGTTGTCTTACATGCTTTTCTTTTGTTCTTATGTCAAGTAGAGTCTAAAATTTTTGAACCTTCACAGAGAACTCAGATCGTTATCGAAAATTTGTTTTTAGGTTTAATCGTTTATTTTTTAATTTTGAGTGGATTGGGTTTTAGGTTAATAAAAAATTGTTTTGTTAAATTTTGTTAATCTAGAGTAATCCTTTCAACAGATATTGGTAAAAATGTATGAACTGGAGCTAAAAGTCAAATTTCATCCCATTAATTGAACCCTATCGTGCTTTCATCAGACGCATAGATCATCTTATTTTTTCATGATAACCAAGAATATATATGGGCCATTATCAAATATTTTTAACCTGGCTAAAACTGACTAAAATTCTTAATAAGTTTTGTGGTAATGATATTTTAACAAACTGTTTACAGATCTGAACTCACAAGACTCGAAAATACCATAGGTTTGATGATATAATCAAAATTGTAATTCAAAGTTCAAAAATTTAGAAAAGCGTTTACAAATTATTTAACCTTTCCCATTTTTTTATCTTATTCGATCATATAATATATTCCTATATAAAATAATTGGAATTTAGGAGTAAATTCAATATCCTCTTTTTATAATGTTGCCAAAAAATAAGAGAAGAAGAAAGTTCTTTTTCATTAGTTTTTGATATTTTTTCAACGAAATTGTAATAAATTTAAACTTAACATCCAGCAAAATGACACAATGAAAAATCGTCCAAAAAATTCCCATACAAGTTTGGGTTATATTTCTTATGAAGAATTATATAATGTTTTGAAGTAATATTTCATCATTTTTGAACTATAATTACTTTCTGATTTCCAAAAATTTAGGAGATTTTTCGCATTAATAAAAAATTTTTTTTTATTATTATCATAAATAGTTTGTATGGTTGATTAAGTATATTGAAAAGTAATGTTTAAAGACATTTTTTATTTGAAGAAAAAAGCACCGCAGGCGATTTTTTTAATATAAATAATCTCTATTTTTTATGCGAATAAATATATAAAAATGCTTGAATGGATGATTCTGTGAAAAATTAGTCATAGCAAATAACAAATTTTCTTTGTTGTTGAAATACCAATATTTTAGCCTTTTAAGAATCATAAAAGCTAAAGAAAGCTAGAAGCTAAAACGAACATTTTGAGGCCAAAAGCAAAATAAAAATGCTAAACTGGCAACACTGTTCAATAGTTACAGATAGTCAAATTTGGATGGCAAAATTTTTTAATTTTTAAAAATTTTTAAATAGGGATTGATAATTGCGCTACTACGCGTATTTCGCGATATATCTCCCTGACGTTGATGTTAAGTTTGAAAAATAAGTCCCAAAGTTTGGAAAATAAGAGCGAAAATATAAAAAAATTGAGTTTTTCGCTAGGCGAATTCATAGTTTCATATGGAATAGAATGGATTACTGCGTAAACTCAATTTTTTTATTTTACATAATAAAATTGAAGGAACATTAATAAATTTAATGAGAAAAATTTATGGGATTTTTTAAAAATTACACAAAATTTGCATATTTGTTTTTATATTTTTATATAGTCAATTTTGTCAAAACAAAACATAAGGCACATCGTATGGACAGTACGAAATTTACCATAATTGTCATAGTTAGTTGGTGTTTGTAATGCATAAAGGAAAGGTAAAAGCGCATTAAAAAATTTCGAAAAATAAAAATGTTATGGACCAAAAAAAAAAAAAAAAATGCTCGGGTTAAAAAGGATCACAATATTAAAAAACATATATTTATAATAAAATCTAATAAAATGTGTTTTCGTTTCATATATAGAGAAACAACTTAGATTCGAACCTCATTTTTCGCGAAATTTTTGAAAATCACGATCTTTAGTATAAAGATCTTCTTTTTTAAATTTTACTATAAAATCCTAAAATATGCTACACTAATACCATCAAATATTAAAAATATCATAGATTTTATTTGAATAACTCAGTAGGTGTTGATATTGCTCGTAAATTTTACGGAATTATATATAAACTTCTCGTTTGTAAAAATTTTTATATGTTCAACTAAAAACCGTTATATAACTTTCGCGCCCTTGCATGAAGTGATTAAAGTGAACTGATTCTAAATACATTCGAGTTACTTTATATTTAAATAAATGGATTTTAAAGCGCCATCAAAATATTTTTTTTTAAATCTAAAATCAAAAATTTTTGATAATGACCCATATACTTTATAGGGACTTAGGCGAATATTTTGATATGTTACAAACGGATCGAAAAACTCAATATACATCACATCTTTTTGGTTGATGAGTATAAAAAGAAATAATAAGAAAATCTTTTATCTCTACTAAAAAGAGTAGTAACTATGGTTTTCTCCTAAAGTCCAATTAAAAATCCATTTCCTAACTTTTTTTACGCACAATACACATTGTAGCACTTTTTTGTTTCTTTTTAATATTGCAAAACTTACCTTTAGTGTAACACCACCTAAATCGTATTCTCGATTGTATAAATCTTCGACAGTAGCACGATATTTATCTGTGTACGTTTTGAATAGGAAACGTTTAACAATACAACTTTTGCCCACACCAGCTCCACCAAGTATCACCAGTCTTATACGTTCCAAATCTGCCATTACTGTTTAGTACAATAACAACAACACCAATAAGTGCATAAATGCAAAAAAATCAAAGTCAGTGGAGAAAGTTAGGAAAGAGAGAACACTAAAATAAAGTTTTGTTGAATTTTTAAATTTTTATTTTGTTCTTGGTTATTTTGTTAGTTTTGTAAAAGAGTCAATAGCAGACACTTTTTTCGATTACGTTAAAAATCTGTAAAGAAACAAAATGAATTTATAAAAATTATTAGTTAGTTTTATTTTTATTTTAAGGGTTACAACAATATTTTAAATTTTCGCTTACTTACGAAAAATTTTTCTAAATACCTAAAAATTATTGTACAATTCACAACCTCGACCGTATCGTTGTATCATTGAATGTTGCAAATATTTTCAAAACTAAATTTTTGAAAGCAAAAACAAATTAATTTAAAAATTTTTACGATATACATTGATACAACGATACGACAGAGATTTTGAATTGAAAATAGATTGAATAATAAAACAGAAATATATATTTCTGAAATGTTAACATTCAAGATATTGAAAAAAAATAATTAAAAAAAAGTGTGTGCAAATTTATCTTTTAATAACATATTTTTTTTTTTACTGCGCATAAGAGATTCTCATAACCATCAGCTTCACAACCCCCTTGATACATTACAATAAACAAACACTAAGTCAAAAGTTTGTAATACAATATACGAAAAGTTTGTAATATGATTTTAACTTGAAATTAAGAAATATACCTTATATTTTTAAAATAATACAATTGAAACGATTTGATACTTAATGCAGTTCTCAAGTTGAGAATAAATTCCTTTTCGTTTTTGATGTTGAAATTATATGTAATCCTCCTTAATTTGCTATTCGTATTATAAAATATATAAAGTACAAAAATCGTTATTAAAGTACTGTCGGTGTAGCTGTTGAGTTATCCCTTCGTCTAACTAATGTTTTGATACTCACATTCATAACAGATATGGTCTGACCAGGCCAATTATGTAATTAAAAGTATTTGAATGGAAATTGTAATGATTTTTGTTATAATATTACAGTTTTAGGTATATATTTGTTCCATAACGCTGTTTATTTTTAATTTCTTAATTTTTACACAAAAAAAAAACATATATTTGAAAATCATTTTCATAAATATTATGAATCGAAAATTTTATTTTTTTAATGAAAAATAAAATTTTGTTCATAGATATTATTAAGTTATTCATAATGAAAATTTTAAGAATTTTGATAATATTTTGTTAAATCTTTGATTTAGATTTAAGAGATTTGGTTGCAAATGGTAAACAAAAATAGATATACATGAAAACATTGACAACAAATTCCTTAAAATGGGAAAATTTCAAGGAAAATCTGTTAAAAAAATAAAGTTTGGAAATTTGCATAATTTAACTTTTATTCTGCAGCACATCATTTTGATAAAAAGCAATTCTGTTTTGTTCCCAAAATTTAGCTAAAAATCATTAAAACCTTAAAACTTTCCAAAAAAAATTTCAAAAAATTTTTATTAATTGAAAACTTAAATAAAAATTTAAACAATTTCTTCAATTGTCCTGACTTTTGATTCATTTGAATAAATATAGAAAAAGTTCTAATGCTCAAGAAATTATGCTTAAGTGTTATGATCTGAAATCAATGAAAGTAAATTTTTATATTTATGTACAAACTATTTTCTGTGTAGCTTATGACGATTAAAAAATTCTTGTAAAACATAAGCTGAATGAAAAATGAAGGAGAAGAAAGTTTTATTTGTGTTATTATTATTTTCTTTTTTGTTTCTTTTTATTATTCATTACACAGTGGGACAGAATCGAAATTTTTGGTAAATAAACATTAAACTTTGAACTAGCGTAATTTCGGTTTTGTAAAAGATATTGACTTCAATCTGTTTGTATATAATAAAGAATTATATCACCTAGATAACGTAATATCAAGTTCATACTTTTTCCGATATTTGTAATTAAAGCAAAATGTTTGTAAAAATTCGGTTTTTGGAGAAACTGTAAATGTTTTATCCCTAATAAAAACTTTATTAGTTAAGTTATCTCGATGAAATTTTTGGTGATTATGGACAAAGTGATAGATTGTAAAAAGCTTTAAGATTTTTGTAAAAGCAATCCCACAATTCAAAAAAAAAAAAAAAAAAACAAGAAATAAAAAAATGCAAACTCTTAAGAATACGTCATAAATTCCGAAACTATACAGTGTATGCTTTGGGATTTTAGAACATATAGTATAATATCAGAACTTTCATATAAAATAGATCAAATTTGGGAGGCTTTGTACGTACACCGATTGGCGTATTGGGAGTGTTTTCTATTTAAAATCATCATTTTAAAGATACGATTCAGAAAAGTATAAATTTATTATATGTTGTTGAAGAAAATACATTTTAGAGAAAACAGAGGGTGGACACTTTTTAGAAAAAAAAGTAATTTTTGTAATTTTCAAATTCAAAATCGTTTATTTTTGAACTCGTTTAATAGATAATTTTTTCTTTAATTAATCGGGAAAAAACTAATAAAATCGGTGGAAAATACTGGCTCATATATAAGAAAACTAGACCAAGAACTTGTAAAATTGAGGTAGTTTAAATTTAAAATACAAATAACTCGAAAACTACAAGAGATAAATAGCACAAGCAAGCATGTTTTTTATAGGCCTTACGAAGGGCTTTAGGAAGATGTAAAAGTATTTGAAATCGAATAAGAAACAAGAAACTACCAAACGTTTAAAAATTTTCTATGTCAGAGCTACCATTCTTTGAGCCCCCATAGTTGCGCTCCTGAGGGATATGTTGGGTCCCAAAATTAAAGTTCACTCCTATGTTACGCGTATGTAAATCCAACTAGCCGATTACAAGTTACAGATTTATTTCCAAAAATTTTCGATTCTGCCCCAAAACACAAAACTTTTAAAATTCAACTAAAATTTTTTCGTACTTTTTTATTTTGGCACATCGGCATCGCTCTGAACGAATAAAAAGCAATGCTTAAGCGTATAAAATCCGTTAGCGTGAATCAATTTCGTGAGGAGGACCAAAATTTCCCGCAATTTACAATTCAAAATTTAAATTAAATTAAAAAAATTTCCACATTTCAAATTTCACTTATTTGCATTATAGTAGCATACATTAATAAACCTTTTTTAAAAACACTCATCATATGCAAAAAAAAGGACTGACAACACTGATATTACTAGCTGAGTTACATAGAAAATTTATTTTTTATAGCATTTTATTAAATTTTTGTTAGTAGTTTTATTTCTATTTCTAGGTAATTTTTTATATGGTTTCTCTGTATTAAAATTACTTTTTTATCCTTCCTATTAACTTTTTTTTTTAAATTACAAAATAATTATTTTTCTTTTCACGTATATGTAATTAAAATTGCTCAGATTTTTTTTAAAGATTTGTTTCAAGATCTTCAACATAAATGGCTGTGTAGCATAATGTTGAAATTTGGTCAAAATATTCTAAATGATGTCCCTTTTATAATTTCAGGTACGTTTAAATGCAATTCCTAAAAAATAATTTTGGACTACCCTACTGGACATATAGGTTATAAGTTTTAAATGATTCTGCTTTTTAATTTTTTTAGGAACAAAATTAATACCCATATTTTTAATCTTCATATTTATCAGTTATTAAAATAAGCTTCTACAAAATGGCACTTTTCACTTTCACTCGGAAAACGATTTAAAATGCGTTGTAGACCTTTTTGAGAAAATCACAAAACTATTTTAAAAAATTTCGCAACACCCCATAAATTTTTAGAAATTGTAAAAAAATCATTTTTAGGATAGTTCCTGCACTATAGATCTTGCAGCTTCATAAATTTTAAGTAAATTTTGGATTTTTTAATTTGAAATTAAATAATAATGAATTATTCACCATTTTTAAATTTATTTCCTTTTTATTTTTCGAAAATTTGGTTTTCATGTAAATTTTTCTGATTTTTTTTCTAAAAGACTACATATATTTGTTTACAAAGTTTGAAATGCTATTTTGTTTAGAATAAAATGAGATATCCCCATATAAAATCGCTTAAAAACTCCAAAAGTTATTTTGCATTTTCTAAACTTTATTAAAAATTCTTCATATATTTTAAGATAAAATATTATATTACTAATATATAAACATATATATATTATTAAATATATTTTAATCTGGCTTTTACTTTTTGAGGATAAAACTAAAAATGTATGGACAGTTTTAGCAAGTTTTAGTAAGGTTAAAAAAATGAAGAGTATATATAAATTTGTCATTTTATATGAAAGTCTCATTTTGAAACATATTCGTGATTCTTATAATTGAAATTAAGTTTTGCAAATATATATCTGTCTGTCTGAATATCTGTCCTTCTGGATATCTGTCTGTCTGTAGTTTGAAATGGATTATTAAACCCACAGTCCAATAAGTGCATTTCCCTTTCAAAACGTATGTGACATATAGGTTATTTATTTGTTTATTTATTTATTTAACTCAGCTATAGATTCTACAATTTCTGAGAACAAATTGCAATTGTAAAAGTTAAAATTAATATACTTAAAACAATATATATAATATATATATATATATATATATATATATATATATATATATATATATATTAAATTCTATCCTAAACAAAATTATTGGAATTAAAATAGCTTATTAATAAATGCAAAATCAAATAGGTCATAATATTTGTTCACCTCGATGCATATTCTACGAAATGGATCAAAATCTGCGAAACTGTATCTATAGAATTTGATACAAAGTGGATGTAATCTAAATTGTCTATTTGGAACTCTCGAAAATCTTGGTATTGAATTTCAGCCAAATCCGTTTAGGAATGGCGGAGTTATTAAGAACAGCCTCAAAATTCTTTTCAAATATTACTTCTCCAAATTTATTAATATTTTTTGTTTCACATGCAATAATATATAAATTTTTTCTATTGCAATTTTGTAAGATTGAATAGTTTAGAAGAAGTATTCTAGACTACAAACCATTAAGCCTGAGTTCGTATCTCAGGAACTCCTTACAAATTTCTGTTTTTCCTAACATTATTAAAAAAGTTAATTCGAAAAAAATTCTAGGCACGTTTTGATATTTTTTTTTATAAAAAAATAATACTTAGCTTTAAGTTTCAACACATCGATGTGGTATAATGCATGGATTTATGACTAAAAGACTTTAGGTCCTGAATTCATTGTCCAAGTCTTCAAAAATTAAAATTTTGATATGTCAGATTAAGTAGCTGTCAAATGTATTTTTAATCAATTTAAGATGTTTTTTTAGAATTAATTAAATAAAAATTATATTTCCATTTGCCAGGATTCGAAGCCATATGAACATTTTAAAAGTCCTTGCTTTGAACTCTCACACCCAATTAGAAATTCAGAATTCCAAAAATAGTTTCATTTTAGTTTGTGTAAAAAAAATACATTTTCAACATTGTTGAGCTTTAAATATATTCAACATATAGTGTTGTATCACAGAAAAAAGCATTAAAACTTTTTTCATATTTGTTAAAATGAATCAAAAGTCAATAAGACTGAAAAGTTATTTAAATTTTGATTTATATTTTCAATTTTTAATAAAATGTTTAAGATTTTTTTGAAAAATTTTAAGTTTTGAATGATTTTTAGCTACATTTTGGGAACAGAACAGAAGCGCTTTTCATCAAAATAGTGTGCTGCAGAATGCGACCAAAATTATACACATTTCAAAACATTTTTTTTACAGGTTTTACTTATATACTTTTCATGTACCATTTGCAAACAAATTTAATAAAACTAAATATAAAAAATAAAAAGATTTAACAAAATTTTTGCAAAATTCCTAAAATTTTCATTATGAACAATTTAATAATATCTATGAACAAAATTTTATATTTTATAAAAAAAGTTTGGGAAAAAATAGTCATTTGTGATTCATGATATTTATAGAAAGAAATTTTAAATATATACAATTTTTTCTTTGTGTAGATTACAAATCTTCAAGCAATGGTTTGTTCGTAGATTCCATTTGAATTTTGTTTTAATATGGGCATATTTTTTACGAAAAAATAAGTCTAACAAGTAAATCTGATTATATGAGATATTTTTTCTTAAAATATTATCATTTAACTGTAATTATGTTTTAGGTTTTTAAATGTAGATAATCAGATGCCATATCATATTTAGTGGAATTGTGTCTTAATCCCCAAAGTTAAAATTTCTGAAAATTTTAAAATAGCTGATTCTAAGGTATCTCTTTCGCAAGGAAAACAATTGTTGGTAGAAAAAGGAATTTAATATTTTTCGTATCACTTCTTTATTCAACACAGATGGTCTGAGCGATCTTTCTAAATAATATGCCGAAGGAGTTTTCGGGAAGTCTATGTTATAAATTTTCAATGCCATAGTTAACACCGGTTTACAAATATTATGTATATTTTCAGGCTAAAGCAAAAAATTTAATAAGAGATAATTCCAATATGTTTATATATTTATAAAGTATAAATTTTGTGAAGAGTATAAAAGATTCGGCCCAGCTGATTTTAACATTTCCTTTTATTAGTTTATAGTTTTTAATTCATAAGTTACTACAAAAGTTACTACAAAAAGGTTGAATAAAGCTAACTTTTTCCGAAAAACAAAAACAACCGTGACATATAAAAATATCTTTTTCCAAGATATTTTAATTATAGTATTTTATGCTATTATGAATATTTATCAATAGAAAATATATATTTCTTAAATTAAGGCTTCCGAATTAATCCCCACTGTGCGAGGTCTAAGGTTTAATAAAAATTTAAAATTTTACCAAATTTCAAAAAAGTTATTATGATCAGCTTATATATCCCATATTGCCATAGTGCTTATGATTAATATTCCAGAATAAATCTTTAAATCGTAATACTTATACGCACTGTGTGTTTTATTTTTTTCCGGTTCCCTAAGGTATGCAACAGTTTTAAAATAAATGATTGCGAATGAGTTATTTGCAATTAACTGCAATAAAGAATATTATTTATACGCATGGGATAAAATAATATAGCAAAAGGCAAAATTAGGTGAGCGGTCTTATATGGGACAATTGTGGTCCGATACTTGTATTAAGCGTACATTTCTATGAAACATATGTATGCATTATATTATGTCATTTATGCACTTTAGGGTAATTCCCGGAAGTGAGTTTTATATGATTTATACATACTTATTTGTATCAAATGTATAAATATTTGTACATATTTGCTAAATTTCATTAAAATATTTCTGCATTCACGGCATATGTGTTTACGTGATGACACTTGTATGGATGCTAATTGAAATAATGGTCCGAACGTAATCAATATCATTAGGATTTGTGTTCTTTTTACTCTCAAAATTTTTTATATTTTTATTTTACCGTTCATAAGACTCAAATATAAATTTGTCCTATAAGATGTGATAGGTATCTTAAGTATATTATATAATTATTATTTTATTACTACTTTTTTGTTTATTTTATCTATTTTTAGTTTAGTTTTCTTTGCACTTTTTTATTGTACTTATTTATACTACTTAGGAATATAGTATAACGTAATGTAAGAAAATGATAAAAGCCAGTGGTGTTCGAGTATAAACTCAGTTGCTATAATATATCTAAGCAATAGCAAACAAATTTTAAAACTTTTATAACACATGGAGAGCTTCAGCTGTAAAGAATTATCCAAAAAGTATTAAAAAATGGGAAGATGTTCTAAGTTACGTTCAAAGAAAAGTAAACTTATACTCATGCAGCACTGAAATACAATAGGACTTTTAAGATCAAATAACTGATTTCATTAAAAAATTAACAAAGCGCTGCAAAAAAATTAGATTGAGGAAACAAAGATTTTATACAAAAGCAATCTTGGGAGACCACCAAATTAATTTCTCAAATATGGGTTGATTGTAGATCAACCAAAACAAGGATCAGACAATACTAATGATGGGAGCACATCACGAAACTTCTTTTCAGATCCCAAAAGAGCATCTGAAATAATAGATGTTGATATAAATCTTATTTCAAAATTTAAAACAATTATCGAAGTACTTGTGTGCAATGAATAAATTGATGCTAGAAAATTTTAGAGATTAAGCGAATTAAACTGCACGAATATATACAACCAAATATCCATGGAGAAATATGTCATTTCACAAAATCCTTTATCATGGAGAAGATGTCATTAAGCATCATTTAGTACCACTTGGAGAAGTATGAGAGGAAACCCAGGAGAAAAGGAATAAATATGACAGATTTTGTAGAGAGCACAATACCAGAAAAATATCGCCAGATCTGCTTATCTCTAGTATTTGATGTCAATGGAAAGTAGAACATCGGAACCTAAATGAAGAAGCAAAAGGGCTGCTAGAGTTCAGAAATAATATAGAACTAAATATGGAATATTTGCAGGCTATTTTCCTACTGAATGAATAATAATTATAATTTTGTTTTGTTGTCATTTGAGTAAAAAATAAAATAAACTTTAAAATACTTTTAGTTATTACAAAAAATTAAAATTTAATACTTAGTTTTATTTCAATAAAAAAAACCACAATAGACATTAAAAAAATCGCCATTTTTTTCCAAAAGCAACCGATTCTAGTGCAAATTATTACAGAATTGAAAAACTGGGAACCTGTTAACATTATCTTGAGTATTATTAAAATGTTTTTTTTTATCTGTTTATAATTTTATAACTTTAATTATATAAAAAAATTAAGAGTTCAAATTTAGACTTAAATTTCTCAACAACTTTTGAACCTATTTTAATGAGATTAAAACTGGAGAAAAATTCAAGTAAATATCTCTCCATCAAAAAAAAAAAAAAAAAAGAATCTAAAATATCTTATCGATTCAAAAGTTACAAAGTTTTGGCCGATGAAAAAGGATTCTGAGCCACTGTGTGACGTACCAAACTATTTGCAGAGAAACTCTGCAAAGGGTCCTTTAAAGCCTTTATCGAAAATTTTTAACATATTTATATTTCCCAAGCAGATGGAGAAATTCTTTTATTATACCCTTATTCAAATCTGATGGTAGGTCTGATATAAAAAAATTACAGAGAAATTACAAAACTTAGTTCTATTCCCAAACTCTTCGAAAAATTCTTTACGAAATACTTAAGCTACAACGTTTCATCTTTACTGTTACCGCAAGTATAGCTTCATCAAATACCACTTTCACAAATATTGTACAATTAACTACTAGAATTAATTATGGATTTTTTAAAAATCATCAAACTAATGTGATGTGAATTTTACGGCAAAGTAAACCATACATTTGCAGTTTTGGCCCACTGCAGCATACTAATGTTTGTCGATGGTATCAAAATATTCCTTACTTTTAATGATAGATCCGACCACGTATTTCTACAAGAAGACTTAAATAATTTCTACGCATGGTGCACTATGAATTTGATGGAGCTTAATACGAAGAAATGCAAACATATGAGGATCTGTAGAAAAATTTCTCGTTGGGTGGACAACCGTTGGAATTGGACCATTCTTTTCCTGATATAAGTATTATGCTCGATGCAAACTGAATTTTGTACCAAGTGTAAATATGATTATTAATAGCGCCAGAGATGTTCTTGCATTTATAAAAAGATAGGTAAAAGAACTGTCTGATCTCTACATTAGGAAGATATTATATACATATATTGATTAGACTAATACTGGAATATGGTTCTCTTGAATCTATTCAGAAACAATTCCCTATTTTCTGTTTGCGACGCTTACCCTGGAGTCCATCTTTAGTTTCGCCGTCATATATGGAAGTACAGTAGGACTGATTAAATTACTGACTCTCAGAAGCCGTAAAATTATGTTGAAAGTTACTTTTTTGCTTAAATTTATTAAAGGTAATGTGTATTTTAAATTTCTTTTAAACAACATTTTATTACACGTTTCAATTCGTCCATAGCGTAACTTTCAACCACTACTAATTAAATACTTTCTCATTAACTATGCTAATGCTGATTCACTAAGAATAATTTGTGTCACTTTTAACGAATTATATTAATTTATTGATTACCCTCAGAATAAAAATGTTGTTCAATATAATATTGTTATTTTCCTAAGCAACTAATTTATTTCATAATTGCGTTTTACTTAGTAATCAGTATTGCTAGTTTAGCCTTTTTAAGGCTAAGTCTGCTTTTTTTTTTGCTTTTAGTCTCAAAATTTCTGTTTTAGCTTCTCTTTTTCTGATTTTTAAAATTGCCTTAAAAAGGCTAAAATGTTCCTTTCAATAACGAAGAAAATAATTTCTCATTGCTTTTATTTTTACAAAATCATTCATTTAAGCTTCATTAACCATAGAAATTGTTTGTAAGGATAATTTTAGCATATTCCTATAATAGAGAAAAATTACCCAAAAACTTAAAAATGCTTAATCAAAAAGAAATTAGTGTTTAAAAATGTCAAAAAATCACTTCAAAGCATTAGTTATTTTTTCATATGAAATATAAACCAAATTTGTGTGGGAATTTTTTCGGAGATTTTTCATTTGGGTTATTCTATTGACAGCTGTTTTATGTTTTATTTATAAATTTATTACAATATCTTTAAAAAAATGTAAAAACCAATGAGAACGAGAAAAAAGGTTTTTAGATTAAAGAAAAAAAAAATAGCTTTTCACTGGCCTTATTTTTTGAGGCATTTAGCTTTTTTGACCTTTTTTAAGTGGAATTTAGCCTCTTTTTTCCTCGCCTCCTGGCAGCACTGTTAGTAATAATCATACAGAGAAAAAATTACTACAATAACACAGTTGTTTCATTTTATGTCTAAGTTTAATAAATATATTCAGTAAATATAAAATAAAAAGAAAAATTAAGTAAAATTTTGTGTCTCACTTAAATTTCTAATTCATTCATCTACTTGATTGATTTGCTAAATTTTTTAATTAGAAAAAATTTTCTGTTTTTAATGTTTTGAAAGTTTTTAGTAATTAATATAATCATTTTGTTGAGAAGTGCAAATTTAATTGAGTGAATCACTTATTAATATATTTGGTGATTTTGTGACATTTTTCTGTGTAAGTATATTATATTTTACATAATGGTATGAATTTTTTTTCGTAGACTTAAATAAATAAAAATAAATAAAAAACCGTATGTATACCAATACATTAAGCTGGGTCTTATTACAAACATAAGCAAAAACGCATAATATCCTACACTACCATAGGAGGTAGCAGAAATAAACCCTGAATTTAAGAACATAATAACTTTACACAGTAACTATTGCTCGACTTAGAGTAGGATCTTGGAATATTAATTATTGAACACAAAACATAAAAGTATTTTTATTATTATATATTGTGTTATGATTAAAATTTACTGATAACACAGGTCAACGCTAAAAAATATGTATTCCGGATTTCGTAGGAATACTCATTCCAATCTCAAAAGAAATATCAGTTTCACTCCATCACGTCTTAAATTTAATCCATTGATGGCCAAAAAAAAAAGTATGTTTCTCCGGACGGTCTCTTTTCTGCAAGCTATAAAAAGACCTCCTTTCCAAGGACGATAAAATATTGATTATCAATTCCTCACTAAATATTGCTAATGAATTTCAGTGCCAATATATATCTAATATGTAACATACAGCTTTCTAATTCATTCATTAAAAAAAAATGTATAAAAAATATATATAATTGAATATAAGTTATATTTCTCGATTCTCTTACTTGAAAACAAAACGATGAATTTGAAAACTGTTTTATATGGAATTAAAAAAAGTGGTTTGGTATTGAAAAAATATTTAGTTTCTAATTGAAGACAATTTTTTTTATACCCTACATCAACATAGGTGATTGCGATATTATGCATTTGTGCTGATGTCTTCAACGCATAGAAAAAGTTATCCAACACACAACTTAAAGTATACTCAGAATCACCTTTTAAATCGATCTAACAGTCTCCATCTATCTGGCTAGCTGAACAGCTGTCTGGCTGTCAATGTAAACCTTGTGCACAAAGTACGGGTCGCAATTTTAAAAATAATTCAATGAAATTTGGCACGTGGGACTTCTATAATACAAGTACGAAGCCTGTTGAAATTGGTTTTGATTGGTCCATTATTCCACCTTCAAAATAAGTATATTTTATTGAAATTCAGTGTAAAGAAGTTCCGTATAAGCATAAATCTTTGTACCAAATTTTATGAAGATCGTTCCACAATTGACCATAGCTCCCATATAAATAGCTCTTCTGAAAATCACTTTAACGTGCATAAATCCCATACGAATGTTAGTATCAAGTTAATATTTGATACAATCCATAATTGACCATAGCTTCAACATAAATCCACTTCCAGGAATCGCCCTAAAGTACATAAAATCATCTTGATGTTATTAACACATTATTCTGTATTTGTATATTTTATTTTAAATTTGATAAAATTGGCCACAGGTGTAATATAAGTCCCCTTTCCGAATTTTTATGCTCGTACACAATGGTGTTGGATATTATGTAGTCGGTCTTGACCGACTATGTCTTTTTTCTCTCTTTTTTTTTAATTTTGTTTAGCTAGATTTAAAATTTTAATCACAGTGCATTGGCGTTCTGTCAATATCTATTCAATAATGTAACGTATGGCTTTCTAATTCATTCAGAAAAATAACTGTAACATATGAAGTTCAAGATACCTTTTCCAAAGAAAATTAATCAAGAAAATATAGTTAGATATTCGTTAATTTTCTCGAATCTCTTACATAAAACTAAAGCAAAGGTTAACTACTAAAAACCAAAAAAGAAAAAAAAAAAATTATTTGTTCCCAACTCTAAGACATAACCAGGGTGCATTGGTCTTCAGTCATCATAAACATTTTTAAAATTTGCCCATTTTATTGAAAAACAAAACTTTTTTCTGCTCTAATTAAATTTCGAAAATGTTGTTTTCCTTTAAAAAAAGTCGAAAATACTAATTTAATTATTTACAGCCTGCCCCACAATGTCGAACGAATAATTCGTTTCGACTAATTATTATATTATTCCATATATATTGCCAAAATGATTTTTTCGTCCGTCATCGTAGGATAGCCAGTTAGCGTCTAATTTCAAAGACCCAAACATAAAAGAATTACAACGAAAAATATTATATTATAAATATTCATTTTTTTCATTCATTATTTATAAATTTGTTTGCTTGTATTTTATGATTGGTTAAAAATGAAGAGAATTATAATGGATTAATTCCTTTTTTTTTTGTTTTTTTATTTTGTAAAGGATTCATTACATTTTAATTAAAAATATTTCAACATTTATTTTAGCAGAAAACAAAAATGAAGTCAACAGATATATTGAATATCATTTGTTGGCAATGAAAACAAAAAAAAAATATTAATTTTTAGTACCATGATTGAATTAAATGTTACGAAATTGTTTTTAATTCAAAAATATAGACAAAAAAAAAAATATTTTTATTCTTTTTTTTAACTTCTTTCAGCAAAGTTTGCAAGGGTAGATGTGAAATTGTAATTACGTTTGTAATTTTTACTGAGATAATTCGAAACCAAATAAGGAACATATGGGTAGCAGTGTGAAAATAATAAGGTGCGTCAGTTGAAATAAATTTGCCGAATGTTCTCGAAAACTAAGCGATATATTTAATTTATAAATATATCGGTTCATTTTCATAAAGGTATTAGTTTTTTTTTTTTTTTTTTTTTTTTTTAGAAGAGCATCCGTTTTTAATAGAAGGGTAAATTTTTGAAAAAGTAATTGCTAAAAATTTTATCTTTTTTTTTTGTTTTTGTAAGAAAATTGATGTTCGTTTCAAAAGTTTTTACTTTTTCTTTTTTTTTTTTTAATCAACTAAATCAGCCTGGTGAAAAATGTTGACAGCAACATATATTTTATGAAAATAGTAAAATTTTCAAAATCAAATTATTTAAGTGTACAAAAAATAAATTAAAACTTAGAACTTAGATGATACTAAAATCTTAAGCGAGTAATTTTTGATATGTTTTCAAATTTAAAACAATTTTTTTTAATTATAAATTAAATAATTTATAAATTTGTTTAATTTATAAAACATCTAAAATATATATATATATATATATATATATAAAATATAAAATTAGATCAATTTACATATATAAATAAAATCCAGATAGGTTGTTAAGGAAAGAAAATTTAGTATCATCAAACCAGATATCTTGAGTGAAATTTCCAATAAAAGAAATTAAAAAATCTTGTCAAAATCATTAAAAAAATGTTTAAAATATATTGAAATTGGCATTCGTTTGTAAGAGTTACGATCTTTTAAAACTTTTACATCCTGTAGCTCATCTCGTATTATAACAGTCTGATTACAAGATAATTTTCCTGAAAGTTTAGGTCCTCCTCTACAATCTTGAACCTTTAATTTGATTGGAAAAGTACCTTAGGAGATAAAGATTTATTAATAATTTTTTGTGATGGATCCAACTACGCAAAGTATGACTTTTTAAAAATGGTAGCAATTTTTTAGAAAGTAAAAATGACGTATCAGTTTTGAAAAAAGTGCAAATTTTAAAAAAGAACTAACACTTACGGTAGTAGTACTAATACTTAGTAGTACTAATTCTTTATACTGCCGCAGTTTATATACACGACCATATATATATTAGACTTCTTATTTAAAAAAGTCGAAATGGACCCTTTGGTTAGAAGATTGTCGAGAAATCGAAGTTCTTGTCATTGGCTAGCCGAAAAAAGTCACAAATAGTCAGAAAAGGTCGAAAATAGTCAAAAATTCGTACAAAGTCTAAAATGGTCAGAAAAAGTGGAAAGAAAACAAAAATAATACTTATAAAATAAAATAAAATTATTTAAAAGGAATCGTTTCTTAGCAGTTCTATTTTAACTATATCATCCAACTGTTGGAAATAGTATCGTAAAAACATATTTTTGTATGTAAATACAATTCCATCGTTTAGTATAATGTCTTTTAATTAATCAATATATAAAGCAGTTGGTATATGTTTTATATTTTTTAAGTTTTTATAAAATAATAACAAAAAATAGTTAAAAGCGACAAAAAATTTGGGAAATATCATATAAAATTGAAAAAATTTCAGAAAAAGTGGAAAAGTCGGAAAAAGTTGAAAAGTCGAAAATAGTCGAAAAGTTGACTATACCAAAACTGAAAAAAGTTTAAAAATCGACTAATTAAAAATTGAAAAATTCAAAAAGTAGAAAAATTGATTATTTAAAAATATAAAAAATTGAAAATTCGTCTTTTGGCTCAAACTATTAAATCAAAAGGACAAATATATTTCATGTGTAATACATTACTCTAAATTGAGAAGTAATAACTTATATATTAGAAGAAGAACTTATATACTAGAATTTTTGGAATTTCAGTTCACAAATAAGTAAAATAACTGTAAATATAAAGTGTAGAGTGCATATTTTTTGTGAAATCAAAATGCACAAATTTAGAAATTTTATTCTATGCAAATGAAAACTGAATTTCAAAAAAAGCAAAGCTCATCGAATGCCACGGTAATCTAATGGAAAATTGCAGCAGAAGCAAACATCTAAATTGGGTAACTTGCAAGCAGAGAAAAACCATGGTTAAGCCATTTCTACTAGAACAATATTATGTCCTCATTGTTAGTCTTCATTAATTTTAATAATACTGTGTTCATGATAACAATGCTTATGTTTAAGTTTTGAAATCTAATATTTGCATTCAATAACAATTTTAATAAACTTGACTACAAAATTTTACAAATATAAATATTTTTACCAGAAACGAAATTTTATTACTTCCAGTTCAACGTTTGCATTTAAATCATTCAGACGTTATTTATATTATTTTCTGAACTATAAAAATATAATTTTTCTTAATTTTCTTTGAATTCATTTAATATGACTTTAAAATATTAAAATTATTGGGGTAATAATCCCAAATTTAAAATACCAAAATCTACCAAATTTTCCTGCTAATAGGTTTCAGATATTTTCTGACCTTGATGATGATGAAGTCTCAAGTTAGCAAAATGAGGTCGTTAAGAGGATGATGTTATAGTTCCTCCAATAATAGTTGATAATAATCATAACTTTACATCGGTCATCAATCGCTTAGGTTCAAGCTGTAAATATAAATATAATACCTAACTCTCTAAGTGATTACAACGAAGCTCTTAAAAACCTTAAAACGAAACAAATGCGTTTCTTCACCCATCCTATCAAGGACAACAAACAATTTAAGCTTATGTTATTTGGTTTACCACAATTTAACACAGACACCGTAAGAAACGAATTTAAGGAATCATTTAATATTGAACTAGTCAATATTAAAGAAATTGTAACCACTCGTTCAAATATAGACGACACATTCTATATGTTAGAGTTCAACAGAAATCAGATTGGCAAAAGGAAAGTAATCAAAATAAGGTACGTACTTGGCACTGTTGTTCATTAAACATACATTAAAAAACTGTAAGTAATTCAAAACAAAAATTTAAAAATTATATTAAATTTACCTAAAAGGTACTCAACAAATAGATTGCAGAGGAATTATAAACAAGAATTTGGTTGAAAAATTAACTAGAAATAGATATTCTAATTATGATATAATAAGAAATTTGTAATATTAATATCTTCATCAACTTCAGTAATGAAGCTGATAGAAGCATTAATGTAAAAATTTCTTTGAATTTTAATAAGATTTTTCCTATCTTATTTCCTTACATTGTATATACTATTTATAAGAATTGTAGATTTTTATAATTTAATTGTGTTAATATTTACTGCAATACTTATTTTTAAGTAATACAAAAATTTTTAAATTATAGAATTAAATAAATAAAAAAAAAAAAAGATTTTACTATGAAATTACTATGAAAAATGTTTTCAAACCATATTTTGTTTTTAAACCATATTAATAATATTCCCATAGCAATAAAATATTACAAATAACTATAATACGCATGTATTTCATAAATATGATTGAAAAAAGCATAAATCGTTTGTTTTTAAATATATTTTGTTTTTATATTTGTTTTTGAACTTCATTATAATTATGATTTAGTTTATGTATGAGTAAATATCAATAGACAAGGTTTTGTTATATTCGGGGTGATTCAATAAATTATTTAGTTAATAATAAATATCTTTATACTTCGTGTACAATATATTTTGAAGAAAACAAATAATAAATGCAAAATGTATGTTTGGAGAATGTTGATAATTTTTTATAAAGTATATATACCGAATCAAAATACAATGGAATTGGATCATAGTATGAAAAAATCAGATCATAATTTGATAAAACGGAATTATAACATGATACAATTTTTAAATACAGTATTAAAAAATCGGATCATAATATGATAAAGTTAGCTCATTTTATAATTATAATTGTTATATTTATTATTATTTATGATCATAGCAATTTTTATGGCAAACACAGAATTTAGTTATAATGTGCTACTCTTACATTATGCTCTGAGCGACTGTATTTTGCGTAAACTTTAAAAATCTGTAAAAAGTCAAATCAGTTATATTATGTACAAAATTTTAATGTGGATATACCTGTATTTTGACATACTCTCAGTCAAAGATATGAGTTTTGAGATAAGTGTCTTTAAAGATTTTAAGGTTATAAGATTCATACATTAAAAAATTTTTTGTGAAGTCTTAGTTAGAATTTTCAAAAGCAGAATTAAAAATTTTATAAAATTTAAAAATACACTTACTTGAATAAAAACGTTTTATAATACGGTTAACACTATTTATATTTTGGATATCATGGAGTTAAGAGAAAATAAATTTAAAAGTTTTTATTAAAATTAAATAGTTCCATTTTTTAAATTTATATTTTATGTACTTTTTCACATTTTGGATATTTTGAAGGCTTTGTGTGTGTAATATGAAATATCTACTTCGGCAATACTGATTAGAAGAATCTTACTGAGCATAATGGAAGAGAATTTTTGAAAAGTTTAAAAAACTCAACTAGTAAGTAACAGAGCAATAAATGAATCATTAATTTTTTAATTAATTCGCGAATCATTCATGCACTGAATTAGCAAATTTTTAATTAATTCTTTTCAAACAAAAAAATTAATTGAATGAAATTTGAATCAATTCAAATGAATTTGGTAAAAATAAATTGCAATTAATTTCCAATTCAAATGAATTTGTCAAATGAATTGTCATTCGTTTCTAATTCAAATAAATTTGTCGGAGTGAATTGCAATTCGTTTCTAATTTAAATAAATTTGTCAGAGTGAACTGTAATTCATTTCCAATTCATTTGAATTGAATTGATTGAAATTTGAATTGATTTTGTAAGTAAATCTACAGTAAGATTCATTTTCGTTTTATTATTCAACTAATTTTTTTATGTAAAAGACAGTAAGCATTACTCTCATTTTGTATATCACCTAGTATAGTCCAAAGTCAAAAAATTCTTAGATTTGAAATTTTATGTTATACTGGAATTGTGAGGTAGTGGCAGAATACGAACTGAATTATTAGGTATCAACGAAAATCCTATCAAAATGGGAAAATTTTGTTTATTTGCTAAAAGAAACTTAAATTTTTATTTTTATCAAATTTCCATTTTCATTCCCCTAGATCTGCTCTAGAATTTGATTGATTGCAACTTATTTTCGATTTCATTTATTTGATTTATAATTCATTGTTCCATTTCATTTGAATGAATTCAAAATCAATTCAATTCAAACGAATTGGTAATGAAATGCAATTCACTTAACTTTGGAAACGAATTTCAATTCATTTTACAGATTCATTTGAATTGAAAACTAATTGCAACTTATTCTACAAATTCATTTGAACTGGAAAGTGAATTTCAATTCATTTCTGCCTAATTGATTCAAATTTCATTCAATTCTATTTTGTTATGAAAAGAATTAATTCAAAATTTAGCTAATTCGTAACGAAATAAAATCAAAAAAGAATGATTCATTTACACCTCTGATAAGTACTTATACAAATTTTAAATTATGCATAAATAAATATGAGTTTATTATAGACTATTTTGGATTTATATAAGTTTGTAAAATATATACAGCTATTTTTGCATTTTCATCTTAATCAAACCATTTCAAACAAACTCATCTTAATCAAATCATTTTCATCAAATCAAAATATTTATATAACAGAGAATTTGCTTTGAATGCACTATTACATAAGCAATAGAATTTAGTACAGCTTTTATACCCAACGACAGCATAGGTGGTGGGGTATTATGCTTTTGTGAAAATGCTTATAATGTACAGAAAAGGTCATATCTTAAGTATGCCATTGGACTCAGAATTACTTTCTGATTCGATTTAACGATGTTCGTCCGTCTGGATGGCTGCCCATGTAAATTTGTGCGCACAGTACAGGCCGCAATTTAGAAAATATCTTGAAATAAATCTGACACAAATAATTATTTTAGTACAAGAGCCAAGCCTATTGGTGTATTATATCACCTAGCACCTATAAATATCGTTCCGGATTAGGAGGTTAACGCTCATAAATACCTTAAATATAGCAATATTTTAGTGAAATTTACCACGAGAAAATCTTGTATAAGTATAAATCTGTGTGACAAGTTTCATAGCTCCCATATAAACATCACTTCCGAAAATCATTCTAACATGCATAAATTCTATATAAAAATTTTACAAGCTCTCCTGAAATCTCTCTGACGCACGTAAACAATGAAATAGATTATTTTATGGGCGGCCTTTACCGATTATAATTTTCTTTTTACCCTTTATCATACACTTTTGCTGCATGTTTCTCTATGTCGAACGAAAAATTCGTTTAGACAAAATGTATGGGAAACGACAAGTAAATTTAAAATGTATTTGTTGTTAAAATTTATTTGTTATTTTCCATATAAATTGTCGAAACGAATTTTTCGTTCGAAATAGAAAAACTGACAGTTAGTGCTAAATTCTTCATACCAATTTTACACAGATTTTGCTAAAAATGTAATCGTAGCTTACATATTATACATAAGATATTTTGAATGAAAAATTCATATTATATACACAATAATTTATTCCTTTACCTCTGTTCTTAAAACACTATATGATGAGGTATGAGGATTGGAAAATATTAGCATGAATTTGCTACTATGGCAGACGTATGGACGGACGTAAGTAGTTTTTGTAATAGCAAATAATAAATATGTTTGCTTATTTATATTAATGAAATATAATTCGCTATATTTGTAAATTATTCAGCTTTCTGAATAAAGAAGAGGAAAGAGATATTTTGCCCGTTTTCAATAAAATAAAAAGCAAAAATTTTTAAATTTTATTAAAAGTTTTATTATTTTTTTACACAAGAGTCTTAAATACTCCTCAACTATTGAGCAGATTAAAAAATTATGGAGATATAACTTGTAGGTAATTCAAATTACAATTTCTAAAAATTTTGTTAAGCCAAATCGTTTTCAAGATATGCTGCAATATGTGGGGAAACCTCATAAATTTCCTGTGCACAATTTATATCGTTATATACAAAAAGTAATTTATAAATTTAGAACTTCATTATAGTATATATCAAAATTAGTATAGAAATCTCGTACAGTGGCAAAAAATACACCTAACATAAAAGAAAATGTTAAAGAGTATTTTTTAATCAAAAATTTTGATTTCATAATGATAAAACAGATTTAGAACCACCTAACCAGTAAAGCTAAAGTCGTTACGGGTGAAAAAATTCCAATAATTAAGTTAAAACTAAATAAAATAAATAAAAAAATAATAACTTAATTAATTTTCTCAATATAATATGCATCAATTTAAAGTTAAAGTTGGGCTTTAACCAGTTCAAGTTACGCTAATTGTTATGGAAAAATGTACTTTAACCGAAATGAAGCAACTTTTTTGCTTTACGGAGTTTTCAATATTTTATTAATATATTGTTATTATTATTATTATTATTATTATTATTATTATTATTATTATTATTACTTTTATGTTATTCATTGTTATTGTTATTTGCTTTAAATAAACCAGGTTTCTTTTGCTTGCAAACGATAATTATACACCATCGTTTTACTACAATGTTGCACAACTGAACTCTTCTACCTTCAACTATCTCCATCCATAAACTGACTTTTACTTATAGTGCCGCACCTAACTCTACAATCTTCTAGTACATACAAATACTCTGCAGTAATAATTTATAACAACCTACAATCTACAAGTTTAGTTTCCCACTAACCCATAAGCAATAATTTTTAACAATTTATATCCTAGTGGTAAACGGAGGGGTAAAGAGCCCTTATAGAAGTTATTTTTTTATAGCTAGAAGAGCTTTTCCCTGCACTCCATGTTCACGTATTTTTCTACGAGATGTCATTCAGAACAAGGCATTACATATTCGCTACATGATGCGGCCCTCTAAAAGATCACTTGAATAAAAACTGGCAGTAGGCCTACTGAAGAAAAGCTGTTAAAAGTTAAATAGTGTATTTATATAATAATTTTTGATTTTAAATTATTATCAAAAGTTTGAAACAATAAAATCGGTATTAAAAAATATATCTAAACTTTTGACAAAACATTTGAAATCAAGATAAGACAATTTATCCAAAAATTTTTATTTTAATAGAAATTGTTGATTTTTTTTTCGTTTTTTTTTTATTGTTTAACTCTCCTGAAAAAATTTAAAGTTTTTGTTCATTTATTATGTCAAAAGTACACAGATAATGCAAACAATTAAATTTTTTGTAAAATATTTATAATAAAAGCTATATATAAAAAATAAAATTAACTTAGAAAATCATAACCTCAAACACAGCATTAAAAAAATATATGAATCCTTACTATTGGTTTTTTCTTTTTTTTAACTTCTGCTTTGAATATTGATATTGTTTTTGTAACGGTTTCTTAATAGTATTGATTTTTCTTAAAGCAATATATATATATATATATATATATATATTTCCCCTTCTAAGAGAAGAGAATTAAAACGCTCTATTTTTCATACATAAAATTGGTGTTGCTTAAAACGAAATATATTAACAAAATACAGCTTCTTACTCTTCTAAGATAAGGAAAGTCGGAAGTTCTATATATGGCTGGTTAGCATGAGCAATTGCAAATAGGTCTACTAGCAAGCCGGCACGATGGAGGCCTTGACATTTTTTATCGCTAGAATAATACAAGTTTCTCACTAAAACCTATGCAAGTTAACAAATACCATTGATGAGTAGAACTCTGTTAGGTAATTGAGATAAATTAAAATTAAGAGCTTTCATTTATATTTATCTAAAATTGTTATTTTTATATTTATGAAACTTTTGTATCATTTGAGAAACAAGTAAGAATGTTATTTGGTACTCCTAGAGAAACAGCCATGAACCCTATCGCGATTTGAATAGCACGGTAGTCTTAGAATTTTAAGAAGAATTAGAAGACATATATACCTATTCGCATAACTCTACATACGGAATTATAAAGTAAATTTTTCGCGTAATTTCTCGGTGTAGCATTTATGTTTTTGCCAAATTTGTAGCTTAAATCCTTGACAATATTTTACAAAACTAATAATTTGAAGAACGTATATAGATTCGCGAATATTCATGAATATTTTCAAAAGTGCTTTATTTCATACAGCAAAAGTCTACATACGATATTTAGAATGCATAATTTTGGTTGGTTTTTTTTTATGGCAGAAGATTGAATTTGTTGCGTTTTTGAACTTGTTTATTTAATTATTACACAAAAGTCAGTTACGTAATTTTTGTTTTTTAAATTCAATGAAAAATGAATTTATCCTTTTATTATGAAAGGACAAAAATTCTATGTATTACACATGGAATGACAAACCCATTATACCCCCCACCTTTAGTGATGGTAAGTATAAGAAGATATCTGTTAATTTTTAGCAAAAATATCTTACGTAAGGGACATTTCCGGATATTTCAGTGATCACAAAGCAGAAAATTTTGATTTGCTATTGTACATTTAATATCAAAATATATAGACATTCTTATAACATTGCTATGGCGACTTAAACTTCGCAAAATATTTTTATTTTTCCATATTTTTGTCTACTTTCTATTATTGGAAACTTTCTTTATAAATTGTCACAGAATGTATACAGTTTAGTGCTACGGAAAAAAAAATACTTGGAACATTGAATTTCTTGTTTACCCAATAAACCAAAGAGCAATATGATAGCGAAAACGATATCAGCTTAGGAGCCGATTATAATATTATATCATACTGCTGAAAATGATATTGTCATAGTATTACAATTTCGAATATTTTGCTTCCAACGAAATAAAAGATACAAATAAAAATATTTAAATAAAATTTTTCAATAAAAAGACATAAGTTTATAATTAAATACAAACAGATGAAGAACGATCCAACAATATTTATAAGTAAGTTTATAATTGAAAAAATATGTATCTAATGAAGAAATTTGCATGCAAAAAAAAAAAAAAAGAATGTGCATAAAAAAATTAGATGTATGTTAAACACTTGCACAAGTGCACTAAAAGCACACCAATTTCTCTTTAGTAGAATAGGTTTGAATATATAAAGGGCGAATAAAAGTAACATATTTGATTTACTATTATTCACTGAAACAAATAAAGTAGATATAGAAGCTTTTACTATAAGTACTTATTATATGCTGATAAAAATGTATGAATATAAAATAAGAAAATGCGTTAAAATGATTAGTTTATTAAATTAAAAGAATAATAATTTTATCTAGTAGCATTTTTGTTATTGAACTTAAAGCTTTTTAGTTAACAAAATAATTCACTCTTAAGTTTTGAAAAATAGAAAAAAAAACAAATAGGAATTTAATCAGTAGTATATATTATATATATATATATATATATATAAACAAGTTAAAATTTAAATATGAATGCATTCATATGTTAGTTATTCTGAAAATGCAAACGCTTTTAAAATGTGCGTGTCAACTATTGAACTAAAAAAGATATTAAAAATACTTTATAACTATTTTTATTTTTGGTAATAAAGTAATTCAGTCTTTTCAGTAAAGAAAAAATAATAATAAAAAAAAGAAAAACAATATAGGGATTTAATTCTTAATATATAGAAATAATAATTTAAAATATGAATTCATAGATATATAATTCATTCTGTAAAGGATTTCGATAACATATAACTTTTTTAACTTTAGGCGTTCTAACTCAAGGGTAAAGACTATAAAAATTTTTGGAACAATTTTTCTTTTATCACTAACGTTTTGAAATGATGAAAAAAGTAAGCTAGAATTCGAATAACATAGATTTAAAAAAATCTTACTGCGGTACACAATATTTTTGTCTATTCGGGTACATGTTTGAACTTTCTTTCATAGATTTTAAGCCTAGCTGCTTGTTTTTCAGCTCTCCTTCCATAATTAAATAGGTCGTTAAGGCAAGGTTTAACATTTTTGAATAATTTTAAGTCCATAAATCGCTCATTAGAACATAACAAATTTTTTTATGGATGAAATCTCCTATTGCAGTTTCGCAAAATGCGTAGAATAGCTGCTTTCAACGTTTCAGTAAATTGTGGATTAATGTGATATTAATAAATCAGTGTTTATATTAGCACCAATTTGATTCCAAGAGTTAGCATTAGTTTCAAATAGTCTTTTAGCCCATTAAGTGATACTAATGAGTATTGGCAGATATCAGAAATAATCCATTTTGTTAAAACATTTACACATGCCCTCCTGATTCGGTACAATAAGTTCATTTTCTTTTTGACTTCTTAACAATACACAGCACTTATCTTTGCTTAAATTTGGTAGCGTATTTTGATTATATTTATAAACAATTTTACACATTTTGCAAGCAGGAAAACTCCTTAATTCACCATCATTTTTATCTTTTATAAGATAAAAACAGTCCCTTTTTGTCCCCTTTTTCCACTAATTTTGTACACATTTTTTAAAATTTTTTCTTTTGTGTCAATACTACTCATATTAAATGCAAATTTTATCAAAAAAAATTTCAGTTAGTCACACACTGCACAATAAAAACTAATATGTTCATTTGCTTTACCAAAAGGTACTCTAAAATACTTATAGTACAACAGTGACTTGAAATAAAAAAACAAATAAATTTCTCATTAAATGCAAAACCAGAAATAACTGAAACAGTTTTTATGGGTATAGTGAGTGTGTAAAACACAGTAACACTCACTTTCTCATTTATACCAATACTCACAAGCATTTATTTTGAGTATACTTTCAATTCTACTTTTGCACGTCTTTATTAAGTATTCATATTATTTCAGCTAGTTATTTTACACATCCTAACTAAAAGCATTATTGTTGGTAATAACAGCATTCGGAATACGCCGATTTTACTATCGCTATTTTTGGAAATTATGATAACATTATCATAAGCAAAGACCATAAAAACTATCATTTCAGATTCGAAGACGATTATCACTTATGATAATTTTTATCAGCTATATGATACCGTTTTGATATCACTATAATATCGTTTTGTTTATTGGGTATAAATATTTACAATTTCTAGAACTTAATTTTGCTTGTGTATTTGTAAATAACACTTACAAAGGGAAAATTATATGTGTTCATTTTATTTAAATTTAATGATAAAATGAAATATTGTGTTGAAAAAGCCTTTTTTTATTTCTTTGAATTGTTTTGAATAAAAATATCAAAATATTCATTTGAAATTTTTCTATTTGAATATATTATTTTCAAGTAAAAATCGTAAAAATTTGTACTTTTTTATATTAAAAAAATAAATATGAATATTATTCAAGGTTAAAATATTCAATGATAAAAAAAAACTTGGTTATCTTTTTGTAAAATATACATATTTCACTTTTGATTAAATAAAATATTTTCTTTTTTAATTAATTTTGTTCAATCAGATACAAAATTATATGGAAATTCATTTGATTTGGTATAAATAGAAATCCTTAATATTTTTATTTAAAAATCAATAAATTAATTAATAAATATTTGAAATTAAAATCGAAATAAAATAAAAAGTGTTTTCATCCCAGCAAAAACTTTTTGGTTTTCGGCAATAACAACTACTTATTAAAGCAGTTTCTTGGTAATGAGGCGTCATTATTATTTGCCTACTCTGTATTACATTAATAAGTACTCAATAGTATAATAGCACAGTAATACTGCAATCACGTGGATGAGTTGGCTAGAGCGCCGGATTAACAACCAGAAAGCTGTTGGTTCAACCCCATTCTGAAGCTGTTAGTTTTTTATAACAAAATGTCTAAAAAGATATTTTAAACCAAATAGAGTTTTTGTTGCTTAGGCTGCCATGTGTGAGATGATGTACTGAGTAAGACGTTAGTCAGTAAAAACGAATGGTTAGTTTGTGTCCAAGTTCGAGTCTCACTGACGGCAAATTTTTTTTTGTTTTCGTACATATTTTTTAATACCCGTAGAGTCACAAAATTACTACATGAATTTGTGGACAAAAATAACTAGTTATTCAGGCAAAAAATAAGTAGTTTGTTTTTGTTTCCAATTATACCTGCTAGCTTACCAGGAAAGCAAAGTTTTTGCTTTGATATTTTATTTTATTCACAAGTAACTCTTAAAACAGATTTGTGGAAATGAGTATTAAATAAGTTGAACTTCGAAAATATTAACCATTAAAAAAATACTTCGTTGGGAGATTTTTTTATTCTAACACAACATTTTTTTTGAAACAACATCTCTCATCCAAGCAATGAATCTGTAAATGTTAGATATAAATGTTATATAAAACTAATCTACTTTTGTACTCATAAGTATATGAGATTATTTCTAAATACTATGTTTGATCCAAAAAAAGATTGTTTAAAAATTAGTAAGGTAAAATAAAACGATATAAATAAACGTCAAACTATTTATACTATTTTCAATGAAAAATCAATTAGAGTATATTTTTAAAAGTTTTATCATAAAAAAAAATTAATAACACAAAAATCCGAGATACAGTTTTGAACATAAAATACGAAAGGTACTAATTTTATTTTTATAAAATATTTAATTTTTTTATCTTAGAAATGGCGTTATACTTTCACATTATTTCATTTTTCATTAACTCAGTAAGATTTATAGTTTTGTTTTGTTTTTTTTTTTAATAAAAAATAACTATCATGTTCTTTTTTCTTATATCTATAGTATTAAAAAATTCGCAGAAATTAACGACATATTTCCACCTTACACTGGGGTAGAGGGTTCGTTACACAAAAAAAAAAAAAAAAAAAAAAAAACATTCCTCTTTTTTTTCAAAAACTCTTTATAAACTGTATTTATTATTGTACTTAAATTCTATTCTAACGAATACAACGACGAACAAAAAACCCATACTGGTCTCGCACTGATCTCTATTAAGCCGTCTGTGGCAGAATCACGGAGACTAATATAATTTTATTAACCTAGGACAAGTATTTTGAAATTGGGTAGAACGACAAATCACAAAATAAACTTTATTTTTCTGACGGAAGCATAACTCCCTCTCAGAATAAATAATGTCCTACCCCGTCGACAGCCATAGACTAACTCTCCGCCTTCAGTTACACTCCTTTTATAGTGTAGATCACTCATGTAAACATACACATACATATTAACAAACATGATCAAAACTTACAGCTGTTTACATAAAGTTGCTTTTCTTAGTATTTTGACACCTGTAAATGTGGTATTTTAAAATAACTAAATTAATTATTTCTGAACAATAGACGATGTTCTTAAATTAAAGTGATTATATATAAAATTAGCAATAATATATAAATTATTTTACCATGTAACCAAGAAACAAATGTTAGTAACTTTTGGTCATCACAAATTCCTGGGAAATTGAATTTTTTGTTCCCGTTTTCCGGGAAAAGAAATATTTTTGGAAGCCCGAAATCCTAATCACTAGGTACTACAGCACATTTACAAAATTTTACAAGATTTCCTTATTAAATAAAACACAATTAGAATTTGTATAAAAAGCGGAAATAAATTATTTACTTAGTATTCGCGGAGCATATTTTAAAGCTATTATAATTGTAAATTCTACTTTTAGATGTAGTCTTTCATTTATTCAATTGTAAATCTACGCTCGTTCTGGTAACCATTGCCTACATTCAAAGAATATTACATCTGCTCGTTTCTAAGTATGAAAAAAAAAAAACGTTTACTTTTTTTACTTGGCTTCGTTTTAGCTTTTATGTACCTTTTTAACAACGGTAATTTTATGTAAAACAAATTTAATTTCATCACCATTTTCCTTTTCCTTTTTATTTGTCTGAGATTCGCATCATCTACAACTTCTTTTTTGTAAAAACATGGAAATGTAAAATAACAAAACCAGTAGGTAAAACTGTAGCCACAGGAAATTCAAGCCAATTTAAATTGAATTTAAATTTAATAAAATTTGATTTGATTTGCTTTTTTACATTTTTACCTTAACTTTGATTTACTTAATACTTGCAATGATGCTAAGCAAAAACCAATATTAAAAGTTAAATACATTCTGTTGAAAGGTCAAATAAAAAATAGAATTATTACATATGTTTTCCTTTGATTGGTATTTAATTTTTAAATTCTGCAAGATAAAGAATGGTTTATGCGACTAGAGAGAGACTGTTCTTGAGTCTTTTATTTGTCGGTATTAAATGGTTTTTTTTTATTTTGAGTGCTTGCAGTTTAACAGATTGAGAAAAAAAAAATATATAAATAAACAAAAGGAAATTAAAATTGTTTTATTAATTTTCTCATTGAATGATATAAACATCCTGTCTTTTGTCCATGTAATAAAGAACGTCTTAAACGTTTAATTACCATTTGACACTATTTGTTTCTAAAACTTAGAGTTTAAACAGATAGAGCAGGTTTTTTATATGAATGCCATTTCTTTTGACCATATATTTTGTTTATCTCTTAGAAGATTATTTAGTGGCAAAGAAATAGATAAATAATTTTCTTACTTTAAATCTTTCTTCTCTTTTAACCCTTTAGTAGTTTTTTTTTATTTTTGAGGAAAGAAAATTTTATTCAATGCAAAAATTATGTGAGATTTAGAAAGTCATAATTTTATTTTCCATGATTTTTAATAGTTTTTTTCTTTTTTTTTAAATAAATAGTGCGCATTTGTATGTAGTTTTTCTTCTTATATCTATGTTGAAATAATGGGCTTAAAATTCTGTGGTTAATCATTTGTTTGTAAAGAATTATCGCAGAAATGTAAAAACAAATCAATAATTTTTCTTATTTTCTCAATCATAGTATTTTTAATAACATTATAACTAAACACACTAATCCAGCATATCTTTACACAGAAAAAATGACTTCATTATATTTTTCAATTAACATAGTAGTTTCATTCTACGCCAAAATTTCATTAATATGTTTATTCAAGTAAGTTTTTTTCTCATTTAAATTTTTAATGTATTCAATCACTAATTGATTTAGTAAATTTTTTAATTTTTCCCATTTTTATTTTTTTATCATTTTGGTTGAGAGGTGCAATTTTAAACAATTTTTAATTGAATGAATTATTATGGTAATCGATGACTATTTTTGTGTGTGTTAGAGATATCCACAAAAAACGGTAATGAGGTCCTTACTATTTTAAAATCTAATATAAATTTGGTATCGCTTTTGTTACCAGTGTTGCCAGAAGGTGAGAAAAAAGAGGCTAAATTGTACTTTAAGAAGAGTCAGAAAAGGCTAAATGTCCCAAAAAATAAGGGCAGAAAAAAGCTAAATTTTTTTTAATTTTTTTTCTCATTAGCTGTTGACATTTTTTTTAAAGATATAATGTATTAAATCCTTTAAATCAAACATATAACCGCTGCTAACAAAATTACCCAATAAAAAATGGATCACAAATTTTCGATACAAATTTGTGTCATATTTCATACCAAAAATTTCGAAATGTTTTAAAGTGATTTGTCATTTCTAAATTATAATTCCTTTCTGATTAAAAATTTCTAAATTTATTACGAAATTTACCGAACATTTTTTTTAATTATATTTATAAATAGTTTCTATGGTTAATGAAGCTTATTAAAAAATAATTATAATAACTGATTAAGTAAGTCCGTATAATGAGTTAAATTATATTTGATTTGAATAATGAAGCACCGCAGGCGAAAAATTTTATAAAATATAAATAATCTCGATTCTTTTGTGCAAATTAATACACAAAAATTCTTAAAAAATTCTGTAAAAATTAAATTAGCAAAAGCAAATAAAAAAAATTGTCTACTCTGTTGAAATACTAAAATTTTTGCCTTTCTGAAGCAATTTTAAGAATCGAAAAGCTAGAAGCTAAAAGCAAAATAAAAAGTCTATATTTAGCCTTAAAAAAGACAACTGGCAACACTGGTCTATACATTGAATGAAGAAGATACATTATCATTATTATACCATTTCTTTTGAGTATATAAATACATATATATATATATATATATATATATATATATATATATATATATATATATATTTGTATCAAACATTCTCCCACAATCATTTACTTAGTTAAACTTTCACCGTATTTTTAGTTTCTGAAATAAATTTCTGTAAATAAGTGGCACTTGAAACAATAGACTAATTTTATCATATCCGATAATATACAAAATTTGTAATAAGTATGAAAATAATTTTTTAATATTCTGTGTAACAAAAATGCACAGTGATTCAATTTGAATCAACCGATTTATCCTATATAGAAATCATAGCTGAAAAAATTTTGTATATATTCTTTCACCAGTTCAACATGCAAACACTTATATATATACACCTATATTTCTTTTATTATCAATTGCATTGAATTTGGCACAGCAATAAAATTCGCAAATAAAAAAAAGTAATAAAAATAATAACTGGAATGTCTCTTTATAATAACAAATATGACTGTATTATTATAGGAAAAGTTAATATTGGATGCCTTACATGTTACCTTACACCGTTATGTACTAGCACACAAAATCGGGAAGGGGACCTATATTTTACTAAATTGAAAATAAAATATATATATACAGAATAATACGTTGATACTGACACCTAGATGATTTTATGCACTTTAGGGCGATTCTTGGAAATGAGTTTATTTGGGAGCTATGGTAAATTATGGACCGATTCTCATAAAATTCGGCAATGTTGCTTGTACTTACATAAAACTTATTTGTGTCAAATATTAACTTGATGCTAAGATTCCTATGGGATCTATGCACGTTCAAGTGATTTTCGAAAGAAGGGTTCATATGGGAGCTATGGTGAAATTGTGGACCGATCTTCATAAAATTTGGTACAAAGATTTATACTTGTACAGAACTTCTTTGCACTGTATTTCATTAAAATATTCTTATTTTTAAGGCATTTTTGAGTGTTTAAACGATAAACTGTAACATTTGTATGGGGCTAGGTGAAATAATGGACCGATCACAACCAATTTCATTAGGCTTCGTCCTTGTATCATAAAAGTTCCATGTGCCAAATTTCATCCAGCCAGATGGATGGACATCTTTAGATAGATTTAAAAAAGTGATTCTGAGTCGACTGGTATACTTTAAGGTGGGTGTTGGATAACACTTTCTTTGCATTACAAACATCAGCACAAACACATAATACCCCAATCACTATGGTGGTGTAGGGCATAATAAAGACTGCGCACGAAAAAATCCGCACACATTTTAAGGCTTATAAATTTTACTGTACGTGAAAAGAATTAGTATCGTTAACTTGTTTATATTTGACATTATTCTCAGTAACTATGTGCTAAATTTTGTTTTGATAATATAATTAGTTTTCTAAAAATAACAATTTAACAAAATTCATGCAAACGAATAATTAAAATTTATAACAAAAATACATGCCGTCCATATAAAATAATTGCTAGGAGTGCAAATGAGTTGTGAAATTCTGAGTTATAAAATACACAAAGGGTACATGGCAGTGATAATAACTGTGTTTTTCATTATTGTACTAAATTTAATAAAAATTTGTATTTCTTGGGTCGTAATTGTACTAAAATGTTAGGTAATAACTTCTTCTGTAGAAAACTTTAAAACATATTTTGATGTAAGTACAATATCTGTCGAAAATATCCCTTGAGTCTTTAAACAAATTAAACAAATACGTTTGTGAATACAGCATGTTTCAAAATTGATAAGAGTGTTAAATGAAGACTTAACAACAGAAAGAATACTTGTAATTATATTCAGATTTGTATGAATTCTATTTAAAAGAAAGTTCTGAAAAGTTTCAGCAAAAAGTTGTGAAGTAAAAACCCAGTAAGAAATGAGTTTCGAACGCAGCAAGTAATGTAGAAAGAAAAAAAAAAAAAAGAAAAAAACAGATATCGCTTCAACATTCCCCTACGAATGGCATGAATTTTGTATGGCGAGTTTCCGGTTGGAAGAAAATTTTTAACATAAAAGCGCTTTCTCTCTCTCTCTCAATGCTGAAAAAGAAGCAAATATTTTAGGTATAGTAAACACGTAGATGTATATTATTTTTGACCCTATAATTGCAAAGTAATTCGTTTACTCCAGTGCTTCGTAGCAAATGTCACGTTAGTGCATCGAAAAACTTGAAAATTTTTTACTGATAAGGAAAATTTTATATACAAATTAAAATTTTCTTTATTGAGTAACGGAAAGCGAAACATAAGTCTCTGTATTTATTAAAAAATGTCCGAGTTTAACTTAATAAATGCATATCAAAAACCTTTCTAGAATATTTAGGTTTGAGAATATCTAAATGATTCTAACTTCTATGCTTATATTTAGCTGCATTTAAGAAAATTTTAATTAATATTCTAAAATGTTTGTTAAACTGACCAATAATCTTTTTAAGAGAGAAAAATATTATAACTGTATTAAATTAATCACTGGAGAACTACTGTACCTTTGACAATAGAATTGTACTAAAACGATTACAATTGTACACAATTTATCATCCCTAGTACATGATCACCGAAAGGAATCCTGATAACTGAACAAAAATTTGAAATTTGGGGCAGAATCGAAATTTTTTGGAAATAAATCTGTAACTTTTGATCGGCAAGTTGGATTTTCATGAAATTTTGTACAGGCGTAGCCGAGGAGCGTACGATGTTAAGTTTGGAAGGGGGGCACAACAAACCCCTCACAGGGATAACTTTAAGATAAAAAACAAGCTCTATAACTCAATTGGTCATGGTACACACCCTCCCGAATTTGACCCATTTTATATGAAAGTTTTGATTTTAGACTATATTTTCTCAAATCCCAAAGCACGAATCAACAAGAGGAATATGTTATAAGAATCTTCAATATGTTGTTAAAAGTTTTAAATCAAAATCTATGGGACTTCTGAAAAATGTGGATTCTATAGCCAAAAATTTAAAAAATCCCATTTTTGGGAATTTTCATTAGTTTTTTGGGATTTCAGGAAAACCTTACACCTGATTGAAATTTGGTTAACGCGCTTTTATTTACATTAATAAGATCCATATTTCTTGCAAATTTCATTAAGATATCTTTATAAACAAATATGTTATTACAATTAAAAAATTTGTTTTTTCTCCAAAAACCCCAAACCTTTTGTTTGGTTTATTTCTAAATAGCGAAAGAAATTTTAAAAATATGTATTCCAAATAAACTTATCCTTTAGTGTATATAATTTCCGATCTTTTGCAAAAAGATTCAAGTCAATATCATACCCAATTTCAGAAATATGCGTCTTTAAATTTTTATATTTCCAATTTATTGTACATATGACTATATTTTTACAAACTTGCAACTTTTGCCTTTAGCTTTGCGTGAATAATTACTAGACAATTATGAATATTTCTGTATATTTTTAATAATATCTATACACAAAATATTTTTATAAAAATAATTAATAAATATTTTTTTATTTTTAATAGGGTTGCCACATTTCCCAAATTTAAGTAAATCTTTATCCTTTTCTAAGCATTCATATATTTCTAAAAATGAATTTAAAATAAGAAAACAAACAAAAAATGTCTATTTTAACTTATTAAATATTATTATTTTTGGTATTTATCATCTTCTTTAATAAATATTCTATTTCTAATACGATTTTTTATTACTAATTTACATTTAATTTATGTAGACAATTTTTCTAATATTTTAAACTTATGCTACTTATTTTCTATAAAATAATCTGTTTATCTGTATATATATCTAAAAGATAATAAAGGTCCTTCAAGTCTTCAGTATTTTGAGTTGATAAAGGCTCATAATAAATCCAACATTTTCTCATTTTGGAGAAAATACAAATTTTTTTATTGTAATAACATATTCTTAAAATATATTCCGCTTATCGATTCGTGCTTAGGGATTTGAGAAAATATGGTCTAAAATCAAAACTTTCATATAAAATGGGTAAAATTCGGGAGCGTGTATACCATGACCAATTGAGTTATAGGGCTTATTTTCGATCTTAAAGTCATCTCTGTGAAGTTACCTTTCGGAAAAGTGTAAACTTATTATATATTGCTAAAGAAAATTTTATTTTAGATAAAAAAGAGTGTAGATACTTTTTCGGCTAAAAAAACACAAAAAGTCGTCTTTTTTGCAATTTTCAAATTCAAAATCGTTTATTTTAGGACTCGGTAAAGGTATCGACTTCAATTTTTTTATTCAATAGATAATTTTGTTCTTTAACTAGCTAAGAAAAAAACTAATAAAATCGGTCGGAAATGCTAGGATATATATGAAAAAAACTGGACCAAGAACATGCAAAATTATGATGCTTAAAATTTCAAACGCAAATAACTCGAAAGCTATAAGAGATAAATAGGACATGTAAGCATGTTTTTTATAGGTCTTATCAGGGCCTACAACAATATGTAAAAATATTTGAAATTTTATGAGAAACAAAAATTTTGCAAGCGATTAAAATTTTTTGTGTCAGAGGTACCTAACTTTGAGCCCCCTTAGCTCCGTCCCTGAGGGGTTTGTTGTACCCCTTCCACAGTTAACATTGTACACTCCTCTGCTACACCTATACAAAATTTCATGAAAACCCAACCAGCCGATCAGAAGTTACAGATTTATTTCCAAAAAATTTCGATTCTGCCCCACTGTGGACTGTAGGGTCGGAGACAAAATAATACGTATTTTAAGGGAAAATCTCTACATCTCTGGATGAAGTGCGACTCATTTATTAAATTGTTCAGTATCTTTTTAAAAAAGGTAACTTGTAGATCCACAAAGTGAAAAAAGTTCCTAATAGTAATGCTAGAAAAGTTGTGGAGACAAAGGAGAGGACGAAAATTATTAAGATTATTTTTTTATTTTAGCAATATGAATGCACTTAAAGGGTAAGATAGAGTTCCATATCGCTAGATGCTATGGAAAATGTAGCGGATAAATATCATATAAAAAAATTCTTTTAACACACAGTAATATACACAAATGAGTACTCTCTATTATTAGAAAGCACGGTTAACTCTACTTTTTCTGCATGAAAAGAAAAAATTTAGTTGTAGTGACCAACGCAAGTTTCTTATATTATAACACCGAACCTTGTCTATTTATATTTAATCATATATAAACTGAATGGGAATTATATTGAAGTTAGAAAACAAATATTAAAAAAAAATTATATATTTAAAAACAAAAAAGTATTGAAGTTTTCCACTAAGTTTGTGAAAAGGATTATTATATATAAAAGGATTATGTTATATTTATTTGTAACATTTTATTGTTATGGGAATAATAATATTAACATCATTTAAAAACAGAATATGGTTTAAGAATAAGGAAAAGGACTGCAAATATTTAATTATTTTGGAAATAATGATATGTTTTATATTAACAAAATTTTGTTTCTGGTAAAAATATTTAAAAACATGTAATTTTTGCAGCCAATCATATTAAAATTATTATTGAGTGTAAACATTAAATGACAAAATTTAATCAAAATCATTGTTATCATGAACACAAAGTTATTAAAATTCAATAAAATTAACAATGAGAACATAATATTATTGTAGTGATAATGCTGTTTTTTCTCTGCGTGTTTCTTTCGTATCTCATCATCACAACTGCTGAGCTGGTATCAAACAAATGGTGCTGCTATGTACGAAGGGAGAATAATCCCCTAAACTCTCCAAAACTTAGTCCATTTGAAATGTATTGGACAATAAAAAAAATTTAATGAACTCTTAAAGCTGAATAGTCTTTAAAAAGCAGTGGACCCATTCCAACAAAAATAACGGAAAAAAACAATAAAGCTTATATTTAAAGTGTTCTAGAAGATATAAAATATTTTACATACAGAGAAAAACAACATTATCACTACAACAGTGTTATTTTCTCATTGCTAATTTTCTTGAATTTTAATAACTCTGTGTTTATGATAACCATGTTCTTGTTTAAATTTTGTCATTTAATGCTTATACTCAATAAAGCTTGTAATATGGTTGACTGCAAAAATTATATGTTTTTAAATATTTTTATCTGAAACAAAATTTTATTAATATCAAACTATCATTACTTCTACAGCCATTATATACTTGCTGTCTTTTTCCTTGTTCTTAAACCATATTCTATTTTTAAACATTACTAATATTATTATTACAATAAAACATTTCAAATAAATATAATACTTATACTTTCCACAAACTTAGGGGAAAAATTCAATACTTGTTTGTTTTTAAATATATTTTGCTTTTAATGTCTGCTTGTTCATTGTTTATATATGAATAAATATAATTAGACAAGGTTTGGTTCTTTTTCCAGCAATATAAGATGTTGATTAACTACCACTAAAATGTTTAGTTAAAAAAGCATATTTCGCATTTGAACTACATAATTGTGGTACAAATTAATATAATTAATAAACAAATAATATGTAAATATTTTTTTTTTTTTTTTGCCTAATGAGCACTATTCTTTTTTATTTTCAACACAATATATATAAAAATAATTTAATATATGGTAAGATGGAATAATAATATAACAAAATGAAATAATAGCTTACTAAGATTGGATAACCAGATGATAACATGGGATACTATGATAAAATATAATCATAATATGACAATGTATTATAATAATATAATAAGATAGAATAATAATATAATTTTTTAATTTTATATATATAATATGTAAAACTAGAATCATAACATGAAAAAACAATCCATAAAAACGGACACAATATGACAAAATGGAATTTTAAAAATTATTAATTATAATCATTTATATTTTTCGCCATGTTCCCATGTTCAAATCATAATATGTTGGCCTTAGATTATGGACACTGCAACTATGTTTTGTCTTTGCGCATAGCCGTTTTACAATTGTTAAACGTAGGTATTTAGAAACATATTTAGTTATATTTTGTTATAGTTAACGATGTCGAAATATTTTTAATATTTTTTTTAATCGGTTTAAAAACGGGTATTTTTTTCTTTATATACAAATTCAAAAAGCTTTTAGACGAAATTGGATAAAAATAAAAATATTGTATTGTAACTCATTACGCGTGATACGAAAATCCAAAAAATTGCAGATTTTTTGCGATTTGAAAAAAATATATGTATTTAAAAAAAAAAAAAATTCATGGAAAATTTCATAACAATAAGTAAATAAAGTTAAAGTGATTAAATTTTAAAATAAATGTTTTATCAACTGAATTATGTGCATTATTTAAGAAGAGAACTATATAGAATTTTCGGAAAATAGTTAAAACAAAATAGTTATAAGACCTTATCACAAACGTGACCAGGTCTTATACGAGAGCTATAGTCATTTATATTATCTTTCTGAAATTTGGCTCTAAGATAAATACTTAAATGAGATTTATTTTTACTATATACTTTATATTTATGTGATTATTTATATAGGAATTATGAACAAAAATATAATTCCAGGTGGGATTCCAGTATGGGAGGTATGGTCAATTTTGGACCGATCCTCATCTGTGATTAACGATTTTTGAATACGGATATATTTATGATGTTTATGGACAGTTGACCTACTTTATTGTATTACGTAATTGGTCCAGAATAGGCTCAAGGACTAGATTACCAGAAATTATGCTTTATGACGCATGGACAGCCGAACGAACAGAAGTTTATGCTTAAAATTAAAAATTTAGAAAGTGTGTTTTGATGTATTAATGAGCTAATTATTGCAACAAAATTGCAAACCAAACGCTGTACACCTGTATTACATAGGCACGAAAATTTTCTAAAAAAAAAAAATAAAACAGCGAAATTTTGCGTAACTTTTCACCAGATAGTAGTATGGTAACTAGTTATACAAGATATAAATTTTCTAAGTCTTGTCTCTGGTTAATGATTTGAATCTAAAAGAATTATGAATGCAAATCTAAAATAAATTAGCAAATCCAAGAAAGCTTCAACTAATTTTTTTTTTTTAATTTTTTAGATTCAAATGGTTAAATGACCTAAAATTTTGAACTTCTTAGTTATTCTTTAAGGTCTATTAAGATCCAATACCGTTTTTTAAATCCGTTTTTGTGGCATTAAAACAAACTTTAGAAATAAAAGGTACCTAAATTAGGTTTCGAAGAGATTCGAAAATTTTTTGTTAAATCCTCATATGTTTATATAAAAGCCAGCATATCTATATTCTATTTCTTTGGAAAGGGAAATTCAAAGAAATTTTTAAAATTTAAATTTACTTTCAATTAAACAAACATAAAAGTATATAAACAACTTTTGAATTTATTTGAATGTATGTTTTACAATATTTAGATATGTATGTGTATATGTATAATTGCTAGGGTATACATTCGAATAACGTTCGTGAGAATAATTGAAATAAAACGAATATTTCGTTTTTAATATTTTTAGCATATTTTTAACTATTTATATGACTATGAATATAAATAGTTAAAAATATGCTAAAAGAAGTATAATATTGAAAAGAAAATATTCGTTTTGTTCCAATTATTCGAACGAACATTATTGCATACAAACAATTCATGGATATCTATATGGACTTCAGTTTTCAGTTTCGCGAAATTTGGAAAACTCTCGAATTTTCACTTTCTAAAAACCTAAAATAATCTGAAAGTATTTAATTTTAAATAACAATATTTCTGGCAAGACTTTTTTGAATCCAATGATCTAAACGGCATCTTAAATGTGATTACATCAGCCTCAATACGAATATTTCACAATTGAAAAAGATTTTTGAAAAATAGGTTTTAATGCAATTGCATTTTTAAATGCATTTTCTGCTGAATATGCTATTTCATTTTTTTTTAGCATATTTAGAAAGTAGACAATTTTTAAATTTAAATAAAAATACAACTTTTTTGAGACGCAAGTATCTAATATGCAGAGTTTTGCTTTTTCTAAAACACATTCACATTTTTTCGTATAAAAATTATTTTTGTCTAGTATTAGTTTTAAGATATGTAGGGAATTACATATTTTATTTAAAAAATGTTTTGTGTTACTTTTTAAAAATTATTGAAAATAGTAAACATTTATGAGCTTGATAAATTAATATTAGAATTTATAGTAAACAAAATAGTTTTAAATACACTTAAAGAAAAAAATTCAAATTTAATGAATTCACAATTGTCTAAAATGTATCCATAAATTGCATTTTTATTTTGCAAATATCTTTTAATGACTTATAGATTTGGGCATCATCATTGAAACTGAAATTTTTTTATAAGTGATGTTATTGATGGGTACAACGCATCGTACGTAAATGTTGCAAAATGGTCAATAGATCTTATCATAAACAGAAAGCATTCAAATCTTAGGTTTTCTATCAAGAAAAACTAACACATGATGTTTAACGTCGAAATGGAAATCTTTACCTAACATGGTCTCAAGGTTTCTTAATTTATAAATGCGTCAATCATGCATTATTTGATTAAAGTTGCCAACACTCTCGGATAGTTTTATACAATTTTTGAAAAACTTATGTAACACCTTGAAACCACTTTATGTGACCATTAAAGAATTTAGTAAATATAACGTGTTTATGAAAAACGTTTAAAAGTTTTAAATACTTTTATATTACAAGATACATGATAAATTCTGTAAACATGTAAAAATATGGTATAAATGCCTTCTCAGTTTTTTTTTATTTCGTGTTTCTTTTTCATTCTTAAAGGACTTTAAATTTTTGAAGTATGCACGAAGTTTATTTTTTTAATTTTACTACTTTATAATTCATATTATATAGTGATATGGATATCAAATGAAAGAGAAAAATTTTGGCATTATAACATTTTCTTTAAACAATCCAAATAAAAGTTGCAAAAAAAAAAATTCTTTCAATATTTCATCCTTTAATATCCTTGAAAGTCCAACAGATAATTTCCATAATACTATATGTTAAAGACGCAAAATATTCAGTTTCAAGTACCAAATTTTTTTTTGGTTTTAAGCATACTAATTTTGATATTATTTGGATTATATAAAAATATATATTTGAAAGTTAAAACAGTGGTAAATTATCTATTTGCACTGGTGCATATTTCTATAAAAGCATTTAAAATTTTTGTTTTTCTTTGGTATATTTGTTTCTCTTAACCAAAAACAATGTTGTGTTGTTACAACAACACGCGGTATAACGGTATATTTTTATGTAAGAAATATTTGTTTTTTTTTTTTTGTCTTTAATTTAGTAATCTGAATATATTGGTGATCATTTCAGTGGAATATTTCTATAAACGCAGTCGAGAAAATTTTGTCTAAAAAGTTATTGCAAAAAAAAAAAAAAATATTAAAAAATTTTAACAGTTGTAGTTGTTTGTTTCAACAACATCTCTGTTTACTGGAAATATTTTTGTTTTAATTGGGAAATTTCATCAGCTTAAAGAATACCCAAAGGAACTTTTCTTACAGATCAGGAAAAAAAATCAAATTAAATTTTTTCATGATCAAGGCTATTCTAACAGAGAAATTGGACGAAAAATTAAAATTTCGGAAGGAGTTATTAGAGGCTTTTTCTGGAGACAGAGTAGAAATACGGAGTGCGGAAATCAACAAAAGGTAATCAAAAATTAACAAAAAGTCAAATTAATCAAATAAAAGAAGAAACCACCCGCAATAAATTAAATGCTACACAAATTAAAAATAAACTTGACCTTCCTGTCATTTCCAACATGTTTCACATATTTTGCGTACTGAAGATAACATAAAATGGAATAAACCAAAATTTAAGTCAATGTTAAAATAGCATCATAAGGAAAATGAAATGAACAGATGGGTGGACTAAAGTAATCATTTCTGATGAAAAGAAATTCAATTTGGACGGTCTCGATTCATATTCTTGCTATTGGCATTATTTGAGGTAGAAAGATATTCATTGGTTCATTTGTTTAAGTGCGTGTATAGGAAAATGTCATAAAAAATTACACTAAACTTCTAAAATTACAATAAAAAAAATTTAATGGACATTTTAAGTTTTATTTTATTAATTTTTTAAGTGAAGTTAATAAGAAATATAAAAAATTAATTTGTGGCACTTTAATTATTTTTTAGCTCTATTTTTGGTATCTTGATGAAAAAAATTTATGTGCGTTTATAGGAATATGCACTAGTGTATATTTATTTAACTTTAAATTCATTACTTATAAATTTAATCTGAGAAAAGATAGTGGGCTCTTATTTTTATATTAATTTTTGTAAGTAATTAAAAAAAGCTGTTAGTTAAGTTAAGAGCAACCATATAGTACCCTAAATCATCATGTATGCATGTTCAAATTATTTTCGGGAGAGGTACTCATATAGAAACTATGATCATATATGGACCGATAATTGTTATAATTTATATTGCAGTTTATACACTTATACAAATCTTATTTATGTCAAATTTATTTCAAAATCCAGCATTTTGTAAAATTTATGTGTATTAAAATGATTGTCTGAAATGAATCTTATAAGGTAACTATGTTAAATCATGGACCCATCCACTTGAAATTTGTTAATACCATATATAGTTATATAAATTTTTTAATATGTTGCATATCTAGAATCACAAAATAAATTAATTAAATGCCATTTATATATTTTAACGTGATATTCTGAAATTGGTTTTGTAATTGGAGATATGGTCAATCAGTGACCGATCTTTGCGAGATTTATATATAAAATAATTGTGCCAAATTTTATTTCGATAATAACATTTTTTATTTCGATAATAAAATTTTTTCTCGGGAGGGTGCCTTGGAATCTATCTTCAGATATGTACACAAGCTCTTGAAATTTTAGTGTTCGAATAATGCCAAAAGAAAACATTCTTTTTGCAATTTTCATAAAATTATTTACGATAATTGTGACCACTGAAGCGATTCTCTGGGAAACGTTTGTATGGGGACAAGGTAAAATGATTGATCTTTTGAGTCATTTTCTATAAGCTTCGTCCTTAAGTCTAAAAAACGTTAATTATTATTAAATAATATATACTGGCAGAACATTTTTTAAATTTTATAAATTTTGAACTGTTGAAGCTAACACGACAAAATATGAGATTAAGAAAATATTTTCTGATGTGATTAAAATGATTATAATTTCAGAATGATTTGTTTGAAAATTTCAAGGATATTTTAGGATAAAATACTTGAAGGAAATTTTTGACATTATAAGGCCCTGAAAAGTTGAAAAAAAAATAATTTTGCTGGAATTTCTGAATTCTATTCTATAATTTGATGCCCATATCGGCACTATAGAGCAAGTGACAAATTTTAAAGTAATTTATAAAAAATTAAAATTTTTCAAATTTAAAAGTTTTTTTAAAATGATTTTCAAACACTAAATGAAAAAATGAGTACGCAGTCGAATCATAAAATGTATCTGCTTTTATGTGTATATGGTTTCGTTCGTGTGGAAAAATCCTGTTGTATAGTGCTATATTTAAATTCTGAAAATTTCCTAACCATTTCCAAACGTTTGAACTACAACTCTAAAACAAAACTAAAGAGTTTGGAAATGAGATAATTGGAAGATTATTCGACAGAGAAACTGCGAAAAATAATGATAGAGGAATCTTTTGAAGCGTCTAATGGCGATTTGCTGTCAGAGCTGAATGTAACAATTAAAACTGTACAAAAAAATATTTTTTAAAATTAAATTTTATAAAAACTAAAAAAACGAAATCGGTTTAAGTCAAGTCATTTAAATGCTATTCTTTTTATAAAAAAAAAATATCCGAGTATTTTAAGTAATTTCCTTAAACATACAATTTTTTTATATTAATACAAGCAAATCTCTATTTATATATCATTTAAATAATTTTTAATTTAATATTGTTTTTATGTTTAACACACACAGAGTATATTTACAAAGAATACGAGTATTAACTTTAAGTTGTTTTTGTTTTCATTTTACAATAACATGTTTGAAAACAACAAAATTTTCATTATTATTATACATTTTAAATTATTCGTACAATTCGAATAATCTTTAATGGACGATGCAATAATTCGAATAAATCAAATATCTTATTCGAATTATTCATTTTGTTCGAACAATGAAAAAATCGAACAATTTGGATCCCCTAATAATTGCCAACCTAATGAACGTTATACAAAATATTACTATTATTAATGTAAAGATGCTGATTTTGTTATTGTTGTTGTTCGCTTATAAATGTTATTATTACTGTTTTGTTTAATGAAATAAACATAATTGAAATGAACACTTGGTATTTTGAAATTATTGTAGCATATTTAATAAGGTTAGAACTACATACATACAAGAAGCAGCAATGATCAAATGGAAAAGTGAAAAAAATAAACAAGTAAAAAAGCCCGACCATATGATACCCTACACCATTTTATATGTGCACCAAAATTCGTATAGGTGTCTTATACTAAACCTGTGGCCAATTATTTCATTTAGCTTTCTACACAATATCTAGTCTAAGGAGTAAGAATTAAACGAAATTATTCACGATGTAATTTTTTTCTAATTTTTTGTTGACTATGTTAATTAAATTTGGTTTTTTATTTTTTTTTCAAACACTTGATGTCTACAAATTTTCTGAATTTTCTTTTCGATTATAAAAATTTTAACAATTTTGAGATCTACGGTCATGTATTAGTTATATCAAATATAAATTTCCCCTCTACACCTATTTTTAATACCTAATTTTTTCATGGCTTTATGAGAAATTATTAATTTTTACATATGTAAATACTTTTAGGGGGCTATATTAAATTTTTGTTGCGCCATTTCTTGTCTATAAAACATGAGTGAAAAATTTGTTCTACCTATTATCTAGAAAAATTTTTAAGTTAAAAACTCCACAGAGAAGCATAGTTTCTTTGGTCATCAATGGGTTAAAATTGTGACGTGATGGAAAAGTTTCATTTAACTTTCTTCATTATATCAAGCCAAAGGAATAATAATTTATCAGAAATATTCACAACATAAATATATCTTTAAATTGCGACCTATACTTTGTTCGCAATGTTTATATGGGCAGCCTGTCCACCAACCAGACGGACGGACATTGTTAAATCGACCCAAAAAGTGATTCTGATTCTGGGGGTTTAGTTAACTTTTTTATGCTTTACAAACATTAGCATGTGTAGGGTATTAATAATAGTAAAGGGAAGAGATGATAAACAAATAAAAGCTTTATGTTAGTTTTAAAATTTAACCCTTAAATTATCTTTGGGTCTATATATGTTTGATATTCTATTTTTATTAAATTCCTACAATATTTTTATGGAACTGCCTTGTGTAATCTCAGAATAATATAACGAATTACCTATCAGTTGTTTCTAAAATTTTTATTTCAGTTAAAGCAAAACAATTTGTTCGATAACTTGACCAGGGTACGAACTCAGGACTTTAAGCCACAAATCCATGGAATACACTACTAACATATTGCCTTTATATAAAAACTTAAACAACAATTTCAAGCCAAATAATATCTTTTTGAGAGTGTATGCATTAATTCAAATCGTTTTACACTAGGCTGCGTTAATATTATATTTTTCAAGAGATTCATCTTTACAACTATGTCAGGTGAAAGCTGAAACGTAAACAACATAGTTTTGATATGATATTAAATTTAACTTCATTATTCTTCGAATGTTGGAGACTTTTTTTGCGTTGGTGATTTTTTTGCATATTGCCATTTTTTTTTAGTTTTTTTTTCATTATGCATTAATTTTTATATCGTACACCATCATAGTTGGTTGGGGTATTATTCGTTTGTGCGGAAGTTTGTAGTAATGTACAGACACAGAATTACTTTCTGAGTCAATTCGTTCATGTCCGACTGTCCGTCTAGCTGGCTCTCCATGTAAACTTTGTGCGCAAAGTACAGTTCACAATTTTAAAGACAATTCAATGAAATTTGACAAGTGTATTTTTATTTTCTACAAGGACAAAGCTTACTGAAATTGCTTATGACCACTCAATTATTTAGCTTAGCTCCCATACAAATGACTTCCCGGAAAGGGGAGACATTCTATTTATCTTTATTCAAAACAGAAATATATTTATGAAATTTCACACAAATAAATTTCATTAAGGGTAATTTCACAAAAAGCCCTCTTCCGAAATTAATTCAATGTACAAAAATTCTATTTAAATCATAGTGCTAATATTAACATTATATTTGATACCCAGCAAAAACTTTTTAGTTTTCGACAACTACTTATTAAAGTAGTTTCTTGGTAATGAGCCGTCATTATTATTTGCCTACTCGGTATATATAAATAAGTACTCAATATATATAAGTAAGTAATTAATAGCAAAATTTTTTTTGTTTGATTTTTATGTTCGTTTAGCTAGATATTTTTGAGTGCAATTAGAGTCTAAAAATAACTACATGAATTTGTGGATAACTCGAACAAAAATAACTAGTTATTCAGGCAAAAAATAAACAGTTTACTTTTGTTTCCAATCGTACTAGCTACAGGTTTTATGTAAGTAGACAGCAAAGTGCTAAATTTTTTGAGAATTGGCCTATAATAAGCAACAGCTCTCATATAAGACCCAATGCTGTGAATAACCTTAAAGTGCACAAACCTTATGTAAATGTTAGTACTAACATAATATATACATTAGGGTGATCCAAAATTCTTTTTTGCGAGCAACATTTAAATGTATCCAAAATTATGAATGGGGACATCATTTAGAACATTTTGCCTAATTTCAACTTTCTACGATGATTGGACAGAATTCTACGCCTCCACTTATCTTTATGATTCCTGAATAAATCTTAAAAATTTGTTCTCACTATTATGAATAAGATATACATCAAACGGTAGCTAATATAAAATTTCTTTTAACAGTTAATAGCAAAGACTAAAATTCCATTTCAAAAAAAAAAGAACTTTTATAAAAATTGTCTGGAATTACAAAATAAAAATTTATAAAAAAATTTTAAATAAAATATCCTTTTTTCATTACGTAAACCTATTTGGAAAATTTACGTAATACATGCTTATTTGTTTTGCATATCATTTGATGTATATATAATTAGTAATGGTGAAAACAATTTTTCAGAATATAAATGGCCGTGTAGCATCTTGTTCCAATCATTCTATAAAGTTGAAATTTGTCTAAGATCAAAATTTTATAAGAAAAATATTTTAGTTTCAAAAATCAGGCCTTAATTTTTTTCGAATAAGCTTCTTTGTCTAGCTGATATAATTCTAAATAATATACAAAAAGAATGAATTTAATATCTTTTATAGAACTTAAAATACTACAAAAACTAATATTTCACGAAAAATTGCATCTTTGAACATTGTCTACGGGAACAAATTATTTATTTAACATCCACTATAGTACAATGTTTTTTGAAATTTTCGCGATATATTAAATTTTAAAGAAGCGAAGTTTTGGTCCAATAAATTTTATTACATGTAATTAATAATCATGTCAGTTAGATAGAATAGTTTATTTGAAAAAGATGTACTTCTGTTTTTTTTTTTTTTTAATAGTTTTAAAATACTGGTTAGTTAAGATATCTTGAAGAAATTATCAGCAATTAATGACTTTTTTATGTTTCCCAAAATATTTTTTTTTTTAAATTTTGCCCATAAATTCCACATTTATTTCAGGTTTGGAAAAAGACATTGTGAAACTCTTTGGAACAAATAAAAGTTTTCGAAACTGTATTCGGTTTGTAGAACTAGTCTTTGGGATTTTATAAAGTAAAAATTTTGTTTTAAAATAAGTCAAATTCGGGATGGTCTGTATATAGTTTTTAATTCTAAAGTTAACTTTGCCTTTCAGTAAAGTGTTAGAATTAGAAAAAATTATTTGAAAGAGAGAGAGAGAGAGAGAGAAAGAAGTGCAGACCAGTGTTGCCGTTTGGTTATATTTGTTATATTTTTCACAGATTTTTAACGCTCCACGTATAATGTATAATTTTTTGCTTTTGACCTCATTTTCGTAACTTTTTATCCGTTCGTCAAAATGCATCATAATAGATTATGCAAATATATATCTAAATTTGTAACAAGTTTTAAGTTTTTCGCGTCTTACTCAAAATTTAACTGTTAACACATCAGTTATACTGAAGAAACTAAATTTTAAATAGGCTATTTACTTATAGGTAACAATCTTATATTCTTAGTGGCGAATGAAATTATTCAGATTTTTATGATACACTCAAAAAGTTATGTAAGTAAATTCAAAATCATTTTTAACAAATACAATTTCACATCAAAAATGGACCGTTTAGATTTCGTTTTAAATAACTGAGTTTATTATTTATTTTTGAAAATTGATTTTTTAACTAATAAGTTCTATAAAAAAAGCATACAAAATATGAAACTATAAATCATTAAAAATTAATGTTTCTTTAGTTATTTTTAACTGACCTACCTCTACCTGTAAAAAAATTATAACTCCTGATTTCTGTTTTATTTTATCTCACTAAAAATGAGCTACCGAAGTAGTGAAAAATACTGTTTTAAGATTTATTGAAACTAAAAAAAATTTTACCACAAATAAATTAAAACATATTTTTTGTATATGTTTTTTAATTACATTTTTTTATATAATATTATGTTGCGAAATAAGTATATTGTACAATATGACAAATTATAAATAATTTAAAAAAAATAAATTATGAGATATATGTAACTTACATCTGAATTACAAAATTTGGAAACATATGAATTAAGAATAGGAAATATATGAATTAAGAATATGAATTAAGAATAGATTGTTGGGGTACAAATTTTGCTGTTTTTGGCTTTATAATGTATCATGTAATTGATATCTGAAAATTATTATTATCTGCAAATATTAAATATGCATATGAAATGAGGTCTTAAAATGTACAGTTTTTCAGAGTAGAAGAAAATCAGGAATTTTTTTAGTTTCAAAGGACATCTTAAAAGAGAAATACCGCTAAAAAGGAAAATAACACGTTTTATTATTATAATTTGAAGAAATTACTTACGAAGTTGTAATTAGTTTTATTTGTTCAAAATTTATTTACTTTTTTGACAACATAATCTTTTCTCCCAAAATTATTTGTAAATAAAAATAAAAATAAAATTAAATGCAAAATTCTAAAATATTTTCATTTAAATTATATTTTTAAATTTTTACGAGACAAGGTAGTTTGTTTTTTGAAGAACTTGTATAAAAAGTTAAAAAATAATTTTCTTTGTTATATAACTATAGTTTCATATATTTTTAATTTAACGGAAAACTTTTTTAGTAAACTACAATCAGTTAATGTAAAACTTTTTTGAGTGCAGATTTTCGGTTTCTAAAATTACATAAAAAATAATTTCAGTGATGTTTTCATTAACAACCCAATCCAAAATATTAAAGAGTACAAACATAAAAACTCATTGAGGTCCCTAATTCATTTAAAATAGTAAATATTTTCTGTACTATTGTAAAGATTTAAGTATCAATTGAAAGCTTAAATAATTTTCGATTAAAGTATATTTAACCTAATTTGTTTAATACTTTGAAATTTTTCCTATATAATAAAATTATTTTCCTAATAGCCGTGCTTAAGGAGGTGGAAATGCGAAAGAGTTTTTAACTCTGTGCAGCTTCAGTAACATAATTTTTACTTTTTACCCAAATTTTAATGACAAACAAATTTTTCATATGAGTTTCTTAGGAAAAGCCCATAACTTCCAAACTACACAATTACACCAAAAAATTTTACACCAATATTTTTAGTATTAAAATACTATCAGTGATGAACAGATGAAAAAAAAGGAAGTGAATCAGAGATCTCAATTTACTTATAGTACAAGATCGCAGTAAAAGATTTAAGTAATGTACTATTGTATTAGTTAAACACCAAAATTGTTGCCAATGGAAAATTTCGTGAAGTTTTCATTTGTTATATAAATTTTGTTATATACAGCATTACCGTTTATCGACTTCAGTCGCCAATTGCCCCTGACCACTTTTTTGCACCCCTTTATAGCATGGAACTAAATGGCGACTTTTTGAGACTATGCGCTAAATGATGAGAAACTAAGTTGTTTGAAATATCTCTTCCCATTATATATTAATTCCAATGAAGAAATTAATTATTTAGAGATTTTTTTACAATATAGTGATATAAAAAAAGACCCCATAGAATTTATAAATGAACTGAAACTGTTAATAAAAACTAAAAAGCTAAAGCTAATGATAAAGTTTATGAACAACTATTTAGAACATTAAATTCCATAACTTTTGAACTGGAATTTGAAACTATAAAATATAATTGATAAATGCTTATATCCTAATTTTTATTTTTACTTTGGATCATGGCTGTGTCTCGGCGGATTGTCTTTTTTATAAATTATCACTAATGAAAAATAAACTGTCTAACAAACTTAAGGTCAGCACTTGTGAATCCATGCTTTCACTTCCAATTTTTTAGGCGGGTATTTGTAGGATTAGAGTCCGAGTGAAGACCTCCTACAAAAGCACAGGAGTTTAATTAATCACAGAAAAAAATTATTTCGTAAAATTTATCAACGAATTTATTAATTATTTTTATTTTAAAGTTCAATTAATTTATTAATTAACATAATTAAATTTTTGAAAAATTGTATATTTGCTTGTCAAAAATTGAAAACATTTGAACAAATTTATTTAAATAATTTTAAAAAAGGAAAACACAATTATATATAAAATTCTAATGATTTTTGATATCCTAAAGTTTATTGCTCCCGAAATGTAGATTTTAAATAATATCTAAATTTACAATCATGACGCTAGATATACATAGATTTCTTTAATTCTTAATTAAGTTCAATCTTATACATTTGGTGAAATTTTTATGCATTCCATAATTCTTACAGATATTCTCGTGAATTATATAGGAAGTCAATGGACTATACCAATGCCCAAATTAATACCGAAATTATTAGCTGTTAAAGAGTGAGTATATTTTGATTAATTTGTAGATTTGTTTTAATAATCTGTGGTTTAATATCCAGATTAAGGCGTCGCTCCTACATATTACATAGAATCTCAGTGATATATAAATCTCCTTGTTGGAACGACCCAACGAGGAAATCGCTTTAGAGGATCATAAGTATGTCCCTACTAAACCCAGCAGCTTTTTAGTGGCAATTGTTAGTATCTACCTACTTGGCTTACTCCCATCTGCCCCCAATAAGAATGACGGCAATTGACACTTTACTAACCCTATGGTAAACGGGAAGACGTCGAAAAAAAAAAACGCTAAAAAGATTGTGTGCACAAAAGTGCAATTTCTTAGAGAGTGAGCAAGGAAGATATATACCAATGAACCTTACTGTCTAAAAGGGGTAAATTGCCACAAAATAAACTGGTGGGATAAAATAAATAATACATTCTGAGCATCACCAAGATTATATACATTTCATTTATATTTAATATTTTTTATAATTTTAAATTATTTATAATATTTCAATAAATAATTTATTTGAAATTGGTGTAATTTGTATCTATTTATGACAGCATTTTATGCATCAATGCAGATTTAATTAATTTTTAAATCCAACCAATAAATAAATTTTTTAGTTTTAGGCAAAATTTTGATAATATTTATTATTGATGTAATAAATAAATCAATTAAAATTAATCCAAAAAATCAATTATATTCACTTGATTAATAATATAATTTTGGTGATTGGAGCAAAATAAAACAAACAATTTATTAATATAAGCAATTTTGTAATTAAAATCCATTTATGTGATAAAAAGAGAATTTTATGTTAACTATTTTTATGAATAAATCCTTTTTCTTGCAATAATAAAAATTATTATAAATTATTTTGTTATTAATAAAATTTAATTTGGCAGTTTTTCTTAAAATACAATATTTTTTGCTTTTGTTTTTATCAAATAAACAAATTTTGAGGAGTTTTTTTATGTATTGAAGCAGTTGGCCCCTTTTTTTGGAAAATCCCCTTTTTTGGCAACTGTATTTTTTGAAATGCCCTTTTTGGACACTTTTTAAAAATTCTCAATGATAACGCTGGTTATATAAATTGAAAGATAACATTTTTTTAACGATAATATTTTTAAATCATAAAAGAATTTAACCCTTAAGAGGCAGGATATTATTTAATAAATGATTTATTAAATAAATTTCTTAATTTAAAGGATATATGTGCAACAAAATTTTGGCAGTATGAATTCCTTGGTAACAAGGTATTAGAACTAAATACTAATTTAAGTACTGACGATTATTATTAAAATACTTTCGATCTGAATAATGCTGAAGATGTTATTATTCAAAAATATAAAAAAACAATGTGTATTTGCATTTTGTCAACTAAACTTATAAAATGTCACGGTAACTGTGTGATGGCTAAATAAAAAATATCTTCCAAATAATATGTACCTGCTAAAGCTTATTTTTGTATTATTTTATTATTTTCTTCTTTTTAAAATTACGAAAATGTAAGTTTTTAGAAAAATTGTAGTTTATTTGACAAAAATCTATAACATTTTCTAAGCCATCCCCTGGCAAAAAAAAAAAAACAGCAAAAACCATAATTTCTGCAATTTTCAAATTCAATACCGTTAGAGCATTTTGTACTTTAACCAATTGTGTAAAAAATTTACAAAATCGGACAAAAATGTTGGGGTATATATTGAAAAAACTGGACCAAGATTTTTTAAAATTGAGATTATTGAAATTTCAAATGCAGATAACTTGAAAACTTTAAAAGTAAAAATATTTGAAATCGGATAAGATACAAAAATTTGGCAAGCGATGAAAAATTTTCTTTGTTAGAGCCCTAATAGCTCCGCTCCTTAAGGGTATGTGGGGCCTTCCAAATTTAAAATTATACACTCCTCTGCTATGCCTATGTAAAATTTTATGTAAATTCAACCAAACAATTCTGCACCACTGTGCATTGTATTGCAATAAGCTCTTATAAAAGGGTTAAAAATATTCATAAAATTCTCGTTTTCACAAATTCCAAAAAATTTGTTGTTAAATGTTAACTCCGATACTGTTAAATACACAGCTTCATTCAAATAGACATATACTATGAACATATGACTATCCATCTATAACACGTTAATTTTTGTTCAATATGAATAAAAGGAAAAACAAAAAATTTTCCAATTCAATGAATTTTCAGAAAAAGCAAAGAAAATAATCAGATTGTGATGTAGTACAATAAAGACAACCAACCTATAACAGGTACAAATTGAAGTGGCGTTGGTAAAAGACGAGGTCAGTGAAGATAAATAATAGGATAGATAAGACGAATTATAAATGCACTCTTCATTATTTTAAATATACATACATTTATAGGAAAAGAAAATAATATAAAAGTTAAAATATATTCGTAAAAATATCTTTAAAAAATATCTTTAAAAAATTTTAAGGTTTCTGATACCGAAAACCTCAACGTAAAAAAAATTATATCAGTTTTTTTATTTTTAGATATCATACACAATATAACAAACTTATAAACTTTATAGGGTATGATAAGTGACATTTTTGTATAATGTAAACAAAAAAAAAAAAAAGCTTAAATGTCGGAAGAATTAAAATTTTTTTCACAAAAAAGCTTTTAGGAATATTTCCTTCTGAATCAGTAACACAAACGTTTGTCCTCTGTTAACCAATGCAAAAGTGTGTACATTTAATTTTCAACACTAAAAATCTGCTAGCATTGTCATATACATGTACATCATAAAGACATTAATCCACACTCACATTTGTTATCGTCAGGATAACTCACATGTTTCAGTTGATATATAGCTGGAATATGGTAAAAAGCCGTAGAGTGCAATAGGAAGTGAGGCCGAATTTTAAAATACCTTAGATTATTTCTATGCTGAATTTTCAAACACAGTTTTGGGAAGTAATATTTGGAAAAATTATGATTTTTTTGTACTCTTTTTGGACGAAAAAGTATGTACACATTTTTCTTTACAATTAAATTTTCCTTAGAAACATACAATAATTTTATGTTTCTTGAAAGTCAACTTAACGGTGCTGAATTTAAAATGGAAAAAGAGACCAATCACGAAATAGTGCTAAGCACAGACCCTCTCGAATTTATTTAGTTGATTTATCTGTTCTAAAATCTCAAATATTTAATCTAAAAATAGTATGCAGTTTCGGATATCCTTATGTGTTCCTAAGAGTTTGCAAGAGTGTTTTAATGGGACCTGCGAAAAATTTACATTTTATTTGAAAAATTAAAAACAAATCCATTTTTGGTTATTTCGCCGGTTTCTTTGAGAATTGTGGAATTCCTGTTATTAAAATGTTAGTTCTTTTTACACTTCATCGTTGAAAATGATAAAGTAAACAAATTATGAAATTCTTTACTACAATTTAAATTTTAACAGATTTTTCGCCAACAATCAACATGATAATATTAACTATATGGAATTTATTGATTTTTTTATGCAATTTCAATGAAAATTTTTAATTAAATAATAATTATTATTACTGAAATTTCTACTCGATTTCTTTTTATATCTTATGAGATGATTAAAATTGGGGAAAATTTAATAAAAACACGCAAAATTGCACTTTTTATTTTCACAAAGAAAAAGATCTAATGTGGGTTGTATACCTTCTTGAGAACATAACAAAATAATTAAAAAAAAATTTTTAAACATCCCCTAAATGTTGACACTTTGCGAAAAAGAAACGTTTTTAGGATAACTCCTGCACTATAGATCTTGTAGCTGCATATATTTACGGTCAATTTAAGATTTTCAAATTGATTTTGAAAGCACAAGGACGTAGCTTTTTAACTATATTACCATCCTTTATATACACTCAAACTAAATAATGAATTATTATTTTAAATTTTTTTCCCCTTTCCTTTTTCGAATTTTTAATTTTGATGTAAATTTTTCTGATCTCTTTCTGAAATATATAGGAAGTTTCCGTATATATAGTTTCCGTAAGTTATTACAGATAAAATCGAATAAGTTCTACAGTTTTTTCCAATCTAAAAATATTAAATTTGGTTATATTCAAAACAAAACTTACCTTAAAAATTACTCGTATTGCTTTCATAGAAAAAATTGCCAAAAATCGCAGTTAAACTCGTAAAATTGTGGAGTTTTTTAATAAGAGTTGTTTGAAAATTTACTTTTACGATCCGACCAAAATAAACCAAATGTATACGGTTGAAAAGCCTGTTTCTTCTACTTTCCTTAAACGATTTAAAATAAAAAATTAACGAAAGAATAATAGAATTAGAAATACATGCGAATAACTCAAAGTTTGTACTGCAAATTTTTAAAATTTATGATGTCCTCAAGAAGGCCTACAACCTGTACCATGTCATTTCTCGAGTGATTTTACACTGTAATAGCGTGTAATTATTACTTTGAAAATTATCAAAATTATTTCGTAAAAAATCTGTTAAATTATTTAATCTATGTCAGCGTAATTAAAATAAATATCTAAACTGGACCTTCATATTCCTGTTGTATTCTAGATATGATGGAAACATCCTTAATATTTTGAAACAACTAACAATACATATTGCCAAACGTTGAAAGCCAATAATTACCACAAAAGTTCTTTGATTTGCATAATGTCCAATTGTATTAAAACACCCAGATAAAGTATTGGGAAGTCGGATTTGGTTAATATTTAATATAAATACTAATTTATGTTTATATTCCTTACCAAAATGTTTTTATTTTTATGTAAATTTTTAAAAGGCTTGTCAAATTTTTCCTCTTGCCTTTTTAATAACGTAATAGTTTTATACTTTTCTGAAAAATATCTTTACGCCAAATCACATAATAGGGTTAAGTACAGACCTCTCGAATTCTATCTATTTTGTATAGAAATTTTGAATTTACCCTATATGTTCTAGAATACTAAAGCTTGGCTCTACACACAGAATGAAATTTCACAATTGCCGATGTGTTCAATCGTGATTTAAGGGGCATACGACAATTGTGGGCTTTATGGTCAAAATTCTAAAAAAATTCCATTTTCGCCGAATTTTTTTCGGGAATTGTGGAATTCCTTTTACAAAAGTCTTAAATTTTTTAAACTTTATCATTTTAAATGATAAAGTCTACAATCTCCGAAAATTTCGTTATGATATCTAAAAGATAAGATTTTAGTAGAAATAAATTATTAACAGTTTATCCAAAAACCATTTTTTTAATAATTTTTGTTCAACTCCATAAATTGGAAAAAGTATGAATACTTTTTTCCAAATAAATTCTTTTGTCTAGCTGATACAAGTTTTATTTGTAATAGAAAAGATTGAGGTCTCTATAGAACAAAAACTACGCTACTTCAAAATTTAATATCTCACGAAAAAATGCAAAAATTTACAAAACCGTGTGAAAATATTAGGATATACATTGCAAAAACCGGACTAAGATTTAGAAAAATTGAGAGAGTTGAAATTCAAATAACTTAAAAACTATAAGAATAAATAGCACATACAAGCATATTTTTCATAGGCCTTATCGAGAGCATCATGAGTATGTAGAATATTTGAAATGGGATAAAAAACGAAAATTTAGCGAGCGGTCAAAATTTCTCTATGTTGGAGGTACCTGTTTTGAGCCTCAATAGCACCGCTTCTGAGAGGTTTGCAGAGTTCTCTTTTCAAAATTAAAATTAGAGACTCCTCTGTGAAATTCTAGATCCAACCAGTCGATTAGAAGTTATAGATTTATTTCCATAATTTTTCGATTTTGCCCCACTGTGGAATGTTGCGAATTATATTTTCTAATTATTTCTGCGTTGACAGTTTTTTAAGAACTCCGTCAGTTAATAGCTTTCGTATGTTAGGTAGATACCCAGCAAAAACTTTTTGGTTTTCGGTAATAACAACTACTTATTAAAGTAGTTTCTTGGTAATGAGGCGTCATTATTATTTGCCTACTCTGTATTACATTAATAAGTACTCAATAGAATAACAGCGCAGTAATACTGCAATCATGTAAATGAGTTGGCTAGAGCGCCGGATTAACAACCAGAAGGTTGTTGGTTCAACCCGATTCTGAAACTGTTAGTTTTTTATAACAAAATGTCTAAAAAGATCTTTAAAACTAAATAGAGTTTTTGTCGTTTGATATGTGCGAGATGGTGTACTGAGTAAGACGTTAGTCAGTAAAAACGAATCGTTAGAGTGTGTCCAAGTTCGAGTCTCACTGACGGCAAAATTTTTTTGTTTTATTTTTGTTTTCGTTTAGGTACATATTTTTTAGTACCCCTAGAGTCAAAAAATAACTACATGAATTTGTGGAAAAGTCGAATAAAAATAACTAGTTATTCAGGCAAAAAATAAGTAGTTTATTTTTGTTTCCAATTATACCTGCTAGCTTACTAGGAAAGCAAAGTTTTTGCTGGGTTGTGATCCGTTGGAGATATCTAAATAATATTTCCAAAGGTCAGAACTGAGGTAATTTCAAGTTGATTTGGATGAGAATAGCTCCCTAACGGGAGCTACATATACCTCGGGTATGCAATTTTTTTTAAAAATTTGCCAAAAATTCATTTATGACTTAAATGTAAAAAAATTTACAAATAAATTATCTCCTTTAGTTTAAGAGATATTTAGGTCGAACCAAAATTTACTCACCTTTTGAACTAGTTTTTTTAAATCGGGGCGCCTTAATTTGGGCCATACATTTTTTTTTTAAATTTCCACTAGATTTCTTACAAAATTCTAAATAATATTGCTGCATGAATAGCATAAATATAACTATCTGAAAAAAGCTTATATTAATCAGAAATTGAAACTTTAAAAAATTTCACTACAGATTTTTTGTAATGATTTCCAAAGAAATTTTAACGCAAACGCGTGTAAAGCAAAATCGGAGAAGCTTTGGGAAGGGTTTTCTCACAAGCCCTTCAATTTTTTTGTAAAATTTTCAAATGTCAAAGCAGAGATCAACAAAAAGGTATATTAGCTATATACCCTCCTATATTGGTTATACACAAAAAAAAATATTTTCTGAGCCAAGCCGGTTACAACATCGGGGTGATCATTTTAATGAAAAAAGTAAATTTTGGAAAAAAGTTTTAACCGGACTAGGATTTTGAATATTTTGTTACAAAAAAGTGGGTAGTTTTTAATTCCGTAATTTCATTGGAATATCTCTACTTGTTTAAATTTTATTAGGTCCAGATATTAACATTATTTCTCAAAAGTATGCCTAAAATCCAAAATTTGTCATGGTTTTGAATAAATTTCACCGTATTTAATTTATTGTCACAAATTATGATTCACCATGTCCTTAGGTTTCCTACGATACTAAATACATTTGTAAAGCGTTTACAGTTTTGTTTAAAACTAACGAAAACCTTGCCTTCTTAGGTAATTTCTTTTAGTACTTGTCCCATGTATTTTATGAAAAATGTAAACACATCACGAGCAGCAACGTAATGCTATCTTCTTCTTTTGATACAAAAATATTAAATATTGCTAAAACTTTCAAGGTTTATTTTTAATTTTTTGGTCAGATGTAAGCACTCTTGCTAGATAATTTTAATGTAAAATCGTCAAAATTTGACTAAAAAATTATCGAAATATGTATTAAAAATATATATTAAAATATTAAATTTTAAAACTATTTAAAAATAGTTTATGAAATACACTTCTAGCGTAGTTTTGTGTTATAAAACATTTGAAAAATACGAATCCTTTTGTTTGAAAAGGTGATAATTTTCAATTTCAAAACAAAAATTTTTTTTAACTTTTATAGATATGAAACTTAAAATAATTTTAATCGAAAGAAATAATTACTTGAAATAATAATACGTACTGGAATTGTGTTTGTTCTCAATGAAATTTTTTTACTAAATAATACATTCTTAAACGACTTTTTTTTTAATCTTTACATTTACATTCGATTACTTCTCAATTTCTCTATCTAAGTGAAAAACTTCTTATTTAAGTAAGCGTTTCCTAGCATTTGTGTTTTTATTGTACACCATAAACTTTAAAGGCAAAAAATCTTTAATATAAACTCAAGATAAATTAAGCTATAGCATTAAAAGTATCTATCAACAAAATCTGAAATGGCAGCAGCTGCAACAAAAAGAAGAACAAATAAATATCTATGGTAACACGAAGTGAAGCACTGTCTTCATTTAACCAAACAGTCAGTTATAAATATTCATTAGAGTTCCATTATATTTAAGAAATGTGTACATGTAATACACATACACATAAGTATAAACTTATGAGTAAGAGTATACAGCAGTATGCTCTTAAATAAAAATATAAAAATACACGTATTTGGTGATGTATGTATGCCAATGTTTTCCTTCATATCGAAAATAAATGAACCATCAACACCTGTATCTATGGCTGCCGTCACGGATTATGGCTTTAACTAAATGTCATTTGGTACACCACACAGTGGGGCCAATCGCAAAATTTCTGGTAACAAATCTGTATCTCCTAAACTACTGGTAGGTTTGAATTGAAATGTATAGGAGAGTTATAGAGGAGAACCTAAGCTTTCAAAAAAAAAAAAAAATATATTAAAATTGATCAGCTCGAGCATGTAAAAGTTTCAAAAATCGTGACTTCTACAAATTAAGTCCGATTTCAAAGATTTTTTGTTTCTTACCTAAGTTATTTCTTACAGCTAAAAAGATATTTACGCTTGATTTTCTTTTTTTTTTTTTTTGTTCTTTGCCTCAATGCTATTTCGCTTTTCGAGAATAAGTGCTGAGGTGTTTGAGGGAAAATTTTTGTAACAATCTGTAATTTCTAATACACTGCGAAAAATTTTTTGATAATCTCAATTCTTCTAGCCGTGAAAAATGTTCAAATTCAGCACTCTGAAATTAGTATAAAAATGCATATTTTTACAAAAACTATTTCTTCACAAAGTTTTATTAATAAGCAAAAAATTGTGCCTACATATTTCAAAGGACAAGGCTCCATATATATTTAAATGGTTAATTTTAAATTGGTTTAGATTTGCATCCTACATCCAACGTTGGTCGAAAATAGTGAATTTTAAACAAAAAAAAAATCATATTTACGATATTTTTAAATTCGCTGATGTTGCTTAATTATAAAATAGATCAAAATTGATTTGGCACTAAATTACTTCCAACACGATCAAACACAAATACTGGAGTGCTAATTTTATGAAAAAGTCTTTTTTCAGATTGTACAAAAAAGCATAATGGTATTACATTTTCACTATTATTGCTGATGAAGTATATAAAATAAATATCATTCTTTCATTCCTCCAAAACCAGAAACAATTTTTAAAAAATTTTCAAATATAAATAAATATGCACATATTGAAATACACAATAAAATATTATAAAATAGTAAATTTTGCGAGTTTTGACACGAGTTGTCAGTTCTGAGGCTATATATTTTTATATTATTTTAACATTTGATAAGTTTTTGGAAAGCAGACTGCTTTTTGCCACAAAAAAAAAATAGATTTTGTTTTGTCTTTAACTTTTTTTAAATATTATTTATTTTTGAAAAATTTTCAAGAATTGGTTGTTGAAGCTATATAAATAGTTTTTAGATAAATAAGTATATATATGACATAAGAGATAATAGTGAAAATATAATGCTAATATACTTTTTTGCGCAATTGTCTTTTAAAAAATTTACTTTTTTCATAAAATCTGAACTCCTGCATTCGTTTTTGGCCGCGCTGAAGTAATTTAGTGCAAAATCTGTCTAAATTTATTCCATAATTTAATATCATTAATAGATTTAAAAAATAGCTTGAGATTTTTTATTAATCGATAAATATTAAACTTTTCTCTAAAATTCACAATTTTAGATCAGCGCTGGATTTCTTTATTAACCATATATGAAGCCTTGTCTTTAGAAATATGTAAAGAAAAAAAAAATTATTAACCAACTTTAAGAAATGTGAAAGAATTGCACTATATTTTTGCAAAAAATATTGAAGAAAAAAAAAATCCCTCGTATAACTCAGGACCGGAAAAGGAAAGAAAGTCAAGACAAAATATCAAAATTTCGAAATTCAAGTGTTAATATATTTTTTAGCTATAACAGATAAGCTCATTTTTAATTATCTTTCGAAGCTCTTTACAGAAATATAAAAATTGGACCTGACTTGAAGAAGTTACGATTTTTTGAAATTTTTACATACTCGAGGTGGTCAACTTTGACATCTTATATTATCACAAGATGACTACGAGCTGATATTTTTGAAAGCTTATTTCCTCATCTATAACTCTCGCATAGATTTCAATTTGATCCGACTAGTAGTTTAGGAGGTACAGACATATTATCAAAAGTTTTGCTATAGATCCCACGGAACACCACTAGGCGATGAAAACGGTACCAGAGTTATAGTTGAGAGTTTTTAAGAAGTGTCCAAAAAAGGGAATTTATAAAAAAAAAATCGCCAAAAAGGGGACTTGGGAAAGGGGCCAACTTCTTCAGTAGTTGAAAAACTCCTTAAAGTTTGTTTATTTGATAAAACCAAAAGCAAGTAATGATGTATATTAAGAAAAACTACTGAATAAAATTATGTTAATTACAAAATAATTTATTTATGATATTTTTTATTATTGCAAAAATAAACATTTACTCATAAAAAAAGTTAATATAAAATACTTTTTTATTAACTAAACTTCTGTACTTTTATACGAAGTCTTCTCTCGGCCTCGCATCTTCCAAATCTCCGTCTAGAAAATTTAAGGCTGAAGACATGTATTTGCAATTATTGACCTTAAGTCTGCTGGACGATTTATTTTTCATTAGCGATAATTTAGAAAAAAACGTTCCGCCGAAGTACTGCTATGAGGAAAAATGAAAGAAAAAATTAAGAATTCATCAAATCTGTTTTTTTTTTAATTTTCCCCATTCGGACCATAAAGTTTCGGCATTTGATGTTCATAAGCTTTATAATTAGCTTCAGTTCTTAACAGTTTCAATTGATTTATGAATTTTCCAAGGTTCTTTTTATCACATTGTGAAACAATTTTAAAATAATTAATTTCTTCGTTGGAATTACTATATAATAGATCGAGATATTTCAAACAACATAGTTTTTTGTCATTTAGCACATAGTCTTAAAAAGTCGCCATTTACTTCCATTTTAAAGAATTGGCCAAAAAAGTAGCCAGGTGGTTGAAAAGGTTGAAATTGGCGACTAAAATCGCTAACGGTAACGCTGAACGGTACAATATAAAATTGATTATTGAAATTGTGGAAGGCAATATGATTTTAAATTAAAGTTAAAATATACAAAATGTGTAAGACGGAATAAATTGTGAAATTTAAGGTGAGTTTGTTATGAGAGATTCATATTTTCCTTTGTTTTTTAATTGTTATTTTGTTATTAAAACAAAGTAACTTTTTTTTAAAAATCTAATTAAACTGCCTGCCACTTGAATAAGGAATCACATTTTTTAACTTTAATTAAGTATATCTCCTAAACCAAAGTTCAAAAAAAAATAATTTTTTGCGCAACCTAATTTCAAAGTGTTGGCTTTAGTCCTGAAGAAATGAAAAATATACATATTTTGTTATAATAAAATTATGCACTTATTTGAAGACATTTATTTCTGTGGTACTATTTCGTGTGCCACTTGAATAAGGAATTCTTTTAATATTAATCAGGAAGGCTATGATTTGGACTTCTTTCAATATAAAAGGCTAGAAAATTTTTAATTTGATAGTTTTTAAATAGTTTTTATTCGAAATGGAACGTGGTAAGGCTCTTAATAACTCTGAGAAAGAAAAAAATTATGATTTTGAAATCTCTGGGTCAGAATCCGGTCCAAATAGCCAAAAACATTAATAGAGGAAAAACAGTTGTGTTCAATTATTTATAACTTTCTGGAAGCCAAAAATATAAAGAGTATAATTCATTATTTAATTCACTATTAATCATACGCCCCAGTTATACAATTAAGAAAATTGTAGTTTTCTCCATCCATCATTTACTTCAAGGACGTCATAGCTCACAAAACCAATTGATTTAATGATGTAAAAACATACTTTGTATCCAGTGTTGCCAGATGAGGGGATTTATCCCCAAATTGGGGATTTTAACTTTCACTTCGTGGGGAGGGATTCGGAGATTTTCGTAAAATATGGGTATCCTTAATTAATTTATAACTTTATTCAAATTATAGTCAATTTTAGATAAATTTTAATTTTTTAAGAAAAATTTCAATGCTTTAATTTTTATATATAATTACAATAAATTTTATATGTATACCTTTTTCGTTAAATATTCTATTTATAAAAATTTTTCGCTAATTTTCTTTTTAATATGCCAAAACTAATAATTTTTGATCTCAATCGGATTTTGATTGAAAAATTGCACAAATTTCTTTAGTTTTTTCGTTCAAATCAAAAACCATTTTCAACCAGTTTTTATGAAAAGCCAAATAAAAAGTACCAAGTAAACCAAGTAAAAGTAAAAAGTAAATAACCATTTATAAAACATCATATATAGATAAAAATATCATACCCCACACCATTGTGTAAGTCCATTAGAATTCGTGAAGGGATCTTATATTAGACATGTAGACGATTGTGGACCGAATATATAAGAATACAGAATATTACGTTAATACTAACATTTATATGAATTTATCCACTTTAGTGTGATTCCCGAAGGTGAGCTTAAATAGGAGCTATCGTGAATTATGGAGCGATCCTCATAAAATTTGTCACTGTGATTTCTACTCATATATAAATCTTGTTTGTATCGAATATAAACTTGATACTAACATCTGTATGTGATTTATGCACGTTAAAGTGATTTTCGGAAGAGGGTTTTATATGGGAGCTATGGTCAATTATGGACCGACCTTAATTTATGGACCGACCAAATTTCATTGAAGTATCTTCAAAATTGCTACCTGTACTTTGTGCACAAGGTTTACATGGATAGGCAGCCAGACGGACGGATGGACAGACATCGTTGGATGGACTCAAAAAGTGATTCTGATTCTTTTGGTATACCTTAAGGTGGGTATTCGATGATTTTTTCTGTGCGTTACAAACATCAGCACAAACGCATAATACCCCACCCATCTGTGGTGATGTGGTATATAATTAAATAAAAATTTTTGCAAGATTTATATACCTCAACAAAAACTACATAGCGATAAAAATAGGTATGTAAACGAATTGGTTTTTTTAAATTTGTTTTTTTTTCAAAACCAGTTGGTTTCATTTTGGTGTAAACGTACCATAAAAGAAATTTTCAATGAATTTTCTATTTGTAGAAAATATTGGATTGATTTCTATTTATAGAAAATATTAAATTGTTATTTGTTGTTTAAACAAAATTTCGGTAAATTTTCAAATTATAGCAAAATTCATTTTTTTTTTTTTTTTTGATAGGAAATTTTCGATAAACTTTCTTTTATGGAAAATTTTTAATAAATTATCTTTTTTTTATAAATATTTGGATAAATTTTCTTAATATAGAACATTTTCATTAAATATCGTTTTTTAGGAATACTTGATAATTTTTTTTTTATATTCTTTTTATAGGAAATTTTTGATAAATTGTATATTATCGGGAACTATTGATAAATTTACTTTATATATAAGAAATTTCCTGCAAAAAGACTTTTTTCTTTAATAATATTTGTTAAATTTTTTATAGAACATCTTTATTGATTGTTATCCATTTATAGAAAATTTTCGATAGATTTTCAATTAAAAAAAAAAGTATATATTTTTTACATAAAATGGAAATTGTATACTTAAATCTATTTTTAAACATTTTGGGTATAAAGTTGAGGATTTATATTTTAAATTGGGGATTTTTGGGGACATTGAGCTTCGGGTTTAGGGACATGTGGTAACAAATTTCTTACAGCACTGGTTGTCTGCAGCTTTAATTTCTGTAAAATTATCGTGCTTATATATTTTACGGTCACCGATTGAGAAGAGAACATGTAATAAATTTTTCTATTAAGCTAATAGTAATTTGAAAACTTTAAAAGCATTTTTCTGCAAAAACACTTTTTTTGAATTATGGCAATTTTGAAGTAAATGACCGTTGTGTTTTTGTTATTATAAAAGCAATTTTTCTAATTTTTTTAGGTTTTTCAATAAAAATTTTAAACTTTATATAAAATTCGAAGCACTTCGTTTATTATAATTTTGTATATGCAACAATTCCATCTGAAATTGAAACCTTTTTAATAAATACCTTTTCTTAATAAGATTGACTTTTTTTAGAAGTTACAATATAAGAAATGTTGGCAATAGCGATTGTGTTAATAGCAAAGTATTAAATGAGAGTGTAAAGTAAATAAATATATCTAGTAAAATAAATACAATTGAATGCATATATATATATATATATATAAATATATATATATATATATATATATATATATATATATATATATATATATATATATAATTATATATATAATTATTTCATTTATTATGGTACATTATTATAGTACTCTCTCATTTTGTCGCCATGATAACCATCTGACCATAGAATACAACTAGAAGTTTGTGTGAAAGGCATTTCGAACTAAATTTAAAAAAAATAGTATTTTTTTTTCAAAACACAAAAACAAAATATATGTGACTATACGCAATTTGTTGTTGCATGAATTAGGTTTTTGACAATTGAACCAGGTTTTCTTTTCTCTCACAAAAATATCTAGTTATTAATCTATGCATCTGACGTTTAAGCCAATACTAACTTTATTCTCTAAAATCATACTACCGTTCAAATTAAAAGAAATCAGAGTTTTTTGTTTACTTTCATTTATGTTCAGGTACATGGAGAAAATTATTAAAAAATAACTAAATTACATGTATATGTCCGACCTCGATAAATTTACTTATTTTTAATAGTGCTTGCTATTCTAAGACTAGTAATATATAAATTTTATCTAAAAAACTTTTAATTTAAGAGATATAAAAATTCAAAATTTTGATAAATAAACTTTTATATAAGTATTGTTTCTAAACCGAAAGGAATAAGATATATATCATTTGAGATTGCTTTCAAAAATCCATTAGATTTTATTCGAAACAAAGAAATTAATTAACCAGTTAAGTGACATTAGTTTGTTCATAAATGTACTGTCATCCCGGAAATATATCTATATAAAGATAGCATTCAATTTATCATATTATATAGAGAAAGTTTCGTGAATTCGTTTAATCCAAAAAATATTTTTAAACCATTGAATAAGAAATATATTTGTAGTTGAAAATTATTTATTAAATGAATAGTTTTTAAATATTCAATAACTGCTGTAACACTAAGTACAGATGCGCCTTCTTTAAGTCCCAATAATACCAGTATGCGACAAAAGTGGATATTTGTTATATATAAATTACATACAAAAAAAGATATTCTTAAAATAGTTTCCCTTTTTATATTTGTGGCAACGCTTTTTTGTTTAATTACAAAATAACAAAAATCAAATAATTTGCTTAAGAGTAACAAAAAAGAAAAATTGAGAGCGTGGAAAGAGAAAGTGGAATTAACCCCTTATATTCATATGATGTTTTTAAGCATATAAAAAACAAGTGAAAGTGTTATATTCTGCTGGGCCGAAACTTTTATACACTTTACAAAATCTATATCATATAAATATACAAACATATTGGAATAATCTCCTATTAACATTTTTGCTTTAATCTGGAAATATACTTAATAATCGTAAACTGGTGTTAACCATGACATCGGAAATTTGTAACATAAAGAGTACCTCAAAACTCCTTGGACACACGACTTAGGAAGATGGCTCAGACCATCTGTGTTGAAGAGTTGAATAAAGAATAGATTTGCAAAATTCTAAATTCCTTTTCAATTTTTCACCAACAATTTTATTTTATTATTTTTATTATTATTATTACTATTTTCGTTTTTTTTTTTTTTGAAAAAGATAGCTTAGAATTAGATATTTTAAACTTGAATTAGCTATTTTAAAATTTTTAAGAATTTTTAAGAATTTTTAACTAGGGGTCTAAGACACAATTCCCCTAAACTTGATATGGCATCTTATTATCTACATTTGAAACCGCAGAACACAATTACAGTTCAGTGATAATATTTTAAGAAGAAACATCTCACATACTCAGATTTACTTGCCAAGCTTATTTTTTCAAAAAAGATATGCCTTTATTAAAACATAATTGAAATGAACTCTACGATGACACCAACCATGTCTTGAAGATTTATAATCTAGAACACTTCCACTATACTATCTATTCCCATAGAAATTTTGTTGAAAAACAACTACATGTACTCCCCATATATGTGAACAATATTAAAATCAATTTACAACACTACACGATAAAACAACACGATAAAACAACAACAACTAAGGGTAGTGCCACTAGAAAGTTTGTTCTCAATTTTATCTACCCTGAAAAAGCAAAAGAAAATGTAAAACAATTAAAACAAAAGTTTAAAAACAAAAAAAAAAGATAAAATATTTTAATCCCCTTATTTTGTAAATCATTTCATCTCACTTTAATATATTTTCCATAAAAATTTTGAAAAACAAAACCAGTTTATATGAACATTTTTTCAAAGCGAAGTGAAGTGTTTAACAAAATTAGGTCTTAAATTTAAAACAAAAATTTAGTAGTGAATAAATAATAGGTACGAATTCAAAGCTAATAGTTTTAAAGTGTTCGTATGGCTCCGAATCCTGGTGAATAGAAATGTGGTTTTTATTTAATTTGAAAAAATTAAAAATCTATTTAACTGTTCCTTAATCTGACATTTCAAACTTCATAGTTTTGTTTGGCCAAGGATCGAACTCACGATCTAAAGTATTTCAGTCACAAACCCAAGCTGTATACCATATCGATATGTTGAAATTATTTATTGCTTATATAAAAACCTTATAATGCAAGTCAAGTGCCTAGAAATTCTTATCAAATTATTTTTTTATTAATGAAAATTTATATATAATTCGAATTCAGGCTTAACGGTTTGTAGTCTAGAACATTTCCTTTAGAATATTCAATCTCACAACATTCCAATAGAAAAACATTTATATATTATTGTATATAAAATAAGAAGTATTACTAAATTTGGATAAAGAAAATTGGAAAATTTTTTGATTCTATTCTAGAATCGTTTATAACTCCGCCATACCTAAACGGATATCGCTGAATTTCAATACCAAGGTTTTCGGGATTATATACCACATATGTGTTGAAAGAGAAAATGCATTTACTAGATTATGAGCTTAAAAAATCTATTTCAATATACAGACTGACAGACATCCAGACAGACATACATAAATATATTCTCAAAAGTTATTCTTAATTGTAGCAATCACAAATATTTTTCAGTTTGGGGAACTGGAAATACATAAAGTCTTTCATATAAAAGTCACTATGATGGGTCTGTCTATTTGACAACTATTCTGAATGGATTTATATTTCTCATTACACTCTAATAGATATTGGAAATCAACAAAATATGTCCTAAAATGGCTTAGTTAGGTTTATTTTTATTTTTTTTATTTTTCTTATTAAACTTAGGTTCATAAAAAACTTATTTTGATTTGTTTTTCTGAACAGCAGATATGGGGAAATGATTTTTTTTCTTCAATTAGTTAAAAAAAATGTTTAAGGGATTTTTATTTTAAAATATAAATATCCATCATAATGATGAAAATAAATATCTTTTAAAAAATATCAGTATGTTTCATACTTTTGATTTTACTTTATTTGAAAAATTTTACAATTTATTTCAATTTGTATGTATTGTGTGAATATATATGTTGTTTAGATTTTTTCATACGATTAAAAAAAGTTCAAAGTAATTTTCAACTTTTGTTATAAATATCACAAACGATTTTTTTTGCTTTCTGTTTCTATCGAAAACAAGAAAATAAATACACCCAGCAGTAACTTTGCTTTCTCGGTAAGCTAGCAGGTATAATTGGAAACAAAAATAAACTAATTATTTTTTGCCCGACTAATTACTTATTTTTGCTCTAGTTGTCCACAAATTTATGTAGTTATTTTTAGACTCTAGGGACACTCAAAAATATGTACCTAAACGAAAATAAAAATAAAAATAAAAAAAAAACAAAAAAGTTTTGCCGAAAGTGAGTTTTGATCTTGGACGCAAATTAACCATTCGCTTTTAATGACTAACGTCTTACTAAGTACACTATCTCGCACTTAATTTTCTAAGTGACAAAAACTTTTTTTGATATAAAATAACTTTTTAGGCATTTTCTTAAAAGAAAAACTAACAGCATCAAAATGCGGTTGAACCAATAACCTTTTGGTTGTTAATCCAGTGCTCTGGAGAACTGATCCACGTCATTGCAATATTACTGTGCTATTATACTATTAAGTATTTATTTATGTAATATAGAGCAGGTAAATAATAATGACACCTCATTACCAAGAAACTCCTTTAATAAGTATTTGCCATTACCGAAACCAAAAAGTTTTTGATGAGCAGTGATGAAAATAGAAAAAATCATAGTGAATTTTTATTATCTTTTAAGCACAAGAGTTTGTTTATCAACTAAAATAAATATGAAAAGTTCGTTTTTTATATTACAATCGGATTTTTGAAAAGAAACAAACTTTTCTAAAAAGTATCTTTCCAAATAAAAATTAAAATTTTCAAGAATAATACCAATTATTTTTTAAAAAGTTAAAATTGAACAAAAAGAACAACTTAAAAAGCATTTAATTTTCAATTAAAAAATTTTAAATAATTTTAAAAAGTAATTTGCAAATTTTTAAGAAATGTATTCATTAAAAAAATTATATAAATTACAAAACCCGGTCTCATGTCCAGAAAATATAATTTCAAAGAAGGTGACATAGTTTTAATTAAAGACAATTTTCTAAAAAAATCCTAATTAAGAGAAAATTCAAGCACTTAATTTTTTGTTCTGAATCTTATCTTATAATCTTTTTTATCTTGGCGATTTTTTCGTATTGAGTTTGTTGCAGAATTACACTGATCGGCAAAGAAATCCTCTTAAAAAATAAAACAAAAATGGGTGGACACGATAAAAAGAACCCGATTTTAGTTCGTTTTCTATCACGTACAAATTTTTTAGATGGTCATAGAAAGAATAAAATAAACTACATAATGTGGAATGTAATGAACAAATAACTAACTGAAGACACATATAAAAAAATTCCATGAAAATTTGTACGTATACGATATATTTACTATTATTAAATAATTGTGAATAAAATGGAGATTTGTGCATTAATTGATGCATGGCTTTTTATTAATAACTTTATAAAGTGTGAAAAAAGGGAATTTTTTTTACGATTTTCATTAAAATATCTTCAGTTTAGCTTGAAAATAATAATAATTTCGACACAAATTTCTCAATAATTTCAAAAAGGCAATTTTGGTGAAATCATACTCGAGTTATGGTGAAATATGCATATATTAAAGTGCCTTACGAAAAAAAGTTGCAAATGTATTCATCTATGCAGAAATAAAGACTATTATGTACGTGAGCTGGACCATTTTTAAAGCACCTCTAAAATACGGGTTTCTTTCAATAGCATTCTAAAAGTCTTCGTTATAAGAAAATTATCTTAAAAATATTATAGTGGTATACAAACGTCCACGAAATATCAAAATTTTATTACCATTTTTTGCCCTTTTTTAAATAGTTAAACATATAATTGTATATATTTTGAAAATTTTTCAACACAAATTCGATTTTAAGAAAACACTGAAAAGGTCTATTCTGACGCTATTGAAAATTATAGGCAATTAACCCTTTAAAAGCAAAAGAGTCAATTTTGTACAATTAGTTCCCAAAAGGTTCAATCAGAAATTTTTTCAAATTATGAAAAATATAATAAATTCTTTTAAAACCGTGGTAATAATCGAATAAAAGTTTAGACGCTATTTTATACGAATTTTTAGTTTCTTTTTTAACAAATTTATGCTTCCTGTTACATTTATTTTCTTAAATAAGCATTTATTTGTCATAAAAATTAACTTAACCTATTACGGACCAATGATCCCAAAATACTACTTTTGTTAGTAATTGGTTAAAGGGATATATGTATCAACAGTACTGAATAAGACCATTCTAATGATGCTCTAAAATATAAATTACAATGGAAAAATTCCAAAGTATTCAAACTATAAGAAAATAGTATTTAAAATAATTCGTACATAGTGAAAACAGATTCGTTGTGGCAACCGATTTTATTGAGAAATGAATTAGATCTGTTGCACATACTATTTTCTAAAATGGTTGTAGCTATCGATTATTTCGCTAGCTTGGAACATCATATTGAAACTAACATAAAATAAATTGGTCGAGGTAACAAATAATTTAGTACAATATAGTAGATGCAACTGTTTTTAAAACGCTATACAGAGTGAAGAACTAAAAGAACTAAACCTCTCATATATATATATATATATATATATATATATATATATATAATAAATTGGTCGAGGTAACAAATAATTTTGTAAATCAAATTTGTTTCTCTGTGTAAAAAAATTGAAGAATGAAAACTAATTAAAAAATGTTTTGTTGGTTACGTATTAGCCACCATATGTATATTACATAATATAATTTTCTTGACAAAAAGTTAGAAATTGTGTACACTATTTATAGAAAATCACATTTTTTAGCTATTTTGAAAATCGTCCAATTCAAAAGAACGAAATAATTGAACCGAAATATTTTGGGGATTAGTTTATTACTTAACAATTTTTGATTTTAGAGCGATACATTTGAAATATTTCTTGTCTTCAAAAATTTTGAACATTTTTAGTAAAACTCTTAGTACTGGCTTAAACAATATAATCGTATATACCTTACTACTCATTATAATATTTCTTTATATTGCTTACAAAAAGCGCGATTTTATTTTGTTTAAGTAAATTTTTGCAAAATTTTAAACATGTATATTATTTAATAGTAAGTTTTATATTGAAAATAGTTTCTATTAGTTTAAAATTCGAAATATAATGAGAAATATGGAAGAACTTTTTTTGAGGTTATGAAATTATTTTTTTGTTCATAAAATTACTGGTCTTTAAAATATTTTATTTGTATTAGGAAATGAAAGGCTTTCATTTGATATTAATATTAACGTAAGTAACACTTTGACGCTAATAGCCCATTTATTTTTCGGACCAATTTAGGTACTTAGTATCAAGATAGGATTGTAAGCTCTCAGATGCATGAATTCTTCTTGCGGTGCTATTATTTCCATTATATTTTTTGGCTCGATCATGATCCAAGAGATCAAATTTTTCTGTATGGAACAAAGTAGTTTTATCGATTATTGGTTTTGGATTTCTTCTTGCAAGTTCTTTCCATTATCGTCCTCAGTTCCCCTTTATCGTGTAAATACATAATATATATCCTATACATTTTCTGTACATTTTTTAAAACTTAGCGATTCTTCGTCCTTTTTAATAAAATTGTGCAAATTTTTTTTCTTTTTTTTATTTTTTTGAGATTTTTTCATGTCTTTCAAGTTCGTGTCTTGGCAATATCATATGCATTCATAAAATTTTTACAGTAACTGATTGTAGTTTATTAAAAAAAGTTTTCCATTGTGTAAAAAATAAATGAAAATATAATTATTTTACTAAGAAATTTTTACTTTAACTTTTTACGCATGTTGTTCAAAAATCAATCAACCAATCACAAAAAAAAAAACTTTTGGATACAGTTAATATTTTCTGTATTTTTTTTCTTTTTGACTAAAAATTTCAAATTTTTAACTACAGAAAATTTTCAGTAGAAGTTAATTTGAATATTTTTTTAGTTTGTAAAATTTGCCCGCAAAGAATACAAAGAAAATAAATTGGCTCAATTTCCAACAACAGCAATATTTCTCTCTCCTCACAAACAATTTCTATGTGAATTCAACTCACTTGAGAGAGAGATAAAAAAACAAAATTTTCCTTTAAAATTTAAGGAAAATGACTCGCGAAACTTTTTTCACTAACTCTTATTATTCCTAATGCTTATAAATGATTTACCAACTTGCATTAAGAATTCTAGAATATTAATGTATGCTGATGATGCAAAGCTTTAACTATCAATCTTCCTTCCTCCAATCAGACCTTTAAGATTTGTGTATGACGGATCTAATGAATATGAATTTAAGAAAGTGTAAACACATTATGTTCTACAGAAGAAGTCCAGTACTTTGAAGTAAAATAATATTAACTTGATCTAGTCGAAGAATTTCTTGATCCGGATGTATTATTTGGTTATAAACTATCCTTTAATTGCCATGTTTTGCAAATCGTTAATAAAAAAATATGAAAGGAGTTCTAGGTTTCCTCAAGCGCTGGGGAAGAGAATTTAATGATCTTTAGGTTTTCAAGCACTTATTCACATCTCCCGTAACACCAATATTGGAATATGCTTTCGTGGTTTGGGATCCTCAATACAAAGTTCATATAAATATAACTGAATCGGTCCAGAAACAATTTCTCTTATTTTGTCATCGTAATCTTCCATAGAATCCTAATATAAATCTAACATCATAAGAAAGTCGATTATAGCTAATTGATCTCATTACTTTTGAAAGTAGACGAAAATGTATAAATATATATGTAATTAATTTATTAGACTGTTCAATTAATTCCGGGTATTCAATCAATTTAATAGCTTTTATCCACTAAGGGGAGTATTTTCAAAATAGTTGAATAATAAGACTTTATTATTGAATGATTATGAAAAACTTTTGTTATTGTAAACAGCTTTAAGAATGATATGTATTCCAGCCAAATATATATATATATATATATATATATATATATAATAAAAAAATGTATAAAAATATTAATTTTTATTAATATAAGATAAGATTATATTATAACATGTGGTAATATTATGATAAAATATAATCAAAAAATGACAATGTGGCACAACAATATAATAAGATTTTTCAATTATATATAAAACTTTAATCGTAACATGAAAAAACAAACCATAAAATCGGATACAATATGACGAAATGGAATCATTATATTTATGACTTATAATCATTTCTATTTTTCGCTGTGATCATATGTTCCAATCATAATATGTTGCTCTTAGATTATGGTCGCTACAACTATATTTGCCAAAAGTAATTTAATTTTAACTTCTATTATTGCTTACTAAGTCATATCGATTTTACACTAACATACCAAGCATACGAAATTAATAACCTTATTGTGAAAAAATTTTCCTTAAGCACTCATGCCAGATTGTACAATAATGGACATTCCAAATAAGACTCTTTTTTACAAAGCAAAAATGAACAGAAATCATCATTGTGTAATGCACAAAATATGAGAGTGTTTGTGATTAAAATATATGTAAAATGTAGCAATCAGTAATCTTACTGTATTATTATTATTATTACACAGTCACACAATTGTAAACTATAATAGTTCTTTTGTTAAATTGCAAAATGTAGGAAATTCATGTGTACATAAATACGTTTATTCATAGATTTTTAAAACAGATATTAACAACAGCTACAAAAATTCATTTAACCTAATTTTATAGAAAAATACAAACATGCAATACAGTCATAAGTAAAATAAAAGGCAGACAAAATTATGAAAAATTTTCTTAACATTTAAGTTTTTAAAGCACATTAATATGGCCATTAGGTATGTTTGAAAATTGTTATTCCCAACAAGGTAATCACAATTAACAGCTCCTTCCATATGTCTCACAGATATTTTTATTATTGTTTTCTTTTTTTTTTTTATTGTAATCTCAAAAATATCGGCATTTTCTTTTTTTACATCATTTTATTTCATACAGCACACAGTGGAGCCTATTAAAAAAAATAATAAAATAAAGTAAAAAATATATGAAAAATTATAATAATTTTGTATATCCAAAAATTTATGTGTATGAGAATGTTATAGGGGAAGTCTTAGTCTTTCAGAATAAATATATTGTAGTCACCCTGTTGTACTATTGAAAAATTGTGAGATTGAATAGCCTAGAGGAAATGTTCTAAACTGCAAACCGTTGAGCCTAAGTTCATATCCCTGTGGCTCCTTTTAAATTTCTATTTTCCTAAAAAAACATTATAAAAATTTTCATTATTGAAACAAAATTAACTTGACAGATATTTCTACGCACGTTTTGATATATTTTTTGTAAAAAAGTATTACTTAAATTGGTGTTGCGTTTTAAGCTCTTTGTATAAGCAATTAAAGTAGTAAATTTAAATATATAGATGCGATATACCGCTTGAGTTTGTGACCAAGGACTTTAGGTCCTGGGTTCGATTCTTGGCCAAGACTTTGAAAAATTGGTTTGTAATTTATATTCAAACAAATTAAAAGTTTAGAAAGTCAGATATTTTTCATTAATTAAAAATGTTTCTTTGAAATTTATTGAATAAAAATTACACTTCTATTCGCCAGGATACGAACCAATACCAACACTTCAAAATTCCTAGCTTTAAATTCTTACTCCCTAGGCCCCATGGCGTTTTGAGGTTCTAAATTCAAAAAATAGTTCTCTTTTAATTTATGTAAAAAAAAAATAATAATAATAATTTTTCAACATTGTTGCATTTTTAACATATTCAACATACAGTGTTGTTAATTGATTTTTATAATGTTCACATATATGGGGAGTACAAATAATTGTTTTTCAACAAAATTTCTATGAGTATAGGTAGTCTAGTGCCAGTGTTCTAGATTGCAAATCTTTAAGCTATGGTTCCTATCCTCGTAGAATCCATATAAATTTTGTTTTAATATGAGCACATTTAAAAAAAATAATTTTGGCAAGTAAATCTGAGTATCTTTCTTAAAATGTTATCACTTGACTGTAACTTTGTTTTGACTTTTTAAATGTGCATAATAAGATGGCACATTAAGTTTGGTGGAATTGTGTCTTAAAACCTCAAAGTTAAAAGTTCTTAAAAATTTAAAATACATAATTCAAGTTTAAAATGTCTAATTCTAAGTATCTTTTTCGGAAACTTATTTTAACTCAGTTTTTTGTTATTTATTAAATTCATAAAGTTCTTCTAATTCTAATTTAGCAGATTAATATTGATTTGTGTTGCTAGAAATAAAGGTTTTAACAATACTTTTTTTATTTTACTGGTTGTTGAATTGGTAATGGAAAAACTTTTTAAGTAATAGAAAATGTGGTTAATTTTTTGCAAAACATTTGGCAGAACCACATATAAGAATAACAATTCATCATCCCTTGTAACATATTTTTGTTTAGATATAGTTTATAATGTATGAGATAGTTTGATAAATAGATCTCATAGTTTTAATTTGTTTGAAAGGCAAATACTACTGTGACTAAATTTCATCCAACTATTTATTGAAGTAGGATGTTACTTCACGTTGGAAATCTTTTTTTTATTAATTTTTTTATTGTATTTTATAATGTTTTCTTTGCTAAAAAGAATCATTCTGTCAACTTATAGCCACAAGATTAACAATTCGTTTTAGCTATAATTTTACTGTTGGTTAAGGTTATTTTAAAATTTGTGTTAAAATATGTTTAATTTTTTCAATAGAATTATGTATGTATTAGGATGTTCAACCGAATACCCGTCAGTCGGTTGTCCGATTAATTTTGGTCAGTTAACTGTTCGGATAACTTAAAGTTGTCTATTTTCGAATAACAAATAATAATAATAATAATAATAATAATAAAAAATTTTGCCGAATAACCGATTAACCGAAATTTAGTTGTCTGGAGTTATAAATTTAGAAACTTTTTATATCCTACAGCACCATAGGTAGGGAGGGTATTATGTCTTTGTGTTGAATGACTTTCTGAATCGATTTAACGATGCCCGTCCGTCCGTCTAACCTTCTGTCCTTCCATGTAAACTATGTAATTCAACTACAGACTGCAATTTTGAAAACAATTAAATGAAATTTGGCTCATAGGTTTTTAATGGTACAGAAATAAAGCCTATTAAAATTTATTATGATCGGTTCATTATTTCATCAAACCCCCATATAAATTTCCTCCCGGAATAGGGGCTTAATGATCATAAATCTCTTAAATATAGCTTTATTTTAATAAAATTTGGCATATATAAGTATAAATTCATGTGCAGAATTTCCTGAAGATCGATACATAGATCGATACATAGACATAAGTCCCATACAAACTATAGCATCAGGTTAATATTTGACATAAATCAGCGTTACATAAAATGAAACTGCAGTACCACATTTTGTGAGAATAGACCATAACTACATGGCCACGGGTCCCATATAATTTCCCGAATTTTGATACACGCACACACAATGGTGTAGGGCAACATATGGTCGGGTTTGACCGACTATATATTTTCCACTTATTTATTTTTAAGATTAATTTACATCAACTAAATCTTTTTTCAAAACAAAACTAAATAAAAGTCATTTTTAGGGATGTACTTTTTCATTACTTCCAAAGAATCAATAAGTGTATGTTTAAGTGTTTGTATTACTTCTTAAGCACAAGAAAACACTCACACACATAAAAAGACATTTAAATTAATTGGTCAGCTATCAAGTAATCTTATTGACTACTTTGGGTGTTCTTTTTCTTTTTTTTTTTTTTTTTTTCTTAGAATATCATGTTCAATAAAATGCGACATGAATAGGTTATAATATTGAAACTTCATATATACTTCAACTTGTTATAATAAGAATTCTGAAAACGTACAGTCTAACCACCACAAAAGAAATTTTAAATTTAAATTTTGTTAAAATCAGTTTTATTTTAATATATAAATTTTGTTTTTAAGAAATACTTAAAACCCTGTTCCGAAAGTGTTTTAAAACTCATACATTAACAATTTTTTAAATATTTTTCAATGAATAGAAATAAAAAAAAGTTTAAAAAAAATTATAAAAACGAAATACTCTCAAGCCTTCAAAATAATAAAAAACAAAAGCCTTTTCTAAAATTTAAAATTTATGTTCGGTTTTATATTATTCCCTTAGTGCATGCTTAAGTGCAAGCTTAGTTAATCAATATTTAAGTAAAATCTCACACTTAAGTAATTTTTCGTTTAAGAGCTTACAAATTAAGTTGACAAGAAAACAAACACAAAGCTTTAAGCTTTTGTGTATTTACATTAAGGTGGTCGAACTTTCGAAGAACTTTTTTTTAAATAAAAATCATAGTTATATTTTTTTTTTTTTTATTCTAAAATACTTTCTCATAATAATGTAAATTTTTTGCTAAATAGATTTTAATATAGAATATTATTTGCGTATTATAATGCTAAAAATCGTTCAAAATATCAAACCTACGTGTCTGTACAAAACATTTTTTGATGTCACCCTAACATAGCTTCAAGGATAAATAAAATAAAAAACATTTTTAAAATTTTGAAATAATTTAAAAGATATATAGAAATCTGCAGCTTATGAGCCATGCAATTAAAATGAATTTGGTGCAAAATATACAACCGCACAGAAAAGATATGTCTAAATCATTTTTTGAAAGCATTATAAAATTTTACATAATTGTATTACATTTTGTAATTCTATTCATTTTCACTTATTTTAAATAAATATTTTTAAAAACGTCAGACAGTTTTCAATTCTTAGTAATAACTTAAGGGATGGAAAAGGCTACTTAAGTTTTTAATTAAAAATCAATTCATAGAACTTAAGTTTTTTTAAGATTTCGCCACTAAGTGAATAGTATAAGACCGGGCCTTAGTTTGAAATATGCTTTATGGTAAGAAACTGAAAATAATATTCGACTTTATGGATTTAAAATCGACTTTTTAGTTTTTGTGGTCAGGCTGATAGTTTCAAGTATAGAAAAGTTAACTAGAAGTCCAACTCTCTCTCTAACTCACTGTCAAAAAAAAAAACCGAACGCTTTGTATGTGTTAGTAAATTTGTCTACGGAACTAATTTATACGTGTGAAGAAAATAATTTTTTTTTTGCTGAGCGAGCGAAAAGAATTGGTCTTCTAGTTGATTTTTCTATGGATTTAAGTAAAATAAATTCAAAAAATGTAAATTAAAAATGTATGATATTGGTATAATGTATAATTTCTTCAACGTGAGCTGGACCATTTTTAAAATACCTCCAAAAAAGTGACTTTCAATAAACTGTGTATAAAATTTATTAAAAAAAAAAAAAAAAAAAATACAATTGTAATAGACACAGTTTTTAACGTGAAATTAAGATTTACACAAAATTTTCTACAAATTTTTTTTAAACACAATTTTATTAAAGTTCGAATATTTCGAACACTTTTTATCGCAATTTAGATTTTATAGCATCATTGGAATGGTCTTATTTAGAACTATTAATATATATTTATTTAACTCTTTAGTAAAAATGTTGATAACATTGATATTATAAGTTTAAAAAATAAATAAAATATTAATTGTTAATTTTAATTTTTATTTAATTTTTTGAAAAATAAAATATATTTTTGATTTTTATTTTATCACACAAAAACAAAAATCACTTGATTTTTTTAAGTAAAAATAAAGAATAGAAATCAATTTGTGAGTTTTAAAATATAAATGAAAAAAAAAAATTAAACAGTGAGTTTTATGTGTTTAAATGAAAAGAAAAATTATGTTAAGATTTTTATTTTTAAATAATATAAATATGGTGTATTCAAATTTATATTGAAATTTACAATAAATCAGTGCTTTATTAATATGTGGGAGAGGTTTTTTAATCAAATTCGACCATTGTACGATTTCTTGATAAGATTTGGCATGTAATGTGTTTGTATAAGTCTAATGAATATTTTAAAATATATTTATATAGATGACAAGGAAGTTAATTTGAAGCGAAAGATATATATATATATATATATATATATATATATATATATATATATAAATTGCTTAGCGAATATATGTATATTATGTATGTATATAATATATGTATAATATATGTATGTAATCAAGATGTTTTTTTAATTTCGGCTTTGGCATTTTTGAGCTCCAGAAAATAAATAAAACACAAAAAATTAAAATTAACGAAATTCTGATAGGGCTAGCGGGAAGACAGTTACCCCAAGTGCCCTCCCATTTGCTTTACATGCATTTACGTTAAGCATTCTTTTAGAAACATAAAAAATTTTATGATCCAAAGGAAAATAATGGATTTTCAAGGGAATAAATGTCACCACTTTTTTGAGAATAATCGCATTTTTTTAATTTTCTACTTCAAAATAATATAACTTTTTATCGAAACCAAATATGAATATGATTCTTGGACAATAATTATTTATAATTTTGCACAGAATCCAGAGAATATTTTAGAAAAATTTTAGGGCTCAAAAAAAACTAAAAAAACATGTCCAAAAATGGGTTAAAGTAATACAAATATTCCACATATGTAAGCATTTTTGGTAGAGAATTATAAGGACTATAATAACATAAATGAAATTTTGTCGATTTTTTAAAAAATTTTCATACCCGAGTTGACCAACTTTTGGAGGCCCACCCCCTGTCACGCAGAGCAGCCAAGAACCTGTGCTCCTCCAAATCAATTGGCCATGTGAAATTTGATTCAAATACATCCAATAGTCCTAAAGTTATAGAATTATTAAAAAAAATCGTTTTGGAACCACTCTGGATTGTTGAAAAGTTATTAAAACCATAGAATACAACTAGTTTATGTGAGATACAAAAACCTAATTCAGTTGTCAAAAACCTAATTCATGCAACAACATTTATATATATATATATGTGCGTGAAAATAGCAACTAAACTTCAAAGACTTTTTCTATTTGATTATTACCACGTCTTTTAAATAACTTATTACATTTTTCACAAATTCATTGATATTTAAGTACAATAAATACGTTCTTTGCAAAAATTCCTGATTTAACCTTCTGGAAACCAAATGTATAAAATTTACCCTTCTACTTTTAAAGGGTTAATTATATACAATTTTCAATAGTATTAGAATATACCTTTCCAATGTTGAAAAATTTCTAAAATATATTTAAATAATGAAAGTAAAAATAAAATTTTATAAAATCTTGATATTTAACGAATATAAGAATTATTTAAATGCTTATTCCAAATGCTGATATGTCTCTATAATATTTTAAAGTTAATTTTCTTATAGCGAAGATTTTTATAATACTACTGAAAAAAATCCGTATTTTAAAAATGACCCAGTTCCCGTAGATGAAAACATTCAGACATAGTATTTTGAGAATTACATAAGAACATACTAATCTTCATTTCTAAAGAGGTAAATTTGCAACTTTTTTTGGCACTTCAATATACATAAGTCATAAAAATTTTAATTTTCATCAAAATGTACGCAAAAATACTAATATTTTTTATTTTTTTTTTTGACTTTATGACAAATAATAATTCTCACACAGAAAATAAAAATAATTACATTCAAAAGACTGGTTTATTAAATAAAGCTGTATAGGAGAATATTTTGTGGTATTAGATCGTAAGAATGCAATTTTTTTATACAAATGAACAAAAGGACTTATAGGGTGAAACCTTTTTGAATGAATTTGATCTAAATTATGTTTCCAAACAACTATTTCAAAAGATTAAATACTAAAATTAGTGTTATTTAAGTTTTACATGTATTACTAAGTTTATTCGGTTAATCAAATAATCGCTATTAATCGGTAATTAGTGATCAACTTTTAACCTCGAATAACTGAATACCCTAGTATGTAGATACCTGTCGAATTTTTCCCAAACCTTTTTTAAACATTTCACATAAAATGAAGAGTATATATAGTTTTGTCATTTTATACGAAAGCATTTAAATATATATCCAGGAAAAATATTTGTGACTGTTATGATTAAAAATAACTTTTCTGAACATATGACTGCCATATTCCAATAAATACATTTCTATTTCAACACATATGTCATATTGTATCGATAATCGTGATATTGAAATTCAGCGATTTTCTAGAACAGCCTCAAAAATTTTTCCATTTTTTTTTTTTTTTTTTTTTTTTTGTACAAATTAAATACATTTTCTATTTCATATACAATAATATATAAATGTTTCTTCTATTGGAAAGTTGTAAGATTGAATAGTCCAGAGGAAGTGTTCTAGACTACAAACCGTTAAGCGTGAATTCATATCCCCGGGATTCCTTCTAAATTTCTGTTTTTCCTAAAAAGATATATATACAAATTTTCATTATTAAAAAAAAAAAATAATTTGAAAAGAATTTCGAGGCATGCTTCGATGTGTTTTTTTTATGAAAAAATATTATTTAGACTATTATATAAGCGTTTTAGGCTTTTTATATAAGCAATAAATATAAGGAATTTCAACATATCGATGTGGTATATGTGTTATGAACCGATAACTTCAGATTAAGCATTCAGGATCAGATGTAAGGATTAGTGGTGATGTTCTGTGAAAGAAAATTTTAATTTTGAGTACGAAACTGCAACAGATAAGTAGGGATATGGAAATAAAAATGGGTTGTTTTTGAGTAAATGGGATTGATCAAATTTATAGCATTACAGATAAAAACATAGCTCTAATCTACATAGATCATCTTATTTAAGAGATACTATTTTAATGGACATTCCGCCATGTCAACAATCCTAAATATTTGGCCTTTGGGATAATCTTTTTAAATAAGTAAATTAAAAAATGTACGGCGACGAGGATTGTAAGAGCTTCAGTGGAACAATCTCATTACCTCAACACGATTGGGAACGTTAGCAGCAAAGCACTCCCATATAGCGACAAACTTTTCACATAATTTAAAAATTAGTACTTAATATTACCAAAAATTATGTTTGAAAGTCTTAATGCTTAATTGATGTTCTGAAATGATTGAAATCATGTATGTGCATTCAATTACTGGACATCGAATATCCTTTTTATATTTTCCCTTAATGTTTTTAAAAGTTTTAATTTTTTTTAATACTTGTATTTGTACTTTTTATACTCTTCACATAAGGTAATGGGAATATATGTTTGTCATTTTAATTAATTTAATTTATACATCCAGTGCCTCAAAATTAGAAATTCTCGTGATTGTTATGAATAAAAATAACTTTTCTATCTATCCGCCTGGATGTCTGTCCATCTGAGTATTGAAATATATTTTTCCCAATCCCATTTTTCTTTCAACACATATGTGGCATATGGTCTCCAGAATCTAAGAATTGAAATTCAGCGTAAAACATTCAGTAATGGCGGAGATATACATAATTTTCTAGAGCAGCCTCAAAAATTGTTCTAATTTTTTTAGCCCAAATTATATAGTATTATCAATCTCACATGCTACAATATAAAAATATTTTTCTAAAGAAAAATTGCGAGATTAAATAGTCTAGATGAAGTGTTCTAGACTACAAACCGTTAAGCCTGATTTCGTATCCCCAGGACTCATTGAAAATTTGTGTTTTTCCTAAAAAAAATAAGAACATTTTCATTATTAAAAAAACTTAATTTTACAATAATTTCTAAGCATGTTGGTGTGTTCTTTATAAAAAGAGTATTATTTAACTTTAAGTTACGTTTTAGAATTTTTATGTAAGTAGTAAATATAATAAAATTCAACACAACGATATGGCATACCGCTTTGATTTACGACTGAAGTATTCTAGGTCCTGAGTTCTACTCCAGGCCAAAAATACGAAAAATTATTATATAATTTAGCTTTAAAAGAAATCAAAAATTATGAAACGTCAAATAAGGAACTGTCAAAATATCTTTTTATATGCTTTAAAAGTAAATAAAAATTCTTCTAATATTCGCCAGAATTCGAACCCATAAGTACATTTAGAAATTCTTAACTTCGAATTCTTACTCCCTAGGCCATACTTTTTTTGATATTAATTTATTTTCAAAAACAAAAAAATCATTACACTGTAAGTGCCTCTTCACCTTGAAGGTATTTTAGAGACGAGTTGACAATAATATATTGCATAACTTAAAAAATATCTAGTTAACATAATAAAAATATATATATATACATATATATATATATATATATATATATATATATATATATATATATATATATATATATATATATATATATTTAAATTAAAGGCAGAAAAATTACATTAAAAGTTCCTCTATGTTTTGAAGTAAATAATTCTTTAAACTAGTTTTAAATAATGAAATGCTATTTATATTTTTCAAATTTGACGACAAACCATTGTACTCACGACTACCCATGTATTCAATACGTTGCTGCGTTGTTTCCAGCCTACACCATGCTACTGCTAAATCCATATTATTCCTTGTACTTGAAACTCAAAAAATATATGGTATGATGACCAATGCTATTTAAACACTTAAAACATACATTAGCAATTGCATTTTGTAAATGCCATAAACAGGTAATACAGTTTTAAAATCGTTGGTATATAATGATAAAGTTGAATATGTGATGGGAAGATTAGCTACCACTTTTAATGCTTCATCTTGCATACGCTGCAACTCTTTTAATTCATAACTTCTCTTATATCCCTATAATAATGCTAAATAATTAAAATGGCTTTGAACAAGTCCATTATAAATTAATAATTTCGTTTCTTTTTTAATCAAATTTGTTCTTAAATTTGTATAGCAAACAAACAGATTGGGCTGTTTTTATCTTAAGATTTTGGATATGTTGACTCCAAGCAAGATTGCTCTGCAGTTGTATACCTAAATACTTAATAGAACTGATTTCCATGATTTCTTTTCCATCTACAAAAACACTATAGTTGGTATGTTCCGAATATGGCTTAAATCTTTTTAATCGAGTTTTATGAGCATTTAAGAAAAGCTTATTTATTATCGTAAACTTTTATATTAATGCCGCATCTCGTTCAGTATATACTTTGGCTACTGTTTGTTTCATGCTTGTGAGGGTTAAAATAAACTAACATCAACTGCATATATAAAAATTTTGCCAGTAAGTTCAAGATTTTTCAAGTCATTAAGATAAATAATAAACAATAAAGGTCCCAGTACGCTGCCTTGCGGTACTTCATATTCAACTTCACAAAATGAACTTTTACGAGCACTAATCTGTTCAAATTGCTTGTGATTTCTCAAATAACTTCCCAAAAGAGGTAGTTATTTTCCACATATACCATAACACTCAAGGTTTTGCTACAAGATGTCATGGTCAGTTAAATCAAATGCCTTTGTAAAATCGTAAAATAAACCTGCCACGCCACAAAGGCCATCATTTATTCCTTTACAAATAAAATTAATGGCATTAACGGCAGCTTCGTCAGTATCGCACGCTACCAGGAATTCATATTGAAAATCATTTATTAAATTATTGGTTTTCGTAAATTTGGAAATTTGATTGTGCATAATTCTTTCAAATACATTATTAATGTTAGATAAAATAGCGATTGGTCTATACATATCTGACGAACAACTATTCATTCCTTTTGGAATCGGTATTACCTTATGAATTTTTAAAATATCAGGATAAATGCTCATATTTACCATATTATTAAAAATATTTACAAAAATAGTAGTAAATTATTACTCAATATAATTTTTGGCACTATATTATCATGTCCAGCGCTTTTATTTAGCTTTATTTGTAATATAACATTCTGTACTTCTTCATATGTTGTACCATTAAGATGAAATATATTATTATGACGTACCATTGTTCGTAAAGTATTATACGAGTCATTTGGAAATTGCAACACCCTTCAGAATGCCATCGTATTGTTTTGTCATGAAATTCATAGTTTTTTGCAAACTGCCTAATTTCTTTAAATCTCTTTTGATCTCATTCAGCTCAGTTTTAATGGTACCACTATTATCACATTGATGTCAAACAAACTCTTCATCTTCATGATGTAAGAAGAATTCATATTTGCGTTTATCTAGTTGTGTACAAACTACATGATAAATCTTATTGCACTTATCGCAAACAATAAAATCATCTTCTTCATCTTTTACCACTAAATTACATTGACTGCAATTTTTCTTATTGTTCTTGATACTACGCCGATTTGCTTTAGACATATTTCATATAATCCAAATTCTATAAAATCGGTTTATTTTATTAAGAACTTTCTTTTTATTATAGATGTTCAATTAAGATTTTTTTTTTTTTTTTTTGACAATTTTTAATATTTTTTGCAATCACTTAATTTTTCTTGACGTTTTCACGATAAGGTTGCCAACTGTTTCAACTTAAACTATGGCAACTTAAAATTTAATATTCTTAAGATACTTTTGTTTTATTTTATTAAAAAATAAAAATAAATAAATAATTTTTCAACATTGTTGAACTTGAAATATATTCATCACATAGTGCTGTAAATTGATTTCTATACCGTTCACATATATGGACGGTATATGTAAATGTTTTTCAACAAAATTTCCATATACAGAAAAAATTGTATACATAAATATGAAAATTTACTTTCATTGATTTCAGTTCATAATATTTAAGCATAATTTCTGTTAAAACTTTTTTTATAATTTTTTCAAATGAATCAAAAGTCAATAAAACTGAAAAAAATTGTTTAAATTTTCATTTATATTTTCAATTTGTTTAAAAATGTTTGAAATTTTCTTCGGAAAATTTTAAGTTTTTAATGATTTTTAGCTAAATTTTGGGAACAAAACAGAAGCGCTTTTTATCAAAATGATTTGCTGCAGGATGCGAGCAAAATTATGCAAATTTCTAAACATTTTTTCTTTTAAAGATTTTCCTTCGAATTTTGCCATTTTAAGGCATTTGTTGTTATCAATTTCATGTATAACTATTTTCATTTACCTTTTGCAATCAAATCTAATAAAACTAAATCAAAGATTTAACAAAATTTTTGCAAAATTCCTAAAATTTTCATAATGAACAGTTTAATAATATTTATGAGCAAATTTTTATTTTTTATGAAAAAGTTTGGGAAAAAAGTCATGTTCGATATATAGTATTTATGAAAAGAATATTAAAATATATGCATTTTTTTTCTGTGTAGTTATAGATAGTGTTCTAGACCACAAATTTTTAGGCCATGGTTAGTATTCTCGCAGAATCCTATTATTATTATTTTTTTAATATGAGAATATTTTTCATGAAAACATACGTTTTACAAGTAAATCTAAGTATCTGAAATATTTTTTCCTAAAAAATTATTACTGAACTTTAATTGTGTTTTGGGCTTTTAAAATATAGTTAATAAGATAAATCATTTCATTATGTAGCTATAGCATGATTGGTGGATTTGTGTCTTAGAGCCAGACGCTTCTGACATAATTTTAGGGATTAGTTTTGAAGAAGCTTATTTTAATTTGAAGTAAAAGAGAAATATACATTTTTGAAATATTTGACAGAAGCTATCAAATTATTTTCGTTTTTACAACTAAAAAGTTTTTCTAATCCTTAAATGAAATTGTTTAATAGTTTTTATCAGGGCTAGAACCCATAAACCGAAAGATAAAAATTCTGAAAAATTGTAGCTATTTTACAAGTTTAAAATTCAAGTTTAAAAGAGCAAATTCTTGGGTATATTGTAAGTTTCGAAAAAAAATTTTGATAGAAAACTGAAAAACGAATTTAAAATTTTTTATACTACTTCCTTATTCGTCTATGCAACAAAGATGGTCTTCTTCCTAAGTCATATGCCAAATCTTTATATAATCTTTATATAACAATATTTCCAATGTCATGGTTAATGTCTATTTACAAATATAAAGTGCACAAAAGTAAATCAAACATTTTGACGTTTACTAAATTCACGCTATTTGTAAATTCAGGAAAAATGAAATTTAATAAAATTGAAGTCTTAATTAATTTATACTTTGAATTTATATATTTATGCAATGTAGATTTTGTGAAGAGCATAAAAGATTTGAACCAGCCGCTCTGTTTGTTTATTAAAAACTTTTTTATTGCCCCTAGCCCACACGTAGGCATTTTTATGTTGACAACTGTCAAATTCTATTTCTTCTTTTCAAATGTTACGTGTGGACCAATAAAAAATTTCTTGCGCGAGCTATTTCGCAATAAATGTAAAAATATAATGTTTAACATAAGCTGTCAAATTTGTTGTTCTTTTTTAAAATCTTGTCTTTTTGAAAAGACAAATAAAGAATAAAAATGCAAAATAATTTAAAATTTTCGATAAAATAAAGACAATTTATAAATTTCTCATCTATGTTTTCTCCACCCCTTAACACAAAGTTGGAAATAAAATTGTTTTCCCCCACACATTTATTGTCTTCTGCCCACGTTATTTCTAATATTAAGAAGTAAAAATCTTTTCATGTAGACGTAGAATTAATTAGATAATATAAAAATTTCATATTACAAATACAAAAAAACAACAAAGTAATTTGTTTAAAATATTATATTTCACCAAAATTTGGTAATTGATAAATATTGTTTTTCAGTTGCAAATTTTTTTCCAAAATCTGCTTTCAAATACTTTCACCGTTTTTTTTTTTTTTTTTTTTTTGCAAACAATATATATTCTATAAATAGCATATTAAATTTTTAATTTCACACTTCTATTTATTTTAAATACAAACTAATAGTACTCAACAGATATAAATGAAATCTATACAAAGAAAAAATATTGGTTGGAAAACGGTAGAAGTAATAAAAATTCTTATTGAATTTTTATTACTTCTAAAAATTCTTATTGAATTTTTATTACTTCTACCGTTTTCCAACCAATACTCATACGATAGTAAATTTGGTTAACTATCTTTTTTTCATCCTTTTCAAATTTGTTTTATTAAAAATTAATAATAACTACCGAATTTAAATTTATTTCACAATGTTCCTATCTTTGAATTTGTTTGGGATTTTAAATTCAATGATAGGAAATTCGGTTACATGAAATGAAAACCTAATTCAGTGTTCTCTACTGAAATTACGATAGATTTCTTTTTTGACATTTTTGGTAAAAATTATATTAAGATAAAAAAAAAAAAATAGTACAAAAAATTTAAGCATTAAAAATTACGGAAAATGTGCTAAAGAAAATATGAAATATTAGTCATGTAAAATATCCATCTTAGGATCCATCTTAGATTTAAAGGTCTAAATATAAAATTTAACCATAAGAGGGAGCTTTGGGTGTGGGAAAGTTTACCGAAATAAAATTACGCTATCAATATATATATACAATGGATACCGATGTCATCTATAGAAAAGGAAAAACAAATTTAATCTTCATTTAGCCGTCTGATATTGTAAAATGTATTAACAAATTTACCATTTTAGCTTAAAGAAATTGTATTATTTTCAGTTGCATTATCTTCTCTGACACTCGAAAGCTTCTATCCCTTCAGATCACAGTTGGCATTGTAAATAAGTAAGTTAGCTATTTCTATGTGGTTATTTACGAATTTTTAGCTGATAACGTTTTTTATGCTCATTTGAACTTTTCCAACTAAAGCAATGAATGTACCAAGAAGAACGATAAATGTGAACAAATTGTTGGGAGCCATAGATTATTTTTATTTATATTTCTATATTAATCTATATTAATTTGAGATAACGATGCAAATGTGTACGCAACATACAAATATAATTGATGCATTAAATTATTTTTATTTTTTATTTATTTATTTATTATTAATTTGTGTTTAAATAAAAGAAATTTAAAAAACGAAAAGTCAAATTATTTTTAATTCACAATAGTCACAGATGTTAAGAATACACCGAATTGTTTATTTAAAACAGTGGTACACTCAACCGTTCAGTGCAACTGCAATAGAATTATAAGATAGTTATGGTAACTCACCGAATTCGATTGACTAAAAATTTGTTTACCATAATGAAACTGTTTTCTCTGTGCATATATTAATTTTATTTCAAGTACTTTTAAAAAGCAAAACTTTTTTATTTGTAAGTTAAGACCTTATAGTTACTCAAGAACTGAAGGATCAAATCTAGTACATGTTAAAATTCAATACCAAAAGGTTTTTCTCATAATAATAAATTGCCAAATTTCAGCAATAGGTGTACCGCATAACACTATTTTTAAATGTGTGTAAATAAATGTCCAAAAGTAGACACAAACATGTGAAATATAAAAGCAGCAAAAATAAAAAAGCTTCCCAACTGTGTATCATTTTATGTATGTATGTGCGTATGTATGTATGTATGTATGTATGTATTCAGTATGACTTTGACATACACTTTTATTCGTAGCTTTTGTAGCACTATAACTGCTGACAGGCGTACTAAGTGGTATTTAGTAGCATTTTTATAATAAACAATTTTTTCTCATTTTTTTTTTTACTTTTTGCTTTCAACATAAAAAAATGTGAAAACAAATTTAAACACCTAAATATTTTATTTAGACTTAGTTTTATTTGTATGCAAAGCAATTTATGTAAATTTATGTTTAAATATTGTATGCTTTTATTTTTACTTAAAAATGAATGCTAAAATGAATGCCACAAACATTTAAATAACAGATTATTAAAATGTAAATGAGGCCTTTTGTATGGATTGTGTGTTATTTTTCACTATTTTAAAAGTTTGTGTTAAAGTTAGTTTAATATGTAGGTAAATTTTTAATTTTATATTTTTTTCCCTGTAAATTTATATGTATCCTATTTAATTGAAAAAATATTATTTAGTTATTTTATAATCTTCATTGTAGGGTCATTCCATATAAAAACGGGCAAGAATCGAAATTATTATCTTCGACTTAAATGAGATTTACCGCAAATACACAAAGGGCTCTGAGTCTAAAAGTAAATTTCATTGATACCAGAGATGTCAAATCCGAAAATGGCTGTTTTCTGTTCATTTTGATATGGAATCACCCTTTAGTAAACCCATTTCCTAGACATATGGTATTCTTTAACCTAAAAATAAATTAAATATTCATACACAAACGCCTTTTCAATAAAAATATATATTGTTTGAAACTGCAAAATAAATTATATTGTAAACAAGTACTCGTTTAATTACATATTTACCTACATGGCTTTGTAGTAATTAATAAACCAATGCATAATAAGAATCATAAACCGATGCATAAAAAAACACATGTGTGTGCTGGTTAACAATAATTTACAATAATGGAAAGCAAGTTAGAATGCTGCACTCGGCTGTACAGTGGGACACAATAAAAAAAAAAACAGCCATTTTAGCGTTTCTTAAAAACATATATGTAAAAATACACAAGAGAGCAATTATCTTTCATCGAAAAGTAATTCCTATATCAAATGTTCCAAAATCATAAATTTCGCACAGTGGATCGATTGCACAAATAATTGGAATAAAATTGCATCGCCTAAACTGCTTGTCGGATCTAAGCTTTCAGAATAAATATCTTGTAATCACCCTGTTATAACACGAGATGATAATAGGGTGTCTAAGTTAAATACCTCGGACATGAACAAATTTTAAGAGCTCATAACCAGTGTTGCCAGAAAACAACACTATCAAAATAGGTTAAATTGGACTTTAAAAATGGTCAAAAAAGGCTAAATGCCCCAAAAAATAAGGCTAGAGAAAAGCTAATATCCCTTTTATTTCAAAACTTATATATATATATATATATATATATATATATATATATATTTTTTTTTTTAATATTATAATAAATTTATAAATAGAACACAAAACGGATGCCAGCAAAATGATCCAGTAAAAAATCGCAATTTTAAGAATCACAATGCTAAAAAAAAGTTAAAAGCTAAAACGAAAATTTTGGGACTGGCAACACTGCCCATAACAAAAATTTTTGACAAAGAGTTTGATGAGATAAAAAAAAAACATAACGATATTTACGATTCTACTTTGAATTTTAGAATTTTTGTTTTGATTTAGTTTTGTTTTTAGGAATAATTTACGTACTTAAAAGTAAACAAATTATTTTAAAATATCCTGTGTTCTAACTCTAAAAGAATATGTTGAAATTTTTTTTGGATTATCTCAATTCGTCTAGCTGTGAAAAATGATCAAATTCAACACTCTGAAATGAGTATGAACAAGAGCGCTATATTCTATAATCTTTTATACCTTCCCCCACCACAGCGAATAATAAAATTTACGCCTTAAAGTATGCTTTCATATTTTCAAATTTATACTTACAAAAATAATCTACATTATATGTATATATATATACATATATATATATATATATATATATATATATATATATATATACATAAATTTATTTAGGGATACGTAGCATCAGCCTGTGTGTCCCTAAATTCAATTATCATATTTTATTTTTCGATCTTAGCAGGGGGAATGGTATCCCGCACACAAAACAAATATTCATTATGGTATATCTAAGGCCTTATTATTGTGAGAGCGCTAAATCATCGTATGAATTTCTAGCTTATCTAATCGCATAGGACCTTGGGGACAGGTAGCCCCCTTACAAAGAAAATATGAATTTTCGCACATCTATGGGAGCATTACAGTGAAAGTCTTAAAAAGTTTTAGGAGTAAATTTCGAATAGAGCGGATAGGTCAAGAGGCTACTCCCTCTACAAATTAAATATTAGTTATCGCATCAAATGGGGTAGCGAAGCGCACCGTGAAAAGCTAGTGAAGAAATATAATTTTATTATAATAAAAAAAAGTTTTATATGATATTATAACAAAACTTCATGTCCATAAAAATGTTTAAAAATAAAATACTATACAAAACTACTGCAAAAATGATTTGCTTACGGAAGCGGATATTTGACTACTACAATTATATATATATATATATATATATATATATATATATATATATATATATATATATAAAGATAATTCCAATGACCATAAAAATATTTTTTCTCTTCGTATATGTAAAAAATATTCTAAAATTTTTCACCATGCGAATTTGTTGCTCGAGATTTTTTGCTGGTGCATTCCCATGACCAAATTTTATGAAAATACTTTAGACCATAATTGCTACACATAGAAAAATAATTGGTTAGAAAGTAGTTACAATGATGATATTTAAAGAAAGAAATTAACTTTTTATTACAGTTATTAATAATTGACAATTTAAGCATAATGTTTTCTAAATTAAACGCAAAGTTATAACTATGATTAAATTATTGTATCTATAATTGTTATGTTAGATAATTTAATCAATATAAGAATTTGTGATATAGTTTCTCAAATTTTGTGTATACACTCAAGTTTCATATTTCAGGGCGAAATATTGATAATGGTAACCGAAAAGTTATTTCTCTTATGATATTTTAATAAAAAAAAAATTCGGATAAGATAGCAAAAATTCAATTCTGTATTCACAATCGTCTAAACATCAGCATAGCAGAATAATTATAACTTTTTTGACACTTCCGAAAAATAAATTAAAGACTAATTAAAAGTAATATAAACGAAACTTAAAAAGTAATTCATACATCGCCAGCAGACATTTTTAAACAACAGTGAACTTGACTATTAGAATAATAATAATAATAATAGTAATAATAATAATAATAATAATAATAATAATAATAATAATATTAATAATAATAATAATAAAGTAAATGTTGTATTAGAGAATTTTTTCGAACTTATGATGTTTTTATACGCATCTAGAATTTTGAGTTTTATTTCATCGAGTCTTGCCAATTTTTCAAGAATTGGTTTTGTGACAGCAGTTTCATCTTTTTTTAAGAAACACTAATTCAAAGGATTAATTTGCTTCCCGATCAAACATTAAAAAAAAAATAGCAGCATTTTTCTAGGATTTGGAATTTTGGAACTACCTGGGTTTAAGTTCACAGGTTATCAATAATCTCAATAATAATAATAATAAAGTAAATGTTGTATTAGAGAATTTTTTCGAACTTATGATGTTTTTATACGCATCTAGAATTTTGAGTTTTATTTCATCGAGTCTTGCCAATTTTTCAAGAATTGGTTTTGTGACAGCAGTTTCATCTTTTTTTAAGAAACACTAATTCAAAGGATTAATTTGCTTCCCGATCAAACATTAAAAAAAAATAGCAGCATTTTTCTAGGATTTGGATTTTTGGAACTACCTGGGTTTAAGTTCACAGGATATCAATCTCACGCCAAAATTATTTTATATTCTGTTGTTGTTAAGCATTTCTCCTGAAATCTCTGAATTTTGTCTAGTTTCTGAACTGAGATCTTTCTAAATAATAACTAAATAAATGTTCGTATATTTTCATTACATGAGTCAACCGTTGTGTCATCAATATTGCATATAAATTGGTTTTATTTGGTGTTTTGGCGTCGAAAAATATGTATAGCCATCTGTCCATTCTTTAACACAACTCTAATTTAACTCCTCTTCTGGTAAGTGTATCATATAGTAGGGCTTTTACGAATATAAATTTCCTAATTTCTTCTTATTTCTTGCAGATTCAATTCGTTCCCGTTAGTAATTTATATACGTCAGTTGTCATGGAAAGTTTTTCTGCAGAATTGTTTAGCCAAACTACTAATACGATTCAAACTCGAAAGAAATATTGAATCAAGCGTAAATTTTATAATTTAAACATATTTAGTTTAATTAAATCCCATTACTTATATATATATATATATATATATATATATATATATATATATATATATATACATATAGTATCACCAATCATAACGTGATAGAATGGGATAATAATGTAGTATATGTAAAACTATAATCATTACATGAAAAACGAACCATAAAATCTGACACAATATGACAAAATAGAATTACTTATAAGTATTTATATTTTTCGTTGTGATCATATGTTCCAATAACGATATGTTGCTCTTATATTATGATCACCACAACTATATTTTTTCTCTGCGTGTGTATTCTATCTGTCAGTACAAATTGTTTGAGTGATCATCCTATTAAATTTTTCTAGATGGGACGCTCTAATATATACGTATTATTTCATTAACCTTATTTGTACACAAAATAATTTATAAAATACAAGCAACATGTAAAATCACGTTGTAATATTCCATATACCTTGTTTACACATTAAAAATGTATTAAACACATTTTTTTTTTGTTTACTCCTTACTATGATTTTGTTATTGTGAAATATAAACTCATGGACCGAAGTGTAGTTGAACGGACAGACAACCAACCAGAGTCGTTGATCAATAAACAAACACCTTTCCCAGATTATGCTAAGAATATAATAAAGAGAAAAACCATCAAAACCACCACAACAATATTAAATACAACTACCGATAGGTATATGGGTTAATTTTATGAACACTTAATTTTATCAACTCGCTCTTTGAGTATTTAGGTTAAAATTAAATTACTTTTGGTTTGTTGAATTTTAATGACATCCCTTTTTTGTTTGAGATGTAAATTTAAAAATATAGTATATAAACATAGAAATATTTATGTGTGTGTGATTAACTAATGAAATGGGGTTCGTAATAATTGAGTTAATTTGAAAATATATTTTTTTTTTTTTTAGTTCACAAAGATGATTATAATTAAATTGGATAAAATAAACCTTAAAATAATTTCGAATTAAGTTCTGTTTGTCTACATTGTTTACATCTTGTCTAGGAAAATATTTATTATTTATTTAAGCATATAATGCCTATGGGGTAATGAAAATACAAATTGAATCTAATTTTATTTTAAAGAAATGTTTAATTTTTTTCCTAAAAATTATTTTACTTTTCAAGTATCAGATGACCAAATTATGTTTAAAACCCTGTAAAGTATGTAGTACACGCAGAGAAAAAACATGGTTACAACATTATCACTAGAAGAATGTTATGTTCTCATTGTTAATTTTATTGAACTTTAATAATTTTGTGTTCATGATAACAATGATTTTGATTCAATTTTGTCATTTAATGTTTACACTCAGTAAGAATTTTAATATGATTGAGTGCAAAAATTATGTTTTTAAATATTTTTACCAGAAACAAAATTTTGTTAATATGAAACATATTATTACTTCAATAATCATTAAATATTTGCAGTCTTTTTTCTTGTTCTTAAACCATATTCTGTTTTTAAACCATATTAATATTATTATTCCAATAACAATAAAATGTTGCAAATAAATATACTTAGTGGAAAACTTAGTGGAAAACTTCAGTACTTGTTTGTTTTTAAACATATAATTTTTTTTGTAATATTTGTTTTCTAACTTCAATATAATTCTCCTTTAGTTTATATATGAATAAATATAAACGAACAAGATTTGGTTATACAATATAAGAAACTTGCATTCGAACCAAATATGGTGGTACAAATGAATACAACTTATAATATGTAAATATTATTATTATTGTATATATATATATATATATATATATATATATATATATATATATATATATATATATATATATATAATATATAATATCTCAATAAAAATTTTATAACAATAACTTTTATTAATATATGATAACATGAGGTAATAATATGATAAAATGAAATCATAATATGAAAATGTACAATCATAGTGTAATAAGATTTTTCAATTATATGTAAAACATGAAAAACAAAGCATAAAATCGGTTATAATATGACAAAGTGTAATTATAATAATTGTTACTTATAATCATTTTTATTTTTGGCTGTGATCTTAGATTATGATCATTACAACTATATTTTTTCTCTGCGTGTACATAGTACATGTATTATATACTTCAGTTTATAATTTTGTTTACCCAATATTTTTATTTCTTAATGAATTTTCTAAATTCAAATTATTATACTCACTAAATGCACTGGACAAATTTTGTAAATAAATAAAATTATTTTGTTTCATTAATTTTAGTTCATAATATTTAAAATTAATTTCATAAATATTAAAAATATTATTTCAAATGAAATATTTTTTTCTTAGTAATTTTTTTTTATTGAATCTTCACAGAAGTTAAGTGAACTAACAATAATTAATCAAATCTTAAATCTAAATCTTAATATCTATTTAGTCCAACCAACGTCAGACTAAAAGCGATTTTAATGAACTTCGGCTTAGTTCTGCGGTGTTTCTTCTTCTCAGTCGGATGTATCGATTTCTTTTTAGTATGTTTCGTACTAGTGGGTTAGGAAGTATTTACAAACTTTTCAAGTATGCTCCTGCATTTTCTTTTATAACTTCTTTTACCAATTCAACGTTTAGATCCTTATGTATGTTAGTATTTCTTACATACCAAGGGGCTGCGGTGATAGTTTGCTATATTTTGTTTTGGCGTCTCTGTATTTCTTCAATATTTGATGCTGAGGCCGTACCCCACAACTGGATTCCAAAACTCCGTATTGGCTTTAAAACTGAGTTATAGAGGAGTAGTTTGCAATCTAGACTGAGTACAGAATTTCTGCCAATTAGCCAATTTATTTGGAGTGCTTTCAATTTCATTTGGGCCAACTTTGCATCAATATGGAATTTCCAAGTAAGGCATCGGTTGAGATGTATCCCGAGGCATTTAACCACCGATTGCTGGGGTATTACTTGGTTATTTATAAGGATAGGTGGACATGATTACCTATGCAAGGTAAATGTTATATGTGAGCATTTTTGTTCATTTATTTTTATTTCCCATTTTTTTAGCCATCTCTCAATATCAAATATATCGTTCTGCAAAATTCGAGATGCCTCTTATGGGCATTCATGGGTGCTTAAAATAGCTGTATTATCTGCAAATCTTGAAGTATGGGTTTGACTATTAGTTGGCATATCGGAGGGGTATATCAGGTATAACACAGGGCCCAGTACACTACCTTGGAGCACACCTGCTTTAATAGGCTGAGGGGTACTAAAAAAGTCACCTTCTTTAAGAATAAATTTCTGACCAGTTATATAGCTTTTTAATCATTTCTGTATATTTATGGGTAAATTTTGTTCTATTTTATATAACAAGCCGTCATGCCACACTTTGTCAAAGGCTTGCAATACGTCAATGAAGAGAGCTGAACAATATTTCTTTACTTCAAACGTTTTGTTTATAAAATTTGTGTTTTCTTCTGTGTTTTCTTCTAAATTCGAATTGATGATTGGGTATACATTGGCTTATTAGCGGGTATAGCTTGTTCATTAGGAGCTTCTCAAATAGCTTAGACATATTAGATAATAGACTTATGGGTCTATACGATTCTACTTTTGTGTGATCTTTTTCTGGCTTAGGTATCATGGTAATCAGTGACACCTTCCATTCTAGTGGATTACATTGAAGGCGTTAAAAATATAAAGTATTATTTTTAATGCTATCCGGGGTAGCTCTAAAAGCATCTGATTACTAAATTTATCAATTACAGGTGCCTTTTTTGAGTTTAAATCAGCAATAGCCTTGTCGATCTCTCGAATCTCAAAGCAAAGGGGTTCGACTGCTCTGAAATGGGGCACAACAGGTGGCAACTCAATTATGTCATTTGATTCGTTCGGGGTGAATACATTCTTTAAATGACTAACAAACAGATTCCCTTTTTCTGTATCATTTCTTGCCCATCCACCATTTGTGTTACGTAAAGGTGGTCTACTTATAATAGGTCTCTTGAGTTTTTTTGCTCGCCATAGTGAGTAATCTGACTGAGGCGTTGCATCCAACTTTTCCAGATATTTACACAAAGATGCATTTTTCGATAATCAAAAAGTTTAGTAAGCTTTGTTTTTGGCATCTTTTAGCTTTGATTTCGATTGAGGGGATCTGTGGAGTTGCCACTCTCTTCGTACTCTTCTTTCTTCAGTCAAGAGCCGTTCGACATCTGCAAAATAAATTCTATTATATCTGTTTTGTCGGGGGGTTGGGTAGCGTGTTCAGCAGCAAGTTTTAGATTTCTTTCAAAATTATTGAGAGAGAGATCGATTTCTTCTGGTGAACCCAGCGATATGTTCTCTGTGCAGTGAGTACTAAGATATTTCTTATATTTTAGCCAATTTATCCTTTTTCCTGATATCGCTAAGTTACCAGTCGGGGATACAATTTCTTGGGGCTCAAAAGCATAACAATAGTGGGTGTGTGATCTGATGATAATTCTAGAGATGATTCAGCTTTAATTAGCTCCATTAGAATATTTTTTATAACACCAAAATCGATGACGTCCGGCATTTTGTATGGATCAGTGGGCAATTTTAGAAATTATATCAAATAAAACACGACCTTTCGGGGTAATCAGTCGTGATCCCCAGAATGTATGCTTAGCGTTACAGTCGCCATCTGCCAGAAAACGGGGGCCTAGTGATTTATAAAAATTGTTGTATTGATTTTCTATAATTGAAAATCTTGGGGGTGAGTATATCGATGAACTCACTAAGTTTCTATAATGATCTTCAATACAGATTGTTGTAGCTTGAAGATAATCTTCACAAAGATCACACAGTAAGTAGTGTTTAATGCGGGTTTTTATGAGAATAGCTTTTGTATCATAAAACACATATTCATTTATTTGGAATATGCTTCTGGATGTCGGAAACTAGCATTATATCTACTTGTTGTATTTTTAGAAAATACTCTAGTTCGTTTTTATGTTGGTGTATACCGTTTGCGTTCCAAAAACATATTTTCAAACAGTTCATGGCTTATTTAGAATTGTCTGCAACAATATTGATTGCATCTTAAGCATTTCCTGCATCATATTGCTCATAGAGTTTGTAAAATTATTCACCGATTGTACAAGCGTCTCTATTGTAGCTTCTAGCCTGGTAAAATTGAAAGCGGGGGTTTGTTCCATTGCCTGTGGGTTTGAGTTGAAGTTAGATTTAGGTAGATAATTTTGAGTTCGATTTGTTCTGAGTACGTTTGCGTATGACTCTTTGTTGGCAGAAGGCTCTATTAACTGAATGAAATGAAATATAATCAAAAAAGTTTAAAGCAAATTATTTAAATTTTTCATTTGTATTTGCAATTTGTGAATAAATATTTGTAATTTTCTTAGGGAAATGTTATACCTTTAATGATTTTCAGCCCCACATTGAATGCGCAACAATGATTTTTTAGCTATTATTTTATGAAAATAAATACGTTCAATTTTAGACATCATTTTTTTTTACCGATTTTAACTGGAATATAAACATTTTAATGTATTTATTGTTAATAATTTATATACATAAATATTTCTATTTAGCTTCTGCAATTAAATGCAAAATTTCTTAAATTGTAGTTATGTACAATTTTATAATATTTATGAAAATAACTTTATTTTGTATGAAAAGAGTTTGGGAATAAATTTCTATGTGCAATTCGTACAGTATACATTAAAATAAAACACTCGGAAACTTTTTAATGTTCTTTTTCAATCATTATAAGTATCTTAACTGTTTAAAATATTTTTTCATTCGTTCAAAGAAATATGTGAGGAATTTCTATTTTCCAACATAAATATCCATCACGATGAAAAAAAAAAACAAATATCAGTACGAAAAAAATTTTCAAAATGATTGTTTTTTTTTTATTCATACAAAGAAAAAAGTTTGTGCATAATTTTATTGATTTTAGTTCATAATATTTAAGAATATTGTCTTGAAATGAATACTTTTTTACAGTTTTTGAAATGAATCAAAAGCCAAGAAGACTTAAACAAATTGTTTAAATTTTCATTTATATTTTCAATTTGTAAATGAATGCTTGAAATTTTTTCTGGAGAATTTTTTATGATTTTTAGCCACATATTGGGAACAGAAGAACATAACAGTGGCAGCAAATTTATGTAAATTTCTAAACAGTACTTTTTAACAACTTTTTATTGGAAAATTGCAACTTAATGGGATTTATTGTTGATATGTTCATACATAACTATATCTAATAAGACAAAATTAAAATTTTAGCAAAATTTAAGAAGATTACAAATCTTCAAGCCATGGTAAGTGGCCTCGTAGAATTTACTTGAAGTTTGTTTTAATCTTAGCATATTTTTTTTTTATACCTCAACCATCTATGGTGGTATGGTGCGTTTGTGCTGATATTTGTAAAGCATAGAAAAAATCATTCAACAACCACCTTAACGTATACCAATCGACTCAGAATCACTTTTTGAGTTGATCTAACGATGTCCGTCCGTCCGTCCTTCTGTCTGGCTGGCTGGACGGCTGGCTGGCTGAATGGCTGGCTGAACGGCTGGCTGGCTGTCTATGTAAACCTTGTGCACAAAGTACAGAAGATAATTCAATGTATAAGTATCAATCTTTGTGCCAAATTTCATGGAGATCGGTCCAAAATTGAACATACCTCCCATATAAAACCCTCTTCCAAAAATCACGCTAAAGTGCATAAATTCATGTAAATGTTAGTATTAACGTAATATTCTGTATTCGTATATTTTATTTTACACTTAGTAAAAGTATCGATCTACGATTATCTAATATAAGACTCCTCCACGAATTTTGGTGGACAAGCACAATGGTGTGGGGTATCATATGGTCGGGCTTGACCGACTATATTTTTCTTACTTATTTATTTTTTTTTATTTTTTTGTGAAAAAATAAGCTTTACAAATAAATCTGAGTAAGTAAAATGTTTTCAATTAAAACATTATCACATAACTGTAACTGCGTTTTAGGGTTTTTAATGTAGATGATAAGATGGCATATTATATTTGATGGAATTTTGTCTTAGAGCTGCAAAGTTAAAAATTCTGAAAATTTTGAAATTGCTAATTCAAGTTTAAAATGTTTTTAGAAAACTGAAGAGAAATTTTGCATATCTCTTTTTTATTTAGCTCTTCAACACAGATAGTATGAGCTATCTTCCTAAGTCATATGCCCAAGGAGTTTTCGGGAACTCTTTATGTTACAAATTTCCGATGTCATAGTTCACACCCATTTACAAATATTAAGTATATTTCCAGATGAAAGCAAAAATTTTGATAAGACATAATTCTATTATCTTTATATATTTTTATGAAATATAGATTTTGTGAAGGGTATAAAAGATTCATCCCAGCCGATTATGAAACTTTCACTTGTTTATTTTTTATTTCGATCAAAAACAAAAAGATTAAATTATTGATGAAAATAAAAAAATTATGATGAATTTTTATTATTTCATAAACATCAATGTTTGTTTTTCTATTGAAATAAAAATAAAATGTTGTGTTCTTTTAGTATTAAAATCCGGTTCTTAGTTAAAATACTTTCCAGAAATATACACTCAAATAATTTTTACATTAACTGTTTGTAGCTTATGAAAACAATTTTCTTTTAAATTATAAATATATAAAAATCTGGTCATTTCAGAAACTTCTAAATTTTTTTGTATAAGTTATTCATAAAACAAACTACCATAAAAAAGTATTTTTGATTAGAGTTAATATTTTCAGTAATTATTTCTTTTGCAAAATAAAACTAAAATTTTTAAATATAAATAAAAATCTAAGTTAATTTAAACGAAAATATTGTAGTATTTGATTCAATAATGTTTCATATAAAAATTTCTAATTTAAGCTAATAAGGCATATATATTTTCAATGTAAATAAAAACGAACTTTTTTATATTATAGTTTTTATATTATTATATTATATTATATTATATTATATTATATTATATTATATTATATTATATTATATTATATTATATTATATTATATTATATTATTATATTAGTTAAGATCAAATAATTAAAAAATGAAACAAGTTAAATCTGGTTAATATTTTTTGCAAATTCGACCAAAAGAATTAAATTTAACATATTGTTTTACAGTTTTGCGGCGATTATTTTTTTAGTGGAGTTCCTTATGTCTAGTCTATACCAGACAAATTTATACTATCAAGGCAGATGTGTTGGAATGTGGTAGAAAATGTTTTTCTTTAAGAAATGGTAAGTTTTTAGTATACATTTATTATCTTAAATATTTCCTTATAACTATTTTCATATCTCCATAGACTTTGAAATTTATTCTCGAAAATAAATATCAGAACCGTTAGCAGTGGCCAAGAATAGTGAGACATTATTTCTAATATAATTTTTTTGTAACATAAGTGTTGTTATTTAGATATATGTTTTATTCCTATATTTATTTTATATAACATTTTTTGAAATTTTGTAAGTTAAATAAAAATATAAAATTATTTTTACAGAATTTGTTAGTTAAAAAATCAACATTAAAATATAATTAAAACAATTTTTTTGTTTCAAATGAAATGTAACCCATCCTCTTTCTTAATAAAATTGTATTTATTTTTAATGATTTTTCTGTCGAATTTACTTACATAATATTATGAGTGTAAAAATATTTTCTGTGTATTAAAAGAAAACTACAAATATTTGTTTATAAAAGGGATTTTAGTATAAGATGAATGAGAAAATAAGATATTAATTGTTCTTGGAAGCGAAATGGTTACAAAAATATATTTTTTTATATGTATATCATGAATTACAGGTTTACAAATTATATTTTTACATTTAAATCAAGTCACCAAATGTATTTATCGTTATACAATTATTTTAATTAATCATTAATTTTCTTGTAGTTACTAACATAACATTTGAATTAAATTATTGAATTTGAATTAACTAAACTGAATATTTTAAATTGAATTATAATACTCACCACACCTAATATTGTAGATTTAATGAAGGTTGCTCGCACCGTAAATTTAACACTCACTGTAGTCTTTTCACTTGTCAATTGTAACAAATTGTCGTTAAGTACTTGCGTATATAACTGACATTCTTTTTTGTTCATGAGAAGGCGGACACTTACCTTTCAGCAATTGTTCGAGCAGCATCATTAACCCCAGTAGTACAAGCAGTTTACATCTAACCTACCTTGCTATCAAGTTGTGTAAATCCAACAGAGACGTGCGCCGAACGACTGAAATCGGGCTATGCCGAGCCCAAAGAAAAATTTGGAAGCCGCCGGCGCCGTAAAATTTTTGGTTTAACTCGGCTTAAAAGCAGGCGCCGTTTTTAAATTATTTCTTTAAAAATATGTTAAAAATGAAACTTTATTATTATTATAATGCAGTATTTGCCATTTATGTTGTATTTAAGAAAGAAAAATATATGCTTCATTATGAACTTCAAATAATTATAAATTAACCAAGTATTTTTGATGACTTATAATTGAATATTTTTTATATTAATACTGTGAAAAAATAATATTAGCAGCTGCTAATAAATTTTAATGAGCATTGATTGCCATCCTGCGAGAAATTAAAAAAAACCCGTACACAAGATTTTGTCAGCTTATATTCACTATTGACATTAAGTCGAAATTTGGTTTTCTTTTACTTATGATATTGCACCAAATGAACGATATGTGGTTGGGAATTATCAAAATAATTGACATAAATTCCATTATTTATTGTACTTTTTTATTTCTTTAGCATATCTTAATAATCGATATGTTTTTAAATCAGAACATATAATTCTTTTTATAATATGCAAACAATTATTCTAATATTTTATGTAAAAATCCAAAAATATCTTTAGATCACTCCCATATTCTTCCTTTCAAATATTTTCAATAAATCAATAATTCGGTTTATACTTTCGCTGGAAAAAAAATCTCGTCATATTTTTATGAACAATGTTAATCAGTGGGGCATGAAAATATAAAATTTTTATTAGAAAAATGTGTGTGTAATTTCAGCCGGCTGACAGCCGCCGCCGATAAAATTTCTCGGTGCAGGTCTCTGAAATCCAACTCTACATTTGCTATATATTTGTATTTAATTTTACCTACCAACTCATGTACGTATGTACATATAGTTTAAGAAAAGAAACCTGAATTTTAGTAAACCCATAAATGAAAAAATACTAAAATATTGGTTTAACTTTTTTCCCTTAGACCGTTCTATTATAATTAGCAATTAAAATAATAGTCTGCTTTTGACAGCCCACAGTGCAAGCCTCAGCAGTCAACCCTTCCCATCTATCGACAAGGAGATTATTTAAAATTGGTGTTCAACCCACACACCAGGAGAATTCAATAAAAAATACTACTTTGCGTCCTCAGATTTTCTTAAAATTAAATAGATATTTAAGTTAGGACCAAAATGGATATATTCATTTTTATTTTTCTAAATTTCGAAAAATTTGCAATATATGTTTAGGAAAAATGGCCAAAAATATACCAAGTCTAAAGATATAAATAAACATTCATAATTATTTAAGTTAAATGTGATTTCACTGAAATAAAAGAAACCGAGAAGGTAACTATTTCCTCTTTGAACCTCCTAATTAAAAACTAATAATATTTAAGAAAACTTTAATTTATAATGCAACTGCATTTTTGATAACGTTCTCCCCTAATCTTTTCAAATTTTTCAATTCATCTTAAGAAGTGATTTATTTGTTCAGAAATTCGACTTAGTTTTTTTTTTGTGACGAAAATGTTTACTATTAAAAAAAATTTTTTTGGTAAATAATACTATCACTATTTTCCGTACAAATTATTATTATTATTATTGTTATTATTATTATTATTAGTAGTATTGTTGTTGTTATTATTATTTTAAATTTAAACATATAAATCTCAATGCGTAGATTTTATTGATTTAAAAACATGTAAACTGAGCTTTAACGCATTTTGAGCTAAGTTAATCAAAAATGCAAAGTTATATAAAATGCATTTGCATATTTTTAAGTTATTTTTTGGAGAATTTCTTCTTCAACAAATTTTAAAGGAAATATGATATTACAATTTTACAATTTTTCTAACTACTCATATATATTTTTGCTTCGATACACATTTCCTCCATTTTTTGAAAATAAACAAAAAAAATAACATTTTCAAAAATGTTATATTTTAGGTAATAAATAAAATATTTTTTTTTAAAATCAATTAGTTTTTGTATGAATAAAATGTTGGGTTATATTTTTAAAGTTTTAAAAATACTACAGCTTTCCGTTAAATAAAAACTTGAACTAAATTATTCAGTCAATTTTAAGTTTAAGCTTATTTGTAAAAATATCGAAGGTGGAGAACGCCTTCAAAAGTGCATGGAAAAATGCATCTCCGTTAGAAATGCATTTTTCTGAAAAATTAATTTTTCTTTTATTATGATATTTAAAGAGGACTACGTTTCCTTTCTAATGCCATCAAAATCAATGAAATCGGATTTCAGATTCAAAAGGTATGTTATATTCGGCTGGGCCGAATCTTTTATACACTTCACGGAATCTATATTGCATTGATATATAAATTCAGAATATAAATTCATTGAAGCTTTAACTATATTATATTCTTGTAGAATTTACAAGTATTGCGAATTTATTCAATGATATTTATATGTAAAAGAAAACCTAATAAAAATTTTTCTGCAAAAAAATGCACGCAATTAAAAAAAAACTTTGGAGATTTATATTAATATATTCTTTTATTGAAATTAATATAGAGTCCCCGAAAATATATGTCTTATGAATAGTGTCGCCAGGATCCGAGAAAAAAATAGTCAAAATATAACTTTAGAAAAAGATCAAAAAAGGCTAAATGTCTCAAAAAATAAGATAGAGGTTCCATTGGTAAAAGACGAGCTTAAGAAGCTCAATGAAAAAATATATAATCAAACTTCAAACTCACTTCAACCAACTTGCAAGATTTCTTGCTAAATGTTCAACCAATTTCAATACTTCGTAGAGCCGATTTTCTACCTCTTTATAAGGAGGACCAAGTATTCACTTGGCTATGCTCTCATTTGAGAACAATTTATCTTTACTTTTTAAAATTTAAATACATATTGTGAGGCCTTAAAAAAGGCAGATTCAATATTTAAATAAAATATTCAAAAGTGATTTACATGTCAAACTTATTTTTTTACAATTGGATTCTGCGAAGATACGAACCATGTCTAATCTAGAACACTTCCACTGGACTATTTAAACCCAAAGGAATTTTGTTGAAAAACGTATCTATCATATGTATATGTGAACGATATAAAAATTAATTTACAACATTACATATTGAATTTAATTCGAATTCAATAATGTATGTGTGTGCATAACAGCAGAAAAGTTCTATGTTAAAAATATTTACTTCTGCCGTGTGAAATGAAAAATTGTTACCAAAATTAAAATTTCATTATCAAAAACTTAAAAATAAATGAGTGAATATCAAATATGAAAAAATTTAAAGAATGTAGTGTGTTTAAAATGTTAATATATTTGAAAATAAATATTATTCTTCTAAAAATTTTCTTAATTTAAAATTTTTCTATAAATTTTAAAACTTAAAAATTTGTGTTCAAATCAAAAATTTACTAACGAGCATACTTTTTATCGCTTCACACAGGCTCAATGTTCAAAAATTATTTTTTTATACAAAATAAAATAAAAGTATTCTATGAATTTAGAATTTAAAGTTATCCTGTGGGCTAGGGGGTAAGAATTAAAAGTTAAGAGTTTTATAAAGTGTGCGTTTTATTCAATAAATTACAAAGATTAATTTTTTAAGTATGTATGTATAATAAGATATTTAATGGTTCCTTATCTGACGTTCCAAAATTCTTGATTTTTGTTTCAATTTCAAGCCAAATTAAAAAAAAAAATACTATCGAAGACTTGGGCCAGGATCGAACTCAGGGATTACATTTCTAAAGTCGCAAGCCTAAGCAGTACACCATATCGATATGTTGTGCTTTAATATTTTTATTGCTTATATAAAAAAAAACTTAAAATATATAGCTAAATAATCAGGTTTACGATGAAAACGCTGATGAAAGGCTGTGATGAATTTCGATCGATTTCAAGAGTCATTTTTGCAACAATGCTTTATATTTCCTTTAGAATATATAGGCCATATAAAAAATAACCAAATTATGTAACAGAAATACGAAAACGTATGTATCGACAAAATAAATACGTTAATTTTTCGATTTTAAATCGATTCATTTTCGAAATCGTTTTCTATCACATACCTGAGTACTTTTTCATAAAAAATATATCACCATACCAAGAATTTTTTGTCAAATTAATTTCTTTTTTTTTATAATGAAAATTTTAATATTTTTTAAGAAATACAGAAACTTTCAAGAAGCCCCTAAAATACTAACTCAGGCTTAACGGTTTGTAGTCTGAAACACTTTCTCACTTCATGCTCATAACATCCCAATAGAAAAATATTTATATATTATTGCATGTGAAATAGAAAATATTATTCAATTTGGACGAAGAAAATTGGAAACATTTTTGGGTCTGCTCTAGAAAATCTTTTGTAACTCTGACATTCCTAACCGGATTTCACTGTATTTCGCTACCAAGATTTTCGAGACTGTATGCCATACATGTGTTGAAAATGAAATATATTTATTAGACTATGGACAAATATTCCCAACAGTTATTTTTGATCATAACAATCACAAATGTATTTCATTTTGAGGTCCTGGATGTATATTTTAAGACTTTTGTGTAAGATGACAAACTTATATACACAATTCATTTTCTGTGTAGGATATAAAAATACAGATTTGGAAAGTACAGTGCAAGCTCAATTTTCGCTACTAATTATGAAGTTATTAATAATAAAAGTATTTTTAGCACTAAAAATTCTTAATCAATTCTAAGAATATTGCAATTGAAAAAAATTAAAAAAAATTTTGGACATATATACCGTAAGCTCGATTTTCGCGACTAATTAAAATCAAGACCTGTCGGGAAAACTGAATTTTTGCAATAACATAATCCAAAATTTTATTGAAAAATTTTATGTAATTTTTGAAATTAGAATTGTTTTTAATGTTGTATTTACATTTTAAGTATTTTTAAAGAAATTGGATATTTTGAGTTGCTTTTTTGGCAAATTATTTTTTTAACAGCCGAATCACGTAGTTCATATAGTGTTGTTGTCGGCTTATCATTTTCCAAAGCCTATTGTATACATATGTTTATCGATGTTACACAATCGTCCACTTTAATTTTGTTTTGTTCATGACCACTATCGTATAAATCCTTCGATTCCGTATCTAATAATTCCATTTGCTCCTCAATACTTTTCACATAAAATTCTTCTTGTTGTTTATATCAGCATTCATGAAAAGATGTTCCGTATCAATTCTTCGTTTTTTTCCTGAATTATATTTTGTTAAATACTCCATTCACTACCGAATTCAAGCAAGGCGTTTCAGGATTTTCGGATATTGGACACTTATATTTTATCCCAGGACGTAGTTAGAACCTGAACTGCATTTTTGAGATTGGAGATTTTTAATTTGAGCTCCAAATTTGCTCCCCTCTTGCCAAGCAAGTTGGTGAGCAGTTGTTTCTTATAATTTAATTTGACCAAGTTGATAACGTTTTGATCTAACTGTAGAATAAGCGCAGTGCAATTGGGTGATAGATTCATTGCTATAATTAAACCGTCATCACATTTTAGTTCCTCAACTGGGTGACAAACTGCTTTTTGCGGCAGACCTTTTGAAGCCAAAAATACTCGGACCAAAAAAATGTTTACTTATGACCAACTTACTTTTACTAAATAGTGATGTAGCCAGTCCTTGAATTTAAATGATATCACCCAGGCGTTATTACTGGAGTTGTATATTATAGGATTATTGAAAAAGCATTTAAAGACGCGTGGGTTTTTCGATTTTCCAACAATCAACAATTTTAGTTTGTCTTTGCCACACTCATTTGAACAGTGCAAAAAAGTTATTCGCCCTTTATATAATTTTTTTCCGGGAGCCATTTTCTCATTCCATGTGACAAGAGTGTGATTTGGAAGCATCTTACAATATAAATCGGATTCGTCGGCAATGTAGATTTAAGGAAGAATTAACCCATGCTCATCAACGTAATCCTTAAACTCTTTCACAAATGTATCAATAAGATGAGGTTTCTATCTAAGCTAATTCCATGTCAACGCTTAAATTTCTTCAACCATCCTTTACTGGTATTGATAAATTTAGGAATACAAATGACAGGCTTTTGATCGTAAAATCACTGCTGATGTTGTAACATTTTTTCCCTTTGTTTTACAAACCACTTATAAATCTTTTTTTCCATTATTAGGTACTCAGCTTTCTTTAAGGCACAACGTTTGCCAGGGCCACTTTCTGTTGTATGTACGAACTTTTTTAATGAAATTTCTAGCTTTACAATGCGGTTAACCGAAGACTATGAAACTTGTAATTCACGCAAATTGAATTTTTGGAATCTCCTCTTTTAAATTTGTTTAAAATCTCTAATCTTTGGCATTAAAATATGTTGAACTTTTCCCATATTAAGAGATGTATTTACACAACAACTGACACGAATAAACTAACAAAATTGAAGATAAAAATCATATATAAATATTGTAATCAAATTTAAAAAAAAACAGATAAAAGTCGCGAAAATATAACCCATTTTACGTAAACTGTCGCAATTATAGAACCTGCAATTTTAAAAATTAAGCCGTCACTATAACCGGGCCGTCGCGATAATGGGTAGTCGCGAATACTGAGCTTGCACTGTATTTTGTTTTTTTATAGAATTAGAATCGTGAATAAGACCGAAAATTTTCCGTAAATAAAAAAAATAATAGTTATGTTTTATTGGTGGTATAAAGTGAGTGTACGTCATATATGAAACCTAAGGCCATTTCATATTTGATGCCTCATGGAATTCATTGTATACATCATATGATACTGATATGAAATAGTAGCAAAAATTTTTTTAACGAAAATTTAAAACAATAACATATACAAAACAAAAAATAAAGGAATAACAAATTAAAAATTGTGCTGAAAATAAATGTCAAATATTATTGAAATATCATTGAAGTATTAAAGTATATAAAAGCAAAGTGGTATAAAAAAGTAATTTATTAAAAACATATTATAATAATTAAAATTAATTTATTATTATGTTCTTGACAAAATATAAATAACTTTAAAATTGGATTTTCTTTATTTGTTATGGTTGCTGCTATGTTTATAATTTTTTGCTTATATTTTCATTAATTAAATTGATATTAATCGTAGTAGTTTCTATCAGACTGAACTTTTTGGATGGTGAGGGCATAGACGAAAGACATATTAATTATTTATATTAAATATTGACAGATAACAAGTAAGTAAAGAAATAAATGATTGTTAAATTTGTAAAGAGTATTATTCATTATCTTTATAAGGCTATAAAAATATATTATTAAAAAATATTCTTTCAATATTTATTTTTTTAATTACATTTTTTAATCGTAATTTACTAAACTTATTATTATTATTGTTATTATTATTACTTTAAATAAAATTATCATTAAAATATTCATGAATTTGTTTAAGTATTTATTAAGCTAATTCTTATATTATTTCTTTTAAATACAAATGTTGCTGAACGCACATAAACGCATGTTAACGCATATGCGATCACACGAATTTTCGTAAAATAACCGAGTGTTGTATTAGGAAAATATTTTCAGCGGAGGTTTTCTAGCACAAAGCTCACAAATGGTTAACTATTTTTCATCTAACATTCGACTGAATCACATTAGAATTCTCTAATAGTTAAAGTGAAAATTATATAAATTATCTTTTTTGGAAGTACTGTTTAACAGCTAATAAATAATTTAAATGTTTTTGTATCATGCGCATTCTAAAGTAAATTGTTTAATTCTCTATTAGATTTCATTGTATTTTACTGCATTGTGGGCAATTGCTTAAAAATCTCAGCTCCGTAAGCTAAAATTTCCTAAATTGTCTTCTATTCTCTCAAGAAGAAAATTTTATATTTTACCTAACATCTCAATCTTATAAGGTAACGTCCAAAAGAATAGTGCATTTTTTACGTTTAATTTTTATTTCCTCATACATTTTAGACAATATTTTTACTTTTGATAGGAATTCTAATTGTAATTGAAAAATAAATCTTATAAAAAACTTAAAGCGGACTTATTTATTTGCCACTACTGTAATTGAAATATTACTTATTAATTCATTGAGAATAATTATCATATCAGAAGTAAAATTAAAATACGAAATAGAAAATCCGCTAACCAAAAACATCTGTGAAGAAGAATAGAAGGCAGAATAAAGTCAGGAGCGAACGAGCAACATTTCCAACCTAGCTTACCTACGGCTAGACTCCTAGAAACATCATTACAAGCAATAAAACAGAACAAGCAGAACACAGAGAAAATTAAATTAGATAATATCACATAATTAAATTACAAAGTAAAAAATATATTTTTTTTAAATTAATCTGTTAAACAGGCCTAATATATGAGGATTCAGAAGGAATCCTCACAGAACAAAATTCTCATCATCAAATCTTCAACATATAATAAAAAACATTTAATTATAAAAGTGAGAAAGTTGTAGCGATTTATGTATTTTTTTTTCTTTTGTTATTTTTTTTCTTTATTAGCTAAAATTAAATTTTATGGTGCAAAAAATTTACTAAAACAATCTAAATGTGATATAGTCTTAAATTTTAATTAAAATGAAATTATTAATCTAAAAAGAAATTCAGATAAAAGGTCTAACACTTAATATGGTTTTATTATATATTAAAAAATTAGAGTTCAAACAAATCCTAAAAAACTTAAATCTATTTTTCACCAAAATGTTTTAAATCTAAATTGCACAAAACCCTACCCAAAGATATTGCACGAAGTTTAAATTCATTAGCAATTTTACTTTGGAAACCATCGTAATGACAGACCACTGTAGATAGTAGTGTAAATAATAATTTTAACCAGCATTTGGAGAGGCCTTTTCAACCGCTACTGTTATGAACATGTATCTTGGTGAATCCGTTAATTTTTTTACTATTCCCTTATACACTTATTTACGTATATTTTTGAAATATTCGATCTCTTTCATTTCTGTCGCATAATTAACTACTCTTCATTAGTAATTATTTTATTAATTACTCTTCATCACTATTGACAGGAGGTGTGAAAAAAAGAGACTAAAGTGATCTTTTAAAATATGCCTAAAAAGCTAAATGCTCAAAAAAAAAAAAGGAAAAAGGCTAAAACAAGTTTAGTTTTCTTTTTTTTTTTTAATTCTCGTTCTTATAAGTTTTTGAATTTTTTATATATACTTTAATAAATTTATAAATTAAATATAGGCTTTCATCAAAAAGACGTAATGAAAGATCGGTCAAATAGTTCTCATACTATGAAGTGATTTCTATTAACTTTTGAGCTATAATTCCTTTTTGATTAGACATTTTCAAATTTTGAGTGATTTTCACTTTCATAATAATTTTTTAATAATATTCATAAATAGTTTCTATTTTTAATGCAGTATATTAAAAAATAATTATAATTATCGATTTAGTAAGTCCAAAAAATTAGTTATTTTTGATTTGAAGAATAAAGTTTTGTTATACATAAATTCTTAAAATTAGCAATACCAAATAAAGAATTATTTTCTTTGCTGTTCAAATACTAACATTTAGCCTTTTTAAGGTAATTTTAAAAATCAAAAATGCTAGAAAAAAGCTAGAAGCTAAAACGAAAATTTTAATGCTAAAAGCAAAATAAAAAGGCTAGATTTAGCGATAGAAAGGCTAAACTGTCAACACTGCTTTACAATGTACCTGTAATGAATAAATGTAATTTCGTAATATCTATGAAATTGCATATACTTTTTTTATTATTATGTCAATATTCACGTTTTTGTTTCTTGTTGCCCTACTATTATAATTTAGGTAATATGCCATTTTACATGTCACATGTTTACAAAGATATTTTATTATGATTTTTTTTTCTTAAGAATTTTGTCACAATTTTCTGTTATTTTCATAAATAACAATATTTTGTTGTTATTATGATAAATTTATTTTTAATATCACGTTGAGAATAAATAGCGTTTTGATTTAGAATGAAAGTTTTCTTATTGATATGAAAGAAATGAGATAGTTGAAAGTGGGATCTTGGCTTTAGATTTTGGCGCCGTCAAGATCAAAGGTAGGGCTGGTTAAGATGCGTTACTCTTTCCAATAACACCTAGGAGAGAATGTAGTTTATTTCAGTTTTTTTTTATGGTTGACTTTATTTTTTAATTCATGTAATAAAATGGTTCCTATTTGGTAAGGGAGATTGAAAGGAATAATAGTCCCCCCACCCGACTGACAGCTAGCATTGTCAATGGCTCCCTATCGTTCTCATTTCTCAATTAGAGCACAAGCGCCAATAGAACGTGAACACTTTTAAAAGATATTTCTAATATGTTCATTACATTATAAATTATATAGAAAATAATTTTGTGGATTTTTTATACTGCAATACACCGTAAAAAGAAAACAAAATTTTTAAGTAAAATAATATAACATAAAACATAAGATTATATGTAATTATAAATACTAGCGAAGAAATCTAAACTACTTATATTAAAACATACGATTGCAGATAAAACAATTTTATATAAACTAAAGCACTGCGTAAGATGATTTGAAAAGCAATCCATTTGGTTTTTAAAAGTACAACAGGTAAAATAACAACAATAAATACTGTTTGTACTGTTCGTTAACCGAAGCAAAGCAATTGCGTTGTGTGTATGATCGATTGGAAATACAGGTGTTCAAGACATTTGTCGCAAACCAGTGGTGCAAATTGTGTGGCAAGAAAAAAAATCATACAAGACATTGAGAAAGTATTTAAGATGCTATAGTATTTTTAGTGCTTTACTTGTTTTTTTTTTTTTTTTTTTTTTTTTTTTTTTTTGTAGCTAATATGCGTGGGAAAAAAACCTTCACAATTTTTCTTCAAATAAATCTCCCGGGTATCAGCTCAGAGATGAACAAGTTGTAAAATTTGTGTCTCCTAAATGTGTTGTATTTTTAATTTATAATTCCTTCCCTTACTAAAATAGTCATGATTTTAAAACCAAACAAACCATAAAACTTGTTGTCCTCGTACAGACCAATAAGTTTGCTTTCCATTTTTTCTAAAATGTTTGAAAAAATATTTTTTTAATGACTTACCTGAACTGGATAAACAAAACATAATACCGGATTATCAATTTTGATTCCGAACATTGAAATCCAGGATAGTTTCACAAAATCGTTAATATTAAAACTAATACACTTGATGGAGTATGGCATAACGGTCTACTTTTTAAAATAAAATAAAAACATTTACCAGCAACTTTTTATTTTTTCTTTAGAAACTATCACTCTGATAGATTTTTCTACGTAAATATCAAAGATGAACAATCAGACTTATTTAAAATTAAAGCTGAAATATCATAGATAATTTTTACAGCAGACATGCCAAGTTAACAATGATGTTACTGTTGCTACTTATGCAGATGACACAGCAATACTTGCAAGTAGTCAAAACTCTTCAGATGCATCTATATCTGTGCAAGTTGAAATAAACTTAAATGATAAATGGTTAACGAAATGGAATATTTAAGTAAATACAAGCAAATCGAGCACTTAACATTTTCACATAACATTTTCGTTGGAGATTGCCCTGCCATAGAAATTAATGGAGAAGAAATACCTAAGCAAAATAATGTCAAATACTTAGGAATGACTATTAACAGATGACTCACATAAAAACCACATATTAAATCGAAACAACAACAATTAAAAATTAAAACCAGCAAATTGTACTGGCTACTCGGCCCAAAATCTCAGCTAAATTTAAATAACAATTTAAGAATATATAAGGCTAACTGAAAAATTTGTGAACATATGACATTCAGCTATGTGGAAAGATCTTAAGATTAGTAACTAACGCTCCATGGTTTCTAGCAAATAAATCTTACGCAAAGATCTAAAAATGCTAACACTAAGGGAATAAATTCAGATATACATTGAAAACTATTCATACATACTTAAATGCACCTAAATCTCCTGGCTAATGCTCTCCTAGATCGTAGCAGTGAAACTTTAGATCAACCTTTTAGAAGCTATTTTTTTTTTTTTTTTTTTTTTTGAAGCTGTAAATAATTATGTACACAGAAAAAATTATTGCCGTATATTTTTCAATTAACATAGTTGTTTCATTTTGCATACGAATTTAAAATTAAAATTTAAGTAAAATTGTATTTCTCATCTAAATTTTTAATTTATTCAGTCATCTTGATTGATTTGATTAATTTTTTAATTGGAAAAAAATTTCTGATTTTTTTCATTTTTTACAGTTTTAACAGTTTTAAGTAATTGATATAATCATTTTAAAAAAACTTTTAATTGAATGAATTATTTGCTAATATGTTTGATGATTGGTGACTTTTTCTGTGTATATAAATAGTACGATTATCAATTAATTATTCTTTATAAGTTAAGCGACTTAATAAAGGAATTATAAACCAACACATTTACTTATTTTTTAAAGACAGATTAAAAATAAAAAATGAATTCAAAAGAAATATATGGCTTATTTTAATTGTAATATATATAGCTTTGTGATAAATGATTAAAAAGCACGATTTTTTATAACTTAAAGAGAAAAATTTTTCTAATTTTGCATGAAAAAATATTTTTTTTTTGACAATAATTTCCGAGTAACTACGAAACTATTGAGCGGATAAAAAAATAATGTGAAGATAACTTGTAGGTAATTTTAGTCAGCATAAATTGAACTAATGTGACCACCTAAAAAGGAGGAATTATTTTACATGCCCATAAAAATATCAAGACCTGATAGAAAAAAAAAAAAAAAAATGAAAGCAGATTCATGTTCAGTGCATCAAATACCATCTAGTCCACCTATTTTTGTTTATGGGAGGATTTCTCTACCCATCAGTTTTATTGAATAAATGAACGGTTTTAAATGTTTCTTTTTTATAGCAACGGAGTATACCATAAGACAACACAAATAAGGTGCAACTCTATTATAGACTGATGCCTTTTTACAAAATACCCCATACTAAGCCATGACAAGGATTGTTCGAAGAATTATGTCAACCCTTACTGTCAGAAACAGCATAATTTGACATAGTGTTCATCGTATGATACATCACCATCCACAAACACAACAAGCGTAGCCGATGGCACTGCTGTTTGCTGTCCAAAAACCTGGGTTAACCTGGTACTGCTGCACAGTGGGGTCAAACGCAAATTTTTTGGTAATAAATCTGAATCTCCTAAACTACTGGTCGGATCAAATTGAAATGTATGGAAGAGTTGTAGAGGAGGACCTAAGCTTTCAGAAAAATCATCTTGTAGTCACCCTGTGATAACACGAGATAAGCTACAAGGCGTCAAAGTTGACTACCTCGAGTATGTAAAAGTTAAAAAAATCGTAACTTGTACAAATGAAGTCCGATTTTAAAGATTTTTATATTTCTGGAAAGTGCTTGGCAAGATAAAGAAAAACTAAGCTTACTCATCTAAGTTATCTCTTACAGTTAAAAAGATATTTACGCTTGAATTTTGAATTTTTGATTTTTTGGCTCGACTTTCTTTCGTTTTTCGGGAATAAGTCCGGAGCTATATGAGTTAAAAATTTTTTAAAAATATTCTGTAATTTGCTACATATTTCAAAACAATATGCTGAAAGAACTTTTTGGATTATCTCAATTCGTCTAGACGTGAAAAATATTCAAAGTCAGCACTCTGAAATTGGCATGAAAAATGGCTATTTTTTTACAGAAATATAGTACAATTCATTCACTTTTTTCTCAAAGTTCCGTTAATAAAAAATTTTTTTCCTTATTAATTTCAAAAGATAAGTCTTCATAAATGGTTAATAAAGAAATTTTGAATTGATTTAAGTTTGCACCCTACATCCAGCATTGGCCGAAAGTTGTCAATTTTAAAAAATAGTTTCATTTTTATCGATTAATAAAAAAAATGTCACGCGAGCTTTTTTAAATTTCGTACCAACATTTTCTATAGAAATAGATTTAGAATGATTTAACACTAAACTGCTTCCCGCCCGGCCAAAAACGAATGCAGGAGTGAAGATTTTATGTTAAAAGTCAGTTTTTTAACGACTATTTTTAAAAGCATATTAAAAGCATATTATCATAATATTTTTAATATTATTTCTTATGTAATGTATAAAACACAAATCAAGCTTCCGTTCCTAAAAAAATCAATAAAATAGCTCCAATAACCTATTTTTGGTAATTTTTCAAAAATAAATTTTTTTTAAAAAATAGCTGAAAATCCAAAAAAATTTAATTTTTTTTAATACAACTCCACTAATTTTGCAAATACTTTAAAAATGTTAAAAGAAATTAAAAGTAGATTTATTTACCAATTCAACGATATATAAAATGTTTATATAGGTCATTTAATAATAGTAATATAATGGCCTCAAAACTACCAAGTCACGTCAAAAGTTGCAAAATTCACTATTTTGTTCCGTATTTCCATATGTGTGTATACGTAACACTCAACTGCATTGCTTATTTTTGTTACGAGATAATAATATTTATTAATGAATTTATTTAAAGTGTTCATAATTTTTTTCTACTGAAAAGGTTTTTAAAATTACCTAAGTACATAAATAAGTATATTTTCCTTCGTTTTTTATTAAATTTTTTTAAGTTTTTAAATAATTTACCTAGCTATTTAATTAATGTATTATAACAAAAATGATTTTTTTACAATCTCATAGGTACATTTTTTGACGTACCTGTTTAACACTACAGGTCATAAAAATAAACTGAATGAAATTGGGGGTTTTGAGCAAAAATTTAAATTTTTTAATTCATTTTTGCCTGTCACCATTTACCTGATATAAATATTCTTTTTCTATATATAAGTATCCTTATAAATATGCAGATTTATTAGTGAATTTGCCATTATGGAGATTACATTAAAACACTTTTCTATTTTGCAAAGTAATCTGGGATAATCTATCTGATATTATAAATTGTCCAGAAAAAATAAGAAAACTCATTGATACAGTAGTATCTTTTGGTTTAACTATTACTGCAGAAGACAGTTTAAAGCTCGAAAATTTTTATAAATCATACGAAAAAAGGATGCAAGCTTCAGATTGGTCAATACCAAAGTTCAAGAAGAAAAATGAAGAGTGCTTGGAGGGAGAAATACCAATTTTCATCAGAAAGCAGAAAAAGGGTTGACCAAAAAAAAAAGTTACGATGAAGTTCAGCTAAGAACAAAGAGAACCAAACAGGAACCTATTCTAAATTCACATACGAATGCCGAAATAAAAGATACATTTAAAGCTTTAGTAACACGTACGCAACCAAAGGAAGTAGAAAAAGTTATAGATGTGTTACCAACAGCTTCTCCCAATCGATTACATCGGATTATCCAAAGCATAGTGACACCAAAATCAACATCGTCCTTTACCTCTGAAGATGCTTTAGCTCTAATATTAAATTTAGGATTATCAAGAAACCAATACGAGATTTTGAGGAAATCTGTTAGCGAAAAGGATATGATATCTTTCCCAGTGGCAAATCAGTGAGAGAAGCGAAAAGTAATATTTTACAGCCTATGGAGCACCCGGTTAATGCTTCTGTTAAAAGTGCTAAAGTTAATATATTGCAATTACTTGAAAATACTGCCTCTAGAATTATACCTACCTTCAGCAATGATAACATTGAAAAATGCAAAGACTCTGAACTTATTTTAATATTCAAATGGGGCTGCGATGGAACATCAGGATTTTCGGAATACAAACAACTGGATGGAAGTAATTCTGGAAATAATTATTCCTCGCTGTTTATAGCGTCTCTGGTACCACTTCGAATGCGCTTAAATAAGCCTTCCTCATCGACAAGAAATGACTCGCTTTTTGATGATATATGGATAAATTTAACTCCAGGTTCCAAATTTTTGTGCCGTCCAATCCTTTTTGATTACACAAAAGAAACCACGGTTACAATAAACAGCATTGTCAACCAATTGGAAGAAGAAATTAAAGCATTGCCCCCAATATATGTAAAAGTATCAAACAGAACTATTAAAGTTACATTTCAGCAACAATTAACGATGATTGATGGAAAAGTTGTAAACGCTATAACAGATACAACATCTACATGGAAATGTAATATATGTGGAAAAATAAGTTCACAATTTCAGGATAATTCTGAAGTCATTGTTAATAAAAATTCTTTAAAATTTTGAATATCACCACTCCACGCAAGGATAAGATTTTTGGAGTTCTGCTTACATCTTGCATATGATATGAAGTACAGAAATATTCCCGGGCAGGAAAATGTTACAGTAAAAACATTACGAAAAGAGGAGAAGAAAAGAATTCAATTAGAATTCAATCACAGGCATTGACTTAAATATTTTGAAGCATTTTAAGATTATATTGGCAGCCATTAATAGCAAAAAACAAATTAATGCGGACAAATTTAAAATTTTTGCCTACGAAACTAAAGAACTACTTAACATTACATACCCCTGGAAATCAATGACTCCAACAATTCACAAAGTATTGGCTCATGGTAAAGAAATAATAGACTCTTCAATACCCGAAAATGTTCGAAAATATCGCAAAATATGGACTTAATGGAATATTTATTAATATCATCAGATTCAGTTATATATTCTATAAGAACACGATGGCTACCAAAAATCACTCTTGAAATAGAAAAAGAGAATTCCGAAGCTAAGGAAGTTAAAAATTTGCTAACGTTTGATGTTTCTGATTATTTTCAAGAAAATCTCTAATAATATCTTCGATAATATATTCTTAATAAAATAAATATAAGGGATATATGTATAATAAGTATGTAAATATGTAGAACAAATTAAATAAATATTACTCAAATAAAGAATTTACTACTTTATAATAACAAATATATACCTACATAATACATTAGAAAACTAAAATGTTACACATATGGAAATACGGAACAAAATAGTGAATTTTGCAACTTTTGACGTCACTTGGTAGTTTTGAGGCCATTATATTACTATTATTAAATGACCTATATCAACATTTTATATATCGTTGAATTGGTAAATAAGTCTATCTTTACATTCTTTTAACATTTTTAAAGTATTTGCAAAATTAGTGGAGTTGTATTAAAAAAATTAAATTTTTTTGGATTTTCAGCTATTTTTTAAAAAAAATTTATTTTTGAAAAATTACCAAAAATAGGTTATTGGAGCTATTTTATTGATTTTTTTAGGAATGGAAGCTTGATTTGCGTTTTATACATTACATAAGAAATAATATTAAAAATATTATGATAATATGCTTTTAATATGCTTTTAAAAATAGTCGTTAAAAAACTGACTTTTAACATAAAATCTTCACTCCTGCATTCGTTTTTGGCCGGGCGGGAAGCAGTTTAGTGTTAAATCATTCTAAATCTATTTCTATAGAAAATGTTGGTACGAAATTTAAAAAAGCTCGCGTGACATTTTTTTTATTAATCGATAAAAATGAAACTATTTTTTAAAATTGACAACTTTCGGCCAATGCTGGATGTAGGGTGCAAACTTAAATCAATTCAAAATTTCTTTATTAACCATTTATGAAGACTTATCTTTTGAAATTAATAAGGAAAAAAATTTTTTATTAACGGAACTTTGAGAAAAAAGTGAATGAATTGTACTATATTTCTGTAAAAAAATAGCCATTTTTCATGCCAATTTCAGAGTGCTGACTTTGAATATTTTTCACGTCTAGACGAATTGAGATAATCCAAAAAGTTCTTTCAGCATATTGTTTTGAAATATGTAGCAAATTACAGAATATTTTTAAAAAATTTTTAACTCATATAGCTCCGGACTTATTCCCGAAAAACGAAAGAAAGTCGAGCCAAAAAATCAAAAATTCAAAATTCAAGCGTAAATATCTTTTTAACTGTAAGAGATAACTTAGATGAGTAAGCTTAGTTTTTCTTTATCTTGCCAAGCACTTTCCAGAAATATAAAAATCTTTAAAATCGGACTTCATTTGTACAAGTTACGATTTTTTTAACTTTTACATACTCGAGGTAGTCAACTTTGACGCCTTGTAGCTTATCTCGTGTTATCACAGGGTGACTACAAGATGATTTTTCTGAAAGCTTAGGTCCTCCTCTACAACTCTTCCATACATTTCAATTTGATCCGACCAGTAGTTTAGGAGATTCAGATTTATTACCAAAAAATTTGCGTTTGACCCCACTGTGTGCTGCTTAACTCGAAGCAAGGCTTTTGATCTAATACACTGGTGCATATTCCTATAAACGCATTTAAATTTTTTGTTTTTCTTTAAGTATATTCGTTGTATTGTTATAATAACTCGCGATATAAAAATACTTTTTTATGTAAGAAATATTTGTTTCTTGCTTTTGTTGTTTTCTTTAATTTAGCAATCTAAACATGTCATTTCAGTGGAAAATAAACGCAGTAGAGAAAAGTTTGTCTAAAAGTTATTGCAAAATAAAAAATATTAAAAAAACTGTTAGTTTTAGTTGCTTGTTTTTCTTAAGGTAAGTTTCTGATGTCAACATCTCTGTTTATTGAAAATATTTTTATTTTAATTTGAAAATTTCATCAGCTTAAAGGAACTTTTCTTAAAGGCCAGGAAAAAATTCAAATTAAATTTTTTCGTAATCAAGGCCATTCTAACAGAGAAATTGTATGAAAAATTAACCGTACTGAAGGAGTTATTCAAAGTTTTCTTAAGAAAGGGCAGAAATAGGGAGTGCGGAAACAAACAAAATATAATCAAAAGTTAACAAAGAGGCAAATTAATAAAGCAAAAGAACAAGAAACCCGCAATAAGTTAAATGCTACACAAATAAAAAACAAACTTGACCTTCTTGTCACTTCCAATCATGTCACACATTTTGTGAACATATGGTAACATAAAGTGGAAGAAGTGAAAATGTAAGCCAATGCTGAAGCAGCATCACAAGGAAAATCGTTTAAAATGAGTTGAATAAAGTAATCTTTTCTGATGAAAAGAAATTAAATTTGGATGTTCCAAAATTATATTCTTGCTATTGGCATGATTTGAGGTCGAACGAAATTCGTATGTCGAAAAGTAATTTCGGTGGAGGCAGTGTTATTATTTGGGTAACCTTTTCTGCTGCAGGGAAATTAAAAGTATATTTTGTTCCAAATAAAATGAACAGTGCAATTTATAATGAATTGCTGTAAGATTCTCTTCTCTCTTTTATGGATGAAAGCATGATTGAAGTTTGCATACTTCAACAGGACGCTGTAATCCATGTCCCCAACCAATCTGAATCGTAGTTTAGTGAACACTATTGATTTGAGTCCAATGGAGAATCTGAGGGGGTACAAGGCCCGTAAAGTTTGGGGAAGAAATGAACAGAATTAATTAACGGAGTAAAAATTAAGCAAGCCTGGGAAGAAATTAACAGCGATTTTCTTCAAAAATTAGTCGAATCAATGCCAGACCGAATTTCTGAAGTTATCCAAAACAAAGGTTCATCAACACATTATTAAGTGTGTATATAGAAGAATGCATAAAAAGTGGCACTAAAATGTACATTTGAAGTTTTTTATTACATATATTTTGAGTAAAGTCAATAAATAATTTTAAATATTCATTTGTAGCACCTTAATTATTTTTAGCCCCATTTTGGTAAGTTGATGTGCATCAGCGTAATTCTTCATATACGCGATAAATAATATTTACTTCCTATTTTCGTCTCTACAACGGAAGTTGATGAGAAAGATGAAAAAAAATTAAGATTTTCGTTGTAATAGATCTTTAGATATATGATAATTATTATTTTGCTTATATGGGCATGTCATTTTCCTTGTTCCGATCCCAAAATAAAGTAGCCCATTTTAAATCACCATTTCTTTTTTTTAATTGAATAAATGGAAATACATTTTTTTACGATGTAAAACCCTCTATGCGGTTATTTTATTTACACATTTAATATTTTAAAAGTGCAAACCCTCTATCTCTCTTTTTTGGTTTTAAGTAAATATTTAAAAAAAAATTTTAATATTTGAGAAATAAACTTTGTTTTTTTTTTGCTTTCCTGAAAATTTGTGTTTTCGACATACAGACTTTTGAGCTCGATATATATACCCTACAAAAAATTCTCCGATCATTCCGATTTATAATCGATTTTGTGTATTTTACTTTGCGTTTCTTGCGAATTAGTTTACTTGTTTAAAATAATATTGAATAGAATTAAAAAAAAAAATATATAAATAAATAAATTTCTATTTTAACTTATATGTTAGTGTATAATATTTTAATTGCTGTATATTGTTAAGAAAGTATAAATAAAAGCTGCTGCAAAGTAAGCTTGTGTGCATATTTCAAAGTACTTTCGAATACTAAGTAAGCTACACATAATAAATACTTTAGGAGTCGTAAGTACTTCAAAATATGCACACAGCCTAGGTTATTTTATACAGGGTATGACCGCTTTTATTTATGCTTTCTTAACAATATACAGAAATTACAATTTTATACACTAACATGAAAGTTAAAATTTAAATCAACATTTTTCTATACAAATAAACTAATTATTTGTAGGGTAATTACATTTGTTGCTTAAATTTCAAACATCAGTTGTTTAACAATATCTTAGTAGCACTTTGCAATCGACAGAAAAAGGCATGGTCCTTTTAATATTCGCATGTTGTCCTCAACATTGCCTTTTTAAATGTTTCAAGAAGATAAAAAATACGAATAAGAAAATCCTTCATTCAGTTAATAATTTGTGTGCAAACTTACACAATATTATATCTATGTTTATTTTGTCTAGACCTTAAGAATGTCAAGTCATTTTATTTTACTTACGCACACATTTATATAAATTGAAATTCTAGTGAATAAGATTATAGATGTTACGCAGAAATTTTTCATTTATTCTATTAGAAGTTTTACTTATTTATTGATCCATGTAAAGAGTAACATCTGTTCTTTAAAAACATTTTTGTTCTATGATACTTTTCCCCGCTAATACTTATTATAACCTCTAGTCTACACATATACATTTTTATGTTAGCAAATATCAAATTCTATCTCCCTCTTTAAAATGTTACTTATGGACCAATAAGAAATCTATAGCGCAATTTATTTCGCAGTAAATGTTTAGACAAAAAAAGGAGCAATAATGTTCAACATAAACTGTCAAACTTATTGTTCTTTGGTATTTTTAAAAAGAAATGGTGCAAAATGAATTAATTTTATTTTAAAATTACAAATAAAAAATAAATATGCCAACAAATTAAAATTTTTGGTAAAAAAAGTCAATTTAAAATTTAAATTTCTCATGTACGTGCTCTCCACCTCTTAACATAAAGGTCGAAATAACATTTTTCGCCGCGACTTTAATTCTTATTTTAGGAACTAAACATTTCTTCGTGTAGAGGTATAGTAATAGAGTGATCACAAATGCTTTAGTTAACCAGGATTTTATGTTATTAATGATATAGTAATAATTTACATAAGTATACAAAAGGAAATTCTTTGAACTTTAAAATATTTTGACTTAAATTTGAGAGGTTAAATAAGATCATGAGATTCTTTTCTTTTTTCAACCTGAAGTAAGTTATATTTTAATTTATTTTATTTTATTTTATTTTATTTTACTTTATTTCTCTTTTAAGCAAAAATAACTTATTTACTGATTTTTATTTTTTCGAACAGAAATAATTTTCGAACAGAAATTATTTTGTGATTTTTATCACATTGAAAAATAGTCATTAAAAAAAAAGAAACAGTCGATCGACACGTTGAAAAATTTCCATGTCGAAATAATATCGCCAAAACGAAAAAAGCTATCGCTATATCGAAAAAAATTTCGCTAAAAGAAAACTATCGCCAAAAGGGAAAAGCTATCGGTATATCGAAATAATATCGAAAAAACTATCAATATATATATATATATATTTGCTAAAAATATCTCCAAAAAGAGATATTTTATTTATTTATTTATTTTTTATTAGGGTTTAATGATTTTCTTTTCGTTATAGCAATATTTTTTCATATGACGGTAGTTTTTTCTTTTTGACGATATTATTTCGATATGGCGATCGTTTGTTTTTTCTTCATAGTATTTTTTTGATATGTCGATAACTTTTACGTTTTGGCGATATTATTACGATATGGCGATATTTCTCTTTTGTAGCGAAAATTTTTTTTTTTTTTTGGTGATATTTTTCGATATGGAGATAGTTTTTCCTTTTTACCAATTTTTTTTTTTTTTTGATATATCGAAAGCTTTTTTCGTTTTGGAGATTTTATTTCAATATGGCTGTATTTTTTTTTAGTTATTTATTTTTAGCAGTATTTTTTTTCTGATGTTACGATAGATTTTTTTTAGCTGTATGATAGGTTTTGTTTGCGGCGACAATGTTTTATTTTTGGGGGATATTTTTCGATATGGCGATAGTTTTGATGATTTTTAATAACTATTTTTCGTCTAAAAAACAATAAAAGTAAAAATAAACTTTTAATAGCATTTTATGAAAGTCGACGTTTGGTTGCTACTGTTTTTTTTTTTTTTTTTTATTTGAAAATTCAAAAATAATTGTTATTTTCAGTCCCTGGTTAAACATAAATGTTAAAAAATAATCAGTTAATACATGTAGAAAATAGATTTCTTTGTACAAATTTTTGACAAGGAAATATATATGTGTTTTCCTTTAAAACTTGATAGTACTTCAAAGTATATTCTTTGAATTATAGCAAAATATAGAACGATTTGAATTACTATAATAAATATAAACAAACCAGCAAAAAAACGAGCAAGTGCTTCTAAAAAATAAATTTTTTACTACTTCAAAAGTAGAACTAAATGTATATATATTTTGGAGTTAATAGAAATTACTTCTTAAAAAGTAAAAATAAATATATTTTTTAGCACGACAATAGATGATTAATTTTTAAGAAAATAAAAAATTTCATAAATTAAAAAGTATTTTTATTATTCACTAACAAAACTAAAAATTCATAAGTAATAAACAAGAACCATAAAAGAAGAACATGCTACCAATGAGAACCATAGGTCAAAAAAAACTTCTGCAGCTTTTTTCAGCATTAAGTCAGAGTTCATACGTAGCAATTTTTCTTTCTGATAATTTTATATTTTTTTTTTATTTTTTTTATTAAAACAAAATTTTACTTCAGCAATTCTTGTTTTAATTACCCTGATTTGTTTTTGTTTTGAAATACGAAAATGAGAAACAAAACTAGAATTTCGATGTATAGGCAACTTTGTTCCCTTTCGCATTCCGTCTCGCTCTCACTCACACGGAATCAGAATTTCAGCAAGAAAAATTGCCTTGTGTGAACTCAGACTAAGAATTTCCTTCCAACGACAATAAAATGTTAAAATCATAACTTTTTCAGCTCTTTTACTGTTTTTTTTTTTTGCTGGGATATAAAGCCGAAAAGAAATATTAAGATAAGAATAATGTTTATATTTTCTTATGGATAAAACCTAAATTCGTTTTGGTTTTATTGATGTTTTGCTTATTTCTTACATTTGTTGTTGTATCTAAGATTTTATTTGTCTGTAAATTGTTTACTTTTACTACAATTTGTTTCCTTTTCTTGTATTAAATTATATAATATACTCAAGATTTAATATATGTATTTCATAAAGTAAATATAAGGGTTACTTACCATATAGATATGATTATTTGATATATTTCAATACAGTACTTTCTTTAGCTGAAAGAAAATGAGAAAAATAAAATTAAGCATATGCATGTTTAAGTATGTTTCGATTCTTGGTCTATAATACATAATAAAAGGAAAAAATTTAATATTATAACATTAATTAATTAGTAACCAAAATATTATATGGCAAGAAATTTAATATTTATACTCATGAAATACTCGTATATTATATATTTGTATTGCATCAGTAACCCTACTCAATTATATCTGCATTCTAAAAGGTTGTTTGATTATGTATGGAAACCAAACTTTAGTTGTGTTTCCTACTAGCAACACAATCTACAAGTAAATTTATATTATGAATGGCAATTCAGTTGCAAAAAGTTATCGAAAGCACTATTTTGAAAGTTTAGCAAATGAAATAAATGTAAATAAACAATTAACGTAAAAAAACAAACATGAAAGTGAATTTGTGTGTTGCTCGTTCTACACTCTCTTTAAATGGATCACTTGTGATTGTTAAATATTTTCCTCGATAATTTTACCAGCTTATAATAGATGACACTTTGGTATGGATTTTCCTCGATGGAGAAGATTATCATAATGGATACTCGCACAGAAACGACATCGTTTGTAATAATGAATGCGCTTTTAGATACCTCTTGGATTAATGTTCGTGTTTCATCCAATTTCCTAGAATTTGAATCTAACTAAGTGCTTTTAAATATACGGAACTGTTACTTGATCTACTAATTCTACAAATTATTAACACTTAAAAAGAAAATATTTAGTTTTTAATTTTTTGTTTTAAAAAAATTTCGGTAAATAGAAATATATAGTTACCTGTGTGGCAAATAAAGTTGAGAGCTTTTAGTTGTCAGTTGCATTCTGTAATATAATTTTAGTTACCATACAGAATCGATCTATAAATTTCAATCATATTACTTATACGCAATGTGTAATTTTCTCACCTGTCAATTGTCTATATTAAACAATTGACAGAAGTAACAATCAAAAATATGTTTATTGATGGTACTATAATTAATTAAAGATTTTGAATTGAGCTTACCTCTTATAGATTCGCATTGATTTTGGTGTTTGTGTTCATATATAGATATCAGTGTTGCAAGCCTTTTTTTAAATTAAAGAAAAAAATGTGAACATTTTTTATAAATTTCAATTTAGTCTCCGGAAGATAATATATATGATATAATAAAATATTATAAATAATTAATATTATAAATATAAATATATATATATATATATATATATATATATATATATATTAAAATATTATAAATTATCTAGCCTCCTTTTTTCTCATCTCCTGACAACACGGTTAGACACTTACGTAGTATCTATCAGTGTTGCCAGGAGATTTAAAAATGGAGGGTAAATTATTTATATTAAATTATTTATATTATATTATTTATATATATATATATATATATATATATATATATAATAAAATATTATAAATTATTTAGCCTCCCTTTTTCTCATCTCCTACGTAGTATCTATCAGTACTGCCAGTAGATTAAAAAAATAGGGTAAATTATTTATATTTTATTATATCATATATATAATTATATATATATATATATATATATATATATATATATATATATATATATATATATATATATATATATATATATGGCAACACTGATAGATACTACGTAAGTGTTAATTTTTAATTAAGAATTGGGCAAGGGCAAAAAGTTTGGTGGTGTTATTGTGGTAAAAGGTCTACAGTTCTTGGCCTTACAATGGGTTACGTTATATCTGGGAATCGAACTTCAAATATGAAAATGATTATTGTATGCAAACGTATGATAAAAGAAATAAAGTATTAAATCTTAAAATTTTTTGAAAGTTAAAGAAATTGTGCCCTTTTTTTATTAGTTCTGAAGGAGATTCTGCTAAAAATGAAAATAACACATTTTATTATATATATTTAGCATTTGTTGAAAATGTTATCTTTTAATGTTTTTTACAATAGAATCTTTGTATGTATTTTCTCTCAGAAAATAAAAGGAAAATAGAAGTAAACTACTACAATATTTTCGTTGAAATCATGATATAAAGTAATAAAAGTAGAGCCCATAGAATACAATTTTAAGGTTATATGAGAGGCACTTTGAACTAAATTTGCAAAAAATACTCATTGCTTTTTAAAATACAAGAAAAAAATATATGTGACTACATTTATTTTGTTGTTGCATGAAATAGGTTTTTGGCAGATGTTTTTCAGATTGGCGTGGGTACCTGCCACGACGGCCTTACCCCACGGTGCGCCCACCAGCGCCCTCAAATGCAACAAAGCTACACCTGAGTACCAATTTGAAGACATGTATTTGGACATGCCTTCCCCCTTGGTCAGGAGCGGGGCCCATCTAAAACTCCTTCCGATCTATGGGTCACGGCACCCGGTTGTAATGCAACTCTACACCGAGCTCACGCTCTACCCGCGATTTGGGTCCAAACCACGAAAGCTCCCCAAGGGGCCACCTCAATGTCAGGCTGGAGCCGAAGCTCCAGGGGCTATAAGTTTTTTGACGATTGAATCAGGTTTTTTTCTCACATAAATATATGAATATCTACTTATTAATCTATAATAGAGCTGTTCCCTCCTTTCGTCGCCATACTTGCTTTCTGAAATTTGAACGATTTATTATCTTATTGTGCTACCATATCTTCTTAAAAAAATCTGAGTTTTTTTTTATTAATTTTAAACGAACTATATTTTTAATCAATTAATACATTAATTGAAATAAAGGAAAGAAAACATATTTCAATTTAGGGTTTATGTTTATAATAAAGATTATTTTTATCATTTTTATAATCTATTACTTTATCCATTATACGATATTTGAGTGACTTAGTAGTCATTATTTTAGCGATACATTCATCGCCTTATATTCCCAAATTTAAATAACAACAAAAAATTAAAAGCTGCTACCTACTATAACATGTTAAATATTTTTGTTAAGGTAACACAAAGGTCAAAATCCCATTAATAATATTTTAAATAACCTTTCTAAGATATATTTGCTCTAATTTAATAGGTTAGCAAGAGGAATATATAAAACAAATTACACAATTTTGATAAAAATTTTCTAAATATAATTTTTTATAAAAAAATGTTTATAAAAAAATTACCGGCATGAACTAACCTAGTGTCTACATTAGGCAAATTTTTATCAAAACAAACGTCAAAATCATTGCGAATATATACAAGGTAAACTTAGTTAAACAGCTGATTAAAATTTTGGTTGTTACAGTTGTCAACCTGCATATATAATGAATACGCCATATTGTTGTTTTTGTGCAACTGTTGCCACCTTCCACAAATTCGCGTTAAGTTTGAAGTTTGTCTTGATAAAAAAATCTCTAATGTAGACACTATATTAACAAAGTAAGATAACAAAGTAAAAGTGCTGCCAAGTTTAAAAATTGAGTTATTCTGACTTGCAGAACAAAATTACAGCGCTGCCAAGTTTAAAAACGAGCACTTTGCAGACTTAAATTCCAGTGCTGCCAAGATTTAATTTAACAAAATTAAGTAAATAATATGGCAACACCGCAACTTTGTTAACAAACTAATCAAATAAGAAACAAACAAAGATAACAAACGATTTTAAAATTTTAGTTATATATTATTTTGAACTCTAGGTCGAATTGAGTGATTTGTTCCTGGACCGCACCATTTGGAGGTGATAGAGGAAGATCTCAGCTTCACTTTGATATACATTTTATTCACCGCTATAGTTTTTGGTAGAACAAAGTATTCAAAAAAGATTTTTTTTTTTTAATTTCACTTAAGGGACATTTTGGGCCATAGGTCAAACTGAGTGATTTGTTCCTGGACCGGACCACTTGAAGGCAATAGTGGAAGGTCTCAGCTTCACTTTGATATACATTTTATTCACCGCTATAGTTTTTGGTAGAACAAAGTATTAAAAAAAAATCTTTTTTTAATTTCACTCAAGGGACTTTTTGGGCCATAGGTCAAACTGAGTGATTTGTTCCTGGACCGGACCACTTGGAGGTGATAGTGGATAGCGGTGAAGTGGATATCAAATTGATCACTTCCAAGTGGTCGGGTCCAGGAACAAATCACTCAAAATTTGATGTTTGTCCTTATAAAAATTTATCAAATATAAATTCGACGTTATTATGCAAGAAAGAAATTACTGATAATATTAACTGTGACCACAAATATGTTTTTATGATACATATGTAGTTTTTTTTCGAATAACTTGTATAAAAAGTTAAAAAATAATTTCATTTGTAAAATAACAAGATTTTCGTATATTTTTAACTTAAAGGAAAACTTTTGTTTAACAGTTACTGTAAAATTTTTTGAGTGTACGATTTAACTGTATATGTATAGCTGCAGTATTATTATTATTTTTAAAAAGATTTTTGGTTATGCGGGAACTTTGCTCAAAAGTAAAGGGTAAGAAATTTATTCTATTTATTTATCATATCGTAAACATAAAAGTCTTCAGTCCTTATCACAGAGGAAGATTTTCAGATTTCATGTCCTCAAATATTAAGCAAAATAAATGAGTTAGGGTTGCTGGATGATACTAAGAGGGTGCTATTTCTTCAGTTCTAAATGTTGTTGATGTTAACTATACAAGAAAGATTGAGTTGCGTCTAACTACTATTCCTAAATGCTTAGCTTTAGGGGTAGAATACGCTGAATTATACGCAACTCAAATTCGATTTTACAAAAAGAATATGTTTCAGAAACTTACAAAATTTTTTCTATTCATTTTGCAAGCAAAAGTACAGGCACAGGCTTTGATTTAAAATGTATTTAGCTTTTGTAAAGATTTATTATAACCGACAACAGATTTAATAAAAAAAAAACTGAGTGTGATTGTATCCTGGTGAAAAACCTAAAGTAGCTAATTCTTTTACTTTATTTTAAAGATATTAAGAAAGTACTGTCATAAGGCATGTGTAAAACGTTTTTGTTGTTTTAAATAAGGAATTCTATATATGTTTGTATTTTTGATATTTAGTTGGTTCTATCCTTATGACACGGTAGTTATATGTACTCCTATAAAACTTAATATCTCGAAGAGGGTATTATGAGTAATCTTTTATCCAATATAAATTAACGAAAAAAAAAAATAATACAAAGATTAAAAAAATCAAATATTTTAAAAAATAAAATTAGTACCTTTCGTAATTTATTTTAAAAACTGTGACTCAGATTTTTACGTTATTGTGATCTTAATGCTAAAACTTTTTCAAAAAAATACTCTAATCTATTGAATAAATTTCATTATAAATAGCTTGCCGTATAGTTCCAATTTATTTCTCTAATTTACATTATTATTATTATTTTTTTTTTACTTAACCAATTTAAAATTTTTTTAGATAATTCATAGTGTTCAGAAATAATCTCACATACGTATGAATATAACAGGAGATTTATTTATATATTTATTTTTTTTGTAAGTATTTTGAAGTTATAACATTTACATCAAAAATTCAAAGATCCATTGCTTGGATAAGAGATGTTGCTTCAAAAGAAAATATTTAATTCATTATTCGTTTCCATAAATCTGTCATAGTTGTTGCTTGTGAATAAAATAAAAAATGAAATTAGTTTTTATTTTATTTCCATTTTTTGTTTGTTGCTAATTTAAAATATTTGTTGATCAATTTATTAATTTTTAAATAAAAACATTAAGGATTTCTGTTTATACTAAATCAAATAAATTTTATATCTAATTGAACAAAATTAATTAAAAAAGCAAATATTTTATTTAATCAAAAGTGAAACATATATTTCTTACAAAAAAAATAACAAAATTTTTTTCTATTTGAATAGATTATTAAGTAGATATTTATGTGAGAGAAAAAACATGATACAATTGTCAAAAATCTAATTCATGCAATCACATATATTTTGTGTTTAAAAAAAGTGAGTACTATTTTTTTTAAATTTCTTTGAAAATTTAGTTCGAAGTGCCTCTCATATAAACTTCTACTTGTATTCTATGATTCCAACCTTGAATAATATTCACATTTATTCTTTTTAATACAAAAAAAGTTCAACACGTTTGTAGGATTTTTATTTGAAAACATATATTCAAATAAAGAGATTTAAAATTGATATTTCAAATAATATTTTGATATTTGTTAAAAAAAATCAAAGAAATAAAATTATTCAGCCACAAGAGGTTTGAATAAAAAAAATCATATAGTTTTTTCAATTATTTATGTTAAAAAGAATTTTTTTCAGCAAATAATCTTCCTTGGTTTCTCCGACTGTTTAAAAAAATCTGTACAGAAGAACCTAATGTCTAGATTCGAATATATAACTCAAATAGTTATCGAAATAAAGTTGTTTAAAAGTACTAAAAATTGCAGTATTAAAAAAAATATTACTTATTTTTCCTTTTCCAAACAAATTTCTGTTGAATGAAAGTATTCCAAAATTTTCTATGAATAAAAAAAAAATAGATACGAGTGTTTCAAATCAGATTTTGTTTCATTTTTAAAATAGGAAAAAAATAATTGTATTCAAGCTAAAGAAATAAAATTTATTTTTAAATTAGTTGAAAACTTTGGAATTTGATTTAAATTTTATAACAACATGTTCGAATACTTCTGTTCAAAGATTTTCTAAAATAACTTATTAACGAATGAAATAATGTTTAAATAATTTTATTCCAAATTAATTTCAAGTAACCGAAAATTGTATTACAAGGGATTGAACCCTTCCTTTGATTTGAAACTATTTTATTTCTGAAAATCTAAATTAAATACAAAAATAATTTATTTTTAACAAATATTTTATATTAAAATATTTACAATGAACAAGTATGAAATCTAAATAAAACTAAATTATCTAATATCATGTTCACACACATTAGTTTTTGACTTGTTTTTTTTTTTGTTTTTTTTTTTTTGGGCAGTTTTGCGTTTGCCAAAATATTTTCAAGCATTTTTGATTTAAATAAAAATTTCACACACAAACACTTTTTAATTCAACAAATACATTTTTTAAGCTTGTACAATTTATGAACAAATATAAATTTTATTCATAATAATTTTAAAAGTTTTGTTTTTAAACTGTTTGACAATTTTTACAAATTCTTTTGAAAACATAGCCAATCATATAAATAAAGAACAATATATTATCACACAATCAATAAAAAACATACAAGGTCAAAACCGTAATTCACTAAACCATACACTTAACACAATAACACAAATCCAACATCTTAATCAGATAAACTATAACATCGATATAGTCACACAACATCTGAACAATATCGCAGAAGCAATAATATTATTCAAATAAAATATCATTCCTAAATTAATATTAAATCCTATAGAGCTAATTCAAATTCATAATACACTAAATAAAACAATATATATACTCTCCTCTGAACATATATTTGAACAACTCGAATTTAAAATAAAAATTCCAATAATTTCAAATAATAAATTTACATTATATCATATTGTTCCAACACCAATTAATAAAACCTTAGAAATTACAAACAAAGAATAAACATTAATTAATGAAAATAATTTGATATTTTATAAAGAAAAATGTAAACATAAAGAATATTCACGAAACAGAATTTAATATGAACACAAACTGTATTAGAAATATAATAAATAAGAATGAGACTACCTCCTACCATCTACGAGATATAGGACATAAAACTGATATTACTCACCCGGAACCTAACTATATTATCCTCATAAACCCTCCACTACAACAGATTATTACTATATGCAACAATGTTAGCAAACAACATACAATCAATAGCACAACTCTAATTCAATTTATCAACTGTAAAATAGTCATTAATAACATCTGGTACAACAACGAAAATAACATATGTATATTGGGACAATGGAAACTTCATCGAAATGCAATAACATTACAATCCTTTCAAATAAAAATGAAATAACACTACCAAAATTAAACGAATATAGAATTCAAGATAAGAGAGTAATCGAAAACCTACAAACAAATACAGAAATACACGAAGTTTTCAGAACAGTAACAATTCTCATCATAATATTAACAATTGTAGTGATAAAAAGAAAACCAACGACATTAACATATTCACTCGATCAAAAAATTGATGAAGTTTCGGCAGCAAATTACGCAAAGCCCCTTTGGCCCTCACTTCATTTTAGGTAGGGAGAAGTTATGGATTCGCCAATAACAACACAACAACTGTAACAATAATATGTAAATGTTAACACACTAAATTAAATACTTTTGATTATAAAACAAATAAATTAAATGTAGAAAGTCAATAAATTGCAAAATGTACAAAATTAATAAAACTTATTTCGAAATTTACTTAATAAACTAAAAAAGTAGAATAAGCACTTTTGTATTAAGTTAATAAGTTACATTATAAAGTTCAAAGAAAAAAAAATCAGTAATAAATGAATGATCAAAAAGAAAAGTTTTCTATTTTTTTAAGTAATCATTAATAAGGTTTTTCTTTTTTAATAGAAGATGAACGGAATAAGTTAGGATTGAAGTTAAATCAACTACTAGGAGCATTTCTTCTCAAGATTTTGTGATATATACTTTTATACAAAAATTAATTGCTAACTATATAATTTTTGTTTTTTTATGTACGATATCTGAAAAAAAAATCAAGTAATTTTACAAAATTTTTCGTGTTATCGATAAGAATGTAAAATTAATAATTACAATTAATCACTTCTAAGGTCTTCTTAAATTCGCTTTTAATTTGTATCCAATTCCCAAAATTCTTTGTTGTTTAAATAACCAATATTCTGTGAGGCTAAAATAACATTCCCAATTCTATGTGATTTTACTGTAATGACAAAATTCTAAATCTGACCAGAAAATATTAAAAACACTATCGCATGTCACGAGTGTCATCAATGTCTTTTTATGGCATTCTTTGTTATGATTATTCGAGTTTATTCAGGCTAAAGAAACAAAACAATCACATATCTTGAGCCATTTTGAGTAAACTTTTCATAGAAAACCATTTTATCGATTATTCGGTATACAAAACAAGTATCTTGGAACATGATAAGAGTCAGTAATAACGTATGCTTTCCAGGCTAATTAAAAATATTGGATATTTTAATTTTCGTTATTGAGGAACTTTGATAATTCTGTGCTTCAGGGTTTTTCTCGGCTTTGTTATTTAAATTTTTTTTAGCTTTGATTGATTAAAGCTTAGGCATGGATTTAACATGTCCAATATTTCATTTTGAGAAAAAGAACACAAGGTGCCATTACGTGGCCGAATATGTTTGACATAGCTTTTCGGAGATTCTTTAGTTTTGGGCTTAGAATTCATTTTTGTGACTTTTTCTTTTTCTGAAGCAAGTTTCATCATATTTTTTTTTTTGGTCCTCGTAAAGCTTTTTTATTATCCTTAAATGTAATAGTTTTGTTAAAGTTTACTCAATCGACATTTTCTAGTAAGTGCAAGAAAAGTTAAGAAATAAATAAATTTTATTTTTTAATTTTTCTTTGGCTCCTATGTGCATGCGGAAAAACGACCGGATTTCAAGAATTTTAACTGCTGCTAAATCTGTCATGTCTATAAAAGACATTGCAATCCAAAAAGTTATTTAATATTAACGGTAGTGAGAGTTATTACGAAAATTTCGTGTTATGTTTTATTCGCACGCACACTTTATAAGCGAAATTTAAGGTCAAAAACTGGAAAAAGTTTTTTGTGGATAAGTTGCTGGTAGGTGCATCATTTAGTTACTTGGGTACGGGAAAAGGTTTTTAGGAATATTTGCAGTATGTAACAAAAGAGATATTGGCCTTCATCGTTCTCTCCCATTCACGTCTTTCTCGGTATTTAGTACCAGAATAACTCTATTAAATTTTTATTTGGTATAGCCAACCCGCTCAATGAAAGCTTTGAAAATATTGTCAGATCCATACTTTTAAAATTGCAGTCAAATTAATAATGTTAAAATTTCACCAAAAATTAATATAAATCTTATATTTACCCAATTCACAAAATATCTTATTTGAGTTATTGTGTTATATTTTATTTAAAAAACACATTATTTAACATAATATTATAAAATTGCACAGAAAAAAGTTTGTGCACAAATATAAGAATTTACTTTCATTGATTTTAGTTCATAATATTTAAGAATAATGTCTTAAATATTAATACTTTTTTACATTTTCTAAAATTATACAAAAGTCAAGAAGACTTAAAATAAATTGTTTAAATTTTCATTTATGTTTTCAAGTTGTAAAAAAAAATGTTAGAAATTTTCTTCGGAAAATTTTATGTTCTTAATGATTTTTAGCTACATTATCGGAACAGAACAGAAACGCTTTTTATCAAAATGATGTGCTGCAGAATGTAAGCGACCTAATGCAAATTTCTAAACATTATTTTTTTTACAGATTTTCTTTGGAATTTTTCCATTTTAAGGCGTTTCACAGTGGGGTCAAACGCAAATTTTTTGGTAATAAATCTGAATCTCCTAAACTACTGGTCGGATCAACTTGAAATGTATGGAAGAGTTATAAAGAGGACCTAAGCTTTCAGAAAAATCATCTTGTAGTCACCCTGTGATAACGCGAGATAAGCTACAGGGTGTCAAAGTTGACTACCTCGAGTATGTAAAAGTTAAAAAAAATCGTAACTTGTACAAATGAAGTCCGATTTTAAAGATTTTTATATTTCTGGAAAGTACTTGGCAAGATAAAGAAAAAATAAGCTTACTCATCTAAGTTATCTCTTACAGTTAAAAAGATATTTACGCTTGAATTTTGAATTTTTGATTTTTTGGCTCGACTTTCTTTCGTTTTTCGGGAATAAGTCCGGAGATATATAAGATAAAAATTTTTTTTAAATATTCTGTAATTTGCTACATATTTCAAAATAATATGCTGAAAGAATTTTTGGATTATCTCAATTCGTCTAGACGTGAAAAATATTCAAAGTCAGCACTCTGAAATTGGCATGAAAAATGGCTATTTTTTTACAAAAATATAGTACAATTCATTCACTTTTTTCTCAAAGTTCCGTTAATAAAAAAATTTTTTCCTTATTAATTTCAAAAGATAAGGCTTCATAAATGGTTAACAAAGAAATTTTGAATTGATTTAAGTTTGCACCCTACATCCAGCATTGGCCGAAAATTGTCAATTTTAAAAAATAGTTTCATTTTTATCGATTAATAAAAAAAATGTCACGCGAGCTTTTTTAAATTTGGTATCCATATTTTTTATAGAAATAGATTTAGAATGATTTAACACTAAACTGCTTCCCGCCCGGCCAAAAACGAATGCAGGAGCGGAGATTTTAAAAAAACACAAATCAAGCTTTTATTCCTAAAAAAAATCAATAAAATAGCTCCAATAACCTATTTTTGGTAATTTTTCAAAAATAATTTTTTTTTTTTTAAATAGCTGAAAATCCAAAAAAATTTAATTTTTTTAATACAACTCCACTAATTTTGCAAATACTTTAAAAATGTTAAAATAATATAAAAATAGACTTATTTACCAATTCAACGATATATAAAATGTTGATATAGGTCATTTAATAATAGTAATATAATGGTCTCAAAACTACCAAGTCACGTCAAAAGTTGCAAAATTCACTATTTTGTTCCGTATTTCCATATGTGTGTATACGTAACACTCAACTGCATTGCTTATTTTTGTTACGAGATAATAATATTTATTAATGAATTTATTTAAAGTGTTCATAATTTTTTTCTACTGAAAAGGTTTTACCTAAGTACATAAATAAGTATATTTTCCTTCGTTTTTTATTAAATTTTTTTAAGTTTTTAAATAATTTACCTAGCTACTTAATTAATGTATTATAACAAAAATGATTTTTTTACAATCGCATAGGTACATTTTTTGACGTACCTGTTTAACACTGCAGGTCATAAAAATAAACTGAATGAAATTGGGGGTTTTGAGCAAAAATTTAAATTTTTTAATTCATTTTTGCCTGTCACCATTTACCTGATATAAATATTCTTATTCTATATATAAGTAATCTGGGATAATCTATCTGATATTATAAATCGTCCAGAAAAAATAAGAAAACTCATTGATACAGTAGTATCTTTTGGTTTAACTCTTACTGCAGAAGACAGTTTAAAGCTCGAAAATTTTTATAAATCATACGAAAAAAGGATGCAAGCTTCAGATTGGTCAATACCAAAGTTCAAGAAGAAAAATGAAGAGTGGTTGGAGGGAGAAATACCAATTTTCATCGGAAAGCAGAAAAAGCGTCGACCAAAAAGAAGTTACGATGAAGTTCAGCTAAGAACAAAGAGGACCAAACAGGAATCTATTCTAAATTCACATACGAATGTCGAAATCAAAGATACATTTAAAGCTTTAGTAACACGTACGCAACCAAAGGAAGTAGAAAAAGTTATAGATATATTACCAACAGCTTCTCCCAATCGATAACATCGGATAATCCAAAGCATAGTGACACCGAAATCAACATCGTCCTTTACCTCTGAAGATGCTTTAGCTCTAATATTAAATTTAGGATTATCAAGAAACCAATACGAGATTTTGAGGAAATCTGTTAGCGAAAAAGGATATGATATCTTTCCCAGTAGCAAATCAGTGAGAGAAGCGAAAAGTAATATTTTACAGCCTATGGCGCACCCGGTTAATGCTTCTGTTAAAAGTGCTAAAGTTAATATATTGCAATTACTTGAAAATACTTGAATTATATCTACCTTCAGCAATGATAACATTGAAAAATGCAAAGACTCTGAACTTATTTTAATATTCAAATGGGGCTGCGATGGAACATCAGGATTTTCGGAATACAAACAACTCGATGGAAGTAATTCTGGAAAAAAATATTCCTCGCTGTTTATAGCGTCTCTGGTACCATTTCGAACGCGCTTAAATAAGCCTTCCTCATCGACAAGAAATTACTCGTTTTTTGATGATATTGCCCCAATATATGTAAAAGTATCAAACAGAACTATTAAAGTTACATTTCAACAACAATTAACGATGATTGATGGAAAAGTTGCAAATGCTATTACAGATACAACATCTACATGGAAATGTAATATATGTGGAAAAATAAGTTCACAATTTCAGGATAATTCTGAAGTCCTTGTTAATAAAAATTCTTTAAAATTTGGAATATCACCACTCCACGCAAATATAAGATTTTTGGAGTTCTGCTTACATCTTGCAGGAAGCCCGAAATAAAGATGTTAAACATTTCCGACTCTTCAATACCCAGAAATGTTCGAAAATAGCCCAAAATATGGACTTAATGGAATATTTATTAATATCATCTGATCCAGTTATATATTCTATAAGAACACGATGGCTACCAAAAATCACTCTTGAAATAGAAAAAGAGGATTCCGAAGCTAATGAAGTTAAAAATTTGCTAACGTTTGATGTTTCTGATTATTTTCAAGAAAATCTCTAATAATATCTTCGATAATATATTCTTAATAAAATAAATATACGGGATATATGTATAATAAGTATGTAAATATGTAGAACAAATTAAATAAACATTACTCAAATAAAGAATTTACTACTTTATAATAACAAATATATACCTACATAATACATTAGAAAACTAAAATATTACGTATACACACATATGGAAATACGGAACAAAATAGTGAATTTTGCAACTTTTGACGTGACTTGGTAGTTTTGAGGCCATTATATTACTATTATTAAATGACCTATAGCAACATTTTATATATCGTTGAATTGGTAAATAAGTCTATTTTTATATTCTTTTAACATTTTTAAAGTATTTGCAAAATTAGTGGAGTTGTATTAAAAAACTTAAATTTTTTTGGATTTTCAGCTATTTTAAAAAAAAAATTATTTTTGAAAAATTACCAAAAATAGGTTATTGGAGCTATTTTATTGATTTTTTTAGGAATGAAAGCTTGATTCGTGTTTTATATATTACATAAGAAATAATATTAAAAATATTATGCTAATATGCTTTTAATATGCTTTTAAAAATAGTCGTTAAAAAACTGACTTTTAACATAAAATCTCCACTCCTGCATTCGTTTTTGGCCGGGCGGGAAGCAGTTTAGCGTTAAATCATTCTAAATCTATTTCTATAAAAAATATAGATACCAAATTTAAAAAAGCTAGCGTGACATTTTTTTCATTAATCGATAAAAATGAAACTATTTTTTAAAATTGACAATTTTCGGCCAATGCTGGATGTAGGGTGCAAACTTAAATCAATTCAAACTTTCTTTGTTAACCATTTATGAAACCTTATCTTTTGAAATTAATAAGGAAAAAAATTTTTTATTAACGGAACTTTGAGAAAAAAGTGAATGAATTGTACTATATTTTTGTAAAAAAATAGCCATTTTTCATGCCAATTTCAGAGTGCTGACTTTGAATATTTGTCACGTCTAGGCGAATTGAGATAATACAAAAATTCTTTCAGCATATTATTTTGAAATATGTAGCAAATTACAGGATATTTTAAAAAAAATTTTATCTTATATATCTCCGGACTTATTCCCGAAAAACGAAAGAAAGTCGAGCCAAAAAATCAAAAATTCAAAATTCAAGCGTAAATATCTTTTTAACTGTAAGAGATAACTTAGATGAGTAAGCTTATTTTTTCTTTATCTTGCCAAGCACTTTCCAGAAATATAAAAATCTTTAAAATCGGACTTCATTTGTACAAGTTACGATTTTTTTTAACTTTTACATACTCGAGGTAGTCAACTTTGCCACCCTGTAGCTTATCTCGTGTTATCACAGGGTGACTACAAGACGATTTTTCTTAAAGCTTAGGTCCTCCTCTACAACTCTTCCATACATTTCAAGTTGATCCGACCAGTAGTTTAGGAGATTCAGATTTATTACCAAAAAATTTGCGTTTGACCCCACTGTGCGTTTGTTCTTATTATTTTCATGTATAACAACTTCATTTACCATTTGCAATCAAATTTGTTAAAGCTATACCAAAAATTTAATAAAATTTTTGCAAAATTACTAAAGTTTTTATTATGAACAATTTAATAACTATGAACAAAATTTTAATTTTTATGACAAAAGTTTGGAAAAAAGTCATATTCGATTCATAATATTTATAAAAAAAAATTTCAAATATATGAATTTTTTTCTCTGTGTGTGAAACCTATGCTTATTAACTCTATTAAAAATTATATTGTTTAAAAATTTGTTGATTTCTTCCAAAAAAGAAAAAAAAAATAATAATATAATTTTTTATTCATAATTTTTTTTTATAAAATTTTCCACCAAAATTCAAATTTTCACCAAAAATTCAAATTTTCACTAAAAAACGATTATTCAAAAGAAAAAAAAAAAGAAAATTAACGATTATTCACTATAGAGTCAAATTTGCACAAAAAATCAAATTATTCACCAAAAATTTGGTTTTTCACTAGAAATTTGATTCCTCATTTTAATTCTGATTTTTCACTAAAAATCGAAATTTTCACCAAACATTAAAAAAAAAAATGAATTTACCCATAATAAAAAGTAAAGAAATTATAGTCGGTCATACCCGACAATATGATATCCTTCAACATTTCGTTTGAGCCCCGAAATGGCCTTATATGAGACTCATGGCTATTTAGGAATTCATCCTTATGAATACTTAGTACTATGATTTCTGCATATATAAAACTTGTTCTAAATATTACTTTGATTCTGTCATTTATGTGGTATTTATGCGAGTTTAAGTGATTTTCAGATCTTATATGGGAGGTATGCCTTATTATAGATTCATGAAATTCACAAGAGCATTTGCATGGGGTCTAGGTGATATAATTTACCGATAATTACCAATTTCAATATGCTGTGTCGGTATACCATAATAGTTATAGTTCTAAATTATATAAAATTATCTTTAAAATTACAACTTGTACTTTGTGCATAAATTATATATGGTCTAACTACCAGCCAGGCAACCTGCCAGTCGGTATACTTTAAGGTGGGTGTTGCAATATAAAAAATCGGAATTTTCAAAAAATTAAATTTTCATCAATATTTTTCATTAAAAATAATAATAAAAAATTTGACATTTATAATATTTTAAATCATTTAAAAATAATGCAATTATTCATAGTGTGTTGGTTACTTTTTCAAAAATCTTATTTTTCTTCGCATAATATTTTAACAAATAACACAATATCGAAGTTGTGATGAGATCTTTTTATGTTATTTTATATTTACAAAATTAGGATTCCTTTTGTGTACTTTTGGAGTATTTATAAAGGACTTCTATATCACGAGTTTAAAAGTTCCATGTTAGAACTTTCCGTATCTGTTATTCTGTTATTGTGTCCTAGTTTATCTTGAAATTTTTCGAGAGGATTCCACAAACTCTACTCTGTTTAAATTGGTTCAAAACTTATTAATGAATTTTAATTTAAAAATATTTGGAATTTTCAATTTTTAAGCTTTCAACTTTAATTTAGTGAATTTTCCTAACTCTAAAAATCATCCTTTTATTATATTAAAGTAGTTTATAAGATATATTTTTGTTGGACGATATAACTTGTTGTTTCTTATAATAAAATACACTAACTCTGCGTTATACAGCTTAATATATGAGTCAAATGCAGTCAAATCTAAAGTTTTAAAAGTTAAAAATTAAAATAATCATCAGAAATTTACTTTGATTCACAAAAATTTTTTCGCCAAAAAACTTTTGACCTTAACTTTTGTACTTCTTTTCTCCAATCGATTTTTATCTATCGACAAATTACATGAGTATAAAAATATACGAAAAAATTAATAAGCTTTTGTTCATTGTAGTTCTGTTTCTGTCAACATTTTGAAGAAACTAGAACTCCGATTTTCATGCAAATTTGAACACTATAAAGAGAAAATATGTGCCAAGTAAAATTAATGACAAATAAAATTAAACCAGATTTTTGAAAACCTCCAAAAAAATTGTCGCAAAAATTGACTTAGATCGATGTATATTTTTTCTTCGAAAAACTTTTAGTCATAATTTGGTAATTGTTTATTAACCGGATTATATCTACCAAAAAAAAAAAAAAAAAAAAAAAAAAAAAACATTTCTTTGACTCCCGTTGTCATCTGAGTTAAAATATAAATCATTTTGTGGTTGTGTATAATATGGAAATAATTCAAGAAATATACAAATATTTTTTCAAGGTAGTTCTACCTTTGCTAACATTTTGAAGAAACTGGAAGTATGTGATCATCCAATATTGATAACAAATAGTCTTTATGTATAAACAGTGTTGCCAGGAGGTGAGAAAAAATGCTAAATTCGACTTTAAAAAAAAGGTCAGAAAAGACTAAATGAACCAAATAATAAGGTCAGAAAAAACCTAATATTTTTTTTGAAACATTATTATTATTATTATTATTATTTCATTAGCCCTTTTAACTATAACGTAAATTTAAAAATAAAACATAGAACGGCTGTCAGCAAAATGATCTAATTAAAAATCACCCACACATGAAAAATTATCTATCCAATGTTTTGAATTATTCTTAATACTAAAATTTTCTAATAAATAGCTTCTATGATTAATGGAGTTTGTTAAAAATAATTAAAATAATTGAATAATTAAGTCCATAAAATGAGTTAAGTTACATTTGATGTGGAGAATGAAGCGGCGCAAACGAAAATGTTTTATTAAATATAAATAGTCTCGATTTTTTTATGCGAATTTATAAAAAAAATGTTTAATTAGATGATTCTGTAAAAATAAAATTAGTAAAAGCATATAAGAAATTATTTTCTTCTTTGTTGAAATGCTAAAATTTTGGAATTTAAAGAGTAAAAAAAAGGCTAAAAAAAAAGTTAGAAACCAAAACGAAAATTTTGAGGCTAAATGCAAAATAAAAAAAATTTAGCCTTAAAAAGGTTAAACTGGCAATACTGTGTATAAATAAAACAAGTCCGAATTTCTTTACATAGCACGAATTTTTAAATTAAAAAAAACTTAGACGGCAACGGAAAATGAAAAAAAAAAAATTATTTTATTTATTTTCATTTTATTTCTTTTTTTTACTTTAAACACTTTTCAATTTTGTTTACGAAATTCATATAAATTTTTTTTAAAAATATTGGTGACTATTCTTGAAAATGCGTCGAAGAAGTGAAAATTTCAATTAGAACAAAATAAAAGTTTCAAAAATTGTTTTTGTTTACCATACATTTTTAAAATCGAATAAACGTGAACATTTAAACTCGTTTCTCTCTCTTTTAAAAACGGTAAATTCCATTTTAGAAATGTACAGTAAATAAAAGCAATTTTTAAAAACTTTGTTTTTCTTTTAATGGATATTTTCATTTCTTCGACGCGTTTTCAAGAATAGCCACCATTGTAAGATTTTTTGTGAGAAAATGAAAACAGTAAAAAATCCGGAGAGAATTTAAAATAAAACTAATTTTTTTAATCGAGCCGCATTATGAATCTTTCATATAAATTTAAATGGAAATTACCGAACCGGGCTTGTTTTGTATATAAATTTTATCATAAATGCACTGTTTTTATTTAACTAGCGTCAAAAGTTTTGTTGCAATTTTATTGTATTGAAATTCCGTCAGGATGAAATGCCTTGAATTTTATGGCTTTTACAACTTCAGTCGGCATGTTTTTTTTTTTTAGTTTTATACACAAAAATTACATTATTTTAACAATTATTAATTAATTTACCATGTAAGAGTATATTAAATTTATATTAAACAAGCTGCTTTACATACAATTACATAAACAAACTCGCGGCTGTTATTTACAAAACGATAGAAGCAGATTTTTTTTCAACTGTTTCAAGCGCAGCAAAAGAGAATTTTTAACAGGTACAGTAATAAAATATTTCCACACAAAAAATATTATTCATAAAGCAATTTTGTCTTGCTGTTTCAATTGAAAAATGAAAAAGAAAGATATAGTCGATCAAGACCGACTATATGATAACGTACACCATTGTGTACGATCGTAAGATGATGATTTTATGCACTTTAGGGCGATTCCCAAAAGTGGGTTTATATGGAAGCTATGGTAAATTATGGACCGATTCTCATAAAATTTGGCACAAAGATTGATACTTGCACAAAACTTCTTTGCGCCGAATTTCATTAAAATATTCTTATTTTTAATGCATTTTTGAGTGTTTAAACTTTATTCCGAGGGGGATCACACCGATCATCGATCACAACTAATTTTAATAGGCTTTGTCCTTGTCTCATAAAAGTCCCACGCGCCAAATTTCATAGAATTATCTTTAAAATTGCGATCCATACTTTGTGCACAAGTTTTACATGGACAGCCAGCCATCGGAGTACTTTAAGGTGGGTATTGGATATATTTTTCTATGCTTTACAAACATTAGCCCAAACGCATAATACCCGTACCACCTATGGTGGCGTAGGTTATAAATATATTTTGCATTTACAGTTTATAATGTTAACAAGGAATTTACTTTTATATTTTTATAAAGGGGACTTATCGTTCCCGAATTTTTATGCTCGTACACAATGGTGTAGGGTGTCATTTAGTCGGTCGTGACCGACTGTATCTTTCTTTCTCGCTTAATGCTGTTTTAAGTTCCAGCTAGGGTATAATCAGTCTGTTTAATTCTTCAAAGGTATGTTTCCTTTGTTTTGTCCACATGGCTTCCTAGTTCCATCGTGACACGAACAGCAATGAAGAGATACCTAACTACGATAGACAATTAACAGTTTTCTCAGTTAAACAACAGCCAATAAGACAAATACTTCTGCTCTCGATTGGATGACTTCGATTATATGACTAACAGGTTTATCAAATACTTTCAACTAAAACTAACTATTGGGATGCAACCCGCTAAGATAAATTCTTCGGCTCTTAGTTAGTTAACTATAATTTAATGGGAAACGATAGCGACTTAATTTCTTCGGCTACGCTAAATACAATATGGCGAGATAAATTCTTCGGCTCTCAATCGGATAATTATAAGGGTTACAATCCGACGAGATAAATTCTTCGGCTCTAGTTTTGCTAACTACCAGACTCGGCCTTCAAATATAATACAATGAGATTGATATTTTGACTCTCAATTGGCTAACTATCAGCTCATTAAATTCAATGCAATTTTTTATCTTTTAAAATTCATATTAATTTTCAGTTAAATATAATATTTATTAAGTGATTTAATAAGCATTAGAAATTATTAAGTATATAAATTAATTAAATTAAGTAAATTTTATTAAATATTGCTATGTTGTCGTGAACATTTTAATAAAGTAAATAATACATTCCACGAGACACTCCATAAACTTCAAACATTTAGTAATATTTACAAAGCATTCTGTTATTTCAAATATAAACAAAAAAAAAATATATATATATATATATATATATATATATATTAATAATAATAATAAAAAATCATAATATTGTATACATAAACAGCTTATTCACTATTATAAATATACACAACTATATATGTGCTACTATATACGTGTAAAGTTAAGTTCACACTACGCTAATATTTAAAGATTTTTTCAAATATTTGCTTTGCGTAATATGAACACGAAATATTTTTACAATTCAAATAAGGCAACAGCTAATTTTTAACAAACAAAACTATTTACCCTTAACTAAAAATGCCGCTAGTGTGAATATTGTGTGAACACAAGTTGTAAAATATTTGCCACTATTTTGAGAGAACTTTTGTTTGATCTTTCAAAATAAATGTAAGATCAAGCGGTAACAAACAACAACTGGTGCGATGAATGGACTGAGTTGAAAAAATTGTTTTTTTTATATATACAAACTTTAAATTGACAAAAAAGAATTGATCAGTTTATATTTTGTCTATTAAAATATAGTTTTTTAATAAAACTTTCAAAATATTAATATTTATTATTATTTAGACATAATTCTTGTCATCTTTTATACAACTGAAAGTTCAGTGCAAAGAAAGCAGGGTTGTTCTTGTATATAAACGTAAATTACTTATAAGAAAACTTAAAAAATTTTTTATAGTAATTACTATTAAAGTGCGTATTAAATTTTGCAATTAATCAATTGATAATACACATATTTCGAAATTCTCTCAGAAAATTGTTCTAAATTAATTAAACAAAATAAAAAAAATAAGATTTTCCTATAAGTTCATTTAATAATTGATGTCAAATAATTTATGATAGTTGTGTATTTAATCAAGTAATTTGAGTAAGTAATTTGGTAATTTGCGAATTTTTGTAGCTGATTCATCAAACAAAATAAGCGAAATGTGAACAAAAAATCAATTCTGTATTTATCTGCGAAAATTGTGGGAAAACAAGACAAAAAAAATATTTCGTATCAAATATTTGCATAATCTGAACTTAGCTCAAATTATAATTCATACATACCTTTAGTGATTTACTATTTTGTTGTATTTATTTGTACAATAAAATTCTCTTTTACGGATATAAAAGGAATTTAATTTTTACATGTTTTATTTACACTATTTCTGAACACATTTAACAATTTTATAACCATTTAGCACGATAACGTTAAGAAACGTTCCCAAATAAAATACATAAAATACCACATAAATATGGTTTATTTTTATAACCTAATTTCTTTTTAATAAAAGTGTTGATAAAAAGAAATATTTTAGGTGATAGATTCTAATTAAAGCTACTATAACTTTTTGGGTAATTTCAAATATTTTGTGACTAGAGAGTGTCTGTTATAATAAATACTTAGATTTTTTGAACAATAAATAAGAAAAAATTGGGAAATTAAAATGTAAATAAATAATTTATATGTAAATCAAAATTTTGGAATAATAAATTAACTAATAAATTGTCAAAATTATATTTTCTTAAGTTTTTTTGTTGCAATATTTATATACACAGAAAAAAGTTTGTACATAAAAATAAAAATTTACTTTCATTGACTTCAGTTCATAATTTCTTAAGCATTAATACCTTTTTTCATATTTTTTAAATGAACCAGAAGCAAGAGGACTGGAAAAGTTGTTTAAATTTTAATTTATATTTTCAATTTCAAATATTATTTATTTTTTAACAGATTTTTCCTGGAATTTTGCCATTTTAAGACATTTGTTGTTAATATTTTCATCTATAACTAGTTTCATTTGCCATTTATAATCAAATCTAATAAAATTTAATTAAAGACTTAACAAAATTTTTTCAAAACTACTGAAATTTTCATTATGAACCATTTAATAATATCTATGAACAAAATTTTATTTTTTATGAAAAAAGTTTGGGAAAAAAGTCATGTTCGATTCATAATATTTATGAAATAAATTTTCAAATATATGATTTTATTTCTCTGTGTGAAAACTATTATTATATTGCAGAGATACTTAGTTTTCATTTGACACCAATGTTGGGTTGATATAATAATTGTAAGTATTGTAAAATTTTCTTAAAACTTGTAAATGCCACTAAGAGGAAATTTTTACGACATTGTCACTACAATAATATTATGTTTTCATTTATAATTTTCATTAATTTTAATAACAATGTGTTCATAATAATAATGCTGTTGTTTCAATTTTATCATTCAATATTTACAAATCAATAAAAATTTTAATATAGTTGGCTATAAAAATCGTATGTCTTTTAATATTTTTACCAGAAACATAATTTTATTGATATTAAAAAAATATTACTATTTATACAACCATTAAATATTACCAATTTTTTCATTGTTCTTATAACATATCTTCTTTTTAAACCATATTAATATTATTATTCCCATAAAAATATATTGCTACAAATAATTATAATACATCATACGTATTATAAAAATGGTTGAAAAACATATGATTTGTTTGTTTTTGAATATATTTTGTTTTTAATGTTTGTTTTCGATGAATAAATATAAGTAGACAAGGTTTGACGATTTGACGATTTTTGGCAATTCTTAAAATATGTCAATTCTATAATTATTTATTTTATAAATCAATAAAAAAAAACAAAATTAATCAAGTAAATTGACTGTAATTTTTTAAATAATGCACTTTATGAATATTAGCTCTGTTCAAGTATGAGCTAGATTTACAGATTTTAGTAAAAATTTGCCAGACAAACAATATTCTATTTTTTGTAGTCAATTTGACGTTTTTTTAATGAATTTTATCTGGCAGTCGTATAAGATATCGAATAGCTAAAAAAAGCTATCTTTTATTATCTTGAGTAACATATGTAAATAAAATAAATAAAATTATTTAATGAACAAATAATGATTGATCATAACAAGATTAATATGAAACATATTGTAAATAATTTAAAACATATTATAATTTTTTATGATAAATAATATGATGAAACTCTATCACAATATGAATAAGTTAGAAAAAAAAAAAATTATAAAACATTATAAAATATTTAAATACAAACTGCAAAAACTCGGCTCATAATATGAAAAGTTGGATTATTTTATGGTTATAATGTTCATATTTATTATTATTTATGACCATATAGTCCAATCAAACTATGTTGCTCTTCGATTATAGTATATAGACTTTTTTATGTTTAAAAATAATTGTCACAAGCTGTAATAGCATCCAAATAATACATTTTTATCAAGACAAACGGCAAACTCATTGCGAATCTATACAAGATAACCTAAGTTAAACAGCTGATTACTATTTTTGATTGTTACAGCTGTCTAACTGTATATATAAGAAACATTAATGAATTCGCCTTAACGTTGTTTTTATGCAACTGTTTCCATCTTGCATAAATTCGCTTTGATTTTGACGTTTGTCTTGATAAAAGATTGTCTAATATAGACACTATGTTGTAACACTTTGTAAATAAATAAATAAATTTATTTATTTTATTTTTATTTTTTTTTCATAAAGTTTTTCAACCTCCTGAAAACTCATATTTTAAAGATTGCAATCGCTTTTTATTGGTAGTATTTTCGTTTAGAAAATTATTACTTTTTAAATGGTGATGGATTTCAAAAACTGCTGCTAATTTTTAAAAACGTACCGTGCTTTAAAAAAATTAGCACGTCCTGACCTTTTGTATATTCCATTCTAACGGAGAGCATTCCATAAATATGCATATCTTTCTACCTTAAACAGGTAACAGAGTCGAATGAATCTTGCAATTACTAGTGATTTACTTTCTAAGATTTCGCTCTAAGGCAGATTGCATAGTGGGGCAAAATCAAAATATTTTAGAAATAAATAAAATATTTTAGAAACTAGTACATACTTTAGGAAATTTTTTATTTAGAGGCGAACGAATGATGATGTTTTTTTTATATTCAGGTTTTAAATACTTTGTGTATTCATAATAAACTTTAGTTTATCTTTAGGAGAAAAATGTATTTAAAATTAAAATGTTTAGATCAATGTTTATCAAAATGTGGTCCCTGATTCAATTTTGTAGGGGGTAGGAATATAAAGTTTAATAATAAAAATTTTATTATTCTCACAACCATATGATATGATATCGAAAGCACACCAAATTGTAATAAATTTAGAATTGCAAAACAGCTGGTCCAGGCAGTAGTAGAAAATAAGATTGACTTTTACAATTATGCAGAAAAAGAATGAATACAAGAGTTGTTTTTCATAAGGACTTTGCCAATCTCATTTGGTAATATGAATTCCAAAATCTAAAAAAAATATTTAATTGGGAGACGTGTCGAAAAGATTCAATATCAATCGTTCATATACCAAAGCACTCACATATATTAAATTTTAATAAGTTAATTTAAATATTGTGTACAAAATTGAAACAAAGAAACAAATTTTTATAAATGGAATATTTAACGAAAAATGTTTACATTTTAAATAAATGGAATAAATGTATTATTTAATAAAGAATCCCCATATTATACAAAAATTCACAAATCCCTCGTCAAGTTCAAATCCCCTTATATGGTAACACTGACATAGAGTACTCATCCACTCATAATCCTCATAAGCAAATCGCGTCAGCGGTTTCGTTTTCTTCAAATTTGTGTTTTTTTTTTTTTTTTTGAAATTAGTACCTTTTTATGTATTGCAGACAATTTCTGATAGATTTTTGGTAGAACAAAATACGTATCTTATATTATCTCATATGATATATAGTATGTGTGACTTCGTTTGCAAGATTTGAAAGTATACTGCTGAGCAATACTTAGCTTTATGAACTGATTTTCAAATAAAAAATCTTCAAGACATTAATAAATATTTTCTCGTTTTACTTAGATAAACAATAAATTTTAAGTAATTTTCAGGCAAATTCTTGACCATATAGTAATATTTTCCTCTTTTATGTGAAAAAAATAACATAAAATGAAGAGATTTTAATACATTATATCACTAAGTTGAGCCATTTAAATATTTTTAAATGTTTTAAAAATAAAAATATTTAAAAAATGTGTAAATTTTCCCTCCAGTGAAGATTATAATAAGGTTTTATGTTAAAATTAAACCAAAGATATTGTTTAGGATCTTTGGAAATTTCATTGATGCCGACATAAAAATGGACCGAAGGGCAAAGTTAATTCGACTCCTTTATTTATGACGTTTCAGAATAAATACTTAATGAATTCACAATAACATTATAAAACTTGTATGTATACTCCTTTGCCTCCTATAGTTAAGTATATAAGAAAAAATAACTTAATACTATGACCAAAAGATTTCCACTTTTGTGATCAAAACAATAATACCAAGGGCATCTTGCTTTGTTCACTAAAATTATTAAAAACTCAATAAAAAAAATCGCTCACGGCAATCTGCTGGCAAATCAAATACGTTTTAAATTGTTTTAGTAGCCAAGAAAAAGAACAGAAATAATAAAAAAAACTGTAAAAAATAACTCTAAGATTTATTCATGCCTTTTGAAGTATTTTGTTTATGTTTCATTTTTTGTTTTGCTAATGTTAGCATATTTTACGTTTCAATTAGAGAATGCATCCCGGTATTCCTGGGAAATTTGGAATTTTTTCGGCTGGGATTTTCGGGAATTTTAAAAGCACTTATATGGAAGAAAACTGTTTGAACTTTAACAAAAACTTAACTTCATAAAAATTGTATTATATTTCAGTGATTTTTTTAAAGAAAATTAAGCTAAAATCCAGCTAATTCTAGTCATTTTATTTTGCGGTTAGCCTCAAAATTTTTGTTTCAGCTTCTAGCTTTATTTCTAACCTTTTTTTATTTTTTAAAATTGCCTTGAAAATGCTAAAATTTTAGTATTTCATCTCTTGGCAACACTCAAAAAAAGGACTAAAAACCAGCACGTGAAAAAGAATAACTAATTGAAAGTACCTTATAAACATTTTAAATATATAATACATTATAAATTTGTCAGTAATATAGAGTAATATAAGCGATATCGCAAGGAAATTTAATTGATAACTAAAAGAATTCTTGTTTGCCAAATTTCCTGCGATAATTGGAATAGAATGCTATATGGCCATTTATGTTCACGCAGAGAAAAAACATGGTTACAACATTATCACAACAACAATATTATGTTCTCATTGTTAATTTTCTTGAATTTTAAACACTCTTTGTTCACGATGATAATGTTTTTGTTTAAATTTCGTTGTTTAGTGTTTACACTCAATAAAAATTCGAATATGATTGGCTGCAAAAAGTAAATGTTTTTAAACAATTTTACCAGAAATAAAATTTTATTAATATGAAAAATATCATTGCTTCTACGACCATTACATATTTGCAGTTTTTTTCTTATTCTTAAACGATATTCTGTTTTTAAACTGTATTAATATTACTATTCCCATGATAATAAAATTTTTCAAATAAATATAATACATATCTTTTTTTTAATGTCGGTTTTCCAACTTCATTGTAATCCTCATTTAGTTTATATATGAATAAATATAAATAGCCGAGGTTTGGTTATACTCGGTGTGATTAAACAATATAAGATATTGATTAACTACTATTAAAGGGTTTGTTAAAAAAAAAATATATATATCTTGCATTTGAACCACATATGGTGGTACAAATGGTTATATAAATATTCTTTTTTTTTTTGCTTTTTTTCTCTATTATTTTCAATAAAATGTATATAAAAATAATTTTTTAATAATACGACAAAATGAAATAATAATATGATAAGATTGGATAACTATATAATAACATGGAATAATAATATGATAAAATGGAATAATAATATGACAACGTGGTGTAATAATATAATATAATATAATATAATATAATATAATATAATATAATATAATATAATATAATATAATATAATATAATATAATATAATATAATATAATATAATATAATAATATAGAATAGATAGAATAGAATAGATAGATAATAACATTAAATCAAAATAATTTGATAGAATGGAATAATATTGTAGTAATATTGTTAAATTATATGTAAAACTAGAATCATAACTTGAAAAAGTAAATAATAAAATCGAACACAATATGACAAAATGGAATAATAATAATTATTTTTTATTTTATTTTATTGTTTCTTATATTCATTTAGTATATGTCTCTTACATTATGGTCACTAAAACTATATTTTTTCCCTGCGTGTACATTTAAAATTGTGTCATAAATTCGCTAATGAAAAGATTCATATGCTATTTGGGTCTCAGTTGTTCAACTTATGAGAGTAGTGATAATTCTACTTTTTAATCCGGAATCCCGGTAATTTCGGGATTCCGGGAAATTGCGATCCCTAGTTTCAATATAACTTCAACTAACTCGAAACAAAAAAAAAAAAAAAAAAAAAAAATAAATTATTTGTTCTATTTTTAATAGTATTGACTTTAAAGCCGTATTGTTATTTACATACAAATGTATGTACATAAATATATTTTTGTTATTTTCTTATTTTCCTTTAAATGCTCAATATACTACAATTTTATCTATTTATTAGTAGGTATATTTTTACGAATATAAAAATTTTATTTAAAAAAAAAAATTGTATATATATATACTACCGTACTTGAAAGGAAGTAAAAGTTTGCAGAACAAAATGAAATTAAGGCAAAAATAGATAAATATTGATTTTTGTGTTCTTTTAAATCTAAGCTCATTTGGTAGCACACGTTTTTGTTGTGTAAATTGTTCATGTAAATAAATATGTATATGCATGAAAAAGCGGTAGACGACTAATGATAAAGGGATAGTGGTAGTAGAAACTTTAATAACTGTATGTATACTTTTTAAAATTTTAAGTAAGGGGTTATAATAAAGAATTTTATACCCTACACCACCATACCAAACTGTGACATTTGGCGAAGAATAAAAATTTTTCAAATGAACCAAATATTCGAAATATGTTAGAAAACACTTCAATTGGATCAGAAATAGTCAATACAATAAGAATTTACATTAATTTTTAGAAACGTAGCATACGAAAGTTAGACATCTTTATCAGTGTTGGCAGGAACCGAGGAATAAAGAGGCTAAATTCAATCTTTAAAAGGTTAAAAAGAGCTAAAAATAAAACCTGAAAAAATTTTACATTTTTTCTTTAATTTAAAAACTTTTTTCTCCTTCTCATTAGTTTTTTAAATTTTTTTTAAGATATTGTAACAAATTTATAAATAAAATATAGAAAAGGTATCAGTAAAATGACCCAAATGAAAAATCGCCCCAAAAAATTCCCATTCAAATTTGGGTTATATTTCATTTGAAAAATCAGCTAATGTTTTAAATAATTTTTCGACATTTTTATACTATAATTCCTTTTTGATTAAGCATTTTTAAGTTTTTGTGAGATTTTTTGCTTTTATAAGAAATTTCTAAAATTATGTTAATAAATAGTTGTTATGGTTAATGAAGCAAATAAAAAAATAATTTCATAAATTTAGTTAATAGTATTTTATTATATCAGTTGTTCTTTATTTCGATAATGAAGCACCGCAGGCAAAATTTTTTTGCGGAAAAATACACAAAAATGCTTAAAATAATTATTTTGTAAGAATTAGTAGTAGATAATAAAAAATTATTTTCTTCGTTGTTGAAATAGTAAAATTTTAGCCTTTTTAAGGTAATTTTAAGAATTAAAGATGGTTAGAAAAAAGGCTGGAAGCTAAAACAAAAATTTTGAGGCTGAAAGCAAAATAAAAAGGCTAGATTTAGCTTTCAAAAGCCTAAACTGGCTACACTGATTTCTATCATTTAAAAATTTTGTTCAAAATTAATTAAAAAATGCTCATAGTTCAAAATAACATAACTCTTACATTTTTAAACCTATTGTAATAAATTATATACCGTTTTAAAGGTACTTTCCTATACCATACTTCTGGATAAATTTCTTAAAAAAATATCTAAGAATATATTAAATTTTTTATCTTTTAAGATATTAAAAAATGTTTGATTCATTACTACTTTTTTTAACAATCAATAACTTTAAACTTCCGCGTTTATTTTTTGTTCGAAATTATATGTAAAACGTGTATGCCTCAAATATCATGCTAATAGTTACACTTATGTGTAATGTATTCATTTTAAAGAGATTTTCGGTAGTGGACCTTATGTAGAATCATTGATCAATATAGATCGATCCTCATAAAATTTAATACTTCGATAAACATTAACTTATTTATGTCGTATTTTATTAAAATGTGGAAATTGCATCGATTTGTATGAAGACAAAAAATGTTGCAAACGTACACCCCCCTAAAATTAAAGATTTATATGTTATAAAATATTCCCCAAAATATTTCGGTTCACTTATTTTGTTCTCGTAAACTAGACCATTTTTAAAATACTTCTAAAAATATAATTTTCGATAAAAAAAATTATACTATTTTTAACTTTTTGTCAAAAAACCACAATATGTAATGGACAAATGTCGACTAATATGTAATTAGCAAAAATTTTTCTAAATTAATTATTTTTATCCTCAAAATATCGCCCTTTTTTCAATAAGATCCTATTGAGATTATCTGGAAGAAATTAATGCAATACCTATTTTTCAGTCACAATTTTTTCAGTTGTCGAAAAATTGTTCAAAAATAAAAAATATTGAAGAAATTTGTTTGTCTTTTAGAAAAAAATTTATGTGAGAGTTTCAGTTTTCGTGCTTTATGATGTTAAGATTTATGTTCTTTATTATATTAGTTCAAGATTTATTTAGTGATATTTATTTATTACATATTTATTACATATTTCAGAATATTATCTGGCCGTATCTTCTTCACCTAGACAATTATATAGCAATATTACCTATTTTTCTTCCAGGCGTATTGATTTCTTATTGCTTATATGTATCGCCTTTGGCACATTATTTCTCTAACCGTTCGGGGAAAAACCTGCCTCAGATTAAATAATTTTAAGGTGATACTTTTTAGTGTTTTTTTTTTTTAGAGTGTAGAGTTAGTGCTATTAAGAAGTGGAAAAGAGAACAATAACTGCCTTTTTATAATAAAAATGGATGAAATGGAAAAAAAATAGAAAACAATGTGGTTGAAATATTTCTAGACTTTTACTTATAGTAGAGCTAAATACTTATCTTATTTTTATAAACATAACAATAACATTTTATTAAATTCAGTGTCAATTTCAAACTAAATATAATATATTTAAAAAAATGCACAAATTAAACTGATTTTTTTTTTTTTTATTTTATTATATTTTTTTTATCTACCACTATAAATAACTACATTGAAAACTAGGAAAGTAGTACATTTACTAAGCGAAATCATATCGTTCTCATTGCTTTGTTTTAGATCATAATTCGATGCTAATGTATTTTTGTTATTGTTAATTTGTATATTTTCTGCATTTAAACATCTAGTAGTGCCTAAAAAGACACTTTTTAATAGATGAATCAGAAAACAAGACATGTTTTTTGCATATATTGATTTTTGATTTTTTATGAAATTTAGTAATTTACCCTTAATAAAATTTTCTTGAACTTTTTTAATAAATTTTTTATTTGTAAAAACAATAGTAAAATAAGAGTTTTTTTATGAAAATGGATATGACATTTCTTTTAAGAATTTTGTATAATTAACCTTAATGAAAAAACGTTTTTTTACAGCATAAATAAATAAATTTGAAGACCTTTTTTTTTTTTTTTTTTTGTTAAAGGGTTATAGTATACGAATTTTTGTAAAACGCTATTTAATTATAGTTTGAATATTTCGGACATTTTCCATCGTGGCTTAGATTGTAGAGTATCATTTGAATGCTATTTCATTTAATTCTTTAGTAACAAAAGTAATAATTTGCGTTCACCGGTCCACAACAGGTTAAGCTAATTTATATGGCAAATAAATGGTTAGTTAAAAAACCTATAAATTCGTGTACAGTATTGATAAATCTTCAAAGACTTTCTTTTATTCGATTATTACCGCAGTTCTTAAGGAATTTATTATATTTTTCATAAATTCATTGATAGCTAAGCATAATAAATACTTCCATACAACTTATTTGCAAAAATTGCTGATTTAACTCTTTTGGTACCAAATGTATAAAATTGACATTTTGATTTTAAAGGGTTAGTTATCTGTAATTTCCGATATATATATATATATATATATATATATATATATATATATATATATATTTGTATATTCGCATATTATTTCTTTATTAATTATATTCATTTGTACCACCATATTTGGTTCAAATATTAGATATGTTTTTTTAACTAAACCCTTAAATGGTAGTCAATCAATATCTTATATTACTTGAATCACACCGTGTATAACCAAACCTTCTCTATTTATATTTATTCATATATAAATTGAATGAGAATTACAATGAAGTTTAATAACAAATATTAAGAACAAAATATATTTAAAAACTAACAAGTTATAAACTTTTACACCAATTTTGCGTAAAGTATAAGTTTTATAGTTACTTGAAACATTTTATTGTCATGGGAATAACAATATTAATATAGTTTAAAAACAGAATAATATATCTAATGGTTGTAGAAGTAATGATATTTTTAACATTAATAAAATTTTGCTTCTGGTAAAAATATTTAAAAATATATAATTTTGCAGTCAACCATATTATAATTTTTATTGAGTGTAAACATTAAATGGCAAATTTTAAACAAAAAGATTGTTATCATGATTACAGAATTATTAAAGTTTAAGAAAATTAAGAATTATAACATAATATTGTTGTAGTGATAATGCTGTAACCGTTTTTTCTTTGCGTGTATATCTATGGTCGGGCTTGACCGACTATTTCTTTCTTAATTGTTTAGCATTAAAAATAATTTGATGGAAAACCTTACAAAATATAACACCTAAATTTATATCCTAGGCCTTGAGTATATTTTGTTGCAACATCAAGTCAATAAAATCATAACTAAAATGCATGCAATACTTCAAGTATTATCCTTGTAAACTATGAGAAAAGCTGAATGGTTTGTTTTTAGAAAATCTAGTTACTTTTGAAAAATCAATTCAAAAAATATTGCAAGTAGTAGTACTTATGAAAGAAAAACTCTTAATATTAGTCAAGTATCTTCTTCATACCTTAAGGTAAAAATAGTATATTCAATTTCAATATTTCGCTGAAAACATTGATAAAACATAGCGAAAACAATTACAAACCTCAGCTGTTTATTATGAATTATGCTAATTATATTTTTTACGCTGCTGATTATCAATTGATTTTTCAGGCAAGATACGAGTACACAAATAAAGTATTTAAGACTAAGGCAACCTTTAAAAATTTTCTAAATTGAAATAGAAAAAAAAGTATTAATAATAATAAATAAATGAAAAAATTTATTAAAGTCTTTCAATATGTACAGTTGTTTGCATTTACTAATACAACCTTCTTACCCTAACATTTTTTAATTTTAAATTTTGTGCTTCATCATTCGAAGTTTGTAATTTAATATTATTTTAAGTCTTTCTATAAATTTTTATATTTATTAAAAATAATTGAATATTACAAAAAAAGGTTCTAAGGAAAGATGAAAAGAAAAGTGGAATTGTAATATTGATATAGGAAAACGGAAAAAATATTTTTATTATGGCATGAAGTAATTAAAAATTTTTATACGTTGGTTTGTTATAGAAAACCAAGAACATGTGTCTGTAATTTGTCCATTCAAAAAAATCAATTCTACTCTTAGAATTAATTGGGATAATATATATAATTAAATAAAATTTATTTGTACTAAAATTTACCTATATATGGACATTTGTATAGAAATTATGCCCTAGAAAGTGATTTTCGAAAGTGGTATAATGTTTTCATAGACAAAACTCATCTATTACGAATTTTTTGTAAATATAAATATACATATTTAAGGCATTTAAAAGCGTTTAACTGATTTTCCTATTTTTTCGGTAATGTAAAAATTAGTTATTCTATAATTCATTTCCGTAGCAAATATAAACAATTTTAACCAAATCAACTGCCAGTACCACGATCATCATCTTAGGAACGTACAGTTTTGGATTATTATAAAACCAATTTAAAACTTAAAGAAGGATCGCGCACTGTTATTGTTGACCTCACAACTTCAAAAATATATTTGAGTGAGTGTGTAGTTCAACAAATATTGTTAAAATTGAATTTCCTATAAGAGTGAAACAAAATTTTTAATATAAATATGTTTTTCATGTTCGTAGATCGATATCGTTACCCAAATATATTTTCGTCAAAAATAAATTGTATTAAGGAACCTGCAACCAAACTTTTATTACAAAATATGTAACAAGTGGAAAATATATCTGAAAGCAATTAATTACTAATTATGAAAAAACACATTATTTTATATTTTAAATAATTCTTCTTTTAAAATAATTCAGGTGGTCGTAAATTTTGCTTACTTTGCCTCATTCATAGCGTACTAGTGCTTTGGACATATGCTCACTTATACATAAAACTTCCGTCACGTAATTTTACTAGATGTTTAAACTAAGTTTAGTTAAAATATACATTTTTATAATATATTTTATACTAATTTTTATTAATTTTTACAGAAAAAATCCTATAAACATTGGAAAGATATCTTCCTCAAAGAAATTTACGTAATATTTCCTTTTTATTATTTGGACGAAAAACATCAAAGCAATATTTTACTATTATTGTATTCTTATCCGTTTAAAGAGAATTAGGTAATAAACATGAAAAAATATATAAAATTTATAATTTTTTTATTATTTTTATCTTTAAAATATCGCCCTTTCTTCAGTAAGGTGATTATCACCTCCGCAATATCATCTGGAAGAAATTAATAAAATACATTTATTTTTCAGTCCAAATCTTTTCGAAAAATTGTACAAAAATTAAAAAACATTGAAGAAATTTGTTTGCCTTTTAGCAAAATAATGGATATTTTTATGAGCATTTTAGTTTCCATGTTTTATGATGCTAAGATTTATGTACATGCTTTACAAGTGTTAAAGTTTTATTTATTACATTATTTCAAGATTTATATAGTGGTAATTTTTCTATATATTTATTACATCCTCCAGAAGATTATCTGGCGGTATCTTCTTCTTTTCACTTATATGATTATCTAGCAATATTGTCTATTTTTCTTCCAGGGGTATTGATTTCTTATTGCTTAGATGTATCGCCTGTAACGGGCAATCACTCGCGATGGGGGAAACATCCGCAATACGAATATGACTATTGCGGCAATAAAATTTTTCTTCTAAACAATACAAATTCGAATCATTTTCATATTATTTTACTTATAGGGTATTGCTTACTGTTCTATGTATATTTAAATACACCTAATTCTAGTATCAAATATATTTTTATACAATAAATATTATTAAAGTAAATTAATATATCCTATTTGTTTTATTTTTTATGATACTAAATAGTCGTTTATGTATTAATATACTATTCACTTAAATAACTTACACAACAATATATATGTAAGGAAAGCTATATTTGATATTAGTTGCATAATTAATAATTTTCCTACTGTAACGTAGTGTCTATATTAGAGAAATTTTTATCAAAACAAACGTCAGAGTCAGTGCGAATGTATACAAGGTAATCTAAGTTTAACAGCTAATTATTATTTTTGGTTATTACAGCTGTCAAACTATATATATAAAAAACAAAAATAAATTCATTATATTGCTGTTTTTGTGTAACTTTTGCCACCTTCCATAAATTCGTGTTTATTTTGACGTTTATCTTGATAAAAAATTGTCTAACTAATATGTTATGATCATGTGGTAAAAATTTAATTATAAATGTTTTTTTATTTGTGTCCTCGCCAGTGTGTTCCAAAAATTTGATACAAATTTAAAAATTAGTGACCATAAGAAGTACTTTTTACCTTTACACACATTGCTACATTCAAAAAATACTCTTAAAAGGATCATGATATTTTTTACAATAAATTACGTTCTTTTCTCTTTTTGTTTGTTAAAATTGTTGTTTTATTTGCTTTATATTTTCTATGTTTTTTTTTTTTATTCATCAATGAAATTTAAATAGGATATTTTTTCATTTTTTCCGTCTCTTATTTAAGGAGAACATGAAATAATATAGTTGTAAGTTTACATAAAGAGTAATGGCAATAAGTGGTTTGGGTCTAGGATGAATATCATTATTAAGATGGGAATAAATCATCCCCTTAAATAATAATTTTAATATTATCTATAACAGATAAAATAAAACAAATTGACAAAATAGATATTTGAAAATTCCCTTAAAAGATAATGACAAAATTGTATATAAAAGGTATATGTAATGTTACTTTTAATACAAGTAGTGACATTAGAAAACCCTATTTTAAGATAATAAGAACATACTACTTTTTTTACAACATGTTTTTCGTTCAGACGTTTTCTGAATTCCCTTCATACTTATTCGCAACGAGGTTCAACACGCAGAGAAAAAACATTACAGCATTATCACTACAACAATATTATATTCTCATTGTTAATTTCCTTGAATTTTGATAACTCTGTGTTCATGATAACAATGTTTTTGTTTAAATTTTGTCATTTAATGTTAACACAAAAAAAAATTTTTTAATATGGTTGACTGCAAAAATTATATGTTTTTAAATATAATATTTAGCCAGAAACAAAATTTTTTTAATATGAAAAATATCATTACTTCTAAAACCATTAAATATTTGCAGTCTTTTTGCTTGTTCTTAAACCATATTAATATTATTATCCATGACAATAAAATGATTGAAATAAATATAATATTTATCCTTTTCACAAACCAATATTTGTCGATTTTTAAATATATTTTGTTTTTTAACTTCATAATTCTCATTTAGGTTATATATAAATAAATATAAATTGACAAGGTTTGGTTATGCTCGGTATGATTCAAAAAATCGGAGATATCTATTAAGTTATCTATAAGTTATTATATAACCATCTAAATATATATATACATTCAAACCTTTTTAAATAACACTCATTTTTAAATATTAACTAAAAACCATACAAAATCGGATAGTCAAATAATTTTTCTAAAAAAAATAATGTATAATTCAACATAATCTAAAATATGCTATATTGCAATATCGTTTCTAGATTTCTACACTTTTGTGCATTATTACACATTTTTGTTTTTGATTTTTTAACTCATTCCACCATTTTCTAAATTATTATACGTTACCTACACAGTTTATAAATTAATCCATATTATCTAAAAATTTTCTAAACCCATAATATACTTATACTATTTCTTTTAATATTCTACTTAAACTGGAATATTTCTAAATTATTTTACACTACCGGGGCTTAGAGAACAATTCGAAATTGACAAAATTTTGAAAAACTGAATAAAATCCAATAGTTAAACTTAATCAACATTCTTCAATTTGAAGAAAAAAATTATTTAGTTTGAATAAATTGTTTGTTCAATTGAACTATACTATAATTAGTAGAATTAAATAAAATAGTGTAGTTAAATTGAATAAAAATTCTTCAATATATGAAAAAAGTTTAGTTAATTTGAGTAATATTTTATTCAATTTAGCAAAACATTTTTCAGATTAATCATTTTTTAATTAACTAGTTCAGCTAGACATATTAATGATATTTCGTCAATTTAATTAAAAAAATATTTTGTTGGTTGATGTTTAACGTACTTTTCCTCAATTATTCACCCCTTTTCAAAGTATTTACTACTCTTTTTTTATTATCTGTTAAGTGTAAGGTAGGTAAAAAAGTAAAAATTTTGATTTTCAAAGTCAAATAGCTCGTAGGCTATATTTATAATAAGTTTACTGTTTTTCTTTGTTTTCTGATAGATAATTATAGGCTGACTACGATTTTGTTGTAATAATATGCACACATTTGTATTTAATAACTTCATTAAAAAAAAAACTGTAAAAAAGGAAAATTTTTTCCATATAAATGTATTTTAAAATTTCAGAGCCAATTCGAACCGGTTTCGTGATATCTAATCACTCCAGTAGTATGCGGACTATATTTTTAAAACCCAAAGTAAAATTCTATGGGAAGTTAAGGTCAAAATTTCATATTTTGGTACTTTTAAAGCAGTCTATGCTTGAATGTTTACTAGAGTATCCAGATTTTTCGATTTTTTCATTGTTCAAATAAAATGAACAATTCTAATAAAGCTCATTAAAAATTATTGGTACTGTTCGAATAATTCAAATATAAAATAATAATGTAAAAGTTTGATGAGTTTTCAAAAATCTGATTATGAAATAAAAACAAAAACAGCTTAAAAGTTAATAATTCCTTTTAAATATATTTTGTGTGTGTCAAACATAAAAGGGAAAAATTAAATTAAATTAACAATTTTTTTAATAATATATAAATAGAAATTGGCTTGTGTTAATAAAAATTTTGTACACTTGTATGTTTATGGAAACTACTTAAAATTACTTTATTTTACTTTTGCATTCAGCAAAAGATTCCTCCATCTCCATAGGTTCATGCGATTCATTTTTCACCGTATCTCTGGCGAATAACATCTGAAATATCTCATTTCAAAACTCTTTAGTTTTGTTTTGGAGCTATACTTTAAATGTTTGGAGCGGGTTTAGTAGAGTTTAAATATAATTTACTTTTAAAAGCTTTTCAAGAACATGATGTTTTAAATGTGTAATTCTTTAGAAAAAGATTTTTTGACCTTTTTTTTAATATTATAATACCCTTAAAATCAATGTTGTCGAATATTTACTCAATTCTTTAATGGCCACATCAAGAGGTTTCAAAGTGTTACATAATTCGCTCAAAAGTTGTATGCCACTGCATGAGTATGAATATTGGCATCTGTAATCAAACAATACATGATTGACGCATTTATAAATTATCAAAAAACTTGAGACCATGTTAGATAAAGTTTTCCATCGATGTTTAACATGATGTGTTAGTCTTTCTTGATGCAAAACATACGACTTCAATATTTTCTGTTTATGATAAGATCTATTGAACATTTTGCAACATTTACGCACGTCGTACGCTTCAATAACATCACTTATAAAACAATTTCAGTTTCTATGGTGATTCTAAAATCTTTGAGTTGTTTTTTTTTCTATGTAACAAATGGTAGAAGCAGTTTCTTTATTTTTAATTGTTTAAGTCCGGAGTTGAAATTTTTATTTGATTTGTTTTTAGAATTATAACTTCTTTCAGTAACATCCATGTATTTATGAAAAAAGTTATTTGACCATTTATTTGCTGTTACTGAAACGCAACCTGCAATATAATTTTTATTTTTATAATAAAAATTGTAAATACATTTAATTGTATAAACTAAAGAAAAAAAAATATATATAAAAATTTTTATTTAAAAATATGCTAAAAGAAGTATAAAATCAAAAAAAATATTCGTTTTATTCGAATATTCCTCAAAAAAATATTCGAATTATTTGTTATTCGAAAAAGACCATTTTTAAATTCTTTTCACAATTATTCGTATCAAATTGTTCGAATTATTCGAACGAACATTATTCGATTGGATATCCTAATGTTTACAAATAAGGTGAAATATCTAAAAATGTGGCAATATATGCTACATTTTTTTAAATACAAGCTTACTGTTTTCTATCTACATATTTAAGCCCAATACCACCCATTATAAAAGATCTGGTCCATTAAATATGGAAAATACCTCAAATTTGGACCTTTTTTGGAGCAAATATTTAAAAAGTATTTATATATAATATCTGGAAATAGGAAGCTATTCTTTAGATAACAAAATACCTGAAGTTGATGGTTCATCTTATAAGTTTATGGTATGTTTGAATGAAAATAATGGCAGTCGATTTCAACAAAATGTATATTTCTTCCATTGTATACGAAAACAGTAATATTTTGCCAACTTTGACAGCTCACTACAAATAAACTAAACAACAAAGATGATTGGAAATTATTCAGATTATCAAAAAAACTGAATTCTTAAATTTCACTTAATCGCCCGGTTTGGGACTTTTGAAACTAATGTGCACTACACGATATTCAAAAGCAAAATATTCAAAATATTGATTGCAATATATCACACATATGTATCAGAATTTAGATAATTATTTGTTCGAGATCCCATACAAATAAAGCTTTCAGATAATTGAGGTAGGTCTAAATCTTTTTTGAAGTCTAAAAAGAAAATTGTACGTATTACTATCGAGAAAGAAAAAAAATTTATATTGTTCTGTTTTCTGACTAAAATGTTGTTTTTATTTTGCCCTTTACACTCTTTTGTTGTGTCCTATTGCGAAAAAAAAAAAAAAAAATATGATGAATGGATCAGATGTTATTTTGTTATAACGTTGCCCATAATTTTAAAAACTGTGTTACATATTTTACCCTCAAATTTAATGCGTTTTATTAACAGCGAACTTAGACATTTTTTGCGACAAGAATTTATATTTAATATTTATTGCTTTAAAATTAGTGTTCCACAAAATTATGAAAATTTCAAAAAAGTTCCAAAATTTCACCAAAAGTTCACTGAAAAATCAACATTTTACCAAAAAGTCAAAATTCACCAAAAATTCGAAATTTCACTAAAATTTCATAATTTTAAAAATATTCCGAAATTTCACAAAAAATGCAACATTTCGAATTTTTACCAATAATGAGAAATTTATCTAAAATTTTATCAAAACTTAAAATTTCAACAAAAATTCGAAATTTCACCAGAGTAATTTTACAAAAATTTAGAACTTTTTTTTTACCCAAAAATTAGAAATTTCACTAAAAATTCAAAATTTTCGAAATTTCACCAATAATACGAAATGTATCCAAAAATTCGAAATATCACTAAAAAATAGAAATTTTGCCAAAAAATTTAAACTTCACTAAAAATTTTAAATTTTACCAAAAATACTATTATATTGTAATCATAAAAAGGTTACCATTTTTTGAGGGTGAAGTTAACCTTTAAATAATGTTACAATGGTAACAAGGTAAAATCTTTCTCCATAAAAAAACGTTATTAATCAGTCACCTTTAGTGAAGTGTACACAAAAACTTATTAAAAAATATGACAATCATAGGATGTGCATTTAATTTTAAAAATAAAATTTTACCTAGTAATGGTTTTAATACAACACACGATACCGATATGACCTTTTTCAAAAAAAAAAAAAAAAAAAAAAAAAAAATAAAAAAGAATAAAAACATAAATATCTTCCTAAAAAATATTACTAAAGTAGGAAACTGAATAAACAAAACAAAAAAACAAAATAGTCCTTTTATTAGCAGTAGTTGCATATTCATACCCTTTAAAAAAGGGAATAAAAATAAATAAAAAAGCAGCAAACCAGGCAATAAAAAGCAAACATTCAAAACAAAGAAAACATTAAAAAATGCTAAAAGGGAAATATTTATAAAAAATTCCGCCATGAATAACAATGTCAGAGAAAGCTTAGGGGAAAACGAAAATAGAAAATTAAAAAATATATACAGAAACATAGATATGAAGAAAGATATATACGCAAACAATGAAAAGAAGATAAAAATATAAGTTCAAGTTTTGTATCAAAATAGCAACAAGAGTAAAATAATAAACAAGATAAGAATTTTTGGAAAAATGTTTAAATGTATTTCATGGATTAAATATCCATGAAAGACATATCCATTAGAGTATTATAATATATATATAATATATATACATGCATACATACATACATACATGTATACATATACACATATATATTATACATATTAATTATGTCGAAAATATATTTGATGTAAATTTAAAAGTTGTTTTAAATTTTAACATGTGTTTTTATTGAACCGAGAAAAGAATCCTATTGCAACATATTAATATGGATTAAATTCCCATCGGTTTTATCAACTCCTACTTTTTTCGTTCTAGATACTTCCTTTTCAAGCCTAGTTGTTTATAAAAATTCTTTTATTATCATTTGTTGCCCCATTATCCTACTGCACAGTGTGAGATTTTTGCATTCTTAGTGATCAAAAGTCTATATTTTTGTAATTAAAGAAGTTATATTGATGAAATATGGCACAAACCATTTTCGTAACACTAAGCTGGTTTCATGAAAAAACGGGAGTAATCGAACAACTAACACGCCTACTTTTCATATAATTCAACGAAATTTTGCATGTATGTATTTTTAAATGAAAAAATAAAAGAAAAGTAATATGGCTCATATATAAAACTAATTAATAAAAATTATTTATCTGATATATTCGGCTTTTTGACAGTAACAAAACTGCAGTTATTGCATTTGACCTCTTAATTTTTGGTGATTATCCTATACTCTAAATTTGATAATATTAATAGTCTATGAAAATATGAATTGGATTTCTCTCTAGAAGTTTTCTTGTAAAATGTGCGCAAAAGCTTTTACAATCGTTTTCTTTTTCTTGTCTCATGCGCTTCTTCGTATAACTGACCAATAGGAACAACGATGATATCTTTCGATACAAAAAAAAATTTATATAGGGCATATCGAGCCTTAATGTTAAAAATCTAAAATTCATAAACCTTTACATCATCTGTCAAAATTTCTTCAATATATTTCGGAACGTTTGAGATATACAGCTTAAGAATTTTTAGTAAATGATATACTCCACACAAATGACAATATTGAAGAATTACAAAAATGCTTTTCCTATAATGTTTTGTATTTTGCACTTAAGATATTTTCGCGGTTAAGACTCGACGTAATAATAGCTATGATTTCACCAGCAATTACAGTACATGAATATTTTCCTGCTGAATGCAGGCTGCCATCAGCACCTGATAGAGATTATTAGTTTTTAGAAGATTTCTAGCTTTCCTTTTTCCTGATACAACTGAAAAACCTTCGAAATGTCTACTGGGCCTGCCACAAGTGTTTACTGAAGGAGTTAACATACTTTTATAAATCAATCTCTTTAACCAAACAATTTCTATTTTAATGGAAAAACGTAGGTTTTTTTCTATTCAATTTTATTTATATTCTTGTTTGAAAAGAAGATTTCATTGATTTGACATTAATAGTTTTAATTTAACTTGTACTTATATTTCCAGAAATTAACTAGAAAACATGTAAAATTTTCTTGTTCCTTGATGCAAACAATTAGGGTTTGGATTTCCCGCAATATTTCTTTTCTCTGGAAACGGGAACAAAAAAATCAATTCCCCGGGAATTTTTTAACACTTAAGATATAAGAAAAAATGGCCATGATTTCTTATAAAGAAAATTATTTTTTTATTAAATAAAACAAAACGAAATATTATAAATCGTACTGAATTAACGAAATATGGAATAATATATAAATATATAACGAAATATGGAATAATAATAATATATAATTCAAAGTATAACGTCACTTCTAAGATTAAAAAAAATTTAACATTTTATTCAAATAAAATTAGTACTTTTCGTAATTTAGAAGTAATCTCATATACATATGAATACAACAGGAAATTATTTTTTTATAAGTATTTTGAAGTAATAACATTTATATCTAACATTTACAGATCCATTGCTTGGATAAGATATGTTTTTTCAAAAGAAAATATGGTGTTAGAATGAAAAATTTCCCAACGAAGTAATTTTTTATAATAGTGAGCATTTTCGAAGTTCACCTTATTTGGCATTCATTTCTATAAACCTATTTTAAAATAAAAAATGAAAATACGTTTTATTTTATTTCCATTTTTTATTTCTAATTTAAAATATTTCTTAATCAATTTATTAAGGATTTCTATTTATATTAAATCAAATGAATTTTTACATAATTTTGTATCATACTGAACAAAACTACTTAAAAAGAAAATATTTTATTTAATCAAAAGTGAAACACATATTTTTTACAACAAGATAACCAAATTTTTTATATTTGGGTATCCCCACCATAGAATACAGCTAGAAGTTTATGTGATGAGTTATTTTCCAAAAAATTACTAATTTTTTTCAAAACACAAAAACAAAATATACGTGACAACATGTATTTTGTTGTTTCATGAATTAGGTTTCTGGTAATTGAATCAGGTTTTTTTTCTCATATATAAATATCTACTTAATAATATTAATTTTTAATTTTTTTAAATACAAAAATGTTCAACAAATTCTTAGGATTTTTATATGAAAACAATATATTCAAATAGAAAATTTTCAAATAAATATTTTCATATTTTTATTAAAAAAAAAAAAATCAAAGAAATAAAATTTTTCAGCCACAAGAGGTTTAAATAAAAAAATTCATATAATTTTTTCAATTATTTAAGTTAAAAATAATAACATAGCGATTGTTTTATAAGTTTATTTTAGGAAATAATATTCCTTGTGGTTTCTAATCTAACTTGTTAACAAATGGAATATTATTTAAATAATTTTATTATAAATTAATTTCAAGTAATTGAAAATTGTATTATACAGGGAGGGAACAAAATGATTTGAAACTAATTTATTTCTAAAACTATAAATTGAATATAAAAATAATTTATTTTTAACAAATATTTTGAATTAAAATATTCAGAATGAATAGCCATGAAATCTATAATTAAACTAAAGTATCTAAAATTTTAACATTACAAAAATAAATTTGATTTAAAATTTCATGTGAAATAACTTGTAAGTAAATTCGATAAACCATAGATAAACAAATACATAAATATATGAGAGAAAAACATCTAATTCAATAGTCAAGCAACATTAAAATTTTCTACGATTAAAAAAAAATAAATATTTAAAATAAAAAATAAAATAAAGAATGAATATATACAAGCTAAAGAAATAAAATTTATTTTTCTAATTGGTTTAAGTCTTTGGAATGTGATTTAAATTTTATAAAATAATATTCTAGTTATCTTTCATTGATATAAGCTTTTAAAAAAATAGCAAAATGTTTGCTATAGAATTTTAAAAATACGATAATTCCCATTTTTTACCATTTTCTTGTGAAATTTTGAAAAGCCTACAAGGCGAGAAATACTTTAACGCATGATCAGTAATTGCTTTGCAAATTGAGTTGGAGCAAAATTTTATTACCGAGTTTGGAAAACGATTACAACAGTACCATTTAGATAACCGAACTTTGTTTTTATTTTTTGTCCAATAAAAATTAATATAAAAACCAAAAATGGCAAAAACAAAACAGTTAAAGACAGAAAAATCGCGAAAGATTATTTTTCTTGATATTATTTTTCAAATTATTATTAGTTTCTACGATAGATAACACATCAGTCTTTAAAATAAAAAAATAAAAAAGATTCATAAAGATCTTGCTTAAAATAAAAAAGTTACAATTATTCAAAATTAAATTTCTCACCAAAAAATACTGTGTACTATATTTGTCTTCAACTACAGTCCTATTCAAGATGCCGTTACTTAATAACGGTTAACTTTCTCTTTATTTTTTAGTTAATTGGAAGGTTTTTAATCAGAATAACTAACTTTTTTTCAAAACGCAAAAAATAGGGGTTTTGATAAGCTAAATTGTCAAAATCACACACTGTGCACTGTTTGTATTCTAATTCAAAAAAGAAAAAAAAATCAGTTGTTACGTACTACATTGTATGTCACTTTATAAAACACTAAAACTACAAAGTTTTCAACTAAAGTAAAATAAAAATAAACACCTTGTAAAACAGTTTTTGAAATCGGATATAAACTTTAAGTCACTTTTGCAATAATATAATCTGGAGAATTGAAATGGAATCCATTTGTTTGAATAGAAAGCGAAAAGAAAAAAATTGTCATTTACTCAGATGGTTGACTTGTTGAATAGAAAATTTTTGTTTCATTAAGTTAATTCTTTAACTTAAATTCAGTTTGTCTATTTGGAAAAGAAATAGAAAAAAAACAAATTTATTTTAAATCGGTTTATTATGTATTTCGAGACTTATTGACTTAAGCTAAATTACAAACTGAACAAAATTTAATACACAGAAAAAAATTATCCTAAATAATTTTTTAATAAATTTATATTAAAATTTAATTATATTGTTAATTAATGTAAATAACTTTATAACTGGTTTATAATTTTTTGACATAAATCGACAGCTCTTAAAGAATATAAAGAAGAATAAAAACGTGCCAATAAAAAGTATAAAAATAAAATAACTTTAATTCAATTGCTAAACATTTTCAACTGCTTGGGTTCAATCTATCGTTAAAAAAAATAGTAATACTAATATCTGAATTATATCCTCAGTTTTCTGTGATGTGTTTAATGTATAAATATTTGTTAAGTACGAATATTAAACATTTGATGAGATTTTTAATCTTTCGCTGCAATTGTAGATGCTCGCGTCATTGATACCGGAGGTTATATTCAATTTCAAAGATCCCAGTTTGTTTCAAAGCTGTTTTATGAAAGATTACGAGGGCGGATCAATATTTCCGTGATTTTTCGAACTTCCCTCGTTTCTCCGGGTGAACTTGCTTCGAAGAAGGCCAAAGTAAGTTTGTCGGTCAATAAGGTGATGACAATAGTTTTCTGGGATGTACGCGGGATAATCCACATCGATTACCTTCAAAAGGGAAAAACAATAAACTTCGAATATTATGCCAACTTATTAGACCTACTTAATGAGGATTTAAAAAGAAAACGACCCCATATGGTAAAAAAAAGTTCTTTTTCATCAAGATAATGTACGGGTGCACACGTGTGTAGCTTCAATGAAAAAACTCTATGAAAGAGATTCAGCTCCAACGATGAAATTATTGACCAAACAAATGCCTATTTTAAGGACCTCGAAAAATCCTATTTTTTGGAAGGGATACAAAAACTGGAGAAACGTTGGATTAAGTGTGTTAGCGTCAAAACAATGCTAGCGTCGGCACGCAAACTATGGATGGTGTAGACAACGTGTAAGTTGCCAACGAGCAGTCAAACTACCCTGTCGTGGCCCTTATACAATGTGGTGTAGTAACGGCTGGCTAGGTTATTACTAGTTTTTTTTTTTTGTATTTTATTTTTTATTGTTTATCAAGGCGCCATGTGCAGTAGACTTAGAGGCTTATAAGAAAAACGAAAAGTGAAGTATTATAAAAATAAAGAAGTGAAATAAATGAAAATAATTGTAAAATAAATAAGAAGTAAGAAAAGACTGGTGTTTTACTATAAAAGGAAAGAAATAGAAAACCATAGTAAAAGAAAGATAGTGAAGGCTGCGGAAACAAGGAAGGTATATAAGGAGACAACAGAATTGCCGGCTACCGAGACGCATCCACCACTGGCACATCATCTCAACCGTGGACAGCAATTACCAGCGGCCTCCAACAGTTCTGGTAAATACATTTTGGTCCTTCGACCGTAAAGAAAAGGTTGGTACATTTTATTTATTGAAATATAAAGTGTCTCATATTGTGGTTCATAATTGTGATTCGGTAAAGTGAGGTTATGTGCTCTGCAAAAATTTAACGTGACTACGAACAATATATTGCCATTTTCTTCGGACAGTTACTCTTACATTTGTTGCTTTATTTTTGCGCTAAAAGTTTTGTCGTCCATCTTTTTTATTGGAAATTGTTGGAAATTTTTGTGTTTTCCCATACTTTTCTTCTATCTCAAAAACTTAAGTTTATTGGAAAGTATCTCCCTATTTTTGTTGTTCTTATCAGTTCGTATATATTTTTTTTTCCGAAATGTCGATTTTCGAAAAATATATGCGTGCCGCTGAAGAAGTAATAAACTTCGAAGCTACGCTCAGTGAAGAGGATTTCTCTAAATATACAAAAGATGCTTTCGAGTTTGAGAAAAATGAATTAACGAAAGTTTGGGAAAAATATAAAAGATTATTTGATGAATGTTCGGCAGAAACAGTAGAGAAAAAAAGGAATTGGTTGTGGTTCAAACCAAGCATCCACAAGTGCGAAAAACATATGTGCGATGTATAAATATCCTTTCGAAGGCAATGCAAAATTTAGATGAGGGAAAACAAGAAAACATAGATACAACGGCTCCCAATTTTAGTAGTTCCATATCAGTGCCTCCTTGTGATACCGGTGTTTTTCATGGAGATTACGTGTCGTGGCCTACGTTTAGGGATATGTTTACCGCGATTTATATAAATAACACCAGACTTAGCCCAGTTGAAAAATTGTTTTACTTGTTCAGAAAGACAGATGGTGAGGCCCGAGACGTTAACAGAAATATTGCTTTAACTAATGAAAACTTTGAAATTGCTTGGAATAATTTGAAGTCACAGTACGAAAACAAGCGGGTACTTATAAATAGCCAGTTAAAGTTACTTTTTAATTTACCTCCATGTCAGCAAGAAACGGCATCCGAAATAAAGAGGCTCCAAAGGGAGATTAACAACTGTATATCAATTCTTAAACTGTATGACATCGATATTGAATCATGGGATCCAATTTTTGTGTTTCAGTGTTCATCGCGTTTATCTGAATGTTCACTAAACTTATGGGAACAGTCTGTAAAAAACAAGACAGAGGTTCCCAAATGGCGAGAATTAAATAGTTTTCTCACTGATAGGTTTCATGCACTTGAGAGTTTTTCTGATATTATAGCGATAAACAGTGTTACAACAAGTGGTTCTAACGGCAATAATAGTCAAGTAACAACCAAGGTTAAACAGTTTAAGGCCCACCATACAAAATCCGTTTCATTGCAATGTAAGTTATGCAGGGAAAGTCATAAAATTAGCTCCTGTAGTAAATTTCTCAACATGGACTACAAAAATCGTGTATCAGCTTTAAAAAAGTTTCGATTTTGTTTCAATTGCCTTACTATTGGTCATATGTATGGTAATTGCACTAATTCGAATGGTTGCTCCAAATGTAAAAAGAAACATCATACCCTTCTACATAGAGATTTTATAAAGGAAAATTATACAAAGCAGAATCATTCGAGTAGTTCTTCACTAAGTGAAAATCAAAGTAATGCAACAAAGCAAATACAGTCCACCAATACTCCGGGGTCCTCTAGTGTTATACAGTCCCATCACACTTCTGTTTCAAAAAAGGTTATGTTAGCTACAGCTTGGGTCAATATATTATATTTTGGTTGTTATTATAAGGTACGGGCCTTAATTGATCCATGTTCTGATGAAAGTTTTATTTCTGAAAGAATACAAAAAATGTTGAAGTTGCCCACTAATCCAGTATCAGCGGAAATTTCTGGTCTAGGTGGAGAAATTATAAGCAGATCTGATAAAGTGGCAACATTTGTTGTTGTATCACTTTTCAATCAGAATGTGTCTCTTAATATACAAGCTTTAGTGGTACCTCGTATCACGGGTAATGTTCCCACACATTTCTTTAAGCCCTTGAGTACTTTTGAATTTCCAAAACTTGATTACGCTGACCCAAAATTTTATGAAAGTGGGGAAATTGATCTATTATTAGGAGGCGATTTATATCCTTTAATTCTTCGTGGTGGAGTACAGCATGGTATTTTTGATTCGCTTGTAGCTCAAGAAACCATTTTTGGCTGGATTGTCACTGGCCCAACACCAAGCCTTGTTTCCACACGAAAGGTTACAATGTCATACATGACAAAAACTTCAATCGACGACCAGTTGACAAAGTTTTGGGAACTAGAAGAAGTTCCTCGCAAAAAGATTCTGTCAGAAGAAGATAAGAAGTGCGAGGAAATATATCGTTCTAGTACCACAAGAAATGACGAAGGGAGATATGTAGTCTCACTGCCCTTTAAGAAGGATTGTATGTCACTTGGTCATAATAGACATATAGCACTTAGACAATATCTAAGAAATGAAAAATCCTTTTTGCAAAAACCAGAATTTAAAGCTCAATATGATGAGGTCCTAAAAGAATATATATCTTTAGGTCATATGGAGAAAGTTGAAAACTCAACGAGTGGTCCAGGGTATTATTTACCTCATCATGCTGTAGTCAAACCAGAAAGCACCACAACAAAATTGAGAATAGTTTTTAATGCTTCAAGTGTTTCGTCCAATGGTTCAAGTCTAAATGATTTGTTACATGTGGGCCCTATCTTACAGACCGATTTGGTCTCAATTATTTTGAAATGGCGTCTCTTTCAATTTGTTTTCAACGCAGATATTTCGAAAATGTACCGCCAAATATTGCTTAACCCTGAACATAAACATTTTCAAAAAATTCTTTTTAAGAACTCAGAAGAAATAGAAGATTTTCAATTGAACACTGTCACATTTGGCGTTAACTGTGCCCCATTTCTAGCACTTAGAACACTTTTTCAATTAGCTGATGATGAAGAACGTAATTTTCCAATAGGCTCTCAAGTCCTTCGTGAGTGCATGTACGTCGATGATGCTCTAGTAGAAGCTCATTCAATATCTGAAGCCTTGAAGGCAAGAAACCAATTAATTGGTATATTAAAATCGGCGGGGTTTGAGCTGCGAAAATGGACCTCAAACTCAAAACAAATTTTAAAAAATTTGTCTCAAGACCATTTGTTAAATGCATCCTTTTTGTCGCTCGATAATAAAAGTATTACGAAAACTCTTGGTATACAATGGAATGCAATAGAAGATGTTCTTTATTTTTCGACCGAGAAGATAATGATCAAACCATCTTATACAAAACGAGAAGTTCTTTCGATAATCTCCAGGCTCTTTGATCCTGCTGGATGGCTAGCACCAGTGGTAATAACTGCAAAAATTTTGATGCAACAAATGTGGCTTGATAGAATTGAGTGGGATGATGCTATAAAACCAATATCTCTACAAAAATGGCAGGCATTTATTTCTAATTATAATGAGATAGATAATATAAAACTCCCTCGCTGGGTCCAGCATTCTCCAGAATGCAAAATAGAATTTCATGGGTTTTGTGACTCTTCTGAATTAGCATACGCGGCTACTATATACATAAGAGTTAGTATTGATAACCGTGTTTCTGTAGATTTGCTCGTGGGTAAGACTAAAGTAGCTCCAGTTAAGAAGCCTTCGTTACCCCGTTTAGAATTGTGTGGAGCAGTCCTTTTAGCCAATTTAGTAAACAGTGTAATTCCTACTTTCAACATTAAATCTTATACTATATACTTGTGGTCTGACTCGACAATAGTTCTTGCTTGGTTACGAAAACCACCGTCTAGCTGGAAAACATTTATAGCAAATAAAGTAGCTATAATTTTAGAAAAGGTTGGAAATAAAAATTGGTTTCATACACCTTCAAACTACAACCCTGCTGATCTAGCAACCCGGGGGCTGACTCCTGCGGAGCTTAAGGATAACACACTTTGGTGGCACGGTCCAGACTGGCTCAGATTGAATAAGTCGTCCTGGCCCAAGGGTGCTTTGGAATATGAAACAACAGAAGAGTTGAAAAGGGTTCAGGTTAATATTGCTAGATCGGCCGATAGTGAGGATATTCTTGACCGGTTCTCAGATTTACCCAGAGCATATCATGTTATTGGATACATATTTCGATTTTTTAATATGGCAAACAAAAGCAGACGTAAAACCGTGAACAACTCAGCTACTAAAATTTCCACTGATGAATTGTTGTTCGTACGAAATCGTTTATTTCACTTGTCCCAACAGCGGTATTTTTCCCAAGAACTTAAATGCTTACATTCGAAGGAAAAAATCGACTCACGTAGTCCTTTGCTAACGCTTACACCATTTCTAGACAAGTATAATATAATTCGGGCGAATGGTCGACTTGGTTCTACTAAATGTTTATCCTATAACGAACGACACCCCATAATACTCGCTTCTGGTAGTAGATTAGCTCGGCTATATGTCGAATTTGTTCACAAGTTAGCCCTCCATGGAGGCCACCGTCTAGTTTTGAATTTGGTTCGGCAGGAATGTTGGATAATAAAGGCAAAAAATCTAATTAGGTCCGTTATTCATAACTGCAAAATTTGCGTACTATATCAAAAAAGGTTTCAAACACAAATAATGTCAACTCTACCCGAAGAGAGGACATCTATTTGTCGTCCTTTTACGAACACAGGTGTCGATTTTGCTGGGCCTTTTGAAATCAAATGCTTCACTGGTCGGTATTGTCGTATCACTAAAGGCTATGTGTGTCTCTTTGTTTGTTTCTCTACCAAGGCGATACATCTGGAAGCTGTTAGCGATCTGTCCACACCTGCCTTCCTAGCCGCTCTGGATCGGTTTATCGCTCGGCGAGGTTGCCCAAGCTCCATTTTCTCCGATAATGGTAGAAATTTTGTTGGCGCTTCAAATGAAATTAACGCAAACTTTGAGAAACATTTAAAAGATTTGCAGGACACTGCAGTTGATAAGTATGGACATCAGCACCTACAGTGGCACTTCATTCCTGCAGCGGCTTCTCATATGGGAGGGCTATGGGAGGCAGGAGTAAAAAGTTTGAAAATGCATTTTAGAAAGACTGCTGGTCAGTTAAAGTATACTTTTGAAGAGTTTTCAACCCTTCTAGCAAAGATAGAGGCATGTCTCAATTCGCGTCCTCTTAGCCCTATGTCAGAGAATATAGAGGATTTGTCGGTACTCACGCCAGGGCATTTTTTAATAGGTTCAGCGATGCTGTCCCTTGCTGAACCCGAAGAGATAAACTCCCCGATCAGTATTGTTAACCGCTGGCGTAAAATTAAAGCTTTGCATCAGGAAATCTGTCATCGATGGAAAGATGAATATTTGAAAGAATTGCATAAGCGTAATAAATGGAATTTTCCTCAAACAAATGTAAAGATAAATGACCTTGTTGTTCTAAAAAATGAGCCGTCTTGTCCCACAGAATGGCGCTTAGGTCGTGTTGTAAACGCTTGTCCCGGCACAGATGGTAAAGTTCGTGTAGTTGATCTTAAGACGCAAAATGGTATCATTACCCGACCGATTCACAAATTAGTCCTCATACCAAATAATTCCACTTAATTTATGTTCATTATCTCTTGCTTCGTCGCCAAACTATATGAATCTTTACTTGCTTTCAGTTTTAACAGAGATGGACGGATGGTTCAATACCAATTTTTGTTGCCCATTGTGCAAACGACTACACGCAATTCGACAATGTTCTCGATTCATTGTGATGACAGTCGAGCAAAAGCTTCGCATCGTGGCCCAATACGCGTTATGCTATAACTGCTTAGCCCAATCGCACAGCCGTTCCGGTTGCAAAAGCATTGATCGTTGTCGTCGCTGCATGGCCGATCACAATAGCTGGTTGCACCCAATGCCGCCTAATAGAATCTGGGTCCAGATGACCGCACATATTCGGGTCATTACAGGACCTGGAAGAGAGGATCACTGGACTCGCACGATCATTGATCCAAATGTCGCGAGATCCTCAATTATGCTGAGCGAAGCTGAGGAAATGGGATGTGTCATTAAGCGAGGTCGCACTAGAGTGACAGTGGTCCATGGGTCAAAGGAGGGACGACATATAGAAGTGGAATTGGTCGTTGAAGATCAAGTCTATGGCCGAAGCCCGATATGTAGCGTGGAGCGCGAAAAAAAATATGCGCGAAACGATGCCGCAGCCAACAGATATTGGCATCGTAGTTTCGATTACTTCATGATTCTGGGAGCAGACGCAGCAAGTCGTATCTTGATTGGTCCAGCCAAGGTACGAGCAGGTGAAATATATGCACAAGATACCATATTTGGCTTGGCATTTTTTGGAGAAGCAGAGAAAAGAACAAAAAACTGATATCAATTTGTGGTCCTAATAGAGTGAATTGAATTTACTCATATTTGTAGCTCATATGTTCTTTTAATTGCATTACTTATATTATCGTATCATATTACTATACTATTATATTATCTTATAACACAATCTTGAATTTGGCTTTATACTTCTTTGTACTATATTATCTTTAAAAAATAATAATAAATGAATTGATCTCATTAATTTACATTAAGCACTAGTTTATATTATTGAAGTAATATTTTCAACTCAATATAGATTAAATTTATTTGACTTTGAATAGTATGTTGCACAACCGTTGCAAGGCCGGCGGTAATGTTAGCGTCAAAACACTGCTAGCGTCGACACGCAAACTATGGATGGTGTAGACAACGTGTAAGTTGCCAACGAGCAGTCAAACTACCCTGTCGTGGCCCTTATACAATGTGGTGTAGTAACGGCTGGATAGGTTATTACTAGTTTTTTTTTTGTATTTTATTTTTTATTGTTTATCAAGGCGCCATGTGCAGTAGACTTAGAGGCTTATAAGAAAAACGAAAAGTGAAGTATTATAAAAATAAAGAAGTGAAATAAATGAAAATAATTGTAAAATAAATAAGAAGTAAGAAAAGACTGGTGTTTTACTATAAAAGGAAAGAAATAGAAAACCATAGTAAAAGAAAGATAGTGAAGGCTGCGGAAACAAGGAAGGTATATAAGGAGACAACAGAATTGCCGGCTACCGAGACGCATCCACCACTGGCACATCATCTCAACCGTGGACAGCAATTACCAGCGGCCTCCAACAGTTCTGGTAAATACAAAGTGTATTGAGTTAAAAGGAGATTATGTTGAAAAATAAATTTTTGTTTTGCAAAAAAACTGTGTTTCATTCAAAAAGTCACGGACTTATTGATCCGCCGTCGTATTTATATATGTATATAAAGTTAGTTCATAATAATTGTTTTTGATGATTTGTTTAGACTTTTGTCATATTGTTATCATATTGGTATCTCGCCCAAAGTCGCAAGGGTACTCAGATAAGACAAAATGATCTTTATTGGAACGTCCCGCAGAGATTAATGTTTTTGTGTTAAGCTTTCAGGAATGAAATATAAGTATAAACATTAGATATTTTAATTGCATTATTAGGAGTACATATTTTATAATCATTATGGTGAAGTATATTACAAAGATTCTTACATTATACATATATTATATTATATATATTATAAGGAAACGAGATTTGACATATAGTCATGGCGTTTTATAAATACTTTTAAAAGTAACTGATAATCACATGTAAGCTTTATGAGATACTCGATATCAAAGGTTACAAAAATCTGATTTATACGCGATTATCGCTGATTTCAACAGGGTATATATGACGCCAAGATGAAAATATATATATGCACCAAGTTTCCTTTCCCTCAATCAAGTTCGGAGTTTTAATATTTTACTGGTTTAACTTTACTTCTGTTGCATTATTTAAATATTTTTAATAATTTAATAAATAAATATATTTTAATCTAGGTGGTTTCTTTGAAGGAGAGATTTAATTAATTGTAGAATTGAATCAACAAATCATTTAGTTTATTTTAGCCAAACAACCTATCATAACTTTAATTAATTTGACTAAAAAAATTAATTGAAATTTAAGCCAAAATCAATTAGTTTACTTAACTAACATTATCTATTTGGTGATTAGAGTAAAATCAAACAAAAATTTAATTAATATAAGCAATTTCGTAATTGAAATACACTTTTATTTTTTTCTGTGTAGAATCAAATTTTATTTATGTTACTGTAATAAATTTGAGATTCAGATTTTTTTTTATTTTTTTCTTATTATCCTTATACTTTAAAATACTCTGTTGACGTTAATGGTCATTATGAAGCGCTTATATTAGAAAAATTTCAAACATAAATAAAAAACCTCTTAAACACGCACATTTCTAAACGAGTATGTTTTATATAAGTTTTTCATGGTTTTCCTTTTTATTTTTTATTTTTTTAGTCTTACCAATCGTTATGCTTTAATTTTGAAAAAATTTTCAATTTTGTTTTTGTTTCATTTATTTGTCATTTAGAGATAATAGAAAGTAATGTCCAGGTTACTAAATAAATTTTGGCAGGCATAAATGAGGCAAAAAAAAAATATTGAATATAGAACAAACCCTAATTGTGAAAAAAAACACTCATAAAACTTTTAAAGATTTTAATGTTACTTAAAAGTTTTTCTAAATCCTTAAAAATGCTTTCAAAATTTTCTATTTTTACGTAGAAATAAATTCTAACAATAAGTTATTATATTTAGAGAATTGCGATTTAAAAAGTTTTACTTCCTGTAATTTATTTTGTAATAAAATAATCTTTGGACAGTTTAGTGAATTGGCCAACTTTAGTACAAAATGGTGCCGCATTTGTTTAATGAAAATTCAGATTAAGCCGGAAAATTTTTAAAAATTTTGTACAAACATTATTTATCTGATATATTTCCCATAATATCAGTGAGATGGGATTCCAAGATATTTCAAAAAGTTCTTCAGTAAGTATTTTTTATCGCCCTTTAGACAACATTCAGTTTTATAATTTTATGAAGTTTTTATCGTCTATTGTAAAATTTTCTTTATGGTTTCTACGCCTTTATACGCGTCCATACTCCATTTTATATATTATTGAAATATATAAATTGAAATAGAAAATATTATTACATATGATCAAAGAAAATTGGAAAAAATTTGGAAGCTGTTGTAGAAAATCGTTTATAACTCCGCCATTCCTAAATGGATTTTGCTGAATTTCAATACCAAGATTTTCCAGACTATATGCCACATAGGTGTTGAAAGTGAAATGTATTTATTGGACTATGGGCTTCAAAAAATTCATCTCAATATACAGACGAGCAGATAGACAGACAGTCATATATTTTCAATAGTTATTTCATAATAATCACGAATATTTTTCATTTTATGGCCTGGATATATATTTTTGAAGACTGGTATAAAGTGACAAATTTATAAATAAACTACACATTATCTGAAGGGTATAAAGGCGAACAAAATTTTAAGGTATTATTTGTTAACTCAAGTAATTTAAAAGCTTTACTCGATTGTTCGAGCAGCATTTTCGAATTATTTTATTATTCGAATAAAGTAAAAGTCGAGTAAAATGAATACCATAGTGATCATAAACTCTTTATATTTTTTATGGCCCAAAAATGGGTATTACTCGACACACCTGCATTCCGAGCAATTTTTTTATATGGTGACGTATATGGCTTTTCATTATAAGTTTGAATTATGCGTTTTCGTATTTTTTTTTTTTTCAATTCCCATTTTAAGAAAAAATAATTATGCTACAATTTACAATCAAATTTAGCGCACATTTGCTGGGAATAATAACAAATGTAAGCAAGTTAACGGTACTATTTTTTTTTTTTTTTTTTTTTTTTTGCTTATGTACATACTTTTGATAAGTGGCTTATAGCTAGTGGCTTAAGGACCTTTTAAAATTCTATAATTTGGAAAAAAAGAACATTGAATGTATATATATATATATATATTGTATCGTAATTATTTTTTCTTAAAATGGGAATATATATATATATATATATATATATATATATATATATATATATATATATATATATATATATATATATATATATAGAAGCCACGTCCTCTTATTTTATTTTAGTAATTTTAACACTCTACAAAAATTATAAATATAAATGTGAATATTTGTTTTTATGATCTACAGCTTTTATTAATTAAGCATTAAAGATTTTAGAACATATTTGAATGAATAATATGTATGTATATGATATTATATCACATTATCTTTGTTCCCGTACTCTAAATTGGAAGCACGCGGGATCCCAATGTTACCGAAAAGGGTTCCCGTACTCGAAAATTGGGCAAATGAGAGCTATTTTGAGAGAATAATCTTCTTCTTCTTGTACGGAACAGCTCAGAATATTTCTTCGGATATATTATGTGAACTGTCAAACAAAAATAAAAATAAAAATATTCAATACAAAATTTTAACGAAAATGAATAAAAAAATGATTTATTTTTATTTTTTTTTTTTTTACTTCTAAATACACAGAGAAAAGAGTTCATATATTTGAAAAAATTGTTCATAAATATTATGAAGAATTTTATTTTTTTCATAAAAAATAAAATTTTGTTCATATATATTATTTAATTGTACTTATTGATAATTTTGCGAATTTTGCAAAAATCCTGCTAAAATTTTAATTTAGTTTTATTAGATTTGATTCAAATTCTAAATAAAAATACTTATGCATAAAAACATTAACAATAAATTCATTTAAATTGCAATTTTCAAATAAAAAGCTGTTAAAAAGTAAGGATTAGAAATTTGCTTAAATTTGTTGCCATTCTACAGCACATGCATCATTGTAATAAAAAACGCATCTGTTGTGTTCTCCTGCCCCCAACAAGTGCCTAAGAATCATTAAAAATCAAAAATTGTGTAAAGAAAATTTCAAACATACATTTAAAAATTTAAAATATAAATGAAAATTTAAACAATTTGTTTAAGTCTTCTTGACTTTTGATTCATTTCAAAAAATGTAAAAAAATGTTAATATTTAAGACATTATTCTTAAATATTATAAACTAAAATCAATGAAAGTAAATTCTTATATTTATGTAAAAACTTTTTTCTGTGTATGCTGAGAAATGAAATTACATTAACATACGGGTTTTTTTTAATGATTTGATGTTTTGTTTCTGGATAAAAAACCATTTGAATTTTTGTTTCCCGTACTTTTGAACGCTATAGTATTTTTTTTTAAGAAAAATGAGCTTTTTCTCATTTTATCGTACTTTACCCAAAAAGTACGGAAACAAACCATTTATAAACATGTAGAAAAAAAAGTTATATCCCACCTGACCAAAGCATTTGGAAGTGATATCGATTTTGAATTTTATGCGAAGTTTTCTCGTGCAACTTTCGAAAACGACTTCCGAAAACGATCAGAAAAAGGTTTACTTGGCGTTCAGTTTGTGGCAACATAACCTTCGTTCTCGAACATTTGAAAAAGATATCAATAGTGAATATTTTGTGACATAGACATCGTATCACAATAAGTGACACTTTAAGATTTGCAGCTCAAAAAATATACGATAAGATTTACAGCTCAAAAAATGTTCGTAAACAATATTGTAAAATTCATGGTGAGGAATCGATATCGAAAAAGTTTTATTAGTGATGTCGTTCTCTGTTTGCTTTTAACTTCGATAAAGATATCCTAATGCTATCTTTAGCAAACGTCTTAAAACATTTTTTATTTCAATATTTTTTACAGGGTTTTCAATACCAGTAATTAGATATTTTGCTAAAAAAATTAAACAGAGTATAATTTCAATAAAATAACAATTTAATTAAAAATTTAAATATTTAGTGAAGCCAAAATTCAGTAAAAATCACAATTGAAACATAAATAAAAATTTTAAAATTAAATATGAATTAAAGACACATAACTACAGTAAGTTAAAGATTAATTAATATTAATTCTATTGATTAAATTTTTGCTTAAAATTTTCTTGATATTTTTTTAACTTAAATATACGAATTTGTCAAATTCGTCGCCGGTAATCAAAATTTTTTGTTTGATTGAGCTTGAAAGTAAATAAGTTAATGTAATAAAATTAATAAAAAAATTAAATGGGTGATATGATTACTCAATACATTTTTTCACACTTGTTTCTCTCTATGAAAACTGTTTAGAAAGATTATCTGAAAATATTGATTTTCAACAATTCCTGAAAAATTTATTGCACTTTGTACGAAAAGAATTTTTTTTATCTACGAAAAATACATTTTTGCTAAAATTTGTTACGGTGTTAATATTTTTATTGTAATTTAAACATTTTATAAAAATATAATAGCAAAATTTAGGAGTAGGAAACTTACAAAATTTTTGAACATTTCTTCGTCTTTTAAACTTTTCTCCATTTCGTAATATTGTGACATCATTGTTAATGGCTGTTGTGGAAGAAATTGTCGTATATTACATACATACGTTTCCAAATATTTTGGCATTAATTGAAGATATTTCTGTTCTAGTAGATAATACTTCCAAAGTAAGTTGGTCAGTTTTCAAGTTTAAGTTTTTAACGTCTTCTTTAACGTTCCGCAAAAGATTTAAAATTTCTAAAAATTTAAAAATAACCACCAGTGATGCGAAAATCTCAATTTTCAGATATTTAGCTGATAAAATATTTCAGATTTATATCTTTAATAAAATTTTTATTATTCCTTATTATGCAATTTATTTTTATTTTCAATTTATTTTCTTAGTTATTTATTTTTTAAAGAGCTCACTTGAAAAACCTTTTTCACTTACATTTTTACTCTCAAATGACGTATATTCATTTGTTTCCACTATTGAAAAATTAAAAAATAAAAAAATTTCATTCGATAGATTTCGGAGAATTATTTGTTAAAACGAATGTTCATTCGAAAAATACCAATAATTATTCACTGAAGTGAACGTTCGCTTTTATTAAAATTATCGTAAATATCTCCAATAATTTTGTTACGAGAAATTATAAAAATTTTTCATTTCTTCGAATGTTCATAAATTAAACATTTTTCTAACTTTTCTATAAAATTTTGTAGTCGAAATTTATACATTTTAGCGAAAGTTTGTTCATTTTCGATATATTGTTCAGGCGGGATGTAAAAGAAAAAATCCGATAATATGAAAACATTTTTTAATATTAAAAAAAAAAAAAAAATAAATAAATAAATAAACTTACGTATCATATACCATAGAAAACAACTAGAAGTCCAACTCTTTTAATTCGCTCAGCAAAACAAAAAAAAAAAGTTTACTCTTTTCACACATATAAATTAGTTCTACAGAAAATTCTACTAACACATACAAAGTGTTCTGTTTTTTTTTTTTTTTTTGACAGCTGAGTTATGTTTTTTTGAGCAAGTTGGACTTCTAGTTGTTTTCTATGTCATTTACATCCATTTCATGTACATTTTTCAAATCTGTTTATTTCAAATTTTATTGTCACCCTGTTTTAGCTACATAATACAAATAAAACTGTCGCAAACAAGTGTTAAGATGAAAAATTTAATTTTTTATATTATGTATATTGTTGCACACCAAATTGTACGTGTTTTATTTTAATGATCTCAACAGTAGGAGAGGAGAAAATGGTTTCCCGGAAAAAAAAGAGAAAAACATTTAATTTAAAATATTTCACTTAAATATTTTTTGCTTTGGAAAATAAAAGATTCTTTTGAATTTTAAAGTGATTTTTGTATTCGTTATTATGGTTCATTATATTTTAGTTTTGATCCAAAATGTTACCACAATTACTTCAGATGCAGGTAGATAATTATTATCTATAAACGACATTGGCTGTCATTATTATTTGATTTTCGAATTTCTGATTTCACACATCTTCATCTATATTATCATCCGTAATATTAAATCACTTTTTTCATTTTTATGTTTTTTTTTTATTCTTTATTTTATTGTAGAAATAAATATTTTGACAATAATTCAATTTTATTTTGATTATATTTTTTTTTTACCATGATACAATAAACTAGTGGTAGAGCCCATGATACAACTAAACCAGGTAGAATTATTATGGAGAGTTGTCATTTTGAGACTTGTAAAATGAAAAATTTTAAATATTTCTTGAAAAATTTAACATGTATGTTAACATGTATGTTTTTTAAGAAACAAAATTCAGTCTTTTTTTTTAATTTTTTATAATTTTAATTTCAAAATATTTTTAATTTTGTTTTCAAAACAGACTGACTTTAGAGAAAATAAATTTGTGAACATTCTCTCTAATAATTCTACCTTGTTACTTATTGTGTCAAGGCCATACTAGCCTTCTGAAGTTTAAGCGGCTCATTATTTTATTATACTACTATATCTTCTTAAAAAAATCCGAGTTGTTTTAATTTAAATTTAAACGAACTATATTTTCAATCAATTGATACATTAAGTGAAATAAAAGCAAGAAAACACATTATTTCAATTTAAGGTTTATCAGGGGTGTTCTGAAAACCGTATGATTTGAAATCACGATGAAATCAAACGATTTGATGTTGTTCTGCAAATCACGTAATTTTGCGGTTTTTGGCGTGGTTTTAAATTTTCGAAAACACTAGAAAACAGAAGACTTTTTAAATTTTTGCTTTATTTGTTTAATATTAATGAAAATAAAAAGTGAACATTTAGTAAACAAAAATGGCGGGAGCTACTTTATTGGCATTAATTAATTTTAGAAAACAGCATTTAAAAATTGAACGTGTTAAAAAAACGTTATTTAGGGAACTTATCAAATCCTATGGATAAAAACGAAACTTTGTACGTAAGCATAATTTAATTGATCTAAAAGTTCTAGTTCAATTGCTTTTCATAACAAAAATTAAATTACCATAACAAAAAATTAATACAAAAATATCGAAGTTGCCACTGTTTTTATCGATAAAATTTGCCTTCATATTGTACCTACTTATTTCTACATTTGCACAAAAACTACTCAATTATTAAATATTATTTAATTTTTTAGCAACAACAATTAAATTTTGTCTTAAATAAAGAACAGGATGTTATAAATTTTATATATTTTACATGCCATTTTACGATATTGTAACATTGGCAACCTTAAAAATATCTTCTAAAAAAAAACAAATCAGCTGACTGCTAAAGAGAAAAAGTATATCACGAACATTGGTAAACAAAGGAAAACGATTTTTTACAAAACAAGTGTCCTTAGAAATTTGTTGATATTAATGTTTTTGTGTAAATAAAAAATAATTTTATTGCAAAAATATCATATCATACTTAATACAAAACAACATTTAAAGTAAATTTTCTACAAATAACATAGAAAAAATAGGCAAGTAGTTTCAGTCATTTAGCTGACTGGATTCAAATCATGTGTTTTTCAATATTATCGATTTATATTCCCAAATTTAAATAATAAAAATAAAATTAAATACTGCTACTGTAGCATGAAAATATTTTTGTTAAAGGTAAGAAAATGGCAAAATCACATTAATAATACTTTAGATAACCTTTTTAAAACATTTTAAACTATTTGGGCTCATTCTGTCGTCAAAAAAAAAACTGAAATATGTAACGATTTGCTCAGTTTTCGGAGACGCGTTTAATATATAATCATTTGATAGGAAGGAATTTTAAATATTTGATGAGATTTTTTTAATCATTTCGATGCTTTTGGAGATATTCCCGTCATATACACCGAAAGTTTGTATGAAAGCTGTACTATAGAAGATTATATGCACACCAAAGGTCTATTCATATTGATTGTTTGTATGATTTGTTCAGACATCTATCATATTATTTAATACTTTTATTGGTATGTTATCCTAGGTTGTAAAGGCTCTCTGATAGGATTACACGAAAATCGTTATTCGTACTATATCAAAGGTTTCAAAAATTTTATTTATACGTAATTATCGATGATTTTAACAAGATGTTTAAGACGAGAAAATTATTATATATATCATGTTTCATTTCTTCCAATCAAATTTGGAGCTTTATTATTTCTTTTGTTTAATTTTACTTGCATGGCATTATTTAAATATTTTTAATAATTTAATACGTTTTTATTAATGGAAGGATTTTATTAACCATAGAATTAAATTAATAAATTTTTTAGTTGATTTTAGACAAATATTCAATAATAATTCCAATCAATTTGATTAAAAAAATTAATTAAAATTTAAAATAAAATCAATTATTATCAGTTAATTAGTATTATCATTTAGGTGATTGAAGCAAAATCAATTCAAAATATAATTAATATAAACAATTTCAAAATCGAAATCCATTTTTATTTTTTTCTGTGTAAATTTATTTTAATACCTTGAATTTCAATTAATAAAATAATTGAACATGTATTATTCGTAATTGAAATTGGATTTTAGATTTTCTATGTAAAATTTGGACTTCATTCATTAGAAAACTTTGAATTTTGTTATTTATTTTATTATAAAAATAATTGAAATTATTTTTAAATTCTAATTAATAATTTAATTGATATTTTTTTTAATATTTTTTTTTCTGCGCAAATATTATAAAATTGTACATAACGATAATTTGAAGATTTTTGTAAAAATTTTAGGGAATTTTTAATGGATTTATTTGCAGAAGCTATATAAAAATTGTTATATACAAAATATTAAAGATAAATACAGACAAAATTATTTCTTTATATTTTTTTAATGATTGGTGTTGTTTTGTTTTAAATTAAAATTTAATGAATGAGTTAATTAATTCAAACATTTTTTAATCAGTTATAAATGTTTCCGAAAAAAATAACCTTGACGTTTTGTTTTTTTTTTTTATTTTTATTTCAATTTATATACTAGTAGCTGCACCTAACGATTGTAATTTTCTTTTTTCATCTTCATATTTTTATTTCAGGTTTAGAGCCGCTCATATCCAAACATAGAGCTTGAACCCTTGTAACCTAAAACGTGACAATAGAGGATGTTCTTGTATACATATTTTTTGAAAAAAGAAAAAAAATTATAAATATGTTAAAAAATTTAAAGCAATATATATGAAAAGTTTAAATGAAAGAAAAAGTTAAAATAAATTTAAAAAATATTTGTTCAATTAACATATTGCTTCAACTAATTGATTGATTTAACAAACTGATTAACTAAAATATATATTTTTGATTAATTATTCTTTGGTTCATTTAATTAAATCCTTTGTTTAAAATTTTTTTCGATTAATTTTTTAATTAATTTTTTAATTTTAATTAAAATAATTTAATTTTAATTAAAAAAAAAATGGAAAAAAATATTGTTTTGTTCTTTCTACAGTTATGAGTAATTGATATAATCATTAGGTAAGAGATGCAAAACTATTTTTTGATTTTTTTTGGTAAAGAAAACTATTTTTTATTATTTCTTTTAAAACGCAAATTTTCCGGAGAATATCTGTAAAGGGGAATGAATTTTGGAACCTTTGGACAGCATATATATAATTTTTATTAAAAAGCAAAAAATCGTTATTCCTCCTACAATGTGTGGCTAAAAATCATTAAATATTACAAATTTTTCTAAATCATTAAATATTAAAAATTTTTCTAAATTTCAATTTTTTTCACAATTTGAAAATATAAATGAAATTCGAAATAATTTTTTTTAAGCCTTGCTTATACTTTATTTGAAATAAATATAAAAACATTTTTAGTATTTAGGAAATTAGTTTTTAATATTATGAACTAAAATTAATGAAACTAAATAATTTTATTTATGTACAAAATTGGTTCTGTAAATGTTAATTCCGTTTGAAACGTTTTTTTCAACGTTGAAAGTACTATATTTTCTATGTAATATTGAAGAAAAAAATTATGAAGTTTATTCAAATAAATACATCGTATCTTAATTTATGCATTTTGTGTGATTTTACGTGTAAATTTACTTTCTTTATGTTAGTAATTTCACATGTATTTTTTCTAAAGTATACTTATACATAATATAATACATATGCAAGTCTTTGATGTTTGTTTATGAAACCTAATTTCTGTTAATTTCTTATCTTTTTTTTTGTAAATAAATATTTTTATGTTAACTTTCTATTCAGCAATTGCTTGGAATACCCTTATTATCTAACTTCACATGTTATGGTAAAAAATATATAAGTTTAACAAAATGCTCGTATATAAAAATAATGATTCTTACAATGTATTCAAAAAACCCATAAAACATAAAAAGTAAACTTTTTTGTTTTTAATATGTAAATATTAAGAATTTATCTAAAGTTTCGTCAACCACGAATGTGAATAAACTCATCGAGTTTATAAAAATAAGAGCCAAGGTAATAAATCATATTAATTTAATGTATTACTGTGAGTCTACTTATTGTCGTAACGTGTATGCATGTATGTTGTGAATTCAAAAAGCCATTCATTTATTTTTTCAATCAAGATTTTATTAATAAAAATGAAAAAATGTATTAAAGTTGATTTTACTTTATTTCATTATAAAATTGACATTTGCACTTACTAAAAGACACTTTCTAGTATGCGCAAATTTAAAATATTTTTGCGCAGAGAAATTAAAAAGATATTTTTTCTTCGCATGGGAAAATTGTCTCTTGAAAGGTGTATTGCTAACACAAAAGAAAAATTCTAATTTTAAAAGAGAAATTTTTCTGTTTAGAAATATACTTTTAAGAATTTTTTTTACAGAAGGAACTTTCTATGTCTAGAAAAATATCTAAAAACTTTTTTGTTTAAAATCTTTTCCCTTTCAAAGAAACATTTTTCTATCTAGAAAAGTTTTCTCTTTATAGAGGCCTTTTTTACCTAGAACAATTTTCCCTTTAAAGGGACTTTCTTTTGTCTAGAAAAATTTTCTCTTTAAAAAGATTTTTTTTTCTCCTTAAAATATTTTCTCTTTAAAGAATTTCTCTTGTCTAGAAAATTTTTCTCTTAAAAAGAGAAATTTTTCTGTCTAGAAACAATTTTCTATTTAATAGACATTTTTCCGTTTAGAAAAAATTTTTCCTTAAATGAGACTTTTTCTATCTAGAAAAATATTTTTTTTTGAAAGAGACGTTTTCTGTATATAAAATATATATCAAAATGTTCTCTTTAATACTTTTTCTGCCTAGAAAAACTATGTCTTTAAAACAGATATTTTTCTGTCTAGAAAGATTTTCTCTTTAATTAGACATTTTTATGTCTAGCAAAATGTTCTTTTTAATAAAGACTTTTTCTGTCAAGAAAAGTTTTTTCTTTAAACGAAACATTTTTCTGTGTAGAACTGTTGTCTACTTTTTTTGAAGAGAAATTTTCGCTCTAAAGAGAAATTTTCTTTATAAAATAATTTTCTCTTTGAAAGAAACATTCTTCTTTCCAGGTAAATTTGTATTTTAAAGAGCCAATTTTTCTACAAATTTTTACGCGGAAAGTTTTATCTTTTGAAGGGACAAATATTCTACGTAGAAAAATTCCTCCTTAAAAAAACACAGAAACAGACAATGTTCTCTTTAATAGAGACTTTTTCTGTCAAGAATAGTTTTTTTTTAAACGAAACATTTTTCTATGTATAACTGTTGTCTGTTTCTCTTTGAAAAGAAATTTTCCCTCTAAAGAGAAATTTTCTTTGTAAAATAATTGTCTATTTGAAGACACATTTTTCTTTCTAGATAAATTTCTCTTTTTAAAAGACAATTTTTCTTTGAAGGGAAAATTTTTCTACAATTTTTTTACACGGAAAAATTTATCTTTTAAAAGGACAAATTTTCTACATAGAAAGATTTCTCCTTAAAAAAGCAATTTTTCTGCACAGAAAGAAACATTTTTCTATCTAGAAGAATTGTCCATTTAAAAGTAATATTATTTTTGTCAAGAAAAAAATTAAAGAGATATATTTCTGTCTAAATAAAATATGTATCTATTTAAAACAGAAAAAACGTATTTTTCTCTTTAAATGAAATATGTATACTCTTGAATATGTATACTCTTTTTAAATATATATTTTCTTCTTCAAAAATTTTCTTTTGTAAACAAACATTTTTCTGTGCAGATAAATTGTTTCATTTCCTGATTTTTTTTATTTATTTTTTTGAACACTTTCAAATTTCCAGTTTTCTTCTTGAAATGTTTTCGTTGTAATTTTTCATGTACATAAGGTAGTTTAGGAAATTTGTGTGTGTTTCTATTTTTAAACACCTTCTATCCTTATGTTGAGGATACTTTGCATGCTGTAGTTTCGTTGTTTTTTTGCTTTTTTTTTAGTGACACGTCTTTGTATCTAGCAACAATCATCATTATCTAGTTGATGTTCATATGATGGCGTCATTAAGGTTAAGGGAAAAATATGGAATAATAAAAATATTAAATTATAGCTAACAACCTATCTACACGTAACATAATATGTAAGATTTTTCTGTCAAAAAGTGGCAAATTTGCTTTCTGAGAGAATTATCTCACATGTAGATTCAAATATTAGTATTATGAGAAGTATTATGAGACTGTTGTGATTAGATTTCTCTCTACAACTATCTTATAAGATTAATTGAGTGTGAGCATATGTATTTTGGAAATTACTAAATTTTTTTTTTTTTGTAAAATTGTTGCCCCTTAATGGTTGTTTTACATTTTAAAAAACATCTTTATAAAAGTTTTGCTAAAAAAGTGCGAATTTCTTAAATAAAAAGGATATGTATACTCTGTGACTGCTTGAAAATAATAATAATAATAATATCTTATATGATTTATTAGAATACGAGTACCCCTTATTTAAGATTTGATATAATATAAACAAAATCGTTACTCTCTTCTGTCAACGTTATCTGACATATTATATAAGCGTTAATCTCGGTTGTAGACGAAATAAAAGTTTCATAAAATTAAATGTATTTGAAAATTATTTAGTAACTAAAAATACTTATTAGCACTCGCAGTTTTTATTATATATTTTTCTTAAAAATTTTTCTTACACAAGAATAATTCTATATATGTACATGTAAAATTAAAGACTTAATATAACTGCGTTTTAGGATTTTCATTTCCTGCTTTTTCTTTTATAAAGGACTTAAAATTTTTTGAAAGTTATGCGATATTATTTTTTTATTTAACCACTTTATAATTATGGATATTAAATGTAAAAAGAGAATTTTGATATTGTAATGAATAACATTTTAATTAAATTATACAAATAAAAGTTTCAAAAAATGTCATTCAAATATTTTATCCTTTACATCCTTGAGAGTTCCCAACTAATAATTTGTAAAATAATATATGTTAAAGATGATAAAATTCTGTTTCCAGTACTAACATTTTTAAACTTTAAATTAACATCTCCATATTTAGAAAGATTTTAAAATTTAAAATTTGTATTAAAATTTAAGAATTTAATTCCAAATTAACCCTCTAACGGTGGGAGAAAAAAAATTGTAAAATCAATTTACAGATTAAATATATAATTAGCGTAAAATGTTGAAGGATTTAAGGTCTAAATATTTAATTTATTATTTTAATTAATTAACCAAATGATTAGAATACGAAAAGATGTTAAAATATAAATTATTAAAAAAAACATACCTGAGGCAGGCACGTTGGAAAATATTGGGCTTTTAGGTATCTAAAATCAATAACTTCTTTGTTTGCATTGATAGAAAACTCAAATTTTGTTGATAGATTTGACAGACATCATATTTATGAATATTATAAGATTTCTTTGTAAGGTGAGCCTTTCATAGGGTTTTAGAATTCAAATTTCCATTTGAACTAAATTCGCAAATTCGGAAAAATCGGTTTTTTTGATATAACACCCGATTTTGGGGTGTATCGAAAATTCTGAAAACGGTATAATAATCTACTCATCTATACCTACAACCTACAATATGTTACATTCCAAGAGTATTTAACTTTGTGACTAAGTCTATTTAAAATTATGCACCCAACCTCTATCTTATCTTATCTAATCTCCACATAAAGCATTTACTACATCCTGCAACAGTAATTTTCACACATGATAAATTCAATTTATGCATGAAACTAGAGACCATACATAGTAAAACTGCGTAATCAGTTTGCTCAACATACATCAAATTTCCTCTCAAATGGACTTCAAAGCTTTGAAGAAGAGATAACTCCAAAAAAAAGGAAATAAAATAAAAATTAAAAATAAAATAAAAATAAATAATTATAAAGTATTTAAAATGACCATATTATACCAATGTGGATGTCAGATGAAAGCTAGGAATAGCTTTAATATAACAAGATTTTTTATTAAAGCTTTGCAATTCAAAAAGTTAAATAAAAAACTAATTTTTATACATATTATTTATACATGAATATTAAAGAGTAAATTCAAATTCTAAGGATATTTTCCTAATATTTTTGAGCTGCTCTAATAAAAAAATTATTATACTGCGCCGATTCTTAGCTTTCTTAGTTTTCTGTTGGGAAGGGGCACCACATACCGCTCAGGAGCTATTGAGGCTCAAAATGGGATAATTATGATATAGAGTTTTTAATATCTTGCAAAATGTTGGTTTCTTACCCAATTCCAAATACTTTAAATAAATAACCTATGCGCTATTTATCTCTTATGGTTTGAAAGTTTTCAAAATTTTGGTCCAGTTTTTATATATCTAGCCCAATATTTTTGTCCGATTTTGTAAAATTTTTATCCAATTATTTAAAGAACAAAATTATCTGTCGAATAAAAAAAAACTTGAAGTCGTTATCTTTTCCTATAATTTTTCCTGTCTTTTTGGGTCGAAAAAGTGTATATCCTCTTTTTTTCTCAAAAATAAAATATTCTTTAGGAAAGGTATGCCATGGTGATGATTCTAGAATTAGAAGGTTAGAGCGCTATATTCGGCTGTGCCTTTTATATCATTCGCAATCCTACCGACAAATAATTAAAATTATGTCATTAAAGTATGCTTTCATATTTTCACATTTATACTTAAAAAAATAATTTGACAAAAATGTAAACACAAAATTAAACTATCATAGAAAGAGTTTCTTCCTTAAAAAAAAAAAAAAAAAAACAGCAACACTGACAGCTTCTGATGACTACTAAATTTATACACATATTTTTATATATAGATTACATGCTCATACAAAAAAATAAATAAAAAATACTGAGTCATCGCAATGATCTATTTCCAACTAAAAACACCCATATATACATATATAAAAACTTATTGCATATATATATACAAACAAAAACTACTGCTTGCTAATACAAAAATCAGCAACACTGTGTCGTACTTATATTTGTGTGTGTATATTTTTAATAACATATTCAGAATTTTGCTCATAATTCGGTTGTTTATCGACCGATATGATTAATTCACAAAAACGGAAATTTTAGAAAATTATTTACAACAGATTCGTACAATAACGAATTCTGAAACTTATATAAACATTTCATAAAGTACAAAATCATATCCTAAAAAGATTCCGAATTTTCCGTGCAAAAACGAAGTCGCTAGCTTATATATGGGGGCTTAACATAATCCAAAAAATTATTTTTTAGAGGACTTTTCGGTTTTTTGGCTATATATCGGCCATTAGTGGACCGATTTATATTATTTATATTAGCGTCATTCTATTACACATACACACACACACACACAAACACACACACATACTTTTTGGGGTCCTAGATGTATATTGCAGAAATTACAAACGGACGGACAAACTTATATACCCTTTAGACCTGTCGTGAATGGGTATAAAAACAAGTCAAAATATTTATTAGGAATAAGTATAGTAACCTCTATGTTCTAAAATCTCAAAGTATGAGTCTACAAACAGAATGCAGTTTCGGAAATTCTAATATGTTCCAAAGAATTTGCCAACGGCCTTTTCCAGACCTGTATCAAATGTGGACTTTATGGGAAAAATTAAAAAAGGTGATTCCTTTTACAAAAATCTAAAATTTTTACACTTTATCATTTTAAGTGATAAAGTATACAATCATCGAAACTTTCGTTAAGATATCTTAATTAACAAAGATTTTGTTAGAGATAAAGTATTTATAGTTTCTACAAAAACCAAATAAAAAAAAAAAAATATTTAATTCCAAAAGTCAGAAATAGACTCTAGTTTTTTAAATAAATTCTGTTGCATAGCTGACATATTAGTTAATTATATAAAAAAGGAATAAAGTCAATATTTTTATAGAACCAAAACTATGCCACTTCAAATATGATATCTCATAATAAATTTGGCAAGTAGTAAAAAATTGTATATGAGAGAGATAGCTTCTTTTGAGCCCCAATAGCTCCGCCTCTGAGAAGTATGTGGGGGCCCTCTTCGAAACTTAAAATTATACTCTCCTTATAATATATGTACTGCGCCGGTGTAAAATTTTATGTAAATCAATTCAGCCGATTAGAAGTTACAGATTTATTGAAAGGAAAGAAAAACTGTCCCACTGTGTGTTGTAATAAAATGTAGTTTGTAATATAATTCGAAGGAATAATTTTTTGTAAAATTTCATACATTATACTTTTAGATCTTTCATTTTAATTGTTTATTTAAATCATTTTTAATAAGAGCATTTTTCGTAGCTAATTTACGGCCAGCCATACGATGTCGAACGAAAAATTCGTTTCAACAATTTATATGAAAAACAAAAAATAAATTTTAAATTTTGTTTTTGCTTCCCATATAATTTTTCAAACGAAATTGTTGTTCGACATCTTGGGACAGGCTGTTAATTCTGAACATTCTTCTTTATGTTATTTGGGATTTTTTTATTTGTTATGTTTTTCTTTGGAATTGTTTAGCATATTTTACTTTTATGTTTTTTCACTTTGTTGCTGCTTAGTGAAACATTCAACCGTTCAGACTTTACCTTTAATATCATTTTTACTTACTTACTCTAAATACACTCAAAAGTGGTGAAAATTTTTAGTATTCATAATTGTAAAGGAGAGTGATTCCATAGTAAAACGGACAAAAAAAACTGGCATTTTCGAATTTGATATCTCACTACCAACATTTGCTATTGGAAGTGCTTTTTAAATCATAATGTTTTAGACTTCAAGCAGTTTTCGATCCAAAAATATGATGTTTTAAAAACGGTGAAAAAACTAAAAAGTTCACAAAGATGTACTTGTTTATTTGCTAATAACTTCTAAATCATGGCAAAAAATTGTTGCTTTTATCATATGTATACTTTTTTTCATATCAAAAATTCTAAAGTTTATATGGCCAAAAGTACAAAACTTTTAAAAATCGACTAAAATGCTTCAGTGTCTAAAATCACTTTCGCCAGGGGTTATCGCGGTTTAAATTTGAAAGTATAAAAAATGTCTGAAAATTTCAAACATATTACTTGCAGTAATATCAATGCTAGTTGAGTTAAATGGAAAAATTAATTAATAATAATTTTTGTAAAATTTTTTAAATAACAAAAAAGGTATTAAGTACAAATTAAAAAAAATATAAATTGTTAACTTCAATATTCTTTATTTAATATGGAAGAAACTAAATTAATATCACACAGAAAATATTATGGCTAGGATTTTTTTTTAAACAGATCACTATTTGACTTCACATAAAATTTTATAAAATAAATTGTTTGATTTTAAAATTCAGTTTTATTGGTTTTAAATTATATAAAAATCATTAAAAAACAAAAGCTATTTTTCACATTTTGACATTTTCAATAAAAATTATAATGAAATTATAAAATTTCTTTTTTTAAATTATCATCTAGATTTTGAAAATAGTTTGATATTTATCTTCTTCTAGACTAGTTAAAAACTAACGAAATGAGTATATGTTCATTTGTAAATATGTGGCAAGATTTAGCAGAAAAATAGTAAGTAGCAAATCGATCATCATTTCATGGATCGATTTGATAATGTTTATAAGGATAGCTTTCTGTAAGGTTAGTTAGTTATCCATATAAGCTCTATACCTATATAACAATACGGTACAAAGAAATACTCCTTTGGAAAAAATATGTCTTATGTGCGTAAGAAGTTTTATGTGTTTAACAAGAATCTGTTTTAAGTTTTTATATCAGGAACAGATTTTTATAGGCATGATTCCCTTAATATAGCGATCACACTAGTATAACATGTCCGATTTAGATAAATAAATATAAAACACCAAAAGATGCTGATTAAAATTACCTTCAAGTTATCTTAACTTTTAGAAAGTTGTAATTCCATATATATACATACATGTGTTCTATTTTAAGATCGGGTCATAGCTCACACAACTAGCGTAGCAAATAAGTATACGAGTTTTACAAACCTAAATCTGAAGCAAAATTATGGGCTCTCCAAATAGATCACTTCTGGCACAGATATACTCAGATAGTGTGAGATTTTGTGAAAATCGGGTCAGCTGATAACAAATTAAAAAATTATTTCGAACTGATCATATATAACACCTTTTCATTATTACTTGTTTAATTGCACTTTAATCTCGTCTATTCTCATTGGCATATGTACTGGGTAGTTTTAAAATCTTTAGCTAAAGAAAACATAGGGAAGGACTTAATTACGTCCAAAAAATGGTAGAATTTTTTTCCATTTTCATAACGATTCTTCTTTCTTTAAGGTCGATTTGGTGATTCAGTGAATACGAAAGAAGACAACAAGCAATATGTTAAAGACTAAAATCACTTACTTCTTATTATTCTTATTATTTTACACAATTATAGTTGAAAATAAAATATATAATAATAGAAAAAATGATAATAAAATTTTGTATAATCATTTTTATAAAATATTTTATTAATTCAAAAGTATATATTGTTTGATTATTCATAAAAAACTAAATATTATTTTTACTGTTTCAATTAAAATGATTATTGAATTTTATCAGAATTTTCAAATATTCAACTTTGTAGATATTAAAAATATTTCAATAAGAAAAAATATAAATTATAAAGCATGAAACATTTATGAATTTGAATTTTTGATTTTAAAAATTCAGTAATGGGTCCAATCTTAGTAAAAATAATATTTGATTTTATAAATTTAGTAATATAATACGAAATTTAATATTAATATTGATAATTGATGGTTTAAAACTTGCAAGGGTTTAAATTATGCAAACCCTTTGTTTTTACTGAACATTTTTCAAATATTTTTTATAACTTAAATACGGTTTTTTATATCTTCTGACATTTGACATTTTTTGACATCCTACATTTGATTTAGAGAGTTAAGTGCTAACCAAAAACCTTCTGTTAGAATTTTTACTCTATGAAATTTTTTGAATGTAACTTGAGGAAGTTTCAACATTCTTTTTCACGTCGATTTAGGTATTTTCAAAACTATTCTCGGATAAAACCAGAGATCTTAACGGATATGAGCAATATAATAAAAATCAAAATTTGATTACTATTTTTCGATTTTTAAATTCTGTTTAAAAAATAACGATTCTTTTTGATTCTTATTTTTCGATTCAAAAATAACGGTTAACTTTTATTTCTTAAAAATTATTTTATTCTTATTTACTCTAAAATAATCATAACTTTTAAGCAAAAGAAAAAAATTATAGTTGTTTTGAAATCTAAAAATAAAAAAATAAAAAATTTTCGTTATATTTTAAGAAAAAAATAAAAGTTGAAAATAATCTTTATTTTTTAAAAAAATAACCATTATAATTTGAGCAAAAAATAAAAACTCAAAAAATGAAAGTTTCTTGCATATTTAGAAAGAGCATTAAAAAATTAATAATAATAATAATAATAATAATAATAATAATAATAATAACAAAGTGTGCACAACTTGTTCCTGGTGTGCTTGGATCATATTGATTGTATTGGTCAAAAAATTTGTCATAATCATTATTTACAGTCCCCAGATTAATCTATTGAAATGTAACCAGAAACCTCTTAGATCACTCAATAATCAGTTTTAAATATAAATTCTGCAACCTTCGTAATTTTTTTAGGGCTCCTTTATTTTAGAATAAATCTTGACAATTCTTTGCTATTTAGCCACATGTTGATAGTTTTTAGGCCGCACAATGGCTCAAAAATTAATTTCATTGGCCAAAATTCGAATTTTTTGTTAACACCGATCTCCAAAATTTTAATGCCACTCAATAGTAAATATATTGAAATTAAGGAGGCCAAAAACTATTGATAATTGTGGTAATGGTATGCTGTTAAAAACAAATATATTATTTTATAAAAATATTTGCTCAGAATTAAATTATCATTACTCGCAAACTGTTATCGATAATTGGAAGCATTTTTTTTACACCTGCTATGTTATTAAATGCTTTGTTAGGTGCAAATTTTACTAACAAAAAAAAAGAAAAAAAAAGTGTCCTTTTTAACCCCATATATACTTTTGTACCTGTTTGGACCCGTCTGTATGAAATTATTCTCAAAATTTTCACAAACTAAAAATCAGTCTGTATGAAATTATTCTCAAATTTTTTCACAACCTAAAAATCAGTTATGATTTGGATTTTAAACCTACAGGTTCAATAAAAACCAACGATAGCAATAAGGAGTTAAGAAGAATCAAATATGGATTGACTATAGATCAACCAAAGAATAGGCGATACGAATGTTAGGTACGCAGCGAAATGGTTCTTTTCAGATCCCGAAAGAGCATCTGACATAATAGCTGTTGATATAAATCTTATTTCAAGATTTAAAACAATATCGATGTACTTGCGTGCAACGAACAAACTGATTTGGTGATTATGCTACGGAAACTATACGAATGTATACAACCTAATATCCATAGATAAATATTTCTGCAAGAATTCACAAAATCTTTTATCATTGAGAAGATGTTATTAAACATCATTTAGCACCACTTGGAGAGCTATCAGATGAAGCCCAGGAAGAAGAAATAAGGATTACAGATTTTATAGAGAGCAAAATACCAGAAAAATATCACGAAATTCTACAAATGAAGATCTATTTAATACATTACTAACAACGTCAAATATGCTCATTTCTAGCATTCAAAGTCAATGGAAAGTAGAACATTGGGACTTAGATGATGAAGCAAAAGATAGAAATAATATGAAATTAATATTTAGCATTTGCAGGCTATTTTCCTATCGAAAGAACAATAAACTTAATTTGCTTTTATTTTTAGTTAAGTAAAAAATAAAATAAACATTAAAAATATTTTAGTTATCATAAGAAACAAAACTTGTTTCCTACTGTTACTTAAATAAAAAACAAAATAAACATTAATTTTTTTTGGAACCTGTTCTAGAATTGGGAATTTCACAAAATTATCCTGAATATTATTAAAATGTTTTATTTTTATTTACTTATAACTTTCTTAGAAGTAAAGCGGATTAAAAAACAAAAATCCGCATTTTCATATCAAATGATATAAAAAGAAAAAATAAAAGTTCAAATTTACCGTTAAATTTCTCAACAACTGCTAAACCGATTTTAATGAAATTAAAACCGGAGAAAAATTCAAGATTATATCTCTTCATAACAAAAAAACTCTAAAATATCTCTACCGATTCAAAAGTTACAAAGTTTTGGCCAATGAAAAACGATTCTAAACCACTGTGCACTGCGCCTTGGATTTACCCAAGCAAAATTAATTTGAGAGATGAAAAAAGTAGTCATTAAAATAAATTGGAGCATGTCTCCCTATGTGCTTTATATAATCCTAAGACACTATTTGATGTGTCTTTCTGACCATATGATGTTAAAGTAAAAAAAGTCAATTTCCATTTTAAAGAAAAACTGAACTTTTTTTAAAAATTCACGCTTATTTATGCAAGATTTTGAGAGACCAAACGCTGTTATTCACGAAGGTATATTATTGAGATACGTCATAGGCGAAGCAGAATTACCTAGTTTTACAGTGACCTAAAATTATAAAAATATTGAGAAAGCTAAAAATTTGGTTTCATCGTAAAACTTTTGACCGAACAACGATAGAATTATAACATATAAAGTTATATTGTTCCTTCATGCCTGGAGTGTAGATCTCTGATATAAGTCCAATACTAAAAGTTTAATTTTGAGAAATTGCAGCCAGCAACGATGAAACCCGTGGATTACAAAATTTTGCAGTTAGATTGTTTTTATTATTACTAACACAATTTTGCTAGCCATTTTGCTAAAACCGAAATTATTAAAACATTAACTCGGTTTCATTGATTTTAAAATTTTTGTCCATATCTCGGAAATGATATTTTTAAAATTTCTTAATTTCTAATTACCATATTCTTGAACCGGAAACGCTAGTGAGTCTAAAAGTTGATGATTTCAGAAATCGCAAATCTTAGATATCAAATCAGATTGTTGTCCATTGTCGTATTAAATAACCCAGTGCTTGTTTGTTTGAGTTAGTAGAACTTTGGTTTACGCTAAAGAACTCAACAAGATTTTTTAACATTAAGCTATAGCTAAGAGAAAATAAAAAAGAAGAACATTGAATAACATGAGAGTAAGTACAATGTTTCAAAAGTATTTTTGGGAAATTTTTTAATTTTTTACTAACTTAACTGAAAACAAAGATAACGAGTAGAGTATTCCGTTAAAAAAATGTGTAAAAAAATCTAAAATGAACATAATACAGTAAATATAAAAAAGAAGTTCTCTGTCAGCGTTTAAAAATCTTGGGTGTAATAAATTTAGTCTAAAAATTTCGCGTCTAAAATTAGATATTTCATATTTTTATCTGTAGTTTTTTTATGGGATTTTTAATACTTCTAATTATACAAAACCCATTTTTTTGCGAATTTTTTTTTTCCAAACCAGTTTCTGTTACCTAAAATTTAAAAATACTTCAAAAATTCCCTGACTTTAGGGTCATTCTATTTTATATATAATAATATATAATATTATAAAATTTATATAAACAAATTTAGCATTTATTCAATTTCACTGCAATGTATAAGTAATATTTAAATTAAATATAAATCATACGTCTCAGTTTACATATGTAAAACAAAAACCTCTTTGCCTCTTTCTATTAAATTTTTTTTCTTCCTTTATTTATTTTTCTTAATTATACCTAAGGGCAAATTTCTTCTTGGAATCATTTATAAACCAAACAAGTTCATTTTAAGAAAAAGACAAAGACCAACTTTTTTTTTTTCTCAAACTATTACTTCTTCTTATTTTTCCCATAAACCACAAGAAAGAATATCTTACAACCATTGACTACAAAAAAAATATATATATATATATATATATTATTTAAAGACACACTAGGCATTAATTGTGTTCAAATATAATAAACAGACAACAATATTAGTGCGACAACAATATTCTTTGAGGGCAAAAGAATAAAACGGTGGCTATTGGTTATGCAAAATGTTTAATTGCATAAAAAATACTAAATTGGATTTTAAGAAAGGCACTTTTTTGACTTTTTATAAAGTTCAAGCCTGAAAAAAGTTAGCATTATTTTTACTTTATAGACTTATTTTTGTTTCTCGTTCTCATTAGATTTTGATATTTTTGAATCTTTGACAAATTTTGGTTATATGAAAACATTTTTGGGCCGTAATTAATTTCGATTAAGCAAATTTTTGGACGATTTTTCACTTTAATATTTCCTAATTGTATCCATAAATAGTTTCCAAGGTTAGTGAAATTTACTGAAAAATAATTATAATTGTTTTAGTAAGTCCACAGAATTAGTTTAGTTTCGTTTTATTGAGAAAGAAGCACCACAGTCTAACATTTTTGTTATATATAAAAAAATCGTGCGAATAAATTTACAAAATTGCTTAGAAGAATGATTCTATAAAAATAAAAATAATAATAGCAAATTAGATACTATATTTGTTTATTTATTAAAGTTTTAGCAATTTTAAAGACCAAAAAAGGCTAGAAAAAAGATCCGTTATTATACGAAAAATGAAAATTTCGAGGCTAAAAGAAAAATAAAAAAGCTAGATTTAGCCTCAAAAAGGCTAAGCTGGCAGTGCAGATAGAATAAACTCAATTGCGAAGTGTAAGAAAATTATTGCCACTAAAAATTTAAGACTTTTACTAAAATAGTTCTTTAGATGTCAAAAATCAATATTTACTTTGTATGGGCCAACTGTTCCCCTAAGGCACCTAAACTTTTCCGCCTTATCTTTATTTTAGCTACGGTATATCATAAGAAAATTTCTTATACTAAATCTAGAAGTCCTCTGCAATAGCTCTTTTGATATTCTATATTTAAGATTTACTATCAAAATCTAAAGAATTCCAATGTTGCAGGTCTTGCATTAAGTAAGATTTACTTTGTTTGAGGACTATCAATTCTCTCCTGTTCATCTCAACTATTGAACTTTATAAGGAAATTATTCCCACAAAACCCTAATAATTTCGCTGTTATGGGGGGCTTTGTATGGGGGCTACTAATCTCCCAAGACTTAATCGTTATATTTTCATTATGAATCTTAATAACATTTTTCCACAAAATCTTAATCTCTAATCTCTACAGTGGTTCTTTTTATATGCAATAATTTAAATTTGCTTTGTATGGGGCTATCACTTCCCCTTAAACTACACGCCTAATTTTCACTTCAACCGTAGAACTTTATAAGAAAATTATTACTACAAAATCATAAGACTTCCGTTATTATAGTTCTGCAGATCTGCGATAATTTTCTTTATATAGAGGCTACCATACCCATTGCTTCTATCGAAATTTAAAGAAGCCCATTTTGTGTCACAGAATGATTTAAAATTAAAAAAAATCGTTGCAGCGGTTAGCTTTTTATAAAAACAAACAACCACATATAAAGTGTTATAAACATGTTAAACTTGGTGATACTACAAACTGAAATTGATGAAAAGTTTATGCGCAATAACTTAGATAATCTTCATAAATTGCAACAGCCAGTTATATAAAAAATTTATTAATTCTATCCCCTATTTGTGAATCCTTATTTTAGGGACGCTTTTAAACTAGTCTTAACTTGCTCCTCAAAATACCTATATTTTGTATAATATTTCAATACAATAAACAGCAATCGCTAATTAAAAAATTAAGTTTTACAAGTTTTTATTTAAGTACATATATTAAAGTTATAAAATTATATTAGAAATTTTTAAAATTTTGCTTAAATAAATAGGTTTATTTCACACTTTTTTTCTATCTTTTTCTCCAAAAATTTTTCAAAAAATTTTCAAAAACTTTTTCAAAATTTTCGAAGGTTTCCAATGCAGATCAAAATAATATGTTATTATTCAATTATCTTAACTGGTCTAGTCGTGAAAAATTATCAAAGTCAAGAATTTAAATAGCTGTTTTTTTTTACAAAAAATTGGTCTGATTCTTTCAGTTTTTTTTCAAAATTTAAATAATAAAAAAATATATATTTATCATGTTTTAAAAGACGAGGCTTCAAGTATGGGAAATAAATAAATTTTTGTTTGTTCAAGATTTGCACACTACTTCTTCTATTTGTCGAAAATGTTTAAATATTGAACAGAATTTCAAGTTCATTGTTTTAATAGTCACATATAAAAGGAATCGCACAATTCCCAATAAACCGGCAAAAGTCGCAAAAATGGGATTTTTGAAATTCTGCCCATATTTTGCTGTATATCTTATGAATAACGATTGCACATTTTAGAATACATTGGAGATTCTGAATGTGGACCCAGAACTTTAGAACACATAGGCTAAATTCAAAATTTTGATACAAAATAGGTCAAATTCGGTAGGGTCTGCACTTATCCTTATTCGGTGATTGGGTTGGTTTTTAATTTTGGAATCATTTTCGTGAAGATACCTTTTGGAGAAGTATAAAACTTTATAGGTTCTTAAAGATAAATTTATTTTAAAGAAGATCCTTTTCGCACAAAATAAAAATAAAAAATCACTATTGTTGTAATTTTGCGATTTCAAGATCGTTTATGTCCAGATTTCTCTTATTCGATATACAATCTTGTTCTTTATGTAACTGGAAAAAAAATCTATGAATTCGGATAAAAATTTTGGGCTATATATTTAAATAACTCGATCGAGATATTGTGAGATTGAAATAGTTGAAATTTAAAATGCAAAAAAAACTCGAGAACTATAAGGGATAAATAACACAAAAAAGCATATTTTTCATAAGTCTTACTGGAAGCTTTAAGAATATTAAAAATATGATGAGAAACAAAAATTTGGCAAGCTGTTAAAATTTTTCTATGTCGAAAGTAACCTAATAGCTCAGCTCCTGATAGGTATGTAGGGCCCTCCTTCCAAATTTGAAAATTATATACTCTACTACGTCTAATTTTATGCAGACCTAATCAGCCAATTAAAATGTTCGATTATGCCTCACTGTGCATAGTATAAAAATGACCAACACAATGAAACCAATCGCAAAATTTTTGGTAATAAATCTGTATCTCCTGAAATACTGGTCAGATCTAAATGTATGGAAAAGTTGTAAAGTAGGACCTGTGCTTTCAAAAAATTATCTTGTAGTCACCCTGTGCTGAATATTATATATTACTAAAATAATATAAAAATATACTTATTTAGCAATTCACTGATATATAACATGTCAATATGGATCCTTTTAAAAGATATAATATAATGGCCTCAAAACCAACAGTTCCTCCTAAAACTCATTAAATTCACTATTTTATAATTTTATTGTGTACCTCCATACGAAATAATATTCGCCATAAAAATTGTCAAAAATTGGTTGAAACTATTTGATTGATTTTTTGAAGAATGAAAGATTGATATTTGTTTTAAGCAATACATAAGAAATAACGATAACAATAATCAAAATAATAATAATAATAATAATAATAATAATAATATCATAATGCACAACTACTTTTGTGTGCAATTTAAGGAAAAGTCTTTTGAAAAGTTGATATTTTTATAAAATCTGCAGTCCTGCATTCTTTTTTGTCCGGGCAGGAAGAAGTATAGTGCTAGATCTATCTAGATATATTTTCTAAAGAAACCGCGATAATAAAATAAAAAAATCGAGTGAGTTTTTTTTCTGTTAATCGTTGAACGTGAAAATATTTTCATAATTTTCAACCAATACAATATGTAGGGTGCAAATCTAAATCAATTTAAAATTTCTTCGCTAACCATTTATGAAGCCTTCTTTTTTGAAATATGTAAAGAAAGAAAACTTGTTGACAAAACTTTGAAGCAAAAAGTGAAAGAATTTTACTATATTTTTTTAAATAGCCATTTTTCATACAGATTTTAGAGTGCTGAATGTGAATATTTTTCACGACTGGGCAAATTCAAATAATTCAAAAATATTTTTGGCATTTTATATCGTAGTGTATTAGAAATTACAGAATATTAAAAAAAAAATTCACCATATATCTCAGGACTAATTCTCGAAAAACTAAGTAAAGCCGAGGAAAAAAAATCAAAAACTCAAAATTCAACAGCAAATATCTTATGAACGCTAATAGATAACATAGGTTTGTTTTTTCTTTATCTGGTCAAGTACTTTATAGAAATATAATCTTTGAAGTCCGGCTTGATTTATAGAAGTTACGATTTTTTGAAACTTTTACATCGAGGTGGTCAACTTTGACGCCCTGTAGCTTATCCAGTACAGGGTGACTACAAGATAATTTTTTGAAAGCATTGGTCCTTTTTTACAACTTTTCCATACATACCGATCCGACCAGTAGTTTAGGAGATACATATTTATTACCAAACATTTTGCGATTGGTCTCACTGTAGACGGAGTTTTGCTAAAATATGTATATATATATATATATATATATATATATATATATATATATATATATATATTTGCAGAATTTTTTTACAGAATTTTACTGAGTCGCTGGCTATTTTGAAAGTATTGTGAAAATCAACTATATACATGTATTTTCATGAAAAGCTAACGCCAAGAAGGGTTACATTTGCTTCCCGTTCAAACATAAAAAATGGTAGGAAAATTATTTCACTTTCAGTACTAGACAGATTTGTACCTTTAATTTGGAATTAATATTTTTGAAATATTTCCTGAACTCTGCACATACGGCTAGTACTGATCCAATCATTTTTCAAAATCAATTACTAAACTAATTCAAGAATTTTCGTTTTATTAATCAGCGGCCGGTGCTATAACAAGAAGAATTTGCTTCAAACGGAATGATGCTTATCCATTAGCCTTTGTTAAAATATATATGAATTAAAATTAAAAATTCCTTTCCAGACTAACAAAAATGACCAAATAATGTGTACATTTATCTACAAATTTCCGACAATTTTTAAATGTCTTCAAAATAAAAAAATATTTATTTTTAGTCTGAGCATATTTAATAAGATATTCTAGAATCATATAATTACTTTAACCGGATTATTTCTAGAAACTATCCCAAATACAACATTATTTGGCAATTATAATCGAATTTTATGACAGTTCATGGAACCGACAAAATCCGATTGGCGAAGAATACGGTAGTCATAACGAATCTTTGTTTTCTCTGTGTAAGTTATTTAACTGAATTCATGCAATAGGGTCGTCCCATATAAGTTATCTAATGAATTGTACATTAAAACTTGTTAATAAATAATTGATAGAATAACATTTAAAAATCTTTTTCAAAATTACTTCGAAAACAATCAATCTGATGTTTTCCTTCTGCTCAACATATTGGTGTTATATATGCGAATAATTGGCGTTAGGATTCATTATTTATAGTAAATATATAAACACAACAATCCCGATCCGGAAATTTCTATACAAATTTTGTATGAAAATTAAGCAATGCGGCTAGGTTAAAAAATAAATATTATTTTAAATTCTCTCCGGATATTTTTTTCTCACAAAAATTATTATTAAAAATTATTTTTAAACATTTATATGAGTTTCGTAAACAAAATTTAAACAAGTTTGAAGTAAAAAATGAAATGGAAAGAAAATAAGTAAAATTGTTGTTTATTTTTCGCTCCCGGGAAAGCGGAGCATGAAAAATAGCAAATTCTCTCTACCTATAGTTTATCTCGTATTGTTACAAAGTTATTTTTTATTTCGTCTACAACTTCAATTCGATCCGTCCAGCAGTTTAGGAAATACAGATTTATTACCAAAATTTTTCCGATCGGCCTACAGTGGATCAGAATCGTTTTTAAACTGCCAAAGTTTTGAATCCTTGAAGATATTTTAGATATTTTTTTGGTGGAAGGATATTTCATGAATTGTTGAGAAATTTATGGCTAAAAATAAACTATTAATTTTTTTTTAGAATTTAGTATGAAAATGCCATTTATAAGTGGATAAAAAACATTTTAATAATACCCAGGATAATTTTGTTAACAGATTTCCAGTTTATAAATTCTAAAACAGGTCTCACTAGAACCAGTTCTTAAAGAACCGGTTTCACTAAAATCGGTTATTTTTGGACAAAAAAAATTATGATTTTTGTAATGTTTTTTTTTGTTTATTATTTAAATAATATTAAGAACAAAAATTTTAATTTTTTATAATAACTAAAACTTTTTGAATGCTTGTTTTGTTCTTTACTTAAGTAGCAGTAAAAGAAAATTATAATTATTATTCATTCGTTTGGAAAATATCCTCCAAATATTCCATATTTATTACTTTATTATTTCTGTTATCTAGCAGCCCTTTTGTTTTTTCATCTAAGTCCCGATATTCTACTTTCCATTGACTTCGAATGCTAGAGTTGAGCGGATTTGACAATGCCAATAGTATATTAAATAGATCTTCATTTGCAGAATTTCGTGATATCTTTCTGTTATTGTGCTCTCTATAAAATCTCTAATCCCTATTCCTTTTTTCCTATGCTTCCTCTGATAGACCTCCAAGTGATACTAAATGATGTTTAATGATATCTTCTCCATGATAAAGTCTTTTGTGAACTGTTGCAGACATATTTCTCCATGGATATTTGGTTGTATATATTCATGCAGTTTACTTCGCATAATCCCCAAATTTTCTAGCATCAATTTATTCATTGCACACAAGTACATCGACAATTGTTTTAGATCTTGAAATAAGATTTACATCGACACCTATTATTTCAGATGCTCTTTCGGGATCTGAAAAGAAACTTCTTGCTCTGTTCTCATCATTTATATCCCCTGATCATTGTTTTAGTTAATCAATCAACCCATATTTGAGAAATTCGTTTTGAACATGTTTCATTTTTTAAACTTCTTAACTCCTTATTGGTGTCACTGTTCCTTATTGAACCAGTAAGGTTTAAAATCCAATTCATAACTGATTTTTAGTATGTGTTCCATGAAAAAATTTTGGGAGTAATTTCATTCAAATGGAAAAAGTGTTCTTCAAACAGGTTTAAAAGAATATATGGGGTTAAAGAGGACACGTTTGCCTTTCTTCTGGTATTAAAATTTGTTTAATTCCTTTTGACCCTCAAAATTTCTATTCCATTAAAATTGAAATTTGATTAAAATATCGTATCTGAGAATACATTTAATAGCACAGCAGATATAAACGGTGCAGTGACACATCATAACATTTCTTAAAGACTATTATGCTGCAAACATAACAAAAGAAACAAATGCAGCCAATTATATTTTTTTATAAATTAACATAAAATATTTGTTCTTTAAAAACGTTACCAATATTTTTATATAATTTTTTGACCGCCTTAATTTCAATATGTTTACTAATGAATGCCATTAAAATTTTGGAAATAGGTGTTAACAAAAAATTAATTTCCAATGAAATTAATTTCTGAGCCAGGAGCGTATGAACAATATATTAATTGTATGAAAAGTATACGTTTGAACGATATTGAAACACGAATACAGGCCTGTCCCAGAAAACCATTCTGATCGAAAGTGAAATTGATTCCGTATTTAGCTTCTCTAGAAAATCAAAAAGGAAATTTTTTCGGAATGAAGCCATTTTCAGTTTCGTAAGTGGAATTGCTTATTTTAGTGATTTAAACTTAAAATTGATATTTATAACTACTTTGTATTTATAAAATATGCTGTTTTAATAATTTTATATTCATTAAATTAGCGCAGCGAACCTTTATTTGCTTAAAAATAAGATATTTCCATAATTGCAATAAAAACCACATATTTGTTTACATAAATGAAACCACTTTTTAACAAATTGTTGCCACATTATTATTTCCCGCAAAACACATTTTTCTTTGAACAAAAATTTTGAGTTTATAAAAAATTTATAATCTGGCAATGCTAAAATGAATCAAAATAAAAAAATGCAAAACAACAAATTTTCAAACAAAATGTATGAACAAACTTAGGGATCTTGTTTTAGGGTTTCTTATAAATGATTTCAGAGACGAGGGGGTGTAATTAATAAAAGGGGCAATATATAAGAAAATATTTAATTATAATTACTCAAATAGGAGTAATTATAATTGTAGGGATGAAAAAAAAAACAATAACAATATTATGGTTATAATCCATAGAGTAGCTGGCTGTTGCTTCATAAAAACAAACTCACCATTCTTTGGGTTACTTTTATAAAATGACATCTCATTGCTATTGATTTCAGTTCAATTTCTTTTTTCTTAGTTTATTGTACTAACAAGCTTAGTTGATTTTAGGAAGTAAGTACATATAAATAGTAAGAGATAGGTTGCGGTAAGTATACTTTTAGTTTTTGGTTAAGGAAAGTAATTATAAATGAAGTGATGTTCTCGATGGACTGGTAACAAGTGACCCTTTTACTTCATGACAGCAATAATAGTAGCATTCAGATTTCCAATAAATTTCGGTTTTTTCCAATAACATTTTCTTTACAGTGCACAGAGGTGGCAGAATCGAAATTTTTTGGAAATAAATCTGTAACTTCTGATCGACCGGTTGGATTTTCATGAAATTTAGTATAGGCGCAGCAGAGGAGTATACAATGTTATGTTTCGAAGGGGGCCGCAACAATCCCCCCAGGAGTGGAGCTAAGGGAAATGTGGCAACCCTATTAAAAATAAAAAATATTTATTAATTATTTTTATAAAAATATTTTGTGTATAGATATTAGTAAAAGTATACAGAAATATTCATAAATTTCTAAGTAAACTTTCTCGCAAAACTAAAGGCAAAAGTTGCAAGTTTGTAAAAATATAGTCATATATACAATAAATTGGAAATATAAAAGTTTAAAGGTGCATATTTCTGAAATGAGCCATGATATTGACTTGAATCTTTTTGCAAAAGATCGGAAATTATATATGCTAAAGGATAAGCTTAACTTGGAATACATATTTTTAAAAGTTCTTTCGCTATTTAGAAATAAACCAAACAAAAGGCCCAATTTGGGGTTTTTTTTAGAAAATACAAACTTTTTATTGTAATAGCATATTTATTTATAAAGATATCTTAATGAAATTTGCAGAAAATATGGATCTCATTAATATAAATAAAAGCGCGTTAACCAAATTTCAATCAGGGGTAGAGTTTTCCTGAATTCCCAAAAAACTAATGAAAATTCCCAAAAATGGTATTTTTTACATTTTTGGCTATAGAATCCACATTTTTCCGAAGTCGCGTAGATTTTGATTCGAAAATTTTAACAACATATTGAAGATTCTTAAAATATATTCCGCTTGTCGATTCGTGCTTTGGGATTTGAGAAAATATGTTCCAAAATCAAAACTTTTATATAAAATGGGTCGAATTCGGGAGGGTGTGTACCATGACCAATTAAGTTATTGGGCTTGTTTTTTATATAATAGTCATCTCTGTGAAGTTACCTTTCAGAGGGGTGAAAAATTGTTATATGTTGCTAAAAAAAATTTTATTTTAGATAAAAAAGAGTGTAGATACTTTTTCGGCTAAAAAAAATACAAAAAGTCGTCTTTTTTGCAATTTTCAAATTCAAAATCGTTTATTTTTGGACCTTAGTTTTTTTCTTATTCAACAGATAATTTTGTTCTTTAACTAGTTAAGGAAAAAACTAATGAAATCGGTTGTAAATACTAGGACATATATGAAAAAAAAAACCGGACCAAGAACATGCAAAATTATGGTGCTTAAAAATTCGAACGCAAATAACTCGAAAACTATAAGAGATAAATAGGAGATGTAAGCATGTTTTTAGAGATTTTATCGGGGTCTACAAGAATATAAATATTTGAAGTTGGACGAGAAACAAAAGTTTGGCAAGTGATTAAAAATTGTTTATGTCAGAGGTACCAAACTTTGAGCCCCCTTAGCTCCGCCCCTGAAAGGTTTGTTCTACGCCCCTTCCAAACTTAACATTGCATGCTCCAATGCTATGCCTATACCAAATTTCATGAAAATCCAACCGGCCGATCAGAAGTTACAGATTTATTTCCAAAAAAATTCGATTCTGCCCCACTGTGCAATGTACACTTAAAATAATTGTCTTATTCAAATCAAATTCGATTGGAACTACAAGTACGGAATCAAAACCATTTCGATCGGAATGTGTGACGGGACTGATAGTTCTTAAATTGAAGAAGATGCATTTAGTATGACTCTTTATAGACAAATATCCTAATAATGTTTTTTCTTATTTTTTTATATAAACCATAAAATCTTTAAAACATATATTGTTCTTAATAATAAACTACACATTAATATCTTATAATAAAGCCACAAGTACCACAACATAAAAATCCCTGCTTGACAAGCACAAAAGTTTAACTTTATTTTTTTAAAGTACACAAAAACAACAAAAGGAACTTAATTCATAATCTTCTTAATAAAATCATTGAACACAGACGTGGCTATCACGAAATAAAACAGCAAGAAACAACTATAATTACAACAAGAAAAAGATAACAAAACAGTTATGAGGAAACCAACAAGTTGTTTATTATATTTTAACAAGAAAACTACATGCACAAAATGATGTAACTTATGTTTACAAACATTTTATGCGGGGGGTGGTAATAAAAATGCAGTGGCACCAAATGAAAATAAATTTCTTATTTTTGTTTCATCTAAAAGCCTAAAGGTCTCTTGTTGTATTCCTACTTATGGGAAAAGTATTTGTTTAAACTTAGTAAATATATTACAAAGTTCCGTGATTTTCAATCGCTAATAGGGAACCAATTTTGCCATTACTTCAATTGTTATTCTGCTCTCTGTTAAGATTTGATGTAAATGTATATTATATATTTGGGTCTACACTGAAATCTTTAAATGTAATGACATCGACTGAGAAATCTACAAAGTGCATGGTAATCTGGAAATAGTTTTAAAATTTTATAATATATATATATATATATATATATATATATATATATATATTATTTTTTGTAAAGCTTAGATATCTTGGGTTATTGTGGAAAAGCATAACTAGCTCACGATGTTGACCAAATGCAGAACATTTGAAATTAAATATTTCTTTGACATTAAAAGTACAAAATTTTTAAAGGCTATATTATAAATACAAATAACTTGTTACGTTAAATAATTTATACCATTTGTGAATAATTTTGTTTAAATTATGTTTTTATACTAAGCCTCAGAAATAATATATTTCGGGCTTAAATTTTTGTACACATAAATTTCAATATATTTTGTATGAGCAATGTAATTTTAATGGAATACATCTTTTGAGCTCCATTTACCTCCGAGTTCATATTAATACAACGTCAAATGTTGATTCATTACCTATATGATTTAGAGAATTGTATCTACAAAAATTTGTCTTTATGCCGGACCTACGGACGGATATAATTATATCATTATAGAGGTTCATAACGACATAATGAAAATTCACTATTTTGAGTTTTATATATCGAGATCTATCTGCAAAATCACAATTGTTCAGGAGAGTAGAAAAACTGTTACATTCACACATTTTTCATCATTTTGTAATCAGTAGTCTAATTCAGTAACTTATTTTAACGAATTCAATAAAAAATTATCGATTTTGTTATTCCATAGCATTTATAAACGATATTCATTATCGTTACATCTACTTCTGTCATTAACTAAACCAAAACAGTTTTTGTGTTATTTATTTTGTCAACTACAACACAAGTTTAACATACAAAATCACACTTGTGCGCAATTTATAAATAATTCTCAAATTCTTTTTCATCTTTACTCCTATTGAATTGTTTTGTTTATTTTGACAGTGGTGCCACATGAAAACAAAAATGTACTTACTGAATCATCGTTATTGCAAACACCAAACGCCATCGACATATTTTTCGATTGTTGAATCGATAAAATTTACTGAATCGCACTACAGGTCTGTTAAAATTTATTAATAATACGTGTACTAAACTTCACACATAAAAGTAAATCTTTTAAATCAATTTTCTTTTTTCTTTATATATTATCAATGCGCATCAGTGTTGCCAGTGGCAAAGAAAAAAAAAGAAGATAAATTCAAGTTTAAGAAAGGCCAAAAAAGGTTAATTGTACTAAAACTACTAAAAAAAGTTACATTTTTCCTTTAATTTTTTATAAACTTATTTTTTTATTCTCATTCGATTTTTATATCTTTTAAATATATTGTAATAAATTTATAAACAAAATATAGAAAAGTTGTTAGTAAAATGACCCAAATGCAAAATCGCCCAAAAAATTCCCAACAAATTTGGGTTATATTTCATATATAAAAATTATCTAATGTTTTGAAGTTATTTTTCGACATTTTTAAACTATAATTCATTTCTGATTAAGCATTTTTAAGTTACTGGGTTATTTTTCGCTTCTATAAGAATTTGATAAAATCATGTTTATAAAAAGTTTTTATAATAAATAAATAAAAAATAAATAAATAATAAATAATTATAATAATCGATTTGGTAATTCCATCAAAATATTTATTAGTATTTTAGTATATTAGTTGATCTTAATTTGCACAATGAAGCATCGCAGGCGAAAATTTTTGTTATATTTAAAAAATATATGTTCGAATAAATGATTGTGTAAAGAGAAAATTTGTGGTAGATAATAAGAAATTATTTTCTTTCTTGTTGAAATAGCAATATTTTAGCCTTTTTAAGGCAATTTTTAGAATTAAAAAATGGCTAGAAGCTAAAAGGAAAATTTTAGATTTAGCCTTAAAAAGGCTAAATTGGCAACACTGATGCGCATTATATAATATTTAGAGAGCTCTTTATGTTTATCGAAAATTAAAGATAACACCATATCATATTTATCATAACTTACAAATCAGGAGATAAAAAAGCGAAGTTGGACGATTAGCAGGAACATTTTCAAATGTTGCAAGTGTAAAATTACAAGAACGGAAATGTGTTTATATTTTAAATTATAAATAAATGTTGCAAAAAAATGTTTGCAAAAAATATTTAAAATGATTTAAATTTTATTAAATTTCTTAACAACTCAATTGTAACTGAAACATACAAAAACGCTGCTTATAGATTTTCAACATTTCAATTCAAATAAAAAAATGCAGATATCCAATTTTTTTTTCTTAAAAATAATACAGTGCTACAGTAAAAAAAAAAAATGGGTCATAAAATTATGTAGTTTGTAGATATATATGAATGGATTATAATATCATTTTTAGAATTTTCGATATATCCTCAAAATAAAAAATTTTTAACCTAGCTGGAACTGAATTCAATCTTTAATAAGCTTTGTGGTAATACTATTTTAAACAAATAGGTTACATATCTGAACTCATAAGACTTCAGACTAATAGAGCAGAAAACTTTAGCACCATATGTTTTAAGTTATAATCATACTTGTTGTTCAAAGTTCAAAAACTTAAAAAAGGGGCTAAAAATTATTTAATTTTTTCCCATTCTTCTACGCTTTTTGTTCGAGCGTTTATACTTTTTGATTTCGTGCTTTCTTATATATACTAAACGGACTTTGTGGATAAATCCCAATCCTGCATTGTTATTATTTAGACTTTCAAGAGTTACATACAGGGTAGTCGAATGTTTATGACAACATTTTTTAATTTTTAATGTTTTTCTTTTGGTTTTTTGGGCGGGAATTGATGCCTGTTGTAACTGTACGTGTTTTGCATATATCTCGTTGGCGTGTTCTTAATAGTCGACCCAGTATATAGTCTCAAAGTTTGAAAAACACGAGCGAAAGTCAACTTTTCGCGGGGCACATTTAAATTTTCTAATGCGTTTTTGTTATTTTACATAATAAAATTGAGGAAGAATTAAAAATAAATTTAATAAGAACATTATATTGACTTTTTGAAATTTACGAAAGAACTACACCTTTTGTTTTTTTTGTTTAATTTTTATATAGCTAATTGTAATTTATGCCAATCTTGGAAATATATGGATATAAAAGCGGCGATAAATATAATTGATTGGTATCCCAAATTTAAGCCGCTTTTTTGAAAACACATTTTGATCATAATTTAGTATAATTAGGTTGTACTTGTAATGCTTAACGAATATGTAGATTCGCATCAAAAATTTTCGAAAAATAAAAATTTTATGTTTGGGTAAAAAAGGATCACAATGTTAAATAGCATTCCTTTGTAATAAACTCTTGTAAATTCTATTTTCTTATAATATATTACACTTAATTTTTATCAGAATTATACATAAAATTTTAGTTTGGAAAAATATTTATATGTTCAAATTAAAACCGCTATAACTTTCGTGCCTCCAGCAGAAAATGATTAACGCGAACTAATTCTGCATACATTGAATTCACTTTATATTTATACAAATGGATTTTGATGTACGGTGGCTGTTGCGAACTAGTTACTTGACCGAATACATTAAGGCATCGCTAGTTACTTCATTAACTACATGACTAGTCATTTCAACATGGGCATGTCCTGGTAGGAAATCTATTGCCACCTTTACGACTACGTAGTGACATATTTTTGCACACATAAATACCTCCACGACTACCAAATGGTCTGTAGAATGACAATCAACACATCCAGGAGGTTTTTTTGAACACACAATCGCAACCGCGGCTACGAAGTGGCATTTTTGTGCACACACATTCATTTAAAAATTTTTGGTATCTTCCTTTCGTCTTCTTCTAGCTACCATAAGGTCAGTAATGTGGAAATTGCCATAATGCTCATTGGTGAGAGATGGGAGTGCCACAGGTAGCTTTTGAGCCATATTGTCTAAAATGTTAATTTGTTTACAAAATACGCAGAAAAAAGTTTATACATAAATATAAAAATTTACTTTCATTAATTTCAGTTCATAATATTTAAGCATAATTTCTTAAGCATTAAAACTTTTTTTATTTTTTCAAATGAATCAAAAGTCAAGAAGACTGAAAAAATTGTTTAAATTTTCATTTATGTTTTCAATTAAAAAAAAAAAAAAAAATAAAAAAATTAAAATTTAAAGTTTTTAATGATTTTTAGCTACATTTTGGAAACAGAACATAAGCGCTTTTTAAAAAAAGGTGTACTGCATAATGCGAGTGAAATAATGCAAATTTTTAAATATTATTTTTTTACAGACTTTCCTTGGAATTTTTCCCATTTTAGGGCGTTTGTTGTTATTATTTTCATGTATAACTATCTTCATTTACCATTCGCAATCAAATGTAATAAAATCAAAGATTTAACAACATTTTTGCAAAATTCCTAAAATTTTCATTATGAACAATTTAATAATATCGATGAACAAAATTTTATTTTTTATGAAAAAAGTTTGGGAATAAAGTCATGTTCGATTCATAATATTTATGAAAAAAAATTTAAATGTATGTACTTTTTTTCTCTGTGTATGTTTCCAATTTTTTTTTTTTTTTTTAATTTTAAAGTTTGTTTTTCTTTCGATTCGAATATTAAAAATATTGAAAAAAAAAAAAAATATTTTTTTCTTCCAAATTTGTATATTCAAAAATGCAACATTTATAAATAAGTTTTTTTATTAGCTTTAGAAGGCAAATATATGATTGGATGAAACTTTTTTCCATTTAATTCAATTTTATTCATAAAATTTAAGCCAAAAAGGCCAAATTAGTTACATAGTAGTTTATAATGGCACTAATAACTTATTATATTAAATAACAGCATATACTCGTAAATTACAAAAATAATTTAATTAGTAATTTCCAATTGCCTTAATCTTAAATCATCGAAATGATAACACAGAAAATATAATATTATTTGATTACCATTACCAGTTATAAATATGCATACATATGTATAACATTTTTTAATATTATTTCGCAAATATGTATGTGTACATACTATGTGCGATTTAAGTGGATTGTGCAGGAATGCCCATAAAAAATTCATTTACTAACACAATTATCAGTTCAATTACTTTTGGCAATTGAGTAACTAAATAAAATAAAAGAAATAGTGAAAATAAAATTCAAGTCATTTTCTTATCATTTAAATTTTTAATTCATTCAATCATCTGCTTGATTGATTTAATAAATTTTTTAATTGGAAAATTTTTTCTGTTTTTAATCTTTTACACTTATTAGTAATTGATATAATAATTTTGGTGAGAGGTGCAAATTTGAACAATTTTTAATTGAGTGAATTATTTTGTTGATTGGTGTTGTTTTCTGTGTAATATTTAAAATGTATAATTATTAATAAGGGTACACATCTAAATGGATAAATTTATAAAATTTGTAAATTTGTATGATTTACTCGCCTGTTACATGAACGCCCTTTGATAATACATTCTGAATATTTTTATTTGCCTCAAGAAACTTGCTAGTTAAAATTAATTTTATTTAATACACAGAAAAAAGTTTGTGCATAATATAAGAATCTACTTTCATTGATTTTAGTTTATAATATTAAAGAATAATGTCTAAAATATTAACATTTTTTTACATTTTTTGAAATGAAAATGAAGAAAACTTAAACAAATTTTTTAAATTTTCATTTATATTTTCAATAATATAATTTTTGGTTTTTAATGATTCTTAGGCACATGTTCGGGGGCAGAAGAACACAACATATGCGTTTTTTATTACAATGATGCATGTGCTGTAGAATGGCAACAAATTTAAGCAAATTTCTAATCCTTACTTTTTGACAGCTTTTTATTTGAAAATTGCAATTTAAAGGAATTTATTGTTAATGTTTGCATGCATAAGTATTTTTATTTAGAATTTGAATCAAATTTAATAAAAATAAATTAAAATTTTAGCAGCATTTTTGCAAAATTCGCAAAATTATCATTAAGTACAATTTAATAATATCTATGAACAAAATTTTATTTTTTTAGGAAAAAAAGTTTGATAAAAAAGTCATGTTCGATTCATGATATTTATGAACAAAACTTTCAAATATATGATTTTTTTTTCTCTGTGTATTCTTTTGAATTATTTTTCTTTGAAAAGATAAAAATAGTTTGATTGCTTTTCAAATTTGATTATTTGAAAAAGTTTACAAAGTAGTATATACATCAAAATTTTAGTGTAAATATATACTCTACATCCACACGAAGACATTTTTATATCTTAACATTTGAGATAATGTTGGCAGAATAGCGGAAAAATAATTTTATTTTCAACTTTATGTTAAGAGGCGGAGAAAGCGCACATGAGAAATTGTCTTTTTTATCGAAAATTTTACTTTATTTCACATTTTTATTCTTCATTTGTCTTCTGAAAACAAAATTAATTATTTTGCACTTTTCTCTTTGTTAAAAGGGGCAAAATTTTAAAAAAGAACAATAAATTTACAGCTTATGTTAAACATTATTGCTCAGCTTTGTGTTTTTATATTTATTGCGAAATAGATTGTGCAATAGATTTCTTCCACAGATAATATTTTAAAGTGGAATTCTATCTCTCACTATTCACAATAAATATAAAATTGCTAACATAAAAATGTCTACGTGTAGACTAGGGGATACGAATTGTGTAAATAAATTTGCAAATAATGTTTGACAAATTTTTTACGAGCTTATAAATTTATACAATATTTTGTGTATTTACTTTATAATTCATTTCCATAACAAATAAATATTTATTTTTCAATTGCAAGTATCATGATTACCATCATCTCAAGGACGAACAGTTTATGATTAATTATGAATCAACTTTTATAAAATTTGGTACAAAACTTACAAAACTTATGTATGCTATAATTACATAAATACAACATATTTCAGATATTTATATGCGTTAAACCACTATCACGAGGAAAAATGTTATAGGTAATGTTGGTGAAATAATGGACATATCATGATCAATTTCAATAGAATTCGCCTTTGTAACTCCATGTATAAAATTTAATCTTTGTAATCACCACAAATAATTCGGTGCATTTGGTAAAGTGGGTTACAGTGGATTAAACGTCTGCTATTGTACTCCTGAATCCTCTGAAATAATATCAAATTATTTTTTCGGAATCAGGAATATGCGACCTATTTTAATGATCTGTTATACCAAAATTTTAACTAGTATATCAATATTCCTAAAACCCACTTAATATTTAATAGAAAATATATAAATGTAACTTTTGAACCCATTGAGATCCCATTTTGAAATTTTTACACTATAATGACAAATTAATTGTAAACATCGTGTAAAAAAGGAATTAAAATTTAAATACCCTTTTTCAGGATACCCAAGTATAAAAAACATTTTTCCATTTTAGAGGTCGTTGCTCCAGGAAGGTGTTTAGTTTTTATAACTTTTAGTATTTTTTAGAGCAGGATTTGTAGCTTTTATAAATCAATAAAATTCTATTTAGCGTAGATATAGCAAAACCTGTATTTGGAGTATTGATTATTTTTTTACTTACTATACAAATGGAGTCATTAAATGCAGGGTATAGCGTGCAATTTAGAATCATTAGGGCAAGTACTTTCATACTGTTAATGGGGAAAAAAGTCATTCGAAATTTAAGCGCTGCCAATTAACCAAAAATTTTGAAAATTTACATCTTAATATTTTAACACATAAACACCTTTTTTATTTCTTCTTTCTTAAAAATATGCAATATTTTTAAATGGATGATGGATAAATAATTATGTCGAATGCTAATAACAAATTTTTTGTAATATTTGTAAACTATTTGAAAACTAAAACAGAAAGTGTATGATGAAGAAGTACTAAATATGGAACAGAAGTAACTTTGTTGATAATTCTGGTATTTAGGTAAATAAATAAAATAAAAACACTTCTTGATAAAGATATTGAAGCTGTCATATACTCTCCATAGAGTTAAAGAACAAGTGTTTCAGATGGAATCGAAACAACACTATATTTCATTATTCAATGAATTTTACTCACATAAATAAATTTGCTAGTTATATTGAAAATATATTTTTATTTATTTATTAAAGGTACCAGAAATAAAAAGGTGTTTATATGTATTAATATTAACATGTCAACTTTTATAATTTTTAGTTAATCGGCAGCACCTAAATTTCGAGCGACTGTTTAATCCAATAATAATCTCTCTCTGCATTTTATGTCAATATTTGTATAATAAGTATAATATGAATACCCCAAATTCAGATTTAGGTCCATCTACGCTAGAATAGAAAGCGTATGTGCCAAATTTTATTGATTTAAAAAATAATAAAGACTGTTGCTTACAGGCTAGGTTAAACGATAACCTTTTTAGAAAAATTCCATGTATAAATTTTTACTTTGATTGCTTATAACATCACAACAATTCATAGGAGGGTAAAAAATTATATGTCAAAAATTTCTGTTTTTTGTTCTCAATAATATAGTTTGTATAGCTTTTTTATCCTAAAATGTAAAATTAAAGAGTTGTAGTGCAAAATCAAAATTTTTGTAAATGCCATACATTTAATGGGTAGTCTAATGTACATATATTCTTAATTTTCTCAGTTCGATATCGACTTTAAATACTTGCCTAATATCATGCGAATTAAAAGGCATTGTCGTAAAAAATAATCTCCGTATTTGATGATCGTATCAAGGATCCGGTAAGCAAACTTTTATTGCAAAATGTGTAACACATGGCAAATACTTCTGAAAGTAATATATTGCTAATTACACAGGCCAAAAAAAGGAGCATGAAAATTCTTCGAAATTATTATTCCATAGACCAGATACAGAATATAAAGTTATACGAAACATTTCCATCTTATCACACTTTTAAGCCATTGACGACCAAAGAAAATTTTCTTATTGAAGAGTTTTTAGATTATATAATTTTCTAGTTGAATGATAGAGATTAGTCATTAATGTTGCATAAAGAATAAATCGTGTTGCAAAAATTTAGTACAATCCAAGTCTCCAACATGTCATACGTAGCCTCCAGGAGTCTTTAAAGTTGTCAAGATCAAGAATTTCTCAATGAACCTTCAATAAACCATGGAAATATGAGGGGTAAATTAATTCAAATATTTGGTAGTGTGGTGGCAAGTTGGTAGTATGTTAGTCTATTATCGTGGTGGTAGTACACGGTTTTAACAAGCATCGATTATAACGAACTATGGCTTTAGCGAACACTTTTCCTTGGTCCCATTTTACCGAAATTTTCATTTATAACTAACACGGTTATAGCAAAATTTTCAATAATGAATACGTTTTTATGGTTCCAAGAAGAATATTGCACACAAAAACATATGTTTATAACGAACTACTACAAATATTAATTTTAGATAAATAACGTTGCAAAAAAATGTTTCAAAATTGTAAAAACTAACATAATTTACTTTTATTAAATTCAATTCAATTTTACAGCCATATTTATTTATTTTTCAAAATAAGAAAAACAATGAACGCAGAGAAAAAATATAGTTGTAGTGACCATAATCTAAGGGTAACATATTATGATTGAAATATATGATCACAGCAAAAAATAGAAATGATTATAAGTAATAATTACTATGATTATAGTTTTACATATAATTGAACAATCTTATTATTTTATTATACCACATTTTCATATTGTGATTCCATTTTATCATTACCATTACCTCATGTTATCATATGGATATCCAATCTTATCATATTATTATTATTAAAAATTATTATTATTAGTATTATTTTTATAAAATTATATATATATATATATATATATATATATATATCTATATATATATATATATATATATATATATATATATATATATATATATATTACAAATATTAATTAAAAATATTAATTTTAGATAAATAAAGTTGCAAAAAAATGTTTAAAAATTGTAAAAACTAACATAAATTACTTTTATTAAATTCAATTCAATTTTACAGCCATATTTATTTATTTTTCAGAATAAGAAAACAATGAACGCAGAGAAAAAATATAGTTGTAGTGACCATAATCTAAGGGCAACATATTATGATTGAAACATATGATCACAGCAAAAATAGAAATGATTATAAGTAATAATTACTATGATTATAGTTTTACATATAATTGAACAATCTTATTATTTTATTATACCACATTTTCATATTGTGATTCCATTTTATCATTACTATTACCTCATGTTATCATATAGATATCCAATCTTATCATATTATAAAAATTATTATTATTAGTATTATTTTTATAAAATTTTATATATTATATATATATATATATATATATATATATATATATATATATACATATATATATATATATTTAAAAATATACAAGTGAAGTTTTCAACTAAGTTTGTGAAAAGGATAAGTATTATATTTATTTGTAACATTTTATTATTTTATTATATATTTTATTATATATTATAGGAATAATAATATGGTTTAAAAACAGAATATGGTTTAAGAAAAATTATTGTAGAAATAATGATATGTTTCATAATAAAAAAATTTTGTTTCTGAAAAAAATATTTAAAAACATATAATTTTTGCATTTAATCATATTAAAATTACACAAGTCAACAAATTAAAAAAAGTTAAATGGTGCCGAGAAACCGTTAGTGGTTCTGTAACATGCCGACACTGGTAATACTAAAAATGTGAAAAAAAATTGTCCAAGGTACTTTTTTCGGCCCGGCATGAATTTTGTTTAATAAATTCATTTTAATAACATGTCGTCGTCGCGAAGAAGTTGTTTCAATGATCCAAACGTGTTTTGTTACATTTGTGGTGACTAAACCGTTAAAAAGTTTAGAAAATCTATAACGAATTTTACAAAAAGTGTTTATTTTTCTTATTTTAATTTGGAAATTGAGGATAAAAATAAGCCGTGAATTCCTCAAATGGTTTGTAAAATGTGCTGTGAACATTTAGGACAGTGTATGAATGGTCAAAGACGTCGTATGAAATTCGGAGTGCTTATGCAGTAGAAAGAACAAAAAAATCACTTAGATGACTGCTACTTTTGATGTAAAAAATTACGTGGAATTTATCTAAAAAAAAAAATTATTTATCCAGTCGTAGAATTATCCAGAAGACCTCTACCACATTCCCAGGAAGTACATGTTCCAAAATTATGCTCTAAAAAGGAACCCTTATTTGAAGAAATCCTTGAAAAAATTAGTAGCGATAGTGATTTTGAAGAAATACCGTCTACAAATCCCAAACCATTTAAACAAGAAGAATTAAATGATATGGTAAGAGATTTTGAATTACTTAAGGAATCTGCAGAGGTATTAGCTTCTAGATTAAAAGAAAGAAATTTGTTGGCATCACATACAAAAGTGACATACTATCGCAAAAAGAGAGCAAGACTGACTACAATTTTTTCATTCGAAGACGATATTGTATTTTGTTCCGATGTGCAAGTTCTTATTTTGGCAATGGGTCTTTCCGAATACCAGCTAAATGAATGGCGCCTCTTTATAGATAGCTGCAAACGAAGCCTGAAGTGTGTACTTTTACACAATGGCAATACATATGGTTCAATTCAAATTGCCCATTCTACAAGACTAAAAGAAGAATACCTAAATATCGCACTTGTGTTAGACAAGATCAAATATAGCGAGTACCAATGGATTATTTGTGTTAATCTTAAGATGACCAATTTCTTATTAGGACAGTAAAGTGGATTCACCAAATATCCATGTTTTTTATTGTCTGTGGGACAGCCAGGCCAAGCACCTACACTGGGAAAAACGAAATTGGTCAGTACGTGAGGTATTGGAGGTTGGAAATCATAACATCATAAATCCACCTTTAGTTCCAAAAGAAAAAAATTATATTGCCTCCCTTGCACATTAAACTAGGTCTTATTAAACAGTTTGTCAAAGCCCTGGATAAAAATGGCCAGTGTTTCTCTTATATAACGACAAAATTTCCGTGAATAAGCTTAAAGAAGATAGAAGCGGGAGTTTTTGATGGTCCACAAATAAAAATATTAATTAAAGATTCCAGTTTCCTAAATTCAATGAATGATTTGGAAATGTCTGCTTGTACTTCTTTTCTTGAAGTTATTGAAAACTTTCTTGGAAATTACAAGTCAAGCAACTACCGCGAAAATGCTAACGACATGCTAGATAACTTTAGAAACTTGGGATGAAACATGTCTATCAAACTGCACTACCTTCATAAGGCATTTGTAATATGTGTTTATGCAAGGATTTATATCATTACAATTCGCGAATAATGCAATCGAATTAATTTTGGATAAATGAATGACGGAAATAGAAGACTTTATTGGTTTTTGATAAATTATTGCTTTTGGATAAATGAAATACTTGGAGCAGTATGTCTGTTGTATAATGGAAAATATCTTTAGGATAAGAAATTGGAGTGTGACGCTGTATCGAAAATTCATTTGGTTCATTTACGAAGATAAGATTTCTATTTTCTGCATTATTTAGAAAATTAATTTGTAATAAATAATTAACTGTTACGCTGCAAACGTTATATTACCTCGGGACAGCTTCAAGGAGAAAGGAAATTGGAATCAGGAATATATTTCCATGAAACTAAAGGAATATCGAAATCATTGACTACTACTGATAGATCTGATAGATTATGACTTTTTATAATACAATTAACATTTGGGTACCATGTTAAACTTGTAACGGAGATTAGAGTGGTATGTAACAGCAAAATATATAAAGACATTTGCTATTTAATTGAATTTTGACACAAATGATCTCAATATGGAAAAACACATTCAAAGTAATTTCTTAAATTTAAATTTTATGTTTTTGTTGATCTTTCTAACATAACGCACACGCATTTATTGAAAATAGTAAAAACAATATGATAATAATAATAATAGTAAAAATATCTGAAATTACAAGAGGACTAAAAATTTAATATTAAAAGATCGCTATTTATCAAAGAGTAAAGATCTCAAAATATGCCAATTAGTGTGAAAAATATAATTAATCTCAATTTGCCACTTGTCAAATTACATATTCTTCCTGATACACATTGGTCCAAATGACATATTTAGCGCGAAGAACATCGTCTTTTCGAATGGTACAAGAGTAAAAACTTTTATTGATTTTTTAATGACAGGTCCGCACCGTACGCTACGGTATATATTTTTTTGGTATATTTGCAATATTGTCATTGATTTAAACATCAGTAATTGCTTAATTTTGTTTTTAATAACAGATCAGTCGATCAGTTGTATGTGGTTTCGACAACTAAAAAAATAAAGTGAAAACATTTTCTGTAATATTTTTGGGTTTAATTTATGCAATAGAGGTATATATTTTTCTAACTTAAAATGTGCCGTTGATTTAGCATTCCGTTTAGATAAATATGTATGGAAATTAAAATATATTCCTTAATTTTTGAATTTTATCTGATTGAAAATTGTGTTAGACTTTCAATGTGACTTTCAGCAGCTTTCGCTTCTATTTTTGTGTTGTTATCGTCTATGGCATGTTATTTATTAAAAGTTTAAGAAATTAGATTCCGATTTTTGTGTGGATTTGTCCAATGTTTGGTACGCTGAAAAAAATCAGAAGAAAAAAATAAATAACGCTGTCATTTTTTATATTTTCATCAAAACTGGTGTAGAAGATGATGACAATGATGACCACAAGCAATCAGCTCAAAATTTTCTTAGCAAAATATCGAAGAAGTGGTTGCAGGCACACCGAACAAATAATATTTTCGAGTCCACTTTTAAATATTGGTTGGATGAATCTTCCCTCTTTCCTAGTAAGGCCTCGTCAATTTTTTTGGAAGAAGACTCGGAGAACGGGCGACCTTCCAAATCTAAAATCGAAGGAGGGCAAAGATCAAAACAGCTGAAAATAAAGTCTCTTATGAACACTTACTCCCCAGAAGAGTTTTAACATTTGCTGCTGTAAGTAGTCTTTATAAAGCAGGCAAAAGAGTTGCTGCAGACGTTATTAGAACCATAGATGTTTTTCCATAAAGTCCACTAAAAATAATAAAATTGATAATTGATGGGTTGAAAGCAGATATGAACTTGATGATTGATGTACCAGGTCACGGAACAACGAAAGATGTCAATACTGCCAGAAGATTTTTTCAGCAACCTTGTTTAGCTTCACAAATAACTGGCATGGATGAACATTTAATTAGAAGACTCGGCGTCATTTTACGATGCATGGCTTCCTGCTATGAAATTAATGTAGAATTGTTTCGAGCGTATTATAAGTGGTATTGCATGCCATCTAGTGTGCACAAAATATTGATTCACGGTACATACATTGCCCATTGGAATATTATCCGAAGAAGCACCTGAGTCTCGCAACAAAGACTTTAGATATGTTCGAGAATATCATGCTCGAAAAATGACACGGGAAAATATCATGCAAGATCTTTTTAGTAATAATCTATTGTCATCGGATCTTTACATTTCTTCCCTCTCAACAAAGCCGACGAATCGAAATACAGAACCATTGTGCCCATGAATCAATTGCTTTGCTTTCTGGTATTTCTATTTTAAATGCGTAAAACCATTCAGAATACCAAACGAATTCTGAAGCAAGCCTAGATGAATAAACATTTTGTATATATTCCAATGAAATTTCGCATAATGTTAAGTATTTCTAATAAAAAATTAAATCTTTAAAAACATAACAATTCTTTCTTCTTGTGTATTTTTTTGATAATTTGTAATTTTTTTTATATTTGCAGTGAATATTTAAATAATCTAACTATACAAAAAAGCACAAAACAAGATAAAGTAATATCAGTGATTATGAAATGATTTTTTAGGTTTTATGTCAGTCATTTTCTATATAAAGTGCCACATCAATTCAATAGAATCTGCCGATATTTGGCGTACAAATTTTGTAAACAATAACCACCTTACTCATGATATCAAAAATAGTTTTATATTTCACATCGATTCCTGGTATAATGATTCATATAAGACTATGAATTCCTTATAATTTTATTCCTTTTTAATATCAAATTTACAGAAATCTTGGAAATTCTAACGATTATTTAACGAAGTAATAGGAAATTATTTATTATGTAGACTTATTTAAAATTCACTCAGATGTAACCCAATTATATAATTTAATAATAATGTATAGAAAAAAAATCTTGTAAAATGTAAATGTTTATCTAACGTTGTTTTCTGTTTTCTCTTAGAAACATAAATAAATATATGAATAATTAAATATTAGCGTAAACTCTTTAAAGAAAAGCAATTTTCTTAATCACTGTTTGGTGTCTAATTTGTAATAATTACAAATTCTTTTATTTAATAATTTAAGGAAAAAATATACATTGTGCAATCTTAAGAAAAGCAGGGTTTGTTATATTATTAACAATTTAATTAAAAAAAATGAAAATTTAATTGGATTTATTAACATGCTTTTTAGCTATGTTCCAACAAAAACGCACATAATATTACAAAGGTAGGTAGGTAGGTACTTATTTGACAAAAAAAGAAGTAATAATAAAAATAAAGAAAAACTAGCACACTGAGACAATTGGTTGAAAATTATTGCAAATCCATGTATATTTACTTTATAGCTTGTTATATTATTAAAAATCAACAATTTTTTAACTCAATTTTGGATTTATTGCTCATATTACTTCATGTGCTCATTTCACATGATTCATATTACTTAATGTGTGACCGACTAAAATGACTGCCAACAAAATCACCCAAACCAAAAATACCCAAGCCAAAATAGCTCAAAATAAATAATGAAAAATCGCCCAAAAAATTTCCATACAAATTTGGATCATATTTCATATGAAAATAAAATTTTGTGGTGATTTTTCGTCATTTATATAATCAGAGACTAAAAATAATTATTATTTGTAAAATTTTAGATCAAAAAAATTTATATGAAGGAAATTTGTTGAAAATATTCTGAGTACACCATTGCAATTGCTGTAAAGCTATTTAAACTTTTGTTTTTGATTTTTTTATTTTATTTCTCAGAAATAATCATTATTTCTGATTATTATTTTATAAATTTCAAATAACAATTATTGATAATTTTTTTAATAAAACTCAAGTTATGATTTTTATTTTCTCTCACAAAAAATAAAAATCAGTCTTTGGTTTTTATTTTTTAAACAAGAAATAAAAATCATAAAATAATTTTTAATTTTTCGTGACATAAAATAAAAGTCTTTTGCATTTATTTACATTATTGTAATTGAGAAGTATTAGGAATACCAAACGGGATTGATTTTTGCAAATCACGGAATTCGAGAGTTTAAAAAAAAATTATATATATATATATATATATATATATATATATATATATTATAATAAACCTATATACTCAAAATTATTTGAAAATGTCACTGGCTTTTATCTCAATGGAAAGAAAACATTATATTTTATTTGCACGCCATATTGTTTGTTTTTTGAAAAATAGATAACTTCACTTTGGTACATGCAAGCGATTATAAAACGCCTATTTTCTTGCGAACCCTAATGATCACACTTAACAATATAATCTAACGTCTCCCAATTTTCTCCTACACGCGCCAACTTAGAATTATGCAAACTTGCACTTCTTATTTTAACTTAGAATTATGCAAACTTGCACTTCTTATTTTAACTTTTACGTTTCCGGTCACATAGACAAAATTAATAACAATTTTGGAAACAAATAACAATACAGTAAACAATTCTTAGAATTATTACCAAATTTATTGCAATTGTCCTTGTTTGTGATGACCACAAACAGGTTCAATAAAATATCTTACCTTGCATTTCACATAGACGGAATTATCAGTAATTTTGACCCAAACGAAAAAGCGGTAAACAATTGTTCAGAATTGCTTACCGGCATGATTGACACTAAAAATTAGTATATATGGGCAAATGTAAAATTTTTTTTAACGTTCAATATTAAGAGTAATATTAAATAATTAATATATGATAGTATAATAAGTGAACAGTCAATTAATATAATAATATAATATCAACAGCAATGGTAACAATAATAATAATAATAATAACACTATGCGACAGTCAAAATCGGGATGGGATGAAACCAACGGGAAATGTTATATCGGTAAAAAAGAAGTTATACGTGTCCTGGCGTTTCGCTGGGTCACGTCTAGGAATCGAGATATATCGATTTGAAGTTAGTAACTATCATATAGAGGAAATTGTGACCTTTGGTGGTCTTTTTTTTTTGGCATAACTCGAGAACCACCAGTGCGATTTTGCTGAAACAAATTTAAAAAAATTAGGAATTACAATTCCTTTAATCTGTTCATACAACGTTTCGCTACATAAGCAACAGTTTCGCAGTTATAAATAAATGTATGAAAAAAAACTATTTTTTGCCTAAAAAATGTAATTTTTTTTTATTTTTAATTCATAAAAAATCCAAAACGGTAAAAAAAAGTGTCGTCCTATTACTTTCACGTAAAGTTACATAACGTTTAAACAAAATGAGACATAGATCATGAAAATCTATGGACGCGTTTCGCTGGTTGTCAACAAAAAAGATCCATATGCGAATTTGCTTTCACTCTCTGTTTTTATAACACAAGCGCAAAAACGACTCGTATAACTTACATTTAAAAGAAAAACAAAATTTAAATGTAAGTTAGACGAGTTGCTTTTGTGCTCGTGTTATAAAAACAGGCAGTCAGTTTTTTCCCATCAGGTTTGGATTTTTTTATGGCAGTGAAAAATAAACATATGCATCAATTCATTTGTAACTCATTTCAATTCATTCTCTTTCTTTTTAATTGTTGAGTGGTTTGCTTTTTTAGTTCACAAATCAATTCATTGTGTATATGTATTGAAAAATCAAGAGAAGCAAAATAAAATGAAACAAATTAATTTTTACAGAGAATCATCAATACATTTTAGTAACAAACCATTTTGAATTGTATTGAGTTGAATTATATGAAAAAAGCAACAAATGCAATATTGTTATTTGTGTGTATGTTGTATACTTTTTTCAAAGTACTTTATTATTTTATATATTTTATTTTAGTCTGTTTGATTTATTTTGTTGAAGAATTGTTCTACTTATTTTATTTATAAGATTAAATTTATTTATTAAATTTTGTTTTTAATTTTCAATTTAATTTCATTTAATTAAAATATTTTTATTTTATTCATATATTTATTATGTTTATTTATTTATTTTCCCCAAATATATAAATATAAAAGGTTTTTTCCCAAAAGCATTAACATACTTACATAAGCAATTTTTAAATTTATAATTACCTACATATATGTGTACATATATTAGTATTTGTTTTACTTTTCATAACATCGTAATGGGAATGAAAGTAAATGGCAATTTTTTTTAATATCTTTCTGTTGACATTATTGCTTTCTTTAAAATCTCTCATAAACAATAGTAAATAGAGAGAACAAATACTAATTTTTTTGAACTCATCGTTTTAATTAAATTCAATTCGAATCCTTTTTTATCATATATTTTGTTTGGTTTTATATATTCACAGCAATGTGAGAGCATATACTACAAATCATTACTGTAAATTGAAAAACAAATGTTTTGTTGTAGATGTCTAGTGTCTAATATTTCGCCCATATTAAAGTGTTACACGAGTATATTTCACTATAATTCAAGAACAGAATATATGATTTATATAAATAAAACTAAAAGATGCGGAATAAAAATATCTTTAAGCCAGCCTAACATATTTTATATTTGCTTAATGTTTTCGTAGTTATTTAGAAATTAGTGTCCGGAAAAAAGCTTTTTATGCTAAATTGAATAACATGAAATTGAAGAACAAACAATGCAACAGAAAAGAACAAAAACATACAATTCTGCTTTCAATGCTTATCGAAGGCTGGCTAGAGCAGAGAAACACAAATGTAATAAGAAGAATACATTCAAACATATAGAACGAGGTTTTAAATTTCGTTCCACTTAATATACGAGTAGTTAAGAATTAAGAATATTGTAACCTCAATAATAATCCAAGTTACGTATTTTAATTCGGAAAACTTGAAAGTTAAAATGATGATATTTAAAATTGATATTAAGAGGCACTAAGAATGCTGAAGATGGTGCGTAGCGGACCAGAAAATGCATTTCATTCTACTAGTGTCTTAATATATCTTTTTCACTGTATTCTTTATTAATTATTACATTAAAATGAATTAAAGCCTAAATAAATTTAAAAAAATTCATATTTACTGTAAAATTCAAAAAATTTTACACAAATTAGAATTTTTGTTCCTAAAAATTTCTTTTAAGAAATGAAACCTTAAAAATGTGCAAATTTTATTCCTTTATCACAAAGCTGGTAATACTATGAATAAAATACGCCATATATCATCAAAATTGTTGCACAAATCTTGATTTTATTCACAACATAGAAAAAAGTGTGTGCATAAATATAAGAATTTACTTTCATTGATTTTAGTTCATAATATTTAAGAATAACGTCTTAAATATTAAGATTTTTTTGCATTTTTTGAAATGAATCAAAAGTCAAGAACACTTAAAATAAATTGTTTAAATTTTCATTTATATTTTCAATTTTTAAAAATATGTTTGAAATTTTTTTCGGAAAATTTTAGGTTTTTAAAAATTTTTAGCTACATTATAGGAACAGAAGAGAAGCGCTTTTTATCAAAATGATGTGCTGCAGAATGCGAGCGAAATTATGAAAATTTCTAAACATTATTTTTTTACAGATTTTCCTTGGAATTCTGCCATTTTAAGGCATTTGTTGTTCTTATATTCATGTATAAATATTTTCATTTACCATTTTCAATCAAATCTAATAAAACTAATCCAAAGATTTAACAAAATTTTTGCAAAATTACTAAAATTTTCATTATGAATAATTTAATAACATCTATGAACAAAGTTTTATCTTTTATGAAAAAAGTTTGGGAAAAAAAGTCATGTTCGATTCATAATATTTATGAAAAAAATTTTCAAAACCAATGAATTTTTTTTCTGTGTAATTGAGTGAAAATACCCATGTACAACTAAAACTAAGTTGAGGTACACTGCACATTGGGGCAGAATCGAAATTCGTACAATGTTAAGTTTGGATGGGAGTCCCCTCAGGGGCGGAGCTAAGGGGGCTCAAAGTTAGGTAACTTTGACATAAAAAATTTTTAATCACTTGGCAAATTTTTGTTTCTCGTCCGATTTCAAATATTTTTATAGGCCCTGATAAGACCTATAAAAGACATGCTTACATGTCCTATTTATCTCTTATAATTTTCGAGTTATTTGCGTTTGAATTTTTAAGCACCATAATTTTGCATGTTCTTGGACCAGTTTTTTTCACATATATCCTAGTATTTCCGACCGATTTTATTAGTTTTTTTCCTTAACTAATTAACGAACAAAATTATCTATTGAATAAAAAAATATGAAGTCGATATCTTTACCGAGTCCAAAAATAAACGATTTTGAATTTGAAAATTGCAAAAAAGACGACTTTTTGTGTTTTTTTTTTTTTATAGCCGAAAAAGTATCTAATCTCTTTTTTATCTAAAACAAAATTTTCTTTAGCAACATATAATAATTTTGCACTTTTCTAAAAGGTAACTTCACATAGATGACTCTTAGATAAAAAACAGTCCCAATAACTCAATTGGTCATGGTACACACCCTCCCGAATTCGACCCATTTTATATGAAAGGTTTGATTTTAGACCATATTTTCTCAAATCCCAAAGTACATATCGACAAGCGGAATATATTTTAAGAATCTTCAATATGTTGTTAAAGGTTTTAAATTAAAATCTACGGGACTTCGGAAAAATGTGCATTCTATAGCCAAAAATGTAAAAAATCCCATTTTTGGGAATTTTCATTAGTTTTTTTGAGAATTCATTTGATTGAAATTTGGTTAACGTGCTTTTATTTATATTAATAAAATCCACATTTCCTGCAAATTTCATTAAGATATCTTTATAAACAAATATGTTATTACAATTAAAAAATTTGTATTTTCTCCAAAAACCCCGAATTGGGCCTTTTGTTTGGTTTATTTCTAAATAGCGAAAGAAATTTTAAAAATATGTATTCCAAATTAAGCTTATCCTTTAGCATATATAATTTCCGATCTTTTGCAAAAAGATTTAAGTCAATATCATGCCTCATTTCAGAAATATGGGCCTTTAAACTTTTATATTTCCAATTTATTGTATATATGACTATATTTTTAGAAATTTGTAACTTTTGCCTTTAGATTTGCGTGAATAATTACTTAGAAAATTATTAATATTTCTGTATATTTTTAATAACATCTATACACAAAATATTTTTATAAAAATAATTAATAAATATTTTTTTTATTTTTAATATGGTTGCCACATATCCCAAATTTAAGTAAATCTTTATCATTTTCTAAGCATTCATATAATTCTATTAATGAATTTAAAATAACAAAACAAACAAAAAATGTCTATTTTAACTTAATCAATAATTATTTTATTAGTTTACATTTATGGTGTTTACCTAAATTTATCTATAGGTGATGGTTAAACATTTATATGTTTATGATCTAGTGGCAATGTACAGGTATCCTTTCCGGTGATACCTAGCTGCAGCATTTATCTATTACTGATGGTTCAAAATCTATATTTTTGTGAGCTAGTGACAATGCTCAGGTAATATCCTTTCCGGCAACATATAATATCAATGAATTCGGTATAGGTACTCTTCCAAATTGACTCTTTCAGATATTTTACCTAATCAAAATTCACAGATGTTTATAAATGCGCAGCTGATTCTTATCAACATCATAACGAAGTTAATTACCATGGTGATTACATTGAAACATGAACAATTGTGTTGTGTTCTGTGGAGTTTATCTAAAAATGATCTTAATCGTTTAGAAGCTATAGTGTAATTCGTAAAAACTACATATCATGCCAAAGTCGACTTCGCTGGTAAATCTCAGACAGAGAGCTTTTTAAAGTTGTATGACGTAATAATGAAGTTCTTGAATCAGCGTACTAACACATTAAAAATTAAACATTCCGATTGGATGGATACTGATATAGAAATATCGGCGTGCAAAATATCAACTGGAGCACCCTTCAAAACATATGATGATTTAAGTACAAGATCTAAGAAGAAAAGACTGGCCCATAATCTTTCTATAATTTCGAATGAAGAAGTTTCTGATACATGCAAAGAAATGCTTAAAAAGGAGAAGCAACCTAAGAGTGCAATTAATATTGCTGAAATACTGCCAACTGCATCACCAAAACGTCTTAAACGGATTGCCAATTTTACAAGCAATTGCTTTAATGCTTGAACTGGACCTCAGCCGAAACAAATATCAAATTTTTAAGAAAAGCTCTGCTTGAAAAGGAACACTCAATTCTACCATCATACAAGGATATTCAAGAAAGAAAGCAAAATATTTTACCATCTATTTCGGTTACCGAAAAGGAAGCATGTGTAAGCTATCTTCTTTGCTTGAGAATACAGCTACCAGGACAGTTGCAGATTTTTCTGCAGATCAGTTGGAAAAAGTAAATAACAGCGACGTTGTATTAATGCTAGTGGAAGTAAGAAAATTGCGAATTATAAAAGCGTATTTGTAGCATCTTTGGTGCCATTAAGAATGCGATCTTATTCCTTAAATCAATCTTCATCAAAGTGTAAAAACTTATTTGAAGATATACGGCTTAACACCACTCCAGGCTCAAAACATTTTTGCAGACCTATTTGGTTCCAATACATAAGGGAGTCGAAGACAACAACAAAGGATTTAGTGGAATATATTAAAGATGAAATAAATGATTTACTACCTCTTTCAATAACCATAAATCAATACACATTCGATATATCCTTTCAACTTAGTCTAACAATGATTGATGGAAAGGTTAGTAATGCCATTACGGAAACATCTTCTTTTTGGAAATGCTCACTATGTGATGAGACGAAATCACAATTTTCGGATATTGGTAAAGCAAGGTGTATTAATGAAGAATTTCTGTCTTCGGAATATCTCCACGGTTCGTGGAGCATTTTCTGCATATAGCATATGATTTATAGTATAGAAGTGTGCCAGAAAATTTAACAAAACCAACCAGAAACAAGGATGATTTATAAACACTTAGAATATCTGAGAAAGATAAATCCAGGATAAATTCAGAGAAGAAACGGGATTAAACATTGGCAAACCTCTGCCGACTGGTGGTAGTACTAATGATGGAAACACAGAAAGAAGGTTTTTCGAAAATTTCGAAGCTACATCAAAAATAACTGGTATTAATAAAGAGCTACTTGAAAGGACTAACATACTATTAATTTCAATTAATAGTAAGCACAGAATTAACTATGCTCGAATTGGAGAATATGCAATAGAAAAATCTAAACTACTACTATATCCGTGGAAAGAAATGACACCAACAGTATATAAAGTATTGTGCCATGGCGAAATAATAATTGAACGAAATATTCTTCCACTTGGAAAGCTTACAGGAGAGGCTCAAGAAGCAAGAAACAGAGATTTTAAGCACGTTCAATTATTCAGCTCCAGGAAATGCTCCAAAACGCCACAAAATGAGGATATTTTTAATAGCCTATTTTTATTATCAGATCCTGTACTATAATCAATAAGAAAACGTTGGATTTATTATGAGCTTTATCAACTCAAAATACTGAAGACGTGAAGGACCTTTATTATATTTTAGATATGTATACAGATACAAGAGATAATTTTATAGAAAATAAGTAGTATAAGTTTAAAATATTGGAAAAATTGTCTACATAAATTTAATATAAATAAGTAATAAAAAATCGTATTAGAAATATAATATTGATTAAGGAAGATGATAAATGCCAAAAATAATAATATTGATTAAATTAAAATAGAAATTTTTTGTTTGTTTTGTTATTTTAAATTCATTAATAGAAATATATTAATGCTTAGAAAAGATTTACTTAAATTTGGGAAATCTGGCAACTCTTTTAAAAATAAAAAAATAGTTATTAATTATTTTTATAAAAATATTTTGTGTTTTATCATGGCCTACATCAATATATAAAAATATTTGAAATCGAACGAGAAATACAAATTTGGCAAGTGATTAAAAATTTTTTATGTCAGAGGTACCTAACTTTAAGCCCCCGTAGCTCCGCCCCTGAGAGTTTTGTTGTGCCCCCTTTACAAACTTTACATTGCATACTCCACTGCTATGTCTATACCAAATTTCATTAATATCCAACCAGTTTTATATAAATACTTTTAAATTTTATAAAAACCAGGTTTATGTAAATATTAAAAGTAATTTCCTTGAATTGATAAAGAAGAACATCGAAAAAATCAATTTTATATGACATCGTGAACATGACTTTCAACTCAGTGAATAGGTAACGAAAAAGAGAACATCTTCCAATGATGATAAATTCATTGGAAATGATCGGATTGGCACTACTTCTGGATCACAAGTTCACGATCTTATTGACTTTTTTGAATGTTCTTTTTTTGCTGGGACGTCAAGTTCCATTTAGTTCGCATACTTTTTTTAGGAGGACGAAAAAATTTATTATTGCCGGCCAGTCTAACGTTTGAGCGTCAGCTTATATTTTTTATTTTCCCAGCAAAAAAATTTATTAGTTCTACAACAGAACTAGTTCTGTAGAAATCTTACCCGGCCATTACCTATTCTATGGAACATTTCTAGAAGTAGTTCATTAATCAATGATTTTTGTCTGAAATTGTCACATTTGGAATTTGTCTATAGAAGTGTTAAGGAACGCCTCAAGAAACCATATTAAAATTAATGATTTTTGTTGATTTTAGTTTTTATTCTAATTTTATTTAATTATTTAATTTATTTATTTTATTTAGTTTAAACTGTTTTTTTATTTTGGAAATTGTTTGGATTTTTTTTGGGAACTAGCAGTTTGTTCATAGAAGTGATATAGAAGTTACATGGAACTAGTTCTTAAACAATAGCTTTCAAAAACTTTTAAAAGCAAATTTCCAGTTTTAATAAACTTAAATAATTACTTTATAGTGAAGTGTGGAAAGAATCTGAATTTTACGTGGCTCAGTTGTCTAAGAGAGTGGATTCAACTCTCAACTGAGGTAGTTAGGTTTTTATAAAACGTATTGATTACTTAACGCAATCTAAACTAACAAACACAATCAAATCTCAACAGCGCCAATACGTTTTTCTACGTTTTTTTCTTTTATTTAAAATTTTGCATCCAAAACAGCTGTTTTGGTACCCAATTGCTGGGTTTAGAATCGTAATACGATTCTATGAGTGCTACAACTGAGCGACACCTCTGAGGATGTTATTAAAAAATCTGAAATGGTTCTGTTTATACCAGTTCCAGAACTAATGATTTTAGAACAAGTACACAATTTTTTCTGTGTTATAATATTTTTTCGCTACTTAAATTTTATTGAAATATTAATTAAATTGAAAGATATATTTTAAATAAAATAATCTGAAGAAATTAATAAGTTTAGGCCCTTGAAGTAATCCTAAACAGCAATAATAAGCTGTAGAGGAAATTTCTTGAATGGATCTCATGAAAGCTGTGTTTAACTTAGAAACTCTGATAACTTGACGCAAATATCAATGATAAACGTAAAGTATTTTTCCGCCAAATTTTATCTGAAGTGCATATTCTGAAAATTAGTCTGTTATTTCTAATCGACTGGTTCGATATACATAAAAACGCACACACGGTTGCCAATATATTTTTTTCTTCATCTGATTTCAAAAATTTTTGATTTTCTAAATATCTCATTAAAAGGCTTGTGAGTGTTATTTATATTTTATAGTTATCGATTTATACGTATCTGAAAATTAAAATTTCATAATCTTACAAAACCCTGCTCCAGTTTTTCAATATTATGAACGCTTTTTCATCAAATTTACTTTAGTTAAATAACAAAATTATTCTGGTAATTGTAGAAAATCATTTACTTCTTCTTCGAGTCCAAAAATAATCAATTTATAATTTTAAAAATTAAATTTTTTTGTGGTTTGGGCCTTTAAATAAAAAAATACAATTATATAATTTTTTGTGTAAATCGGAGCAGTCGATTTGAGATAGATTTATCTCCAAAACATCTCATCAGTTACGTTAGTTATGTCAAAAATTGATAACAAGTTATTAAAAAATTAGGTATTGAAAATGTTTATTACTTACTCTTAAGACAATTTTATTTTAAAAATTTGAAGCCAATCCGAAAATCTATTGAACATTTGAGAGAAAAAATATATATTATTAAATTGTACGTAACGATAATTTTATATTTTTTGCTAAAATTTTGGTTTATAAATGTAAAGAAGATATTTAAGTGACAACATCAAAAAGGGTCAATTTGACCCAACCTGACTGTCTGTATTATAATTTTTGTCAAGTAAAGTAACTGTTATTAACTTGTTCTTTATTTCTTTTTTTTTTCAATTATTATTGATAATTGTAGCTACTAAACGGTAATTTCGTTTAAAAAAATTATTTTGTTTTCCGGAGGAAAGCAATGCACACTGGGGCAAGAAATGTGGTTTCGCAGCATTAACTAAATTGTATGTTCTTAAAGCAAGATATTGATATCGTTGAAAAGAAAAAGGATTTCAAAATCTCAAAAATGTTAAAAAAGTTATACGTCACATTTGGAAAACATAAATAAACAATAAAACAAGTAAGAAAGCTATAGTTGGTCAAGCCCGTCCACATGATATACCATTATGTATGTGGGTAAAAGTGATTTTCGGAGGAGTTCTCATAACTATAAAACTTGTTTGTTGTGAATATTTTCTTTATACTAATTTGATTATTTATTTATTTATTTACTTATTTAGTTTTTCTGTGGATATTTTCTTTACAGACAATTTAAAAAATAAAAATTATTAAATAAAATTTCATTAATTAAAAATACAAGCATATATTTCCATTAGAATAATTCAACATAGTCCTTCAGCTTTTTAAAGTTGGTAATTTAATGAAAGCAAGACGAGCTGAGTACGAAGGCAAATACAGTGGGTTAAAATGTAATCCTCGAAGACAAAACAACAGGAATTGTTTTTGTACCGATTCAATTGCGTTGGAATATGTTTGATAAATAGGATCCCAAATTATGGATCTATATTCCAAAATTAGACGAACAAGAGAAGTGTATAGTGTTTTTGCAATGTGGATCATTAAGATGTACTCCTGGCTGTATTTATAATACTTGTTAAGTGTGAGTTAAAATTTATTTTCAAGTCGAATAATATACCCATACCATATGTACTTGATAATCTCTCAAAAAATAATTAGCAGCATCGGTTGATTTTTTACAAAGAATAGTACTTTAAATTTCTTTAAATTAATTTCCATCAACTTTAAATTCAACCATCAATAAAACGAATCCAAGTCCCTTTGAAAATATTGGTGATGTAACATATAGTTAAAGCTTAAAAAAATGTGCATCGTCTGCATATAATAGAATATTCGAAAATTTTATTGCAGAACATTAATAAGTATTGAGAAAAGTACCGGTCCAAGGTAGCTATCTTGAGGTACCCCAGAAAATACTTTTATTATTTTAGAAATTGTGTTTTTAAAATGAACTGTTTGTGTCCTATCAGATAGATATGAATATATCCAGTTTATATTTAGATTTAAAAATCCCAAAAATAAATGATTTACTTTGTTAAATACTTTACTGAAATCAGTGTAGCTGATATCAGTTTGTTTACTTAGAAAAAAGCCACGATTTACAGCGCACGTGAATTGGACAAAGTTTATAGTGGTGGAACATCCTTTTTGAAATCCATGTCGATAAGGTGAAATTAAACATGAAACTTGGTAACATAAATGATCTGTTTTTAATTTTTAATTTTTCGAAAAGTTTTGGAATGATACTCAGCTTTGCAATACCTTTATAATTTTCAATTTTAGATTTATTGCCTGACTTGAATAAAGGAACTATGAATGATTCTTTTCAAATAATCGGCATGTACTCATGTTTGATTGACATATTGAATAAAAGTATTAGCCGGATGGCTAAAGCTTCAGCACGGTTAATTAAAATACCACTGGGAATTTTGTCAGGACCGTAATTGTAAGAAAACTAATTTTCTCAAAACACCTGAAATACTTTGAATGTCAAGGTATGGTAAGGCTATATCATCAAAGGCTAAGTTGGAGTAAGTCGTCGATAAAAAATCAGCAAATAAGTTAATCACTAGATTCCTATTGCTGAAATGCCATTGTAGAGGGGTACCCAATCGATCTTTTCTTTGAATTAATGAGTTTGTAGAATGACTTTGGATTTTGTTTCAAATTATATTTTATTTTATTTAAATAACGTGTATAGTATATTTTATTTAATCTTATGTATTTTGCACGAAAAAAAAATTTTGTAAAATTTATTCTTTCTATTTTTATACCCTACATCATCATAGGTGGTGGGGGTATTATGCGCTTGTTCTGATGTTTGTAACGCATAGAAAAAGTTATCCAACAACCACCTTGAAGTATACCAATTAACTCATAATCACTTTTTAAAAAAGTTGCTACCTTGAGGTACACCAGAAAGTACTTTTATTATTTTAGAAATTGTAAGTAGAAAAAAAATTGAAAAATTGTATGAGAATTAGTCCATAAATTACTATAGCTCCTATATAAACCCACTTCAAGGAATCGTCCTAAAGTGCATAAAATCATCTATATGCTAGTATCAATGCATTGTTCTGTATTTGTATATTTTATTTTACATGTAGGGTATCATATAGTCGGTCTTGACCGACTATATCTTTCTTTCTCGTTATACATTGAGAATTGTTTATTATTTCAAGGTTGTCCAGATAGTGATTTTGGTACTAATTAGGAATACACAAGTTTATGGACATTTTATATTTAAAAAAAAACATCAAATATAAATTGCAAAGATTCTAAAAAACTTAATGAACTGGAACAGTATTTTAGTTTTATTTTTAATAAGTATATTTAACATGTAATAATTAGTATGTTTGAATTAAAATACCTCTTCGTTTAAGGTTGGCAATGGTAAAACGTATTCAGATGTGATAGATATAATTAATTCAATAGCAGGATGACATTGGTCCTCAGGACGAGCGATAGGGGTAGATCGTTTAATATGCCAGTCTTCTTTATCGTTTACAAAAACGATATCCAGTATTTTACAATAATCATTTAATATGCCATTAATTTGAAATAGACTTATGTCATACAAAATGTTTAAAAATTCTTTCAAATGCTCCTTTAATTTTGTTTGAACGAAATATTTATCATCAGGCAAATACTTCCATGTTATTGATGGCATGTTAAACTCGCCCGTAATAATAAAATAATCATTTGCATTAGCAAAACTAGCAGCAGATTTAATAGCTTCAACAATTTTAATATAAATAAATGTGGAGAAGATGGAGGAATATGTGAACAAATTACTATTTATATAAGATTTATTTATGTTAGTGGACCATTTATGGAGGTTATGGTCACTTTTGAACCAATCCTAATAAAATTTTGCACTGAGCTGTCTGATTTCATAGGTAAAATATTATGTTGATACTAACATTTATATTGAATTTATGTACGTTAAAGTGGTTTTTACGATTTTACTAAAATATTGCACACTAATTTATGCTTATATAAAACTTATTTATGCCGAATTTCACTAAAATCGTGATACATTTACTGGGTTAAACCGAGTCCTAGGAGGACTCAGATGAATTTGGTTGAAATTATCATAAAAATGTTTTCCAGCAATATGTTTTTTCAAAATTATGATACCTAATTTTTTGAATATCGGCCCAAAATTAGCTTCCATATAATGTACCCTAATGAAAATCATTTTGCGGAAAATCATACGTGTGTAAATTTAATATAGATGCATGTATCGAGATCAAACTTAGCACCAAATTATATCAGCGAGCTGCACCGTAGGAAATAATAAAAAAAATTGTGTTGCAACTTTTAAGAGTGCAAATTAAATGCATCATTAATTTTTAACTGTTTTTAACATTACTAAATAATATAAAATTAAAATCCTTTGTCAAACAATTAACTTTAAAAATAATTTTGTATAGAAATATGTATGTATAAAAATTAAGTTAAAAATTATATATTTTTTGTAAAGCTAAGTTAGAATACTAGCTATATATAACCTGCATATACATATGTTTTATTCAACCTATGCCATATATAATTCGAAACTCTAAATTTACATAATGTTTTAGTTAAAAAATTATTCATTCTAAAATTAACTTTTATTGTTATCATATTAATAAACGGATTTTAAAAATATATGATTCTGTATTCTAAGATATGAGTAATTTATGATATAAACGAAATTTAACTAAATATGGTACCATATATATCCTGTATTTATGTAAAGCTGATGTTATATTCTAGTAGATAGTTAATATTTGGTGGCGCTCAAACATTTCATTAAATTGCACATCAAAGCAATAGGTTTGGGGCAAAGGTCTGCATATTGTTGGCTATTGAATGCGATATTTAGTTTTGCAAAATGCGAACTTTTAAAATTGAAATTTCTGCGAGAAATTCCAACTTTTTTTTTATACACTCAGTCTATAGAGTAACATAGAGAAAGCTACTTATAATAGAGAAAACTTATCGAAAAAAGCATAAAATTTTTTCAGCGAAGAATGCAACAAATTTACATATAAATGTTCTAATTTAAACTAGTTTATTTCCCATAAATATATGCAGCCTTACAACAAGAAAAATTTTAAATTTTATTTTTGTTAAAATCAATTTTATTTTAAAATAGAATTTTTGTTTTTTCCGTATAATAAGAAATGTTAAAAAAAACTATTTTAAAATATTTAAAAAGGTTTTTAAAACTCATACATTAAAAATTTTTTAAATATTTGCAATGAACAGAAATAACAAAAAGAAATTTCAAAAAATTATTAAAACAAAATATTCACAAGTTTTCAAAATAATAGAAAAAATAGGTTTTTTTTTTAAAGTTTAAAAAGAAATTTAAGAATTTAGTTTGAAAAATGTTTTGTGGTAAGAAATTTAAAATAGTCGGGTTTAGCTTTAGTGGTTAGGCTAACAGATTTAACTACAATGAACATACAAGATTCAAGGAAGAATACGTTATAAAATTTTTTATATGTATTTTTTATAAAATCTGAAAGATATGTTATTACTTTGGATTGATTTAGCACAAAAAGTTTTTTTAATTTTTAGTTTATTTACGCAAAATCTGATTATATAAATAAGTGTAAAAAGTATCATTTAGCTATAATTTTGTTAGATCTGTAATTAAAAGATGTATCATTGAGAAAAAAAAGTTCGGATCAATATGACCCAAACTGTAACTTTTAGATACCATACCGGCGCAGTGACGACAATCGCAACTTTTTTGTTAATAAATCTGTATCTCCTAAACTGCTTGTTGGATCGAATTAAACTATATAGAAATGTTGTAGATGAAGATCTATACTTTCAAAAAACATATCTTGTGATCATCCTGTAACAATATGAGATAAGCTAGAGGGTGTCAAAATTGACCACCACGAGTATGCAAAAGTTTCAAAAAAACGAAACTTCTACCAAAGAAGTTCGACTTCTAAGATTTTTATATTTTTGTAAAGTGCAAGACAATAAGAAAAATAACCCCATTCACCTAAATTATCTTTTACACTTAAAAAGATACTTACAATTGAATTTTGAATCTTTTATTTTTTTCTCAATTTTATTTCGTTTTTCGGAGGGAATATATTTGTAAAAATATTCTGCAAATTCTAATACATTCCGAAATATTATGCCGAATAATTCTTTCAATTATCTCAATTCATATAGGCGTGAAAAATATTAAAATTTACCACTCTCAAATTAGTATGAAAAATGGCTATTTAAAAAAAAATTCTTCTTCTTTCACTTTTTTCTCAAAGTTTAGTTAATAAAATATTTTTTTACATATTTCAAAAGACAAGGCTTAGTAAATGGAGAAATTATAAATTTATTATTATTTTATTATTATTTATATATTTATTTATTTTTTAATTCAAGTTTATTGATTAATAACAAAGTATCGCTTGAGTTTTTTTTAATCCATTAATGCTGTTAAACGAATGCAGAATTGCAGATTTTATGAAAAAAGTCAATTATTCAAAAGATTTTATTAAATTGCACCAAAAAAACATATTATTATCATATTTTTACCATGGTTTCTTATATATTACATAAAATTTATATCAGTCTTTCTGAAAAAATCGTTCAAAAAGATGCAGCAACCAATTTTTCAAATATAAATAATATTTGAATATTTAAGCTTAGTGATTATGAGTTTTAAAATAAAACAACAAATAATGATTATTTTTGACTTAAAGTTATTCTTATTCCTAATTCTTAGTGAAAAATTAGGTTTTCTTTATCATAAATTCGATTTAACACCAAAATTCACATTTTTTTTAAATCTTATGATTTTTCCTAAAAATCAAAATTTTCATAAAAATGCAAATTTTTCCCAAAAATCTAAAAAATTTTCTTAAAAATCTAAATTTTTACTAAAAATCAAAATTTTTGTTAAAAATCAAAATTTTTAATAAAAATTCAAATTTTTGAAAATATTTTACTAAAAATCTAAATTTTCATCAAAAATCAAAATTTTTACTAAAAATTAAAATCAAAATTTTTACTAAAAATCAGATTTTTTATTAAGACAATTTTTTTTTTTAAATCTGACTTTGTAAAAAACTTTAGTGAAAAATCTGATTTTTATAAGAAAATTGTGATTTTTATGAAAAATTTTAATATTCAGTAAAATTTTTGATTTGTAGAAAAAAATTAGATTTTTAGTCAAAATTTTAATTTTGGATAAAAATTTGGATTTCTACTGATGCTTGCACAAAATTAAAGAAATGAAAAGGAAATTGTTTTACTGAAAACCATTTTGTAACAATTTAAATTTATTTTGTGAGCAAAAAATAAAACACAAAATAATCACTATAAATTGAGCGAAGAAATAACAACAAAAAATAATCATTAAAAGCTGAGCAAAAAATAAAAATCAAAAATAATCATCAAAAGTTGAGCGAAATAATAAAAATTAAAAATAGTTATTAAAATTAATTTTTTTAATAAAAACCAAAAAATAAAAATCATTCCGGATTTCGATCAAACTTTTTCTGAGGATTACATATCTGTATTTAAAACTTTTATGCTGTCGTTCCTTGTATCTGATTTTTTTGTTTTTAATTTAAAATTTGATTTAAAGAAATTAAAAATCACAAAAAAAAAAAAATAATAATCTAAGCAAAACACATATGCTTTCTAAAACCTTATAAAATATTAAAAGGATATAAAAATAGACTTATTTACCAATTTTATAGCATGGTTATATATGTCATTTTAAAAAATATAATATAATAGCCTCGAAACTAACAATTCGTGTCAAAACTCACTAAATTTACTATTTTAACATATTTTATTGTGTATTTCCGTATGTGGGTATACGTAACATACAATTATATTGGCACATGTTGTTTATGTAACGAGATAATATTCATAATAATCGATTAAGTTTATTAAATATTGTTTATTTTTGAAAACTTGCCAAACATTGGTTTTTAAAGCTTTTTACATGATTTTAGAAGGTAATGATAGTAAAAATATAATTCTAAATTTTTTTTTTTTTTTGTGCAATTTAAAAAAGTCTTTCGAAAAGTTTACTTTTTTCATAAAATATTCAAACCTACATTCGTTTTTACCAGACGAGAAGCTGTTTTGTACGAAGACTATCTAAATTTATTTTGTACTTTTATTTATCGATAAACATGATTTTTTTTCTAAAATTAAGTATTTTCGACCAATGCTAGACGTAGGCTGCAAATCTAAATAAATTTCTTCATTAACCATTTATGAAGTCTTGTCTTTTTATATATGTAAAACAAAAAATATTTTATTAACAAAACTTTGCGAAAAAAGTGAAAAACAGTAATATATTTTTGTAAAAAAATAGCCATTATTCATACCAATTGAGATAATAGAAAAAGTATTCGGCATAATATTTCGGAATGTATTGGAAATTGCAGAATATTTTCTGCATAAGTATCTTTTCAACTGCAGGAGGTAACTTTGGTGAGTAAGCATTTTTTCTTTATCTCGCTAAGCACTTTACAGAAATATAAAACGTTTTGAAGTCAGATTTGAGTTGTAGAGTTGAGTCTTACTTGCTGGAGGTGGTCAAATATCACACCCTGTAGCTAATCTCGTATTATTACAGGGTGACTACTAGATAATTTTTCTGAAAGCCTAGGTCCTTCTCTACAACTTTCCCATATATTTCTATTCAATCCGACTACAAATTGTAATACAGATTTATAATCACAAATTTTGCGGTTGCCCACACTATTCGATGCTAGGTTAAATAACATACTACCTTAACATGATATTTTATTAAGTTAAATTTGCTCAATGTGTGTATATAGGTATTTACATACATATTTAAATGCAAAAGTGAGTATGTAGTTTTATCGTTTATCAGTGTTGCCAGTTTATCTTTTTAAGGCTAAATCTAGAATTTTTATTTTACTTTTAGCCTCAAAGTTTTTATTTTAGCTTCTAGCCTTTTTTGATTCTTAAAATTGCCTTAACTCATCACATGGATTTACTTAATCAGTTACTATAATATTTTTTAATAAGCTTCATCAACCATAGAAACCATTTACAAATTTAATTTAAAAAAATCTTATAACAGCGTAAATCACCCAAGAATATCGAAATTATTTATCCAAAAGAAATTATTATTCAGAAATGATAAATTACTAGGTCAGTTTTCATATAAAATATATTCCAAATTTTTATGGGAATTTTATGCTCAATTGTTGTATAATTTTGCTAACAACAGTTCTAATGTTATTTATAAACTTATTAAAATATATCTTTAAAAAGAAATCAAAAATTGATGAGAACAAAAAAAAAATAATATAATTTTTTTGGCATTTAGCCTTTCCTGACCTTTTCTAAAGTACAACTTGGATTCTTTTTTTTGACCTCCTGTCAACACTGTCGTTTATATTTAATATATGAGCAAATACAAAAACCAAAGCATGAATGCATATGGGGATTTCCTTTTTAAGTTTACCTTTATGAAAACGACATTAAACCTCAAATATATATATATATATATATTTCTTCTTTTTTATAATTCCTATTTTTAAAATAACTTTTGACGCAGTGTTGTTAATAACATTTGGTGGAGTAAAACAGCAAAATTTCAAGACTTGAAATGGTTTTATTTGGTACCAACAAGCACTCAAATTAAGAAAATCCAAAAAAAGTTTCTGAAGATAACAAGAAAGAAATTTTGATTGCTGTAAACGTCGATTTTAGCAAATGTGTCCAATTCCTCTAATATAAAATACAAACACTTGTAGAAATAGGCTGACTTTTGTTCAATCAATTTGTCGTTGACCAGTGTTGAATTATATTGTGGATAAGTGGTGATACAAAAATTTTAAAGATTTTAGTTTTTGCGGTTTTTCAATTAGAAAACTTGCGACGTTTCGACTATTTCAAATAATAGAATGGAGATTTATTGCTCTTATAATTACAAATCGTCTGAGTTACATCTCGTTAATGTGCCATCAGTTGCATCACTATAGGGGGTGCTCAAACTTGGGGAGAAAAAATGTAAGTGGCACTAAGAGGTGCTATTTTCGCAAGGCACTCTCATAGCGTAATTTCAATAAAGCTAAAATATCACGTGATCAAAAAAGTCCCCAAATTACACTTTAAAATCATTACGGCGCGATAAAATATTAGTTTGCAAAAATAATGTAACTCTTTAAAATCGAACTAAAATTGTTCATAATTATATTAGCATTTTAATACATTTTATGTGAAATTATATTTAAAATAAGTACATCTATTCCGTTTCAGTTAAGCGAAAAATAGGTTACAACAAAAAATTTCATAAAAAGTATTCATGGCCTAAGATGGCGATGTCTCTAATATTTCATAAATCGTCGGGGCACACCCAAGGTGCTAATTGAAGCTTATATGGGAATCAAGTGGCACTCAAAAATAATTATGCGTTTGAATTTTATGTAAATTTTAACATTTTTGGGTGTGTATTTTTGTCATTGAAAAATTTATTTTATAGTTATATAATTAATATATGCACCTTTATATTTATTAACATAATTTAAAGATTTTTTTGGTATTTAGACGTGAAAAATAGGAATTAAATGCAATTAAACAAATATCAGTAAACTTTGTATATTTTTTTTTACTCGATATTCGAAAGGTAGTTTAAATTAAAATTATGGTCTTGATTATGTTCACTATTATAAAACGTAATGATCCTCCTTTAATTTGTATTTTGTATACCTGTTGTATATGTGCATTTATTTTTGATATCGGACATAAAATCAAACTTTTGAATTTTTTTTCATTTTTTATTTTTAACTACATTCTTTGGTTGTCAGATATTAAAAATATATCAACGAATTATACAAAATTAAAAAAAAATAAAAAATAAAAAAATCTATGCATTTTTATTGATTTAATTTTCTTTAATGAAATGTTAAAAAAGTCACTACGATCGCTACTATCTTCGGTTGCATCAATCAAATAGTATCACTTTTAATTTTTATTTTGTTCATATTGATATAAGAATATAAATGTGTTAATTGTTTAAAATAGAATTTTGCAATTTTTTCTTTTAGTTTTTTGGTACCGCAAAGTGTGCGATTCAAAAAATTAAAGGAAATAATTATGGAATTTCGGAGCGGCTGCTCCAATTTCAATTAAGTTTCACTTAGTGATAGTAGAGACGCAGGTGAGCTTAGTTTTGAGCTTAGACTATATAGACCTACAGGGGCAGGTCCATAAGGTCCCAAAGTTGAACACCTCCGATATAAAATGTATAGTTTATCTCTTTTAGTTTAAAACATTTTAGTCTTCAGAGATTAAAGTTTTTACTTCTTGGTCTGCCCTATTGAAGTTTTTTGCTACAGCAGGTCCAAATCTCACTCTATTCTTTTTATTTTATTTTATTTTATTTTATTTCATTAACAACAAATAGCAAAATTGGGGAAAGAAAGAATTTTGAAAAATATTAACGGAGTCAAAAGTTATAGGCATTTAAATTTTCACATTGATAACAAGTAGATTTTTTCTATTTTTTGCCGAAAAAGTGGTCGTATCTTTTTCTGTTATGTAAAAAAATGTATGAGTAACATGCACAATATTTAAATTTTTTACATATTTCTGACAAAGACAACTTTATAGGAAATTGTGTGAAGGAATATATATTATTAATTAAGCGTCAGAAGTTGCAAGATCTCATTAAAAAATATATATTAATATAAATTTTATTGCATTACTCTAAATGAATAATACCCCAAAATTTCGACTCAATCCTTTTTCCATATATTTTTGCAAAATATCTTCAACAAATTTTCGATTTATATATATTTGAAAAATAATTTCTTTTCTCTCTGACGGATCTAATTAAAGGATATGAATTTAGCAAAAAGCTGAAAAAAAGAAAATCTTGAGGTTTATTAAAATATTTCTTGTTAAGGCAATACCAATAATATAAAAATGAAGCAAAATTAACTAAATTACTTGAAATTATTAAATTTTAATCCTCTAATTGCACACCCAAATAATACGATGTAGACGTTTCATATGCCAATGTTTAAGAAATTTTTCTTCTTTTCAAATATATATAAAAATTTTTATAACAGAAAATTTTGTTGAAGACTTTTTGCAAAAAGATATCGAAAAAGGATTGAGTCGTAATTTTGTATTATTATTAATTACTAATAATTAATTAATAATTTTTAATTATTAAGTTTTACTAATAAATTATTAGTTAATTATGCAATAACATTTTTATTAATATAAATATATATATTTTTTAATGAAATTTTACAGCTGTATAGAACTTTTGACACTTAATTCGAAACTAAAGATATTTTTTTAGATTAATAATTACATCAATTCTCAAAAAATTCCGAAAATGGGATATTTTTACCTTTTTTTTTGCATATTTTCTCAACCGATTATGGTGAGTAAAAATTTCTATCACTGAAAAATAAAAAAATTATTAAGCTATATAAAAAATATAGAAATAAAATTGGAAAATCATGAAAAAATAAAAATTTGAGAGACCCTGGTTCTCTCAGGATTAAAGTTTTTAAAATTTTTTTCCTTCACACTATTTTGTATAAAGCTATCTTTTAGAACAGTATAAATACTGTATATGTAACTAAAAAATTTTTTTATAACTGGAAAAGTAGTTAACTTTTTTGGTAAAAAAAATTACGAAATATCTATTTTTTTTTTTTCAAAATAAAAATTCAATTGCATATAACTTTTGATTCCGTTAGGATTTTTTCAAAAAACAATTTGGTTATTAGTTATTAATAAAATGAAAAAACAAAACTAAAAATTGGATGAAGTTTGGACCCGTTATAGCTAAAAAATTTTACCAAAGTAGGTCAAGAAGAAAAAATTTTAATTTTTGAAGCCCAATATCTCTTTTTTGTAGATGTCGATTAGCAAAATCTACTCATATAAATGAGTAGATCGGTTAAGGTAAAAGGAATCAGGAACATTTTTAATATTTTTAATACCCGAGATGTCCAACTTTGGGAACCTGTAGACCCTCTCCCAGTAGGTTTATATAGTCCAAGCTCGAAACTTAAACTTCCAGTACTATCACTTTGTGAAATTTTATTGAAATTCCATAATTATTTCCTTTTTTTTTTTTTTTTTTTTTTGAATCGCACACTGTGCGTCGTTCGAGGAAAGTTATTCCCACGAACAGATTTGTGTTTCATTACAGCCAGTTATTATTGGTAAAAAATAGCCATTAGAAATATAATACATTTTTTCGAATCCCAAAGGTAAACGAATTTGCAGAAATCCTCATATATGCATGTTGATTCTGCTGTATAAATAACACATACCGTTGAATACTCGTCCCCAATAGAAATACTCATTAATTCTTTTATATCCACACACGAATATACCCTGCCAACATTTTCTATCCAAATTTGAACTAAATAGTAATCTCAAGTTGTTTTTAATAGTCCAATATGATATCATTTTCTTATCCAAAAAGTGTCACCGTGGGGGACACTTCTTTAATGACACTATTTAGTGCACTCCTTGGGTGTCGAAATATTATTATTAAGAAGTGTAAATAAATACATCAAGAAGGTATCGAAATATAATCGCTTTTGTATAATAAACATGTTTTTAATGCAGTTGGAATATTTCCCGTGAATATTTTTAATTAAGCTTAATGCTTACCTTGTATTCAAGCAAACTATAATAACTCACTATAATTTTAAACTAAATTAATAATTCACTATAACTTTAAATTAAATATGAAATATTTAAAGGAAAAATTCTCTAATTAAAAATTAACAATTTTTTTATATTTATACATTTTTAATGTAACACTTAAATAACAACATTGATCTCTTTTATATAGTTATATATTAATGAGTGAAATTATGCCGTGCTTGTTCTTTTTCTTAGCTCTTGAATGTAAACAATCTCCAAAGTCAAGTTTATTAGATCAAAATTCGACATTAATATGTTTTGTTATTGCAAATTTGTGTACTTTCTACTTTTGAACATCCAGGAGTGTCAAATAAAGACACTTTTTAGTGGATGGATGAAAAAATTCTCTTCCAAATGCTAGCAGGGTAATTATGTATTAATGAACAAATGTACATACATACATGTGTATGTGAGATTACCAGAATGACTATAAATTTGTATAATATTAAATTTTGTATATAAATCTGTTTTTATCAGATTTTTTTTAGCATATATTGTTCCTTTTATATTTTTAGTCTCGCTTTAGGCATTTTATACTTTAAATGAAGCTTAAGTAAAAAAAAAACATTTTTTATGCAAAAGCTACAATTACTTAAATATGTTAAAATTGTGAGAGAGAGTAAGCGTGAGAAAAAGAATGTGTATTGTTATGCTAAAAATTTAGATAGCAGCGCAAATTCATGCGAATACTATGATTTAAAATAGCAAGTACTTGGTAGAGTGAACCTTAAGTAAGAGAAAAAAACTTTATGTTCAATAAACAGTTACTGCAAAGGTATGTTTTCTTTTTTGTTTAATCCAAAATGGAAAGAAAATCTTATCTTATAAGTAGTGTGTACTATAATCTTGCATAACTTAAAAACATATCTTGGCTACTCCGACAAAAATAGTTATGTGATTTTATTAGGTTTTCAGGAGAGCAGAAAAACTGTTTTATTTTGTAATTTGGCAAACTTCTTTGAAACTTGTACAATTAGTTGAAATTTTATTACAATTACTACAGATATTACATAAACAAAAATCGGAGTTATTAGATACAAGAGAGCAATAATAAAATCTTTTAAAAAGCTGGAACATTTTTAACAAAATTATTTTTTGATTTAGAATATATTTGACACATAACGGTTTTGGTTCGTAAAACTTTACTTTAAAAATTTAATAAGTTTCAAAGCAATAAGTTATTCGATGTGGATATGGATTCATAAGAATTAAATAATTGTTTCTTCCAACTGTTATATTTTCTCTAATGATGTCCTCAATATTAATAAGTGTAAAGCAGCAGAAATAACTTGAGGATAATATAAGGGTAATATAATCAGCTGAAACGTAAATTGTTGCATAATTTATTAAACAATTTATTAGTTTTTAAGTTAATAAATATTAATTAAAAATTAGTAGGTTTGAAGAATGTAAACTGTTAAATTTTTATTCCTCTATTTTGGGTTTTGCTTCCTACAAAGATACAATTTTACTTTGAGGAATTTTTTTATTTATTTTTTGTGGTAATAGTCTCCAGCAATGTTGCCAGTTTAGCCAAATCTATCCTTTTTATTTCGCTTTTGCCCTAAAAATTTTCGTTTTAGCTTCTAACTTTTTTGATTGTTTAAATTGTCACAAAAAGACAAAGAGGAAAATAATTTCTTATATGTTTTTACTTATTTTATTTTTACAGAATCATCCATTTAAGCATTTCTGTGTATCAATTTGCACAAAAAATCGAAATTATTTATATTTAACAAAAATTTTCACCGCGGCGCTTAATTCTTCAAATCAAATGTAACTTAACTCATTTTATGCGCTTACTTAATAAATTATTATAATTATTTTTAATAAACTCTATTAACCATAAAAACTATTTATGAATACATATATTTAAAAAAATTTTTATTAAAACGAAAAATCGCCCAAAAAATTTAAAATTATTAATAAAAAATGTATTAAATATGAATCAAAAATTACAAAAATTACTTAAAACATTGGGTAGGTAATTTTTCATATGAAATGTAACCCAAATTTGTAGGGGAATTTTGTGAGCGATTTTTCATTGGATCATTTTGAGTCAACTATAACATTCGACAAAAATACGCATGCAACCATTAATGTAGAAGACTAAGAACAAAAAGGTGTGAATAAATAAAGCGATCGAATATAATTAAGTGCTTATCATCTTTAAAATTTAATACCGATACCAATACTACTATTAACGTAGCCAAAGCGTTGATCATATCTGAAATTAGATATGTATTATTCCTATACAGCAATGCAACTAAGACTTCTCTAAAAAAAATTAAACTATTTTGAACTCGAATATTCGGTGTGCCCTGGGTGCACATCGAACAATTCCAATTAACAACATTATTTTTGAATCCAATATTTTTAATTTCGAAAATTTATACAAACTAGAATTGAGAAAATTAATAAAATCTATCATGACTTTTTATGATACACCTCTTAGAAAAATTATCGAAAATTACTTTAAATCAAAAAAAATAAAATATCGAAAAATCAATCGACACTACATAAAACTATTAAAAAATCATTAGAAAAGGACCTTCCGACTAAAATATTAAAAGATAATAGTCTTTCCGTACAGATTGTGTTGAACTATCTTTATATATATATATATATATATATATATATATATATATTTATCTTTATTCCAATACAAGTTATTCTTTCGAAAAATTACAGAAAAACACCAACAAAGAAACTTTATATTTACAGAGAGGTCTAGGAAAGAAAATGTTATATCTTTCGCAGTCCCTACTGAGGATAAAGTAGTATGACTTTCATATTACCTAATTATAGCTCAGTATTTTCTGCCAAAATAATAGCTATTTACTAAGCAATTAAATATATATGCCATATGTACTGATTCCTTATCCTCAATACACGCAATTGCTAATATAAGCTATCTTTATCTATATATAAGAATAACTTTTATGTAGTTAATATTAGAAGTTCCCTAGCTGAACACTTTCCAAAATTTGTAATTATTTGGATACCTGGTCACACATTAATAAAAGGAAACGAATTTGCAGATTATACGGCTAAACGTGCCTACAACTATCATTAATAAGAACAATTAATAGAAATTTTTCAAATATTAGCAAATATGTCAGGAATCAGATACTTGAATGTAACTCAACTATTTGGAATCTAACAAATAAATGGTGCAAATTGATAAATTCAAATAGAATCATACCAAAATTATTCATGATTAAATCATGAAGAAAACTAATCCCCCTATGTTTTATGCAACCATAATACTCCCCTTACTATTTCTCACATCCACACAGATTGTCAAAACTTTTATCATATAAACTTAGATACTTCGGAATCACCAAAACTCTTACATCACTCTCATCACCTAGTGAAAATTCTATTAAACGAATAACAATCTTTTTGAAAACTACCAAATTACATGATAAAATTTAATCAACATTGTTAATATAAATTAATTATAATAAATGTTAAAAATCTATTATAAACAATAACTTATCTACATACTTATATATTTTTTTAATATATTTTTTGCAAATATTCTAGCTTAAGACCTAGCTGCTATAGCTTATACATATTAAATATACACATTAATGTATCAACTAAATTTTTAAATAAATAAATAAATAAAAATCAAAAACTAATGAGAAAAAAAAATAATAATAAATAAAAATAAGCTTTTAAATTGAAAAATACTAACTTTTTTCTGGTCTTATTTTTTGGGTCATTTAGCATTTTAAGACATTTTTTTAAAGTCCAACTTAGCCTCTTCTTTCTCACCTTCTGGCAACACTGGTCTCCAGTGGTCTGGGTGTCGAACCCTGTACATTATTAGATTTTTTATTTAAAACTCCAGTAGAAATTTTATTGAATTGAAATTTGCGCAGTGTTACCATAGTTATTGTGGTTGACCTTTTTTTATTGTAATTAGATTAAATTTTGGTCCATTACTTTTAAACCAAATGAGTGTCAATTTATTAGCAATTAAAGCAGTAAAACTTTTTTAGCATTTTTTAAATTTTTAAAACGTTAAATTTTTGGGGCAAAAAGGAACATGGGTCTAAAAGTTTATGATTTAAGAAACACTTTCAATAGGCATTGTCTGAAATAAATTTTATTGAAATCGGAAATGTCAAATCCGGAAATGGACATCTTCTGACAATTTTGATATTGAATAACCCTTTTATAAAATCTGTAGTTACCTTGTTCTAGTTTAACGCAGTTATTGTCTAGTTCGAGATACTTTTTATATAAATGGTTTTATATTCTACCGGTCCTATATATACTATACACATCAGATATACCTAAGCTCAATGACTCATACATAAACTTTTGCTAATGATGCCGCTTTTGAAAGTTTAGTCCTTTAGTTGCATCAGAATAACTTCGGTCTTATATAAATGAGCTGGAAGGCAAATGGAAAATTGCGGTAAATACTATAAAATGTGTTCACATGACGTTCACTTTACGAAGGGGTAACTGTCCTCCTGTTCAAATAAACAACGTGGTAAAAGTGATCGAAAACGGCGCTTAATTCAGGGAAACGTGGATATGGATGGAAATATTAAATCTTAAAGTGGCGCAGCTTTGGTTCTGTAAAAGTTATTGACTTTGATCTTTTAGTATATAATTGAGAAATACGTCAGCTAGACAATAGAATTTACTTGAAAAAATTGGAGCTCACAATTTTTCTTATTTTTGAAATAAAAGTAAATTTTCTGTAATAAATTGTTATTTGGAAAAAGTATAAATATGTAAACTGTAATAAAATCTTTGTAAATTGTAAGAAAATCTTTTTTTAGTTAAGATATACTAATGAAATTTGCTATGATTTTTGACTTTATAATTTAAAATAAAAATATTTAAGATTTTGCTAAAAGGAATACCAAAATTCCTAAAAACCCGGCAAAATCACAAAAGTGGTATTTTTGTCAAATTTCTATGAAGGTCTTTAAAAAGAAATTTCTTAACTCTTTAGAACACAGCATACATGAAAAAGTGTTTTGTTTGAAGATCCATCCATGAGATTTTTTAATATGTAGGCTAAAATCAAAATTTTTTAATTTTGAATTAATTTTTGAAATTATCTCCGTGATGATACTTTTCAGAAAAGTATAAAATCATTATATGTTCTCAAGGAATGGTTTATTTTAGAGAAAGGAGTGTACACAATTTTCACCAAAAAAAAAAAAAAAAAACATTTTCAAATTCAAAATTGTTTATTTTTGAACTCAATAAAAATATCGACTTCAAATTTCCTTTATTCGACAGATCATTTTTTGTTCTTTAACTAGTTAGAAAAATGTAATAAAATCGGTTGGAAATGTTGGGTTATATATGGAAAAAAACTGGAGCGATATTTTTCAAAATTGAGATAGTTGAAATTTCAAATGCAAATAACTCGAAAATTATAAGAGATAAATAGTACATGCTAATGTTCTACGTCAGGGATATTCTATCATAGCTCCGCTCCAGAAATGCATGTATAAGGATCCTTCTTCCAAACTTAAAATTGTACAGTCCTCTACTACACCTATGAAATTTTATATAAATTCATTCAGCCGATTGGAAGTTACAGATTTATTTCTAAAAATGTTCTGTTCTGTCCCATTGTGTAATGATTGATAAAGTAATAAAGAAAAAAATTTTCACTTTTGACAACAAATTTAAAGAAAACTTGCAAAAAAATCCCAAAAACAGTTATGTGAAGTTTTACACATAACTCATTTTGTTGAAACATTTTATATATTTTGATGGGTATATTTAAGGCCAGTAAAGGTTCAAAATAATGCAATAAAAAAAATCAAAAATTGTCACGGAAATCATGTGCAACCTTATATGTTAATAAGGATATAAAGAAGCAAAATATAGAAAATATTTGCTTTTAATATCTCATATTTTTGTTTATTTATTTCTTTTTTCGCATTAAATGTTGCCTCCATTTTTGCAAATGGAAATTTAATGTTCTTAAACATTATTTTTATTTCAATAATATTATTAATATACAGAAAAACATTTAATTCAATATAACGTATGCTTACGAGTATTAAAATATTAATCATACTCCCTCGTGGCAATCTTAATGAAACATTTTGCAAATGTACATTAACAATACCAGACCTTTCAACGTTTAACATCATTCATATAATTTTAATTTACCATCATTTTTGCGGTAAATTATAAAACAATGAAGTAAAATATGTGTAAAATTTTAATTATTAACAAAAAGTTTACATTAGGTAACAACAACTTTTTGAGTCAAATAAGTTTTCGAGCTTGAAATTTGAAAGAGGGAATCAATCCTTTGTTTTGGAGTTCTAACGTATTTTAAGTTCAATAGTAGTCGTTCACATAAGGCATATATTTTTTTCTTGCTGAAATTCTGATTTCATGTGAGAGAAAGCGAGAATGAATATGAAAGGGTACAAACGTGCGTGTACTTCGAAATTCGTTTTGTTTCCCTTTTTTGTACTTCAAAACAAAAACGACTCAAGACAATTGAAGCAACAATTGCTGAAGTAAAATTTGTGTGTGTGAACGTAAAATAAAGTTTAAAAAAGAAAACAAAAATTGCTGTGTGTGAACTCATATATAACGTTTCTTTTTTAGTCCCCACTATATTTCAGGACTACATTGGAAATAAATCTGTAATTTCTAAACGGCTATTTGGATTTACCTAAAATTTTACGTCAACGTAACAGAGAAATGTATATTTGGAAGAGGAATATATAATGTAAGAAAATAGAAAACGCATATTGAAGAAGATCAGTTGAAGGACTAACAACAAAACGTGTGCATATATTTTTGGATCCATATACTAATTTTTTGTTTCAAAAAAATAGTTTATATAAATATTCGTATAAATAAATTCTAATGAATAGTAAATGTACATTTATGTTATATCAGACATACATATTTAGGAACTAACAAGTATCTATCAATAATTAATGTTCATGCAGAAAATGTTAATTTATGTGCAAACTCCTTGATGGCACAAACTGCAGAGAACTATAGCAACTATTAAACGTGTAGAAATTTATAAGCATTTTTTCATATTTCTCTCGCTAATGTTAAAAATTTATAATTATTAATATAAATGTATAGACATCTTTAGTTATTTTAAAAATTATTTCCTTAGCAAATATAAAAAATTTAAAAAATCAACTAATAGACGACAATGTCTAGTAGTTGTTCTTCGAAAATTTAAAGACGCTGTTCTACAAAAAACACCATAAATAAATAAACACAAATGAACAAACCTGACCACAATTGATTTTTAAATATAGGTAAATATTATTTTTTTTTTTTTTCAATTATTATTATTTATATTGAAAAAGGAGAATCCAAAATAATTTAAAAAGTTTTATCGTAAAACATTCGTCTAAATTAATAACATATAGGGAAAAGAAATCACAGATTTCATTTTCCGAAAATTTGTAAGTTAAATAGATGATACTTACAGAGAACACCACGGTAGGACGCTGAAGAGTACTAATGACGGTCGTGACTCACTAGAAAATGTATTCCATTTCGTTGAGTTTGCAATGTATTCTTCTACAATTATTCTATGAACTTAAACCTGAATGCAAAAATTAGAAAATACCCTATAAAAAGTTCAACAAAAATTACAAACTAATTAACCTTCATACTGGGCACGATGTAAACTTGTTACTTGACTCCCCTGCTAGGTATTGCTAAAAATAGAAACAAACAGAAGGGACAAAACAAATAACAACATTGTTTCATTTCTACTTAATAAGTGGCTACGGAATAACAATTATACACTGCTTTATTTGCTAGCTAATTGCTATCTTTAAGCATATAAACAATAATAATTGAAAAATGAGAATACAAAATAATTGTAAAACGCTTTATCGTAAACCATTCATCTAACTTAATAACATATAGGGAAAAGAAATAACAGATTTCATTTTCCGAAAATTTGTGAGTTAAATAGATGATACTTACAGAAAACACCACGGTAGGACGCTGAAGAGTACTAATGCCGGTCGTGACTCACTAGAAAATATATTCCATTTCGTTGAGTGTCCAATAAAACTTTTGCAATGTATTCTTCTACAATTATTCTATGAACTTAAACCCGAATGCAAAAATTCGAAAAAACTCTATAAAAAATTCAACAAAAATTACAAACTAATTAACTTTCATACTGGACACTATGTAAACTTGTTACTTGACTCCTCTGCTAGATATTTGTAAAAATAGAAACAAACAGAAGGGACAAAATAAATAACAACAATGTTTCATTTCTACTTAATAAGTGGCTACGCAATAACAATTATACAATGTTTATTTGCCAGCTAATTGCTATCTTTAAGCATATAAACAATAATAATTGAAAAAGCAGAATACAAAATAATTGTTAAACGCTTTATCGTAAACCATTCGTCTATCTTAATAACATATAGGGAATATACATTAATAGCTCTAAAAGGTGCCTTTTTCGCGAAGCATACTCACAGCGTAATTTAAATGAAGCTAAAATATCGTGTGATCACAAAATGATTTCATATTAGATTTTAAAATCGTTATGGCCCGATAAAATATTAATTTGCAAAAATGTTATAACCCTTTAAAATTGATATAAAATTTAGCACACTTTATAATAACATTTTTTTTTTTTAATTTTATGTGAAATTATATTTATAAAAAAAGTATTCATGACCTGAGATAGAGATGTCTTCAGTATTTCATAAATCGTCGATGCACACCAAAGGTGCTAATTGAAATCGGTGCAAGGGTATACCAATCTCTAGCTTATAGCGGAATCAAGTGACAGTCAAAAATAATTAAACCTTTCAATTTAGTGCAACTTTTAACATTTTTTGGTGTGTTTTTGTCATTTAAAAATTTGTTTTATAGTTATAAATTAATATTTGCTACCTTTTATTTATTAACATCATTTGAAGAATTTTTTTGAGGTCAGTTGTGAAAAATACATCAGCGAATTAAATGTAGTTAAAAAACTAAAAATGTATGGACACTTTGTTTTTTCTTGATATTCTAAAGGGAGATTTAAACAGATATATGATCGCGATTATGTCTTCTTTAATTCGCATTTTGTATACTTTTGAGTAGGATACATATGTGCTTTTATTTTTGATATCGGGTTTAAAATTGAAATTTTACAATTTTTTAAATTTCTGATTTTTAACTACCATAACATAAATGGTCATACCCATATTAATGGTCTTACTCATTAATATTAATGTAAGAAATTTGGAAATTGTCTATATCAACTATATCAACAAACTTTATAAAACCAAAAGTCGAGAAAATCTATGCTATGCTACTTTAAAAAATCAATATGACCGTGATTATCTCGGTGTCATGAACTATATCACACAACTTTTAATTTATATTTTAGTCATATTAATGTAGGTTACAAGTGTATGGTAATTTTTTGAATATTGCTGAAAATAGAATTTTGGCAATTTTTTATAATTTAAATTTTTTTTTTAACCCCAAAAGTAAACGAGTTTGAAGAAATACCCACATAATAACGGATTATTTAAAAATATTTTTTTATTAGTTGAATAAAATAATACAATTATATATAAACGTAATTTTTCTACCGAGGGTGAAAAGGTATTTTAAAATTAACAAAATTTTATCAAATTGTATAAAATTTAATAATTGAAATGAATAAGCATACTTCAATTTGAAGGAAAAATAATGCAATTTGAATAAATTGTTTATTTAATTCAAGAAAGATATAGAATAATTAAACAAAATAGTGTAGTATAATTGAAAAAACATTTCTCAATATGAAGAAAAATTTTAGTTAATTTGAATAATATTCTATTTAAGTTTACAAAAAAAAACTGTCAAATTAACTACCTTTTAATTAAATAATCAATTAGTCATATTGGCGATTTTTTCGGCTATTTGAATGATTTACCAAAAATTAGCAAAATTTTTATTGAATTGACCAATACTTTTGTTGGTTGATATTTAACCTATTTTTCCTGAATTCTTTTTAAATTATCTACTATTCTGTTCTGGTTGATATAGTTGTAGGTACCATAATCTAAGAGTAACATATTGTGTTTGGCACATATGATCACAGCTAAAAATAGAAATTATTATAAATAAATATTATGATTCTATCTTGTCATATTGTGTGCGAATATATGGTTTATTTTTTCACAATATGATTCTAGTTGTACATATAATAAAAACAATATTACTACACCATTATCTCACTCTATCAGATTATGATTTGATGTTATTATATTATTATTCTATATTGTTAAATTATTATACTACATTGTCATATTATGATTCTATTAATAATGTAATGTCCTTCTTCATATTATAATATTATCAGTCCATTTTATCACATTTTATCATATAGTTATATATATTTTTTTAACTTTAATTAGTTCAGAAAAAAAAATTTTTTGCGCAACCAAATTTCAAAATTTCCTGAAGAAATAAAAAATATACATATTTTGTTATACTAAAATTATGCATTAATTTAAAGACATGTATTTCTGTGGTATTATTTCGTGTGTCACTTGAATAAGGAATTCTTTTAATATTAATCAGGAAGGCTATGATTTGAATTTCTTTCAATATAAACGGCTAGAGAATTTTTAACTTGATAGTTTTTAAATAGTTTTCATTCAAAATGGGACGTGGTAAGGCTTTTAATAATTCTGAAAAAGAAAAAATTCTAATTTTCAAATCTCAGGGTCAGAATCCGGTCCAAATAGCCAAAAACATTAATAGAGGAAAGACAGTTGTGTACAATTATTTAAATAATGTGAAAAGATATGGAAAAAATATAAAAGGGCGGAAGAAAATGGCAACAACTCCAAAAGAAAGACGAAAAATTGCATCAAATTCTGCCATGTCGGTATCAAAAATACGTGAAAAAAGTAGAGCCAATGCCAGTCTAAGAACAGTGCACCGTATTTTCAAGTCGTGCCCATATATAGTCCGACGAAAACTGCAAAAAAAAACCACCACTTAATGCAAAACGCAAATCACAACGTCTATAGTTTGCCAAAAATACAATGACATGGTCCGACAAATGGTATAAAGTTATATTTTCCAATCAAAAAATAAAAGGTTTAATATTGATAATCCCGACAGGTATAACTATTACTTCCATGACCTAAATAAGGAGGAATTATTGTTGAGCCGCAGACACAGCCGAGAGGGCGGAATAATTGTATAGGGTGCCATTTCGTATCATGGTATCATAGAAATTGTTTTTGTACCGAACAAAATGACTTCAACGACTTAAAAAAACATTCTGTAGGAAGCATTTCCAAAATTTAATGATTTCTTTGGACCTATACTTTGGACGTACCAACACAATAACGCTCCGATTCATACCACCAGGTCAGTAATACAATGGATTAATCAACAAGGTGTTCAACTTTTGGATTGGCCCCATATCCACCAGACCTGAATCCACTGGAAAATGTCAGGGGTTGGCTTGCAAGAAAAGTTTATGAAGGAGGAAAACAATTTGAGAGGATAGAATCTTTAAAGGATGCAATAACGGAAGCATGGATTTCAATTTCGCTAAATTACTTAGAGTCATTATATAAACGATGACAAATCACATTTTTGAGGTTATTTCTAAAAATGGTGGCAGTACTCATTACTAATTGAATGCTAGAGGATAATAACTTTCATTTTCATAACCTAAAATTTAAAAATAAATTATATTTTGCTTAATTTTAAAATATTCCTTATTCAAGTGACACGAAATAGTATGACAGAAGTACATGTCTTTAAATAAATGCATAATTTTGTTATAACAAAATATGTTTATTTTTTATTTCTTCAGGAAACTAAAGCCAACACTTTGAAATTATATATATATTAGTTATTTGTTTCACTTAAGGTAAGTTTCTGATGACAACATCTCTGTTCCATAGAAATATTTTTGTTTTAATTGGGAAATTCAATCAGCTTAATTTTTCTTTCAGACCAGGAAAAAAATTCAAATTCAATTTTTTCGTGATCAAGGCTGTTCTAACAGAGAAATTTTACGAAAAATTAACCTTTCTTAAGAAAGGGCAGAAATACGGAGTGCGGAAGCCAACAAAAAGTAACCAAAAATTAACCAAAAGGCAAATTAATAAAACAAGAGAAAAAGCCACCAACAATAAATTAAATGAACTTGACCATCCTGTCAACTCCGAACATGTTGCACAAATTTTTCATACAAATGGTAACATTAAATGGAAGAAACCGAAATATAGGGCAATATTATAACAGCATCATAAGAAAAATCGTTTAAAATTTGCGCGCAAATATATGAAATGGGCGGATGAGTGGAATAAAATAATCTTTTCTGATAAAAGGAAATTCAATTGGGACGGTCCCGATTTACATTCTTTCAATAGGCAAGATTTGAGGTCGAACGAAATTGGTATGTCGAAACGCAACTTCGGTGGAGGCAGTGTGCAGCTTTTTCTGCTGCAGGAATATCTACGTTATGTTTTGTTCTAACTGGAAGATGCTCTTCTCTCATTTATGGATAAAAGAGTGGATGAAGTTTGCATATTCCAACAGGATAACGCTGCAGTCCATATCTCGAACTAATCTAAATCGTGTCTTAATGAACATAGTATTCCACTATTGGACAGGCCGGCTTGCAGTCCGGATTTACGCAAAAAATGCACAGAATGAAACCATAATGGCAATAAGGGAGTTAAAACTAAAAATGAAGCAAACCAGGGAAGAAATTGACAGTTCAAAAATTAGTCGAATCAAAGTCAGACCGAATTTTCGAAGTTATCCAAATACAGGTTCATCAACACTTCATTATATTAAGTGCGTATATAGGAAAATGCCATACAAAATAGCTTTAAACTACTAAAATTACAATGACCAAGAAATTTTATGTATATTTTAAGTTTTTTGTTATTAATTTTTTAAGTGACATCAATATAAAAAAATTAATTTGTAGCACCTTAATTATTATTTAGCCTCATAATTGGTAAGTTGATTAATCAAACCTTGTCTATTTATATTTATTCATATAAAACCTAAATCAGAAGTACATTGAGGTTTGAAAACAAGCATTTAAAACAAAATGTATTTAAAACAAACAAGTACTGAGTTTTTCCACAAAATATATGAAAAGATAAGTAGAAATATTTTTTTTTTTTAACATGGAAATAACATTAAAATGGTTCAAAAGCAGAGTATGGTTTAAAATAAAGACTGCAAATATTTATTAGTTGTATTAGTAATGATACTTTTCATAGTAATAAAATTTTGTTTCTGGTAAAAACGTTTATGAATATATAACTTTTTCAATCAACCATATTAACATTTTTATTGAGTGTAAACATTAAATGAAAAAATTTAAACAAAATAATTGTTACATGAACACAAAATTATTAAATTTCAAGAAAATGTCTCATTGTTCATTTTCTTGAAATTTAATATTGTTGTAGTGGAAATGCTAATATCATGCGTGTTATTTGATTTAAAACACCCAAAAAAATCAGATTGATAATGAATTTGGTAAGTGTACATATTTGGGATCATGTTTAGATGATAAGTAAAACTATTTTTTAAATTCAGAATTTCAAAATATCATGTGGCCTAGGGGTAGGAAATCAGAGATGGGAGTTTTAAAGTGTTCGTATGGGTTCAAAAAGAGGTATATATTCGCCGGTTCCTTAACCTGACATTTCAAAATTTTATTATTTGTTTGAAGATAGCCTTGTATAGTTCGGCTGTGAAAATTCTTGTGTTGCGATTTTATAAAACTTTTTCAATTTAAAACACCATCTCTAATTGCTTTTTTCAGTTATTTTATTTAAGATAAATATTCCACATATATTTCTTAATTAGTGAATATTGAAGTTCATTGAATTGGATTTGCAATTAAGTCTTAATTAATAATAAGATACATACTTTAGGATTTATTTTTGCATGAATTTGTTTTTATATATTTATTGATATACATTTGGTATTATTCTATTTGTCAAATGAAACAACTGTCAGAAAAAACAACTCCGTTTTATATTTTCATTAATATTACCACTCCGTTTTCCATTACTAAGATCAATATTATAATTAATATTCTTGCTAATTATCCGCTGTGTTGCCATTCAATTACATATTACTGGTTTTAAGCCTAGATATTATTTCTATTGCTGTATGTCCTTAATAAAGTTTGAGATGGATTGTATGAATAAAAATTGAGGTATTTCCGGAGAAGAACGTATGGTTTCCCGTAGATTGTGTTTGGGAAATTATCACTTAAAATGTAGTGGTCTCAAAGCTCGTAACTTGTCCAAATTGCTGAGTAATTGGCATTAAATTTTACAATTTTTTCAAAAGCTATAAAGCTGATATAATGCTGATGGAATTAAAAAATACTTTTCTTCTCTACAAGAAAAACTAAATAAATATGGTGAACTTTTTTCTAAATGCACAAATTTAGATAGTTTTGCTGCATCGCCGAGACCAAAACATAAAAGAACTGTTAAGTACTCATCAATGCCCTCTTGTAATCCAAAAAATATAGGGGTTATTACTGCTAATGATTCTATCCCGTTACCAACCACAAATCCAAGTAATAGTCCTGCTCCTGTTGTAACTCCCAATTCGAATAATTTTATTCCACCTCACCATGCTTCAAATTAAAACGAACCTTAGCATCGAAGATTATAATAAAGCTTCATTAAGATATTTGTCCCAGAAAGTATTTTTGATCGTCTTGTTAATCCACAATTTTGGCAAAAAAATACAATTGTTCGATAATTTATTTATCGTGATGATAATAACATAATTCTTCCAAGGGGTTCTGATACAAATCCAAGAAACTTATCTAATAAAAAAAACCGTTAAATATTAATATTTGTCCAAAAAAGTATAACAACTCCTCAACTATCTCCATCGCGTACCAGAATACTAGAGGTATGAACACAACGTTAAAATCCCTTCATTTAGAGAGCTTTGATATTGAGCATAATATCATTGTACTCACTGAAACGTGCCTTCGAAATAACTCTGATAAAGAAATTATTAGCTCTGAAATAATGTGTAGTAAATGTCATAAAGAGGGTGGAGGAATTTTGATTTCTGTCTCAACTCTCTTTCCTTCGGAAGAAATAATTCTTAGCAATAATCAAAATATTGAATTTATCGTCGTATGTGCTTTTTACAACAAATTTTACAACTTGCCTTATATTCCTCGTGACCTCAGAATAGTTCTTGATGATCTTAATATTCCAAACATTAATCATTATTAACACCTGAAAAGGCTTATCACCACACACTTGAAATAAGCATATACGTCGAAACAAAACTAAAATTACAATCCAATATAAATGATGAATGAAATTTCAGCAAAGTTGATTTTTCTAAATTAAATTACCCACTTTGTTCTGAAAAATGATAGTATTGACATCATTTTGATTAAATTCCGTGATGGCTTATTTAAATATTTTAAGAAATCAATTCTAATGATGAGAAAAACAATTGCACATGGACTGCCTTGAAAGCAGCTCAATAGCTTGAAATTTTTGGAAAGCAAATATTACAGAAAATACAAAATTTCCGGTTTATTTATTGATAATATGAGATATTCCATATCAAGATCACTTTACAATTCAGAAAGTATCCCATGTTACAATAATTATCTTTTTAAGGCCAAAAAAAATATTAAAAATAATCCAAAATATTTTTACCAATTTTCAAGTACTAAACGTAGAGTCTCTGGATATCTGCCCATGATAGAATTTGGAGATAAAAAATCCTCAAACGATGCAGATATTTGCGATATGTTTTCTGCTGTCTTCTCATCCGCCCATTCTAATATCTAATTCCATATCCAATTCCCTCTTATAAAATGTGTACATTCTCTCATATCTCCAATAATATATTTATTCAACATATCAATATTTATTGGTTAGTTTCCTGAAGTTTCGAAAAAATCTTATATTATGCCTTTGTTTAAATCCGGACATAGATCTAACATTTCCAACTATAGAGGTATTGTTAAATTAAGTGTTATTCCAAAACTTTTCGAAAAGATAGTTACTGAAATCCTTTTGCATCAAGCTGTATGTTATCTTTCGCCATTTCAGCATGGATTTAGAAAAGGATGTTTCACTACTAATAACCTTTTCGAGTTCACAACCTCAGTTATAACTGCAATTGATTGCGGTTTACAGACAGATACGATATAAGATCACGATCTTATATTCTCCAAATTGGATAAACTGGGATTTCCTCCTGTTTTCTTTAAATGGATTCCTAAATATCATAAAAATATATACCAATGTGTATTATTTAGAGAATGTGCATCAAAAACCATTCCTGCTTTATCAGATGTTCCGCAAGGTAGTCATTTCGGCCCCTTATTACTCCTAATATTCACAAAATATTTATCAGCTTGCTTTAAGAATTATAGAATATTAATATATGCTGATGATATAAAGCTGTTCCATAGCTTAAACTCTTCCTATCAATGTTTCTTACTCCAATCAGATCTTGACAATCCTTATGATTGGTGTATGATGAATCTAATGGATCTGAATTTAAGAAAGTGTAAACACACGATGTTCTACAATAGAAGTCCAGTACTCTATAGATACAAATAAATAAATACCAACTTGATCTAGTCGAAGAATTTCTTGATCTGGGTATGTGACTTAATTGTAAACTATCCTTTAATTCCCAACTTTCGCAAATTGTTAATAAGGCAAAAGGAGTTCTAGGTTTCCTCAAGCGTCCATTTTTCTCGTAAGACTAATCCTGAAATATGCTTCCGTAGTCTGGGATCCTCAGTACAAAGTTCATATAAAAAAATTGAATCGGTCCAGGAAAAATTTCTCTTATTTTGTCTTCGTAATCTTCCATGGAATCCTAATATTAATTTACCATCATATGAAAGTCGATTAAAGCTTATTGATCTCCCTACTCTTTAAAGTAAGAGAAAATATATGAATATTTCATGTGTAATTAATTTAGTAAACGGTTCAATTAATTCTGAGTTCCTGCTTCGTAAGATCAAATTCGTAATCCCAAATCGTCCAACTAGAAATTATAATGCTTTAAAAATCCAAAAAAAATTCAACAGTTTTTATCCATATATTGATAAAAAAAATAGAAATTGACAAGTAGTACGAGGGATACGAACTAAGGCTTAACAATTTGTAGTCTAGAGCACTTCCCCTAAACTATTCAATCTCAAAACTTTCCAGTAGAAAAAAAAATGTATATATTATTGTATGTGAAATAGAAAATATTATAAAATTTGAGCAAATAAAATTGAAAAAATTTTTGAGGCTGTTCTAGAAATCGTTTGTAAATCCGAAATTCCAAAACGGATATTTTTTAATTTCAATACCAAGATTTTGGGGACTACGTGTTACATATGTACTGAAAGAGAAATTTCAAGAAATCCATTTGAACATACAGACGGGCAGACAAACATATACTCTCAAAAGTTATTTGTGATCATAATAGTCACGAATATTTTTCAATTGGAGGCCCTGGATATATTTTTAAAGACTTTAGTATAAAATGACAAACTTATATATACCCTTCGCTTTATGTGAAGGGTATAATTAAAAACTAGTTTATTTTCAATATTTTTTTTTTCTTTCATTAAAAAATATTTCTTTATTGACCAAAAATATACATACGTACAATTTAATTTATCAATACTGCAAAAAGATTTCATTACGGTAAATTTAAAAATTTTTATTGAATCAACGACTTTAGTATTCAAATATGAAAATTATTTTTTCTTGTGAAGTAGCTAATGCAATATTTAAATGCAGGAGCTTACCTTTTAATTTTGTGAATTTTCGCTTTATATAAATATTTTAAGTACTTCTACAATATGAAATTGTGTACCGAAAATTCCATGAAAAAACCTGATGAATTTCAAATTCTATAAAAATTTATATGCACAAACTCCATTAAGCCATTTATTAATTTCTGTTTTCAGTTTCGCGAAATTGCGAAAGCTCGCGATTTTAATTCACTTTTTTAGTTTCTCGAAATCCTAAAAAATTTCTAAAGTATTTAACTTTAAATAGCAATATCTCTGGGTGTTTTGAATTTTGCTTATGTCGACATTAATACGAACATTTCAAAAATAGTAAGATTTTTGAAAAACACATTTTAATGCAATTGCATTTTTTAGATGCATTTTTGGTTAAATATGCTATTGAAAATTTTTGATTGTTTATCATATTTGAAAAGTATGAAATCTTTACATTAAAATAAAAATCTAATTTTTTTTTTTTTTTTTTTTTTTTGGATGCACAAATCTACTATACGTATATAATATAACTTTGAAAAAAATCTATATTTTTCTTATAAAAGTCAAAAATTTGTTTAAATTTCTATAAAAGTTAACAACATATAGAAAGTATGCAATTTTAAATGTTCATATTTCTTGAAGTTATTGACGGATTTATATAATTTTAAAAGCAAATAAAAGGCGACTATCTACTTTTTGAGTAGTTCAGTCAGTATTTCAAAAATATCTCTTTCGTTAAAAAATATTTGCAAAAAAAATGCAATTTAGGGATATATTTTTGACAATTGCGAATTATTTGAATTTTAATTTTTCTTTAAGTGTATTTAAAATTGTTTTGTTTACTATAAATTCTAATATTAAATTATTAAGTACATAAAGATTTACTATTTTTAATATATTTTTAAAAAGTAACACTAAATACTTTTTAAATAAAATATGTAATTCTATACAAAAATATTTTTTTCATTTGTGAAAAATTCTTATTGAAGCTAATGTAATCACATTTCAGACGCCGTTTAGATCGTTGAGTTCCAGAAAGTCTTCCCAGAAATATTGTTACTTAAAGTTATATACTTTAGAGATTTTTTCAATTTTTTGGAAAGTGAAAAGGCAAAATAAAAAGCGAGTTTTCTAAATTTCTCGAAAATGAAAATTTTATGAAAATCGAAAGACACTAGGTAAATTTTTGGGCGTTCTTTCATGAAATTATTAATACATATTTTTGTAATCAAATTAATTTTCTAAACCGCTACAGCAGAAAGAACAAAGATTTTTGGAAAAATAATTTCATCTGATGAACGTATTTAATTTGTGTGAAATGTATGTATAAAAACCAAAATCAAAAATAAATTTATCTAGTTGTTATTAATAAGTTAAAATCGGCCAATGAATTATTTAGCTGGTACTTTACAAATAGTCTCAAATTATTATTGTTTTAGAGTAGTGAGTGTTTTAATAAAGTTTAATTAATAGGATTAACCAAATTTTAGTCTCTAATTTCGGCAAGTTCACAACCGAGCTTTTCACTAAAAGTCTTTCAAAATCTCCTAAGTGTCTTATAAGTGCTTATACGTATCCATGCTTCCATATAAATATTCATATATTTTAACCTTGACCCCATTTAACATACTGTTACGTTTTATTTATTTATTTATTTTCTTAATTAAATTGTCTATTTTAGTCTTAATTAAAAATACGTATATATAAAATGTTTAATTAATTTAAAACACATTTCAAGATTTCAATTTTTTTACTTAGTCAGGGCAAACTTATTCTCATATTTTAATTATCACATTTCTAAATATTATCCAGTGCAGACTAAATGTTCATTTAAAAACAACTAAAGAGTACAGGATAATAAAACAATACTAAAAAGTAAGGGTATGGCTAAGACACTAATGGACAGCAGTCGGCACAGTAAAACCAAAGCCAGCAAAAGACAGCACAAAATAAACTTAATCAAATAAAATAACATTACGGACATTAACACTTAAAATCCAAACAGACAAATGAGACCTACAATTAATGTTCGTTAGAAATTGTTGGTTATTGTTGTGTCTTTGGCTTTTTTTCTTTTTTGCTGAATTTTTAGGTCAATAGGATTTGCTTCATAATCATATACTCACATACACACAGACTTATATAAATACATATACATATAAATTTGTACTATTTTCATGACAAAACACTTACACTTTACAAACACTCGGGCAAATGTTTAGTCACATATATTTTATTATTTTTCCGTTATATTTAGAACAGAAAACGTACACATAAACACTTCCTTGTGATTTATTTGAGCAGTAAAACAACAACAAAAAGTGTTGTTAAAGTGATGACTAAAGATTATGGTTCCACGTGGATGAATTTAAATTGGAAAAAACTTGTGATTTAAAATTTTCACAGATATTTTTTTAAAGACTTTTTATATCACTTTTTCTTTAAATCTGAAATGATTTAAATTCTATTAATTTTTATTTTAGTTAATTTATTTTATTATTTTTAAAATACACGGATGTATTTATTCTATATTTAATTTTCAAAACATTTACTGAAAAAAAATAATTAAAATTTTGTAACCGTCTTTAATTCACTGCCGTGTTCGCTTTACCGTTTTATTTCATGGGCGGTCTTAACGCGTTGATTTCAAATTCAAGACTGATCCATTTAAAAACTTGTGTTGCGGGTTTTTTTTTTTTTTTTTTTACTCGCATGTTTTAATATTTCCTATACCAATACATCCGACCGTTTGTCCGTCCGCTTTTCTAGCCATTCAACACGCCAACAACTTTTGGTTGCAGCCTTAAGCAACACACTACAGTTTATTTTAGTCTATTACTACAATACGCTTCGTAGCATGTTTTTACTATTTTTATAATTTTTACTGTTTTTATAATTTTACCAAAACACAACCTTTTAGTCCAACATAAACACAACAATTTACTAAGTGCTCTATGTTGGGAGTAAGCAAAAAAAAAAAAAATAATGTCCTTTCAAACATTTTTGGGTCTTGCGCAGTATGTAAGTTGTAAGCAAAGACATAAACCTTTAGAAAAGAGAAAACCGTTGAAGGATTTGAAGTAATTAATTTTAAATTTGTAATTTTGTATTGTAACATCGTACAACAATTTTCCAAACAATTTTTTTCACACTTGAAAAAGTCCATATGTGCATAAAACTGAAGGCCAAAAGTAGTAAAAGTGCATACTCAGCTTTTCTCTAGAACGTCAAATTTTCTCTCAAAAGAGCTTCAAAGTTTCGAAAAATATCCAACTATAACAAAAATACATAAAATATTAGCTCTTCCAGATGCATTTCGCTATCCCTTTTGATACGATAAGTAATATTTACTTTATATGGGGCTACTACTCCCTCCAGACCTATCCGACCTATTCTAAATTTGATATGAAAATTATTTTAACAACTTTTTAAGACATTCACTGTAATACTCCTTTAGACATGCAAAAATTAATATTTGCTTTGTATAAGGGCTACCTTTCTCCCTGGACCTATCCTTCCTATTTTCATTTCATCAATGCAATATGATAAGATATTTGTTCTCACTATAACAGTTCCTTAGATATGCCATAATGAATATTTATATAGGATGTGCCACTCTCCCTGATCCGAACGAATAACAAAATATTTTAATTAAATTTAGAGACAGACAGAATGATCTTATGAAAATTTTAAGAAATTTTAAAAAAGTAAGTGCAAGAAAATTGGCGTGGCATTCGATCAAATTTCATATAAATAACTTCTTAATAACGTAAAGAAATTGAAAAAATAGCGTTTCTTTAAGTAGACCTAAAATGTGGGCACGAAATCCAATCGAGAGCTAACATAGCCTATAAATCCCTCCGGCATTGGTACTATTTGTGTGTCAAATTTCGTGAAAATCAGTTCAACTGTTTAGACGTGATTGACACACAAACAAACTTATACCTCATTTTTTATATATTTTTTATATATTTTTCATTTTTTATTTTTTATATATTTCTTATATACATATATGTTGTATATAAGGGTTAACGAAAAGTATATTAACACAATATGGATGTCAAATAAAAGCTAAGAGTCACTGCATTATAATAAAAGCTTCTATTTAAATGTTACAGCATCAAATGTTAAGGAAATATATTTTATACAGTATTACAAATATCTGATATTTATTTAAAAATTGAGTTAAATTTTTAAAAGGATATTTTCTTAACCTTTTTTGATGGAAAATTTAAATGAATAATTTTGTTATATTGCAGAGTTTCTAAGCAGCGTTACCGTTGGATGACTTCAGTCCCCAATTGCCCCTTTTTCAACCACCTGGCCACTTTTTTGGCCCCCTTTTTAAAATGCAACTAAATAGCAAATGACGAGACGATTCTAAATTAGTTTCTAATGTATTGTACATTAATTCAAACGAAAAAATTAATTATTTTCAGATTGTTTCAAAATATAGTGATGTAAATAAAGACCCCGAAGAATTTGCAAATGAATTGAAACTGATACAAACTAAAGCTAATGATAAAGTTTATGAACAACTATTTAAAACATTAAATGCCGAATCTTTTTGAACCGGCTTATGAAAATTAAAAAATAGATTTGATGAGTGATTATAACCTAATTTATATTTTTACTTTGTGTCGGCGGAATGCCATTTTTCTAAATTGTCACTAATGCAAAATAAATTGTTCAAGAAACTTAAGCTTAACACTACTGAATTTATGCTTCCAGTCCCAAATTTGTTAGATGGTGATTGGTAAGACTAGAGTCCGAGTGAAGACCCCATGCAAAAGTACAGAAGTTTAATTAGTAAAGAGAGAATTATATGTTAACTATTTTTATGAATAAATCCTTTTTTTGTTTTTTTGCAATAATAAAAATTATTATAAATAAATTATTTTGTTATTATTAAAATTTAGTTTATTATTTTTTCTTAAAATACAATATTTTTTTGTTTTTGTTTGTATCAAATAAAAAAATTTTGAGGAGTTTTTTTAGGTGTTGAAGCATTTTCCCCTTTTTTTGGGTACCCCAACGTAAAAATACTCGCTGGACACGAATTTTGCATTAATTTTTCTCAGAAATTTACCAATTTTTCGGAAAACCCATAAAACAACATTTTCTTATGTGTACCACATATGGTACAGTATGTGTTTTATACACATTTAAAATTAAATATTATTTGTTTGAATTATTTTCTTTTTTTATTCATTTATTAGATTTTATAGGAAAACCGTTAAAACTAAGTGGAAACGGATGGAAAATTATATTAAAATAAAAATGTATGTAATTCCTTATTTATATAACGTGTTAATCTACAAAACAACTCCGTTTTTTGTTCACATTAAGGCGAAGTAAACACTTTGTGCGCTTCTCATGACTTTAACCATATAACGAAAAAATACGCATGGCCAAATACTATCAGCAACGAACAACTTTGGGCTTGGACCGGAAAAATACCAGTTGAATTCGAAAGGCGAAAATGGCGATGGATCGGGCATGTTTTGCATATTGCTGTTTATTCACTTATTATTTTTCTACCTCTGTGAAAGAGTGTTAAGCCAATTGTAACTATTTATACTTTATAGACCATTTCGAAAACAAGCATAAAGATAATTGTGATTTTACAATCATCAAGAAGTCGAAAGTGTAGATTGCGCAAGTACTTAGCTGATTCTTTCCACTAAAAGGATTGTGTAAAAAATGTCACCTTGTAAGTATGAAGGAGACAATTAACTTTATTCAGTATATGTATATTTTGAAGTAACTGGACATGTAGCTAGTATTGTAACAGGTCTACTCCAAAGATACAGTTACCAAAAACGGATGGGTAATAATAAAGTATATTCACCACCTCATCGGCATTTGCACTTTTTTTCCATCGATAAAAGGTATTTTCATGTCTAAATAATAAAAATCTTGAAGGAATGCCACACATATAATACATAGTAAATCTCATGACCAAATAAATGGTGGACCATATATGCTATATTAAAAAATATGTAAAAATTATATTTCAATATATAGAATTTTATCAAAATTTATTATAAAAGATCAAAAATAGCACAATGCGTTCACAATATATATCACCATACTAATGTAGCATATATGGTACGTTATACATTTAAGGGTTAAAATTTTCGTTAAGGTTGTACTTTCTTCGAAACTTTGTAATATTTTTGAGAGGAAATTTACTTCCCAGAGAAAAATATAGTACGCAGTTTTAATATGAGTGGTCTTTAGCTTCATGCGTATGCCGAGTTTATCATATTTAAAAATGAATAGATATTTAGTGGTGATTTATGGGCCATTATCATAATTTTTAACCTGGCTGAAACTGACTTTAAACTTTAATAAGTTTTGTCGTAATACTATTTTAAAGAAATGATCTCATACGATCTTAGATAAACTAATCGGATTTCGTGGATAAATTCTAATCCTTCTTTTTTTATTGTGCAGACTTTCAACAGTTACATAAAGTGTAGTTGAATTATGATGACACAATTTTTTAATTTTTTTGTTTTTTGGGCGAAGTTTGTGCGGCCCTCAATGGAATACAAATTTTGAAACAGGGGTTGATACTTGTTGTAATTGTGCGTATTTTTCGCTATATCTCATTGATGTAAATCTCATTGATTTAAATTTTCAGTTTCATACGGAATAGCATGGATTACTGCCTGAACTTAGTCTTTCTTATTTTATACAATAAAATCGATGAAGCTTTAAAAATAAATTTAATAAAAAAATGTATGGACTTTTTGAAAATTGCACCAAAATTGCACTTATTTCTTTTGTATTTTTTATATAGCATATTGCAATTTGTACAAATCTTGGATATATAGATATAAAAATGGCGATAAATATAATTGATCGTGACTATAAACTTAAGTAAAATGTCGTTGATATTTGAAAACGGGACACTTTTGACAAATAAAAAATTTCTCTAATAAAATGTATTTTCTTATAATATATAAAAATTTTTAAAATCGTTATTTCTAATACAAATTTTTGATAATGGTCCATATATTGAGATATAAATATTAAAAAGTGATATTTTTGAAGGATATTTTCATAACAAGGTTTAAATAAAAAAATATATAATATTGCAAAGATTCTTAGCTTTCGTTCGACACTCACATTGGATTGATATAATTTTTGTATTTATTTTATATATTTTTTTAAAATCATGTATCCTTTAAACTTTGAAGTCCTTTTGAGAAGAAATTTGACGCGCTGGAGAAAAATTGAAAACGCAGTTTTACTTTAAATAGTCTTTAGTTTCATGCATATAATAATTTGTTCATGTGTAAAACAGACTGTTGCAGAGTTCAATAAGACAATAGTTAATATAATTATAAGGTAATAAAGAACCAGTTATCTAAAAAAATGTTAATTTTTTTTCTGTTCAGAAAAATTTATTTAGATAAAAAATAAGTTCCAAAGCGTAACTTTGATAACACTTGTCGGCAGACAAAAATCTTTGATATTTGGAGATGTCTAATCTTTCCTCTGAATACGGCGATTACACGAGTATATTTTAGCATAATTCGATAAGGGTATGTCCGATATAGATAGGTGAAAAACCAAGACGAAAATTGTCTCAAAGTCATCTTAACAATATATTTTATTATTTATCATTATTCACTCTATAGTTTCGGAGTTGTTCAAAAATAAGTTAGAGTGATATATTCGGTTGTGTCGAATCTTATATACCTTACCGACAAATAAGAACAATTAAGCCTTAAAGTATGCTTTCATATTTTCATATTTAAATTTACAAAAATAATCTATATTTTTTTCAAAACTATAAAAATGTAAACACAAAATTGAACTGTCATAGAAAGCGTTGCTTCCTTAAACAAAAGAAATAAAAAAACAGCACTGATAGCGTCTGATGACTACTAAATTTATATACATGACACTGAGTCATTATGCTTCAACACATAAATAAAAAATGATTGTGTGTATATACTCTTATACAACCAACAACTACTGCTTGCTTATACAAAAAACAACAAAACTGAAAATCATTACATAGTTTTTATATATGTTCGTGTATGTATATTTGCAATATTTTTTCAGATTTTTGCATATAACTCGGTTGTTATGGTTAACTTAAAAAATTTTGGAAAAATATTTACAACAGACTTGTACAAAAACGAATTCTGAAGCTTATATATTAGCTTCACAAAGTCCAAAAATGCGTTTTGACCAATATCTCATTTTATTCATTTCTTCAAAAAAAAAAAAAAAAAAGAAGATTTCGAATTTTCTGTGCAAAAGCAAAGTTGCTTATATAGAAAACAAATACGTTTTTAGAAGCCTTTTCGGTTATTTGATGATATCTCGGCATTGACGGACCGAATTTGTTGATTTTTACAAGTGTCATTCTAAGGAATATTCCCTATAATTTTATGTATAAACATATATACCCGATAACTGGGGCTTTCTAAAAATTGATTTCAACCGACAGACGGATATCATTATATCGACATCCCTATCAATAAGAAGACAGAAAATGTATTCTTTTTGGGGTCTTAGGTGAATATTGTAGAAATTACAAATGGAATGATAAACTCATATACACCATTATTTACGCCTGTGGTGAAAGGTATAATTGGTGTCGGAGAAAAATGTTTTTATTGCAAAATTGAATAAATTTTGCCTTAAAAATTTTGCAGAATCGATGCAGAATCGAAAATTATTGGAAATAAATTTCACGCAGACATAATACAGGAGTGTACAAATTTAAATTTTTAAGGGGGCTCCACACATTCTGCTTGCCAAATTTTTATTCTTACCCAATTTCAAATGCTGTACGAGGTCAATTTGCGCAACCAATATCAAACCAGTGTTGTTATAATTACCGAAAAAGTTGCGATAAGCGGCCACTGGCTATTAAATAAAAAAAATTATGTTAATCAATTAATTCATTTATTTCTATAAAAGAAACAAATAAATACTTTATTTCAATGTTTACGTTTTAAAGTCGATTCATTTTATATGAAGGGTATATAAACATAACTTTAATAGTTATTACCTTTAATTATTTTGTTGTGATTGATGTACATATTTTTTATTTGTTCTTGAAATATGGTTTATTTTTATCTCCTGCTGCTTTTTTTTTTTTGTAAAATATTAGACAATAAAATGGCACAATATTAAGCAAGCAAAATGATTGCTATTTTTGTCCAATTTCAATTAATTTTATATGTATACTATCCAGCAAAAAAGAATAAACACAGCTAATTAATTAGCATTTTCACCACTTCAGTAGAACTAAGAGCATATTTTACGCGTTCTTGAAAATTATATTTTTTGAGCAAAAAATAAATAAAGTTTTCTTGGAAAACCCACAACTTCACCAATTAGACTTATTAAATTTTAACAAGTTAAAATAATATTTTATAAATATAAGTTAAAAGAAGAACTGCTGAATTAGAGAATTGGAATAAAAAAATAACATTTTTCCAATAAAAATCTTTTGCGGCACTAATTATTTTAATCCAATGACAATACTAGTTAAAATCATTGATTTTCAAACTGTTGTTGAAAACTTGAATTACATATTGGAAAGATTATTCTTCTGTACTATGTAAAATTTTGGTTAAAATTCAAGTTTAAGTTTTTAGAAAATGGTAATGTCCTTTTCTTTAAGTAATTTATAATGAAATTAACTAACTTTTAGTTCGATATGTTCATGTTGAAAAAATGTGTAAAAATGCGAATAAAATTAATATATTGTTTTTTCAAAATTTTATGTTTTGTTCACTTTTAACTAAAATATGTAAAATTTATAATATGCAGAGAGCGGACGATCAAAAAATTTCTGACCTTTAAAATATTTTTATAGGGAATTTAGTTTTATATAAGAAAAATTTAAAAAGAAAAATTTGTTTACATATTTTTTAGGATATTTATCGAAACTATGATATAGAAGTTTTAGTGCTTTTAATTTTTTTATTTTAACGGCGTACTTTATTCTAAAAATGCAAATGAAATGAGAAATATCACATTTAAACTTAAAAATACTAAATACAAGAAATATAGGATTTCTTAATTATAAACCAAAACAATTACATTAAAATTTGTTATAAAAATTTTTGTTATCGGGGGGAAAAAATTGTTTGTGAGGGGCTATAATTCCATAATTGAAATTTTCGCCGGTTTTTTACGAATTGTAGGAGTCCTTCTACAAAAATGTTAAATTTGTTTACACTTTAACATTTTAAATGACAAAGCTCATAATCAGCAATTTTACATTTGTATATAATTAAGAATTATATCAACCAGAATTATATCAACTGTAGGAGACAAATATAATAGTTAAGAATGTTTTTCATAGCTCTTAGCGAGAATTTTATGATGTTAATATATTTGAAAAGGGATAAGAGATTAAAATTTAGCTAGCGTTTAAAAATTTTCTATGTCAGAGGTACCGTATTTAAAGCCGCAATAGATTCGCTCTTGAGCGTTTTTTGAGGCCCCCTTCCAAACTTAAATTTATACACTCCTCTGCTATGCGTATGTGAAATTTTATGTTAATCCAACCAATCAATTATAAGTTACAGATTTATTTCAAATAATTTTCGATCATGCTCCACTGTGCAGGACTAAGGTAGTAAGAACCAACTTTAGCAAATTTTAGCGAAAATTATTCAATTCTTAAGCAGTTCATGGCACTTCATCCATTCTACTTAAAACAATTACAAATTCGTCTTTTTTCGACCACTCAAATAGCAGCGTTAAACTTTGTTGTTAAAATTTAACGTAATTTTTTCAACTTTTCAATCATAGATTAACACAGATATGAAACTCTGTTGTCAAAATTCTAAGTCGGTTGTCAAAAAACCTAAATCTAATAATATATTAGTAAAAATGTCATTAAAACAATTCAAGTACGTGTGCTTTTTTAAGAATTTTTTTCAATTGATTTTTTTTTTTTTTAGTTTCATATCTATGTTAGTCTATGTTTTCAACAATGATAAAGTGGAATTTTTAAAACAAAAGATAACTAGGAAGAAATTCGAAAATAAAAATCTGTTACTGAAAGAAAGCACAACAAACTATTAGCAAATTGCTCAAATTGGACATAAAATAAATGCACGAAATATTACTTAAATCAAACAGAACTAAATAATAAATGGCTTGCGAAAGATAACTAGACACACAAGAGCATAAATGTAGGAAAATTAAATATGTAGAAAGAAGTTTATTTGTGACATGAAACATCATCAGGTAATAAAAGCTTGTTGATGCCAATAACTCTTATTCACCCTTTGTAAATATTTGTAGGGTCTCCTATGCCTGACTGCTTAATATTTAGTTTGGCGAAATAATGAACAACAAAACCATACAAACTCTAACATAATGTAGAACGCTAAGTTTTTCTTTTAACAAAAAAATTTGTATACACAGAAAAAAAACTTTGAATTTGGTGGATTTTTTATATAGACAATATTTTAAGCATAATTATAATTAATTGATGATTCCTAAAAAAATAAATTTAATCATGTTATTCAATACATGAATGTGTAAAACTGATCAAAATAATTTTAAAAATGCAATTGTATTTTATTATTAATTATTTATTTAATAGCTAATGAAATTACAATTTCTTACAGGCTAGCATACGTATTATTTTTAAAGTTATTTAAAATAAAATGGTTTTCATAATCATTCAATTATGAAGTCTTATTATTTAACTAAGTTAAAAATACTCCTCTTAATGCGGATTGGATTTACTGAGAAATCAATATGTGGATAAAAACTGTTGAATTGATTGCATATACGTCTCATGGGATTAAAGTTGACATAATTGATTCGAAAATATTTGATTTTTAAAGGAGTATAATTTCTAGTTGGACGATTTGGGATTACGAATTCGATCTTACTAAGCTGGAATTCAGAATTAATTGAACCGTTTACTAAATTAATTACAAATTAAATATTCATCTCTTTTCTCCTACTTTCGACAGTAGGGAGATCAATAAGCTGTAATCGACTTTCATATAATGGTAAATTAATATTAGGATTCCATGGAAGATTACGAAGACAAAATAAGAGGAATTTTTTCTGGACCGATTCAATTTTCTTCATATGAACTTTGTACTGAGGATCCCGGACCACGGAAGCATATTCCAGGATTGGTCTTACGAGAGATGGGAATAACTGCTTGAAAACGTAAATATCATTAAACTCTCTTCCATAGCACTTGAGGACACTTAGAACTCCTTTGGCCTTCCCAGCAAAAACAAGAGCATACTATTCATAGGTAAATTCACTAATGCTAATGAACTCGAACTAGTTCCAATTTTGGTGAAACATCAATGAATTTAACACGTAGTTGTCAAAGGAGGGAAGTGATCAAATTTACTGAACAACATGATATGAAATATTGTCTTTTTTTTTGTGTTAGTTATTCATTGATGAAATAAGATTATCTAACATTTACAAGTACCTATCAAGCTGATTTTTAAGAAGTCCTTTTTAATTCTTGTGAAAATTAGATTCAAATCAGTTTATATTTGTTATAAATAGTGACAATTATTTAATAATTTTAGAACTTGCTAAATAGAATTGAATTTGAATAATAAATTCTGGACTTTGACTACTTTGTGTTCAATAAAAATGGTATGAATTTTGAACAACTTCCCACTGTGTTATTAATGATTTGCAGAACGTGAGAATTAAAAGATTATTTTAAATCAAATAATATACCCAAATCAAGAAATTCTTCGACTGGATCAAGTTAATATTCATTTATTATGTATCTACAGAATAATGGACTTCTTCTGTAGAACATCATGTGCTTAAACTTTCTTTAATTCTGATCCGTTCGATTCGTCATACACCAATCATAAAGATTGCCAAGATCTCATTAGTGTAAGGAACATTGATAGGAATAGCCAAAGCTATGGAACAGCTTTACATCATCAGCATATATTAATATTGTATAATTCTTAAAGCAAGCTGATAAATCATTTATGAATATTAGGAATAATGAGGGGCCGAAATGACTACCTTGCAGAACACCGGATAAAACAGGAATGGTTTTCGATGAACATTCTCTAAATAATACACATTGGCATCTATTTTTTAGATATGAAGAAATCCATTTAAGGAAAACAGGAGATAATCCGAGTTTATCCAATTTGAACATTAGGAGATCGTAATTTACTTTATCGAAAGTTTTACTGAAATCTGTATATATTGTATCTGTCTGTAAACCGGAATCAAATGCAGTAGTATTTGTAGTAGTGGAACATTCTTTTCTTGATGCGAAAGGATTTCAGTAACTATATTTTCGAAAAGTTTTGGAATAACACTTAATTTAGCAATACCTCTATAATTGGGAATTTTGTATGTACTTCAGGATTTTAACAAAGCCATAATATACGATTTTCTCCAGACTTCAGGAAAACAACCACTAAAAATTAATAAGTTTAATAAGTACGTTATTGGAAATATAAGAGAATGCAAACATTTTATAAGAACACAGCTTTGAACACCGTCAGGTCCACATTTATCAGAATATTTTAGATTCTGTACAGCTCTCAGTACCATCGATTTATCTAATGTTGGACAATTTATTAGGGTTGCATAATGAATTGGATATAGATAATTGGAAGGCTGATGAAATTTTTTATCGGAAGAGGCGGATCTGCATCGTTTAAGGACTCTTTATCTCCAAATTTCATCATGGACAGATATCCGGAGACTCCACGCTTAGAATTTGCAAACTGACATGAAATATCTCATATTAAAATAAAAAAAACCTGACTTTTTGTATTTTCTGTAATGTTTGTTTTACAAATTTTTAAAGCTATTGAGCTGCTATGTATTCCAAGGCAGTCCATGTGCAATTCTTTTTTTCATCATTGGAATTGATTTAAATATTAAACATTTAAATAAGACATCATGAATTTATTCAAAATGAGTTTAATATTACAAAGGCATGCTTTAGTGTATGGAATATATTAAAACCATTTTTCAGAACAAAGTAGGTGATTTAATTTGGAATAATCAAGAACCATCTCATCATTTACATTGGATTGTAATGATAATTTTGTTTCGATGTATATACTTATTTCAATTGCGTGCCTTTTCAGGTGTTAATAATGTTTTAATACGAAGAATATCAAATTCTTCAGGTTGATCAACAAATACAAGATCAAGTTATTTGCCAAGCTTGTTTACTATGTTATTTATTTGGAAGAGTCCTAAACCAGCAATAGCATGCAGTAATTCAGTAGATATTTATGATCTTACTGATAGGCTTAAAAAGCATAAATCATGAGTTTCGCACCATTTAATGTTTGGAATAATAAAACCATCAAGAACAATTCTGAAGTCACGAGGTTTGGATTGATTTATTGCGTTTGCATGTTGTTCATAAATTTGAATATTTGACACAGGAGGAATATAAGAGCAAGTTACAAAAAATTGTTCTAAATTTTGCTTTAACACATACAGTGATAAATTCAATATTTTGATTATTGTTAAGAATTATTTCTTCCGAAGGAAAAAGAGTTGAGACAGAAATCAGAACTCCTCCACCCTCTTTGCCCACTCTATCACGTGTGTAAATATGAAATTTGCTACACATTATTTCAAAATTAATAATTTCTTTATTAGAATTATTTCGGAGCCACATTTCAGTGAGTACAATGATATTATGCTCAATATCAAAGCTCTCTAAATGAAGGGATTTTAACTTTGTGTTTATAGCTCCAACATTTTGATGTGCGATGGAGATAGCAGAATTGTTTTAATGATTTCTTGAACAAATATTAATATTTAACGGATTATTTAATTCAATAAGTTTTTGGGTTTGGATAACTGTCGAAAATAGATTTATAAATAGGTTATTGACAACATCTTATTAGATGGTATGATTGAAGATGAGGGAGTTAGTAAAATAAGTACTTGAGGCTTACTAGTATTAGGATTTGGAATCATGGGCACGTTTGTTGAATTAGATACCGTAAGAGTAACTGAAGTTGACTCTGATGGAATAACATTATAATTAGAAGCATTTAAATTTTGATGAGACGCAATAAAATTATTTGAATTAGGGGTTACAACAGGAGAACGTCTACTACTTGGATTTGCGTTTGGTTACGGGATAGAATCATTGTTAGTAATAACCGCTATATTTTTTGGAACACAAGAGGGCATTGATGATGACTTTATTGGCTATTGAAACTGTTTGTTTTATAAAAGCAACTTAAAATTAAGTGGTGGTATGAATAAACTAATTCGGGTATTGAATATTTATTAAAATTCTTTTGACATTTGCAAAATAAATTATTTATAAACCAAAATTTTGAAAAGTCATTAAGTCATTAAGTCATTATATTAATTAAATAAAAATTATGTAACTGAAATCAGTGGTGGTTTAAACGTTGGAATATATAAAAGTGTTGCTATTTGAAGATTTTGCTTGCGATTTTGTGCGAAGTTGTCGGTATATTCATATTTTATGATTTTGATCAATTTATTTCTCACATATGCAGAATAGAAGCTAAAAGTCCATTTAAGCATTCCTATTTATGAACTAATTAACTAAGAGCACAGGGCTCCTATTTCAAAAAAATATCAACGGGTGGATCATATTGTAAAGTTTTCAATACAAATGAGTTTACCATTTTTCATGAATGTTCTTTATATTATATTCATAAGATAAAATCCTTGTTTTGTTTTATTTAATAAAAAATTGATACAAGATTATATAATTTTAAAATTTATTTCCAAAAGAAACAAATGAAGTTTTAACTATTACTGAACGCTTCGGTTACTTTGATCGCAGTAAATTTTCCATTCAGTTGCGAATACCAATAATTTCGGTATTTACAATCGAATAGTGAGATAGTAAGCAGAACTGACAAAACTCGATTGGCAAAAAATTTAGTTGCCATAACTAATCTGTTTTCTCTGTGTATGTATAAGTGAAATATTATTTCCCAGCGGTAAAAATGTCAAGGCCTCCATGGTGCAGGCCTTCTAGAAGTTCTATTTACACCTTCTTTAAGTTGCAGTATCTCATGCTAACCAGCCTTATTTAGTTAAGCCTTCAGGAATACCTCATCCTTGCCTTTTAAAATATTCGATAGAACTTTCGACTTCCCTTCTCTTAGAAGAAGAGTAAAAAGCTGTATTTTTTAATCTATTTCTTATAAAAATGCAGCGACTTAATTTACTTCTCTTAGAAGGGAAGAAAGATTACAATATTTTTTCTTTTAAAGAAAAACAAAACCATTCAGAAACCGCTACAAAAATATCAAAATTCAAAACAGAAATTAAAAAAACAAAACAATAATAATAATAACAATAATAATAATAATGATAATAATAAAAATAATATTAATATTAATAATAACAATAATAATAATATTAATAATAACAATAATAATTATAATAATAATAATAATAATAATAATAATAATAGTAATAATAATATTAATAATAACAATAATAACAATAATAATAATAATAATAATAATAATAATAATAAGAATTTATTTAGTTATTTTTATGCTTTCTTTGAGTAGGCTATATTTTTCTAGTTAACTTTAATTTTTACTTATAGTTTTTATTATATATATTTTATTAAAAATCTGTGTGCTTTTAACAAAATAAATTAACAAAAATTTTAATTTTTTCGGAAGAGTTAAACAATTAAACAAATCAACAATTTTTATGCAAATGTATAAACATAACAAGCCCGGATTAATTTACATAGCTAGCATTGTTAAATTAAACAAAAATTTGGATGGCAACGGAAAATAAACAAAAATTTTATTTATTTTCTTTTCATTTCTTTTTTACTTTAAAATTTTTTTTCTTTAATTTTGTTTAATAAATTAATAAAAATTTTTAAGAATATGGCAATATTTTTTGTGAGAAAATGATAACAACCAAAAATCCGGAGAGAATTTAAACCGAGTCGCATTGCGCATTTTTTATATAAATTTTTATGGAAATTACTAGACCGGGCTTGTGTTTATTCATCTTATGTACATTTTTGAAAAATTGTCGTATATCGAATTAATATTTTTTCTCAAAACTTCAGGTATGTTTTTAATACTGAATTGATGCTTTTTTAAAGTTTTAAACTTTTTACAACAATTTAAAATGAAAAGTTGTTATTTTATATAAATAGAAAATATTTTATTAAATTTTTTAGATGACCTACTGGTAGTTTTTATTCAAAAGGTATTTTAGAAAGGCAGCATCGAGCCTTGCTCTCAATGACATCGAGCGTAAAAAACACATGAACATGGAATGCAAGGAGAAGCTCTTCTGAATATAAAAGACGCCTTCTAGAAGGGCTCTTTACCACTTTCATTTACCATTGGGTTAGTTTGCCATAGTAAAAGTGTGCGTGCAAGTAAACAAAGCAAACATAAGAGCCCTTTTTATTTCTATTAAGATTCAAGTATTTTTTTTAACTGGTTGACTAACTGGCTGACAGAAGCGTGCTTTTTTGAATAAAATAACAAAACATGAACAAGTGTGCAGGGGTTTTGAGGGTATGGGAATGAAAAGAAGAGAAAAACAATTTAATTGCTCATTATTTTCTGCTTTTATTACACTATGTGACAAATTTTTAGGCATTGAATACTGCCTCAATAATTCCAACGCGAACTGTAAGTATACCAATAGACTAATAAAATCTCTAAAGGGTTTTGCAAAGTTACCTCAAATTTCAATTTTATGCAACTTTAAACTTTTTCATTTATGTGCGAAAATCATTAACACTTACTGTAGTAATTAAACCATACACCCCCATAGGTGGTTGGGTTATTATGCGTTTGTGTTAATGTTTGTAACGCATAGAAAAAGTTATCTAACACCCACCTTAAAGTACACCAATCGACTCACAATCACTTTTAATTTAATCTAACCATGTCCGTCGGTCCGTCTAGCTGGACGGCTGGCTGTCCATGTAAATTTTGTACACAAAAGTGCGGATCGTAATTTTAAAGATAATTCAATGAAATTTGACAAGTGGAACTTTTATGATACAAGGATGAAGCCCATTGAAATTGGTTATGATCGGTCCATTATTTCACCTAGCCCCGGAATAGAGTTTAAACACTCAAAAATTCCTTAAAAACGAGAATATTTTAATGAAGTTCGGAGCAAAGAAATTCTGTACAAGTATCAATCTTTGTACCAAATTTTATGAAGATCGGTCCACAATTGACCATAGCTCCCATATAAACACCTCTTCCGAAAATCACTTTAATGTGCATAAATCCCATACTATTCGACACAAATAAGCTTTTGTAAGTAAAAACAACATTGCCAAGTTTAAGAGAATCGGTCCATAATTTACCATAGCTCCCATTTAAACCCACTTCCAGGAATCGCCCTAAAGTGCATAAAATCATCTAGATGTTGTTATCAACGCATTATTCTGTATTTTGTATTTTATTTTTCACTTAGTAAAATTTGCCAAAGGTAAATTTTTAATGGTCGTTCACAATGGTATAGGGTATCATATAGTCAATCTTTACCGACAATATCTTTCTCGTTTTCTATATATTTATGAGTAATTATTATTTTATGCAATGTAAAGCTTCTCCTAAATTTTATGTAAGATTTTATTTAGCCCACCCCTTTTACGCCCACTTTTCATAATAAGATAATTTGCAATATATATAATACTAGCTAACCCGGCAAACGTTGTTTTGCCATATAACTTATTTATAGTGAATATTTTGATTTTTAATTAAAAGATAACGAATGTATTGTAAGTACGTGGCGATGGGTGGGCGTGCTTTTATACTTTTTGCTTTACTTTACGTCCTAAATGTTAAAATTTATAGCCTTTATTTCCTTCAAGACTTGAAACTTTCGTTGGATAATTAATTAAGAAGACATTTTTAGGGGGAGCTTTTACCCGTTTTGCCTTGCTTTACGCCCTAAATTTTGGAATTTACAAATAATTTATATCTTTAAGTTCCTTTCATTACAGTGTCTGCATGCCAAATTTTAAGGTTGATTAGTTAAGAATATATAGGGAGGGGGAGGTTTTACCTCTCTTACCCTATTTCCCGTCCAATAATTATAGAATATAGTGTTTATAAATTCTCTTTTTGAAAGTTCAATTAAATTTAGCACATACATCAAGTATATTTGGAGAAAGCTATGAACTGAAAAATAAATTCGATGCTACGTCTAGTTTTTATCCCAATTTCAATAAAAATCAATTTTGATACTTTTTTGATGCTACTAAGAAAATTCACATCAAATTTGAAAAACACAAGAATCAGAGTCTATTAAGTCATACTGTGATATTTTATTACCAATTTTAATAAATTTTTAAATTTGTTTTCTAATAGTCAAAGTAACTCTTTTTAAAAAACAGTGGTCTTGACATTCAGTCAGTACTTCCTCCGAGATATACATATGTTCCGTGTTTTATTTTCATTGCTTCAGAAGTTTAGACATAAGATCAAGTGAACAAAATTATGACAAAAATGAGCTTAAAAAGGGTGTGGCATCCAATAAAAATTTATTATAATGGTGGTACTCTATTAAATAGTAAAGACGCATAATTACATTTCGATTAAATAATTTAAATGTTTTTATTTCTAATTATATTGAAAAAAGGGCTCCGAAAAAGTCGAACTTTAAATCCATTTGAGGGTATTATTAGAATACTGTTACTCTTTCACTTTCTTTGGAATTATTGAGGCAATTTTTTCTTGTTGCACTGTGTTATTAAAAACAATGAAAGGATTTAAACATGAGATACATTTAAAATTTTAATTTAATTTATTTGAAATACAGAATATTACATTAATACTAACGTTTATATGAATTTATGCACTTTATGGTGATTCTCGAAAGTGGGCTTATATGGGAGCTATGGTAAACTATAGAGCGATCCTCATAAAATTTGTCACTGTGATTACTACTTATATAAAACTTATTTGTGTTGAATATAAACTTGATACGAACATGTGTGTATGATTATGAACGTTAAAGTGATTTTCGGAAGAAGGTTTTATATGGGAGCTGTGGTCAGTTATGGACCGATCTTCATGAAATTTGGCACAAAGATTTATACTTATACAAAAAAGAAAAAAAAATATTGCTATATTTAAGGAATTTATGACCGTTAAACCTCTATTCCGGGAGGACATTTGTATAGGGGTTAGGTGAAATAATCAACCGATCATAACCAATTTCAATTGGCTTTGTCCTTGTGTTATGAAAGTCCTACGTACGAAATTTCATTGAATTATCTTCAAAATTGCGACCTGTAATTTGTGCACAAGGTTTATGTGGACATTCAGCCAGCCAGACGAAAAGACGGTAGATCGACTCAAAAAATGATATTGAGTCGATTGGTATACTTTAAGGTGGATGTTGGATGATGTTTTCTGTGTGTTACAAACATCAGCACCAACGCATAATACCCCAACCACCTATGGTGATGTAGGGTAAAATTATTAAATCTCACTGACAGACAATGCACAGTTTTAAAAAATAAAAATCAAAATTGGAACAAAATTTGAAAAAAGTACAAACCCCACAAGTTCCTTCTGATTTTAGATCAATAAGTAATCTACCATTTTTTTCAAAAGTTTTGAAATAATAATGTATGAGCAAATTATGGAAAGTGAGAAATATGAGAATAGAATTTTAGATTTTCAGTCAGGGTTTAGGAGATTTTATAGCACTACTTCGCTTATGGATAATCTTGTTCAAGAAATAAGGGAGAAAAGGTATTTACATTGTTATAGAATTAAGTTTAGACCTTAGTTTAGAGCCTCTGAGTGTGTATGTCATTAAGTTTTATTAAACAAATTATTTCATCAATTTGATTTTTCTAAAGCAGTTTTTGTGTTACTTGAGTCATTTTTATCTAACAGAAATCAGTTATATGGAATATGGGGAAAACATTTCTAGCTGTATGAATTATGTTAGAGGTGTCCCACAGGGCTCTATAATAGAGCCATTATTATTTAGCTTCTACGTAAATGACATTTTTGATAGACTTACATACATACTTAGTTTATATACAATTCTAATTTACAAATAACGCAGAGTTTATATGCAAATAGTATATTGTAAATAATATATATATATATATATATATATATATATATATATATATATATATATATATTCTTTATAAATAATTTTCTAATAATATTTTTCAATATTTATCAAATTTTTTAAAACGAAATAGAAAACTGTCCACATTCTAGACATTATTTGTAAATAGTTGCGTTAATTAGGAAATGTTTTCGTGAGTTAGTAAGATATAATAAAAAAAATTATACGGCTACGCGTTACACTTTTATTTGCAAATAACTACTGTGCGCAGTGGGGCAGAATCGGAATTTTTTGGAAATAAATCTGTAACTTCTGATCGGCCGGCTGGATTTTCATGAAATTTGGTATAGGCATAGCAGAGGTGTAAACAAGACCAAGTTTGGAAAAGGGGAAGAACAATCACCCCAGGGGCGGGGCTAAGGGGGCTCAAAGTTAGGTACCACTGGCATAAAAAATTTTTAATCGCTTGCCAAATTTTTGTTTGTCGTCCGATATCAAATATTTTTATATATTGCTGAAGGCCCTGATAAGCCTTATAAAAGACCTGTTTACATGCCCTATTTATCTCTTATAGTTTTCGAGTTCTTTGCGTTTAAATTTTTAAGCACCATAATTTTGCATGTTCTTGGTCCAGTTTTTTTCATATATATCCTAGTATTTCCGACCAATTTTATTAGCTTTTTCTTAGTTGGTTAAAGAAGAAAATTATCTATTGAATAAAAAAATTTGAAGTCGATATCTGTACCGAGTCCAAAATTAAACGATTTTCAATTTGAAAATTGTAAAAAAGACGACTTTTTGTGTTTTTTTTTAGCCGAAAAAGTATCTACACTCTTTTTTATCTAAAATAAAATTTTCTTTAGCAATATATAATCATTTTGCACTTCTCTGAAAGTTAACTTCACAGAGATGACTTTAAGATAAAAAACAAGCCCAATAACTCAATTGGTCATGGTATACACAATAGATAATTTTGTTCTTTTACTAGTTTAAAAAAAAAAACTAATAAAATCGGTCGGAAATACTAGGATATATATGAAGAAACTGGACCAAGAACATGCAAAATTATGCTGCTTAAGGTGCATGTCTTTTATAGGTTTTATCGGGGCCTAAAACAATATATAAAGATATTTGAAATCCGACGAGAAACAAAAATTTGGTAAGTGATTAAAAATTTTTTATGTCAGAGGTGCCTAAATTTGAGCCCCCTTAGCTCCGTCCCTGAGGGGCTTGTTGTACCCCCACCCACCATACTTAACATTGTACACTCCTCTGCTACTCCTGTACCAAATTTCATGAAAATTCAACCAGCCGATCAGAAGTTACAGATTTATTTTCAAAAAAATTCGATTCTGCCCCACTGTGCTGTGTATAAAAGTAATAACAGTTATTGTTCTTTTTTTTAAAGGGATGATATTGGAGGTTTTTTTGCTGAAACCCAGAGATCCTTAAATATAATTATAAAATGATGTGATAACAATTTTATTGTACTCAATATAGTGAAGTCAAAGGCAATGTTATTGGATGAACACGGTGTTAATATATTTAAAATTAGAATATTCAATCAGAAAATTTATTACCTTTGTTATATAAGGACAATAGGCTCTTTTTATCTTTTGCTGTTGCTCCTAAATAATTTGCATAATTTTATAATTGAGCCAAAAATGTAAAAAATTAAATACCACAATTGTACATACACAGACAAAAATAAAAATCGACTCAATTAGGAAATTGCTTATATTAATTAAATTTTTGTCTGATAATTGACTTTGGCTTAAGTTTCAATTATTTATTTATTTATTTTGCATAAATCAACTAAAATTTGTATTAATTCAATTCTACAATTAATAAAAATCCGCGGATTTTAATATAATTATTTATTTAATTACTAAAACTATTTAAATAATACGATACAAATAAAATTAGTTTACAATTCCATCTTAGCGTCATATACACCCTATTAAAATCACCTATAATAAAAATTACATTTGATTTTTGTAATCTTCGAGCTCAAATGTCTCATGGAGCTCACATGTGATTATCTGTGATTTTCAATAGGATGTATAAGATGCCCAGACGAAGCTATATATCAAGTTTCATTTCCCTCCACCAAATTTTAGTGTTATACCCTTATTTAAATAGAATTTAAAATAATGTACTACCATATTGTAGAATATACGTCGTATATATGTGATGTTTCTACATATATTTTTATACATAGTATACTATTTATGACCCGAAAAGTTATCATAACAGCCTTCATTTCTCGAGATTTTTCAAAGATTTTATTATTATTCTATCTAAGTGTCTTTGTTTTAAAAGAAGAATATATTGTATAATTTAATATAACCCCCGGTGCCAGTAACGGGAACATCTACAAAAATATTGAAACGATTTCATCAAATATTTAAAATTCATATTTACCAAATAATTATTATTAAACACGTCTCTGGAAGCTTAGAAACCAGGTATATATTCCATATTACTGTTTTTTAATATGTATAAAGAGCCCCCACACAGAAAAAAGTCATCAATTACTAAGTATTTTAGTAAATAATTCATTCAATAAAAAACTTTTTTTAATTTGCACCTCTCCTCAAAATGATTATATCAATACTAAAAACTGTAAAAAATGAAAAACGGAACAAATTTTTCAACTAAAAAATTGATCAAATCAATCAACTAGATGATTGAATGAATCAAAAATTTAAGTGGGAAATAAAAAGTTACTTAAATTTTATATCTATTTTAATTTTAATGCAAAATGAAACAAATGTGTTAATTGAAAAATATACGATAATATTTTTTTCTGTGTGAACAGTTGAAAACAGTTGGAAATTGACTTAAAGTTATTTTATTTCTGTAATTTTTTTATTGACTAGTTTTTCTTTTTTCTTAATATTTTCCTTAAAGCTATCGATTTTTGCCAAAAAATTTTAAACCAATTAGAAATTTAATTACATTAATTAATAATATAATTAAATTTCAATATAAAATTAAATAATCATTTTAGTGAAGAATTATTTGGAATATTTTTTCAGTGATAAAGATAAAAGATGAAAGTTAAATAAATATTGATATACAAAAGGTAATTAAATAACAATAAATACAAAAATCATCGGTAATTGCCAATGTCCTCATTACTTTAAATAAATAAAAATCTGCAAATAAAAAACAATTCGCTATCTATATTTAATTAATAAAATTGAAAATTGTTTAGAAACAAGAAAAAGAACCAAACCCACGTGTTCTGCTGCCACAAAATTCATTTAAAAAACCTTTCAGCAAATTAACGGGAAAAAAACAAGATTCTATTTTCGTATAATCCGCATATACTAAAATCTACTTTTTACAAAAATTTTGCAAAATAATAAATAGCAAAATTTGTTTCATATTTTTTTTGTTTTTATTCACATTTTTTTCCTGTTGATTTCCTGTCAGTAACACTCTCATGCATGAAGTTGCTTGTTATTATGTGAACAAATGAATTTCTTTACAATGTTTTTTTTTTTTTTTCATTTGCCTCCAGAGTTTTTCAACAAGCTATTGAATAAAAAATTAGTTTTCAACTTTAAAAGGTAAATTGGAAATTTTGTTTCAATTACCAAATAGCACACATACATATGTACCAGTGTTACCAGTTTAGCCTATTTAAAGCTGAATTTATCATTTTTATTTGGCTTTTAGCCTCAGCTTAGTTTTAGCTTCTGGGTTTTGATTCTCGCCTTAAAAGGGCTAAAATGTTACTATTTCGGCAACGAGGAAAATAATTTATTTTTTGCTATTAATAATTTTATTTTTACATAATCAAAAATTTTGTATATATATTCGCACAAAAAATCCCATATTGTTTATATTTAACTGCGGCGGTTTTATCTCCAAATCAATAATAACTTAACTAATTTTATGGACTTACTAAATTAAGGACACTCGAAAAACAATCTAATGTGGGTTGTATGTCTTCCTGAAGACAACACATAACAATTTTTTTTTTCAAAATTTCGAAACAGTTTCTGTACTAAAGGTCTCATAGCTCCTTGAGCTTTAAATAAATTTAAGATTTTAAAATTGACTTAGAAAGTATAAGAACACAGAACATAGCATATTAAAATCTTTTAAATACACTCACAGAAAAAATTTTATGCATAAATATAAAAATTTAATTTCATTGATTTTAGTTCATAATATTTAAGAATAATGTCTTAAATATTAAAACTTTTTTACATTTTTTAAAATGAATCAAAAGTCAAGAAAACTTAAAATAAATTGTTTAAATTTTCATCTATATTTGCAATTTGTAAACAAATTTTTTAAATTTTCTTCGGAAAATTTTAGGTTTTAAATGGTTTTTAGCTACATTACACGAACGGAAGATAAGCGCTTTTTATCAAAACGATGTACTGCAAAATGCGAGCGAAATTATGCGAATTTCTAAAAATTACTTCTTTTATTTTCTTATGAACAATTTAATAATATCTATGAAGACAATTTTTTGTGAAAAAAGTTTGAGAAAAAATTATTTTCGATGCATAATATTTATGAAAAAAATTTTCAAATATAGGATTTTTTCTGTGCTCTAAATAAGTAATGATATATTAAAAATTTTTTAATTTATTTTTCTTATCTTTTTCGAAATTTTGTCTTTGATATAAATTTTCTGGATTTTTTTCTTTAAGACTAAATATATTTATATACAAAATTTTAAATGCCATTTGGTTTAGAATAAAATGAGATATTACCATATAAAATCGTTTAAAAAAGTCCTAAACATTACTAAAAAAAATTCCTCATATAAATATTTTTTTTTTAGTACTTTGAGAAAAAATGAGAAATGTATGGAAAGTTTTATTAAGTTTTACGGTTTTTGTCTTATTTAAAAATACTAAATATCGTAATGTTTACAACAAAAATACCTTATGGAAATTATTATATCGTTATCGTTTCAGAAAAAGTTGTAACAAATCGCAGTTAAACTTGAAAAATTGTGGAAAAATTTTACTTTTTCTAGATTAAAAAAAATACTTTAAAAATTTACTTTTAATATGTGATCAAAACATAAAAAATATATACGGTTGAAAAACCAGGTTCTTTTACTTTGCAATAAGGTTTAAAAAGTAAAAATCAACAAAAGAAAAAAATACTATGGATGCATTTATACGCAAAACATAACTCGAAATTTTGGGGGTCTATTGCAAAGTGATTTATAATGTCCTCAAAAGGCCTATAACTAGTGTTGCGAGTTTAGCCTTTTTAAGGCTAAATCTAGACTTTTTATATTGCTTTTAGCCTCAAAATATTCGTTTTAGCTTTTAGCCGGTTTTAGTTTCTTAAAATTGACTTAAAGAGCTAAAATATTAGTATTTCAGCAACGATAAAAATATTTTTTTTTTTTTTTGTTAATACTAATTTTATTTTCATAGATTCATCCATGTAAGCATTTCTGTGTATTTAATCACATAAAAAATCTACGTTATTTACATTTGACAAAAAATTTCCCCTACGCAGCTTCATTCTCCAAATCAAAAATAACTTAACTTTTTCTATGGACTTACTTCTTCTTACAAATGTGAAAAATCACACAAAAATTTGGAAATCAAAATGGCATTATAGTAAAGAAATTATCAAAAAACAATTCAAAATATTGAATAAATTTTCATATGAAATATAACCCAAATTTGTATTTAAAGTTTCTGTTTGATTTTTTTTTATTTGGTTTTAGGGTTTATTTATAAATTTTATTACAATAGGTATGAAAAGCTAATGAAAACGAGAAAAACTTATTTTTCTAAATTAAAAAAAGTCTGGTCTTTTTTTGGAGCATTTAGCCTTTTTTGACCTTTTTTAAAGTTCACATTAGCATCTTTTTTTCTGATCTCCTGGCAACACTGCTTATAATGTACGATATGCCATTTCTCAAGTGATTTTTCACTGTAGCATACTTATATCCATACATGTTACTATAGATAAAATTTTTTTTAATATACTTCATTAACCATAGAAAGTATAGAAATAAAATTTAGAAATGTTTAATCAAAAAGGAATTATAGTTAAAAAATTACCAAAAAGCATTTCGAAACGTTGGATAATTGTTTCGTTAGAAATAAAAGCCAAATTTGTATTAGAATTTTTTGGGCTATTTTTCATTAGGTAATTTTTCTGATAGCCATTTTATGTTTTATTTATTTATTTTGGGACAATTTGCCTTTTTTGACCTTTTTCAAAGTTCAATTTATGCTATTTTTTTCTCATTTCCTGGCAACACTCATATGTACATACATTAAGAAAAATCTCAATAATTCAAATTTTAAATAACTTTTAAATAGTTAAAAGTACATAATATAAATTTTGTAAGGACAATGTAAATAATAAATAAGAGCTCAGCAGGGTATAGATTTAGCATCAGGAGTATTTTTCCTTAAGAAATTTACAGTAGCGTGGAGAATTTTATAATTAAATTTTATCAAGGTTGAAATGTTGGTAGAAGATAAGCGAAACGAAATGAAGGTATATTGATCGTAGAAAATAGACCGCTTTTGACTATGTTTGCATTTTCAATATGGTTAAAACTATTCTACAACATTAGGGTAATTTCATTATTATAATATGGGTGCTATTATAGTTGCATGGGTACAACTATAATATGGTTGTAGAAAAAAATTATGGTTTTGTTGCAAATATTTGTATGTTTGTAGCAATTATTTATATTTTTACAAACTTTAAAATAATATGTTGCTGTTAAATTATGCTATATTCTATTTATAATTTATTTAAGAGCAACATATCTGTCACCAAAAGAAAAAATTACATAATTTAAGTTATGTCGTTTTCCATTTTCTTAATTTTTAGAATTGTTGTATTTCATTACATATTATGTAAATTTTTTACAAACATCTGTTTATTACTTTCGGATATAGTGGCCTATATAACAACATTGATAACGTTTGATTTTATTTATTTTCGAAATTTAAAAATTGTATAAATTAACATATGCTTATTTGCCATATTTCCCACATTAAAATTCATGATTGAATTAAATATACTTATTTGAAATATGTAGTTTTTTCAGACATAAATTTTATTTTCCTAGTATTTTCGAAATGTAATAAGTACATAATTCAACATATTCAAGATAAATTATTTTAAAATTCCATTTTGGAAAAAATGTATAACTTGAGATATTATTTAAAGAAAATATTAATTTTATAAAGGGAAAAATAACGCCTTTACTTTTCTGCTATATTTTTCGATAGTCAACATACATATCAGTTTCAAAAATATATCTAAAAATTTTTGTGCGAATAGCGGATATATTTACACGGTAGATAATTCAAAATTGTATACCAGCGTTTTCCTTTTAGACACAAAAATATTTTGACGCTCCCTGAATTTTAGTATTAAGCAAATAAAATGTATTATTTGACATCAATGTTAACGTAATTTACACTTCGTGGTAGTTGTCAGCAAGCAAAATGTGTTTGGAGAGGAATGGCGCTCTAGTCGGAATAAATGATGTTTACTTATTTATTTTTTGTTTATTTATTTTTTAATTATTTACGTTTTTTATTTATTTATTTATTCATTTGTTTCTTTCTTTTAAATATTATCAATTTTAATCATTAAAATGATTCTTTACTTATCTTATACGATCTTAAAAAAATGCAGAAAAATATTATTAAATTTGGTGAACATTTTAAAAAGTGCATAATAGTTTTGCATTTTGAAATGTTTTAGTACCCCTTTGTCTCGGAAGTGTCATGTATTAAAAAATTCTGTTTATATTTTGGGCAATTTCAATAAAAGCGATATTTGTCAGTAAAAATCATACATTTAACAAACATTTACGCCAATTTATGTTTGCGATGATGGTATTCTACGCCTGGATTCCTGACCTCAACGATATATACCTCAAACTTTAAAGCATCTTTTGTCTTCAAAATTTTGTTTCTAATTTTAATTTTACTTATCAACGCATAACTTTTCACCAGAAAGTAAAACGGCTACTTGTTATACAACATATTAATTTCCTTGGCAAATTGTCCAATGCAAAACTGAAATAAATTCAAAAAATCTCGAAAATTTCAACTAAATTTTTTTATATTATTTTAGGATTAAATGCCTGTATTTCCTTGTGAATGATTTACATACCAAATTTAATTCAATTATCTTCAAAATTGTGACCTGTAGTTTTATTCACAGAGGTCATATGGACTCTTGAAGATAGAAGGAAATATAATTGTAAATATAATAAAAAGGGGAAAGACAAAACTAAAAAGATGTGGATTACTTCGTCAGAACGAAATGAAAATAGTTTGCATTTTCTACCTCAGTCACCATACTGTATATCAAAGTGCATTGATTTGTATGAAGACAAAAAATATTGCAAATATACCCCCCTAAAATTAAAGATTAATATGTTTTAACTATTTCCCAAAATATTTATTTTACCTGAGCAATTTTTAAAATACCTCCAAAAATATGGTTCTAGATAAAAAAACACACAACATATAATAGACAAATGACGTTTAATATATAATGAGTAAAAAAATTTAAAATTTATTTTCATTCTAGCGAAATTAAATTTTTTTTCTATGATTTTATTTTAAATATAATTTCATTAAAGTTTGAATATTTTGGATATTTTCCATCGTAGTTAGGGATTGGGGTCCGGGAATTCAATGAAATTTTTAAAAATTTTCACGGGAAAACGGGAAATTAAATATTCTCTTAGTTTTAAAATTCTATAGCAAATATTTTGCTATTTTTAACATCTTATAACAATGAAAGATTGACGTTATTCTAAGCATGGTACATGCAACATAGAAAAAAAATTATGTCAAAAATATTTTATAATAGATAAGGGTTGGATCACCCATGGGACCCAACTCAACTTTTATTAATTTATACAACACCGATTTTAGTTAATAATTGCGTTTATTCCGTTCGAGTCCTAGAATTGAACTGAACTTTTGATTTACAAAATAATTCATATAAACTTAACTTTTAGTTAAAATATGCTTACTAATAATTTATTAAACTATGCTTATACACTAGCTTGTTAACACGCACATAATTTGAGGTGTCCGGTTGCGTCTTACATAAAATGCTGACTTCCATTTGTATCATGCGCGTGTTGGAATATGTTTAACACGTTAAGGACCAGAAGGGTGTTAACTTGTATTTTGAGAATTTCAGTAAAATAAAAAGTAAAATTATAAAAATGAGGAAATCAAACATTAGAAGATATTCGGTAGTAAGTTATACCTATTTTCTTATAGATTTCCCAAATAACAATTAATATGTATGTATCTTTCAGATGATAAATGTATTCTAACTCATAAAATAACTATACATAAGTAATATTGTTTTATTATCCCCTATCCATATTATCTTGTGAGTTAATTTAGAAATGTCCTTCTTTACAGATACAGTTTTTCGTTCTATGCTCTCTTCAAACGAATCGCTTGTGATCGATACAGATGTCCCGTGATTGCTTCATCCGGAGTTACTTGGTTGACCGGTCTTCATAAACGATTATTATAATGGAGCCACTTTTCATCGTTAGTATTAATTCGATGCAAAAACGATTTGGTTTTGTAGTGCATTTCAAAAATGCTAAGACGTCCTTAAGACGTCTCTTGGCTTCTTTTCCCGTGGCACCTAATTTCATTGCTTTTGGATGAATCCAGTGCTTTCACATATCCGGAAACTGTTGTTTGATTTACATACAACAATTCTGCAAGCACTTCTTGCAGCTTTAGAAACTTTATGCCAACCTCCAATTTTTCATTGTCAAAAATTTTTGCTGGCCGGAACGCTTCTTATCATGCACATCGAAACCACCACTTTTAGATATCAACACCACATCTAATACAAATAAGTTGTTGTCAATTGGAACTAACGCTAAATTTTAATAACGATTGGATTTCTTCTTTTTATGTCGATTTGGTAATTTATATAACGTGAGAGAAGCGTCAACATATATACATGTCTATAAATATATATATATATATATATATATATATGATATTAAAACACGCTATTATTTCTTCATCATGTTTACTTACTGTATAAAATATCAAGAATACGTGTACATTCTTTCATAAATCCTATAGCGAATTTACATAAATACTTTTAGATTTTATTTTTTCCCAACTTAATTGTAAAATATGCAATTTTAAAAAAAAAATATAAGCTTTTATTAAAAATTTTATTGATAGTGTTGATAAATATTGTTTGAGTATCTACTAAAAACTAAATATTATTTTTATTGTTTTACTTAAAAAAAAAAAAAAAAACCATATGATATTTTCATATATTCAAATCTATAAATAGTAAAAATATTTTAATAAGAAAAAAATTAAATTTTGTTCAATAAAACATTTACGAATGTGAATATTTAATTTCACAAACTCTATCATTGAATTCCGATTTCAGTAAAAAATATAATTTATTTTAAAATATAAGTATTTGAATATGAAATTTTACTTTTTCTGTGAAGAGCTTAATGCATTTAATACAACTAGAATGTTATCTGAGAGGAACGTTAATGTTGCATGAATTAGGTTTGTGACTATTGATTTTTTTTTTTTTTTTGTCAGATATTTATGATTTACTTACAAATTGTTTCTTTTGAAATTTAGATACTTTATTGAATTTCGAAAACACTCACTATTGTAAAAAAAAAAATTGTTTGATTGGGAGATTTTTCATTCTAACACAACATTTTCTATTGAAACAGCATCTTTTATCCAAGCAATTGATCTATAAATGTTAGATGTAAATGTTATAACTTCAAACTACTTATGAAAAAACTAATCTCATGTTATATTCACGCGTGTATGAGATTGTTTTCATCACATTTCTGAACACTGTGATTGACCCGGAAAACATGAACGGCGAGCTAAATTTATCCAATAGATTATTGTATATTTTTAAAAAGTTTTAGCATCAAAATACAATAACGTAAAAATCTGAGACATATTTTTTAACATAAATTAAGAACGGTACTAATTTAATTTGTATAAAATATTAATTTTTTTTTTTTAAATGGAGTTATATTTTGAGTAGTTCCATTTTAAATTTAAAATTTTGACCTCTCTGAAAATTTCCCTGTAGCAAGTATACCGATAAGGCTTCCTATCAAAATATAAAAATTTTAGATACACCTCACTAAAGAAAATTCTCAAAATACGAATTAGAAAAATTTACATGCCTCTGTATCCTTCTCAGCAGCAAATTTTATATAAATCGGTAACCAAGGGTCAAAATTTTTAAATTTAAATCCAATTACTCTTTTTTATTATTTTATTTTTTATATTGTTTCATTTTCTTTTATTTATTATAAAAATAATATTCTTTTTAAGAAATCATGGCTTTTCTCTTATAACGAAATTTTTAAAAAATTCCCGGGAAATTGCTTTCTTCGTTCCCGTTTCAGGGAAAAGAAATAATGCGGGAAACCCAAACCCTAATCGTAATTATATTTTAGGGCACCATTGGAAAGGTCTCATTCAGTACTACTCATATATGTATTCGTTTAACCCTTTAGTTACACAACTTATATTTCAAGATTTCCGTTGATTTTCTCAACTCTTTTTCCTTCGGAAGAAATAATTTTTAACAATGATCAAAATATTGAATTTATCGTCGAATGTGTTAAGGCCAAATTTAGAACAATTTTTATAACTTGCTCTTATATTCCTCCAGCGTCAAACATTCAAATTTATGAACAACATGCAAACGCGATAAAATTTGTAGCTAATCAATCCAAACCTGGAGACTCTAATATTGTTCTTGGTGACTTTAATATTCCAAACATTAAATGGTGCGAAGCTCCTGATTCATGTTTTTTAAGCCCATATGATATTTTCATAAGTAAGATCGAAAATGTCTACTGAGTTACTGAATGCTATTAATGATATAGGACTCTTCAAAATGAATAACATACTAAACAAGCTTGTCAAATAATTTGAATTTAATATTCTTCACATTAATCCATTATTAATACTTGAATATGCTTATCTTGAAGTAAGCATATAAGTCGAAACAAAACTATTATTACAATCCTATGTAAATGATGAAATAGTTCTTGATTTTAGCAAAGCTAATTATTCAAAATTAAAGATTGTTCTGAAAACTGGTTTGAATATATTACTTACAATAAAGTATGCCTTCGTAATATTGACATCATTTTAAAAAAATTCTATGATGGCTTATTTAAATGTTTTAAGAAATCCATACCAATGACGAGAAAAAAGATTGCACATGGATCGCCTTGGAATACAAAGCAGCTCAATAGCTTGAAAAATTTGAAAAACAAACATTGTAGGAAATATAAAAAATCCGGTATATCTATCGATTATATGAGATACTCCATATCAAGATCAGTTTACAATTCAAAAAATATCCAATGCTACAATAATTATCTTTTTAAGGTGAAAGGAAAGTTTAAAAATAACGCAAAACATTTTTACCAGTTTGCAAATTCTAAGCGTAGAGTCTCTGGATATCTGTCCATGATGAAATTTGGGGATAAAGAATCCTTAAACGATGCAGATATTTGCGATATGTTCGCTGCTTTCGTCTCATCCTCCTATTCTGATAAAGAATTACATCAATTATTCCAATTATCCATATCCAATTCCTTATGCAACCCTAATAAATTGTCCAACATTGGATAGGTCGATGGTAATGATAACTGTACAGAATCTAAAATATTCTGATAAATGTGGACCTGACGGTGTTAAATGCTGTGTTCTTATAAAATGTTTATAATTTGGTTATTGCGCTTTTATTTGTATTAATAAGATCCACATTTCCTGCAAATTTCATTAAGATATCTTTATAAACAAATATGTTATTACAATTAAAAAATTTGTGTTTTCTCCAAAAACCCCAAATTGGGCCTCTTGTTTGGTTTATTTCTAAATAGCGGAAGAAATTTTAAAAATATGTATTCCTAGCTTATGTATTACGCTTATCCTTTAGCATATATAATTTCCGATCTTTTGCAAAAAGATTCAAGTCAACCTCGTTTCAGAAATATGCGCCATTAAACTTTTATATTTCCAATTTATTGTATATATGACTATATTTTTACAAACTGGCAAACTTTTGCCTTTAGTTTTGCGTGAATAATTACTTAGAAAATTATGAATATTTCTGTATACTTTTAATAATATCTATACACAAAATTTTTTTTATAAAGATAATTAATAAATATTTTTTATTTTTAATAGGGTTGCCACATTTCCCAAATTTAAGTAAATCTTTATCCTTTCTAAGCATTTATATATTTCTATTAATGAATTTAAAATAATAAAACAAACAAAAAATGTCTATTTTAACTTAAACAATATTATTATTCTTGGTATCTATCATCTTCATTAATAAATACTATATTTCTAATACGATTTTTTATTACTTATTTACATTAAATTTATGTAGACAATTCTTCTAATATTTTAAACTTATACTACTTATTTTCTATAAAATTATCTCTTGTATCTGTATACATATCTAAAAGATAATAAAGATCCTTCAAGTCTTCAGTATTTTGAGTTGATAAAGACTCATAATAAATCCAACGTTTTCTCATTGATGATAGTACAGGGTCTAATAATAACAATAAGCTATTAAAAATATCCTCGTTTTGTGACGTTTTGGAGCATTTCTGGAGCTGAATAATTTATCGTGCTTAAAATCTCTGTTTCTTGCTTCTGTTTCTTGACTATAATTTCGCCATGGCACAATACTTTATGTACTGTTGGTGTCATTTCTTTCCATGGATATAGTAGTAGTTTAGATTTTTCTATTGCATATTCTCCAAATCGAGCAGAGTTAATTTTGTGCTTACTATTAATTGAAATTAATAGTATGTTAGTCCTTTCAAGTAGCTCTTTATTAATACCAGTTATTTTTGATGTAGCTTCGAAATTTCCAAAAAACCTTCTTGCTGTACTACCACCAGTCGGCAGAGGTTTGTCGATGTTTAATCCCGTCTCTTCTCTGAATTCATCCTGAATTCTACTTTTCTCTGATATTCTAAGTGTTTTTAAATCCTCGTTGTTTCAGGTAGGTTTTATTAAATTTTCTGGCATATTTCTATACTTTAAATCATATGCTATGTGGAGAAAATGCTCCATGAACCGTATTCTGGCGTGAAGTGGAGATATTCCGAAAGGCAGAAATTCTTCAGTAATACTCCTTGCTTTACCAATATTCGAAAAATGTGATTTCGTCTCATCATAGTGAGCATTTCCAAAAATAAGATGTTTCCGTAATGGCATTACTAACCTTTCCATCAATCATTGTTACACTAAGTTGAAAGGATATGTCGAATGTGTATTGGTTTATGGTTATTGAAAGAGGTTGTAAATCATTTATTTCATCTTTAATATATTCCACCAAATAATTTGTTGTTGTCTTCGACTCCCTTGTGCATTCGAACCAAATAGGTCTGCAAAAATGTATTAAGCCATATATCTTCAAATAAGTTTTTACACTTTGATGAAGATTGCTTTAAGGAATAAAATCGCATTCTTAATGGCAGCGAAGATGCTTTAAATACGCTTTTATAATCCGCTATTTTCTTACTTCCACTAGCATGCTTGTATTCAGGAAGGGCTAATAATCCGTCACATCCCCACTTAGAGATTAATACAACGTATCTCTTATTTACTTTTTCCAACTGTTCTGCAGAAAAATCTGCAACTATCCTGGTATCTGTATTATCAAGCAAAGGAGATAGCTCTACACATGCTTCCTTTTCGGTAACCGAAATAGATGGTAAAATAGTTTGCTTTTTTTCTTGAATATCCTTGTATGATGGTAGAATTGAGTGTCTCTTTTCAAGAACTGCTTTTCTTAAAAATTTGATATTTGTTTCGGATGAGGTCCAGTTCAAGCATTAAAGCAATTGCTTCTTCCTCTGTAAAATTAGCAATCCGTTTAAGACGTTTTGGTGATGCAGTTGGCAGTAATTCAGCAATATTAATTGCACTCTTAGGTTCTCCTTTTTTAACATTTCTTTGAATGTATCAGAAACTTCTTCATTCGAAATTATAGAAAGATTATGGGCCAGTCTTTTCTTCTTAGATCCTGTAATTAAATCATCATATGTCTTGCAGGGTGCTCCAGTTGATATCTTGCACTCCGATGTTTCTTTTTTTCAGTGTCCATCCAATCGGAAATTTAATTTTTAATCTGTTAGTACACTGATTCAAATACTTCATTTTTACGTCATACAACTTTATGAATTCCATTATAGCTACTAAACAATTAAGATAATTTTTAGATAAACTCCACAGAACACAACACAATTGTTCATATTTCAATGTAATCACCATGGTAATCAACTTCGCTATGATGTTGATAAGGATTATCTGCGCATTTATATATATCTATTAGATATATCGCACAGGTATATATATTTGCAGGTATTCTGTATATTTTCATTAGGTGAAATATCTGAAAGAGTCAATTTGGAAGAGTACCTATACAGAATTCATTGATATTATATGTTGCTGTTAGGTATCACCGGAAAGGATATTACCTGAGCATTGTCACTAGCTCATAAAAATATAGATTTTGAATCATCAGAAATAGATAAATGCTGCAGCTAGGTATCACCGGAAAGGATATCTGTACATTGACACTAGATCATAAATATATAAATTTTTAATCATCAACAATAGATAAATACATTTGTTAAATTTAGGTAAACACCATAAATGTAAACTAATAAAATAATTATTGATTAAGTTAAAATAGACATTTTTTGTTTGCTTTATTATTTTAAATTCATTAATAGAATTATATAAATGAAAAAGAAAAAGATAAAGATTTACTTAAATTTGGGAAATATGGCAACCCTATTAAAAATAAAAAATATTTATTAATTATCTTTATAAAAAAAATTTTGTGTATAGAAATTATTAAGAGTATACAGAAATATTCATAATTTTCTAAGTAATTATTCACGCAAAACTAAAGGCAGAAGTTTGCCAGTTTGTAAAAATATAGTCATATATACAATAAATTGGAAATATAAAAGTTTAATGGCGCATATTTCTGAAACGAAGTTGACTTTAATCTTTTTGCAAAAGATCGGAAATTATATATGCTAAAGGATAAGCGTAATACATAAGCTAGGAATACATATTTTTAAAATTTCTTTCGCTATTTAGAAATAAACCAAACAAGAGGCCCAATTTGGGGTTTTTGGAGAAAATACAAATTTTTTAATTGTAATAACATATTTGTTTATAAAAATATCTTAATGAAATTTGCAGGAAATGTGGATCTTATTAATATAAATATAAGCGCGCTAACCAAATTTCAATCAGTTGTAGGGTTTTCCTGAATTCCCAAAAAGACTAATGAAAATTCCCAAAAATGGGATTTTTTACATTTATGGCTATAGAATCCACATTTTTCCGAAGGTCGGTAGATTTTGATTTAAAACTTTTAACAACATATTGAGGATTCTTAAAATATATTCCGCTTGTAGATTCGTGCTTTGAGATTTAAGAAAATATAGTCTAAAGTCAAAACTTTCATATAAAATGGGTCGAATTCGGGAGGGTGTGTATCATGACCAATTGAGTTATTGGGCTTGTTTTTATCTTATGGTCATCTCTGTGAAGTTACCTTTCAGAAAAGTGAAAAACTATTATATGTTGCAAAAGAAAATTTTATTTTAGATAAAGTATCGGCTAAAAAACACACAAAAAGTGGTATTTTTGCAATTTTCAAATTCAAAATCATTCATTTTTGGACTCAGTAAAGATTCGGTAAAGAAAAATTTTTTATTCAATAGATAATTTTATTCTTTTACTAGTTAAAAAAAAAACTAATAAAATCTTTCGGAAATGCTAGGATATATATAAAAGAACTGGACTAAGAACATGCAAAATTATGGTGCTTAAGGTGCATGTCTTTTATAGGTCTTATCGGGGCCTACAACAATATATAAAAATATTTGAAATCGGACGCGAAACAAATATTTGGCAAGTGATTAACAATTTTTAACATTGCACACTCCTCTGCTATGTCCATACCAAATTTCATGAAAATCCAACCAGCCGATCATAAGTTACAGATTTATTTCCAAAAAATTTCGATTCTGCCCCACTGTGCAATGGTACATTAAAGCCTAATATATATTTAAAAGTTTCTGAAATTTATAATATTTATTATATGTTTGAATAAATTAAATATAACAAAAACCGTTAGTAAAATCTTAATATTCCGCGACTAAAAAGAGACGTAGCAATTATTTAGTTTAATATTCTGGGTCTCAGTATGCCTCTATTACAATTAATTTTCTTTTAACGAAAATTTTGTTAATGATATTAAAAGAAATTTATATTTTTAGAGGTGTTTTGAAAATGGAGCATCGCACGTAAATTTAAACATTCAGATGTAATATTTTGGAAATCATATAAAACCAGAACAGTCTTAATTTTTAGAGGGGTACATTTGTAACTTTTTTTTCTTGAGGCTCTTTCAAGATAGAACCAACTAAATTTTAAAAATACAAATGTTTTTGTGAAGAGACCTCAAAGAATATGGTAATAATCTTTTTAAAAAGAAACAAAGAATATAGTATTCCTTATTTAAAACAACAAAAACATATTCCCCACGCCTTATAGGGGTATTTTTTTTTTTTTCTTACTATTTTTAGAATAGTGTAAAACAAATTACCTACTTTAGGTTTTTTACCAGGATAGAATCGCACTCAGTTTTCTGTTGAAATTGATGTCGGTTGTTATAAATCTTTATAAAAGCTAAATAAAATTTAGATTAAAGTCTGTACCAGTACTTTTGAATGCAAAATGGATAGAAAAATTCTGTAACTTTCTCTAAAATGGTGAATATTTTTGTTCACTACACTGAAATATATGTTTTTCGCAAAATTGCTGAAATAATCAGGTTGCTACGAATGAAGTATATTAAACTTGAAGAAAATTACAAAGAGACTTTATTTAGTACCTTAGCATATTCTATCCATAAATCTAAGCATTTAGGAGTAGGAATTAGCTTTCTTGGTATTTAATTAATTAACCATCATTCGGTTATCCGATTTTGTGGACTAACTGTTAGAGTGATTTAAAATTGTATGTCGAATAACCGATTAACCGAAATTTTGTTTTTTTGCAGTTATAAATTATATATATATATATATATATATATATATATATTTTTTTTTTTTTTTTTGTTATATTATCATCATAATATCGTCCTTTTTTCAGTATGGTGATTATCACCTCCGCAATAAATTGATGATATCCCATTGAGAATATGTGGAAGAAATTAATGCAATACTTTAATTTATCAGTCACAATTTTTTCAGTAGTCGAAATTTCTTTTAAAAATTAAAAAAATTGAAGAAATTTGTTTGTCTTTTAGCAAAAAAAAAAAAAATGGATACTTTTTGTAAGCGTTTTAGTTTACGTACGTACTTTATGATGTTAAGATTTATGTGTATGCCCACTATATAAGATGTACAATTTTTCTTTATTATATTTTTTCAAGATTTATTTAGTGATAATTTTTCCATATATTTATTACATCTTAAAGAAGGTTATCTGGCGGTATCTTCTTTTTTTCACCTAGATTATCTAGCAATATTGCCTAGTTTTCTTCTAGGCGTATTGATTTCTTATTGCTTAGATGTAGCGCCTGTGACACACAATCTCTCCCGATGGGAGAAACTTCCGCAATACGAATATGATTATTGCGGCAATAAAAATTTTCTTCTAAGTAATACGAATTCGAATCACTTTCGTATTATTTTGTTTGTAGAGATGTGTGTTATATCCCAGCAAACATAAATAAAATTAATATTTAGGAAAGTAATTTTACATTACTTCCAAAGTACCAATAAGTGCACGTTTTCCATCCAAATATATTATTAAAATGAGATTCAAACGAACTGTTCTGCTATAAAACGTTGAGATTCAGTTGATATTTTTGCAAATACTACTTGTTTCTAAAAAGAACTGTTTAAGGAAATGAAAAAAATACCTATTGCGCAAAATTTTTTTAATGCTTTAGTTCAATAAAAATTAAAACTAATTTCCTTGTGCCGTTAAAAAAGAATTTTGATGTTTCTTGCACCATATCAGGTATCAAAAAAGAGAACATCTTCCAACGTCAAGCTTATACTAAATACATTGGAAATGATCCAAATTTGCACTGCTTCTGGATCACTTCTTTGGATCCTTTTTTTATAGAATATTTTATAAAATGCGTAATGAAATGATTATAATATTATAACTTCACACATACTTAAACTTGTGAAAGAAACGAAAAATCATTCTTACACAGAAAATAGTATTACATGACTGATTTATTAAATAAAGCTGAATGGGGAGATTATTTTATAGTATTAGGTCAAAAAATGCAATTTTTCATACAAATGGGGGAAAGAACTGGTAAGATGAACCTTTAGCAAAACAATTTGATTATGTTGTTAAATGACTATTTTAATATATTAAATAATATAATTAATATTATTTATATATATTTTACATGTATTAGTAAGACTATTCGGTTACTTGATATATAGGGAATGGTATTACTAGGACGTGAGAAAAAAGAATTAAATTCAACTTTAAAAAAGGCGAAAAGGCAAAATATTCAAAAAAAAAAAATTAGACCAGAAAAAATTTCAAATTTATGTATTAATTCTCATTAGTTTTTGATATTTCTTGAAATAAATCTATAAATAATGAAAACTTGACCCACAATTCCCACACATACGAAAAATGACCTAATGTTTTGAAGCGATTTTTCGTAATTTTTGTACTATAGTTCCTTTTTTCTTTCTTCCTTTTCTTTTCTATCCAAATTTATGGGGGATTTTTATCTTTTATAAGAATGTTTTCAATTTATATTATTAAATGGTTGTTATGAATTATATTAAAAAGAATTCTATAATCTATTTTTTATTTAATCTTTAATGATAATTTAAATAATCTCGATGTTTATAAATACACAAAAATGCTTAAATAGATGATTCTGTAAAAACAAAAATAGTAATAGGTAAATAAGGAATTATTATCTTCTTTACTGAAATGCTAATATTTCAGTCTTTCTAGGGCAATTTTAAAAATCTAAAAAAGCTAGAAACTAAAACGAAAATTTTGAGGTTAAAAGCAAAATAAGAAAAGCTAGTTTAACCTTAAAAAGGCCAAACTGGCAACACTGATAGGGATAGCATTAAGGAAATATTCCCTTATCCAGCAAAGTCTTTAAAAACATACTGCAACAATTTTTCATTTCAAGACTAAATATACTTTTTATTATATGCAGTGGATTTATGTATCTATACACATGACACATGCAGTTAAATCACAGATTGTTAGGTAAAATTCTGAAGTTTGATACACCAATCATTCGACCTTAACGTCATTGAAAGTGTTTCGGATTAGATAACCTGTAAGACCTAAGATCGGGAGCATCAAATATACATCCCAAACTACTGAAAACTATATATTAAAAAATTAAAATATCTCTGTCCTACATGTCTAAACATCGGAAGATTACCAAGCGGAAGACATTTACAGAAAGAAAGAATGGTGTTTCCCCTTCTTCTTTCATAAGACTCATACAAAAATCTTTAGCTTTTAACAGCAGCTATTTCCTACATAGATGTGAACTAGATTGAGGTATTAAATAAGGTGACTCTCAATGGTTCCAAAATACTTTTTGTTTTAGAAATAATTGTGTAACTTGTGAACCGTTGGAGATATCTGAATAAAATTTGCATGTAGTCATAACTGAATTACTTTCGAGTTGATTTGGAGGAGCACAGGTCCTTAGAGGGTAGACCTCCAAATTTGTTCACCTCGGGTATGGAACTTTTTAAAAATTCATTTATGACTTGAATGTAAGAAAATGTTACAAAAGCCTCTATAAAAAATCTACTTACATGTGTAGGCTTTCTCTATCAGTTTAAGAGATATTAAGGTCGAAGCAAATTTTTCTCTTATTTTTGGCGTAGTTTTCTTGTTTTTTTTTTTTAACCTGGTTTCAAAAGAATCTTAACGTAAATTTGTATAAGCTAACTATTGGTAATGGGAACTTTTGAAAAAGTTTTTTTTTTTTTTTTTTTGTAAAATTCTCAAATGTTAAAGCCGAGATAAACGAACAAATATACTTCACATATGCCGCCATACATTGGTTAAACCTACAAAAAGTGATAATTTAATGAAAATATACAAATTTTTAAACAAGTTTCCCCGGTCAGGGTTTTGGGTATTTTGGTAAGAAAAAGTGGATATTTTTTTATTCTCTGATTTTGAAATAAGTTTATCGATATTGTGCCAAAATTTCATTGGAATACCTCAACACGTTTAAATTTTCTTTAGGTTAGTAAGTTACAGAATTATTTCCAATAAAAATAGTTTTGGGACCACTGTGTGACATTGATAAGTCCAGAGAGATGATAGGTTAACCAATTTATTATATGCTTATTTATGAAATGAGGATATCAAAGAAATCTTCGACTTCAGCCTTCTGAAGCCCTGTTTCCGTTTTATTCAGTTGCTTCATATTTATTATAATTAATTTTGCACTCAATCCCATTGTATTACAGTTAGTGAAGTTTTGTTGTAATTATTTAAAAATTACAAAAAATTAAAGTATTCTGTCATTTAAACATTTATATAAATAGTATTATTTGGTTTTTCAATTCACTTTCTTTTGCATGTGACATCTTTCCAAATATTTATATTTAGCAAATATGTATGTAATTTAACAAAACATTTTCCATTTCTTCTATATATACAATGTATATTTATATTTATAGTTATATACATATGTATGTATATTAGTGTGGCCCCAATGTTTCCAACTAAAATGAAAATATATTTCATTCAAAGCTATTGTTTCTCAAAATTTTTCTATTGTCATTATCTTTTAGCAAGCTGAACAAAAATATAAAAAAGTCTCTTTTTTATGAGAGGTGCTTTTAATGACGTAATAGAAATTACTGAACAGGTCGGAATTCAAGTAAACTTTCATTTGATTTGGAAATACCTTTTGCTTTAGAGTTACCCTAATATATTTACATAGTTGTAGTAATTTTTATTCAAAATCTTGGCAATTGCTAACTTTTCATTTATTTAGCTACACATTTATAATACTAGTATTTGCATTAGTACACATCGAAATTTAAAAAAAGATTTTTAAGAATGAAATATATGGTCACTCATACAATTAGCAATTACATTTCAAATGGAAAAATAATCACAAAGTGTCAATAAGTGATTTAAACTAAACCTAATCTAACATGACCTTTTGTATAACAAAATTGAGTTAAAGCGATATTCGTAAAGTTGAAAATATAAGTTCAAGTTGAAATACTGCCTTTAGCAATACTTTTAAAGACTAAAAAGGAAATGGGAGATGAAAATCAACAATATGTTTAGCAGTTATTTATAGTTAATAAAAAAGATAGAGTACTACAGAATACGTCTTGTGGAGACAATATGTTATTCCCCAGAAAATTATTCCTCCATATACCCAAGGGTGGGCAATTGCTAGGGCTGTCATCTTGCTTTTCGCAAAATCCGCATTGTCTAGGATATATTAATGATATCTGAAGTCGCAATGTGCGGTCAATAATCCCGTACTATAAGATCGCTTATATTGAGCTTTAGTAGCTGTTAGGATTTACTCCTATTTAGCATGATGAACCGATTTGACTGCCTAAGTCCGCATACAGAAGCACATAGATAGACGAACAATCTAATCCTTAATGCTTAAAAATTATTATATTACAAAAGTTAAAATTACTTTAAAAATTTATGAAACTTGCAGGAATACAAGTCGAAATTTATATGTCTTAAAACAAAACCCTACAAATTGGTTCACACTTGCGACTACTCACTTTGTTCCTTCACACCGACATGCTGGAAAAAATATCGAAAGAGATATGGTAGAATGATTATTCAGTAAATTCTAAAGGGTGGTTCAAAGTACTTTTTGGCATTTCCAAAATTCAGGAACCCAGAAATTAATAAAAATATTTTCATAATTCTTTCAGAACATAACTGAGTCCAAATACTAAGTCGTATTTACTAAGTTTTTAAAAAAATAGGAAGAAAGAAGAGAAAATATTTAGAACGTTTTGGGTAAAAATTATGGTCTAATATGAATATAATTCTAACGTGTACTTAAAATATATAATTCGGAGAAGAATTATATAGTTGAAAATGGATTTACCGCAATATTCAGTTCTGATGATGTGCAAATAAAGGTCAGAGATGGTTATATCGCAATAAAAGCTTACAAAGAAGAAAACTTATTCGTGTTGTGTCAAAAATCCAAGCAACATATTTTTGCAGCAAATAACAATGACTTGTTAAGGCCATTTAAACTTTAATGGTTTGAGTGCAATGTGTAAAAATGGAACAAAGTAACAAAGGAACATAATTGTAAGACATGTATGCTAAGCAAGATTCATGTTATGTCATTTCCTAATGGAACTCAACGTCGTTCTGAACACGTGCTGGAGTTAATTCATACGGATGTGTGTGGTCCGATAAACGTATCGTAAGTAGGTGGTTCGAAATATTTTATCACCTTCATTGATGACAAAACAAGAAAGGTGTTCGTATATTTCATGAAGTTAAAGAGCGAAGTATTCGAGAAGTTCAAGATTTTTAAACAGCAAGTTGAACGTCAAATAGGAGAAAAGATAAAAAATCTCAGGAGTGACAACGGACGTGAGTATCTTAATAATGCCTTTGATTTATATCTTCAGAAACACGGTATAATGCGCCAGTTGACGGTAGCATACACCCCCCCCCCCCCTCCCAACAAAATGGTGTTGCTGAACGTGCAAACCGTACGTTAGTGGAGATGTCCCGATCGATGTTAGTACATGCGCAACTGAACAAAACTCTGTGGGCGGAAGCCGTTGCTACAGCTGTATATTTGCGAAACCGTTCTCCTACAAAAGTCTTATTGAACAAGACGCCATACGAAGCTTGGTATGGAAGAAAACCAAAAGTTTGCCATTTAAAAGTTTTTGAATCATGTGCAGTAGCTTTGAATAAACGCCCAAAGCAAAAGTTTGACACGAGAGGTAAACAGTACGTTATAGTGCGCTATTCTCAAGTTGCGAAAGCCTACAGATTGTATGATAAAGAACCTCACAAAGTTATTGAGGGTTATTTCAGTCGCAGAAAGATAATTTCGAAACTGATATGCAGATTCAGGAGGAGAATTCCATTGCCGTAGATAATAGGCAAGAAGCGCTAAAAAGAGGAAGAGGTCGTCCTAAAATAATCCGTGATGGTAGACCGTAGTAGTAGACCAAAGAAACAGTATAATATGGTTAATGGTTTATCAAAAAAACTAAATTGCGTTCCACAAACTCCTGAAGAATTCTCAAGAGTGGAGGAAAGCTACGCAAGCCGAATTTAATTCTTTAAAGAAAAACAAAACTTGGGATATGGTTGAACTGCCTGCTGGAAAAAATGCAATCGGTTGCAAATGGGTACATGCCACTAAAACTACTAAAGATGGAGAAGTTGAGCGATACAAGGCGATGCTAGTGGCAAAGGGCTGCAGCCAGAAATATAGAATTAACTATCATGAAACATTTTCTCCTATTATACGCAACGCTAATATTAGACTGTTATTTGCTATAGTTATCAACAAGGCTATGTACTTGCACCAGATAGATATTGTTATTGCTTATTTAAATGGAGGTCTATACGAAGCAGCCAAAGATGTTCGTTGATAGCAACCGTCCAAATAAGGTCTTACGGTTACGTAAATCACTGTACGGCCTTAAGCAATTTGGAAGCGAATGGAATACTAAACTCGACTTATTCTAAAGAAGATTGGTTTCAAGAACTGTGAGAACGAACACTGCCTGTATAAAATGAATGTTCAAAACGAACTTGTGTTATTAGCTGTGTATGTCGATGACATACTCATCGGATGTAGAGATAAAGCTGTTATTCAAAGAATCAAATTTGAACTATCAACAGATCTTGACGTGTGACAAAGGTCCAGTACAACATTTTCTTGGAATGGAAGTCAACAGAGATAGTGAAAAGGGCGATATAACTGTGAGTAATATACAATACATAAAAACGTTATTGAAAAAGGCCATTTATTTAAAAAGGTTATTACTTGAGCTCGAATTTGTTGAAGATGTTCCAATGTTATTAAAAGTGGATGATCAAGGAGCACTTAAAATGGCGTCGAATGCTATATTTCACAACCGAAGCTAGCATATTTACATCATGTACCATCACATACAGGAACTCATTACAAAGAAGCAAATTAATCTTAAGAATCTTAGTATAGACTGCATGGTAGCAGATATCTTTACAAAAAATTTGCATAGAATTAAACATATGAAATTTGTTGAACTTATGAATATGAAATAGTATTTATGAATATAGTTGCATATAACTGAAATGTTTAGCATCAGGTTTGAAAAGGAGTGTTGAAAATGTCACTCTACTTAAATTACAAACCTTATGCAAAACATACTTTGAATTTGTATTTATATTTCAATCGTAGTTTGTTTTGCTTTTTATATAACTACTGAAAATTTGTATTTTTCATTCATCAATAAAACTTTAAATCGTATACAAACATTTCGGGTTGCCTTTTCATTTTTTTTTACATTAAATTGTTGCGAATTTATTCCTCTAATTTTTGAGTAAACATCAGTAAAAATCCAAATTTTTATTAAAAAATCAAAATTTTTACTAAAAAATAATTTTTTTCCAAAATCAAAAATTTTAATAAAAGTGACAAATTTTTATAAAAAATTAATTTTCTTATAAAAATCTGATTTTTCGCTAAAAGTCTAAATTTTTTACAAAAACATCAAATTTTCTTATAAAAATCAGATTTTTCGCTAAAAGTCGAAATTTTGTAAAAAAATTAAATTTCTTACAAAAAATTAAATTTTTTACAAAAAATCAATTTTTTTAGAAAAGAAAATAAATTTTTTGATTTTTATTAAAAATTTTGAATTTTTTTAAAAATTTAAATATTTAGTAAAAATTTTGATTGTTAGTAAAAATTTTTATTTTTGTAAAAATTTAGATTTTTAGTAAAAATTTTAATTTTTAGTAAAAATTTTGATTTTTAGTAAATGTTTTTTGGATTTTTAATAAAAATTTGAATTTTTACTGATATTTACACAAAATTAGAAAAACAGAAAAGTACATTTTTTACAAAAAATCATTTCGAATCTATTTTGATTTTTAATAAAAATTTTGATTTAAATATAAATTTTAATTTTTATCACAAATTTTGATTTTTATCACAAATTTTAATTTTTAGTAAAAATTTTAATTTTTAATAATAAGTGATTTTTAAAAAACTGATGCTATTAGGGCAAGTTTAAAAGCTAATACGCCCTCTATATTACGTTTCAAAAATAGCTTTAATGAAGATCCACTAAAAAGGGATTAAATAAGATCAATCAATCTGTTTTTAAAGCTTCAATCTTGTTACTACAAGTCAAGGTCATGTGTAACAAAATGGTATCCATTAAAGTTAATTTTAAATACTAAATATTCTTGAATTTCTTATTTCTATTTTATTTATTTATTTATTTATTTATTTTTTTTTTTTTGTAAAATTAAAATTGAAAAATATCGTATGAGATATAAAAAATTCTCATCAAAAAGTCAAAATAGGTTTTAAAGGAGTTAAATATACTACAAAAATAGCAAAATATGCTATAAATATTTACTTACAAAACGATGCCAAAATTCTTTATTTGTTCTGAAACGGATAAATATTTTATCGGTGGCTTCATTCAACGTCCAGGAAAAAATATGCAATTACATATGGTCTCACTAGTTACAATGAAATATACCCCGTTTAATGCACTAAATATTGATGTGAAAATAATTGAGCGGGAACTACATTTTTATTATTATTTCTTTTTTTGACTTATCTGAAACTACTTTGGTGTAGAAAAAACTAAAGTTTAGAAAGTCATGGACATCAAGTGCTACCAATCCTTAATTGAAATAGTTTTAAAATATTTATCTATACAAAACCTTAAAAGTTCATGCAGTGGTTAACAAATTCGTCAATGCTAAACTAATACCAAGAACTGTATATTAGGAACATTCACATATAAATTTTAACAAGCTTCATATTTTTATTTTATATGAAGAACTTTACTACAATAAATATCTTCTTCTTTCTAGGAGAACTATAAACTATTGTTGCAAAAGAATAAAAAAATATGACAGTTGCAACATCATTTTTACACTTTACACAAAAATAACAAATATATGTTAGTATACGCAAATATTCCGAAATATCAAAACTTATGTACAATTGTAGTTGAATATATTGGGTCATATAAAAAGTATCCGTTTGGTCAATTTTTTATCATCAAGCGAGTTTTGCAGAGACCGAAACAAATAGAAGTGGGACGGTGCATGATCCGGTCTATACGATGGGTGAATCAGCCAAGTGCAGTAAATTTGTCATAATAGAACACAATACCTATTCTGCTGGCTAATTCTGGTCGCGCTTTCTTTATTGCTTCATTTACAAGGTTCAGTTGTGAACAGTAGAATTCAGAATTTATCATTTTGCCAGACTGTGGCAGCTCATAATGGATAATTCCTTTCAATCATACCAAACACTCAACATAATCATGTTGATCATAAAACCAGGATTTGAAATCGTTTGTGGAGAATCGCCGACCTTTGACCATGATTTTTTTCGCATAATATTCTCGTAATGAACCTATTTTTTATTGCCCTTAATGACCGTATCTATAATGACTTAATTTTGAATTCAGCGTTTCACTGATGATAATTTTGTGAATCAAATTTTTTGCGATAATTCATGTGACACCCAGACATTCAGCTTCTTTGAGTAGCCAGCCTTTTCCAAATGATTTTGAACTGACATGTGGTTAATATTTAGTGTCTCTGCTATATCCTGATAGCTGGCGTATTGCTCCACCAGTTGCAAAATTTCAAAATTTTTTAGTGACTGGCCGACCAGAGCGATGTACAACTTTGAATTCGAAATTTTCGGACGGAATCGTGCAAACCGCTATTGCATACGCCGTTCACTCACAGAACTCTAATTGTACACTTTACAAATTTTTCGGCATATTTTTGTAGCGTTTTTTGCTTTTTTGGTAAAAACCGATCACATAATTTATTTCTGTAGATTTTTCACTCATTTTCAAATCAATATAACTTTTTACACGAACAACGAATTAATGAACTGTCTTCACCAAAAATATAACCTGAAATATCACCTTTCAAACACGTTTTTATTTGCCGCAGCCAAATTAGTTTTACCCGACAAAAATCCATGGATACTTTTTATATAACCCAATATTTTATCAATTGAAAAGAAAAAATATCAGTTTCAATATTTGAGGTGTATTTGTGTTTGTGTATGTAGTACTAAATTACAGGTTATCAAGTTTTGAGAAATTTTGAGAGAAAATACTATAATTATTTTTAAGAAATATATAAATAAGAAAATTATGAATGTGATTTTTATTGAGAATAAGAAATATTATTTTATTTATAATATTCCAGCAAAAAAAAACATATACTTCCATTTTCACATTTTGAGCACATTTAAATTAGAACTAATTATATATTTTCCTATTTAAATCGGTAATTCATGCTAAAGAGAAATTTTTAAAAAGTTACAAATTAAATTCTATGAAGCTAATCTATATATATAAAAGAAAGTGATGTTAGTTACTATTGTTATAACTCAAGAACGACTAGACCGATTTTGATGATTCTCACCAATTCGGACCGGTCACCGGCCAGAAAAGGATAATACGAAAAAAAATTCGCGAAAAATCCGCGATAAAAAAAAAACTCTTTTTTGTCATAATTTCTTTGCCTTAATAATCATTAAAAATATTTTTTTTAATACAAATTATAACAATTACTGTTTCTGTTTCTATCGAAACGCTTACTTTTTTGTGCAATTTGTTTTCTGGTGGTGGTGTAGAATTCTATTTCCAAACGGTAAGTTCCAAGTAAAGCTCATCATTTAGTGAGGTTGTGATATTTAAAACCATTTGTTGTATTTTTGGCATTCGTTATTAAGTGTTATTCACAATGCCGCGACCCCGGAGATCTAATATTTCGCGTCGAACACGTAATGCAAGTACTTATCGTAATATCGTCAATCAGTTGAATATATATGAACGAGAAATCGCACGAGAACAACCCCGTATTAGTTTGGCCCGACTTCGTACATCACAAACGCAGGAAGAAAGGCAGGCGAGAAATGAAACGGCTCGGTTAGCAATGAGAAATCGTCGAGCAAATGTAGCAATTCAACAACTTTAAAATTTTTAATCAACGCATAAGAAGAATTGCTTCAAGTTCTGATTTGAATCAAGCAGCGTTCCATTACAACTGCAATTTCGACTACAGCTCTCATCATTCCGTTCAAAAAAAAGACATTGTCTATCCGCTAACCTTAAGATGAAGTAATAAATAAATATAAATTCAAATTTGCCTTAAATACATGCGTATATTTTTTGATTGAGCCCATATCTACATCATATTTAAATTCTTCTGTAAAAAACACTTTATAATAGGTATTCCTTAGATTTTTATTTAAAGGTCGTAAATTTCGTTAAAATATCAATTTAAATCGTTCAGTAATACAACACTAATGTTTGCTTAGGGCCAGCAACGCGGCTCGGGTCAGCTTCTACATCATATTTAAATTCTTCTGTAAAAAACACTTTATAATAGGTATTCCTTAGATTTTTATTTAAAGGTCGTAAATTTCGTTAAAATATCAATTTAAATCGTTCAGTAATACAACACTAATGTTTGCTTAGGGCCAGCAATGCGGCTCGGGTCAGCTAGTTTTGTATAAAATTTGAAGTACATACAATTCGATAGCAAACCTCTTTAGCATTATAAATAATTTTATTTATTTTATTCAGACTCTCAAATAACGTTAACATTACCATAATACTTTGAATCAATATGTTTTATTATATATTGAAGTTGACTTTATTTTCTGACATTTATAAATGTGTCAATAGTCCTTTGAAATTTAACATTTGCCAAAAAAAAAAAAATACTTTGTTTCAAAATTTATTCTATTGTTTTTAAGAATTATTTATTTGCCATTGTAATGTATCCCAGCAAAAACTTTGATTGCCATATAATAAATTAAGAATCTAATATAATGGCTCTTCAGTACCTACACATTACTTTAACACGGTGATGACTTTAGAGACAACTACTTACCTTATTATTTGATTTTTGTTGTCATTTTAGAATGGCATTACAAGAAGTAATTACTTCTAAGCTGTTAAATTTCATTAATTATTTAGTATTAGTGAAGTCGTTATTTGTAAAAGCAATAGGAATTAGTTACATTTTACGTGACAAAAAACTAATGAAATGTCAGCATGTAAAGAGCAAGTTATTTTGTTTTTTTTTAATATTTTCAAAAATCTGATCATAAATAAGTAAATACATACCTAGTTATAAATAAGTATTTACTAAACTACTTCTATGTAATGCAGACGGTATGCGGTTCTCATTGAAAAGTAACTACATCCGTAACTTCATACCAAGTTTTTGCTGGGTATCCTATACCACTGCTTCATTTTTATACCCACCGGAAATATTTTTTTAACTTTCACCAAAAAAAGCTTTATATAAGAAACTAATGCTCATTTGTGTGTGTCCACAAGTGTATGTAGTACCGATTCTAGTTCAAGTGTGTTTATTTTATTTCATTTCAGTATATGTCTGTAAATAGTATTTGGATTGAGCAGTAAAATAAATTTAAAGGTCATACATTTACAGGCCTTTTAATTTTTGCTTGTTTTTCCTAAAATCAATTATATTTCAACTAGAGACCAAAAATAATTATTACTTGTGTAATTTTGAACAAAAAAAAATCAATATGAAGAAAATTATCTAAAAATACCATAAGTACACTATTGCATTTGCCATAACACTATTTAAGCTATATTTTATTTTTGATTTTTATTTTATTTCTCCAAAATACGAATTATTTTTTAAATAATAATCATAATAATAATTTATATTTTTTCTAAAATACTAATACTAATACTAATACTAATACTAATACTAATACTAATACTAATACTAATACTAATACTAATACTAATACTAATACTAATACTAATACTAATACTAATACTAATACTAATACTAATACTAATACTAATACTAATACTAATACTAATACTAATACTAATACTAATACTAATACTAATACTAATACTAATACTAATACTAATACTAATACTAATACTAATACTAATACTAATACTAATACTAATACTAATACTAATACTAATACTAATACTAATACTAATACTAATACTAATACTAATACTAATACTAATACTAATACTAATACTAATACTAATACTAATACTAATACTAATACTAATACTAATACTAATACTAATACTAATACTAATACTAATACTAATACTAATACTAATACTAATACTAATACTAATACTAATACTAATACTAATACTAATACTAATACTAATACTAATACTAATACTAATACTAATACTAATACTAATACTAATACTAATACTAATACTAATACTAATACTAATACTAATACTAATACTAATACTAATACTAATACTAATACTAATACTAATACTAATACTAATACTAATACTAATACTAATACTAATACTAATACTAATACTAATACTAATACTAATACTAATACTAATACTAATACTAATACTAATACTAATACTAATACTAATACTAATACTAATACTAATACTAATACTAATACTAATACTAATACTAATACTAATACTAATACTAATACTAATACTAACAAAAATCAGTTTTGTGGCAAAAAATAAAAATCTTTTGCATTTATTTATATTACTGTAATTGATAAATATACACTGCTGCATATTCCCATAAACGCACTTAAAATTTTTGTTTTTCTTTGAGGTAAATTCGTTTCTCTTAAACAAAAACTATGTTATGTTGTTACAATAACTCGTGATATAACGGTACTTATTTATGTAAGCAATATTTGTTTCTTGCTTTTTTTGTTTTCTTTACTTTAGCAATTAGAACATATTGGTGATAATTTCAGTGGAATATTCCTATAAACCAGTCGAGAAAAATTAGGCTAAAAAGTTATTGCAAAAAAATTATTAAAAAATTTTAACAGTTCTAGTTGTTTGTTTCACTTAAGGTAAGTTTCTGATGACAGCATATCTGTTTATTGGAAATATTTTTGTTTTAATTAAAGGATGCCCAAAGGAACTTTTCTTACAGACCAGAAAAAAAAACTCAAATTCAATTTTTTGCATAATCAAGCAGAGAAATCTGACGAAAAATTAACCGTTCAGAAGGAGTTATAAGAGGCTCTCTTAAGAAAGAGTAGAAATATGGAGGTAATCAAAAAGTAACAAAAAAGCAAATTAATAAAATAAAAGAAGAAGCCACTCGCAATAAATTAAATGCTACACAAATAAAAAATAAACTTAACCTACCCGTCGCTTCCAAACATGTTACACACATTTAACATAAAATGGAAAAATCCAAAATGTAAGCCAATGCTAAAGCAGCATCATAAGGAAAATTGTTAAAAATTTGCGGGTAAATACATGAAATGGACAGATGGGTGGAATAAAATAATATTTTCTGATCAAAATAAATTCAAATTGGACGGCCCGATTCATTTTTATGCTATTGGCATGATTTGAGGTCGAACGAAATTCGTATGTCGAAACACAATTTCGGTCAAAACCTTTTCTGCTGCAGGAAAATCAAAAATAAGTTTTGTTCCAACTGCAGTTAACAGCACAATTTATAACAAGCTATTGAAAGGTGCTCCTCTCTCATTTATGGATGAAAAAAATGAATTAAGATTGCATATTCTAACAAAATAACGCTGCAATTCGTGTCTCGAACCAATCTCAATTTTGGTTTAATGAATATAGTATTCCACTATTGGACTGGCCGGCTTGCTGTCCGAATTTAAATCCAATGGAGAATCGGTGTACATGGCAGGTAAAGTTTAGCAAGAAATGCACAGAATGAAACTATAATGACAGTAACGGAGTTAAAACTAAAAATTAAGCAATCCTGGGAAGAAATTTACAGTGATTTTCTTCAAAACGTAGTCAAATTAAGGCCAGACCGTATTTTTAAAGTTATCCAAAACAAAGGTTCATCAACACATTATTAATAATCTTAAATTGGTTCATTTGTTGAAGTGCGTATATAGGAAAATGCCATAAAAATGGCATTAAACTACTAAAATTACAATTAAGAAATTTAATGTACATTTTATTTTTTTATTATTTATTTTTTTAAGTTAGTATGCACTAGTATAGTTGTCGTTGTCATGAGCACTGAAAAGCAACAACAGTAAGCTATAACTTATTTAATTTTTTAAATTTTTGAAGTCCCTGTATAAGTAGAAAACTTGTTCTTTCATTTCAGAAAATTCAGCCTCAATCGGTCCATTAGTATCCGAGATATCGGCCAAAGAAATTTTGAAGTTCCTATATAAGCTATGGACTTCGTTCTTACGCAGATCTGTCACAAATATATTTCTCGAATTTCAATTTTTTAAATACAATAATTATACAATATTTACAATACAATATTTAAGTGTTACTGAATCTGTAAACTTCAGAATCAAAAATTATAACTTTCCGAGCGAGTTCAAATTAGTATTGCGAAACGTATAAATTATCTACTTGACTATGTTCTGATAGAAAATTTTACTGATGTTTTTACTACTACAAGTAACATAAAGTGGTAGCTAGAGAATTCGCAAAATTTCAGCCGGAAAGAGATTTTCAAGGAATATCTGAAGATTTATTTGAACTAAGTAAAATAAGTCTAAAATGTAAGTTTAAAACCCAATATACGTAAAAGGAAAGATATCAAGAACATTTTTGACATAGAATTAAGTCTTTTGCTTTAAATTTACTTCCAGGTCATTTATGAACATGTACTTATTTTAAAATATTCATTAGATTTATCTAAATCATTGCTTACCAAATTTTATCAAAATATTACCGAAACCGTGTAATGCCCGAATTTGATTGAAAAATCTCACCTATATATTAATAAAATATCAATTTCTTATACATTTTAATACAAATTTGAATACATGATATTTATGTATATTGTTTAAAAACAAAAATAAAAATTTATTTATATTTTTCTTTTCATTGAAAACATAAAACTCATTGTTTGAATTTTATTTTTCAACTATATTTTAAAATATCAAAAGCAATTTTTATTTTTGTATGATAAAATAAAAATCCACCAAAGCCTTTTCCATTACCTCAACGGGTTTCGAAGTTATAAAAAGTCCTATGTGTATATTTCCCTGCAAAAAAATTAATTAAAAGTTTCTTATAAAAAAAATCCTATGTGTAAATTTTTAAAAATTTTTTTTACCAAAAATACAAATAAAAAAAATCAAAAATGAAAAGAAGATTGCGAATGGACAAAAGAAAACGGTTTTTTCTCCTGAAAAGTAGTATAAAACACATAGGACTTTTCGTCAACGCACCGGCGATTTTTATTTTTCTAAGAATAAAATAGAATTCAGAAACAACAATTAAAATTTTATTTATTTTTAAATTTCAACATTATTTCTTAAGGTCTCTACTTTCATTTTGAAAAAATATAAAACCTGTATATAAAGCCCATGATAATTAATAAATAATATTCTTAATGTTGTCCTACGGAACCCAATGTCCTTCCTATTAGGTTATTTTTTATTAAATAAAAATTTCATACTAAAAAAATTTTAACTTTTTTCTGGCCTTATTTTTTGGAGCATTTAGCCTTTTCGACCTTTGTTCAATTTAGCCTATTTTTTCTCAACTCCTGGCATTACTGGTAAGAAATTATCGCGATTTTATTTAATATGTAATAATTTTATGAATAAATATACAAAATAGTTTTTGATTTGGTTTTCTGATATTTTCCTTTAGGAACTTGGAAAAGACAATTCCAGTTCAATAAATCAGGAAATAGGAATAGAAATTTGTATTCATTGAAAGGAATTCCGCAAGACCAACAAACTGGATACAAACCCAAATACGTTTCCTTAACAATACAAAGAACAAAATAATTTTCATTTTACCTTCTAGCTTTTTTCTAGCCTTTTTTGATTTTTAAAATTTCCTTAAAAAGGCTAAAATATTAGTTTTTAATAATGAAGAAAATAATTTCTTATTTTCTATTTTTAATTTTACTCTTACAGAATCATATATTTAAGCATTTTTGTGTATTCATACCAAAAATCGAAATTATTTATATATTTAATAAAAATTTTCGCATGGACTTATTAAATCGATTATTATAAATAGTTTTTAATATACTTATTAACCATAGAAACTATTTATAAATCTTTTTTTAAAAGAATATCAAAAAGTAATGAGAAAGAGAAAAAATAGGTTTTAGATTAAAAAAAATAGCTTTGTTGCTTGCCTTATTTTTTAGGGAATTTTGCCTTTTTGACCTTTTTTAAGGTTTATTTTAGTCTCCTTTTCTCTCATCTTCTGGCACGTCTCCTGAAGGCCTTCAATTATATTTTTTCTACCCGCTTGGCAAATAAAAAAACACATACATGTTTGCCATTGTAATGTATTAACACAATTCACATAAATTTAAAAGTGCTATTTAATGCTTCCAATTAATTGTGTGTTTTTGCTCCATCAATAAAATAAATATTGGTTTTCATCCTATAAATATGGTGTTAGAAAATCGAAACTCTTTTTTTTTTTGGGGGGGGGGGGGAGGGGGGTGGTGTTGTTGGGAAATATTGCATAGCTTTGTGAAAATCACATGAGAGCTATTTATCCAATCAAGTGTTAAAGTAGTAAATGAAAAGAACTGAAATATTTTATAAAATCAATTGAAAAATCTATGTATTTGCTAAAATACAATAAAAAATATTCATAGAATAGTGAAAATTAAGAAAGTAACAATTCCTTAAGATATTTATATATTTATTTATTAAAAATTCGGTACATTACAAGCCTATAAGGCCCAATTAATCTAATAAAAATATGACTATATATTACATTAATTATAATTTAATTTAAATAAATCATAAACATAACTTATTTTACAAAATTTATAGTAAAATGAAACTAATACAAAACATTATACACGTTTTAAATCCACCCAAAATTGAACAATATATTGAAGTTAAATCGAAATAAAAAACGATGATTTCTTAGTGAACTTTAGCTATTAATAGCAGATATATCATCAAAAGAAATTTCTTGAAGATTTCTTAATTTGTGTAATAGATTTTTCAAAAATTTTCTCCATTTGGAAGGCAATTATTCCATAATCTGGAAACTCATACCACAAATGATCTGGTCATATAAAGAGATGAGTGATTTGGACAAGTAAGATTATTTGTTCTAGAAGACCTCCCAAAGTTAATATTTTCTGACAAATATGTTGGCTTGCCTATCATAACAATTTTATAAAATTGAAGTAGTAATCATAAAAGTTTGAAAGTCCGAACATAATACGCTAATTACTGAACGAGAAATGTGTTCCCTATATTTAATATTGCAAATCTATCTAACAACACGATTAAATCATAATCTCAGTTTGGTTAAATTTTGTTGAGATGTGCCCGAAAATATCTCAACTCCATAAAGAAATATAGGAAGACATAATGACAGTGCCACTCTTTTTTTAATATTCATAGGAAAATACAAACCAAGGCAATAGAGTTTTCTTAAAATAAACGAAATTCTTGAAATTATAAAATTAACATGAAAATTAAAATCCAATTTTGTATCCATATATGATGTGAAACGAACATAATAATTTGTTTCATTAAAACCACATTCAATAAAATGGAACTATGAGAAAAATATATGGCTTTTGTTTTTAAAGGATTTATATATAAATAATTCGATTCAGACCATTTTAAAATGCGCTTCAAATCATTATTGACATTGATTTCAATGAAGTTGACTCCATTTCCTAAATCACCCGCAGGTAATTGAACGTTGTCCGCATATGTACAGCATTTGCAGAATTTTATGACATTGTGCAAATCATTCAAGCACATAGTAAATAAAAGAGGTCCTACTATTGACCCTTGCGGTACCCTCGTAAAAATTTTCCTAATGGAAGACGTTTTGCCTCTAGATTCAACATATTTAATCTTTTATTAATAAAAGAGGTAATAAAGCGACAAGAAGAGGAATCCAAATTAAAGTTATCTTGAAGTTTGCGACATAAAACACTGTGACAAGTAGAGTCAAATGTCTTACTAAAATCTATAGTAATTAACAAAGAATTCACACCTCTGTCCATGTTGACACGAATATTTTCCGATACATCTAACACTAGATCCGTAGTGTTATAACCACTCCTAAAACCAGATTAAAATGTATTTATCATATTTCTAGATTTTATATGTTCCAGCATTTGTTTTTTCAATAATACCTCTAAAACATTGGAACAGACATTCAAAATACTAATTGGGAGATAATCTGAATGTGTAAAAGATACTTTAATTTTCGGTATTGGTATTACTCTACCAATTCTCCAAGATTTTGGAAAGACAGAATGCGTTAATATTTAATTTAAAATAAAATTTTTATAAATTTCAATGGAATACCATCAGATCCAACAGAATTCTTTTTAATGCTTATCGTCGCCTCAGAAACTTCCGAAGAGTCTATGTTTCTAAGAGTAAAGCCACCATTGAAATGAAATTATTTCCATGAATGAATTAATGAATTAATTCCAGAGTCAATATGAACAATTTGTGGAAGCAGCGATTGTTCATTAAATTCTTCAATATCTACCAATAATATCAGCTAATACTATGAAACTTCCTCCATCGTCTAATGGTTGATTTCACTTTATTCCTATATTTGCAATAAATCCGTCTGTTATTTGGAGAATTACATTCGCAGTATGCGCGCCATGCTAAGTCTCTGTTTACCCTTGCTTTTTTAAATTCCCTAGACTCTATCCATTTCACGGATTTATCTAGAATAAATTTTTTAGTGGTACACTCTCATCAAAAGCTATTTTAAATGTTAACATTAAATAATTCAGACTGCTTTTCCTCACAGTCAGTAATAAAAAAGTTATAAAAATTTTACTCCTTAAGTTTAGTTATATAATCTCTGTAAAAATGGTTATCCAATTGTCTCGCAATCCGAAGTTTGTAAGATAGGGAGTTAATTGCATGACCAGAATTTAAGACAGGAAATTGGTATTGAGTTTTTTTGCTCACTAGATTCATATCAGATACAAAGAAATAATCAATTAATTTTGAACTAATATAAACCTCGTTAGTATGTGTACGAAAACTGTTGTGAACAATTAAAAGATTCAGGCCGGATATATTCACCAATCAGGATTGATCATGCGGCATTGCATTAAAAAAATTTACTTAAAAAAGTTTTGGAAAGTTCAACTCAGTTGGCAATTAATTTGTTATTCCCTTTGTAATTTCTACAAAATATGTTTGCAATTTTTTAGGTCCATGTAGGTAGGTGAGTGGATATGAAATTGTCCCCTTGTTGTTTGTGAAAAAGTCGATACACATAAATTTATCAACATATTGGTTGTTTGCAGTTTTAGCTATTGAAAATCACAAAAATCTGTCCACAAATTGCCATTTTGAGAATTTCAATAAGAAATACCAATTTTGAAAAACGGTACTTAATTAAAAAAAGTATATTTTCAAAAGAATCATCAATTTACAAATAAAATTAAACACTTTGCGATATGTACCATACTTGTATTAAGTGTAACGAATCTTTTTTATAAAACACAAGATTTTTGAATTTTAAATATCATTATAAAGTTATAAAGATACTATTTTGTATATGAGATCTAAGTTTTTTTTTTTACTAAAAGGTTTGTTGGTATATTTTACTACTTTTCACACAATCTTCTTTTAACCAATTTTGTATGAATAGAAATTTCTATCATTGATTTTTTTTTAAATATAGGAAAAATGTTTGTTTTGAAATAGAAATTATAAAAGATTATAAAGTTAGTGCTGGAAAGAAAGAAAAACATATTTTTTATTATTTTTTTATATAACAAACTTATTTAAAATTTAAAATTTAAAAAAATTTAAAATTCTTTTTAATAATTGGTTTTAAGGTAAGAAGCAGTTAGCTTTTTTATTTTGCTTTAATCTCAAAATTTTCGCATTTGCTTTAAGCTTTCTTTCTAGCCTTTTTTGATTCTTAAAATTGTCTAAAAAGCCTAAAATATTACTTTTTCAACAACGAAGAAACTAATTTCTTATTTATTCACACAAAAAATCTTAATTATTTATATTAAATAAAAATTTCGTCTGCCACCCTTCATTCTCAAAATTAACAATGCCTTAGCTAAATTTATGGAGTTACTAAGCCGATTATTACAATTATTTTTTAATATACTTCATCAGCCATAGAAACTATTTATGAAAATAATTTAAAAAAAGTTAATGCGAAAAATCACCAAAAATTTGGAAATGCTAGATCAAAAAAGAATAATAGTTCAAAAATGACGACAAATCACTTTAAAATATTTCATATGAAATATAACCCAAATCTGTATGGCAATTTTATGGGCGATTTTTCATTGAGTCATTTTGTTGGTTTTTATTTGCGGCTGTCAGCAAAATGATCCAAAGCAAAATCGTTCATAGCAAATATAGAAAAATCGCTCAAAAAATTCCCATACAAATTTTGGTCATATTTGATTTGAAAAATAATCTAAAATTTTGAGTTAGGCTTTTCGTCATTTTTGGGCTATAATTCGTTTTTGATAAACAATTTTTGAAATTTTGGGTGATTTTTCGCTTTTGTTTTTTAAATTTTTGCAACATACATGAGAAATAAATGACAAAAGTTTGATTTAGTGAAATACGCGAGATTTGAGAACCTCTGCGTTCGGCCAAAGGACGGCTGCCTGGGAAACCGTTTTAGAACCGACCAGAATTGTTGAATTAACAAAATGTATTTGTTTATATTATACTTAAAATTATTAATTATATGTTTTAATGAAATATTTTGTATTTGAAATCAATATGAAAATTTTTTATTTTCAACTTACTCATTAAACTACTTTTGTATAAAACACATCACATTGTGTATATTATTTTATTAGAATATCAATAAGTTATGGGCCAAGTACTCCAAGAAGAGAGGATTAAAGGTAGTGACCAGAAGATAAATATATATAACTTAACTTTACAACATGGAAAACACAAATGGAAACTCTGTTACACAGGAGCAGATTATTGCAGATTGTAAAGGGTGAAATCTTAACACCAGCTGAGCCTGGTTTACGTGAGCAGTGGGTAGAAAAAGATCAAAGATCAAAGAGACCATATCTTGATTGCATTATCGCCGAAAGTTCTGTTGTTAGTGAGGAACTTTAAAACGTCGAAGCAAATTTGGGATTTCTTGTGTGAAACCTATGAAAGAAGATCAAAATGCCAGAAAGCTGAATTGTATAGGAAGCTGGTAAATCATAAAATGAATACTGGACAATTTATTTCAAAATATATTGAAGTATTTGATGAATATTATACACAGTTGAAAGAAATGAATGGCAATATTGAAGAAGAATTGCAAGTTATAATTTTATTAGACGGTTTATCAAGTGAATACAGGGAGATAAAAGCAGCATTCAATACAGCAAATGAATTCCCAACAATGAAAACATTAAGATCGAGACTTTCAGAATTACAAGAAAATTATGATATTCCTGGAAACGAAGCATTTAAGGCAAAGTATGGTAAAAAATATACTAATAGAAATAAACAAGGTATATCTAAATCTATTACTTGTTATCGTTGTGGCAAACAAGGACACATGGCTAAAAATTGTAAGACAAATGTCAATAACGATCGCTCAAACGTAGTTAGTTCTAATGGGTTTGTAGCCACTCATGAAGTAGTCCAGAATGCTATAATTCGTTTTTGATAAAAAGTCATAAGTCAGTTTGGTTTTTAGATAGTGGAGCCACATCACATATGATATATCAGAGGAATATTTTTCAAAATCTTGACACTAATTACAATGGGACTGTCAAGCTTGCAGACGAAAAAGAAATATGTGTAAAAGGTTTGGGAACTGTGGTGATGGACGTAATAGTTCAAGGCAAAAGTTAAGAAAAATAACTTTTCAACACTTTATGGGTTCCTTATTAAAAAAATAATTTAATGTCAACTAGCAAAGCTACAGATAATGAGTGCGTTATAGTAATGGAAGGTGAAGTAGCAAAAATTATCAAAAATAATGAAGTTTTACTCGAAGCTAGTAAAACTAATGGGTTATATACTGTAAACCAAGACGATATTTTAACTTGTTGTACAGCAAATACAAAAGGACAAAATATAGCAGAGCTATGGCATTGGAGGTTTGGCCATTTAAATATTTGTTCTTTGAGACAGTTAATATTCATTTACATCGGATTGAATGCAATACATGTATAAGGGGTAAACAAGTTCGTGATAAATTTCCCAAAAAGAACGAAAAATCTTCGACCCAAACCTTAGAACTGATTCATTCGGACATTTGTGGTCCAATGAAAGTTATATTTTGCAGCAATCATAGATGACTTTTCTAGAAGTATAACAGTTAAATTTTTGCGAAATAAATCTGACTATATAGAAGCTTTAAAAGAATACAAATTTTGCCGCTGAACTTGAAACTGGTAATCGAATCAAAGTTTTAAGAACTGATAATGCTAAAGAAATGTTAAGTAAAGAGGTAGATGATTTTTTAAAAGCAAATTGCATAAAGCATCAGTTGTCGGTAGAATATACTCCACAACAAAATGGAGTTGCTGAATGCATGAACCGTACTCTTGTTGAAATGGCTAGGTGTTTAATGTTAAAAGCAAATCTACCTGAAATGTAATGCTTCGTATATTCGAAATAGATGTCCCACAAGTTTAAACAAAAACAAAACACCTTTTGAAATATGGACAGGAAAAAGGCCTAAAGTAAATTACTTGCGTCGAATTGGTAGTAAATCGTATGTTTTAAATAAAAAACCTGGAAAAGGTAAATGGGAGCCTAGGAGTGAGGAATATGTTTTAGTGGGTTATTGTGAAGAATCAAAAGCTTACAGATTGTGGAAGATAAGTGAGAGAAAAATTACTAAGAGCAGAGACGTAAAGATTTTAGAAGTAAACTTTTCAAAAATAGACTTTCGTAGAGTTCAGGATAAATTTCATGTCAGATATGTCAAAAAGCACTCAACAATAATCTATAAGTAATGATTTAGGAGAAGAGATTTTTGAGGATTCTGTTGAACAACATTCGGATAATGTAGAAGAACAACATTCTATCGAACAAGAAAGTGTACAAATTGATGAGCAACCTAACACATTAAATTCAAGTAAATCTCGTTTGAGATCTTGGAAGTTTATAGGCCAAGAAAGTGCCCAAATTTCGTATGAACAAAATCCAAAAACTTTAAATGACATTGAAAAATCTGAAAACAGAAATGAATGGTTAAGTGCAATGCAAAATGAATACAATTCCCTTATTAAAAACGAAACATGGGATCTAACAGACTTGCCGCCTGAAAGAAAGACTGTAGGTTGTAAATGGGTTTTCACCACAAAATATCATTCAGATGGAGCAATTGATAAACGTAAAGCAAGATTAGTTGACAAAGGGTATTCACAACAGTTTGGTGTTGATTATATGGACGCGTATGCTCCGGTTGTACGACAAGGTTCTCTTAGATTGATTTATGCAGTTGTTGAGAATGATTTAAAACTTAGGCAAATGGATGTATCAACTGCATTTTTAAGTGGAGATATTAACGAAGAAATATATATGGACCAATCTGACGGATTTATTGATGACATGAACCGTAATAAAGTTTGCAAGCTAAATAAAGATATTTATGGGTTAAAGCAGGCTGGTCGACAATGGTTTAAAAAAATTCACAAAGTTTTAATAAGTTATGGATTAACACAATCAAAATATGATCAGTGCATTTACTATGAACCTGAAAATTCAAAATTTATAATTATAGCCTTATATGTTGACGATATTGTAATCGCATACAATGATGATGACATATTTGAAACTTTGTTTAATACATTAAAGAAACATTTTGAATTTAAGGATTTACAAAAACCAAAATACTGCATTGGTTTATTTATAGAATACGGTAATGGAAACATCTCTATTTCTATATAACTAACTTAGTAAAGAAATGTGGTTTAGAGAATTGCAAATCCATAAAGATTCCAATACAAGCAAAAATAGCACTGGAAAAACAATCACAAATTCCAGGAGAAGCTGAAAAGGTAGAAGAAGTTAAATATCAATAACTTATAGGATCATTATTGCATATTGCATTATACAGCAGACCTGATATCGCTTGCTGTGTGAATATGTTATCCCAATTTTCAAAAGATCCTAGGAAACAACATTGGAATTGTGCAACACAAGTAGTAAATTATTTAAACTCAAAAAAAATACAGTATTAAGTTACAGAAAGACTGGTTTATCAGTTATAGGATATGTAGACGCCAACTGGGCTCAAGATATTAACGATCATAAATCACAATATGGTTTTTGCTATATACTTGCAGGTGGGAGTCTAAAAAACAAAAAATAATTGCTACATCAAGTGCAGAGGCTGAGTACGTTGCACTTAGTGAAGCTACTTAGTGAAGCTATATATTTAAGATATATAATGAATGAACTGGGATTCAAGACGCCAAATCCCACCGACCTCTACTGTGATTCTCAGAACGGTCATTATAAATTTAAGATATATAATGAATGAACTGGGATTCAAGACGCCAAATCCCACCAACCTCTACTGTGATTCTCAGAACGCTCAACACTTGGCTAAAATTGGATAACATCGCTCAAGAACAAAACATATTGACTACAAATACCACTTTATTAGAGATGCTGTAGAGAGGAAAGTTGTAGACATTAAATATATTTCAACAAGTAAAATGCCTGCGAATTACCTCACGAAGCCTGTTCCAAAAAATAAACATTATCTATGTGGAGAAGCTGCGGGTCTAAAATTCAAAACAAATACAACTTGAGGAAGAGTGTTGAATTAACAAAATGTACTTGTTTATATTATACTTAAAATTATTTGTTATATGTTTTAAGGAAATATTTTCTATTTGAAATATAAATCAATATGAACATTTTTTATTTTTATCACATTGTGTATATTATTTTATTAGAATATCAATAAGAATCGAATAAATGCTAAAGTAGAAAGTATTTTTATTCTGAATATAATTCATTTTCATACCATAAAGTGTCATAATGGACATTGAATGATAATGATATTTCGTAAACATTAGGGTACTTTTTCACTTTTTTTTTGAAAAATTTCCATTTTTTATTTTTGGGTAATTTTTAATCTTTTTTGTGTAAAATTTTGTTTAGGTCATTTTGCTGGCAATCGTTATTTATAAGTGTATTGCAATTTCTTTAAAAAATATCAAAAACTCGTGAGAATAAATAATAAATAAAAAAAACTAAAGCGCCCGTGCAGAAAACTTTACTAATACTTTACTAATACTTTACTAATACTTTGTTTTTGTTTCTTGTTGTGTTTTGTCAAAGCTTTAACGTTTCGTAGATAAAAAAAATTGTTAACTCTCATTGAGTTAAATATGTTTTTATGTATAAGACATTTTTAGTTTTCCTAAAATTTGGAAAAGGTTTCTTAAGCTTCAAATTACTCAAAATAAGTTTTCAAATTCAAAAAAAAAATGTTAACTTTTTTCTGGCCTTATTTTTTAGGCATTTAGCCTTTTTTGAAGTTTTTTAATATTCAATTTAGGCTTTTTGTCGCAACTCCTGGCAACACCGGAAAGAAATTATCGTTATTTTATTTAATTTATAATAATTTTACAAATACATATACAAAAATGTGTTAGATTTGGTTTTTGGTATTTTCCTTTAGGAACTTGGGAAAGACAATTCCAGTTCAATAAATCAGGAAATGGGAATAGAAATTTGTAATCATTGAAAGGAATTCCGTAAGACCAACAAATTGGATACAAATAAAAATAAGTTTCCTCAACAATACCAATAAAATATTTTCCTCTAGACAGGAGAGGCAGTATAATTTATGTTACCTATAGTTAATAGAGGCAAAACTACACAATTGGACCAAGTGTTGAGCATCAGTTATCTAATTAAGTATTTGTTTTATTTAAAGCGAAAGCACGCAACAACATACAAAAAATAATTGCAAGTCTGGACGAATGACAAATTGGAAATGGTTTCCATCGAAATATCCCTGAAAAAAAAAAATTAAATTTTAATTAAGGTATACCATTATCCAACCAAGAACTAACCATCAACTGAACATTTCCTCACAAATTAAAATCAAATAGGTCATTGGTTATATTGAAAATTAAATAATCATCTAAAAAAAACATTAGTAATTTGACAATTTTAAAATGTAATTTTGAGCATTTTTCTTTTTTTTTTTTTGCAATTTCAATATATTTTTTATTTTCTAATTAATTATGTTGTCCAATTCTTTCTGTTATTTTGATAATATTTGTTTGTAATCTCTTAATTTAACGTTTTTCACTTAACATCGAAATTTAATAATTGCAAGTCCATGGACATCAGACCTGCTGTATCATCGGATGTTTATTTGGTTAGTTTTAATCCTTTTTTTAAATTTTGTGTTCATTCTCATTTTTTACAATAAAACACTTACATTTAACTATTAACATTAATTTTAACCAGTTTTGTTGTTTACAAACATTTTTATATTTTATTCTACAAATGTTTATGTTGTTAACATAACCAATTTCAATATTAATGTCGATAACATTGTAATTTTGACAACTAATTTACATAATATTTTGTATAACAGTTTTCGTTTGTTAACATAGTTATACTATTAACATTGCTATGTTTTATCCTAAAAGAAATATCTTTTTTTCAACTTTAGTTATTTATGTTATTTAACATAAACGAATTGTAATTTTTGAATGTTAATTTTAGATTTAGAAAACATTTAGAAGTTTGGTTTTGGGATATACTATAACTTTTAATTAAGCAAAGATATCACAGTTAGAAGTTATAATACTAAGAGATAATGTCATCTAACTCCCTTTATTGTACTTCGCGAAGTTTTAATTTTATTTGTTTCTTTGTATATTTTATTTGTTCGGATATCAATATTGGAAATAGAGCTACTTATATATTTACATTTAATGTGCCGTGAATTTTATTTTTGGAAAACAAGATCGCCAACCCATTTTCAGTGAGCACAATCGGTCTAAAGGTAGAATGTATTTTTGTAAATAGGGTTCTTCATTTCCTAACCATTTTTCTAACTCGGAAATTCTCTTTATAAATTATATCGAATACAAGAAGAAAATTTAAAATTTATCAGAAATCATCATTAAATAGTCATAATCAGATTTATTTGCATATGAAAATTTTTTCAAAATTTTAAAAACTCTGCAAGAGAGTATGCTAGTGAAAATGATGGAGATAGCGAATTCGATAAAGGAAGCCAAAATAATAATTTTAGTAAAACAATTTAAAATAATGACATATGCAAATATATCAATAACTGAAAAGAAAATATGTTTGAAAAAAATAAATAAATAAATAAAATAGTAAAAAAAATTAAAATAATAATCATTATCATTTAAAATTTTACTTTTTTTAACTATTTTTTTAATTACGATTTTACATGTGTCTAATTCGATTTTTTACTTTTACGTTTTTTTTTTACAATTTTTGTCGTTTTTTACAGTTATAATCATTTTAGTGAGAGATGCAAATTTAAACATTTTTTGATAAAATGAATAATTTTGGTAATTAAAATAGTTTTTTTTTTCCTTTTTTCTGTACATAAAAATTTATTGCCTTATATTTTTCAATTAAACAATTGTTTCATTTTACATCAAAATTTAATTATTATATTCAAGCAAAAATAAAATAAGAGAAATAGTAAAATAAAATTCATGTTTTTAAATAAAATAGTAAAAATATTAAAATAATAATCATATATTTGATTGGTTTGATTAAAATATCGATTTTTCCAATTAACATATTGATTAATTCAATGAACATGGTATTTAAAATTTTATTTTTTTTAATTATTTTTTTAATTACGATTTTACATGTGTCTAATTGGATTTTTTACTTTTACGTTTTTTTTTACAATTTTTTTCGTTTTTTACAGTTATAATAATTTTAGTGAGAGATGCAAATTTAAACATTTTTTGATAGAATGAATAATTTTTTTACTTTTTTCTGTACATAAAAATTTATTGCCTTATATTTCTCAATTAAACAATTGTTCCATTTTACATCAAAATTTAATTATTATATTCAAGCAAAAATAAAATAAGAGAAATAGTAAAATAAAATTCATGTTTTTTTTCATTTTTAATTCATTCAATCATCTACTATTACTTTTTTAATTCGAAAAATTTTAACGTGTTTTATTTTTTACAGTTATTAGTAATTGATATAATAATTTTAGTGAGAGGTGCAAATTTAAACAATTTTTAATTGAATGAATTGGTGATTGATAACTTTTTTCTGTATGTGTACACATAAACGTAAATAACGTTACTAAAGTAGTGCCGAATTCTTAACTGCAGGATAGCATAAAATCTCGTAATACAAACTCAACTTTAATAAGTCGCTAAAATCCAGAAATAAAAGCAAAAATTATTAAAAAAAAACTTTTAAGAGCCGAGATGAAATTTTAATGAAAGTTTAAAATGATACATCGTCATTAAGGTTCGTAAAAATAGTTTAAAAAATCATATAATTTTTAGTTAAAAGAAACCCATACATTAAAATATAATCATAACCCATACATTAAAATTAATCATTTTAGCATAGTTTAGAATACTTGCAAAATTCTCAGCATTCATCTGTTTGCTTTTCGAGAATGTATGATCCTTTGAAAAGTTATGATATGTACACAGAAAAAAATAAAAATAAATTTCAATTACTAAATTGCTTATATCAATTATAATTTTATTTGATTTTGCTAGAATCATCAAAATAATACCATTAATTAAGTGAAAGTAATTGTTTTTTGTATGAATTTCAATTATTTTGTCTAATCAAATAAATTAAATTGTTGATTGAATTTTAATTTTGGTTAAAATTAACTAAAATATTAATTTATATTTACAAAAAATACTTCCTCCAATAAAAGTACAAAAATTGCATTGATAATACATATTTATTTCTAAATCACAAATATTATCTAAGTAATATTTAACAATATCATACAAAAAAAATTAAAATCAAATGCTTGTAAATTACACTTAACACATAGTTATAGTTGGTAGTATTTTGTATTTCTGAATTTCATAGGACGACTAGAAGTACCAGTCATTTCTTCGTGACGTTCCAATATAGGGCAAACATGTATTTGATGTAAAACATAGAAGACATATTACAATACATTTTGTTTGTTCTTACCCTTTATACAGAAATCGTATTCCAATGACAAGACGAATGCAAAACATTTTTTATACGAATTTGCTCATATGGAATAGCATGTATTACTATGCGAACTTAGTTTTTTGTTATTTTACACAATAAAATCGAAGGAGCCTTAAAAATAAATACAATAAATAAATATTATGGACTTTTTGAAAATTATGCAAAAACTTAATTTTGTATGGCAAATTGCATATATAATTTTGGATATATAGATATAAGCATTGCCATGAATATAATTGATGGGGACCATAAATTTAAGTCAAACATCGTTGATGTTTAAAAACGAGGCACTTTTTGGGTGTATTTTTACCAGAATTATACATAAATTTTTTAGTTTAACTAATTCCATATTAAGTTTAAAAATTTTGACCTCTCGGAAATTTTCTCTGTATACCGATAAGATTACCCACCAAAAAAATAAAAAAAAAATTAAAGATTGACTTTTTAAGATACACGTCACTAAAGGAAATTCTTCTAAAAAACATATTAATAAAAATATTTTTAAAATTTTTATATGGCGACTTAAAATACAAGCTTTGACAAATCCACTGCAAAAAAAATTATTTTGATATATTTTATATAACAAAAGTTATTGCCATTTAAATATGTTAATTACCTTCAAAGCTATAGAGTTGCCACAGTTCTCGAAATAAAAATGAGAAAAATTAATTTTACGTGCCTCTGTATCCTCCTCTACACATGCCCCAAATTTTATCCAAATCGGTAACCAAGGGTCAAAATTTCCTAAGTTTAAAATGTAGTTACTCGTTTATAAAAATTTGTATATGATCGACTTAAAACTGCTAAAATTTGCGCACCCTCTTCACGAAATCATTAACACGAACTGATTCTAAATGTACTCGAGTCGCTTTATACTACAAATGGACTTTAATGTGCCATCCAAAAAAAAAAAAAAAAAATTAAATAATTTTTTATTAAAGGCTTAAAATCAAAAATTTTTGATAATGGCCCATATTTTTAAAATTATTATCTATACTTTGTACACAAGGTTTACATGGACAGATAACCAACTATACGGACGGACATCGTTATATCCACTTAAAAAATGATTCTGAGTCGAAAAATATAGTTTAAAGTGGGGTTTCGAAGATTTTTTTTCTGCGTGTTAGAAACATTAGCACAAACGCATAATACCACCTATGGTGGTACTAATAGGATATATATGCATAATTGTATAGATATAAAAATTACAATTTTCTATTTTTAAATGGTTGCTAGGTGTTCCGCACAAAATTTAATTTCGAAATATACTTTAATTGTGTTATAATGTTAGTCATGTTAAAAAAAAAAAACATAATTAAAATTGAGTAGATGAAGAAAAAAGAATCATGGACTCAATAAATTATCCCATTGTAGACACATAATTAATCATTTCTGTTTATTTCTTCATTTATTGGAAAAAATCTAAAGCATACCTGTAAATACGTAAGTATATATATGTGTGTATGTAACATGCTCACACATAAGAACATGTATATTTTTCTTTTCATGAATTCTCAAAGCAGTTGAGAGTTTTTGAGAGTTTTAACAGTGCGCAGTGGGGCAGAATCAAAGTTATTGGAAATAAATCTGTAACTTCTAATCCACTATTTGGATTTACATGAAATTTCACACAGGAGTAGCATAGGAATGTACAATCGTTGCCTTAGGAACGAGCCCCAATAGGGGCCCTAAATAGTGTACCTATGTGATTGGAAATCTTTAACCTCTTACAAAATTTTTGCTACTTACCCAATTTCAAATATTTTCATATCTTATTAAAGTTTTTGATAAAATCTATACATTCTTGCATATGATCTTTGTGTCTTACAGTTTTCAAGTTACTTGCATTTGAAATTTCAAGTATCTTCATCGCGACATAATAAATCTGAGAGTAGCGTAGTTTTAGTCCTGTAAAAGATATTGACTTCAATCTTTTAATTAATTATAATTAAGAATTATGTTAGCTAGACAAGATAGTTTATTTGAGAAAAATAAAGTCTGTATTTTTTAATTCTATTTAATTTAATTTTAATTTTAAAATTAAATTAAAATTTAAAAAAATGATTTTTAGAGACACTATGATATTTTATCTCTAATAAAATTTTTGTTTGTTAGGATATCCTAAAGAACTTATCGGTGATTTTTGATTTGGTAAAATATAGAAAAGTTTGAGACTTTTGTGAAAGAAATCCCACAATTTCCAATAAACCGGCCATTAAACTTTTTTGAATTTTGCCTATAAAGTTCACATTTATTACAGGTCTAGAAAAAGTCGTCGGCAAACTCTTTGGAACACATTAATTGGAGTTTCCGAAACAGCATACTGGTTGTAGGTTCATACTTTGGGATTTTAGAATATATAGTATAAATTCAAAATTTTGATATAAAATAGTGAAATTCGGGAGGTTCCACACCTAGTCATATTAGGTGTTTGGGCATGTTTTTAATTCTTGTATATATATCTTTGTGAAAATACCTTTCAGATAAGTGTAAGTGTACTACGCTCTTAAAGAAAACTTTATTTGAAAGAAAAAATGTAAAAATATTTAAAATCGATTCATATTTGTAAAAGTTACAAGCTCTGATATGTGTTTCACTCTCTCGGTGGTAAACTTTGGCCCACTATAGCGCCATCCGTGCTTCAGTTACACACTCCAGCCAATAATATTCTGAAGGCCTTTTCCGTTTCTGTCCAGCAGTTTTTAAGATCCAGATTTAAAACCATTTATTTTGCCAAAGGTCCCTCTGTGCAGTTTGTGTATAAAAAATTCAAGGAAATCAAAAATAGAAACTTCCATCTTCCAAAACCTTACTCATTTTAAATTCCACAGATTTTTTGTTGTGGGTATCCTAAACAAAGTGTGACTTTTTTAAATTATATAAAATTGTTTCAATGATTAATTAGGAATTTATAGTCAGTACAACCACAAAATTTAAACATGTCACTTGTAAAAAGAATAAAATCAAAAAAAAGCAAGAAATATTCAAGAACAAGCTTTTGATGTTTGAAAAAAATTTCTTTCTTTTGATTAATAGACTGCAATTCATTTAAAAATTTATAAATACACATATTGATGGTTTCCATCAGTGTTGCCAGTTTAGCCTTTTTATTTTGCCTTTAGCACAAAATTTTCGTTTTATCTTCTAGCTTTTTTCTAGCTTTTTTTGATTTTTCAAATTGCCTTTAAAAGACTTAAATGTTAAAATTTCAACCAAGAAGAAATTAATTTCTTAATTGATCATCCATTTAAGCATTTCTATGTATCTATGCACACAAAAAAAGAGATTTTTTATATTTAACTGAAATTTTAGCCTGCGATACTTCATTTACCCAATCGAAAATAACTTAACTAATTTTATGAACTGATCATTAATTTATCATATATATATATATAAATACTCGTATATATATCTATATATATATGAGAATTTTTGGGCGATTTTTTATTGAATCATTTTGCTGGCAGCCTTGCTATGTTTAATTTAAAAATTAATAACAAGATCTTTAAAAAAGTATTTGAAACTAACAAGAACGATAAAAATAAAATTTTTAAATTAAAAAAATAATAATTTTTCCTAGCCTTATTTTTTTTTGGGACATTTAGCCTTTTCTGACCTTTTTTAGGGTTCAATTTTGCCTCTTTTTTCTCACCTCCCGGCAACACTATTTTCTATTTAGATTTTTGTGTGTAAAATATTTCGGTTACCCTCCATTGACATTTGTGTGAAAACCACAATTACATTGGTGTTATTACCTACAAGGTAGTAGTAGAGATGATCATTAAGAGAAATGTTATGTTGAAGATATTTAGATTGTACTTAAAATAACATAATTTTGTATATGAGGAATTACAATATAACTAAGAAATCAATGCCATAAAATTTCAAGGAATTAAAGCCATTTAAAGCTAAAAGAAATATATAATACTAGATTGAAACATTCGAGAATTTCTTGATTCATTTTAATTTTGCACTCACGATGTTAATTGTTAATTAAGATCCAAACCATTAACCAGTTGGGAGTTAAGATTTACGAAATGCATATTTGGTGTGACTAGTTACCGTATTACTGCCTAGTGAAAAGTTATGTGGCGATAAAAAAATTTAACCAAAACGATTTTTCAAAATTTCTCAATTTTTTATAGAAAATTTTCGCACATAGGTTGTGTTCAATGGGCAGCTGCCTATGTACACAAGGAAACAGCTCACTTGGGTCCTCTTGGTCCCGTTATGTTACCCTGAGGAATCATATGTCTATATCAACGTTCGAATCGTTCATATGTCCATATCAAGGTTCGAATCGAACCAACCTGAAACATGTATAAAATAATGGATTTGTCTGATATCAATCTCAGATAGATCGTATAATACATGAATGGTAGGGCTACCGAGGCTTATACGTTTACAGCAACTTCTGCAATAGTCATTAAACGGGAGTGCCCAGTTGCAATGGCACCAACAATTCGTAGCTGACGTCTTGACATTCCTAGGATGAAAATCGTACGCGGTTCATCTTAATGGGGCCAAATCTATCTCGTGGATTCATTTGTCTATCTGCAGTATCTTTGATCTACACGATGATAGCGTTGATAGCGGTGATAAGTATACCAACATGTTGGAGAGAACCAGATCAGCTCTAGATTTGAATGTCTCGTCATCTTATTTAGAGATTCTCGGTATTCATGTATCAACTCGGATATCGAATAGACACCAGGTAGGGATTTTATCACGGCTTGACTATCCGTATAATTTTATATTCACTCTGAATACCCTGTAGTATATTTACCGCCCTCTTTATGGCCGAGATCTCTGGTTGAAGAACACTGCAGTGATCTGGTAGTTTGAAGGAAACATTTTCCCTAAATTCGGTAATATAGACACTCCACCACAACCCCTTCAGCAGATTTAGATCCATTAGTGTAAACCTCAATCGATCCAGTTATTAGAGTGAGGTCGATTGATTCCTAGGATGGTTGCATGGTCATAGTTCCTGTTATTCCATGCTCCTATAGTGTTGAGCCTAGTCGCAGACATCATTGCTACCTCTTTGGTCATTATGTCAATCGGCAGCCAGTTCATTAAAACGAATAATGTCCTGGATAGGTCTGTATGAAGCGTACCTGTTATTCGTTGCGGTAAGTTGCGCAGAACCTTATTGAAAATTCTGTAATAAGTAGATTTTCATTTGACTTTCACCATATTAACGCTCCATAAATAAGTATAGGCTAGATAAGTTTGTCGAAGAGCCACTTTACATTCCTAGGATTTAGTCCTCAAGACTTCCCATTGGCTTTCCTAAACATATAAACATATAGCTTGTGTGTACTGGAGCCAGGACAGCTTGAAGTCCAGTATGATACCGAGATACTTCGCGCTGTCTGACACCGCTAATTCAGTCCTGATTTGGTAAGGGAGTGGGAAGAATGGGATCTTGTATCTCTTTGAAAAGAGAATGAGATCCGATTTTCCTGGATTAACACTAAGACCACCAACTGCACTCCATCTGCTGAGTAGATCTAGTGCAGTTTGTAGGCGGTAAGATATAGTATTTAGATATTTCCCAGATACAGCTACCGCAGTATTGTCCACATACACGACAGTTTTAAACTTTAAGGAATCAAGTTCTATGAACATTGGGTTTACGGCAATATTCCAAAGAAATCGAGATAAAACTCCCCCCTGATGATTGCCTCTATTTGCTAACCTATATATGGCAGCCGCACCTTCTATATTAAGGAAAGGTACTAATGCATATTTCTTATGCTCGAGAGCATTTTCTATATAATCTACAAGCGAGTGTAACACCATCTTAACCGATTTGCCTTTCATATAAGCATGTTGGGAGGCTGACAGTAGGTTAGGATCGATTGTCATGCGGAGGTGCAGGTCAATCAACCTTTCTACTTTTTTTAAGAGGAAGGATAATAATTAGTGAAGTCCTTTGGGATGAAGACCACTTTATATCTAGTCCATAACTTCGGATCATGAGAGGATGGTAGACATGCTGAGTGTATTCTTAAAAGCCACGGAACTATATAATATATTGGAGACAGCAGTTGTTCAATGCGATGGCAAGTTTTAGGTTAAGAATTATACGTACTCTTTGGATCATATTGAAGAATCCAAAGATAAAACTACATATATACAAAAAATATACAAAATATAATTGACAGTAAGTTGGAATATAATCTGCCTTAATGTTATTTGGTGGATTTTTTTTTTTTTGTTTTTTGCCATAAAATTTTATGACACAAAATATTCATTGATAGATTTATTTCGTATCTTTTCCATACGGGCCATTGTCAGAATTTTTAACCTGGCTGAAACTGACTTTAATCCTTAAAAATTTTGTGGTAACATTACTTTAAACAAACGAGTTACAGATCAGAATTCACAAGAGGCGAAACTAATAGAGAGCAAAATTTTAGTACCATTGCAAAAACTTAGAAAGGGGCAAAAAATTACTTAACTTCTTCCTATACTTCTACACTTTTTGTTCGCGCCTTTATGCTTTTTTATCCCACGCAATCTTATATAAATTAATTGGACTTTGTGGTTAAATTCTACACCTTCCTTTTTGTTGTGTCAACTTTCAACCGTTAAATACAGGGTAGTATTTTGATGGCAAAATTTTTTAGTTTTTTTTTTTTTTTTTGGTTTTTTGGGCGGGGTCTGTGCGCCTCTAAACTCGAAATAATCAATACACTAGATAGTCCCAAAGTTTTTTAAAAAAGTCAATTTTTTGAGAGGCACATTCACAGTTTCCAAGGCAATAGCATGGATTACTGCGTGAACCTAGTTTTTTGTTATTTTACACGTAAAATCGAAGGAGCATTCATAATAATTAAAAAAAAAATATGTACTTTTTGAAAATTACACAACAATTGCACTTTTTTTGTATTTTTACATAAAAAATTGAAATTTTTACAATCTCGCATATATGGATATAAAATCGGCGATGAGTATTAATTGATCGGAACCATAAAATTAAATCAAATGTTGATAATTGACTAAATTTACCAAAATTGGCATAAATAGGAAGTGTTTGTAATGTTTATTGCTGTCTTCAAACTTGCGTACATCTTAGGGCAATGTATAGAAGATGTTGAAAATGGGAAATATTTGTACACACCTGCAAAATCTAACATCTACCATCTTTCATCAATGAAAATGTCACATGATCGAAAGAAAAATGTTTGGCGAAAAAAGAGAAATTTTAAACAATTATTAAAAATTATCAATAATTTTTACTAAATATTACAATTAAATAATAAAAACTGTTATTAATACTACAATTTACATAATTTTTGTTAATATTTGTATTTTTTGAAATATTTTATTACAGATTTTGTTGTTGTATTCCCGTGTTTTTTTTTTGTTTTGTTTTTTTTTTCTTCTTTTTTTTTCTTTTTTGTTTTGTTTTTTCAATTGCATATCATTTTTCCAGTGATGACACTAATTAATTAATTATTTTATAAAGGTTTCAATAAAGTCAATAAAAGACATTTATAAATACAAAAAAAAAAAAAAAAAAATAGTGTTGACATTAAAGCAATCGAAAGTTGTTAGGTAGAACAAAATGGGAAAGGAACATCTTTTAAAGATGTTGAGTTCTGAGACCTATACAATTTATATGGGAAGATGTTAACATCTTATAAAATTGATGGTAGATGTTAGATATGAGCAAATGTGAACACCACATAACGGAAATGTAGAGGCGCATAAAAAAATTTCGAAAGATAAAAACTTTATGCACTAAAAAAAATATACTTGGGTAAAAAAGTTTCACAATGTAAAAGAGCATTTCTTTATAATAAACTCTAATAAAATATATTTTCATATGATATATGGAGGAAAAAACTTATGTTTGATCTGCATTATTCGCAAAATTTTTAAAAATCAGAAAGAAAATTTTAAAAATTTTACTACATATAGAAAAAATATTGGTTGCAAAAGAACTACACTAATGAATATTTAATAATAGAAACCAACATTTTATTATAGTTATTAATAATTTACAAGTTAAATATAATATTTTCTAAAGAAACCTCAAAGTTGTAGTTATGATTGAATGATTGTATCTACAATTGTTATGTCAGTCATTTTAATCAATTCAAGAATTTTTGAAACAGATTTTACAAATTCGGTATACAGAACCAAGCTAATTTCAAATTTCGGAGCTAAATATTGATGGTGGTAATCAAAAACTTATTTTTCTTATAATATTTTAAACTACAATCATCCTTTTAGTCGCAGTAACCACCAGTTAAGGTAACAAAATTTTCGGTTAAGATAACAAAAATAAAATTCAATATTCATAACCGTCTGAATATCAGGACAGCAAAAGGATTTAAAATTTTTGAAACTTTTGAAGAATGAATTTAAAATTAAATTAAAATAAATAGAAATAAAATTTCGAAAAATTTTCACCAACACCATTAGAATAATAAAGTGTGCAAGTATTTTATTAGTGACAAAATCATATGTTTGCGAACTTATGTTTTTTGTTAACATGTAACTCGAATGTTGTGTTTCACAGAATTTCATCGATTCTGTGGATATTTTTCAAGAATTGGTTTTGTGGCAGTAATTACTCCTATTTTCAAGAAACGTCAGTTCAAGGATTTAAGGGAGCAAACTAATCTTAATTGCTTCTGCAAACTTAAGAATTTATTTGCTTCCCATTCGAAAATTTTCCTGAAAAAAGGTATGAAAATTATTTTCATTTTTGAAACTTGACAGATTTGGTATTCAAATGAAATCAACCCCATAGAAACCCTCTTTTATATTCTGTTGTTTATGCACGCAGAGAAAAAACATTCTTACAGCATTATCACTACAATAATGTTACGTTCTCATTGTTAATTTTATTGAACTTTAATAACTTTGTGCTCATGACAACAATGATTTTGATTCAATTTTGTCATTTAATCTTTACACTCAATAAGAATTTTGATATGATTGACTGCAAAAATTATATGTTTTTAAATATCTTTACCAGAAACAAAAATTTTTTTAATATGAAACATATTATTAGTTCTACAACCATTAAATATTTGTAGTCTTTTTCCTTGTTCTTAAACCATATTCTGTTTTTAAACCATAATATTATTCCTATAACAATAAAATATTCACAAAGTTAATGGAATTCTTCAATACCTGTTTGTTTTTATTTTATTTTTTTTAATATTTGTTTTCTAACTTCAATGTAATTCTCATTTAGTTTATAAATGAATAAATATAAATAGACAAGGTTTGGTTATACAATATAAGAAACTTGCCTTTGAACCGCATATACAAATAAATAACAAATGTATATATATATATATATATATATATATATATATATATATATATATATATATATATATAATTTCTCAATAAAAATTGTATAAAAATAACAATATTTTTTATTAATACATGATAATATGGCATAATAAAATAATATGACAAAATGAAATAATAATATGATAAGATTGGATAACTATATGATAACAAGATAATAATATGATAAAATGGAATAATAATATCAAAATCTGGTATAATAATATAATAAGATTGTTCAATTATATGTAAAACTATAATCATATCATGAAAAAACAAACCATAAAATCGGATAAAATATGACAAAGTGGAATCATAACAATTGTTACTTATAATCATTTCTATTTTGGGCTATGATCATATTTTTCAAACATAATATGTTGCTTTTAGATTATGCTCACTACAACTATATTTTTTCTCTGCGTGTGGTTTTTCTATATAACAGCATAGTTTTTTCCTAACTCTATTGAAATTTCTGTCATTTTTTTTAATTTTAAACAGCCATAATAAAAATCAACGTTAAAAAAAACAGAAGGGGATTATATTATGTATTATTTTCTTGAAAGAGTCTAAGCTTATTTTTCAGTAACTATGGTTCAAATTTGGCTAAAAACACAGTGTTTTTAACACATGAAGCATGGATGCGTATAAGGACGTATAAACCTACTTTTTTCAAACTTCGTTTTTTCATAATATTGCTTTAGCAATCAAGTTACATCTATTTAAAGACACGATTTTATGGAACGTTTATATTTTTATATCTTTTTCTTGGATTTTTATGAATTTGTGAGTGGAGTACATTTCGTTATTAGAATGACACATAAACTTCAGAATATGAAGAAAACATTTAAAATTTATGTCATATTTACACATATTGCAAAAATATTTTTCTTATGAATTTTAATGCATCAAACTAAGCACAAGTTAAGGGCCATATATTTATCCATCATTTAAGTGATATAATAAGATGATCTTTTGGTTTGATTTTCTTAACCTTCCTATACTCGCGCATTGATCTGTGAGAACCTACATCCACATTTCCTTTTTTTGTTGTTTTTTTTTTTTTTTTTTTTTTTTTTTTTTTTGTTAACGGAAAACGTTAGCATATTGGAATCAAAAGTATCTTCAGTTTTCTTAGCTTCATTTTAGTGTCCTGAATTTTGATTCATTTCAAAAAATTTAAAAAAAGTATTAATTTTAAGACAATATTCTTAAATATTACGAACTAAAATCAATGAAAGTAAATTTTTTTATTTATGCACAAACATTTTTCTGCATATTTAAATGAAATAGTATTTAAACTTGATATCTTTAGTGTTAAAGAAAAAAAAAAATACAATGATTTATATAATTATCGAAATTTTGAAAAGCAAATTTAAGTAAAAAAAAATAATAAATTGTTTCTTATTTATAGTAAATATAAAAGATTTAAATAAAGTTTAAAAACTACGTTTTGTTTTGCTTAAACTATAGATACCTGCGAGATCTTTAATGCACCAGCTATCATCAAAACTTTATTTTTTTTTCGAAATATCTCAAAATTTAGAGGGTAGTTCGAATTTTTGAAAATTTATTAATTTTTCGCGTTTAAAAACTTTGTTGTTTTTCCTACAATTTCTTACTTTTTACAAGTAATAAAAAGTAATGGAGCAAAGCTATTATTAACTGAAATCAAATAAAAATGAAGTATTTATTTTATATTTATAATATATATCACATTAGTTCCAAATATTTGCATCAGTTTTTGATATTGAAGAACATAATGAGATCTATTTAAGTAAAATTGATATTCTAGGTATCAAGACCTATGTATTTTAACCTTTAATGTTTTTCAGGTCAGAATAAGGCATTGAAAATTATATATAATTTACCAATAACTTATTCGACTTTTTCATTGTACAGAGATATTTGTAAAACGATTTTACCATGAGTTCCAAGTTTTAATGTATGTTTTTAAATGTATTCATAATATCAGCCACCATATCATGTATAAAATACAATAGTTTGCCTTCAGATTTAAAGTCAATTAGTATATTACCTACATTTAAATCATCTTGTAAAAATTTTTTGTTTAATAAAATGGACGCTTCTGTTGTAATTTAAATTCAGTTGAAAATAATAAAAATTTTTTTTCTTTTCTTGTTAACTTTATATTTAATTATTTTTATATGTAGATTTAACAAGTAATATATCTTGCCAGCTAGCTTCAATAATGCCTATGGGCGCTGGGACCATAATTAAAATGAATTTATACTATTTATGTTTAATAAAAAAAATAAAAAAAATAAAAAAAGTAAAATATCACGTTTTAGATGACACAAAAAAAATAAATTATAGTTCAAACACAGAAAAAATTAAATTTCGTATTCAATAAATAAATTCTTAAAACCAATAATATTTTTAAATGAAAACGGACCTATTATAAAATTTGTAAATTCTATTACTCAAATTTGTAAATATTTTATTGAATTTTTTTATTAATATATTATAATATTTATTGAAACAGAGAATTTGGATATTCTTACAAATTTTAATAATTGTTTAAATGGAAACAATAAAAAAATATTTGCTTTTGTTCAGGTATTTAAACAATATTTTTTATTAAATCAGTAAAAATTATTCATAAAAAATATATTAAAATAGATAATGCAAAATTCAGATATGTTTTCTTATATGTTGTTTAGCGCATCTATGGCGTGTAATGTAATATTAGGCTTTAATTTCTAATGTTTTATAAGATAATTCGTTAATGTAAATGAACTGTCAACTAAATGCAGAATTTATGAAAATAAAGTTAATGTATGATGTATATAGTATGTATGATGTATACTATGTAGTGTTATGTTTTACAATGTTTTGTTCAGGTAACGCATATATCGCTCATAAGCTACAATTGAGTAATACGTTTTTGTAAATATTATAATGCATTTGTTATGTAATTAAAATTATGATGTTGTTGTACTAAATGAGTGATATATACATATCGCTTATTTACATCAAAAATGTCATTACTCAAAAAAAAACTGGTTTTGCAGAAAAAACATTCAAAGTTTTAAAATGCCATTTATCTTAAAACAGTGGCCATAAAATATCAAGATAAAGCCTGTAATAACGCTTATTTTTACATCATTAACTCAAAAATCTCGTCTTTGAGTTATGTCGTTCTTGAAGTAAATGAGCGATATGTGCATATGTATATTAAAATGTAGGACTACTGCAATTCTATCTATATATATATATATATATATATATATATATATATATATATATATATATATATATATATATATCAAAATGGCCGATCTTAAATCCATGTATCAGTACCCTAGTTCCGAAAAGTCTAAAGAATCTTTATATAAAATAAAAAAAGGAAAAAGTATGATGAAAATTACAATTATGTAATCGTCAATACATATTGCTGGCCTTGTGAAATATACTGCTGAAACTTGAAATTTTATGTCCTTTTCATAATTTTGTTTTTTTTGCTTGTCTAGAAGAGAAATAATAGTAAATTCGTTTGAAGCAATTAAAAAAATTATAATCACTCAATACCTGCCATATTATACCCTATACCATTGTGCAGGTGTCTTCAAAATAAAACCTTTTATGGGAACTACACTCTACACTATATATGTAGATAGTAACACTTATATGATAATTTTGCACGTTTTTTGTTATTAATTATATATTGATGGTGATCAATGTGGTTAAAGTTATTTTCGGAAAAAATCCTTCTATGGGACTTGTAATGAGATACGGGTCGATATTCCAGATATTAAACACAATAATTTATGATTACACAATTAGCTGCTCTTATATTTAATACATTTATGAACGCTGAGGTACGCTTTTTGTGAAACTTGTAGTATGGAGGCTAGACGAAATGATGAATATATCATATTTCAAATTGCAATAAATTATACATTTTTAAGATTATGATATTTACCTCATTTACAAAATAAGCGGACGGACGACTCGGAAAAATATGCATACTAAAAAATGCGCAAAATATTTTATAGCGGTGTAAGTTACAACTGCAATAAATTCATTTTTCTTACCAGTGGAAGTCTTGAAGAGATGAAGATTTTAATTGTCTTGTTCTTTTAGTTGGAGAAATTTAAAAAATTTATATTTTAGTTTTCTTAATACTGTCAAACTACAAAATTGTTTCTGTATTATACCCGACTTCTATACTTCATTTCTAAAAAAAATAAAAATTTCTCTGTACATTGCTTACATAAGTGTTTGAAAACATGTTAATGGTCGGGGGAATTTATAATAACTTTAATATTTTCTAAACGATTTTAAGTTTTTTATCTTGCTTGATAGATAATTATGTTTTGATTACGATATAAATGCACCCTACAAACTTCTATTGACATTTTTCTTCATTCAATCATCTACTTGATTGATTTAATTAAAATATTGATATTATTCATTTAGCTTATTGATACATTCAATTAACACATTTATACATTCAATTAACACATTCAGCCAAAAATAAGCGAAAAACCTCAAATAATATATAGTTAGTGCGAAAAGTATATTTTAGAAGTTGTGATGGCAGACTCAAGTAAATAAACGACATTTTTATAACCTACACCACCGTTTGTGCTGATGTTTGTAACGCATAGAAAAATTATCCAACACCCACCTTAAAGTATACGAATCGACTTAGAATCACTTTTTAAATCGATCTAACGATGTCCGTCCGTTTGGCTGGCTGGCTGACTGTCCATGTAAAACTTGTGCACAAAGTACAGGTCACAATTTTAAAGATAATTCAATGAAATTTGACACGTGGTACTTCTATGATACAAGGACGAAGCCTGTGGAAATTGGTTGTGATCGGTACATTATTTCCCCTAGCCCCCATACAAATGTCCCCACAGAATAGAGTTTAAACACTCAAAAATGCCTTAAAAATAATAATATTTTGCAAGTATTAATCTTTGTACCAAATTTTATGAAGATCGGTCCACAATTGACCATAACTCCCATATAAACCCCTCTTCCGAAAATCACTTTAACTTGCATAAATCCTATACGAATGTTAGTATCAAGTTAATATTCGACACAAATAAGTTTTATATAAGTGGAAAAAACATTGCCATATTTTATGAGAAACGGTCCATAATTTACCGCAGCTCCCATAAACCCACTTTCAAGAATCGCCTTAAAGTGCATAAAATCATTTAGATGTTAGTAGCAACGCATTGTTCTGTATTTGTATATTTTATTGTACATTTAGTAAAATTAGCCACAGGTACAATATAAGAACCCTTCCCGAATTTTTATGTTCGTACACAATGGTGTAGGGTATCATATAAACGGTCTTGGCCGACTACATCTTTCATTATCGTTTTAGTTGCTTTTTTATAAAATCATCTCTGCTGATTAAATACAACAGCACAATAAACATAGCATGCAAAGTTCTATTACTTTAAGACATTTTTTGTTTGAAAAGCAGCAACAATATTTATTTATTTATTTATTTCATCTATAATTTTAACCTTACAGATTACATAAATTATAACATAAATATATTTAATTTGAACTTATCTTTATTTACATTAAAATTTAAACATCTTATAATTGGTTCATTTATAGCATAGATAGTTCTATAAAAGCATCGTCAAATATAAAGTTTCTTCTTAGGTCTCTTGGTGGATTAGACAAATTGAAACAATCGTCCAAATCAGAACAAGTTACTTGACCAGACAAAATATTAGAAACAGACATGATATAACTGTAAAATCTACGGTAATGTAATGTTTGAAGACCCAATATTAGGCCATAATAATATTTTGAATGCGCTCTAAACGAACCGATTCTTTTTATAAAATGGATACTAAATTATTGAGCAATATTCTAAAATGCTACGGACAAATGAAACATTAAATGATTTTAGCATAAAATGGTTAGTGACCCTTTCTTTTTTATATAAAACCAATCATTGCATAAGGCCTAGAACTAATGTAATCAATATGATGATTAAATGATAACTTAACGTCAAATATAACTCCCAAATCCTTAAATTCAACATTACTATTAATAGCTGTGTCATCTACATGATAATTAAATATAATATGTTACAAACATCGTGTGAAAGAAATTATACAACATTTGGGAGCATTAATTTCATTATCATTATTAAAACACCATTGGGACAAACGATCTAAATCGGAATGCAATTTTCGACAGTCAATTATATTTGAGAACAATTTAAGAGACATTTACTAAATTTTATTGTAGATGGTAAATCATTTATAAATAATAAAAATAATAAAGGTCCAAGATGTGTTCTCTTAGAAATACCAAAAAAAAAAAAATATTAACCAAATGTTTTGAAGAAAAATTACCAATAACAACAGATAATTTTCTATTCATTAGAAAGTTTTTCAAAAATAACAAAATATTGCCAGTTAAACCAAATTTATAAAATTTTTTATGAAGGAGATTTTGCGAATGACAGAGTCATTTACATTCCATGGAACTGGTTATTTCATGAGTTACTAATCCCAAATTAGTAAATTTATATTTGCCTATCACAAAACCATGTTGAAAAGAAGATATTGAATCTTTCCAAAGAATGAAAATTTTATTCCTAATAATTATATTGTAATTGTTCTTTTTTAAGCCATGAACAAGAACATTCTTCATTGGAAGGATGTTCTTCTTTTATGTTTCTTGCTCATTACTTTTGAAGTACTTCTCTTAAGACTATGTTTATAAAATTTATTAATAAAAAATCTATTTTAGCCTTATTAACTGACAATAAAAATGCTTTAAAATTTATGAAATTTTAATTTTCTTAGAAATTATTAAATTTTTAAATTATTAAATCACTTTATCACTTTTAAATTACTTGATATAACTATAATTTCAACAAATACTTTAATAATCCTGTGGTTTTCTACTTTTCTACCTTTCGCACTTCTAATTCTTAACTTTCAATTATTTTACCGTATTTAACATCAAAGTAATTTTATCTCTTTTTAGTGGTAAATTTTATTTGTTTAGACAAAGACTTCTTACATTGTATTCGAAAAATGTGTATAAAATTGTGTTATATTGATTATTCATAAGGCGTTTAACTTCGTGGTCAAACAAAGCAATAATCGTGTTCATTTACCTGTCATAACAGCCATCAACAACAATTTGAGGTTCGCGGTTTTATATACCACAATTAGAGTTTCTCTTTTCCCGATCTTTTTGCGCTCCCTGGAAATCGGGATTGATATCTAAATTTTGCGGATTCCGGAAATTCCAGCCGAAAATAATTAATTACAAATTTTAAACAAAAACGAAAGATATAGTCGGTCAAAACCGCCATATGATACCCTACACCATTGTGTACGAGCATAAAAATTCGGATTACATCTGTTGCCAATTTTATTAAATGTAAAATAAAATATACAAATATAGAATAATGCGTTTATACTAATATCTAGATGATTTTATGCACTTTAAGGCGATTCCTGGAAGTAGGCTTATATGGGAGATATGGTAAATTATGAATCGATTCCCATAAAATTTGGCATTGTTGTTTCTACCTACATAAAACTTATTTGTGTCGAATATTAACTTGATATAAACATTCTTATGGGACTTATGCACGTTAAAGTGATTTTCGGAAGAGGGGTTTATATGGGAGCTATCATAAAATTTAGTGCAAAATTAATAAAGAACTTCTTTGCACCGAATTTCATTAAAATATTCTTTTTTTTTCTTTTTCCTTTGAGTGTTTAAACTCTATTCCGGGGGAACATTTGTATGAGGACTAGGTGAAATAATGGACCAATTTCAATAGACTTCGTTCTTGTATCATAAAAGTCCCAAGTGCGACCTGTACTTTGTGAACAAGGTTTACATGGACAGCTAGCCGTCCAGCCAGCCAAAAGGATGGATGGACATCGTTAGATCGATTGGTATACTTTAAGGTGGATATTGGATAACTTTTTCTATGTGTTACAAACATCAGCGCAAACGCATAATATCCCAATATGGTGGTGCAGGGTATAAATATTTATAAAATGAAGGATAAAAATTATTAACACAAACTAGTTAATCATAAAACGTTAATTAATTCATTTCTTTTTGAAATATTGATATTTTGAAAATTAAATAAACACTTTTTATTATATAAAAACTCATCTGAAAGTCGAATCATTACTTTGGTTTTCATATTGCCCTGTGAATAAAACTTTCCTCAATAATTTTGCGGAAGTAAGCTTGTTGTTAAAAGAGTCCTAAAGAATTCTACAAATTTCTGAAGCCCTGAAGCCTGATACCACGTTTATAACATATTTCTATGAACAGTGGTTTTTCTCATACAGAAATATACTTAAGTTCCTTCTATTATTATGCTGCACTATTAATCTATATCTAAGAAAACTTGAGCTCAAAAATTAATTTACATTATGTTCATCTCTTAAACAATTGGATTTTTTAAATTGCATGGTCTTATAAAGGAATTTTTTGTAATTTATCTAAAAAAAAATCCATATACAGTTAATAGTTTGGGTACTTTTAAGCACACGTTTTCAGTTATGCTTTAAAAATGCTTGTTGCTTTTGAAGGATTTCAGATATTTTAAGAACATTTCTCTTATCTTTTCAGAGATATTTTTTTTATTTTTAATGCATATTTTAAAATATTTAAAGCATTCCTAAAAAAAAACTATGTGGGAAATTAACCATATTTTCCACACTAATGCATAGTATATAAACCAATTTATTCAAAAATAGAAATGTACTAACCATGGTACAACAACTTAACAAGGTATATGTACGCAAAGGCACCATAATCGGACTGAAACGCCTAAAAAAAGAAAAAAGCACGTTCAAATTGTTGTATTTTATTGTTTTTTGGGACACAATAAGATATGTTTACAAATAGTGCATTTATGCATTTTTTCTTCATTAAAAATACAAATACAAGATTTTTTTTTAATAATTATGTTGCTTGTGAACCAATTTCACGAAGTCAGAGCTAAGGTGTTTCCAGATGATTTGGAGGAACACAGTTACCTAGCGTGTCACGAGATTGAAGTCATTTTAAATTAGTTCTTTAAAAAAGTTTTCTAATTGACTTTTCTATGCTGTATGTCACTTTCGATCAAAATGTGCTCAGTGATGCCAAAACAATTTTTTTAACAATTCTGCTAATTGCGAATCGTTGGAGATATTTAAATAAAATTTCACGAGGTCAGAGCTGAGGTGTTTTCAGTTGATATGGAGGAGCACAGTTCCCTAGCGTATCACGATAGTAAAGTGAAGACCTCAAATGTTGGTAACCTCGGCTATATAATTATTTTAAAAATTCGTCAAAAATTCATTTATGACTTGAATGTAAAAAATACATATAGGTAATCCTTGAAAATCTGTAAATGTGTAGGTTATCTCTTTTGGTTTAAGAAATATTTATTTCGAAGCAAATTTTATCTTCATTTTTGGCCCAGTTTCTTTTAAAGATTTTTAAACTTGGGAGCCTTAATTTATGCTTCAAAAATTTTTGAAAATATCAATTAAATTTTTTACAAAATTCTACATAATACTGCTGCAAGAATTATATAAATATATCAATCATATAAAAGTAATATTAATCTAAAATTGAAACTTTAAAAAATTTACTTTTTTAGGGTTATTTTCAAAAAGGTGGTAATATTCTTTCGCTTCTAAAATATTTTTTTTTTGGTTTCGAAAGAAACTTTAACAAAGGGAACAAAAAATATTTTAAAAATGAAAGACTATTACCATCTTTTTGGAAAATAACCTTAAAATATGAAATTTTTGTAAAATTTCAACTTCAGATTAATATAACTTCTTATTGGGTAAATATATAGTATTTATATGATTCTTGCAGTAATATTATGTAAAATGTTGTTAGAAATACAGTAGATATCTTAAAATTTTAGGGCCTAAATTAAGGACCCCAAATAAAAAAAGCATTAAGAAAAACTAGGAAAAATATAAAAGTAAAATTTGCTTCGACCTCAATATCTCTTAAACTAAAAGAGATAACGCACATACGTAAAGATGCTTTTTATAGAGATTTATAAGGACTACCTATATGTACAATTTTTTTACATTCAAGTTATAAATGAATTTTTGGCGAGTTTTTTAAAAAATTATATATTTGAGGTTACCAACTTTGGATGTCTAACCTCTACCCCCGTGACAAGCTTGGGTGCTGTGCTCCACCAACTTAATTGGAAAGCACTTCAGCTCTGACCTTCGCAAGTTACAGAAATATTAAAAAAAAAAATAAATAAATAAAAAATCATTTTGGGACCACCGTGCTGCGTATAATAACATTGAGATTCGCTTCAATAACTTATTTAATTGCACAAGGACTGATGTACCAGCGTATTTTACAATTTATTTGCTCATGTAAAAAAAAATACTTTCATTTTGTTGAGTTAAAGGTTAGTTGATTGTGGTATTGTAACAACATTTTGCTTGGAATACATATACATATCATTTAAAGAAATTAATATGAAGTTTTATCTAGTTAGTTTTTAATGAAATTTAATATGGACGGATTATCCGTAAGCTTACAAAACTGAAGAAGTAGTCTTTGTTTGAACAGTTATAAATTCGAAAAATAATGAAAAATATTAACTGTAAAAAACGCCTTACTAATTTTGAAAAATTTGCATATGTATTTATACCCTACACCACCATAGGTTGTTGAAGTATTATGTATTAGAACGCGCAAAGAAATCTTAAGATACCCAAATTAAAGTAAAACGTTCGACTCAAAAACACTTCCTGAGTCGATTTTACGATGTCCGTCCATCTGCCTGGCTGTCCCTTTATGTAATCCTTGTGAACAAAGTACTGTTCACAATTGTGAAGCTATCTTATCTACATAACTAGTTATTTTTAACATGGTTATATCGTAGGACGGATAAAATTGTCAGATGTACGACTACAAGTTAGCGAAATCCGGCTAAGACGGGCCGCCACTGCCGCAAAGTTTTCGGCGCAACTCGGCTTCTTGTTGTTAAAAACATATGCATTGATGCATTACTTGCCATTTTTGTTTTATTTAAATATGAAATGAAAAATATTTGCATCATTTTGAACTTCAATTAATTATAAATCAACAAAGATTTTTTTGATGACTTATAATTGATTATTTTTGAAGTTAGTTCAGTTAAAAAGATTATCGTAACAGCTGCTAATAAATTTAATAATGTTAATACATTAACACTCAAAATGCTCACATAAATACCCAGCAAAAACTTTGCTTTCCTGGTAAGCTAGCAGGTATAATTGGAAACAAAAATAAACTACTTATTTTTTGCCTGAATAACTAGTTATTTTTGTTCGACTTGTCCACAAACTTATGTAGTTATTTTTTGACTCTGGTGGTACTCAAAAATATGTACCTCAACGAAAACAAAAATAAAAAAAAAAACAAAAAAATTTTGCCGTCAGTGAGACTCGAACTTAGACACACACTAACCATTCGTTTACTGATTAACGTCTTACTCAGTACACCATCTTTTAGACATTTTGTTATAAAAAACTAACAGCTTCAGAATGGGGTTGAACCAACAACCTTCTGGTTGTTAATCCGGCGCTCTAGCCAACTCATCCACGTGATTGCAGTATTACTGTGCTATTATACAACTGAGTACTTATTAATGTAATACAGAGTAGGCAAATAATAATGACGCCTCATTAACAAGAAACTACTTTAATAAGTAGTTGCCATTACCGATAACCAAAAAGTTTTGCTGGGATGCTAAATAAAAATTTAAAAATTGAGTGTTTGAGAATTTTATTCAATCCAAAAGGAGTGACTTAGCTTATTTAGACTTATTCATGGTGCGTTATTTAAAAACAGTCTACATTAAGTAAACACGTTACACTTCCACGTCACCAGAATTTTTTTATTTTTAGTTAATTTCTTTTAATTGAGTCCTTATATTTGATTAATTTTATAGTAAATTCAGTTAATTTAAATTCTATAGTTTTTAAACTTAATATCTAAACTGATGGTGGCTAAATTTTAATTACGATTTAAATAAGAAAAATATATATATATAAATAATAATCTTGTTTAAGGGTTATCACATTTTTAAATTACTACCTTACAATAATTTTATATAAATAGCTTGATAATATTATATTATGACATGAATTATTGAAATTTGATTTTTAATAATTTACGAATCAACTTATAGACTTTAGTCAGCATAGTGAGAGTGATTATGAAGAGTGTAGTAAATTTCATTACAGCTACACTTCCATCACTAGGTACATAAGTTTTGTTTAATTTTTTTTTTTTTTTTCGTTTATTTTATTCGTAGGTTATATTTGTTAATGCTACCTAAGTATAAATCACTGATAACTGATCTGAAATATATATTCTTATTCCTTATTTAAACATATTCCAATTTTAAACATACAGTTCAAAACTGAACCTAACTGTCTTTTTGTTATATATTTTCATAAAATTCCAAAAAGTATTTAAAAATACTAAAATTGTCTAAAAATTTGAATTAAAAAGAATGTTAAACAAACTCTAAATTAAAACAAACATCTTCAAATTGAAATCGCAATTAATGAGAATATTACACCTATATTAAGAAAATTGTCTTTCTTTAACATTCTTATTATGCAAACTATATTTATAACGTAAACTATTAAATTATAAAAACATATATTTTTTTCTATTAAATGAATTACATTAATTGTTAAATACTATTACTGTTTTTTTGTATAAATATACAAATTTTGCAAGATCTGCATATATGAATTTAAAAATTAATTAAATATCTTTATGTTTGTCTTTGAACTTAATCAAATTAATATGTAAAACTTTTCTCTATTAAAATAATTATAAACCATCTAATATAATCATAGAAATATTTTATTTATCAACATTATTTTTTTGAGTGTTAACATATTATGAAACCTCTCTAGGTTTACAAAAATATCAAAAGATACAACCAACAACAATATCACTAATAATTGCTGGGCCCATCATTTCATTCATGTGGATATTGTTCTTCTCCAATTGTATGTAAGTCACATTATGTTTATTTTGTCATAATTTTACAATTTACTATCGTATTATTATTGTTCTTACTAAGATCATGAGTAAATCGTCAATCCATTTTCGAAATGTTCCTCTAGTAAAACGTATTTTTCCATTCACTAAAAATTCTCATTCATAAGTGATAATTTCTTTTTGTATTATTTTTATACTCTTAAAAGTGTTTATTATCTTATGATTTGTTTTGATTCCTTTATTTTATATTTATTTATTTTTTCATTAATAAATTTTGTCATAGATTAAACTAAACAAAAATACAATGGGAAGGATAGCCAATAAAAATATGTGAAATATTGTAAGTATGATAGTGTCATATTTAAAGACAGATAAATAAATAAATTAGGGTAGATAATCTGACAGGAGTTGATAATTTATCATGGGTAGGAGTAATGATACCTTACGCGACCTAACACCTTGTCGTCATATCTTTCGTATAAAAATTTATAATTGTAATTTGCACAATCTGGGGTATTTGTAGGCATGTGAATTGTGTTATATATTTATGCGTTGTAAAATTACGAATTAAGAACCAACCATGCCAAATATAGAGCTAGCTGGGAAATATTTTCATGCCACTTAATATGAATGGATATGAACCATGGCTTGAAGATTTGTAAAATAGAACACTTCCACTAGACTATCTATACTCATAGAAATTTTATTGAGAAACAATTATATGTATTCCTCTTATATGTGAACAGTATAAAAATAAGTTTACAACATTATATGTTGGATATATTTAAAATTAAACAATGTTAAAATGTTAAAAAATTATTTTTTATACAAATTAATGTAAAACTATACTCATATTTTGAATTCAGAATTTCAAAATGCCATTGGATCTTGAAGCTCAAAATTCAAAGCCAGTATATATATTTGACAGTTCCTTAATTTATATTATTATATTTTTTATTTAAAAAAAAAACTTTTTAAATATTTTTTTTAAATTTTTCTTTCTTTAAAAAATAAAGTTTTCTAAAGAAATTTAAAATGAGTTTCTAAACAGAAATGTTACATTAAAATTTTTCTGAAAATATAAAATCTCTTAATTAAAGTTTTCTAAAAAGAAATTTTTTATTACAAAAAATTCTAATAAAAAATTTTCAATTAAAAAAAATTAATTAATTAAATTAATCTGACATTTTAAGATCTAATTTTGGTTTGAAGATAAAATATAAAACAATTTTTTAAAGTCTTGGTCAAAGATGGAACTCTGGAGCTAAAGTTTTTCAGTCATAAAACCAAGGTATACCACATCGATATGTGGTATTCCTTCATTCCTAATCGGATTTTGCTGAATTTCAATACCAAGATTTTCGAGACTATATGCCACATATGTTGAAAGAGAAATGTATCTAGTGGACTATGGTCTTCAAAAAATTCATTACAACATACAGACGGACAGACATATATTGTTAAAAGTTATTTTTATCATAACAATCACGAATCTTTTTCAATTAGAAGCCCTGGATATATTTTTAAAGATTTTCGTATGAAATGACAAAATTATATATATCCTTATTTTTATATGAAGGCTATAAAAAATTTTATCAAAACAATTTGAATAAATAAGTATTTAAAAAAATATTAAAAATGACACAGGTTAACAAAAGAGCATAAAAAATTTATATCGTAAATAATTTTGCGAAATTCTTAGTCCATGGAATAGATATAGTGATGAAAGTTAAATGAAACATTTCCATGACATCGCACTTCTAAGCCATTGAGGTTCAGAAAAAAATATGCTTCTCTGAAGAGGTTTTTGGTTATGTAAAAAAATAAATTTTTATTAAGCAATATTTTTTAAAAATAAAAGTATAAAAATATTTTTTATTAAAAAATATATTAAAAAGATATATCAAGATCCATATTTTTTATTTAAAAAAAAAAACTTTTTAAATATTTTTTTAAAATTTTTCTTTATAGAAAAAATAAAGTTTTCTAAAGAAATTTAAAATGAGTTTCTAAACAGAAATGTTACATTAAAATTTTTCTAAAAATATAAAATCTTTTAATTAAAGTTTTCTAAAAAGAAATTTTTTATTACAAAAAATTCTAATAAAAAATTTTCAATTAAAAAAAATTTAATAAAAAATTTTCTAGATATAAAAAAAAAATAATTAAAATTTTTTCTAAAGAGAAAGTTATCATTAAAATTTTTCTAAAGAAAAACTTTATTAAAAATTGTCTCAAAATTATTTTTTTATTTATATTTTCCCCAGAGTTTTGTGTTGTTGATTAGAAATATTAAATTCTTTAATATTAAGGATTAATGTTTTAAAACTAAACATTTAATAAATACGCACAAGACAAATTTCTTTGAACAAGTTGTTCTTTAATTGCTGCAATTGTACGCTAAAAATCAAAAGTCAAATGTATGTTACCCACAATTTTCTAAACTCCCAATTAGTATGTGCAGAGATGTGTTCATATATAGATAAGAATACCTCCGTTTGTAGGGAACAAACATGGTAAGAAAAGTTAAAGGTAATTAACTTCTTTTGAAGAAATTTTATTTTTCAAATACAAATACAAAACGTATGAGTATAAACACGAAGTGATAATTTTTGTGGCATTAATTGTATTCCTATTCATTATCGAAGATCATACATCCATCAATATGCCTGGAGACCAGCTAAATCTAGCCTTTTTATTTTAGTTTTAGTTTCAAAAATTTCGTCTTGGCTTTTTTTAGCCTTTTTTGATTCTTAAAATAGTATGTGAACAACGTATATAATTTAATAAATTATTATTTTCTATTATTAAATAATGTTATATGTACATAATCCTCCATTTAAGAATTTTTATATTTCACAAAAATGTTCACCAGTCGCGCTTCAATAATGCAACTCAAATCTAAATAACAAATTTTTACAAAACACACTTAAAATTGTGCCTAGAAACTCTTGTCAAATTAACTCTGGTCTTCATTTAAAAAATAATAACTAATTTTATTGATTATTGTAATTATTTTTTAAAACACTTCATTAACCATAAAGATATTTATAATTATATATTTTTATAAAAGCGGAAAATCACCAAAAAATTTAGAAATGCTTCAAAAATGATTAAAATCACTTCAAAAATTGGGTCTTTTTTCATATGAAATATAACCCAAATTTGTATGAGAATTGTTTGGGGATTTTCATTGGTTAATGCAAGCAACCGTTCTATGTTTTATTTATAAATCTATTACAATATATTTAAAAAATAATGAACTAGAAAAAAATAGGTTTAAAAAAACAATGTTAAATTTTCTCTGATCTTATTTTATGGGATATTTAGAATTTTTTAATATTTTTTTAATTCAATTTAGCCTGGTTTTTTCATCTCCGGACAACACTGCTTTATCAAACATGATAAATAGTTTTTTTTTTTTTTGGAACCCGCCAAAATATTTTGCATTAAGTATTTTTGAGATAACTTTCTCAATTGTTGGAATTTCAAAAATATATTGTTCAGTGATACATGCTTGATAGTGATTAAACATAATTGACGTTAGTTTTAATGGGTGCATTTAAAGTGTGAAAAATTATCTTTGGTGCATAAGGATCCACTCCTGTTGGGTCATACCCAACTTATCCTCCAGGAATGTCCAAGTCTACTTGCTTCATGGAGATTTTTTTACTATACGTAGACATTCTAGTGTTCATTAACTAAAAAAAACATATATATATATATATATATATATATATATATATATATATATATACATATATATATATATATATTAGGATTATATATATATATTAGGATTGACTCAAGGCACCGATTTTGGATTATTTTATTAAATTATATTTCTTTTATTTCTTTTAGTAATTTTTTCAGCACATAATAAAATACAAAATAAAAAAAATATCTGTAGACAAATACATTGGTTTATTTTTCTTTTGACGATTCTGCCCTAACCATTTAACGACAATAGGTACGGTGGTAATGCAACAAACAACAAACAAACAAAGTGACAGACTGTAAAAACCCAAATGAGCTTAAATTGAAGCCAGTAAATCTATGCCTTGAGTGCAACAGAAGACTTGCAAATATCGTTCACGATTATAAGTCGAGAGCATTTAAAAAATCTACCTTATATTAATTACATCAAGCACTCAACTACGCCTAACTCGGAGCGCTAAATTTGAAATCAAAAAAATAATATTACATATTTTACATATAATAAACTCACACGTATTTACAAGTGGATAAAGGCAATGAACTATACTTTTAATACTACCCAGCAAAAGCTTTTTGGTTTTCGGTAATGGCAACTACTTATTATAGTAGTTTCTCGGTAATGAGGCGTCATTATTATTTCCTTACTCCGTATTACATAAATAAGTACTCAATAGTATAATAGCACAGTAATACTGCAATCTCGTGGATGAGTTGGCTAGAGCGCTGGATTAGCAATCAGAAGTTTTCTGGTTCAACCCCATTCTGATGCTGTTAGTTTTTGTAACAAAATGTTTAAAAGATATTTTATAATAAAAACACTATTTGACACTTAGAAAATTAAGTGTAAGACGGTGTGCTGAGTAAGGCGTTGGCTATTAAAAACTGATGGCTAATTTGTGTCCAAGTTCAAATCTCACTGACGGTAATTTTTTTTTTCTTTTTTATTTTTATTTTCGTTTAGGTACATAATTTTGAGCATTCCTAGAGTCTAAAAATAACTACATGAATTTGTGGACAACTCGAACAAAAATAATTAGTTATTCAGAGAAAAAATAAGTAGTTTATTTTTGTTTCCAATTATACCTGCTAGCTTACCAGGAAAGCAAAATTTTTGATGGGTATATACACATATTTATTATCATGTATTTTATTTTATTATTTTCATCCAAACGGGAGTATCCTAAGATATTTGTAATAATTGATGCAACAAAATCCCAATTAAGTTTTAAAATTCGCGTAGAAACCGGAAGAAAAAATACATAGTTACGTATGCATTGAAGCAGATTGCAATTATTTTTAGGGTGACCATAAGGTATTAATTAGTATCTTCTTAGAACCTACTAATTCAGAAACCATAATTATTTCTATAAAATATATATTATTTAGTATTTTTAAATTAAAAGTACTTTTCGTAATTGAACTTATGCTATTAATCAAAATTGCTACTACAATACCAATTCTGGTCACTTCAATTTCCTGTGAAATTCTCATATCACTAATTAGTACAATTTACTTTCACTTTAGTTGGCTATAAACGCTGCACAGTGGGGCCAAATGCAAAATTTTTGGCAGTAAATTTGTATCGAATTGAAATTTATGGAAAAGTTGTAGAGGAGGACCTAAACTTCCAGAAAAATTATCTTGTAATCACCCTATAATAATACGAGTATCAAAGTTGATCACCTCAAATATGTAAAAGTTAAAAAAGTATAGAAATCAAGTCCGATTTCAAAGACTTTATATTTCTGTTTATATTTCTTATAGTTAAAAAGATATTTACGTTTTTGATTTTTTGACTCGACTTTATTTAGTTTTTCGGGAATTAGTTCGGAGATATGTGGAGAAAATTCTTTTAAATATTCTGTAATTTCTAATACATTCCGAGACAACATGCTGTAAAATATTTCAATTCAAATAGACGTAAAAAATTGTCCAAGTAAGGCACAGAAATCAGTATGAAAAATGGCAATTTTTTTCAAAAGTATGGTACAATTTTTCACTTTTTTCTCAAAATTTTACTATATTTTTGTAAAAAATAGCCATTTTTCATACTAATTTCTGAGTACTGACTTTGAATATTTTTCACGGCTAAACGAATTGCAATAATCCAAAACTTTTTTCAGTATATTATTTCGCAATGTATTAGAAATTACATAATGTTTTTACAGAAATTTTCCTTAATATACTGCAGGATTAATTCCCGAAAAAGTAAATAAGGTCGAGGCAAAAAGCAAAAAAAAAAAACTAAAAATTGAAGCGTAAGTGTCTTTTTAAATGTATGAGATAATTTGTTTTCTTTATCTCGTCAAGTGTTTTATAGAAATATAAACATCTTTGAAATCGGACTTGATTTATAGATTTTTTTTTTAACTTTTCAATGCCCGAGGTGGTTAACTTTGACACTCTATAGCTGATCTCGCATTATTACGGGATCCTCCTCTACAACTTTTCTATACATTTCATCCATCAGATTAGTAGTTTAGGAGATACAGATTTTTTACAAAAAGTTTGCAATTGGTCCCACTATGCGCAATTTGTTATATCTGTAAAATTCAAAAAACAAAAAAAAATTGAGCGAAACCGAGGAAAAGTGTTCCTTATAGACGTATTAATTCGAGCGGTATTCGTTATAACCGTGTTCGACTGTAATTTTGTCAGTAAGAAGGAGGAAATACTGACGCATAAAACTACGAATAAATTTAATATGTCTGTACATAGGAATTAAATATTTAAACTATTTTGATTTTTTTGATAAAAAGTTTGTGTCTTTTTTTTTAATTAGATATTGTATAGGAGCAAATATGTCAGAAAAAAATATTTGATAATAGGTATAACATAAAAAAAAACTATATATGTATAACTACATAGTATAACCTTTTTCAAACATATTTTATTGTAAGATTATTTATGCAATTGACACAATTGAGATTCATTTAAGTATAAAAAACAGTCAAATTTCTGAAGGATCTGTACATAATTTTCCATAGTTTCTACATAAGACATTTGAAGCGCAAGCATACTTTTATGAACATCCATGCAAGAGCTGATGGAAACTAGAGCAATTATTAAATCAGATGATGTTTTAACCAATTTCAAAAATTAAATTACATATATGAAGTCAAATATGTGTGTTATAATTCAAATTAATTGTCAACAATTTTATTATTTAAGCTTGAATAAATTGTATAGGCATTACCAGATTTTAACAAAATTAGTGTCACAAAATCGTAAAAATTACACATCTTTCTGGGGCATGAACCTCTAAGAAACATATTTTACCCTGATAAAGTATCTTTTAATTTTTATTTTTTTACGCGTAATATACAACTGATTTATTGTAATAGTGTAAAAATATTAAATTGGCATTAGAAGTACAACAGTTTTTCTCTTAATAAAATAATTTATGTACTTTTAAGTATTTTCAAGTACACGTAGTTATGGTTAAGTTCATCCGTACAAAATACCTTACTTCCCTTTATAATAACACTAAAGTGACTATCGAGAGAATGCCTTAAATGAGACCTACGGTATTTGTGGACCGACCTTTATAGAATTTATTACAGTACTTTATAACATATATGAAACTTATTAATTTAAATTTTTATCTCGATATTGCCATTTATGTGAGATTTACGCAAGTCTAAATATTTTCCGGTCTTCTTTACATAATATATTTATATCTCAATGAACTATTATGTTGCTCTTTATCTTATTATATTTTTATATAATAATATATTTTTTTTTTATATTTTTATATATATTTTATATTACATTATTTTTATATATTTTTATATTTTAATGAACTATTATGTTGCTCTTTATCTTATTATATTTTATAAAAATATGTATAATATTTTTTCATAGGTTATTATAAATTTTCAGATTTAAATTTGCACTTTGAAGTTAATGCATACATTTAAATATCTTTATATAAAAGTATTTAAGTATAGCAGTTAATAAGAATAAACAATCACATATTTAGATAACTCATAGCCACTAAAGCGTTGTTTGGTGATGGCACAGTAGTTTTCTTACTAAAACTTTATATATATATATATATATATATATATATATATATTCCGGATCCATATATTCTGGATCCAAGTGAAAACCTAAGACGATAACGATAGGGCTCAGGGTGGACATCCTAGAGGAAGAAATTTGACTCAAATATTTGATTTATGCAAGGTTTATTTAGTATTGAAAATGAGAAAAATTAGTTCATAAACAAAAAAGTTATGGACCAAATACTACAAAAGCAGGGTGTCCGTCGTAACTCCAGTTCATACACTTCAGCCGATATTTTACAAAAAAGTATGTACGTCAGCAAAATTCCATCAACGAAATTTTGTACATAAAATTCAAGAACCAATGTTAACTCGGAAACCAATACAAACATAAAATGGCTGGCAGCAAAATGATCCATTACATATTTCTTATGAAAAATTTGTCGTCATTTCTGAATAATATTTCCTTTTTGATTTGTCATTTCCAAATTTTTTGGTGATTTTTCGCTTTTATAAGATTTTTTTTTTTTTTTTGAAATATATTCATAAATATTTTCTGTATATAATGAAGCTAATTAAAAAATAATTGCATATAATATTTGATTAAGTAAGTTCATAAAATTAGTTAAATTATACAATTTTAGTTAAATATAAATAATCTCGATTTTTTTTTTTTTTTTTGGCGAATTAATACAGAAAAATTCTTAAGTGGAGATTCTGTAGAAATAAAATAGTAAAAGCAAATAAGAAATTATTTGAAGTAATCAAATTTTATCCTTTTTAAGGCAATTTTAAGAATTAAAAAAGGCTAAAAAGCTAGAAGCTAAAACGAAAATTTTGAGGGTAAAAACAAAATAAAAAGGTTTGATTTAGCCTTAAAATGGCTAAACTGGCAATAGTGATTCAGAATATAAATTCATTAAAACTTTAATTACATCCTGTAACAGTAATTTTCACACATGAATAAAAATCGACATATGCATGAAAATACATAGTAAAATTACGTACTCCATTTTTCTCAGACTTCAAATTTTATCTTAAAAGGACTTGAAAGTTTGGAAGGATACATATTTGAAAAAAAGATATATAAAATAATTATGAACATGGTATCAACCCAATATGGGTGTCAAATGAAAACAAAAAATCCCTGCAATATAACATTTTTAATTTAAATATTTAAAAAAATATCGTTTAGAAAATGTTACGCTTCAATGTTTATTTTCAAATATATATCACAATGCAACAATCAAAAAATGAATATATGACTGAAGCTGGAGAAGATAATTGGTAGGTAGATATCAAATTTCCTCTCAAAAGGACTTCAAAATTTCAAAAGATATACAACTTTCAAAAAAACTATAAAAGATTTTCAAAGATTTTATCTACCCAATACAGGCGCCAAATTTCTTCTCAAAATATCGAAAAATACACATCTTCAAAAAATCGCAGAAGCTCCTACCTCTAAGACACAAATCCACCAAACATGCTACCTACATAATGATATAATTTTCCTTATTATCTATATTTCAAAAATCTCAAAATATTAAAATTAAGTGATGATTTTTTAAGAAAAAAAACATCTCACAAACTCAGGTTAACTTGTCAAACTTATTTTTTTCATAAAAAAATATGCTCTTATTTAAAAATAAAAAAATGAATAGGATACTGCGAGAATTCACCCATAACTTGAAAGATTGTAGTCTAGAACACTTTCACTAGACTACCTATACCCATAGAAATTTTGTTTAAAAGCAATTACATTGTATACCCTTCATATATGTGTTCACATATATGAATTTACAACACTGTATGTGGAATGAAATTCAACATGTTGAACAATTATTATTTTTTTTTTTTTAACAAAATAAAACAAAAGTATTTTATGAATATAAAATTTTGAGTTGTCATATAGCCTAGGGAGTAAGAATTCGGAACCGGGTTTTTTAAGTGTGCTTATGGGTTCGAATCCTATCGAATACTAAAAGAATTTTTATTTAGTAAATTTCAACGAGAAAGTATGAACTGGAATTACAGCGACATATACTTGTGTTTCCAGTACTTTGCTCATAAGCTTTTTGTTTATTTTGCTCATTTTAAGCACCAAACAAACCTTAAGTAAGAAAAATATTTAACTCAAATTTCGTCCCCCTTTTAAAAATATTCTATTTCTTTTTTCACTTGCTCATTTTATAAATTATATTTGTATTTTTTAATAATAGTATGTTTTGAAATATTTTGTTTGCTGAATTGAAAAAATAATTTTTTCTTGACTTGTAATTTTTCCATTCTGTAGAACAGTTTTAATTTCAAGAAATAAATAAAATCTAAATCACAATTTGAATAAGCTCTATCTTGCTTTCAACAGACAGACGAACAGATCGACTCAGAATCTTACCAGGACCCATTATACATATTATACTTTATGTGGTCCTAACAGATTTTTTTGATATATTGCACCCAATATTCCCCTCAACTTTTTTAATGGTGGGTATAAAAAGATAATTTGACAGTTCCAGATGGCGTTTCAAAATTTGTGATTTTATTTAGCTTTTAGCCTCAAAATTTTCGTTTTTAGCTTCTAGCTTTTTTCTAGTCTTTTTTGATTCTTAAAATTGCCATAAAAAGGTTAAAATTTTAATATTTCAACAAAGTATAAAATAATTGCTTTTTTGCTTTCACTAATTTTATTTTTACAGAATCATCTATTTAAACATTTTTGTGTATTAATTCGGGCTGCCAGCAAAATGACCCAAAGCAAAATCGATAAAATCAAATATAAAAAAAGCACCTAAGCAAGTCTGCATTCGTAAATTGCCTTGTTGTTTCAGTTTGGCAATACCAAAGCGGAGTTTGTGAACCATAATTAGATACCAGTAGAACGGAATACATATTTTCTGTGCCGCTACACACTCATCAGCGTTGTAAACGCTTTTATAGATGTGGTTCCAGTATCCGTCTCGAAGGACCATAAACAAGTTTGTCATCGTAAATTGCCTTGTAGTTTTTGTTTGGCAATACCAAAGCAGAGTTTGTCGACCATAATTAGACACCAGCAGAATGGAGTACGTATTTTCTGTGCCGCTACACACTTCATCAGCATTCGTGGTGTCTTATCCATTTTGGTTTCGTTGAAACCTAAACAGCACCCAAATGAAAAATAACCAAAAAAAAGTGAAAATTGTCCAAAAAATTTTAAATTTTTCCGAAAAAATTTAAAAAATGCTCAAATATTTGCGAAAAATCACCCTCATTCATATCCATTATCACACTTTCTGGTATAAAAATTAATCCAATATATATACAATTTCTGAACAAAAGCAAACATATTCAGAATGGAAATAGTTTTAACTTTAGCCAGGGTAGAATTCTAGTCTGGATTAAAACAATGTTCTAGACAGTCGGTCTTCGGTCGGATGCAAAGGTTTTCAACTCTGGCGTATTTCATATCCCGGATTCGCTAAATAAAACTTTTCTAAATTCGTTGACTATTTACTTTACTCTCTCATGCATGTTTTAGAATTTAAAAATAAAAACGAAAAATCACCAAAAATATCAAAAATATGTTATAAAAAACGAATTATATCCCAAAAATGGCGAAAAATCACCGCAAAATTTGCTTTGGGTTATTTTGCTGAAAGCCATTAATTCGCACAAAAAATCCAAATTATTTATATTTAACAAAATTTTTTGCCTGGGTTGCTTCATTATCCAAATCAATTATAACTTAACTCATTTTATTGACTTGCTTAATCTATTATAATTATTATTTTTTTTAATAACCTTAATTTACTATAGAAACTCTTTATAAAGATAATTTAAAAAAATCACGTAAAGGCGAAAAATAATCCAAAAATTCGGAAATGACAAAAGTATTTATGATTCAAAAATAAAAAGACAAAAATCAATTCAAAACATTAGATAATTTTTTATATGAAATATAACCAAAATTTTTATGAGAATTTTATGGGCGATTTTTCATTGAATCATGCTGTCGACAGCCGTTCTAAGTTTTATTTATAAATTTATTAGTATATCTTTAAAAAATATCAAAAACTAATGGAAGCAAAAAAAGTTTAAAAAAAAATATATTATCTTTTCTCTGGTTTTATTTTTTGGGCCATTTAGCCTTTTTTGACAATTTTGAAAGTCCAATTTAGCCTCTTTTTTCTCACCTCCTGGCACCACTGTTGCGTATGTAAAAAGCTTAAAATGCAACTCAAATCTAAATAATACTACAAAAGTATATAAAAACGTGTCAAATTAATTTTTTTGGAATAATGAAAATTTGTATATTTTTTAGGAAAAACAAAAATTTATAAGGAGTCCCGGTGATCTCAGGATTAATGGCTTGTAGTCTAAAACACTTCCTCTAGGCTATTCAATCTCATAACATTCCAATTTAAAACATTTGCATATATGTTATATGTGGAATAGAAAATATTAAATTTGGACTAAGAAAATTGAAAAAAAATATTGAGGCCATTCTAAAAAAAAGGTTTATAATTCCGCCATTCCTAAACGTATATACAGATGGGCAGACAAACATATTGTCAAAAGTTATTTTAGTTATAATCTAAATATACTTCATTTCTTCATTTTATGTGAAGAGTGTAAAAAGTGTATTTGTTTAATTTAATTTCTTTATTTACAATCTATCCATTTAAGGACAATAAGTAAATGAGATATAATAATAAAAATGTCATTTAATGTTGAACTCCATTGAGAACAACAATAAGATAATATACCTCGGGACAGTAAAGTGAACGTAATATTCGTAGACTTTTCGGTATTGACTTTAATGTTCCATTTATTGAGCCACTCTTCTATTATAATTATTAAGTTGCCTTTGCATTAAAATTGATGTGTTGTTTCGACACGTATCAGACGTCAAGATTGCAGTATCGTCAGCGAAAGTTGCAACTAAAGTATTTTCAGCAATTGGCATGTTTGATGTAAATATAGTGTAGAGAATTGGTCCTAAAACACTACCCTGAGGAACACCGTCCTCAATATCATATATCTCAGAATACTCGTTGTTCACTTTAACATAATAGCTTCTGTCTGTTAGATATGATTTTAATAGTAAGAAGAATGGAGTCGGAATTAATTTCTTTAATGCAATCCAATATGCCATACTTTATCAAATGCTTGTTGTACATCTAAGAATACTCCTGAACAATATTTTTTAGTTTCCAATGTATTCCTTATATATGCAACGATACGATGACATTGCTCTGGAGTACCATGTTTATTTCTAAAGCCAAATTGGTATTCTGGAATGATATTAAGATTTTCTAGAACTGGTAATAATCTTTTCAAAAATATTTTTTCAAATATTTTGGCGAATAAAACCAGTAGGCTTATCGGTCTGTAAGATGTAACACTGTTTTCTGGCTTGTTAGATTTTTTTTACCATTACAATCTCTGCACATTTCCATTGCGCCGGAAAGCAACTTAATCTTAGTATAGCATTATAAGTATATGTTAAAAATAGTATTCCTTTTTTAGGTAGAGCTTGAACCGCCTTTTCATTTATGCCATCATATCCGGGAGATTTTTTACAGTGAAGCTTTCTTATTCCGTTTCTGAATTCGTGTGGGGTTACATGTTTGATCGCCCATTCCATAGGACAAGAACTATCTAGAAAGATGACAGGCAAAAGCTTCAGCCTTAAATTTGTCAGTTTTACACCATGAGTTGTTAGCATCTTTTATTGGTACATTTTTCTTTTTTGGTCGTTTCATATATTTTGTTGCCTTCCAAAGGGAAAACTCATTATTTTTAATATTATTAGTGTTGATATTCCTCAGAAAGTTACCAATTCGATTATTCTTCATTTCAAAGAGAGCTATTTTAAGGTCTTTACAGTACATGCTCGGAAATTCGAACAACTTTGTTTTTAGGACGATTCGAATTTTCCGAATTATTCGAATTTCTGGACAAAAAATTAGGTAAATTTGACCATAAAGATATAAAAAACTATGTTTGTATGTATTTTTCATTTTAGTTTATTTAACATAATAACTATAAAAAACTTAACGAAATATAACAAAAAATAACAATTCAGTTCATTTGACTTTAGTATGTTTAATATAAATAGTATACTTATAACTGAATTAAGATAAAAATTTTTTGAAGAAAAGTTAAAATAATACACATTTTGAATTCTTACTCAGTCTTTGTTAATCATATATTCAGTAAATTGGTCTGTTTTTTAGGTTTTTGTATTTCCGACAAAACAATATCATTACGGAGATCAAAAAGATTTGACAAGTATTTAGTTGAAAATAATTCTCTGCTTTTTAATAAATTATTAAATTATTAAAGTAAAGAAAGAAGTACGCCGCTATATTTCCATCTTCACTTTGCATTGCCTCAATGGCTGAGTGTCAATAAGTAAAAGGGCTTTTGGAGGCAAATTATTTTCCTCGGAAAAACGAATGACCTAGTAAATAATATTTTAGAATTATGGAACTTATGTATGTATAAATAACGTTTGCTCTTACATACTTCATTAATAAAGATCTTATGAAACCAGTCATAAAAGATCCGAGATGTCATCCAAGCATTTTTTGAAAAACCGTAATGTAGTGGGTTGTTAAATTTTTTGAAACACTTAGAATTTTTGGCTTTTCCAGTAACCAATGGCAACAACTTACAGGAACCATCAAAATTTTCTCCAAGTAAGATATAAATTCTTTCTTTTTGGGTTTTGTGTCCCGGAGCACTTTTTTCGGAACCTGAAACATATATTCTATATGGCAGGCAGCGGTAATATAGCCCAGTCTCGTCGACATTATATATTTGAGATTCCACTAGGCCCATTTCTGCGATTTTAGCACGAAGTCTATGATAAAATGAGTGACTGAATTAGTGTCGCTAAATAAAATCTCATCACTAATTTTTAAAAAGCGAATTCCATGCCGCTTCTTAAATTTATTAAACCATCCATCGCTTGTGGTAGAAGTAGTTACATTAAAGTCTTTCGTTTGTTTGGCATTTCTAGTCCACTTTCTATTTTAATAAATGTTAAACCGTATACATATACAAACACCAAAAAACTGAATTTTAAACTCTGACAGCATCAACAAGATCTGTAAATCATCTATTAAAATGCGATTCCCCTTTTTACTTTGTATTTGGTTAAACTAAATTGTCAAAATTTTAGTGTTTACAATAAAAAAGAAAAAATCGCTCGGAAATTCGAATTTTGGATTCTAATTTTAGAGCGCCAAAAGTAATGAAACTACTTTTTCGAATTTCTGAGAGTTCGAATTTCTGAGCGTCTACTGTAGTAGCTATATTATAGATGTGCTTGTCATAAGAATTTCTACTATTCTGCCATATCTTCCTTAGTCTTCTTTTGTTTCTTAAAAGTTCTCTGATTTCAGATGTTATTAAAATTTGATTGCAGTATCTTTGAATCGGATATTTAAGTGTTGATAAATAACCTGCTTCATGAATAATATTGTCGAAATTTTCCACTGCATTATCAATTTCTTGTGAAGATTTTAAAGATAAATTAAGGTTTACATTTCTCTTAATGTAAATGGCAAATGACTTCAAGTCAGTTTTCTTATTTAAAATATTTGGTTTTGTTGTATATGATTGCATAATAGTATTAAAACAAACTAACAACCCTGCAAAAACTTTTTGGTTTTCGGTAATGGCAACTATTTATTAAAGTAGTTTCTTGGTAATGAGGCGTCATTATTATTTGTCTACTCTGTATTACATTAATAAGTACTCAGTTGTATAATAGCACAGTAATACTGCAATCACGTGGATGAGTTGGCTAGAGCGCCAGATTTACAACCAGAAGGTTCTTGGTTCAACGCCATTCTGAAGCTGTTAGTTTTTTATAACAAAATGTCTAAAAAGATATTTTAAACTAAATAGAGTTTTTGTCGCTTATGATGCTATGTGCGAGATGGTGTACTGAGTAAGACGTTAATCAGTAAAAACGAATGGTTAGTGTGTGTCCAAGTTCGAGTCTCACTAAAGGCAAAATTTTTTTGTTTTTTTTTATTTTTGTTTTCGTTTCGGTACTTATTTTTGAGTACCCCTAGAGTCAAAAAATAACTACATAAGTTTGTGGACAAGTCGAACAAAAATAACTAGTTATTCAGGCAAAAAAAATAAGTAGTTTATTTTTGTTTCCAATTATACCAATTATATCTGCTATTATACCTGCTAGCTTACCAGGAAAGCAATGTTTTTGCTGAGAAAAGTGTGTGATCAGAACTTAGTTCATCAACATCTCTAATGTGCAATAACTAGCTATTGATTCCATAGTAGACTGCAAAGTCCAAGAGATCTGGTACTTTTCTATGATCAGTATTCCAATAAGTTGGATTTCCTGTAGACAATACAGAATATTTATTATTTACTATGCATTTGTAAAGCTCGTTTTCTTTGTGTTTCACCAATTTGGATCCCCACCATTGATGTTTAGCATTGAAATCACCAGCTACGAAAAACCTTGGCCCTAAACTTTGAAAGAAGGTTTGAAATTGTTGACATTTAACAGATAACCGTGGTAGAAAATAAATAGCACTGAATGAAATAGTATTTAGATTACATTTGATTTTAACAGAGGCTGCTTGAAGATATGTTTCTCTAATTTCGTCTATTAGTTCGTATTTAATTTTAGATTTTATTAATATGCAGCACCAGCATGTGCTCTATCATCTGGATCGTTGGCTGTGATCAAATCATATCCCCTTATCTTAAAAAAGAATCTACTACTAAAGTGTGTCTCCGACACTAACATAATATCTATAAAGTGAAGATTTAAAAACAATTCAATTTCTTGTGTGTGGTTGGAAAGCCCATTAGCATTCTATATTGCAATATTTATATTTAGTTGCATAGTTTAGTAATTAAAACTGTCATCATGTTTAAAAGCTCGTTGGTTAAATTTTCTAATCTTTCAAATGAATTTGGTTGATTATGCTTTACGACTTCAGAATATGCATAGTTGTTTTGATTATATATTTGGATTAATTGCATTATTGCTCAAACAGGGATGTTCGTCTTCATTATAATTACAATTTGTGTAAGAACGCTTATTTACTATATATGTTAGTTAACTTTTTTCTTTAATAATTGCTTATATACAATACAACCCTTATAGCTTGCTGAATGGTTTTGTAAACAATTTATACATTTAGGTGGAGTATTATTATCTTTAGTGCAATCGGCTGTTAAATGACCCAATCCACATTTAACACAGTTAAACGATTTCTGGCAGTAGATTTTTGTGTGGCCAAATTCTTGACAACGGTGACATTGAATGATATCTTTTGTTTTCTTAGGCGGTACAATATTTACAATAGCATTACAAATAGTTTTGATGTCATACACATTTTTATTATTAGAATTTGGTTCTAAATCAACAAAAAACATTGGAAGGGGCTCTTTCGTGATTGTACTTCTTATATTAGTAATATTTCTTACATTATGTCCTAAAGACTCAATTGCATTTTTGATTTCAACGTTTGATGTTGAAGGATGTAAATTTTTCACGACCACTTTATAGGCTCATTCCTGTTTCAATTGATATGTATGAAACTTATTTTTTTGTCGTTTCTGAATGAAACCAGCATTCTATATGATTTAGCATTATCATTAGACGTTTTTGTTCATATTCAGATTCGTCATTATCATTTTTATCATTGCATAAACTAGAAAATCTATTTTGACTTACATTTATGCTTGTGTTTGCTGCTTTACTAAATGCACTTGCGTTATTGTTGTTGTTTTTACTATTTTTGGAACTCATAGCATTGTTGTTGGCATTCTTTTGGGTACTCGTATAATTAGTACCATTATTGTTGTTTTGTGATGTTGATGCTAGAGCATTGTTATTGTTATTGACGTTATTAATATTTTGTCTTTTTTTTAATATTTTGGGGAATCAACTTGTTTTCGTTTTACTGCTTTAGGCGAGGTGACAACCTGTCAGCACATATCATGCTCTTTTATTTATAAGAATTTTGAATATGCAATTTGTTGTTGCTTTTTATTTATTGTTTTAGATTTTAACAAAACAATAGTTTTTTTCAATACTATATTGAATTTACACTTTAGAGAACTCAAAAACTGTGCACGTTTGCACAAGATCACGGTCAGAAAAAGGCTGAGAAATTCCAAAAAAAATATTTATGATAGATTTATGCAAGAATGAAGTCCATAGCTTAAATAGTAGCTGCAATAGTCGTAATAACGTCGTAATTACTGGAACGACTTAGTTCACTTTTTAAAACAAAAATTCAGAAAAAAAATTCCTGCAGCGCACACTAAGTCATTTCAAAAGTATATCCAACTTTTTCCATTTTGTCACAGTGTAATATTTTTCATTTTAATTTTAAGATATTTTACATCTGGCAACTTTTATTAAAGAAATAAAAAACATGAACACAAACATCGTATCATATGTTATCACCGATTAAGCAGAAACGCTTACCGTGTGGATAAAGAACAAATATATAATAAATAAATATATAACAAAATTAGTATAGCTGTTTCGCTTCCACAATAAGGTATCTACGTATAATTTTCTCTTGTAGCTTCGTTCATTCTTCTCTGTGAGTATATTTTTGTGTGTGTTTGTATCCGTGTTTCTATAGTTTATGCCACCCTAACAAAGAGTGCATTTAGTAAGAGATTATCAGTTTAGTTCATGAACTCTTAAAGTAAATTTGTTGCAGGCAAAAAATCGCTTTTTTTAGAAAAAGATAAACAATAACTTTATTTATTAATTGTGCCTTAGATGTAAGTATTTACTAAAATTTACTTTGTTTAAAAATATACAAATTTCAATTAAATTAAATGCATTTAGTTAATCGGGTCAATTTCGGTTGTATGAATAAGAATGATTGTGAAAATTCCGAGACTCGCATAAAATTTTAATTGTGATTTTAAAATAAATGGGTTCATTCACCCCTCCTTAAACAGCGAAACACAAAAACGAAGACGTGATATTGAATTAAATTGTCAATTATTAAGGAAGTAAATGCTAACCATATGATTTTGTTTATATGTATGGATTTAGTCATTATACGGTGATGTGTATGGCGTAATAATTTAACAAGGTGTATACACAAAGGCTACAAGTACAATAAATTCAATAAGACTGAAACGTCAAACAAAAGAAAAAAAGCAAAAACAATGATTGTTGAAATTGAAAAATAATAAGAATAAATTGTAAGAAATTTGTTTTTAATGTTTTATAACACTACTTTTTTCTTATTAAAAATACAAAATTCACCACCGAAAAAATTGACATTTCAGTCTAACGATAAAAATTTAAGCAAAAAATAATCAGCTGAGCTATAATGACACCCTGTACTGGTTACGCCATAGTGATGTTATGAATATAAAAGAAAGAAATGAAATAATAAAAAATTGAATTTGTCTCTTTCCTGTACAGTTGGAAAATGCAACAGCTGATAAACAGCTGGTAGCATTGTTTTTGTCTGGCGGTCAGTGTTTGTGTTTGTGTTTTTTTTTTTTTTTTTTTGTAATGTCAACAATGGATTTTGTAGATATTTTTTGTTTACCAACGTGGATGGAAAAATTGCTACTATCGTTAGACATATATAAAATTTTATTCGTAGAGACTAATCGACTTTTAAATATGTATACAGATTAAATAAACGTAAAGAAGACTATTTAAAACTTTAGGAAGATCTTTTGGAATGTGGAACCCATATCGATATCCATGTAAACTTTGTGCGCAAAGCGCAGCTCGCATGCTTGGAAATAAATTTGGCATGTATAATTTCTTTGAAACAAGAAATAATAGAGTTTTAACCAACGTTTAATTTTTCTTATAGTAGCTATCATTTAGTGTGAATATCAACTACTAAAAAACATCATACCAAAAAATTTATTCACTGCTGTAGTATTTTCAAGTGGTATACTGAAAATTACAGCGTTTTTTACAATTTATAGCAATGTACGTCGAAATCATAGTTTTTTTTATACATGGAGTTTGACACTTCAGCGTATAAGCAAAAAATTATGCTTATATGGAGTTTTACATTTCTAAGTACTAAACAATAATCAGCTGAGGTTTCCTGTGTGAAATCACCTGTTTGAATTCACCTTGAACATATTTAAATAGTATTAAACTAGTTTGTCAAATACTAACTTCACTATCTGGCACTGTAGTTGTAGTCGTACAATTTTGCCGAAAACATACTACACACTAGTATGTATTTTCTTTGTTGTGCTCAATGTTCTTCCCTATTTGAAAACTTGCGTTTTGACTTTGCTGCTATAGTAGGTAATTTAGCAGTCTTTATTGCGATTTCGCTGCTAGACATTTTTATGTGTAACAACCCTGCAAACATTTTCTATCCAAATTTGAACTAAAGAGTAACCTCAAGTTGTTTTTAATAGTCCAATATGATATAATTTTCTTATTTAAAAAGAGTCAACTTGCGGGTAGAAGTGTGCAGCGGTTCTAATACTTTTTTAATGACACTATTTAGTGCATTCCTTGGGTGTCGAAATACTATTATTTAGAAGTGTAAAAAAATACATCAGGAAAGTACCGAAATATAATCGCTTTTGCATAATAAACATGTTTTTAATGCAGTTGGAATATTTCTCGAGAATATTTTAAATTATAATTGAGCTAAATGCTTACCTGATATTCAAACACACTATAATAACTCACTATAATTTTAAAATAAATTAATAATTCACTATAACTTTAAATTAAATATGAAATATCTAAAGTTAAAAATCATTAATTAAAAATGCCTCATTTCTATAAAACACAGCAACTATTTCTAGTTGCTGTGTTTTATAGAAATGAGGAATTTGTATATTTATTGCATAGTCATAAATGAACATTTTTTGCTAGAACTGGATATTTAAACCTTAGTTTTAACGCTTATATATGCCTTAAAAATATCGCGATTTTAGCGAACCTTATCGTGAATGATTTTTTTCCCGCGAGTTTTTTTCGCTTTTCCCTTTAATATGACACAAACTGATACACTGCCTGCCACTTGAATACGGAATCACATTTTTTAACTTTAATTAAGTATATCTACTAAACTAAAGTTCAGAAAAAAATAATTTTTTGCGCAACCAAATTTCAAGTTTCCTGAAGAAATAAAAAATATACATATTTTGTTATACTAAAATAATGCATTTAATTAAAGACATGTATTTCTGTGGTACTATTTCGTGTGTCACTTGAATAAGGAATTCTTTTAATATTAATCAGGAAGGCTATGATTTGAATTTCTTTCAATATAAACGGCAAGAGAGTTTTTAATTTGATAGTTTTTAAATAGTTTTTATTCAAAATGGGACGTAGTAAGGCTCTTAATAATTCTGAAAAAGAAAAAATTCTGATTTTGAAATCTCAGGGTCAGAATCCGGTCCAAATAGCCAAAAACTTTAATAGAGGAAAGACAGTTGTGTACAATATTTAAATAACGTGGAAAGATATGGAAAAAAAACGTGAAAGGGCGGAAGAAAATGGCAACAACTCCAAAAGAAAGACGAAAAATTCTTAGAATTGCATCAAATTCTGCCATGTCGGTATCAAAAATACGTGAAAAAAGTGGAACCAGTGCCAGTCTAAGAACAGCGCACCGTATTTTAAAGTCGTGTCCATACATAGTCCAACGAAAACTGCAAAAAACCACCACTTAATGAAAAACGCAAATCACAACGTCTAAAGTTTGCCAAAAATGCAATGACATGGTCCGATACATGGTTTAAAGTTGTATTTTCCGATGCAAAATAGTTTAATATTGATGGTCCCGACGGGTATAACTATTACTTCCATGACCTGAATAAGGAGGAATTATTTTTGAGCCGCAGCCACAACCGAGAGGGTGGAGAGGGCGCCATTTCGTATTATAGTACCATAGAATTGGTTTTTGTACCCAACAAAATGACTGCAACGACTTACAAAAACAATCTGGAGGAAGCATTTCCAAAATTTAATGATTTCTTTGGACCCATACCTTGGACGATTCAATTTCGCTAAATTACTTAGAGTCATTATACAAGTCGATGCCAAATCGCATTTTTGAGGTTATTTCTAAAAATGGTGGCAGTACTCATTACTAATTGAATGCTAGAAGATAACAACTTTCATTCTTATAAAATATGAAATATAAAATTTAAAAATAAATTAAAGTTTGCTTAGTTTTAAAATATTCCTTATTCAACTAACACATGAAATAGTACCACAGAAATACATGTATTTAAATAAATGCATGATTTTAGTATAACAAAACATGTATATTTTTTATTTCTTCAGGAAACTAAAGCCAACACTTTGAAATTTGGTTCAGCAAAAAATTATTTTTTTCTGAACTTTAGTTTAGGAGATATACTTAATTAAAATTAAAAAAATGTGATTCCTTATTCAAGTGGCAGGCAGTGTATATTGCTCAACAAAATGCAAAACAACAGGTCTATTGCCTGCGGATTTGTGAAGGTTTTGAAAGACTTGGATAAATCTAATACAGAGAATTAATTTAAAAGTTTGATTGAATTAGGTCACTTACTATGTATCTGGTAAATCCAAGGGGTCAGATGCATCCCGCAAACCTCGACGAACAATTCACTGGTGCTTGCTTTCCTCCTCCTGCAATAAAATTATTGTGTCAATTCTAATCATCTTGATCACTATAACTTGTTGCAATTCTTTTATTTTGTTGGGTTTTCAAAATGTAGCCGAATTGTTTTACTACATAAAAGTTAAATAGTGCTATAAACTAACGTTGCAATCAAACTATCATTCCAATACTAAATATTTTGCTTTGTTATTTAACTTTTTTTTTAAATATTATATATGTACGTGTAAATTTTGCAAAAAATTAATTTTTTTAAATTTTCTTCTTTTTTCACATTCACTGAGAGCTGATAGCGGGAAAATTTTTTCACGGGAGATTCTCGATAGCATGTTTCCCTTCGAGGGGAATAAAATTTTCATGGGAACAAAAATTCCGCTTATTATTCACGACAGCGGTGAACAACTTAACCTTCCTTCTTACACGTGAAAAATTTCTTGTTAGAGACACATTTAGATTAAGAGCCATGAAGCAAAATATGGTTAAAATCAAAATTTTGTGTGCGAAATTTTGTTTTAATCTGATCTGATATGCTCTAAAAATGGGTTTTATGCGCATTAAACATGCACTAAAAACGAAAAATATAATCTAAAAACACGAAAATATCCGCTACAAAAAAAGAAAATTTTTAAAATTTTGTTTTTCATTAAAACAAGTGTTTTATTAATATTTTAATTTAACACTTTATTTTAAAATAAGGCAGAACTGAAATTTATCAACTGTGTCGAAATTTAATTCCCCATTTTTTATTATATCATATGAAAACGTTATTGCTCTTGCTTTTGATTACCAATCTAATTCTAGACAATATGATTAGTTCAGAAATTATCAAAATTATCATATGCTTTCATTAAAAAAATTAGAAAATATTGTATTTACAACATTAACTGATACTATTCGGACAAGTATGAAAGTTAATATATCCTCTACATTACATTTCAAAAATAGCTTTAATGAAGATCAATTAAAAATGGCTTAAATAAGATCAATTAATCTGTTTCTAAATCCTCAACCTTGTTGCTTAAAGTCAAACTCATCAGCAATAAAATGGTGTTCATTAAAGTTAATTTTAAATACTAAATATTTTTGGTTTTATTATTATGTTTATAAAATAAAATTTGAAAAACATCCCATTAGGAATAAAAAAAAAAATCATCCCCAAAATGTCAAAATATGATCTCAAAGGATTAAATATGCTCTATAAATAACAAAATATTTACTGAAACATCGTGAAATGCAAATGTTAAGGGTAAAATATGCAAAAATATGCATTTACAAATCGATCCCAAATTGCTTTATTTTTTCTGAAACAGATAAATATTTTATCGAAGTCTACATTAAACGTGCTAGAAAAACATACAATTGCATATTTGTGGTTTCCCTGCCGATCAATGTCGAGATTTATAGCTTTGACATTTTTTTTTTTTTGTTTTAAAAAATTCGTTGTTATGGTGCATTTTTGTTTATCGTTCTTTTGATTTCTTATTTTTACGAATTCTTTCCCTTCTGGCGATTTTTCTCATTTAAATATTTTTTTTTTTTTAGTTTCGAAGATTTTTTGTTTTTGTAAATTTTTTAATGCTCAAGCGGATTTATTTTCGTTTTTGAAATTTTCTCAGCTGCCTGTGGATCGATTTCCTTCATATCTGGCAGGATGTTAAATCTATAATCATTTTTAATATATGCATTACATTACATTTGAAGGACCTAGCCTAATATATTGATTCATAAAATAGGTGAGACTCCAGGTAAATATTGTACAAATTACAAACGGAATGACAAATATCCTTTTAAGCCTTTAGTAAAGGGTATAAATTATGTTCATAGTTGGATTTATTCTAAAATATGTATGAAGAAAGCACAATGTTGAGTGAAATATTAAAATTTAAAGTGACATAATTTTGGTTCTTGAGATCGGATGAGAAACAAAAAAATTGACAATAGTTTCGAAAGTTTGTACAACAAAGTTACCTTTGAAAGCTCTTTTCTTACTCTTGTGTGAGTTTTTAAGTCAACAGGTCTATCAATATATTTTTTTTTTTTTTTTTTTTTTGATTCCGCACCACTATGTACTATAACATATGTATCTGATGATTTAGTATTATTGACAATGTAATATAAACTCATTATGTAGATATTTTTCAATACGATTATATCCTATATTTTTGAAAAGATGAACAACAGCGAACATGTTTAGTTTAAAGATAGTAAAAATTGTATTCATCTTAACTACTTTAATATAAAATGAAAATATTTTATATATAAAAGTCAACTAAATAGTGGCTACGTGGCCAGCAAAATAAACAGCTGATTTACTGCGTATAGCAAAGACAAATGGATGATCGGCTCGGAATATAGGTTCGTCAAAAATTGCACTCAGTGTTGTAAGTGCAGTAACTATTAAAATAAAAGAAACAAAGGTAAATTTAAATTATTTGATAAAAAAAAATTGTAAAATTTAAAAAACATTACAAGTAGTAGCAGCTGCCTCAGAACCAGCCTCATTAACATCTAAAAATGCTTTATGCTTAACTTCTGAAATACTTTGGAACTCTGGCTCCGAGAAAAGACCCTCAAAGTTGGCATTTTTGCCAAATATATTAGATAAGCCCATCTGTAAAAGAAATATATTTATTAAATTTTAATGCTATTATCTTTAAAATTATCTTTTTATATCTTACCTTTTTCAAAGGTTCTTTTAAATCAATATCAAATTCTATTCTAAATCGCGGCAAATAAACCCGAACTTTTTTTAGTTTCATCTTTGAAGTAATATCATTTAAATCCATAGTTCTGAGTTGTATTTGCAATTTCTCTAAACCTTCTATCTTATTTGGTAATAATATCAACATAGTAAGATCACTATTTTCATAGGGCATTTCTAAAGCTCTGGCTTCTAATTTGGTCAAGTCGACATAATTAAAAAAATCTTCATTATACATGATCTCAATGTCCTTGGTATCATTTTGTTTAATATAAAATTTTGAAGTTGAAGTACTAGACAAGCTAAAGGGATTCATCCATTTGGCCTTGAAATAAATGGCATTAACCAAAACAGCATTTGTAGTGGCATCCACAGCATCCTCACTCATAAGATTTTTTATTTTATTTTCTGTTTGTTGTTCCACCCAGTTGTTAATTTTTTCTACAGCAATTTTGGCATCAGTGAAATTTATTTCCTCCGCTTGAGCATTAAAATATTTTTTTGCAATTTGATTAAATTTTGCTGATATTTTGAGATGTCTTTTGATATACAAACGATTTACCATTTTTAGTTGTGGTAATTCCTTTGTTGTATTCTCAGCTTTTAGAGCAGTTTTAAAAAAATCACCAAATTTTTTTGCTACCTTCACTTTGTCTCCTTCACTTAGTCTTAGAGTAGTACGCATTTCTTCTGCAGTTTCTCCCTCGGCTCCAATAAAAGCTAAAGCCAAGCAAATTTGTATAGAAGCTGGTGAATAGACTATATTCTCAAAAGGTTTAGCTTCTGCTATTATAGAAAATAAATCGGCTGCAAATAAATTAAAATCAGAGGATTTAGCTGATACAATAGTGGCTGCTGTTGAAGAATCTGTTAAATTTAATAATTCTGGGATATCTTGTGTATATTTAAAAGTCTCTTTAATTAAATTCTCCAATGCTATAATCGGGTCTTTTGTAGGTGCAAGGGTAGTGGTTGATGTTATTGTAGAGTTCAGAGAATTTATTGTATTTTCTAAAGATTTTTCTTCTGAAATTATGTTGTTTGCAGTTAAGTTGTGATTGGGAGATTCAGCTACTGCAATGATTGGTGTTTTTTTTGAAGTTGTAATACTAGCGGCTAATGCGGCGTTGCATTGATGCAAGACGATTAGTCCTAAAATAAAAACTGAAGAAAAAAGTTTAATTAAAATAAGCAAAATATTTAAAACACAATTCGACAATAAAACAATTTTACAAAATTAAACCTTTTTTTAGAAATGCAGAGTTCAATTAAATCCATGTAATTTTACTATATATTTTTTAAGACCACACAATAAACCATAGAACGATATGATAGCGAAAACGATATCATATTAGGTGCCCATTATAAGATCATATATTATTGCAGAAAATGATATTCAAATTTCGAAATATTTGTCTTCAATAAAATGAAAAAAACAAAAACATTTGGAAAAAAACTTCTAAATAAAAATATAAAAATTAAAAAATTTTCAACAAACAAAAACTAGCTGAGAATCAAATACAAAAAAAAAAAAAAAAAATAAATAAATTGTTAACAACTTTTTAATACTAAAACCAAACTTTTTAGGTACGTAATTGCAGAAACATATCCGTAAGGGAAGCTCATGCTTCCAAATATTATTATTGATAATATTTGAATATCGTTTGGTTTATAGGGTAAATATTTTGTTATTAAAAATATCGAACTTTTTCACAAAATAAGCTTGTGTTACTTAATTTATTGGTATAATGTCACATTTTTTTTTTTTTTTTTTTTTTTCAGAAACATTAAAATCATAATTTTTTTTTCAAACTTGTTTCGAAAAAGTTTCGAAATCAAAAAAAAAAAAAAAAATACAGAATCGAATTATTGATCTTATGTTAAAAACTTTATGATTTTCGACAGCTACTATGTGCACAATTTAACAAAATTTCACGTATATGCATTCTTAAGGTCCATCTTTAAAAAACACATTGAATTTTTTAACAAAATTTTTTCAAAAGTTGAAGTAAATAAAGTTGCTTTTTTGGCAAAAAAAAAGCAATAGGTAATGCAAGTTTTTGTTTAATAATATTATTTAGAAATTTATTAGGAATTTCACTGTTAAAGAAAATAATAGTAATAATAAAATTTTTTCTAAAACAGTTATAATTAAGTAAAAATTACAAAATTTATTTTTTAAAGTCAAATATAAGATATAATGTACTACAATTATTATATTTTTTCTCTGTAGTAGAATTCAGAAATTTTATACATGTATTTACAATTGGTTAATATTTGTAGAAATTGTAAGCTACGATATGTTTTTTGCACTTGAGATTATCAACTTTGGGCCACTGTAGCATCGTCTGGGTTTCAATAACAAACTTCAGAAAACAATATTTTTAAAGTTTCCTTCTATCTGCTTTATCGATATTATAAGTTCTTCAATCGATTTAGTTATTTAAATGATTTGTTTAACATTTTTTATTATAACATGTTTTTTTAATAAAGCGTTTTTTATGCTTTTAGACTTTTTATTTTGGATTTTTTATTTCAGCATTTTTTTTTTTAAATTTGGTGTTCTTTTTAGTATTTAAGCGGTTTATTTTAATTTGTCGTATTTTGTATTTTATTGATTGTTATGTAATTTCGAGATTTTCTTGAATTTTAGAAATCTTTTGTAACATAATCTTAAGAAAGAGAACCCAGAATATATACCTATACTTTTATAGGCAGCGTTACCGTTGATAATTTTTAAAAAATCCAAAGGAAAAGATTTCGAAAAAGAAAAAAAAATAAAAAAAAAATAAAATAAAACATTTATATATCGACAATTCCATGAAAGAACACCCGGCAATTTATAGCGTGTCTTTCATAAAATCCTGCACGCAAATAGTCAACGAATGTCTATATCAATTTTAGTTTTCTGTTTCGCGAAATTTCGAAAACTTGCGATTTTATTTCGCTTTTTCAATTTAAAAAAAAAAACCTAAAAAATCGCAAAAGTGTGTAATTTTAAATAGCAATATTTCTGGGAGGGCTTTGTGGAATTCAATGATCTGAACGTCGTTTGAATTGAGATTACAACAGCTTCAACACCAATATTTCATAAATAAAAACAGATTTCTAAAAAATTTATTTGTATTTTTTATTTCAGATTTTCAATTTTTTAGTATATTTAAAAAGCAGGGAATATTTACGTTAAAATAAGAAGCCAAATTTTTTGGGAAGCGCTTATACCTACTGTGCACAGTTTAAATTTTTCTAAAACCTATTCAATTTGTATATATGTATACAAAATCTATTTTTCTTGTATTATTTTTAAAATATACGTTGGTTTACATATTTTATTTAAAAAATTTATTGAATTACTTATTAAAAATAGTAAATCTTTATGTACTAGACTAATTAATATTGTAATTTATAGTAAGCAAAACAATTAAAAATACAACTAAAAAATTAAAATTTAATGAATTCATATTGCAAATATTTTTAAACGACATGAATATTTTGGAGTTGCTAACTGAATTCCTCAAAAAGAAAATAATAGACTTTTATATGCTTTTTAAATTACACAAATCTGTCAATAACTTCAAGAGATATGAATGTTTAAAGTTACATACTTTTTATATTTTGTTAACTTTTATACAAATTAAAATCATTTTTTCAAAAAATAAGAAAAAATATTTTTATGTGAAAAATTTGGAAGTTGTTTGTTTAAAAATTGTATTATACATAGTAGATTTGCTCGTCCCAAGAATGTAAAATATTTGTTTTAATGTAAATATACCACACTTTCCAAATATGTTAAAAAATTCAAAAATTTAAATAGCATATTTAACGAAAAATGCATTTAAAAATGCAATTGCATTAAAATACATTTTTGGAAAATCTTTTTTATTTTTGAAATGTATTAAGCCGATATAAGCAAAATTCAAAAGCCCTTTAAATCACAAAAATTCGCAAAGCTTTCCCAGAGATATTGATATTTAAAGTTACATAGTTTTGAAATTTTTTCTTGGTTTTAGTGAAAGTGAAGAAGCGAAATAAATTCACGAGTTTTCGGAATTTCGCGAAACTGTAAACTTAGATCGATATATATATATATATATATATATATATATATATATATATATATATATACATATATATAATTATTTATATGTATATATATATATTATCTTTAATTAATTTATCAAAATTCTTAAATTTAACACATTAAATAATCATACCTTTGCTTTTAAATGACAACATTTTGCTGCAAATGTTGTTGATTTCTTTTTACCGGTTTTTTATATTAAGGATTTATGCTTATGTATTTTATTTGTTTCTTTTAATATTCATTACTTCAATGTGCACTCAGTGCTTGTCTATGTGATACTAATTGATTTCTCATATAATATAGATTTTAATACAATAAAAGTATTCCTCATTTACATTAGAGTCTCTCTAGAATTCTATAGACTTTTTTGAACATACGATAATAATTTTGCTCCTTTTTATTCGGCTGTGTGCCTGCCTGACTTGAGTAGTAATGAGCATATGTATACTATGTAAATTTTGAGTGAAATGTAAAATATAGTAAAATATTTCAAAGTGGGACGTTGAAAGCAACAGGGTGATTTAAAAAAGTTTACATGCAATTTAGCCTCGAAATTATGATACAATTAAATGATATCCTTTTTATCGAGCATTTTGACGCTCACAGTATACATACATATATATATACTATTAGAAAGGTATTTTCTCATAGATGAACAGAATATAAATTCTCCATTTAAGACTTTAAGTTATAAGCGGTAATAGTTGCTACTAAAACATATACAAAACTCACATATGTGTAGGCTGCTAGCAAAAAAAAAAAAATGAAAAATTGCCCAAAAAAGTAAAAAAAAAAATTACCCTCATCCAATATCCATTATGACACCATCTGGTATGAAAATTAATACATTATATGATAATATTTCTGTACAAAATGGGAATTTTTTGGGCGATTTTTCTATATTTGATTTTGCGAATTTGTTTTGGGTCTTTCTGCTGGTAGACATATGCAAAGACTTAAGCAAAAGAGCGAATCAAATTATTAAAATTTCTACTAAGTATTTTATTTATAACACTATGCGACATTCAAAATCGGGATGGGATGAAACCAACGGGAAATGTTATATTGGCAAAAAAGAAGTTATACGTGTCCCGGCGTTTCGCTGGGTCAAGTCTAGGAATCGAGATATATCGATTTGAAGTTAGTAACTATCATATAGGGAAAATTGTGACCTTTGGTGGTCTTTTTTTGACATAACTCGAGAACCACCAGTTCGATTTTGCTGAAACAAATTTAAAAAAATTAGGAATTACAATTCCTTGTAATGTGGGTGCAATTTGTGTAAAAAAATAATGCAGGTAGCCAACGGAAAAAACCCAAATAATTAAAAAAGTGCACTTTCCTTTTTTCCCTTCCACGCACATTTATGACCGTTTTTTAGTTTGTTACCGCTACCATAAAAATTAAATAACCTTTTGTTTATTGCTTTTTTTTTAATTCTGACAATCATAAAAAAAAGTCATCAATGTTTTTTCCAAGGATTTTTGAGCATATCTCGAGCAAATTTTTTAAATTCATACCTTCACTTAATTGTGAATAAAAGCGAAACGCATCCATCGATTTTCATGATCTATGTCTCATTTTGTTTAAAGGTTATGTGACTTTACGTGAAAGTAATAGGACTTGACACTTTTTTTACCATTTTGGATTTTTTATGAATTAAAAATAAAAAAATTCAATTTTTTAGGCAAAAATAGTTTTTTTTTTCAAACATTTATTTATAACTGCGAAACTGTTGCTTCTGTAGCGAAACGTTGTATGAACAGATTAAAGAAATTGTAATTCCTAACTTTTTTAAATTTGTTTCTGCAAAATCGGACTGGTGGTTCTCGAGTTATGTCAAAAAAAAGACCACCAAAGGTCACAATTTCCCCTGTATGATAGTTACTAACTTCAAATCGATATATCTCGATTCCTAGGCGTGACCCAGCGAAACGCCGGGACACGTATAACTTCTTTTTTAACGATATAACTTTCCCCAGTAGTTTGAATCCTTCCCGATCACTGACCCCTACCATTTGTCGATTGATGATATTAGTGCGGCATATTTTAGAGTTTCCTAGTAAAATTTAAAAAATTTTGTTTATAATAATAATTGCGATTCTTAAAAATATTGCAAAAAATGGGGATCGAATCTAAGTTATTTCCCCATATATTACATGAAAATATATTTTATTAAAGTTTATTATAAGAAATGCTATTTAAATTGTGAAAAATTTCCAAAAATTGGTTTATAAAACTATTTAAATGATTTTTGCAGGAGTGAAAGATTGATACTTGTTTTATACTTGACATAAGACATAATGGTGAAAATGTTATGCTAATGCACTTTTTTGCACAATTAAATAAAGTCATTTAAAAAGTTGACTTTTTTCATACAATCTGCATTCCTGCATTCGTTTCTGGCCTGGCGGGAAGCAGTTTAGTGTCATTGCTGGATATAGCGCGCAAACCTAAATCAATTTAAAATTTATTTATTAACCATATATGCCCTTGTCTTTTGAAATATGTAAAGAGAAAATATTTTATTACAAAAACTTTGAGAAAAAAGTGAAAGAATAGTACTATATTTCTGTAAAAAAAATATAACCATTTTTCATACAGGTAGACGAATTGGAATCAAAAAATTTTTTCAGCATATTGTTTCGAAATATACTACAAAATAAAAAATATTAAAAAAAAATTTTTCCTCATATACTTCAGGACTTATTTCCAAACAACGAAATAAAGTGGAGGCAAAAATCAAAAATTAAAAATTCAAGTGTAAGTATCTTTCTAATTGTAAGAGAAAGATAACATAGGTGAGTAAGCTTATGTTTTTCTTATCTTGGCAAGAACTTTAAGGAAATATAATTTGAAATTGTTATCATAAAGATATTTATTATTATTTACCATGATGAAAAAATAAAGAATATATATATATATATATATATATATATATATATATATATATATATATATATATATAAAGTATTGCCACTTTTACTGTTTTATCGACAAAAGGTTTTCAAATATATTTCCATAAAGTTTAATCGAAATCCAGTCAGTAATAAATATATTTTATTTATTTTTATAAAATTTATAAAATTTTTAATTTTTACTTTTGACCTTCGTATTTTAAAAATTATGCTTGTCCAAATTTTTAATGACTTTACGAGGGCGGATCAATAAGTCCGTGACTTTTGAACTTCCCTCGTAGTTATATGAAATGCGACACTATTCCCATCAAGTACCACCTGTTAATAGAGCAAGTCTCGTCATTTACTTTGCGTAAAAAATAGGATTTTTCGATTAAAATAGGCATTTGTTTGGTCAATAATTTCATCGTTGGAGCTGAATCTCTTTTCACCGAACCATTTCTTTAGGTTTGGAAATAGGAAGTAGTCACTAGTGGCTAAATCCGGAGAATATGCCGGATAAGGTACCAAATCGTAGCCCAATTCATAGAGTTTTGTCATTGAGACTGCATACGTGTGCACCCGTGCATTATCTTGATGAAAAATAATTTTTTCTTGGCCATATGGGGTCGTTTTCTTTTTAAATCCTCATTAAATCGTTCTAATAAGTTTTCATAATATTCGCCGTTTATTGTTTTTCCCTTTTGAAGGTAATCGATGTGGATTATCTCGCGTGCATCCCAAAAAACTGTTGCCATCACCTTATTGGCCGACAAACTTACCTTGGCCTTCTTCGGAGCAGGTTCACCCAGAGAAACCCATTATTTAGACTGCAGCTTGGTCTCCGGAGTACAGTAATGAATCCATGTTTCATCCACAGTTACAAAACGCCGCAAAAACTCATTGGGATTGTGGTTAAACAACTTCAAACAATCCTCTGAAGTTGTAACACGTTTACGTTTATGGTCAATTGAAAGCAAAAGCTGCACCCATCTTGCAGAGAACTTTCTTAAACCCAGCTGATCATCAATACCATACTGTCATATGAAATGCCTATGGCATCAACAATCTCATGTACTTTTACTCTTCGGTCGGCCAACACCATATGGTGGATTTTTTCGACATTTTCGCGTGTACTGACCTCAATTGGCCGTCCAGAAAGTTCAGCGTCAGTTGTACTTGCGCGACCACAACGAAAGTCAGTAAACCACTTTTTTACCATTGAAATCGATGGTGCAGAGTCTCCATGGAATTTATCGAGCTTTTCCTTGGTTTGATTTTTTTTTTCGAAAAAATAATGTTTAATGAGCACTTGTTGTATGTTTTGAACAGCTGTTAAACGCTAAATAAATGACGACACTTGCTCAAAATTTGACAGTAGTCTATTAACAGGTGGTGCTTGATGGCAATAGTGTTGCATTTCATATAACTACGAGGGAAGTTAGAAAAGTTACGGACTCTTTGATCCGCCCTCGTATTATATATAAAGCTTATAACTAAAAAGTAAAAAAAAAAAACGATTTTTTGCCGAAATCTGAAGAATTTAAGGTAAATTTTGACTCTTTTTCACATAATCGCAATGTAGATATTGTTATCTATCAAGACAACAACAAGATAAAAAATTAATTTCGGTTAGAAAATGTTAAAGTTATTAGAAGTTTCCCCGATCAATAACGCACATTGGAGTCGCTCTAAACAAAACTTGGCATTAATTAAACTAGCAAGTTTTATTATTAGTGTTTGATATCGTTGAAAAGAGGAAGTCTTTTAGATATCAAATTAAGAAAAAGAAGTTTGCGCTTAATGGATTTTTTTTTTTTTTTTTTGCAAATTTGAAAAACTAAATGTTTTATATTGTATGAATGGGAATTTTTATAACTTAACTACACCATAGGAGATTAGGGTAATATGTGTTTATGCCGGTGTTTATAACGTATATTTAGATTGCTACAACACTCACCTCAAATTGTAAAGTTAAACTTGTTATCACTTCCTGAGTCCAGATAAGGATGTCCGTCTTTCCGTCTGGCTGGCTTTCTGTCAATGTAAACCTTGCATAGGCCCAAATTTTTAAGATATTGACTAAAATTTGGTATGTATATTTACTTTGGTATAAGAAGCAAGTGGGCTGAAATTTGTTAGGATCGGTTCATACGAATATCCTTCGGAAATGTTATTTTAAGATGATAATGGCTTAACTTGATTTTAAATAAAATGCACCAAAACTAAGCTTTTTATAAGCCTATAGAAGTGTGTAAAATTTCACGAAGATTGGCTCATAATTAAGCATAGCTCACTTCTGAAAATCACTTTAACTTTAACGAAAGTCGAAATCCCATTGACAAATTTAGTAGTGGTCGGTCTTTAACTGACCATCGCCTTAATGTAAAATTTTTAAAAAACAGTATGATAAGATTTCTACAATTATTAAAACTTTGTAAGTAACCGCAACCTAAAATAATGCCAAAACAGTCGTGAGTTTAATATAGAAAATAAATATTTTTATAAAAATTACATGCAATGATATATTTTTTTTTTTTTAGTTTTAAAAATAATGATGTTAAATAAACTTACAAACAACATATAACGAAAAAGTTCTTAACTTTGATACCTAGTACACGGGTCAGTAGAGCATAAACTAAAAATTAATTATAGAGTTATTGCGAGAAAAATCTTAGCTTTCCACGTATGTTAAGTTTTTTGCAAGAGAATAATTTTTCAATATTGACTTTTTTCCAACTTTTATTAAAGGGGACCTCTGACCTGTGTAACGTGTTTTCGAACACTTGTGTAAGGGAAGATCCTTATTATATTTGGGACTCAGTTATTTAACTAATAAGAGTAATAATAACTATAGTTTTTAATCCGGGATCCTGGAAATCCCGGGAAGTTAAAAAAAAAATGTTTCCGCTATCCCAGTAAATTAAAATGTCCCGGAAATTGCAATAACTACTGGTAACTAAAATACTTAGGAAGACATGATTAATTGTTTTTTAATACTTCTCAAATATTGCGCTGTGGATATTTTCTGCGATAACTTTCTTAGCTTTGGAGATCTAATAAAGATTTTATTTAGTATTATAATTTTATTGATAAGCAAACTGTTTTAAAAATTCATTTAAAGAGTAAAAAAAAAAAAATATTATTAGTGCACAAGACTCTTCCTACGAGGCATTCGCAAAATTGCTAGTACGCCGATACAAACTTATTCCAACTTATTCCAAGAACATCGCAATTAGCTACGACGTTCTTACTAGCTGTAGATTTTTCCTGAGCATATAGACTATCTAGGGTTTGCAGAATTTAAGCAAAAAATCACTTAATGATTTTCGCAATGCACTGAATTTTAATCTGCATTTTTTTTATTTATTTTACATAAAATTTAATTATATATTGGATATATTATATATAATTGATTATTGCCTAACGTTTTGCATAAAAATAATAAGATTCATTCGTCTTTCGATACTGTTTTTCGGCGTTTTTTCAAATCAACTATTTTTGAGTAAAAAAAATAAATGTTTGGGTAAAGTGGGACATAATAAAAATGCCAAGTTTAAGTTTATTTAGTGTTTATTAAATATTTTTAAATGATTTTTGTGTTTACGAGACCACGCGAATATTAAAATTCAAGTATGTGATGAAAAAAGACAGACAATAAGTGATAAAACTAATAAAAAATAATAAGATTAAATTTATACAAATAGGCAATTATTTCTCATACTTGGAATAGTCTAATTCAAAGATGTAATATTTTGCTATAATTTTCGCACACTTTAAGTGCTCAAACCATTTGTATGAGTTTCATCATACCAAGTGTGTTTATACAATATCTACTATTTCCAAGATTTTTAAATCTAGATTTTCTTCCTTTAATAAGCAAATTTAATGGTAAATGTTGATTATAGGAATTTATAACCTTATCAATATGGAGTTTACTGAGTTATTTCTAATTTTCATATGTTCCTATGCTTAACACTTTTGATCTTCTTTATTAGATTTTCCTGTATATGTTCAAATTATTGGATTGAAAACAATAAGAAATACAATTACTTATTATATTTTCGGAAAACTTGCAAAAAATGGGTGCAAAATTTGTAAAATTATATCCACTTTACCTCAATATATTTTTACCAAATTACCCCAATTCCATACTTTCTATTTTAAGTACAGATCTGGACGAAAATTACCATTCTGCAAAAAAAAAAATCCAAAAAAAGGTAAAATTTTCTTCACCGCACGATATGCCATAATACCCCACCTTCTCCTATATTATTTTATCTTTATTTTTTTTTAATCGCAGTATACCAATAAAATAAAATAAAAACATCATATATTTACAATCACTTGGCGAATTTACCCCATGGGTTGGAGTAGTTTTGTCTTTTTTGTTCACTTCAGAAATTTACAAAAAAAAAAAAAATTAATGAAAGGAATAGATACCCCGGATCAAAAACACTTGAATTAAAAACAACATTTCTAAGTTTTTAGTACAAAACAAAGTTTTGTAAATATCGCTTATGAAGAAATCACTTTAAGGAAAATAATTTGTTCAAAATTATTAAAGTAAACTTTTTTATGTGAAAGCTTTCCTATAAACTCAAATTATCCTAAATTTATTGGCATACGAATAAAAACAATATTTTATGTATTTCAAATTATATTTCGGAAGCAGATTTATACTGCCTGCTAAATTTATTTGCTTTAAACAGAGTTATTTTTACCTTAAAAAAATTAAAAAGAAACTCTATTTAAAATTTGGTCATATGACCAGCAAAATATATAGCGGAATTACTGCGCACACCAAAGAGAAATGGATGATCGGCATTGAATAACACAGAGCCACTTTGACATTTTCTTGATGGACCTGTAAGAAAAATAAAATTTTTTATTATTGTTATTATTACTTTTCTTTATGCGAAATATTAAGCAAAATACCTGCGAAAATAGCTGACTCGGGCGCACCCTCATCAAGTTCAAATAACGCTTTATGTTTTATAGCGGAAATATTTTGCCTTAAGGGTGAACCGAAAATGCCACCAAATTGAGCTTGATCCGAAAACAATATGGATAAGCCAATCTATGAATGCAAAATATAAATAAATAATTAATTAAATAAACATTAAGTTTGTTAATTTTGCTAAACAAAAGACAATTTATTTAAAACATTATGGCTCTTACCCTTTCCAAAATTTGCTGCAAATCAAGTTTATATTCCACGCTGAATTTCGGTATATATGCACATATGTTTCTAGACTCCAATCTTGAAGGAATATAATTAAATTCGAAAGGCTGTAGTCTTGCTTCCATTTTTTCCAAATTCTCAGGATTATTCGGTAATATAATCGCAAAAGTCAAATTCGAATTAGCATAAGGCAATTCCATGGCAGTGGCCTCAATTTCAGGCAAATAGGCAAAGTTAAATTTACCCTGAATATGCATCATATCCACTAGTTTCTTTTCTCTTGTATTAAGATAAAATTCTGTTGGTTTTGTGTCGAACTTGTTGAAAGGATATTTAAATTGACCCTTAAAGTACATGCCATTAACTAAAAGTGCACTTGTCTGGTCATTGATATCTTCTTCACTCAATAAGTTCTTAATTTTATCATGAGTTTCTTCTTGTATAAATTTATTAATTTTATTTACGCAAACTTTGCCCTCTTTAAAATTAATATTCTCAGCATGGGAATATAATTCTTCTTCGGCGATTTTATTAAATTCGGGTAAAATCTTTTGGCTATCAGCTGCATACAAACGATTAGCTATGTATAATTCTGGGCCAGCAGCCTTAATATTATCATAGATAGAGGCTAAAAAGTCATGGAAATTATGTGTAATACGTTTTGTATCTCCCTCCAGTTTAAGAGCTTTACGAATATCATCTGCAGTTTTACCCTCAGCACCAGCAAGTGCTAAAGTCAAAGCCGATTCTATAGATAGTGGTGAAAAGAGAACATTCTCAGAGGTTTTCTTATTGACTGCATTGAAAAACAGATCAAGAGCCAATAGGTTGTGATTGCTTGGATCTGGCAAAATCTTTTCATCGCCCATGACATGATGAAGAGAAAATATTATTCCCAAACATAAAACTGGAAAGAAATATATATTGATTACATACTTCTTTTATAGAACATAAATTTATTTCTGGCTTTTTTTTTTTTTTTTTTTTTTGTATGCTTAATGCTATTAATCTTACCAATACTCCTAAACGGTACCATGTTTTTATTTATTTTTTTTTAAGAATATTATTGTTGTTGCTTATTAATGTAACTGAAGCTTATTTTATGTTAAAATTTATTTCACTGTTTGTACACCGTTTACCACAATGATACTAACTAAAAACTTCATCCTCGTATGCTATTTATACAGAAATTTAGCCTAACCTCCTTGAGTAAAATTTCAAGTTGCTCCTTTAGATTTTGTTTTTGAGATTTTTGTTTTTTTAATTATTTTGCTCAACATTTGTGTAGGAGCTAGCATAAATAACTTATGTTCCTCTCTGCATTGTAAATGTGGTATCAATTTTAGTTAAGCCTTTTTTTTTTTTTTTGTTTTTTTTGTGGTGCTACAGTGGATGGCCATCATGTACTGTACACAATTTTTTTAAAATATTATAAGCATTTGAAAATATTGGCTTATTGTCCAAACCTGTATTTCATTAAAAAAAATATATATATTATTTTTATTTTTATATTAAATCAATAAGAAACACTTTTTTCATGTGGTGAAATTTGATTTTCATAATTCGAATGTGTTGAGATCTTCACCTAAAACTTAAAACTAATTATGGGTAAATAAACTATTTTTTATGCTTTAATTTTTTATAAAAACTGTTATTTCAACTCAGTATATATGGACTGATTTCTGACATCATATAACGACTCCTATAGTTCCTACTGTTCATTTAACTAAAATATATATTTTTACTTTTGATGGAATGTATTCAAAAAAGAAATATTTTAATTTTGCCAATTTTACTCACTTCTAGGAGGTAAACGGGGACATAACCTTCACCGCATTTTTGTAGTAATATTTCTCCTCCACAAATCACATCTTGCCATGACTTTTAAAAGCTAAAAACTCCATTGGATAAATATCCCAGCAAAAAATTTACTTAGAGCCTGTTTAGTTTTTAGTTTAGTTTTCCTGTGAAAAATCGCTGCAACTTTTATGTTTAGGAAAGAAGAGAAGCAAATGGGGTAAGAAAAGTTGCATGCATAAATTTAAAAAACATATTCGAGGATTTTTTTTAATTTATTCTTTATTTTTTTGATTTGTTAATTTCTTTTTTTTTGTTTCTTTTATTAAATATTTTTTGAAAAGTCTCACAATACAAATTTAAAAATATTTACGTAGAAGGGATTTTGAAGTAACTTTAAAACAAGATATAATATAATAAAAGAACGCTGCGATAATCCCCAATGTAAATAGGTTCTTACTCGGTAAGCCAACACTGTACTTTGCTACTAGAGGGTAACTACTAGGGTATTCTATCGAATAAAGTTTGTTCTATTAATCGATAAATTAAAATCAAATAATTGTTCGATTAAATTAAAAGCAAATAATTTCGAGTAAAAATTTATACCAGTCAATTATGCCGATTAATCGGATAATTGGAATAAAAGATATTTCAAAAATTTACTTTCTTAACTAGTTATTTTATTTTATTTTATTTTATTATTATTTTTTTTTTAACAAATTTGGTTGAAAACTACTGTTTCATGCAGTGTTTAAAGTCTAAAACTTTTAGTATGTCGCCAAGTGATACCATGATTTGAAACTATATTAAACAAATTTTATTCAGTGAAAAATATCGAATAATATAACGCGTAATTGTAATGTATAATGAAGTTTTTAAGTTACAAAAATTTAAATAAATATATAAACGTCATTTTAAAAGATTACAATGTAAAATTTAAATCATTTGTTATTTATAATTTGTGTTTAGAGGAGATAAAGAAAAAATTCACCTTTTTATATTAAATTTTTCGTAAAAAACAAATTGGAAGATTTTGAACTTGATTTGGAAAAACTTAAGGCTCTATTACTCTACCGTAAGTGCGACCTAATTTGATTAGGCTAGTACGTTACATTTGCGTTTATGAGTACTTGTATACACATAACTCTCATAAACACAACGTGTCAGTTAATTCGTTATATTTACATTTAGAGTAGAGCCTTTATTGTTGATCTACGAATGACAGTGCAGCCGATAATTTTAAGTATGGAGTTGATGTACCAATAGAGCCTGGTTTAGTGAATGAAACTTGTGATATAGAAGGGATTTGGACTTAAAATTGAGTTAAGCAGTAAACTCATACTTTGTGTTTATCTGAAGTAAAGTATTTTTTATTTCATAAATATGCCATCAGATGATACTCGTAGGCTATTAAAATATTAATTATGTCGTAATCGAATAATGAAAAAGTAGACTAAAATGAATACCCTAGTAACTACTCATAATTCGGAGGGGAGCTAAGTGCACCCCAGATAAAATTTAGCCACTCCCAGGTGCAGCATTATACATCGTCAGAAAAAATTTTGGAAATTTTCAGGCCTAGTAATGCCCTTCAAATATTTTATCCTTAAATATCTTTTAGGTTCTCTAACAAATTATTCTGAAATTATATTAATTTTTAAATACATCATCATGAAATTTCTTAGTCTCATTATTATTTTTTTAACTTCAGCAGTTTAAATTTTATACAATTTTTAAAATTTAAATAAATGCAGTAATTTAAGTATTTTTTTTCGAAATATATGTTGCAATTATAAATATTACCTAATAATAATTGGCAAAGTCTTTTTTAGACTTAAAGGCGATTCCTGGAAAAATGCTTTAGTGATCATAATAGATTGAGATTGTTGATGCCATAGCCATTTCACATGGCAGTGTGGTTTCGATTTTAAATGATCAGCTGCGTTTAAGAAAGTTGTCTGCAAGATGGGTGCCGCGTTTGCTCTAAATTGACCATAAACATAAAAACTCTATGAATTGGGCAACAAATTGGTACCTCATCCGCCATATTCTCCGGATTTAGCCCCTAGTGACTACTTCCTATTTCCAAACCTAAAGAAATGGCTCGGTAGAAAGAGATTCAGCTCCAACGATGAAATTATTGACCTATTTTAAGGACCTCGAAAAATCCTATTTTTTACGCAAAGTAAATACGACACTTGCTCAAAATTTGACAGTAGCCTATTAACAGGTGGTACTTGATGGGAATAGTGTTACATTTCATATAACTACGAGGGAAGTTCGAAAAGTCACGGACTTATTGATCCGCCCTCGTACAATAAATAAATTTATTAATAAATTTATTAATAAATAATTTATTAAAATTTATATAAATAAATTTACACTTCAAAGAGATTTGGAAAAACAAAATCTACCCTATTACATTACACATTTACGTCAGTTTTTTAGATTTTGTTTGACAATTCCTTTTTATAAAAATGTTACACATCCATTAAACAATTTTAAATGTGATTTAGGTTTAGTAAAACTTTTTTAAATTTAATTTTAAGTTTATTTATGAAAGTCTACAAATAAAATTTTATTTATTTTTTTATTTTTTGAAGTCATTTTTATTTAGCACATTGTTGTATTTTACGAACAATCTAAAAGAAAAACAGTGTTGAAAAACGATATTTTTCAAAATCAAATAAAATGATGTAGATATTGCTTGAAATTTCATTTAAACTAGATTTGGTGCAAATGCAAATGGGGTACAAAATATACACATATTAATATTGAAATCAGAGCATATACATTTTTATGGACATTATTCATACTATCAAATTTCAAGAAGTGGGTGTATAATAGACCTTATTTTCAATATAAGACTTCCTCCGACAAATTAATTTAACTTTTATAAATACCATAAAATTATTAGTATGGAAAAAAAATTCATAATTTCTGCCTCTTTCTCTATTGAACGAAAAATTCGTTGCGACAAAATTTATTGAAGACAACAAATAAATTTTAAATATATTTGTTATTTTCCATATAAATTATCGAAACGAATTTTTCGTTCGACATAGATAAACAGGCAGTTAATTTATATTTAAATATAAATCATAGATTTCAAAAGTCGGGCAGGTAGACCAACATTATTATTTTAAGTTCCTTGCTATATGGATTCAGAATATTAAAATTGCTTTTTGTTTATATATTTCACATTGCTTTAATTTAGCTTTTCAATATTTAATTTAAATTTGCCATAAATCTTAATAATAATAATAATAATAATAATAAAATTTACTCAAATTATAATTTCTTTTCTCGAAATAATCAGCATAGCCCTAATAATTCTCACTCACTCAATAAATACCGTATTGTAAATACAGTAACGAGCATACAAAGTGCAACATTATGTGATATAATATATTCCTATAACTGAATCCCATGCCCCACTACTATTGTGTTGAAAACTATAATATTATTAATATCATAATTTTATTTCTTTACATATAGACTTAAAAACAAAGATTTACCAGGATATCGATAATTATTATAGTTTGGCTTCATAGTTGTATAAGAGCTTTCGATTGAAATAAAGCGAAAATACAATTTTTTCACAGTTCAATGTTCAAAACAAATTCTACCGCAATGGAAAACAATTTATTGGACCGTTGCACTTTTTTCTGCTGGAGATTAATATCTAAGGGAATATGTCTTTAGGCAGTTTGAATTCGAAATGTTGTTGTAATCGAGTCTGATTTCCATTATAAAGGACTCGTTAAAGGAATAAAGGACTGACTCAAAAAGCAAAGGTACTTAGTTGATTTATGCAGTAGTAGCCAATGTTTGCTGTTACTTTGCTTGTACATATATTATCCCTAAGAGATATTTTAAGAATCAAAAATATATATTAATATTATTTTCGCATCACCATCATAATCAGTGTTGCCAGATTAGCCTTTTTCAGAATAAATCTAGCTTGAAAAAGCCTCAACTCTTTCATTTTAGCTTCTAGCTATTTTCTTAGAATTTTTTGATTCTTAAAATTGCCTCAAAAAGGCTAAAATATGTATATTTTTTATGTATTTATTCACCCAAAATATGAAAATGATTTATACTTAATAAAAATTTTCATCTCCTGCGCAACATTCCCACATCAAAAATAACTCTAAAAATGTTATAGTCTTACTGCATCGATTATTATAATTATTTTTTTAATATACTTTACTAACCTATAGAAACTATTTATATATCTTTTCTTAAAAAAATTTCAAAAACTAATTAGAACGAGAAAAGCTAAAAACTTAGATTTAAAACATATGCAAACTTTCTTCTGGCCTTATTTTTAGAGAATTTAGAACTTTTTACCTTTTTTAAAGTTAAATTTAGCCTATTTTCTTCCCATCTCCTGGCAACACTGATAATAATGCAATTCTGAATTAATCCTAAATTCTTTAACAGAATGAGGAGAAAAAGGATATTTTAATATTATTTATATCCTTTATAGTTTTATTGTCCTTAAATATATATGCGTTGGTAATTATTGTAGTATTTTTATTAAATTTAAAAATATTCCGTAGACTTTTAAAGAGTTTTTTTTTGCTCCCACTAATTCATTAAATTTTTAACTAAATTTTTAATATTTTTCTTACGTGTAAAAATTGTGGTAAATAATAAAATCACAAAATAATTAATAGCCAAAGATTACATATCATAGCGTTGCATTTTTAATGCTCGTTACTGTATATATTATTACTTATACTTTTTTCTAGTTTTGTAAACAAAAAAGGATGGACAAAATTTTCCACTATCAATTCGTTTAAATTAACTTTTTTTTCTTTTTTTTATTATTAAATGCAAACTCATGTATATGCGTTTTGCATACTGACTGTTCCAGACAGCTGTAAGGACATTGAACTAAAGTTTTGAAACAAAACTAGATGCCTTGTTTGGGCTCGTCTTTAGTTGTGTTCTATAGTTGTAGGATGAATAAATTAAGAGAGTACAGTTGTGCCAGCTGTAGGATTTTGCTACAAACACTATACCCTATAACAGTAATTGGTAAATTTGTTATTATTAAGTAGTTTTTTCTTTAAATGAAGGTTATTTATTTACTACTACTAAATTATTCTTAATTAGAGTTTTTCTTTTTCTGGTCTTTTTCCTCTCCCGGGAAATAGGAATTGATTTTTGAATTTCCCGGGATCCCGAGAATTCTCGTCAAAAATATATAGTTAAATATAAGATAATTCAGCTAAATTAAGAAAAAAAAATTTTAAATAAACTAATTAATCATAAAATGATAAAATAATTCAGTTCTTTTTGAAATATTGACATTTTAAAAATTAAATGAAAACTTTTTACTATACAACAATAAGTGTTTGAGGTCCGGCAAAATGTCGCCGGAAATTCCCAGGAATATTTCTTAATTTTACCGGGAAAATTGGAAATTTAATATTAATTTAATATGTAGTTTGAAAATCCTATAGCAAAAATATTACTGTTTTTAACGTCTCAATGAAAAATTGACATTATTGTATACACACTGCTTACTAAAGGCATATTTTGATAGTAATACTGAATATTAAGATTTGTCAAAAATTCAATACAAAAGTGATATTTTAAATTATTTAAATTATTAGGTATTTTTTCTATATTAACAAAAATAAGATTATACAAAATTTTTCTTTAAAAAAAAATAAAAAGGAAAACTATTAAAAGAAAAATAAAAAGTAAATTAAATATTAAATCATTGTATTATCGTCTGAAGTATTTCCTATCTAATCTTTTGACATACAGATAAAATACGAAATATTTTATTTTTCAAAAGTATTAACAATTCTCGTCATAGAATGTCTTAAAAATTTAACGAAATTTCAAAACAATTTTGATTTTGATTAAATTTAAATTTTTTAAATTTTTGATTTTTTAACTGTATTATTGGTTTCACTATTATAAAAAATTATTAAGTTTAGAGCTTTTCACTGAAAACACTACATGTTTAAGTTGTTTTGAAACAGGAGTCTTATGTAAGCAATGAAAATGTAAAGAAATATATATAAATGTTAAAGCATCAAAAATTATCTGAGGATTTTAAAACGATTAATAGAACCAATTTGAAATATTTTACAAAATTGTGTTTTACATCTCTAAATTAAGTAAGAATTAATTAATAATGACAGATGAAGATAAAATGGAAATAAAGCGATAAGAAAAACTATTTGTATTGAAATTTAAATATAATACCATAGATTAGGATTTATTTTATTTTTATTACTATTCTTTAATTTTTGGTATGAAAGATTAATTAACCTAAAAATCTGAGATATACAGTTTTTAATATAACTTAAAATAGGTACTTATTTTACGTGTATGAAATTGTTTCAATCTTGAATGATTTTAAATAATTATGATTTATATTCTTGTTTAATATTCTTTATCAGTGCTTTTTTCTTATAATTCAAGTTTTTAAATATGAATTTTTCAATCCCATTTCCCGGGAAAAGAAATATCACTAGAAATCCCAAATCCCAATAACAACTCATCCGAAAGTCAAATCACTAATTTGGTTTTCATATTGCCATCTGGGTAATACTTCCCTCGATATTTTTACGGAAGTAAGCTTGTTGTTAAGAAAGTCCCAAAAAATTGTACAGATTTCCAGGTTTATAACCCATTTCTATGAATTATGCTACACTATTAATCTACGGCTAAGGAAGACATAATGAAAAAATTTGAAGATTCTAAATTTTGCTATTTAAAATATTTCCATAAATATAATTATTTTATTTTCCATATATTATACAAAAATACATGAAAGACTCAGAAACTATAAATATATTTATACACTTCCTTAAAGATATTTAAACTCGTAACAAAATTAAATTAAATTAAATAAATAAAAACAAATATAAAAACATATTATGGGATTTTTCATGAAAAACTCTATTTATCTTAATAGAAAAATGTCATGATATTCAAGGTTTTAGTAATTTTTTATAAAAAGAAATTTATTTTTCTGTTGACCGGTATAGATTTTTAACAGATGGTTAAACTTTATTAGGCAATTGCAGTCCAAAACGGATTATTTATTCATTATTATTTTTTAATTTTATATAACATTCTTTACATTATTTTTCTTTATAGGGTATTCATAACTTCGTCTTGACCGAATTCTTCAATTTTGTTAAAAATAAAGAAAATAAAAAAATAAAGTGTTGATAAAAATTTTAAATTGTAAAACTAGTTTCAAGCTCTGGAGCAGAATATTGGTTTTGATTTTTTATAGTCAAATTGATTCGTGTAGTTTTATCCTTGTATATATTATATGTATTTTTTAAAGTTCAAGTTGCAGACATAAATATAGAAATATAGCTCAGCAAGTATAACAGAAAGAAATATTAAATAAACAAACTACACTACTAAATTCGACATAAAATAACTTTTATATATAATTACGTATTTAGCAATGCTATAACTAATAACAAAGAAGTATAAAATAAGTTTTGAATATAGCAAATTTTCTTAACAGGGCACAGTGGGGCAGAATCGAAATTTTTTAGAAATAAATCTGTAACTTCTGATCGGCTGGCTGGATTTTCATGAAATTTGGTATAAGCATACCGGAGGAGTGTACAATGTTAAGTTTGGAGGGGGGGGCACAACAAACCCCTCAGGGGCGGAGCTAAGGGAGCTCAAAGTTAGGTACCTCTGACATAAAAAATTTTTAATCGCTTGCCAAATTTTTGTTTCTCGTCCGATTTCAAATATTTTTATATATTGTTGTAGGCCCTGATAAAAACATGCTTACATGTCCTATTTATCTCTTATCGTTTTCAAGTCATTTGCGTTTGAATTTTTAAGCACCATTATTTTGTATGTTCTTGGTCCAGTTTTTTTCATATATATCCTAGCATTTTCGACCGATTTTATTAGTTTTTTTCCTATCTAGTTAAAGAGCAAAATTATCTATTGAATAAAAAAAATTAAAGTCGATATCTTTACCGAGTCCAAAAATAAACGATTTTGAATTTGAAAATTGCAAAAAAGACGACTTTTTGTGTTTTTTTAGCCGAAAAAGTATCTACACTCTTTTTTATCTAAAATAAAATTTTCTTTAGCAACATATAATAATTTTACACTTTTCTGAAAGGCAACTTCACAGAGATAACTTTAAGATAAAAAAACAAGCCCAATAACTCAATTGGTCATGGTACACACCCTCCCGAATTCGACCCATTTTATATGAAAGTTTTGACTTTAGACCATTTCTTCTCAAATCCCAAAGCACGAATCGATAAGCGGAATATATTTTAAGAATCCTCAATATGTTGTTAAAAGTTTTAAGTCAAAATCTACGGGCCTTCGGAAAAATGTGGATTCTATAGCCATAAATGTAAAAAATCCCATTTTTGGGAATTTTGATTAGTTTATTTGGGAAATCAGGAAAACCCTACCCCTGATTGAAATTTGGTTAACGCGCTTTTATTTACATTAATAAGATCAATATTTCTTCCAAATTTCATTAAGATATCTTTATGAACAAATATGTTATTACAATTAAAAAATTTTTATTTTCTCCAAAAACCCCGAATTAGGCCTTTTGTTTGGTTTATTTCTAAATAGCGAAAGAACTTTTAAAAATATGTATTTCAAATTAAGCTTGTCCATTAGCATATATAATTTCCGATCTTTTGCAATAAGATTCAAGTCAATATCGTGCCTCATTTCGGAAATATGCGCGTTTAAACTTTTATATTTCCAATTTATTGTATATATGACTATATTTTTACAAACTTGCAACTGTTGCCTTTAGTTTTGCGTGAATAATTACTTAGAAAATTATGAATATTTCTGTATACTTTTAATAATATCTATACACATAATATTTTTATAAAAATAATTAATAAAACTTTTTAATTTTTAATAGAGTCCGGTGATACCTAACAGCAACATATAATATCAATGAATTCGATATAGGTACTCTTCCAAATTGACTCTTTCAGATATTTTACCTAATGAAAATTCACAGAATACCTGTAAATATATATACCTGTGCGATATATCTAATAGATATATATAAATGCGCGGCTAATCCTTATCAACATCATAACGAAGTTGATTACCATGGCGATTACATTGAAACATTAACGATTGTGTTGTGTTCTGTTGAGTCTATTTAAAAATAATCTTAATCGTTTAGAAGCTATAGTGGAATTCATAAAAACTACATATCATGCAAAAGTCGACATCATTGGTAAATCTCAGATAGAGAGATTGTTAAAGTTGTATGACGTAAAAATGAAGTCAGCGTACTAACAGATTAAAACTTAAACATTCCGATTGGTTGGATACTGATATAGAAACATCGGCGTGCAAAATATCAACTGGAGCACCCTGCAAGACATATGATAATTTAAGTACAAGATCTAAGAAGAAAAGGCTGGCCCATAAGGATTTAGTTGAATATATTAAAGATGAAACAAATGATTTACAACCTATTCATAATAACCATAAACCAATACACATTCGATATATCCTTTCAACATAGTCTAACAGTGATTGATGGTAAGATTAGTAATGCCATTACGGAAACATCTTCTTTTTGGAAATGTTCACTATGTGAAGAGACGAAATCACAATTTTCGGATATTGGTAAAGCAAGGGATATTAATGAAGAATTTCTGTCTTTCGGAATATCTCCACTTCATGCCAGAATACGGTTCATGGAGCATTTTTTACACATAGCATATGATTTAAAGTATAGAAGTGTGCCAGAAAATTTAACAAAACCTACCAGAAACAACGAGGATTTAAAAACACTTAGAATATACTAGAAAAGTAGAATCCAGGATGAATTCATAGAAGAGTCGGGAGTAAACATCGACAAACCTCTGCCGACTGGCGGTAGTACAAATGATGGAAACACAGCAAGAAGGTTTTTCGGAAATTTCGCAATTACATCAAAAATAACTGGTATTAATAAAGAGTTACTTGAAAGGCAATTAATAGTAAGCATAAAATTAACTCTGCTCGATTTGGAGAATATGCAACAGAAATATCTAAACTACTTGTTTCTCCATAACCATGGAAATAAATGACACCAACAGTACATAAAGTATTGTGCCGTGGCGAAATTATAATTGAACGAAATATTCTTCCACTTGGAGAGCTTACAGAAGAGGCTCAAGAAGCAAGAAACAGAGATTTTAAGCACGTTCAATTATTAATCTCAAGGAAATGCTCCAGAACGTCACAAAACGAGGATATTTTTAATAGCCTGTTGTTATCATCAGACCCTGTACTATCATCAATGAGAAAACGTTGGATTTATTATGAGCCTTTATCAATTCAAAATACTGAAGACTTGAAGGACCTTCATTATCTTTTAGATATGTATACATATACAACAGATTATTTTATAGAAAATAAGTAGTATAATTTTAAAATATTAGAAAAATTGTCTACATAAATTTAATGTAAATAAGTAATAAAAAATCGTACAAGAAATATAATATTTATTAAGGAAGATGATAAATACCAAGAATAATAATATTAATTAAGTTAAAATAGACATTTTTTTTTGTTTTATTATTTTAAATTCATTAATAGAAATATATGAATGCTTAGAAAAGGATAAAGATTTACCTAAATTTGGGAAATGTGGCAACGCTATTAAAAATAAAAAATTTTTGTTAATTATTTTTATAAAAATTTGGGGTTTTTGGAGAAAATACAAATTTTTTAATTGTAATAACATATTTGTTTATAAAGATATCTTAATGAAATTTGCAGGAAATCTGGACCTTATTAATATAAATAAAAGCGTGTTAACCAAATTTCAATCAGAGGTAGGGTTTTCCTGATTTTTACATTTATGGCTATAGAATCCACATTTTTCCGAAGGCCCGTAGATTTTGACTTAAAACTTTTAACAACATATTGAGGATTCTTAAAATATATTCCGCTTGTCGATTCGTGCTTTGGGATTTGAGAAAAAATGGTCTAAAGTCAAAACTTTCATATAAAATGGGTCGAATTCGGGAGGGTGTGTACCATGACCAATTGAGTTATTGGGCTTGTTTTTTTTTTATCTTAAAGTTATCTCTGTGAAGTTGCCTTTCAGAAAAGTGTAAAATTATTATATGTTGCTAAAGAAAATTTTATTTTAGATAAAAAAGAGTGTAGATACTTTTTCGGCTAAAAAAACACAAAAAGTCGTCTTTTTTACAATTTTCAAATTCAAAATCGTTTATTTTTGGACTCGGTAAAGATATCGACTTCAATTTTTTTATTCAATAGATAATTTTGCTCTTTAACTAGATAGGAAAAAAACTAACAAAATCGGTCGGAAATACTAGGATATATATGAAAAAAACTGGACCAAGAACATACAAAATAATGGTGCTTAAAAATTCAAACGCAAATAACTTGAAAACGATAAGAGATAAATAGGACATGTAAGCATGTTTTTTATAGGTCTTATCAGGGCCTACAACAATATATAAAAATATTTGAAATCGAACGAGAAACAAAAATTCGGAAAGCGATGAAAAATTTTTTATGTCAGAGGTACCTAATTTTGAGTTCCTTTAGCTCCGCGCCTGGGGGGTTGTTGTGTTCCCCTTACTTAACATTATACACTCCTCTGCTACGCTTATACCAAATTTCATGAAAATCCAACCAGGCGATCAGAAGTTACGGATTTATTTCCAAAAAATTTCGATTCTTCCCCACTGTGCAGGGTAACAAGTGGAAATGCTACATTCGACTGGGCCGAATATTTTATACCATTCACAGAATCGATTGTATATTGGGTAAATATATAAATTCGTCAAAACTTTAACTATGTTATATTACATTTTTGTTGAATTTATAAATATCGTGAATATAATAAATGATATTTATAAAAGAAAACCTTATATATTTTTTTTCTGAAAAAAAAAAATAGAAATCTTAAAGAATGGATTCAAATTCATACTTTTTACTTTACCGGGAAATACTTCATACATATTTATAAATAGATGTTAACCATGATATTGCAAACTTTTAATATTAAGTCTCCTTGAATGTTTTATTAGGTGTATGAATTAAGGAGATCGCTCAGACTATCTGTGTTGAAGAGCCAAATAAAGAAGAGATATAAAAAAAATTGTAAATACCTTTTTCAGTTTTCTACCAACAACTTTTTTTCGAAACACATATATAGGAATTAGCTATTTCAAAATGTTAAACTTTGGGATTATGGGTTCGAAATTGGTGCCACACTTAGGCATCGCCTTTTAAAGAAATTGAAAATATTGAAAACCATTGATAGTTTTCACCCAAATTTTGCCATATTTTAATTATTTATTTTTTATTTTTTTTTTTTTGGACGAGGAAATTCTAGAAAAAATGTACTTAATAATATGCAAATTCATTAATGCAACTAATGCAATTTCTAACAAATCTTGCATTTTTGACTAACTTAACACATTATAAAAGCACAATTTAAATGTTTTTAAAATCAATAAAATCGGACATCTACGTATTGATTTTTATGTGTTTACAATTGGACACTCTTTGCGTAAAACATAAAAAAGTTTAAATATTTAAAAAAAATAATATTTTGTATAGTAAAAAGTGATTGTATTATTTACTAAACATTTGTAAAAGCAGTAAAAAAACCTAAATTGAATTACTTAAATCACTTTTTAAAATGAATTGAAAAAATTAAAAAAATTAAAAATAGTTACATTATAATGTAAATTTTTTAAAAAGTATTAATTTTTTTCTTAATTATGAGATATAAAGAGGACATAATTTCTTCTCGTTCCCTTTTATTTCAGTGAAATCGGATTTCAACTTAAAAAGTTATGAACATTTAAACACTGATACTTCGTACATTTTTGAACATTTTCTATAAACAATAATCGCGATATTTTCGAAATTTGGAAAATTAAAAATGGAGATATTAATTCCAAATAATTTATTCTTTTCCTGAAATACTGAAAATACACAATCAACTTTCTGATATTGTCATTAATATATCCTCAAAATTTTTAATACTTTTAAATCTCTTATTTAAATAAGAAAGGTAAAAAAGTATATTTGTTCAAAATTCCAATTTTACTAACTAAACCAAATATACAATTATTATATAATTTCTCCGAAAAAAATCTAGAAAATATTTTTAATGTCCCTAACAAATTCTCCAATACCCAAACCAAAATTTCCATCCTTTTCTGCAACAAAAATTCCCCAAATTTGACAGCCCTGTTACCTTATGAGTAGTTATTCTGTTGTGTCCGTTTATGCTCTGCACTGTATACTCCAATTACTGGTACTCCCAAGGCAGCAATATTGACCCTTTGCTTTTCACTTTATTTATTAATGACATTAGCAATTGTTTTCAGAACTCCAAATATCTTTGGTATGCTGATGATCTACAAATGTGTAAGCAAATATCATCTCTCAATGATGTTTCAGATCTCCATGAAGATTTGCAAAGAGTTGTTCGCTGGTCTGAATGTAATGGTTTACCATTTAATACTAGTAAATGCTATATTATATCATACCATACATGTCGACATACTTTGCTATCTAAATATATCATAAATGGTATTGTATAGTTGATGAAATATTAAATTTGGGAGTTATTTGTGATTCCAAATTAATATTAAACTATTTCATTTCTAAAGCGTGGTCTGTTTATGGTTTTATTCCTCGTTTGTCTGATAAATATTTTAATCATTATACTAGAAAGATAGATACTTTTCGTTTTATTTGTTAAATACAAATTAGAGTATGCTCCCGTTATATGGAATCGTGGTGCTTTGGTTCATAGTAACCGTATTGAAAGAATACAAACCAAATCTATTAAATATACTCTTTCTTTTTTAAATTTTATGCTGCCACTTATAACGGTAAAATGTGCTTTATTATCATTAAAACCATTATTAGATGTAAGGAGAAAAACGGCTTCCTTAAATTTTTTTATATAACATCGTTTCTGATAATATTGATTGTTCTAATTTATTATAATCAATAAAAATACTTATTCCCCAAAGATTTCTTAGAATTTTAATTTTTACTGCTAGTCTGTAAGGATAATATTGTATCTAAAGTCTTAATAAATAAATAAATGAATAAATAAATAAAATCACAAATTTTTCTAGTTTCTGTAACTATGATAGCCAATATAAGCATTAATTTTTTCCTTTATTGATCTCTATCTTTTTTGTGGTATCATTTGCATTCTAAAAAAGTACCTTAAATTGAAATAAATCTTTGGAAACAGACGAACTTTTTATTAAACTTATTTGTTAGGTAACTCTTGGGGCAGGTCTTATATGCTCTAAAATTTTATATTATGATTAATACTGCCACATTTTATGTTACTCTTTTATGCATTTATAAGGGACTTGTGCTCCTTTAAGTGATTTTCGGTAGAGCACTTTAACTAATATCCCACAAATATGACAATTTAAAAATTCTATCGTTATGACACCACTGACATTATCTAAATATATAGTTATTATCAGAAAACTTTATTTCATTTTTAATTCAAAAAATATATTTAAATATTTGACCAAAAAATTTTGAAAATTTTTATTTGTATATTTTACGCTTATTTAGTATTTATTCTTAATTTAATATACATTCTAAAAGCAAGATCAGTGGACATTCAAGAATTGTGACAAATTTTTATATACAAAAATACTTACTTTCTTTACTATCACAGTGATCTAGCTTTGCTGATAAACTGCTTAACTTATAATTTAATATCACAATAAATAATTAAGTCTAAGTTCACTCACAGCAATTTTTCTTTCTTAAATTTTTTTTTTTTTTTTTTTTTTTCTTTTGAACTTGCATTTACGTTCACACACAAAATTTTACTGCAGAAATTTTTGCTTGATTTGTTTTTGTTTTGAAGTACGAAAATGAAAAACAAAACGAATTTCGAAGTACAGGCAAGTCTGTACCCATTCATATTCCCTATCAGTATCTCTCACACGAAATCAGAATTTCAGAAAGAAAAATTGCCTTGTATGAATCCAGATTAATTTATAAAAAAGTCTGAGGTGACTATTAGCAAAATTAAAAAAGGAAATAAAATGAACAAAAACAGAATTTAAAATCAATAAAATAAAAACCGCCTTAAAGTATGCAGAATTAAAAGTGCACTTAACCATAAACTGCAATACGTTACACACATACTACTACTTCCACTTTCAATGGCACTTTGGTATTTTCCTGTTACATAATCTTCATAAATTTCTTCCATTGTCCTTGGGTTTACATCATTTTTTAGGTCCTGCAGTCCACGTAAACCATCGGTTTGATCACGGAATATGATGTTGTTTTGTTTATCGAACACTCCATACATGGTAAAAGGCCTTACATCATCTTGAAATTTTTTGCCAAAAAGACCATCTATTTCACGTAAAGAATTGTAGATTTCATTTTGTCTAATCAATGGACCATCGTGAGTCATAAGGTATCCACGTGTGGTCCAATGCATGTAACAATATTCAAATTTTGAATGTCTGGCATTGGTCCCATAGGGACAGAGGATTTTAAAGGATTTATGACCACTTTGTTTTACCCAAGGTGAGGTTATATTACCAACGATATATTGTTTATAAATGGCAGAACTTATAAACGCCACATCTCCCTGTTGAGCTAAACATCTTAGAGCACCTTCATCTCCCCTGTAGACATCAGAGCAAGTTTTGGCTCCATGCCATAAGCAAGAATCGCTAGAAAAATATTTGTGTGGAGATATACGTTGTCCAGTTTTATTGCGTATAGTTTCTAATACTGAGAGATAGGCAGGTCCCTCATATGAAGGCAAACAGGCCTTGGCTCCCTTTAGGTCTTCGAATGTAGAAAATTTGGCATCTTTGTGGACAACAGCGATAGTGGCATAGAGATCATGCATATTTTGAGAGAATTCATAAAGTATAGGTTTCAGTTGATATTCACGTTGAGCCTTAATACGCTGATCATTGCTAACTAAAACTACATCAGCAGCTTTGTATTTTAAATCATCCATGCATGTGTCCAAAGTAGCCGATCTTATGCATTGAATATTGGGTTGGACACCATAAACCTGTGCAGCTTCTTGCAACCAAGAACACTTGATGTGTTCTATAACGGACGTTGTACAGAACACAATCGAACGTGGTGGATTGCACTCAGGAAAACTGTAGGCACTTTGGAAACCAGTAGCCTGATCCAAATAATCGTCAATAGGTATGACATTATCTAAGGGATTAATTTCGACATGGAAGTTTTCCAAGAGGCTTAAAAGGGCATTTTGCCAGCTGGAAGGATTGTCATGATTGAGCCCGGTAACCAGATGCTGCACTTGTGCAGCATGAGATCTTCTGGCTGCTATAACAGGCCAAGGTTTGGCCACCCAAAGACAGGGTTTTGTGGTATTAATGGGCTGTAAATGACCATCAACACATAAGAAACTATATTCACCAGGATTGGCTTGGGGCATTAAACCAGATAGCTGAAAGAGAAGTAAAAGTTTTAAGCTACTTAAAAAATATGTTATAAATAGAAAAAAACCTACACCAAAATGACTTCTAACATCATCCAAACGAGCCCAGGCTACACTACCGCCACCACTGGTTAAACAATATAAAGCTCCCCTTCTACCCCAATGTTTGTCACCTATATCACATCTGTACGGATCATAGCACATTTGACATAACGAGGGATAACGATCTTTTAACTGACGATCTTGCTTAGGATTTGGCACCCAAGGACCAGCCTTACAACTGGGACCAAAGAAACGAGCCGAAGATCTAATACGATCTTCCGAGATAGAAATTTCAGGATCACAGGATTTAGCCACCATGGTGGATTCAAAATACTATAAAATAAAACAGAATCTTTAGTAATGTAAATATAATAATTTATTAAATTATAAAACTCACATTAGCCAGCACATCTGTCCAGTGATTTTTCAAACCATAACCGGGATGACACAATTTAGCACCTTTCAGATCATGCACTGTATGTATATCCGCCTCATTGTCTACCACTGCCACAACTTCATATTCAAATGGAGAATCATGTGATCTCAGTTCACTGGTTACTAAGATCTCTACACTAGCCCAGCGTGCTGCTACCAAATCTTCTGAAGAAAGCACACCAAAGTGTGCTGTACCTTTATGTATACGCCTTACACAATCTAGACGATCTACCCCCACAACACATTCCATGTTACTAGTCGCCTCTAGCAAGGGACAGAATTTGGGCGCCTTGCGATAATGGCCACGTGATTCGACAACGCAAACGCGTACTGAAATTAGAAAATTAAAGAAAATTTAATTAAATTTTAATTATTATTACTATTTTTATTTTTTATTTTAATAATTCAATGAATTAAGGTGATTTTTTTAATTATAGGAAAAGCAGGTGAGAAAGCTATAGTCTATCAAGTCTGACCATATGATAATCTACACCATTATTTATATACATAAAAGCTATTTTCGGGGAGTGCATATATATTTATGATCTATGGTCAATTATGGACCAACAAAAAAAAAAAAAAAAAAACCTATCGTGCTTTTGTTTATTATTTGTGTTAAATCTTAATCTAGATGTCATTGTCGACTAAAACGACGTCGCCTGTGGCAAATTGGTATTCTCGCTGTCGTTATCGACATCTTTCGATCACCGTTGGATTATTTTTGGTATTATCTAAGAAATGTCGACATCAATATTATATTGAAACAACTCTTATTTTGTCGTCGTCAAATTTGGTAACAACTAGAAGAGTTTAAAAGAATAAAGTATAAAACGAGTGAGAAATATATAGTCGTTCAAGCCCGGCCATATATATACACCATATGCATCAAAAATCTTGGAGAGGTCTTATATGGGACCTGTATAAAGCTTAATGCATATTTCTATTAAAGTATACATTGGCATTATATTATGTTATTTATGAACTTTGGTGTAATTCCCGGAAGTGGGAGTTACGGTGAATTATGTGTTTATTCTTATAAAATTTTAAAGTGCGATTTCTAATAACGTAACACTGATTTGTGTCAAATATTAACCTGATGCTATCATTTGTATAGGATTTAAGGTTTATATAGGAGCTATGGTCAATTATTAACTGATTTTAATGAAAATTGGCGCACAATTATGCTTACATAAAACATAATAAACTAAACTAAAATAAATCTATATGAAGAGGAGGACATTTGTATAGGGGATAGGTGAAATAATGGATCGATCATAACCAATTTCAATAGGATTCGTCCTTGGACTATAGAAATCATGTGTACAAAATTTCATAAAATCATTTTCTGTAGTTTTATTACCGTCCAGTGATTTTTCACTACAAGGTTCACATAGACGGACAGACGGTCAGAAGGACAGACGGACATAGTTAAATTGACTCAGAAAGTGATTCTGAGCCGATCGGTATAACTTAATGTGGGTCTTATAAATACTATTATATTTTTGGGTGCTGCAAATATCAGCACAAATGCATAATACCCACATATGGTGGTGTGTGATTTACAATTATAGAAAATAAATAAATATATAAATAATTAACGTTTATTTAATATATTTTTTTTAATTGTTTCTACAAAAGTGAAAAAGTGAATAAAATTTAATAGAAAACATGTATGTAAATAATAAAAATCATAAGAAGGGAACATCGTTCGAATCACAAGACTATATATAATTCTCGATACGATTGTAGAATGCAATACTTATTCTTTGGAAACTTTCACTTTCAATGCATCCGGAGCTTCAGAAAAAAAGCCGGAAGCGACACACTGTTGCAATCTCTTGATCTAAAACTTCAAGCGTTACTACAAAAAAAAGAGCTCTTTTGTTTTTAATTTTGGCCTGATACTATCCGAAATCCATATTTTAAGTTGATATTGAATACAGCACTTGTTTAAAACTCATTTCTTGTCTGGCATTAGGATTCCGTCAGAAACTTTTTGCCATATTAAATTTTGTTGTTTTTACTATCACTTCAATCAGTATTTTAAATAAAAAACATTTTTTAATTGAAATTTTATATTTGATGGCAAAATTTGTTCAAATTTCCGGCAAAATAAATCAGCTGACTGAAAAATTATTGATGTGATTTTTGTTTGTTCAAGTTATCGATAAACAGTCGGCGTCGTCTCAAGTCTGCTAGAGAATACAACATCAGCATCGAAGTGATATTGATGTCGATATTAATTCAAAACTTATTTTAACGTCGTAGGCAACAACTGGAATAAGGGTGATTATCTACAATTAAAAACCTAAAATACAATTACAATTAAGTGAAAATTATTTACCATAGCAAGGTATTGTAGAGTATAGAGTAGTATAAAGGCATATGATATTAACTTTTCGCGATCTTTAAAAAAGTTCACGCTCAAAACGCGATGAAAATTTTTTGTAAATTTATAAATTGCTTAAGTTTTCAACACTTCATTGGCTTCTTTGATATCAAATAATTTTACAAAAATGTTCTGGGCAATTTCTGTGAAATCGCGAAGTTAATATAAAACTTACGTACAAAATAATTTATTAATTTTTTTATTTTTTATTTAAACACTTTTCTTGAATTGTTAAATTTCTTAACATTTTATGATGCAATTATTTTATGAATACTTGACCATATCACATTATTTTTTCATATTTAACAAAAGAGGAATATAAAATAAAGTGATTTTGATCCAAACGTAATAAAAGTGAAGTTTTTTGTCCAAATTGGTTAAAAGTGCGTTTTTTGTTATCAGGACAATATTGGCTATAAGGTGGTGCTATGGTATTCTGAGGTCAGAAAAAAGTTATAACCCTAATGTATGTACATGCATACGCAAATTGTACCTTTTCGTATACATTCTTATCTCTTCTTTAAATATATGAATTGGTAAACTGAATTAGAAAAAAAATAAAAAGTAACATTTTCAAAAATTTTATCATAAGTAATTATTACATACCGGGTTATAAATAAGTAGTTACTAAACTACTTCTATATAATGCAGACGGTATGCTGTTGTTAATTCAATTTTCTTTAAATGAACCTTATATTGAGGATCCCAATCCACGGAAGCATATTCAAGGATTGTTCAGGAAAGTTGTATTTTTATTTTGTTTTATAAAATAAAAAATAATACTTTTTATTTGAATTAGAAGCATTCCTACATCCAGTCTTGCAGCTAAATAACTTACTGCAAGATAACTTACACTATAAGCTAGTACATATAAGTCGAATATTTTGCTAAAATAGTTAAAAGCTTAGGTAAATGCGAAAAAATTTGCAAAAAAAAAATAAAACCAAAAAATTTATATGTTGGAACCTTTAGAAATTAATTATGAAAGTTACATTTGATAAATAATGAACTTATTATTCAAATAGAAGAATAAAAAAATAAATTTATATAACCGTTTGAAAATTATGCTCCCCGAAATAAATATTTTACATTTTTATTCTAATTAAAATTAGCTAATTTCAAAACCAAATATCTTTGTAATTAAAAGAGACATAATAAAACCAAAAAAAAAAAAATATATATATATATATATATATATATATATATATTTGAGCATGTTTTATATTAAAATCAATGTTAGAATTTAAATCATTCAAACATTTTAACTTATTTTTGACCACTCAGAAAAGCACATAGTGTATCGTAATATCTTCGAACGATATGTCAGATTTAAGAACAGGTCAAATTTTTTAAATCCATTTATAAAAACATTTTTTAATTTTTTTGTTTGAAGTTATTCGAAAATCTTAATTGAGTGACTTTGAATCAAGGATTTGAATTTTAGGTCTTGATTCAGTATGACAATCAAATTGTTTGAAAATAAAATTTGTATGAAATCTACTCAAAAAACATTTGAAAAAATGAGTAATTTTCATACAAATTTTACTTTCAAAAAGCTTAACAGAGAACGAAACTTGGTTTAGTAAATAAAAAGTCACAATAATGAATTCCAAGCCCAAAAAGTGAAGAAGCTCCTAAAAGCTATTATAGCATTTATACGCACCTCTTACTCGCAATTAAAAATATTACCGTTAATCGGTGAGTTACTATATTATTTTCGATTTAGTAGCTCAAGAAAGCTAATCGTGATTAGTGAAGCTAATTGCCAATAATGCGTACGGAGTTGCCACTTCCTTTTAATAATAATAGTTGCATTTTTCCCATCTTGCACAACAAAAAGAAAAATATATTTTTAATGTAATTTGTGTATAAATAGTGAATTGATTATTTGCAAGTTATTTTTATTTGCAATAGTCGTACCCATAAACGTAATATATATAAAACATGTTGGGATATGTAATGGCCCGTTATGTACATTTTCCAAAATCCAATATGGATCAACTAAAAGCTAAACATCGGTTTTTATCTAGGAAGAACTCTGAGGCCTAAAATAATCACAGTTTCTCAATAATAAAAAAAAAAAATAATAATTTTTTAGTGTTTTGCATTAGGCTACAAAATAGACGTTTTTTCTGACTTTTCTCATCTTCCTAGGTATAATTTTTATTAATAATAAAATAGTCGAGAAAATGGTCCTGATTAGTATCGTGCATAGTATACATCTAGAAGTTTATGTGAGAGGCACTTCGAACTAAATTTTCAAAAAAATTACTCATTTTTTCAAAACACAAAAAACAAAAATATGTGACAAGTTTACTCTGACTAAAATCATTAAGTGTCAAAAAAAAAAAAAAAAAAAGAACTCATTAATACCATATCTTTCCTGATTTAGAGTTTTGTCGTTGCAGTAGAAGTACTCGGAAATGGTACACTATGATAATGTTATTTTTGTCTTAGAGTATTTCCATTTTAAATTTAAAAAAATTTACCCTTAATTACCGATTTGGATAAAATTTGGTGCATGTGTAGAAGAGGATACACAAGCATATAAAATTAATTTTATTCATTTTTATTTTGAAAACAATTCCACTGCAAAAAAAATTATTTTTATATCTTTCATACAGCAAAAGTTTTGGTCATTTAAAAAAATATATTAATCACTTTCAAAGCTACAGAGTAGCTATATATTAATATATTAATCTCTGTAGCTTTGAAAGTGATTAATATATTTTTTTAAATGACCAAAACTTTTGTTGTATGAAAGATATAAAATTTTTTTTGCAGTGGAATTGTCAGAGCTTGTATTTTAAAATTTTGTATTCAAATTAAAGAAAATGTTTTTTTAAACATATTTTTTTTACAAATTTTTTGTTTAGAGACGTATATCCAAAAAAGTCTATCTTTAATTTTTTTATAATTTTTTTTTTTTTCATAGGAAGCTTTGTTAGTATACTTATTATACAGAAAATTTTATAGTGATCTGGAAAGTAGTTACTGAGATATAAGCAAAAATGTTAATGTATATACAAGAAAAAAATATATATATATTTTTTTTACTATTAATTTCCATTTCTTTTTTATTAAAATTACTGACTAAATTCTAATAGTCGCATCATAGCAGTCATTTACATATTTGTTAAATAACTAAAATATCAATTTTCATAAAAATTCGAATAAAAAATATATTTGCGCTAATTAGTACTTCGGAACTAACCAAAATGTCACTAAAAAAATTTTGCTGCAATCCTTTTAAAAAATTAAATCACAGGATGTGAAAAACATCTATTCGAAAACTATCAAAAAACTTCAGGAAACGTTTTTCCAAGTACTTGTCTGGCCAATACATCTGTATACAATGTAGATTAAATTTAATTGACTATGTAAAAGCTGAGGAAAGAGATAATGATTATTTGTTTTCTGATGAAGAAGAGGTATGCAGAGAAATCGAATGCATTTTATCATTTAAATAAGTGTTTAGAAGCTCTGGAAGAACCACCAATTAAATTAAAGAAGTTTTCCAATATTAAAAAGGAAGAAATTTTAAACACCTTAATTTAGGTATTTAGAGGAAAACTTTTTAATATAGAAAAAGTGCCTAGTGATGGTGATGAGATTTTAACACGCTTAAAGTAATTATTTAATCTTTTGGAAAGTGATAAAAGTAAACAGATGCAAATATTAACAACATTGCCTAAAAATTGGGGCGTTAGTAAAATAAAAGAACACTTCCCAACTACATTTTATATGGCCAGTAAAACCAAAAAATTTATAGAAAGTGAGAAATATATTAGCTCGATACCTCCAAAACATCGATTGGAAAAAAAGATTATAAATCTATTAAAAAAAAGTAGAGGTGAAACAATCCAAACTCAGAAAAGATTAATATTATGTAATCTTAAAGAATTGTATAGCCTATTTAAGGAAACGTATCCTATGGAGAAAATAGGTTTTTCAAAATTTTAAGAATTAAGACCAAAAGAATGTATTTGAACTGATGGAAGTGGCACACATTCCGTTTGCGTGTGTGCTATACACCAGAACTTAAAGCGTATGTATAGCGCAGGAAATTTTAAAGAATTAACTGATGATGGCCTTGTGGCATTTCCTATATATAAGCATTGGATTGCGCAATCGATATGCAATCCTACAACTGTGGAGTTCTACATTAGGAATTGTAAATTTTGTCCAGGAAATACACACCTCAAAACCACTCTAATATATTCTTATTCTCACTGGGGCATAGAAAATATTCAATATAAACAAAGGACAACTCCCACCGAAGAATTTGTGGAAATACTTGCTAACAAATTAGAATAATTAATATTACATAGCTTTATAGTAAAAGAACAGACTAAGTTTTTGGATGAAACAAAAGCCAATTTAAAGAAAGAACAATTTTTGGTTATTTGTGATTTTGCAGAAAACTAAACATTTCTTATTCAAGATAGTATACAAAGCTATCATTGAACAAATTCACAAGCTACTAGTCACCCGTTTGTAACATACTTTCGAAATATACATGGCGAAATAAATCATGTGAGTTTTGTTGTGATTTCCGATATTTTAGAGCATAACATAATATCATTTCACTCATTCCAAGTAAAATTCATTAAATTCTTGTGGGAAAATATTAATCAAAATATTCAAAAATTTTTTTACTTTTCCGATGGGTGCGCAGCTCAATATAAAAATAGAAAAGTTTCGTAAATTTGATTTACCACAAAAAGGATTTTCAATGTAATGCCGAATAGCATTTTTTTGCAACATCACATGTAAAGGGTCCTTGTGACGGGGTTGGTAGTTCGCTAGAGAGAGCAGCAGCACATGCAAGCCTGCAGCGTCCAACTAAAAACGAAATATAAATGCAGCTTTCTGCTCCAAAGAAGAATACCAAGAGCAAGAAAAGAAATTAAATCGCAGATTTAAAAACTCTTCTGTTATTAAAGGAACCCATAGACTTCACTCATTCCTACCATTTTCAAAAACACAAGTTATTGCAAAAATTTTTCCAAATTCAAATGAAATCCCAACTCCTATTAGTGTGATTAAATAGAATTAATGTGCTTGTTGATAATATTTAATTCATATTTTTACTAAAAAAGTAAAAATAATAAAAAAATATATTTTTTTTAATATATATATATATATTAACATTTTTGCTTATATCGCAATAACTACTTGCCGGACCGCTATGAAATTCTCTGCATAGTAAGTATACTAACAAAGCTTCCTATGAAAAAAATTATAAAAAAATTAAAGATGGACTTTTTTGAATATACGTCTCTAAATAAAAAATTTATAAAAAAAGTATGTTTAAAAAAACATTTTCTTTAATTTAAATACAAAATTTTAAAACAAAAGTTCTGATAATTCCACTTAAGAAAAAATTATTTTTATATCTTTCGTACAATAAAATTTATGGCCATTTAAAAAAATATATTAATCACTTTCAAAGCTACAGAGTTGTCACAGTTTTCAAAATATAATTGAATAAAATTCATTTTATATGCTTGTGTATCCTCCTCTACACATGCACCAAATTTTATCCAAATCGGTAATTAAGGATAAATTTTTTTTAAATTTAAAATGGAAATACTCCCTACAGAGTATTAGTAATTTAACAGCCCAGAATTGTGGCAATTAGAAAGGAATTGGAACGAAGTCGAAACCAGGTTTAGAAGGCCCCAGAGATAATAAATTCTGATTATTTTATGTAGACAGGTGGCACCAAAAATGTGACGAAATTACTTTAAATTTTTTTCAGAAGACATACCAAAAAAGTTAAAAAAAATCTAGTTACAAATTAACTTACATATAACATGATACATCAAAAAATTTTCAGAAAAATTTTTAAACTTTTATTTAAAAATATGTTTGTTAAATTTTATTTAAACGCACACCTTAATTGACAATCTCTGTTATACCCATTAAACCCTCCGGCAATACATGTCAGTACAGATTAGGTAATATAAACTTTTGTTTTGAAGTTCAAAGATATAGAAAGATGTTTTTTACTAAATTCAATGCCAAAATAATCACAAATGATGGATCTTTTTTCTTTTAGAATTAAAAAAAAAATCTACATACATTTAACGTTAACAATTAACTTTAACATATTGAATAATTAACCGGTTATGGTTCAGTTTTTGTTTTTTTTTTATAACAATTTAATTATTTTGGACCGCTTGAATCTCATAAATACACTTTTATAGATTTATATTAAAAAAGAAAACAAAAACAAACAAAATTAATGATTTATATAAAATAAAACCTATTTTTTAGCAGTTTTATGAGAACTCGTACTAAACTCTATAGTCAACGACTGATTAAAGATACAGCGTCAAAACTTTTTGAACCCGTGAATATATTAACCTTGAGAGTTTTTATTTTTTTCATTTTTCAGAAAAAAGAGAAATAAATTTTTATAAAATTTAGAGATAATTGAAAACTATTAATAGTTGAATAAAACTAAATTGTCATTTTAAATGAGTCATTTTTAGCGGTAAAATTAGAAATTAATAGTATTTTTTACATTGGTGGAATACCCAGACTTAATAGTTTTTATATGAGTATGTATTTTTGTATCATGCAATTTGCATTGAACGTATTTTAACATTTAATATTCAGTTTGCGTATGAATGATAACAATCATTTCATATTATATATTTAGATGAATATTTCTTTATAATAAGTTTTCAGCTATTTTTAAATATTCTCAATTTTATGTAGTTTTATTTATTTTGGAACAAGTATGTATTTCTTAAAATGGGAATGGTTACATTTGACTGGAAGGCTATACAGAACTGGTTGCACGTGTGTAATTAATACAAAAAAAAAAATTTTGTTACGCATGTTTATTTCTACTTCAGTTATAAATAAAATTATGCTGTACATGTACATGTTAATAATACACTATGTGTCAGAAGGTTTCTTACAGTAATGATATCTTTAAATAAACAAGTAATGACTATAAAAAAACTTCTTTCATTGCTTATTAGTTTTAATAAAACAATATCTTTGTTATTATTCGTATGAATCATTTCTAAAATCGAAAAACTTGAACCCTTTTTTGCACCGTAATCATAAGTGAGCATGATTGGTAGTTTTTTTTTTAACAAAAAAACAAGAAAAAGTTAATAATTGATGAAAAAAACTATGATAAAATAAAAAAATTATAAAAAATAATTAATTAAAAATAAGTTTTCAACAGAATAGTATCTCATTTGAAGCTTATATGGGTGCTTAGGTTTCAACTAAAACTAAAGGGATAATGCTCCTCGAATGCTGATGAATTGTGTAGCGGCACAGAAAATACATATTTCATTCTGCTGGTATCTACAAAATCTGCTTTGGTACTGTCGAAAAAAGACAACAAGTCAATTTACTTGTTTATGGTCCTTCGAGCCGGATGTCGTATGCCTCAGTCAAATGTTTGTTTGACTGAGAAGTGTTCTTTTGACAAATCCAATATCAATTTCGAACAACTATTATCTTAATTTTAGAAAATTTTACATGTTTCTAAAAAATGTAATGTACAGATAATGGCACGGTGGCTAAGAATCCATATTATTTTAAGTTTTTCATAAGTAATGTAAGAGTTTCCAGGAAATCTTTTCACACCCGCTTGAGCATCCTTAAAATTTTATATTAAACCGCTACAATTAACTCCGTTAAATCGTTTAAACCCTTTTTTTGATCACACTTTCTGCTTACTACACCATTTCAAATTGTAGTTCAGAAATTTCCATTTACAATTCTAATTATATTTTAAAAATTTATAATTATATTGCAGAAATTTCTAAGTTTATATTTGAAAAGTTCAAAGTTTATATTTGCAGTTCAAATAGAAATTATGGAAATACGATTTGCAAATGTTGAAATACAAATTGAAATTTCAAAAATACAAATAGAATATATAATTCGAAATTTCTATAGTTTAATTAGAAATTTCTAAAATATAATTACAAATTTCTAAAATATAAAGGGAAATTTCTAAAACATATATACAAAGTTCTGAAACATTAAATTGTGTAGTAAGCATTGAATTCGCTTTCTCTAGTCCAGTCTAGTCGAAGATATATATGACCATTTTCGAAAAATAATATAAGCGGTTCTCGTTATCTGTCATTTGCATTACAAATAAGTTTTAAAGTCGAAAATCGCAAAAAATATATATATCGCGAATAATTCTGCGAAATTCTTGTTCCTTAGACTTCACATAGTGTAGAAAGTTAAATGAAACATTTTTATCACGTCACATTTTTAACCCATTTTTTCAAATTTTTTATAAACATGCAGTTTCTGTCATTGCGATTTTAATAATTATAAATTTTTGAGATCTAAAACTACGTGTTAGTCATCAAATACAAATCAAATACAAATTTCCCCTCTACAGAGTGACTATTATGAAGAAATTATATATAAAAATTATATAACCTATAAACTTCTCTGGAAAGGATATTTTCTTTGGTCGTCAATTGGTTAAAAATGTGACGCGATGGAGAAAAACTGAAATATTTTTATTCGTAATAATCGGGCGTATGAACGTAATAACAAATATCTTTTTAAGTACTATAGTTCTCACAGAAACATATTTATTTTTACAGAGATTTACGTTTTTAAAAATTGTTTAACAAAATATATATGTCAGAATACATACTTATTCATAGCAGTCTATGCGTGTGAATTATTTTATTAACCACTGTTTCGAAAAGTTCCTATTAGACCAGTTTTTAGATTTTTGATATATAATTTATTTAAATTTATTTAGTAAACTTAATAAACAACTTTAAATAAACAAGTTATAAGGTTTCTATCAAAGAATACAAAGAATGGAAGGCTTGTCAAAAAAAACTAACTTTGTTAAAAAAAAAACTGATTTTAAGATTGTGTTAGTCAAATTTTATTTATATGTGTTAGTGCTAAAACCACTTTCAACATACATCATAAGCATTGTATTCAAAAATTATTAAATATAATTCATCATAATTATATTCGCAGATTTTCATAAATTTTTATCCTTTGATGCGTATTACATTCACAAATATAAATATAATAACATTTTTCTTTTTTTGATGATTATAAAAATGATTTAAAATTATTTTAAATTTAATTAGTTTATAGTTTTTTGTTAAACTTTTTCATGCAGTTACTTATAGAATTTTTTCATGTTCGGCTTAAGTTCATTGAATAATTGTAGAAGAATACAGCGTAAAAGTGTTATTGGACACTCGGCAGAATGGAATGCATTTTCTGGTCCGCCACGATCTTCATCAGCACTCTTCAGCGTCCCACCGTGGCGTTTTCTGTAAACATCATCTATTTAACTTACAACTTTTAGGAACTTTTTATTTTAAATTATGTTTAATTTTTAACACCAAAGGCAGCAACTTTGTTCGTTCAATTTAAATTTCAACATCGAAAAAAAGGGATGTCAAATACATATGTATATATATATGTAGGAAGGTTTTGTTTATTTTGTATTGTTTTTCTCTCTCACAAATTGTTTGAATTCACACAGAACTTGTATGTGAGGCGAAAGAAATGTTGTTGTAGGAAATTGAGCCAGTTTCATTTCTTTGTATTCTTTGGTTTCCATGTTAATTGCAACATGCACTCATAAACACCTATACTTGTAAATGCCATTAACAATTCATATCTAAATTGCTACGTCATTAATAGTATGTCTGAATAAAAATTTGCATTAATTTGTAATAAAACAAGGTTTTTTAGCACTAAATACGCAAAGTTATGGGAACTAGGTAAACTAAAAAAATTCACCCTTTTGAAGTAGTTTGGACTTATTTAAAAGTAAACTTTTTGTGTCTTCTCTCAATAAATGCAAATTAGTTGTTTTTATTTTTGCCAATCAACTAATTAAAAATGCCGGTTTTTGTTCTTTTAAACGAAAAAATATTCTTTTTTATACAACAATTTATTGAGTAGTTATTTTAAATCTGATTTATTGTTTAAAAAAAGAAATTAATTAAACTTAGCACACAATTTATTGTTACTTTTAAATCAAATTATAAGTATGATACAAGTATGTATATATTGGACTGCACCAAAATTTAGCGACTTTTGAAATTTCACCGTAACTGCCCCTTGAATCGTTTATTGGGATATTAAAAGATATTGTGAAATCGAAAATCGGCTAAAAAGTTCCCCAGACCATTAATGTGTTTTAGATCACTTGTGTAAGTTGTGTACAAACAAATTTTAAATGCCATATAAATAAAATAAAATTTTTAATTAAATTTCAACCATAATTACTGAAAATTATGTTTTTGATTCCACAGTATAATCCAAATCCCTTTCCATCCTGGGTTAAAATTTTTGATTTTTTTAAGGCTACTTCTTTAAATTTAAAATTTTGTTAAGCAAAATTCGAAAAAGTTCGAAAAAACACTATGCAGTTTATAGACAGGAAATAAACTAAAAAAGGATTTAGGTCAATACCTTGTATGACTAATGCGTATCTGCGATTTAAATTTTGCGGATTTCAGCAATAAGGCATTTATTGCAGTTGTTTAGTTATAAAGTCTTTTTTTAAGCTCATAAACAAAATTAAACATAATTATTACACAGTTAGATAAACCATATCTCATAAAATATATTCTGAAGCTTTTAAGAAAATTGGACAAGGATCACCTCTAAAATATGAAGGTCAAAGTAAAAATTTGAAATATTTTAAATTTTTAATGAAAACATTACTAAAAATTATTATTTTTTATCAAGATTTCGATGTAATGATTTCTATGAGGAATTTTGATGGTGTAACATGACTTTACTTATGAAAATGAGGTAATTATCATTTTCTTTGTACATAATATTAATTAATAAAATTTACTTTACAATTATATAAGAATTGGAGCATTTAAAAAATGCTAACCCCAAGCTCTGTTGAGGGTTAAATTTGGATTCTTACTGCTAATATCAACGAAGGGGTTTCAGTTATATTTCCATGAAATTTTATAGAAATCCAGATAAAAATAACTAAGTTTTCGTTATGTTTTCCTTAAATTTTCCAAATTTTGACCTTTGGCCTTCTAGTTTTAAAGATTGTCCTTGTCCAATTTTCCTAACAAACTTCAGAAAATATTTTTTTTTTGAGACATGTTTTACTTTACTCTATAATAATTATGTTTAGTCTGAATGCCGAACTCCGCCAAATTCAAATCGCAGGTGCGGCTTAATCATACAAGGTAGTAGAATTAGGTCAATATTCTACTTTAATTTTTTTTTTCTGAAATGCTGTCTATAAGCCTGTATAGTTTTCATCGAACTTTTCTAAAATTTGCTTAACAAATTTTTAAGTTTGAAATTGGAGTTTTGAAACAGTCTTAGAAATGTCAACATTTTTTTTAATCGAGCATGGAAAGGGATTTGAATTATCGTGCGGAAACAAAAATGAATTTTTTAATTATGATTCAAATTTAATTAAAAATAGCATTTTATTTAAAAATTTCTCAAAAAAATTTAAATTTGTTGGCACACCTTACACAAGTGGTCTAAAACACATTAATGGTCTGAGGATTTCTTAATAACTTTAATATTTTTTAACCCATTTTTTTCTTTGTATAACTTGGTTGATAGATAATTATGTGTAGATTACAATTTCTTAATATTTTGTTACAAAGTAAAGTATTTAATGGGTAAATTTTTCTAAAAACTGTAAATTTTTCCCCAAACAAATTTCAAGTCCAATGCGGCTGGGGTAAAAGATATCCGATTTCATTAATGTTTCAGACAATATATTTATACATCCAGTTAACCATTCTAAGGGTAGTATAAAAGTATTTAAATTTTGGTTCAGTCTAATGTATATGGTATTTGGAATTTCGTATGAATCTTCTTTGTTGTGTCATATTTTTCACAAATATTGTTTTGTAGTTATTTAGAAAAAAACTTGTTTTAAATTTATTGTTTGGATAAATTTGCATCCTAGTAGACAAATATTAGATAATATATATTAACCAAATATTCGACGCTTCTCAGAGTTTAAGTTTTTCAAAATATGAGGTTGATTATTTGAACAAAAATAAAAGTTAATAACTTTTAAGAAAAAGTAAAGTTTTTACAATTTTTAGCAAACTATTTAACTTTCTTTATAAAGAAAATGGTATAATCTTAAACTTATACTATGTTCACATATAGAGGTTTTTTTGAAAAACGAGTCGTTTTCTCAAAAAACACAAACAAATTGATTTTTTTCATATATTGCAAAGACGAAAAACATCTCGATTCGAGTTGTTTAATTATTTATTTCCATACCGAGAAGAAATTTTTAGTATTTTTGTTACATAGAAATTTGTTGGAAAAAGAATTTATAAAAATTGTCAAACAGTTTAAAAACCAAAAAAAATTAAAATTATGAATGAAATTTATATTTGTTCACAAATTTTATATGTTTAAAAATTGTATTTTTTTTTAAATTAAAAAGTGTTTGTGTGTAAAATTTTTATTTAAATAAAAAAATTTGTGGAAATATTTTGGCAAACGAAAAACAGGCCAAAAGGAAAAACACAATAAAATGATATGTGAACAGTGATGTTTAAACTCATTGTGTTTTACTAAAAAAGTCAAAAACTAATGTGTGTGAACATAATATTAACTATTAAAAAAAAAAAAACAATAAAATAAAAATAATAATAATAATAATAATAATAATAATAATAAATAAAACAAACTTTGTTATTTTATAACCAAATAAAATGTTTTAATTTTATATTTTGTAAAAAGGTTATAATTTTATAAATTTTTTTCTACAAACAACTATTATTTTATATCTTTAAACAAAAAAATTATAATTTTAACAAAAGATTATAATTTTATAACTTTTAACAAGAAACTAAATTAATAAGTTTTTTTTATAAAATAATAACTTTTTAAAAATCATAAACATTTTATAACTTTCAATGCAAAGTTATAATTTTATTACTTTGAAATTTTTACAGTAAAATGTTTTATAACTTTCAACAAAAAGTTATAATTTTATAACTTTCAACAAAAAGTTATAATTTTATAACTTTCAACAAAAAAGTTATAATTTTATAACTTTCAACAAAACTTATAATTTTATTACTCTTAAGAAAAAATTATAATTTTATAATTTTTAACAAAAATTATAATTTCATAACTTTTAACGAAAAATTACATTTTTATAGCTTTTGACAAAATATTATATTTTTATGGCACAAAAATTTAATTTTATATCATTGAAAAAATTTGTTATACTTGTATAACTTTTAACAAAAATTTATAATTTCATATTTCTTCAGAAAGAGCTATAATAATTTCAAATTACTTGCATTTAATAAATTAATATTCAATATTTTAATTTAATCGAAATACATATGTTTTTGCAAAATATATTTTATCTCATTATTAAAAACAGAAAGCAAAATTAACTTTTATTTTCAATCAGACTTACATTTGCCATCGTTTGGTATTTCCCCACAACTGATATTGAATGAAATTGATAATGAAATTAACAGAAATGAAAATTTCAAAAACATTTTCCTTGTTTTTTTTTATACTTAGTATACGACTTCAAGTATTAATTTTTTTATAGTTTAACACAACAATTAAATTTTAAAATTAATTACTGATACAAAAGTTGTTTTAAATTAATTTGATGTTAATTACTTTATTTTTTATTATCATATAATCACTTTTGGTAAAAAAAAAAAATATTGACTAGTTTACGCCTTCAAAAAACAACACAAATTTAAAACATTTTTTTTTGTAATATATCATTTCATATTCTTTTAAAACGCGCTCATTTAAATTATTATTTTTTAGATTTAAAAAAATTAAATAAGACTTGCGTCGCGAATGAAAGCTCAGCTTAGACTAAAATCTTAAATTCAATGCTCAATGTTCACATTCGTTTTATTTTTTGTGTATTTTTGTTTTTTTTTTTTTCGTTTTTTATTTTTTTTGTATTAATTAAACAGAAACTGAAACAACCTAAAAAGTATTGAGATTGTCATAAGCATCTGTACTCAAAGGGAATACAACTATTTAAGTGTATTGAATGGATTGGTCATAACTGATGAGATTGTTGCGCGGTATGTGAATAGCCAGATTGTATGTGAACTATATTAATATTTAGAAAAAATACTACAATATATCTGAAAAAGTATCAAATTTTATTTCAACTTGTTTTTTAGTTAACCTTCTCTCTGGATCATCGGTTAACTAAAATTTAATTATCGATATAAGTTTAAAGGTTGATTGTATTAAAAAAGTGTGTATGAAATAGCATTATAGGATGAAAAATGTTGGTGGTCATGTTGTATTGGAATTGTTCCCACCTCCCTCTATCGAGTTTAAGACCTCACATTATATTTTGAATTTCAAAAGTAGGTACTATAGGAAAATAACATAGAGGTGATCTATCATTTAATTTATACGATATCTAAATTTATCTGATACTCAATGTACTCAATGTATTCAAACTTACTGTCTCATTATTTGACTAAAATTTAGATTTTCTTAGTAGCTATATTTTTACCAATTAATAGGTCATTACATTCCTCATTCGAAAAATATTTGCAAAAGCTTAAAGGCAATTTTGCTAATAGTAAGTAGCCTCTATAATATACATCTTAAAATGTATTTAAACAAATTCTAAGCCAAAACAATGAGGATCAAAATCGATTTTATTCTCACGATTTCATTAAGAAATTTTTAGAATACCAGTCACTCATCAACATGTCGTTCATGTTCGTTAGACGTTTAGAAGCTTTGCGATGGAAAAGGGGACATAAATGGCTCACAGAAGGGAATTGCAGAGAGATGCAAAAACATTTACTTTTATGCGTATGAAGTGAGATAAAGTTGAGATTTTTTTTTTTTTTATTATACCCTTCAACCTATAAAATATGCTATACTCAAAAAATAAATTGAGCAAATACCGATTTTCTTGAACCAAGTGCAAAATATTCTTAACTTTTGCTCTATTTAAGCTTACTATGGATTGAATTAATCCTAAATTTTACTTGTTTTTAGAAATCTTGGCTTGATTTAAACCTACGGACTTAGGTTTACCATAAGTATTAATGGGATTGATTTCAGAATAATTGAATAACAATTAATCCCAAAATACACACAATTTAAGAAATATAGTTCTTAAATCAATTCCTATTGCGTTTGTTTCAAAAACTTAAAACTTATCTTACACTCGAATATATACTTGATTTGAGCGCTTGTTTCTAGAATTTTCATACTTTATATAAAATTCTAAATGGATTTTTTTTTTTTCAAATGTATTGTTTATTATGTTTTCATTAAATAATGTAAATACTTGAAATCTCATCAATGTGGCAGCCTTAGCAGTTTTTTATACTTGGAGAATAACCTTCCACCTGGGTTTCCCTTGTTGCCACTCAAAATGAAATAGTAATCCTGAAAAAAAGTGATAAATAAAATATTATAAATATAGGTTTTCGTGCATTTAATATAAAAAAATTTGTACTAAATTTAGTTTTTATATTTACCTTATTCAAAACATGTTTTCCTTTAAAATCATCAAGTTTTCAACTTTGGAGTCGATCGAAATGGTGCGAAACTATATTATGAAATTAAGAAATTTAAACAAATTTATACATAGAACTTAACTTTCATTCCCAAAAGCAACAGTTTCCTGTATGCATAATATTGTAGCCTTATTCGCCACTCCCAGCGTTACTTATTAGTACTTATATAAGTATTTTTAGTAAATGCGAAAGGGATTTGGTTTTTGCGTAGCTCAGTTATCTGAATCGTCTAACTAAAAAATCAGTATTAAAACTCTAAGAGGGTTCAACTCCCAAGTGAGGCAAATAATTTTTTTTAATAAATAATGTTGATTTATATCCCTATATGAAAACAATTTTTTGATTATGGCGTAGATAGTAAGACGGTAGACTAACAAGAATAAGCAGTATTGTGATACTTGGATTCAAATCGAGTGCACTAGTTCTAAAGATGTTGCTAAAGTTGTTCTGATTATACCAGTTCTAGAACCAATGATTTTAGAACAAGCTCCAAAATTCTTCCCGTATAAGAAAAAAAAAATCAATCAATTGAAAATTTTTTTCATACTGATATTTATTTTAAAAAATATTTATTTTTTCATCATGATGGATATTTATTTAAAAATCCCGCATATATCTTTTGAACAAATGAAAAAATATATTAAACAGTAAAGATATTTATAGTAATAGCAAAATACAATTAAAACATTTTCGAGTGCTTGATATAAAGTTTTTCTTAGCAGTCTATGAAGTTCTAAACCAAAATTTTCTATAAAGTATTTTTATAAATAAATTTCTTATAAATAAATCTTAATTGTATTTGTAATAATTTGGGCCATGTAAATTATGTCAAGTTCATACAAATTTTCAAAGTTTTCACTTAAACATTTTAATATTTAATATTTTATTTTATGATTTAATACAATATTGCTTCAACGTTATAAACAAATTAATAATAAAAAAATCTATTAATCCGGTAGCATCTTAAATTTTTAACATGTAGCTCGAACGAGTGAAATATCTGTACTCTCTTTCTCTCTCCTTGTGTTTATTCTCAATAAAAATCTTATCGTTTAGAAATTATTATCAATTAAAAATAATTAATACGAATGAAATTTAATAAAAAATACAATTATCTATCTACTTGCTAAAACAACAGCTGCAAAAGCAAACACAAAAGCGTCTGAAAACAAATTTTTAGCAACTGAAAAGAAAGAAGTGTTAATACTAAGTACAGAACAATATCATGCACTTAATTTTTGAAATTAAAAATTTTTGTACCAAATAAATAATAACCAAAATTTGAAATTACATTTTTTATATTTTGGTGATTTTTTTTATCCAACCTGTGTTAATTTATTTTTATAAATAAATCAGAATTTTAAGAATTTTGTTATGGGAATTCCCTGTTTATTAACGTATATTTAGAAGTGAAGAGAAAAAAAAAATAAGTTAACATATGTGTGTTTATTTGTTTTACGTTAAAGTGATTTCTTGAGAAGCATCTGTTGGAATTTACAAACAGGTATTAAAATGATTGACAACTTTGAAATTGTAGTACGTCAGCATACAGTCTATGTATAATACATATACATATGTATGTATGTATTCAGTTAGCATTGCGCTTGGGAACATTGAGTTTGTGATTTATTTTAGATATTTGAAAGAGTTGAATCAATTTACCATATTTTATATGCGCTGCTATGGGAGAAAAAATAAACATTTTCATATATGGTCGATTATGTATCGATGTTCCCAACAAAAATTAAAGTTTGCTTCATTTTATGATTCTCAAAATGTTGGTCCTGTCGTTACCCTTTCGTAAGTGAAATCGAAGTTTTTTTTTCTGAATTTTTCAGTTTATTAAAATTTTTTCAAGGGAACAATATAAAATGTTGGCATCGTGTGTACATTAAGAGTGCTTTTTTTACAGTTACGTAAGTTTAAAAAATAATAAAACAAAGAAATATATTTTTAATATCAATGAAATGGGCTTTGTTGGATAGAAAATTTTATGACATTAATTTTTAAATGGAACACCAATTTTCACAAACTCGTACAAATTTCGTCAATAACTCTTTGAATGTTGATTTCCAAGAGATTCAATTGTCTCTGGTTTATCGGCGTAGACAAGTGACTTTACATAACCCCAAAGAAAATAATATAATGGAGTCAAATCATGCGATCTTTTTGGCCAATTAATTGGACCATCACGTGAAATTACTTTTTCATCCAAACTTTCTTTGAGTAAATCAATTGTAGCACGCACTGTGTAGCGTCCTGTTGGAACCACATGTCACCAAAATTAATGTCAGCTTATTGATGTACGAGAAAATTTCTAATCATGTCCCTATACCGTTCACCATTGACAGTTATATTCTGAACATCATCGTTTTTGAAGACATATGGACCATTGACTCCGCCATCCCATAAAACGCACCAAACAGTAATTTTCTATGGATGTAATGGTGTTTGGACAAAAGCTTATGGATTATCCTCACTCCAAATGTAATAATTCTGTTTATTTATGTACCAATTCAACCAAAAATGGGCTTCATCGGAAAACAAAATTTTGAATGGAAATTCAATATCAATATCGATTTGTGCTTCAGTTCATAATTTCAACAATTTGCAAGCGTTGCTCTGGTGTTAGTTTAACCATAATGAAATATCAAGCCAAACTAAACAAAAAGCAACTATCAGCTGTTAAGTCGCTTATCAAATAAAGCAGTGTTGCCAACCTCTAAAAATACCATTTATATGGGCCATTCTTTTTTATGTTTATATTTAAGAAACCGACCTGAAACCATAAATATTTTTATTAATTTAGATTTTTTAAATTAACTGTTGATGTAATTATGTTAACAACACTTCGTGGAAGAAGACCACAAAAAAGTATTTGAAAATAACAATTTTTTTCTTTCTTTTGATTTTTGTAATCGCGGCTTTTAACATATATGTCCAATTCCCCTAATGTAAGCTACAAACACTTATAGAAGTAGGCCAACTTGTGTTCATTTAGTGTGTTGTTGACCAGTGTTAATTATATTGTGAATAAGTTTTGAAATCAAAATTTTCAAGATTTAAAATTTTTCCAGTTTTTTGATTAGAATGTTGGCGGTTGATGATTTATTGCTCCTGTATCTCGAATCGTTTGAGATATACCTTATTATTGTGCCTAAACAGAAATGCTATAGGAGGTGCGAAAAACATGAATGGCTCCAAGAGGTGTATTTTTCGCGAGGCACACTCACAGCGTAATTTCAATGAAGCTAAAGTATTTTGTGATCAAAAAAGGTTACCAAATTACATTTTAAAATCCTTATAGCTTAAAATTTTGTGTACTTATATTTGCATTTTTTTACATTAGTTATATGTTAATTTATCTTTATAATAAGTCCATCTATTCTGTTTTAGTTAATAGAAAAATAGTTAAAAAAAATACATTAAAAGTGTTCATAACCTGAGATCGTGGTGCCTTTAATATTTCATAAATCATCGAGGCACAATCAAGTCGCTAATTGAAATCGGTGAAAATGGATACCAATCTGCAGCTGTTATTATAGCTTATATCGGAATCAAGTTATACTCAAATATAATTACGCGTTTGAATTTAATGCTACTTTTAACATTTTTTGGTATGTATTTTTGTCATTGAAAAATTTATTTTATTGTTATATAATTAATATTTGCAACTTTTCATTTATTAATATCATTTAAAAATTTTTTGCGGTTAGATGTGAAAAATATATCAATGAATTAAATGCAATCAAAAAAAAATGAAAAATCTATGCACACTCTGTTTTTTTATTCGATTTTCTTAAGGTATATTAAATCAGAATTATGGTCCCGATTATGTTCACTTTTATAAAACGTATCAATCCTCCTTTTATATATTATTTTATATACCCTTTTGTATGTTACATATGTATGTGCATTTATTTTTGGTATCGGTCCTTAAAATGGAATTTTTTAAATTTTTGATTTTTAACTACTATAAAATAAAGAAGTATTTCTTGTATATTAATATTATTTTAAAACATTTTTAGATTGTCAAATATTAAAAATATATAACAAACATTTTATAAAATTAAAAAAAGAGAAAATCTATGCATACTTTTGTTGTTGAATGAAATATTAAAAAATCACTATTATCGCGATCACTTTTAATTTATGTTTTAGATATTTTGATGTTGATTTTATACGTATAGCAATTTTTTTTTAATGCGGTTGAAAATAAAATTTTGGCAATTTTTAGCTTTTTATCTTAAACTTTCATAACACTAACGCCGTTCGCTAACAAATTTGTGTTTCATTAAGGCCAACTAATATTGGTACTAAATAACGTTGACGTGCCAATAAAAAAAATTCAAATTTGTTTGAACCCCAAATGCAAAGAAGTTTGAAGAAATGTCTATATAACCATTTTAAAATAGTGCATCTCGAAATAATTAAAATTCTTCCGGCAAAAATTATTTTTTCATTCTGATTAAATTTAGCCGAATTAAAAATCTTTTCAACAAAAACCGGTTTACAAAATTGGTTTTACATTAAGCACAATATTAAAATTTAATTATTCACACATCGATTTTTATGTTTTAACTTACTGCCATTTTAAACCTAAATTTATTTAGAAAAATTAAAATTCTTTTTTAAGAGAAATTTGTACTTTTTTTAAAACCAAAAGTTTTCTTTAAAATCGATTTTTTTTTTTTTTTTTTTTTTTGAAAACTATATATTTTTTTAACCTTTTAAAAGCTAGGTATTTTTGAAAAAATAACAGGTACTTATTTTGAAAAATAGCGTTTGTTTATTATTTTTTTTTTTTAATATTTTTTATTTATTTTTTTAATTCTTAAAAATTAGGAATTTTTGAAAAAATAATATGTAATTATTTTGAAAATGACTTTTTTAGAAATCTGGTACTTTTTTCTTCTATTTGTAATGTATTTAAGAATTGAAATACGTTAAGCCAGATAGTAATGAAAAAGAATTTCTAACATCTGTTTTAATAAATTCATTTAAGGTGTGAAAAATATTATCATTTCTTATGAGGATCATACGTAGAAACTAGCTAGTGTTCAAAAAAAAAAAATACTATATATTGGCGAATGTATGACTTATTTTATTTTCGACGATTCTGTCTTCCCTGTTTTGTGAATTTACCCTTAGGATAGGGTATAATTGATAAAAAACGGCGAATTTTTTATCAATCACTATTTTCATTTAAATAAGGTGATTTTCATTCAATCACTACTAATTGTTCTATTGATACATAACCATACATACATATATACATGCATACATATATCCATACATGCATACATACATGGAAATTTCCACACCATAACCATAGAATTTTCCACCACAATTACCGAAATATTAGTTTTAATATTTATTAAACAAATAAATATTCGTATTTAATAATAAATTGGTAAATACACTTTTCAACAAATATTGAATCATTAAACATTGTGTCAAAGCTTCTAACGCCAAATGAAAGTATACCATCAGATAAAACCCACAAAAGTTTTTGTAAAGTTGTTTTAAATTTCATTTGTATGGCAAAATTACATTTAAATATGTCCACTAAGAAACGAAGTAACCATTTTTAGAACAAGTTTGCGTGGTATCCAATCAATATTTCCTTAAAGTATATTTGTACATATGTATGTACCGAATTTCCTTTTAATCGTTTAATAGTTTAATAGTTTAATAGTTAATAAAAAATGGACATAAAAAAGGTGTGACATCCAGAAAAAATAGACTATATCGAATGAACAATAAAATTGCATTCTCTGAAACAACAATATTTATTAATTTCCAATTATATTAAGATTGAACTTCAAGAAGCTATAAAATCAAAATTCGAACTAGCTTTGAAAAATTCCTGAGGGTTTTTTTAAATTACAAGAATACATTCAATCCTTTGTGGGCATTTATTTTCTTGTTGCGATGTTATTAACATCTTGTTTTTGCGTCATTAGTCATAGTTATTTTAAGTTGCAAAATTATCTACAATAAAAATTAAAAAAAAAACAGTTCTGTCATTAGAATTTGTATATAAATATTCTAAAGTAAAAGTAACCTTAAATATATAAACCTTAAGATTCCGCTCAGGGAAACCCTAAAATGGTACACAGAAATTAATTATGAAAATTATTCATTCAATCAATTCTTTTTTTTTTTTTTTTTTTTTTGTTTTTTTTTTTTGCACCTCTCACCAAAATAATTGCATCAATTACGAATAATTGTAAAAAAATAAAAAATGATTTTTTTCCCCATTAAACACTTTTAGAATTTTAATAACAAAAATAATCTGTAAAAATACAAACTTTAAATAACATGTTAATTGAATGAATCAAAATGAGTATTGTAAAAGAATCAATATTTTAATATTATCAATCAAGTATATGATTGAATAAAGCAAAATTTTAATCGAAAAAAAAATATATATGTATATGTATATGTATCTATTTATATTTTTTACTATTTCTTTTGTTTCTTGTTTCTTTAAACATATTTTCTTTTCAATTTTTTTAACTTAATTCTTAATCAGCGATGTCTTCCTGGTATTTTAACATGAGCTCGTTTGAAGAGCTCACAGATACCGGTTGTATTGTGGTGAAAATTTTTAATGGTGACTTTTTACTTATCGCGGAGCCATTAACCAAAATCTGAGCTGTTCTTTTTAAGAATTTTTCGTCAACAGTGTTTTTATACCCACCATCAGAAACATGTCGAAAAAGTCATTTAACACTCCACAAAGTATATGACCTGTTTTAAAAAATTTTTAACCTGGCTAAAACTAACTTTAATCCTTAATAAATTCTGCGCTAATACTATTTTAAACCAACGGTTTACAGATCTGAACACACAAGTCTTGAAACTAATATAAGCAACATTTTAGCATCAAATGTTTCATTTTATAAACATGTTTGTTGTTCAAAGTTCAAAAATTTAGAAAAAGGGCTAAAAATATCCCTTTAAAATGTTTGACCTCATTCGATCTTATATAAGCTAATCGGACTTTGTGTATAAATTCTGCATCATCTTTGTTAGATACTGTTAAATACAGGATCGTCGAGTTTTCATGACAAAATTTTTTAATTTTGGTTTTTCAACGGAATACAAATATTGAAGTAAGGACGGATGCTTGCTGTAATTGTGCACCTTTTGCGCTATATCTCGTTGATGGGTCTGAAATAGCAAACGTGGTAGTTAGTCTCAAAGTTTGGAAAACCAGAGCAAAAATTTTTCAAAAATTCAGTTTTCCGTGAGGCACATTAACAGCTTCTTATAGAATAGCATGGATTACTGCTTGAACTCAGTTTTCTGTTATTTTAAAATTGAAGGAGCACTAAAAATAAATTTAATGTCTTAATTTTATGGACTTTTTGCAAATTATTAAAAAGTTGCACTTTTTGTTTTTGTATTTTTATATAGCAAATTGCAGTTTGTACTAATCTTAGATATATGGATATTAAAACGGTGATAAATATATTATTTGATCGGGACCATACACTTAAGTCAAATATCGTTGGTAATTGAAAACGGAACACTTTGTGTGTAAAGCTCGAAATTAACTATAATTGGCATAAATAGGTGGGTGGTATTGGTAATGTTTAAAAGAAATGTGGAGGCGTATCAAAAAATTTCGAAAGATACTCGTATAAGTTTTATGGGTCAAAAAATTCTTTCTTGTGTTAAAAAAGAATTGCAATAGTAAACAGCATTTCTTGGTAATAAACTTTAATAATACAGTGCAAGGTCGACTTTCGCGAGTAATTAAAAACCAGACCTGTCGCGAAAATTAAATTTTCGCGAGAACAGAACCCAAAATTTTATTTAAAATTTTATGTAGTTTTTAGAATCATAATTGTTTTTATTGCTATATTTACATTTTTAACCTTTTTAAATTTTTTTTAAAATAACAGCGGAAACACGTAGTTCATATAGTGCTGTTGTCGGGTTATCATTTTCCAAAGCATATGCATATGTTTATCGTGGTTGTACAACAGTCCACTTTAATTTTGTTTTCTTCAAGACCACTATCGTATAAGTCCTCCGTCTCCGTATCTGATAATTCCATATGTTCCTCATTATTTTCCACATGAAATTCTTCTTGTTTATGTCAGCATTCGTGAAAATATGTTCCGTACTAATTTGAACTAAAAGTGTACGAATAGCTGAAAGATATTTTGTAAAATATTTAAGGGCATGTAATCCTCTTCACTCCATTCACTACTACTACGTTTGCCAGGGCCACTTTCTGTTATACATACGATCTTTCTTAATGACTGTTCTTGCTTTATAATGCGGTAAACCGAATACTTATGCAACTTGAATTCACGCAAATTGAATTTATGGAATCTCTACTTTAAAATTTTTTTAAAATATATAATTTTTTAGAAATCGTTGTCTTTAAAATATGTTGAACTTTTCCCATATTAGGAGATGTATTTACACAACAAATGACACGAATGAACTGACAATATTGAATATCAAAATCATCGAAAAATGTTAATATAAAAAAAGACGAGGATTTCCTTTTTTTGGTTATAAACTTTGTAATCAAATTTAAGAAAACAGATAAAAGTCGCGAAAATAGAACCCGTTTTTCGTAAACTGTCGCGATTATAGAACCTGCAATTTTAAAAATTAAGCCATCGCGATAACCGTGCCGTCGCGATAATGGGTAGACGCAAATACTGAGCTTGCACTGTACATATTTTTGTATAATATAGGGAGAAATAATTTAGATTCGATTCGGATTTTTCGAAAAATTTTTAAAAATTGCGATTTTTATTATAAAGAACATTTTTTTTAATTTTACTAGGAATCCCCAAAATATGTTAAAAATTGAAAATATCATAAACTTTATTTGAAAAACTCACATACATAAACTTTTAGTTTCTAAGTCGATCTATCTAAGTTCGTCCATCTGTCTGTTGAAAGCAGGACACAGCTTGGGGGGGTGAACTACCTAGGGGGATGAAATTTGGCTCAAACATTTATTCTATATAAATTTTGTTTGGTTTTGAAAATAAACAAAATCGGTTAATAAACGAAAAAGTTAAGGGCCAAATACCATCTCCCATATAAGGTGAAACATCAAGGAAATTTTGTACTAATAGTTCAAGGACCAATGTAAACTCAGAAACAAAGCGGGAGTGGCCCGCCTACTTTACCGCCAACCTCATATATGAGGTGAAATTTAAAAAATCGGTTAATAAACATAAAATTTATGGGCCAAATACTAGAAACACAAGATATCCGTTATAACTTCAGTTCATACTTTTCGGCTGATATCTCTTAAATAAAAGCATGTACGACAACGAAATTTTGTTCAGAAAGTTCTACGATCGATATAAATTGGGAAACCATAAATGGGCGTAATGCGCCCACTTTACCGCCCATCTCCCATATAAGGTGAAACAACAAGGAAATTTTGTACAAATAGTTCAAGAATCAATGTAAACTCGGGTGGGCACTCTTTACCGCCTACCTTGCATATTAGATGAAATTTTAAAAAGTTGCAGATGGTGGGTATATAGATTCGGCCAAGCCAAATATAACATTCTCACTTATTTATTTTGATTTTAACTTTTGATTTGAAATTATTAGAAAAACGTTAAAATTTGCTTTTTTTAATAAATGATTGAATCAAATAATCATTTCATTAAATTTTTGTATAAAAACAAATAACAATGTTAATTGAAAAATTTAAGGAAATAATTATTTATGTGTATTTGCTAAAAACTGACTTAAAGATAGTTATGTGTGTATATTTTGAGTATAATTACTTGTATTCACATTCATATATTTCAAACGATATGATTTTTGCAATACATTTGGTTTACTTTAAAATTTGTATATACTATATTTCAGGCCTGGGGGTAATGATTACATTCAGTAATCTATTACATATACAATTACAATTACTTGTAAATAAAAATCGTATATTGAATTTTCTTAAAAACATTTAGATAACATTTAATTTTATAGGATTTAAAATGTAATTAAATACTATTATTTGGAATTACAAGTAATTGAAATTGAAAATTTTAAATTTTTAGTGAAATAACTATATTAATATTTCTGCTTAATTATCAAATCTAAATGCCTGATTTTGTTCTATTGTGTTCACAAAATAAGATCCCACGTGCGTCTGAGACTCAATTGTATTCCCTTCTATTGTTTGAAATTAAATTAAACATTTCACTTTTGTTTTCGTGTTAAATCTGACTGACAACTTGTAAAATAAAGTTGATAAGATCATCATTGACTAGATGTAAAAAAATACTGGCAAATAAAACGTGGTAGACTTTTTTTTATGAATTTTTATTTTAATTTACTAAGATTAGATAATTTAGGCTTAATATTTATTTCATATTTGTCATTTTTAATACACAAATATAAGTGTTTGAAGTTATCTTTATATACACTGAGCAAAATTTAAATTTTGAGGCGATTAAATAGCCTGTATCGCATTTATGTGTCATTCATGTATTAAATTTACGACTTAATATTTATAATCCATTTTTAACTATTTACAAAAATCAAGGCTCTTGCAGAACTTACGGATCCATTCGTAAAGAAATATTTTTCAAATTGATTGTACTTCTACAAAATTGTTGTAACTTCTACAAAAGTATTTAAAATTGTTTACACGTGGATTTCTTTCCGTGTAAAATGTTTCAAAAAATTATTATTATAACTATTATTTGTACCTTTCCGTGATAACAAAATATATAATTAAACATACATAAAAATTAACACGTCTTCTTAAATAATATTTTAATTCCACAAGGATTAATTTTAATGAATTCATGTTTATTACTTAGAAACAGAAGGGTGAATTTGCGAAAAATGGTGATTAATTGAAAGTTAATATTTAGAAAAAATAATTGATCTTAAGTAAAAACAGACAAAATGATTCATCATTATCTGTTTAAAAAAAAGAAATCTTTAATTATTTTCACTCTCCGTGTAGTGCGCCATTAAAGTCAAACACTTTTTACAATTTTTAAGCTGAAAATTTAGGATTTTTAAATTAATGTTTTTGCTTTTTAATTCATAAAAAGTACTTTTTACAATATGCTTAGTTGTTAAGTATAGACATTTAAGTACATACTTCCCTACAAACAAAATAATACGAAAGTGATTCGAATTCGTGTTGCTTAGAAGAAAAATTTTATTGCCGCAATAATCGTATTCACATTGCGGAAGTATCCCCCATCGGGAGAGATTGTGCGTCACGGGCGATACATTTACACATTAAGAAAACAACACACCAGGATGAAAAATAGGCAATATTGCTAAGTAATCATCTAGATGAAAAAATAAAAAGAAGATACCGCCAGATAATCTTCGGGAAGATGTAATAAATATATAGAAAAAAAATCTTGAAACAATATAATAAAGAAATCTTTCACATCTTGTAAACATAAATCTTAACATCATAAAGCACAAAAACTGAAACGATCACATAAAATATTCATTTTTTGCTAAAAGACAAACAAATTTTTTCAATATTTTTTATTTTTTAAAAATTTTTTCGACAACTGAAAAAATTGTGACTAAAAAATAAAAGTATTGCATTTCTTCTAGATGTTCTCAATGGAATGTCATCAATTTATTGCGGAAGTGATAATCACCTTACTGAAAAAAGACGATATTTTGAGGAAAATATAAAATAAAAAAATTTTAACTTTATATATTTTTTATTGTTTATTGCCTAATTTTCTTTAAACTGATAAAAATGCAATATTAGAAAACTATTGCTTTGATGATTTTCGTCCAAATATAAAATAAAGAGGATATTGCGTAAATTTCTCCCAAGAAGATAACTTCCAAATGTTTACAGTTACGCATTTTTTTAAGTTTATGTCTTCGAATTTTTTTGTTTTTTTAATCGGTCAAAAAAAGCTGCATTTCTTACGCTTTCATAGAAATTCAAAAAGTTTTTAGATGAACTAGGGTGATAAAAAAATATATATTACATTACATTAAAAAAACAAAAAAAAAACATTTTGCGGATTTTTTTGCGATTTGAGAGAAAAAAATATTTTCAAAAAATTCCAAACAAAATATGCTTGTTTTATGAACAAAAACAAAATAAAATGAAATTATTATATATTTAAAATTAAAGTAGTTTTAATTTACTTATTTGTTCTGTTTCAAAATATATCTATAGCGAATTATAGAAAAATTATTTAAAACGAGTAAAAAAGTTACAAGGGGGTAAGTTTTGCTTATTAAATCACTTTAATGCACAAAGATAATTTTGAATTAGCGTTGACATGACAGGTTCTTATATGGAAGCTATGGTCAATTATGAACGAATACTTGAGAAATTTGATTATAAGATTTATACCTTAATAAAATTTATTTGTACTAAATTTGTGAGGACATTTATATAGAAATTAAGCCCGTGAAAGTAATTTTTGGGAGGGGGTCTTATATGGGAGCTTTCGCCAACTATGGACAGATCCTCATGAAATTTAGTGGTATGATTTCTGCATAGATAAAATTTTGCTGTCATACATTTTATGTAAATACATACATATTCAAAACTTTTGTAAGCGTTTGACCTATTTCCGGAAAAATTGCTATATGGGGGCTCAGTGAAATAATGGTTTCATTATAACCAATATTAATAAGCTATATTACTGGACCCAGAAAAGATTATATATTAAATTTTATTAAGTTAGCTTAAAAAGGGTAACCTTCAAATTAGCTGAAATGTTGGATTTTGATGCACGGACAGCAGGACATACAGTGGTTTATGGTAAAAAAAAATGTTATGTAATAACTTATAAGCTAGTTATTACAACAAAATTATGAATAGATCCCCCGTACCATTTCCATGAATTAAGCACTAGTTTTGCGTCATAGGAATCGACCAAAACCTAAAAATTTATTTCTTAATACACTAGATCCTTCTATTCTATATGTACATTAGAGGTATACATTTTTTCAAGTTATTCGAATATCAAAATTTACATGGAATGGACGTATATGTCATGAAAAATATAAAGAAATGCGATATTTCATTTCCAAATTAGGATATTTTTGTAATATTACAGTATTGAATTATTTTATATAACAAATAGGTTGTTTGGTACAGGTAGCTTATATCGTCTTCCGTGCAAGTATTTTTACTTATAAGAACATATGTTAATGCGAAAATCATAGCTCCACCATCTTAAGTATACCAGATTCAGTTTCTAAGTCAATTTATCGATGTCAGTCCTTCCGTCTGACCGTCTGTCTGTCCATTTAAACTTTGTAGTCAAACTACAGGGTGCAATCTGTTTTGACAAAAGTGTTCCGTTTTCAACTATCAGCGACATTTGAATTAAATTTATGTCCCCGATCAATTATATTTATCGCTGTTCTTATATCTATATATCCAAGATTTGTACAAATTGCCATTTTCTATATAAAATTTTTTCGTAATTTTCAAAAAGTCCTTAAAATTTTTTTTATTTATTTTAAATGCTCCTTCATTTTTATTGTGGAAAACAAAAAAGCTAAGTTCACGCAGCAATCTGCGCTGTTCTATTTAAAGCTGTGAATGTGCCTCGAGAAAAACTGATATTTTTTTTGCTCTAGTTTTCCAAACTTTAAGACTACCTACTGCGTTGACTAAATTGGCCAAATTAACTAGATATATTGCAAAATACTCATAATTACAACAAGTATTAACGATGTTCCAAAATTTTTATTCCGTTGAGGAGCTCACAGACCCCGCCAAAAAATATTAAAAAAAATTAAAGGTTAAAAAATTTTACCAGCATAATTTTACTACCCTGTATTGGACTGTTGAAAGTCTGCACATTAACAAAAAAGGTGTAGAATTTATCTACAAAGTTCGAATAGTTAATATAAAATCTGATATATTATAAACGCTTGAACAAAAAGTGTAGAATAATGGAAAAAAGTTAAATAATTTTAAACTCTTTTTCAAAGTTTTTGCACTTTGAACAACAATCATGAATATAAAATGAAGCCTATGGTGTTAGAATTTTGCACTCCATTAATGTAAAGTCTTGTGAGCTTATATCTGTAATCCGTTTGTTTAAAATAATATCACCACAAAACTTATTAAGGATTAAATTTAGTTTCAGCCACGTTAAACATTTTTGATAATGACCCATATGTATTGCAGTCAGCATTACTGTTTGGCGACTTTGGTCACCAATTGGTCCCTTTATCAGTCACCTTGCTACTTTTTTTGTCCCCATTTTTAAAATGAAACTAAATGGCAACTTTTTAAGACTTGGCACATAGTCTTAAACGAGACGAGAAACTAAGCTGTTTGATATATATACTAATTTCAATGAACCAATTAATTATTCTGAGATAGGTTCACAATATAGTGATGTAAAAAAAAGACTCTTTTACTTTATTCATATCACTGCAAAAGTTTAATTAATAAAAGAGAATTTTATATCAATTATTTTTATGAATAAATCTTTATTTTTTCAATAAAATAAAAATTGTTATAAATTATTTTGTTAATAATAAAATTGAATTTAGTATTTTTTCTTAAAGAAATAATAAAAATAACAACACGTTTTGTTTTGTTTTTTTATCAAATAAACAAATTTGAGGAGTTTTTTTAAGGTATTGAAGTAGTTGGACCCTTTTTTCAAAAACCCCCATTTTTGATGACTTTTCTAAATCCCCTTTTTTTGGATACTTTTTAAAACTCATCATCATTGTCACATAGCGGTCCTAAAACGATTTCTTTTTTTTAATAATTCTGTAATTTGGGAACCGCTAGAGTTCCACGTGGTCAGAGCTGAGGCGTTTTCGGGTTTATTTGGAGGAGCGCAGGTCCCTAGTTAGTCACACGGATAGAAGGAAGACCTCAAAAGTTGGTCACCCTGATATGTATTAATTTAATTTATGACTAGAATGTAAAAAAAATTTACACATAGGTAGTCCTTATAAACCTCTAAAAAAAAAATGTTTACATGTGTACGTTATCTGTTTTAGTTTAAGAGATATTTATGTGGAAGCAAATTTTACTCTCATTTTTGTGTTAGTTTTTTTATTTATTTATTTATTTTTTTTTTTAACTTGGGGTCCTATTTTGGACCCTAAAATTTTTTGAAAGTATCTACTAGATTTCTTACAAAATGCCAAGCAATATTGCTGTAAGAAGCATGTAAATATATCTATCCGATAAAAAGTTATATTAATTTGAAGTTGAAATTTTAAAAAATTTCATATGTCATATCCTTCAACTTCTAATATATGTATATATATATATATATATATATATATCGGCTTTGACATTTCCGTTTTACAAAAAAAAAAAAAACTTTTTGTAAATTGACAAAATTTGGGTAGGGCTTGGGGGAAAACCGTTGCCCAAAGCTCCTCCGATTTTGCTTTGCCCTTATTTACGTTAAGATTTCTTTGATACCATTACAAAAATTCTGTAGTCCCACAGAAGCGTGAAACTAAGAAATATGGCGATTAATTGAAAATTAATATTTTGAAAAAGTAATTGATTCTAGGTAAAAATAGATAAAATGAAGCATCATTATCTGTTAAAAACGGGATTTTTCGACTTTTGTGTAGAAACACAAAAGTTTTTCAGACGAACTTGGGCGAAAATACAAATTTTGTATTTTTACTTAATATGTGTAGTATGAAAGTCCAAAAAAAAAACATTTTGCGGACTTTTTGCGATTTGGAAGAAAAGAGGAAAAATACTTTCAAAAAAATCTGATGGTAAATATGCTTGTTTTCTTATCAAATTTAAAATTAAAGTTTTATTACTTAATTATTTCAATTATTTATGAAGAGAATTATGTAGAATTTTCGAAAAATACTTGCAACAAGTAGAAAAGTAGAAGTAGAGTCAGTTTTGCTATATTAAGTCACTTTAACGCACAAACGTAACTGAGATTTGCGTTAACGTGACAGAGTCTTATATGGAAGTTATAGTCATTTATTAACCGATCCTTCTAAAATTTGGCTGTGAGGTTAACACTTAAATGGGATTTGTTTTTAGCATATTTTAATTGCAGGAGGGATTCCTGAATGGGAGGTATGCTCAATTATGGACCAATCCACATTAAAATTGGTAGTATGATGTTTGCTTAGACAAAACTCATCTGTGATGAATTTTATTTAAATACGGATATATTTAAAATATTTATGAGCGTTTGACCTAATATAATGATTACATTTTAACCAATTTTATCTTCATATATTATTTAAAACTGCGGACTACAGATTAACAGTAATTATGGTTTTTAATGCACGGATAGTCGGACGAACAGAAGTTACGCTAAAAAAAATTTATAAATTCAAAAATTATTTGTCCGATGTACTAATGAGCTAATTATTGCAATAAGTTTATAAAAAAAAAACGCTATACACCTTCTCTGAATTAAACACCATTTTAGGCGATTCTACCTTAGTGTAGTTCCGGAACTATTATATATATATATATATATATATATATATATATATATATATATATATATATATATATATGGCAAATAACACCAAAAATATGATTTTTTTTAAAGTTTCAGATTAATATAACTTTTTATCGGATAAATAGATTATATGATTCTTCCATCAGTACTTTAAATATAGGTGATTTAAAAAAATAGGGCCCAAATTAGGGCTTCCAAATTAAAAAACTTTAAAAAAGTAGGCCAAAAATTAGGGTAAAATTTGCTTCGACGTAAATATCACTGAAATTAAAAGAGATAACCTACATATGTAAGCATGTTTTTTGAAGAGGTTTATAAAGACTATTTAAGTTTTTTTTTTACATTCAAGTCATAAATGATTTTTTGGCGAATTTTTACAAAAATTACATACCCGAGGTGATCAACATTTGAAGTGAACCTGCTAGGGACCTGTGCTCCTCCAAATCAACTCGAAAATACCTAAGATCTGGCCATGTGAATTTTTTTTTTTTTTACATGAACAGAATTATTTCCAAAAAGAAAAAAGCGTGTGTGTCGATAAATGTTATTTTCAATTTGAAACAAACGTTTTCTTCAAACTCCCGGAATAAATTGATAAGAATTTTCCAAAATGGATTAAAAACGATAATTTATTTTAAGAACGTTCCATTAAACTTTGCAATAAACTAACTATTTATTTAAACACTATACTTCCTGAATAGGCACTGGAAAAAAGTTATCAAATTTTAATAAACCACCACTGAAATCTGATAAACCTTTTAGTATGTCTTTCGTATCGTCATAACATCTCTTATCTGTGCTAATTTAAAATACAACCACTAACATCACATTTAGCAACAGTCAACATTTAGACAATTAAACTTCACTCACTCGTACAACCCACCACCCTCACGCCCACCACAACCCTCTATTTGTTTAACAGAAATAATGAAATATATGAATTGTTTATACTATTAAAATGACTGTTATAAAATCGACAACTAGAACTTAAGTTATGATCATAAACCAAACAAAGTAAATAAAATATAAAGAAAATAATGAAAAATAAATCGTCTTATCGTTTATTCTTTTATAAGATTACAGTACTAAATACTCACACAACTACCAGACCACTTACACTCAAACAGAGAGCGCTGAACGCTGCTGCAGGGAAACTCTTTGTTTGGTTGTCGAATGGAAACTATCTATGGCTGGTCTATAACAGTTAGCTGAAAACACTCTGCAGTGTAACATGAAATAAGTTAGAAAGTAAGAAAAAACTCAAATGAAAGGAAGGTTATACAGATAATGTATTGGATGTAAAGATTCTGGAGAAACTGGAACTGTCATATATTAAATGTCCATATTGGACTTTTAAATTTCTTAGCAAAAAAAAGCAGTAGTTTAAAAATGGTTAAACTCAATAAACGTTTGTTGCCTATAAAGGCTCATTATTTCTTTTTTATGGCGGGTAAGTTTTAGATTTTTAAATAAAGCAAGTAATTTAATGATATATTTTTATTAAAAAAAATTAAAGCTATGGGTCCCATTTTACCCCAGCTGTCGGTATGGGGAAAACAAATTGGCATAGCTCCAGATGTAATGGGATATATTACCTCTATTTTGCCTGTAATGTATGTTATAGCAAAACCCTTGTTTGGTTTTGTGGCTGATTATTTTACGGTAAACTATTTAGTAGCTTTTTGAGATTAATTTAAAATTTTATTAATTTATTTTTAATTGATATTTTTAGCATTGTCGTAAATTAATTTTCATTAGTCTTATCATGGCCATGACCTTGGCCTATGCGGCTTTTTATTTTGTGCCTCAACCGCAATCGTCTTCCATACCTCTGGATGAGGTTTTAAATGTTACCTTAAATTTGAAAGAGTTGCCCGTATGTAATAAAGAGGTATGTGTTGTTATTTTAAGATACATTTTCTATTAAAAAGCAAAATTGTAGCGTACTGTATAGTACGTGAAACAACTGATATTTTGTGGTATTTGGGAATTTATTTTCAATAACTTTTAGCCGTAAACGAAAATTAAATAGTTAAAAAGCTGCTAAATCACATGTTTAAAATATACTCATATTTTAATTGGAAAATATTATTAGTGTACACTGGTGCATATTCCTATAAACGTACATATTTTTTATTTATTTTTAATTAATTTACCAGAACTGAGGCTAAAAAATAATTAAGGTGCTACAAATTAATTAAAAAAAAAATTAATAACGAAAAACTTAAAATGTAAATTAAGTTTTTTACATTGTAATTTTAATAGTTTAACGTCATTTTTTATGACATTTTCCTATATACGCAATTAAACTAATGAACCAATTTAGCATTATTAATAATGAGTTGGTGAATTGATGAGTTGTTTTGGACTTCAAAAATTCGGTCTAGCATTGATTCGACTAATTTTTGAAGAAAATCACTGTCAATTTCTTCCCAGGCTTGCTTAATTTTTAGTTTCAACTCCTTTTTCGTCATTATGGTTTCATTCTGTGCGTTTCTTGCGTAAACTTGGGTCATGTACCCCCACAAATTCTCCATTGGATTTAAATCCGGACTGCAAGCCGGTCTAACAGTGGAATACTATGTTCATTAAACTACGATTTAGATTGGTTTGAGACATGGATGGCAGCGTTATCCTGTTGGAATATGCAATCTTCATCCATTTTTTCATCCATAAATGAGAGAAGAGCATCTTCCAACAGTTCATTATAAATTGCACTGTTCCTTTTAGTTGGAACAAAAAATATTTTTGATTTTCCTGCAGAAAAAAGCTCAGCCCAAACTATAACACAGCCTCCACCAAAATTGCATTTCGACATACGAATTTCGTTCGACATCAAATCATGCCAATAGCAGAAATATGAATCGGAACCGTCCAAATTGAATTTCTTTTCATCAGAAACTATTACTTTATTCCACTCATTTGTCCATTTCATGTATTTGCGCGCAAATTTTAAACGATTTTCCTTATGATGCTGTTTTATTATTGACTTACATTCTGGTTTCTTCCACTTTATGTTACCATCTGTTCGCAAAATGTGTGCAACATGTTTGGAAGTGATAGGAAGGTCAAATTTATTTCTTATTTGTGTAGCATTTAATTTATTGCGGATGGCTTCTTATTTTATTTTATTAATTTGTCTTTGTGTTAATTTTTGATTACCTTTTGTTGGTTTCCGCACTCCGTATTTCTTTGTTAAGAAAGCCTCGAATAACTCCTTCCGAAGCTTTAATTTTTCGTCAAATTTCTTTGTTGGAAAAGTCTTGATCACGAAGAAAGTTAATTTGAATTTTTTTTCCTGGTCTGTAAGAAAAGTTCCTTAAGTTGATGAAATTTCCCAATTAAACCAAAACTATTTCCGGTAAACAGAGATGTTATTGTAACAATATAACATTGTTTTTGGTTAAGAGATACGAATATGCCTCAAAGAAAAACAAAAATTTTAAGTGCGTTTATAAGAATATGTATATATTAAATGTTTGTAGATTTTTATGAAGACTACTTAGGCATATTACCTTTCGGCAATGAAATCACTAATGAATTTTTGTTAATTATTTATAAAAATTAAAAATCATTCACCCCTGTGCAGTGGTTGGATCTATGAAATTGGTCACTTCGAACACCCTAGACACGGTAGAACGGAACGGAAAGATATTAATTTCTGACCTTTTTTCAAATATCAATAAGATAATAGTTTTAGGAAAAAATCTGGTTCTTATGGATCTAAAAACACATACATATTTAGTATCTTTTTATAATTTTATTGAAAAGAAGTCTGTCCTTTTCTTCATTAATTTTTGTAAATTTTTATTAAAATAGCTGAACCTTAATGATTGTTTTGTTTAAATTTGTGTTGACTTATCCGCTGAAAAAAAAAAACAAATTTCAAAAAAAGTTTTCTAGCTACAATTCTAAATGTCAAATTGAAATATATTTTACAAGCATGATATGTTTTCTAAAATTATTGACAATTTGATATAAATATAATAAATTTCAATATTATATTTAACCAAGTCCAGAAATAAAAATTTTCTAAGTAAATAATTAATAATTTTATTGTATGCCCGATGGTAAAATGGAAGCAACCGGCAATATTATAATTTTGAGTCTGCTATCACTTGTTTCTGAAAGGGAGTATATTAGGGGAATCCCGATGTTGGTACTTGGCTGCGCTGTCGTATGTATTTAGAACCAACAATTTGTTTTTCAAAATCAAGTTTAATTTTTTTCTTATGGAAAAATTAGTATAAAAGGGTGTATCTTTTTTATCTCCTCAAAACCTAAATTAAAAACGACATATAACATCAATTATGCGTTGTATTTCAGACACATATTTGGATCTTTTTACTGAATAAACTTCTTTTCCCAAATGTCACTTGGCGGCATAATAAAACCCTTAGATATTTAATTGAAACATCTTTAAAATCAGTTAAAAACCTAATTTTTAAAACAATTTTTTTAAACGAATTATACTATTACTCTATTATTACTTGAAATTATAGATTTTAATTTAATCGAACATTATTCAAGTGAATACCCTAGTAGTTAGCCATATTACCCTAGTCTTGGTTCAAGCTTGAAAAAGGTAGTGAACAGAAGCACGATACTTATTTCCCAGCAAAAACATAACTTCTAATATTAAAAGCAACTGCTTCATGTATGCATTACATTGCAACCTTAATCTAATTTATAATCCCAGCATTATCAATTAGTACTTATGTAAGTAATTCTTAGTAAATGTAAAAGTAATTTGATTTTTATGTAGCTCAGTTGTCTAGATTAGTATTAAAATCGAAGAGCGTTCCACTCCTAACTGAATCAAATACATTTTTATACCCCACACCACTATAGGTGAAATTTCATGATACAAGGATGAAGCATATTGAAATTGGTTATGATCGATCCATTTTTTCACCTAGCCCCCATACAAATGTCCTCCCGGAATAGGGGTTTGACGATCATAAACGCCTTAAATATAGTAATATTATAATGAAATTCGGTTGCATAAGTATCAATCTTTGTGCCAATTTTATGAAGATCGGTCCATAATTGACCATAGCTTCCATAAAAAATCCTCTTCCGAAAATCTGTTTAACATGCATAAATCACATACACATGAAAGTATCATATATTCGAAACAAATAAGTTTTATATAAGTAGAAATCATAGTGATAAATTTTATGAGGATCGCTCCATAATTTACCATAGCTCCCTTATAAGCCCACTTTCGGGAATCATCCTAAAGTGCGTAAATTCATCTAAATGTTAGTATTAACTTAATATTCCGTATTCGTATATTTTATTTCACAATTAGTAAAAGTATCAGTCCACAATTGATCACATGTCTAATATAAGACCCATCCACGAATTTTGATGGACGTGCAGAATGGTGTGGGGTATCATATGTACGATATTAATTTTAGAAAAACTATTGACATATTTTCATACGCAAAACAAAAATTAACTTTCTCAGCATCTTAGATATGATTTCTTAAATATCCTTGATTGATTTGATTATTATTTTCTTTTGAAAATTGGCATTAATTTGAGCGAAAGTATCTTTAAATCAGATAAACAGATCCGAAGATATATGGATTTAAATTTCATGTATTTAAAAAAAGAAAAGTGAAAAAATTTAACTTTGAACCGCAATAAAACTAAACTATAACAAATTCGAAAATTTTAAAGAACTATGAATTTTGTATTGGCGTAATGAGTGTGTATACCGAATTTCATCAAAATCGGGGATGATGAGGTTCGTCGAGTGTTCGATTTCTATTTTTTTGTGCTTTCAGAAATTTTTTAATGCAAAAATGCCATAATTTACCATCACATTTTTAACTTCATATAATATTATATGCAAATAATAGCAACTCTTGAATATTCCCCGAATGGCCCAATTTTTAGTATAGATTTGTTCTGATGAATACAACAGTGGCGGCCTTGTTTAGCCCTAAATAAATAACGTTTACAAATTTCATATATTTTTGGACAAGTCTAATATGTATATTAAGATAATTGCTAAACATGCATAAAATGTAATTTTTATGAAAGACAAGACTTAAAGTTTCAGGTTGGGACTAGTGTTCCAATATTGAACTATAATCTAGTACATTGGGGTGTTGTAAATCAACTTTCGTATAATCAACTTTCGTATAATCAACTTTTTGTTGGAAAAAAGTCCAAATAGATGTTTTTGTTTTCAAAATTATTGATGTAAATTGGGTTAATTTTCCTTTAATTTTGCTCTGCGTTTAGGGGTTTTCAAATATATGTATCTATTTTCCATATGAATTAAACCAATAAATGTGGTCAAAATGATCGCATGCTTCCTCAACTGCTCGATGCACTATGGTTTCGTTGATCACATTTCTTGGCCAATATTATCAAAGTGATAAAATTCTTTTATCTCCTTTGAAATATGGTTTAAATGAAAATCAAATGCATAACATAGATTTATTTTGTATCATAATCCTTAAATTCAATTTTGTATTTTTTTTTTTATGGTTCCATAAGTAAAGTTTTTTTTTCATAGAGGTTTTCCCATATTTTACTTATAATAGGGAGATCAATTTCATAGCACAATTGTGGTTCACACGCATTCTTACACACTTTCATTTAGTCGTTGCTGAGAGTGAAAAGAGTACAAAATGCACTGGAAAAAATGTAAGGAAATAAATTGTTTGAAATTAAAAAAAAAATGCATTAAAATATGTTTTATATAATAGTAAAATACCATGTATAACAGATATTTTTTTCACACTCACTAACACAACCACATTTTTAGTCATTGGCATCCCCCTGCCAACATTTGTATTAAACCATACCTCATAATAAACAGTAACTAAAAGTAAAATTAATGACAGAGAACAGAATTTTAAAGACGAATTGATTCTCTACAATTTAAGGTACATATATCTCGTTCATGCCAGAAAACCAGGAATGGGATAACCATCATCACAAACTTCCATATAATTGGCGCATGGTATAATACTTTAACAAGGTATATGCATAAAGGCCAGGAATACAACAATGCAATAATAGTATCCATTTTTTCGCCTTAAATAGGACTGAAACGTGAAAAAAATCACATGCAAACTTTTTCCTTTTTACAAAAATGGCGCATTACGCATTTTCTCTTTATTAAAAAAAAAAACACCACATTATTGCACTAATATTGCATTATTGCGTAAATGTTTGTAAAATTTATATTTTTCGCTATTCACAAATACCGTTTTTATAGAAATTGCTCAAAATAAAACGTAAACATATATATATTTTTTTTTAATAAATGACACTTCCGAGTCAAAGTGGTGTTAAAAAGTTTTAAAATGCAAATATTTTATGTACACTTTAAAATGTTCACAAATTTTCATTTTTGTAAGACCAGATATAAGTTTAGATCATTGAAAAGTATCTGCAAAGAATCATCTTAATGGTTAAAATTGATAATATAAAAAAAGAAAGAAACATAATTTTTACCAGCTATAGCGGCATTTTTCTCCAAACATATTTCGCTTGTTGACATCTACTGCGAAGTATAAGTTACTTTAATATTGATGTCAAATGAAAGCGTTTTCATATAAAAATTCAGGGGCGTCAAAATATTTTAAGGACTTACAATTGTATGGACTAAAAAAGTTACTCTTAAACATAAAAGGCAACCTTATATATTTCGCATTATAGTTCGAGTTTTGAAATAATAGAAATAATTTTCGATGTAAAATTTATCACTAAATAAGAAACAAATTAACAAATGTTGCTAAAATACACTTTGAAAAAAATTAAAATTGCTCCTTTTGTAAGGTATGTTATCATTAGTTTATACGACCTTATTTTCCAAACTAGTACTGATATTCACTCAATTTTTTCAACTAAATATCCCAAAGATATGTCTATTATTTAACATAATTTTTCAGAATTTTAAACTAATATCATATTTTGCTATTTACAAAAACTTGTAAAAAATAAAATTAAAAGATTTTATTTTCAGTGTATTTCGATTAATATTAAAGATGCTATAGTAGTTTTGACATGTACTGATAGCACCTTAGAAGTTCTATAAATTCGCATTGTTTTGGTTTTGATAATGCGAAACCTTTATTTATAAAACTTAATTTAAAGTTTTAACTTTAAACTGCCACAACTTTTGCTCGTGTTGATAAAAATAATTAACATGAATGGACTTTGCATGCATAAATATTTGTTAATAAAACCACAAATCGAAATTAGCGTCAGAAGAAGAAATATTTTGAAAATATTTGTATACAAAATTTTTGAAATTCCTCACATTTCTTTTCCTTTTCTATATATTAATGTTTACCAACCAATTTAGATTTTAGTTATTATAAAAATTTATCTTATTAGATTCTATAAAAATTAAAATTTTTTATTATTACTCTATAATAATATTATTGCTAAACATTATTATCTTATCAAAATCGTAACGTCGAGTCTGTACTAGAGAAATATTTATCAAGACATTCGTAAAATTTTTGCCTGAATTGTAGATAATTTTTTTTCTCTATCAATTATAGGGGAAAACTAGGGTTTTTATTTTATCCCGATTCCCGGAATTTTTTGTCGGGAATTAAAAACTACCAAAAATGTGCATTCTTACTGGTTTTTAAAATCAAAAATTCTATGAAAAAAAAAACATTGATTAAGCAAATATATGGTTAAATGATTAGATTGCTTTGCACTCACTTTGATGTAATTTACGCTAAATGGTGTACTAAAGTTACAGAAGAAAAAATTCCGAACTAAGAAATACAAAACTACTTAAATATTGAAAAAAAAATCTCTATGATTGAAAACACTGCTATTAGAACACATAACTTAGAAAACCTTGCCACACAGTTTTATAACATTTTTTATTTTTACCTTTTCCCCTCCACAATTTTTACATTTTCTGTATTTAAGATTAAAAAAAAAAATATTTTTATGTTTTGAAGAAATCGATCGGGGTTCAAGTGATATTTTAAAAAAATTATTCTCGAAGACATGCTTATTCATGGTTTCTTAAAAAATGTTCTATGTATAAAATCGCCAGAACTGGACAAAAAATATCGCCAAAATCGGCATAATATTTTTGATCGGAAAATCGGAAAAATTAAAATGCTTATCTTTTTGGCTATTTATGTGCATATTAAAAAAATAGTATTAAGTTTTGAAACTATTTGTTTTTTAAATAAACTTTTGTATAATTAAAAAAAGGAAGTTTTATATTATACAAAATTTGGAAAATAGAAACAAATTAAGATTACCTACCGGCCCAGTTAAAATAAAAATATTTTCCTTGTAGCCGGCCTTTGGCCGGACTCAGGATCTTTCTCCTATATTTATTCGCCGAATAAACTTTTTTTAGAAATAATAAAATTTTGTAAGTTCCGGTAATTAAAATTGTATAAATATAGTCAAGGATTTAATGAATATGGTCGTACTATATACCATTCAAATGGTATTTGAATTTTTAAACAGTATTAATATAATATAATAATTAAATCGCACACGTATTAACAAAGATATTCAGAAAAATATATAAAAACTTTAGACATCCTTAACTCGTAAACTAAAAGCGATCGGCCAACATTTTTTACATTTCTTTAATCACAGTTAAAAGTTATACTGAATCGTTATAAAAACTGTTTAAAAATAAAGTGGCAGGTGATCCTTATTTACGGCAAAATAAACTCAATTGGAAAAATTACTCAAAAAATCATATGTATTGGTTGTATTAAATTTAAACTTAACACATTCTTAAAATTTTTTATTTATGATCAAAACTACTTTACTTATATACGTATGTATACATAATATTTTTCTTTTCACACAAAAATTTTGTTTCACCAACACTGGCTAAATTGCAAACGAATTTCGAAGTAAAAGTTTAAACTTCTTATAGTCCTTTTCTCTCTCTCTCTCTCTCTCTCTCTTTCTCTAACTACTATAATACAAAATCAGATTTAAACAAGAAAAATTGTGTGAACATTTCGTGAAATCGTCATTTTTTGAACAAAAATCGTCAAATCGCACTTTAGAATTTTTACAATAAAAAATCGTCAAAATGCAGATAAATCGCAAAATCTGGCAACAGTGCCTGTGTTTGTGACCAACGATATCCAGAATTCTTTCTTTAAGTTTTTATTGTCGATAATCTATAACCAGATACTGAAATAGTAAAACATTTTTAGCTTTTTTTAAAATAAAATAGGTATGAATATATTTTTAATATAATAATTGTTATGTCTTTTTTCAGTCGCGGAATATTAAGATTTTAAAACGTATTTTTTATTTTTAATATAATAACAAATTTCCAAATAAGCAATTGTGAACAAATTATATATTAAATAAAGCTTTTTTGTTTACTTCTCATGCTTTTTAAATAATATTGTATTTTTCCCGAATGCCTGGGAATTCCCGGGATAGCCTTAAATAAAACCCCGGTTCCCGGAAGTTGAATAATGTCGGGAAATTAAATACCCTACGAAAAATTTATATCATAATAAATCATGTAAAAAGTACCAACAAAAATCAAAATGGCGTATTTTCTCAAGCAACGTCAAGACAAAGTTGCCAGTGCTCAAACTTTGACAATTTTGTTTTAATGCTGCAATAGTACTGACAAATTCAGTCTACATTAGGCAAATTTTTATCATAATAAAAATTTGACGTTTGTCTTGATAAAAATATCTCTAATATACACTCGACGTAAGGTTTTGACATTTATATGTCAACTATAATAACTAAAATTTGATCATGATACGATCATGATAGTATTTCTTTATAGTATTTGTTAGTTTTATTTCACTTCCATAAAAGTCTGGAAGGGAATAAATAAATAATCATATCTTGATAAAGACACTTTAATGACTCGCTCTCTCATTAATTTTTATTTAAATAAATATTTATAACAATTTTAAAAGATTTTTATGATATTAATAAACAAAAATAAACAATTTTATTTCTTTTTAGCTTTTAAACCAGACTAATTTGTGTAGCTCTATCCACAATGCCCAGTGTCAAGATGAAATCTCCAATTTTGAAGCATATTTTGTAGACATCTTTAATCCATTCATTAATTATCTTAATTTAACAACAAATTATGAGAAATCTTCCTTGCAGTTGCACGTATGTGTGGACGAGTCCTTCTCGGCCACGAACAATGTAACTGCCTTTGATGGTACTTGTAATTTTCAAACTCCAATACGTTCCCAGTGTTTATATACATCGTCTTCCTTTTGGCTATTTGTTGTATTAATGTGTGCGGGTACAATTGGTTTCAATGTCACCAATTCTATTTCGGATGCCATTTGTTTTGATATGTTGGGTGAAGCTGAGGAGGACAAGTATGGAGCCCAGCGTGTTTGGGGTACCATAGGATTTGGTGCAACCGCCTTAATAGCCGGTATAGTGGTCGATTATTGGACTTTGGGTGATGTAAAGAGTATAGTGCCCGCCTTAATTATTATGTTAATATTTAGTGGATTTGATTTGTTAAGCGTATCCAAGCTAAAGTTGCCCAAACTATCTTCATCAGAATCTATATTCAAAGATGTCTGGGAATTAATAAAACATCCTGCTATAACAATATTTTTGGTTTTTGCCACTATAGCTGGTATTATAGATTCTTTCATAATTTATTTCATGTTTTGGCATTTAGAAAATGTAGCTAAAGAAACGGGTTTTATGCATCAAATTAAATTGATTGAAGGTTGTGTAGTAGCAGCCGAATGCTTGGGTGGTGAGATACCCTTCTTCTTTTACAGTGGCAAAATCATTAAGAAATTAGGTTACATTCACTGCATGAGTTTATGTTTCTTTTTCTATGCTGTACGCTTGGCTCTGATATCTTGGATACCAAATCCTTGGTATTTGGTTGGTGTTGAACTCTTCTTCCAAGGTTGTACTTATGCCCTTTGTTATACTTGTATAGTGGCTTATGCCTCAGCAGTGGCTCCTCCGGGTACTTCGGCTACTGTACAAGGCCTTATGGCTGGCATGGATGATGGTTTAGGTTTTAGTATTGGCTCTCTGATTGGAGGTCTTAGCTTACAGCGTTTCGGTGGTAGACGTAGTTTTATGTATTTTTCTATAGTTGCCATTTGTACTTGCATTGCTCATATCCTAATAAGACCCTCGTCAAAAAAACGCCAATATTTACCCAAATCCGATTATCAACTCCCAAATGAACAGCAATTATCAGTTGCAGTCACCTTGGATCCCTTAAAGCAAGAGGTTAAAGCGTAGTGGCCGTATTTTTCCATGAACTTTACAATGACAATCGACTATATACTAACCATATGTATGTAAATCTTTTTATATATTTGTTTTATTTTTATTATAAATATAGTTTTTATGTATTTGAATAAAAGTATTTTTGTATATAATACTTTTTTTATTATATGGATATTGTAAATATTTATACGAATTTTGTATGTATCTGTTTATATGTAAAGAAAAATGAGAACAAATAAAAATTTTATAATAATTAAAAATGATTCTTATTTTTTTTTTTTTTTTAATAAACTAAACTCGAAAATTGAGGTTTGATCATATTAAAAATTAGTTTTTTACACAACAAAAATTCCATATATTATAAATTCCATGAGATATCAAATATGAAAATGCCCTTAGATCTTCCGATTTGGTTCATATTTAACATATACACACACTTTATGGCACAAATAAAACATAAATGTTTTAATTTTTTTTCACGATTCTAATTCTATAAAGAATCAAAATATTTCGTATTTTTAATTATCCATACCCTTTGAAACGGAAGTTCAATTTTATTTATTTTGAAGTAAAACTAGTCCTCTTTAAATGTAATAATAATAGAAAAATTATTAAAAAAAAATGCATTTCCGATGCACTTTTGAAAGCGTTCTCCCCCTACAATTTTTTATTTTTTCAAATAAACTTTAAAAATTGGTAAATTGACTGAATAATTCAATCTAAGTTTTCTTGCGGCGGAGAGTTTTAGTATTTTTAATAATTTTTTTGTAAAAGTCTGCAACAATTTTTTTCATACAAAAATTCATTTATTTTATGACTAAAAATTTAAAATTTTTGTGGGTATTTTTTTTTTTTGGTTTATTTCTAAGAAATGGTGAAAATGTGTGGCAAAACGAAAATATATATGAGTAATTAGAAAAATTTTCAAATTTTAATAACATATCTTTTTCTAAATGTACCCCTCTAGAAATGATGACTGATCAGTTCTTATATAATTCCCAAAATATTCCATCTGAATGTTTAAATTTACGTGAGTTGGACCATTTTCCAAATACCTTTAAAAATACGTATTTCTTTCAATTTGATTATCAAAGTATTCGTTGAAATTAACTTCAAATTGTAATAGACACATATTAGGGCCTGGAATATTCATTTACATAATTGTTATGTCTTTTTTCAGGCGCGGAATATTAAGATTTTAAAACGTAATTTGTCATGTTTTCTTTATTAAAACATATAATTTTATATATTTCGGAAAATTTTCAACATATATTGGGTTTTAATGTACCATTGGAATTTTCTATTCTGATACTATTGAAGATTACACGTAATTAAGCCTTTAAAAGCAAGAAGTTCAATTTTATGCTTTTTGTTCGCAAAAGGTTAATTTAACAATTTTAGCAAATAAGTCACCTGGAAGTATTTATTATAATTAACTATATAAAAATTTATGAAAAATATAATAAATTCCTTTTAAACCGCGATAACAATCGAATTAAAGGGATTTTTGAAATTTTGTCACTATTTTACACGAATTTATAGTTTTTATGATAAATGTATGCTTTTCGTGGCATTTATTTTCTTAACTAACTATTTATTTGACATAAAAATTAACTTAACCAGTTATGGACCGGAAATACCAAAATATTACTTGTGCAACTAAAGGGTTAAATGAATACATACATCAATTGTATTGAATGAGACCTTTCCCAATGATGCTTTAAGATATAAATTACAATGGAAAGATTCAAAAAAAAAATATTCAAACTTTAATAAAATAGTATTTAAAATAAAATCATAGAAAATTTTACTAAAATTTTAATTTCGCGAGAATGAAAACTAATTTAAAAAATTGTTTATGTATTAAATGTCATTTGTCTATCATATGTTGTATTTTTTTTTTTTACAAATAGTTAAAAATTATGTATACTGTTGATAGAAAACCATATTTTTGGAAGTATTTTAAAAATGAATTAGCTCACATAAACGAAATAATTAAACGGAAATATTTTTGGAATTAGCTTAAAACATATATATCTTTAATTTTAGGGGGGAGGGGGTGTTACATTTGTAACATTTTTTTTCTCCATACAAATCAATGCACTTTAATCTACGTATTTAGATTTATAGTTTATAGTTGCACTCTGATTGCGTAAACGTATAAAATATAAAAAAGAAAAAAATAATAATATTTTGTATGGGAAAAAGTGATGGTATTTTTTACAACAAATTTTTGAAAACAGTAAACATTTCCGTCACAAAAAGAAACCTAATTTGAATTATTGAATAAATAATAAATCACCTTTTAAGATTAAATTAAAAAATAAAAATTGAAGGGGGAGAACGTTCTCAAAATTACATCTGAAAAATGCAGTTGCATCTAAAATGCATTTGGTAAAAAACTAGAATTGCTTATTAAACTTATTATAAAAGAATACATTTTAAATAATTAAAATCAGATAAGAAATTTGGAAAATAGGGTCTTTTAAAGTGACATACATTTTAATTTTTTCATAATTTCAAAGCGTGAAAAGACGCGGTTTTAAATTTTTTAGACAAAAGTTGGATAAATTTTATTTATCTTAACGGAGAAAATATTTAGTGAATATGAAGAAAATTCATAAATATGAGGACAAAAATTTTACTTTTTGTTTTCTTTCGTGGAATTTATGACATATGTATGTAAAAATAGAGACTTAATATAGTATAACTGCGTTTTAAGCTTTTAATTTTGTTTTCGTTTTTTCATATAAAGTTTTCAATTATAAAATATTAACTGTTGAAGCTAAAATAACAAAATATGAGATTAAGAAATTACATTGTGATCTTATTTATATATTTGATTATAAAGGAATTAAATCTTCATTCAGTAAATTTTCAATTCAAATAATTTTAATGTTAACATGTAACAGTATTATATTTTTGGAAGTGGCGAATCTTATTTGTTCATTTTATTATTTATTATGAAATTTTCACTTGAAAAAGTTTTTTTAAAGAGTATATATTATATTAAATTTAATTGTTACCTACTTTAGATTATTTTCTTAATGAATGAGTTCTACATGATTTTGATTTTTTAATCTCGAAGGATGTTAGTTTTTTATAATTTTTAAATTAGAAGGCAAAGAATCACAATAGTACATTAGAGCGGTTCGGCCCCCATACAAAGAAACAAGTTATGCCGCTCACCCACTAGAATGAAAAAATAGTTCATGAGGTTTCAAAAACGCGAAAATTATTTTTTGCCACGAACTAAAATACCGTTCTTGTATGTGTATACCGTCGCCGTTTTAAGTCTGATAGTGGAATGTGGTATGTCGTTGTTAATGGTTTGACAACCGCTCTTTGGAGACTGAATCCGACATCAAATTCTAGATGTATCTCGGATATATTCCACCTAATGTCTAATTATTTTCATATGTATTTTCCAAATCTGCTATATTTAATTTTTCAAGTATTTCATTTTATGCATAAACAATAAAATTTCAAAGGTTAAAAAAAAAAATTATTTTATATGAAAAATATTATTTATTTGTGATTATGCCTTAACTTTGGCTAGTAACTGTAGATTTACTTCATGGAATGAAGTAAAAAATAAACATTTGTCGCACCAAAATTATTTTTTTAAACTATTTTAACTTCAGTATGTTTTAAATTTTGTTAAAGGAAATTACTTTAAACTTAAACAGTTTTTTAAACTTTGCAATTTTGTTATTTATGCATAAAATGAAATATAATATATATATTAGGTTAACAAAGGTTAAGCATTAACAACGACATATCACATTCTACAATTGGACTTAAAATACCGATGCTACACACAAAGAAAGAAAAATGTGGGGATTTTGGGGAGTGGTAACAAAAAATTTTGCATTTTTGGAAAGTATTCTCTCATTTTTGGGGGTGACTGGCACACCTTAATAGTATTGTTCCAAAAATTTTAATGAAACAAAAAGCAGCTTTTAATTATTATTTCTATTAACTCTAATTTTGTTTAAGAATTGTGTAATATCCAATTTTCACTTATTGATTAGATTAGATGTTTAGCAAAAAATATAAATGTGGAATATATGGTCCCGATAAACTGTTGCTTTTTGCGACCTCCCAAACGTTTTTTGTTTGATTCTCGTATTTTTTTACATACACATATAATAAAATTACTGGAAAACTATTTTTTAATGTTTGATCATAAAATGTTCAAAAGTTTGCATCCTTTTTGCTAAAAAATATCAAAATTTCATACCATTAATGTTTTTATGAAACGAAATTTATCCTAAAAAAAATAAATATATGGATATTTTTCATAACAAGCCCAAAGCTACGAATATTTTGAGACCTATTTCCGTGATTTTTAATCGCTGATAGGTAACTGAAGATCCATCAAAATGCATCGTTTAAGATGTCTTATTACATTGTTTAATTTCCGCGGGACACTCTAACGTAGATTGAAGATTTGCTTTTAAAATTGTTCCAAATTTTTTTATTCTACTTTCCGAACTTTCGCATTTATAGCATAAAAGTGTAAATATCAAGTTACAAACATCAGCACAAACGCATAATACCCAAACCACCTGTGGTGTTGTAGGGTATTATGCAAGTTATTTTCGGAAGAGGGTTTATATGGGAGCTATGGTTAATTATAGACCAATCTTAAACAAATTAAGATTTATACTCACATGTAATTTACTTGCAACGAATATCATTAAAATATTGTTATACTTAAACGATTAATGATCGTTAATAATGGACGATCATAACCAATTTCAATAGGCTGCGTTGTTGCGCCAAATAATTATTCGTGCCAAATTTCATCAAGATATCTTCAAAATTGCGACCTGTACTTTGTTCACAAGTTTTACATGAACAGCCAGCCAGATGGACATCGTCACAAACATCAGCACCAAAACATTCAGGTTACCCTTTTATACAAGCAGAAAGCAAAGTGCCAAATGTTATAAAGATTGGTGATCTCACATAAGGCCGATTTCCGGGAATCACCTTAAAGTGCATAAATCCCATACAAATTCTAGTATCAATATAATATTATGTATACGAACGTTTTAAATAAATAAAAATTACACTTATTATAACAGTCTTTCCACAATTGGCCACAGGTCTCGTAAAGTACCCTCTCCGAAAATTATTTTGACGGATATAAAAACGGTATAGGGTATCGTATATGGTAACCTTGTTAATGTTCTGTAATGAAACCTTTATTTAATTTAAATATCATTAAAAATTTTATTTCTGGATATTTTTCTTTTAGATAAGTATTCCGTAATTAATTTTTATCCAGTGAATATGGAAGTTCTTCAAGTTCCATTTAAAATTAAACCTTATTTAACTTTATTTTTATAACCCGCACCACACCATAGGTGGTTGGGGTATTATGCGATTGTGCTGATGATTGTAACGCACAGAAAAAAATCATCCAATCAATGGATGAACAAAAATAAGTCATAAGGACTAGTGAAAAAAGTTAAACATTACATATAAGACTTTTCGTCAGCGCAGTGACAGAATGTAATGAATTATTTACTTAAAAATAATTCTTGCCTTGATTATTACGTTACTTAACTTTAAAAAAATTTTTTCCTTCCATAGAATTGAACGATTGTTCTGGGTATATTTTAAAGTATTTTTATATACATGTTTGAAATTTGCTATGAAAAAACAAATAATAATTATTTATTTTGTTTTCTATGAATATGACCACCATCTACTTCATCTACTTCATATTCCAAAACTACTCATAGAGTGTTTCGATAATAGCATTTGCTAAAAAGTTTAATTCTCGATGACTTAAAACATGAATATTCCAAGACGAGCTGTCAGAAGAGGTCGTTTCTTAAATATTTTTACCATTTTTGGCAATAATATTCTGCTCATTATAATTTTCTACAAATATTTATTATTTGATTCTTAAAAAATGTACATTGAGATATTCATGTAATGTTATTAAATTTTTCATAATTCAAGATATTGGTCGAATTAAGAAAACATTCTTAAGTTATATTTCAATATTTTTTGTGCTATTTTTATTTAGTACAAAAATATAAAAGTTTCAAAATAAAATGCAATATTTCATTTAAATTTTTAATTTCCAGTTATACCGGGAATATAGGTAAAATTTTCCCGGGAATACTAGTTGATCGTTTCTCGGGAATTTTTGATGTTTTAAAAGGCGTTTGAATTTTACTTACGAACATTTTAAAAATAAGAAATATATTTTAAAAATGCATTTTGATTCAATCATATTTTTTAAATGCATTTTTCGATAAATATGCTATTTAAAATTTTTGATTTTTAAAATATGTGGAAAGTATAGAATTTTACATTAAAATAAAAATCCAAGTCTTTTTGGAACGCACATGTCTACTATGCAGAATTTCACTTTTTTTAGAACCTATTCACATTATTTTTCATACAAAAATCCTATTTATCTTGTAGTATTCTTAAAATGTGAGTAGGTTTATATATTTTATTAAAAAAAAGTTATTGGATTACTTTTTAAAAATTTATTACAAATATTAAACCTATATGGACTAGACTAGTAAATATAGGAATTTATAGTAAATAAAACAGTTTAAAATACACGTAAAGAAAATAAAATTTTGAACGAAAAATATATTTTGGAAATACTAACTGAATTATTCGAAAAGTAGGCAGACAATAGGCTTTTATACGCTTTTTAAAATACACAAATTCATATCTCTTATAGTTATTGATGGATTTGATAATTTTTATATTTAGTTCTTTTATACAAAAAAAAAAAAAAAATAAATAAATCTGAAAAATGTTTTTTTTTTTATTTTTTATTTATTTATTTATTTTTTTTATTTTTTTTATTTTTATTTTTTTTTTTTTTTTTTTTTTTGTAATTGCATTATGTAGATTTGCGCGTCCCAAAAATTTCAAATTTGTATTTTATTATTATTTTTTTTTTTTTTATTCCATACTTTTCACGAGAAATGTATCAAAAAAAAAAAAATACAAATGCATTAAAATGCATTTTTAAAAAATCTTTCTTATTTTTAAAATGTTCTGATTAAAGCCGACATAAACAAAATTCAAACACCGTTAAAATTATTAAAAATCACAAAGCCTTTCCAGATATATTGATATTTAAAGCTACATACTTTTGAGATTTTTTTGGTTTTTGTGAAAGTGAAAATTGAAATAAAATCGCGAGTTTTTGCTATTTCGCGAAACTGAAATCTGAGTACGATTAATGGTTTAATGGAGTTTGTTTATAAAAAATTTTATGAAAATTTAAATATACTATAAAAATGCCCTTTTCGAGCGTTCTGTCATAGAATTGTCGATATATTTTTTTCCTCCAAAAATAAATTAAATAAAAATATAAATAAATTCTTTTAGCATTATTTTTCTTTTTGTAGATTAATCAAATTTCATTGCGAACAAATTATGTATTTTATATTTTTCACCTGTTTCTACAACTATTACGTAGTGTTTATATTAGACAAAATTTTGTCAAGACAAACGACAAAATGTATGCGAATGTATACAAGACAGATGATTATTATTATTTTTGGTTGCTCCTTATTGCTGTCAATTTCCATAAATTCCCGTTAATTTTGATGTTTTTAAGATTTTTGTGTCAGAGAGCGTCAAATTCGCTTTCTGAGAGAATTATTTTATGCGTAGATTCAAATATTAGTGTTATAAGATGTATTATGAGACTGTTGTGATGAAATTTCTCTACACAGCAATCTTATAAGATGAACTGTCAAAAAAATACACATATACGAAAGTTTGTTTGTGTGTGTGTACGTGTATTTTGGAAACTACTGAAAAACCATTTTTTTTTTGTGTTTCTTTTACATGTTAAAAAACATTTTTATAAAAATTGTGCTAAAAAAGTGCGAATTGCATGTTTACTTTGTGACTAATAGAAAATAATGATATCTTATACGATTTATTAGAATACGTGTACCTCTTACTTAAGATTTAACATAATATAAACAAAATGGTTACTCTCCTCTGCCGGCGTTATCTCACATATTATATCAGCGTTAATCTCAGTTGTAGACCTGGGGTTAACCTCAGTTGTAGCCCTGGGGTAAAAGTTGTATAGACACTACATTATATACTCTTAGTGTTAGCGATTTTTTTTTTTTTACTTTATAATAAATGTCTGGCAACATTGAAATTGAATCCACCACTAACATCTATAGTAATGCGCGATACAACATACGGTCCGTTGCTATTAGTTAAAAGAAAACAACTATAATTTCTTTCTTAAAATTGAACACGTTATTCAATATTGTTTTCTTTTTCTATTAACTGTATATATAAGAGCAGTGTTGCCACGGCAAAAAATTTTTTCTAACAAACATTTTGGAAAAAAAGAAAAGAATAGTTAGCCTTTAGGAGAAAAAAGTGTTTAAAATTTAACTGTTTATAATAATGTTTAGCAAAATGTGGTCCTTGATACAATTTCATATGATGTCGAAAGCAAACCAGATTGTAATAAATTTAGAACTACTAAACAACTAGGTCGAGCAGTAATAGAAAATAAGATTGACTTTTACAGTTTGTTTACAGAAAAAGAATGCAAATAAGAATCATTTTTTATAGGGACAATCTCATTTGATAATATGAATTCCATTTTTTAGAAGCGTTAAAATCTAATGTAAAAGATATTAATTGGAAAGTTTGGCGAAAAGATTCAATATCAATCGTTCATGTATCAAAGCACTCATATATATTAAATTTTAATAAGTTAATTTAAGAATTGTGTACAAAATTGTGGTCCAATTGAAAATACATCTGAATTGATAGAACACGTTTATTATAGTTATTGTGAAATTATGTAGTGGCATTTTTAAATTATTATTATTGGTATTATACCCTTCACCACCATAGATGGTTAGCGTATTATGCGTTTGTGCTGATGTTTGTAACGCATAGAAATATTTATCCAACACCCACCTTTTTTGGCACAAAATACGGGTCACAGTTTTAAGGATAATTCAATGAAAATTGACACGTGGGGTTTTTAAAATACAAGGACGAAGCCTATTGAAATTGGTTGTGATCATTCCATTATTTCACCTAGCCTCCATACAAATGTCCCCCCGGAACAGAGTTTAAACACTCAAAAATGCCTTAAAAATAAGAATATTTTAATGAAATTCGGTGCAAAGAAGTTCTGTATAAGTATCGGGTCACAATTGGCCATAGCTCCCATATAAATCCCTCTTCCGAAAATCACTTTATCGTGCATAAGTACAACACGAATGTTAGTATCCAGTTAAAATTCGACATAAATAAGTTTTACGTAAGTAGAATCAACTTTGCCAAATTTTATGAGAATCGGTCCATAACTTACCATAGCTCCCATATATACCCACTTCCAGAAATCGCCCTCAAGTGCCTAAAATCATCTAGATGTTAGTATCAACGCATTATTCTGTATTTTTATATTTTATTTTTGGCTACACGTGTAATGTAGGTCCCCTTCCTGAATTTTTATGCTCGTACACAATGGAGTAGGGTGTCATAAAGTCGGTTTTGAACGAATATATCTTTCTTTCTCGTTTTATTATGTTTTCTTACATAGTTTTAATAACTAAACAAGGAACATTTTTTTATTCCCTATAGCACTATATTGGGATGTCAATGGTTCAGTATTTTACCTAGTCTCCAAATAAATGTTCTCTTGGAGTAATATTTTTAAGCTTAAATATCATAAATACATAAAGGAGTATTTCTACAGAATTCTGCGCAAATAAAATATTTTTAATCCTAAAGCATTCTATAAAAACAATTTGTATGTACCTACATAAAAAATGGCGTTCAGTTTCAAAAGGATCGTTTTAAAATAATTAGAGCTTTTATATAGGGTCCTTTCCCGAATATCAGTTAAAAGTACTTAAATCCCATATAATTGTTAGTATGTTAATAAAATTTGGCCCAAATAGAATTAACCACAGTACCCATATAATGCTATGTATTGCTTTAAGGCACATATTCACCGAATATGCATTTATTTTTTAATAGTAATTTATTTTGTAATTACAAGTATTTAGGTTACTAGTTACGTCGTTAGAACTTTTTCACAATCTTCATATTTTCTATTGATTTAAATTGTGTTCTTCATTGTCAGTTAAAATTGGAATGAAAATTTATAGGAACCTTTAGTATTTAAATGAATGGTGAATTTTTAGCACACTCTATACACTATATCTAATAAAAATAAAATTTTGATATAACAAAGAAATAACCAAAATGGAAAAAAGTCATCATCTCCACATTGGAGAATAAAATAACTAATTTTGGTTAAAAATAACGAAAACGGCAACACTGCATAAGAGTGCAAATACAAGAAAGCGGAGACGGTTGTTGTTTCCAGTTCTCAGAAAGAAGTTTAAATTAAATGAAGGAGGAGGCTTTGTACATACATTTTATTTTTGTTTATTCAACAACAAAGCTCATGACAACAATAAAACTATATATATAAAAATTATTTTCTCTTTTCATCTTATATAAATAATATATACATATATGATTTATTTTGGAACAACGGCAACACCGACAGGGAGGGAGAGTAAAAAAATGAGAGCTTATGTATTACTCTGTGGTTTTTGAGAAACCGTTCTGAAAATAAAATAACTTGTAATTTTGAGCGGATTCGATGTTCTGTTTTAGCTGTCAAATCTTCATATAAAACAAAGGTAATCGCTAGCTTGTATTTCATCACTAATGTAAAATGAATTTATACATACATATGTATGTTTTGTAGAAGTTTGTGTTTATCGTCTCTCATCCATATGCTACTGTAGGACAGCTGTTTTCAATTGTTTAAGTTTCGAGATTTTTGTTGTAAACAGTTTTATAAAGAGTTAAGCAAATAAATATTTGTTTAATAATTCTATTAAAAATAAAAAAATTTGTATTGTTAGGTAAAAAAACAAATAAAAAATTTTCATTCCTTAATAAATAATTTATTTTAGTTTAATTATGTTGGCAATTTTTTGATTTTGCTAGACGGTCTAAATAAATTTTTTAACTTTTTACTCCTAGATGGCTTCCGCTTCAAGTAGCAGTGCCCGTCATTTGTTTGATGAGAGGTGAGTATTGAAATTTTTTTCATGTAACTGAATTTTTTTATAAAATATCTGTATTTCAGTAAAAAACGTTTATGTGCCCGTGTAGCTGTTAATATTAATAATTTGGGTTCTGTGGCTCGTCAAGTGGTGCGCAGTTCTAAATCAAATGAGGTTTGTTTTTATATTAATATTTTTAGAATAATTTTTTAAAACATATTTTTACAGATTTTAAATCAATCTATACGAAATTTCACTCAAGTTGACATTGTCTCCGATTATAGTGCTCAAAATTTAAATAAAATGTCATTGATATTGCAGCATGTGAGTTATCATTATGATGCCATGAATGACAGTGTCAATCATTTAGATTATTTGAAGGAACAGGTGACGGCAATGGAAAGGTGACTGGAGGTTAAAAAATAAAAAGGATTATTAGGGAAAAATTTATTTAAAAAAAAAAAAATATTTATAATTATTTGTGTAAGCTTTTAGTTAATAATTATTATGCTAATTTTAATTTATTTTTAATGAACTTAATTATGTTAAATTAAATTTAGTTTTCTTAAAGATTTAAAAGAGAGAAGAAGCAAAAATCTTGTTTATGCTTTACAACTAAAAGGTTCTGAAATAAAACTAAAGTTTTTGTGAAATTTGGAAGATTTTGCAATATATTTTTGAATACTGCAATTTTATTACATGTTTGTACTAGAAGTTAAGCTGAAACAGGATTATTTTTAAGATGTGTATAAAATAATTTCTTCAATTAGAAAACAATTGCATTCAAGAAACTTAACATTTTTGGTAAAATTCGTTACATCGAGTACTAAAATATATGAATTGTTCATAATATGAGGTACTCAATTGAAAAAATTTGGACATACGTTAAATCATGAATTAGTTGAACCGGGAAAACACTGTATGTTATATACCGTTTATATCAAAACAAAAACTAGTTGGTTTTTGAAAAACTAAATTTATAAAACCAAATCGTTACATCGAGTACTAAAATATATGAATTGTTCATAATTTGGACATGCGTTAAATCATGAATTAGTTGAACCGGGAAACCACTATATGTTATATACCGTTTATATCAAAACAAAAACTAGTTGGTTTTTGAAAAACTAAATTTATAAAACCAAATCGTTTAAGATAACATACCATTAAATTCAAAGAAATCTTTGATTTTAAGACAAAAGTACAAAATTGTATACTTTTATATTTTATTCTGAAAAAGCTCTTCTAAAGTGAACAACTTAAAATGTCCACAAAAATTTTACTACAAAATTATTTAAAAATTTAAATCTTAATATTCACACTCGGGTACGGACTAGCTAATAATGAACGTAGCTTTGTTCCCGTAAACTAAATTGGTAGCACGCGGGATTCCAATGTTACCGAAAAGCGTTCCCGTATTCGAAAATTGGGTAAATGAGAGCTATCTTGAGAGAATAATGTTTTTCTTCTTGTACGAAACAGTCCAGAATATTTTTTCGAGTAGATTATGTAAATGGCCAAATAATTAAAAAATAAAAATATACAATAAAAATTTTTAATGAAAATGAATAAAAAATTATTCGTTTTTGTTACTAACAGGATAGTTTCATTTAAAAAAAATAATAATAATTAAAATATTAAAATATTCTAAAAAATAAAATTACATTCACATACGAATTTTTATTTATCCTAGGTAAACAATTTAGATTTCTCTGTACGTACTTTTGTACATTGTTGTAAAGAGTACGGAAACAAACCTCGTATATTAGGTGGTGTGTATACTATATACTATACTATACAATACTATATACTATACAATTTTTACCTCTCCAGGTTTCGGTACAATATCAAGGTAGTCATATTTGTGGTGGTAACATTATTAGTCAACAACTAATAATAACAGCAGCTCATTGCATCATAAAGGACACACAACAAGCAGATTTATATAGCATACGAGCTAGTTTCACCAAGCACAATCAAGCTGGTTTACAATGCAAAGTTATGACTATACTAGCCCATAAGCCATATAACAAAACTTTTACACAAAATCACGCTTTGGCTCTTATAAAAATGGTTCAGTCAAGCCGGTTGTATGGCTTGGCCCGGACGTTACCCTTAATAGCAGTTCTCAGTTCTGCTGAAAAACGTTTGATTGGTATAGTTTCCCTTGACAAGGGATGTGGTTTGAGGCTTAAGCCAGGAATTTATACTAGTATACCTGTATATAAGGACTGAATCGAAAGGTCATCGAAAGATCTTTTAATGGGTGAATGAGGAGAATAAGTAAAACAAAATTTTAATATGAAATAGTGGATAAATAGTTGTAGTACACCAAATAAATAAAGAAATTAAACATATAAGAGATTGATAATTCTATTGAATCCTTTATATTCCAATAAAGTTTAAAAGTGACCCTGTAATAATACAGGGTGATCAAAAGATAATTTTTCTGAATGCTTTGGTCTTTCTCTACAACTTTTTCATACATTTTAATTCGATCCGCCCAGTAGTTTAGGAGATACATATTTAATAACAAAATTTTTTCGATTGGCCCCACTGTGCGTGCGCCCTTTATTTTAGAATAAAGTTTGACAAGAGCTAAAGAGCTAAGAGCTAGAGATAAAATTATCCCATTCTCAGCCAAAATTGATTTATATTGACAGTTTAACCCTAAAAGGCTACACTTGTTTTTATTACGTATTGGGTACACTTCGTCGAATCGACGACGGCACATTTTAAACTCTTTTTTAAAATTACTTATTAACCAAAGCGTTTAAAATTTTATTTAGTTTTATTATTTATTACATTTTGTTTTAAATTAAATTAATTTATATTATGACAAAGAAAAACTAGTAGCTTTAGGCTTCATTCGGTTTTTTGATTAAAAAACTACATAAATTTCTTTACATTTTCCATGCAAACCAAAAAACATTTTCATCTTTGTAAAATTTGCGTAAACACTATCTTTAAAGTATCGTTTTAAACATTAAAAAAAACAAGAATGTACTAATTTTTATTTAAATAAAAATTTATAAAGAAAATTATTGTATCAGTAAAAACCACATAGGGGAGAAAACAAGTTACGTAAAAGATTTGGTTTTATAAATTTAGTTTTTCAAAAACCAACTAGTTTTTGTTTTGATTTAAACGGTATATAACATACAGTGGTTTCCCGGTTCAACTAATTCATGATTTAACGTATGTCCAAATTTTTTCCATTGAGTACCTTATATTATGAACAATTCATATATTTTAGTACTCGATGTAACGAATTTTTCCAAAAATGTTATTTGAAATCCATAAAGATAAGAGAAAGAAATAAAAATACATCATATAGAAACAGTACTACTCCATTTGTTATTCAGAAGGATGATTTTTTCATTTCATTTCAAAACTATTTTCTAATAAAAAATCAGAAAATGAAATCTAATTAAAAGTACGTTACACAGAAAAAAGTTTGTACATAAATACAAAAATTTACTTTCATTGATTTCAGTTCATAATATTTAAGCATAATTTCTTAAGCATTAGAACTTTTTCTATATTTTTCCAAATGAATCGAAAATCAAGAAGACTAAAAACATTGTTTAAATTGTCATTTATTTTTTCAATTTGCAAAAAAAAATTTTTAAATTTTCTTTGAAAAATTTTAAGTTTTTAATGATTTTTAGCTACATTTTGGAAACAGCATTTCATCTAAATGATGCTAATGCAAAATTGGGAATTTTGCCATTTTAAGGCATTTGTTGTTAACATTTTCATGTACATATAACTATTTTCATTTATCATTTGCAATCAAATCTAATAAAAATATATCAAAAATTTAACAAAATTCTTGCAAGATTCCTAAAATTTTCATAATCAAAATTCCTAAAATTTAATAATATCTATGAACAAAATTTTATTTTATTTTTTTTTTTTTTTTGAAAAAAGTTTGTGACAAAAAAGTTTGTTCGATTCATAATATTTATGAAAAAAAAAAAATCAAATATATGCATTTTTTTCTCTGTGTACAAAATAGTTATTTTAATAACAGTAATATTAATTTTAAATATGTTTTCGTTTTTATCTTCTACAATATCTTTTTAACCATATGTGGTGCGTTTATGCTGAAAAATGTTTGGACCTCCGCTTAAAGAATCCATTCTATTCATAATTACTTATTGAGTCAATTTAACATTACAAATATTTCAGAACAGTTTCTGGGTTCAAAAATCCACTCTTTAATATTAAAGGCCCATGTGTCCGAAAAAGCTGTTATTCAAGGAAAAAAATTTAAATTAATGATGTGCATGAAAAACTCTTTTGTTAATTAATTTTTTTCACTTTTATTTTATACGATAACTAAATTATGTTTTAACGTTAGAAACTGAAAAACTCTAAAATAAATCTTTTAATGTATTTTTATTAGTAAAAAAATATTTTCTTTCCATAAAAGATTAAAATTTTTGCGATTGACTTAACCATTTTTCAGAAATTTCGAAAATTCTGAATTTTAGCGTTTTTCTTTTTTCATATTTTGGGTTTTTTTTTATTATTTTACATATTTTACGGTGCGTACAATGTATCGCCATTCCAAAACCTAACATTAAATCAAAATAAAAGCAAAAATACAACCTACTAAAGATATTTCCAAAAACGAATAAGTTACGCAAAGGCTACTCGTACTTAGACATTTCGAATTAAGCTGCTCAAACGCATATAGAAACATCATCCACAAATATGTCAAAATCGGAAAATCGCATAAAAATGTTAATACTTATTTTTTTAACCCTACAAGGCTACACTTCGTTGAATCGACGACGTTATACGGCATTCAGACTTAACCGAAATTACGTACTTTTGTGATTTCGGCCGAAATCAAGTTGAAATTACGTAATTTCCCATACATTTTGACACTTGCGAAATTACATAATTTTGTGTAATTTCGGCGAAATTACATTGAAATTACGATGCCTATTTCCGTGCAACTCTGTACATGGTTGGAAAAAATACTTTTTTTTCAACTATGTACTGCATGTTTCAATCGTGAGAAGAAAAAAAAAAAATTAATTATTAAAGAGATTCTGAAACATATCCTTTTTACCTTTGCATGTTTAGCCATTTTTAATTTTGAAATAACAATTTCTTATTAGCAAGTTTTTCATTAATAATTTCCAATAATTTATTATTTGTTACCATTTCAAAATACTTTATTTACCCCTATAACAATTTAAAATGTAAACAATAACTATCAGCTGTTCACGAAATTACATCAAATGTCATCTAGCCAGTATGAACACTCTAGATTTCATTCGTAATTTCGGCATGAAATTTCGTAATTTCGCGCCGGTCTGAACAAGGCTTTATTATATTATAATATAATTATAAATTTTAAGATATTTTTTGGAAATAGAAAATGCTGCAGTAATATTATGTTCATATACAATATTTTTTTTTTTTTACTTATTTCTTCAAACATCACTGTTTGTCCTGTTTTTTATTTGCAAAAATACAAATTTAGTATGTTTTTTGTGTTAAATAATTAAACAATTCCAATCGAGATGTTTTTTGGCTTTGAAATATATGAAAAAGCAGATCAATTTGTTTTGTGTTTTTTGAGAAAACGACTCATTTTTCAAAAAAACTATATATATGAACATAGTATAAAATATGATCTTTAAAATTTTTGTAATTAAGTATTTCGATGGGCCACTCGAAATAAAGTTAAAAGAATTCATTTCACGCAAGAAACCGATTTCCTGAAAATAGTGTGCCTGGAAAAACGAAGCTTTTGTTTATAAATATGTATGGATATGACTGCAAATTGCATCTTCATGGAGGGACGCACATACAGTGACCAAAAATAGAAAAATATTAAAACTGTATAACTTTTGACTGAACATCGGTAGTCATAATATACATATGAAGTAAAATACAACTCTACCAACAAAAATTTTAACTTGTGGGAAAATAAATCAAAAGTATATAAAAAAAAAACTTTTGTTAGCTTCAATCATATTTTAATAATGTTTAAATTTTGAAGAATCGTAACTAATAACGATAAAAACCGTAGGCCTTAAAACTTAGCAATATTGATTACTTATAGTGTTACAAATACAATGTTGGACATATTACCAACCACAAAACCAAGTTTGAAATTATTGTAACATTAACTCGGTTTCATTGATTTTAAAACATTTGCGTTTTTGCCCATGTATGTATGACTAAATAAATGGATCCGGATCTGTATAAATCTTAGAATGTCTGCTACATAACGCTTCCTTTAACAAGTTTTTAGAAAACGGTTTTCCATCAATCAATTGAGAAATAAATATCTGTAAGTAATCGTCACAATTGATTTCGAATAAGAAATTGTTTGAATATTTTAAAGAATTTTACACAGAAAATAGTCGCCAGTAATCGAATATATTAGTAAATAATTCATTAAATTAAAAACTTTTTTAATTGTATACCCCCCACCAAAATGATTATATCAAATACCAAAAACTGTAAAAAAGAAGAACAGAACATTTTTTCCAATTAAAAAATTTATCAAATAAATCAAATAGATGATTGAATGAATTAAAAATTTAAGTCAGAAATAAATTTTTATTAAACTTTATTTTTATTTTATATTTACTTCAACATATTTATTAAATTTAGATTTAAAATGAAACAACTGTGTTAATTAAAAATATACGGTAATAATTTTTCTGTGGATAAACTAATTGAGATCCATAAAGACCAAGCCTCCCCAGGCGAATTTGAGGTCTAAGCAAGCATCTCCTTGAACAGAGTAAACTAAATATCTTTACGAATTAGAGAATTTGCTTTAAAATGGCATCGATTTTTAGTGCATATTTATGCATATTTTGTTGAAAATTCATGCTTTTGAATATTTTGCCATCATATTTAGTACAATATTTCAATTTAAAATTATTTTTTGTGTAGAAAAAAAAATAATTCTGTGGAGTTTTGATAGAACGACTTAAGTCTTAGAAAACCTAAAAAATGTTTTAAAATATTAAAAAATAAAATGGACAAATTAATATGTGGTAAGCCATTTCTCCAAAACTAACAAATACAGAAGGACTATGATTATTGTAAAAGGTGCATCATCAGAAGGTTTCTTATTTACCTCATATTAAGATGCGAAATTACACAGAATAAATAATTTCGTTTCAGAGAAGTATTGTCCTTAAATATTCGACAAAACAATATCACTGAAAAAAGTTTTTGGATAGCCTAAAACATAGAGATAAATACAAACTTTTAAGGTTAAATTTCCAATCATTTATCTGAAGACAGAATAATATCGATTTATGTATATGAAATATTTGTTTTGGTTGCCATACGTTTTTGTAAAACATCGAGAATTGATTAATTCTTTTTAAAGAAGTTACTAATGAGATTATTCTATCTGAGAGCACAATAAGCTGCATAGAGCTACACATAATATCGTCTTAAAAAAATAGATTTATCATTAAGACCACAGTCATCGAAAGAAGTGTTGCCAATACAGTTGTTAAAATGTTAGATTAAAACTAAGAAACAATAAAATTTTTTCACATCGTTTAAAAATGCATCCATCACATCTATTGATATCTTAGTCTTTACAGTATATTTAATTTAATATGATATTGAACTAAAATTTTATGTCTTTTTTTTTAATAAAAGTTAAGAAATAAGTGCACATTTTATTTGATTTAGGGCATATTTTAACTTTTTTTAGTGCATTTTTTATGCGCCTAAAAGACACTTTTAAATGTCCCGGCAAAAACAGAAAAATGTTTCCAATTAAAAAATTTATTTAATCAATCAAGTAGATGATTGAATGAATTAAAGATTTAAATGAGGGAAAAATCTTATTTGAATTTAATTTTTACTATATCATTTGTTTTTCCTTGAATATATTAATTAAAATTTAATGCAGAATGAAAAAACTTTGTTAATTGAAAAATATAATGTAATCATTTTTTCTGTGCAGTATTTATACGAGTAATATTGCATGTTTATTATACATACATATTCAAAATCTTTTTAATTTATTTTTATCCATATTATTCATACTTTCGCATATCTTCGAAATTTCTATTTTAATGAACTTCACTGTAATTCCTTTACATTTTTCGTTTTGGAAAAAGAGATCGCTCTATAAACAAGATTTTTGAACTCCGAGATTATAAATCCATATAAAGCAGTTCATAAGCAACTTCAAATTTCAGGTTGATGAAAATTTTTTAAAACAAAAAAATTTAAAAACTATTTTTTTTTTTTTTTTTTGTAAAACAAGATTTGATGAATTAGTAGATCAAGTACCAATTCCATATATTTAAAAGCACTTAGATTCATAAAAAAGCCAAGAAATTGAACGCAACACGTACAGTAACCCTATAGGCACCTCACAGCAATTTTGCATGTCTAAAATACAGATGCAGTATCACAAGCGATGTTGTTTCTGTGATAGGATTCATTATGATACGAGTAATCTCTTCCATCCAGGAAACTCCATACCAAAGCAGTGTATTTGGAGAGTTCTGAAAAGTGTCGTCTATTATGAGCTATTAAAACCTGTGAAATTATCACGGAAGATCTGTAGCAATTACAATGGATCCATTTAAAGAGAGCGTCGAACGAAAAACACACAAATTCACTTTTATTTTTTTTTTTTTTACATTATTTGTTTATCTAAATTTATTTCAGTTGCTAAACTTTCAAAATAGTGTTTTCGATACTTTTTGGCAACTGAAATGGGGTTGCTAATCATGATATAAATTTTCTTGTAGACAACACAACTAAAGTTCGGTTGACATACATAATTGACCTATTAATTAATTGCTACAATCGAAATAACCAACAACATCATTGCTAGTAGAATATGAAAAATGTTGATACCAAAAATATAAAATCTTAACTATTTTGAGTGATTAAAATTACTTTTATTTAAATAATTTTTTTAAATAAAAAAATAAAAACAACTTCCCATTATAACACACAAATAGATCTCCATTTTAACTACTTTTTGGCAAAAACAAATATTTCAAATTAAAAAAAAAATCGATATAAATTTTTTTTTTCATATCTGCATACAAACATCTTTAATAATGTTCAGGATGATATTGACCATTATCTTCATGACCATGTTCAGAGTTAGCAGCGAGAGCCAAACGTTCAGTTTCTTGTTGAGCACCAATTGCAGCATGTTCGGCAGCAATACGATCATATAAGCTCAAATGTTTGTGAGCAGCCTTAGCCACGGCTTCACTTTGGTTGGGACCAGTAAGAGCGGCCTGCATAAAAAGAGAGAAAAAAAAAATAGAAGTTAAGAGATGATAGCAAAAGCTTTTGGCTAAAGCTCTTATATTATGAAAAGCATGTTATAAAAGCATAAAATTTACTGCAATATTTACCGCTGGATGATGCACGCCAGCAGCGTGTTCTTGCGCAATGCGATTATATAAATTGATGTGTTTTTGTTTGGCCGCCTTAACGGCCTCACTGTCTTCGAGTTCATGGCTCAATTGTGGGTGGAAGCCATGCTCATCGGCCACATACTGTACAGTGCGTACTTGATTTTTCGGATCAACATACGAAAAAGCACCACGTATAACACCAGTACCATCCGAAACCTCAGTATGTTGACGATCTACATGTCCGGGAGCACGACCAGCTTGATAACTAAACACGTAGGGACTAGCAGGTCCCGATTTAGGAGTTGTGGTCTCATGATGACCCACAATGTGCGATACATCCGCTAAAGCAAAAGCCAAGCTAACTGATAGAAATATCTATAAATCAAACAAAAAAAGTATTATAACAAAGTACTTTTTTTTCACTTGTATTATATATAATTCGTTAAGGTCCGTTCGACTTACAATTATTTTCATATTATTAGTTATGTTTACAGTTTGATTGTTGCTGAAAAACTAATAATAAGTTTTGCTAAAGGTTTGTTAAAGTATTTGCTGAAAAAATTAAAGAAACTGTAAACGTGAAGCTTAAATACAAATTTTATGTCTTTCCAAATACTTGTTAAACAAGTATTTGTTTTTGATTTTTTTTATTATTGTTGTATGTATATAATTAATTTTTTATTTTTTTGCAGCTTATCTATCAGTCATGTTTAAAATACGTCATGAGCAGAGATCTTGGTTTTAACAAGCATTTAAAATTTAATAATATTATAAGCTTTTAGAATAGAAAGCTTTTTGTATTTGAAATATCATATTATTGAACGTATTTGTAAGTGAATAATTTACAGCAATGAGTGCATAAATAGCACATTGATATTTATAACACTATTAACTCTTAGAAGTTTCATGGGTAATGAAGCATAAACAATTAAATAAAGCTTAATTTTGTGCGGAATATACATATATTTGTATGTACATTAGAGTGTCCCGAGGAAATGCTTTTTTGATATTTCAATGTAGGAAGACCCCTCAAACGATGCGTAGTGATAATCTCAGCACGGAAAAAATATTTTAAAAAACTTTAACACTCATCTTCAGTTTCCTACCAACGATTGAAAATCTCAAGCCGGGTACATTTTGGCCAAAAGGATGATTAAAGTTTTTTTTTCGCGAAAAAGGTCTCAAAAAATTCGTAATTTTTAGTTTGTTATTGAAAACATATTTTTAAATTTTTCTTCATGGGATTTTGTTCTGTTAGAGGACTTTTTAGTGAACAATATTTTTAAAAATAATTTACTATGGGCCATACTTACTACAAATCAACTTTTCATTATTTTACCCTAAAAGGTTAATTATGAAAATTTTATCCATTTTACAAAAAAAAAAAAAAAATATCGAATTTTTTCACATTATGTATTAAAATTATGGTTTTCGGATCAACATTTTAGGGAAATTTTTTTTCATATATTTTTCATAGGCTTAAAATTACCAATTTTTTGATACTAATTTTAAAATAAAACTCGAAACTTTTTTTTGGAGCCGCGACTTTAAAACGCTGGTAGGCAATTTTTTAATATCTTTTCCGTATTCAGCTCATTAATACACATCATTTGAAGGGTCTTCCATGTAGATATATATATAAAAGCATAGAAATATTTTATAACCAGAGAAATGTGGATCTGCTTAAATTCAGCATAAATGTTGTTTGCATATAATTTGTTAACTGATAAGTACTTGTTATCACTTTTTTCTGCTAAGCAGATTTAATTCATTATTAAATAGGCTACTGACGAGGAAGACTACAGACGCGCACAGTGCTTTGCCCCATAGACAAAAATCGAAATAAAAATAAATATATTTAAATTTTTAGAAAGGTAACAGTATAGTTATTTTTGTGGCTGCGATATTACGCTAAAGTCAGAGAATTTAAAGCAAATATTAAAAATGTGGTTTTAAACTGTTTCAGAAAAAAAGTTTTTTGATCAAATACGTCGAAGTTTTAATACTTCAATACTTCGGTATTTTTGCACTTTAAAACTATTATTTTTTAGATATAATGTTTCGAGTATACATTTTTTCTGAAATATGCACATATTTTTTTTATTAAAAACCTAGAAATTAATTAAATTTGATGAGAGATACAAAAAAAAAAAATATATATATATACATTTCTTTTACTGTAATCTTTTACAGTTATTTAACATATCAAAAAATAATTGGTTCCTATATTTTGTCATAACTTTAAAAAAGTCTAATTTGAAAAAGTGTCTGATTTAATATTTTTACAACAATTTCAAAGAGTTATTTATGTTAATATGCAGTTTATACCAAAACAAAAATTAATTGGATTTTTCAAAAACTACATATCAAAAACCTATCCGAGTGGCTCTTGTTAACACATTCCTTTTTTCACTTAAACACATTTTGGTATATTTATGATATTTAATATCTTTTAAACAATATTTTAAAAATATTGTACGAACAAAATTTATATGACAAATAAAATTAATCGAGAAAATTAAAAATATTATTTTTTTCATAATATATTTCTGTCCTGAAATCAATTGAACAGTAGTTTTTATTTGGTTTTCAAAAAAAAAAGAAACTGGATAATATTGGTTTTTGATTTGTATAGAAAAACTAAAGGAATTTATGTAGCCTTTTCAATCAAAAATCGATTGTAGCATAAAGCTGTTAGTTTTTGTTTGGTGGAAACTGCATATAACGTAATTTATTTTGTTAAATTGAAACAAAAAATTATTTAAAATTAGTTCGAAAAGAGAATAATTTTTGCACTTAATATAGTACGCTAAAAATTCACAAGATGGTGCTACAAAAATGAAACAAGTTCGATGGATTATTAAAAAAAAAAAATAAAACAATTTTTTCTTGATTCCGTAACTTAATATTGTTTTTAATATATAAAAGTAGAATAGCCTCCCATTTTTTGCCACAACTAAAAAAAATAATTAATTTAAAAAATTTCTAAATTTCGTTTTCTCACACAAAGGTCCAAAAATTCTTTATGCTAAAATATTTTGTGATGTTAAATCGATATTATTTTAAAATTTAATAGAATATCTAAAACTAATAAAAATACAAACTTTGACCGGATATCGGGCAAATTTAGACAAAATTTATTAGTTACTGTAGAGAAAATGTAGGTTACGGTGGTCCGAAATTCCTTTTTGCTAGGTACATTTAAACGTACCTAAAATTTATAACATCTTGAATAAATTTCAACTTCAAGATGCTACTCAGCCATTTATTTTAAAATCCTAGAAAAAATCTAAAAAATTCTCACCAAATTCATTTATATATACATCAAACGATAACTAAAGAAAAATAAATATACCCGTGAGTAATTCCATTTTAAATTTAAAAATTTTGACCCGATTTGGATAAAAATTGGTGCATTTGTAGAGGAGGATTCACAAGCATGTAAAGTGAATTTTATACATTTTTATTTTGAAAACCGTGTAAACACCATAGCTTTAAAAGTGATTAATATATTTTTTAAAATTGTCATAACTTTTGTAACTGTTGTATAAAAGATATATTTTTTTGAAGGAAAGTCTTATCGATATACTTACTAAAGAGAAAAGTTCAGAGTGGTCAAAATTTTTTAAATTTAAAATGGAATTACCCCCATATTTTGTAATTTAAAAAAAGTTAATATAAAAGTTACAAAACATAATTTTAATAAAAAGAACTTATATAAAAAATTACGAGGAAATAAAAAAAACTTCGAAAAAATTGGAAAAATTACGAAATATGAGTATAATCATTTTCTATTAGGTATAGTTTGATGTGATGGTGAGAACAAATTTTTGACAAATTGTTCAGTATTCCTCGACTTAAATGGCATCCTGTTTCAATAATCGTGTGAAGTTGAAATTTGGCAGAGATGTTTTGAAAGACGTCCCCTTTCATAATTTGAGGTATGTTTAAATATGTGATACATTTTGATTTTCTTCATAATGTAGGTGTAGAAGTTAAAATAATATTAGAAGATGACAACGTTTAGGGGAGGTAGATATGCCCTTGCTTATAATAAATCAAATATCGTATGAGCCATAAAAAAACTATTTCCAATGGCTAACGCAAATTTTGATATTGTTTGACCAGTCTTTTAGAAGAATATGCATTTTTCTCATTTCAATATATGTGAGAGATAGGCGTGTCCTTGCTCCGATTTGTTCAAAATATTCAATATATTAACTTTGGGTCCAAGGTACCATGTATATCAAGTTTCAGTTTTCAGACCAGTATTTTAACAGAAAATCCTGTTCTCATTTTCACGATATATGGGAGGTAGGTATACAAATAATCAATTTTTATAGGCTACCACAAACTTTGGTAAAATTTTGACCAGTATTTTAGCAGTAAATCTGTTTTTTATTTTCAGGATACATGAGTGGTAGGAGTGTTCTGTTCCGATTAAAAATAAATTGGCAGACTTATAAATAATTTATTTGTATTTTAGAAGAAATTTAGTTTTTTTTTTATTTCAGGATAAAAATGAGAGATAGGCGTGTTCTAACATCAATTTTTTCGAAACTTCGTATATAATAATTTTAAGTCTAAAGTAATATGCGTATCAAGTTTCAATTTTCTACGACAACCATTCCTATTTTTGGGAACAAAGTACTGCGAGACGTTCCGGTTAGTAGTTTGGACATGAGAATGTTTCACACAGATCGATAGATGGACATATATAAATCGACTCGCTTATAGTATCTTAAATGATTTTCTCTTAGTATTACCCATGGAACTTAACATATGCCCTCTTTCACCATTAGTGTTAGTGGAGGTCATAAATATATATATATAATATGAATATCTTCGAGAATGGCCCTTATATGTAAGCCATAGTCATTTATGGGCTAATCCTCAAAATATATTCGAAATCGATTTTAATTAACATAAGATCTCTTTTGACTAAATTTTATATTGTAGGCAATTTTTTAAAGTAATTTATACACATAATAATGATTTTGTGAAACAGAAAAAAATGAAAAAATAAAATCGTAATACCATTTTCGTTTACACTGGACTACTTTTAATTAATTTTAAAATAGCAGCATATATAGAGTATTTATGAGCCCTATTCCAGGCCGTCATTTACATGATTATAACCTTAAGCCCAGGACCAGTTTTTACGCGGTTTCGCAAATATAGTCCTTGTATTTCTAAAAATAACTATCTTAAAATTTTTTATAATATTCAGATTGTCACCCTATGAAAGATGGGGGCGGGCGCAATAAATTTATTCCAGACAAGATTATTGCCATCAACGCTGATTATATATACATATATGTTAAAATTTATTTTAACCGCTATTTTTTTCTGCTGTGTGAGTTTTTTGGTCATATGTAATACTGAAGTTCTAATACTATAAATTGCTATTGAGTCATATTTTTATTAAAACCGACACATTCGTTTTGATTTTTATTCATTATTAAATAATAGTATCTCATTAAAAATTAAACAATTGAGGTATTTGTTTTTTTTTTTTTAATAATTATATTATATTTTGCATAATTTTTATATGAGATACCAATACATAGTTGCAAATAAAGTCGAAAGATGCCTGGTTCTATTTATACATTTGTGATAAAGAAGAGTATGAAGTATTTTTGATAGTTTTCGAAATTTATGATTTTTTTAAAAATTTTTTTTATTTTTGACACTATCAGCTTTTTTATGAAATCTTCAATAGAATTGCAATCCTATTACAATTAAACAAGTTTATGAAAACATAATGATAAACCAAATTTATATATTGACGTAATAACTTCTCTTTCGAATGCCGTTTAAAACAATTATATTCAAGATAAAAATTTGTAAATGCACGAAGTCTAAAAAATATTTTTTTTCAACAATAACTTAAAATTACTCTAAATTGTATTATAAATGGGAAATGCATCTCGGGATTTCCTGCCCTGGGATTCTCGGGAATTTTGGAATTTTTTTTTAAAGAAAATTAAGCTAAAAATCTAATATATTTTAATGAAAATTTAATTATGTGGTAAATTTGTATAATCAACTGATCAAATGATTTATAGGGAATGGCGCTATGGTATGAATTCAAAGAAAACACTCGCTTTCATGTTATAGATCCGATCATCACCCGATAAGATCATCAGCCACTACTTTTGGAATTTTTAAATTCTACATTTTTAAGTGAGTTTCTAATAAATTAACCCCCGTTTTTATAAATAACTTTTAAATTTAAAATGCCTTTTAAATCGAATTTTTGTACAAATCTTGTCTCTAAAATATATTTTAAATTTTGAATTGGTTTGTGAATACGTGGGTAAATTTTTAATAGATTTACGAAACTTAACAATATTTGCTTAACAATATTTGAATAGTATCAATGTCTGAGTAAATATGTTATGGTTCATATATTTAAAATAAGAATAACAACATGCTTAATATTGTGCCGATATTCGCAAAACTCTTTCACAATAAATTCATTCGAGTTAATTAATCAGTCGATTAAACAATTGATTAAATTTCATTTTCTATATATTACAATCCCGTTTTAAATATTTTAATGCAAAGTCTCCATTTGGGTCTCAGTTGTTCAACAAATGAGTGTAGTGATAAGTATAATTTTTAATCATCATTCTCATTATCCCGGAAAGTTAAAAATTCCGGGAAATTGCCAACTGGAATGCAAGTTGAGTTTCATTTCGTTGAACGATTTGATCACTCTTCACGCAAAAAAAAAAAAAAACTTTTTTCTTTAATTAAATTCTATTTTTGTTTTTTCAAATCCTCGTTATAAAATGGGAACGAAAATATTTCCAAATTTCAAGTCAACTTATTAGGTTTTATAAACATATATCCTTTTTCAAACGGAAATTTTCACTGTAGTGAGAATTGGAAACGGTCTATACGCAGAAAAAAATATTGTATACAATTTTTTAATCAATTTATTGCTTAATTTTATAGAAGTTAATAAAAATGTTAATTTATATAATTATTTTTTTAAGCAATTATAAATTACAAAACGAGAAAGATATAGTCGGTCAAGACCTTCTATATGATATCCTTCATCATTGTGTACCAGCATAAAAATTCGGGAAGGGGACTTATATTACACCTGTGGCCAATTTTACTAAATGTAAAATAAAATATACAAATACAGAATAATGATACTAACATCTAAGCACTTTAGTGCGATTCCTGGAAGTGCGTTTATATGGGAGTTATGGCAAATTATGGATCGATTCTCATAAAATTTAGTAATGTTATTTCTACTTACATAAAACTTTTTTTTGTCGAATATTAACTTGATACTAATAATTATGCACGTTAAAGTGGTTTTGGGAAGAGGGGTTTATATGGGAGCTATGGTCAATTGTGGACCGATCTTCATAAAATTAACACTTATACAGAACTTCTTTGCACCGAATTTCATTAAAATATTCTCATTTTTAAAACATTTTTGAGTGTTTAAACCCTATTCCGAGGGAACACTTGTATGGGGGCTAGGTGAAATAATTTACTGATCACTACCAATTTCAATGGACTTCGTTCCTATATCATAAAAGTCCCACCTGCCAAATTTCATTGCATTATCTTTAAAATTGCGACTCATACACAAGCACAAGCTTTACATGGACTGCCAGCCAACCAGACAGATCGACGTACAAACATTCGATTTAAAAAGTGATTCTGAGTCGATTGGTATACTTGGATAACTTTTTCTATGCGTTATAAACATCAGCACAAACGCATAATACTTGGGGTATCTATGGTGGTGTAGGGTATAATAATTTCAAATTTCCAGTTATTTTTGAGAATCGCTGAAACTAATAGGACATAGGGCAGATGTGGAGTTCTCCACAAATTTTAACGTATAACATTTAATAGTGAATTTTTTGTTAATAAATAGGTAAGTATACGTTTTCAATATTTGGAAATATATATACGTAAGTATGTTATTATTGTTCAGTTTTACTGCAATTGCTATTAGCTCACATGGCACCTACTATAGCTGCTCTTTTTCAAGCAAAGTAAGAACACCAATAATTTCCGAACAATCTATCACATATCATTCAATATTCCAATGTTATTTCATTTTATAGATCATCATTTTATTAAACAAGTCCTCCAAAATGGTTGCTTCTACCGATTTTAATTTATTTCCCGATTTTACATCTTAAATTAAGATAATACAAATTTTTACCATTTTAAAAATAAACTTTTTATATTCAGCGAATGGTAGAGATTCAGTTAATTATTTGATCGCGTTGATTATTACATATATTGATTTTAAGCATAATTCTAGCCAGAAAGTAATTAATATAATTAACATTTTGTTTAAAATTATTTTAAATTTCAATTAATTTCATTTAATTAATATTATCATTTTAATGATTGGAACAATTAAACATTTAATTGAAGTAAGCAATTTCGTAATCGAAATCTTCTTTTATTATTAAAACATAATCTATAGTATAACTTAAATTATAAACTAAATTTAAAACTTTTCTAGTTTCATTATTCTAAAACGGACAAATCACTCCCAAAATAAGCTGCAATATTTTGACCAATCAAATTGCTAGAAATACAGATGTGTCGCGAAATACAGTTTCAAAAGGCTTCAAAAATATAATGAGTTTATGATAACCGTAAGGAAACCTGGTAGCGCAAGAAAAAATGTATTTATAGACTGTAGGACCGTAGATGAAAAACTGGCACAAATACAAAAAGTTTCTAATAAGAAAGCTAGAAAAAATATGAAGGCAAAATGCTGAATGCTATCTAAAGGACACTTAGCAGATAAATGTTGTGTAAAAAATCAAAATTATTTAAATAATTTTTAGTTCGGCAAGACATTTTTTACTTATAATTAATGGCTCCACTTAAACAGAAATATACGTGCCTTAAGCACCGCATAGATAAATAAAGACGTCTATAGGCACATACTGCAGAGAGATACTGCTTACGAACCCTGCTATATGTTTATAATTGACGGTTTTACTACACACTCATCAATAAAAAATTTTATTTTTGTGAGAAGATTTGATTAAACACTTTCATAAATTAAAATATTCTTTAATTTTTTTCTTTTAATTTTAAATGACAAAAGTAATAATAAAAAATCAAACTATCTGCAGTATGAGTTTATTTGTAAATCTAAACGATTTTGATTTTTCATACTGCATTGTATGTGTTCCATTGAGTTCCTTATTTACAAATAACTTTAATCGCAAATAAGAACTGTGTATAAACTAAGTATGTAGCACATTCACAAGCTCTATCAATTTTTCAAACTCATGCTTATTGAATGATCTTATTCAGAATAGAATAAAACCAGAATTTTATATGGGAGGCAGTTCAAACTAACTATTTTTTTTTTTCAAAACACAAAAACAAAATATATGTGACTACATGTATTTTGTTGTTGCATGCATTAGGTTTTTGACAACTAAATTAGATTTTTGTTTCCCACATAAACTTCTAGTTGTATTCCATGTTATGCAGTATCCCTGCCAACATTTTCTATCCAAATTTGCACTAAAGAGTAACCTCAAGTTGTTTTTAACAGTCGAATATAATATCATTTTCTTATCCAAGAAGAGTCACCGTGCGGGAAGAAGTGTGCAGCAGTACTCTTTTAATGACACTAGTAAGTGCTTTTTTTATGTGACAAATTGGAGTCATTTTGAGGAGCAGAAAAAGTCACTATTTCTGTCGAAATTCTAACTTAATACTCTCAACATTACTATCCAAACTTTAACTAAATAGTATCCATATTTATTTTAAAATAGTAAAAGAAAAAGAAGTTATTTTCCTATCGAAGAGGACTCATCTTTCGGGCAAAACTGTATCGCAGTTTGGATACTTTTTTAATGACACTATTGACTGCTGTTTTTGTGCGACGAATAAAGTCATTTAGGGTTAGGGTTAGGGAAAATTAAAACAACTTACCTTAGTAAAAAAAATTATAGATATATTTTGATAAATTGTAACAGAATATTTTTGATTTCGAAGGGTCTAACAACTTTAAAAATTTAGTTGAAAGGTTTGATGAACATGCGTATATGGGTTCACTTTCACTAAAAAATATACATATTTTTATGAGCGAAACGCAATTTATTTCGAAATTTTATATTACTAAAAGCAGGAAATAAATCCAAATTTATTTGTTGTCTTCAAAATGAATTTTCGCTTCGTTTTACTGAATAATATTTATTTTTTAATTAATTTAATTTAAAATTTCAAAATTTTTTTTCACAATTTTGTTTTCATTTTGTCTTCATTATAAACAACATTCACTTTATATATATATATATATATATATAAGAAAAAATTTAAAGAAGAGTGATAAAGTGAAATAAAAATAATATACATATATATATATATATATATATATATATATGTATATAAAAAATAATATACATATATATATATATATATATATATATATATATATATATATGTATATTATTTTTATCTCACTTTATCACTCTTTTTTTAATTTTTTCTTAAAATTTTTACAAAATCGATTGCTTGCCTTTGAAAGCAAGAGACAAACTAAGTACCATCGCCTTCCTACATTTTTTGTTTTTAATTTAAAAACAGCGTAATGGTTTTTTACTTTCAGAAGGTCGAAAATCGAAATTAATGTTATTTGTTTTTGTAAAATTGTTTACTAACAGTAAAATAACATCTTGAGAATACTAGAAAGAGTCATTTTTCTGATAGTAGATAAAACTATCACCTAATTGCTGGCAGGGTATGTGCCTATAGGGCGCTTAATGCATAAGCTCATGCAATAAGTATGTATTAGTAAAATTGAGAGAGCTTTTGTGTGTGTGCGTTACACCGACAATGCATTATGAAAAATCAAAATCGTTTTGATTTTAAAATGAACTCATACTGCAAACAGTTTTTTTCGAATTCATTTGATTATTTTTTCTATTATTTATTAAGTTTATTGTTTGTCATTTTAAATTAAAATAAAAAATATAAAAATATTTAAAACATTATTGTTTTTTATAATTTTTTTTTTACAAAAATAAAATTTATCAATCACACACGTAAGTTCATCGGCAGTACCTCTCTGCATTATGTTGAAAGAAAAGGGAAAAGTAGGACGGACAGTAAAAGCTCGGAAAAAAATAAAATAGAGTTTTAAAAATGAGAACTCATTCCAACGAAAAAGTAACCCATAACACAATATTCCAGAAAAGATCAAATATTTGATTAAAAACTATTGAAAAATTAATCTTTTCTTTCAAATTTAACACTTGCATTTCTTTATTAAAAACTAAATTTTAAAGAGATCCTCCTATTGGTTTCATTCTTATTAGCGGAATTGTATGTACTAATATTTTCATGAGCACTCCTTATATTCATTTGGAAGAGAAAATATTTCAATTTTTCCTAAGTTCTTTGACCTAGGGAATACAAACAAACATATTTATCATAAGAATTCTTTTTAAGTATTATGCTATTTTTTTTTTAAATAATATGCTAGAATGTGCTAAATCAAAAATATTTCTAAGACCGTGAGAAAGCCTTGTAAAATAAAATGATTTTTGAGAAATGAGCGACCCAGGGTACTATATTTAGAAACAAATATAACGGACAAATGAAATCCCAAAAATAACTGTTAAAATAAATAATTGCAATTATACTGTTTCCTGAAGGAAAATTACACTATAACAACAATATTAACTGATTTCCAGTCTTACTAGACAAAGAAGGTACTAATCAACGACATTATGCAAAAACAGCTTTTGGGAATATAAGGTACACAAATTACATATGTAGTCTCTATGTTTCCTTCCATTTTTGGCAAAGCAGTACAGAATTTTGTATGAATGATAAAATCATATCAAAAACGCTATGAAAAAATATTGGCTGGCAATTTGCAACGTTTTACTTATTTGAAAATTATTTACCCGTAACGTTCTAAATAAAAAATAGCCCTATTCTATATCATGTTAAAGGAAATTTTACTATTTTAAAATTTAGAGAAGACTTTAAGTAGAATAAATTAAGTCAGCTGAAACATCTGAATTTTAGTGCGAAAATATTCGAAACAGTCAGGTATTGGATAATTTTTGATCAGGTTATACGGTTATTAAAGAAAAATTTCGAAATGTACAGGTAAGATAAATATATAGAATTTGATCGTAGGTTTTTTTAGATCAAAATTTTTATTAATTATTAGCTCGTGTGACTAAATTTAAAGTTATCATTGGGTTGTAGCAATTTCTTACAAGAATTTCCAAAGTGTATTGTTCCATATTAATTTAATTCAAAAAAGTGTTAAAATGAACAAAAAAATTTTTGCAGATTCAAAAACTTTTGTTCAAAAATTGATAATTTTGGTGAATGGAGGTTGCACTTTGAATATTGCCCAAAACTGCACTTGATAAAGAAAGAAAAAGGAAATGTCATTAATAAAAAAATTTTAATTGAATTTACTTGCTTGATTGAAATTATGTTTAAAATCAATTAATATATTAATAGACACAGTCAATATTTTAACTGAATCTGTATCATTGCAAAATATCTCCTCAATATAAAATCAAAAATTTACTTTCTTATTGTAATAAATACATGCATCTTTATTTAAACCTACAAATTATTTTTCAAGTAGTAAAAATATAAACATATTTTACAAATGTTTGGTTATAATGACGGGAAAGCACTTACTTAATAAAAGCACTCGTTTAAGACGAACATTCTGATGAAGGAACAAACTATGGGATGACACAATATTATAACATTTAATGACGTGCGATAGAATATTTTGAAAATCGCTAAAATACTTACTTAATTGGACGATTTTTCCCAAGATCAGTCGAATAAGGTACCTTCTAACGCTTCAGCAATTACAACTGATCTCAGAAATGCCACATCATGGCATGACAAAAATATCTAAAATAATATGAAATACTTGAAAATATGCACACATATCGTCAACTAAAATGCAAAAGGCCGTAACTACTGAAAAATCAAATGTTCGTTTTTTACTGGATAATATAATATACTCACTAAAACTACCCAAACTATATCTGCAATCGTAAATTTGTTCTAGTTAAGAAAAACTTTATTTGAAGAGTATTTTATACTTTATCTATTTTTGCTTTAAAAATTAAAAATTGTGGTTACGGCCTTTTGCATTTTCATAATGTTTTCTGCTTATGCTGTAAAAAATTAAAAAGTATGGTTACGGCATTTTGTATTTTAGGTGACGATATATTGCCAAATGGGAAAATCATAAACTTACCGCTTCATAAACACAAATTCCTGATTAAAAATATTATTCCCAATATGAGAAAAGCTTCATAATCTTTCTTGCGTTTTCTGTGAAAGTTGTTGTATGAATAAAATTTTTAAGTTTTTTTTTTTTTTCTGAAAATATTTTTCTTTTTCACATTTTTCTTTTTTCTATTTTGTAATCTAGAATTACTAGAAGAGTTAATTGTATAAACAAAAAAACTTATCAAAATATAAAAAACTTTTTCTGTATAGAATTTAGAATTGTATTTTTGAAACTTTTAATATTTGTAAAAGTTCCGATATATTTTTTACACTCGAGACGATGAACTTTAACCCACTGTAGCGCTGCCTGTGCTTGAGTTACTCCTACTAACAATATTATAAAAACTTGAATCCTTATTTGTCGATACTCGAAGTTTCATTAGTTTAATACTTTAGAAGATTTGCAAAAGGCTCCACTGTGGACTGTGACATAGTTAAAATTTTTTTTCTTTAGACGAAACTTTTTTCTATGATCTAGATTTTCAGTAAATTATCTAATTAGTTTTATTAGTAAGTAATAAAAGTAAATCAAAGCAAAACAATTCTTCATAAAGGCTATACGTCTTTGGAACAATATTCCTCCATCACTTAAAGTTATCAGCAACGCATTACAATTTAAGAGAAAAGTACTCGAATACTATTCATAACAAATTTTATTTTTTAACTTTTATTAACATACGAATAAATTTTACATTACGTTAAAACAAAATTTATATTACTTTAAACACAAAATTCGTATAATTAATAACTTATGTTTTTTAATATTTAATGTTTCTTGTTAATTAAATGTATCCATATTTCTCTGTAAATAATAACATCATAAGATTTCTACTTTTTAAGACGAAAGTAGAAGTTACAAATAAAATGAAAATAAAAATAAATAAATAAATATGCAATTGGCCAAATCATTCTGCTAAATCTAGCAGAAAAATAATAAAATGGCAACACTGATCATAAGAGAAAAAGTACTTGAAAATGTTAGAGATTACCTTATTCAATATTAAAGAAAATTGTCAGCCATGAACTATTGAATGAAACTTAAAAATAGCAGCATATACCAACAAATTTCAGTAAATCATAATTCTTTGTTGTGCTAATTCTCCACACACGACTGTCATATTAATTAGGCAGATGTTATAAAAAAAATTCTAAATAGACATGAACATTTTAAATGAATCATCGTTATTTTCAGACAGTAGAGTGTAAACAAGTACCCTAGAATTATTGAAATTGTTTTATAATATCTCCTAAGGTTTTTGTCTCTGCTAATCGTTATCAGGGCTGCAGATCAATTGTAGAATTTCAGCTTCTCTCGGTAGCTAGTATTTAACTACATAGAATTCAATAGGCAAAAATCCACTTAAAATGCTTATTTAATAATTTTATTTTGTTTATTTTTTTATATAAAAGGTTATCAATTAAGCCATGCTGATTTGATGTTGAGTGTTCAGAGGTTCTTTTTTTAAATGAAGTATACACATCCATCTGTATGTACATTAATCATTATTAATTAGGGTATCCAATTACTGGGGTTTTCATATTAATCGATTAATTCGATAAATAATTACTTGAGGTTAAAAGCTGATCGGTTAATAATCAATTAATGGAAAACATTATAATAATTAATATTAAAAAATTAATAATAATTTATTGAAATAATTTTTTTAGAAACATAATGTAGATCAAATTCCTTTATAAAGGGTTCATCTTATCAGTTCTTTCACGCATTTGTATGAGAAAATTACATACTTAGATTTAATACTACAAAATATTAACCTAATTTAATTTATAAATCAGTTGTTTTTAAATTTTTTGTGTGAGAATGATTGTTTTGAAAAAAATAAAAATAAAATAAAATAAATTATGTTGATAATAATTACAATCTTTATGACTAATATAACTTTGAATTTACACAAAACTATGATATAATTACTCAAGGTAAAATCTTTAGAAAGTTTTTTCTCAATTTTATTTACCCTGAAATGTCAATCACATATAAAGCAAAGGAAAATGTAAGTAATTTAAAACAAAATTACAAAAAAAAAAAAAAAATAATAATAATAATAATAAAATAAAAAATAAAAAAAATATTTGAAATAAAAAAATTTTTGTGAACAAATTTTTTACAACATAATGTTAACAAAAACAAACAAATACCCATAAATATCTTATACTATATGTCAAGCATTTAAAATCACAAGCATTTAAAATCACAAGCATTTTAAATCACAAATGTAAATTTTTTATATTTTATATTTCACATTTCAGTTTTTTTTTTGACTTAACAAAAATTTAAATTGAAAACCATAGAATACAACGAGAAATTCAAACTAAATTTTCAAAAAAAAAAAAAAAAAAATATATATATATATATATATATATATATATATGTGACTTCAAGTATTTTGTTGTTGCATCGATTAGGTTTTTATCTCTCACATAAACTTCTAGTTCTATTTTATGTTGAGAACTCTCTTTAGTGATTATTATGATACAAAACTATATTTTCAGAATTTCTATTGTCACAAGTTTAACTATTTATGAAGTTACTATGGTATAAGCCTGCCAATATCAGGAAATATAATATTACTCGTATAATAAAAATATGTACAGATAAATCCGAAAATGTTTAAAGAGTGTATGAACTACATTTTGACGCTTTCTCTCTCCCTAACCTCAGGTCTACAACAGAGATCAACGCTGATATAATATGTGAGATAACGCCGGCAGAGGAGAGTAAACATTTTGTTTATATTATGTTAAATCTTAAATAAGGGGTACACGTATTCTAATAAATCCTATAAGATATTATTATTTTCAATCAGTTACAGAGTAAACATGTCCTTCTTATTTAAGCAATTCGCACTTTTTTAACACAATTTTTATAAAAATGATTTTTAATATTTAAAACAAACACTAAAAGGAAACAATTTTACAAAATAACATTGTTTTTCAGTAATTTCCAAAATACACATGCACACACACAAGTAAACTTTCGTGTATGTGTAATTTTTTGATAGTTCATCTTATAAGATGGTTGTGTAGAGAAATCTCATCACAACAGTCTCATAATACATCTTATAATACTAATATTTGAATCTACACGTGAAATAATTCTCTCAGAGAGCGAATTTGACACTCTCTGACACAAAAGTCTTACCAAATCTAGACGGGCTGTAATCGAAGTTTAAGATTTGAAGCTGTTAGAATTTGATGGGATTGTAACGCTTCAAATATGAAATTAGTAAACTTTTTAAAACCAAAAAAACAAAGTACTAAATTAGTTTCCGTTAGGATTTGGAGAGAAAACGATGACTAAAGCATATTTAAAATTTTTAAAATCGAAATCGATTTTAAAAAATATTAAATACACTAAAACTAAATCCGCGTATCTTCGGTCCCTGATAGAGATTTGTAAATCTAGCTCCATTAGGGTTTGTATGACGAAAAGAAAGAGAAAAAATGCTTAGAATATGACACATAAATCCGCTTATCTTCGGTCCCTGATAGAAATTTCAAAATCTGTCTTCATTGGGATTTGTGGGATGAACAGTTTTATAAGAAAGCAAATGAAACTATCCATGCCAGACAAAAAAAAAAAAACAATTTTTATTTAAAGAAAAACAAAACACCAAAAACGTATCTGCGCTCCCTGATAGAAATTTCAAAATCTGTCCCCGTTAGGATTTGTGGGATGAATATTTTTATAAGTAAAGCGAATTTTAAGTTTCTATATCATCTTTGAGAAAGCTCTGGAAAGAGAAAACACATTTAAGAAATTAAATATAAAATCCGAGTATCTCTGCTCTCTAATAGAAGTTTCAAAATATGTCTCAGATTGAACTTGTAGAACGATTAGTTTTACAAGTAAGCCAAATTTTAATTTTCTGCCACATCTGGGAGCTTCAGAAAGCTCTGGAAAGAGAAAAAATGCTTAGAAAATGACACATAAATCCGCTTGTTTCCGCCCTATAGATAGATAGAAATTTTTAAATCTGACTCCATTAGAATTTGTAGAACGAATAGTTTTATAATAAGTAAACCAAATTTTAATTTTCTACCACATCTGGGCAGTTTTGTCAGATTAGAGGATCTATCCCCAAGTTAGGTATTTCTTTTTGGAAATGGGGATGAAAAATTTGGTTTGGGGATTAGGGTATTTATTAGGGATGTTTTTTAAGGTTTAGGAATTATTGCAAGATTTTTGGGAATTTTTATTTTTATAATTTCTCTTTCTAACTTAAGAATAATTTAAAAAAAAAAAACATAATTTTCCACCGACTATGAAGTTTTTAATAAAATAAATCTATATTTATTTTAATAACAGTCTAGTGAAGAATATACTGATTATGGTACCATGTAGTAAAAAAAAAAAAAATAATTAAAATTTCCGCAACAAAATTATTATTGTACGGATTGGCTTAGAGGGTAATGTTTGAGCAATTGATGCTCCATAATTGTTGCTGCAGTAGTAAACAAGAATATAAAAGCCTTCAATAAATAGTTGTTTAAAAGTTTAAGAAAGTGTATCAAAAATAATTAAAGCAACGGACCTTAATTAGTCATACTTTCATACCTTTGAAGAAATAAAAATGTAATCTTTGGTGTATGCATTATCTATATTTATTGATACAAATGTTAAGATTTCCATAAAATTTCATTTTTGAGAGAATCTATAGGAAATTTTCTTAGTCGGTACTGACTATTTAAATAAATTTACCCGCCCAAATCTGCATATCTACAAAGGAAATGGATTGTAGTACAAATAAAAAGAAATATAGTTTATACTATCTTTAAAATTAAGGTATTATTTATGTGGGAATTTTTCGGGATAGTATAAGCAGTTATTTGGGAATTTTAGGGATGAAAATTTGGTAGAAACCCTGCATCTAGGAGCTTCAGAAAGCTCAGGAAAGAGAAATAATATTGATATATATATTATACCCAAAAAAATACATCCCGAATGAAATTGTGATCCAGAAGTTGTGCTAATTCAGATAATTTCCAATGAATTTAACATAGTTTTTTTTACCTATTTAGTGAGAAGGAAGCCGTCTTCACGATCTCATGCAAAATTGCAAGTGAACATCCCAATTCTTTTTTATCGGCGCAAGGAAATTAGTTTTAATTTTTAAATAAACCAACATATGTTTTAATAAAAAAAATATGTATACTATTTTTCATTTGTTTAAAATAATTATTTTTTAGTAACAAGTATTTCCAAAAAAAAAAAAAAAAAAAAAACAACCGAATCTCAACGTTTTATAGCAGAACAATTTATTTGAATCTCTTTTTAATAATATATTTGAATGCTATTTGTATTACTTCTTAAGCACAAGAAAACGTACACTTATTGATATCTTTTACTTTTATTTATTTTTACTGGGATATAACAGATATTAAAAAAATATCTAGTTGACATAAATTTATCTCAAAAATAAAAAAAACTTACTAAATTTTCAACTCCAGAAAACTAAATTATGATTCGTTATTCGAAAATAGACAAATTTAAGTTATTCGAACAGTTAATTGACTAAAATTAATCGGTTAACCGAATGACGTTTAATCGGTTAGACACCCTATTATTAAAACAAAATAAAAGAAAAATAGTAAAAAAAATAACATCATCGTTTTCTAAGTCAAATACCTGTTCAAGTTTAATAAGCTTCATTCAATTACGTTTAGTTTCAGTTCATCGTCATCTCTCAAAACGGGATAAATTGTTTTGGTTTTTTTGTGTTTGTTTTTATTTTTGCTGTTTTCGCTTTTCTAATTTTTAAACGAAACATTTACAATAACAAATTAAAATGAAATTTTTCATAATTTTATTAATCTGTTTAACGCTATTAACAACTTGTTATGCCGGTAAATAACTTTCGAGAATTTTTTGGTGTTTTGGTTATTTGTTTGTTTTTTTTTTCCTAATTAAAAATTATTTATGAGCTTATTTGCTTTTTCAATGTTAAAATAAATAATATGTTGATGTGATAATTTCTTTGTAGATTGTGAAGTTTTTGGTTTATTACTGAAGAAAGGTGAAGCCAAAACTGTTCCTGGAAAATGTAGTCAAGTTGTGTGCCAGGGCAATCGTTATGATGAATATACTATAGAAGGGTAAATATATAAATCAGGAAAACACAAATAAACAAATAATAATAATAATAATTATATTTTTATAATGTACATTTTAGTTGTCCAAATGCCTATGGAGCAAAAGACTGCATTTTTGCACCAGCGGATCTTACAAAACCTTATCCAAAGTGTTGTCCACACTGGAAATGTCCGGAAAAGAAATAATTGTTTTAAATTATTGTTATTATATTTGTTATAAGTATTTTTGAGTGTAATTAGAGAAAATGAAATAAGTAAATAAATTTTAGTTTAGTGAAAATACTATAGATGATAATTAGTTAAAAATTTAAATGAGAATTTTTAGTATCATCCGAACAAATCTCACCAATCAGGTAAATTTGTATAATAAAGAAAATATATTGTTTAGTAAATAACTATTTTAAAATGCAATTTTAAATTCTCATACAAAAGGTATAAATTTTTAATCAGAATTATGTGATCATCGATTTTTTGGTAATTTTTACACTACCGCCTCTAGATTCGTTATAAAATTATATTTTTGTTTTTGATACAAAAAATATCGATTTTTTGTAAAAGATCCAAGTATTCACATATTTTTGTCCTTTTTAACCTAGCGCCCCCAATAGCCTCATAAAAAGCAATTTTAATTTGCCACATCGGTTTTTAACTTAAAGCTTTAAGATCACAGATTTACATCCTTTTGGATCCAATGCCTTTAGATACCTTATTAAATCTGGTTTTAGTTTTTCATCCGAAAAGTATAAGTTTTTAGTAAAATTATAAGTGATCACAGATTTTTGTTGCTTTTGTTCTACCGCCTTCAGTTTCATTACAAAATACTATTTTAGTTTTTCATACAAAAAATGTAGACTTTTAGTAAAAACAGAGCTGCCAGATGCTTTTTTTCGACAACCCCCGAACTGAAAGAAATACCCAAAAATCCCCACTTTAAAAAGGAAACAATTTTTAATTTAAACACAAACAAATGATCCTATAATATTTTTTGATAAATTTATTATTTAATTTTACATTTAAATTTAATTAAAATATCAATAAATATAATATAAAATAATGAAGCTTTTTAAGTACATTTGAATTATGAAAAAAGGAAAAATAAAAATGTGACAGTATTCTTTAAAGACAAAATAATATAGAAAAACAGTTTTAGAAAGAAAAATATCAATTAACAATTCTTTCTAACTTAATATTCCTTTCATGTTATAGAATCCGATAAGACGTAAGGCAGATTGTGAAGTTTTCCTCAAAGATGATGGTTAAAATGCGGTAAATAAATATTTTGAATATGTATAAATATATATGTATTAATTATACCATATTTTTTTTTTTTTGCTACTTCCTCAGACAGTTCCTTACATAAGTAAGTATTGACAGTACTTTTACGATTTTCTAAAAATTCTATCATTTATCGTTTAATGTTTTTATCTTGTATCGTATCATAGGTCTTCTCTTTCTTGGAATAATCCGACCAAAAGTGATGGATTACTGGTTTTACCGATATTATAAATTTTAAAATATGATTTGATTTTCATTTTAAATATTTTGTAAATTTACATATGTATGTATGTATGTATGTATGTATGTATGTATGTACGTATGTATTAAAAATTAAGTAAATGTTTTTTATATATTAACTGCAATATTTTGCAATAGTACAGATTTAGTTAATATTCGAATTGTGTCAATTAATACTTTAATTGATTCTAATCATAATTTCAATCATAAAAATAATTAATATAATTAAAACTCTATTTGAAATTATTTAGAAAGTCTATTAACTTCATTCAATTAATGTTATCATTTCATTTTGGAACACAATGGATTAAAATTTTAATTGATGTAAATAATTTCGCAATTGAAATCGATTTCTATTTTTTTCTGTGAAATAATAAAATTTTTTAAATTAATATTATTTTATTTTGTATCTTCTAAATTCGGAGAACCTGATTATACTTAACTAATTACAAAATCAAAATATGTTGAAAATGGAGAAGAAGCTAATGTAAAATTGAAGGCTGTATATATATATATATATATATATATATATATACTAAGGCAATCAGTCATACATATAATTTGGTACTTTCTCAAAAGTGTAACTTTTCGATTTAAGTCTATATATTTTAAAAATAAAATATTTTAAAAATAAAATTTTTCATTCAGTTTACAGAAAAAATTATTCAATAAAAGTTTTCAATTAATTTGGGTTTTTGATTGTACAAATAATAATATTATTAATTAATATAATAATCGTTTAAATTTATATATTATTTTTACAGCTAAAAATAAAAATCAAACAAGAAAAAGATTTGAAAAAAAATGTATGTATAAAAATCAGACGTATTTTTGAGTCATATGTCAGTAATTTTTGACTAGTTGGACACTAAACTATTGGGATCTCCTTACATTTCAGGGAGATACTAAATACAATAATTTTGCAAATTTCTATGTTAGTACGCTTTCCTGTGCCAGATAAATTAAATCTTGTCATTACATTCGGAATTTCATTGAAAAACTAGTTCAATATAAAAGGTTAGTACTCATTTTTTAATGATTTTTTCAATCATTGTATTAATTTCTTATTGATGTCTCATTTCTAGACTATACCTTTCCCTATTTTGAAACATCACTCTAATAATTTGTGATTTGATGTGTTCTTCCAGTGGAATAAGTATGATTGTATCTAATTCTAACTTATATTCACATATATTGTTAAATATTATTATACATATATATTGTATAATAATAGGGGTGCATTCGGCTTAGGGATGCATTCGCCTATGCACAACAGTGCAAACAGTCTATCTTTCTTTAAAATTGTCAATATTGTATAATATTGCTCTCCTGAAAAGTTCTGTTTTTCGAAATAGAGGGTTTTGAATATAGGCCCTAAATATTAGAGATTTTTGTATTTGGAAAAAATGTAGATTATTTTTTTACAACTTTATTCATAATAGTTTTGAACAATTTATAAAGGTTTTATTGAAGGTTGATACGAAATTTCGAAAAATTTTTATTCAAAATATTTATTTTGCTTTATAAACATTTAATAAAATTTTGTAAAATTTAAAAATTTTATTGTTGGAGAGAACAGTTTGATAAAACAAATTTTGAGAAAAATATTAGCTTTCTCTGTAGTTGAAATGTAGTTGAGATGCAATTTTAACGTAGTGTTAGAAAGGATTTGACAAATAATAACATTATGCGACAGTCAAAATCGGGATTGGATGAAACCAACGGGAAATGTTATATCGGTAAAAAAGAAGTTATACGTGTCCCGGCGTTTCGCTGGGTCATGTCTAGGAATCGAGATATATCGATTTGAAGTTAGTAACTATCATATCGGGGAAATTGTGACCTTTGGTGGTCTTTTTTTTGACATAACTCGAGAACCACCAGTCGGATTTTGCTGAAACAAATTTAAAAAAAATTAGGAATTACAATTCCTTTAATCTGTTCATACAACGTTTCGCTACATAAGCAACAGTTTCGCAGTTATAAATAAACGTATGAAGAAAAAAACTATTTTTTGCCTAAAAAATTGAATTTTTTTATTTTTAATTCATAAAAAATCCAAAACGGTAAAAAAAGTGTCAAGTCCTATTACTTTCACGTAAAGTCGCATAACCTTTAAACAAAATGAGACATAGATCATGAAAATCGATGGACGCGTTTCGCTTTTATTAAGTGAAGGTATGAATTTATTAAGTGAAGGTATGAATTTCAAAAATTTGCTCGAGATATGCTCAAAATTCCTTGGAAAAAAACATTGATGACTTTTTTATGATTGTCAGAATTAAAAAAAAAGTAATAAACAAAAGGTTATTTGATTTTTATGGTAGCGGTAACAAACTAAAAAACGGTCATAAATGTGCGTGGACAATTAAAAGGAAAAAAGGAAAGTGGACTTTTTTAATTATTTGGGTTTTTTCCGTTGGCTACCTGCATGATTTTTTTACATAAATTGCACCCACATTTATGAGTGGTCATGTTTTAGAACGTTTCGAAAAATTTAAAACGCACACGAATCAGGTTTATAGCCACCCTTAAAAGATGCGCCAACTCATAAGTACCTCTCAGTAAAATATTGAAACTAACGTAGTATTTATAGGTGTTCACTGATCGATTTTTGTCATTCAACAAGTGTCTCCGAAAGCGTAAAGTACGGTTTTTTTAAAGTGACGAAAAAGTAACAAAAGTATAAAACCGAAATGAGTGCAAATTGTCCAGAAAATATCAATTTATTTTGTTACGTTTGTGGCAAAAGAGCTTTTTCAACAAATGCTGCATTACTCACTGAGCAAGTGGAGCGCGCTTTTAAACTTTATTTTGATTGCGAAATAATTCGCGGCGTTTCGTGGGTCCCAGACAAAATTTGTAAAACGTGCTACAATCGTCTTAACATGTGGATCCAAGGGAAACGCAGTTAACTTCGTTTTGGTGTACCAATGATTTGGACTGATCGAGGAGAGCACAATGGAGTAAATCGTAAAGGCCTACCGCATTCGGATGAAATACCAATTCCACCGCTTCCAAGTCCTGACAGAGAAACTTCTTTTTCTATTGAAACAATGGATCAATCGGATTTCACCTATAAACCAACACCAGAAGCCGGCCCATCGAACAAAATATTTCCAATATCACAAGCAAGAATGGACAAGATTGTTGCAGAATTAAACCTTTCTCAACATGAAGCAGAAAAACTTGCCCAGCTTTTGAAAGAAGGCAACAATTTGGAGCCTAATGTCAAAGTCACCGGATATCGAAGACGACAATTGCTATTCCAACGGTACTACACACTCAACGAAGGGAACACATTTGTTTACTGCCACGATATAAAGGGACTGATGGAGGCTATGGCCATTAATTATGTCGCAGCTGATTGGCGAATGTTCATCGATTCTTCGAAATCAAGCCTGAAAGTCATTTTGCTACATAAATATATAATAAAAAAACAAGCATTCCCATTGGCTACAGCACAGACATGAGCGAAACATACGATTCCATGAAAATAATTTTGGATAAAGTTTGCTACACTGATCACTTGTGGCGGATCAGTTGTGATCTGAAAGTCGTGGCGATGCTAAGAGGTCTCCAAGGAGGCTATACGAAAAACATGTGTTTCTTGTGTCTTTTTGATACCCGATTTAAAGGAAACGCATGAGTGGCTTGCACTACTTCCAGAAAATTGGAGTGAATATATCCCTCAAAATTCACTTCTTGCATCACCATCTCGAATACTTCAGCAAGCAGCTAGCCTCAGAGTCGGATGAACATGGCGAGCGTTTCCATCAAGTGGCAATGCCAATGGAAACGCGACATAAAGGCAAAAGGCTCGATTCGCTGGTGGCTGAAATTTGTTGGTGGTCTCAAAAGACGTACGATCCCGACAATGAAGATGAAGAAGAAGAATATACAATGGGAGTTTCCTCCGAGGTTAAGTCACAAAAATGACGTTAACTGACTGATTAAAAACAATTGATTTTTTCCAGATGAAGACAGATCCTCATCCGATACAGACTCTGAACAAGTGGGCGAACCACCACGCAAGAAAGTAAAGGTCGCAAACAAACGAAAATAAGTTTTGCGTTCATCGATTTTTATAACCTATGTAACTATGTAATAACCTAATAATTAACTGTAATAATTTTTAATTTTACGTGTTAACAATTATTATAAATAATATATAATAAATATTATCCAAATTCATTGAAACATAAAATCAATATTCTTGTCAAAATGAGATACCTTCACTTAATTGTGAATAAAAGCGAAACGCATCCATCGATTTTCATGACCTATGTCTCATTTTGTTTAAAGGTTATGTGACTTTACGTGAAAGTAATAGGACTTGAAACTTTTTTTATATTTTTGGATTTTTTATGAATTAAAAATAAAAAAATTCAATTTTCTAGGCAAAAAATAGTTTTTTTCTTCATACATTTATTTGTAACTACGATACTGTTGCTTCTGTAGCGAAACGTTGTATGATGAGATTAAAGGAATTGTAATTCCTAATTTTTTAAATTTGTTTCAGCAAAATCGGACTGGTGGTTCTCGAGTTATGTCAAAAAAAAGACCACGAAAGGTCACAATTTCCCCCATATGATCTCGATCACTGACCCCTACCATTTGTCGCACAGTGTAATTTTATTATGTGGTTTAAAAAATATCCAAGCTTTTATATTTAAAGATTTAATCGAACGAAAGCGATCAAGTCCTTTTAACTAACTTCTAATAAACCAAAACAAATTTTGCATTTCCATTAAAGTAAAAATATGTGGGTCATTATCAAAAAATTTTAACTTGGCTGAAACTGACTTTAATCTTTAATAAGTTTTGTGGTAATACCATTTTAAACAAACGGATTGCAGATCCGGTTTCACAAGACTTGAAACTAATAGAGCGCAAAATTTAAACTCGTTTCATTTTATAATCATAATTATTGTTCCAAGTTCAAAAACTTAGAAAAGGGGCTAAAAATTACTAAACTTTTTCCCATTCTTCTACAGTTTTTGTTCGCATTTATACTTTTTCATCTTACGGGATCTTGTATAAACTAATTGTATAAACTAACTAAATAAATCATACACCTTCCTTGTCGTTGTGCAGACTTTCAACAGTTACATAAAGGGTATTCACATTTTGATGACAAAATTTTTTAATTTTTAAAAGTTTTTGTTTTTTTGGGCGGTGTCTGTGCGCCCCTCAACGAAATGCAAATTTCTGAAACAGGGATTGATACTTGTTTTCATTGTGCGTATTTTGAGCAGTAAAACTGCAGATAGTCTCAAAGTCTGGAAAACAGGAGCGAAATTTTTTAAAAAAGTCAGTTTTTCGCGAGGCACATTCACAGTTTATAATGAGCATGAATTACCGAGTGAACTTAGTTTTTTGTTATTTTGCACAATAAAATATAAGGAACATTAACAATAGATTTAATAAGAAAAATTTATGGACTTTTTGACAGATAGATATAGATATAGATATAGATATAGATATAGATATAGATATAGATATAGATATAGATATAGATATAGATATAGATATAAAGGCGATAAATATAATTGATCGGGACCATAAATTTAACACAAATATCGTTGATAGTTGAAAACGGAACACTTTTGTCAATAGATTTTGCTAAGGTTCATCGAATGCACAGCACGAAATTAACTATAATATATGGAAAAATAAATTCGATTCGATCCTTATTTCTCGAAAAATTTAAAAAAAATCCCGATTTTTAATATAATGATATATTTTTTTTAAATTATACTAGAAAACTTTAAAAAATATATCTATACACTATATATATATATATATATATATATATATATATATATATATATATATATATATATATATATATACATATATTTATATAATAAGATACACCTATGTTTATTTAAATTCTCACACTTTATTCATATAGATGTAAAATACCAGCTTCTTTAAATAATAGCTCATTATATTTTGACCTTAATGTTTTGCTTCATATATTTTCCTTCCTTTTAATTATATCCTCTAGTGCGGGTAACATGTTATGAAGAGCTTTTTGAAATAATTCAATGAATAAGATAAAAAAAATTAATATATTCCTTATTCGAGTATTTTAAATATTCTAAAAATTATTTTACCAAAAAATTTTATATTTCCTTTTGTTTCCACAAGCTGTTAAAATGTTAAATCACTCGAAACATTATATTATTACTTTTTAATAAAAAAAGAAAACATGAAAAACAATGAAAAATAAATTATTTTGTAAATTACCTAATAAATTTTCAATATTTAAAATGAGAGAAAAATATAGCATTGCAAGTAAAAAAAAAATCTGTTTAATAATTTTTGAAATGTTTGTAACCATTATGAATAATATTTTTGTATAAGAGGTTATTAAGAAAAAATATTTTAATATCTTTTTTCTACATTAAACTTGAAATAGGAATTTAAAAGTATAAATGTGAAAATAATAATGCATACTTTAAAGCATTATTTTTATTATTTGTAGATAAAGTAGAGTATGCTATAAAAGATTTGGCACAGCTGAATATAGCGCTCCAACTTGATTCAATTGCACTATTAAAATAAAATAAAAAACATAATATATAGGCATGTCATTCTGCCACCATTATTTGCGAATTTAGGGTAGTTTCGCCGTTTTTGGTTACTTCAGAAAATCATTAAAAAAAATTAGCGTAACGAAGAGATACTCAGGATCAAAAAGTGGCGAATGATTTTGAAAAAAACTTGCTTGATGTGTCTACTATCTAAAAATGAACATTGGTTCTTTTTCCTAAAATTCAATATTGGGCAAAAATTCTGATTTCATGAACCAAAGGCTATAAGTCTGCAAATGAAAATAAGTCAGTTAATTCAATTTAATAGAATAAAAGTTATTTATTTTGAAATAACACAATTATGGTGAATATATTTAATATTCACCACAACTGAATTAAAATGATTTGTGGTAAATATTAAAAAGTTGACAACACTTGCCACCTTATTATTAATATTAATAAGAGCGTTTTTATATCAAACATCTAGTTGAGTTGTCAAACTCATGAAGTGAATGGTAAACTAATAGATATACCGGTGAAAAACAGCTGTTAAGCTACTGTAAAAACAACTAAATTATATTTTTGTATATTAAATTGTGCCTTTAATTTGGTAAGTAATATTGAAAATAAATAAATAATAATTTAATGGATTTAATGTGAAGAATTTTAATTTATTTTTAAGGCCATTTCACCATATGATAAAATGACATCATTGTTTCTTTTTTTATTTTGTTGTTGTTGTTGTGTATATCTATCTATGAGTTGCTTGTGTTATTATTTTTGTAGTGAGAACAAAAATGAAAAATATTAACAGAGTTGAGTAGATTGCTACAAATATATATTTTTGAAGCACTAATTTGGGCACAACATTTTTATTTTAAAAAAGTGTGTCAAATACTGTTATATGACGGAAATTATAAAGTTTTATTTTTAATCGAACCTTTTTTAAGTAAATCATTGTCCCTTAAAATGAAAAAATATATACATTTTTGTAGTACAGAATGCAATTCAGAGATACTTTGAATAAACTTAAATAAATCAATCGTTTGTTTTTTTATATCTTTCTTAAAAGCCCTTTTCATTTCAAAACTAAATTGTAATCAAACAATAAATAATTTTCAAGTTTTCTGATTTCTGTTCAAAATTTCAATCATAACATTAAACTTATGCATAATTTTTGATACAATTTTAGCCAAAAAGAGCTGTGTTATCATTAAATTATATTTCTCATCTCTAATATAAACCTGTTGAGAAAGCACCTAAATATACATTCTCTCGTAGAATAACAGAGAATAGAACGCAAGAGGTTTGTAAACAAATACAAATCATGGTTGCCCAATTCTGTTGCTATTTTTTATATTTGAGATAATAAAAAAGAGAATGAGATGTTTCTTTCATTTTTGAAATACATAAATTTTGAAATTTTATTTTGATTATTACAACCCAGGAAAAAATGTAGCCTGGGTTTAGCGTTACGACTAATGATTTTTGTTCGTAATTGTCACCCTCAGAACTAGATCGGTGGAAGTGTTAGCAGAACTTCGAAAGAATTAATTAAATCTGGCTTAGTTTTGAAATAAGAAATACAATTTTTCACTCTATTACCAAAAATATTATTCTATAGCTTCATTGAAATGCTTTTGTTTGAATAGAATTAATTCTTTATTCAATTTTTCTTAATCCAAATTGAGGGAGAATATATTTATTTCATTAAATATTTAATATTCTGTTTTCTAATCTTTTACAAAATGAATTAAGAAATGTTTTCTAAACCTAATTTTTAATAGATTTAAATTAAAGAAAATTTTAATGATTCAAAATATTTTTTAAACTTGAATTTTATAATTGATTATAAATTTTTTAAGGAATTAATTCTATGTAGAATTAATTCAATATATGTGAAGTATAAACAATTTAAGTCTGTTACTTAAATTACTATGAATATTTTAAAGGAATGAATAGGATATAAAATTTGAGTGTTAACTAACCAGTTCCCTTTCTATGGAACGGTTCTAGAACAAGTTCATTAATCAATGATTTTTGTTCGAAATTGTCACATTCAGAAATAGTTCTGTAGAAGCGTTTTGGAACAGTTCTGGAACCAATTATTATAATTAGTGATTTCTGTTTCATTTTATTGGTAATCAATTTAATTATTTTAAACTGTTTTGTTTAATTTTGTATTTTTTTAAGTTTTTTAAACAATTCTAGGAAGTCATTTGGGAACCAGAAATTTGTTCAGAGAATTGTTTTAGAACTAACACAGAACTAATTCTTTAGCACTATTACTCAAAAACATTCTTTAAAGCCAATTTAGAATCACAATAGGGTTTTACTCCAAGAATGTCAAAATTGGTTGCGATCCCACTAGTTCTAAGAGTGTTATTGAATAATCTGAAGGGGTTCTGGTTAACAAGTTCTAAAATTAATGCTCATGTTCTAAAATAATTTATAAATTTTTTTCTGGTAACTTTAATAAATTTAAAATAAAACAATTAAATATTTTCTCATACTTATTTCAAAATGCTGCTAATAATACAAATTTTTTTATCTGGCAGCTATAACTGATAAATGTACGCATTAATTATTATATATTTTTTTTTTTTAATTTATACGATGTTTATAAACAAAAATAAGTACGATTGTTGTTGTCTATCCCGACTTTACAATATCCTACAGCAGTGTGTATGTAGATCAAATTGAATTTCGGCGAGGATCTTACACTTGAACTGTTGTCAAGTCTGGACTGCTGTTTAAAACAATTTAAAGTGAAATGATCCTTAGACCGCTAATCCGGAGGGACATTTGAAATCGTAAACAATTTTAATAGGTTTTCTCAGATCTCAATGAAATTTACTACAAATATTGCCTATTGGAAGTGTTTCTTAAATCAAAAACTTTTAGACTCATGGCTCTTTTTTGTCCAAAAAAATTATGTTTTGAAAATGAAAAAAGCTAAAAAAAGCTATAAGGATTTGTCACATGAAAACATTCATGAATATAAAGATTTACTTTATCTTTAAGATATAAGTAACTGTGAATCCGATTATTTTACTGATTTAAGCTACTATAACGATTTACCTTAACTTTTTGATATACATTACTATGCCTAATATTATTTTATTAAATGTTTTACAAACAATTCTCTATCTTTCTTAATTATTCAAATAGAATATTTTACTCATATCCAATACTTAAAACACCAACGTCATAGGTAAAAAGAGAAAGTTCCAGGTCTCAAAATAAGGGATTAATTAACGATTAACAAATCATCATTACCTACTGATTATGAGGAACTTAAATAGACGAGTAATATTCACTAAGAGGAATAATGTTCAGATAATTAATTTTGACACGTGGAAAGGTGAAGGTAGGCATATTATACATAAGTGTATAGGAAATTATGTCTTCTTTTCAAATATGTATAATATTATTTATTTATTTATTCTAAACAATGCTGCCACAAGCCTATAGGGCCTAATTGGCTAGACTATAATGCAAAAAATATTTAATTAATAAATATCAATTTATTAATTTATAATAAAAAAGTATTATATATAAATATCTAATTAAAATGTTCGATTTCATAGAGCGATAAGTTAGTCTTGACAGCTTATACAGGAAAAAAATATTAATACAATTCAGATTTATGCCTTATTTTCGATACAAATTAAGTCTGCTCGACTTATTGTCCAACAAAATAGGGAAAAATAAAAAAAAACTTTACATAATTTTTGCGAAAAAGTTAAAAAGTGTTGAATTTGTTTCTGTAAGATGTCGAAGAGCAAAAAATACCAGAAACTTAAAAACACATTATATTATGTAAAAAATAGAATTTTATTTTTTAATTCCTTCATTGCGATTTGAGAAATTAAGCCAAAAATTGGAAAAATTATGAAAAAAATAAAATAAATTTAAGTTTTTACAATTTTCTTCCTTCACACAATTTTATTTTTAGATATTTAGTAGGCATTTAGTATTTTTCATTATTGTTTTTTCCAATTTCAAAAATGAATAAATTTCATGATTTATATTTTGATTAAAGTTGAAAAATTCGACAAAGTACGTATTTGTAAATGTTAATACATCTGTACGATATATCCAAATTTTAATGATTCTAATGAAGGTCAACTTAGACCTCTTTAAAGGCATTAATGCAAAGGTAAATTTTCGATTTAAAATTGCAATTACAGTCTTACAATGCATTTTTTGACAAATTTCTACCCTTTCGATTTTAATTTTCTTTTAATATGTATAAATGCAGTATCTTTAATACAAAATGCACTAATAATTATTCTGGAATTAGGTGATCTACTATTATTAATATTTTTATAGAAAAGAAGACCACTAGTTTTTTCATAAAAAAATTTAATTTTTTCATAATATTCTTATTTATTTATTTATTCTTTCTTTTTTTTTGGTTATTCTCATTCAATATAATGTAAATAAATTATTGATAACTCCTTTACTATTCGTCGGATTTTATTGACTTAAGAACCAGTGTAAAGCTTATTATAATAGAAATGCAATGCAATTTTCAGATGCATTTTTATGAAAATTTTACCATTTTTATTTTAAATATTTTCACTTAATATTGAAGACAAGTATGTTTATTATGGAATACAGTAGCAATTATTCAGGGACAAGAAGGTATTGTATCACAAATATCAAATTATCAAACTCATAGAAAATAAAAAAAACAAAAATTATAAAAATATTGCATTTTTGTATGAAAAAATTTTTTTGGAATATTTTTAATAAGTCTTTTAAAAATAGTGGACTATTTTGTCTCAGAATAATTTATATTGCAATTTTTAGTAAAAGTTATAATTTTTTATAATATCGGAGGAGACAAAAAATTTTTCAAAAATGCATTTGCATGTTTTTAACGATAATATCATTTTTAAATTAATTAATTTAAATCATTAAAATCCGTTTACAACTTTTAAAAATATTGGTGATTAAAGTTACAGATTTTTTCGATTAATAAATTCGCGAGTTTTTCGAAATTCAAAAAACTACAAATGGAGATTTAAATGGCTCTTAGAGTATGAGTGTGCCGAATATTAACAAAATCCGAAGACCTAAGGAAATTTTTTAAACGCTCTTTCATCTAGTGTCTACATTAGACAAATTTTTATCAAAACAAACGTCAAAATCAGTGCGAATATATACAAGGTAACCTTAGTTAAACAGCTGATTATTATTTTGATTGTTACAGTTGTCAAACTGCATATATAAAAAGCAATAATGAATACACCATATTGTTGTCTTTGTGCAACTGTCGCCACCTTCCACAAATTCGCGTTAAGTTTGATGTTTGTCTTGATAAAAAAATCTCTAATGTAGACACTATGTCATGGAGTGAACGAAACGAAACAATTTCATTTCTTTTAAATATGAACTCATAAAAAAACATACATTGAAATAAATTTTTGTAGACAAAGTACGAGCTCGATTTGCGCAACTACATATTGTTGGAACATCCCGATTTGCGCAACCAGTATCTTTTTTTACATTACACGTTTCACAAGTGCAACTTTTTTCCAAAAAAAGTATCGAAAAGTATCTATTGATATTTGTAATTCACACATTGAATTATAACCCACTAAATTTTAATGAATCCGGATAATTTTAGAATGAAAAATGGTGACTCCGAGACGTAAATATTGAAAAAAAGTATTTGTTTTATTCTTCTATGAATTATTTTTTTAATATAAATTGTTTACTTAAAAAATATAATGAAACGCTTTAATATTCAGTGGTCGCTTGTCGCAACCTTTTCGGCAATTGCAACAACTCTGGTTTGATATCGGTTGTGAAAATCGAGCTCGTATTGTATTTTAAATTTTACATACCAAAAAATTTGCTTTTAACCATAATAAATAAATAAATAAGTGTTCACCTTGAAATTTTGCATGAGTACGGAGAGTTACGTCAATATTATTAATATAATATATATATATATATATATATATATATATATATATATATATTATATAAATTTTTAAAATAATGGTTTGATTTTTATGTGTCCAAATTTTGATATAAATATATAAAGTCATGTCATTATAAGGGATATATATTAATCTTTAATATGAATTTAATACCATAGATCTGCCATGTTATTAGTAATTAAAAAGGTACACAAATATGAAGTTTTTTGATTTTTTTTTTCCTTTTTCAAAACGTAATATTTTTGGACCAGAGAGGGCAATAAATAAAATAAAGGAACGCTTCAAATAGCTAATGTTTGTAGTGAATTTCATTGTAAACGGAAATGTCAAACCCGATTGTTGTCCGTTTTGACATGAAGTCACTCTATACAATGTTTAGGTTTTTCTACATGGAAAAATATAAAAAAATTTTCCGACTTTCCTATATTGTGATCTTAAATGGGGTAAAAAAATCTCATTATCTATTTATATTACAGTTAGATTAAAAACATTACAATTATTTATGAAAACTGCAATGATTTTTAATTGAGTTTTGAGGAAATTTTTCAATCTTAATGCAATAAATAATATTAGGAGGCATTATGTTCTCAAATTTAACATTTAAAAAAGAGGAATAAATTTAATTTAGTGATAATTTCATGTAAATTAAGTTCACATGAAGTAGTGAGTGTTTCGATTTTTAGTAAAAAATTAAAGGATTTTATTTTCATATGCATGTGACCTGGAATGAATTTATGAATTAGGATTAAAAAGCAATATTTTTTGAAATTACTAATTTTTCTGTCATTTCATGACTATTGTCCACATGTTCTTGAAAAGTTAATTTTTAACCATAATTTATTTTTTACATGAGAATTTTTTATTCAAACGAAAACCAAGTAATAGAAATGACTTTATTTAAATGAATGCGAAATCATAAAATTTCCATATTATAACTCAAGAAAATTAAATATAATTCAATCACAAACGAATATAGATTGCTGACTAAGCGTACTGGAAAATATATTGTTCTAAAATACATATCAAAGTGTTGATTAGCAATAAACAAATTTCCAATATGCGATATAAGGTAAAAATAGATTATTAATAAGAACAATACATATTGTTTATACGTATGTAGTTCTTATTTGCAAATACTAAAAATGAACTCTAATGTTTTTATGTTAATGTTTTTATTGTTTCTTCTTTAGTAGGGTTCTAGTTCTAGCATTTTATATGAAGAGAACTTATCACCATTCCTTAATGTTGATAACGATACCTTGAATCGAACCCAAATTCCTTATATGTTATAGTCTTACACGCTAACCGCTCAACCAAGCCGAATCTATTGAGTGAGGCCAACGGCGAATTGATAAACATATTTTTGTATAATTTTTAAAAATATTATATTTTATCATTTTTAAAATAAGACTTAACAAGATTTATGTTTTCACGGTTTAAAATTCGTTATAAAAACGACATATTAATTTGAAAGTATTAGAAATATATTTAAAAAATAAGTGTTCACCTTGAAATTTTGCATGAGTACGGAGAGTTACGTCAATATTATTAATATAAAATGAATAGATATATATATATATATATATATATATATATATTATATAAATTTTTAAAATAATGGTTTGATTTTTATGTGTCCAAATTTTGATATAAATATATAAAGTCATGTCATTATAAGGGATATATATTAATCTTTAATATGAATTTAATACCATAGATCTGCCATGTTATTAGTAATTAAAAAGGTACACAAATATGAAGTTTTTTGATTTTTTTTTTCCTTTTTCAAAACGTAATATTTTTGGACCAGAGAGGGCAATAAATAAAATAAAGGAACGCTTCAAATAGCTAATGTTTGTAGTGAATTTCATTGTAAACGGAAATGTCAAACCCGATTGTTGTCCGTTTTGACATGAAGTCACTCTATACAATGTTTAGGTTTTTCTACATGGAAAAATATAAAAAAATTTTCCGACTTTCCTATATTGTGATCTTAAATGCGATAAAAAAATCTCATTATCTATTTATATTACAGTTAGATTAAAAACATTACAATTATTTATGAAAACTGCAATGATTTTTAATTGAGTTTTGAGGAAATTTTTCAATCTAAATGCAATAAATAATATTAGGAGGCATTATGTTCTCAAATTTAACATTTAAAAAAGAGGAATAAATTTAATTTAGTGATAATTTCATGTAAATTAAGTTCACTTGAAGTAGTGAGTGTTTCGATTTCTAGTAAAAAATTAAAGGATTTTATTTTCATATGCATGTGACCTGGAATGAATTTATGAATTAGGATTAAAAAGCAATATTTTTTGAAATTACTAATTTTTCTGTCATTTCAAGACTATTGTCCACATGTTCTTGAAAAGTTAATTTTTAACCATAATTTATTTTTTACATGAGAATTTTTTATTCAAACGAAAACCAAGTAATAGAAATGACTTTATTTAAATGAATGCGAAATCATAAAATTTCCATATTATAACTCAAGAAAATTAAATATAATTCAATCACAAACGAATATAGATTGTTGACTAAGCGTACTGGAAAATATATTGTTCTAAAATACATATCAAAGTGTTGATTAGCAATAAACAAATTTCCAATATGCGATATAAGGTAAAAATAGATTATTAATAAGAACAATACATATTGTTTATACGTATGTAGTTCTTATTTGCAAATACTAAAAATGAACTCTAATGTTTTTATGTTAATGTTTTTATTGTTTCTTCTTTAGTAGGGTTCTAGTTCTAGCATTTTATATGAAGAGAACTTGTCACCATTCCTTAATGTTGATAACGATACCTTGAATCGAACCCAAATTCCTTATATGTTATAGTCTTACACGCTAACCGCTCAACCAAGCCGAATCTATTGAGTGAGGCCAACGGCGAATTGATAAACATATTTTTGTATAATTTTTAAAAATATTATATTTTATCATTTTTAAAATAAGACTTAACAAGATTTATGTTTTCACGATTTAAAATTCGTTATAAAAACGACATATTAATTTGAAAGTATTAGAAATATATTTAAAAAATAAGTGTTCACCTTGAAATTTTGCATGAGTACGGAGAGTTACGTCAATATTATTAATATAAAATGAATATATATATATATATATATATATAGATATATATATTATATAAATTTTTAAAATAATGGTTTGATTTTTATGTGTCCAAATTTTGATATAAATATATAAAGTCATGTCATTATAAGGGATATATATTAATCTTTAATATGAATTTAATACCATAGATCTGCCATGTTATTAGTAATTAAAAAGGTACACAAATATGAAGTTTTTTGATTTTTTTTTTCCTTTTTCAAAACGTAATATTTTTGGACCAGAGAGGGCAATAAATAAAATAAAGGAACGCTTCAAATAGCTAATGTTTGTAGTGAATTTCATTGTAAACGGAAATGTCAAACCCGATTGTTGTCCGTTTTGACATGAAGTCACTCTATACAATGTTTAGGTTTTTCTACATGGAAAAATATAAAAAAATTTTCCGACTTTCCTATATTGTGATCTTAAATGGGGTAAAAAAATCTCATTATCTATTTATATTACAGTTAGATTTAAAACATTACAATTATTTATGAAAACTGCAATGATTTTTAATTGAGTTTTAAGGAAATTTTTCAATCTAAATGCAATAAATAATATTAGGAGGCATTATGTTCTCAAATTTAAAATTTAATAAAAAGGAATAAATTTAATTGAGTGATAACTTCATGTAAATTAAGTTCACTTGAAGTAGTAAGTGTTTCGATTTTTGGTAAAAAATTAAAGGATTTTATTTTCATATGCATGTGACCTGGAATGAATGTATTAATTAGGATTAAAAAGCAATACTTTTTGAAATTACTAATTTTTTTGTGATTTTATGACTATTGTCCACATATTCTTGAAAAGTTCATTTTTAACTATAATTTATTTTTTACATGAGAATTTTTTATTCAAACGAAAACCAAGTAATAGAAATGACTTTATTTAAATGAATGCGAAATCATAAAATTTCCATATTGTAACTCAAGAAAATTAAATATGATTCAATCATAAACGAATATAGATTGCTGACTAAGCGTACTGGAAAATATATTGTTCTAAAATACATATCAAAGTGTTGATTAGCAATAAACAAATTTCCAATATGCGATATAAGGTAAAAATAGATTATTAATAAGAACAATACATATTGTTTATACGTATGTAGTTCTTATTTGCAAATACTAAAAATGAACTCTAATGTTTTTATGTTAATGTTTTTATTGTTTCTTCTTTAGTAGGGTTCTAGTTCTAGCATTTTATATGAAGAGAACTTATCACCATTCCTTAATGTTGATAACGACACCTTGAATCGAACCCAAATTCCTTATATGTTATAGTCTTACACGCTAACCGCTCAACCAAGCCGAATCTATTGAGTGAGGACAACGGCGAATTGTTAAACATATTTTTGTATAATTTTTAAAAATATTATATTTTATCATTTTTAAAATAAGACTTAACAAGATTTATGTTTTCACGATTTAAAATTCGTTATAAAAACGACATACTAATTTGAAAGTATTAGAAATATATTTAAAAAATGTTTTTATATACACGATGCTCTTCTCAATAATTATAATTAAAATTTTGTAAAATTACCTGTCAATAATACGCCGTTTATATTTACGAAAAAACTGGTTTCTTCATTTAACTACACGCAGAGAAAAAAACATGGTAACAGAATTACCACTACAACAATGTTATGTCCTCATTGTAAATTTTCTTGAATTTTGATAACTCTGTGTTCATGATAACAATGTTTTTGTTAAAAATTTGTCATTTAATGTTTACATTCAGTAAAAATTTCAATATGGTTGACTGCAAAAATTATGTGTTTTAAATATTTTTACCAGAAACAAAATGTTATTAATATAAAAATATCATTACTTCTACAACCATTAAATATTTGCAGTATTTTTCCTTGTAAATGTTATTCCCATGTAATGTTATAATATTATTATTCCCATGGAAATAAAATGTTTCAAATAAATATAGTATTTATCATTTTCATAAATTTAGTGGAAAAAATTCAATACCTATTTGTTTTTAAATATATTTTGTTTTTAATGTTTATTTTCCAACTTCGTTATAATTATCATTTAGTTTATATGTGAATAAATATAAATATACAAGTTTTGCTTATGCTGGATGTGATTCAAGCAATATAAGATATTGAATAACTACCATTAAAGGGTTTAGTTAAAAAAAAAAACACATATGGTAGTACAAATAAATATAACTAATGTACAAATAATTTGTAAATATTTTTTTTTTGGTTAATGAACACTTTTCTCTATTAATTTTAATAAAATATCTATAAAATAATAATTTTATTAATACGTTTTATTTTAATATATGATAAGATGGAATAAAAAGGTGGTAAAGATTTGATAACTATATAATAATATGGGATAATATGATAAAATGAAATAATAATACAAAGAATTGCTTAATAATATTATAAAATGAAATCATAATATAACAATGTCGTAGTAAGATACAATAATATAATAACATCAAATCATAATCTGATAGAATAGGATTGTTCAATTGTATGTAAAACTAGAATCATAAAATCAAAAAACATACCCTAAAATCGGGCACAATATGACAAAATGGAATCATAATAATTGTTACTTATATTCATTTCTCTTTTTCGCTGTGATCATATGTTCCAATCATAATATGTTGCTCTTAGATTATGGTCACTACACCTATATGTTTTCTCTGCGTGTACTTCTTTTTCTGGTCTAAAACCTGTTTTTCATACAAAAATTTTACTATTTAAATGAAAAAAAAAAAAAAACAACTTATTTAACTTGTTTGAAATCTGACTTATCAATTTTGATGGCAACCTCATGTACGATAATTGAAGAAAAAAATGTCAAAAAGAAAAATTATTTTAAAATAAAAAAATATAATTAAAAAACAGAAGTTTTGAGTATTTTGTAAAAAAATATAGTTAAATAAATCACAAATATTTATTAACATATGCTAATGGTGTAAACAATTTTGTTGGTGTTTAATCAATTCTCAAAAGAAAACCAGTTACACATCAAACGTGCTAATGTAAACGGACCGATTTTCATAAGTTTTTTTTTTTTAAATTTGTCTAGTTAAATCGAGCAAATGTAAATGGGGTGTAAAGGAAATTTTAATAGCCTGAATCTGTAACATTTCGTTCATTCTGTTAATATACAGTAACGAAAATGTTAAAAAAAAGCTTTTTGTATTCTGTAACATTTTTGATGAATAACATTTAAAAAATTTGATTTCTGAATTTGAAAAGTAATTTAAGATTATCAGATAAAACATTTTTATAATGTTTATAGTTAACTATATAATTTTTGTTACCCCTAGTCTACATGTAGACATTTTTATGTTGTCAATTGTGAAATTCTGTCTCTCTCTCTTTAAAATGTTACGTGTGGACCTATAAGCAATCTACTGCGTAATTTATTTCGCAATAAACGTTTAAACACAAAGTTGAGAAATAATGTTTAACATAAGCAGTCAAATTTATTGTTATTTTTTTTTTATATTTTGTTCTTTTTAACAAAAACATAAATAAATAAATAAAACAAAAAATGCCAAATGAGTAAATATTGTCTTAAAAAAACAAATAAAAAATAAAAACGAAAAAAATTTTAAATGATGTTTAACATATTGTTATTTTTTAATATTTTGCTCTTTTTAACAAAAAAAAAATAATAATAATAAATAAATAAATAAAAAAGTGCAAAATGAGTAAATATTTTTACAAAAAAAAAAAAAAAAAAAATAAAATAAAAACGAAAAAAAGTTCGTTAAAAAAGGCAATTTAAAATTTAAATTTCTCATGGACAATACGTACCCCTTAACATAAAGTTAGAAATAAAAATTTGTTCCCGTTATTCTGCCGCCGCTATTTCTTATATTAGAAAGAAATAACGCCTCTGGGTCTTCGTGTAGACCTAGTGGTATTTCAAAAATATACAAAAAGTAAAAATAAGAACGAAATTATGCTTAAAAGGGAACTTTTTGACAAATTGGACAATAACAAATGCCAGTAAGTCCTTAAAATCCTGTTAATGTATGAAATGACCCATCATCGTTAAAATAGACACTTGATTTCATATTATCATGTCCTACAAAATACAATTATTTAGGTTTCTAACATATTTTCGTCAATAACATATCTCTAGTTATATTAAATTTAAAACAAATAGTTTATAGGACAAAAAAAAATGGATTTTTGTATGTCATTGACGATAACAGAACGAATGTTTGAGTTACAGAATAAGATTATAAGTCGATATTTTTTCGAAGTCAAAAAATAAACGATTTTAAACTTGAAAATCGCAAAAATTATGATTTTTTTCTTTGCCGACAAAGTGTCTACCATAGAAAGTAACTAGAAGTCCAAAGCTTTTAATTCGCTCAACAAAAGAATTACTCTCTTCGCATGTATAAACTAGTTCTGTACACATACAAAGAATTCGGGCTTTTTGACAGCTGAGTTAGTTTTTTGAGAGTAAGTTGGACTTCAAGTTGTTTCATACCCTTTTTTTTTATAAAATAAAATTTTCTTTAAGAACGTATGGTAGTTTTATATTTTTCCGAAAGGTGTCTTCAAGAAGATGATTCTAAATCAATCACCTAATATGGCAAGTATAGACCCTCATTAGTTCGACCTATTTTGTATCGAAATTTTAATTTTAGCCTATATGTTATAAGATCCCAAAGCATTAATCTACAAAACAGAAAAAAAGCTTGCAGCGGAATTCGTGGGACATACAACAAATGTGGACTTTATAGACAAAATTAAAAAAAATCCCATTTTTTGAATTTTCGCTGTTTTTTTTTGGGGGGGGGGAATTGCGGAATTCTCTATACAATAATTTTATTTTTTTGAAATTTAAGATGATAAGGTCTACAAACACCGAAAATTTCGTTGAGATATCTTAACTAACAAAGATTTAATCACGTATAAAACATTTATAGTTTCTCCAAATTTTACTTTAATTCCAAAAATCGGAAAAAGTATGAACTCGATGTTTTTAGCCCATTAGTGCCCAATTAACGTCACCTGATACTCACAAATGGTTCATCTAGAATATATTCTGCCATTTGCTCTATTGGCCTTCTACCTGAATCTGCAAAATCTTTTGCGATTAAAGGTCCAAACAGCGTTACCGTTTAGCGATTTTACTCGCCAATTATCCCTTTTTCATCTACCTGGCAACTTTTTTGGCCTCTTTTTTTAAAATGGAAGTAAAAGGCGACTTTTTAAAACTATGTGCTAAACGACGAAAAGCTGTTGTTTGAAATATATCGATCCGTTATATGTTAATTCCAAAGAAGAGATAAATTATTTTGAGGTTGTGTCACGGAGAATTTATAAATGAATCGAAACTGCTAGAAACTGAAGCTAATGACAAAGTTTATCAACAACTCTTTAAAATATCAAATACCAAATATTTTTGGTCCACATTAGGAAACGTCTTTTTTTGAAATTATAACTAATGAGAAAGAAATTATCCAGCATACTTGTGGTTAGCACTTGTAAGTCAATGCTTTCAATCCTAAATTTGTTAGACTGGAGGACTGGAGCCTGAGTGAAGACTTCGTACAAAAGTTTAATTAATAACAAGACTATTTTATATTAACTATTTTTATGAATTAATCTTTATTTTTGCAATAATAAGATTTTGTATAAATAAATTATTTTATTATTAACAAAATTGAATTTCGTATTTTTACTTAAAAAACTAAATTTTTTGTTTTTATCAAATAAACCAATTTTAGGAAGTTTTTAGGTATTGAAGCAGTTGGCCCCTTTTTTTAAAAAATCCCCTTTTTCTAACTACCTTTTTTTGAAATCCCCTTTTTTTGGACACTTTCTAAAACTTCCCAACGGTAACGCTGAGTCCAAGTCCAGATGAAAAATTTGCCAAGTTGACGATAATGCAAACACTAATTTTTATAATAGTTTTAAGAAACGTGGCTACTGGAGACTGTCAACATCAATCTGCTGCTTTAAGTTCTAAACAAAATAGCAATTCTGCTCTATACTCTCTTCATATCATTAAGCTTCCTAAAAAATTTTTTTCGTATTCCTGTTCAATAGGCAGCTTTAGGGTGACCAATTACACTAGAAAGAAAATTGTTTTTATTTTTATAGGAAAAAAAAATTAAAAATTGTTCATGCAATAATACGTTAATTTACATTTAACGTGTAAAATTACAAAAAAAAGAAAGCATATTTTAAAAACTTTCGCTGTTTAAGATCGATTATAAAATACACAACCTGAATCATTATTTCGAGAAATAATTTGTTTCCATCTAAATTTAAAAATCACATCGAGGGTTATATTCAAAAATCTCTATCTCGAAAAACACAACTTTTCAGGAGAGCAAAAAAAAAACTATTTATTTCTCTTTATTTGCCATTATTCAAAAATTTTTCTTAAAAAAAATTTTATTTAAAAACATGACTAAATCTTATATTTAATATGTTTTTAACATTTTACTATATTGGCATTTACATTTAATTACTATTTAATGTATAATTTTTTAAGTTTTCAAACTAGTTGGTAATTTAAAAAACCAACATAATTCAAAAAGGCTACTTCATTTTGGAATCGGAGCAGAGGAAATGTTACCCCCATACAAACAAAATAATAAATGAAAAATTATTAGAGCAAAAGTTTCAGAATTGTGTGGGATCCTTATCAGTGATCATAACTGATATAGGGCTCTAGGGAAGTATTAGCCCCCATAACTTAATTATCGTATATATAAGGAAATATTAAAGTGAAAGTATCGAGATTTTGTGAGAATAATTTTCTTATCAAGTTCCACAATTGATATGAAAATAGGTAGGATAGCTTTATAAAGTGAATATTAATTATTACATATCTAAAGAACAATTCAACCGATTTAAATTTTTTGCCCAGATTCATATTCAGCAAGTATTAATTAGTATATATATATATATATATATATATAAATTGTCATAAAATAAAATAATCACTTGTGAGATAAAGGGTTATGCAGTAAAAAATAAAAAAATATATATTTGTTTGATAGAGGAATGCAAAAACGTTGATAAAATTTGGAAAAACTAGGAATTTTCATTTGAAATTTATATCATAGATGAGAGTTTTTATGGGGAATATAATGACATCAAAACGGAATTTCATGAAATCCTGAGATAGAGGGTTTTGAATATAGACCATCGATATGTTCTTTCGATTTATAAGCTTTATCCCAAAGTGGGTTTTTAGTGAAAGCCGGTCTTCATAAAAGCTGTACTTCTATAAATATTATTTGCATTAGATTTTCTAAGTCTAGGTTCACACACATCAATTTTTACTCCAGAAATTTTTTTTCTCTTTTGAACTTTTACGTTGACACACAAAAAAATTTACTTCAGGAATTCTACAGACAAGTTTGTATCCTTTCATATTCCCTCTCGCTTGCTCTCATATGAAATTAGAAATTCAGAAAGAAAAATTGCCTTGTGTGAACTCAGACAAAAATAAATTTTTACAATTAAAAGCATTTACCGATACTAAAAATTTGGACCAACTTTCATCACGTTTAATGACGTTTAGGCTCTAGTTTCTAGTATTGTAAATACAGAAATTTTAAAATTATTATTTTATTACATTTTTCACAAAAGGTAACAATTTATCATTTACTGGGCCTTCAATGGGGTTCGCATTAATGTATTTGTTTCATGTTGAAAATTAATTTATTTTCTTATACTATATGTGTGTTTTTGAAAAGTAATCTAATAAACTAAAATATGGAGAATTCCCTTATTATATATAATTTCTTTTACATTGCTATTATGTAGATACATTTGAAAATTATTAAATTAGTTTGAAGAATATTATCGAATATGAAAATTCAACGAATTTATTTATAAAAGTTTGGAATAAATCACACTTTTAAACAATTTCGATTCAAGGTAAAAAATGCAATCTATAAAACGTTAATTCATTGATTTTTTCTATAGGGTTAATAAAAAATAACCTGGTGATTATTCGTGAAAACGCGTGAAAATGAGAAGTGAAAATTTCCATTAAAACAAAAACATAGTTTCAAAAATTGTTTTTGTTTACCATACATTTTAAAAAGGAATAAACATGAGAATTTTAACGCGTTTCTTTCTTTTTTAGAAACGGTAAATTCCATTTCAGAAATGTACATTAAACAAAAACAATTTTTTAAACTTTGTTTTTGTTTTAATGGAAATTTTCACTTCTTCGACGTGTTTTCAAGAGTAGCCACCTCTATTTCACGTCGTATGAACGTAGAAGCGTAATACGTAGGTACGTGTCAAATTAGAAATTATACGTGTTTATTGAAATGCACATAGAACTGGCATATACGTTGAACCGTATGTACTTCCTACGTTCAAATAGATTTAATTCCATTTTTTATGAAAACTTCGACCGTATTTGTCATTTGAAAAAAAAAAGGAAAAAAAAAACATTATTTAATATCACAAGGTAGAATCACCAAGGAGAGTCTTCAATTTTAATTCTTGTTAAATCAAAAAACTGAAAAATGAAAAAAAAAAAAATTAAAATAAAGAATGAAAAAATATATAAAATGTTTTGTTTACATTTATCATTTGAATTATTTCTTGAAATGCAGAACTCTAAGTCTGAGTTCACATAAGTCAATTTTTCTTGCTGAAATTCTGATTTCATGTGAGAGATAGAGCGAGAGGGAATATGAAAGGGAATAAACTTGCCTGTACTTCGCAATTCGTTTTCTTTTTAATTTTCATACTTCAAAAAAAAAAAAAAAAAAAAAAAAAAAAAAAAAAATCAATGCAATTAAAGCAAGAATTGCTGACTTAAAATTTTGTTTGTAAACGTAAATGCTAGTTAGTTTAAAGGAAAAAATAGAAAAATTTCAGAAAGAAAAATTGCTGTGTGTGAACTTTATCTATCCTGGGAACGTTTAATACGAACATTTGTCCAACTGGACATTTGCACGTAATATATTTGTGCTTATTTGTTTGTTTTTAATAAAATTTATTTGAAAAATGTAGTTTAAAGAATTTTTTTTTTTAATTAAAAATATATTTTTTAGTTGAAGTTTTGTTTTGAATTTTTTATGTTTTCTTTTGCTTTATATGTGATTGACTTTTCGGGGTAAATAAAATTGAGAACAAACTTTCTAGTAATTCTACCTTTAGTAGTTGTATCATGAGTAGTGTTGCCAGCAGATAAGAAAAAAAGAGGCTAAATTAAACTCTAAAAAAGGTCGAAAAAAATTTATTTTTTCTCGTTCTCATTAGTTTTCGATATTTTTTAAAGAAATTGTTTTTGCACTGTAATTCCCTTTTCATTAAGCACTTTGATTTGATGACTCTTCGCATTAATAAGATTTTTTCTAAATTATTTTCATAAATACTCATAGTTTCTATGGGTAATGAAATATATAAAAAAATAATTATAATAATAGATGTAGTAACTACACAAATTTAGTTAAGGCACTTCTAAATTGGAGAAGCCCCGCATGCGAAATTTCTTATTAAGTATAAATCATTTCACAAGCACAAAAATGCTTAAATGAATGCTTCTGTAAATATAAAATTAGTAATAGCCAGTAAGAAATTGGTTTCTTCGTTGTTGAAAAACTAACACCTTAGCCTTTTTATGGCAATTTTAAGAATCGGAAAAGGCTAAAAAAGCTAGAAGCTAAAACGAAAATGTCGAAGCTTAAAGTTAAATTAAAAGACTATATTTAGCCTTAAAGAGGCTAAACTGGCAACACTATTCATGAGCAAATCAATAAAATTTTTATTATTTGAAAAGAAAGTTCAAATCAGATAAATAAAAAATTTACTGCTTGTTTAATTTTTCTTAATATTTATTTCAAACAAAATGGTAATGTCTGCGCACTGTGGGAAATGCTAGAGTATGAGCTGATCATAAATATTTTTTGAAATTTTCTACAATTTTTAATTTCTGTAAAGCTAAAATATCATGAACTATTATATGAAAATATTGCAAAATTCCTACCAATATAGCTGTTCCAAAATATTCGCAAAACTTATTATATTTGAAATAAAAAAATTTTGATCAAAAATCTAGTACGAGTACGTTCTAAAAAGTATTATTTTCGCATCTTAAACTTTTTATATATAATTTATACGATTTTAGACAAAGCACTTTGCTCAGATTTAATTTTTAATCCTGAATTTCAAAACAATATAACCGTGATTGAAATTCTTGTACTATATTCACATATTTTAATAGATATACAAATTTTAAAATCTGCTTACGTTAAAATTTGCATAATGAATAGTATTATAAGTAAGCCAAATTTTAATTTACAGTTATATAAGTCGATATAAGATATAGAAAAATAGTTTCAGCCTTGATATGAAACTCTGTTGTCAAAAACCTCTGTTGTTAACAAAAACAACTAAGTTTAATGTGTTAGTTAAAAATTTCATTTAAAATAAAAACAATTGTAGAACATCGGGGGCCTATATTCAAAACCCTATATTTCAGGATTTCACGAAACTGCGTTTTTTGACGCTATTATATTCTCTATAACAACGCTCATCAATGATATAAATGTTATCAGCGTTTTTGTATCCCCTTATTTCACAAAATAAATATTTTCTAATTTTTAGTGCTAATCCCTCTATCTCTCTGAACAATTCCGACTAATTTATACATGCTAAATATGAATCTTGCCAAAAAAATTATATCGATTGATTAGTTCTTTAGATACACAATAATAAATATTCATTTTGTATGGTGGCTACTACCCTCTGTAAAGCTTAGGTTAGCCTATTTTCATATCAATTGTGGAACTTGACAAGAAAATGATTCTCACAAAATCTCGAGACTTTCACTCTAATAGTTCCATAGATATGTGATAATTAAGAATTATGTTGTGTGGGGGCTAACACTTTTCCTAGAGCTGCCCGCCCTATTTTCGTATCAGTTATGTTTTTTTGATAAAGAAATTATTCCCACACAATTTTAATAATTTTTCATTTAAGCGATAAATAATTTTTACTCCAATGATAATTGTTATTTTGTTCGTATAGGGGGTACCATTCCCTCTATTCCGATCCAAAAATAAAGTAGCCCATTTGAATTATGTTGGTCTTTTAAATTACTAACTAGTTTAAAAACTTTAAAAATCATACATTAAAAAACAAATTATATGTAAGATTTAGTCGTAATTTTAAATAAATAGTATAAAAGATAATTTTTTGAATCTTTCAAAATAAGAGAAATATAGAGTTTTTTTTGCTATCCTGTAAAGTTATGTTTTTCGAGACAGACGATTTTGAGTAATTTTTTCCAACTGAGATTCTTTGAGTTTCATATCTATTATTACGTTTATACGCATGACTATTGCAAATAAAAACAACTTGCAAATAAATAACTCACTTTTATACGCAAATTGCATAAAGAAAAATATTTCCTTATTTGTCATGCCGGATGGGAAAAATACAACTATTATCATCGAAAATTCTATGAACGTAAAATGAGGTGGCAAAGCCGTACTCTTTATTTGCAGTTAGTTTCACTAATCATGTTAGTTTTCGTGAGTTAATAACTTCCAAATAAAATATTAACTCACTCACAATATTTTTAATTAGAAGCAAGAGGTTCTTATAAACGCTATATAGTTCTAGTTTATGGTTCCAACTATCGTTCAGAAATATGGATATTTTTATACTTAACCCTGCAAGCAAAATTGTACGAAAATGATTCGAATTCGTATTGCTTGAAAAAAATTTATTGCCGCAAGAAACTTAATCGCATTGCGAAAGTTTCCCCCATCGGGAGAGATTATGCATCGCAGGCGGTTCATCTAAGCAATACGAAATCCATACGCCTAGATGAAAAGTAGGCAATATTGCTAAATAATCATTTAGGTGAAAAAAGTTAACGCTAGATAATCTTCTGGGATATGTAGTAAATATATAGCAAAATTATTAGTAAATCAATCTAAAAATAATATAATAAAGAACGTTTTTACATTTACGTAAAACTAAAACGCTCACATAAAATATAAATTTTTTGCTAAAAGACAAATAAATTTCTTCAATACTTTTTTCATTTTTTAATAATTTTTTGGCAACTGATAAAATTGTGACTGAAAAATAAAAGTATTGCATTAATTTCTTCCAGGTGATTTCAATGATTGATGATATCAATTTATTTTGGAGGTGATAATCTCCATACTGAATAAGGGTGATATTTTGAAGATAAAATATACTATGCAAATGACAAAACATATAAATTTTATATATTTTTCGTTGTTTATTACTTAATTTTCTTTGAAGTGATAAAAATACAATATTAGAAAAATATTACTTGATGATTTTCTTATAAATAATAAGAAGATATTGATTAAACATGTAATTTTTCCAGTATTTTTCTATGTATGGACTATTGACAAAACAACTTAAAATTTTAAAAAAGAAAAAAAAACAATGTAATTTCGCTGGAATTACACAATATTATGTAATTTCGCAACAGTCAAAATGTATGGGAAATTACGTAATTACGAAAGTGCTCAATTTCACGCCGGTCTGAATGCCCTATAATTTGTCTATAAAAAATTAATATTATTACTAGGACAATATTGACTGCAATATGTTGGACGGTTTTTGGAGATAAATAAACAATTAAAAAAATGTTTATCGTGTTTTAAATGTATTTTTTAGTTGCTCATTTTTTTTTATTAGTAATACATATTTAATAATTTTAACAAAATTTTAGTAAAAATATACATACATATTTTATTTTATTTTATTTTATTTTATGTTATTTTATTATATAAAAAAATTAATTTCTTATTCCAACTTTGTCACATGACCAGCAAAATATACTGAGGTTTTGGTGCGTATGGCAAATACAAAGGGATGATCTGCGCGGAAATTTTTCTGGTCGAAATTCAAGCTCATGGGTACAATCTTCATATCTAAAAGAGAAACAAAATAATAACTTAGTTAAAATTATATAAAAGATTGTTTAAATTAATGCATACAAGTGGCGGCAGCCGCTTCCGACCCAGCTTCGTTAACATCTAAAAATGCTTTATGTTTAATATCGGATATTCTTTGAGGTACATCTGTATCAAATAAACTACTAAAGTTGGCTTTTTGTGAAAATATTGTTGATAAGCCCAGCTAAAGGAATAAATGATATTTAATTAAATTTTTAGTAATCTATTACAAATAATAAGTATAAACTTACCTTCCTTAAAGGTTCCTTTAAATCAATATCAAATTCTACACGAAATTTAGGCAAAAATACATCCACACTATGTACCATCATCTTTGAAGTAATATCATTTAAATCTATATCCTTAAGTTTATTTTCTAAGTTTTCCAAACTCTCTACTTTATTGGGTAATATTACGAGCATAGAAATATCTGAATTTTCATAGGGCATTTCTAAAGCTTTGGCGTCTAGTTCGGGCAATTCTACGTAACCGAAACGATCATCAGTATACATCATATCTACTAGTTTGTTTTGTTTGGCGTTTATGTGAAAAGGCATTTTACTGGTGGAAGTATCACTAAAGGGATGCAACCACTTGGCTTTAAAATATATGGCATTAACCAAAATGGCACTAGTGTCAGTACTAACACCACCGGGTTGTACAAGATTTTTGATTTTATTTTCTGTTTGTTGTTCCACCCAAGTATTAATTTTTTTCACAGCCTCTTCACCCTTACTGAAATCTAAATTCTCTGCCTTCGACTGGAAGTAATTTTGGGCGATTTCATTAAATTGCGGTAAAACCTTAAGTTGATCATTCACATACAAACGATTGGCCATTTTTAATAGTGGAACATTTTCGTTGGATTTGGTAAAGGCAGTATTCAAAAATTGTCCATATTTGTTAGCTACTACAGACTTTTCTTCTTCACCCAGTTTCAAAACTTTGCGCATTTCTTCAGCTGTCTGACCTTCGGCTCCCATATAAGCTAAAGCTAAACACGTATGTATAGAGGCTGGCGAATAGACTACATTCTCAGAAGATTTATTTTCCACAAGAATAGAAATTAAATCGGCTGCAAATAAATTTTGACTTGCTGACGGTGATGGGGCAATTGTACCAGCCATTATGGTGTTGTATTTTAGACTAATTATTAGTCCTAAAAATAAAACTGTTTTGCAAAAAAAGTTAGACATTTATTAATGGTAAAAATTTATAAAGTTTTAAGAAAAATATAATATTATTTTAGTTTAGATTTTTTAACTGTCAGTAAGATTAATGACTTTTCTACATTACATTATATTTAAAAAATAAGCAAGTAAGAAAGATATAGTCTCTCCGGAACGACCGTATGATACCCCACACCATTGTGTATGTACGTTAAAATTTGGGTGGGGTCCTATAAGGGTTTATTGTGACCAATACTTGTATTAATTGTAATGTATATTTCTGTGAAATATACGTATGGGATTTATGCACTTTAGGATGATTTCAGGAAACGGGACTTATACGGAAGTTATAGTCAATTCTCGATCGATCCTCATAAAATTTGGCTCTGTAATTCTTATATTTCTTCTTATATATTTCTTCTATTCTTCTTTTATTAAATAATAACTTAATTTATGAAAGTTAAAGTTATTTTTGGACGAAGGATTTATATGGGAGCTATGGTTAATTATGAAGCGATCTTCATACAATTTGACACAAAAACTTACCTGTGATGAATTTCATTAAATTATCTCTATATTAAAGGCATTTGATATTGTTAAACCCCTATTCCGGGAAGACATTTGTATGGGGCCTTCGTGAAATAATGAACTGACCATAACCAGTTTTATCGTTTGACAAAAAACACAAAATAACTTATTTTGTTCAGAAAAAAAAAAATAATAAAAATCAAAAACTTCAAAGGCATAGGATTTAGTGAAAGTCGAATTCATAACGATGAAAATGGTGTATTAAAATCGGTTGTCTGACATATGGTTGTTACTGCTTTTTTTTAAATTAAAAAATAACTGTTATTTACAGTCCCTGATTTTAGAGCATTTTTGTCCAAAAAATTTAATCAAATATAAAATGTTCTTAAGAATATATCAAAGTTTTGCACTATTGTGGAATACATATATTTTCATTGAAATCATTCACGACCAATTTTCTAACAGGGGTCACTCTAGTTTTTTTCGAACTTGACCTATTTTAAACCAGAATTAAGATTTTAGTGCAGGATTGTCATTTTGTTTTCTAAAAATATATATTTTAAAATATTTGAGTGATCGGTTATCGTTAACACGTTTGAAAATTGTTTATTGTAAAAAATTTAGTTTTAAACAATTTTTTTTCAATTTATTTCTTTTTCTTTGAATTTTATTGTGAAATCCTGTAATGTACACATAATGGTTACTTTAAGGGTCCATAAGTTAAACTCCGTTGAGAAAACTCGGTCCATTGAACATATGAATATTTCAATATTTACATTCAATTAGTTTGCGATCAGTCCTAATGCAATCAAATTAAAACGTCAAGAAAAGGTGAGGTTATATGAGATAATTATTTAGTTGATTTTTAAGCTTGTTCTTATTGAAATAAAAATCAAAAGAAAACAAATTAAAATAAAAACAAATAAGAAAAGTTGTTTTTACTTGTTACTAATATGGATGTTTAGTTATAAAATTTTCAAAGTATATTCAGAGTCCAGAGTGTAATTTCTGAGATTTACATAGCACTACCTAAAATATAGTCGTCCTAACTAACATTTGGTTACACAATATAAACAAATAATAAAATTTCTTAGTACACTAAAAAACCTCCTAAATTTTTGTTGAAATTTTTGCACTTAATGGAAATATATTTTAAATAATTTTCTTACTGATTTTTTGAAATGAGGGTTATATGGAAGCTACGGTAGGCTATGGATCTCCACAGATCCCGCACAAACACTTGTATAAGATTTATATAACGTTAAAATGATATTCTGATGAGAGTCTTGCTTAAGTGTTAAAATCCTTGTATCTAGGAAGCATTTCATAGAAAATCATATTAAAAAATTAACTTTGTGCTGTTTTAGTAGGGTGACTCTTATATAGTATTTCAAAAAGTTTGCAGGCGAACTTGAGTGAAAATAAAAATTATGCATTTTTTTGCGTCTTGGAAAAAATTAAAAAAAATCTAAGTAAATATGGTTGTTTTCTTAACAAAAACAAAACAAAAACTATATGTCGTCAATTCTAAGAAAAAACACCCAAAAATTTACTGAATGTCTTTCGATTTTCATAAAATTTTGCAAGCAAATCGTCCTCGGATATTTATATCGATTTTAGTTTCTCGATTTTATTTCGCTTTTTTCACTTTCTAAAAGTGCTAAAAAACCTCAAAAGTGTATAACTTTAAGGTACAATATTTGTGTGAAGGCTTTGTAGAATTTGAATATGTCATCTTCAATACGTATATTTCATAAATAAAAACTATTTTTAAAAAATGCCTTTTAATGCCATAGCATTTTCTAAATGCATTCTTCGTTAAATGTGTTATTTAAAAATAAAAATTCAAACTTTTTAGATCGCATACATCTGCTCTGCGCAATTTCGCTATTTCTAAAGCTATGCTTACATTTGGCAAATAATTGTTCAAAATTGCGTGACCGCTAGTTTTACATAAATGTTATTTGACTTTGCAAATATTTTGTAAGAGAAAGCAGCTTGAAGCAAAATTCGAAAAAATGTTAGCTATGATTAATGATGAGTAAAAAATGTTTTCTCATTAAAAAAAAAGAAATTAGGAAATAATTTATATAGTGGTTAGGTTGTTTTGGTGAAATATTTGACTAGTCTGAAGGTATCTTAAACCCATTCATTTTTATATAAAAATTGTATTTTTATGACATTTTTAAAATTTTAGTAGTTTTACATATTTCAATAAAAACACTTACTGAGTTACTTTTTAAAAAATTATTAAAAATCGTAAACTTTTATATACTAGTCTAATTTATTACAAATAAAAAAATTTAAATTTAAAGAAAATTTTAAATTTAATGAATTTATAATTGTTAGAAATGCAGCTATAAATTCATTTGTATTTTGCAAATATTTTTAAACGAAAAGGATATTTTAAAGATGCTGACTAATCAAAAAGAAAATAATTTCCTTTTATATGCTTTTTAAATTACACAAATCCGTCAATAACTTCAAGATATATGAATATATAAAGTTGTATACTTTTTTTATTTTGTTAACTTTTATACAAATTAAAATATTTTTTTTTTTATATGAAATAAAAAAAATATTTTATATTAAAAATTTGTAACATGATTTTCTTAAAATTGAGATTTTTTTTTAAATTGAGAGTTTTATTTTAATATGAAGATTCCATACTTTCCAAATATCAAAAACTATAAAAAGCATACATTAAAAAAAATCCATTTAAATACAATTGCATTAAAATGCATTTTTAAAAATCTTTCCTATTTTTGAAAGCCGACATAAGAAAAATTCAAACGCCGTTTGAATTATAAAGCTATTTGACCTACAAATGCTAATGGAGCCAGGTTTTGAAATTTCTATCAGAGAGCGTTGAGGCGTGAATTTACTTTTATTTTATGATATACAATATATTAAAGTCGGTTTAGGTTTTAAAAAGTTTAAATTTGTTATACTCATTGTTTGCTCTTCAAATCCTATTGGAAACAGATTTTGTATTGGGATTAGGTAGCAGAGAAATGTGAACAATTATTTTTAAAGATTTTCTTACACATCAATTACTATTATATTATAAACGAAAATTCGTTTCGATATTGAAAACAACCTAAAAATTTTAATTTGAAACTAATTTTCGTTTCGTTTTATAAAATCAGGCCCTAAGTCGGTTTAATGCGCAAACATAATTATGTATTTGAAATACATAATACAAATGTCCTCCCGAAATATGAGGATCGCTCCATAATTTACCATATAAGCCCACTTTTGGGAATCACCCTAAGGTTCATAAATTCACATAAATGTTGGTATTGACATAATATTCTGTATTCGTATATTTTATTTTACACTTAGTAAAAGGATCGGTCCACAATTGACCACATGTCCAATATAAGATCCCTCCACGAATTTTGATGGACATAGATAATGGTGTAGGGTATCATATGGTCGGGCTTGACCGAATTTCTTATTTTTCATTAATACTAAAATTTATTTCACTATTTTCCGTTTTCTTACTTTTCCAAGCAAAAATTTATTTCAAGAATACAACAAGAAATTTATATGGGAGACAAAAACCTAATTCAATTGTCAAAAACCTAATTTTTAGTTTCTAGTTTTTAAGAATTTTTAGCCACATGTTGGGAACAGAAGAAAATTTTAGTAACGTTTTTGCAAAATTCGTAAAATTTTCATTAAAACAATTTAATCAAATCTATTAACAAAATTTAATTTTTTATGAAAAAAGTTCGGGAAAAAATTTATGTTCGATTCATAATATTTATGAAAAAATATATGCATTTTTTTCTCTGTGTAATAGTTTTTTAACTAAAATAGGAATCCATTAGATATAAAACTTACAAATAATAAAAAAAGAAAATGTCATGTCATAAATTACTATTGTTCATATTTAAAACTGGTCATGACTGATTCATTCTAGAAAGTGAATTCTAAACGGAAAACTTCAATTAATATGGAACATATGGAAAAAATTGCTCTAGCTATCATACATTAATAAATATTTTAACAAATGTCAAAAACAAGTAATTTAAGAAACTTTTTATCTAAAAAAGTTTTAATTAAAATTTATACGTAAATGTCACTAATACATATTTATTTTGTATAATATTTCTAGTGAAAAAATGCATCATTTCCTTTAGTCATTAAATGTTTTAGTTTTTTCTTTTTCTAAATATGATATTTTGTCAAAAATTCATTTATAAAAATTTTATTTATATTTAAAACAACAGTAAACTACAAAAATCACCTTTAGTAGTCAATGAAGTCATATTTATTCTTCTTATTTCAAGGCTAAATATGGAATTTAGCTAATTTTTCAGCAGCCCACTTTTTTTGTTTAAACTTAAATTGTTTATAATTTAGTAGAAAAATTTATTTATTTAGAATTATTGTTTATTTTTTATTTTAAATCACTTATCTTTCTCAAATGCACAGCAATACAACAATGAACCTCTATTTATAAAAACCTCTATAGAAATCTTTTATTTCGACTCAAAATGTAGAGGGATTTTTTTTTAAATTGTATTGAGCAGTGTTGCCAGTTTAGCCCTTTTAAGGCTAAATCTAGCCTTTTTATTTTGCTTTTAGCATCAAAATTTTCGTTTTAGCTTCTAGGCTTTTTAATTTTTAAAATTGCCTTAAAAAGGCTAAAATGTTAGTTAGTATTCCAACAGGAAGAAAAAATTTTTTATTTGCTATTGCGAATTTTATTTTTACAGAATTATCGATTTAAGCATATTTATGTATTTATCCGCACAAAAAGTTTATATTATTTATATTTACCAAAAATTTTAAAAATGACGAAGAATTGCTCAAATTTATGTAATTTTCCATATGAAATATAATCCAAATTAGTATGGGAATTTTTGGGCGAATTTTCTGCCAGCAGCTATTCTATATTTTATTTATAAATTTATTATAATATCAAAAATCTAATGAGAACAAGAAAAAATAACTTTTTAAATTAAGGAAAACAAAATAGCTTTTTCCTGGCCTTGTTTTTTGGGACATTTAGCCCTTTTTGAACTGTTTTTTAAAGTTCAATATAGCTTCTTTTTTCTCGCCTACTGGCAACACTGTTATTGAGTGTGAAAGATGTTTTAAATATGGATAGTAATTGTTTGAGCTTTAATTATTGTAGTTCATTTATAAACAGATTATTAGGGTTTTGTAGTTCAATGTAGTGGCTGCATTTTACACATTAAAAGCACTTAAATGTTTTTTATTAAAGAAAGAAAAAAAAACATAAGTGATGTCAATATTTTTTTAATGCCTTGTTACTCACTTCTTTTTTAAATCAATGTTTAAATTTTTTTTTTATAAATTTTATTTAATTAATAAAATATGTTACGAACTTGTCCGTTTAACACGTACTTGTGTTTTTGGCTTATTTTTAGATACTACAATCAAAACGCATTTTTTTATCTTTTAATAGCACTTGTATAAAAGAAAGTGAATGAAAACATAATTATGACGATGGCGATAGGGGTCAACTTTGGGCAATAAACTGCTTTAAAATATTTGTTAAATATAATATATTACTTCATTTTAATGTAATAGGGAACGTTTTTTAGTTCAATATGTCATTGCCAAATTACGAATCAAAATTATTTTGATTTATCATTTTATCTTCTTAATATTTGGAACTATTACAATTTTCAAATCCAAATCTAAAAATATTTTATTAGAGTTTATTCCAGTCGTCGCCGTTATCATTGTGTTTAAACACTCACAACAACTAAAGGTACTTATCAAAAAAGTGTTTACGTTTTTAAAAATGTTTTTGTTGGTACTTCTTATCTATTATATATTACTCAATTGAAATGAGTCATTTGCTTTGTTTGAAGAGAATATTCAATAATTTGAAATTCTCACACAAATAATTTGAGTCAGGGATGGAGAATGAAAATATTTTCAGATTTACAGATATTGAAGTTGGACTTTTTTCACCCTAAAACCATTAAAAGTCAATAGTTTTTTTTATTTATCGCAAAATCTAATTAATGTCTTTGTTAAAGTTTGCGTTCGAATAAAACGTAACACAAAATTTTAGTAATAACTCTTACTACCGTTAATATATTTCTTGAATACAATATCTTCTAGCGACATACCAGATTGAACAGCAAATCGTATTCTTGAAATCCGGTGGTTTGTACACGTTCTGAAGGCCTTTTTGTTATGAGTTTAAAAACTCGATGTTGGAACTTTCCTGACCTCTTTTTCGGTTATTAGACACTAGCTTGGCTTGAAATTTTGTCAATAAGATTTTAGAAACTCTTTTGTTTAAATTTATCCAAAACTTATTAATCGAAGTGTAATTTAGAAATATTTAGAAATTTTGAATTTTATCAGTTTGATTAAAGTTATAGATGCTTCCAATCCATAAAAATCATCCAGTCGTTATATTCGGATATTAAAGTAGTTTAAAAGGTATATTGTACTAAATACTTCGATATTTCTTTTTATGAAATCAATTTGCACAGAATAATGAGAAAATGTGTGGTCATCCAAAATAAACGACAAAAAGTCTATCATAAGTACACTGTAATTACAAAAATAAAGTAATCAGATTTTAATAATGTTAAAAAAAATCTTCGCTAAAAACTTAATTCGACTCATACAAAAAACATTTGGCAATAATTTTTATATTTTTCCTAAGTATGGGTTTATGCCTAATGAACAATTTTTTTTTTCTTATTCATTGCACTCAAAGTTAAAATTTAAATCATTATTATTTATGGTATATATGAAAATTATCAAATAAATTACAAATTTCTTTTCAAGGTAGTTCTACTTTCCTTATTATTTTGAAGAAACTAGAAGTCAAATTTTTATAAAAATATACAAAAATTCTTTATCATGAGTAAATTGTTATGAACCAGTGCCAAAAATTTCGTTTCAATTTTATTCCGCATACGTTTTGAGCCATGTCAAAGCCATGCCTAATCTTTAGTCAATCAAAGCTAAAAAATTTAACAAATATAACAAAACTGAGAAGAACTCTGAGGCAAAGAGTGATCAAAGCTCCACAATAATAATAAAAAAAAGAAAAAATAAAAACATTTTCAATATTTCGTATTAGCCTGGAAAACATACGTTATTGCTGGAAATTGTAAAGGAATTGGATCCCAGTTAAAAGCAAATTTAAGAATTTCATTTATTTATGTACGACATAGATTTTTCTAAAAAAAACTTCAATAGGTTAGAATCAGACTAGGGAAAAATTCGGAATACAAAATTTATTATGCGTTCTTCTATATTTATAAAATTTTTTTTTCACAAAATTTAAAATAAAAGTCAAATTTTGAATTAAAATATTTTTCTTTACTTTTTTATTTTGGTGTTATAAAACTAATAAAAAAAAACTTATTTTTTTCGTTTTACAATTTAAAAAAAGGTCTTTTATTTTTTGTTTTTGTGAAGAAGACTAATATTTTATGATCATAAATCGTTCGGACAGCATGTATTCTGTAAAATGACATTTAAGCAAAAAAGTGGTTGATTGAAAAATAGTGTGCAAAAGAAGGATGATGTGTGTTCGTAGGTATGTATGCATGAATGTTATACGTACATACATATGTATGTTTATTCATATGAAGTTTAATGCCATTTGTTGTTTTAGTTTAAAAATCCATGTATGTACATAGGTATAAAAATTAATGAAGGAATTCATTTACATACATATGTGTATATATATTTATGTACCTACATATAATAATTTATTTAATGGGATTGAAATTGTTAAAAGATTTGTTGTTTTAGTTTAGTGGAGTATTTTAATTGTTTAAGAAACATTGTTATAATTAATATGATCAAATTTTATATTAATTAAGTTTAAATTATAATAAGTTAATTTTTTTTACTTATTTTTTATTTAAACAAATGTATAAATGAAAAAAAAATTCTATTAAATCGTTAATGAAAAATTTCAAATTCTTTTTATCATTTTTTAGTATACAAGTATGTACACACATACATTCATACATACTTATATGTACTTAAATGCATATACTATTCCTTAACCAATTACAGTGCAAGCTCGATGTTCGCGACTACCCATAATCGCGACGGCTTACAATATCTATAACCAAAAAAGGGAAATACCTGTCTTTTGGTATATTAACCTTTTTGGATGATTTTGATCTTCAATTTTGTCAGTTTATATGCGTCATTTGTTGTGTAGATACATCTCTTAATATGAGCAAAGTTCAACATATTTTAAAGGCAACTACTTCCCAAAAATTAGAGGTTAAAAAAAAAAAAAAATTAAAAGTGGAGATTCCATAAATTCAATTTCGGTTTACCGCATTATAAAGCAAGAAAATTCATTGAAAAAGTTCGTACGTACAACAGTGCACGTAAAAGATGCACCTTAAAGAAAGCTGAGTATCCAAGAATGGAAAAAATGCATTATAAGTGGTTTGTAAAACGAAGGGTAAACAAATTTTACAATCAAAAGCCAGTCATTTGTATTGTACTTATCAAACCAATTCAGTTTTCAATGCCAGTGAAGGACGGTTGAAGAAATTTAAGCGTAGACATGGAATTAGACTTTTAAACATTACCGGCGAGAAATTGTCTTCAATCATCTTATTGATCCATTTGTGAAAGAGTTTAAGGATGATACATTGGTGAAACCTATAATGCCGACAAATCCGGTTTATATTATAGGATGCTTTCATATCACACTCTTGTCACATGTAATGAGAAAACGGCTCCTGGAAGAAAAATATGTAAAGAGCGAATAACTTTTTTGTCCTGTTCAAATGCGAATGGCACTGACAAACTGAAATTGTTGCTTGTTGGAAAATCGAAAAACCCATGCCCCTTTAAATTTTCAATAATCCTGTAATATACATCTCCAGTAATAACGCCTGGGTGACATCATTTATATTCAAGGACTGGTAGCATCACGTATTTGTTTCCCACGTAAGTTAGTTTTCACCAATTAGTAAAAGTAAGTTGGTCATAAGTAAAAATTTTTTAGGTGCGAGAATTTTTGGCTTCAAAAGGTCTGCCGCAAAAAACAGTTTTGCTTTTAGATAACACGACGTGTCACCCAGTTGAGGAACTAAAAAGTGATGATCGTTTAATTATAACAATGAATCTACCACCCACCCAATTGCACTGCGCTTTTTCAACCGTTACCAACTTGGTCAAATTAAGTTATAAAAAACAACTGCTCACCCACTTGCTTGGCAAGAAGGGAATAAATTTGTAGCTCAAACTAAAAAAACTTCTATCTCAAAAATGCATCAGTGTTCAATATCCGAAAATCCTGGAACGCCTTGCTCAAATTCGGTAGTGAATGGAGTGAAGAGGATAACATGGCCTTAAATATTTTACAAAATATAATTCAGGAAGAAAACGAAGATCTTTCAACTATTAGCATACATATAGCTCAAATTGGTACGGAAAATATGACATAAACAACTGCACTATATATATATTTTAAAAAATAATTTGCCAAAAAAGCAAATCAAAATCTCCAATTTCTTTAAAATGTAAATATATCAATAAAAAAAAATTCTAATATTAAAAATTACATAAAATTTTTTAATAAAATTTTCGCGATAGGGTTGCTTTTTAATTAGTCCTGAAAATCGAGCTTGCACTGTATTTTCAGATATCTTTTTTATTAATTACAAAAATAATTTACATTAAAAAAACATTATGCTTACAAGTATAAAAATAATATGTAAATACATACATATGTATGTATATATCGCTCATTTACTTCAAGACCCCAGCTGGAAAAAGAAGACATTCTAAAATGCTTTATTTAGGATCCACAAGACATTCCACTCGCATTTCAACACTTTTTCTTTTTTACACGGCGAGTCATTGTAGGCAAGGCCTTCCCTTCTCCCTTCCAAATAGAAGCGAGATGGCAAGAACTCTTATGTGCAATTCTATTACAGAAGAGTCTGAAATTTAATTAAAAAAAAAAAAACATGCGGAGTACCTTCATTAACGACACTTCAAATAATACTAAATGATTTTGAACTTTGCAAGTCTTACATCTAAAAATAGTTCTGTTTGTAACGAGAAAATTAATAAATGATTTACACAACTTCTATATCGCACCTAATGATAATAATGAATGAAAGTGATAATGAAAGTGAAACAAGAATTAGCGTCGGATTTTTGCTTTCTCTGATAAATTTTCATAGATGAGGTGAGGTGTGGAGACATTCACAAAGGCCTGCAGTGATGAAGGACTAACATATTTTCCTACTGGGACTGTACATACACTTAAAATTCATATTACGCACAAATAAATTTCTACTATACCAAGCTTTACTATTGTTTGTTTCATTTCTGTCAATTCAATAGCAAAAACAGAAAACAAAACCTCAACAAAACTCATAAACATACACACGCATGTAAATATATTCATAGAAGTGTTATAATCATTGACACATCATTCATTCAAAACCTTTTTTATACCGCGGTATGCCGATGCACAAGATTTATATTCGAATAATTCGTTTTGAATATTTCTTGAAAATAATTTTATTTGTCATATTTTTATTTTGTATTTGTTTTGCCTTCATAAAAGTTAAAGCTAAGAGAAAAATATTAAAAGTTGTTTTAAAAGTTAAAGTTAAATTCGTTGCATTAAATTATTCTTTGAAAGAGATAAAAAGATAGTCGTTTTTCTTACTATGGTTAGAACACAAATCAAGTCCTAAAAAATTATAAAAAACATATAGGCCTCTTTGTAAGTCCATCGACGATATACGAAATTTAATTTTGAATGAATTCATCAAAAAATCTTCGGATACTTAGTACTTCTATATAAGAACTTCTAATGCCTTGATTATGATATTAAAAGTTTTTATAAAAATTGCGTAAGAGTTTTGAACTTTTGTAAAGTGATTGTTTTCCATTTCATAACAAAAGCATGCATAAATAAATTGAACATAATATTACATTGGTTCCCATAAAAGAACCATTTATATTGACAAATTTAAGAAGATTTTTATTTTAATTGTTAATCTTTATATACCAATTAAATTACTTTTAAAGAAAAATATATAAAAATGCTGAAAATAGTTCTGAATCTCTCTTTAGAAAAAATCGTCAAATTTAGGGCAAAAATCTTAAAATCGTCAACTTTGTGTGCAATAGTGCCCATAAAGTGGAGCACATGTTCAAATGCTGTCTTAGTTTTTTCAGTCTCGATCACAGAGAAGAACAGTGCCATCACATGTACTCATGCAAGTTTTTCAAAATCAGCTTTTTAGAAGAAAGGGAAGAAAATATAATTGTAAATATAATAAAAACGTGTGTTGAAGTAATACGATATATGCTTAAAAGAAGAATGAATAATCAAAACAAAACTATCTCAGTACTCTTACGATACTGTGCACATACTACTGTGGTCTCGATTGAGCTTTCAAACTGTAAGGCTTTGCAGTCGCATGTTTTTTTTAACACTGAAAGAAATATTTAATGAGATATGAGAGAATGATTAGTAAATTTGACAATTTTTTATACTTTTTTAAGACATTTGATGTAATATTCATTTATAGTTTTCATTACAGAAAATAAATTATTTAAGAATAAGAGATTTTTTTTAAGCGTAATTGTAGCAATGAATTTCAGTAAAAATTTAAAAGTTTTGGAGGCTGATTTTAAGCTGATGAAAAGGGTGGCGCGCCACCACTGGTCTAAACATTCTATACTCTTTATCAAGATAGTTTTCATTACAAACGGATCAAAAAGTGTCAAAATACCGAATGCAAACTAATTTGGAAAGCCAAGCAGGTCGAAATCTACTTTAAGTACAAAGTTTCATAGCTATATTATCTATTTTAAAAAAATATGAAATACTCTCCGCTCCAACTATTATTTAAAGGAAAAGTTATATAATTTTGTAAGTAGGGTAGATTACCTATTGCCTTGAAATCGAAGCAATAATTTTTCTGCAATTAATCGATTTTATCTTCTTTTATTTTCATATAAAGTGTGAACAAATTACCATTGGCATTTAAGACTATACTTTTCGCAAAACTCCAGGACCCAACTTACATTCCAGGAACGTTCTCATCAAGTACTTCTTTTATGCAGATCTGTCAGTATATATTGAGACTCTCAAGTGTTCATAAAATTAAAAGATAAAATTAATTTAATGATTTTTACACTGCGACAATTTTGGTTCTGTATTATTTTAATGAATTTTAATGTACATTACATGAACCTCTTTTTATTTCTTTTGACAACATAGAATATATTTTTAATTTTATATTTTACGGTGCTGCCCGATCCATTTGGCGAATTTATCTCATGGGTGGGTTACTAGCGCCTTTTTTGATCATTTTAGAAATTCATAAAAAATTAAAAAAAAGGAGAGGTTTAAGGGCTTTGATTAAAGATAACATAGATAAGTCTTTAGGACAAAAGAAAGTTTACAAAAATCGTTTACGGTAATGAGAAAATAGCACTTAAAAAGTGCTTCTACCCTATTTATATTTATTTTGATTCTTCAATTCAATTTAAAGGTTGGATTTTGTTTTCGATTTTGTAAAATACAGAAAGATTATTAGAAAAATAATACCAAGGATTTTGGGGCGAGGGCATGATAAGTTTCTGTTGGTAAATGAATCCCAAACAATATAAATTATTCACTTCGGACACTCTTCAATTCCGATTTATCACTTTTTATCGAATAAATTTATTGTTTGATCTCAAATATAGTAAAAAATATTTGTTTTTGATATCTCGAAAACTGTAACAAATTTTTAAAATAAGATTTGAAGATTCGAGTTCATCACCCTAAGTAACCTTAGACACTTTCTATTTTTATAGTACTTATTAGAAATAATTGTACTGAAGAGTGATACCGTGTAGTGAGATTTATATAATATCTGAGCTATGGTTAATTATGGACCAATATTTGTTTTTAATTTAAATTATCTTAAAATTTGCAAAATTTACTTTGAAACTGCAGGACCTATAAATGTAAGTGTTAATTTTTTCGTATCGAAAGCACGCAAAAAAAAAAATAGTTGTAGTGACCTTAATCTAAGAGCAACATATTATTATCACAGCCAAAAATATATATAATCATAAATAATAATTTTTATGATTCCATTTTATCATAATGTTCATGTTATGATTCGATTTTTTCATATTATTACTACTTTATTATCCCAACTTACCATATTATGATTCCATATTATTATAATACTATTCAATATTCAGTCAACTATGTTAAAATTTTGATTGAATGTAAATATTAAATGATAAAAATTAACAATGAGAACATAAGATTGTTGTAATGACAACGTCATAAACATTATTTTTTGTATCCATGGGTACAAATGCATAGCTATAACGAAAAGGAACTATCCTTATTGAAAAAGATATATCTTCTAGATGAGTCAATTTTTTCTATCCCTCTTATAAAATAATTCTTTGTGAATTTCTGTACAGATTCGTTTACTTAAGGGTTAATTATTATCACTAAATATAGAGATCTATTTTTGCTGAGCACCACTACAAAATAATTCATACGAATATAATACAATTAGTGTTAATTAAACCGCGCAGCGCGTATTAAACAAAAGTCCGTGTTTAAGAAATAGTGAATAAATAAAAATAATAAGAAAAAGATTAAAATTATTTATTAAAAATAAGTACTGAAATGACATCAAAAGGTAAAAAATAGAGCATGTGTTAATAAAAATCTTGTTGTAATAAATTTGTATACAGGTTTTGACATTAAAAAAAAAAAAAAAAAAAACGTGAGACCCACTAGAGATCACTTAAACTTGCTTTTTGATTTTTCAATAATATATAAGAAATTAAGAAAACTAAAATTTAAAAAAATTGTTTCTTTAAATTTGTTTTCACTTACCTTGAAATTATTATATATTTTTTTTTTGTAAAACGATGATAAGACATTGTTTTTAATATTTGTGTTTATATATGGTTTTGCCCCTTGCAAAGGAAGCGTAAACATAAGAATTGAAATTATTCAAAATTTAAAAGATTAAAGAAATATGAGATTACTGATTAAAAATAAAATAAAAAATTAGTAAAAACATAAATAAATAAATGAAATGATTAAGAAAGTATAATTGGTCAAACTAAGACCTATTATACGCTATTCTACTGGGCTTTAAATGCAAACATAATATAAATTATGAATTAATCTCTCCTAATTGTTTGTAATTAACAGTTGAAAAGAATCTAAAAATACATATTTTAGTGTGTACCAAATGATATTAATTAAATTCAGTACTGAAATAATAAATCTTTTCTCCATCTTTTTATAATTTTTGATATTAATTATATATTTTTTCTTGTTATCTCCTCTTTACAGTCAAGATTTTGCGAATACTTTGGGTTTTTGCTTTTTGGCTCCTAATTTTACCTTCTTCCTCCGCTCACCAGTCTAAAAACTCAAATAACATGGTTGAAACGCAAAAATTCAACAAAGGCTTGGAAACTTTCGGCATTCGTCTATTCTCGGAATTGGCTAAGACCAATCGTCAGAAGAACATAGTATTTTCTCCATTCTCTATACAAACATGTATTGCCATGGCTCGCATGGGAGCCGAGGGTGAGACCGCAGTCGAAATAGATAAGGGTTTAGCATTGTCTGCTCAAAATCCTGAAGAAATGGCGGATAATTATCACTCCATATTATCGTTATATGAAAACAGTCCTATATTGAGAATAGCTAACAAAATTTATGTCATGGAAAATTACGAAATTCAAGAAAAATTCAATGAATTGTTAACAAAGCAATTCTTTTCTTCGGTTGACGTATTAAACTTTGGTGACAGTAAATCAGCTGCCCAAGCTATAAACTCTTGGGTTAATGATAAAACCAATAACCTAATTAAAGATTTGGTTTCACCACAAGCATTGAATGCTGACACACGTTTGGTTTTAGTTAATGCCATACACTTTAAAGGAGAATGGTTACATCAATTTCCCGAACGTGCTACTAGAGAAATGGATTTCTATTTGGACGAAACAAACACCGTTAAGGTGCAAATGATGCATATAAATGAACGTTTTCGTTTTGGAGAATTTCCAGAATTAGAAGCTACCGCTTTGGAAATGCCTTATAAAGATTCTGATCTTTCAATGTTGGTTATTTTACCCAATTCGCGTACAGGCTTGGTAGATTTGGAGGAAAAATTGAAAAATGTTTCGTTGCCCGATTTAACACAACGTATGTTTTCGACAAAAGTAATTGTGGATATACCTAAATTTAAAGCTGAATTTGATGTGGAATTGTCGGAGCCCTTGAAAAAGGTATGTGAATTTATAAGAAGTTTTTTATTGTTGCTAAATAATATTTTACTTTTAAGCTGGGTATGAATCGTATGTTTTCGAGAAATGCTGAATTTGGTAAAATGTTAAAATCCACCGAACCATTACAAGTGTCCAAGGTCATTCATAAAGCTTTTATTGAGGTCAATGAAAAGGGTACCGAAGCAGCTGCTGCTACCGGTAAGTTGAATTTTTATTTTTTTGCTTTCTAAGTTTTGTGTTTGGCTTTAGTATTAATAATTCCCTTAGTATAAGTGTATTTGTCTAAAATTTTCTTGTAATGCTCATAGTTCTCATTTAAATGTATAGAAATATTTGGTAGAATCTTAGAGAAAAAAGCAGCAAAGTTTGTATGTTTGCAATTTCTGCAATATTAATTTTTGTTCTCGTATTTCTGTTGTGTCCTTATAGGTAGGATATTTTATGTAACGATATTTTTCTGTTTATTTACATAAATATTTTAAAGGACAAAGCCATATGTAAACAAGTAAAAAAGATATAATCGGTCAATTCTGACCATATGACAGCCTACACCATTGTGTATGTGCATCAAAATTCGGAGGGGGTCTTTTATTTGACCTGTAGCCAATTGTGGACTGACATTTGTATTAAGTGTAATGCATTTTTCTATTATTTTATTAGGTTATGTTGAAATTAATATTTATATGAAATTTATGTATTCAGAGGGACTTATATGGGAGTTATAATTAATTAAGGGCCGATTCTCATGAAATTTGGTTTACATAAAACTTATGTGTAGCAAATATTAACTTGATACTAACATTTCTGTGGGATTCATACACTTAAAAGTGATTTTCGGAAGAGGAGTTTGTATGGGAGCTAATGTAAATTGTGGACCAATCTTCATGAAACCTAGAACTAAGATATATACTTATATAAAACTTACTTATGCCGAATTTCATTACTGTTATATTTGAAGCACTTATGGTCGTTAAACCCCTATTCCGGGAGTAAATTTGTGTGGGGGCTAGGTGAAATAATGGTCCAGTCTTAACAAATTTCAATAGGCTTCATCATTGTGTTAAAAAAACTGTTCATACTAAATCAAGTTATCTTTAAAATTGTGACCTGTACTTTGTTCACAAGGTTTACATGGACAGACAGCCAGCCAGACAGCCGTTGAGCCAGGTGGACGGACGGACATCGTTAAATCGACTTAGAAAGTGATTCTGAGTGGAACGGTATACTTTAAGAAGGGGGTACGAAGGTTTCTTCTGTGTGTTATAAACACTAACACAAACTCATAATACCCCAACCACCTATAGTAGTGAAGGGTATAAATATACTCAGAAATTTCTTCAAAAATTAGTTCCCTTCAAAAAAATCATTTCGACAAAAACCGAATAAATTTTCGCTTGACTATTGTTGCTATTGGGAGATACAATTAATTGTAAATAACGATGACTTATGATGTATTATGTATGATGACGATGATGTATCGATTTTTAAATACGGCTCATTTTATTCGCAAGATAAAAGAGCAAGAATTTCTGTTTGATCGCATAGAAGTTGAAAAACGCGTATCCTTATTTTAATTGCGACCGTGTGTATTAAAAGGGAAACTGAGTCTACATGCATGTTTTGTAGATCGGCCAGTAACGTGCTAATATTAATAAATTAATTAAATAATATTAACTAATTTCGAAATGTCTTTTCTTTAATGGCTTAGAAGTTGCACAGAGCGTTTTTCGTTGTTCATTTACCTCATCTATTTACAACCATTTTAAGATGGCACTTGAAGATTCCATTTTTAATGATCCCCGCCGATATTTTGACAGATATCGCAAATGAAATGTTTAAAGCAGAGCCGATCAGACAAGTTCGTCAGACCCTCCATTACCATTGTGTTCAGTCTCTATGCAAGGGCGCCTGAAATAGGGCAATGTCACGCTAGCGATAGAATTTCTGATTGGATGTCAACAATTATACTAATATTTTGCTCAATATTTCTATCAAGCTGTGTTTCCCAAGCTTTTCACACTTGTTTTGTGGGGAATACTGTATTAGAGCCTCTATGCAAAATCTTTAGAAAAGATTCCTGAGCTAAAACCACAGTTCTTCTTAAATCCGTCGGTGTAAATCTTCCCTTCCGTAAGGGTATAATACTTTCACTTGAAGACATTAACTCGTTTAGTTAGGACTGATTTAGGGACAAATATATTAGTTTAATATCCTAGCCCGTATGTTCCAGTTGCAGATAATCTTACCGCACAGTTGACTGATGTATATATTAGGTGTATACAGGCTTTTAATTTAGGATTAAAGCCAACTACCAAACATCTTGTGGTTAGTATAACAAAGTACAAGAAAAATCGAAAATTTTTATCACACATGATAAATTTCATATACATGTGAAAATATAGACCCAGTATAACTGCGTTTTCAATTTTTCATTTCGTGTCCGTTTTTTCTTTTTAAAGGACCCCAAAATTTGTATAGGATGCGGAAGGTTAATTTTTTAGTATGCTATTTTCTAAATCTTATTATAGGGCGATATGGGTATCAAATGAAAGAGGAGAACTTTCATTTGACGCTAAATAAAAGTTTATTAATATATTGCAATTTTCTTGCCAATGCCAGAAAATTGCAATATAATAATAAAAAATGCTCAAAAAAATCTTTTAAAAAATTTATGAACAACATTTTGTCGCCTTTCCTTCCCCTAAACGAAACTGAAAGATGTGAATCCGTTAGAATTTTATATTGAATAATACTTAAAGTATTAAAAGGTAAAATTTTTTAAACAAAACGAACGAATAGTTTTACAGGTAAGCCGAAATTTAGGAAAGAGAAAGCATAGATTTATTTGTGCTGAAATTATATTCTGGAATTGGTTATATGGGAGATATGATCAATAGGGTTATAACTTTTTGGAACTTTTGCAAATATTCTAAATACCATAGCAAGGTCTTGTAAAGCATAGAAAGATATAAAGAAATATGATATAAATTTTTCGCGATCGTTAAATAAAGTTCACGCACCAGTCGCGGTGAAAACTTTTTATAGACAATATTGATCTATCATTAAAAAAAAATTTACATTTTTCGCTACATTACTTGAGTTTGCATCACTTTTTCCTTGATACAAAATAATTTTACAAAATTATTCTGTGCAATTTCTATTAATTTACTTATAAAAAATTTTTTTCTGAATACTTGGCCATATCACAAAATTTTGCTTATTTGGTTTAAATGGTTCTACCATTTAAATACTTAAAACTTGATATGAACAATATGAAAAAATTTTATGAGAAAGGCATTTTAGAAATCGCGTTCGGTGCTTGTAGTTTTTTGTTCAAATTGACTAAAAAGTTCCGTTTTTATTATCAGTACAATAATAGTAATTAGGTGGTGCTATGTTATTTTGAAGTCCGAAAAATGTTGTAAACATAATGCTCAATTAAAGGCCGATCTTTGCGAAATTTGATTGCATGATTTATACACGAATACAAAATAATAGTCCTAATTAATTTGTTTTTGATTTTTGCGAAATTCGATTGCACAATTTATACACAAATACAAAATATCATATCAAGTTTTATTTCGATACTAACATTTTTATACCAAGGACAGAAAACAATTCTTGAAATTAATATATATATATACGCATTAAAAGTGCTAAATACAGAAATACAATCCTCAGGCAGGTTCTATCGCGATTTGGAATGATTTTTAATTTTTTGATTTTTATTAAAAAAATAAATTTTAATGATTTTTGAGTTTTATTTTTTTGCTCAACTTATAATGATTATTTTCTGATTTTTATTTTAGTGTTCAAAGAATTATTAGAAAAAAATTGATTTTATGTAAAATATCTTTTTTTTTGTAAAAAATTATATTTTTTGTAAAATGTTTTAATTTTTGTGAAATTTTTACAAAAAAACCAATTTTTTTTATTTTTAGTAAAAATTTTGATTTTTAGTAAAAATGTTAATTTTCAATAAAAAACAAAACTTTGTTAAAAAATCTGGATTATGGTGTTAAATCGAATTTATGACAAAAAAAAAAATCTAATTTTCACTAAGAATTGGGAATAAGTTCTATTCTTTGGGCAATAAAATAAAATCATAAAGCAATCATTATAAATTGAGCGAAAAAATACAAATAAAAAATTATCATTGTTTTTGAGCAAAAAAATAAAAATCGAAAGTAATCATTATTTGTTGAGCTTTATTAAAAAAAAATCCTATCTACCTCGAATTTCATATAAATACTTGCATTTTTTATACAACATCAATCATTTAAGTACATTTCTGGGAAACATTTGTAAGGGAGCTTGGTAAAATAAGGAAAATAGGCTTTTCTTTAAGTCCAAACAAACAACTCTGCCAATTATTGTAAAATAATATTTAAAATTACAGTATATATTTTGAAAACAAAATTTACATAAATACTGTGAAGACATTTTTAAAATTTTATTTTAAATTTTAAGCTAAAATGACAAAATGTGGAATTCAGAAATTTCATTATGATGTTTTTAAAATGAATATAACTGCCTGTTTTTATAACACGAGCGCAAAAACGACTTTGTCTAACTTACATTTAAAACAAAAACAAAATTTCAAAATTTATTTTTGTTTTAAATGTAAGTTAGACGAGTCGTTTTTGCGCTCGTGTTATAAAAACAGGCAGTAAGTTCAGAATAATTTGTTAGAAAACCTCAATAATATTTTGAGTATGTGCTAAATGGTAGAAAAGTTTGTAGGAAAGTAAGTAAAAGTTTGTAAGGAAATTTTTGACAAACGATTAAAAAATTTTGACAATAAAAAAATAAATGTTAAATAAAAACTTATAAAATATTTCAGTATTCTTCGGAAATTTTAATATTTAATTTATTTAAATTTTGTTTTTTTAATGAATGCTAATATATAAGTGATTAAGACAGTAAAATATATACTAAAATTGTTGATGGTTTAATATACTAAAAACCTTTCATTTGGCACACTGAAATTTGTAAAATTTTTTCACCAAAGGAAAATTTTATTTTTACACAAAACTTTGCTGCCGTTCGGCTCACGCTCTAAAAATAAAAAAAATTAAATTACATTTTTAAAAGCACGAAGGATTAAAACAAAAAATTTTGCTAGAATTTCTAAATCATATTCTAACATAGCATTGTTGAGCAACTAATAGATTTTAAAATAAATCATAAAAAAAATTATTGATTTTGAAATCAAAGTCCTTTTGAAAGGATACACCAACACGAAATAAAAAACTGAATGCGCAGTCCTACCATAATACGTCTCTACTTTCTGGTTCATGTGTAAAAAATACTATTGCGCCTACTACACTGTGTAATATGTTAAATTTTCGTTATAGCTTAGAGTTCAAAATAATGTCCAGATACTTTATTAAATATCTCGGCTCACAAAGGCTTGGAATATTGGTCCTTCTGTGACCCAGTTTCTGAGCGTCGTTAAAGCGCTGTACATGACATGTCTAATCACGTTCGTAAACAGTCCTGATATAAATATCAACACATCATTCGCGTAAGAAATGACTGCAGCTCCCTTATTATACAATTTGACCGGAATAGAATTAATAATAATAAGTGGAGAGATTACCCCGCTTTATTTACTTTTAATCGGAATATGATTAAAAAAAGGCATAATAAATTCAGTCACCCTTGTGAGGTCATGAAAATTGGTATTGAGTAGAATATCAAGTGATTCTGCATAGATACAGACTATGAGTCGCCCATTCTTTTAACATACATAGATCGGATTTGAATATATCTTGAGAAAAATTTTATGGATTCTTGTGGATTACTTTTTGTGGTCAATTGATACACAAAAGCCTTTCCATGACCTTTCATATATTCCACGGGTTAAGTTTTATCGTTTAGGTGTCAAACACAGTCTTATTATTCTTGGGTTATTATTTATTTTACTACCTGTATACTATATCTTAATAATATATCTAAAATAAACCTTTTATTTACAAGCTGCTTTTTTAGAGTTAGTCAATCCAAACTAAAATTTATTTTATTACACATTCACTTACTAAAAATATGCATGTATTCCCATTATATTTCATATTTTTCTGCTTTTCTAATCCTGCATGACTCTTAGCTCTTCTATTTTTTCTTAAAATTACACTATCCTTTACAAACTTGCAACTTGTTGCAATATATTATATATAAATTATTTCATTATTATTATATACTTTTTGTCTTTTGTTTTTCCATCTTCACATCTTTAGGCATGGTTATAAGAAAGAAAAGAGCTCTTATAGATTTATCCGAAATCAAAGAGTTCAATATTGAACATCCATTTATGTTTAAGATTCTACATCAAAAAGATTCTTCTGAAACAACAACAAGTTTAGTTTTATTTGCGGGTAAAATTGAAGAAATTATTTTACCAACTAGTGAAACCAGTATAAATGATATTAAAGATGAACTTTAAATAAGGAAATAGAAGAAAAATTTTTTGGAAAATTAAAAATAAAACTTTATTGTTTAAAGAAAACTGACTTTCATTTAGATTTAAATTAATATTACCTGCAACAATAATAGTAAAAAAAAGTCTTTCAAAATTTTAACATAAATATTTTTATTTTTTGGATCTGCCGTTAATCCTCTTCGAATCTGAACATTGTTATGTATAATTGATTAAATTAAGAATTTTCTTGAGATTGTTTTAATGAAATTAAAATATGGTTAAAGCTTAAGGACAACGAAAATTTACTTTAATTTTGTTTCAAAAAAAAAAAAAAAAAAAAATCGTGGGGATGATTTTATGAGACTAATCTATATCACTAAAGTATAGGATTAATTTTATATATTGTAATATGTTAATCCATAATTTAATTGTAAGTTACATTTATTTAAATTCCTAAAATAAATATTTATCCTTTGTAGTTTATAAAACAAATAGCAAGTGTTAAAAAAAATCAAATCAGAGAAATCGTGTACAGTGGAAAAAAATCGAAATTTGGTTGAAATCGATTGCCTATAGTTTCATTTAAGTATTCCAAAAATGAAACTTTTATAATGAAACCGCCAAACTTAGGTATTTTGTTATCTAAAAAGTAGGTTCCTGTATCTGAATATTGAATGTAAATATTTTAAAATATTTTTTTAAAAAAGGTCCAAATTTATAGTATTTTTCATATTTGATGGACCAGTTCTTTTATATTTGGCAGTATTGGGCTTAGATAAGTAAATTTAAAAAAGTTGCTCATATGTTGCGCTCTTTCCAAATACTTTACCTTATTTGTAAAAGCTCAAGACTTCTGAAAACGATTATTTAGAAAAAATATTGTATAACTGGCTGTTTTAAAAGTAATAAAATATAACATTTTAATTTTAATTGTTCTCTAGATATCAAAAATATATTTTGCAAACTATCAGAATGATCTGGTATTGCGAAATCTTTCCGAATCAGCTCTAAAATTTGGAAATATATTTTTATGACCAAATTTTGCCTTCTTTACAATTTCTTCAAGAATTTAGTTATTAAATACTAATTCTTGCATTTTATTATAGCGAAATCGTATTCAACACATAATTATCTATCAGTAAACAGAAGAAATATAAAAATCAGTTAAAAAATGGTAAATTCCTCCTACCATTATTGTGTTTCAGACCACTTGTGTAGGAAATGTAAAAAAAACAAAATCGTTAAAAATATTTAAATAAAATAATATTTTCATTTATAGTTATGCAAATATTTTTTTATATAATTCTTTAATTTATATATTTTCAAAAGGATTTCACTTTTTAATTTACATTTACGTATTTAGAAAACTATAAACTGGTCTTAGGCATATGTCTTATATGGGTGCTGATGCCAATAGTGGACCAATCCTTTTCATATTTTGCAATAAGAATGTTGTACACATATCCACTTCTGTCCACATGGAAAAATACTTAAGGCTATATTTCGAAAGGATTTTTGTATGGGAGCTGTATAAAATAATGAACCAATTTGAATCAAATTCACTACAATGAATGGCTTAGTGTATTCAAAAACGGAAACCCGAAAGTGGTTAACTGGCTTTGAATAATTTTTATTTTCGAATAATTCAACAGGTCAGATTTTTTCTATCGGTTATCCGGTTTTTTTACGAAATGCTCCTTCTAGTATTTTTGTTTACTAAATTAACCTATACCTATATATTTGCTAATTTAACCTTATTTATGGCCTGTTAATTTCTATTAACAGAATTTAGGAAAGAGTAGGCTGAATTTCAATAAATAGATACATAGGTAGTGTTGGATGAGAAGAAACATTATCAGCATTCAATTCAAAAAATACAAAACTTGAGCATTATCCTTTAGCTGTAGAAGACCGATATTACCTTTTATTTTTATATTACATGTCATTATGTATTATAAGTGTACTTTCTTTAGTAAAAACAATAGTCATTTTTTAAATATTTGTATTTTGAAACCGGTTTTTTAAAAAAGGCTATTTATCGAATAACTCGAAAACCGGTTTTCTGAAAATATAGGTTTTTTGAGTACACTAGAATGATTAATACAAATATATACGTAAAAATTGGTTATCTTAAAAATTGTTATCTGTACTTTAACCACTTTAACGCTTGTTTAAGAAAAATTATATAACTCCAATTCTTATTCCTTTCATTTGCTTGTATCCAAATAAATAAAACAAAATAAAACGTAAGTTATTTTTATCATTTTCTGCATTAAGCGCTATTTCTCATGCCATTGATACCAAAGTGCGTTTCTACACACATGCCATTAATGTCAATTGAAATTTTTAAATCGTACTAAACAGCTGTTAAAATAGTATTTTTTTGCCACAATTTTTATAAAATTATCACTTGAACTTCAAGTTATTTTCATTGACATAAATAAAATAGTAGCTGTGTTTTATTGCTAACATTCATAGGTAATTTCATTTAATATTTAGGAGTTAACGTGTTGAATTATATATGTAAATTTTAACGTCAATAAAAGTGCTTCCAAATTATGAATAAAAATACAATTATGAATATAAGAATGCCAAGAAATGAAAAAATATAAAAATAAAATTAAATTCAAATAACAAATTTGTTAATTTTTAATTTTATAAATAAAAACATATAAATTTGTTAATGAATTCATGGGTTCCCATTACTTATTTTAAACAATCAAATACTACAAAACTAAAAATATTACAAAACTACAAAATTGCTAAAAAAATAAAAACAAAAAGTTTGCTCAACTGAGATTTGAACCTAGGCAAAAACTTTCCTTTAAAGACTACTGTCTTATTCACTGCGTCATGTATACGTTAAATTTTTGTGCGTTGTTAATAGCTTTGACATGAAAATAGAAATTCAAATAATTTCCTAAAAAAATTTGAATTTAGTTTTTGATTGAACCAACAACCTTCTAAGTGCTACGCAGCTTCTCTAGCGAACTGAGCCATTGAAGAACTAAATGAACTTGTTATTTACTGGTAACTAGTTATTCCACTATTCAAAGAAATGAAAAAAATAATGACGACTCATTACCAGGTAATGAGTTTAGTAAGTAGTAGTCATTAACAAAAGCCAACAAATTTTCACTGGGAAGCAACAAAACACTGTTAGTATTATTTAGCCTTTAATCTTTTCATGAATTATAATAACATTTATATAACTTTTGATAACAATTTAAAATTCCTGCCAAAAATGCTTTTTATTTCTTCTTTAATTCTATCATAAATATCCTTCTTAATCTCTAATACAAATTATTAATGACAATATCTCTCCCAATATTAAAGATTCTATGTGATTATGATACGAAAAATTTATTTTAAAGTAAAAACTGAGTCTGGCTATCAAGTATAATCACAGTGCTTTGAGATTTTTCCTTGAAATTTTGTTTCTAAATAAAATGATTTTCTATAGCAACTTTATAAAAAATTTAAATTTTACCAAATTGGTCATTGGGATGCCATTGTACTTTTCAGTCTCGAGTTGTACCAAAAAAGTACAATTGAACCAATTTTGGCATCCCTGGTATATTTATGTAAAATTTTATATTTCCTATTTTATAGTATATCGTATCCAGCAGTTAGAAATGGTTAATTTATTCCTAAATTATTCAGAACGTTTGCAGAATATTAAATCCACTTAACAGTCGACTTACTCAGATATTTTGTCTATGGCAAATTAGTCTCAAAGAGGAATCTCTTGATCAAAATTACGTGACCAATTGTTTTACAAAAAATTAAGAATTATGAATTATTTTATTTCATGGTTTTGACTTTTCGTAAAATATTTGACAAATATGGCCGTACGTTTGAGACATTTTTAGGTCGAAATTTAGCAGATAATTTTTTAAAGCTTAAAGTTTTAATGTAAGGAACACCACTTTTGACTCTGTAGAAAAAAGTTTTAAGAGCTTAGTTGATAATATACCGGCCAATAACTAAAAAAATATACTTTACTGCGTACATAGTTACTTTTTCGTTGATTTAGTACAAAAAAATTAGGTGTCAGCTTTGAAACCATTTAAAATAATAACTGAACTCAGTAATTCTTCTGAATTAGTAATTCTTCTGTAATAATGTTTAAATTTTAACTTCTGTAATCATGATATTATGCGCAAAATAAAAATTAATTTTTTAAATATTTTCGATTTCCTATTTATTCTTGGTTTTGAAAATGAAACAAATTTTTAATTGTTTTCATATTAATTCAACGAAAAGCAAAAAATAAAAAATACATACATAATTACTAAATGTTTGTGTATGAAAATCGCACATTTTTCTAAATCTACGGTTATAATTGTGTTGGATTTTATTTTATAATTTTTAAGTACTCGTTTTTGCAACTGTGTTTGCTTATGATGTGTGGTGAAAGTGGTTTCATCACTAATAATTATAAATAAAATATTACTAATACAATCTTAAATAAGGTTTTATTGATATGCCTTCCTGTCGTATTAGTCTTTGATGTAAACTTTTTGCGCAAAGTCGAGATTTTGAAAATAATCCCATGAAATTTGATAAAAGTATATAATTGTTTTTGTACGGTCCATTATTTCTTCTTTTATATTATGTTCATATATTTTACATAATTTAAAGTTAAGTTAAAAATATATAATCGGTCAAGCCCGACCCTATAATACCCCACACCATTGTTTATATGTATAAAAATTTGGGGAGGGGACCCGTGACCAATTATGGACCGATACTTGTATTGAACGTAGTGTAATTTCTATGAAACATACGTATGCATTATATTATGTTATTTAGGGCGATTTTCGGAAATATGGGCCGATCCTCATAAAATTTGGCACTGTGGTTTACATTTATATAATACAGATTTGTGTCAAATATTATCCTGATACTATCATTTGTATGGGATTTATACCCGATAAAGAAATTCTCTGAGGAGGTTATGTGGAAGCTATGGTCAATTATTATTTCTTCAAGAAATTTGGGCTATAGATTTATGCTTATATAAAACTTACATGTGCGTCTTTTAAAATATTCCTATATTTATAATCGCTAAACCCCTATTCCGGGAGCACATTTTTATGGAGGCTAGGTGAAATAGTGGAGCGATCATAACCAATTTCAATAGGTTTAGACCATAAAAAGTCTGTGTACTAAATTTCATTGAATTATTTTCTTGGTCTTAGTCCAATATTTTTGAGTGTTACATCAACACAGACGCATAATACCCTTTCAACCTATGGAGTAGAAAAATGAAAGGAGTTTAGCTGGAATAATGTGTAACTTTTAGTATTTATTATTCTTATGAAAGATTTTTTTTATGTTGTGTTCACACACATTAGTTTTTGACTTATTTTTTGAAAAACACAACGAGTTTAAACGTCACTGTTCACATATCATTTTGCTATGTTTTTCCTTTTTGCCTGTTTTTCGTTTGCCAAAATATTTTCACAAATTTTTGATTTTAATAAAAATTTCACACATAAACACTTTTTAATTCAAAAAATGAAATTTTTAAATATATAAGATTTATGAACAAATATAAATTTTATTCTTATTTTTAATTTTTGTTTTTAAATTGCTTGACAATTTTTACAAATTATTTTTCAAACAAATTTCTATGTACTAAAAATACTAAAAATTTCTTCCCTGTATGGAAATTTTGTTTATTTTTTGTGTGCTAAATAATTAAAAAATCGAATCGATAGGTTTTTTGGCTTTGAAGTATATGAAAATAAATAAATTTCTTTGTATTTTTTGAGAAAACGTGTCGTTTTTCAAAAAAACTCTATATGTGAACATAGCATTAGATTTTAAAATGTTGTACTACTAAATTGTACTACTTTTTTGCAAAATAAATAGCCATTTTTCATACTCATTTCAAAATATTTACTTTGGCCATTTTTATTATTAGAGATAATTAAAAAATTTCAACGCACTATTTCTGAATATATTAAGCATAAATACCTCTTTAACTGTAAGAGAACTCGGTTTTAATTTGTGGAAGTTGCATGCTCTTAAAGCGTTTTCATGATCGATGAGATCAACTTGTGACACCCTTTATCTCATTTGAAAGACTAGATCCTCCTCTGAAAGTCATAAAAAAACTTCTCATATATCCCAATTCAATCCAACCAGTAGTTTAGGAGATACGGATTACTTGTTTTCTTACTCGTTTTATATTGCATACTTATTAATACTCTATTTTTATTACCTTCTTTCATTTGTTATTACCAGCAATATATGCTGACTGCATACAACCATGCTTTGAAGTCAATAAGCCATTCATGATGCAAATTATATCGAGCCGAGCAACGAGAATAATATATTTTCAGGCGGCTATTGTATTTCCAACCTAAGAAACTGTAAATAAAAATGTACAGATTTATTATAAATAATTAGAATAAGAATTAAATATATACGCGTATAAAGTAAATGTTTCTTTTTTTCAATTGGTTTGTACTGCAGCATTGAAAAATAATAATGATTATGAATCTATTATTTTGTTTAGAACCATTTGGTGTTTGAATTAATAATCAATCAAAAATTTTTGAACTTAGCTTCTCTTTCTAAAATTTTCTTAAATATTTCCAAAACTTTTGCTTGTTTTCCACCTTTAAGTAGTAATATACACTGCCTGCCACTTGAATATGGAATCACTTTTTTTAACTTTAATTAAGCATATCTCTTAAACTAAAATTCAGAAAAAAATAATTTTTTGCGCAACCAAATTTCAAAGTGTTGACTTTAGTTTCCTGAAGAAATAAAAAATATACATATTTTGTTATACTAAAATTATGAATTTATTTAAAGACATGTATTTCAGTGGTACTTTTTCGTGTGTCACTTGAATAAGGAATATTTTAAAACTAAGCGAACTGTAATTTATTTTTAAATTTTAGGTTATAAAAATGAAAGTTATTATCTTCTAGCATTCAATTAGTAATGAGTACTGCCACCATTTTTAGAAATAATCTCAAAAATGCGATTCGGCATCGACTTGTATAATGACTCTAAGTAATTTATCGAAATTGAACTCCATGCTTCCGTTATTGCATCCTTTAAGGATTCTATCGTCTAAAATTGTTTTCCTCCTTCATAAACTTTTCTTGCAAGCCAACTCCAGACATTTTCCATTGGATTCAGGTCTTTTGCATATGGGGGCCAATCCAAAAGTTGAACACCTTGTTGATTAATCCACTGTTTTACCTGTCTGGCGGTATGAATCGGAGCGTTGTCGTGTTGGTACGTCCAAGGTATGGGTTCAAAGAAATCATTAAATTTTGGAAATGCTTTCTCCAGAATGTTTTTGTAAGTCGTTTTAGTCATTTTGTTGGATACAAAAAACAATTCTATGGTACCATAATACGAAATGGCACCTCATATCATTATTCCGCCCTCTCGGTTGTGTCCTCCTTATTTAGGTCATAGAAGTAATAATTATACCCATCGGGATCATCAATATTAAACTTTTTTTCATCGGAAAATACAACTTTAAACCATTTGTCGAACCATGTCATTGTATTTTTGGCAAACTGTAGACGTTGTGATTTGCGTTTTTCATTAAGTGGTGGTTTTTTTGCAGTTTTCGTCGGACTATGTATGGGCACGACTTTAAAACACGGTGAACTGTTCTTAGACTGGCACTGACTCCACTTTTTTCACGTATTTTTGATACCGATATGACAGAATTTGATGCAATTCTAAGAATTTTTCGTCTTTCTTTTGGAGTTGTTGCCATTTTCTTCCGCCCTTTCATATTTTTTCCATATCTTTCCTCTATTAATGTTAATGTTTTGGCTATTTGGACCGAATTCTGACCCTGAGATTTCAAATTCAGAACTTTTTCAGAGTTATTAACAACCTTACCAAGTCCCATTTTGAATAAAAACTATTTAAAAACTATCAAATTAAAAATTCTCTAGCGTTTTATATTGAAAGAAATTCAAATCATAGCCTTCCTGATTAATATTAAAAGAATTCCTTATTCAAGTGACACACGAAATGCATAATTTTAGTATAACAAAATATGTATTTTTTTATTTCTTCAGGAAACTAAAGTCAACACTTTGAAATTTGGTTGCGCAAAAAATTATTAAAATTATAAAGTCAAAAATATGTGATTCCTTATTCAAGTGACAGGCAGTGTATATGGTTTGCTTAATTTAAAAAATTAAAGGGTAGGAAGATGAATACGTCAGTTAAATACGTCCTACACAAAAGATAAATACGCTCCACACACTGTTAAATTATTTTTTAAAATGAACAAAATTATTAAAAAAAACTACATCAAAATTAAATTCTAAATAAAAAAATCAAAATATATTTATATACAGAAAAAGGTTTGTGCATTAATATAAGAATTTACTTTCATTGATTTGAGTTCATAATATTTAAGAAAAATGTCTTAAATATTAAAACTTTTTTACATTTTTTTGAAATGAATCAAAAGTCAAGGAGATTTAAAATAAATTGTTTAAATTGTCATTTATTTTTTTCAATTTGTAAAAAAATTTTTGAAATTTTCTTCGGAAAATTTTAGGTTTTTAATGATTTTTAGCTACATAATAGGAACAGAAGAGAAGCGCTTTTTATCAAAATGATGTGCTGCAGAATGCAAACGAAATTATGCAAATTTCTAAACATAATTATAGATTTTCCTTATAATTTTGCCATTTTAAGGCGTTTGTTGTTATTATTTTCATGTATAACTATTTTCATTTACCATTTGCAATCAAATCTGATAAAGCTAAACCAAAGATTTAACACAATTTTACCAAAATTACTAAAATTTTCGTTACGAACAACTTAATAATATCTATGAACAAAATTTTATTTTTTATGAAAAAAGTTTAAGAAAAAAAGTTATGTTCGATTCATAATATTTGTGAAAAAAAAAATTTGCATTTTTTTCTCTGTGTAAAACATATTAAAAAATATAAAATTAAAAAAAAAATTTGTCGAATATGGGTGTTGAGAGCAGACATGAATCTGGTGAGTGGAAGAATGGGGTAGCCTAGGATTAGCAGATTCCAGAAATGTATCCTCTATGTCCAGATTCCATCTGGGATCAGAGATATATAATTTTTAAAAACGTATTCGACATTTTTCTATATTTTCATTGCGAAAAAATAAATTCTTCAAAATTATATATCTCTGATCCCAGATGAAATCTGGACATAGAACATACATGTCTGCTTCATATGTCCATTGGAGACATTTGAAAATTCTTAATAATGAGAAAATAAATTTTCCAAAATTATATGTGTATCTCTATTCCCTGACGGATTCTAGACATAGAACATACATTTCTGGAATCTACTATTTCAAGGCTACTAGCATTCTTCCCCTTACCCGATTTATTTCTACTCCCAACAGCCATTAGGACCTCTTGAAATTTTCGATTTTTGTTCAAGAAATTTTATGTATAAAGTGACATATTCGACATCTTTTTTTATAATTTTATATTTTAATACGAGCATCTTTTATAATTATATTTTGATTTTTTTATTTAGAATTTAATTTTGATATAGTTTTTTTATTAGAAAATAATTTTGTTCATTTTGAAAAACCAATTTATATCAATATTTAACATTTGTGTAGAACGTATTTATCTTCACACCCTTAAGAACCTAAATCCTTTTGCAGGCCTAATACCCGTTGCCTATTGTTTAAAAATTGGACTAGTGTCAGAAATATTTAAAGATGACCATAGATTTTTCTATATAATTCATATTAAAAATGAAATTATATTACTTAAAGGATATGAAGTCTATCCCAAATACATTCTTAAAACTTGCGTCCTTAATTTGTTCACATAATTTATTTTTAAGGTAAAAGCTTTTTTTCTGTCAGTAAAATGTCTGTTGCAAACGCTTCACTAATGCCTGCAGTGTAACGCGTCAATGTTCAAGTTTATTTAAAGAATTTGTTTGTAAAATGTTTGCTTTTTAAAGGCAAATTTATAGTAAATTATCCTTTTTTCTGTCTTCTTCAAAGGAAATATTAAGTAATTTTAAGAAACTTAATTGAGTCAAACTTTTAGCAAATAATTAAATTTGTTAAAATCTAGATGGTTAATCCCTTAAAGTTTTGTTTAATTAATATTATTTAATACTTTTCTCTATATCATGAATTCCATGAGACATCAAATATGAAAAAATACCATAGGTCCTCAGATTTTGTTAATAATTGGTTCTTACGTGCTTTGTAAGACTACGTATATATTTTATTATTTCGAAATTTCGAAAAACTTGTATTTTATTCACCTTTATTTCACTTTGTATGTAATTTAAATTGTACATGTCTTTCGAAATTTCTTTCCAATTTCATTGTTTTAAAATTCATTAGAAATTCAATTAATTCCTCTCTTATTATTGAAATTAGAAAAGGAAATCAATTTTTTTAAATTTATATTTATAATGTGAATGCATTTTTTGGATGCACTTTTGAAAACTTTCTTCCCCTTCGATTTTTTTATTTTCTTAAATAAATTTGAAACTTGATATAATAACTTAAAAATTCAGACATTAGACATTTTATTAAAAAAAAAAAAAAAAACCAGCAGCATCAGAATGGAGTTGAACCAACAACCTTCTGGTTGTTAATCCAACGTCTAGCCATTTGTGGATTGCAATATTTATGTGCTATAATATTATTGAGTACCTATTTATGTAATATAAAGTAGGCAAATAATAATGACGTCTCGTTACCAAGAAACTACTTTAATAAGTAATTGCCATTACCGAGAACCAAAAAGTTTTTGCTAGGTATTTAGTCATTTAAAATTATTGATATAATCTTTTGAATTTTACAGCCACCTTTATGAATATAATATTTGTGTAATGTTTTGGTTTTGGTGTCATTTTTTGTGTCTAATTTTAATTGTCGTAATACTGTATGAAAGATTTGAAAACGTTGAATATAGAGGTCACTGTAAATTATATACCTCTTCATTAGCTCCGTTTTGTCGCTAACGTTCATAGGAAGTTTCGTTCAAAATTCAAATTTATATATGTTAGAAGTTAACGTGGAGAATTAAACATGTTAACTTTGACTTCGATAAAAGTGCTGCCAATGTATAAAGAAAGACACAATCCTGAATATTTGAATGTAAGTAAATGAAAAAATATAAAAATAAAATTAAATAGAAATAAGATAAATTTAAATTATAATTTTTAGAAATTAAATTTTAAAGATTTAAATATAAATTTTAAAGATTCGTTTTTTGAATATCAAGTTATACGAAGTCGGGTAAATACCGTTTTATTGCTAGTTATCAACGTTAGCACTTAACGGCAGCAACAAAATACAGCTATTTTGCTTTAAAAATATGATCAAGTTTGGCTTTGTTTTTTTTTCCGAAATATCGGGTATAATTTTCTTCACTAATATCACTAATCATTATGAATGTAAATTAATTTATTCTTATCTTGTATTGTTTTTAACTCATTTGATTAATTTCATTTTTGCACAGCCATGACCGTCATGTTTTACTCGATGCCCATGTTTGAGGAGACACCCAAGCATTTCAATATAAATAGATCTTTTTATTATACCTTGAAAGATGCTAATGGAGTTGCGTTCTTTAAAGGAATCGTAAAGAACTTCTAAATGTCTCGTGTAAAATTTGAGTTTATATTGGACAAAATATGAATTACATTATTGAATAAAAATCATAAATAAAAGCATATAATAATACTTAGTAAATATTTTATGGTCAATTATGCACCAAACTGAGAAATTTTAAAATGCAATTTATACTTAAATAAATTTTTTTTGTGAAAATTTTTTTTATCATATCTAACAATTAGAGTGATTTTCGGGTAGGGCCACATGTGGAAGTTACGGTCGATTATGGCCCAAATTGTTTTTAATTATATTACAATGGACATTTTTGCACCGATAGAGAATATAGGGTAAAAATAAAAAATCCCATTTTAAATTTATCTTTATGTTACATTTCACACATATTGAATCTAAAGTGTAATAAAATATAAAATGCTATTTGTTATTTATTAATGAAAAGGAAATTAAGTGTAGTTTTGTGCCGTTAAAAATTAATAATTTATGTGTTCTTAAATTGCACTATATTAATATATTAATATTAACTAATAAAAATATTAAAACAAAAGTGTATTTTGAAAAATATTTAGACATTTAAATATATATTTTTATTTTCCTGTTACTTTAAGAAACTGTGCCCAGCTAAAGTTTTTGTTGCAACCTTTTTGGTAATTGAAGCGTTATTTGAATCAAAATGAATTAAATTACTTTTGTTATAATATTTTTTCTTTTTTGTTTGCTTTTCTCGAACTAAGCCAAAAAAATATTATACCTTTTTGTGTTATTACCAGGGAAACTACAAATATGCTGTAAAAAAAGTATTTTATACGCATTAAATATGCTGTAAAAAACGGAAGATATGCTGAAAATATGCTCTTTAAAATCATAAAATATTTTTGACCTCTAACCAAAAATTTATTTTTTAAATAAAACAAAGTGATTTATTAATATTTTAATAATATAAAATAAGGCTAGATTAAATTTATCTGTCAACTGTGTCAGAAGCCTTATTTCGAATTCTAATGTATCACATAAAAACTTTATTGATCTCGATCTAGATGGGTAATCTAATTAGTTCATATATTATCAAAAAGATTCGTACCCAATAAGAATTTTTACCAGAATTCAAGCCAAATGTATTTCACAAGCCTTGAATACAGTGCCAAGCTTTGAATTAAACTTCTACTGCACTTTAATTCAATAGTGTTCTCTAGTGAAAAGGAATTTTTAAATTTAAGCCAAATTTATTTTACTTGAAAATTTTTATTTTTTTCAATCATATTTTATGTTTAAAATATTAAATTCATGTCGAATTCCAACAAAATTTTCCAAGGCTTGAATTTTTGAAATTTGTGTGATTACTAGGTATGTAAATTTACATACATACATACATTCATTCAAAAAAATAAATTGTTTTTACAATATTTACTGATGCTATCTATTCGAAAGCCTAATAGTGCGTGCTCTATATTATATTTCAAAAATAGATTTAATAAAAATAAATTGATCATGATTCATGATTTGTTACTAAAAATTAAGCTCTTCTAAGATTTTTAATGAAATTTATTGTTATCGGTCTAAATATGTATTAAAAGGGTTAAATATATTCTAAAAATAACGAAATATGCCATAAGTATGCTCTTTAAATCATATTAAATCATATGTGCATATTTCACTTAAGGGTGAAATATGCACAAGACTGTACTTACAAATCGATGCCAAAATGTTTTATTTGTTCTGAAATGGATAAATATTTCTTATGCATATTTGTGATTTCCCTGATTATTACAAATTAAGTAGTGAAAATAGAAAATTTTTTAGCAAAAGCAATTTTTAATTGGTTTGTTTAAAAACTTAATCAGTTTTAAATTTATTTTTTTATTTGTTTGTTGACGCTAAGAGCTTGTTAAATATATTTTTACAATTATTTTTAATTAAAAAATAATAAAATAAATTTTCCATACTAATTCAGTTAACAATTTCCTTATTTTCATAATTTGATTTATCAATTTTCAATTAAAATTGCAAATACAATTTAAAAAAAAAAAAAATTTTGTTTTGATTATCAGCATAGTTTATGCAGTTGATTTTGTTCCTAATAACCAATTAGTTTTGTGACTGATTTAATCAAAACATTAACATTTTTAATAAGGTTTTTAATTTATTAAATTAAATATTTTATTTGTTATTATTATTTTTTTATTGAAATTCAAAAATGTTTTTATTGAAAAAAATGTTTTTTTCTTTTGTGTAATTTTTTCGGAAAATTTAAAATTTTAAAATCCATTTTATTATAAAGTTTTATATCACTAATTTTATTGTTATACATACATATAATAATATAGTTTTGTATTACCTTTTAATGTTTATTATTAACTTTTTATTATTAATTTTAATTTTTAAATAGCCATTATTATGATGCGTTGCTCGATGGCCATGTTTGAGGAACCACCCAAACTTTTCAATATCAATAGACCATTTTACTACACTCTGTTGAATAAGAAAGGAGTTGTGTTTTTTAAAGGAAGCGTATATAACTTTTAAATAAATGGTACAAAAATTATCGATATAAGTGGAATAATTGTATAATATTTTTTAATAAATGCTTTGAATTTAGCGTTCATATATAAGAAAAATTAGTTTAGTTCTTTTAAAATATAAATCTTTTTGTATGCAATAAGACATAGAATCTTTCCTTAGACATTATTTAATTTAATAAAGAACAACTTAAAGAAGCTGAATATCTCGTTATTGTTACCCTGCCCCACTGTCATCTATTTAATAATTTTGTTGTTTAATTTTACTAGCATTTCTATTTAAATAAGTAGTATTCATAGCATTTCAAAACATATATTATTGTATCTCTAATTCATTGGTATTATTTATAACTAATTTGTTTAATTTCATTTTTGCACATACTTGGGTATCATTTATAAGTCTATGTTTGTGTTTCAGAAGCCATCTAAGCATTTTATTGTAAATAAATCATCTTGGTAGAGAAGTGCGAATACGAGATTCTTTCTTTAAAGGAAGTATAGAAGTTCTAAATGTATCGAATTTGTGCTTACAGTGCACAGTGGGGCAAAATTTTTGTTTAGAGCAAAAAGAGTGTAGAGATTTTTCGGCTTAGAAAACACCGCCTTTTTGAAAAAAAATGTAATCCACATTTTTTTTAAGTTTCATTTTCACTTCTAATCAAGTAAACAAAAATTATCTATAGAAATTTTATATTGCTTTCATTATATATTGTAAGATAAAAAAAAGTCTTTCATCTGCATGAATATTAAAGTGCCTCATGAAAAAAAGTTGCAAATGTACCCCTCTAGAAATGAAGACTGGTATGTTCCTATATTATTCTCAAAATATTACATCTGAATGTTTAAATTTACGTAAGCTGGACCATTTTAAAAACATCTCTAAAAATACGTATTTCTTTCAATATCATTATTAAGATTTTCGTTAAATAAAAATTAAGTTTAAAATGTAATAGAGGCATAATAAGGCCTGGGATATTCATTTCATTGTTATGTTTCTTTTCTGTCCGGGACATTAAGATTTTTTATCATATTTTCTTTTTTCAAACATATAATTTTATATATTACGTAAAGTTTTCAACATATATTATGTTTTAATGTACAATTGAAATGGCCTATCCAGATACTATTGAAGAGTACACGTAATTAACCCTTTAACAGCAAAAGGGTCAATTTTGTGCTTTTGATTCCCAAAAGGTTAAATTAGCGGTTTTTGCAAATAAGTCATATGGAAGTATTTACTATACTTAAATGTAGATGAGTTTATCAAATATATAATAGGTTCCTTTAAAACTGCGTTAATAATCGAATTAAAGGGATTTTTGAAATTTAGTCACTATTTTACACGAATTTATAGTTTTTATGACAAATTTATGCTTTTGGTGACATTTATTTTCTTAACTAACCATTTCTTTGATATAAAAATTAAATTAACCAATTATGGACCGGAAATCCAAAAATATTACTTGTGCAATTGAAGGGTCAAATGAATACATATATTAATAGACCTTCACAATGATGTCCTAAAATATAAATTACAATGGAAAATGTCCAAAATATTCAAACTTTAATAAAATAGTATTTAAAATAAAATTATAGAATATTTTACTAAAATTTTAATTTTGCCAGATTAGAAACTACATTTTAAATTTTTTTAACCATTATGTATTATACGTCATTTGTATATCATATGTTGTAATTTTATTGACAAAAATGTAAAAATTATGTACACTGTTGATCGAAAACCAAATTTTTGGATATATTTTAAAAATGATCCTGCTCATGTGAAGGAAATAATTAAACCGAAATATTTTGTTGATTAGTTTAAAATATATCAGTCTTTAATTTTAATTTAAAATTTTTTGTCTCCATACAAATCAAGGCATCTTAATGAATATGTGTTTGTCTAATAATTGAGCTTGTTTAAATTAAGTAAGTATTTTGTTGGTTTAAATTTTATTTTTAATAACCTTCTACATAGAGCTTAGTATATTGGAAAATCTATCGTCCTTTTGATTATGTTATAAACAATGAGAATTCTGCTTTGAGGGAAAATACAGAGAAAATTTAAATGATAAAATATGTCAGTAAAACTTACTTATCTCGCCCATTTTTGTTTTTCAAGTTTACGAGTATGAATCAATAAATCTCTGATTTTTTGAACTTACCTAGTAGCTAATTAAAAATCTACACTATTTTCCTTAAGTACTTTCTTAAGTCAGATTCTTATCTGTCTAATTTTTAGCGACGATGTACTTGTGTCCGTTGTAATGTTGATTCTTAAAGCTCCCCATAATTTATGAATATGTATCGAAATTACTTTGTAAATGACAGAGTTTATTAACGGCATAAATTCTTTCACAGTGATTTTCGTAAAAATTTGTAACAAGTTGAAATTTTCGAAAAAATTATAAATATTAAAGAAAACTGCCAATTTTTTAACATTTGTTTCAATAAAAAGATCATTTTCTACAAATTTCAAAAAAAAAAAAAACAATTTAAAAAGTTTTTTTCTTAAAGAGCTAATTTTCGAAAAATGTAAAAAGAATATAATATTAAAAATTACCGAAAATTAATATAAAGTGTTTATCTTTAGAAAATATGAGTTTTAGTTTTAGAAAAAATAAAAACATTTCTAATTTCAAAAACTTAAAATACTATTTTGAAAAAAATTACCTACAAACTAAAAAAATATGTTCTCCTTTTTTTGATAAAAAGGGTAAACTTTTTTTTTTTAAATTTTACAAATTAAAAAAAAGAAAAAATAATAAAACCAAAAATTTTCATAACTGTACCAGATTTTGAAAAACAATCCAATTTTCCAATGAAGTACAAATAAAAAAAAATTTGCAATTAAAATGATTCAGTTTCAGGTTCAGAGAACTCCAAAAGTTAAACATCTTGAAATCATCATAATATTTATGAATAAGTATTTTTTATTCATTGGTTGAATGTCATTTAATTGTAAGATTAATAATTAGATTAAAAACAATATATTGTCTACTCGTAATATACATTTTTAAAAATTTTTTTTAAACGTGTTCGTTCTATCCCTTTTCCCACAATTATACTTAATAAAGTTTTACTCTTATCCACTTCAGTATAAATAATATTACGTATATCCCCATAGATTATAATTACTTATTTTTTTTTCTCTTTTATATAATTTTATAGTCATGATGATGGGTTTTGGCGCACAGCCTTTACGTCCTATAAAACCCAGGACTTTTACCGTTAATAAACCATTTTATTACTTGATAGAAAACAAGAATCATGTGGTTTTGTTCCAAGGAAATATAAGAAGATATTTGAAAAATAAATAAGTGAAAAAATTAAAAGTAATTTAAGGATTAAAAATAACATTAAAAAGAAGAAAACAAAAAATCAATCTTAAAAGTCTTGACAATTTCTAATATTAAGAAACTTTAGGGTGGTTCAATATTGTATGAAAAAAATCAAATAGTAGCGTTCATTTAAACGTGCCTCAAATTATGTACCATGTCATAATTTATTACATCTTAGCCGCGTAGCATCCTCTTCCAATCATCGTAGGAAGTTGAAATTTGGCCAATTTATAATAATTTTTTTAAATAACATACCCTCTCATAACACCGTGCGACAGTCATTTTCGCAAATGAAAAAATCGATATATTTATGAAACTAGAGATCACGCGTAGGGACACTACATTCTCCGGTTTTCTCCAGGACGTCAAATTTGGAAGAATACAAATTTTTGAATAAAATGTTTAAAAATATTATATCAACCCAATATGGGTGTCAAATGAAAGCTAAGAATCAATGCAATATAAAAATATTTTTTATTTAAATGTTGCAGTACAAATATTTAAGAAAATATCCTTTTACTATTTATTTTCAAATATATATTAGCCTGCAGCAATCATTCTCACACGTGAATAAATATGGATAAAACTGAAGACTATCTATGGTAAAACTGTGTACCCAGTTTTTCTCCAGGACATCTAATTTCACTTCAAATTTTAAAAAGATAAAAATATTAAAAAGTATTTAAGAAGATTATATTGACCCAATATGGATGACAAATGAAAGCTACGAATCTCTGCAATATAATAATATAATAATAATATTTTAATTTAAATATTTTATTTAGTATTTTTTATTTAAATGTTGCAGTACAAAAAGTGAAGAAAATAACTTTTTGAAAATTTAACACCTTAATAGTATATTTATTATTTAATTATATACTTTATATAAAGGAGCTTTCCTTAAAATTTTATGCCGTAACATTAAAAATAAAAACCTTCATTATATTGAAGGTATTCTTAGCTTTCATTTGATATCCATATCGCTTTAATATAAATCTGGTAAATATTTTATATATTTTTTTAAAGTTGTGTATTTTTCGGAACTTGGAAGTACTACTGAGATAAAATTTGGCGTCCTGGAGAAAAAAATTTTTTAATTACTGGCTCTAGTTTGATGCATAAATCCATTTTTTCATGTGTGCTACATAAAAAATAATTTTGGACATATATAGCCTTATGTATAACATAATCTAAAATGTATCGGTTTCATTAAACAAATTTAAAAAAATCTATACAAACCTTTGGTAGATTTTAAATGAAATATATTTTGTTATGAAAAAGACTTTCTACTATTATTATTAAGACAACTCACCCCCTATGGGAGGGAAAAAAATGTTTTTGTTACACTTTGCATGTTTTATAATGTTTCATAAAATATTTCGGCTCTACCGATGAGCGTTTGTTAGCTGGATCGTTTTTAAAAAAGATATTTTTAATTTTTTGAAAATTTTTTTTGTATTTTTTGTATTTTATTTTTTTTGTGTTGCAGAAGTATTCAGTGGGGCAGAATCGAAAATTTTTGGAAATAAATCCGTATCTTCTAATCCGTTGGTTTGACTTACATAAAATTTCATACAGACATAGCAGACGAGTGTGCAATTTTATGTTTGGAAGGGAGACTCCACAGGCCTCTTAAGAGCGGAGCTATTGGGGCTCAAAATAGATATACAAAATTTTTAATTGCTTGCCAAATTTTTATTCCTTTTTAAGTTATTAACATTTTAAATTTTAACTAACTTAATTTTGCCAAATCTTATCTCATTTTTTATAAATATATAGTCCAATATTTTCATGCGATTTTGTAACTTTTTTCAATTAGTTAAAGTATTTAAAGTGGCGTAGTTTTGGTTCTAAAAGATATTGACTTTAGTTTTTTTTTCTACATAATTAGGAATTATGTCAGCTAGTCAAGTTTGTTTGAAAAAAAAAAAAAAAAAAAATAGAAACCATAGTTTTCCAGATTTTTGAAATTAAAGTAAAACTTTTGTATTTTTTTTATTTTGACAAACTGTAAATATTTTATCTGTAATAAAACCTTTATTAGTTAATATATCTTAATGAAATTTTCGGTGCTGGTTGACTTTGCCATATAAAATGATAAAGTGTATCGAAAATTAAGATTTTTGTAAAAGAAATCCCACAAGATCCAAAAAACCGGGGAAAATCCAATTTTTTTTAATTTTGCCCATAAAAATCACATATGTATGTTATAAGTCCCGTTATCCAGTTATATTTTAAAATCATCTCCGTGATGATAGCTTTCATGTATGTATAAAAGTATGACATGTTTTTGAAGAATATTTTATTTTCTTTTTATCTAAAAAAAATAATAATAATAAATAAAAAATCATAATTTGCGCAATTTTCAATTTCAAAATCGTTTATTGTTGCATTTGGAAAAGATATAGACTTTAAATTACTTTTATTCCATAGACCATTTTGTTCTTCTAATCGGTTGGAAATTCTGGGCTATATATGGAGAAAACTGGAGCAAAATTGAGATAGTTGAAATTTCAAACAGGAATAACTCGAAAAATTTAAGAAATAAATAAAACATCTAAAAATATTTTTCGTATGTCTTATCAAGAGCTCTACTATGGTTTAAAATGATTTAAAATGGGATAAGAAACAAAAATTTTGCTAGCGGTTAGAAATTTTCTATGTCAGAGATACCCTACTTTGAGCCCCCATAGCTCCGCTCTTGAGGGGTCTGTGAAGTTCTTTCAAACTTAAAATTGTACACTCCTCTGTTATGTCTATATGTAATTTTATGTAAATCCAACCAGACGATTAGAAGTAAACAGATTTATTTCCATAAATTTGCGATTCTGCCCCACTGTACACTGGTATATAAAACATATCAAAGGGTGGCCAATATTTATATATTCCACAAAATATAATACTTTTTAAGGTTTTTTTCACAATATTATTTGTTATTTTTAATTATATTAATTCCCGAAATATTATATAACAATGCTAATATTCTGGGGGATAGGAGAAACACTTTTTCGAGTGAGCCACCTTAATGTATATACATACGTATATAATTTTAAAAACAAAATTTCATATATTGTTAAATTAAATTTGTCCCAGCATGTTTGATTGTGGTTATCTTTGTGTGGGTCTTAAAATCTCTTATATTTTGTTTGCTGCCTGGGTAAATATACATATATAATCAATAAAGAAATGTTCGTTATTTTTAAAATCTTTGTTTTTCCAAATTCCATATCCTTTGCAGTTTTGCGCGTATCTCCAGTAAGTGGTATTAGAAGGAAACGTTTTAATGCCAATCATCAGTTCATTTATGTTATAAAGGGTACGCACAATTTGTCGTATTTCTTTGGACGTTTTATGAAATAAATTATTTTATAAATAGAACATTGAAAAACATAGAGTTTTATTTAAAGAAGGAAAGAGTAAAAGTAAGTAAGATTTAAAAAAAAAATTAAAAAGGATTTTAAAGGTAAGTTTTTAGTAAAAATTGTATAAAATTTAATTTGATTCCTTTGACGTTAGCAGTTATACTAAAAGAAAATTTTTAATATTTTTTTCCTTCATGCTTTTTAATAATAACTCTAATTAAAGAAAGTCGATGATACTACTCGCCATGTTCAGTATTCTGCTAATAAATACAAAGGTTTCAAGGTAGTTGTACATACTTTGGGTTATGCTCATGCCGGACACTATGATGATCATGGACATAATGATCACCATGGTCATTATCATGCCTATGATCACGGTCATGGCAATGCTTGTAGTTATATAATTGGAACAGGAAGAAAAGAAACATTCAAATGAAACAAATTGAAAATAAATAGGTACTTAAATTTACTTCTCATTATGTTTTAAATGGAAGAAAGACATAAAGTTTGTCTTTGCTTTTTATAATAGTAATCATGTGCCCGCTATGTGAGATATACGACGTCAAAAGTCACAAAAATCAGTTGTATGTAAATATCTCGCTTAATATGTAACATAGGTATTTAAATAATATAGATTATATAGATTAAAAATGTAGTATAGATTACAAAATTTCTTACAATATTGCTGAAGTTAACCTTCATGTGCCATTATTGGTTTTGAAGGTATAGGGCGTTCTTAGTCTTATTTGATTTTTCTTATTACCCTCTGTATTTTTGGAGGTTATTTTGAAATTTAAAAAATACTAATGATATCAATTAGCTGTAGAGGTGTATTCAACTTTTGATAAACATATTGCTGAGAAATAACATCTATGTTATGGTGTTCAGTAATGTAAATCTTGTAAGGAGTTTACAGGCTTAAGTTAGAATGCACAATAGGGCAGAATCGAAAATTTATGGAAATAAATCTGTAACTTCTAAACGGCTGGTTGGATCTACACAAAATGTCACATAGCCGTAGCGGAGGAATGTATAATTTTAGGTTTGGAGAGGGACCCCACAGTTCCCTCGGGATATGAAATACATATGCTATTTATTCTTTATGTATTTCAAGTTATTTGCATTTTAAATTTCAACTATCTCAACTTTGCAAAATCTTGATTCAGTTTCTGAAATATATACCCAAATATTTTCATCCGATTTTGTATTTTTTCCATTTGGTTAAAGAACAAAATTATATATCGACTAAATAAGATTCTAAGTCGATGTCTTTGTTGAGTCTAAAAATAAACGATTTTAAATTTGAAAATTGCAAAAATTATGTTTTTTAACCCACAAGAGCTCCGCTCTTGCGACACTTCTAAAACCCCCCTTCCAAACTTAAAATTATACATTTTTCTGCTACGCCTATATAAAATTTTATATAAATCCAAAGATTCGATTATAAGCTACGAATTTATTTCCAAAAATTTTCGATTCTGCCCCACTGTGGAAAGTACAATTTAAATAAATTTCAAAATCCTATATTTGATGGCTTTTCAACTTTAATTCACAAGTTTCAGGAACTCTTGCATAGGTATAAATATATGTGCCAAGTTTCATTAAGATTGGTCCATAATTGACCATTTTTTTGGTAAGATGACAATTTTTTCATAATTTAGCGATTTTTTAATTATTATTTCTTAAATTTTTTTACAAATATCTACTGCTTTTTTAAATTTGGTTTATTGTCCTACTGAACAAAATTCACATAATAAATAAGCAGTGACAAAAATGCAAGTACAATACCGCCGCTATTATTACATATTGTTGTTTTTTTAATAACTGCCGGTGTTGTCTATTTAGACTCGTTAAGTCAAAATTTAGTCTTTTTGTTTTCTATCCAAATCCGATTTTCAAAATTGACTATAAGGGCTAATGTTGATATTTCAGTAAAGAAGAAAATAGTTTATTATTTTTTATTAAAAATTTTATTTTTGCAGAATCCTCCGCTGAAACATTATTACGTATTAATTAGTACAGTGTTCGATTTAGACTGTAAAATCAGTTTGGTTTGTATCACCGATTTCATTTTTTAATTTTTAATTTATACGAAAAATCATTTTAAGTGTTATTTATAGAGCAGATTGCAAATATATATATATATATATGTATACATATATATATATATATACATACATATATATATATATATATATATATATATATATATGTATATATAAATATATATATATATACATATATATATAAATTATAACCTTATACCTAATATATCCATATGTAGGGAGAGTATATAGCGTTTGTGCTGATGTTTGTAACACCCAAACAATGTAGACGGTTTCAAGTCTCCTCCTTAATCATCCCCTAATCGTCGTAAATCTGCCAGAAATACAAATAAAAGCGTGGTGATCAAATTGAAGTGGATAGATGTTCAAAATTCGGTTGTTGTCACCTCAATCCAAATTTCAACGAAATACTTCTTGATACACAACTCAGTTATGTGGAAGCTGTTTCAAACTCTGCCATCGTAAACAATCCCAGTAAGTGTTTTTGCTGGAATTCAAGTGTAAAAAGTTCAATTCCGGTCGTAAATTCCAATTTAAAGTATTGAAATACACTTGTATCATATTTTGTTTCAATCACATACTCCAGTGAAAGATACTTAATTTCAACCCTTGAATAAAAGCGTAATTGAAGTCGAAAAAGTAATTCAATTCAAGCTTGGAAAGCATTGATTAACAGTGCAATTCAAATATTTAAATCAATGGAACTTAAGCTAATAAATTTAAAGAAATTCTGTTAATATCTTTTATGTTAGAAAATAAATCCAAATTAAATATGTACATTAAAAAAGTATGTACATAATTACATAAAAGAAAATAAACAACTTAAATTACAAAAAATTACTTCCGATTCTTGATTTTTTACTCGCTAAATTAGTTTTTCTTTCATCTCAAATGGGATTTTAGAATACACAGTGGGGCAGAATCGAAATTTTTTGGAAATAAATCTGTAACTTCTGATCGGCTGTTTGCATTTTAATGAAATTTGGTACAGGCGTAGCAGAGGAGTGTGCAATGTCAAGTTTTGAAGAGGGGCACAAGAAACCCCTCAGGGACGGAGCTAAGGGGGATCAAAGTTAGGTACCTCTGGCATAAAAAATTTTTAATCGCTTGCCAAATTTTTGTTTCTCGTCCGATTTCAAATATTTTTATACATTGTTGAAGGCCCTCTTATAGTTTCCGAGTTATTTGCGTATCTACACTCTTTTTTATCTAAAATAAAATTTTCTTTAGCAACATATAATAATTTTGCACTTTTCGGAAAGGTAACTTCATAGAGATGATTTTGAGGTAAAAAACAAGCCCAATTGGTCATGGTACATACCATCCCGAATTCGACCCATTTTGTATGAAAGTTGTGATTTTGACCATATTTTCTCAAATCCCCAAGCACGAATCGATAAGCGGAATATATTTTAAGAATTTTCAATATGTTGTTAAAAGTTTTAAATCAAAATCTACGGGACTTCGGAAAAATGTGGATTCTATAGCCAAAAATGAAAAAAAATCCCATTTTTGGGAATTTTGATTAGTTTATTTGAGAATTCAGGAAAACCCAACCCTTGATTGAAATTTGGTTAACGCGCTTTTATTTATACTAATAAGATCCACATTTCCTGCAAATTTCATTAAGATATATTTATAAACAAATATGTTATTACAATTAAAAAATTTGAATTGTCCCCGAAAACCCCAAATTTGGTCTTTTGTTTGGTTTATTTCTAAATAGCGAAAAAAATTTTAAAAATATGCATTCAAAATTAAGCTTACCCTTTAGCATATATAATTTCCGAGCTTTTGCAAAAAAATTCAATTATTCAATTATTAAGGAAGATGATAAATACCAAAAATAATAATATTGATTAAGTTAAAATAGACATTTTTTGTTTGTTTTGTTATTTTAAATTCATTAATAGAAATATATGAATGTTTAGAAAACGATAAAGATATACTTAAATTTGGGAAATGTGGCAACCCTATTAAAAATAAAAAATATTTATTAATTATTTTTATAAAAATATTTTGTGTATAGATATTATTAAAGGTATACAGAATTATTCACGCAAAGCTAAAGGCAAAAGTTGATTGTTTGTAAAAATATAGTCATATATACAATAAATTGGAAATATAAAAGTTTAAAGGCGCATATTTCTGAAATGAGGCATGATATTGACTTCAAATCTTTTTGCAAAAGATCGGAAATTATATATGCTAAAGGATAAGCTTAATGCAATGCATATTTTTAAAATTTCTTTCGCTATTTAGAAATAAACCAAACAAAAGGCCCAATTGGAGGTTTTTGGAGAAAATACAAATTTTTTAATTGTAATAACATATTTATTTATAGATATCTTAATGAAATTTGCATGACATGGGGCTCTTATTAATGTAAATAAAAGCGCGTTAACCAAATTTCAATCAGGGGTAGGATTTTCCTGAATTCCCAAATAAACTAATCAAAATTCCCAAAAATGGGATTTTTTACCTTTTTTTCTATAGAATCCACATTTTTCCGAAGTCCCGTAGATTTTGATTTAAAACTCTTAACAACATATCGAGGATTCTTAAAATATATTCCGCTTGTCGATTCGTGCTTTGGGATTTGAGAAGTAGTAGGGAAATGGGAAGGCAATAGTTGTTTTTGTTTTTAATGAGGAGGAAGAGGAATTTTGAAGAGGAAATTGTTTGTATGAAATTGAAAACCAATGAATTTGTTTTTGTAATTTCTTCTTGTGAGTGCATTAATAGGAGGAAAAATTGTTTTGCATTTTATGAAATTGAAAACCAATGTATGTATGTATGTATATATGTATGTATGTATTTATGTAATTATGCTAAAAGTACATACAAACAATTTAACAGGGGAGACAATTTTTATTTATTTATTTTTTTTTTGCACTTTTAATTGTGATGAAATTAAAAACTGATGACTTGTATAAATAGCGTTTGAGTATTTTTGGTTTATTCATCTACATATTTTTATATGGTTATTTTTGTTTTTGTAAAGTGGAAACTTGAGAATTGTTTTGTTTATATGGAAAAAAATAACTTTGTGTAAGGTTCTTTGACATTAATGAAGATGTATTTTATGTTGTTGAGTATGGTCATGATTAATATTAAATATTGTAATAACAAATTAAGGGGAGTATTTTTTATTCACATTAAACATTTTTCATATCTAGAATATGTTTAAAATTAGTTTAAGGCTCAATATTTATGTATTTATAATGTTTTCTCAATTTGAAATGATTAATTTTGAATATTCTAATAACAAACTATGGGAGTATATTTTATTTACATAATTAGTTTATAACTCAATATTTCTATATGAAAGCTAAATTAATATTTTCTCTATTTGAAATATTAAAGAGAAATACTCAAAGTATTCAATTTACTTATTTAAATATAAAGGAGTATTTTTAAATTTGTATAAAAAGAGGAATCAAATCATATTTATTACCATTTGATCTGAGGAATACTTCAAAGTATAGTTAGCAGAATGGTAAGCTATCACTATTGTAAAATGCATTTAACTTTTCATGTATTTATAACTTTTTTTTTTTTTAGATGTATGAACAAATTATTAAATTGGCTCTTGGTATTAAGGCAGAGTATACAAAAATTGATGATATTCCCTTACATCAACCATTCAAAATTTTAAAATTTGAGTGGAAAGAAACACAATATGGATCAAAAGTTATCACATATTTAAATAACAATAAATGGTTTTATCTTCCGCAACGATTCGTGAAATTTTTAAACAAGGAGGATCCCTATTTAACGCAATTGAATGATAAAAACTGGACTATTATTTACAAAGGTCGTCAATCTTCAAATGGGCTTGCAATATTTGAACTTAGTTATAGCTAAAATTTTATAAATAAAACAGTTTTTTTATTTTTTTTTTTATTTTTATTTTTATTTATTTAATAAAAATATATTAAACTTATATAGTGCTTATTATTATTTTATTTATATAATACTTAAAAATTATTATATATCTAAATTTAGAAGAAGATCCTCGTCTTCGTCCATTATTTTTTTATACTCTTCTGGAACTGAGTATGGTCTGACATCAAGTTGAAGTTTCTCATCTTCCTCCATTAGTTTTAGTTCCTTATACTCCGGAACTAAATTCAATATTGCGCCTCCTGAAGTATCTACAGGCTCCAAATAATTTGAAAAGTCTTTGGCTTTGTTTTTATGAAAATTATGACATTTCATAAAATACCTTTAATCAATATTTAAATATATGTTATTTTTCATTAGTCTGTTGACATAATTAAAAGTGATTAGACATAAATTTTAAACAATATGCCTTCTTATAAATGTAAATATTGCAAATCAATTTTTGTGGAAAAAGAAATGCTTGAAGGACATGAGATCCTTCATTGTTCGGAATGCTGGAAATGGTTTTCAAAGGAAAAACATCTAAAGGAGCATGAAAGGACTCATGCCAGCACATCCCATGTCAGTGATAGAAGTGAGCCTTCTACTTCTAATAAATTTAGTTGTGTTAAGAGCGCTTTCAAAGAAAGAATTCTTACATACCTCTACAGAAACCAAAAAGAGGAAATTCTGCATCCTCAAGAGTTTTTAGAAGATGTAAACCGTGATATTTTTGAAATTTTGGAGAACGCTATAAATAAAAACATAACATTGAAATACAATTTAGAAGTGGAGTGCGAATATATTAAAATTGTAGAAGATGAAATAATGCTAACCACCATAACGCATAGAACAAAAATGTCACTTTTAACCATAAGTGATAGTATTGAAGAATCTTTGAAAGCACAATACACGTATATATGTAAAAAGATGTCAGAATTCCAGGAGAGGGATAGTGGATGGTCCCTAATACGAATGAAGCACTTGGAAATAAATATAAATAAGGCTTCATTCATTAGAGGCTCCAAATATATACCACTACCACATTGGATAAAGAAAAAAGATGCCTGTTTCAACTATCCAAATGATGATGAATACTGTTTCAAGTGGTGTATCATCGCTTCATTTTTATATAATGAAGCAAATGGGTTTGTGAATTGCAATGGATTTGGAAATATTCAAATAAATGAGGATAAAATATGTGTGGAAAATGAAGTGCTAAATTTTGAAAAACTTCAATTTCCAATGAAGTTAAAAGATATAAAGATATTTGAAAGCAAGAATGAACATGTTAGCATAAATGTATTTGGCTGTGAAGGTAATACTATAGTTGGACCGTATTACCTCACATCTGCAGTAAAGAAACACCACATAAATCTTCTTCTTCTTATGGACGAAGAATGGTGTCACTACGTTTACATTAAAGATATCGGAAGGTAATTTAAATAAAAATTAACTACATATTTTATAAATTAAATTATTATTATTCAAATATTTCAGATTAGTAAGATCAAGTTTAACTTCCCACCATGGACGGGTTTTCATTTGCAACGCGTGTCTGCAGTACTCTCCAAATGAGAGAATAATGGAAGATCATTATCTTAACTGTAAAAGAGTAGTACCGAAAATGCCAGAGGGTGATAATAACATTTTATATTTTAAAAATTATCAGAAGGAGTTAGATGTACCGTTCGTTATATATGCTGATTTTGAGACGTATTTGGAGAAAATTGATAACGAGCAAGTAAATATACAAAAACATATAGCTTGTGCTTTTAGTTATTATATTAAGTGTAGTTTTAATGATAATTTAGATAAGTTTAATATTTATTTTGGTAATGATGCTCCTACAATATTCATAGAAAATTTAATTAATGACGCAAAAGAAATTTACGGAAACTATTTAAATAAGGACGTACCAATGACAGCACTCTCCAATGATGAAACAATTTTGTATAACCTCTCAACAATTTGTCACATATGTAAGCAAATTTTAGGAGCGGACAAAGTACGGGATCATTGTCATTTAACTGGCAAATTTAGAGGAGCAGCCCATAGCTCATGTAATATTAATTATAATATAGCAAAATTCATACCAGTATTCTTTCATAATTTTTCCTCCTATGATTGTCACTTATTTATGAAAGAACTTTCACAATTTGAGGGAGATATAAGGGTAATTCCTCTCAATAAAGAACTATATATATCTTTATCAAAGTTTATAACAGTTGAAGAAAATCAGGGATTTGAAATTCGGTTTTTAGACTCTTTTCGTTTTATGGCCTCCAGCTTAGAATCTCTAGCCAAAAATTTAAATGACAGTGATTTTCAAATTCTAAATAAAATTTATAATCAAAAACAACAATTTGATTTACTCAGAAGAAAAGGAGTATTTCCTTATTCTTATATTGATTCGATGGAGCGCTTTAATGAAACTAATCTTCCTGCTAAAGAAAAATTTTATAATATTTTAAATAATTCGCATTGTTCTGATGAAGCTTATGATCATGCTAAATCGGTTTGGACAACTTTTAAATGTAATAACTTGTTAGATTACACTAAATTATATTTAAAAACAGATGTTCTCCTCTTAACAGATATTTTTCAAAATTTTAGAAGTATCTGTAAAAGTATATACAAACTTGACCCATGCCAATATTATACTGCTCCAGGTTTATCGTGGGATGCGATGTTAAGAACAACTAACATAAGGTTAGAACTTTTAAGTGACGTCAATATGTATAATTTTATACAAGACGGTATTAGAGGAGGACTAGTACAGTGTTCAAAGAGATATTCTAGAGCAAATAATAAATATTTAGAAGACTTTGATAGTAATAAGCCTTCAGAATATTTAATGTACCTAGATGCTAACAATTTGTATGGTTGGGCCATGTCAGAATATCTCCCATATGGAGAATTCGAGTGGATTTATGATGATGCGGCTTTAGAAGATATTGATGTAACTGCAATATCGGATACATCTGATATTGGATATTTTTTGGAGGTAGATTTAGAATATCCACACTATTTACATGAATTTCATAATGATTTACCCTTTTGCCCAGAAAATAAATTTGTTGGTAAATCTAAATGTAGGAAGCTGATTGCAGACCTAACACCAAAAACAAAATATCAGATCCATTATAGAGTTCTTAAACAATGTTTAAAGAATGGACTGATATTAAAAAAAATACACAGAGCGTTAAAATTTCGACAATCTCCATGGTTAAAAACATATATAGATTTGAATACATACCACAGAACAAAAGCAAAAAATGCTTTTGAAAAAGATTTTTTTAAATTATTAAATAATTCTGTATATGGAAAAACTATGGAAAATGTTCATAAACGCAAAGATATAAAAATTGTTACAGATTGGGAAACAACAAGGCGTAATCATTTAGGAGCTAGAGCATTAATTTCAAAACCTAATTTTTCGAGTATAACTCAATTTTCAGAAAACATGTTTGCAGTTCAGTTAAAGGTTATGCAAGTAACTTATAACAAACCAATTTATTTAGGCTTTGCTGTGCTGGAACTCTCAAAATGGAAAATGTATGATTTTCATTATCAATACATGAAACCAAAATTTCAGTCTAATTTAACATTGAATTATATGGATACAGACTCATTCATATACACTATAAAAACAGATGATTTTTATAGTGATATTCGTGAAGATATTGCCTCAAGGTTTGATACATCAGAGTATCATCCCAATAACATATTTAAACTCCCAATATTAAATAAGAAAGTTCTAGGCATGATGAAAGATGAGAATAGCGGGAAAATTATGAAAGAATTTGTGGGACTTCGATCAAAAATGTATTCATTCAAAACGGTTGACATGGAGGAAGTAAAGAAATCTAAAGGAGTTAAAAAATCATGTATACAAAATTTATCAATAATAGACTACAAAAGGTCATTATTTGAAAGAAAAATAATTTCTGATACAATGCATACATTTAGATCGAAGTTTCACCAGTTGTATACACAAAAATTACATAAAGTTGTTTTGAGTTATGCGGATGATAAAAGAATTATTGCTTCTGACCAAATAAATACTTATGCGCGAGGACATTTTAGACTTTAAAGTGATTTTGATAACTTTTTTACAGAGATAGATGACGATATTTTCTTGAATATTGATAGTGAGTATATAGAATTTTTAAAAGATTCATCAGATGATGAATATTTAATGAATGTAAATGTTTAAGTTGTACATTTAATAATTTAAATACTTTCATATTTTTTAATTTTATTTATAGTTTACATAAGTAGAACTTCAAATCTATATATTTCTATTGAATAGAGTTAACTCCTTAAGATATTATAAAAAATATATTTTTTAATGAAAATGACACTGATATTTATGTTATCACAATGAAACAATAATAAATATATGTATTTTATTATATAATAAATGTGTTTTATTTTTAAATATTTTTCCATTGTACATTTTCTATTTCGTAATCTAACTTTTTACGATTTCTAGTTAGTCGAGGAGAATATTGATATGGTAAAGTTGATTGCTTCAAATTTTTGTGATGTTCATCCTTTGACAATATTCTTATTTTTGGTGTTCCATTATTTGAAAAATGTTTAAGTCGTTTAGCTGCTGAAGAGGCAGAAGTAGGATTAAGTTTTTGTAATGTTGTATCCATATCAATTTCATCATAATTTTCATTAGTATAAATTTCCTCAGGTAAATTTATATTAGATTGTGTTCCTACACTACTTGACTCTGGTTGCATTGTTTGAGTTTCAATATGTTTCTTATATATTTTCCTAGTTTGTGTTTCATTATCACGTAGGTTACTCAATTTAGAACTTTTAGTTTGATGAGAAGATGATATTTGGCTTCCAATTAAATATTTGGCTAATTCTTGTTTAATATAATACCATTTATTAATATCTTTTAGTGTGTGTGAACTATATATTGGTATTAGTTTTCGATGTAGAAAATTGGAATCAGAATATTTAATTTTAAATTTATCGTAAGTTGATGGATTAAGAACTATTAATTTGGATAAATTATTTGACATTTTCTAAAATTTTTCCAATAACTCCACTTAAAACGGATGAAATAATGATTGGTAGAAATCCTCCTTTTTGAATTAGATGTTTCCTCTTTTGTTTCATTGAGGTTTCTGGTGAACAAACTTTTCTAATTGTATTTTTATATGGTTTTATTTTTTCAAAAACTGCTTTATTGATTTTATGGTTCTCATTAATTATATTAAAAAGTATTTCATTTATTGTTTTAATAACAACATCATCAACATGTTTCAGTATTGCATTTCGTAATTTAGGATCTGCTTTCTTAAGAACGTAAAGAATATGTTTGTTCTCCTTCAACAGTTTTAGGTTCGAGGTCATTGTTTATATTTGCAAATATTAAATAGTGATTTTTATTAAAAATTTCCGTTCTAAATCTTAATGCGTTGTGTATTTGTTGAGTGAGATCAATTAATAAATAACCATGAGCCTGCTGCGTACAGTTATTATATACATCAACCAGAGCTTTTGAGTTTTCTGGGTATACTTGGCGAGCTAAATATTGAAATTGTAACTTATCCCTAGGATTTTTAAACATAACTATATATTTAGAGTTTAAAGAAATATCTCTGGAATAAGCACCTTTATGAAAAATGTTTTGTGTTACTAAAATCACAGCTAAATTTCTATGATGAGATCCCTTAGTAAAAAGTTCACACACTTTTTTATTAGATGATTCAAGCATTAAATCATCCAATATTATTAAAACCGATTCATTTTCTGCAGTAGCAAAATCCTCTGGAATACCATGTATAAACTCTACATTGTTAATTCTCGGAAGAGAATTTTTTTCTGCAAAACACCAAATAACACGATCTATGTTTTTAGATATTAAATGTTGATTTTTAATCAAATTCATGATAAATGTGGATTTCCCACAACCAGAGGGACCACAAATCATCATAGTGAATGGATATATAAACTGTTGAAACATGTTTACACTTTAGTACACGACATTTAAATGAAGTGAAGCATTAACATTCTATAAATATAAATATGAGTAAAAGAATTCTTGTTGATGAACTACATCGTCAAGCGAGAAAGAGCTTTCAGCGCCGAAGATTTATTCAAAAGGGTATTTTAGATACATGGCAGATTGACTTAGTGGAAATGATACCGTATGCAAAATTTAATAGAGGTTTTAAATATATGCTTACTGTAATTGATGTATTTTCAAAGTATGCATACGCATTACCACTAAAAACTAAAACAGGAATAGAAATTTCGAAAGCATTAAAACGTATTATAAAATTAAACAAAGGAAAATCTCCCAAAAATATCCATTCTGATCAAGGGAAAGAATTTTATAATATCTATTTTAAAACTCTTATGAAAGAATATGAAATTAACCATTACAACACTTTTTCAAGTATGAAGGCATCAATAGTTGAACGTTTTAATAGAACTTTAAAAAATAAAATGTGGAAACAATTTAGTATGCAGGGAAATTATAAATGGATAGATATATTAAATAAATTGTTGAAAGAATATAATTCTTCATATCATCGTTCTATAAAAACAGCACCCAATTGTGTTAATAAGAAAAATGAACAGAAACTTCTTAATACTGTATACAGTAATTTGAAGGTTTTCAAAGGAGGAAAATATAAATTAAATGATTTAGTTCGCATTAGTAAATATAAAAATCAATTTGAGAAAGGATATACACCAAATTGGTCTACAGAGGTTTTTAAGATAAACAAAATTTACGTAACCAATCCTATAACATATCAACTTGCAGATTTTAATGGAAATATAATTAAAGGTGGATTTTATGAAGATGAATTGTTAAAAACAAAAGCCCCAAACATTTTTTTGGTAGAAAAAATTTTAAAGCGAAAAGGAGAAAAACTATTGGTAAAATGGCTTGGTTTCGGAAAAGAATATAATTCATGGATTCATCAGAACGATATTAGTAAATAATATATGTATAACAAACAACATACTATATTGATCATTCTTTTTAAAGATGGCTACAAGTATACAAGAAGAAAATATTTATGTTACTTTATTAAGTAATAATTCAATGGATATTTATAAAAACACTCCAAACACTTTTACAAATTTGCTAACACAATCTCTAAATTTGGATGATCACTGGGTAGTTGGATTATCAGATATTTCATTTTCATTACTGGAAAGAAATAATCAAAACATTGCCAAACGTAGAAAACGAAATACAATTTCAAATGTCGACACACAAGCTATAGTACATGGAAAAACAAAAATATTGAAGCATAGTGCAAATAATGAATATGAAGACATTAAGTTAAAATTTCACGAACTTTTAGAAAGTTCTAATGATTTTATGATAACAAACCCCAATCTGAATAATAAAACAAAACTTTTGAATAAATTAAGTGATACTACAAAAAGTAATGAATCCACAGAAAAAAAAGATTTAAGTGATAAAAAATCAGATCCTTTAAATAAGTTAAAGAATGATACCTCACAAACAAATTTAGCAACAGAAAAGAAAGTCAACGAATTTGATTCTTATACTAGTAGAGATGAATTAGAAAACGTTGAAAAGGATTCCATTTTAACATCAACAAACCACATTCTGCACAAATCGTTAACCAAATTTTCAGATAATATGACAAATTATTTTACTAAAGTCTTTTCACCAGATATAAATGAAATTGTATTTATTTACACTGATATAATTAAACCACGACATGTAGGTAATAAAAAAACTAAATGTTTGAAAATATTTTCAATATCCACATTGAAAAATTATATTCATTTTAATAGAATTGAATATTTTCCTATTGAATCTTATAACATTAATAATATATCTATAATGATTCGAAATGATGAAGGAGGAATAATAAGTTTGAATGAATTCATACCAGTTTATTGTACTCTACACTTTAAAAAATATATAAAATAAATGTTTAGTAAAATTTTAAATCATTTTTGTAATAACCATGGATGTGATGTATACAAATTATTATAATAATCAGTCTGGAAATAATGTTCAAAATATTGGTGAAATATATCATACACCAAGGTTTGTGCAATATGGACGTGGTATTGGATCACTGTTTTCATCTTTGTTTTCACACCTGAAACCATTCTTGAGAACAGGATTAAATTATTTAAAAAATAAGTCATTAGACATTGGAAAAGAAATTTTGGAGGAAATCGGAACAAAACCTGTGAAAGATATTCTATTTAATCAAGGGAGAAAAATTATGAATAATATCAAAGAAGCTACTATTGAAAAAATAAAAACAATGCAGAAAGGTAAAGGGAAGCATATAAAACTTAAACGCTTAAAACAAAAACCGCATAATAAATCCAAACGTTGTAGAGGAAAGAACTTTAACGATATTTTTGGAAATTTAAAATGTCGGGATTTATAGAATGTATGAAAAGTGAATTGGATTTATTTGAATCTCCCCCAATTCAAACTAGTGTAATTAAAACAGAAGAAATATGTTATAATCCAATTGCTTCATTGGATAACTCTAGTACAATTGAATTTGTATCATTGGGGAATGGTGAAACATATAGAGATCTTAATAGTATTTATCTTAGACTAGTGCTTGAATTCAAAGGACCTGGAGGCGTTGTTAATAACTTGTTGCATTCCATATTTAGGAATTGTACAGTTCATTTCAATAATAAAAGTGTATCTCAACCTGACAACAACTATCACTATAGAGCATATATGGAAACATTACTCAATTATGGAAATGATGCTAGATCTACCCATCTTGAATCGTGTGGTTGGGCTACTGATGTGAATAAAATTAATTCATTAATCGATAAAGAAAATCCCGGTTTAGATAAAAGAAAAAAATTATTTAAGGATGGGAAAAAGGTGGAGCTTTTCGGAAAACTTCATGTAGATGTATTTAATCAACAAAAGTACTTGCTTAATAATGTTGATCTTAAGGTCACATTAAATTTGGAGAAACCAGAATTTTATATTTTAGAAAGTGGGGATAAAAATGAATCTTATCTAAGAATACATGAAGCTAATTTATATATAAATCATCTTACTATCAATAGTAGTATATTAATGGCACATCATAATGTATTACAAAGCAAAAATGCAATTTATCCATATAAGAGAGTAGAAATTAAGACCTTCACTATACATCCAGGAAACCATTCATTATCTCTAGATAATGTTATACTTGGACAATTACCAAATTTCTTAATTTTTGGAATGGTGTCGAACAAAGCTTATACTGGAGATAGAAAAGAAAATCCATACAACTTTCAACATTTTAATTTACAAAGATTTAATTTGGTTGTTAATGGAGTACAATTTCCAGCACAGCCAATAGAATTTAACTACAACAATGGAGGAATATTAAGCACTCGTGGTTATCAAACCCTATTTAAAGGTACCGGAATCCATCATTTTGATAAAGGTCATCAAATTACAAAGGAACTTTTTGATAGCGGATTTTTTTTACTAGCTTTTGATTTAACACCAGATCACAATAATAATTCTAATTGTGGAAATTTAATAAATCAAGGAACTATTCGAATTGAAGGACGTTTCGGGAAACCCATAACAGAGGCAATTACCTGCTTAGTATATTGTGAATTTGACAGTATAATAGAAATTGATAAGTCTCGCACTATAATTCAAACGCTATGAACTCAATAAATATTATAAATACTTTAAATTCAAATAATTATACAAAATATAAATTTAAAGGAGTTTTTGCGAGCAATAAATTACCCAAGACACCTGTTACAAAACCATCATTTTACATAGCCAACACTGATCCATCTTATAAGCCTGGACAGCATTGGGTCGCTTTTTATTTCCCTGAAAATAAACCAGCAGAATTTTTTTGCTCTGCAGGTCAACCTCCAATAAAACCATTTATTTCATTTCTAAACCGAAATTCTAAAACATTTGTCTACAATAAAATGCGAATTCAAAGTGAATCATCAATGTTTTGTGGTGTTTATTGTTGCATTTTTATTTATTTAAGATGTAAAAATTTTACTTTTAATAAAATTTTAAATATTTTTAATTATTTTAATTTACATGAAAATGATATGTTAGTTTTAAGTTTATTTAAATACTTTTATTTGTTTTTATAGAAAATAAAAATAAATAAAGAAATAAATAAGAAAAATATATATTATTTTGTTTTTATTCCAAGTTCTTTTTCCACATTTAGTAAAACTTCCAGGAGAATTTTATCACGACCATCATGCAATGCGAGGAATAGTGGAATGTCTATAGGCGGCAGTATTAAGATTTCTTGAATTTCAATTTGACCCTTGTTTGAAATATAATTTGATTCAATTTTAGTGTTGTTGGATGTATTCATTATTCTGAATATGTTGTTCTTGATAGATAGTCTATTATTTACTAAAATTATTTCTAAAATTCAAAATTCATAAGACCCTTACCAAGTTCAAAATTGCAAGAAGTTATTGTAAAAAAAAAAACAAAATTTTTTTTTAAGTTGTATTATTTTTTATTTATTATTATTTTTTTAAATTAACATATTTGAAATTAAAAATATTTTCCCTATTTACTTATTTTAGACGTTTAGATAATAAATAATATCTTTTTATAAAATCCTCTATTTTGTTTATAAGTTGTATATGCTTTCTACAGTTACAAGTATCAGGACCAACGTTTGCTTTATCATCCGACCATGAACAGTTTTTGAAGTGTAATCCATATTTAGATGATATAGGTTCTTCATTATAATTCCCAGTTTTATTAATAAGTGCCAAATACTCTTCCAGTGTTTTTTGATGTTCAACAAAAATTAAACCATCAAAATTTTGAAGAAATTTTTGAATTTTTGTATGTAACATCTTTATTATAAAGCTTTCTTTTTACAATTAGTTAGTTTTTAAAAATCATGATACTTATATACTAATTAACAAATTTTCTTTATTAAGAATTTCTTGGAATTTTACTATTTTCCCAACTGAAATATGGTTGAGAATTTGGGATGAAAAACTCTCCCACTTCGTCTTCTCCAGCGGAGTTTTCGCTGACTACCTCTTCCAATTCCAAAACATATAAACCATTATCTAACTTCCTCCTTAAAGTAAACTGTTCATTATTAACTCCATCTATTACTTTATCTTCCAAATTATTATATCGTTTGGGAAGATATAACATTCCCTCTTCAAGCTCTGCCATCACCACATTTCCATATTTATTCTTATGGCGGAACATACTTAATACCTTATATGGCTTTGATGGTAGTAAATCCTTTGCTGCTAGATATGGTCTTGTTTTTAATTTATTGAAAGCTGCAACAATATCAGCATTTGTAATCTTATTTGATTCCATTTTTGTTCCGCCTTTTAAAAAGTTTATTAACTGATTGAAATAATTTTACTTCAGACAATTATATTTATATCTAATATAATTTATCTCCAAAGAAGAGTAATTTGGGTATATCTCTTAATATTTAAAATTGAGAAAATATTATAAATACATAAATATTGAGCCTTAAACTAATTTTAAACATATTCTAGATATGAAAAATGTTTAATGTGAATAAAAAATACTCCCCTTAATTTGTTATTACAATATTTAATATTAATCATGACCATACTCAACAACATAAAATACATCTTCATTAATGTCAAAGAACCTTACACAAAGTTATTTTTTTCCATATAAACAAAACAATTCTCAAGTTTCCACTTTACAAAAACAAAAATAACCATATAAAAATATGTAGATGAATAAACCAAAAATACTCAAACGCTATTTATACAAGTCATCAGTTTTTAATTTCATCACAATTAAAAGTGCAAAAAAAAAAATAAATAAATAAAAATTGTCTCCCCTGTTAAATTGTTTGTATGTACTTTTAGCATAATTACATAAATACATACATACATATATACATACATACATACATTGGTTTTCAATTTCATAAAATGCAAAACAATTTTTCCTCCTATTAATGCACTCACAAGAAGAAATTACAAAAACAAATTCATTGGTTTTCAATTTCATACAAACAATTTCCTCTTCAAAATTCCTCTTCCTCCTCATTAAAAACAAAAACAACTATTGCCTTCCCATTTCCCTACTACTAATATGGTCTAAAATCAAAACTTTTATATAAAATGGGTCGAATTCGGGAGGGTATGTACCATGACCAGTTGAGTTATTGGGCTTGTTTTATATCTTAAAGTCATCTCTGTGAAGTTACCTTTCAAAAAAGTGCAAAATTATTATATGTTGCTAAAGAAAATTTTATTTTAGATAAAAAGGAGTGTTTGGTTTATTTCTAAATAGCGAAAGAAATTTTAAAAATATGTATTCCAAATTAAACTTATCCTTTAGCATATATAATTTCCGATCTTTTGCAAAAAGATTCAAGTCAATATCATGCCTCATTTCAGAAATATGCGCCTTTAAACTTTTATATTTCCAATTTATTGTATATATGACTATATTTTTACAAACTTGCAACTTTTGCCTATAGCTTTGCGTGAATAATTACTTAGAAAATTATGAATATTTCTGTATAATTTTAATAATATCTATACACAAAATATTTTTATAAAAATAATTAACAAAAATTTTTTATTTTTAATAGCGTTGCCACATTTCCCAAATTTAAGTAAATCTTTATCCTTTTCTAAGCATTCTTTCCGGTGATACCTAACAGCAACATATAATATCAATGAATTCGGTATAGGTACTCTTCCAAATTGACTCTTTCAAATATTTTACCTAATGAAAATTCACAGAATACCTGTAAATATATACACCCGTGAGATATATCTAACAGATATATATATTTTCGCAGCTAGTCCTTATCAACATCATAACGAAGTTGATTACCATGGTAAGTACATTAAAACTTGAACAATTGTGTTGTGTTCTGTGGAGTTTATCTAAAAATGATCTTAATCGTTTAGAAGTTATAGTGGAATTCATAAAAACTACATATCATGCAAAAGTCGACGTCATTGGTAAATCTCAGATAGAGAGCTTTTTAAAGTTGTATGACGTAAAAATTAAGTCCTTGAATCAGCGTACTAAAGATTTAAATTTAAACATTCCGATTGGATGGATAATGATATAGAAATATCGGCGTGCAAAATATCAACTTAAAAACGTCTTAAACGGCTTGCCAATTTTACATAGGAAGAAGCAATTGCTTTAATGCTTGAACTGGACCTCAGCCGAAACAAATATCAAATTTTAAGAAAAGCTCTACTTGAAAAGGGACACTCAATCCTACTATCATACAAGAATATTCAAGAAAAAAAAGTAAACTATTTTACCATCTATTTCGGTTACGGAAAAGATGTGTAGAGCTATTTTCTTTGCTTGAGATACAGCTACCAAGATAGCTGTAGGTTTTTCTGCAGATTAGTTGGAAAAAGTAAATAACAGCGACGTTGTATTAATCTGTAAGTGGTGATGTGACGGACTATCAGCCCTTCCTGAATACGAGCATGCTAGTGGAAATAAGAAATTGGCGGATTATAAAAGCGTATTTATAGCATCTTTGGTGCCATTAATAATGCGATCTTATTCCTTAAAGCAATCTTCATCAAAGTGCAAAAACTCATTTGAAGATATATGGCTTAACACCACTCCAGGATCAAAACATTTTTGAAGGCCTATTTGGCTCGAATACACAAGGGAGTCGAAGACAACAACAAAGAATTTAGTGGAATATATTAAAGATGAAATAAGTAATTTACAACCTCTTTCAATAACCATAAACCAATACACATTCGACATATCCTTTCAACTTAGTCTAACAATGATTGATGGAAAGGTTAGTAATGACATTACGGAAACATCTTGTTTTTGGAAATGCTCTCTATATAATGAGACGAAATCATAATTTTCGGATATTGGTAAAGCAAGGAGTATTAATGAAGAATTTCTGTCTTTCGGAATATCTCCACTTCACGCTAGAATACGGTTCATGGAGCATTTTCTGCACATAGCAAATGATTTAGAGTATAGAGGTGTGCCAGAAAATTTAAAAAAACCTACCAGAAACAACTAGGATTTAAAAACACTTAGAATATCTGAGAAAACTAGAATCCAGGAAGACTTCAGAGAAGAGACGGGATTAAACATCGACAAACCTCTGCCGACTGGTTGTAGTACAAATGATGGAAACACAGCAAGAAGGTTTTTCGGAAATTTCGAAGCTACATCAAAAATAACTGGTATTAATAAAGAGTTACTTGAAAGGACTAACATACTATTAATGGCAATTAATAGTAAGCATAAAATTATGCAATAGAAATATCTAAAAAACTAGTTTCTCTATATCCGTGGAAAGCAATGACACCAACAATACATATAGTATTGTGCCATGGCGAAATTGTAATTGAGCGAAATATTCTTCCACTTGGAGGGCTTACAGAAGAGGCTCAAGAAGCAAGAAACAGAGATTTTAAGCACGTTCAATTATTCAGCTCCGGGAAATGCGCCAGAACGCCACAAAATGAGGATATTTTTAATAGCCTATTGTTATCATCAGACCCTGTACTATCATCAATGAGAAAACGTTGGATTTATTATGGACCTTTATCAACTCAAAATACTGAAGACCTTTATTATCTTTCAGATATGTATACAGATATAACAGATTATTTTATAGAAAATAAGTAGTATAATTTTAAAATATTAGAAAAATTGTCTACATAAATTTAATGTAAATATGTAATAAAAAATCGTATTAGTAATAGAATATTTATTAAGGAAGATGATAAATACCAAAAATAATAATATTGATTAAGTTAAAATAGATATTTTTTGTTTGTTTTGTTATTTTAAATTCATTAATAGAAATATATGAATGTTTAGAAAAGGATAAAGATATACTTAGATTTGGGAAATGTGGCAACCCTATTAAAAATAAAAAATATTTATTAATTATTTTTATAAAAATATTTTGTGTATAGATATTATTAAAACTGTACAGAAATATTCATAATTTTCTTAGTAATTATTCACGCAAAGTTATAGGCAAAAGTTGCAAGTTTGTAAAAATATAGTCATATATACAATAAATTTTAAATATATAAGTTTAAAGGTGCATATTTCTGAAATGAGGCATGATATTGACTTGAATCTTTTTGCAAAAGATCGGAAATTATATGTGCTAAAGGATAAGCTTAATTTGGAATATGTACTTTTATAATTTCTTTCGCTATTTAGAAATAAACCAAACAAAAGGCCCAATTTGGGATTTTTGGAGAAAATACAAATTTTTTAATTGTAATAACAAATTTGTTTATAAAGATATATTAATGAAATTTGCAGAAAATATGGATCTTATTAATATAAATAAAAGCGCGTTAACCAAATTTCAATCAGGGGTAGGGTTTTCCTGAATTCTCAAAAAAACTAATGAAAATTCCCAAAAATGGGAGTTTTTACATTTTTGGCTATAGATTCCACATTTTTCCGAAGTCCCGTAGATTTTGATTTAAAACTTTTAACAACATATCGAGGATTCTTAGAATATATTCCGCTTGTCGATTCGTGCTTTGGGATTTGAGAAAATATGGTCTAAAATCGAAACTTTCATATCAAATTCAGGAGGGTATATACCATGACCAGTTGAGGTATTGGGCTTGTTTTTTATCTTAAAAGTCATCTCTGTGAAGTTGCCTTTCAGAAAAGTGCAAAATTATTATATGTTGCTAAAGAAAATTTTATTTTAGATAAAAAAGAGTGTAGATACTTTTTCGGCTAAAAAAACACAAAAGTCATCTTTTTTGCAATTTTTAAATTCAAAATCGTTTATTTTTGGACTCCGTAAAGATATCGACTTCAAATTTTTTTATTCAATAGATAATTTTGTTCTTTAACTAGTTAAGAAAAAAACTAATAAAATCGGTCGGAAATAATAGGATATATATGAAAAAAACTGGACCAGGAGCATGCAAAGTTATGGTGCTTAAAAATTCAAACGCAAATAACTCGAAAACTATAAGAGATAGATAGGACATGTAAGCATGTTTTTTATAGGTCTTATCAGATCCTACAATAATGTATAAAAATATTTGAAATCGGATGAGAAACAAAAATTTTGCAAGCGATTAAAAATTTTTTATGTCAGAGGTACCTAACTTTGAGCCCCCTTAGCTCCGCCCCTGGTGGGATTTTTATGCCCCCCTTCCAAACATAACATTATACGGTCCTCTGCTACGCCTGTACCAAATTTCATGAAAAGCCAACCAGCCGATCAGAAGTTACAGATTTATATCCAAAAAATTTCGTTTCTGCCCCACTGTGCACTGGTGCGTATTCCTAGAAACGCATTCATATATATATTTTTTCCTTTGAGGTATATTCGTTTATCTTAACCAAAAAAAAAAAAAATGTGTTGTTCAATAACTCGCGATATAACGGTACTTTTTTATGTAAAAAATATTTTCTTCTTGCTTTTGTTGTTTTCTTTAATTTAGCAATCAGAACATATTGGCGATAATTTCAGTGGAATATTTCTATAAACACAGTCGATAAAAATTTGTATAAAAAGTTATTGCAAAAAGATATTTAAAAAATTTTAACAATGACAACATCTCTGTTTACTGGAAATATGTTTGTTTAATTGGGAAATTTTATCAGCTTAAAGGATGCCCAAAGGAACTTTTCCTACAGATCAGGACAAAATTCGTATTTAATTTTTTCGTTATCAAGCCTGTTCTAATAGAGAAATTGGATGAAAAATTAACCGTTCGGAAGGAGTTATTCGAGGCTTTCTTAAGAAAGAGTAGAAATATGGAGGTAATCAAAAATTAACAAAAAAGCAAATTAATAAAATAAAAAAAGAAGTCACTCGCAATAAATTAAATGCTACATAAATAAAAAATAAACTTGACCTTCCTGTCACTTCCAAACATGTTGCACACATTTTGCGAACAGATGGTAACATAAAAAGAAACCAAAATATAAGCCAGTATTAAAACAGCATCATAAGGAAATCGTTTAAAATTTGTGCGCAAATACATGAAATGGACAGATGAGTGGAATAAAGTAATCTTTTCTAATGAAAAGAAATTCACTCTGGATGGTCCCGATTCATATTCCTGCTATTGGCATGATTTGAGGTCAAACGAAATTCATATGCCGAAACGCAATTTCGGTGGAGTCAGTGATATGGTTTGGGCAGCCTTTTCTGCTGCAAGAAAATCAAAAATATGTTTTGTTCCAAATAAAATAAACAGTGCAATTTATAACAAACCGTTGGAAGTTGTTCTTCTCTCATTTATGGATGAAAAAATGAAATGAAGATTGCATATTCCAACAGGATAACGCTGCAATCCATGTCCCGTGGTTTAATGAATATAGTATTCCATTATTGGACTGGCCGGCTTGCAGTCCGGATTTAAATCCAATGGAGAATCTGTGGTGGTACATGGATCGTAAAGCTTACGCAGGAAATGCACAGAATGAAACCATAATGACAATAACGAGGTTAAAGCTAAAAGTTAAGCAAGCCTGGGAAGAAAATGACAATGATTTTCTTCAAAAATAAGTCGAATCAATTCCAGACCGAATTTTTGAAGTTATCCAAAACAAAGATTCATCAACACTTTATAAATAATGCTAAATTGGTTCATTGGTTTAAATTATTAATTATTATTAATTTTTTAAGTATATTTAACAAATAATTTTAAAAATTAATTAATTAGTTATTTTTTAGCCCCATTTTTGGTAAGTTAATTACATGAATTGATGTGCGTTTATAGAAATATATACCAGTGTATAATACTTAACAATAAAAAATATTCGCTACATTCCTCTACATTATTATGTTAAACATGCTGAAGCTATAAAATTGATTATAACACTCAATCTCATATTACTGGATTTAATTTTTATCAACGCCGTGATTGATTGTTTTATCACCCATTCATTACCTTTTACGATTCCCGTAGATTTCTACCCAATAATTCATATTTCTATTGATGTTCAATAGATGTCCATTTTATTCTTTAACAAAATGTATGAACCTTTGGACTTATGTATTCTGAAACGTATTGGTAAACCAAGGTGTATGCAAAAAATAATAAGAATAAATGGTGGAAAAAATTCAGGAAATTGGATATCATTATGATTTCTTGAAATATTCGCGAGAACCAGAGTCAATAAAAAAAAGTGATTGATAGGTTTAGTACTTCAGAATAACATGTATCCGAATTGATTGAGATATGCCATGTCGCAGAAAAAAAATTCTTATTTTGTTTACCTGTGTTATTGATATTCATGTCTTATTTTTGTTTAAAAATATTCTGTTTTATTATGAATTGTTAAATTAATAGTACAAGAGAAAAAGTTACTACATTTATTGATTAAAAAAAATACTTTTAAAACAAATATAATTTTCTAAATTATTGTTACTACAAGTAAAATAATAAAAACTTTTAAATTGAAATAAATCAAATATTTTTAAGCACTAAAGTTAGTTAAAATATTTGTTATTAAAAATATTATATGAAAAGAACTTATAATTTTCTTATAAATTTTTCTTTAAAAAATTAAAGCATGTAAAAAAAGAAAAAAAAAAAAAATATTGCATCTTTCGTTTTAAAAGATATTTAATATTTTTTTTTTTTAGTATCTAGAATATTTTCAGTAGTCGTTGTTAATTATTATTTAAAATAAGTACAAATATTAAAATAAATTAAACAAATAACAGTTGAAAATAAATCTTAAAGAAGCAAAAATATTTAAATGTCAAAGTATGTGACATGTTGATTCTTGTCGGCAACGACGACTCAAACATGTTCTTGAACCAATGTCAAAAGTCAATTCTGGATTACTTATATACTGATGGCTGGGTGTATGACTGCTGCTGGTACAACCTAGACCGCTACCCAAACCAGCACTGCTGTTAATGTAAATGGGTGACAGACGTAAAAGTGTTCCTTGTTGATGATGGGAAAATAAAGGCAAAATTGTTGTTGGTACTGCGGTTGACTGGTGGGCTAAATGCTGTTGCTGCTGATGTTGTTGATGGTGGTGATGATGATGATGTTGCTGTTGTTGCATATGAGTTGGACTGAGGGCAGGGCTTGGCAATATTATGGTGCTAATGCTACTTTGGCCTCATATGCCCTGCAAGAACCTTCGCAACTCCTCTTCAGTATCGAAGATCATGACGGGGAATGGTGAACCGGGTACAAATTCACCAGCCCATTTAACCTCAACCCTGTAGTCACCAGGTTCTGTGGGATCGTACTGTAACCAATTTAAAAGTTAATGAGTTGTTTTTTAACATAATATAATTATTTATTAAACTAACCTTGCACAGTATGGTTCTATCCTTTTGTGATTCACGTTGCATTTCCACACGGAAAGCCCCTTTGGGACCTCGTACACGTACTGTCAATTGGCCAGCACCAGCACCACGGGTATCGCATATAAAGCGGGATTGGAAGGTAGCCAAGACACCATGTTCTATGCCAGGGCCATAAACTCGTACCTAAAAGTTAGATTTCGATTAAATCACTGCTAATCTTATTTGTATAGCTATTAAACTTACCTTGCTAGCATCTGGAGCTCCTGCCACCTTCAAGGCAAACGGTGATCCTGGCACATTTTGTCCACCATATTTAATTGTTAACAAATGACGTCCTGGTTCTTGCGGTTTAATATTCAAAGTGAAAGTAGCATCACCATGATCATACAATTCACAATATGCCACCTTTCGTGGACCAGCACAATGAGCAGTTAACTCTCCGGGTCCAGCACGTCTAGTATCAATCCACGATTTAATATCTTTACCAACAATACCATGACGTAAACCTTCACCCGAACAAATAACCTTGGAAGCATCCATTGAAGAACCCACGGCTATGGTGAGAGGACAACCCTTAACCAGACGACCATTCCATTTAACAGATAATGTCAAAGAGCCCGAAGAAGATTTTTGTGGAGTATAAGATGCTAACCATATGGCTTCATTGGGCCGAGGTTGTGCCAAACTTACCGGTACCGAGGTATTATCCTGATGTACCAATATAACTTCCGGTCTGCCTGCAGGAGCATCTGTAGCATCTATGGTAAAGTGAGCGGCTTCGCCAGCCTGGGCGGCAGCCAAACCGCGACCAGTTAATATCACCTTATCGGCCGCTTGTTGCCCAGTAACAAAAGCACTTCTGGGACATTGTACTATGGTTAGACTACTCCAAGTCAAATCTAAATCATGTTCTCCAGGTGTCAAATTTTCACCACTTATAAACAATCTCAATTTGCCATCGGGAAGCGTGTCTACTGGAATTTCTATGCCATCAATAGTACAATTCAATTCTCCGGGACCGGCATTTTCCACATCGAAAATAATGCGTGCCGGTAAAATTAAACGTCCCTCATGATCCAACAAAGTACCCCAACCTCCTACAGGTGTTACCTTTGACGATTCTACACATGAAATATGCCAAGGTGAACCAGGTAAATTTCCTCTATTAGGGCAACTAGCACGTATTTCATAACGTCCAACCGACAAAATGGTATAAGCAATACGCCATTCATTATTACCCAAAGCTTTAATTTTAGGCTCAATACGTTCACCAAATTCGTCAGTACGTTCTATCTGCACATTTGGCTGTACGGGACAGTAGACAATGAAAGATGCTTCTTTATTGCGATGACAAACCTCCAAACCATTGCCTGATGCCCGGGTATCATGTTTAGCACCTGTTGTGGAAGCGGTGAATGTATATGGAGAATTGGGTAAAGTCTCGCCACCATACATTAAAGTCAGCTTATAATTTCCTGGTTGTGTGGGTATAAATTCTACGCTGTAGATACCCTCAGTTTGTTCATTTATGTGAACGGGTACATTTTGATTTGTGGGTGAAACAGCAAAAGCTTCCAGCTCTGCCAAACCGGCATTTTCAGTGCGTACGGAGAAGGAAATGGGACTGTGTAAGGCCATGGGACTCTTGGGTACACCTTGTACTGATACTTTGCTGATATCGAAAGCTTCACAAGTGAAAGGACTTCCAGGTAGTGGTTTAGATTGGTGTAAAACTTCTATAGGAGGATAGAGAAAGAGAGAGAGAAAAAAAGTGTTAGAATTTTTAATAGAATTCACTAAAAATTTCCTATAAAAGTTAACCACAAATTATTCCTATAGAAAGAAAATTTATTGAAAATTTCCTATAAAAAGAAATATATGTGGAAAGTTTTCTATAAGAAGAGACATTATAAAAAATTTCCTTTAAAAAATTTTAGAAATTTAGAAGCAATTTATATATAACCCTACGGTACATATCCAAAAAAGTTAAATTATAATTTTATAATAATTATTTATTAAGATCATTTAATTTGATACAAAAATAAAAGCCAATCGGTAAATATACGTAGAACAAAATGTTAAAATGTTCACTTTGTCCGTCCGAATGTCCGTACACGCTAAATTTTTAATAAAGCTATAAGTTGAAATTTTTAAGATAATTAGATGAAATTTAGCCTGATATAATACAAAAACGAACTGTTTTAAAATGGGTTGATAATGTTTACTTATTATAACATAGCCCCTATACAAATTTTCTCATAGAACAGGATTTCGACGCTTAAAAAATTTTATAATTACATAATTCCAAAGATCTTATCGACCTTAAAAAATGTTTTATAAAAGCAAAAGGCACAGTATCAAAATTTTAGGAGGTTTGCTCCCTAAAAATTCATTGCTATCTTGTAAGGCCCACTTTCGGAAATCATAATAAAGTGCGTAAATTAGTATAGGTGGATACTATGTTTTTTGTGCACATAAGATTTTAAGAAGTATAAATTGTAACTTTAAACTTTACAACAAGACTGATCCATAATTGTACATAGGTTCCATGAAAGAAACTCTCGGAAAATTCGTCAAGCTCGTCTATAATATTCTTACAATCCTAAAGAATGTTGCAAGTGATGGCAATGACTTGATCAACATGTTATCCTTTATTCCTCTTTCTGAAGCCCCTAAATAATCTAAAAAGTTCAAAATTAGCTCACTTATGAAACTAATTCCCCTTCAAATCTTAAAGGGGTCAGTTTTTATAATATGGCACTTTTGCCTGATATTCACTAGTTTAAACAAAAAGTAAAAATTTTAATTTCAAATGAATTAAAAAAACAATAATAAATAACAAATACTGCAAAGAAAAAATAATTGAAGTATAAAGCACATAGAAATTATTATATATAGCCTGGGTATTGACCCCCATATGTGTCTACTTTAAAGCCATTTTATATATAGACCAAGCTAACGAAATTGGTAGTTTTTTTTTAGTTTTTAAGGTCTAAAAACACATTAATCGCAACAGTCTGAAGTTTTGTTGCTATAACTTCATTATAAAAAAAAAAAAAAAAAATGCGAGCATTTTAAAGTCAAAGAAGGTACCCGAGTATATACCATAGGGATACAAATAAAATCTAAATTTTTCTACAAATAGTCCATACAGGCATAATAATCAATTTCTATAAATAGAAAATTAATCTGAACTTTTCTATAAATACTACCCTATAACCAAAATAATACGAAAGTGATACGAATTCGTATTGCTTAGGAGAAAAATTTTATTGCCGCAATAATCGTATTCGTATTATCGTATATTCGTATTATAGTATTATATGTCGGAAAAGATTGTGCGTGACAGGCGATACATTCAAGCAATAAGAAATCAATACGCCTGGAAGAAAATAGGAAATATTGCTAGATGATCATCTAGTTGAAAAAAAGAAGATTCCACCAGATAATCTGAAGGATCTAATAAACATATAGAAAATTTATCAGTAAATAATTCCTGAAATAATATAATAAAGTAAACTTTTACATATTGTAAAGCATGAACATAAATATTAACATCATAAAGCATGAAAACTAAAACGCTCACATAAAATATCAATTGTTTTCTTGCTAAAAGACAAACAAATTTCTTCAATACTTTTTAATTTTTGAACAATTTTTCGACAACTGAAAAAATTGTGAAAATAAATGTATTGTATTAATTTCCTCCAGATGATCATCTGATGATAATAATAAAAATGAAAATAATAAAAAATTAATATTTTATATATTGTTTTTTGTTTATAGCCTAATTGTGATAAAAAATTAATATTATATATATTTTTTTCTTGTTTATAGCCTAATTGTTATTAACTGATAAAAATATAATACTGGAAAAATATTGCTTTGATGATTTACGTCCAAATAATAAAAAGAAAATATTGCGTAAATTTTTTCTAGGAAGATATCTTCCAAATGTTTGTAGAGTATGTATTTTATTTATTTGAAATTTGTATGTATTGTGTTAAAATATTTTAAATATTTTTATTTATTCGATGAAATTTTTATTTAGAATTTTTTTCATCAGATGAAAAAAAAAGAATGGAAAATAATTCTCAACTTTTGTAATAAATATCATAAAAGATTTTCTTATTTTTTGTTTCGATTAAAAACAAAAAGATTAAGGATTAAGAAAAAAATTATGATGAATTTTTATTATTTTTTAAATATCAATATTTGTTTTTCGATTGAAATAAAAATAAAAATTTGTTTTTTTAGTATTAAAATTTGTATAAAAATTATACAAATAAAAATATAAAAATAATGTACAAAAGTATTTTAGAAATCACGTTCGGTGCATAAAGTTTTTTGTCGGCTAAAAGGTTTGGGGTTTATTATCAGCACAATATTGCCTATAAGGTACTATTTGGTATTTTGAAGTCTAAAAATATATGTTATATGTATATTAGAGTGCCCCATAGAAAAAAACTTTTGTAGGAAGACCTCTCAAACGATGTGTATTAATGAGCTACATACGGAAAAAATTGAAAGTCATGGGTCTAGTACATTTTGCCTAAATAAAAGTTTTGAGTTTTTTCGTAAAATGGGCATCAAAAAACTCATAATTTTGAGCTTGTTGCGATAAAAATATTTAAAAAATTTTTCACAAAATTCTTGGTCCATAATACATCATGTGAAAAAAAACTTCGATATTTTTATTTGCAAAATAGTTGAGAATTGTGAAATTTTGTTCCTTTTACAGATAAAAATTGAAAACTTGCGTTGCAGTAAGTGAGACCCATAATAAATTAATTTCAAAAAATTCTTCACCAAAATTCACTTTTGAGTCCTCTAGTGGAAAAAACTCTCATAGGGAAAATGTTTAAAATACTTTTTCTATAATAAGATAAAAATGACGACCTATTTCGGGAAAAAACTCGAAAATTTTTTTGACCAAAAAGTACAAGACTTGAAATTTTCAATCGCTAATAGGGAACTGAAGATGAATTTTAGAATTTTAATAATTTTTTCAGCTCATCAATATGCATCGTTTCAGGGGTCTTCCTAAGTAAGTAAAAGTAAAAAAAGTAAGTAAAAAAAGTGAGAATATTATGTACGTTATATACCCACCACCCACCATCTGCAATTTTCTAAAATTTAACCTTATATGAGAGGTATGCGATAAAGTACTTAGACCACGTCCATTTTTTTCCCAGTTTACATTGGTCCTTGAACTATTTGTACAAAATTTCGTTGTCATAAATACGTTTGTTTAAGAGATATCAGCAAAAAAGTATGAACTGATGTTACAACGACCACCATGTGTTTCTAGTATTTCACACAAAACTTTTTTGTTTATTAACCGATTCAATACCAAACAAACCTTATGTAAGCTAAATATTTGAGCCAAATTTTGTCCCCCTAATTGGTTCTCCCTGAACCTTTGTCTGCTTTCAACAGACAGATGCACATACGGACGGACATAGTTAGATTGACTCAGAATCTTACCAGGACTCAGAATATATATGGTTTTATGGACATATTACACACGAAATAACAGACCCAATATATCCTCCTCCTTTTTGATGGTGGGTATAAAAAGACACATTATACGAGTATGAGTATTTCCGTTTTATGCACTTGCGTCTTAAGTCTTCTTTGTTAGTTATAAAAAGTTTTTTTCCTAAGTCATTTGTTTATTGCCTAATAGAAAAAAATTTTCATCCACCAGAGATCCCGCATTAATTCCAAATAAGGACCCAAATTAAGCAATTAAGAAAAGCAAAGGCAAACATGTGAAAAGTCTTTTTTCGCCCTAAACATCTTTTAAACTAAAAGAGATATCTTACATATGTTAGTATATTTTATTTGTATTCGTATATTATATACATATATATGTATTTGTAGAATCATTTTACAATAAATCTATAAACTACTTTTTTATATAAAATTACATATTTGAGGTGACCAATTTGGAAGGTTAACACACTACCCCCCTGGGCCCGCTAGGGATCTCTGTTCATTCAAAACAACTTAAACATACATAACCTATGGTTATAATTGTGATATCTCTAACAGTTTGCTAATTACAGAAGCATTTAAAAATAGTAGAAGCACTGTACAGCGGGAGAATAACTCCAAGGTTACATTTTCGAATTATGAATAATGACCCAGTAAAAAATTTACTCCCAAAAATGTGGAAAAAAAGTACAATTTATTACTACGAATTTCTGATATACTGATATATGTAAAGAGAAATAAAAAAAAAACATGAAAACAGAAAACGTGATTTTTTCTCAATCCCTCTTTCAACTCTACCCCGCTCGATTACAAAAAAAAAAAAAAAAAAAACATGATTTAAAATCATGAATTTAAATCATCGTGTGAACGTGATGTAAAAAATTTAAAACTGAAAGCGTGGATTCATAAGTGTTGAATATGTCTGTGATAATTTAGAAAAAACACATTCCGCCTAGGCAGGTAAAGTAAAACTATAAATCAGGATATAGGTATTCATCACATCTATTTTTTAATTTTCCCAATTCGGTCCAAAAAAACTTGGGATTTGATATTTTAAATAGGTCTGTAGCCAAAAAGAAAAAAAGTTATTTAACTTAAGTTATGTCGTTTCCATTTTCTTAATTTTTGGAATTATTATATTTCATTACATATTGTGTAGATTTAAAAAAAAAAACCTGTCATTATTTTATGAGATAGTGGTCTGCATAACAAAAAATTATGGTCTGCATAAATTAAAATTGTATAAATTAACATTTGCTTTTCTTACATATTTCCCATATTTAAATTCATGATTGAATTTAATATACTTATTGGAAATGAGTATTTCCATTTTAAATTTAAAAAATTTTGATCCTTGATGACCGATTTAGATAAAATTGGTGCATGTGTAGAGGAGAATACAGAGGCATGTTAAATGAAATTTTCTCATTTTTATTTTGAAAACTGTGGCAACTCTATAGCTTGGAAAGTGATTGACATATTTATTTAAATGGCCATAACGTTTACTATATATTAAAAAGATATAAAAATAATACATTCTTTTGGAGGAAGCCTTATCGGTATAGTTGCTACAGAGAAAATTTCAGAGAGGTAAACATTTTTTAATTTAAAATCGAATTACTCAAAGTAGTTTTTTAAGGCATAAGTTATATTTTCATATTATTTTGGAAATGAAATAATTACATAACTCAACTTATACAAGATATATTTTAAAATTCCATTTTGGAGAAAATGTATAACTTGAGATATTATTTAAACAAAATATAACATTTATAAAGGGAAAAACAACACCGTTAATTTTTTGCTATATTTTTCGAATCAATATACATATAGATATAAAAAATATGCCCAATAATTTTCTTATGAATTAAGACCTTGAATTTCAATTTAAAATATAAGAAACGGTATTTTGAAAAGTAATAAAAATCAATTATGTAATTTTTTCTTTTTTGCCTCAGAGTTGTTCATAAACTTTATCGTTAGCTTTAATATTTAACAGTTTCAGTTCACTTAAAAATTCTTCGGGTCTTTTTTTCACATCAGTATACTGTGAATCAATCTCAAGATATTTAATTGGAATTAATATATAATAGGTCGATATGCTTCAAACAACTAAATTTGTTGTCATTCATTGCCATTTAAAAAAAAGGGATCAAAACAGTGGCTACTTTTTTAAAATGGAACGAATTTTGTTAACATGGCATACACAATGTATTTTGGGCATTCGTTCATAAAATGAGTGATATATGTAATATAAGAAGAATTTTCGGAAATTCGGGTGTGACTCAAGGTTCGGTTCTTGGCCCATTACTATTTTCAATGTATCTAAATTATATATTCTGCTTGACCACCTTGAACTCTTATGAGATTTATGCTTTCGCTGATGATATACAAATTTTGTTTTCTGGGGAATATTCATCTGATGCACTGCAAATTTTAATAAATGACACATTGAGTACAGTGGTAACGTGGATGGAAACAAATCGTTTTTCTATTAATTTCTCTAATACTAAATTTATGAAATTTGGTAGTTCGCTTCCTGATAATTTTTTAGTTCAGATAAATGGAGAACGTATTGACTGTGTGGATAGAATGAAAGTCTTAGGAGCTGTTCTTGATAATAAACTTTCTTACACATCTCACATTGATAAAATTTGTACCAACATTAATTTTACACTACGTCGTTTGTATTCACTTAATATGTATTTGCCTTATCACGTAAGATGTAGAGTGGCTCACGCTTTGTTAATGTCTCAAATTTCTTATTGTTTAGAGGTTTTCTCATGTACATCTTACGGAATCTTAAGGAGAATTAAGCTTTTAATGAACAAAATCGTTCGATTCGTTTTTAAACTCAGACGGCGACAACATGTGTCTGTGTATGTGGCTCAATTTCTCGGATGTTCTTTTTCCAACTACCTAGCCATGAAACTTCTTTTAATATTTTACAAAATTATAAAAACTTTCACCCCTTCATTTTTAGTACATCGCTTACAATTTATTCATTCGTCGAGAAATGTTCAAATCCTTATTCCAAGAATTTATACCTCTCTCTTTGAAAAATCATTCCTTTTAAAGACTGCACGGTTATGGAATTACTTGCCGGCTTCCTTAAGAATGTTTTGCTTCTCTTCGTCAAGTTATCGAGGGAAGTTAATTGAATATTTTAATAATAACTCTTAGTGTTATAACAATTCTTCACGAAATTATATCGTTGACGTTGGACTATGAATTTGTTCATTGTTTATGTATATTCGTTTATTGTAGTTATAAATTGATGCCACACTATAAAAATTATTTTAAGCTATGTATGTAAAATAAATTATAATATAGGGTTATTTTGTATATAAACACTTTAAACTGCAATTGTAATATATTTTTAGCCACATGAAGGCTTTTGTTATTACAGAATTGAAATAAATAAAAAAAAAAAAATGTGAAATATTAATGTAGCCGAAGCATTCATTTTGCGACTGATCTAGAAGCTCATCTAGTTTAAAGTTTCGGTTACACACATAATTATATTTAACAAATTCTACTTCAAAATTAAATAAATTGAGGTCAAATAAGTACAGTAGGAGATTTTAAAAATGCACGAAAAACCTTGAAAAAAATTGAAAACATTTTTTTTTGTTAACTTCCTATTGATTATGAGTCTTTTGTTGGCGTTTTATAAGCTTTTTTCCATTTTCTATAACATTTTGATTGTCTTTATTGCAAAAACTAAACAATGTATTTAAAAATGTTTTAAAAATATCGAAAATACATTGAATTGTTATGTAAATTATATTGTCATATTAAGACAATATAATAACAATACAACTGAATTAAAATATATTTAAACATTTTTTAAAAAATATTTTGCATATTTATGATAAAAATTATCAAACGTTTAAACAAGGACTTACCTATTATGCACTGTCCCGGTTTGTTTATATTGAATTCAGCTTGCAAATGACCACTCTTTGTCTGATAACATCTCACGGGCAAAGCTTGGCCGCCAGGACCAGAAACTACCACATCAAACTCTCTTGCTGGTCGCTTTATAGTATCTATGGCAAAACTAGTAGTCTTACCAACTCTTGCCTGATATAAGCCCAAACCACTGACACTAATCTCTTTACCTGCACCAGCTGGTAAAACATTAATTTCCAAAGGTTTCAATGATACGGGGACATCGTTGAAGAGTATGGTGATTTTATGAGGAGCGACTCTTGTGGGATGATATACAATTTCATAGATACCATTCTTAGAAGGTCCTCGTATGGTGTGAGGAACTTCTGTAGCACCACATTTAACCATAGCCGATAAGTCACCCTGGCCAGCTTCATTGAGAGAAACAGAAATACTGGCGGGACGATGACATAAAGCTTCGCCAACCTCAGTAATTTTAACCAGAGAAGGATCAAAAACGGTGAGTGTTCGAGTGCCAACATGTTGTCTAGTCTCGCGATCAATAAAACGTATTAAATAATTGCCAGTCATGTGTGTGCGGAATTCAGCCGTTTGGCGATTAATAGTGTAGGGCACAGGTTTGTGATCTGGTCCCATAATTTCAGCAATTTGATCATCTGAAGGGAAATCAATCATGGCCAAGCTGCCTATTTGGATAGTTTGGGCTGTTTGTTGTATTTCTACACGGAAGGGACTGCCATCAACAGGTACTTCATTGAAAGTGATATTAACATAGTGAGATTCGGTGGACTGGGGTACAAAGGTAACATCATAAAGTCCTCGAGCACAAGCCACAACTTCTGCTTTAACTGTACTGGTGTCGGTAGAGACCACCAATTCTAAAGTACCCTCACCGGCGCCGGCAGCATCAACACTAAATGTTACGGGTACGCACAAGGCGGCAGGACCATATTGTTGTTCCAAGCCACTAATGGTAACACGGGACACATCAAAGACATTGCAAGAGAAAGGAGAACCATTTATGTGTTGATCCGAAGCAGTAACACTAATCAAATGACGTCCAACTACGGTAGGACGGAATGAAGCTGTATAGGAGTCACCTTGACCTTGTACATGCACGGGTACATTATCTCCAGAGGGTGATGTTACAAATACCTGTGGTTCTATACCCTCAAAGCCATCCAAATCAAAAGTATTATCCACACGTATGGCGGCCTGTTTCAAAGCCTCTCCAGAGGCTATAGCTCTGGGTAAGCTAATTGGAGCCGAGCCTATTTGACAGGTGAAGGGAGAACCCGGTACTGGATGTCCATTAAAACGCACAGACAGAGAGTGTGGGGCTGCTTCTGTTGGCTTGAAATTAACTTTAAAACGAGCATTGCCTTCGGATTGTACAAAGTTCGGCACATTTTTACCATTAACGGCTACAATTATTTCCAAATTTCCAGCTCCTGCTTGGCTGGCATTAATGCCAAAACTAACGCTTTTACCCACCACACCAGGACGTATATCGGTGACTACAACTTTTTCGGCTGAATAAGCCTTTAAAAGAAAGGGACTTCCTTCTACATGGCCTCCACCAGGTAATCGTACTTCCACTGAATGATCACCAACTTCAACCGGTTCAAATTTGACATTATAACCCATATGTATTTCATCCACTTTAACTGGGACACTACGGCGAGCAGGTCCCAATACCTCAACAGTTGGTTTGGTATCCGATTCTACCACAAACTCAAACATACGGCCCACACTAACTTTATCCATAGTTTCGGGTGACTGTATACGTGCTGCTGCCGATACGCGACATGTAAACGGCGATCCTGGTACATCCTGTCCATTAAATCTCAATTCGACGGTATGATTTTGTGCCTCTCGTGGTGTAAAGCTTATAGCATAGGTATGTTGACCTTGAGCCTGTGCCGAGGTTGGTACACGACCGCCATTGACGGTTACTTCTAAATTACCGGGACCTGCTTGTGAAGTTTCCACTAGAAATGTAACCGGTTTGCCTACAGTACCATTACTGACATTTTTTACTTTAATAGCGCCAACATCATAAACCTAAAAGAGGGGAAAGGTATGGATGACATTAGAATTTTGAAAACATATTTATTTTAATTGGAATAATTAAGGATGCAGTAAAAACAGTCCATTGAAATCAAAAAGAGATTGATATCCATTAAAATAAAAATATAGGATTTTATTGCTCTTGTTATTATTGTTTTTTTCCTGAAAATTTATAAATTTAAGATTAAGGGCCTGATTTAGCAAAACAAAACGAAAATTCATTTCGAAATTTTATATTGAAAACAACAAAAAAATCTTAATTTATTTGTTGTTTTCGTTTTATAAAATGAGGCCATAAAAGAAAGTGTGATATCGATAAAAGAACACAACAATTTTATGTTTAAATTAAACAACGATTTGGAATTTGATTAACGAAAATTAACATAACTCCGGGAAAGGAAAGATATAGAATCTCATGAAAAGTTAGCTTTTTACCAGATTATTTCTAGAGAAATTCAGTATTTAATAAGAATATTATATTCGGCTTGGCCGAATCTATTATACCCAGCATCTGCATATTTTAAAGTGGAAGGATCACGCCAATTTTTAGTTTCCGATTTAAATCGATCCTTGTATTATTTTTACAAAATTTCGTGGGTGTACGTACTTTCGTTTAAGAGATATCGGCGGAAATGCATGAATTTGTGTTACGACGGATACTCATTTTTTGCAGTATTTTTGGCTCAGAACTTTTGGTTTATTAACAAATTTTGATAATTTTTAATTCCAGGTAAAACTCATATAATATTTGAGCTAAATTTTGTCCCGCCCTGCTAAATTTTGTCCCGATGTCCTTCATTCACACAGGCGAACATAGCTAGATCGTCTTAGATTTTCATGAGAACTCAAAATATACATATATACTTTGAGTCTTAAACGATTATTTAGACATGTTACACATGGAACATGACAAACCTAATATGCCTCCCTTCTTTTTGATGGTGGGTATACAAATAAAGGTTATGAATCCGTTGAAACCCCCTTAAATACAACTTATTTCCCAGCGAAAATTATTTAAATTTCGGTAATAGTTAGTAGTTATTTCATCCGTTACAAAATAATGAGTGGTACTTATTTATCGCATTATTTTAAAATACAATCTAATTATTTGTTAGTTATGACAAATAATGATATGCTTGCAAATTTGTTATATTATGAAAAATTTTAAAGCGCAATATTTTATAACTGATCGCTATGAACTAATATTATACATATCTTATTGAGAAAAGTTGAATATAAGATATAGATATTTTTAAAATTCTCGAAAATTACGCGAAGCTTTACTGTCGAAACTTCTTTGTATTTAGCGAATATTCGCTAATAACGAAACTCAGGTCAGGTGGGTATGAGTTTATAAAAGAATACTTTGAAATTAATTTAGTCAATATTTAGTCCTTAAATGCGCAAAACCAATTTATACAAGATTTAAAAAAACAATAATAATTTAATTTTTAAAACAAATTTAATAATTCATCTATGAATCAGGGAGAAAAATGTTTCTCCATAAACTAAACAATAGCCTGTCACAGAAATACCGATTTGAACATTTTAGGAATTATTAATATTTTATGCCTGCATTTTTTGATTAACAAAGTACAATAGAAAAAAATGATTGATTCATATATGCATCACTGAGCAATAGAGGGTTAAAATTTTACATACAAACTATTTACTTTTTACCATATTTTGATTTATAACATTTAAACTAAATAAGTGTTCACCTTGAAATTTTTTAAATATACGGAGAAGAGTTGTGTCAAAATTATATATTTTTTGTAAGAATTACCGTTTTTTTAGATATAATGGTTTGATTTTTTTGTGCTCAAATTTGACCTTTGACATTTTATTATAAGTAAACTTTATACATATCGTTATAAAGGTTACATTATTGTCTATGATGTGAAACTAGATATCTACCATTAGTTTAGAAGTTATTAGCAATTAAACAAGTGCTCCTTTATGAAGTTTTCACAAACATAATATTTTTGGACCATAAAGAACCATAAGTCTAAAAGTTTATGACTAGAGAAGCACTTCCAAAATCCAACAAAAAACAACGTCCAAAGAAGTCAATAAGATCCTGAACTTGTGATAAAGAAGTAGTGCAAATTCGGATCATTTTCAATGAATTTAGCATAGGCTTGTCATTGGAAGATTACTTTTAATTTGTATATAAAGCAAATATCTTTTATTAAAAAAATATGCATAACAATATTTTTCATTTGATTAAAACAGTTATTATTAAGTAACAAGTATTTGCAAATTTTCAACGTTTTATACCAGAAAAATTTTTCTGAATCGCTTTTTAATAATATTTTTGAATGATATTTATATAACTTCTTTAGCACAAGAAATCATACACTTATTGAAAATTTGGAAGTAATGAAAAAGTACTTCCTTAAAAATTACATCTATTTATTTTCATTGGGTAGCTAATGTCCGTAGTAAATTTCATTGAAATAAAATCCTATTGCTATCCGTTTTATCATGGAAAAACTCCATACAAATATCTTTCCAAAAATCCAAGGGGGGAGGGGGCGAAAGGAAAAAATTAAACACGAAGAAAAATTTACAATAGGGAAAGCAAAAAAAAAAAACGATTTTGGAAAAAATTAATTTGCAGTAAATAGAAAAAGGAATGATGAATCTATTTTCAATAATGTCTAACCCAAAATTTTCGTCTTTTTTCGAAAATTTATATCAAAGAAAAATTTGCACTTGTTTAATAAAAAAATAGAGAAAATGCACATTTTAAGTATTTTTATTTCACTTTTTTTAATTTTTGTAAAACGTTGAATTCTTGTAATAGTAAATAATTTTGTAAAATTACAATTCATTTTTCTTTGGTTTCTGAAATTTTAAATTTCCAAATTCAAACTTAAATTTTACGGACCATACTATTAAAAATGCAAGCCTCGATAAAAAACAATTTGTGAAAGTACTTGTTTTACTTAATGAAAAAGTTTTAAGTTAATGAAAAATACTTTTTATTTTATAAATCAAAATCTATCGAAAACTTTTTAGAAAAAGCCCTTACGTAACAACACAGGAAAAGTTTTCCCCAACTTTTTTCATTCAAATATATATTATTAAATTATACATAATGAAAAGTTAACGTATTTTGAGACAATTTTACTTTGGAAGCTAAACAAAAATAAATTTCCAACGATAAATGTCTAAATAATGTAATTTTTCAAGTAAAATCTTGAAATAAGTTAATTAAAAATATGCATAAATTTGTAAATAAAAATCATTAAAAATTTTAAATTTTTTTGTAAGTTCTTGGATAAATTCTGTTATTGTTTTGTTAATTTCTTCTTTTAAAATTTTTTAGAAAGTAGAAGACTCATTATCCATATACATTTGCAAGTGTTTTATTTAGTCAAATATTGAAAAGAAAAATTAAAAAAAATAAATAAATAAATAAATTTGTTAAGTTCTAGTGCAAATTATTATAAATTTTTCAACAAAGGGCTATGCAGCGATGTAATATTTTGTAAAAACTTTTTGTGTAAGCATAACAAGATTTATTTTCTTTTAAATTAGACATAAATTTTAGAATTTATTCGATTTTACATGGAATGATTTACTTAAATTTTTTATACGCTTTTATTTTTGCCCCAATTATGTTTCAAATAAAGCATAAAGTGATCAATAAGTCCTTGACTTTTCGAACTTCGATCGTAGTTATATGAAATGCAACACTATTCCCTTCAAGTACCACCTTTTAATAGACTACTGTCAAATTTTGAGCAAGTGTCGTCATTTACTTTGCGTTTAACAGCTGTTCAAAACATACAACCTCGTGTATTTTTCTAAAAACCAAGGAAAAGCTCGATAAATGCACCATCGATTTCAATTGTAAAAAAGTGGTTTACTAACTTTCGTTGTGGTCGCACGAGTACAAATGACGCTGAACGTTCTGGACGGTCAATTGAGGTCAGTACACCCGAAAATGTCGAAAAAATCCATGGCATGGTGTTGGCCGACCGAAGAGTAAAAGTGCGTGAGATTGTTGATGCCATAGGCATTTCATATGGCAGTGTGGTTTCGATTTTAAATGATCAGCTGGGTTTAAGAAAGTTGTCTGCAAGATGGGTGCAGCGTTTGCTCTCAATTGACCACAAACGTAAACGTGTGATAACTTCAAAGGATTGTTTGGAGTTGTTTAACCGCAATCCGAATGAGTTTTTGCAGCGTTTTGTAACTGTGGATGAAACATTGATCCATTACTGTACTACGGAGACTAAGCAGCAGTCTATACAATGGGTTTCTCCGGGTTAACCTGCTCCGAAGAAGACCAAGGTAAGTTTGTCGGCCAATTAGGTGATGGCAACAGTTTTTTGGAATGCATGCGGGATAATCCACATCGATTACCTTCAAAAGGGAAAAACAGTAAACGGCAAATATTATGCCAACTTATTAGACCAATTTAATGAGGATTTAAAAAGAAAACGACCCCATATGGCCAAGAAAAAATTCTTTTTCATCAAGATAATGCGCGGGTGCACACGTATGCAGTGTCAATGGCAAAACTCTAAGAATTGGACTACGAATTGGTAGCTCATCCGCTATATTCTCCGTATTTAGCCCCTAGTGACTACTTCCTATTTCCAAACCTAAAGAAATGGCTCGGTGGAAAGAGATTCAGCTCCAACGATGAAATTATTGACCAAACAAATGCCTATTTTAATCGAAAAATCCTATTTTTTACGCAAAGTAAATGACGACACTTGCTAAAAATTTGACAGTAGTATATTAACAGGTGGTACTTGATGGGAATAGTGTTGCATTTCATATAAATACGAGGGGAGTTTGAAAAGCCACGGACTTATTGATCCGCCTTAGTATATTAAAAATAATTTGATAAAGTCTTGAAATTTTTAAATAATTGTTTGAGTATTTAAACGATTTGAAAGATTGACGTCTCATTTTATTGCAAATGAAATAGCATTTAAATCTTGATATCTTTAGTGTTATTTTGAAATAGAAAAGTAAATTTAATTAAAATAAATTTAATAAATTATTTCTTATATGTAGTAAATATAAAAGATTTAATTAAAGTTTAAAAGCTACTTTTTTTTGCTTTCTTCATTTAATTTAATTTAAAATTGACTTAAAATTTAGGTAGCTACGAGATCTTGAGTGCACCAGCCATATAAAAAATATCTAATTCAGTAGCCACTTATATTTTGTTTTTGTGTTTTGAAAAAATGAGTAAATTTTTTGAAAATTTTGTTTGCCTCTCACATAAACTTCTAGTTGTATTCTGTTGCACCAGCTATCATCAAAACTTTTTTTCGAAATATCTCAAAATTTACAGGGTATTTCGAATTTTTTAAAATTTATTAGTTTTTTACGTTTGACAGCTTTGTTGTTTCTCTTACAATTTCTTACTTTTTAGTGAAAAGTAATAAAGACAAGCTATTATTAACTGAAATCAAATAAAAAAAACTATTTTATTTTTGCAAAAAAATGTCGAATTTCGGTACGATTTCCTTTATCAGATTAGTTCCAAATTTTTTCATCTGTAAGTTTTTGGTATTAAAGAATATAATTAGATCTCTTTAAGTAAAATTTATATTCTAAGTATCAAAATTTACATAGCTCAACCTTTTTTGTTTTCCAAGTCATGCATTATAATTAATTTCATTGATATTCATTTATTTATTTGAAATGCTTTAGAATAAAGCAATAAAATAAAATTAAATTATTAAAATCTTTTGAATATTCCCAGAAATTTAAGAACTGTAGATTCATAAATACAAACATAAAAAATTAAAAAAAAAATTAAGTAAAATATAAATTTTTTTGGTGACAAAAAAAAAAAAATAGTTCAAAGGTTATTTATGAAAATATGATATAAAATTTGATAGCCATTTATCAACTTAAATTTTCAGCCATTAAAATCTTGTACATAATTTAGAAATTTTCAAAACAAAGAAAAAGAAATCCCCCTCCCACAAATACTTTGGCTGGATCTGCTCCTGTATACAATGGTGGTTGGCATTGGCCGCCTATATCTTTTTTACTTATATTTTATATAATTTTTATAATATTAGCTAGGTCACTTATTATAAATTTTTAAACATAAAACCATAGATATTTTTATAACAAATAAAACTTTAAAAGACTCACCTTGGCCGCATATGGACTACCGGCTGTTGCAAGACTACATACAGTGACATGTACACGATGTTCACCCACTACGCGGGGAACGAATTCTGCCTTGAAGACACCCTCTGCTGACTGATGAACCTGTGCTGGCACAGATTGCCCAGCGGGTCCTGATAATTTTTAAACAATGATTTGCAGTTTGTCGATGATTTTTGTAATTTAATGCACATTTTATTTATTGTGTTTTTTATTTTTTTATTTAAAATTTTTTTAAATATTTATTTTATTATTACGATGTTTAGCACGTTATGAAAATATTTCATTTAGTTAAAAATATAGTTTTTTGTTGATTTTTTTTCGTATTTATTTTGATATTGTTTTTTTTTAATAATTTTTGTTAAAAATGTTGCAGTGTGTTAAATGTATTAGTAAATTTGTAGTTTATATGTATGGTAAGTTTTTGAAAAAAAAAAAAAAATTTGGAAAAAAAGATTTATAATAAATTATTTAGATATTTAAATGGGCATGTAGAATGTTTTGTTTTTGAGAAGTTATTTAAAAATAACTATTGTTTAAACTTTTTGGTGAGTAAAAAAGAATCTCAAATACATGTTAATTATTAGAGATTTTTTTTGTTTAGTTTTTAAATTAACCAAAGCGTTAGAGTAAATCAGGGAGAGAAAAAATGTATGTGTGATATATAAGATATGTGATTAAGTGTAAAAGAAGTATATGTAAAATGTATGTACAAATGGTTTATAGTAAATTCAGTAGAGCTCATATAAATAACTATCATTATTAATTAACAAACCAATTGTTAGTTACTTAATTCTGTACAAAATATTTATTTTGTAAAATATCTACCTAACAACCATTTCTAACAAACTTAAATTTTTTTACAAAAATGTTCATTGTTTGACCAACACCTTTATTCTATACAAACTTAAAATTTTAACTGAATGCTGATAATTGTCAATAGTTTTGGTTAAATTATGTTATTTATTTTTCAAAACTCAAGTATTATTAAAAATCTAAATAATTCTAATTGTTTATTTAACTACAATTCTACTCAAAATTTTAAAAAGAAAAAAATTTATTTAGTTTTACTTTCGTTTATTTCCTCGTCAATGTATTAGTCAATAGTTTTATATGCTGTTTTTTAAATAACTTATACAAATAAAGGATAAATTTGTTAATAAACAATAAAAATTATTAATTTCTTTTATAGTTATGTATGCATAAGAATTAGTTAAAGTATAATAATAAAAAAACAACGGATTTTTCGTAAATTTATAATTAAATGTATAAAAAAAATCGATTTTTCAGGGCATATTTTATATTAATATGGTTACTAGTACAATAACTTTCGGCGTCCTGTAATTATAAACACAGATATAAAGAGAAGAAAAAAATTTGGTTTCTTTAAAAAATAATATATTCAAAATATAAAAAATACATAGAAATATTAGAATAATATACAATTAATTATAAAGAACTCACATAATTATTGTTATGAAAATAAATAATTGTGTGACTTCCTGTACTATATATAGGACAGACAGACATTTATAAATAAAAGACACATAACATGAAATATAAATATACATACATAAATACATACATACATACATATACAAAAGGACTAACAATTGCAGAAAAATAAACGGATAGATAGTTCTTAATTACGTAATGTACTATAATTCAGAAAAGTACTTTATACCTGTTATCAAAATGTTCTTCCTGACGTTATAGTTTCGCATGCTGGATCAAAGCATAAAAAAGTTAATTTTTCGCTTTTATTTTAATTTATTCATATTTATTCCAAATGTATAACAAGAAATTTTGAGATCATGTAAAAGTTTTTTGTCAGGCGTATTTCATGACATAGATAATGAAAAATGACGGGCAGATCCGACTGTATCCGAAATTTTACTATTTATTTTACTAAAAATTTATAAATTTTAACTTCTTTAATGAAAAATATTGGAAGAAATAAACTTACAATTATACATCCAAATCTTTATACAATTATATGAAAACGGGATTTCCAACTTTGAAAATTCTTGCTAGTTTGAATTTTTCAAAAACCTTTTTTTCGACACTAAGGCTTATATTCAATAAGGCCTATCTGCAAACATGCAATTGTTTAGGATATAATAAAAAAAGTTTCCTTTCACTAATTTTTTAACATTTTGCAATCCGCTCTTTTACGATTTATTAATAATAAATGACTGTAAATAACAGTTACTTTTGATTTTTCAAACAAAAAAGCAGAAACGACCATATATTGCACAACTGATTGGAATACACCATTTTCATCTTTATAAACTCGAGTTTCATAAAATGACATGCATTTGTTATTTTTATTCATTTATTTGTTTATTATTATTATTATTTTTTTTTTTTGAAAAAATAAGTTATTTTTTGTTTTTTTTTATTATTTTTTGGCGATTTTTAATAACTACTTTCAATATGATAAAAATCACAAACTAACTTTTATTGCGTCTAGAAAAAAAAAAAAATTAAATTAAAAAATAACTTTTATTTCTGCTCAAAAAAATTAAAATCAAATCGAAAAAATATTCATCAGAAAACTACAGTTATTTTTGCTAAAAAAAAAAAAAAAATAAAAATCATGAAATAACTTTTATCTCTTCCAGAAAAAAATCAAAAAATAACTTATTTTTGCTCGAAGAAATAAAAACTGTTATCCTCCGATTTTTATGATAAAAGTCATAACAGCTACGGTTACTGTTAATAATACTTCTACTGAAATCCCACACATAAAAATAAAACTGTTTAACTCAATACTCGCGGAGTTATGGTAGATAGCCCCTAGGTCTTCAAACAAAAAACTTTATAATTTTTGGGTTTGATTTGTTATTGCATATTTTTGCATATTTTGGTCATAATTCTTACTTTAAAGCATATTTAAGAAAATTCAAATGGTATATTTTTTGTATATTTTATACTTAAATGCATAATTTTTCGTATTTTACTCAAAAGATCATAATTTTGCATAATTTATACTTAAGAGTAAAATTTTGCAAATTTTTTGTCCTTAATAGAATTTTCTACATAATTTCCCATTACTGTCACATACGTTTTACAAATTCATTTTTTACCCTATAAATTGATAGTAATTTTGTAATTTCTTGTACCCGTGTTCTGTAACTTGCGAAAAGTTTTCGAAACGAAAACAATTTTAAAATTCTAGTATTCATCCAGTTTTTAGCAGAATGATTCATATAATATTTAAAGTAAACATATTCAATGTCCAGTGTTGAAAGGAGCCAAGAAAAAAAGAGGCTAAATTCAACTTTAAAAAAGGTAAAAAAGGATAAATGTCCCAAAAAATAAGGCCAGAAAAAAGTTAAAAATTTTTCTTTAATTTAAAAACTTATTTTTTTCTCACTAGTTTCTTTTTTTTAGATTTTTTAAAAGATATTATAATAAATTTATAAATAAAACATAGAACAACTGCCAGTAAAATGACTCAAATGTAAAAAAAAAAAAAATTTTCCATACAAATTTGGGTTATATTTCACATGAAATTTTATTTTTCACATTTTAAACTATAATTCTTTTTAATTAAGCATTTTTATGCTTTTGGGAGATTCTTCGCTTTTATAAGAATTTATATATACATATATATATTTTCTATGGGTAATGAAGGAAATTAAAAAAAAAAAAATAGTAGTAATAATTATAATAATCGATTTAGTAATTCCATCAAATTAGTTATTATTATATTAAGTGGTTTTAATTTGGACAATGAAGCGCCGCAGGCGAAAATTTTTATTACATAGATTTTTTTGCGAATAAATGTCCAAAAAACTTAAAAGAATTTAGTCTAGATTTAGCCTTAAAAAGGCTAAATTGGCAACACTGTTAATGTCAGCAATAAAAAGACGATCAATTATTAATCGTAATGTTTTAAACAAGACGAATACAAATTTGTCGAAATAAAATTTTCTCACCAAGTTACAGAACACAGATACTGATTTGATTGTTTTTAAATGCATATTTTTTTTTGTTTTAATACTGTTTTAAGAGTGTTTTAAGAGCATATTTTTGGTTGTTCTGGTTATAAAATTTCAGCCCTTTCTGTTCATCGAAAATTAACAGTGTAATATATAAAGTTTTTGGTAAAAGTTAGACAATATATCACATTTATAAAATCATATCAATCAGAATATAAAAAAAATCGAAGTTTGATAGGTAGCACATCCGCTATAACTAGAAAATAACAGGCGTGCGTACTCAAATGAACGGAAATGTGTTCAAATTATAATGAAATATTAAAAAAAAAAAAAAACAAAATGTAGACTGATTAAAATTGTATTAAGTTTTTTACCTACAACTTAGTTGTGACTTAAACATTCACAAACGCTGTACAATGTGAGATTTTGCCAATTTAAGTGGCCAAAATTCTACTCTAAACTACTCTAAAATATATTTTATATATAGTAATCAATACATTGAATATAAATAAGATCTGGTCATCTAGATCATATCTTAGCCTATAGCCTTTATAAATCAGCTCTTTCAGAATAACTTCAGAGCTTCTAAATTCTTAAAAAATATGGTATCGAGATAAAACTCTACAAAAATAAATTTTGGAAAACTATTTCACAAATTATTATCACTTTGGGCACATATTTGAGCCAAATTCTCATATTATCAATAAGAAGATTAAAAATCTGGGTATTAACATTGTTCCTGTAAAAAAAGATAAAGAAGCAGGACTAAGCACTAGAGTTTTTTAAAGCTTTTAATCTATATGTCCAATTATAGTTTAAAAGTAATGTGGTTGCAAATTCGCGCAAATAACAAAAGTTTTACTTAAAAAAAACAATTGATTCGCATTTAGCCTTTCGTAAATAGGCCTCAATTTAATAAATTGTCCTAAAAAATAATAACGTTTTTGTTATATGTTTAAAAAGGATAAAGTCCATAAATAAAAGGCCTAATAAATGGAAAAAGAATTATGGAAAAATTCGGTTCCAATAAAATGTTATGGCGTTTAAACGATAAGCGATTTTAAACAATCTTATTGATTTTTTTACCGCTTAAAAAATATCTCACTTTGAAGCGTAGTTATACAGTCAGATTTTTTTTCGTTTCTGTTGTCTACAAACAGTTCGTTTTTTCATCAAATTCAATGATCAAAAATTGACTTTTGGCCGGTTAAATCATCAAAATCTCACACTGTGCTCTGTTTAAGGAATTTTATCATTATAATATTTTGAGAATCAAATAAAAACATGCAGATAGCCCATTTTTATTGGTAGAAGTTGTATGTTTTATAGGTAGTTCAAAAATAAAAGTGCAAAAAAATGTGTTAGAAATAATTTTTTGTGTTGAAAATTGATACCACTGATAAAGGACACAAAAACAAAGAGTTTGACATAAAAAAAATATTTTTGGAAACCTGCAGATAGCTCTTATTTAATATAAACCTTCGACATATTCAAATTAATAATAAAAAATATGCATGTTTTCACTAGTTATTCTCAATACTTTCCTAAAATAACAGTTTAACTAAAATACATATCATAACCAAGCGTGAAAATAGGCTAAGTCCAAATTGTCTAAAAATTTAATTTTAAATAAATTTAAATACAAAACGATGTACACCGTTATATGCTTTGCAAAATCGGGAATAAAACTGATTCAATTTTAAATACAGAAAAAACCATTTTGCATGAGAATTCTATTGAATAAGCAAATACAGTGGTTTTCCGGTTTAACGAATAATATATTGTCAGGCCAATTCGTAAATCTAAAAATTCGTTAAATCGCGAATATTTTTCCACCAATAAAAATACTTTAAAGGATTTATTTTAAAGTCTTCATTTTCACTTTTAAATATTGAAATACAATTTAGTTTATAAAAAGAAAAAACTAATTCTCAAAATTAAAATTCTTAAGAATTTTTTTTATTTTTTTTTGAATAACAGCTATTCTTTAAATTACAAAATTTGTAAGCAAGTTATAACCGATTATGGTCGTGTGCACAGTTGTTTAATATTATAAAGTGGGTATTTGTTTCAAACTATTGTGAACTGTTTGTAATGTTGAATTGACTCAATAAGCACGTGCGTTAAATAGCGAATTCATTAAACTGAGTGCTCGTTCAACCGGAAAGCCACTGTATTTTTAAATGTGTACCGTTATATTATTTTTTCTTTGTTTTTCTTTTTGTGCAACATTACAAAAATTGAGATATATTTGGATCTAGTTCCAAATTTCTGTTGTGATATTAAATGCTTCTCTCAAAAATCTTTCATATGATACAAAAACAAAAAATTTGTAGACCATATAAAAGGACAAAAAATTCCAAAAAATGTGTTCAGAGATTTTAGATTATATAGGCTAAAATCAAATTTGGAAACCAAATAGTACGTGTTGATAGGCGTTGATAGGAGACTTTCAGCTCCGAAAAGATATCTTTTAGAAAATATGATATATTATTTCTAAAACAATTAGTAATTACCAGGGCAAGTTTTTGATAGGTAAGTTCTTGCATATTTTACAAATAATTTATAAAAATGTTTTTTTTTCTAATAATTAACGCAAAAATTACTTCTCTCAACAAAAACACTATTTTTTAATGACTTTTGGAGTTTGAGTAACTGATTTGTGTAAATTATATTATGAGTTTTTAGAATACTTCGTATATAATTGTAAAGAAAAATTCTATAAAAATATTCAAAATTTTAGAATTTTGAAGAAAAATGCATAATTATGCACATTTGTATCAGAAACATATGAATTTTTCTATATTTCTTCGCATGCTACTTTTGAAAACTTATATGCATATTATTCTATTTTTTCAAACTTTTTCGCATATTTTAATGTTTTTCGTACATATTATAACTTGCCCTAGTAAGGACACTTTTTCGGACAAAAAATCGCAGATACCTAATTTTTTGAAAATTTCAAATTATTGTCATTATTTTTTTGAGCTCTGGATGTTAATAACATGAAAATTTTTTAAACTAAGGAAAGTTTTAATGAAAATAGGTTCAAGTATTTTATGTTCCTAAAATTTTTGAAAAGTAGACCAGTCAAATAAGGTCACGAGCTCGAAATTTGATAGAGGGAAATAATTTTTTTTTATATAGCTTCGTCTTGGCGTCTTATACATGCTTTTAAAAGTCACAGATAATAACTTTTTTGCACACACCTCGCTTATTATACATCGTACTTGTTTTGATGCTATTACAATATTTATAGCTTATAAAATTTCCCAAATTTTTTAAGAATATTTTTATGTACCATAATCAGTTTTGGAGTTATAGCGAATTTTGAGTTCGAATTAATTTTTTTTATTCCTCGCTATATTTCAGAACCACATTGTTGATGGAATTGTAAGGATAATTCCATATCCATTAGCTATAGATATGTATTATCGAAAAATGGCTTCCTGGTTCATGCTATTGTATTTAAAAGTGTAAATTTTGTAATGAGGTTACATGCTAAAGTTACTATCGCAATAGTTAGGGTTCTTTCAGTTTTTAAAAGCTGAATGTTGGTGCGACTTTAGTCCATATTACACTATGTGACAGTAATTTCGTCTTAAAATGACTTCAAAATTTAGAAATATACATTTAAAAAAAAAATTATAAAGTATTTACGAATACTTTATAAACCCAATATGGGTGTAAAATGAAAGTTAAGAAGAATTATTTTTTATTTAAAATGTTACACATGATAAAACCTAGTGTCCAGTTTTTCTCCAGGATACGCAAATTTTAAGAACACTATAAAATATATACGAAGATTATGTCAACCCAATATGGGCGTTAAATGAAAGCTAAGAATCCCCGCAATATTAAATTTTTTGTTTAAATGTTATAGTACTAAAAGTTAAGAAAATATCTTTTTGAAATCTAAACCCTGTAATAATAATATTTTAGTTAAATATATATGTTATATAAAAGAATTTTTCTTAACATTTTGTTGAGTTAAATAAAAACTTTTGTTAAATTGCAAATATTCTTAACTTTCATTTGACATTGGGTTGATATAATCGTCGTAAATATTTTATAATATTTTTATCGATGTTTTCATGTGCGAGACAGTTTTTGGGAAATTGCTACACATAGTTATTTATGAAATATTTTACAGTGCGCTTGCGCATATGATGCGATAACTAATATTTACTTTATATGGGGGCTACTACTCCCCCTGGACCTATCCGCCCTATTCGAAATTTGATATGAAAGTTATTCCTAAGACTCACTGTAATATTCCTTTAGATATGCGAAAATTAATATTTGCTTTTAATGAAAATAGGATAGATAGATTGGACTGCCATCGCAGTTTGAGGTCTCTCACTATAATATTTATTTAGATAAATATTGCCTTTGTTTTAAGGGGGGATGCGAAGTTTTTTCAAAACAAAAGGCTTATAGCTGATACAATATAGATTATCCAATTATCTTAACTCTTAGTAAAAGGTTGTTTGTTGAATTTAGGGCAACGTTTTAATTTTTTCTTTGAAATCTCAGCTAAGTAACATTTTTTAATAAAGTGCAATTGGCAATAAGATTTTCAATAGTACTTTTCTGAATTTATATAAAAAATGCCTAAACCTAATGAAAACAATGAATTTATAGTGAACGTTAAATAATGCAAAAGAAATTCATGCTACAAGAGAAATTAAAAACTCTTAGTAGAAACATAAATAAAAAAATGAATTAATTGAAAAATGTGCTTTGAAAGTGACATTGAAACATAATTGAGTTAAAAATATTTTTAGTGAAAAGTAGTAAAAAACCAGAAATTGTGTTTAAGAAACAATATGAAATATCGAAAATCATGCTGAACTTTCTTTTGCAAAAAAAAAAAATAAAACTTATAATTGTGTTTAAAAACCAATTGTATAGTTAAAAACGATAAAAAATACAGAAAAATATTAACTTTTAACCAGTTAGAATAAAAAATAATTATTAGTAAAATATAATCAACCTGTTTATAGAATCCAAAATGGATTGGTTTTACAACATTTTCTCAACAAAAGCAATAAATTGGATTTATGTATTCGATTTCTGTTTATGAAATCCAATAATTTGATTTGAAAATTTAAATATTTTTGTCCCCAGTTTTAATTTTAAGAACATAAAAATGTACTTTAGAGTGTAAATATCAATCTTTTAACAATTTCTATTTGTTACGTTTTCATAAACCCATTTCAAGTTGAACTTGGATTGGAATTTCGTTTTCAATCCAATTTCATTGAGGATTTTATAAACAGGCTGGATAACACATACATACAAAATTTAACAAATTATTGTTATTGTTTTTGCAACAATACATTACCTTCAACATTCACTTCAATATCCTCTAAACGACCGCCGTTGTGATTGATAACAAAAGAATTCGATTGGTGTACAGGTCCGGGGCCACCCAAAGAAACTTGAGGACCGGACATGCCGCCGCTAATGTTGACCGTGATGGGACAGCCGGGTACAGGCATTTTATTAAACGACACATTTATAGTGTGTTCACAAGCCTCAGTGGGTACGAAAGAAACGGAGAATCTAAAAGAAGAGACAAAAAAAATTAAATTTTTAAGAATATACAACTTAAACAAAATTGAAAATAATAATACCACGGTGGTACAGTAAAAAAAGCACATGGAATGTAACATAGTGTAGTTTGCAGTTATGGGTGAGTAGATTATTATACGATTTTTAGAATTTTCGATATACCCCCAAAATCGGGAGTTATATCAAAAAACCGATTTTTCGGACTTCGATATTTTAACAAAATTTTATCTCGGATACTGATTAACCACTTTAAGTTTTTTAAACGACATTAGAAATAAGAAATTTTATTCTTTTTAAAAAAGTATATGCACATTTATATTCATAACAAAACTTTTTAAAATATTAAAGACACAAATTACTTTTTATTCGTATTTTTTGGATTTAACAGCTATTTTTGATCTACACATTATTAGAAAACATATTTTTTCTTATTTTGTCTTAATACTTTATTTTTATTTTATGAGGAATAAAATGTCGTTTGATAAAATCAGATGATAATTGATATTTTTCGTAAATGTAAAATTCATAAAATTATGTTATTTTACGCATATTTTGTTGTTGCCATTATTTTGCATCATAAATATGGTAACAACACAAAATACATGTAAAATAATAGAATGTATAATGTAATGTAAAATAATAGTTTTGAAACTTTGAAGAAAAGCATATATTCTACAATTCTAATCCCATTTTATTAAATGATGACTTATTTTACTTCCAATGAAATATTGTATTAGCAAAAGATAAGAAAAAAATATGTCTTCAAATGAAGTGTGGGTCAAAAATGTCTGAAAACTACAAAAAATAGGAAAATAAATTGAGTTTATACCCTTAATATCTTAAACAATTTTGCTACAAATAAAACTATGTATACACTTTTGAAAAGGGTAAAATCGTTTCTTTCTAATACCGTTTAAAATTGGATAACAGGTATTTGAATATATAATATTCAATATAAATCCCGTTTTTGGGACTATATCGAAAATAATAACAATAGTATAATAATGTACTCAACCATACCTACAAACTACACTATGTTATATTCGAAGTGCTTTTAACTTTTCCAGTTTTGTTACACCGTGTATTTGGTCTATTAAAACAGATAATTACCTTGCACTGCCTTGAGGATGTACTTGTGTGGGTATATTTTGACCCTTTGCCGAGATGGTAATTTCTAGATTACCCTCGCCCGCATCTCCGGCATCGACGGTAAATTGCACTGGACGACCGACTGTACCACGCGATACACTACCCACCACTACTTTTGTAGCATCATATGATTTTGCCAAGAATGGTGTACCCTGCACCGGGAAACCATTATATTCAACATTAATGGAATGACCACCCACTGCAGTAGGTGTAAATTCAGCAGTAAAACCAGCATGTATATCACCAGTTACTCTAACCGGTAGTTCACCATGTGGTCCACGTACACTAACGGCCAATTCAGCAGCACCACCACCACTTACTGTGATATGAAACGAAGCTGGCCTATTGACCGGTATCAATTCCAAATTCGATAAATTCAACATTACACGTGAGGTGTCAGCCACTTGACAAACGAAAGGACAACCTCTGACAGTTTCACCATTAAATTTTATGTCAATTAAATGCGGTTTAGCCTGTTCGGGTGTAAACGAAACTAAACAACGACCACCACCAACGACCTGAACATGATTGGGTACTTCGCCTTCATTTATGGAAATCTCCAGTTGACCTTCACCAGCAGCACTGGCGTCTACACGAAATTGGCATGGCTGACCCACTACACCACCATTAACATCGGTAACTTGTATTAAACTGGAATCGTAGACTTTGGCTATCAAGGGACCACCGGATATTTTCGTACCATTTATGGAGGCCTCAATGATGTGCGTACCCACTTCGGTGGGTACGAACTCAATGCGTGCGGCACCGTTTGCCGCCTCGTGGGTGACTCTGGCATTTAGTTTGGTCTTGTTAGGACCCAAAACAGTTGCCACGCACTCGCCTTTCGCAAGGCTTTGACCAGGAGGCGGCAGTATATCAAAAACCGCCGGTGTATTGGCGGGTACAAGACGGGTCGATTCGCCCAATGCAGTTATTCCGGGTGTCGACATGATTTCAACGTGCCAGGGTGAACCTGAAAAGAAATATGAAGAGATGAAAATGTTTATTAAAGAATTGAGTAATAATTGGTTTAGCAGAAAATTGTGATAAACCTAAAATACAAACTACTTGAGATGTATTAAATGACTGTTCCTAATTATCTTAGTATAGGCGAGGATCCAGCTTAAGCATTTGGAGAGGTAAATAGAATGATTTTCTTAATTTGTTTTTAACATTTTTATTTTGGAGGGGTAAATTTCCTTCCCCATAGCATCTAGTTCTCAGTAAATGATTGATTAGTTTTCAACATAGACTTATTTGTAAGCCAATTATTTGAATATAGGGTGATATATTTAAGTATCTAGAACAGCCATTGTTTAAGACTCATAATACCAGTTATATCTGAATTATTTTCCTCTTCTGCACTTTCATTTATAATACTGATGACCTTCTAACATTAAGGTAAAATTAAATATCAAGACATAAAAGTGCATTTTGTATTAATTTCTACCTGGGAGATTACCCAGCCAGAGTAATCCCAAAAAGCCTCAGCAAATCATAAAGACAACCTATAATTTAACGCACAATATAATTTTTTCATATATGCACTCAAGTGTGAGCGAATGAAGGTATGTGTGCCCAAAGTCATGACTGAAAGAAATTCATGACATGATTGAATGGTTGGTGACTTCAAACTATTAACTACTTGACGGATGTTTTTCTATATAGAGGAACAGTTTTTCTTTTTCTTTATGTGTCTCTATGTTTTCGTAATTTATTTGTTAACTGTTGCATTAGGTTAAACCTGACTCTTCTTATGATTAAGATTTTATTTTTATTTTATAAATCACATACTTATATGTATGTGCACAACTGCCGGTGTAACTCTGTATTTACTTATATATGTACATATATGCAAGTGATTTGATATACTCTATTTAACCTTAAAAGCGGGGAAGTAAATATTTTAAACATTAACATTGAAATTATTATCTCGAGTGGCTGAAAAGATTGTAAAAATATTTAAGGTCTTCATGTAATTTGAATACATTGAATTGTAAAAATAAAATCTTTTGTACGGTTTGTGAAAATTGTTATTTATTTTTCTCTATTTTAGTCACTGTTGAATTGTCTCTTTTTGTCATAGGGCTGTGAAATAGTTTTGCATTTGTATGCTGTTTCCCATTGTTGCCGGTGGTAATTGATATGTGAATTTTTTGCATATGTATGTATTTGTATTATTTCCCTATTGTAGGAATTTATGTTAAACAAGTGTGTGATTTTTTGGTTTTGGTATTATTATCATGATTGAAGGAAAATCTTTATTGTAGTTTTTCTTTTCATATTCTTAATTTTAAAGATACAATGGTTACTCAAAATTTATAGAGAATCCAGGCTTGGAACTTACTTTAGATTGAGAGGGAACTTTGGTTATGGAACTTCATCTGTATATGTTTATACTTTAGAAGACAATGAATCATCATTATTGAGAGTAATAAAGAAAGCATTATAAGATTACCCAGTAAAAAATTTTCATAATTTGCAGCCAATTAAAATTGATGGAAATAATAAAATGCTTACATAATTGAATAAAGGTTCCAAAAATGCAGTAGAGTAAGGTATTGGCTGTTTACGAAAGATAATTTTACTTACCATAGTGCTTCGGAGAAGCATTAAAATTAATTTCTATTGCTTATAAGAGGCTCATCATTATGAAATTGCTTCTAGGTAAGCAGTATTTTTTTCTATGTAAACTTTTAAAAGTTTTATAAAATTATGAAGTAAAGAAAATATTTCATGTTTAGATTTTTTAAAAAAAAAGTTTGTCTTTGAATTGGTTTAAGACTTCAGTATGAGTTACTAAATGGACAAGTATCAAAAGAAATTAAATAAACATATATTTTACCAAATATTGCCGTTTAATATATATATTTATTATATTCATAGATAACCGGGACCACTATTAATCATTTAAGGTGATCACTAAAGCGATCGTATGACAAAATACCCTTCGCAGAAATAATCTACTATCATAAGCACTAAAATATTAGAACATTAAACTCATGTGATTGGATTCCAAACGAGAGAAATTTTAAAATAAATATATTATCTCTAAAAAAAAGCTGAACAGTTTTCTAATCAGTAATGTGATATTGAGATAGCATGAGCTTCCATAGACAACTAACTCGAAAATAGGTTTCGAATAAAATAAGTATCTTTAGTATTATTTGTGCTTCTGGTCGACATTTTTTTTAAATTTTAAATAAATGTCTTCCTGTGGTACAAGCGCCGATTTAAGAAGACAGAAAAATTGCAGATGCTAAACAGGTGGAGTTTTCGATGAGATAATAGAGTATTTTTTACAAGATTTGAAATTAAATCAGCTCCTTCAAGGAAGTGCAAATGAAAAATAAATTGTCTAATAGACTTAAGGTCAGCACTTGTGAATCCATGCTTTCAGTCCTAAATTTCTTATACGGAGATTTGTAAGACTGGAGTCCGAATGTAAGATCTCGTACAAAAGTATAGAAGTTTAATGAATAAAATGGGAATTTTATGTTAAATATTTTTATGAATAAATCTTTATTTTTGCAACAATAAAAATTATTATAAATAAATTATTTTTTTATTAATAAAATTTAATTTAGTAATGTTTCTTATAATACAGTCATGTTGTTTTTATCAAATAAATAAATTCTAAGGTGTTGGCTATTTAAAAATAAAATACTCTTTTTTGGCAACTATTTTTTGAAATCCACTATTTTTGGACACTTTTTGAAAATTCTCAACGACAACGCTGATAAAAAGTTTTAATCAGGAGGATGAAAACTGAGAAATTTTCCACCATAAAATTATTATGCCTTAAAAAAACAAATATATAAATATTATTATGTCTTAAAAAAAAAGAAATATCAAGGCTCTTTTTAAAGCCAATAAAAAACTTAATACAGACTAGGGTTGCCAAATTATTCATTTTTAATTGTGATAGAATAAAATTTTTAATTTTATTATTATTTTGAAAATTCTTCGATTACTCGAACGAACAACGATTGAAAGTTATTATTCGAATAATTCAAAAACATTTTGAAACAGACGACTAAGATAAAAACTTGAAATATAATGCCATAAAATCATAGAAATTAGCATAATTTCAAGAAAGAAACATTTCTCGTTCCTTTATAAAGAAATCTATAGATTCCAAATTGTGTATTTCCAAGATCCGCAGTAAATTTTTTAGGCGTGTAATTACAAAGAGAAAAAATACATTGTTCTTTCCAGATCTCTTACTATATTTTAATAAAAGTTGCCACATTATTAACTATTGGATAATTTAATCAAAATCCGTAAATAAAAAAAACTTATACATTTCAAATTCTAATAAAATTTTCAATGAGCTTCTACTTAATACTATCTGCTAGTTCTCTTACATATAAAAAAGTCACCAATCACCAAAATAATTCATTGAATTAAAAATTATTTAAATTTGCATTTCTCACCAAAATGATTACATCAATTACTAATAACTGTAACAAATGAAAATCGAAAAAATTTTTCAATTCAAAAATTAATAAAATCAATCAAGTAGATGATTGAATAAATTAAAAATATAAATTAGAAAAAACTTATTTACTGAAATCAATTGATTTCAGTACAATATTGTTTCAAACTAACTTTTTTTACAGAAAAAATTATTAACTTATATTTTTCAATTTTCTTATTTAAATTCTTAATTCATTCAATCATCTATTTATTGATTTAATAAAATTTTTAATTGGAAATTTTTTTCTGTTATGTATAATATAAGATCTTTCGAAGGACTTCGGTTTAAGCTTGTTTGGGACTATATAATGGTCTAAATAATGTTATCGAAACTAATCTATAACTAAATGTAATTCGATTTCATTAAAGTTAATATAGTATTATATTAAAAATACAGCCATATTCAAGAAAACTTAATGAAGCTATACTAGCCAATGTTAAGCAAAATTCCTTACAGTCGTATTAAAAAAACGGTGATTCTCTTAAAGTACCTTTAGTAAACCATTGCTAACTTAAAATATTTTAAAATATGTTCGATACTACTTTAAAGCTACTTTAAAATTGAATACATACATACATATTTCTTACAATTATACAATTATACAATTTCTTTTTTGCATTCATGCATAAATTTTTGAAAAAAATTTCACATTTTTTAAATTATGCATGTTAAGATTCGTTCCAAAATTAAAAAAAACGAGCCAATATACATTTATAAACTTAATTCCGGGACAGGAAAATATTTTCTGCACATATGTTCAATTTAAACAATTTTGTAATAAAATCATAAACATAAGCAGAAAAAAGTAGTTTTTCCTGTTTTGGATTAAAATAACAACATTTCGGCTGCCGAAATATTCATGCGAATCACATATGTTCGGCTATAATTCCAAATGCTAAATTAATATACATATGTACAAGTCATAGATTAAGGTGCCATTAATCTAATGAATCAACTTCAGGAAAAATGATTAAAATGGTTAAATTTTAACAAGATTTCAACAAAAATAATGTTAAAAAAACCAAGTATAAAATAGTGATGTAGATTTTATTACAGAATACTCGTTATTCGGATACTTATAACTAGTTTTTAACTATTTTTTTATTTCATTTATATATAATTATATTTACAAAAGTAGAGTAATAATTTTTTCCAAAATAAAAAACCTATTTTTTACCAAAAACGTACTAGCGCGTCAAAAATAACAATGGAATAAAACAGGTAACGAATAATTTATTCTAACTATTCATAACACTGACAATATAAATGAGAGAGAAACTGAGAAGTGTTGCCAATATAAATAAAATAAAAACAGTTTATTAGTTAATGTAGATTGCAAACAGTTTTTATGAATAAGATTTTCTTAATGAAGACTATAAATGCTAAATTATATTTAAATATAAATTATTTTATTATTATTATTATTATTTTATTTTTTTTTTATTTTAATACGGCTGATAGTAAACAAGTTACAATCGATAATTGCTTTGCGATACACATTTGGCGGTACGAATACAGATTTTATTGACTATAATTCGACACTATTAGAATAGAAAACCCCAGCAAAATACGCCTACTAAATAACGTGTTTTATATGCGGAAACAATAAGAAAAGTAGCTAAATTTTTTCTGCTATAACTTTGGATGCAAAATTTTATGCGTACAAGAAAAAAGCATTTGGCTCTGTTGAGATTTGAACCCTGGAGCTATCTACTATGTTTGTTGGTCTACCGTCTTACTCACTACAACATAACACTTATTTTATTGTGCGTTCAGAAATAGTTTTCATAAACGAAAATAAATCAACATGATTTATTGAAAATGAATTGTCTCGGTTGGGATTTGAACCCAATCTCTTAATTCTATATATCGATTTTTAGTAGGACAAATGACAAATTTCATGAAAATCCCATAATTGACCATAGCTCCCATATATGTGCCTCTCTTCAACGTAAATACATAATATCTCGACTCCTTATTTCACAAGAATCCGTCCACTATTGGTTAAATCTCCAAAACCGTGAAGTGGTGTAAGGTTGCTTGACTATAACTTTCTTACTTGTTTCGTTGAAACAAAAACACTAGGATTATTACAAGACCGACGATTAAAATCTCCGATCGAATTTAATTTAGAACCATATAAACCCAGCGAGATGATTTTGTACTGTAAAAGTCTTCACTTAAAATTAATGTAGTACTACATAAAAAGAAAAAAACGTCAGTTAAAGATAAGGTGGGATTATATGAAGGATCCGAGCTTAAGCTAATGTTGGATTATATAAACCCCTACAGTTAAAGCTTGTATGAGATTACATTAATTTATTGATTAAAGCTTTTGTAAAGTTACACCAACTCCTCTTATTAAAGCTAATAAGGTCTAATCTATAGAATATTTTATATCGACGTCTCGGCTAATGGGAGACTAATAAAGTCAATCAGAGAATAAAGTAATGTCTGTAGTTAAAACTACACAGAGAGAACAGGTTTATTATGGCAACCGAATTTTTTACCTATCGAGTTTTGTCGGTTGTATGTAATATCCATAATTCAGTTGCAATAATTGTAAATAAATATGGTACTAGCAACTGATTTAGAAAATAATACTATGGAAAGGATTGTAAATATCTGTCACTATTGTGAATTAAAATAATATATTTTTCATTTTATTTTTTATTCTATTTTTTTTATATTTTATAATAAAATACAACTTTATTCTACATATGCACAAGTCAAGATCATTACAGGATATGTTTGATTAAAGATTTGGTTCCAATTATTGAAATTTTAGAACGTTTTGGAAATAGCTTTATGATACACCGTGGCAACAAAATTATTTTACAAAGCCAAAGATTAAACGGCAATGAAGATTTTCTATAAATTATTACAAATTAATGATTTCAAAGAACTGTTTAAAAATTATGTGACTAAATTTCTTACCATAGTTACCAATAACGATGTAATAACGTATTTGAATGAATAAAATAGGTTAACATATAGGAGAAGAGTTTAGCATGGACCCATCGTCACACAAGTTGTTCTAGCTATATGAGAATTCATAGATTTAAATACAATTATTGACAACCGCCCCTAGATAATAAGTTATATTTAAAAGCAAAACCTTAGATCATAGATAAATAAGTAGATATTTATGTTAGAGAAAAAAAACTTGATTCAATTGTCAAAAACCTAATTCATGCAACAACAAAATACATGTAGTTATATATATTTTGTTTTTATGTTTTGAAAAAATGAGCAATTTTTTCTTTAGAAATTTAGTTCGAAGTGCCTCTCACATAAAGTTCTAGTTGTATTTTATGCCTTAAACATTGATTTTCACTCAAAAATGGTTGCAGCAGAAGTCTTTGCCAACTATATTATAAATATATATTTATACACTTATATTTTGAAATTATTTTTTATTTAGAATTTCATGTAAAATAATTAATTTAAAAATGTCAACATATTTATAAAAGAAATATTCAGTTAAGAAGATCGAATTTTATAATTCCAAGTTCTAACTTATTCATATTATGACTAATAGTTTCATTTAGGAAAACAGAAAGGACTGAAGCTAAGTTATAAAAATGCAGAAAATTAAGATTAACTTTTGCTCTTTGAAAAACTTGAATTCGATTTGCCTTTTTATGATTTGATATAAATTAAGAACCCGATCAAAGAGTCCTTAAAGGGTTTCATATATAACACTTATTTCTTTATTTTACTGACAATCAGTCATAATTATTACGTTTTTAGGTCTAAGAATTGGTAGATGAATTAGATTTCGTGCATGATGTGAAACTGCAATTTGTCCCATTATGCAGTTAGTTTCTCATTATCTCAAATACTTTATAAAATATTTAAATTGTAAAAATACAATTTTATTGGAGTTACTGTTATTTAAAAACAGTATGCTGATATAATACATTAGATTCAGTTGTGCTTACTAAAGCATCTTAGTTGAAATAAGAGGATATATGTATGTAGTTATCTTCTTTCAGCGACATATTATGATTAAGCTTATATTTAGCAAAATTTTGATCTATCTTTGATTGTCGGCAATTTTTTTTCTCTTTGCAAATTTACCTGCTATTTTCCTTGCCATCATTGTTCAAAAACATAATTTATCTTCAACTATAATTATATATTTAAAAATATTACTATCATGTTAAAAGTGCATTAATGTTGATATTAAAAAGTAAAGTGAATGTAGGCAAAAAGTAAAAAAATAAAAAAATTAAGCATAATAAGTGGTTCAATTTACAAAATTATCTTTTTCATCATTATAACTGCCAGTTTAAAAGAAAAAGAGCAAAGGAAAATACTAGTAATTAGTTACTTACCAAAGTAAACAGCATAAGAATACTTTGTATACATAAAAACTAAATAAGAAGTTACACTGAAAACTATTCTATAAAATACAAAACCTTTGCTTTCTCACTAAAACACCTTCTTTTGTTTTGAACACCCTAAAATATCAGCAAACTACACTATGACCAATTTCACAAAATTGTTGAAATTGATCATAGCCCTAAATGTTGTTGGTTTCTCAAAAAGTTTCATGTATTGGTAAAATGTTTGTCTATTTAAAAATATAAAAATTAAAAAAAAAGAAATAAAGAAAAATAAGATAAACAATGAAAGCTGATTCATAAAAATAAAGTTATTGACCATTAGTCCTCGAAACCACAACAATTACTTACGCTATTGCTGCCAAAGCAATAGGTATATATGAATATATTCGTTCACATGTAAGTATTTTTTTATTTTTATTATATTTTTTTATATATAGCTATATGGAAGTTTATATAGGAAAACCATTTTTATATAGAAAAATACATATTATGCATTCATGGGTATTTTTGTTTAATATTTAAATATATATTTCTTTAGTTTTGGCTTTTAATACAATAACTGCAACTGTTTATTTTGACCATTTTTGTTAAGTGTGTTAACAAAACTAAAAGAAGGAAAAAACAATAAATATTTTAAACACTAAAATATGTTTATTTCCTCTGTTTTGATGGCTTGAAATTAACAAATTTTAATTTGACATTTAAATATTTTTTGTGTTCTGTTTGTTAATATGTATTAATTTTTGTTTAGCATTTTTACTTATTTTAAGTACTTTTAGCTTTGTAGAGAAGATAAAATAAATAATAATAAATAAAAATAGGTTTAAGATACACAGAAAAAATTATGGCAAAAATTTTTCTAAATAAATCATTACTTGGATTTAAATTAAATTTAATAAAAAAAAAAAAAAATAATATTTGGTTTTAATATTATATTTTATTGCACAGAAAAAATTATGACTAGATTTTTTAAATAAATCATTATTTAACTTTAAAAAAATTTTATAAAAAAAATTTATTTAATTTTAATATATTATTTTATTGCTTGTAAATTCATTCTAAACTAATACGAAAAAAAATAACAATTTCTTGTTTTTTGACAACTAAAAATAAATAAAATTATAAAAATGTTGACACAAAAAAAAATATAAAATCCATCATTTGCATGATTTCTTAATTTTCGTATATATTTCATTACCAAATATATATAGTGATTTATTTTTGTATATCATCTAGATGCATCAAAAGCATATGAAACATACATGTTTGTAGGAACATATCGCATAAGTGATGGGGTCTATTGTATATTGCTGTATAATCTCAAAGTCGATTAAACTATATCCTTTCAATTGTGCGCCTCTGAGTATGTAGCTCCTTCTAGTGATATAATTATGCGAAAGTAACTGGAGTTCTTGAAGATAATTTAATGTTTTTTAATTTTTGTAATTCAAATCATTTAAAAGTATTTTGCGGAAATGGTCTTTAGCGGAAGTGGTCCTTAACAAAATAATATATTTTTGCATTTGTAAATTGCCCTGTTGTACGGTTTTGGCGGTACCTATCTATTTTGGTTTCATTGAAACTTAGTTATTTCACTCCTTTAAAAGATATGTAAGTTGAATTCATTTAGAAAATGCTTCAATTATTAACGATTGCGCTTCTGTTTTAGATGGTTTTGGTCGCTAATGAAATTTGGAAGTAGTGTCGTGTCTTCTTTTATTTCATATACATCTTTTTATTCATATATGTATATATTTTATATACTACTATACATGAATACATAAGCTATTAGTTATGGCACTATTATTTTTCACCAACATAATTACACATTATCTATATACTATTCACTGTGTATTACCGCTAAACTATATTTCATTTAAAAAAAAAAGTGTCCATTAATTAGTTACTATTATATAAAAGTTTCGCTTCTCTACACCACATACAATACTAACATTCGATTGTAATTATTGTATATATTATAGAAAATGTAAAAAAAAATATTAAATAAAAAATAAAAATTGTTGGAAAATCTGCAAAAAATATAATATTATTTTTATTAATTTTAATAAACCATATTATTGAATTTCTTAAAAATTTTCAAATGTTCAAATTTATAAATAATAAAAATATTTCAATAAGAAAAAAATTAAAAATTTTTTCAATAAAATATTTACGAATTTGAATATTTTATTTTACTAATGCAGTGATGGGTTAAATTTCAGTAAAAACTATAATTGGTTTTATGAATTTAGTAATAGAATACGAAATTAAATTTTTTCTGTCAACAACAAAGTGTGTCAATTACTTTGACAGAAGTGTGTAAATGTGTGAGTATGAGTATAACTTGCAGGCAGTGTTGCTGTTTTGGTAATTTTTAACCAAACTTGGTTATTTTATGTTCTAACGTGGAGATGATGATTTTTTTTCCATTTTGTTTTTTTTTTTTTTTTTTTGTTAAATCAAAATTTTATTAAATTATTAAACTTGCCAATAATAAAAAACAATAAAAAGAGAGTGTGCTAAAAATTCATCACACATTTAAAAACTAAAGGTTTTCATAACTTCTCATTCCAATTTTGACTGATATATGAATAGAAAACAAAAAGATTTTCTAATATTTAAACAAAAAGTGAAATGGATAAGGAGATTTTTGTGAGAAAATAATAACGACCTAATTCTTGTAATTACATAATAAATTACTACTGAAAAAGAAATGTATATTCGGTGAATACCGACTATATGATATACTACACTATTGTTTATGTGACTTAAAGTAATACCTATTTGAGAGAGAGTATTATGTGGTTGCTATGTTAATCTTATATGAGCCAAATTTTATTAACATATGAACATTTATGTGGGATTTAAGAACTTTTAACAGATTTTCGGGAGAGAATCCTATATAAAAGCTGCAATTAATTTTAAAGCGATCTTTTGCAACTGAATGTCATATTTTATATAGGTACATACACATTTTTTATGGAATATTTTAGGATTAAAAATGATTTTTATGTGCAGAGTTCTCTTGAAATAGATATTTGAGCTTCAAAATATTACTCCAAAAGCACATTTATTTGGGAACTAGGTGAAAGAATGATTCTGAGTCGATTGGTGTGATTTAGGTGGCTTTCCAATATCGTGCTGTAGCGAATAAAAAATACGTCTTGTTTAGTTATTAAAACTGCAATACAACACAATTAAATAATAAAAATTTAAAAAGGGTAACACATTATTTTACTAATAACTGCAATAAAATGTATTTTCAATTGGACCACAATTTTGTACACAATTTTTAAATTAACTTATTAAAATATAATATATGTGAGTGCTTTGGTACATGATTGATACTGAATCTTTTCGCTAAAAATATCTTTTTGCTTTAAATCTTTAGATATTGGAAGGAATTCATATTAACATTGTCTAAGTCTCTATAAAAAATAACTCTTATTTGCATTCGTTTTCTGTGAACACATAATTATAAAAACCAACCCTATTTTTTATTACTGCTTCATCCAGCGATTTTTTCAATTCTAAATTTATTATAATTTGGTTTGCTTTCGACATCATATCAAAAGGACGTGAGAGTAATTAAATACTTATTATTATACTTTATATCCTGACGCCCTATAAAATTGAATATTGAAAAATATTATTCTAAATTGTTAAATTTTTAATACTTTTTCTCCTAAAGACTAACTATATTTTATGATTAGAATGTAAAGCATTTAAAACCTGAACACATATATTAAGATTATATAAATTTGTATACCCTGGTTGGGATATTATGCGTTTGTCTTTATGATTGTAAAAAAAGTTATCCAACACCCACCTTAAAGTATACCAGTCGATCTAACGATGTCCGTCTGTCTGGCTGGCTCTCTGTCCATATAAACTTTGTACAGCAAATACGGCTGGCAATTTGAAATATAATTCACGTGGGACGCTAGACGGACGGACATCGTTAAATCTGGTCAGAAAATAATCATGAGTTATATAGAAATTAGAAATTTCAAAATTTTATTGATAAGAGATCATCGACTAGTCTATTTAGAAGATAACTGGCGATGGCAAATGTTCCCCGTGGGCGAATTGTCCCTCTTCTTCCCTATTTATATTTATATTTACATTTACATATTTCTTTGTCTATAACATCAACAATAAATCTTTCTTTTACCTCACTGTTCAACTGTTCAACAATAATAAATTCCATTTACTAACATTAAGCATCAAATATTTAAACATTTACCATTCTCATGAATTTTTTCTAATACATTTGTTGACCATAATTTTCCTATTTGTGGCAATATTTTAACAAAACTTCAAAACACTTTTAAGTTGGTCAATAACTTAGATTGACCACTTTAACTTAAGGCAACTTATTGAAAAACATAAACCGTTTAACGTTCACATTACATCAAATTGAATGGATGACATGACAAAAAATACTAGATATGTATATTTTCAGTTACATTTTTAGTGTTACCGAAAAGAGAACCCATTACAATGGCTTTTTCTTAAAACTATAACTACTTTTTTTTACAATATTCAGCTTTTTGGTTTGTTTGGCCTTTCTTTTTAAAGTTTTTTATTGTTGATTTCAGTTCAAGTAAACTTGTTTTATTAACATAAATATAGTAAAAAAATAAATAACTAAAGAGAAGAAATACGCTTTAAGACAGGTGTGTCTGTGTTAATATATTGTATTAGCTTTTACTATTTTTTTAAGGTATTTGTATAATTTTTCATATTTCTTGAGTGTGATAAACTTTGATCTATTAAGCTTTTGCTGCGCACGAAAAAAATTTAGTGCATACAATTCAGCTTATAGAAATGAAACCAATAGGTCAATCTTTTTGAAATTTAGTTTTTTTTTTTTAAGAACATTATATTGAAGTTTTACCTTTAAAAGAAAAATTAATTTATTTTTCGTTTTAAGTAAATATTTTCTGGAATACCCTAAATAAGAGCTTTATTGTGTTTTCGGTTAATTTTTTGTTGTAATGGGTCCATTTCTCTTTTAGCTCTATTATATTTCAAATGGACTGATTTCTGAACAGTTTAGTGTATTGGCCTTTTTTGGTACGTAGCAGCGCTATTTGTTTCATACCGCTCAGTTTCTTTTTTTTATTGTAATAATGAGAACATACATAGGGCCAAACAAATTAGAAGTCGTTGTGTTTTCTAACAACAGGAAGGAACCCTTTCTGACGGAAGTCATTTGTGTAAACTTTTTTACATTTTATTTCAATAAAAAATATTTAATACTAAAATAATAAGGCCTCAGCGCCACTTGAACATAATTGTTAAAAATGTCATTTGTTATGAATAAAGTGCTTTTTTTCCACATGTACAAATGTCTGGTCAGACCAAAAAAGTTGATTCAACAATTTCGATTTTTTTACACGATATTTAACTGTTACATTTCCCATAACATTAGTGATATGAAATTCATGACCGCCTGTACGTACTTTTTATTACTCTTTAGACAGCAATCACATTTTTGAAAAAAATTAGTCTCAGTAATTTGCGTCCTCTTTTTTGCCTTCGCATTTTTCTAGCGTTCCTCTTAAGAAGAAGACCCTAGAGTAAGGTCTTCAGGCTAGTTTTTTTAACTTTTCTGATAAAGGATACAGAACAGTTTAAAGAATGAGTCACATTCTATCCAGAGATATGGAGATTTTCTCTTAGAATTCATATTGTTTTGACTACGATCTTACAGTCTGTAAATCAACTTTTTCTTCGTTATATTACTCTGAAGTTAAAATCTTAAAAGCATATTTAGAGTTATTTTCCAAAAAGGTGGTAGTATTATTTAACTTCTAAAGTATTCTTTTTACCGAACTATAGAATTTTTGTAATGGTTTCAAAATATATCTTAACATAAATGCGTGTAAGGCAAAATCTGAGCCGCTTTGGGAAACGGTTTCCTCCCAAGCCTTTGAATAGGGCTTGTCAATTGTGATTTTTTTTAATTTTTGTAAAACTCTCAAAATTCAAAGCCGAAATCAACAAAAAATGATCCTCAGCTTTGATCATATGAAATTTTGTTTAAATATCTCCAACGGTTTACAAGTTACAGAATTATTTAAAAAAAAATGGTTTGGGACCACTGTGCGCCACTTAATACAGTGTTATGTTATCAGCGGTTGACTCGTTTTTTATATTTTTCAACTCTCAAAGTTTCATTAATATAACAAGATGCATTTTTAATAGAACATCATATGCGTTATGTAGAGATGATAGTAGGTCATTCTAAGAGTTAATAGCTTGGATCAAGATAATTGTCATATAAATGCGGGCTTGGTTCACTGACAAAATAATAGTAAGAATGGAAAAGACAGGCTTGGTCCTAATTTTCAAAGAGCTATACATTTGGGATTACCCCAATATTTTGCGCCATTTTCTTTGATTTTGAATATGTTTGAGGTCTCTTTCTCTAAAGAAATTAACTAGAAGTATTTATGCCGACTGTTCTGCAGAGTATTGAGGACATCAAAATGCTGTCAAGATCCTTTCAATGTAAGAAAGACCGGCTGCTTACAAAGTTTTACACAATTATTTTACACACCTATTTATAAGATGAGATAATAAGAAGTTCGGTGAATATACTGAGGGAATAATTAACTTTCATGTTAAGACTATATTGAGGAAAGTCTTGAAAATTACTAACTCCCGGTAAGAGCTTTATTAAATCAAATTCTTTGATGGACCGATTTTTCTATTTTTAAATAAAGTAAAAAAGTAGAGGAAATGGTACTCTACAAACAAACCATGTTATCATTATCTAAGAAACTATCACAGTGAAAACCTTAAAATTTAAGAGAAATAATTTTCTTATCAATTTGCATAATTGAGTTGAAAATAGGACGGATAGGTTCAGGGAAGCAATAGCTCCCATACAAAGCAAATATTAATTATTTTTTTATTAAATGTCGCAGTTAAATGAGAATAGGAAGAGTAGGTCCACGGGGAGTAATAGCCACCATATAGGGTAAATATTGGAAATTTGCAATTGAGATACGATCATAAAAATTGACATTTTTTTTGGCTTTAAAAAATCACTACTAGTTAAATTTAGTTTATTTTAATACATGAGTCCAATATGAAACTTAAAACTTTTGCTTTTCTTTAAAAAAAATCTTAATAAAAGTTGTTTAACTTAAAACAGATTTTTTGTTTCTGATAACAAATAAACTGCTGTTTTATATCTGAACAAAACTAAAAAGATGAAAACAAGTGTTTTTTTTTTTTTTTTGTCATGCATTATTGTTATAAACTTTTGTATATAAAAATTCATATAATTTAGTTTGTTGTAGTTTATTATCAACAAAATATATCATTTGTTTTGTGGCTTATTGTTGTCTCATCAGTTAACATGGTTTTAATGCGGTTAAAGGTTTTTGTGATTAAACAATATGAGTTTACAAAAAAACAAAAAAAAAAAAAATGAAAATAAAATTTAAAAAATTTTTACTATATGTATGTATGACATAAGAGATCATCACTAAATTATACAGTCGAAGATGGTTATAACGAACGCCGATTACAATGAGCTATGGCTATAGTGAACAGTTTTCTTCGGTCCCATTGATTTTACCTAAATTCTTCGCCTTTTTATAATCTCAAGAAGAATATCACATACAAAAAACTACGTTTATATTGAACTGCTGCAAATACTAGTTTGAGATAAATAAAATTGCACATTTTAAAATGTTTCAAAAATGTAAGAACTATCAGTAATAACTTTTATTCATTTCAATTTAAATTATTGGACAAATAGAAATTACTTTAAGTAATTTAAATTATCGGATAAATAAAAGAGGAATTTTATATTTTTATGATCATACAAATTTCTCGAAAATAGCTAAAAATAAAACTGAAATTATAAGAATAAAGATCTTAAACACTCCGTAATAAAAGAAAACATTGAATTAGTATAAAAAATATAATTAATCTCAATTTGTCACTTGTCAAATGATAGATAAATGTAAAAAATATTCTTCCTAATATATTAAAATCATTAATATTTAAAATCGCTAATATTAAAAAATAATAAATACAAACCATTTTTAAAAGAAAGAAAATTGATTTATATACAAATATTAGTAACGTAATAAAATACGGTACAAAATAATAATTAATTTTTTTTCTTTTTTGGTAATTAAATCCACCCATAGACATGTACTGCATCGTGATACTGCCGATGAACACTTATGCGTGTGTGATTGACGATTTCACTATACATTTTTCAATCAAATTTTTGTTTTTGTGAAAAAATGCGAATGAAAACAAAAAATTTTACTAAAATTTTCAAAAAAACTTCAAAAATTCATTAAAAATATTTGTTTGCAGTATGAGTTCATTTTGAAATTAATACACGCGGAGAAAAAATATAGTTGTAGTGATCATAATCTAAGAGCAACATATTATGATTGAAACATATGATTACAGCCAAAAAGAGAAAATTATTATGATTCCTTTTTGTATCCGATTTTATGATTTTTTTTCATGTTATGATTATAGTTTTACATATAGTTGAACAATCTTATTATATTATTATGATTATACGATTCATTCAGTTATCCAATCTTATCATATTATTTCATTTTGTCCTATTATTATTCCATCTTATCATATATTAATAAAAATTATTGTTATTTTTATAAAATTTTTATTTAGAAATATTATATATATTTATATATATATATATATATATGTGTGTATATATATATACATTAATAATATTTATATATTATTAGTTATATTAATTTGTACCACCATATGTGGTTCAAATGCAAGTTTCTTATATTGTATAACCAAACCTTGTTTATTTGTATTGATTCATATATAAACTAAATGAGAATTACATTGAAGTTAAAAAACATATAATAGAAAAATTATATATTTAAAAACAAACAAGTATTGAAGTCTTTCACTAAGTTTGTGAAAAGGATAAGTATTATATTTATTTGTAACATTTTATTGTTATAGGAATAATAATATTAATTTGGTTTAAAAACAGAATATGGTTTATGAAGAAGAAAAAAGACTGCAAATATTTGATGATTGTAAAACTAATGATATGTTTCATATTAACCAAATTTTATTCTGGTAAAAATATTTAAAGACATAATTTTGGCAGTCAATCATATTAAAATTATTATTGAGTGAAAACATTAAATGACAAGATTGAATCAAAATCATTGTTATCATGGACACAAAGTTATTAAAATTCAATCAAATTAACAATGAGAACAAAATATTGTTGTAGTGATAATGCTGTAACCATATTTTTTCTTTGCGTGTATGATTTTGATTTTTCATACTGCAACGTCTGCGTGACTCGTACATTCACAAGCTTTCTCAATTTTACTAACACACACTTATTGCAGGAGCTTATGCAGTATGTGTCTATGAGCGGCTTTACGGATATAACGAACTACGTTTATAACGAACTAAATTTGTTGGTCCCTTCGAGTTCATTATAACTGTGTTCGACTGCACATATAATTTTGTTTTTTTTTTTTTTTTTTTTTTTTAATGATAATATTTTTGTTTAACTTTAAAAGCGAAGAAGTAGATCACTTGTTGCAAAAATTCGTAACCCATGAACAAGTAAAATTTCATTGTGATATATTTTTATTGTTAATAAAGAGTCTTAAAATAACATAAAAACATATGTTTGTAAAATAATACAATTAAAAATGAATTATTTGAACTAAGACATAACCATGAAGTAATTAATTTTAAAAACAAAAGTAACAATATCTGTTAAGTTTTAAAAAACAGATCTTTCAGATAAAGAAAAAAATTATATTACTAGGAAAATTGGATGAAAAAGCAAAAATTTAGGACCAAGTTAAAATACAAATATATCTTGTATTACAAATAGAAAGCTTAGTAATTTGTTCAACTAAATATACAAATAATTGCAATACATTTTTTCGAGAAATATTTTACTTTTATTTTCTGAAATTGATTATTTTTCACTTTCTAAAATACAATTTATTTTCATTTAACTTTTTTTTTCTACCTCTAATCTTTAAACAATATAACAAAAATTAATCAAAAAAAAAAAAAAACTAAAGAAAACTTGTAAGTAAAAAATACTTAAAGTTTGGAGACTTTGTAAGAAAAAGAGCCATAAATAATTGGTTATTAAAATAGTTTTTTTGTTTCTATTTGACGACAAGAGACCATCAGTAGTTTAAATGATTGTTAGACAAATTAAAATTCATCAGCGCAAAAAATTAATAATTGTTTGAAGAAAAAGTAAATATTTTTGATGAAAAGCTGTAGATAGAAAGAAAAAAAAAAACTTTATAAAAAGGAAAAGTGTTGTTAACTTTTTAGATTTGTTTTGTTGTCATTACATTCAACTATTTATTTTGATTTATTTGCTTTTATTTCCAAATAAACACATCATTTAATTATGGCCATAATTGTAAAGATATGTAATTATGTCTACTGCACTTTTACACTTTCACATTCACTTACGAATACAACTTTGTTACCGTATTGCTGAGAAAAATATTATATACTCGTACTATGATTTTAGACTTAAAATAATTGTTTTAATTATTTCGGGTTTTTGGGGAAATGTGGTGGATAAGATATGAGGAAAATAAAAAGTTTTATATTTTGTCATAAATGAGAGGAAGAAAATAGTAAAGATTTGTTATAGATGCATAAACTGAAACGATATAATTTCATAATCTTTTTTAATTAAAAGGTCGACTATATATGGCAACTAGGGTTTTTAATTTCTCGACATTTTTCAACTCCCGCAAATCTGGATTTTATTTAACGCATTCCGCTTATTTCTGGATATTCGAGAAAAATACAATATTATTTAAAAAGCATGAAAATTAAAAAAAGCTATATTTTAAAAATAATTTGCATAAAAATAAATTATTTATCTACTCTAGAATAAAAAATATATGTTTGAAAATTACTTTTTTAGTATAATTATATAAATTACAATTTAAAATTAAAAACAGTTTTGAATAAAAACGTATAAATACAATGATTACCAAAAAATTTTTTTCTTAATATCTTTTAGTTTTTAATTAGTTAATTAATATCAACACTAAATTTTATATTGCGCCTTTTTAATATTTATTAAAACCTAAAAAAATCTAAGAGTAGGATTTTATTCGCGGAATAGAATGTAAAATAGTAAACGTTTATGATCTACAATAAAAATATTTTCAAAATATATGATTTAAGAAACTTAAGGTTTTGATATTATTAAAATAACTAATAATAATTAATATTTGCAAAAAAATCGCAATAATAAAACTTTTAACAAAAAAAAAAAAAAATTTTTGTGAAGAAAATATATGTTAATTAACATTCTATGTATTATTTAAAATAATAAAAATAATACACGATTATAAAAATCTTTAATTTGAAAGCTTTAACGAGTTTACTGTGAAAAATTTTTAACAACCGAGAAAATGTAATATCGCATTTCTTAATATTTTTTCATTACCTACACGGCTATGATATGTAAACTTTGATATTTGCAAAAATTGTTATACCTCTAATAAGCAGGTGTGCTACAACATATATATTTTGTTTACGAAATAAGAAAAATAATTGGATTAAAAATTTGGACTGCGCACGAAAGCATCTATGCACGCTTTAAGGCTTATAACTTTTGTTATACGTGAAACAAGTTTGCATCGTTAACTTATTTCCATTTATTATTATTCTCAGTAACAGTTTGCAGGATACAAAGATCCGCTTCCATTAGCATTGCAGGTGCTTTACGTACTAGTCAATCAGAAGCTCTGAACACTATATTGCACATAACACCCATAGACCTACACATTATCGAATCCTCAGTCAATAGTGCGATAAGATTATCTGCAACGGAAAGTTGGAGATCAAGAACGTATAAGCACGCGAGGATATTAAGTTTAATACTCCCGCAATTCAATCAAGCTACCGACTATATGATTCCCCAGTTGGAAATAATATTAAAGTCCTATTCCCCACCAGGAGCGAATGGAGGAGGGAAAATCTTCTTGAACAATATGACAGCTCAAAGATGAACTGCGGTGTCGGCTCTGGTGTCTTCTCCCACGATATTGGAATTAGACAATCATGTAGACTCCCTGATGAGGCAAGCGAATTCCAAGCGGAAATACTAGCAGTCAGGGAAGCGTGTAAACTAATTCGCGATAGAAATATTCAAGGGAATATTGGTTCATTTGTCGACAGCCAAGCGGCAATTCTATCGCTCAAATCATCAAAAACTACCTCTATTCTAGTCAGACAGTGTAAAGAGGAACTACGAGGACTAAGTCGACTGTATGACATTACTATCTGGGTTCCTGCGCATAGGGATTACTATGGTAATGAACAGGCAGACGAATTACCTCGGGCAGCTTTGCTATGAATGCCTCCTTATCGGTTTCTGTCGCAATCCCGTTAGGATCATTCAAAAGCTGAATCCAAAAACATTATCTGGAAAAGGCGAAAAATAGATGGCAAAATCTGGACAAATGTAGAGTCGAGAAGGAAACGTGGCCTACCTACAACGAAATACGCTAAATGCAACTCATTGGCTACAAAAGCAAAGACATCTCAAGACTAATAGCATTGTTTACAGGTCACTGTACGATCGGGAAGTATACAAGCAGACTTGGTCTGCCTTACAATGAATACTGTCGTAGTTGTGGCAATCGCGAGAAGGAGGAGACATTATATCATCTTCTATGTGAACGCAATCAGACACAAATTTCTGGAAAGGTACCAATTAGACAACCTCTGTGAGATATCTGACATTATTAAATATTTTAATGCTACAGGCTGGATCTAATTAATTTATGTTCTCATTTTTCTTCCCTACACTTCTATCTCATTACAGACTCAACCAAACTCATTCACCTGGAGAGTAGTGTGGTGCCATCAAAGCGGAATCTAACGAGTCTAATTGATTGCCCAAGTTTACATTTGTATTTTTATAGCGTAATTGTTTTTTCTTAAAACGGATATTTAGCAAAATTCATCCAAACGCATTAATACTCATAACTAAAATACATGTCGACCATATAAAATAATAAAAGTATTGAAGAGTTGCGAAATTCAGTATTTAGCCATAAAAAATGCAAAGAGTGTACGATCGCCAAAATGAAACCCGAAAAATTTACAGACAGTTATGAAAACTTGGCTACGATAAAAAATTTTTTGTCGAAAAAGCCAAGTTTACATAACAGTCTATAAAACAACAACAGCAGACAAAATAATACGTATTGTAAGGAAAAATCTCTATATTTCTGGGTTAATTATTAAATTGTTCATTATCTTTTATCAGAAAAGTTTGAAAAATGTAGCCTGAAGACCTACAAAGAAAAAAAGTTCCAGAAAGAAAAGCAAGAAAAAATGTGGAGGCAAGGGAGAGAATAAAAATTAATGAAATTAATTTTTTCTTTTTTCAAAAATATGAATTCGTTTAAAGAGCAATAGAAAGTACGCACTGTCAAACTTTTTACAACATCCTGGTCAGAAATTCCATATCACAGATGTTAAGGGAAATGGAACAGATAAATATTGTGTAAAAAGAATAAAATTGTTGGAGAAATTTTTGGTCTGGCAAGCTATTTTTACGTGGGGGATAAAAGTACTTTATTCATAACAAATGACACTCTTAACAGAGAAATGTACGCAAATGAGTGCTCTTGAAAAAGATTCCTTTCTATCATTAGAATGATCAGCGAATTCTTGCCTGATATTACATTTCATCATTAAAAGAAAAAAGTAGCTGAGTGATATCAAACAAATGGTGACCAATTCACTAAACTGTGCACAACTCAGTCCATTTGAAATATATTAAAGCCTTAAAGCCAACTAAAAAATAAAATATAGCTTAGAAAGAAGTGGACACAAATAAATAAAAAAAGAAATAGTATCCTTACTGTTGGTTTTTTTTTTTTATTAAAGTTAAGAACAAGCTAATGAGATCCAGAACTGAACTCTCTTCAAATTTCTTAAGAATTTAAATTAAATGCATTAAGAGTATTTATGTAGAATATGGGAAAAGAAGTGGTAAATAAATTAGAATATTTAAATAAGATAAGAACAATTAAATTACTTCTTGAATAAAGGAAAATATTTATTTAAATTTAAATGTAATGAAGACAAATAAATGTTTATATTTGAAAGTTCAAAAGAATTTTGGTAAGAAAAAGAAAAATAAAAAAGACATTCAGAGAAAAGAGTACTTTCAAAATAAAATATATTTTTACAGGAATATTCCATGGAACATAGTAAGTTAAAACTTCTTTAATTAAAACTTTGAATCTATATAATTATTTCAAAATATATATATTACCGATGAAAAAACTTATTATTTGTGGGGGTGTGTCTATCTGTCGTATATCATTTTCTAATAAGGCTTTTCCAATAATTGTATAGTAAAACTTTCCCTATGCTCTTTTTATAGCACTATTTTTGAAGCGAAATAAATTGCAGCAAAAATCTAACTGAAAACGTAATAAGGCTTATGTTTAGGGTATTCCAGAAAATATTAAAGATAACTAAAAGAAAACGTCTATTTGCTTTATCTATGACATTTTAAAATGTTAGATATTAAACCAACCCATCACTGTCAACGTCAGAATATTCCACTTAAAATTTTATTCAAAAATTTTATATAGTTTTCACATTTACCTACGTTCAAAAACTTTTTGTCGGAAAAGTCTAGTTTACATAAATTTTAAAAATATCTAGTTTAAGTTAATGCTATTTTAAAATTATGAAAAGTAAATGCATATGAAATATGTGTCAAAAACTTAACACTTATGTTGCTTTATTCATTATTTTAAATATGTCGCAAAAAAACCAATTTGTAACTATAGTCGTCCGACGGTAATGCTGAATACAAATTTATAAAAATTACAGTCCGACGTGAAAATCATCGAAATTGCAGGATCTTATGATTATAAATAAACGAAAGGAATTTTGTGGGGGGGGGTTAATGGTACTTGACACCGAACTGTTAACTATGCAAAAATATTTTTTACTCTTTGGAATTTGTTTCGCTTCAAAAATAGTACCATACTCTACAATTATTTGAAAAGCCTTATTAAAAAATGATATACGATAGACAGGCACACCCCCACAATTAATAATTCTTTTCATCAATAATCTCTAGATTCAAATATTTGAAAAAATAAATTGAATTTTCTTTTTAATACTGAAATAATTATATAGCCTCAAAGTTTTAATTTAAGAAGCTTTAACTTATTATGTTCCTTGGAATATTCCCATTAAAAATATATATTGCCTTTGAAAGTACTCTTTTCTCTGAATGTCTATTTACTCTTCTTTAACCAAAATTCTTTTGAACTTTCGAACATAAACATTTATCTGTCTTCATTTCATTTAAATTCAAATAAAAATTCTCCTTTATTTAAGAAGTAATTTAATTGTTTTTATCTTATTTAAATATTCTAATCTATTTTCCACTTCTTTTCCCATATTCTACATAAATGCTATTAATGCATTTAATCTAAATTCTTAAGAAATTTGAAAAGAGTTCACTTCTAGAGTTCATTAGCTTGTTCTTAACTTTAATTTAAACTCAATTTCTTACTATTTCTTTTTTGTATTAAGGTCATTACGACTATAAACATAACTAAAAAAAGTAGAATAAAAACGCAAACCAAATAAATCATAAACCTTGCAAAATGCGTTTACGAAAAAAATGTATCTTATAAGTAAATTGTTTCACTTTGGTTATAGAAATGCAAAACAGTTACAATGCGTTGTATTCAAAATAATGTTGCTGTTGAAAAAAAGTCAACATACATAGATATATTATTGCATATTTTCAAGTGGTTGTAAACTCAAGATTTTTCTATGCTATAAAACGGTATTTTTCTTGGTAAAAACTAGAAATATTTAAAATTGCTATTTGTGTGTGTTTGAATAGTTTGTTGAGTTGACTCATATGATGTTTAAGGTGCTCAGATAATGGGCTATAAACATTATGTTTAAGCAATATCAGAGTAAAATTATTTTTTATTGGAAAAAATCCTTTAAAAGATGAAAAAAATCCGTTTTTAGAAAAAAATTTCTATTTAGAAAATAAAAAGAAATTTAATTTTTTTAAATTAAAAAATGTATTGAAAATTTTCTATAAAATGAAAGTTTATTGAAATTTTTTTGTAAAATGAAAATTTATAGAAAATTTTTTACACGAAAATACCAGAAATCAGTCGAAAAGTTTAAATAAATAGCAAATTTATGAAAAATTTAAAATTTTGTTTAAAAATTAATTTTTATAAGAAAGATAATGGAAATAGAAAAATTAAAATAAAAAGGGTATAAATAAAAATGTTTCATATATAGAAAATCAGTCGACAAATTTCTATAGAAAGAAAAAATTTTATTAAAAAATTTATAGAAAATTTTCAAAAATGTATTATATAAGGGAAATTGCTCGAAAGAACATTAAAAAGAAAATATCGAAATTTACTTATGAAAACATTTTTATTCAAAGGAAAATTTTCTAAAAAATCAATAAATTTTTATAAGGCGAAAATGTACGAAAAATTTTCTATAAAAAATTATTGAATTTTTTTTAAAGGAAAATATTTCCAATAAAAAGAAAATTTATCGAAAATTTCGTAGAAAAAAGATTAAACGAAAATTTTCTATTTATGAAATTTATCGAAATTTTTCTATATATATAAAAAAAACATCGGAAATTTTTTATTAAAAGAAAAATTATCAAAAATTATTTATAAAAGGAATATGGAAAAATTATTGAATATTTTCTACAAACAAAAAAACAAAATTGCAATAAAAAGAACATTTTTTTTAAATTTTCCTATGAAATTAAAATTTATAGAAAGTTTCGTACAGAAAGAAAATTATTCGAAAATTTTCTCTTTGTAAACTGAAAATTTGTTAAAAAAAACAAGATGCAGCTCTATATTCGGCTGTGCCGAATATTTTACACCCTTCATCACCTTACCGAAAAATAATAAAATTTACGCCTTACAGTAAGCTTTCATATTTTCACATTTATACTTACAAAAATAATCTATATTTTTTCCAAACTACAAAAATGTAAACATAAAAATAAACTATCATAGCACGCGCTGCTTCCAAAAAAAAAAAAAAACACACACACTGATAGCTTCTGATGACATGTGTATGTATGTATATACAATCAAAAACTACTGCTTGCTTATAAAAAAAACAACAACACTGAAAGTCATTGCAATGTTTTTGTGTATGTTTGTGTGTGTTTTTTTCAGATCTTTGCCTACTCGGTTTCTTATGGACCGATATGGTTAATTAAAAAAATCTAAATTTTAGAAAAATATTTACAACAGATTTGTACAAAAACGAATTCCGAAGCTTATGCAGAAGCTTTTCAAAATCGAAAGAAATCCAAAAAATCTCTATAAAAAGATTATTTAAAAAAATCAATAAAAAGAAAATTTATTAAAAATTTTGTATAAAAAGAAAATTAGTCGAAAATTTATTGTAGTTTTTTACAAAACAAAATTGATCGAAACTTTTCGATAAATATAAAGAGAAAAATTAATCTAATATTACCGATGAAAAAAATGTGTCTAAAATGTTTGATAAAAAGAAAATCCAAAATTCTCTGTTATAAAAACAAAATAATCTATAAAAGGAAAATTTCTTAACATTTGTTTGCAAAAAGAAAATTTATCGAAAATTGACGACAAAAAGAAAATTTATTTATTTTTTATTTTTCTCTTATTTATTTATTATTCTTCAATTTATTTAAAATAAAATTATTAAAAATTTCCAGTAAAAAGAAAATGAATCAAATATTTCCAATAAAAAATATCGAAAATGTTTGATAAAATTAAAGTTATACAAAATTGTTTATAAAGAGAAAATTAATACGAAATTGTCTACAAAAAGGAAATTAATTTAAAATTTTTTATTAAAATCTAGAAAATTTTCTACAATAATAAAATTTATAGAAAATTTCCAATAAAAAAAACGTCGAAAAATTTCTATAATAAAAATATCAAAAATGGAGTTTATCCGGTAAAACATTTTGAAAATTAAAAATAGATGGTGAACATTTTTAGACAACTGGTCACCTTTTTAATTATGTGTGTAGTAAAACTCTTAAATGCTGTTTTACCGCTGCATATAAAAATAAAAAAAAAAAAAATTAAAACGAGTTCTATGAATGAAGCAGCGCACATTTTTACAAGAAAACTTACAAGTTTGAGAAAAATCTTTACGCTTTATATAGAAAAAAACTCATATCTGCAGTAAATGTATTATAACACACAAAAGTAGGTGGAATAAAGAAAAAAATTAAATAAATACAAATAAAAAGAAATAAACAATATTAAATCATACACACCTCTTTTTATATTTGTACAACTCAACAATTCAATGCAGCAGTATTTTTAGTCTTGTAATACAGTCTCACGTATCTATGAAGATACTCTTTATAGCAATGCAAGTTTGTAATTTATGATAAAGAGTGTGAGAGTGTTTCCGGTTTATTATTATTGTTTGCTTATATCTTTTTGGTATAATGGCGCAAACAACAACTACAATAACAAATAACTTCAAGTGCAATTTGGCAAAGAGTAAAAGAGAGAAAGATAACGGAGCAACAACAGGTCAATTTAGATGAGATGCTGGTTTAAGGATACTTGAAGAGGAAGACAAAAGCAGCAGCAGGAAATCGTTGGAATTCTTTTGTTTTGTAACGAAGGAAATGTGTTAATCACAACGGCTGATGAACGTTTAGCGGTTATTTGTTATAATAAAAAATTAAATATTTTCTATTAAAAGATTTTTTTTATTTTATTTAAAAAAATCAAATTCAACAAAAAACTATATTTTTATGGTAACTTATTTTGTATTTATATATATATATATATATTTATATATATATACATATTTTTTTTTTATTATTAATTAATTTTTTTTTTGCCGAAACGTCTTTGAGCTTGAAAAAAAATTAAAACATTATATTTTTTGTTCACAAAACCGTTGCAAAACTTAATTATTTATTTATAAAATTATATTTTAATGATTCATATTTTTCTCATTATTTATTTACAAGGTTAAAATTATTATTTTATTATTATGACATATTTGCAATGACTTTAATAAAACATCACTTATTTTAATTTATAGTTACTTATTTGTTGAACTTTAATATATTTAGTTTATTATTGTTTTATTTATGTACATATGTATTTATTTATTTATGTATTTATTTACTTTTCATTTATTTATTTTTTTATTTATTTTTTATTTATTTATTTATTAATTAATTAATTTATTTTTTCATAATAATTATATGCAAATTTTTAGCACCATTTGTTTATCTATATTTACTTTAAACAGTATAAATTAATTTAATTTATAATTCATTTAAGTTTGTTTAAGCGAAATATATACAAATATTTTCAATTTTATTTACAATTAAATGTAGCACATAATTTCTTACAGCGATATTTAAAAGCAATTAACTGTGACAACAAAACTAGTAGCATTTGGTTGATTTATCGATTCTTTAATTTATTTTAAATTGTTAATATATATATATATATATATATATATATATATATATATATATATATATATATATATTAATTTAAATTAAAATATATATATATATATATATATATATATATATATATATATATATATAATTTAAAATAAATTGAAGAATGGGTAAATCAACCAAATGCTATTAAGAAAATCTGAATCTTTAAGTTGATTGATTACTTAAGAATAATTTTTTTCAGTCTGAGGATTACGTTTTCGATTCCTTGGTTACTTAAAAAAGCTTATGCTTGCTAACGAGTTGCTATATTTTTTATGGAAATTTAAGTCTCAATTACCCCGTAAATGTAAAAATGTAACTGTAAACGGAACGGAAATAAATGTGGCAAGTACTTTGTTGTTGTTTGTATACATCAACAAAAGTGATCTCAATTAGACATATTTCCAGTAAATGTTGTAGTTTAAAAATCGCTAGATTAAGTCAAAACGTTTTTGTAAAAAAAATATCATTTATTTGTTTATAAGAACAATTTTTTATTCCAAATATACTGCTTTTGCTCCACGGTTTTATCAAATTATTAGCGAAGAAAATTGCAAAAGCATTGTCCAGGTAATTTACTTTTTACAGCGAGTTTTTTAACGCTGATTTAGTGTATTAAAATAAAAAGTTGTTAACACTGTTGTTACAGCTGTCACGTAAGAACGCAGAGCGACCTAATTTGAGCACGTTACGTTTAGTTTTATGAGTACCCATATACACACAACTCTCATCAGCAAAACGTGTCAGCTGATTCATTATATTTACGGTAGAGTAATGTAGCTTTTACATAAAACAAGTTAACCACTCATTAGCAAGAATAGATTTTTTTTAATTTTAAATATGGCTGTACGTCTTAAAACCGCTACATATATAAGTTCTCTAGAATATTTATGTATAATTTATGTATAAACTCTTGCTAACTATAGTGAACGTTATGCAAATAGACAAAACGCTTAAGGCTCTTGAGACATTTTAACTATTCTTTATGGAATTGGTCGGACAGCTCTGAAGTATCTATTCACATATTGTAAGTGGTCTGCGTCTGTGCCAAATGAGCTGTACTGTCAAAACTTTGCAGTAATAAATTCAATGAATTTATTGCCCCAAAGATATACAAGTTTTGAACCGAGCACGGAAATTTTACAAATTTCGTAAAGTTGGTCTAGAAAACCGAAACTGAAAGAATGCGGTAAAGTCAAGTCAACTTAACCAGAACGCCATTGATCTAAATAACAGAGATGCCTTGTCTTCTAAAGTAACTCTAAATCCGACAAACAAAACTTCCCATGTGCAAGTTTTGCAGAAGAGACTTGTGATGTAATTCTTACTCGCACCTCTTATGCTGTTAAGCAAACGAAAACCTGAACCTCTGCTCGAAGGGTTTCAATAACAAATCACTCCACCTTTCGTTTTATTAAGAAATTTAGCGCTAAAAAATCGAAGAGCTTAGCAAAGTTTAAGGCTTTTCTTCTAAGCTAATCTTCTTTTGCTTACCTCAATGGTTCCGCCTTAAGTGGAACCGAATTCAGAGGTGAAGGCTATCAGTCAGTGTCTATAACCATATGGAAGTTGTGAGCCTAGATATCTATCCCCATAATCCCTGTAGGACTATTAGATCTTAGGGAGATATTGAAGATCGCCAACTCCTGCCTTGAAAATTGTTATGGTCTTAGCTATTGAGAATTTCAGTTCCCACGGGACTAGTAAAAAATAAGTCCCGATAAGTTCCCTTTTCTTAATATGATTGGAAATAAAAAAATAAATAAATATAAATTATTTAATCCAAATGTTATTGTGTTGTTTCAAAGAGAACCACCAACTCAATAAATGACAGTGGCAAAAATGTAAAGTAATAAAAGTGGGAGAAAAAGAGGCATGGTATCTATATAGATTAAATCTTATAATATATGATATTTTTTATTCCTTCTGTATGTAAAATTTTATGTAAATTGTATTAATAGCAGCGAGAAAGTAAAAAAATTATTTTTACTGAAAATGGATTAAAAACTGGGCGAAGCATTAATTTAGTCCATAGTTTTCTTCAAAAATGACTTGATATATGATAAAAAAAGAATTGTTTAAACAAAGTAGTCGTGGCATTTTGATTAATATTATATCATATAATTCTTTTCGGAGGATGCACAATATATACATATATTTTCAAAATATCAGTTAAATCGGTAGAATAATGCGACAACTCATATATTGCAAACAATCTTATTATGAAAACTGGGTGTAAAAAAGGAAGCTTACATAATATCTAATATAAGATTTGCCTTCTATAAAGCAATAAGTCTCAATAAACACATTGAAATTTTTTTAACTTCATACATAATGAAAAAAGTGCTCCAAAATATCTAAAGTTTAAGAATTCATAAATTCGAACTAACTTTGATGGTATTCTTCCATTTCTCATTGGAATCACTGAGACAATATTCGGTGACCCAAAATTTCTTCTTTAGTGTATTTTTAAAGCCATTTTTGAATAGAAACAAATTTAGAAAGCTAAATACAAAAGTTCGAGATTAAAAGACAAATATAGGCTAAATTTAGTTTTGAAAATGTTAACCTGGCAACCCAATACTTTACTGCCTTAAGTAATTGAGAATACGCAAAAAATATCGATCATACATTTAAGAAAAAATTAGAATATAACCAATGTTTAAAATCTTTTATTGAAAAGTTAAAAAAAATCAATGAATTTAACACAGTTTTGTTATTGAAAGAAAATTCTTAATGCTAAAAAAAGCTGCAGAAGTAATAATCTTAACTCGTGCTTATCACTGGAAAAGTATTTTTTTTGGTACTTATCTATTGCTTATGAAATTGTTCCCTTAAAGTATTTTTTATGAAATTTTAATAAATTAGTTTGCCCTTGAATATAATTTTAGAGTCTAATAACCAAGAAACGATACTATATCATAAATGATATCACTATTTTAAAAATGTACGATAAAATATAAAAGTATTTCTTTTGTTAGAAAAAAAACTTTAAATATTTTCATAAAAAAACAGAAAATTTGTTGGAAAAATTTTATGTTTTGATATGTAGCACTAAAATTTATATATTTATATATATATATATATATATATATATATATATTGTATTTTTCCAAAAAATTTTAGAAACATCAAATCTTTGTGTATATAGGAATGTGCATAATTACCATTCATTTATAGAAAATACGGCCTGTAGATAACTTTAATCATAATATCAAGTTCTTTATCATCAAATTTCGCTAATGATGTAAAATTTTTCTTTAGAAATATCATTTAGAGTAGTAAAGATAAACACAGCAGAATTTATTGGAAAATTAAATTTATCGATATTATTACTAATATCCTTATTTTCAAAAATTATGATATAATTTTCGAGTGTACCTTTTAGAAAGCAATCTTTGTTGGGTCTTTACTCATTTATATAAATACTTTAATTGGATTTTCTTAAAAGTTATTTAAAATAATTTTAAGGTCAAAAAATTTTAAATAGAAATACTTAACCTTATTTTACTAAAGGTACGTTTAGACTAGTTAAATATTTGGCGAGAAAAACGTGATAATTAAATAAACTATTTCCTAATATCTGTTTTTAATTAGGAAAATATTTTTCACTTATCATAAGTCACAGCTGACAATTTATTAAATTTTATTTGACAGTGTTTTCTCTTACAGAAAATTTGCTACATCGCACAATTTTGATCAAATATTTGCCAAATGTGAACATAGTTTAAAAAGCGTTTTTACCTTTTTTGGGACACGTTATGCTTATTTGCAAAAAATGTAAATTGTGAATTAAAATTTTAATTTTAAGAATAGGCAAAAGAAATTTTTAAATTTAATCAAAATAAAAATGCTTGGACAACCAAGCAAATAAAAATTTATTTAAGAGAAATTTCATATAGATACCAATAAATTATTTTGATAAGATAAGAAGTCATCATTTTTATATTTTATCAAAAATTATTTAAAGTATGAAATAGTCATTGCAAAATAATTGTACTTAAAAAATAAACGGAAGAGAAAGTTTATTTGAACATTTTTAAATAAAAATTTTAATATTCATTAGATTATTCTTGACATAAAACAAATTAGACTTTCTCTGCTATATAAATAACTTTATTTATTTAATTTTTTTTTTTAAATTTTATTTATATTCTTTAAATCAACATTAGTTTTTCTCAAATCCAGTTCTTATTAAGTATTATGATATTTTTTTTTGCTTAGAACATCTGTGTTATAACATTTCATTTCCTCTAATCTTAGTTTTAATATTCTAATATCAATTTCATTTATTAATTTAACTTTGAAAAAACGGCTGTTATATAAACAAATTACTCATGCAAATACACAAAAAACGAGTTTTAAATAAAAAATTCTTTTATTTGTTAAAATTTTTTGTTAGCAAAATTTCAATACAAATATTTCTTTTATTGTTTACTTTTTTTTATTTATTTATCAAATAAACGTGCTAAGCATTTTTTTGTTTCATCTTTTTCTATTAAGCAAACAAATTTCACTCTCATTTTATTATTAATCACAAATTATTAATTTAAACAAAGAAGCAGTTTAGACATACGAGTACATGATTATTTTTCTTTTTTTAAATATTTTTTTGTCATGCTAATGTTTAAATAGGGAGCACATAAAATTGTTAGTCTATTGATCCATATTCGTGTATTAGCGGTCAGGCATGCGAAAAAATAGAAAATAATATTTAAGGCCTGAGCAAATATGTAATTCAAATAAAAAATATTAAAACATTTATTAATAGCTTTTGCTTAAATATTTAGTTAACGTGTAGTTTGTTTATATCTGAAAGTAAATATTTAAATTAAAATTTGAATTAAAGAGCAAGAATAGATGATAGCAAAATATATTGAACTTTGATAAGGGGAAAATATCTAAAATAAAATCAAAAGAACCTAAGCTTCACTGTACATATGTCAAGCTATATTTAAAGGCCATAGTTAAAGCCTTTAAATATTTGTGAAATTCCCTAATATTTAAAAAAAGTCACAGAGAAATTTGTATTATAATTACTTGATATTTTCTGAAGAATAGTTGTAAACGCCTTATAATTTTTCTTCTCTATGCTAACACATTCCTTTTCTACCTGTTTAGCTCACATACTTACAATTAAATACCAACCTGCCTTAACAATTACTCAGGAATGTCTTTTACTTGTGATATATGAGATATTTTATAATTCAGCGTAAACAAATAATTTAATAAAACTACCTGTTACTACAAAAAAAAAAAACTTGAAATCTAGAAAAAAAACCCATGTACAAAAAGTAGAATTAAGATAAATGAAAACAAAATTACAGCCACATCAACAGAGCACAAAAATCATAATTTATCAAAAAAAATCTAAATGATTTAAAAACTTTTCCAAATATTATAAAAGCTTTATACTTAAACAATTAATTTGGAACTTCAAGATAATTATCTAAATCTAATAATTTTAAATTACTATGTGAACAAAATTTTTTGCCTTAACATTAATTACAAGAAATCTGTTGTAAGGAAATTTTTTTTTTAATTTATATTTTCCGCTTAAATATAAAAAAACCTAACTACAAATTTACACACTTTTATATAGACCTCATTTCCCTTATATACCATAAAACTGCAATAATAAAAATTTATATAATGAAATATTCACACATCACTCAAATTAAATTGTATGGGAATAAATGTAAATCACTGCAATTAAAATGTCAAACAAACATTATTTATTTCAATTAAACACAATGTGTGGAATTTTGTAAAGTGCAATAATTTTGGGAAGAACAGACATCGATCAAAGAGTGAGAACAAAATAGTGTACTTAGGAGAAGGAATTTTGATTTAAGTAAAGTTTAACAATTGCTTTTTTATGTGTGACATAGATTAATAGGTATCTTAACAATTTTAAGAGGGCGGTGAGCTAAATTTAGACAAGAGTTAACCTTTTTGATTCCAAAGTTGCTTATAAGCAACTTCGTCTTTAGCACCATTTTATTTAATCATGTGAAAACACATGGTTTAGTAAAAAATATCAGTTGGACCACTATCAACATAATTTTGATGCGTTATTCACTGTAAAGTCGATAAAATTTTAGTTGAAAATGTAGAAATAAAATAAATATAAAATAAAAAAAAAATGTCATAAAAAATATTATAAATAAAAATTTTAAAAAGCAAGTACACAGTTTATTTAATAAATGATGAGGTAAAATATATAATATAAATTTTTTTAATTTTATTACTTTTTAGTGTTCTAAAACGGCCTAGGGTTGTTTATAACCTACTTCCAATACCTGCGGACTCAAAAACTCCGGAAGCTTGAATTTTTCAAAAATACTTAATTTGGGTTTAACAAACACACAAATGAAGAAAATTATTTTTTCTGCCAATTGGTTTAGAAACGGTCCTCAAAGGGTTAAATATTTTCAAATGAGTACTTAAAGGTTATCGCATTAGTTTTTATTTAAAAAGAATATAAAGATAATACTGTATGAGAGTCATTTTCACACATGCTATATGCATGAAACTAAGTACATAATTTTACTACGTATGATGTAAAATTATGTACTTAGTTTGTCTCCAGGACATCAAATTTCCTCTTGAAAGAACTTAGAAGTTTCAAAGGATACACAAAAAAGTATATATATATATGTATATATATATATATAGATATATATATACATATATATATATATAAATTTATATAAATGAAAGCTAGGAATCTCAGCAATATATTATTTCTTATTTAAATACTGCAGCAGCAAAAGCATTTTACTATTTTTTCCTACGTGAGAAAATCCTTATGCGGATACCATCCATGGTAAAACAGAGTACCTGGATTTTCTCCGGGATTTCCAATTTTCTCTCAAAAAGACTTTAAGGTTTAAAGTTAAAGATACACAGTTTCTAAGATTAATATAGAATATTTACAAAGATTGTATGGACCCAATATGGATGTCAAGTGAAAGCCACGAATACCTGCAATATACAAAAAGAGGAAACCACAAATATGCGCATTAAATATGAGGTAAACAATTAAAATTATGCTCCAAAAGACGAGAAAATGTGCTGTTAAAATCAGTAGTGTCGAAAAGCTTTTTTTCAATTTCCCATATTTTTTATTATATCACATACAAATTTTATTTATCTTCAATTCTAAACATTAAAGTTAATTCAGAAGTTATCAAAATTATCGTATATAAATTTACAATAAAGATTTCATTCAAAAACACAAACTATTTTTACAAAACCAACTGTGTGCTACCTTAAAAGCTAAATCATCCTATATATCACATTTCAAAAATTGCTTTAATAAAAATAATTTAATCAGTTTTCATGATGTGTTCCTACAAGTCAAAATCCTCAACGAATTTTAATTAACTTAATTAAAATTAATTTTAAATAAATAAAATACAAATAAATAGATTTGAATTTGGACATCGCAAATCAAATTTAAAAAACCATCCCATGGGATCATTATTGCTAGATTTATTTTCGTGTTGACGATTTTTGGTTCTAAAAATGGCCTATTGAGATTTTGACGATTTATAACCTAAATTTGGTGACTTTTCTGAAAGAAGATTTGCAACTAATTTCATACATAAGTAATAACAATTAAAATAAGGATTTCCTAAAGTTGTCAGAGTAAATTCTTTATATAGGATAGTTTTATGAGAACCAATCTGTTATCATATTTGATTCAATTATGTAAGCTTTTATTATAAAATGTGAATAAACACTTTACAAAACCCTTTTACAATTTTTTATAAAAACTTAATTTCATAATCAAGGAATTAGAAATCATTAATTTGCAGTACTAAGTATCACTTACAGCAAATTAATTTAAATTCTTTTAAAGGTGAAATTTGTATATCATCGATGCGCTTACAAAAAAACTTTAAAAACTTTTCAAAAGACATGATAATTTCGATATGTATATCTTCCGACTTATTAGATTTTCTTAATTGGCCGACAATATGAAATTAATGTAGATAATTTATTTTTAACTTAATATTTAACCATAAATAAAACAAAATTTTAATCAAAAATATCACAAGAAATGACAATTAACATTTATTGACGATTTTAAATAATCGATTTTATGATTTGACGACTTTTTTCTCAAAATTTGATGATTTTATACCAAATTTATCTGGAAACTATGCAGATAAAGCAAAAGTCAAAATGTGTTCTAAAAGGACTGAATATGTCCTAAAAATCACAAAATATGCTAAAAATTTTCTCTAAAAATCACTATATGCAAAAACTTGCCTTTAAGGATGAAATATGCGAATATATGCATTTAAAAATCGATGCCAAAATGCTTTATTTGTTACGAAATGGATAAATGTTTTATCGAATGTTTCATTCAATGTAAAGGAAAAATATGCATTTGCATATTCGTGGTTTTCCTGATAATAATATCTTTTATTTAAATATTGCAGTACAAAAAGTTAAGAAAATATCTTTTTGAAAATTTAACTCTATAATATTATATTTATTATTTAATTATATACTTTAAATAAAGGATATTTTCTTAATATTTTGTTCTGCAACATTTAAATAAAAACTTTTGTTATGTTGCAGGAATTCTTAGCTTTCATTTGGCATCCATATTGGGTTGATATAATTTTGGTAAATATTTTATAATGTTTTTTAAAGTTGTGTATTTTTCGGAAATTTTGAAGTCCTTTTGAAAGATAAATTGACGTCCTGGAGAAAAACTAAGTATGTTGTGTTATGGACTCAAGTTTAATGCGCTTATCGATTTTTTCATGTGTGAAACAATTTTTAAATAATTGCTGCACGCTGTAATAATTATTTGGTTTAATTTATTTCCACTTTATTATTTAAAAGTTTTAAGTTATGAGAAAAGACATTCACATAACTTTAGCTGCTTGAATTGAAAAAAGTTTTATTATCATTGATATTAAGTAATTATATCTGTCCACCTGTCTGTGTTATATAATAAGCAAATTTTAATTAATTAAAATAGGTCAATAACACTACTAAATATTTGAGTATACTTTTGAAATTACCTAATGTGGGTTATAGCTCTAGTTGGATAGATCTTTTGGTCAAAGTTAGTTTAAAGCTAAAGCATGTACCTATTTTTGGATATCTGGACTATTTATCTTTATAAAACCGTTAAAATATTTAAAATCGATTGAAAAGTTATTTTTTTATTTTTTTTTCGCCCTAAAGTCTTAAAAAATATTTTTTTGCTCGATAACTTCATACATAGTGTAAAAAGTGTTATAATTAGGGTGATCGATTATTCGACTTTTTGGAAAATTCATTTCAAATTCAGAAAAAACCGGTTAACCGCTTTTTTTGCAGTAGTTAATATTTCCATCAAAAAGCTATTGTTATATAAAAAAATCAACAAATTTTATTATAATGAGGTTAAAATTTGTTATATATAATTATTACAAATATTGAAATAATAAAAATTCTAAAATATTTAAATTGTTTGATAGAATGTTACAAGTGTTACAAGAGAAAAAAAAAAATAATTAAATAAGTAAATAAATTAATAAAAACTTATAAAAAAAATTAAATTTCTTTATTTCTAAAGAAGAAATAAATTTTATGAATATTAATCAGTTATCACATTTTTCCTAAATTTTCATTCAGATATTAGTATTTAGTATATATTTTTTAAATAATATGTTATTTTTAAAACCGGTTTTTTATATTTAAAAAACCGGTTTAAAAATTAATATTATGAAAAAACCGACAGTACTTAAACCAAAATACCGGTTTTAAAACCGGTTGAAAAACGGCGTCGATCATCCTAGTTATAATTCTCTAGACAAGAAAGACAGGAAAGATTTATATAAGCAGGAAGATTTCGAACAAATGCACTAAGTGTATCATTTCGTGTTCTTTACAGACACATTTCCCCGAGTATTTCATTCGAAAAGATGGTATTTTATTCATATATAGGGGTGTTCATAATTTAATGAACTCTCCATTGAGCAATTATTAACTAGAACTTATAAATATACCCATTCTTAAATATACATTAATATTTCTTAAATATACCTTTCGTTTGGAATAGGTATACTATTTTTATATTATAAGGCATTTTTGTGAATAGTTGATCATTTATGAGTAGTTTGTATGTTTCATAAGACTGCTATCGAAATGAGCCAATACAAAATCGTCCAAACGAAAAATCATCCAAAAGAAATGAAAAATTGCCCAAAAATAAAAATTGAAAATTGTGCCCAAAAAATTGAAAAAATACTCAAAGCTTTAAGAAAAATCATTCATTTCTAATATCCATGAACTTTATTACTCTTTCTGTCATAAAAATTAGTACATTATATCATCAAATGTCTGAACAAAATCAGCCATCTTCATAATGAAAATGGTTCCAATTTTGGCCTGGGAATTATTCTGGTCTAGATTAAAGCTTTTCGACTCTGGCGTATTTCAAACATCGGCTTTGCTGAAACAAATTTTATTTTACTTTATAGTTTACTTTACTTTAAAAAGTAAAAAAATTATAAAAATAAAAAGCTAAAATCACCAAAAACATAAATAATACTTTGTTAAAAACGAATTATATCCAAAATATGTCGAAAAATCACCGCAAAATTTTGACCCAAATTTGTATGGGAGTTTTTTGAGAGATATTTCTATATTTTTGGCTTGGGTAGTTTTCTATTGGGTCATTTTGCTGGCAGTCATTTCACAATATATAGTTTTATTAAAAAAATTGGGGAAATATAGATAGTTAGTTAGTTAAATTACTGAAAAATTATTATTCAATTTTTTACCCATAAGAGAATCAAATGTATTAAATTTGTTTCCTAATGTACTAAAAATTACGAAAATTTTGACAAAAGTCTTGAGGTTCAATTTTAGCTCAAGTGTTTCGTGGAGGAAAATGATGAAATACCAGCTGATCGAAAATACTTTTTGAAAATTTTTTAAATTTGATTATTTTATAGCACATCTGAGATATCGTGAAATATTTTAGGTGAATACTGCAAAACTCTAAACTGCAAAATAAATCCAAAAATATCTTTAGTACAATCAAAAATATGATCTATAAAAAATTCTCCTAAAATCGGAAAATATGCGCTTAAAATAAAGAATTATGCAGAATTTTTAATTATCTACTATTCATGCTAAAAATAACTCGATGTTTATTAATAATTGCTAAAATATATTTTCTTTTTGCACTCAAAAACAATTAAAGCCCACATGTACATTAGAACGGGTCGGTCTCCATACAAAAAAAAAAAAAAAGAAAAAAAAAATATATATATATATGCCAGTCACCCACTAGAATGAAAGAATATTTCATGAGGTTTACAAAAACGCAAAATTTTTTAAATCTTTGCAATTTTGTTATTTAGGCATAAAATGAAATACTTCAAAAACTAATATAATAGTTTAACAAAAGACTTTCAATACATATAATAATAACTGGACATGAGGAAGGATGTATCCGAGCTACCAGAAGTGACATCGTGAATTTAATGCCACTTCTTGCATTTTTGGAAAAATTAAAAATTCTTTCATTCTAGGGGGTGACTTGTACAACTTTTTTTTACCCACCCTAATGTACATTGTATAAGAAAATTACAAAATGTCTATCAATTTAGAAGATAAAAGTTATTACATAATTGAAAAACATATGTAAAAATTTCACAATGGCAAGTTATGTACAAATTATTGTAGAGCAAAAACGATGCAAAATTTTTCTCTTAATAGTAAAATGTGAAAAATTATGTACTTTAAAATAATAATTTTCTATGAAAATATGACAAAATATACTGTTAGGCCCAAAGTATGCAAAAATATGCTGTAAAGACTAAAATATGCAAAAATATGCTGTAACAAATTAATGACAAAATTCTTAAAATTCCGTGCTGAAATTAATATAACATAAAAGTTTGATGTAAAAAATGTTTAACATTTTATATGCTGATATAGTCAGCGGATAGAAAATATTAACATATATTTTTCTTTGTGACGGACGTAATAACGGACATAATCATATTATGAGATTACATAAAATGTTCTAGTATATAAAATTTTCTCATAAAAAATGTTAAAATTTTTTATAACAAAAAAATAAGAATAATTTAATAAAATTAAAATGGATTACTTAAATTCATGGGGAAATAAATGATATAACACTAAACAACTTAATATGGGTCATTATAAAATTATGTAACTGTTCGTCCGAATTACTTTCTGCAAAATTATCCTTTGACATCGATGATTGTTACATTGTGGCTAATAATTTATGACTCGCATTCTTTTAAATGTTTTGCATTTTTTAATTTTTTTTTTACTTTTATAATATATCAAATATTAGAGATAATTTTTTTTTTTTAAATATAATACAACAATATACTAATGGATTTAGCTCATATGTATTGAATAGTATTATGGAAAATATCCTCAGGATTGATGGTGCGAAAACGTGTTCATTTATTTTCAAATATTAAATAAATGTATGATCAGAAATTGGTAAAAATTTCTCATTATGCGTTTCTTTAAAGTCTTACATGTCAGATTATAAACAAATATTAGCCTAAATAGATATGCGCGGGATTATGATGGATATGGTACCCCTTTATCATTATATTTTAATGAGGAAAGGATAATATAATTTGACACACAACTTTAGCGAAGTAAGTAAAAAAGGGTTAATATTTTTAAAATTTGAATACTTTTACAAGACCACCGCCATAAGTGTTTCTTTTCTGTAGAAACATCAGCAGGTATTTGTGCTACTATTTGTAACTCACAAAAATACTGGTCGAAAACCCATCAATTGATTCAGAATCACTTTCTAAGTCAATTTAACGATGTCCGCTGGCTGGCAAGAGTGCTGTCTATGTAAATCTTATGAACAAAGTACAGGTGGGTCATTTTAAAGCTAATTTGAAAAAATTTTACACATGTTATTATTTTGGCATAACCACGAAGTCTATTGGAATTGGTCATAATGGGTCCATTATTTCACGTAGCTACCATACAAATATCCCTCGGAACTCTTATAAATGACTTTCGTCAAAAATAAGTTTTATATATATTTATATCAATATGCCAAATTTTACAACAATCCTTCCAAATTTGACCCGTATCAGTGCCAAATTTTATGAGAATCGGTCCATAACTGATCATAGCTGTCACATAAGGGCCACTTCCGAAAATTATTTTAATGTGCATAAATTTGATACAAAAGTTAGTATAACTATAATATTTGACACAATCAAGTTTTATACGTGTATAAATCATACTTCCAAAATGTTCAATAATCGTATCACAATAGACTACAGGTCCCATATAAAGCCACCCGCATGTAAAGAAATCCCTTTTACGCAAAGGCATAATGGTGTAGGGCATCATATCATAACTTTTTTCTTAAAAAATATCCCAGCAGGAACTTGGTAATGTCATGTAGTTACGGACAACAATGACAACAACATATATAAGATTAATCATTAATTTAAAACGCACTATTTAAAACTTAAGGTTTAATCTGTTAGAATTTGTTACCAAGAACATATCAATAAGATGTTTAAATATGGGCCAATATCAAAAATTTTTGATTTTAGGCCTTCAAAAGAAAAAAAAAAAATAAATATTATGCGTATATATATAAATATATATATACGCAATACCAAAACCTGCTGAGTTATTCAAATAAAATTTATGATATTTTCAAAGTTTGATAGTATTAGTCTGGCATATTTTAGGGTTTCTTAATATTATTAAAAAAAATCCTTATACTAATTTTTTAAATTTAAAAAAAATTTAGTTTGCATCTAAGTTCATATATTGATTCAAGTTTATTGCAAAGTAATGCTATTTAATTTTGTGATCCTTTTTTAATCCAAGTAATTTTTTTTTGGTCCATAAAATGTATATCTTTCGATATACGCCTCCATATTTCTGTTAAGAAATTTTATTTTGCCTTAGCAAAATCAGTTTTGACAATAGTGTTCCGTTTTCAACTATCAATTATATTTGTCACCATTCTTATACATTTATATCAAAGATTTGTACAACTTGCAATTTGCTATACAAAAATTACAAAAACAAAGTGCAATTTTTTAACAATTTTTAAAAAGTTTATGAAATTTTTTATTAAATTTATTTTTAATGGTTCTTCGAGACTATCTACTGCATTGACCGTTTAGGGCATATCAACGAGAAATAGCGCAAAATACGCATAATTACATCATCTCCGACAAAAAAAAAAAACCAAAGAATTTTAAAAATTAAAAAATTTTAACGTCAAAATTCCATTAGCCTGGGAAAAAGTTAAGTAATTTTTAGCCCTTCTTCTAAGTTTTTGAACTTTGAATAACAATCATGACTACAAAATGTAACTAATAGTGCCAAACTGTTGCACTCTATTCGTTTCAAGTCTTGTGAGTTTAGATCTGTAACCCGTTTGTTAAAAATGGTATTACCACAAAACGTATTAAGGATTAAATTCAGTTTTAGTCAAGTTAAAAATTTTTGATAATGGCCCATATATATAATATGTTAATATATGTTCTTTTTAAATTCAAATTGTCAAAAGCATATGTTCATCTCTAGATGTGTAAATAATTTCAATTAACTAATTAACAACTTTTGTTATATTTGTCACTCTTTTTTATCAAGTTCAAGAGCTAATTAATTAAATAAATACAAAATACAAATAATTATTTTATTAGCAAATAAAAAAGTATATTTGTTTACTCAAACACGCCAACCTAAAATAATTTATTAATATAAAAAAAAAACACCAAAAGAAATACTTGTTGTGCAGATTAAACACAAAAATATTATAAATATTTTTAAACGAAAAAAAAAAAAATAATAATAATAATAACATATGAAAAAAGTTCATTAAACTGGTTTTCAACATCATACTTGTTTAAGACCAGCTCAAATACCAAAAGCGACATAGACCGACAGACAGACAGCATTTTTCAACGAAAAAGCACCAAAACACAAAGTTTCTTAACATTTATTTATTTTTTTTTTTCTTTTTCAATTTGTTTGGTGCCTTAAAGAAATCGATGAGTGTTGGCAACATTTGCATATTTGGTTAAAAAAAAAAATATCTAGATATTTATTTTATTTTTTTCTTCATTTTTTATACTAGTTTGTAATACCGATTTTTTGTGTTTATTAAAGTTGTCACTATTTTATTTTGGTATTTCATTAGATTTATTGAAATTATGTGCTCATTGTTAAAGAATTAAATGTTAATTTATTAATTTGAGAAAAAATGTGTGCAACATTTTTCAGTTTAAAATATTAAAAAGGGCTATAATTTGCATTTAAATTATTTTGTTTACAGTTACTACGATTTGTATTATTTTATGAATAATTTATTTTATAAAAAAAATTTGATTTAAAATTAAATTGCATTTCATTCTCATTTAATTGATTTTGTATTATATATTTATAGTTATTTTACATTTTGTTTATTTTATTATGGCTAAAGGCGACAATGCAATTAATCACTATTTTTATATAAATTTAATTATATGTATATTATTTTTTATTTTACATAGGCTTTAGATTTTTTTAGCTTTATTTGTTTAAATATATTATAATTATTTCTTTTTTATTAATTTTTAATTAAAATGCTGTGCTTGCTATGCACTGATCATACATTTTTTTTCTTTTTATATAAAAAAAAAACAACAAAAAATGATATTTTCACTTTGTATACATATAGATACAAAACAACAACAAAAATTACACAGAAAACAAAATAAATTAATAAAAAGAAAAGTCGTATATAGATTTTAAATTGTTTCTTTCCGTTGACGTGTCAGTTTAGTTAAAAACGCGAACTCAGACTGCCGGCTCTTTGGCTTTAAGCCTTGTTTAGCAGGCCAATATAGTTGAAATACAATGAATGTAAACAAGAAAATGCCTCACCTCAATTCTCAGCTGCATATCATAAATGTTACGAAGCAAGAGAAGAAGATTTACAGAGAGAATTTATCTATTTGTTACTGTATGAATAAATGATGTCAAAGTTGCGGTTGTGGTTAAAAAGAGATATATTAAAAATAGAGTTTTTTTTACAACTAGGTACAATAGGTCAGAATTAAAATCATTTGCAAATATATCGGTAATTTTAAAGTACATAAGCAGTCGAAGTTAGGATTTCGATATTGAATTGCACAAACTTCTTAGAGTCAGAACTCCTGGTTTTCAACTTGGCAGCTCTATAACTTTAGGTAAAAAAAAACATTCATTCGCAAGCTACAATATTTCTGGATATCCAATAATTATATAGTCCACAGAGTGAAATTTATTAAAGAAATCATTGAAAATTTTTTTCTCGTATTTTGCCCATAACGAAGATATTTGGTTAGGGAGAATTAAAACACTTTTAAGACTAATTTAAAACTCATTCGATTCATGAACTGCTTTATAATTATTTACATTGACCTTGGGATTTTTTAAGCAGTGTTTTCAGTTTAGGCTTTTAAGGCTAAGTCTAGCCTTTTTATTTTGCTTTTATCCTCAAAATTTTCGTTAAAATTCTAGCTTATTTTCTAACCTTTTTTAATTCTTAAAATTGCCTTAAAAAGGCTCAAATTTTAGTATTTTTATTTTAGTATTTTTACCGAATCATCCATTTAAGAATTTTTGTGTAAATGGATGATTCGGTTGCAAAAAACAAAGTCGATTATTTAAGTTTTGCAAAAATTTTTGCCTGCTTTCGCTTAATCCTCCAAATTGATTATAATTATAGCAACTCTTTATATGTACTTAATTAATTATTTATCATAATTATTTTTTAATTCACTACTAACCATACAAACTAAAATAATATATAAAAATAAATACATTTTAAATAAAAAAATCTTATGAAAGCGCAAAATCGCCCAAAACTTTGGAAATTGTTAGTCAAAAAGGAATTATAATTCAAAACATTGGGACATTTGAAATATAATCCAAATTTGTATGGAAATTTTGTGGCCGATTTTTCATTAGATCATTTATGAATTTTTAACAATATCTTAAAAAAGATATTAAAAATTAGTAAGAAAAAAAAAATAACAAAAAAATATTAGCTTTTTTTCTGGCCTCATTTTTTGAAGCATTTAGCCTTTTCTGACCCTTTTTAAAGTACAATTTAGCCTCTCTTTTTCTCACTTCCTGGCAACACTGTTTATAAAAAATGGGTCGATTTCTACACTTTTTGATTTGATGAAATTTGATTTTCAATTTCACGAATAATCTCCGCAACACCTCCGTGAGATAAATACAAAATCATATGTTCCCGAAGAAATTTTTTTCTAAGAGAGTGATGAATAAGGTGATCGATTATTTGACTTTTTGGGGAAACAGGTTTTTGAATAGTTCGAATAGTTGGTATTTTGAAAAAACCGGTTGCTTTTTTTGAATTTCAGAAAAAATCGGTAAGTGTATCAAATTTTTTTCAGGTAGACCTCTTTCAAATACAAATCCTTTAAAAAATGAAGTAAGATGAAGATAAAAAGAATCCCATTAATATAAAAATTTCATTCAAAATAATTATTACATAATTATTTGTTTAAACTTACGGAATTAATTTCAATTTAACCATAAATTATAGGTATTTATAAAATATATCAAACCCAATTTTTTTAATGGTGGGTATAAAAATTAAATACTGTCTTTCTTAAATATGTTTAAAATTTATAATATTTTTATATGTCCTTAAGATCAATATTTATTGAATATTGAAAATCTTAATATCAAATTTCAGCGATTTTATTTTTATCTTAAGTTTTTTAAATTTTTCCCATATATAATAATCTCTTTCATCATGTCTTTAAAATTTTTCAGTAGCTCTTATTTCATTTCTTAGAAACGCAAATAAAATCTTTTTATAAAATAATGTGTTTGTTCACACACCTGTTGTCTTTGCAAACAATGTTTTTTTATTTGTATCTTAAGATATTTACTCTCGAGTGTTTTTATTTTTCAGTTCTTTCTTTCATACTATCTTTCTTAGGTTTTGTATCTCACCGAACGTTTTTCTTTCAAGAATGCTTTATCTTCTTGGCTTGCATGTGTGTCAAAGTAGTTTAAAAAAATCATTCAGAGTTGTGTTATTTGTATTTTAAGATAACAATTGAAATGGTGCGAGTATTAAGTAAATACTATTTTATTATATCTATGAGTACTCGTATTTTATTGAAAGTGTATTATTTTGTAGATACAATATAATCTACAAAATGTGGTTTTGTATGAAAGCAATGACTGTAAAAGTTTGAAATGCATTGTGGATATAAGCAATTGGTTGTGGTCTTTGCTACGTGTGTAATTTAATATGTCAGACCGAATAGTTGCTTAAAGCGGATTATATTAGGTAGTACTGAAGTTTATATTGTGGAAGATATACATGAGAATCTAATGTGCGGTTCTCAAATGAGGGTCCGCGACCTATAAGGGGTTCGTAGAAACATTTTAAGGAGGTCGGGAAGACCATTTACTTAAATACAAAATTTAAAGCATTTTTATTTAAGGGCCAATAATTAAAATTAACTTATAAAATGTTTTGAAATTCAGTAAAAATTTTATCGAATTGATCAATTCACATAGGAGTCGAAAGTAAGCAAAATTATAATTACATTCATGTGAGTGATTAATTTAAATATGTGCAATTAAATAAATATGTTCTTAGTTGCAAATAAAATGCATCTTCCCAAATTTCAAATAATAACCTCCTCAACAAAAAGAAGAATTCACAAATTGGAAGTTGTATTAGTTATCAAACTGATTCGAACATAATTCTTAAATATAATTCAAATGCGTCTGTAAAAGTAAAAAAATACAGATTTTCGGAATTTAGTCAGAATTAATACAAAATTGTGCGAAAATTGAAAAGTTATAATTTTTATATCAATAACAAATGTTTCCTTTAATTTTATTACTTATTATTATTTATTAAAAAATTATTATTTATTAAAAAGGCCTCTACAGTTTTTAAATCCAATAAATTTAATATTTTCCTAAATTTGAAAATTCTGACTTAAGTTTGAGATTAATATGAGATTCAAGTATAAAATATTTTATCCTGAAATTTTATTTTTTTTCTTAGGTTTAAGAAGGATTTGAAAATTTTTGATTTCGAATTGAGAAAACACAATTTTTTTTTAAATATTTACCATTGCCTAAAAATGTATGGACAGATCTCAACTCGCAAGACTTCAAATTAATAGAGGTCAAAATTTTATCACTAGAGGTTTCATTTTATAATCATGATTGTTGTTCAAAATTCAAAAACTTATTAAAAAAGGGCCAAAAAAATACTTAACTTTTGCCCATTTTTCTACACTTTTTATCAGCGAGTTTATACTTTTTTATCTACTGCGATCTTATATAAACTATTCGGACTTTGTGAATAAATTCTACAACTTCTTTGTTTTTGTGCAGACTTTCAACAGTTACATATAGATTAGACAAGTTTTGATGACAAAACTTTTTATTTTTTTTTTGTTCCCCACAACGAAATACAAATTCTGAAATAGGAATTGATATTTGTTTTAATTATGCATATTTTGCGCTATAATTCGTTGATGTGCCCGAAATATTCAATGCAGTCTCAAAGTTTGGAAAACAAGAGCAAACATTTTTAAAAAGTCTGTTTTTAAGAGGCACATTCACAGTTTCTAATCGAATAGCATGGATTACTGAGTCAACTTAGTTTTTTGTTATATTACAAAATAAAATTGAACGAGCATTAAAAATAAATTTAATAAAAAAATATTTTATGCGCTTTTTGTTTTTGTATTTTTATACAGCAAACGGCAATTTATAAAATCTTTCATATATAGATATAGGAATGGTGATAAATATAATTGATCGGGATCAAATGTAGTTGATAGATAGGATTTTTGAACCGTCTTAAAAAAAATCAACATTTTTAGATCAAGCATAGGAAGAGGTTTGTAAATAACACTTCATTTAAAAATTTTTTAAACAATTAAAATTTTGTTTATATACTCTATACAAGTACATACAAACTTTAGGTCAGATGCGGCAAGGGTTAACGATATCCGATTTCACTAATATTTCACACAATATCTTTTTACAATCGAATGAATGATTATAGAGGGAGCTACGTTCAAATTTCAAAAGTCGATAAATTTTGGTGCAGTCTAATATTACATACGTAGTTATTTTCATAACAAGCTTTTTTATTTTTATTTTTTTTTCATCGGCTTATCCACTTAGAAATAAATTATATATTTCTGTATTAAATTTGAAAGATTACGGAAAATTTTCAACTGTCTTAAAGAGAATTTAACACTTACCTGGTACCGTTTCACCATTAAATGTTATTTGCACTGTATGTATGCCCGGCTCATGGGGTGTAAAGCTGGCCACAAAACGTTGGCCACCCAATGAACGCACCGAAGATGTGACACGACCACCATTAACCAATATTTCCAAATTTCCCGAACCAGCCTTAGACCCATCAATTTCAAACTCAACGGGACGGCCAATGGCACCATTCGGTATATCTTGAACACGTATTGCACGGGCACCAGTAACACCCGTCAAAGTGCTTTCGATGGGACGAAATCGCGAGAGAGAACTATAGCCACCATTGCCGTTAGAAGTACTCTCGGTAACTATTTGTTGACTGGATTCTTTGACGGTGCGTGTAAAACCGCCAGATTTGTCGGTATAAGAGTTGTTCGATTGTGACTTAACAGTGATGGCACTGGGTCTAGAGAAAATAATAAGAAAGTACTTTCAATATCTAATTTATTTTTTATATTATTAAAAAAAACTTACTTATAATGTTCTGCATCATCTACCAAATCTCTAGAACCTCTTCTATCACTGTGATATTTTTGTTCGTTTAAGGCGAATTTATTGTATTGGGTATTACGATGCGTTTCATTATCGATATCGGGTCGGGCATAACTTAAATCGGTATTCAATTGTGACTCGGTCATATTTGCCAAAGATTCGAGAGAATTGTGTGACAATATATGTTTGGTTTTATTAATAACATCCCAACTATCACGTCTAGCCGAAGCGGGCTTTATTGAGGAGACTCTAACATTCGAAGAATGATCTATACGTGGCTCTGGCGAAGCAGTGCGTCTATGACGCTCTGCTGTGCCATACAAAGAAGGACTGGCACGTATATTAGAATCATTAACAAAATTTGAAGTAGACTTATAAGTGGAAGATTTTTCCACTGTGCGTGATTCATAGCCATTCTAAAATAAAAAAGACACCCTTTAAATTAAAATTTTTCTCAAGATTATTTTAATAGACTAACTCACCTTATTTAAAGTCGTACTGGGACTTATACGATGTGTGGCTGTTGTTATGTACGCACTGTTGCTGGGCGAATAACGTTGTACCGGTGAGGCCGACATGTGTCTAGGGCTTGCGCTCAATGTTCTTGAGGTGGTTTCATAAGGTATCGAAGTTTTTATAGTCAAGGGACTATGAGTACGTATTTCACTAGATCTTATCTGAGTTTTTAATAAATAAATAAATAGAATTTAAGCCAAAATATTAATAAGTTAGTAAGTATTACTTCTTTTTCTTTGTTTTTGTAATTATGGCATGCTTAATAAAACTAACACACATAAAAACACATAAATAAATCATAAAATAAAAAGAGAAATTGTTAGCAAAATTCAATATTAGTTTAAAGTAATAAACAAATAATTACAAAAAAGTACAAAAATTAAAAAAAGTCTAGCGACCAAAAATCTATGCTAAAGTATATATAGAGTTTTAGTTACATCATGTGTGGGACTGGACATTATAGGACTCAATCTCGTGCTATATGAGATCGAACCTCTTGTTGCAGTATTTATTCTTATTTGCTGCTGCTGATAATGATGATTACTATATGTTTGTCTCTGATCTTCATATAGATCTTCACGATCTTCTCTTGGTGGCGCCAATTTTAAATCACGTTCATTTTTCCTGGTACTATGCAATTCATTCTCTTTATCATAATAATAGTCACTTTTGGATAATAAAGAATTGGACGTTTTTGAATCACGTCTTGGAGTGACGTTATACAAGTCAACTGAGTTCAAATATTTGGTTGTCGGTGAGTCATTATATTCACGTTCACGTAATGATGAGGGCGGTTGTGTTGCCGGTGGTGGCGGTGGTGATGTTGCCAATATTTCCTAAAATGTGTAGATGAATGTTTTTTTTTCTTTTTTGGTTTTTGATTGTTTTGTTGTAATAAAAACAGTTTTGAATTTAATGTATAAAGATGATTGCGATGACGATAAGTGTCATTAATTATTTTGATTATTGTTGTTGGTGTTGCAAAATGCGAGTAAGTAAATGTGTGTGGAGGGATTTTAAGGTTTTTGTTTAAAAGAGTATAATCGGGATTTCTACCAGCAGCTGTTATGTGTAGTTGATAATTAAAGTTGTTAAAAAATACGAGTATTTTTATATAAAGTAATTAAAATCTAGTCTTAAAGTTCAATAACATTGATGAAGACAGAAATAATAAATAATTCTAAAAGCATTATAAGAAATATTTTAATAGCTGGCGCACAGTGTGGCCAAAATTAAAATTTTTGGTAATAAATCTTTATCTCCTAAACTACAGGTCAGATCGAATTGAAATTTATGGAAGAGTTATAGAGAAGAACCTAAGCTTCCAGAAAAATCAATTTGTAGTCGTTCTGCGATAACACGAGATAATCTGCAGGATTGATTATCTCGCTGACTACCTCGAGTATGTAAAAGTTTAAAAAAATCGTAACTTCTACAAATCAAATCAGATTTCAAAGATTTTAACATTTCTATAAAGTGATTGGCAAGATAAAGAAAATGTAAGCTTGATCACTTATGTTATCTTTTACCGTTAAAAAAATATTTTCGCTTGAATTTTTGTGTCGGCTTTATTTCGTTTTTCAGGAATAAGTGGTTAGCTGTATTATTATTCTTTAATTTGTAACATATTCCGAAATATGCTGAAAATTTTGTTGATTATCTCAATTCGTCTAGACGTGAAAAATATTCAAATTCAGCACTCTAAAATTAGTATGAAAAATATTTATTTTTTACAGAAATTTTTTCATTAAAAAAAAAAAAAAATGCTTCTTCACATGTTTCAAAAGATAACGCTTCATAAATGGTTAATAAAGAAATTTTAAATTAATTCAGGTTTACACCCTACATCCAGCAATGATCGAAAATGATGAATTTTTGAAAAAGTTTCATTTTTATCGATCAATAAAAAAATAATAATAATAAAATAAAAATGTCGCAAGAGATTTTTTTAATTTATTGACAATATTTAATTATAAAATAGTTTTGATCGATTCGACATTAAAATTGCTTCTCGCTCGGCCAAAAGCGAATGCAGGAATGCAGATTTGATGAAAAACGTAAATTTTTTAAAAGCATATTAGAATAATATTTTCACTATTGTTTCTAATGGAATGCATAAAATGAATACTAATCTTTCATTTCTGCAAAAATCATTTAAAAAGCTTTATAAACCAATTTTTCAAAAATAAACAATATAAAAAATAAATAAATAACATAAAAATTAAAAAAATTACTTTTTTTTATCTATCTACACTCCTGCATTAATTTTTGGCCAAGCGGGAAGTAATTTAGTGTCAGATCGATCTAAATCTTTTTTATAATTACATATCGTCAATAAATTAAAAAAGAAGCTCGCGTGACATTTGTTAATTAATCGAAAAAATGAAACTTTTCTTTAAATTTACCATATTCGACAAACGCTGGATGTAGTATGCAAACCTAAATCAATTTAAAATTTCTTTATTAACCATTTATGAAGCCTTTTGAAATATGTAAGAACATTTTTTTTTTTTTTTTTTTTGAAAGAACTTTGAGAAAAAAGTAAAAGAAAAGTACAGTTTAAAAAAAAAAAAAAAAAAAAAATAGCAATTTTTCATACTAATTTCAGAGTGCTGATTTTGAACATTTTTCATGGGTAGACGAATTAGGATAACCAAGATTTTTTCAGCGTATTATTTCGTATACATAATATTTTTAAAACAATATACCTCAGAACTTATTACCGAAAAACGAAATAAAGTCGAAGTAAAAAATCAAATATTCAAAACTTAAGCATAAATATCTTTTTAACTGTAAGAGATAACTTAAATAAGTAAGCTTATTTTTTATTTCTCTTGAAAAGCACTTTACAGAAATATAAAAATCTTTGAAATTAGACTTGATTTGTAAAAATTACGAGTTTTTTAAACTTTTACATATTCGAGGTTGTCAACTTTGACACCCTATAAGATGATTTTTCTAAAAGCTTGGGACATTCTCTACAATCCATCCATATATTTAATTCGATTATTAGGTTTTGTGATACAGATTTATTACCAAAAATTCCTCGTTTGACCCCACTGTGTGGCGTTAAAAGCAAATAAGTTTAAAATAATTCATTTTGTTTATAATAAGTACATTATTTATAGGATCAATAATGGAGCATTCAAAACAGGATTTAAGTATATTATAGTTTTTTTTACTTTTTAAGTATAGGGGGTTATTATGTAATTCGATTCGAAGCGAAAGATTTATGAATTCTATAAAATTTAATTTTTTTAATATGATTTTTAGAAATAAATTTACAAAAGTTCCTAAATATTTTTATTTTGTGGGATTTTTTTAGCCTCTTTGGAAAAGAAAAAAAATCCCTTTCGGAAATGAAACTAATGCCCGGAATTCATTCGATAGTCGTAAAGTAGTTCTGGGTTCGAGAACAACTCATGCGTCATTGTAATTATCTCTTAAGTAGAGCCACGCGGGTTTTTGTTATTTTGCCTTCGAGAATTTTGCATCTCCATCCCACATTGCTTAAGATTTTAGGTGTCGTTTAACTGCACCACCTTACAGCTATACATTTGTTCACATGCCATCGATTAACCTAACTTTTAAATTTTTTTGTACATTTTTTTTGTAGAGTAACAGCTAAAACTGAAAGCATTGATATTGGTGAACACCATTAAATTTGGTCAGATGAATTCGGGAACTCTAGCTTTCTATATGAAGGTATAAATCGAGTGGATAATTTGCGAAGGAGGTTTCTTTTGCAATATGATATCAGATAGCTTCGCGATTTAAAGAATAGCCTAGTGATCCAATTGTAAAAAGCAAATCAAGGGAAATATGGGAAACGCTCACACAAGATTTAAATACTGCAGGAGCATCATCACATGAAGTCCAAAAGTGGAAAAATTTGTTTTATTAAATTAGTTGTATGTGGATATAAATTTAATAACTTATTTATATTTTAATATTAACAGGTATGGGCAGACTATAAACAGCATATTAAAGTAAAATCTCGTCGCAACAGAAATAGATTTTCAGAAACTCTACCAATTACTCCTGGTATAGAACATTTGTTAAAAAAATAAATAAATAAATAATAATAATCTATTTGCTTCCATTTTGCTTTCCTCGCTCATTTCAAAAACAATATGTTTGGGACAAGTTTTTTTCAATAATTTCGCACACCTCGAATAAGCAAACAGAAATGGATGATTGTCAAATCTGGTGGTGATAACCTTCTTGTGCCAAAAATGTTAAAGTGGTCGCTAATTTTAAAATTGGAAGAATGGCGGTGTTTCTTTGGAATTCTTCTAAATGATCCTTTATGGATTCAAATTAAGGAGTTTTTACTCAATAAAAAATTCTTCACAAATGTAATAGTAATAATATTTATAAATTTTACAATTTATGAGTGTTTAAAGTAAAAATTTCTCTTAGCATCTTCTTTTTAATTTTTTTCTGGGACGAAAACATTTCCTTCATCGTTTTTCTTTTTAATAAAACACAATTCATTTTTATTTTATATTTTATTTATTTAGATTTCTACTTTCGTCCCAATTTTTTTTCAAAAAAAATAAAATGTTTACATATACGTAAATATACAGCAAATTTAAAAAAGCTGCCAAACTTTATAAATGTTTACATTTGGCAACACTTCTTTTTACCCGTAAGTATAAAAGTACACATATGTATATGTTTCGAACGTATTAAATAATATCATTAAGTTTTTGAATTGGAAATTATTATTATTATTATTATTATATTAAGACTTTTCGATTCGAAACGAATTACATAATAACCCCTCAGATTCTAAAATTCCTAATAAAAATTTATAATCACAATATTAATTATATGAAATAAAGGGTGTATCGTAATAAAAATAATATATGCTTCACTATAGATAGTAAAATTTAGTATTCTCTATGTAATTTTTATAATTTTCTTCTTTGAGGCAAGTCGAAAAAAAGATGTCTGTCTTTGAAATAGACATTCCGTAGGGCGCAGATAATTCAGGGATACCTGTGATATATCAGTATTTCGTAACACAAATTCTGCATTGAACAAGAAAATGTGAATAATCTCGAGATGTCTTTCGTTTTTTTTTGAGACTGATCAATTCTTATGTAAATAAATGCGTTCATAAACAGACAAGATCAAGATTTATGAAAATTTCAGAATATTTAAAAAAAGTTTATTGTAAACAGAGAACTAATTTATAGTAAAAAAAAGTAAAATTTCGGAATACCTCTGTAATTTAAGTCCAAAGTTCACATTAGCGCTCCTTCAGTGTCTATGAAGGCTGATCTTCACTATCTGATTTCAAAGATTTTAATATTTTAATGAAGTTTCCAATAAAACTTTCACAATTTTTGTACGAGTTCTTACATCAAAAAATGGTATAGAAATCTTTTTTCTTAATTTTATATCAGAATTTTAATTTTGTCTCACTGAATAGTAACTTTTCAAAAAATCTTGAAAAAATGTAGTAACTTCCTCAAAACAAAAAAGATATATTTTTTTCACTCTTTTATATGAAATTTGTTTTTTGTTGCAAAATTTGGAAAACATTTTTAATTTTTTTTTTAATTAATTTTTTTTTTTTCAAAGAGTACAAATCAGCTAAGAACTTTATTTTCTCTCTCGTATAAATTTTCTGAAAATTACGTCGGTCTATTAAAAAAGAGATTTTTCAAGAAATATATAATTTAATTAAAATTTGTTTCATAAAATATTTATATTTCATAAATTTTAACTTGGATATTATAAAATTTGTTGAGTTTTTTAGAGAAATATAGTCTTTTAATGGAAATAATTACTTATGCAAACCGATTTTTTTGGAATTTCGAAAACATCAACCGCTTTTTCATAATTCCAACGATTCGAACTTTTCGAAAACTGGTTTTTACAAAAAGTCAAATAATCGATCACCCTAGTCATTATTCATAAAATTCAGAATGAGTACTTTTGCTTTTTCATCAATAAACTAAAAAAAAAAACACTTCTTAATCCATCCTAAATATTTTTAATAATAACATTCCTAATATTAATTAATTTGTCGTTAAACCATCACCAAAAATACTTAACCAATTATTAATTATAATTAATTTCAATAAAACTAAAATGTTTTATTTTTAAATAGAAGAAACTAATATTTAATATAACATGAACACAACCAAAGAAATTTAAGAAAATAAAAGGAAAACAAAAAGAAAAATAACCATTAACACGAAACACGCAAATTCAATTATCTCTACCTATTTACATAAACAAACAACAACTACACCCAACTAGACCCGCAACTACATATTCCTATGTAAAAATAATTTTTTTGTACGTCCATTCCTTTTACTTATGCAACTCATAAGACACTTACCTCACTTTCCCTTTTATAGTAACTGGAACTAGTACGATAATCTGTGGTATCCTGTTTGGGTGAGTATTGTGGTGAATATGAACGTTGACGTTCATTGGTGCCAATATTTGTTGTTGTAATTGTTGTTCCAGATGATGCTGCTGCCGTTGCTGTATTGTGATTATGATTAAGTAAATCTCTACGGGATAGTGATGATGTGGCCGCATTACGGTAGTCATTGTGTCTCGTAGACGTCGTTGATGTATAATGCATTGATGGACTCTCTGAACGATGTTTGTTATCGTGCAATGGACTGCTGCGTGTTTTACCAGAACGACCTTTAGTGCCAACACGCATAATGAATGGTGAACCCTTGACATCGTAGCCATTAAAATATACATAAACACGATATTTTCCGTTTTGACGTGGCATAAAAGTGACACGATATTTGTTGTCAACGATTTTTTCTACCGAACAAACCAAAGAACGTTTGTCGTGGACAATGTCTACATGCAGCTCGCCATTGACACCCACACCACGGGCATCTACTTCAAAGGAATGAGCTCTCAAAGGCATAGCTCCATCGAGACCATGTACCGATACCCCAGAGGCATCAAATACAGCACAGGTAAAGGGTCCACCTTGTATATGACGTCCTTGATAGGTTATGGCTATTTCCCAGATGCCTGCTTCATCAGGTTTAAATATGGCACTGTGGCCTTCGTCGACTTTTTTCAAAGGACAATTATGTGATATGCCCGTAGGAGAAACAGCCGTTACTAAAATATCTTCAGTTTTGGGAGCTCCGGTAGCATTAACCAATACCTCTACCAAACTACCTAAAGCACAGGGAGCCATACCGGGTGGTGCTACTTGTATGAAACGCGGCAAAACACGGAAAAAGTGACCACCCAAACTGTCATCACCAATTTCTACTACAATTTCATGCATGCCATATTTATCAGGTACATAAACGCCTTCACCATGGGCATTCAACTTAACATGTTGGGCATTTCCGGACGGTGAAACTACCACTGCTCTTACACTACTCAAGCTAATGTCTCGTGATAAAACATCTATTCGGAAATGGGTCTATCATATATAAATTAAGAAAAATGAATACATTTTAAAGCAAACAAACAAAAATTAATCGATTATTTGAGGAACAAATTTTTTATTCTTTTCGAACGAACAAAATTTTTAAATTTAGAATAAAAAATTATTCGATAAATTTTTAACGATTAATCGTTATAATTGAATAATTTGTCAAAACGAGTTTTTGTTAAATTATTATGGTTTTTTGAAATAATAAGTGTAAAAAGTTTTGTTTAGTTTGAAAACCCTGTTGAAACTACGCTTTAATAGCTTTCGGGTAAAAGCCTTTCACGTATACTGAAGTCTCAGTATTATTAAAAAAAAAAAAAAAAATATAATAGCTTTTCTAAAGATTTAATTAAATGTCTTAAAGTTAGAATATACGGGATACGTGTAAGTTATTATTAAATTCTGAAAATTTTCCAGTGCATATTAATTTTTAAATATTCAAAAAGAAGTGAGACACAAGTATAAGCAAATGCTTTATTTTTGAGAAATTTTAATTTATTATTTATTTCAAAAATTATTATAATGACTCAAGTGATGTGGAAATTACCGAAGATTCTGAAATGTATAATGATGGTTTTTTCACCGAACTCAATCAATCAATCAATAAATAATATCAAAAATTAAAAAATAGACTTTAGCAATATTGACGATCATTGACTTTATTTAGAAAAATCTAAAAAGAACAGAAAAACTAAATTTACTTTTAATGCTATGTATTGCCACCATGAAAGGATTTTTCCGCACATCTGTTTTTATTAAAAAAAATCATTTTAAAGTCTTAAATACTTAATGATGTTCTTTATGTATGATCATTTTAAAAGAAATTTAATTTCATTATAATTTGAATATGATCTCAAGAATTGATTTAAACAATACTAGTTTTTGCATTTTTTAAACTTGCAATTAAGTATTCGAACAATATATTTTATTCTTTATTCATTCAATTAGTCGAAGAAAATTAAAATTTTATTCGATCACACGAATAATTAAAAATTTATGAAATTTCATTCGAACAAATTCAATGTCGAATAATTGACAACCCTAAACCAAAGATTTCTGCCTTACCTGTTCTCCCACTCTTCCTGAAGTACTTTCTAAAAATACATTAACCAAATCCGATAGAGGCGGTCGTGGTGGCACCCACTGTAAATGAGCAGCATAGGCCATTATGCCTAAATGTTCTACTTCTGGATTGGCCATATCTTTAGCGGTCAATACGGGTTGAACGCCCAATTTGGCACCAGCTTCTATGGCCTTGCGTACATTATTCTCATAATGGAAAGGATCGGTGCTAAGTTTCTCAGGAGCAGGGGCGGGACCGCCCAAGCCCTTGATAATTTCACACATAACACGGCCATCATTCCAATCCGTCTAAAAATTTAAGATTTTGTATATAAAAATAAATAATTCCCATTTTAAAAATTAACTCACCGTAAAATTTTTCACCGCTTCCCTAATTTGTGTATTAACCCATCTCATGGTGGCATTGTAGCCCGGTCCACCCGGCTTCATAAAGTATGACAAATAAGTCATGCCTGACAACTCATCCAACCAAGGCGAGGCCAAATATTCCGGCTCCAATACCTTGGGCACACCAAATTCACTTTGAGCCAAATTCATGGCATGTGTACAATTACGAACACTTTGACTAGGATCCATAGAACGCCAGTGTGGATACATGCCTGGCTTACAGTAGTCCAAGAGAGCAGCCAAATTTACACCACTATTCCAGTCGGTGGTTAAATTTGTTATCTTACATTCGGGCAAGGCTGCTTGGAGCCAGGCCAACATAAGCTTACGGGGCGGGAACTTACTACGGCCAATTTGATAGCGTACAATCAAAGACCATATAAGACCCAATATCAACTTAACATTACCATTGACAATATCCACATTGCCTATATTCACCAATTTAATATGATCTTTTTCTATGGCATTTAAAGCTGTGGTGGCGTTTTCCAAATAATGATGTTGATTTGCTGGACGACGATTCCAGGAGGGTTTGAGGGGACGTGTCTGTAAACTTTCCACCAGGGCACACAAGCAAGTGCCATCACAAAAATCTGTTGCCCAGTCATGAACCTGAAAATGTTAAAAGAAAAAATTAATTATTAAGAAATGTTTTGTGTCATGTTATTTAAATTTTTTTTTTTTTTTTTTTTGGGTTTTCTGGCAAATTAATTTAGTTACCTATTAAAAAAACTGTGGTACAAGTAATAAAGCTACAAATTAATAAACAATAATTTGCTTTTCTGTTCCACATAGAAATAAAGTTTCTTCAAAATCTAGTCAAGTCAAAAATATTTTGATCTGTATTCGTAATTGTATAAAAACACATCTCTATGATGGTACTCGTTTGTTTGTATGTATGAACTAAGTCCCAGCGGTAAAAAGAAGGGGTAAAGAGACCTTTTAGCAGGCCTTTTTTTTCTTAATTGTATTCATATTAGGATATGTGGAAATATTAAAAATTAATTTTAAAATAATGAAGTATAAAAAAAAACCGGCGGAAATCCAAAAAATGGTATTTTGTTAAATTTTATCTGTAAATTCCACATTTGCTAAACTCTTTAGAATACATCGGGGTTTCTGAAACTATATTCTTTTTATAGACTCATGCATTGGATTGCATTCAAAATTTTGATACAAAACAAGAAAAATTCGGGAGGGTTTGTACTTAGCCCTATTAGGTAATTGGTCTCGTTTTATATTTCAAAATCATTGTCGTGAAGATACCTTTCAGAAAAATATAACGTTGTTATATGTTTTTATAGAAGATTTTTACAGAAAGAGAATATAATTTTTTTTTTTTGGCAAAAAAAATAATGGTTTTTAAAATTTTCAATTTCAAAATCGTTTATTTTTGTACTCGGTAAAGATATGGACTTCAGGTTTTTTTATTCGATAGATAAATTTGTTGAATGATTGACTACAAAATTTTACAAATTGGAACAAAAATATTTCGCTATAGATTGGAAACTGGGCCAGAATTTTGTACTTTTGGGTATTTTAATACAAAGAAGTGAGGGTTTTCTGATTCAAAGATAAATTTAGCTATATTATATCAAAACTTCAATAGGATAGTGCATAATTTCCCATATTTCAGCCTTAACTGCTTATTTTTGCATATAGTGACTTATATATCACTATATATATGTTATTTTTAAGGCATATTTAACACTTTTAGAGCAGGTTTTGATATTTCTAAGATCATTTTTATACTTCATGGGATATTTTCAAAATTGGATTTGTGATGTATAAACAAATAAGAAACTAAAAAATATTTAACATTTAAAATTCATTTTAATGGATACTGCCTAATTAAAAATATAATAAGAATTTAAGGTCTACATATTTAGTTCATTATATCAACCAAATAACCAGATAATTAGAATACAAAAAGAATTTTAAATATAAATTATTTTCATAAAAATAATAATAAGAAACGATGCTCTGTGGCAGCCATGACCGTTAGAGAGTTAAAGCTATTTTGAAGGTTAATGCTGTAAAATCAATTTATTGTTTTGAATGAAAGCTATATATTATGCAAATTTGAACAAGAAGCTTTTTGTAATTTCTGAACTAATACTAATGTTTAGAACTAAATGGGTAAGCAAATCGAAGATCTGTAAAGATTTCATGTGTAATAATAAAAAAATAGGGATTAAAAAATCAGGTTTTCCGACTCAGTTAATTAATAATTTTTATTTTAAAATCACGAAATTTTGTTTTTTTTAAAGAGCATATTTTTTCTTTTTTAGAGCATATTTTTAATTTTTTTAATTTTTTACGTGCATAAAACATTTTTTAGGGCATATTTATGGTATTCCTGGTTATAGCTAATGATGAACGATTTGACGAGCTCTTTCTTAAAGCAGTTTATCTTATAAGTTAAAGTGACAAAAAATTAAAAAGTAATACTATTTATTTTTGTAATTCTTCAGAAATCAAAATAAATACAAATAAATGTGTATTTGGTTCATAAAAAAGACAGTTTGTAAAATTTTATAACGAATATAGTTTTTGGTGCATTTTCCTGAGATTACGTCGAAAAAGGAACCAAAAATTATCATAGCTTATAATATGAGATGAAAAGCAAATAAAACTTAAAATAATAAGTTCACTGCATTATAAATAGCAAAAATCATATAAAAAACTTATAAATCGACAAAGGTTAGTACTCTAGTTTTAATAAATGTAAATTTTGGGTTATAGCTATATTCACGCAAAAGTGGTACATACATATGAAAATTTAAAAAACAAAGGTTTCAATCCATAGAAGAACTATTAACTAATACATCACGGGAGAGAAATTTCAATTTTTTTTTTGCAAAAACGGTGGAAATTTCAACCTTTTGAGAAAATATCGCAAAATATCTTAATAATTTCGGTCCATTTTTAAGTATTAAAAATATTACTAGAATGCACGAAAAGTCCTCTCTTGGATACAAATATAAAAATATTTTTTCTTTTTTCAAATTAGGAATTTTATGGTTCTATTTCGAAAAAAATGTGCTGCAGCCACCCGACAATTTTAATCACTGGTAGAGAAATAAAGATACATTTTTTAAAATGTTTATTAGTATTTTTCCAATATTCAGCACATCAATTCATACAGTTTGAGTGATCTTCTACAAGAGAATCACAATAGGTAAATCTATTTCTCAAGTTACTCTAATACACATGTAATTATTATAAAAATAAATATATACATATATATATATATATATATATATATATATATATATATATATATATATAAAACAAAGACAAATATCGGCAACATTGTTAAATAAATATATAATTAAATAAATATATAATATAATACACAAGCTTGTGGGCAAAAATAAAAATCTGTATAATTATTTATTTAATTACAATATTATATAAAATAACACTATGCAATAAATTTTAGGAAAATGTTAGTTCGAATTTAGATTTTATGGCCTCTTGAACTCCGAATATTTTGGAGTGTGAAAAAAAAAACCTTTAAATTTGAAAATTCCAGTATGCAATTTTTATGGATACTTATTTTATAGAACGTAAAACTTCTTTAAATTATTTATGCAATTTCAATTATTATGCAAAATTTTTATTGCTTCTGCTTCCACCTTTACGTCCACTTGTTATTATTGGATTAAATATTGTTAATGTTATTTATTTCTAATCATATTAAAAATGGCTGCCAAAAAAGTCGACGTTTAAGAGGCCATAAAACCGAAATTCCATCTAACTTTAAAAAAATTTTTGGGGATTTTATTAGACTACTATTACCCTTTTTTATTATTGAATTATTGAAGCATTTTTTCTTATTGCACTGTGCAGTCTGTTGCTTGTATTTATTTAAACCTTTAATGAAAAATACTATGTACAACTGTATATCATCAAAGTTTTGTATGCAGGATAATGAAATATTTAATTGATTAAATTCAAAATTGAAATAATCATACTTTCAATAAATTTTACATAGGTCCCGTATAAGGTGCACTTCCGGGAATCTGCCTAAAAGGCATAAATAACATTATATAATGCATAAATATGTTTCATAGAACTATACAAAATTCTTAATATAAGTACTGGTCAACAATTGGCCCCCAGCTCTTATATATAACCCCTGCCCTCACTTTGATATACATACAAATTGTATGCAGAGGTATAGGGTATCATATAGTCAGGCTTGAATGATCATATTTTTCTAACTTGTTTGGTATTTCATTTATCTAAATCGTAACAGCCGTTCTTGTGTTATGGTGAAAAATACTCATGTAACTGCCTTATTAATGAGTACATATCTGACATGCCCAGAAAAAAAATTAAGTCCTGATAGAAATAAACTAAAAACAGATTCGTGATCAGCATGTCAAATTCCAACTAGTTCAGCTATTTCTGTTTATATTTTTTCCAACCAGTGTAACAGCATGTGAAACAAAGCTCTATGCCAAAATTAGCTTCCCTCCATCAAATTCCGAGCTCGAACCATTATATTCCCAGACTATATAAGAATATTTACAAAAGGTATATCATGCTTTCCACTGAAGAACTCATAAAAAAGTACAATTCTTTATCTCATGTCTTTCAATTTTCTTCATATTGTCTAAATATGTTCCCTGTGAAGCTAATAAAATTTATCCAACTTTTGTTAAAAAAAAAATAATAAATAATAAATAAAAAACCGTATTTTTCTCGCGGTTTGAAATTGTTAAAAAATTAAAAGAATCTAAAATATATGTTATTTTAAAAGACCATATTTTTAAAATATATTTTTAAAGAAATAAAATGAATTTAAATTTTTTGTATAATAAAATAAGTCTTTTGCAGTTATCTACATTAATGTATAAATATACAGTATTTATAAATATACATACACAAATATACAATGTTTATGTGTTATTTATCAGGTGTATATATGCTAACTGATCTGAGTAGATCACTTACTTGTTAACGATGTGTAAAAGGTCTAAACTTTGGAACAAAAAATGGTGACTTTTCGAGCGATTTCAATTTAGTATTGCGAAACGCATAAATGATCCATTTGACTATGTTCTCATAGAAAATTGTATTGACGGTTTTACTGCCACAAGTAACATAAAGTAGTAAATAGAGAATTCGCAAAATTTCAGTAAACAAATAGATATTTAAGGAATATTTCAAGATTTATTAGAACTAAGTAAAATAAGTCTAAAATGATAGTTTAAAAGGCAATATACGTAAAAGGAAAGCCATCAAGGGCAGATAGAATTTGAATTTTTAACTCAAAATAAAATCTTTCGCTTCAAATTAACTTCCATGTCATCTATGCACAAATATTTTAAAATATTAATTAGATTTATCTAAATACATTGCATGCCAAATCTTATCAAAATATCACAGAAATCGTGTTTTTCAAACAATAAATAACAATTAAATTTTGGTTTAGTTTTATAAATTTATAATACTTATGGTCTAGGTTTTTAGTCCAAATTTGTTGGTATTTGTTAGGAAAAAAACAAAAAAAAAATTAAAAATACAATAGCTTTTCGTTACAAAAAATTTAAACTGTTTTATTAAGCTAATAATTAAGCTTTAGGTTTATTTAAGAAAATTAAAAGTCGAAGGGGGAGAAAATTTACAAAAATGCATTCAAAAACTGCATTTGCATTATGAATACATTTTTTAATTAATTTCTTTTTATAATTTGGATGTTAAAAGACGAATTAATTACATTTCTAACGACTCTTAAATCAGTGATATTAAACCTAAACTTCAGCAGATATGTGTAATTAAAATTACATACAAAGTGAAATATTTTAATTTTTACGAAATGCAAAACGTGAATAAAATCGTTAGTTTTTTGAAATTTCAAAGTAAAAAATATTAACAAAATCTGAGGACCTACGGTATTTTTCAATTATGATGTCTCTTGGAATAATTCATAATATATTTTCCAAATTTTATCATTTATTTTTAAAACATTGCCTAAGCATTATCATTTTTTATATAATTCCAAAAACAGTAAATTTATTTTCATTATAAAATATTTTTTTTCCATTTCTTATGACTTAATTAATTATAAGAAAAGTTTCTACAATAACATTATTTGTACAAGGAAATTGACATCATTAATGTTGTTATTATTATTTTTTTCTCTTTTTATTTATATGAGAATTTGTTGGAAGGAAAAGAAAAATATAACATACATAAATATTATTACAAAAGTAAAAAAATAATAAAAAATATTATTTTAGCCATGTGAATCTATATTTGGATTTGTTTTATATTCACTATTATATTTAGTATTGTGTAAATTTTTTTTAGTCAAAATTTTTTGTAGATGTACATTAAATATAACACAAATATAACTTAATGTTTTATTCATTTGAAAGTATACATGTACAACATATATAAACACGCTTGGAAATAAAAATAATTAAAAAAAAAAAAAAAAATGTAACATATGTTTAACTGTAATGGAAAGTTATGTGGTTACTATAATATCACATCATTAGCCATAATTTTGTATATGTCTTTTTATTATTATTTTACTGTGCCATCAAACAAGTACGTTAAAAATTTGCAACAATTATTATTATTTATTTTTAGTTTTTTTTTCATTTAAAACAATACACTATTAATTTGTTACACTGTGCAGAGGCAAATCTGAAGTATTTGAAACACTAAGTAGTTGTTACTTTAAAATATTTTTTTCTTTTTAAATAAATAAAAACTTATTTCTTATCTAAAGTAATAAATATTTTAAGTGACTAACAACTAAGTATATTAATCATCACTTCCCAGCTCAAACAACTGAACCATGAACATGTCATATTCTTTTCCCAAATGATATATTAACAAAAACCTGACTTTTAGAATATTTAATATTTAAAAGGTTAAAAAACAATATATATATATCAGTATATATATATAAATTTTTTTTGAAAAACTTTTTGAAAAACTAGTTTTTGAGGGAAAAACTTAAAACTTATATTAAAAAACTTTTTACATTTTGGTACTCTTAAATAAAAATTGAATTAAGCGGTAAGAATTGAAACTTGTTATTAAATTATTGTTTTTATTTATAGCAAAAAAAAAAAAAAAAAAACATTTAAGAATGTGTTATTTTAAGGTTCTACTATGACACAAAATGTTCTTATGCAGAAGTGGCTTAGTTAGAGGGGAACAAAACAAAATCTACCAAAATGGGTGAATGTGGTAAAATATATTATCATCAAAATTATTGATACACTTTTCTTATTATGTCAAAAAACGGAACACATGTATTACAACACATGTGTGATACATAAATATAGCGTAGATGATTATGGTCAAATAGTATTTTTAAGTAAATTTCTGTAAAACCAATCCTACATTTTATTTTTATATCTTACGTCAAAGACGACAAATAGTTCAAGGACCCATGTTAACTTAGCAACAAAGAATGGGTGTGGCCCGCCTACTTTGCCACCCACCTCCTATATAAGGTGAAATTTTAAAAAGTTGCAGATGGTGGATATATAGATTCGGACAAGTCGAATTAAAGCATGAATCACTTTTTTTAATTAATATTGTCTTCATTTGTTATATATATGTCGGAAATGAGGGGAAAGGTAGGAGAAGATCACCTAGGTTGACAGTATAGGGATTGACTTTTGGTGGGTTGGGTTTAAGACGAACGGAACATGACGGAATCGGGATAGGGATATAAAAGACCGAATTTACGAACAGATCATCATTTATTCAATGAATCAATTGCAATCAATCAATTGTCGAACATCAATTGCCAAAAAAAATCAATTGTCGAACATCAATTGTCAAAGAGATCAAGTGACAAAGGATAATCAAGTGTCCTACAGTTTGGTTTAACTTCTTATTTTGAAAGTGTTAAGTTTAAGTTATTAAATGTGTAAATAGTGTAAATAGTTTCTTAATATATAAATAAATATTATAATGCATTGAGAGCGCAGCTGCGTTTTAAATTGGAGATCAAAGCAACAAAAATTAGAAGTAGATAAAGTGTTATCAAAAATACTTTTAACCTACAATTGGGCGGTCGTCCGGGAAGATCTCACTGAGACAGGGTATTCATCAAAATACCCCTTACAATACTACATACATACATATATATATATATATATATATATATATATATACTGCCTGCCACTTGAATAATGAATCACATTTTTTTAACTTTAATTAAGTATATCTCCTAAACTAAAGTTCAGAAAAAAGTAATTTTTTTGCGCAACCAAATTTCAAAGTGTTGGCTTTAGTTCCTGAAGAAATAAAAAATATACATATTTTTTTATACTAAAATTATGCATTTATTTAAAGGCATGTATTTCTGTGGTACTTTTTCGTGTCACTTGAATAAGGAATATTTTAAAACTAAGCAAACTGTAATTTATTTTTAAATTTTAGGTTATAAAAATGAAAGTTATTATCTTTTAGCATTCAATTATTAAGGAGTATTGCCACCATTTTTAGAAATAACCTCAAAAATGCGATTTGGCATCGACTTGTATAATGACCCTAAGTAATTTAGCGAAATTGAACTCCATGTTTCCGTTATTGCATCCTTTAAGCATTCTATCGTCTCAAATTGTTTTCCTCCTTCATAAACTTTTCTCGCAAGCCAACCCCAGATATTTTCCATTGGATTCAGGTCTGGTGAATATGGGGGCCAATCCAAAAATTGAACACATTGTTGATTAATCCATTGTTTTACTGCTCTGGTGCTATGAATCGGAGCGTTGTCGTGTTGGTATGAAATAGGTATGGGTCCAAAGAAATCATTAAATTTTAGAAATGCTTCCTCCAGAATGTTTTTGTAAATCGTTGCAGTCATTTTGTTGGATACACAAACCAATTCTATAGTACCATAATACGAAATGGCACCCCATACCATTATTCCACCCTCTCGGCTGTGTCTGCGGCTCAAAAATAATTCCTCCTTATTTAGGTCATGGAAGTAATAGTTATACCCGTCGGGACCATCAATTTAATCTTTTTTTCATCGGAAAATACATTTTTCATTAATTGGTGGTTTTTTTGCAGTTTTCGTCGGACTATGTATGGGCACGACTTTAAAATACGGTGCACTGTTCTTAGACTGGCACTGACTGCACTTTTTTCACGTATTTCTAATACCGACATAGCAGAATTTGATGCAATTTTAAGAATTTTTCGTCTTTCTTTTTGAGTTGTTGCCATTTTCTTCAGCCCTTTCATGTTTTTTCCATATCTTTCCACGTTATTTAGATAATTGTACACAACTGCCTTTCGTCTATTAATATTTTTGGCTATTTGGACCGGATTCTGACCCTGAGATTTCAAAATCAGAATTTTTTTCTTTTTCAGAGTTATTAAGAGCCTTACCACGTCCCATTTTGAATAAGAACATTTAAAAACTATCAAATTAAAAATTCTCTAGCCGTTTATATTGAAAAAAATTCAAATCATAGCCTTCCTGATTAATATTAAAAGAATTCCTTATTCAAGTGACACACGAAATGGTACCACAGAAATACATGTCTTTGAATAAATGCATAATTTTAGTATAATAAAAATATGTATATTTTTTATTTCTTCAGGAAACTGAAGCCAACACCTTGAAATTTGGTTGTGCAAAAAATTATTTTTTTCTGAACTATATATATTATATATATATATATATATATATATATATATATATATATATATATATATATATATACATATATATGGTGAAAATTTGTAAATCGATTTAATTGATTTACAAATTCGACAAATGCGAAAATATTTATGATAGATCTGTGCAACAACGAATTGCTTGTAAAAAGTTCTTTGAAAGTCCTTCAAAATGTCTAATAACGTGTTTTGTCCCATATCTCGGCTAATGCTGCTGTTGTTTTTCAGTACCCATAAAAGCAACAACTGTAAGAAAAGCAGACAAAGATTTGAAAATAACATGGTTGTTTATTGATTTGGTTGCTTTAAAGATCAAAAATTTTAGAAAAAAGTTTGAAAGTAAATTTTAGCCGATACATTGGTTACTTATGGACCGTTTGAGTTCATTTCCTCAGCGCAACAAAATCAATAACTTTTCTAAGTTTCATGCAAAATCGAAGTCTTTTGTTTATATAGGGGCTTAAGAAAATTAAAAATTGGTTTAAAAATGGGTTCTTTGGAAATAGCTCTGCCAAATTTGAACCTATTTTTGCGGTTCTGAAGAAATGTCATTGAAAAAATTCATTTTAGAACTTTTTGGAGCCCCGCCATAAACTACGGACTATACTATAGTCTATAGATAAATAGATAAAAAATATTTTTCTAAAATGTTTGATTCAACCAAATCAATAATCAACCATGTTATTTTCAGATCTTATATATATATAGACGTTTGCAAAGTATATTAATCCGTCATTATTTACTGAGTATGTTATCCTTTAAATATCAATAGGACCATCACACGTTGGCAGGGATCCTATACATAACTAGGAATTTAACTAATAGTTGCATTGAAGCTTATTAAACTTCAGATTAATTAATTACAGTTTAGTAGTCTTGAAATAAAAAAAAAGTATAAAATGTGATTGAAAATTTATATAAATTTGAGACAGTTATTGCAAAAACTTACATATGAACAAAACCATATTTGTCTGTATTATTGGCATATCTTTATTACAGCCATTCATTGCAATTTGTGAAATTTTTATTATATTTTAATCAACTAGACATATTTTTATATGTGCAAGTAAAGTTATGCAGTCAAATATGCTAATAATTAATCTATAGGTTAATTTAACCTTTAAGTACTTATAAATTTTATAAATATAATACCTGTAAATTTATATGTATAAAGTTAAATTAATTAAAAAATATTTATAGGACAGAGATTATTGTGCAAAATAATATAAATAAAAATTCAACAAATTATATAATTAAAGACCATTAAAATGCTTGTATTATACAAAATGTAAAGAACAATGTGAAAAATAAATATTACTGAATAATAGCAAAAAGTTGTAATTTTTAATTATTTCAATTGTATAAAAATAATTGTATATTTTATATAATATGAAACACTCCATCTGAGTTTTGTGAGTAACAAGAGGACAAAAATATGATATAAATAATTAGTGTTTGTATAAAACAGAAAGGAAAAAAGCAACAAATTGCGGCTGAAAAGTAACAAAAAATAACTAAATAAAAAGCTTCAAGGAATTTTTTTTTTTTAAATTAGAGCTCCGTTGACGATAAATGTTAATTTTATTTTGAGCAACTTCATCCAACATCAGCGGATATTGATGAAACGGTTTTATATGTACAACTTTTTTTAATATAAGGTTCGTTATCGGAATTTACTCAAGGAAAAAAATGTATTTACATTTAACAACTACAAACGTCCCAGATTTATTCAAAATATTTGTATTTTTCTACAAGACCTTAGGTTGAGCGTTGAAATAAAACATATCGCACTTGATCAACAAGAGTGTATTAACTCAGAATTTTTAAAATTTCACTTTTTGCAATAAATCAATTAACAACATCAATATCTATCTATTTTAAACATTTTAACGTATTCCGATTACTTCTTCATCTCTAAAACCATATTTGAGACCATTTTCGTGACAGTGTAGTGACTACCTTTATTTCAACAGAAAAATGGTATTAACTAAAAAAAAGTTTTTTTTGCAATAGTTGTAAAAATTTATAAGAAAAACAATGTAAATATATTTTCAAATGGAATTGGCTCATTATGATATATTTCAAATTCCCTTAAAATGTAACCACAAACAGTTTTTGACATTTACTGAAAATGTTAAAATTTAGAGTTAATACCCTCTTGCTGATCAAGTGTGATATGTTGTTGTTTCAACTACTCATAGAGTAACTTCTGTAGAAGTTCGTTCGTGTTTATATATATATATATATATATATATATATATATATATATATTAAATCCTTTCGTGAATTTTGCTATATGTGCTTTTTGAGTCTTTATCAACTTAAAATGGTTTAAATGGCGTTTGTGAAGCTTACCGATAACATAGATATATGAAGTACCTAAGTATCAAAAGATCAGAAATTTTTTCCAGAACCTTTCTATATACAAGTGAAGTATTACATACACTTTTTCCTTTTTTCATAATGTTTATAGCAACCATAGGCTTCTCCGGCCCAAAAAGGCCCGGCTTACTCCTTAGATACAGTGATTTAGAAAACAATTTTCTATATAGAAAAGTATTTAAGTGAGTTAAAATTTATTTATAATTTATTGTAATAACAACTAGAGTTTTATTCCAAGAATTTCTGCGATGAATTCTTCGGGAATTTTTCCAATTTTTAATTTCCCGAATTCCGGATTTTTTGTCGCGAATTTCGGGAAATAAAATTACAAAAATTTGCAATTTTTTCACTTTTAAAAATCAAAAAGTCTATAAAAAACGATGATTGACCATAATCAAGCAAGTACACGGTTAGATGATTACATTGCTTTGCACCCAATTCGATGTAATTAACTCTATAGATTTTATTAAATTTCCAAAAAAAAAATAATAATAATAAAAATTTCCGAACTACAAAATGCTGAAATGACAAAACTAAAAATGTTATATATTTGAAAATTAGAAAATCTCGCCAATGTTAGATAAATGAACGACACAGTTTTGTAGATTCTTTATTTTGACCCTTCCTTCAATAATTTTTAAGACTATGAATTTCCAATTAAAATAGAAAATATTAACACTTGTATTCACAAACAACACTTACATGTAAAATGTCCTTTAAAATAAATTTTTAATAAAAGTGTTGTCTCTAAAATGAATGTTTGTGAATGTGTTTGGTAACAAATAAATATATATTTTATTTGTTATCCAACAGAAATATTTATTAAAAATTATTTTTAATAGTCATCTTTAATCATATACTTTTATTTCAAAGCAGATAGTTATATTTTGAGTGCAAATTATACGAGTATGTAAAATACAGCTTTTTTTGTTTAGTTCAAAAAAACCGAGATAATAAAAAAACGGTTTTTAAAACCGATTTTAGATTTTCTAGGGACTTTGTTTTTGCAAAACAAAATCGGAAAATTTTTTCTGGATCTTTCTGCTGAAGAAATGAACTCAGTCGATCCATTAGTTACAGAGATATTGGTCAAAATGCATGTTTCACTAATATCCAAGTCCTAAATAAGCTACGGAACTGGTTCTTATATTGATCGATCACAAATATTTTTCTTGAATTTCTGTTTTTTTGATCAACCAAATCGGTTCATAAACAACCGAGTTATTGACAAATCTGTTTTCTTTAATTTTTATTTAATGTCTGCTTCCCTTATAATTTTTGTTATCATTGGTACTGAAAAACAACAACAATAACAATAAGGCATATTTGATTTTTTGAAGCACCTATGTAAGCTAGAGACTTCATCCTTTCATAAAAAATTCCGAAATTTTTTTAGGAATTTTTTGTTGAAATAATGAATTAAGTAGATCCAGTATTAACCATTTAATTATATCTTCCTTAAATATTTGCGAACTTCTGTGAAATTCTATAGTATTAAATTTACCGTTGCGCTTTGCTAACCTATTTGATGCGATAACTAATATTTACTTTATGTGGGGCTACCCCCCTGCCCCTGCACCTATCCTTCCGACGTTCATTTCATCAATGCAATATGATAGGATAAAGGTTCCCACGAAATTTGAGGGCTCTCATTGTAATAGATCCCTTATATGGTGGTACTACACCCCCTGCTCCGATCTATTTTAAGCTAGTCGGTTCACCCGTTTGAGTGTTTTAAAAAAGTATGGGTAAAATATGGGCGTTTCATCCGATCGAGATCCAACATAACCTATAACATCCCATAGTGCAAGTACTAACTGTGCGTCAATTTTCATAAAATAGCTTCATTAATAAACTGTAAAATTGAAAAAAAAAAATTTTTTTTTGAAAGTAGGCGTCAAATGTGGGGTGAAGTACAATCGAGATCTGGCACTAGTACTATCTGTGTGTTAAATTTAGCGAACATCGGTTTAGCCGTTTAGAAGTGATTGATACAAAAATATACTTTTACCTCATTTTTACAATATACTAGCTTAACCCGGTGCGCTTCGCTGCACTGTTAAAATAAAATAAGTGTGAAAAAATACAAATATATTTTTTTATGATTTAATTTATTTATTTACATACGTATTGTATTTTAAATATACATTTTTAACAAAAAAATTATTTTAATATATATTTATTTATATTATCTATAGCAACTAATTCAATTAAATAATTCTTATTATTAATGATTATTGTAATGCTTTATGATATACAATATTTTTGGTCTCTCCATTCTTATTTTTGTGGTTCGCTGGATGCTGTTGTAAAAGTGTATTGCTCCCCATGCACCTACCGCTTTTATTTTTATTTTGAAAGGTGTAGTTTATCATAAGAGTGGGTTCTATAAAGGCTGAAAAATTTTGTGTTAAGATATGTAATATTTAAAATTTTCTATCTATGGGGGTATACCTCCTCCTCTGTCCACCCAGCTAATTTTTATTTTGAAATTTATAGTTTTCCATTATAGTGGCTTTAACCACGTTCTTCATTTAAACGATATTTAATATGTGAATCATATTTGGTCCTGCGCCTACCCCCTTTATTTTAATTTTCAAAGGTGTAGTTTATTATAAGAGTAACTCCTACCAAGTTTGAACATTCTCACTATAACAGTTCTTAAGATATGCGATATTAAACATTGGCATCATATGGGAGGGGGAGCACCAATCCCCCTGAAGATCCTATTACAAAAAATTCAAGAAAATGGGTGCAGCGGCTCTTAAGATATCCGATACTTAATATTGGTATCCTATGGGGGTACCACTTCCCCTGCGCCTATCGAAAAAAACAAGTAGCCTTGGGGGGCACCAATCCCCCTGAAGATCCTATTACAAAAAATTCAAGAAAATGGGTGCAGCGGCTCTTAAGATATCCGATACTTAATATTGGTATCCTATGGGGGTACCACTTCCCCTGCGCCTATCGAAAAAAACAAGTAGCCTATTTTATTTTCGGGGCTCATGTGATATTACTGTAAAAAATTTCAGGAAAATCGGTTAAGTCGTTTAGGAGTCTATAAGCCAACAAACAGACAAACATATTTAATTTTTATATATATGAATAAAGAATATAAAGATTTATAAAATCTTGATTCGATTTCAACTTTATATGAAAATGAAAATTATTTAAAGTTTTTGGTGTTTACATAGATATAGTATGGGTAAATATATTTATAATTACGTCCAATATAACGAATTTTATTTTTATATAACTCATCTCAACACGCACTCTAACTTGTTATGACATTCTCTGTTATGATTATTCGAGTTTGTTCAGACCAAAGAAGCAAAACAATCTTCATTTTCTCGATTATGTACAAAACTTATCCGTATGAACATGGAAAAAATCAGCAATAACGTATGTTTTCCAGGCTAATACAAAATATTAAAAATATTTATATTTTTTTTTTTTATTATAGAGGAGCTTTGATCATACTCTTACTTTGCTTTGTTATTTAAAATTTTTGTAGCTTTGATTGACTAAAGCTTAGGCATAGCTTTAACACGGCTCATATTTGATTCTGAAGAAATAAACACAATCTGTCATTATGCGGCCGAACATGTTTTACACAAGTCGTATGAGCTTCTTTACTTTTTGGGCTTGGAATTCATTTTTGTGACTTTTTATTTTCCTAAATAAAGTTTCATCTCATTCTTAAGGTCCTTGTTACTCTTTTTTATTACTGTAAAATGTAATACTCTAGTCAAAATTTACTCAGTTAATATTTTCTAGTAAGTTCAAAAAAAGTTAAAAAACAATTCAAATTTTATTTTGCATATTTTTCTTTGACTACCATCTGCGTGCGGACAGATAACCGAATGTCAAGAATTCGATCTGTTGTTAAATCTGACATGTCTCGAGAAGATATTGTAATTAAAAAGGATGTTTCAAATTAATGGCAGTAAGAGTTATTACGAAAATTTTGTGTTATATTTTATTCGAACTCACACTTTACGAATATTAAATTCAACAGTTTGAAGTCTTTTCAAATAAGACACTTATCAATAAAAAAAGTAAGAATGCTATATACGACTTGACAGAATCTATATGTCCACCACCTGCAACCTTTCAATATTTCACCTTGCAAGGGATGTGGGCGATAAAGTGGGCGGACCAAGCCCATTTTTGGTTTCCGATGTTACATTGGTCCCTGAACTATTTGTACAAAATATCGTTCATATCTCACCTTATATGAGAGGTGTGCGATTAAGTGGGCGGGCCACGCCCATTATTTGTTGCCGAGTTAACATAGGCCCTTAAAAATTTCGTGGTGTGTTTTTGAAAAAGATATCGGCCGAAAAATTTAAACTGGAGTTACGAAGGACACCCTGTTTTTCTATTATTTGTTCCATAACTTTTTATACCCCACACCACCATAGGCAGTTGGGGTGTTGTGCCTTTGTGCTGATGTTTATAACCCATAGAAAAAGTTATTCAACACCCACCTTAAAGTATATCAATCGACTCAAAATCACTTTTTAAATCGATCTAACGATGTCCGTCCGTCTGTGTGACTGTCCATGTAAACTTAGTGCACAAAGTACGGGTCGCAATTTTAAAGATAATTCAATGAAATATGGCACGTGAGGCTTTTATAATATAAGGACGAAGCCTGTTGAAATTGGTTGGTTGGTCCATAATTTCACCCCACACAAATGTCCCCCGGAATAAAGTTTAAACAATCAAAAGTGCATTGAAAATAAGAATATTTTAATGAAATTCGGTGCGAAGAAGTTTTGTATAAGTATTAATCTATGTGCTAAATTTCATGAATATCGGTCCACAATTGGCCATAGCTCCCATATAAACCCATCTTCCGAAAATCACTTTAAAGTGCGCATTATTCTGTATTTATATATTTTGTTTTACATTTGGTAAAATTGTCCACAGGTTACGCATTATTCTGTATTTATACATTTTATTTTACATTTTGTAAAATTGGCCACAGGTGTAATATAAGTCCCCTTCCCAAATTGTTATGCTCGTACATAGTGGTGTAGGGTATCATATAGTCAGTCTTGAGCGACTATATCTTTCTTTCTCGTTTGTTTATGAACCGAATTTCCTCATTTTCAATACCAAATAAACTTCTAAGGAAATCCGCTATGAGCCCTGTCCTGCAGACAGACGGACGGACTTTGTTAGATCGTCTTATATTTTCACGAGGATCCTGAATATATATACTTATGGGATCTTAGATGATTATTTCGACATGTTACATGCAGAATAACAGATACAATATACCCCCATAATTTTTTGATGATATTTGTAAAAATGTTTTGCGTAATGTGATGCAATAAAATCATATCATAAGCAATTTTTTAATACAGAAAAAATCGGTCATGTTAAAATCTGATAATTTTGACCTAAGTTGCTCAAAAAAGGTTTTCTCGCTTTAGAAACTGTAAAATAAGCATAAAAGCCAAAAAAAAAAGTAAAAACACAACGAAAAATCATATATAAAGGTTTTCTCGCTTTAGAAACTGTAAAATAAGCATAAAAGCCAAAAAAAGTAAAAACACAACGAAAAAGCATATAAAGGAAAAAAAGCAAAAAAGACATTTTTGTCTTCTCTGGTAATAAAAGTAAAGAGAAACATGTTAAAGTAAAAATTTTAAATGTTTATGTTCTCTTATATCATTTATATTAGACTTAATATTTATTTAAGCGTGTATTTATTTTATATCAATATTCCAATTTCATACATTTTGGTTATTTACTTAATCATCTGAAAAAACAACAGAATATGTGAATGTAACAAACACCCACGTATTTCATTTATTTGCTTTTCTTAACGTTCATGTGCATTTGACCGCATTTAATAGTATTTATATCAACAAATTGTTGTAAAGATCAATAAAATAATAAAATCATTAATATAAATAATGTATGAAGTCATATTTAGTATATTCATTATACATTTTATTATTTGCCAATTTAAAATGAAATAAAATAAAATAAAATAAATTTGTAAAATCTTCATCAAATCGAAAATTTTATATTAAAACAATAATTAATTCGCAAATTTTGTATTAAACGACATTTTTTAGAATATTTTCAATAAAACGCAATTTTATCGAAAAATTTCTATAAATAGAAAGTTGACTTATGTAAAATTTCTTATGTAAAGAATATATTATACATTTTTCTACGGAATCGATTTTGATAAAATTTATGTTGTGTATGTTAGATAGATAGTTGTCAAATGTTATATGGGCAAAACATAAAATTTTTAAAATTCGAATAAAATTAGTTTCGTACTTTTTTTGGCACACTGACAGCGGGAACGAACGCTAAACAACGAATAAAAAGCAATACTTCAACATTTAAAATCTGTTGGCGTGAATCACTTTTGCAATGTATTTATCTATCTATATATATATATATATATATATATATATATATATATATATATATATATATATATATATATATATATATATATATATATATATATATATGTAGTTATTTATTTAAGCCGAAAAAAACTAAGTTAAAGTTAATGTTTTAAACCCTTAATTTGTATGGAATATTTTTATATATATTTTTCAATAACTTAAATACCTCTGGTATTTGGTCGTGGTGTTTTTTGACATCCTTGATTTAATTTGGAGAGCTAACTTGCCAACCTCCTGTTAGAATTTTTACTTTATGATAAGTTTAGGATGTTATTTTATATATGCGGATTTTTTTATTTCGTAAACTATTTTCGCATTAAGCTATAGAAATATAAACGAAACCTTTTATGTCTCTTAGTAATCAGTTTTAAAGAAGATTTTATAACGTAATCTTTTTGAGATTAGGAAAATGCATTTTTGTCCATAAATGCTATAAACTGCGCCCTTGTTTTTAAGTTAAATCTTGATAAAACCTTTCTATTGAGTGACATTTTAACAGTTTTTACTCCGAGCCTTGGATATGCCCAAGCAAGATACGTTTACTCAAAAACTGATTTATTTTGACAGTTTAAAAAGTTATCATTAAAATAAACTATATCAAGTCTCCCAATGTGCTTCACATAATTCCAAGACATTTTTCGACATCCAAAAATACTGAGGTAAAATCTGAAAATTTTCAAAGACTTTAAAATTTTTGGAATTAAATATTTTAATGCTTTCATTCGATGAAGAAATGTTAAAGTAAAAAAAAAACAATTCATGTCGAAAACCGAATTTCTGAAAGTAGTCATGAGAGTGTACCTGGTGAAAAACTGTACTTTTTTTCCAAAATTCACGTTTATTTTTCTACGATTTAGAGAGCCTTATTCACGAGGCACAGTATTACATTTGGCGCTTTTAGAACGACAAAAATGAAATTTTATATTCTGTTAGTAGAAAATTGGTATGTAGAATCACTATGTACAGTCACTGCCACTCTCATATACTGAAAAAGAATTATTATTGTTTTTTTTTTTTTTGATTTTCTGATATATTTTTATAAATTTTATTATTATAAAGAATACCTTAAAGATAGGCGTGGTAGAATCTAACTACACCAATATTAAATAGCATTTTTTTGCAATAAACTTCAATAAAATATACATATTTAATTTAGATGCGAACCTAATTTTTCGCAAAATTTTTAAAAATCGAGACTTTTTTTATAAAGATAATTTTTTAAATTTTGCTTGATAATCCTTAAATAGGTTACACTAACACTATCAAACTTTTAAAATATCATAACTTTTATTTGATTACTTTGTAGGTTTTGATATTACGTGTAATTTTTACCAGAATTATACATAAATATCTAGTATGTAAAAATTTTTATATGTTCAAATTAAAACCTCTATAACTTTCGCGCCCCAGAATGAATGATCAGATTATACATGTATTTGAGCCACTTTATATTTATACTAATGGATTTACTGTGCCATCAAAAAAAAGTAAAAAATAAGAAATAAAATTAGTTTTTTAAGGCCTAAAATCAAAAGTTTTTGATAATGGATAATCCACAAGAAACCGAATTTCATATTTTCACTTAAAAAAAAAAATTATTAAATTTTTTAAATATATAATTCTTATATATTTACTATAACTTTAAATTAGTATAAATATTATAATCTCTTACATAATTTGCAAATTACATAAATAAATAATTTATGCTATATTGAATACATTACCAAATATCTAAAAAATATGCTTAGTTTATTTCTTTGGGCGTTTTAATTGTCTGTAAATTTTTCAGAAAATATAAAATACACTGAAGAGAAAACATTTATTAATTTTTTAAACTTTTTGTTGTTAGTATTTTTTTTCTTTTTCTAACATGAAAATCTATGTTTATTTTATACATACATACTTGTATTGTATAAAAATGTAAACCAAGTAAAATCACTAAATATTCATTATATAGGAAGTAAAGTTTGTTTTACTAAATAATCCCCTACTGTGGTTGACATTTTTTATAGTTTCTGTCTATATATATTAAAAAAAAAAAAAAATTATCAAGAGAAAAGAAATACCAATACCCGTATTCATACTACACATATGGATATGTATAAACATACTCATATATGTTTGCCTAAATTTTATGCTGGACAAAATGCTGCCAATTTGTTTGAAGCCAAAAATAACATAATATTTTCTTTAAATCCCCAGTTTTAAATACTAAAATCTAGTAAAACTTGTACTTTCATACTATACTTACAACAAAAATAAAATATTTTTTATATAAAGTTTCAATGGCCAACAAAAATATTTTTTTAAAGTGCTATAGTATTTTATTCATACATATGTATGTGCAAATATAATATAGAGCTGTCTGTAGGTTGTTGTACGAATTTGTTTGAGTTTGTTTCATTGATTTTGTCGTTTTACTTTTAGTTTTCCTTAGACACAAATTAAAATCAAAGTCTTGCCATATTTTGGCAAACAAGTTTATCTATCTAACTTGACTTAGGTGGTGCTTTAGGTTAGAGTCTACTGCAGAGTTGGGTTAGCTTAAGGTACTTATTTGGGAAATTTGTGTTGTCATATTAAAGTGATATTTCCTATATTAATGTGGTAGAACAAATTTAAATTTCACATTAAGCTGTTAATGTTTTCTTTTTTATAAATATTGAGAAAATTTAATTTAAGTTGTTTTACGTCACTCTCACTCCAAAATATTGATGACAGCAATCTGAGCTCAGTTGATCGTGGGAAAAGTAGTCTGTTCTATAAAAGAGTATTATACCCTTCAGCAAAGTTTATTCCATTTGCAGTTTCCACAATATTTATGTATGGACCCATAGTAGTAGAAATAGCTATATACGTCCATCCATTCGACAGTCTGTTTGTTGAAATCAATTTTCCAAAAATCTACCATAATTGAGGGACATGTGCTATATATGAAATATATTGTTTAGGATCTTAACAATTTCATTCTTGAAATTTATAAAAACAAATTGTTAAATTTTTAAACGTAAAGGAAACAAGTTAGAGCGCTATATTCTGCTGTGCCGAATCTTTTATACCCTTCACCACCTTGTCGATAAATAATAAAATTGATTCCTGAAAACATGCTTGATCTAAATTTTTTTCCAAACTATAAAAATATAAACATAAATTTAAAATATCATAGCAAGCGCTGCTTCTTTAAAAAACAACGACACTGATAGCTTCTGATGTCTACTAAATTTACATACATATGTTTGTATGTAGTTACATGCTTATACAAAAAAGAACAAGACTGAGTCATTGCAATGCCTCTATTTCCAACTAAAAAACGTCCAAACATACATAAAAAAATTATTGTGGTTATATACAATCAATAAATACTGCTTGCTTATACGAAAAACAACAACAATAATGAAATTCATCACAAAGATTTTTATATATGTTTGTGTGTGTATATTTTGAATAATTTTTTCTGATTTCTTGCTCATAACTCGGTTGTTTGTGGACCGATATGGTTAATTATAAAAGCTAAAATTTTAGAAAAATATTTACAAGAGATATATACAAAAACAAATTCTGACGGTTATTTAGAAGCTTCACAAAGTTCAAAAATGCGTTTTGACTGATATACAGTTACTAATAAACTGATTTTGTTTATTTCTTCCACAAAAATATTTCAAATTTTGAGTGCAAAACCAAAGTCGCTAGCTAACATAGGGGCTTAGAAAAGTCGAAAACAAATACGTTTTTGGAGGCCTTTTCAGTTTTTGGCTTTACTCGGCCATTAATGGGCTGATCTTGTTGATTACTTGTTGAATTCTCTTACTAGTGTCATTTTAAGGAACATTTCCTATAATTTTATGTATAAAACATATACATCCGATAACTGGGGCTTCACAAAAGTGGTTTCAAAAGATAAATGGACATCGTTATATCGACTTCACTCTCAATAAGAATCCCGAAAATATATAGTTTTTGGGGTCTTAGATGAATATTGTAGAAACTACAAACGAAACGACAAACGAAATGACAAACTTATATATACCCTTACACCTGTGGTGAAGGGTATAAAAAAGATTTGTAAACAACTCGTTTGTTTATAGATCGATTTTGTTGATTCAAAAAATCGAAATTTTAGACAAATATTTATGACCGATCCACATAAGAATGAAGCCCATAGCTTATATAGGAGATTCAAAAAGCCTAAAAATGCATTTTTATTGATATCTCGGATACTAAAAATCCGATTTTATTAATTTCTTCCGCAAAAGGATTAAAAAAATATATATATTTAGAGACTCTGAAAATTTGAAAACAAAAACTTTTTTGTTAGGTATCTTCGATTTTTCGGCTGTTTCTTAGTGTCTATCTAAGAGAAATTCTCTGTGAATCGATGTATAAAACAAATATAACCGATATCTGGGGCTTTCTAAAAACTGATTTCAACAGACAGATGGACATCGTTATATTGACTTCCCTATCAATAGACATCCAGAAATTAGTTTATATATATATATATATATATATATATATATATATATATATATAAATATATATATATAAAGATGTAAATATATATCTGCTAAAAGCAGTAATAAAATTATACCATGAATGTTAGTAAATTTTATATTTTTGGAAATCTAACATAATGGCTTAAATAATCGTGAAAGTCATACAAATTTGGGCGCAAATTGCGCGTGTGAAAAGTGTTTCCTTATGTTTTTGGAAAAAATTTGCCAAAATTCAATTTTGGAAGATATTAATTAAAAGTTTTATTTCATGGGTTTGAAAAAAAAAATATTCAGAAAGAAAATCTATTTTAACAGTGGTTTGTCATTATCTCAATTTTTTAATTGCATTCAAATTTACGTATTTTTTTTTTTTAGCAAAAATCAAATAGATAAAAAAAATATATATATATGAAAAAACAAGTTTTTTTTTTTTTGATTTTGTAACAGTAATTGATATTCCAGTAGACCATGAAAGAAAATTTTAAGATTTTTCACCGCAAATTTGAAATTTGATTGCAACCTAAATTTCACTTTTTTTTATTACATTGCATGTTTCGTATGTTATGAATTTACAGTAAATATAAAAGAATTTTTACAATTTCTGCTTAAAATATGTGAAACTGTAGAACATTATGCTAATTTTTGAAATAATCTCATAAATAGTTAAGCAATATTCTACTGAACGACAATGAAATCGTTGAAGTTAAAAAAACTGCATTTTACCAAAAGAAAAAAATAAATAAATAAAATGTATCAAAATTTCAACAAAATTTTATTAAAAGGTAAAATAAAATAATTTACTGAAAAGAAAAAAATTAAAAAAAATAACAAAATATTATATATATGCGTAAAATTTTCGGACAGGGTCTTATATAAAAGGGGAGGTAAATTGTATTAAGTCTGGGAGGATGATTTATATAAAACTTGTTATTGTCAATTAGTTTTTTCATGCTAGGCCTAGTACTTTCTACTTTTGTAAGACTTACTTTTGTCAAATATTATCTTGATATTTACATTTATATGGGATTTATGTACGCAAAAATTGTTTTCGGAAGTGGAGTTATATGGGAGATATTGCCAATTATTGGTCGATCTTCCTAAAATTTGGTACACTGATTTATGTTTACAGAGAATTTTTATAAATTTTTATAAAATTTTGATATACTCAAGATATCTATAGACGTTGAAAGTCTATAACAAAAGGCATTTGTATAAGGTCTAGGTGAAATAATTAGTTATTCAATTTTACATATACGTAAAGAAATTTTTCAATTGTATATTTCTGGCAATATTTTTTTAAATTGTTTATAAAAATAAAACTTCCAAAATCCCAATAAGTCTCAAAATATTTTTTGTCAGAGAGTTTATCTAATAACTAATTTAACATGTTTTGCATCTGATTTCTTCCAAATGTCTTTTTTTTTTATTTAAACAACAAAATTGTCAATAACATAAACAAGATGTAATCCGCCTAAAATAAAAAAAATGTAATTAATTAAAAATTTACAAAAATTTTGTACTTCTTTGAAAGATATCTCTACAGAAATTAATTGAGGGAAGCCAAACCTATTCTAATTCTATGCAAAAAATGTTGCTCTATATTTAATCTATATCCAATTATTTTCGAAATTTTGTAATTTTTGCAAAAAAATTTATATTACTTAATTTCTTACATACACAGAAAAAAGTTTGTGCATAAATATAGGAATTTACTTTCATTGATTTTAGTTCATAATATTTAAGAATAATGTCTTTTTATAATTTTTGAAATGAATCAAAAGTCAAGAAAGCTTAAAATAAATTGTTTAAATTTTCATTTCTATTTTCAGTTTGTAAAAAAATGTTTGAAATTTTCTACGGAAAATTTTAGGTTTTTAATGATTTTTAGCTACATTATGGGAACAGAACTGAAGTGCTTTTTATCAAAACGATTTGCTGCAGAATGAAAGCGAAATTATGCAAATTTGTAAAAATTATTTTTTTTACAGATTTTTTTTTTAATTTTTCCCTTTTAAGGCATTTGTTGTTATTATTTTCATTTATAACTTTTATTATTTACCATTTGCAATCAAATCTAACAAAACTAAATCAAAGATTTAGCAAAATTTTTGCAAAACTACTAATATTTTCATTATGAACAATTTAATAATATCTACGAACAAAATTTTTTTTTCTTATGAAAAAAGTTTGGGACAAAAAGTCATGATCGATTCATAATATTTATGAAAAAATTTTTCAAATATATGAATTTTTTTCTCTGTGTAGAAATATTTATCTATGCAACATGATACTTATCAAAAGAATTAATTAAAAAGTAAAAAGTGATCAAGGTATGCGTTCAAATAAAACAAAGATGTTTTTTTTTATCATAAAAGATGAATGAATAAAAGTTGGAATTAAAGATAAATCAAATACTTGTAGAATTTCTTCTTTAGATTTTTCTGATATATAGTTTTGCATAACAATTAATTGTTAATTATATTATTTTTAGTTCTTTTAGGTGTTTCAATCACACATTTTGTCTCATTTTGAGTATATTTGTCATACGGCAAATTGTTTTTTAAATTTTTATTGTTTTTAGTTTGATACTATTCAGGACAATTTTTTCGATTATTGAGTATACAAAACTTGTATCTTGGAACATAAGAAAAGTCAGCAATAACGTATGTTTTCCAGGCTAATAAAAAATACTGAAAATATTCGCATTTTTTTATTATTATTGACAAGCTTCAGAAGCATTATCATTCTTTGCCTCAGAGTTCTTCTATGCTTTGTTATTTATTTTTTTTAGCTTTGATTGACTAAAGCTCAAGCATAGCATTAACACGGTTCATATACTTTTTGGGGTTGAAATGCATTCTTGTGACATTTCCTTTTTCTGAACCAAATTCCATTTCTTTCTTTAGGTCCTTGTTTAGCTTTTTCATTACCTTGAAATGTAATACTTTTGTCCAAATTTACTCAAACAACATTTCTAGCAAGTTAAAAAAAGTAAAATTTTATTTTCTTTGATTGCCATCTGCATGCGGACAAACTACCGGATTTTAAGAATTGTATCTGATGTTAAATCTGACATGTTTTTATAAGATATTGTAAGCAAAAAGTTATTGAAAATTAATTTCAGTAAGAGTTATTACGGAAATTTTGTGTTATGTTTTATGCGAACGCACACTTTATGTGGTGTGTAAATTGTTTAGTTTTAAATAAAAAACTCTAGAGATTTTATTTTAGTAATTTTTCTAAAATTTCGAAACTTTTTTTAAGCTTACTTAAAATGTATATAAAATTTAATAAAGTACCTAATTGATGAATTATTATTATTTCTTTTAGTTGAAATAAGAAATTTTAGCAATTTTTGCACTTGGACCAATTATTGTAATATTTAGTTTTAATTTTATTTTTAGTTATATATTGGCCACCTCTGCAACCAAACAACTAACTATATATATACATGTATATAAATGCAAAAAAGGCAAAACAACAAAAAATGTATAATATTTTCATTATTATTATAAATATTAATAAAGTTTAATGTGTTATAAAAGGCTTTTGTTATAAAACAATAAAGACAACAACCAAGACGAATAGATACATCGGCCAATATAATTAAGATTGAAATAAATGTAATAAATAAACAAAAATTAATTTGATGTTGGCTGGAATTTTGGTGATCAAATGTTATAGCAGTTATGGTAGATGTTGCTATTATTAGTGTGTTTTAGTGCGTTGGCCTCAATTAAAATTCATTTCACTCTCGTTTAGTCTTTAAACAAAAAAAGGAAAATAAAAAAAAGAAACTTTGTTTGGAAGTTAACTCTTTAAAGTTTAAACACACGTACTATTTATTATGCTTATAGCTAAAGACGTAGTCATACTCGTAGTCTAGAGAAGAGTAAGTAGTACATTTTTATAGTAAATATATGAGAGTAGAGCAAGTATTTTCTTTATATTAGATATATGTATATGTACATACGATTATGCATCTAAACTAAATTATTTTTTAACTTTAGTTTATAATGTTTTTTTTTTTTTTTTGTTTGCTATTTAGTTAGTTTATGGGTTTGTTGTTTAGATTTATTTCTTGTTAGATTTTTTAGCCAAAAAGCTAAAAAAAACTAAAAATTACTTAAAATAGTTTGTGATTTTTTTCTTCTACTTCTAAGTTCTCTTTTGGGGTTAAGGAAATATAACAAGTTTTGGTGTTTTGTTTTTTATTCTCTTGACTTGTTGAGTTGTGGTGTTTATTGTTTGAAAGATTTAAATTATAATTATAATAATTATAAACAATATGGCAAGTTGTTTTTATACTCATGATTGCTTTTTTTTTGTTATTATGTGTTGAGCTAAAGAACTTTGACATTTGCTTATAAAATTGTAAGAAAATAACTAGAAGTTTTGACCATAAAATTGTAAACAAAAAATAAAAAAATAACGTGGAAAACAATGCCGTAATAAATCAGTTTTTGTTGAAGAAGCAAGTGGCTTTAAATTATATAAAATTTTTAAAGAAATTGTGTTAAATTCCAAGGGTAATGTTCTAGTTTATTTAGAATAACACTTGTTAAGAGGGGGTTTTATGGAGCGAAAATGTACTGTTGTTTTTATAACAAGTTAAAAAAATCATCAAAATTCGCCAATGACTAAAATGTGATCTACAGTATTTAATAAAGTAAAAGTGGTTCTTTAACAATTCCCACTAATACAGTTTATATGTTAAATTCATTCCTTAGATGTTATATATTCAGTAAAAGTTTCAATAAAATTGTTATTAATTAAGATTTGTGGCTGATAACTAGCGAAATATTCTAGTTTGCATTATATGCGTGTCTTTCTTTCGTAACAAAGTAGCAAATTTTGATGACTGGCCGGATAAAACTAATCTTAGCAGAGGAGCATCAGAGTTTAAGCTTAGAAGGCAGATCACTTCGACTTCCGAGAACCGGAGCAATGGGGCCTCAAAGTAGGGTACGTCTGACATGAAAAGTTTCTACTAATTGTTCGATTCTCATTCGATTTCAAAGATTTTACTATTTTTCTTAAAGCTCTCCGTAAGGCATGCTTACTTTTGATATTTATTTTTTACAGTTATCGAGTTATTTGCATCTGAAATTTCAAATCTCATATTTTGACAAAATCTTAGTCCAGTTTTTCTCAATATATCAGATGCATCTTTTATACCATTTTATTCAAATTTCTTCTCTTTTGGCAAAGACAGTGCAGTCACTAAATAATTGCTTCTAAATAAAAAAATTTCCTTAAGAGCACATCAAGGTTTAATACCTTCTTCAGAAATAATCTTCACGAATATAACCTTAAAGCACACCCAATTTTCTAATGGGGACCTGTCTAGCTCCTTCCTATTTTAGCCTATTTTAAATACAAATTTAGAATTTAGTTCCTAAGCTGAGATTAAAAAAGGGCATATATTTTCAGAAACCTTATTGTGTTCAAAATTGTTTGGACTTTATGGGAAAAATCCCAATTTTTGGATTTTGGCCGGTTTTTTTTGGGAATTCCAAATCTTATTTTTTACGCCTTAGAATATGTTTTATTTTTTTTTATTTGGTCTATAGATTTAAGAATATGTAAAGACTAAAGGTGAATATAAAACAAAAAGTTTCAACTTAGCTATTTAAATACAAAATAATTTTTAAATGTTCTTTGGACCCCGATAGATTATTACAGTGGTAATATTATAAATTGATTAGTTGGAAGTTCCGAGAAGGTCTTGATGGAACGTTAAATGTAATTTTACTTAACAAGTACTCTGACTCGACTATACCAGCATTACCGTTACAAAAAATAGAAAATTTTTAAAAAAAGGAGCCAACTGCTTCAATACCTAAAAAAAATTCATTAAAATTTGTTTATTTGAAAAAAAAAAAAATGTGTTTGAAGAAAACTTAAGTTTTATTAATAACAAAATTATATATGATAACTTTCATTAATGCAAAAATAAAGGTTTATTCATAAAAATAGATATCATAAAATTATCTTTTTATTAGACGAGGTCTTCACTCAGACTCCAGTTTTTCAAATCCCCGTCTTACAAATTTAGGGCTGAAAGCATGGATTCGAAAGTGTTGATCTTAAGTCTCTTGGACAATTTATTTTTAATTAGTGATAAGTTAGAAAAAGACGTTCCGACGGGGTACAGTTACCAGCAAAGTAAAAATATATTTAAATTGGTACGTGTATAAGTAGTCATTGAAACTGTTTTTTTTTTAATTTTCCCAACCCAAATAGACTCAGCATTTGATGTTTTAAATAGTTTTTCATAAAATGTATCATTAGTTTTAGTTTCGAAGAGATTCAGTATAAAATATAAATTTTCCGGCGTTTTTTTATAATATTACTATATTGCGAAACAATCTCAAAATAATTAATTTATGATTTCAATCAATCAATAAAATTTGCAAGCATTTGATAAGTTTTCTTGTCAGTGACGCCATACTTTGACATCCCATAGCTCCGCTCCTGAGGGCCCACATTCCTACTCAGATACTCTTCTGCTACGATTATGTCAATTTTTATGAAAATCGGATCAGCTGAGTAGAAATTACAGATTTACTTCCAAATACCTTGCAAGGTAAGATGAAATATATATATAACATTCATTATGGTCGATTATACTTTTAGTTTTTCTTTTCTCGGTCTTTTTCTATCCCGGGAAATTGGGATTGATTTTTAAATTTCCCGGGATCTCGGGAATTTCCGCCCAAAATAAATAATTAAAATATTAATACTTAAGTTAAATGAAGGATAAAAAATTTAAAATAAACTAATTAATCATAAAACGATGAATTAATTCCGTTCTTTTTGAAATATAGACTTTTGAAAATTAAATGGAAACTTTTTATTGTATAACAGTTCATTCACGCAGAGAAAAAATATATTTACAGTATTATCACTACAACAATATTATGTTCTCATTGTTAATTTTCTTGAATTTTAATAACTCTGTATTCATGATAACAATGTTTTTGTTTAAATTTTGTCAGTTAATGTTTACACTCAATAAAAAATTTATTGTGGTTGACTGCAAAAATTATATTATATATAAAATATTTTTCCCAGAAACAAAAATTGTTTAATATGAAAAATATAATTATTTCTACAACCATTAATATTTTCAACCTTTTTCCTTGTTCTTAAACCATATTTTGAAACCATATTAATATTGTTATTTCTATGACAATAAAATGTTTCAAATAAATATAATACTTATCCTTTTCATAAACTTAGTGGAAAAATTCATAAATTGTTTGTTTTTAAATATATTATATCTTAATGTTTGTTTTCAAACTTTATTGCAATTCTCATTTAGTATATATATGAATAAATATAAATAGACAAGGTTTGATTATATTCGGTGTGATTCAAGCAATTTAAAACATTGATTAACTAGCAATAAATGGTTTAGTTAAAAAAACATGTCTTGCGTTTGAACCACACATGGTGGTATAAATGAATATAATTAATGAACAAATAATATGTAAATAGTGTTTCCGCTTTGGTTATTTCTAAGCAAAATTTTTTATTTTATTTTCTAATGTGGAGGTGGAGACTTTTTTTCATTTTGGTTATTTTTCCTATAACCAATATTTAATTTTTGTAAATTAGATTTAAAATACTTTGGCAAGAATAAAATGAACATCAATATGATTTTTTTTGCAAAAAAGCTATCAACTGGCTGCATAGATCGTCTGATATTATACCTTTGGATTTCTTTGGAGTTATGTGAAGTCAAAAGTCTTTTTCAATAAAGAGTACGATTCAAAACTTTGAAGCCAACATTACTTGCATATTTGGCGAGATAACGTTAGTAATACTGAAAAGTATAACCGAATATTAGACCTTTCGAATGTGTGTACAATACTATGTTCACGTATACGTGTTTTTTGAAAATCATTTCGTTTCATAGAAAAATATCTCATTTTGAAATATTTAATTATATAATACTTAAAAAATATGTTCATTTCCCATACAGGGAAGAAACCTTTAGTATTTTAAAAAATTTTTTTGGTTTCAAAAAATGAGTTGCCGTGGCAACCCCGTATGTAAATATATATCTTTTTGGCTAATGAATACTTTTCTCTATTATTTTCAATAAAAAATTATAAAAATATTTTTTTAATAGTTACTACTTTAATATATGATAAGATGCAATCATAATATGATAATGTGGTTTAATAATATAATAAGATAGGATAATAATATAATAAGATCAAATCATAATCTGATAGAATGGGATAATGATGTAGTAAGATAGTTCAATTGTATGTAAAACTAGAATCATGCCATGACAAAACAATCCATAAAATCGGACACAATATGATAAAATGGAGTCATAATAACTATTACTTATAATCATTTCATATGTTCCAAGCATAATATGACGCTCTTAGATTATGGTCACTACAACAATATTTTTCCTCTGCGTATTCGAAAGTCGAATCACTACTTTGGATTTCATATTGCCCTGTGGGTAAAACTTCCCTCCATATTTTTATGGAAATATGCTTGTTGTTATAAAAGCCCAAAAGAATTTTAGAGATTTCCTTAAAATTATTACCCCATTATTTCCAGGTATATAACGCATTTATATGAATAATGGTTTTACTCATATAAAAATATTATTAAGTTCCTTCTATTTTTATGCTACACTATTAATCAATAGCTAAGGAAAACCTGAGCTCAAAAATTAATTTACATCATATTCGGTTCTTGGACAATTGGACCCTTTAAATTTCATGGTCTATTAATTGAACTTTTTGTAATTTATCTGATAAAAAATTCATATACAGTTAATAGTTTGGATACTTTTCGAACATGTTTTAAAAATGTAAGTTGTTGTTTGAGGATTCTAGACATTTTAATTTTTCATTTTACAATTTTCACATGCGTGCAAAATATATATTTAAATCGTTTAGTAAATATATTTTTCAAATGTCGAATATTACTTCTTAATAGTTCTTTTGAAGCATATTATTTTTGACCACAATGAAAAAATTTGCAGAATATAATTTTTTTATTTAAAATATTCCCATAAATAGAATTATTTTATTTTCCATCTATTATATAAAAATTCATGAAGGACTCAGAAACCTTAAAATATATTTAGTTATTTCCTTAAAGATATTTAAACTTGTAACAAAATCAAATAGAACAAATAAAAGCGAATTAGAAAACATATTATATACTAAAATAAACATATATGAGTTAGAAAATATAAACATTTTGCATAAACAAGAAATCCCGAGAATTCCCGCATGATTTCCAGGGACTACGGGATTGAAAATTTTGCAGAATTCCCTAGAATTCTCGGGAAATTCCCGGAAATTATAATACTTATTTACCGTATTAAATTTACCATAAATACTGGCAAAATATTTTAAATATTTTAAGAATATTAAAGTATATAAATAATTATTTGTTTACATGTTACTAATTTCACAAAATTATTGTTTAACAAAATGTGTCAAGAAAACAAAAATGACGTAATTATTCAGTTATTTTATGTATATATTTTTTGTAATTTAAATAAAATAAAAACAAACAAAATATCTCAATAAAATATTTTTTTTATTTTATTAAGAAATTAAAGATGTGACTACATATATTTAAACAAATTAAATAAATCATCAAAATTTATATATGTTAACATAAGTATGTGTAGATATATTTGTTTTTATTTTATATTAAGTAGAATTTTATTTCCAGTTTTTTTCAGTACGTTTATATATAAAAAGTGTTAACTGTGTTTTGTTAAAATTTCAATTGTATTTTAACTTGACCTTGGCATTCGTATCGCCTTAATAGGAAAGTTCACATTTTCAATGTAATTTTTTTTTTCGTTTTCATTCATTATTATTTTAAAATTATTTTATTTTGTCAATACTTTTCATGTGTATGATTTAATACATAACAATTTTATTTGTTTTTATTGTTACTGTTGTCTGTCATTTTTGGTCAGGGAGGTGAATGTCTGTTTCGATCAAGTTTAAGTATAGAGTTTAAACAATTTTAACTAATTGCCGGTTTAAATTTGTATGTAGGTATGTACGTTTGTTTAAAATTTAATTGCTTTAAATTGCTTTTTTTATACATATGCAATTATTTGTTTTTAAAGTACTTGAGTTTTCGTTGTTGTTCAATTAAATTAGTTGTATATGATTCACTTTTTTTATTTATTTTTTTTTTCATTTAATGTAATTCTGTGAAAAAGTTACAGATTTTGTTACAAATTGATGTAGATACTGTGTTTTTGTTTAAACAATAAAAATTTATTTATATATTTTTGCTTAAAAAAACAAAATTAGTATGAAATCTCAATTGAAGGCAAGTAAAAGTAGCCATAATAATATGATGACTTTAAATTAATCTTTAAAAATTTACCATCCAACTCATGAAGCGTGAGTGTCAGAATATTGAAGCACTTGGTCTAAAATTTTAAATATATATATATAGATAAATATAATTAATTATATATATATATTTTTTTTTCTTTGCTTTTGTTCTTATTCCACAATGAAATGCAAAACATATCTTGAATGCTGAAAGTCTTAGCTATCACTTGACGCAATAAATTTTGTTAGTAAAATCCAAAACAATTTTTTTCATTGTGAACATAATTATATTAACGTAGACTATCGTAGCATCCTTCCTAAAATAATTTTTAGTTAGTTTTCCCCACTAAAATATTATATTAATGTACACGCAGAGAAAATTCATAGTTCCAGCGACCTCAATCTAAGAGAACATTTTATGATTGGAACATATGATCACAGCGAAAAATAGAAATAAGTATTATGATTCCATTTATGATTTCTGTCTGATTTTATAGTTTGCGTTTTCATGTTATGATTCCAGTTTTACATATAGTTGAACAATGTTACTACATCATTATAACATGGTATCAGATTATGATTTGATGTTATTATATTATTATTATTATTCCATCTTATTATATTATTATACCACATTATCATATTATAATTCAATTTTTTAATATTATTCCATTTTATCATATTGCTATTCCATCTTCTCATAAGTTAAAATAAAACGTATTAATAAAAAAATTATTATTTTTATAAATTTTTTATTGAGAACAATAAAAGAAAGTGTTCATTAGCAAAAAAAAAAATGCAATTGTTTGTTTACATATTATATGTTCATTTGTACCACCATATGGGGTCAAATGCAAGATATGTTTTTTTTTTTAACTTAACCCATAATGGTAGTTAATCAATATCTTATACTGTTTGGATAACACCGAGTATATTTATATTTATTCATATATAAACTAAATGAGAATTACAATGAATTTGGAAAACAGATATTAAAAACAAAATATATTTAGAAGCAAACAAAATATGAATTTTTCCTCCAAGTTTGTGAAAATGATAAGTACTTTATTTATTTGAAACCTTTTATTGTCATGGGAATAATAATATTAATATGGTTTAAAAACAGAATATGGTTTAAGAACAAGAAAAAAAAAAAAAAAAAAAATACTGCAAATATTTATTGGTTGTAGAAGTAATGATATTTTTCATATTAATGAATATTTAAAAACATATAATTTTTGCAGTCAACCATATTAAAGCTTTTATTCAGTGTAAACATTAAATTACAAACTTTAGACAAAGGCATTGTTATCGTGAACACAGAGTTATTAAATTTAAAGAAAATTAACAGTGAGAACATGATATTACTTGTAGTGATAATGCTGTAACCATGGTTTTTCTCTGCGTGTATGCGGAATAAAATTATTACAAAACTTTCGGCGCTGATTAAATACCGTGTACTTATGATATAGACTTTTTATCATCAATAAAAATTTTATGAAAATCAGACTTCTAGTATCTTGAAAATATTAATAAAGTACAAAATACCTTGAACAAATATTTGTAATTGTTTGGATTATTTCTATATTTCTATATGTGCTTATATTAAAGACATTTTAATATTCATTTTGAATGGCCACATGTCTTCTCATTATAATGTACAAATTTTCATGAAAGTTGGATTTCTAGTTTCTTCAAAATATAAACAAAAAAAGAACTACCTTGAACAAAACATTTGTAATTATTTCGATAATTTTTTATATTTAACTCACATGAAATGATTTATATTTTAACTCAGATACCAGCTAGTATTAAAGATATTTATCTTTTCGATAGATACAAATTCATTGATAGAAAAAGTACCAAAATTTTGACCAAACGATTTTAGAAGAAAAAATGTTAATGTATCAAAATAAATTTGTGGCGAATTTTTAACATTTCAAAATTCTAATATGACTACATTTTTGTATTAATATATTAAGCTTTGTAAAGTATACGTGATAAATTTCATAAAAGTAAATATCGAGATATTTTATCCAATAATAATATTTCTCGTAAACTACTTTAACATTCGGATATAATGAGAAAAAATCTCTAAATTAAAAAAAAGTTTAAAAATTAAAAAACTTCAAATAATTTAAAATTAAAATCGAGTAATAAGTTTTGAACCATTTTATACAAAGGAGAGCTTATAACATCCTTTTGACAAAACTGCAACCGAATAACAGATTAGGAAGGTTCCAACATCGAGTTTTTAAACTCATGATTAAAAAAGTTTTTCAGAACTACTCTAAAAGTGTACAGAAGTATTTCAAATATTGGGCATATAAAAACAACATAATAAAGTGTCTTTCGAAAAAAAATATTATAAGTTTTATGTTAATTTTTAGAGAAATTTCAACATTTGAAATTTTGTTTCAATTTTATTCCTCATACGTTATTCATCGAAACATATGCATGTTATAATCTTTTATTTCAGTTTTTATGTATAAACACTTCAAGCTCGGTCCAGTAATTTCCATAAAAATTTGTATAAAAAAAATTATTTTAAATTGTCTCCATATTTTTTGTTGTTTTTATTTTTTCACAAAACAAAAAAAGAAAGAAAAAAAAAATATATATATAACCATATTTTTGCAAATTCATATGAATTTCGTAAACAGAATTGAAAAACGTTTAAAGTAAAAATAGAAATGAAAAGAGAATAAGTAAAATTTTTGTTTACTTTCCTTTACCGTCCAAGCACCCGAAAACTTTTTTTAATGAAAAAAATAAATGAGGGATTTTTATTTTTTAATATAAAATATCATCATGATGAAACAATAAATATTTTTAAAAATAAATATCAGTATGAAAAAATTTTCTAATGATTGTTTTTTTATTCATACTTTTGTTTTTGTTTCAAAAATTATTTTCAAATATTTTATTTATTTTTAATTTTGTATATGTGTGTGTATGTGTGAATTAATTTTAAATATTTTTTTATTCATTGAAATTGTTGTCGCTTAAAATTATTTATTTATGTATTCATTTAAAACCCTATAGGCCTACTTAATCTAGATATATTATGGTTGTAAATATTTCAAAAAATTATGTTTTAATAAAGTAATAGATATTAAATAATAAGTTATATTAAGTTATTAAGTTATTAAAATTAAAACATTTTAAATACAAACCCCCGCTTTTGCAAAAACATTACAGCTAAATATGTATGTTTTATGTTACATATCTCAGGACTTTTTCTTTTATACAACAGCACAACATATGTGTATCATAAATAATTTCTTGATAAATTTTTAAAATACATAATTGATTTATTAAAGAGAATATAGTTATTCCAAATTCGAGCTATTCTTATAATATAGAATCTAAACATGTAAGGCGAAGGGTGTCTTGGACATATAATGGTATTACTTCTTGTAAACCTTCCAAAATGAAATTTCTCCATAAGGTATGGAGGTTTGCCATGTTTAATAATCCTAAAAAATTGAAGCAGTATACGCCGAATAATGAAGCTATTCAAATTAGATTCCAAAGTTTCAATAATTTGGCCGGAAATATATTCTCTATAATCAAAATTATAATTATAACGAACAACGCGATTGAAACATAAACGTAATTTATTTATATTTTGTTGGGATGTACCAGAAAATATTTCAATCCCATATATAAACAATGGTAGAGAAAACCAAAGCAGTAAAATTTTCTTAATATAAAGGAAATTTTGAATATTGTATAATTGACATGAAAATTAAAATCAAATTACTTATCTAAGTACATGCCCAATGATTTATAATGAGAAACAAAACTAATAGTTGTATTTATTATATATAGAAGGTAAAATTAAAATGTTTGAAAAACACATAGCTTTTATTTTTAATTAATTAAGAGTGGCATCATTCTACTACATGTGTTTAAATTACTAATAACATTATTTTCGAAATATTTTACGCCTAAACTAGAATCATTTGCCAAAATCTGAATATCATCAGCATATGTGTAGCATATACTAAACGCAATTTCACGATATAAATCATGTATATTTATCACAAATAAAAGTTGCCCTAATATAGATCCTAGTGGCACTCTTCTAAAAGTTCTAAGAGTAGATGACCTTCTTCTTGCAGATTCGACCTATTGAGACCTATTTGTAAGAAAAGACCAAAATAAACTGCAAGCAGGAGAATCAAACGTGAAATTTCTTTGAAGTTCATGGCACAATATTTCATGTTTTAAAGAGTCATAAGCTTTACTCAAGTCCAGGATAATAAGAAATGAGTTATAAGAATTGTCCATGTTTATCCTAACGTTCTCACTGATATCAAAAATCAAAGTTGTGTTATAATTTTTTCTAAAAGCCGATTGAAGGGGATTTATTATACTCTTAGAACCTAGATGATGTTCCATTTGTTTTCTCAACAATACTTCCAAAACCTTAGATCCAGTATTTAATACATTTATTGGCCTATAGTCTAAACAAGAACGGGGTGATTTTATCTTTAGTACGGGTATAAGTCTACCTGTTTTCCAAGAGTTTGGAAATATTAAAGATGTAATAATAGTGTTCAATAGAAACGTAAATTGTGATGAAATATAGGAATATATTAATTTTAAAAAATGTATTGGTATAGCAACGGGCCCAACTGATTTAAATTTAATACTAGTCATAGCATCAAATACTTCCGTTGCATCAACATTTCTAAACGTAAAACCCCCATTACTGTATAATTGCGGACAATTATTATAGGTATTTTATATTGGAGGAAGCACCGATTGTTGGTTAAACCCATTAAGATTAATCATAACATTATTAGTTCCATCACCCAATACTCCCTCAGACCTCAATTTTTTCCAAAAATTTAGATTGATTAGAGTTTTCGAAATACTGCTCAGCATAAGCCCTTCTCAACCGTCTTATTACCGACTTTACTCTATTACGATATTTGCAATAAATGTTCTTATTAGAAATTGAGTTACACTCACAATAAGCTCTCCAGGCTAAATTTTCAACTCTTTAGATTGATACCATTTTTCCATTCTCATAGAAACGCTTTCCCCAAAAAAACTGTCAACATTATTGTCAAAAATTTTCAACTAACTATCCGATGGAAAAAGTTAAAAATAATTTTCAACTTTTGTGATAAATATCACAAATAATATTTCTATTTTTTATTTCGACCAAAATGAAAAAAAATAAACTATTGATGAAAATAAAAAAATTATGATAGATTTTTATTATTTTCTGGACATCGAAAATTGTTTTTCGATTGAAATAAAAAGTTGGTTTTATTTTGTATTAAAATCCGGTCACTGTTGTCGTCTAAGTGTTTGTTTAATTGAATAATGCGTGCTATGTAAAGAAATCTGGACTTGTTGTGTTTATATATTTTGCCAAGTTTGAATTTTACTTTTACTAACAATTTCCTCAAAAATATATAAACAATGTATTTCAACGTTTTCTGTAAATCCCCGCCAACCTGTTTCATCTATTCCCAAGCTATCTTAACTTGTTAGATTAACTTCGTATATTATTTATTACGTCGTTTATATTTTTTACGATTATAAAATACAACCTACCTATGTTTTTTTTAACTGTTTTCCGGCTTGTGCAAAAGCATGAATTTCTAGTCTATATATATATATATATATATATATATATATATATATATATATATATATATATATATATATATATATATATATATATTTACCCACTTTTGCTTTTATTTAAATTAGCCTCTACTAGTCTTGTATTTAAACAGAAGAAAAACTCATGTAGAAAAAATCTAGTTTAATTTTACATATTTCTACTAATAAACAAATCGCGTGGTATGGGAAAATATTTCGTAATTTATAGAATTTTAGATTGAATAATTCACATTTTTTTAGTTTCTTTTTCTTTTTTTTAAGCCTACTTAATATTTCTAAGTAAGGAAATTAAATAAATATTTCTAGCTTAAAATTATATAAATATGATCAATAAAATGTATGGGTAGACCAGTAGACGTCTAAGGAAATGCCTTTTAATTATTGTTATTTTTTTTTAATAAAAGATTAAATAGAGAAGAAATTATATCATGAATACTATGAAATATAAATAAAAAAGCAAAGACTTACGCTATAGAGTAAGATTGACACTTCTATTTGTATATTTATAAATGTCGAAGAAGTCGCGATTTTACTTAAGTTTTTGCTTATGGAAATTTTAATTATTCATAGCTTTTTATGTAATCAAATTGCTTTGACATAAAAGATCCATTGACAGGGCATATATGTCCTCTTTTAAATTCTTAATTAAAAATATTATTTTTTAAAATAGGAGCATTTATAATACATATGTATTTTTAAAAGTGTTCTCCCCCTTCGAATTTTAATTTTGTTTAATTTCATCTTCATTTTTTTGTGATGTTAATCTTTACTATTTTTAATAATTTTTAGGAAAAAAATACCAAAACTTTTTTCGTTATAAGAACCCTACAAGGAATATAATACGAAAGTGATTCGCTTGGAAGAAAAATTTTATTGCCACAATAATCATATTCGTGTTGCGAAAGTTTCCTCCGACGGGAGATATTGATATCGCCACAGGCAATACATATAGCAGTAAGATATCAATACGCCTGGAAGAAAAATGGGCAATATTGCTAGATAATCATCTAGGTGAAAAAAAGATGATACCGCCCGATAATTTTCTGTAAGATGTAATAACTATATAGACAAATTATCACTAAATAAATCGTGAAATAATATAATAAAGAAATGTTTTACATCTTGTAAAGCATGCATGCACATAAATCTTAACATCACAAAGAACGAAAAATGTAATCCTCATATAAAATATCCATTTTTTTTTACTAAAAGATAAACAAATTTCTTTAATATTTTTTTCATTTTTGAAAAATTTTTCGACAGCTGAAAAAATCGTCACTGCAAAAAAAAGTATTGAATTAATTTCTTCCAGATGATCTCAATAGGATGTCATCAATTTATTGCGGAGGTGATAACCATCTTACTGAAAAATGATTGATAATTTAAGAATAAAAATAATAATAAAAATTTTTAATTTTATACCTAATTTTCTTTCAACTGATAAAAGTGCAACATTAGAAAAATATTACTTTGATGATTTTCGTCAAAATGATAAAAAGAAGATATTGCTAAATTTCTTCCAGGAAGATATCTTCCAAATGTTTATAGGGTATGTTTTTAAGTATACTTTGTGTACCCTATACAATCATAGGTTGCGTTTGTGCTAGAGTTTCGTAATCCCCAATCAGTGTTGCCAGTAGATGAGAAAAAAAGGGGCTAAATTGAAATTTAAAAAAGGCTAAATGTCTTGAAAAGTAAAGCCAGAAAAAACTGAAATCTTTTTAGTTTTAAAACTTATTTTTTCACGTTCTTATTAGTTTTTGATATTTTTTAAGATATTGTAATAAATTTATAAATAAATTGGAACAGCTGCCAACAAAATGAGCGATTGAAAAATCGCTTAAAAAATGCACATACAAATTTGGGATATTTTTCATATGAAAAATTACTCAATTTTTTGGAGTGATTTCTTGTCATTTTAGAACTATAATTCTATTAAGCATTTTAAAATTTTTAGGTGAATTTTCACTTCTATGAGATTTTTTTAATTATATTCATAAATAGTTCTATAGCTAATAAAGTATTTTAAAAAATAATTATAATAATCAATTTAGTAAGTCCATAAAATTAGTTATATATTTAACAAAAATATTTGCCTGCGAATAAATACACAAAAATGCTTAAATGTATAATTCTGTAAAATAAAATTAGTAATAGAAAATATGAAGCTATTTTCTTCGTCGTTGAAGTGCTAAGATTTTAGCTTTTTAAGGCAATCTTAGGAATGAAAAAAGGTTATGAAAAAAGCTAGAAACTAAAATGAAAATTTTGAGGCTAAAAACAAAATAAAAAAGCTAGACTTAGCTTTGAAAAGGCTAAACTGGCAACACTTTTCCCAATATTTTTTTATTCCCCGGAATCTGAATTTTTTTTGTTGTGTTCCCAGGAACCAGGGAATTGCCAATGAAATTAAAAATACATGCAATAAAAAATAATTTTTTTTTTTTAACCTTTATTCAGATCTCCAATTCCTGAGTGTAGGCACCATTTTAAATTCCACCACTTTATATTAGATATTTGTTATTTAATTTAAAGATTTTATTAATCTAAATTTAATCAAATTTAAAAGCATTTACAAGTCAGGATACAAATGCATTTGGAAAAATTTATATAAATTTTTCGCAACATCATCATAACAGTTAACTAAAAAATATTGTACTACAAGGTGAAACAAAATGTTCTTTTTTGTATTTTTTAAAAAATAGTTTTTTTTTTTAGTTGGTTGGTATAATTTTTGAGAAATATTTTTGGATATTTAAATATATTTTGTTAAAAAATCGTCATTAAAAGAGAAATTCTATACACTTTCTCTAAGTTTCTAACAAAACGTATTTTTTTTTTAATATAAATTTTGTAATGTTGAATTGATATAGTTTGATATATTTCATGAGAAGCAGAACTTTTCCTCCTATTTCAGATGTAAGCTGTAAATATGAACTGGAATGAGGAATGAAAATATTGCGATGTTTACAGTTTCATAGATTTTGATGCATAATATACTTAATTTCTTTAAAAGCAGTAATCTCGGAGTAGGTTCTTCTCTTCTTTCCTGATAACTAATAAATTTAAAAGGTCGTATTTTTTCATTTCGACATCGAAGCTATTGTTGGTCAACTCCTTATCTATTTAAAAGTTTTCTAATACAAAACATTTTTATTAAAAATATTAAATATATTACAAAAGAGTAGTTAAAAACATACATTTTTAGTATTTATTAATTCCCGGGATTCCGGACTACAATTACCGGGATTCGAGAAGCGCAAAATTGCTCTTTTTTGCTCGAATTCCCGGTTTGTGTTGATGTTTTTAACCCACAGAAAAAATTATCCAACACCCATCTGAAAATATACGAATCGAATCGGAATCAAATTTTATGTCGCTCTAACGATATTTGTCCGTCGAAAAGAGTGATTTATAGGTTTAGAACTTCATGATCACATTTAACTTAATTAATTAAAAAATCCTATATCGTAGAAAAAATACTTTGTTTTTGTCAATATCATATACACCCAGAGAAAATCGACCACATACGTGCTGAAAACCATTTAATGTCAACAATTAATCTGCCCCTATGTTCAAATTCAAAACTAAGTGCACAAATCATTAATAAAAATTGATAGCAATTGGCATCAAGTTATTTGATTTTATATTATGATTTCTATTTTGTAAATTTAAAATTTGTAAACGAACGGTAACAAAAATAAACGATATGGCAAACAGTTACAACCTATGATACAAATTAATATTGTAAAAATTTCAATTTTCAATAAACAATTTTAGGAATTTTACTGAAAAGTTCAAATACCTGTTAAGATTTTTGTTTGCAATAAATAAAATTATGAAATTTAAAAAAATATATATGTTTTCAAAATAAACTTATAATTTGTGATTATGTCGGTACTTGCAGTTTTATTTTCATCACTTTATGTGCAACAAAATTTGTTATACTTAATGCTTGAATAATTTACAAAAACAATAGCAAAAACTACAAATAATTCAAAATTTAAATAAAAAATAAAAAAGATATTTAGAAATTTAATGAACCATTGTCATGAAACTTTTATTTTTAATAAATACAACAGGTGAGTTAAATTTTTGTTTAGCAAAAAAACTTTGCAGATTAATGAACATCCAGTCATTGATATGAGTACTTAAAATTATTATATGAGTGTTTGGTTGAAAAAACAAATTTACACATACAAATTTCAAACAAACGGCGACATCAAACTCATCATTAGCACTAAAAACGTTAAGTTGTCTCAAATATACAAAAAAAGATAATTTCAGTTTCCATGACAACAATGTTTACATATGTATATGTGAAATTAAATTCATTATAAAAAATAAAAATCATACCAAATAAATAAAAAATGTAGGTGTGTATAGAATGATCCTCTCTAGACTATAATATGCATGATTAAATTCTTATTATTTTTCCCCTAACTATACTATACTATGTATTATAGAGTTCACAGTTTCTAAATATATCAATACAAAATTTAAATTAAACATATAAGAGCTTTATTGCAAAATTTTCTAAATACCGAGAAATGGTGTAACACACACACACACATACATACACACATAAATGCTTGTATGAGTGTGTATTTGTAAGAAAAACCTTTGGAATTTTTAATGAAACGAATTGTTCTGTTGTGCTAAAAGTGTTGTGCTGAATTTTGTGTGACAAAACTGTTATAGTACTTGTTATTTTTTGGAATTTCATGGGAAGCTGTTGTAAATGATAGAAATTTGATTTTACGTTTTAACGTACAACTGGGTCAGAGTATATTGGAAAGTATATCTAATATGTACATTAAGGTGATAATTTTAGCAGGTCTTTTAGATTAATTTTAATGTTAATTTTTTTCGATTCTAAATACAATTTGTTTATTTATTTTATTTTTTTCGTTGAGGGTGTGTTAATTAGATTTCTATTTATATATCTATCTATTTTTATATTTATTTTTATATCTGACCAATATGGGAGACTACTCTCCTCATATTTATGGGAGCTAAATTTTGTCCCCTAGTCGGTCCGCCCTGAACAATATCCCGCTTTAAACAGACAGACAGAGCGAAGGCCATAGCTAGATCGTCATAGAGTTTGACAAGAACCCAGAATATATACACAGCAAAAAGTCACCAACAGTGTTGCCGTTATGGTTATTTTTAACCAAAATTAGTTATTTTATTCTCCAATGTCGAGACGATGATTACATTTTCCATTTTGGTTATTTTTTGTTAAATCAAAATTTTATTTTTATTAGTTTTAAAAATACTTATTACTCTGTTAATCTAACCAAATATCAAAAGAGAATGTGTTAAAAATGCATCATACATTTAAAAACTAAAGCTTCTTCTCATTCTAATTTTAACTGAAAATGAATAAAACAATATAAATCAATAGAAAATATGAAGCTTTTGTAATATTTAACAAAAGGTGAAATGGATTAGGAGATTTTTGTGAGAAAGTTCTGATGATGTAGCAAACAACCTAAATACTTGTAATTGCAAAATAAATGGGGACTAGGTGAAATAATGAATCATAATAAAATAAAAATTTAAAAATGGCATAACATTAGTGTAAAAATAACTGCAATAAAAGCGTTCTATCAGTTTCGATGTATCTTCAATTGGACCATAATTTTGTACACAATTTTTAAATTAATTTATTAAAATTTGATATATGTGAGTCCTTTGATAAATGAACGATTGATATTGAATCTTTTCGTCACACCTTCAAATTAAATATCTTTTACTTTAGATTTTAACGCTTCTAAAAAATGGAATTTATATTACCAAATGAGATTGGCTAAGTAACTATAACAATAATTCTTTTTTGCATTCTTTTTCTGTAAATACACAATTGTAAAAATCAACCTTTTTTCTATTACTGCTCGACCCAGCTGTTTTGAATTCTAAATATTGCTTTCAATACCATATCATAAGAACGTGAGAATAATTAAATTTTTATTATCAAAATTTATATCCCGACCTCCTACAAAATTGGATCAGTGACCACATTTCGATAAGAGTCAAATTTTAAATACTTTGCCTAATATGCAAATTATTTATAATCGAAATACATACATTAAGATTATATAAACTTTTACATAATAGCTTTGAATTTTTATTTTTTTTTTTTTCAAAATTTGGTTAGAAAAAAATTTTTGCCGTGGCAACACTGGTCAATAATCACCAAATATGTTAGTAAATGATTCATTCAATTAAAAACTTTTTTAAGTTTGCACTTCTCAACAAAATAATTATATTAATTACTAAAAACTGTAAAAAATTAAAAAGCAGAAAATAGTTTCCAATTAAAAAATTGATCAAATCAATCAAGTAGTTGATTGATTGAATTAAATATTTAAGTGAAAAATAAAATTTTACTTAAATTTTATTTTTATTTTATATTTACTTGAATATATTTATTAAATTTAGATACAAAATGAAACAACTGTGTTAATTGAAAAACATACGGTAATAATTTTTACAAACTGTATGACAAACTAAATATACACCAAAATAATATAAAAATATAAAATAACCTCAGAATTTTTTGCTATTATTTTTTTATTTTTTTTTGTATCTTCGTTCTTTGATTATAACTAACCCTAGAATGTTTATATAAATATTTTTCTAGTTATTACTTTATAATTTTACTTTATTTAAAAAAATATTTTTTGTCATAGTTATGAATTTCAAATGAATTTGTCTTCAATAAATTAGAAATGAAATTGAATATGGTTTAGTGAAATATTTTTTTATCAAATATATTTAATAAAAAGAAAATTTATCAAAAATTTTCTATAAAAAGAAATATTTAGTAGGGAAAATCTTTAATGGCACATTTCGAAAACCTCCCATAAAATAAAAAATTCACGAATTTAATCAAAAGTCAATTTTAGCTTTAATTAATTATTTGAAAATGTACAACTGTTCAATAACAATAAAAATAATAATGTCAAAGAAGAACAAAACTAAATACTTTTTTAAAAATAAATTATGTGACGAATAAAGCAAGATCAAAAATCAGAGATTTATTATATATTAAAAAATTATTTTATTCCACATCATTGGAAAGTGATTTTTTCACTGGCAAAAATTTTTGCTAGTTTTATTTAACCATCCGTAATAGTTTCTATGTTATCAAAAGAATTGAAATATAATTTTATATAACTTCCATATAAAAATGTTTTTTGTATTCTTAATGATATGTGTTTATAAATACTAATTTTTTGACCTCAGAAAATTTATGTTAAATGCTTTAATCGAATTCCTAATAAAAGTCAAATGCTTCTTTGTTCTAATACTACTTGTTATACATATATATAGCACTATAATAAATCTATATATTCTTTAACAAAAATATATGTTTTATATAAGTAGACATAAGTAATTCCAGAAATATTAATTTTTCGAGTATCCTGGGCATTCCCGGGAACACGATCTTTTCATTCCTATTTTCTGGCATGTTGAAGAGTCCGGGAAATCTCAAACTTAAAACATATAATTTTGAAGACAATATCTATATCATTGAAATAATAATAAAATTAAAATTTTATTGTGTATAGTTCAGAAGTTACTAGTAATAATATTATATTTTGGTCCATAACTTCTAAACTAAATTTTACACGAGTAAGAAGATGTCAATAATATATTATATATAATATATATATAATATATATATAATATTTTTAAAAAGTTTGAAAATACCGCTTTTAGAGAAATAATAGTTTGATTTTCATATGTCCAACCTTGACCTTTAGATGTTTAAAGAAATAAACTTTATACATGTCGTTATAAAAGTAATATCTTTGTCCTTAATATGACACTAAAACTAGTGATATACCATGTATATTTTAGAAGTTATTAGAAATTAAGCAAGTGAAGTTGATAGCTTTTTTTGTTTTTTAAAACGTTATATTTTTGGACCGAGAAAGCCCGTGTGTCTAAAAGGGAATGATTTGAGGAACACTTCCAATAGCCAATGTCTGTAATAAATATCATTGAAATCGGAGATGTCAAATATGATAGCTGTCCGTTTTGACATGAAATCACACCTTTGCATAATTAAAATTTTAAACAATTTGTGAGTTGTTAAAATTCATTAAAAATTCGACTAGATTTGAATACTGAGGACTGGTTTGACTGTTTTAAGAGAGTGTGCTTAAATGGTTGATAATAAAACTTGTTTGTATTTCATGAATGAAAATTATTTAATCAATGACAGCATACATTCAAATATAAAATCTTGATTTATTTTTAATATTATTTTGTATTTATTTAATTTCTTTTGACTTGAGACTTACCTGCATTCCGGTTTCACGTAAATGTTCATTAACCCAATTGCGAAATGTATTGGCTTGTATTTCCACCCATAAATCCTCGTTGCCTCGTATATTCATACCCTTGGCGGCAGTACCCTCGGGACTGCGTGCCACTAGGCCGGCATGTGTGATTTTTTGTGTTTCCACCGAACCATCGGCGTTGTGTTTCAGGAGGCCGGCATGTGTTATTTTAGCGCCTTTTAAATCTTTCACTTCCATGGTGCCAACCATGGTGATTTAAGTTATTATTATTTTTTGTATTTAATATAATTTAATCTCACACTTTTTTATTTTTATTAGAAATTTAAATAATTACTTTCTTTAAGATTTATTTTTTCCTTTTGTTTTATCAAAATTTCTTAAGCATTTTTTTCTAAATTATAAAAAATATTTTTCAAAAATAAATTTTATGTTATTGAATTTTGTCATTTCTTTAAGATTTTTGAAATCTTTTGCTTTCAATTTACACTTTTTAGGGTTTTATACACTATTATTTATTTTTATCAATTCGTTAGCTAAAGCTTTTTCTATATTAAACTTTATTTTATTTTTAATTTGTTTAACAAGTTTCAATTTCGTTTGAATTTTAAATTTATTTTCTCTTTTTTACTTTTATTTCGTGCTTACACATCGATCGTTTTATTCAGACTGAAAAAATTCAGGTGGGTCTTGTTTTAAATTTTGCAATTGTAAAAAATCCCAGATACCAACACACACACACACACAAAACGCAAATTCTACCTACAGTCAGTTAGTGTTTTAATAAAAATAATAAAAAACTAAAAAAAATAATTCGTCAAAAAAAAAAAAATATATATATATATATACATAAATATATATTCATATACACTAAACCACGCTTAAAAAGTACAAAATGACGTCAGTGTTGTTTTTTTGTTGGATTTAGCTTTTCGTTAAGACGATGGAGCGACTTTGAAGTAACAAGAATTTGTTTGTTTTTTTTTTTCCAATTCCATAAATCATGTTTACTCAAATTCGCCTTATCGACCGAAATAATGTTGAATTAAGCCAAAATATACAAACACTTGTTGTTATTACCAATTCGCCTTAAACTCACTCTCTTTTAAACAAAACAAAGACTCTCTGGCTCCCCTTGGTTTTTTACTCTCATATATGTGGAGCTTTTGCGCAATCGCTCTGGAGCTATTTGTTTATTTGTTTTCATTGTAATGGTATATGTGAGAGAGTTAAACAAATATTTTTTTCTATTATTTTTTTCTCAAGAAATTATTTAAGCCCAAATAATACAAAGCAACAGTACTTATGTAGGAAGTTGTAATGTCAGTTAATGGAGAAGGTTACTTTTGTGTTATGATTCTAATAACTTATTGCTTGTTGCAGCTTTTGCTTCTGTTGTAGTAATAGTTGTTGTTTTTATTTTTCTTTATTATTATTTGAATATTCGTTTATGTCTAAAAATCACATTAGAACTTTTGCTGGATTTTTTTTTGCTTTTAGTTTAATACCAAAAATGTTCTTAATTATATTTAATAGTTATTCCCTGAAAGGAAATTTGTAACTAACTGGTTTAAAAAAAAATATACCAATAAATAGTCTAGTTCTAGAATATCTTATACAACACTATTTAACTTTGCAATATGTTCAGCTTTTTAGAACAAAAATATACATATAGTCTATTTAGAAATAGTTTTTCTCTAAATTTAGGAACAGCACGTGTTAATAAGATTTGCATACAGTTTGTAATTTCTACTAGTTTATGGTCAATGGATTGCTATTAGTATTAGCAAATCTTGGTGACCAAAACAGCTAAATTCGTGACAAAAAAAGGTAGAAAATGACTAAGAAATGGTACAAAAAATGATCCGGATCTTTAATTAAAAACACAAAAAAAAAAAAAAAAAAAAATACAATAAAATTAAACAAAAAATATATATCGTCATTTACATGAAAATAATCCCAAAAATTTACCCAGTGTTTTCATATAATTTTCACAGAAATAGCCTACGTAGTATACAAGTTTAAATTCAATAATTTTAAAAGCGTATGAATTGTGATTACATAAAATTGAGTATGAATATTTTACAAATAAAGAAGATTTAAGAAATGCATTTTTTAAATGCATTTAAATATGCTATTTATTTTAATTTTTTGCATATTTGGAAAGTATGGAATCTTTATATTGAAATAAAAATTTAAAATTTTTTGGATATCTTCTGTAAACTTATTTATATTTTTTCATATAAAAATTATATTTTACTGGTATTACTTGTTAAAATATGAGAAAGTTTATATATTTCACCATACAACAAAAATCAAAAATTTTTCTCACATATGTTATATTCCATATACATGTAAAAATATAAACATAATCTTTATATAGTGATCGTTATTTCCTTTAAAAGGACTTTAAAATTTTGAAAGATGCGCAAGGTTAATTTTTATTATGCTACTTTCTAATTGCTATTAAAGGGCGATATGGGTATCAAATGAAAGAGGAAAACTCTGGCATTATATTGGATTACGTTTTATTACAAAATATCCAAACAAACGTTATGTTATGTCTTTCGAATATTTATTCCTTTAATATCCTTGAAAATTTACAATAAAAAATGTCCAAAATAATACATGCTTCAGTTTCAGTACCAAAGTTTTATAGTTTTAACTTTATTATTTAAATACATACAACGATTTGAATGTTATTCTTAAAAACAGAAGTAAAAATTTAATTTTCAGTTTATTAAGACTTCGAGCATGCAATGCCGATATAGTCTGTAGCCATTTTATTTAAATCTTAAGTAATTTTTTCTTTAAGTGCATTATGACAACATTATTTGGAAGAATTTAAAATATATTTGATAGCATAAACGACAATAAGTTGAGTACTTCTATTTATTTAATTTTAAATTCATTACTTGTATTTTTAATTTGCGAATGGAAAGTAGACTATGAATTTTGTATTATATTTAATTTTGTTTTATGAAAAAATGTGTACTAAGTCAACCGCGAACACAATTATGAACGCGCGTTAAACTTATTTTTCAGGTGAGATTCTTATATAGGAATTATGAATATATTTGGACCTATCCTTGTTAAACTTTAAACCACGATTTATTTTTTTATATAAAACTTATGAATATTAAATTTAATACTAAATCTGGCGTATTAAAATCTGCCAGCATAATAACCAATAAAAATTTTTTAAAAAAATTCACATACAATTTTAGGTTATGTTTCTATAAAAAATTACTAAATTTTTTGTAGTGATTTGTCGTCATTTTAGAGCTATAATTTATATTTAAAAAAATATTTTAATAAATATGTTTTTGTTAAATATAAATAGTCTTGGCTTTTTGTGCGAATAAATACACAAAAATGCTTCAATGGATGATTATGTAAAAATAAAATTAGTAATAGTAAATAAGAGACTACTTTCTTTGTTTGCAAGGCAATTTTAAGAACGAAAAACTCCAGAAACTGAAATAAAAATGTTGACGCTAAATGCAAAATAAAAAGGCTAGATTTAGTCTTAAAAAGGCTAAACTGACAACACTGGTCATCACTATGCGAATCGTATCAACTTGCCATGAAAAACTTAAATTCTCATAACAAATTTTATATTTTTAAAAGTATTTAGTGCTTTTTTTTTAATTTTTATGAAAAAAATTATATTTTTTCCATATTTTTTTATATGATGTATTGCAGACTTAAATTTTATAACCATACTAATTTTTGAATTAAAATTATGTTTATTGAAAATCAATTTTAATCAAGTACATATTCGATACATATATCCTAGTCACATTTTTCGGGTAGCTTCACAATTCCATCGCTGAAGAAAAATTTGGCCAAGTGATTTTCAGCGGCTCTTCGGTTGTCTAATTTTTTTTTTACCATCAAGAGAGTTTTGCAGAGGCCGAAACAAATGGTAGTCAGACGGTATTAGTACCGGGCTTTACGATGGGTACATTCAGCCAAATGCAGTCAATTTTTGGCTAGCCATTAAATATATGCGTTGATAAAATTGTAAAAACCTGGATTTGAAGTTTTCTTTTAAATGTTTTACATCTTCTCCCAAATGATTCTTGGAAGGTAAGAGAGTGAAAGTCCAAGATACCGAGCTTCAGACTATCACGGTTAGAAAACTATGAACTCCCCTTGTCGGACAATGCAAAGTACTTGGGCATTTTGAACTCCAAGCTTTCATGGAAGCTAAACATTCAACATAGGGTTAGAAAGGCTACGGTAGTATACTACACCTGTAGAAAGATGTTCAGTGTGAAACGGGGTTTGAGTCCAAAATTGACAAAATGGTTATACACTGCAATAGTGCGGCCCATTTTTGTATATGGATCTCTTGTGTGGTGGACCGCTACTAGTAAGAGATACGTGGTGGATCAACTTTACAGGATACAAAGATCCGCTTCCATTGGCATTGCAGGTGCATTACGTACTAGTTTATCAGAAGCTCTGAGCACTATATTGCATCTAACACCTATAGACCTACACATTATTGAATCATCAGTCAATAGTGCGATAAGATTATCTGCAATGGAAAGCTGGAGATCAAGAAAGTATGGACACGCGAGGATATTAAGTTTAATACCCCCGTAATTCAATCAATTTACCGACTATATGATTCCCCAGATGGACTTCGGAAATACTATTAAAGTCCTATTCCCCACTAGGAGTGAATGGAGAAGGGAAAATCTTCTTGAACAATATGGAACTAGGATATACACTGACGGCTCAAAGATAAACTGCGTTGTCGGCTCTGATGTCTTCTCTAACGATCTTGGAATTAGACACTCATATAGACTCCCTGACGAGGCAACCGTATTCCAAGCGGAAATACTAGCGGTCAGGGAAGCGTGTAAATTAATTCGCGATAGAAATATTCAAGGGAATATTGGTTTATTTGTCGACAGTTAATCGGCAATACTATCCCTCAGATCACCTAAAACTACCTCTATTCTAGTCAGACAGTGTAAAGAAGAACTGCGAGGACTAAGTCGACTGTATGACATTACTATAGTCTGGGTTCCTACGAACAGGGATTATTATGGTAATAAACAGGCAGACGAATTAGCCCGGGAAGGCTTTGCTATGAATGCCTCCTTATCGGTTTCTGTCGCAATCCCGTTAGAAACAGTCAAAAGCAGAATCCAAAAACACTTTCTAGAAAAGGCGAAAAATAGATAGCGAAATCTGGACAAATGCAGAGTCGCGAAAGAAACGTGGCCTACCTACAGCAGAAAACGCTCAATGCAACTCGATATCTCGATACTAATAGCATTGTTTACAGATCACTGCAAGATCGGGAAGTATACAAGCAGACTTGGTCTCCCTTACAATGAATATTGTCGTAGTTGTGGCAATCGCGAGAAGGAGGAGATAGTATATCATCTTCTATGTGAATTCCCAGCCTTGAACGCAATCAGACATAAATTTCTGGGAAGGTACCAATTAGACAACCTCTGTGAGATATCTGATACTATACTCAGTGACATTATTAAATATCTCAATGCTACAGGCTGGATCTAATTAATTTATGTTCTCATTGTTCTTCCCTACACTTCTATCTCATTACAGACTCAATAAAACTCATTCACCTGGCGAGTAGTGTAGTTCCATCAAAACGGATTCTTACGAGTCTAATTGATTGCCCGAAAGGTTATGGGCTACCACCAACTAACCTAAATGATTCTACCTTGCGTAATTGTATCAGGAAATGTTATTTTTATTATTTATTTTTAATGAATCAAATTTCATATAAATTAATGAACTATTTTAGTAGAATGATGCGATGGTTATTTCAAATGAATATAATTTTTTTTTTTTTTTTGAAAAAATATTAAGATTTGCTCTTATATCATTCTATGAGCTTTTTAAATAAATACTTTGTAGAAAAAAATATATACAAAAACATCGAAAAAGAAACCTTCGTACTATTTGATTCCACTTACTTAAATTGAACAATAATTGTGTCAAGTAATCTTTTTAATGATAAAAAAAAAAAAACAAAATTTAAAGAACATCATCATTGTATCCCCAAAAAAGAAGGCACATTCTAAACGATCTTTTAGACAAAAATTATAAAATTATTTATATTATGGTAGAATAAATAACAAGGAGCAATTATTAGGGAGAAAGTTCTCAAATTCATTTTCCTTTAAATGTCATTTACACAAAAAACTAAAGAAGATGTAAGTGGTAAATTTCGCAGAATATTCCAAAAAGAAGTGCAACATTTAAAGAAATATTCTACGTTTCAAATGTAAACAAAACATTTTATTTTTTTTTTTCGTTTGTGGTATTTTGTTTTTTCTTTTCAGTGTATCAATTATTTGATTTAACAAGGCTTAAAAGAAAATTATACATACCCAATAAGCATTAAACAATTTAAAATTCTAGTACTTGAAATTTTGCTTGAATTCAACTTAAATTCTAATTATATTTTCAAGTATTTTTTAAGTGATTTTTTAAATTTTGTTGAAACATTTTATTATGTTTTTTTTTTGCCAAACAAGTTTAAAAATATAAAATAAATTATATGAAATTTGTGGAAAAAAATTAAAAAAATAATAGTACACAAAACATATTACATAATAAAATATAATTCGTGAACGAAATACTGAAAATAACATTATAGCAATCAAAAAACAAAATTAATTAAATTTGAAAAAAATATAAGTAAGTAAAATTGTTAGGAAATCAAAATCAGATGCGCAGGAAATTGTTGCAGGATGCTCAAAACGCAGGAAGTAGCACCCATTCAACACCCATCGAACAGACTTCAGCAATTACAAAAAATCAACAATCAGAAAATGAATATATTGATAACAGAGTGGACAAATTAATATACCCGGAAGCAGAGAAACTGATAGTCCAAAATATGAATTAAGTGGCAATTTCTCTTAATATTTCTAATATTGTCGTTAATGATTCACTTAACATATTGAAAGATTGTGTTGATGGGTTACCATTAGACTCTCGAACATTAAAGCAGACACCAAAAAGTCCAGTTATCGAAAAAATGGATAGAGGGGAACTAATTTTTAATAGAACAAAAGATACATTGACATTTTTTTTTTTTTTAATAAAATACGAAAACGTTCCTTTGCTTCTTAATTTACACTTCAATATTGATGGGTTTAGTCAAAAGTTCTAACCAATTTGGGGTTCACAGGCAAAAAATAAATAAAATTAACTTTTTAATATTAAAATTCAGTTTACAAATATTTAAAATAATAATATTTCTTTTCAACTATAATAATTTAATTGTTCGTGTTATTTTTTGTAGTACTTTTATTGTTTTTTATTATTTCCGCATTTAAATATTTTTTGTATAATACACCAATTAATAGGTATGTATGTATATTTTAAATTAATTTTTATAAAATAAAAAATATTTTATTAAAAAATTAAATTATATTTAAAATCTATTTTTAGTTAAATTAAATTTTTAAATGTATTTTGTATTTTATTATGTCGAATACTTCAATAACACTGCTAATGAAGAGTTGAATTATAGTGTATTTTTGGTGTGATTTTAATTGATTTTTCGACCTGAATTGTACTTTAATTCAAAGGATGGAATTATTTGCTTTAACAGATTTATGATCGACTTAAATTCAAGTTTCCCTTACACTGGAGTATGCTATTAAAACAAAGTCTTATACAAGTTTATTTCAACACTTGAAATTTTGAAATCATAACTGAAATTAAAATTTTCTTACACTTGAATTTAAGAAAAATGCATATAGGGTAGTCTAGTCGTATTATGGTATAGTCGTATCAAGTATAGCTGTCCAACTATATATATACTTTCTGTGGTTTGTAGTTTATCGCTGTAATTACGTTTTCATCTAAAATGCACCTAATAAAAATACAGCAACAAACACTTAAATTACCTAGTTGTAATTATTGTTTTTGTTCAAGTTTGTTCGTGTTTAGAATATTATTTCTATTAAGCTCCCCTTAGTAGCCATAATAACAGTTCAGCTTTTAATGTCAATAAAATAATTTTCTTATAAAAAATTTTGAGATTTTTATAGCAAAAGTTCATTGTCAATGACAAATGTATTAAATTGTTATAACGTGAACAAGTATGTAATGTTTAAATGAAAGTAATAAATAAAATAATTAAACGAGTCCTAAATTACTAAACATTTAATTCAGTTTGCTTTAAAATTTTATTATTATGATTATTATTACTATTATTGCTATTAGCATTATTTTAGTTTAACTATTATTTTTAATGAGATCATAAAACAAAAGAAGTAAAGAAAAAAAGTTCATTTCAATAAAATATTCAAATTGTAAACAAATGCGGTTTGGCAGGTAATGAAATGATTTTTTTTTTTTTATAATTTTAAATTCTTTTCATATAAATGCTGTCAAGTAGTATGACGGAGATAAAAAGGGGAAGAAATTCATTAAAATTTCTATAACCAACAATCAATTTTGTTTAAATATTTATTTAAAGCTGCATGACAAGTAATCAGGGGAAGACGAAAAATTACAAAATGATTTTTAACTTGATGATTTATATTTTTATTCCATATGGTTTTGATAGCTGACAACTTTTGCGTCTTTATTGTTAAATAATTGTTTGTTATTTATTTGTATTTTTAATTTAATTTGATTATGTTAAAAACTGCTGCAGTGTAATTGTCATTTAAATTTGTTTCAGTGCTTTACGTAATTTATGATTTCATTAGATTATTTACTTAAAATAATTTTTCATATACACATAATTTTTAGTGATCCAGTCAATAAGAGTTTTGCTTATCACATTTACAAAAGTTTTTATTTTTCTTCGCAAATAATTTCTTAATTTTTTAAGAATTTCTATTTATATTATCACTAAGATTAAGCAAGTTTTTTTTTTAAATTTCTGGTGTTTTGCCATTTGTAAAATGTTTCTTAATATTTTATTTAAACATGTTACTAAGACGGATTTCCGATTATTATAAATTTTAGCGTTTGTTTATTTCACGTTTCTTTTAGTCTTATATCTTTGTATTTTTCATTGTTTAAACTTAATACTAAATTTAAGTTTTATCATTCAAAAGTGTTATTCACTTTTGATATTGTTAAACAGTAGGCAAAAAAACTTTTCGATATAAGTGATGATAATTATTAATTTTTTTTTTAATACTACAACTTTCTTAGAAATTTTAAATATTGAAATGGTTTAAAGTTTATTAGAACATAAACAAAACATTTTTGAAACATAAAGAATTCAAATAAATTTTAAATTTAATACAAATAAAAGTTAATTTAAAAAATCACTTATATAATGACATTAAAATTCAAGGCAAAAAAAAAGTATTCGACATCATAAGGCCTGTTTGTTTGCATTTCACTAGTTTTACCTTTTTTGTAAGGACCTTTTTATGTGCCCCGTAGTTAACTATGGACTGATCCTTTTGATATTTGGTACATTGTTTTGCATTTAAATAAGATGTGCCAATTCGTGTGTATTTGTCTACATATTGATATTTTTACCTCATTAATGCATGTTTAAGTGATTTAGGGAAAGTTCTTGTATAAGGGATATGGTCATTTAAACATAGACCAATACTACAAAAACTGATATGGTGGTTTAAGATTACAAAGAATTTTTTTGTGTTGAATTCTACCCATTTAAGAGATTCATTCATAGGAGTGAAACCATATTATGGGAAGACATTTGTATGGAAGCTACGTGAAGTAATGGACAGGTTTTGAAAAATAGTTTTCGTTCCTGGTATATACAAATTATATGTACCAAATTGCGTTAAATTATCCTACAAATCTAACTCTAATTTACATGGGCGGATATACGTACATGAACGGACATACGTTCAAGTCGATTGGTATAAAATAGTTTTTATCCTAATTTTTATCAGCATCAGTGGGGTATAACAATAAATAGTGCAGTAATGAATTTGATTTAAGTAAATACTTCTATTATTTCTTTAAAATCCACACAACAGGATGTTTTACAAAAAAATCAAGAAACTGAACTATTGATGATATTCAATAAATCTAAAAACCGTTAATATTTTTTTATTCGCTATTTAGATCAAATAAATTTATATAAGGAAATAAGTAAAAAAGTTATCTGCAACGACATATTTTTGAGATGGTTACAAGTGTCCATTTAATATAAATAAAAAATTAAACAAAAATTTAATTTTTCTATTGACACTAATATTTATTTTATTATTTTCAGTTTTCTTACTGTTTCAAATTTCTGTTTTTGATCTTTTTAATTTCTTTTTTTTTTACTAGTTTTCTAGCTAATATCTTTTTCTAGCTTAGTATGTGGCCTTCGATAGACTAGGACATTCATATTGCATATAAAATGATTTATCTTGATCTCAGTTGCAAAAAATTTCATCCTTCCAGAACGTTTTCGACTTCTTTGCATATCCTCTTAAAAATTCGAATCTCAATCTTATAACCTTTTTGAGATGTGGGGGCTTCTTTATAGCAGGCCTGACTATAAAATGATGTATTTTTTTTAATATCTCAAAATTTCTAGATATCAATGCATATTCCCAAGTATTTTTCACTTGTTTGACTTTAAGTAAAATTTTACTTTCAACCAGCTTTTTTAATCCTAATGGCCTGCAGATTCAGTTTTATTTTCCAGTAAAATTTTTCTTTTCTTTATTTTTTATAATATAATGGGTCATTTTTCTTAGCTTTTATGTCTTTTCTACAATTTAATTTTCCAATTTTCCTTACTAAAAACGATTAATTATGAAAGTTTTGGCTTCAACTATTCTTTTTTTTTATTTCGTTCAAAAATCATAATAAAATTATGTAAAATTATTAAAAACACATGTAATTATTATACTAGTTGTAAAAACAATCTTAGAAAATTAATATAGTTATAGGAAATGAACAAATAACAAACAAAACAAAACAAAATGTCGAATACTTTTTTGCGTTTGAATTCGTATACTGTTGAAAAAACGGCAGCGCTCATTAAAGTTCTGTTAATTCTACTCAGAATAGAAAAATAAATATTTATCATTTTATTTAAAATAATTCAATAACTATACAAATTATAACGAAATTATAAGAAATGAAATGGTAAGTCGAATACTTATTTTGGTCACTGTATTTAAATGAGTATTATCTAAGGCCGTGGATTTTATTTATTTATTATTTTATTTTATTTCATTATTTCGCAAAAAAAGAATGAACACTTTAGAATTTATTTTGATATTCATTTTCGAATATTCTCTTTTATAGCAGAGTAATTCCATTTTAAATTTAAAAAATTTTGACCCTTGGTTATTTAGATACAATTTGGTGCATTTATAGAGAACGATTCAGATATTTATTTAAATGGCCATTACTTATGTTATATAAAAGATAAGAAATTATTATATTATATTTGTTATATAAAGATAATATAATAATTTCTCTGCAGTGAATTTGTCAAAGCTTGTATTTTAAGATGCCGTATAAAAAGTTTGAAAATATTTTTATTAGCATATTTTTTGTAAGAATTTTCTTTAGTAAAAAAGTCCATTTTTAATATCAGAGAGCTCAAAATTTTTAAATTTAAAACGGAATTATTTAGCAGTCATATGCCGAAACTACTGAAATAATGAGATTTGCTTTATATGTATGCTATTGAAATACCAGGGTTGATTTCATTACAAAATCGGTAATTTTATTGTGGATTGAGGATTTTTATTTTAAAAATATTGGAGAAATTGCTATTCAGAGCAATCAATACGATTCTGCTCCTCTTCGCTTCAAAAACTTATAAACTTAACATTAGCTTTCAATAATGCTTTATATTTGTGGACTAATACCCTTAAAGGCGTATATATATTTCAATTAGCTAAATCCATTAATTTTAGTAAACTATTTTCTTAAGTTATTAAGTTGAATGTTGAGATCCAATAGTGGTCTTTTTGGCCATGGACTATCGATATATATCAGTTGGCAGTCATATATCTTTTGAAAAATTTTTTCCAACAATACCCGTCTAAAAATATCAAATGGTTTTGGAGAGTTTATGACTAAGTATATACCAGCTCCTGATGTAGAGCGAAAATATTTGCAATGCATCGAAAGCACCTATCATATTTCTAGAAATAAGAGAGCTCGTCTATTGGAACTCCTGTAGATATTCGATTGACAGAAAGCTGTTAAAGGGAATCATTCAATATGTCGAAATTCAAACTAAAGTCCGAAGTAGAGCCGGATGTTTTAAATGTAAATCTCATTTGCGTCTTCGAAAAGAAAACAACTTCATAGAATTTCACATTAATAAAACTTTAAAGTCCTTAACATATTTATGTAAATAAAAATAATTTTTATTTCATAAGTTTAGTCGAAATATAATATTTTTGTTCACCATTTCTTTATTTAAGAATATTAAAGTCGTTTTTCATAAGTGAAATAAAATGCATCACAAAGATAGGAATAGATCATGAATTGTTAAATTATGCCCAAAACGCACAATTTTGACAGGTACTTTTTTATAAAAAATTTTCTCTCATAAAATCTTTTTAAAATTATGTTTGAACTTAATAAAATAACATTATTTCAAAATAAAAAATTTACAATGTTTTTACAGCTTGGGCTTCAAAGGATTGAAACCAAATGCATGTTTTTATTCAAAGAAAGTTTATAATCAATGAATCATAATAATCAAAAATGTGAAAATGTCAGCGAAGTTAAAAAAAAACTCTAAAAACTTATAATTATTCGTTATCTTTAAAAAGTATATGGGAAGTAGTCAGCTCTCAAGATTTTGATTTACAAAATATACTCGTATATAAATACTAAATTCGTTCGTACTTTTCAATAAATTTACAGTTTTGTGACTTAGTTGTTACGAAAACGAAAACTTAAATTTCCATAGCTGTTTTATCACCCACATTAAAAATTATTCTCTACCTTTTATACAAACGGAAACATAAATAAATTCTGCCTATAACAGTCACTTTTAACAAAGAATAAAGAAGGTAGTTTAACTTTCTTTTTTTGCCGCCATATTAACGTTCTGACGTTTATTAGTATTATTAATTTTAAAAATCCAACTATTTACTACTAGTATTAACAATACTTTATTTATTTCATTAAAAAATTAAAAAGAAAATTAAATAATAAAAAATATATAAAAAACTTACATTTTAAATCGCAAAGGAAAAAAGTAAATTCCAAGTATAATTTAATGCTATCACAGCCACCAAATGAAAACCTAACATCCTTAAAATGCAGACTGGGCAAATATAGACAAATTATGTGGCCTTCTAAATACAATATACTAACACAAATTTTGATGGAATCAACCTCCAGATGTCATGTTATATTGACGATATCAACCGTAGATTATTAACATAGATATAAAGCTTAAAAAAAAACTCAATTGAAAAAAAAGCTCAAGAAAGCATACATACTACAATTGTTTTTGTTTTCAATGAAATTTTTTACTAACACAATTTTAGACTTAGGTTTTTTTTGACAACCGACTTAGGTTTTTGATGGCGGAGCTTCATATCGTTAGTAATCTATGATATCAGCCATGAATAGCTTATAAATTTCTTCGAAATTGAACAATCCTTATCGCTTGTGTCGTAGGTGCCAGCGACACGGTTTAGAGGGACGTCACTCGTGGGTGTCCGCAGGGTTCCATCTGTGGTCCATTTATTTGGAACCTTATGATGGATCCTCTATTGGCGCAGCTCGGACGTTCCTTCAAGGTGTGTGCGTATGCGGATGACTTGCTCATGTCAGTCTCGTGCTGATCTAGAAAGCAGGGGTGCGCAGGCTATGCGTGATGTATGTGAGTGGAGCGGTCGTTCAGGCCCGTGAGGGCGATTGTTGATTGTTTGTGTTGTAATTGTTGTCCCTTTATGTTGTGTATGTTTTATGTGGTGGTGGGCCACCAGTCCCGAACTGTTTGGAGTTCAACTGGTAGTAGTCAGTCTTTGGCTACGAGGTTCGACCGGTGACTTAATACCGGTACCACGGGTGTCAGGAGCCCCTGGAACTCCGGTTCCAGCCTGGCAATGGTGCGGCCCCTTGGGGAGTAACGTGGTGGCTGTGGTTTAGACCCAAATCGCGGGTAGAGCGCAAGCTCAGTGTGGAGTTGCATTGCAACCGGGTGCCGTGACCCATAGAACGGAAGGAGTTTTAGATAGGCTTCGCTCCTTACCAAGGGGGAGGTCATGTCCAAATACATGACTTCAAATTGGTAACTCAAGGATGATCTTGGTCAGACTTGGGGGCGTTGGTGGACGCATTGTATTCACCCTGTGCGAAGAGCACCGTGAGGTTGGGTCCACATGTACGGGTGCTCACGTTAAAACCTTCGACGTTGACGTTTACCCAAACGACAACGATATGATCGTCCCTCGAGGCTGTATTCACGTTTTCACTACAGGCAATACCTTAATGTCCCGGTATAAGGTGGATCTCCACTCTGTCAAGTCCCTAATGACGATTTTTCGCGTATCTTACAGAAATTGTTATTAAGTGATAAAATACCGACTTTCTGTTAATATTTTTGGAAGAGGGGTTTATATGGAAGTATGGTTAATTGTTAACCGAACTTCATGAAATTTTGGTATAAGGATATATACTCATATAAAATTTAAAATATTCCTAGATTTAAGCTATTTATGATTGTTAAAAACATATATCAGAAGGACTTTTATATTTGAGCTAGGTGAAATAATAAACCGATCACAATCCATCTCAATAGACTTCGTCCTATTATTCATGCCGACTCAGAAAGTGATTCTAAGTCGAATGCTATACTTAAAGGCAGGAGACAAAAGACGTTTTTTGTGCAATGCAAATATCACCACAAGTGTTATTTGTTTAATAAATTATGTATTTAATTTATAAATACGACACAACTTTCCATCTATAGGTTTTCTTATTTTTCCATTTTCCATCTGTTATTTAAAAGTAAACAATAAATGTCCAAAAATGGATTTTCCAATTATACATTTCCGGCGATATTTTTCTTTAATTGTTTACAAAAATAAAATGTTAAAAATCCTAATAAATTTCAAATAGATACTGCCATTTAAGGAAACTTCCACATTGCAAATGTAAAGAAAACATTTTTAAATTATTTCTTTTGCATTTTTATTACACTGTTTTACGTTTTTGAATTTTTTGCCTTTACAAAAGCTAAATATTACAACTTTGCTTAATAATTCTGCATTGTCTAATTCTACCATGGCACTTCAAAATGACAACTGTCCCAAATAATTCTACCTAGTTTAGTTGCATCATGAGTTTTCATAGTAAACTGTTGTATATTTTTTCTATTAACTATTAAATATTTTATGATTTATTTTCATAAAATATTCAAATATTCACATTTATTCTTGACACATACAACCATTATTTAAGTCTTGATCTCATAATTATGAAACAAATAGGTGGGTGAAGATTTCAAATACAGATTTGATATGTTAAAATTTGTCCAAAATTTTAGAAGAATACAAAAATGAATTAATAAAAGAAAAAGAAAAAAACAAATCCACATCAAACATAACACTAAAATTCACACCTACTTATTAAATTAAAAAAAAGAAAAATAATAAAAAAATTATTGATAAAGAAAAATAAAGAAACTTATAAATTTTACGCCTACATAATCAAGTCATTCATAAAATATTTAATAGTTTAATTTTAATGCCAAGAATAATCTTAGGTTTAAGCTTTATATGGGCCATTATCAAAAATGTTTAACCTATCTGAAACTGAATTTAATCTTTAATAAATTCTGTGGTAATACTATTTTAAACAAATGGGTTATAGATCTGAACTCAAAAGACTTGAGCTAAAAACTTAGCCAAAGAGGATAACATTACTTAACTTTTTTCCATTCTTCAATCTTGTATAAATATATCGGACTTTGTGGATAAATTCTAGACCTTCTTTACTGTTCTGTATACTTTTTAAAGTTTCATACAGAGTAGTAACATTTTGCTGACAAAATTTTTTAATTCTTAATTTTTTTTTGGTTTTTTGGGCGAGGTCTATTCACTCCTTAAAGAAGTACAAATTTTGAAATAGGGATTGATACTTGTTTAAATTAAGCATATTTTGCGCTATATTTCATAGATGTGCCTGAAATAGTCAACATTGCAGTCTCAAATTTGGAAAGCAAGAACAAAAATTTTAAAGCAAGTCAGTTCTTCGTGAGGCACGTTTATGGTTTCATACAGAATAGAATAAAATAATTTTTTGTTATTTCACAGAATAAAATCGATGGTGCATTAAAAGTAAATTATTAAAAAAAAATTATGGACCTTCTGAAAATTACGCAAAAATTGCACTTTTGGTTTCTCTATTTTTATATAGCAAATAGTAAATCTTGGATATATATAGATATAAGAATAGCGATTTATATATATATATAGATATATAAATATAAAAATAAATATTTTCAAAAATTTTTGATAATGGCCCATATATAAAAATTATAAATAAAACTTCATTCATTGAAATAAAAAAAAAATATATAATATTTTTACTATACTTTTATCTTAATTCATACTTGTGTTCAATTTGAACAACCTACATTCTTCTAGTATATACAAATAAAGTTATTATTTTTTTATGCTATTTCACACATAAAACAAGTTTCTTGCTTAAGTCTTTTGTTTTAAGTGCACATACAACCACTATACTCACATAAAACAATTATTTTATCGTATTTTTTTATTTTTAATTCTTGTTCTTTTAAATTTAAGACTAAGAAAAAGAAAAACTGTAAACACTTGATCGATTTTTAAAGAAAAAAATGGGTTTTAATAATTTATTTCTCCTTATTTTTATCTTGTTTTTTGGGTTTATTTAAAGTAAAAATGCAAATCATTCTCCAATTACTATAAAACCATCATAATTGAAAATGTTCCCATGATATAAAAATATTTACTTATATATATTTCATTATTTGCTTATAGTTTCCATAAAAAAGAAATTATTTCAACGTGATTAATTAAATGCATTTTTTTAAATTTTGTTGTAGATCTATTTGAGACGAATGTTATGGTTTTTTTAAGTTTTTTTTTAATAGTTTTTAATGAAAATTTTTTAATTATTAATAATTTATGATGATCAAGCGTAATAATATTTATAATAGCCGTATTATAGTGGTCGCTAAATTAGTTAATTTCACTTTAGATAGATAAGTAATATCTTTCGAAAATAAGCAAGTGAAAATGTCAAAAACAATCTTTTAATTTTACAAAGATTTAGTTTATTAAAATACTTTACAAAATTTCATATTACTGTTCGATTCGTCTCGTTAAATTTTTATTAAAATCGTTATCGTAATTTTTCTAAGTTTACGTTATATTATTTCTATGGGTTTATAGTTACAAATAATGTTGGATTTAAATAAAAACTTTTAGGGAAAATCCTCTTTATTGGTAAATTACGTATTGAATTGTCAAAATTGCTACTGTAATTTTAGCCCGTTTACATTTACGAACACCGTAACATATAACAAATTTTATAATAAAAGTAGGAAATCCCGGGAATTTACAAAATTTTCAGTTCCAGAATCCCGAAAAATCATGCAAAAATTTCCAGAATTTCTTTTGTTTGCAAAATGTTAACTCATGTATTGTTATTATGGTATATAAAAGGTTTTTACGTTTATTTTTATTTATTTTATTTGATTTCATATTTAAGAAAATATCTAAATATATTTGATAGCTTCTGATACCTTCATACATTTTTGTATAGTAGATGCAAATAAAAAAAAATACTATTTTTGGGAATATTCTTTAAAAAAGAAAACATTCTGCATCGTGGTCAAAAATAATATGTTGCAAAAGGACTAGTAAGAAGTAATATTGTACATTTAAAAAATATATTTATTAAACGAGTTGAAGTTGTAATTTTCAAGCATGTGAAAATTGTAACAGAAATCTCCTTAAAATGTCTGGAATCCTCAATCAACATACAGTTTTAAAGCGCCAGTGAAAACGTGGGCTTAAAGTATCTAAACTGTTAACTGCATATGGATTTTTTATGAGACAAATTACAAAAATTTCACTTATAAGATTAATTAAAATATCCAATTGTTCAAAAACTCAGTGCAATAAGAAAACCAAATATTCAACTTTTGAATGAGTTGCTGTATAAAAAAAATTGTTAATTTAAATTTCAAAATGTCAGAATTTCAAAAAGGACTGAATTAATTTATCGTTAATGGTTATCTAGCATTTAACTCGCTACTGCGTTAGCGGACTTGCGGGACTCCTATAAAGAACAGATATAAACTTGGTTACTTATTTATTTAGAAAAAACAAAATATTATACCAATAGCTAAAAAAAATAAAATAACTCCTAAATCCCATGGGAACAGTTATAATATTGGCGTCTTCAGAAAATAAATAACACCATATCAATCATACCTTTTAATGATTCCAATTTTATACCTTCAGGTTTATATTTATAAAGTAATATCCATGAGTGGGATATCATACCATTACGTGCGTTTATTAGTTAATCATTAAATAAATATAGAATTATATCCCGTTAATAAAATATGAAACTATTTTTTTGGTTTGAAAAAAGTATTTAAATTTTATTCTAATAATTAACAGTTTAGGAGATGTCTGATGTACCTTTTTTAGACGCTTTTTTGTAGGCCCTCCAAGACTTCAAACTTCTAAAAATGTTGCCTTTTTAAATATTGTAGTTAAAAAAAAGTACCAAAAAGTAATACAAATAATAAGATCTTTGAACAGTACCAATGGCATGTTTGATAGATTTCTGATAAAGAAAGTACCAATTTTTATACCTTTAACGTTTGAAGGTTCAAAAACTACCAAATTATTTTTATTATTATCTAGTAAAAATTTCACTAATAGGGCTTCTCATCCATATAGAATCATATATCTTTAATTTAATGTTTCTTGGTTAATTATTACAAAAAAATCAAAGTGTAATATTAGAATAATAAAAAGTACCACAATATATCTTTTATGGATTCTCATTCACTTAGGACTATATGTCTTGAATTTTATGTTTCTAGGCTCAGTATTATAGAAAATTCAAGAAGTACTATTAGAAGTATCACAAAGTCAACTGTTATGGATTCTCATTCATTTACGATCATATATCTTTAGTTTCATGTTTGTAGGTTCAATATTGTAGAAAATTTAAAAAGTACCATTAAAAAACGAAAAAGTACCACAAAGTCCTTCCTTGTGAATTCTTAGCCACACAGGACCACGCATCTTTAATTTCATGTTTCTTCGTTCAATATATATATTGTAAAAAATTCAAAAAGTACCATTAAAAGAACAGATTTGCATTCACTTAGGAGCACATATCTTTAATTTCATGTTTTCAGAGGGACGAAAAAGTACCACAAAACCCTCCTTCTTGAAGTCTTACCCACATAGGATCAAGTACCTTTAATTTCATATTTTTTCGTTCAATATTATAAAAAAAAAACAACAAACAAATACCACAAAGTCCCTTCTTATGGATTCTTATTCACTTAGGACTTCACTTTTCTAGGTTAATTGTTACAAAAAATTCAAAAAGTAACATTAGACGGGCAAAAAAGTACGCAAAGTTCTTGTTAATTTTCACTCACTTAGGAATACATATACTTACGTTCATATAATTTTCCGCTTTTACATTTTCTTTCCCCCATGGATGATACAAAAATTGTATTCCAATGAATTTCTAAATTATACGGTATCACATATTATTACTCATATAATACTCATATGTCAGTAAATTAGAAAAAAAAAAAAAATGTTTTATGAAAAAGGTGTAAAATATAGGTACAATTTTCACTACCTAAATTTTCGAATTTTAAAAAAAATTACCAAATTTGTGCTCGCCATTTTTTGATAAGATACGAATAAGTAACTTTCGTAATTTTATTTGTATCTTCTAATATGTATGGTACCAAAAAAGTACCAAAATACAGTTTTCTCCCTTAGGTTTATTTGCAAATGATTAACGATACATATTCAATTTTGTTTGCATCTATATTAATTTACGAGATATAACGTTATCAACTTTACCAATTTTCACCCTTTTTTACCCCCTAAACATTCGAATTTTCAAAAAACCCGTCTGAGTTGATTTATTTGGTGGATCTATTTGAGTGGATCTGTTTTAAAATGTTTAATTATTTATTTTTGCCGGAATCCCGGTAAATTTAAAAATCAATCCTAATTTCTCGGGAGCGGAAATAGCCTGGGAAAAGTAAAACTCTAATATCTCCATAGATAATGGATGGTATAATTATCCTTTTAGTATTACAATATTGGCCTGAAATATTGCGTGGACTAAAAAAAATTAAATGCGCTATAGCTCCAAAACTGATGATGGTACATAAGAATGTACTTCAGAAAAATTGTCGCAAACTTTGTAGTCTACAAATGTTGTTATGACGTCAAACACAAGTACTATGCACAATAAGGAGATGTATATGAAAAAGCTGATTTTTTGACACCTTTAACCACGGGGAGTTTTAACAGTATGTATGTATAATACGTCAAGATGAAGTTATATGCCTAAATTTGCTACCTTGCGTTATATTCCGATCTCAAAATTTTATTTTCCTGAGTTAACTTATATTCGGTACAAAAAATCCAATTATTTGCTTTGCAAAAAATCACAGCATTTTTTAATTAGTTATCTAAGCGTTTGTTTTATCTTCCACCAATAAAAATGGACCTAAAAAAAATAACGAAAAGTGAGTCATTTTGCTTAGAAGTATGACAAAAACTATAAAATGACAAAAGTATTTGATAAAAGTAATAAATGAATACGATAGAAGTTTTGTCACAGATTAAGAATTAAATAATTTTTTGAAATCTGTTAAAAATTGTAAGTAAGCGATTTAACTGAACACTATTTTTTAGTATCATTTGAAAATTAGGTATATTTTAAATAAAATAAAATAAAAAAATAATTATTTGTTAATCTATTGTTTTAGCAGTTTTAGTTTTAAACAGACACTATATTTAGGCATTTTTCCAAATTTCACACCTCCGGAAAATATTACCTGGAGGTATTTAACTAGATATTACTACATCCTAGATAGTACCTTGAATATGTAGGTATTTATTAGTAAACAAATTATGACATTTTTCTGTTTAAAAGATCATAACATTTCAAGTTATGAAGATATATGGATTTGAAAAATAAATCTTTAAAATGAGCCATAGCTTTTGGAGGTAGGCCCATAGGAAACCATAATTTTTTCTTTCACATTTTGATATTTTCAACGTGTAAATTTTGTATGCAGAAACAATTTTGTACATAAATAAAATAATTTCGTTCATAATATTTAAAACTAATTATTAAAAAAAATATATAAAAATGTTAATTTTTTTTCATATTTATTTCAAATAAAATATAATCAAGAAGACTTGAAAAATTTTCATTTGTATTTATAATTTGTGAAAAAATTTTTGATATTTTCCTGGGAGAATTTTTATTATTTAATGATTTTCAGCCACAAAATGTAGACAAAAAAATTATTTTTTAAGCTATTTAATGCTATATAATGCTGTATAAAGATTCCAAAAAGACCTACAAATTCAGAAATTTTTAAATACACTTTTTTTTTTGGAATTAACATTTTAATGAATTTATAGTTATTATTTATCTACATAACTACGTTTATTTAATTTCTGCTATTAAATTTAATGGTAATAAAATTTAGCAAAATTCTTAAAACTATTGTTATGTACAATTTTATAATATCTATTCATACAGTTTTTACAGTTTATATTGAAATCAATTCCATAAATGTAGATGTTTCTGTGTACAATATATCCTTTATATACAATATCAATTAAAATTGGCCTGCAGCGTTACCGCTGAGAATTTTTATAAACTGTCCAAAAAAGGTCGTCAAGGTACGGAAATTTTTGAAGAAAAGTGGCCAACTGCTTCAATACCTAAAAAAAATCCTTAAAAATTGTACATTTGATAAGAACAAAAACAACAAATTTTGCATTTTAAGAAAATTTACTAAATACAATTTTATTACAACAAAATAATTGATGTATAATATTTTTTGTATTGCAATAATAAATATTCATTCATAAAAATAGCCAACATAAAATTCTCTTTTTATTAACTAAACTTCTTTACTTTTGTACGAGTTCTTTACTCGGACTCCAGTCTACAAAATTCCCGTGTAACAATTTTAAAACTGAAAGCATGAATTCACAAGTGTTGAATTTAAGTATGTTCATGTTTCATTATTAATAATTTGGAAAAAAGACATTCCGCCGAGGCTCTACTATGTAAAAATATAAATTTGGTATATATGTAAGTATTCATCGAATCTGTTTTTTTTTTAATATTCCAATCCGGTCAAAAATGATTTGCTATTTTAAAGAGTTGTTGGTAAACTTTATTACTAGGTTTAATTTCTAACAGTCAAGTTCATTCTCCGGGATTTTTTATAACATCACTCACAATCTCCAAATAATAAATTTATTTGTTGGAACTAATATATAATGGTCAATGTATTTCAAACAACTTAGTTTCTCCTCTTTAAGCGCGTAGTATTAAAAAGTCCTCATTTAGTTCCACTAGAAACAAAAGGGTCAAAAAAGGGGCCAGGTAGTTGAAAAAAGGGCAATTGGCGTCTAAAGTCGCCCAACGGTCACGCTGCATCACGATCCTTCTCCAAATTAGTTTCAAATTAAAGCTTTACTTATTTACTTCAATGTACAAATTAATTTGATTGCCGAAACTTGCCGATTTTTAAAAAGAAATCTATAATGCATAACAATACAATAGGTTTAGCAATTAAATATTCTAAAAACTGTTTCTTCATAAGTTCTTAATAATATAATTGCACGCTGTTACAGTGAAAAATTCCTCGAAAAATAGTTCAAAATTTCTATTTTAGATAGGTTCTTGTATTAATATACTTCCAAAGAAGGAACAGGCTTCTCAACCGAATGTATTTGGTTTGTTTTGTTCAAATATTAAACGAAAATTTCCAAACAACTCTTAGAAAAAATAAAATTTTCCAAAATTTTTCGAGTTTAACTACGATTTATTATTTTTTTAAAGGACATTTTTGTTATGAGCATAACCGAATTTAGTATTTTTAAATTGGGTAAAAACTGTAGAACTTATTCCATTTTATGTATAATAACTTACTGAAACTTTCTGTACATTTTTAATTTTATCCTCAAAAAGTAAAATCCAAGGAAAAATATAAAGAAATATATTTAAAGGATTTACAAAGTATTACAAAATCATATGTCCTATAATAATAGCATAAAAAGCCACGAGAAAATTTAGAACGTTATGACAATATGACATGATAGCATATCTTGTGAATCCCCCAATTACAATATATGAAGAATTGTTTAATAAATGGTAACTTTTTGAGTTTTTAAGCGATTTTATTTTAAATAAAATTGCATTTCAAAATTTGTAAACCAATATGAACAGTCCTTTAGAAAAAAATCAGAAAATTTATGTCAAAATCAAAACTTCGAAAAATTTAAAAGCGGTGAATAATTCATTATTTAGTTTGAGTATAAGTAAAAAAAGTAATGTAGAAAAGCTACGTCCTTCTTCTTTCAAATTTAATTTAAAAACATTAAATTGACTTAAAATTTATTAAGCTACAGGATCTATAGTGTAGGAACTATACTAATTTAAGAGGTGTTTCGAAATGTTTTAAAATTATTTTGCAATTGCCTCGAGAAGGTTTTGAACTCACATTAGATCATTTTACGAGTGAAATTAAAAAGTGAATTTTTTTAGCATGTAATCATAGAAAGAAAAACATTGAAAGTAACTATTTATTAATTTCGAAGCAAAAAAACAAAAGAAGTAGATATTCAAATCTCTACAAAGGTATAAGCTTTGAAAATTTAAAGTAATTAATTTATCGTTACAGTTCCATTTGAAAAATTTATCTTCCAAAAACGCGTCAACTTTTCCTCACAAAAAAAAAAAAATTTATTTTTTTAATACTTCAATTACTTATAGCTGAATAAACCCTCCATTTCTACTTTTAAGAGATAAGAACTAAAAAAATCATAATTTTGTAAAGTATGTGTCTTTAGTCTTTTGTTTCTAATGGCATTATTATTCTTATTCTTATTTTTATAACATATGTGTTTATAGCAGAGCTGTTCTAAAGCTTTCTAATGCATCCAAACTGTTTTTTAACTACACTAAATCATAGGTATTTGTAGGAACAAAAAAAAAAAAAAAAAAGGAAAAAAGAAAATAAAAACTAGAACACCAACAGCTAAAATCAAAAAAAAAAAAGTTAAAACAGTAGAAGAAAACTGTAACAATAAATACAACTAAAACCGCTATGAACTTTAAATATTCTTTGTTATAAATTTAAAACACGTTGCATAAATATTTTTCTATTTTTTCCCAACAATATAATTAAAAACTAATTAAACAATTTAATATAAAGTTTATTTGAAAATTTTTATATTTTAGATTCTTCGTAGTCAGAATAATAGTTTAGTGAATTGCATAAAGGTAGATATATGTTTATACTCAGCTGTAGTTACATATACAGATACATTGTTAGTTCAAAATATATTTGTATTTATTTAACTTACTGGCCTTGATATTTTTGTTTAAATATATTTATTTAATGATACTTTGTTGCTGTTAAAAAAAAAAAAAAACGGAAAACTTGTAAGTTAATAACTTTTTTAAAAGAGTAAAACAAAAGAGTATTTTTCAAATGACATATAAATATAGAGATACTATTTAGGTATTACACAGCTAGTATAGTACTTTATTTTTCTTACATCATTTGTGTAAACTAAAAAAATAAGGTTTTATACCATTCATCATACGTGATTAGGTGTAATATAAGTCTGTTTTTCCATTAGTATTTTAGTAGAGGAAATTTAATAAATACATATGTTAGTCTCTGTTAGCCTCAGATAATCTAACGAATAAATAAAGCCGGAGTCTGAAAAATTGACTTTTCAAAAAATAGTCTTTCATACGTAAACCTGTTTATTCTAAAAAAACGAAGTCCGAAAAATCGTCCCAAAAAGTAAGGCTAGAAAAAAACTAATGTTTTTATACCTTACATCACCATAGGTGGTTAGGGTATTATGCGTTTGTGCTGATATTTGTAACGCACAGAAAAAATCTTCGGACCCTCACCTTAAAGTATAACGTTCGACTTCTAATCACTTTCTGAGTCGATCTAACGATGTCCATCCGTCTGGTCGGCTGGCTGGCTGTCTGTCCATGTAAACCTTGTGAACAAAGTACAGTTCGCAATTTTATAGATATTTTGTCGAAATTTTTCACAAATAATTACTTTGGCATTAAGACGAAGCCTTTTGAAATTTGTTATGATCGGTCCATTATTTCACCTAGTCCCTACACAAATGTCCACTCGGAATAGTGGTTTAAATATAGAAATATTTTAATGTAATTCAGTATCAATTGTATACGTATCACATTCTTTGACAAATTTCATGAAGATCGGTCCATAATTGACCGTAGCTCCCTTATAAAACTCTCTTCCGAAAATAACTTTAACGTGTATAAATCCCATATAAATCTTAGTACAAAATTAATATTTGACACAAATAAGTTTTATACAATTAAAGATTACAGTGTCAAATTTTATGAGGATCGGTGCATAATTTACCACAGCTCCCATATAAGCCTACTTTCGGGAGTCATCCAAAAGTGCATAAATTCATAAAAATATTAGTATCAACGTAATATTCATAATAATTGATTAATTAAGTCCATAAAGATTAACTTATATTTGATTTGGAGATTGAAGCACCGGAATCCAAAATTATAGTAAATATTAATAATCTCGATTTTTTTCTTCTTTTTGTATAAATTAATACACAAAAGTGCTTAAATGAACGGTTCTGTAGAAATAAAATAGTAAAAGCAAATAAGAAATTATTTTCTTCTTTGTTGAAGAACTAAAATTTTAGCCTTCTTAAGGCAATTGTAAGAATCAAAAAAGGCTAAAAAAAGCTAGAAGCTAAAATGAAAATTTTGAGACTAAAAGTAAAATAAAAGACTAGACTTAGCCTAAAAAAGGCTAAACTGGCAACACTGATAAAGAATATTTTACGCACAATAGTTACAAGTTAGTTGCAAAAAGAATCTACATTAATAAATTTTATAAGAAACTGTCAATAAAATAAATTCACAACATCTAAGCTTGATCGTCAAAGTATAAGTATATAATATAAGTTTGCATATACACATTACTTATTTATATATTTATTTATTTTATTTTTATTAAGATTATTGATTTAATAACTTTTCGTACATGCATAGGTAATAGACTTTGTAATATTTATTTCTGTTTTTCTACTCTTTAAAAAAGTATGTGTACTTTTAGCAAAATTATAGAAATATTTTAAAAAACTATGACGCATGGAAAATTCATTTAAAACGCAGTTTCATTTTATTGCTTTTATTTTCATTTAAAATTGTTCTCTTGTCTTAATCTTGCACTCTATAAAATAGCACTTCATTATACGTAGGTACATATGTATTATTTTATGTTCCACTACATTACAACGGAATTGAAACTTGTAAAAAATATTTCTAAATAATTTTTGTTTTAAATTATATTATTATTATTATTATTATCTTTTTCATTAATTACTACTTTTCCAATTATTTTTTTAATAAACGCTACTATTCTTTTACTAAAATGTTTTGTAAATTTTTGTCTACTTGTTTTGCAATTTACTTCTGTTTTTCTCTCTCGTTCGGTTATTGTTATTTGTTCACTTTAATTCCGCTTAAATACGTCTTAACAGGTTTAGTTACATTCGTCTACTGCTTAAGCTATTTGGCATCTACTCATTTAATCATGGCTAAAAATAAAAGCTTTTTTACAAGTCCAGCTTTTGTTGCTCGACGAAATTTATCTCTAAAAAATCTCATGATGTCATTCATGGTTTAAAGTTGCTTTGCTTTGTCTGCTGTTGTTAGCATCTATACAAACAGTTGGAAATAATCACCTTTTCTACTTTTTGTTTATATTTATTTGTCTTTTTTATGGTTGCTGCTTTTATTTTCTCCTATTTATTGGTTTTTGTTTTATTTTGTTTTCTTCTTAATTTTCTGGATGTTTTGTGTGGTGTGAAGCTTTTTTCTTTTTTTATTGTTTACTCTTCATTTTGGCAAGTGTTTGTCTAGTTAAAGCTTTCGGTTTTTTACTTATCTTTTTGTTATTTGTTTATGTTGGCCAAAAAATCATGGCAAAATGTGTTTCCATGCTCTTCAAGAATGTTATCCTTAAATATCCTTGAAATTTTGCTTATTTATAAATCTGAAATTACAATAATTTTAAGCACATCACAATATGTTTTCTTAATCCCAAATTGTGATCTTTCAGCTGCAACAGTTAAAATTTTGTAAAATTTCAAAACTGTCTTCTTATATTGTATATATATATATTGAAAATTTTCTGTAAAAGGAAAACGACAACTTTCTATGAAATGGAAATGTATCGAAAATTTATCGAAAACTTTCTGTGAAATGAGAATTTTCGAAAATTTTCTATGAAATGGAAATGTATCGAAAATTTATCGAAAATTTTTTATAAAAAGAAAATTTATCGAAGATTTTCTATACAAAGAAAATTTATCGAAAATTACTTTTATAAGGAAAATTTATCGAAAATTTATCGGAAATTTTCTATAAGAAGAAAATTTATCGAAAATTACTTATACAAGGAAAATTTATCGAAAATTTATCGGAAATTTTCTATAAGAAGAAAATTTATCGCAAATTTTCTATAAGAAGAAAATTTATCGCAAATTTTCTACAAAAAGAAAAATATATATATAAAGAAAATTTATAGCAAATTTTCTATAAAAAGAAAATTTATCGCAAATTTTCTATAAGAAGAAAATTTATCGAAAATTTTCTATAAGAAGAAAATTTATCGAAAATTTTCTATAAGAAGAAAATTTATCGACAATTTTCTATAAGAAGAAAATTTATCGAAATTTTTTTATAAGAAGAAAATTTATCGAAAATTTTCTACAAGAAGAAAATTTATCGACAATTTTCTATAAGAAGAAAATTTATCCAAAATTTTCTACAAGAAGAAAATTTATCGAAAATTTTCTATAAGAAAAAAATTTATCGAAAATTTTCTATAAGAAAAAAATTTATCGAAAATTTTCTATACAAAGAAAATTTATCGAAAGAAGAAAATTTATCGAAAATTTTCTATAAGAAGAAAATTTATCGAAAATTTTCTATAAGAAGAAAATTTATCGAAAATTTTCTATAAGAAGAAAATTTATCGAAAATTTTCTATAAGAAGAAAATTTATCGAAAATTTTCTATAAGAAGAAAATTTATCCAAAATTTTCTATAAGAAGAAAATTTATCGAAAATTTTCTATAAGAAAAAAATTTATCGAAAATTTTCTATAGAAAGAAAATTTATCGAAAATTTTCTATACAAAGAAAATTTATCGAAAATTTTCTATACAAAGAAAATTTATCGAAAGAAGAAAATTTATCGAAAATTTTCTATAAGAAGAAAATTTATCGAAAATTTTCTATAAGAAGAAAATTTATCGAAAATTTTCTATAGAAAGAAAATTTATCGAAAATATTATATAGAAAGAAAATTTATCGAAAATATTATATAGAAAGAAAATTTATCGAAAATTTTCTATAAGAAAAAAATTTATCGAAAATTTTCTATAGAAAGAAAATTTATCGAAAATTTTCTATATAAAGAAAATTTATCGAAAATTTTCTATAGAAAGAAAATTTATCGAAAATTTTCTATAGAAAGAAAATTTATCGAAAATTTTCTATAGAAAGAAAATTTATCGAAAATTTTCTATTGAAAGAAAATTTATCGAAAATTTTCTATAGAAAGAAAATTTATCGAAAATTTTCTATAGAAAGAAAATTTATCGAAAATTTTCTATTGAAAGAAAATTTATCGAAAATTTTCTATAGAAAGAAAATTTATCGAAAATTTTCTATAGAAAGAAAATTTATCGAAAATTTTCTATAGAAAGAAAATTTATCGAAAATTTTCTATAGAAAGAAAATTTATCGAAAATTTTCTATAGAAAGAAAATTTATCGAAAATTTTCTATAGAAAGAAAATTTATCGAAAATTTTCTATAGAAAGAAAATTTATCGAAAATTTTCTATATAAAGAAAATTTATCGAAAATTTTCTATATAAAGAAAATTTATCGAAAATTTTCTATAGAAAGAAAATTTATCGAAAATTTTCTATAGAAAGAAAATTTATTGAAAATTTTCTATAGAAAGAAAATTTATCGAAAATTTTCTATAGAAAGGAAATTTATCCATTTTTCTAAAAAAATAAATTTATAGAAGATCTTTTATAAAAGGAAATTATCAATAATTTGTTATAAAAAGGAAATTTCTCCATAAAATTTGAATTTGTAGAACATTTCCAATGAAGAAAAAAATAGTAATCGAACATTTTCGATGAAAATTAAATTTATCGATAATTTCCGACGAAAAGAAAAGTTATTGAAAACTTTCTATAAAACGAAACCTAAAAAAAGTTAGTTAAAAATGTATCTACAATTAAAGAAAAATGAAAATTTATCGAAGATTACCTGCAAAAATGGAAAATTTATCGAAAAAATTTTGTTGGAAAACTTTTTTTTTAATTTTCTATCGAAAAAAACTCAAAAAAAGTTGAATAAAAAAATATACTGTCAGTTTTGGATAAAATGAAAATTCATAGAAAAAAAAGAAAGAAAAAATTTCAGATAAAAATGAAATTAAAATTTAAAAATGAAAAAAAAAATTATAAAAGAAATAAATGAAAATTCTGATAAAAATAAAACTTTTCAAAAAAATCCGTTGGAAAGAAAATTTATAGAAAATTACACATAGAGAAAATTTATCAAAAATTTCTAAGAACGTTTATCGAATACTCACTTTATAAAGAATGTTTGACAAATTGTCAAGAATGTTTTAGTAAAAGAAAATAAATAGTAAATTTTCTGTAAAAAGAAAATGTGTTAAAAATATTCTCCAATTAAAAAAAAAAAAAATTATAGAAAATTTTCAGTAAATAGATAACTTATCCATAATTTTTTTTGTTGAAAATTTTCTATATAAGGATAATTTATTGAAAACAAACTCTAATTGGGACTAATATATTTTTCTTCTTTCATCTCCTCAAAAATTTTAATTAAAAACACTGTGTCTAATGTTTTTGTTTTTATTAATCATTTTATTTATTTTTAATTTTAGTTTTTTTCTGTTTCCATTTTTCATTATTACTTTTAAAGTTTATTTTAAATTTGTTTTAGTTATTGTTTTCCTTGTGTTGTTTTTTTTATTTAGTATTTCATGTCTGTTTGCTGTTTTTACATAATTTATTTCATAGAAATTACATGTTTTTTAATTTTTTTTTTTTTCAATTTTATTTTAAATTTGTTTTTATTATTTCATTATTAAATTATTTTCAGTGAAAATTTGAATAATTTACACAATATATTTTTTTTTTTGGGTATGATATACAAAAAGGGAAACAAATGTTAAAGGGTTTTAATGAATGTTTTTTTCTTTTTTTTTTTTTTTTTGCTTTTAGTTTGAGATTAGATCTGTGCAACGTAATTATATTTAATAATTTTAATTAAAATTTTTCAATCAATAAGCGCTTTAAGCTAAAAATTTATGCTTAAACTCAGTGTATGTATTTTTAATTATAAATATAAATATTATTTTAAATTGAAAAAATAAAGAAAAATAAAATAAATAACAAAATACGTTATTTAAAACAGTAGTTTATTTTGAGAAATATAATATTAAAAAATACATTTTCGAAAAATAAAAATAATGTATATATATATATATATATATATATATATATATAACAGATGTACCATTATTTAAAAAGTGACAGTTTTAAAGCCACAAAATATCTATTTAAAAAAAATAAAATTTTTGAAAACAGAAAAAATTAATACGGATATCATAATTAAAAAAAAGAAAATAATAAAGAATCTTTTTTATAAATTATTTCTATAACAAAAAAATTTCTTCTTTTATTTTTGTGTAAATTTTGTTTGGTTTTGTTTAGCAATAGAGTTTCAAGTTGATTTATTCTTCATTCATTTATTAAAAGGAATACTAATTAGAAAATAAAAATGTTAAGCAAATCTTTTTCTTTACTAAATATATTTTAAATTCTTTTATCTTCTTTTTGGTTTAATGCTGATAAGAATAAGTAATAATAGATTTATTAAGCTAACTAATTGCGTTGCTTTTGAGTAATATTTTATTTCATATTTATTTTATTATTTTATTGTTTTTAATAAACATTTTTTTAAATTTTTAATATTAAATAACATTTGTTTTCATTACAATTATATTGAAACCCCTTTTGCTAATAAGTTTTATTTGTGTTTAATGTAACAAAATTAATAAATTTATTTTAATTAAGTAATTAATTAAAAAGTAATTTGGGCTCTAGATTTACAAAATTAAAATACATTTATAAACAGTTATTTTCTAATATTAATATATTACATAAATTTAACAAAATCTTTCTTTTTTTTTTTTGTATATTTTTTAAATATATAAAATTTATGCAAAGCTTTAACTCAAAAAAATCTGTGATTTTTTTTTTTGCTTTTTTATAAAAAGGAAAAATTACTGAAATTTTATGTTTCGAAAACTAATTAGTTTTTCTTTAAGGTTAAATACTAATAAAAAAAAAGTATTTTATTTTCATGATGTTTAAATAATTTAATTTTTTCTTTTCTAGTATTTTGCAAAAACCGTTTTGAAAATTCTTACCATTTTGTTTTCATTATATTTGTTTTATATTTTAGACAAAATTTTTTTTATATATTTTTTTTTAATTTTTATTAATATTTTTTGGTTTTAATAATTAAACTTTTGAGTTTTAATTGGTCTTCTCAGTATCGAGCCTTTTTTTATTACTATTTTATATTAATTCTAATTTTTTATTTTTTCGTTTTTAAGTAACATTCACTTTTAATTATTTAGTTTTTTTCTTTTTCATTAAATTTGTTTAACTATGATTCTATTTTTAGAATTAGTTTTTTTTTTTATTGGCAGTTCTTTTCTTATTTAAAAGTTGTTTTGTGTAATTGTTTTTTCTTATTTAAATATTAAATATTTATTTTTATTTGTATTATAAAGTAAATCGTTTCCACTATACATATAAATTTATTTAAATACATTAATTAGTTTTCCAAAAATTCTTATTTGTTTCTAAAATTATTTGTTTGTTTGTTTTGAATAAAGTTTTTTTGTTATTATTGTTTGCTGGTAACGAATTTATTGCAAATGTATGTATGAGTTTAGTTCAAAAAAATATTAAATTATTAATCAAAAGTTGTTTTGTTATTTAACCCATTATGAATGAATTGAAATTTGAAGAAAGTTTTTCCTTAGAATATTTTGTTTTAAATCACTTTTATACCAAATAACAGACCACACAAAACTTACATAAAATTGATTTTAAATTGTCCTATAAACTATTTAAGATCAAAGTACCAGTAATCGTCCATAGACAGCCAGAACCAATTCAAAAAAATTATTTATAGGTTTAGTACTTCATAATAACGAGCCTACGAATTTACTGAGAAATCACGTGCCCCAGAATTAGGGTTGTCCTGTGCTCATAATTTATACAAAAGGGTAAAGGATCGAAAAATTTAGAATGTACATTATAAGTTTACACGAATTTTGCCCTGATCAACCAGAAGTCATTTTTGAGGTTATTTGTGGCGCAAATTTCATTTTATAAGATTACATAGAGGAAAAAGAATACTTTCTAAAATTGTCACATAACGTCAATTAAGCGATGACAAAATTAGAAATTATGTATTGTAAATTACAAATATATTTAACTATTAATTTAAATCTTAGTTACATTTAAAAATTTATGCAAAAATTATAAAAATATATAATATTTCAAACACTTGTGCATCTATGAAATGCTGTGTAATTTACCATATTTTTAAACTCTAGGAAAAGGAAATGTCGAAAAAGAGCTTTAGCCCCAACTAAGAAATTTTTTAACAAAATAATTCCTATTTTAAGGACCTTGAGAAATCCTATACTTAAAATTAGAAAAAGTAAGATCATCAATGAATTTCACAATGACCAAGAAAAAATGCTCAAGTTATTGATTAAATTGGTTTCGATAAATAAAAAAATATTTACATCATGAATCATTTTTAAATATTACCTAGATATGGGCTATATAATAGTAAATAAAATACATTGGCATGTTATGAATATATACTTAAATAACATAAAATATATTGCAAAATAATATCACTGAATCTCTAAAATGATTAAGAATGCTCAAAATGATACTGAAATCAAAATGATTGAAATTAATATGTTCTACAAATATTGTGATAACTCATGAATTCCATGCAAGATTTATGAAAAAAATGCTATTGGTTTTATCTTAAGTCCTCCGATTTTGTTAAAATTAAATAAACACTTACATTATAAAAATGATCACCTAAATTTTTATTTTTATTAATTTCAAAAAACTCTCGGTTTAAATATTGAATATTTCTAAAAATTGCATTTTTGCACTCCAAGGAATTCCCCATGACAATGAATATACTTTCCGATAAGTATAAATCACTTTGATTGAGAAACCTTAAAAAACAAGTATTTTTATTGCAATAACCGATTTTCCAGGTGTCGAAATATGTCAATCACTCAATTTGTTTTGATACGGGGGAATACAATAAAGCAATGGGATTTCAAAGCAAAAGGGTTGAATAGCGAACAACCCATCAATTCGATATTTGGACTAATAATATTGACATTTTTTCAGCCATTGTATGAGAGCTATTATAATTCGGCAGTTAATTTTCTTTACTTCTTGTAACATTTGTATGATTGGCTTTACTTTGAAAGGCTAATATGTATTGATGACTACCTTTTTGTTTCGGACTTATTTGCATAAATCCACCTTTCGTCACTTACCACAATCTCATAGACAAACTTTGAAGCATATAGATAGAACATTTTCATGCTCAAGAATTGACTAAAGTTTTCTTTATGTGATTGTTAAAGTCAAATTCTTATGCAGAATTGAATACATGCTATTGGAACTGTTGTATTATAAATACTTTATAATATTTTTACTTAAATAATTTTTTATAATCACTCATTCTTTGAATTTTGTATTAAAATAATTTTCGTATAAAAAATAAAAAATCATTCTAAAATGAAAAGTAAATTGTTTCACATGGCGCAGTCGTTAAATAATAATAATTTAAAATAATCTTTTGACCTACGTGTAAAATAATTATATCGTGTAAATATTTAATTAAAAATACATAAATTAAATAAAAGAACAAACAAAATGGATTTGAAACCTATTTCTGATTTAAAAGTGTGTGGTAATAAAGCCAAGGACTGGGAAATATTCCTGTATGATTTTGAAGATTATTTAATAGCGAAGAACACAAAGCTAAACGACAACTGCAAACTCGCTCTATTACGCAATCAAATTGGAATTGATAGTAAAGAAATAATACGAAATTTAGATATTCCAGTGGAGGATTTAAATAATTATTCAAAAGTAATAAAAGCTCTAAATGATTATTTTACACCGAAGAAAAATATATTATACGAAAGATTTGTATTTTATAACCGCTCTCAAAAAGAGAAAGAATCAATTGATGATTTTGTCAGAGACTTGAAAGAGTTATCTAGCAGTTGTGAATTTGCAAGTATTTCAGAAATGGTAAGAGATCGAATTGTACTTGGTATAGCAGACTTTAAACTTCAAGAACAATTACTCAAAATGGAAAACATTGAAATTGAAAAAATAATATTAGAATGCAGAATTTATGAAAAGCAAAAACAACAATTAAGAGAAGTTCAAGAATCAAAGAAAATAGTAGATGTGTAAAATTCGTAAAAAGAAATTTAATAATGAAAATTTGAAATGTACAAGATGTTTAAAATTTCATAAATTGAATAACTGTCCTGCATTTGGTAAAATTTGTAAAAAATGTAAAATTAAATTTCAAAAAGGGTCAGAAAAGTTCAAATATTTTTTAATTTATATATATATATATATATATATATATATATTATATATATAAATTATATAATTTATATATATATAAATTAAAAAATATTTGACCTTTTCTGACCATTTTTGAAATTTAATTTTACTTCTTTTTTTCCTAAACACTGATAATTATTTCATAAAAATAGCTTTCTGAACAAGGAGGCGAATTTTTTCTCAAGCTGATAAATGTATTTATTATGAAATCATTCTTAAACTTAATTCTCAATTGCATTTCAAAGGTGGATTGCAACTATATAAGAAACCTAAATACTTTATGTATTTAGTTTTTTAATTCCGCTAAAATTATCGTTTTAGTAATATTCCTTTTATATTATTTTCCAATAAACTTTGAATAAAATTGATTAAGCTTGAAAATTTTTCTATTTTCTTAGATTTAAAAATGACTTTAGGTTTGATAAAGAGTTGAGAACAACGTTTGATACCAAATGAATGCAAATGAACCTTAGTTTGAATTTAAACTTAAAATCAAAACATATGGTCTATGTTTAAACATAGTTTGAGAAATGCGTTTGTTTTCAGATGTTAAAATCATCATTTTTTAAAAGTTTGGCTTTGTGTTTCTTACGTACTTGATATTTCTTTAAAATATTCTTCTGGAAAATACAATAATATTTTTATTTATTGTATTTCGTAATGCCTTAAAATATGTTAAATATCTTAATAAGCACAGCAGGCTTATAATATGTTGCACTGTATCGAAATTTATTTATAATTATATAGAAATTAATAAAATATACAAGTCGTTTTTATATACAAAGTAATGAACAAATGTAAATGTTTAATTTACCACCATATATTTGATTTTAATTGTTCTTTTTTATTTTATAAAAGTTTTCTTTCTTATTAATTCTTATTTTCCTTACTAAATTTAGACACTAAAAATTATTTTCTATACTCGTTTTTACCTTTGAATTATATCTTATTTTTTATTTATTATTTTTTTTTATTCACCTAATAATTTCTTTTAATTATATACACAATTATAATGAATTTATTTGTATTTTTTTTTGTATTTGTAAATATTGTTTAAATGGAAGAATATTTAGCTGCCAGATCCATATGCCGATCTTTTGATGTATCTTTTACGGTTGATGACATTATAGGTCTTCGCCCTCGGCGCGAGGAATTTTTAGATGAATTTATTATATCTTCTGAAACATCATTCGATGCTGATGTAGTAGTGTTATTATTTAAATGAAATCTTTTCGTTGATGATGTTGGAGTTTGGGTGGCCATATTTGAGAAACGTCTGTATTTGTTAAACATTGTACGAGGTGATGATATGCAGGCATCACCAGTTAAAGCTCGTTTTGTTTTAGAAATTATTAATGCTGCAGCTGCTGCTCCTAAATAATGGTGCGGAGTTTTATTTTAATTTTCAATTTAATTTTATTATTTTTTATTATTTTTTTTTTAAATTTATTATTATAGATAAAATGAGGAAAATGATGACAAGTTTATGAATTAATATTAAGTGTATTTTTTTATCTATAACAATTTAATGCTTGTATATATATAAAATAATTTTTATTTTTGTTTCAAAGATTTATATATGTAAAAAAAATTATTTAATTTTATTGTTTGTATGTACATTTAAAATTAAATGACTGAAATTTGATTTGATTTATTTTTGGTTTGTTTAGTAGTTTCAAATTTGTTTGCTTTTTTAATTAGAACAGTTATTGTTTGAATTCTTTTTTTTTAATTGTAGTTTTAACTTGCTGTAATAGTATGTATGATATACAATTATAAAAGTTTTAATTTTAACATACAATTAGAATTATAGAAAAATAAATATTTAAATAAAATAAAACATTCATACATTCATGAGATTTATTATACAATTTTGAGAAAATTCAATTAAATAGATAAATAAGTAATAATTATTTAAGTATATGATTGAAAGAGCTATCAAGCATATAGCAAATTATAAATAAATGGGATTAAACAATAAGTATGTGTTATTTAGAGATTTATTTTTATCAGATTACCCTGGTTACCAAAAAAATATTTTTTTCTCCTTTAAACAAAAATAGATGATATGCATGGAATTCAGCGAGCAGAACATGATTCTGCTTTCAGTTTTTTTCTAATAGTCTTGATTTTTTTATAGGCATGTCCCCGAATACAAGAGAATATTTAACCATAACTCAAGAACGGGTTGCCCGATTAAGATAATTGAATAACCAAAGGATGTAGACGAAAGGTAAATTCAAGTAGTCCTAACATTATATTTTTATTTGCCCAATAGTTTCGGAGTTATTCAGAAATATGTGTCGGAAAAACTATTCTTCATGCAAAATTTAAACCGCCAATAATAATCAGTTTTAATTGCTTTAAAGCTGGTAATACTATGAATAAAATAAGCCACGTACCATCAAAATTGATGCACAAATCTTAATTTTTTTCACAATTGAGTGAAAATATCCATTTATACCTACAACTATACGGAGACACACTGGTGGGCAAAAAAAAAAAAAATAATAAAAAAATAAATAAATGAATAAATAAAATAAAAAATAAAAAATCATAATCGCCTTATTAAGGCTAAAATATTAGAGATGCACATAAAGACCTGATAGAAAAAAACTGAAAACAGATGTAGCATGACAAATTCTATCCACTTATTCGTATTTAAGGGAAGATTTTTCTGACCACCAGAGTTATCATTAATAGGTAAGAATTGTAGAATAAAGACCTATAAAATGGCTGGATTCTATTATATTTAAGTAATCTAAGATAGAAAAGAAGGAAAATTATATTAAAATATTATTTATTTATTTTTATTATTTTTTTTTTTATTTTACTTTTATTTTACAACAAATTTTGAGGATTTGCAATTTTATTTTAAATTTTATTTATGAGCGGATATTTTGGAGCATATTTTTTATTATAATTGGAAGAAAAATTTTAACAGCCGTATTAAAAAAAGAAAAAACATTTAATTAAGCTTTACTAAAATTTCTTAAAGTTGTATACAAAAACGATGATTTGCTTAATATACCTTTAGTAAACCATTGTTCACTTATATATTTTAATCACTGAGTTCTTATGTAATCGTGGATACTCATTGTCTTGCAGAATGCATTCTGGGCGAGAAGTTCGAAGAGGATCCAATTCAGGTAGAGGGTAAAATGTATACAGATATATAGTCTAGAGACTTCAGATTTCAGGTTTTACGACCGTTTATAAATTCGTAAGATATATCCCTTTAAATAAAAAAGGCCCTGCAAATAAAAAGGCCCTTCAAATAAAAAGGCCCTTGGCCGCCATATTGAATCTGTCACTTTGAATTTCTTATTTTTTACTACGGAATCACGATCAATGCCCTCATTTGCCCTATATTTGATATACATTTTCTATGTAGACTAAGTATTTTATTTATGACCAAAATTTATGGATCGTGGGCCACTTTGATCCGCTTCCAACTTTCCGGATTCGGAAAATCAAATAACAAATTCGTATTCAGGGACCACAAAACTGTCAAATGTGATTATTTAAAATTTAGTCAAATAATAAAAAAATTTTGGGCGCCATATTGTATATATGTGATATATATATTTTTTACGTACACCGGGTATTTTAATTATGTAAAAAACTCCGGGATCAAAGCCCACTTTGATCCGCCATATTGCTTCCGACATTCCGAATTCAGAAAATCAAAAACCGTATTCGTATGCAGAGACCACAAATCTGTCGAATGATATTAGTTAAAATTTCCTGAAGTTATAAAATAAATTTGTTGTTTATTTGATATTTATTACGTAAACCAAGTATTCTTACTATGGCCAAAATTCAGGGATCGTGGCCCAGTGAGGATTGTAATGCTTTTCTGAGTTATTTCGTAATATTGTTATTGAATGCCCTACCTCATCTACGCCCACAGAAAGAAAATTTGTGAATAATAATGATAAATATGCCCAATTTATATTAACTTACTCTTTTTACAAAAATTGGCACATATATCGAGCATCTTTTGAAGAAAACTGAAGACTATTAGTAAAAACAAATGTTATTACTTTCTTAATTCTAATAAACCGATTTAGATAAATGTAGCACAATGAAATCTGATCCATCGTGCGACTTTTGAAGAATACACCTAGTATCTACATGATATAGAAAAAATCTACAGCCCCTTATAGGTCCAATTTTTGTTATTACCCATCTTCCCTCTTTTTTAAATTATTTAATTTATTTTAATTAGTTTAATTTAATTTGATTAAAATCTGGTAAAACTCGAAATTATTTGTTTCAAAAAATGGGATTAATATTTTTGAATAAGTGATCTTCACTTTCACTGAGACGCAATACACTCTTAAAATTTTGAGTTATACGCAAAAAACCGTTTTTGAATAAGATCTTATATATGTATTTATAACTCTGTTATTCTTTTGTTTATTTTTTTTTTTTTTTGAAACTCCCTTGGAAAGTAGAAGAAACAGGCTTTCCAACCGTATGCATTTGGTTTGTTATGGTCACAAACAAATTTTCAAACAACTTTTGGAAAGAAAAAAATTTTTCCAGAAATTTTCGGATTTCATTGCGAATGTATACAAATAATTTTATTTAAGGGTATTTTTGTTGTGAACATAACCAAATTTAATATTTTTAAATTGGACAAAAACTGTAAACCTTATTTAATTTTATCTGTAATAATTTAGTAAAACTTTATATACTTTTTTAATTTTATTCTCAAAAAGTAAAAACCGAATAAAAAAACATTAAAAAAAATATTTTGTCTTAAAATATATCGTCACCTAAAATGCAAAAAGCCGTAACCACAATTTTTAATTTTTTACAGCAGAAGCAAAAAACATTATGGAAATGCAAAATATCGTAACCACAATTTGCAATTTTTGCTTTTAAATTAAGCAATTGAGTAACATTTCTTAATCGTTCACTTAAATCAAAAAGAGATAAAGCACAAAATACTCTTCAAAGTAAATTTTTCTTAAATTTACGATATTTCGTTTATGAAGTTGGTGTTATGACCTTTTTACTTTTGCTTTTTGAGTTTTTAAGCGTTTTTATAAAGAGATATCTCATCTTATTCTAAACAAAATAATATTTCAAATTTTGCAAACAAATATGTATAGTCCTTGAAAAAAATCTGAAAAATGTACATAAAAATCAAAATTTCGAAAAAGAAAAGGAAAATAAATTAAAAAATGGTGAATAATTCATTATTTAATTTGAGTGTGTATAAAATATAGTAATATAGTTCAAAAGATATGTCCTTCGTCAATTTAAAAATCTTAAATTAACATAAAATTTATGAAGTTGCGAGATAAATAGTGCAGGACTTAAAACCGGTTGTTTTTTTGCAATAACTCAAAATTTAGGGGTTGTTTCAACATCTTTTTAAATTCTTCTCTGATGACCTTAAGAAGGTCTACAACGCACATTAGTTCACTTTCCGAATGAAAATAAAAGGTGTCGTTTTGTAGCAGCGTGCAATTTAAATGTCTTTTATTTTCAATTATAATAAAAAATTGCTCCAAGGAATTCTAACTTCAAGAAGTCAAAAATTGGGCTTCCATTTTTTGTTGGATTTATTTAGACAATAATTTCTTGTAGCAGTTTGTAATCAGAAATGAATAACTTCCAGTTTTCTGTAAAAGTAGGGAAAATGCTTATTTGCAAAGATTTTTGTTCTTTATAGAATAAATGTTTTTTTTATTCATATTCTTAAAAGGGAAAGTTTTAAGGTTAAAAAAGTTTAAAATTAATATTTTTTTTCTTTAATATAATTTTAATCAAAAAGAAAATTTGACAGAGTTTGATAAAAGCAACAATGCTTTAATCCTTAGTAAACTAATGTGTTGTTGAGTAAATTTTGAAGGCAAGTTTTAAGATAAGAAAAATAAGAAAACATGTTAATATTTTTATCTGTTAATTATTAAAAAAGAAAACCCGGCGGAATGTTGTAAAAGGAAAAATTAAATATTTTTGTGTACTTAGTGCAAGGGGCACCTTTTATATTGTGCGAATAACGTACAAATCAATAGTATTTATTTTGTTTAAATGACATTGTTATTTCCTAGAGTAGCATTGAAGAAATTTAATATATTTTCTAATACGTTTGAAGCAATATTAAGCCAGTTTTTTTACTTTGATTGAATCACCTCAAAATAATGTATTTTTATTATAATAACCGACATTTCACGTGTCGAAAAAAGTTTGCCACGCATTTTTTTTTTTATTAAATTACGAAGTGAAGTCATTGGATAACGAATTAACGTTGTATGGTGAATAATTATACAATTCGAAATTACATATTCGATATAAATTTTAAAGTTTTAAAGAACGCGCATCTTTTTTGAATGATTGCTAACTTATGCGGGATTAAAAGAGAAAACTGTTCTGGAGTCTTAAATACTTATGGGATATTGAATACCTTTTAGTAAAATTAATGCCAAGGAGATCCTCGATTTTTTGATATGTCCTATATGTAGCATAATCATTGCACGCACAGGGTGACCGTTTTTTTTCCCAAGCAATCATTTTTAGAAGGCTATCATAAAATTTATTTTGGAGCCAACAGTGCTCTTGATTGAATTCCGCATACCAGTTAGGGTGACCTCCTATAGAGCTTTACTTCTAAAAATTTGTCAGAATGAAAAATATATTGTTATTCATTTAACCTACATCGGAAGTTTTAGAATTTATTGCATGAAAAATGTTTACAGAAAAATTAAATTTTTGAGGAAGACAATTTTTTAAGCAACTTTTGGAAATTTTCTGAGAACATCATGATATTTTATGATTACTGTGTCAGATTTAAAGTAAGTTGCGTAGTTTTACGGTTTCGCAAAATATAAATAGCACCTCTTGTATTAAATTTAGCTACATTTATAAGCGTATATGTAACTACCCAGCAAAGAAAGAATTTGAAAAGAGCTGAAAAAGTAATAATTTTAACATTGTATTGTCATTGTAAGGAAGTAATTAGAGCAGAAGCAGAAACACTGCTTCCTATAGTTGTCATTGGTAGTTAAAATATATGGTTGTGGTGACCAACCGCTGCAAAAATGCAAAAAATGTTACGGCCATAAATAATAATAAACATGATCACTATAGTCATAAAATAATAAAACTTTATCATATATGATTAAATTTTTTTTATATTGTATTTAAAAATTACATCATGTTTTGATTAGTTTTTATCACACTATGCTCTTATTTTCTCATATTATGGACAAAAAAAAAAAAAAAAAAAAGAAATCATAATTTGATCAAAATTTTTCGTAGCTTGCTACAAATTTATCTTATCATGATTAAACATTATTTTTCTATTTATTAATTAATTTTCATTCATTATTTACACCTTTCATTATATGTGGTGCAAAATAATACAAAGATATTTTTAGCTAAATTATATATTGGTCAAATAATATCTCTTATTAGTTGAATCACCCCGAATATAACCAAACCTTCTCTACTTGTATTTATTCACATATAAACCATATGACAATTATAATTAATTTGCTGAATGTTTATTATTTATGGCCGTAACAATTTTTACAGTAACAATTATATAAAGTTGCAGTAACCAACCATATACTTTCACTACGTGTAGTTTATTCTTTATACCTTTTGATTCATATTCATTGATTTTGAAGTTTTTCTCTTAAAACTCTATTTATATAATAATAACTTTAAATTTAAGGTTCTGTAATCTTCTTAGAAATGAATAAACTTTCTTCCTGCTTTTACATTTATTTTTACTTTTTTGAAAGCAGTTATTAATAACTTTCAAAAAGGTACAAAATAGGCACTTAATTCTACTATTGAAGTAATAAAAATTATCACTTTTGGCATCATTTGCTCCTTTCTACTTTAATAATGTTAGTTCCCAATAGGAAAAATTAATATTTTTATAACTTTTTACTTAATATTTTTAATAAAATTTAGCAAACAAATAAATAAAATATTGTTACGATATTTAGAATGAATTTGTGACATATATAAGTGTCTGCTCGGATTTCAATGCAATATAGAATATAATCAGTACCACTTATCGCTCACTTGCTGCAACAGCGTCATAACTCAAAAAATCTATTTTTTCAGGAGACTCATTTTTATCTTTTAAGCTGATATAAATATATTTTTTTTTAATTTTTTAAATGAAAATAATATTACGGTCAACTAGGTAAATTTACGCTACACATCAGCTGACGCACAACTAAAATATTTCGTTATTGCATGCATACACAATATATTCTGTAAATAGGATACAATGCTTTTTTTTGCGATCTTGCGTGAAATCTAAACAAATCGTACATAAGACTTTGTCAGTTAATAAAATACTTTCTTTACTACGAATTAGGGTTGTTAACCAGAAATTTGCGTTTTTATACCCTACACCACAATAGGTGGTTGGGGTATTATGCGTTTGTACTGATGTTTGTAATGTACAGAAAATATCTTCGAGCACCCAAATTAAAGTATACCGTTCGTCTCAGAATCAATTTCTGAGTTGATTTAACGATTTTCGTCTGCCCATCTATCTGGTAGGGTGACTAACTGTCCTTGTGAATAAAGTACACGTCGCAATTTTAAAAATATCTTGATGAAAATGGGTACAAATAATTATTTTGGTACTATGGAAAAGCGTATTGAAATTGGTTATGATTTCACAAAGCCTCCATAAAAATGTTCTCCTGGAATGTGGGTTTAACGATCAGACCTTGAACATAGCAATATTTTAATGAAATTAGGTGTAAGGAAGTTTTGTATAAGTATCAATCTTTGTGCTAAATTTCATTAAGATCGGTCCGTATAAAACCCTCTTGCGAAAATCACTATAACATGTATAAATCACTTATAAATGTTAGTATCAAGTTAATATTCGACAGAAATAATTTCTATATAAGTAGAAATCACAGTGATAAATTTTGTGAAGATTGTTCAATAATTAACCATAGGTCCCACATAAGCCCACTTTCGGGAATCACCCTAAGGTGCATAAATTCATATAAATGTTAGTATTAACATAATATTCGTATTTTACACTTACTAAAAACATCGGTTCACAAATAGCCACAGGTTTAATATAAGACCGCTCCACGAATTTTGATACTAATACACAATAATTTAAGATATCACATGTTTGGGCTTGACCGACTATATCTTTCTTATTCGTTTGAGTTATGACATTGTTGCAGCAAAAGTGATATGCAGGTGGAACGACTACCAAACGTTAGAAATTTCGACTTAAACATATGGAATATATCACACTTTTTTATTTTGAGAACATATTTCAGACATGTGTATCCTTGAACCGAATTTTCCCAAACTTAATTATTCCAATGTATAACTGTGTACCATATTTTATAAGTCAACCGTAATTTTTCTACTTTAGACGATTTTTGTATCGGAACAAATCACTGCGCAGCGGTAAATAAGTCGAAACTTAACATTTTGAAACATTTACAAATTTACAATTTACAAATTTGCACTGTAGTAAAACAACAATTCTTATAAACAAACAATTCTAAATAACACATAAAAATAAATAAAAAGCGAGAACTTTGAAAAGTAATTGAAAAAATAAATCTAATAAATTCATCATTTAACATTTCTATTGCAAAAAGAATATGATTTTTTTTTTTCGTAAAAATCAAAACAAATATAACATCAACATCTTATTATCTTAATTATTAGCATATAAAAAAATTAATCAACACTTAAACATTTAACAAAGAAGAATAAATCCAAAAATATTTTGTTCTAAATGATATTTGAATATTTTTCTCTGAAATTTCTTATTTTTTCTTGTAAATATGATTCGGTGAATTCGATATTGACACATATAATATAAATGTGTATATGTATATAGTAAAAAATGATGAACGACAAATATCTAGATAATGATGAAACAGACAGAGTGTGATATAAGATTTTAAGTAGAGTATTTAGTTTTTTAGCTTTTGTATTTTGGGTGGTCATGAATAACATGATATGTACATCATCGTCATACCGATCGGCTGATGGGGCAGCTCGCTCCCGTGTTATATGATACTTTCACGATTTCTTTCCATTTCTTCCGTTTCATGCTCTGGATCTAAACTTGAGGTTGAGGAGACACCACATATTTGCATTTCAATTTCAGCCAAACGATTTTCTAAATCCCATTGTTGTTGTGACAATTTTGTATTTAAAGCTTGATTTTCCGATTCTACTGTGTGAAGGCGTTCACGTAAACGTTTAATTTCATCTTCTAGAGCTTCATGTGAGCCTAACAAAGGTGTAGTACCACCACCTATAACACTGGCAACTGAAGTGCCAGTACCATAACAATCCAGATGAGAACTGGAGTCGCAAATGTGACCTAGAAAAATGGGATAATAAAAAAAATATATATTTATATGTAATTATTTATTCATTAATTTTTTATTTCTTTGTTAGTTTAAACAAATTTTTATGACATTTGAAGTGTTAAATATATATTTTCTAAATTTGGGGACATTATTACATTATGAAAGTTGCATATTATAATCTCAGGAGCATATTTTGGCAAATTGATAATAAAAAGATTTATTTCAAATTAGAAATTTAACTTTTGTAACAAAAGTATATCCTTCCTTCTAAGAATATTCATTCTTTTAAAAATAGTTTTTGGTGGCCTACCAATACAATGTAGGGCCATACGCAAAATTTTTGGTAATAAATCTGTATCTCCTAATCTAATGGTCAGCTCGAATTTAAATTTGTAGGAGAGATATAGAAGAAGTCCTAAAATTTTAGAAAAATTATGTTGTACTCACCCTGTGATAATACGGGCTATGCTACAGGGTGTCAGATTTGACTACCTCGAGTATGTAAAAGTTTAAAAAAATCGCAACTTCTACAAATCTAGTTCGATTTCAAAGATTTTTATATATATGTAAAGTGCATGTCAAGATAAAATAGGTGTTACTCGTGAACAAAATAAAAAATGATAATATTTTTAATTTTATTTCCATTTGTTATTTATAATTTAAAATATTTGTTAATCAACTTATTTCTATTTATAAAAAATCAAATAAATTTTTATATGGTAGATTAAACAAAATAATTTAAAAAAGAAAAAAATGTATGTAAACAAAAGTAAAACATATATTTTTTACAAGAAGATAGCAAAGAAATTATAATTGAATATTACAACCTCAAATAATATTCATACACAGAAAAAAAGATTTTCGAAAAAATTTCAATTAAATTATTAATCAGAATTTTAAAGTGATTTCAAATATTTTTATAATTAAATAAACCACTCAAAACTAAAATATCATAACAAATTAAATTCAAATTTTACATAGAAAAATCTAAAGTCCAATTCCAATTACGAATAATACATATTCAATTATTTTATTAATTATCAAGTTATCACTTATATTCATTTATATTTGATTAATTTATTAATCGGTTCAATAATAAAAATAATTGAAAGCCGATAAATTATTTTATTTTTAGTAAAAAGTATTAGAAAATTTGAATTTGGATCAATTAAATAATGGATACACTTAAAAAATTAATTGGAATAATTTTTATTTTTAATAAATCGTTTAATAGGCCATATTTTTTCTTTGTATGTATTTTATCTAAATACAAGTTTTCAGAATTTTTATTTGAAAAGAATATATTTAAATAGGAAAATTTCACATAAATTTTTTATTATTTTTAATTAAAAATAAATCCATTTTGAATAAAAAAATTCATATAATTTTTTCAATTATTTAATTTAATTATTTCACAGAAAAAATATTTCAGATAATTTTTTTAGTAAAATGATTAATTAACTTTATATTGAAATTTAATCATATTATTAATTAATATAATTAACTTTTTAATTGTTTTAAAATCTTTTTTGATAAAAATCGACAGCTCTTAAAAAAAGGAAGAAGAATAAATTATTATTAAAATAATTTTAAGTATATTTCCAACCATTTTCAACTGCTGAGGCTCATTATATCTATAAAACACAGTGATACGAATTATGTACTTGATTTCCCAAGTTTTAATATTAATCGTTTTAATTTTTTTGAAAATGTTCAATTCATTGTTACCGATGGTTAAATTCAATTTCAATATCCATTTTTGTTTCAAAGCTGTTCATTCAATGTATATTATACATACACTACATATATAAGTATATTATAATAAAATCTTGGCATCTTATATATCCTATTGAAAGTCACAGATATTCACATATGATCTACATTAGAGCTTTGAGGTCAAAGATTACAAAAATTGGATTTATATGTGACTGTACACCAACTTTCGTTTCTCCCAAATAAATTTGGAGTTAATTTGAATAAAAAAATTTAATTGAAATTAAAGTCAAAATCAATTATTAAATTAATTAATATTATTATTTTGGTGACTGGAAAAAAATAAAATTATTTTTTAATTATTTAAAATTATTCAAACAAATTTATGTTGAATAAAAATAGTCAAAAATGTCTACGAATAAAAACAAATTAAATGTTTTAAAACAGATTTTATTATATTTTTAAATTCAAATAAACAGCAATTGTATTCAAGATAAAGAAACAAAATTTATTTTCAAATTACACAGAAAAATTTTGTGCATAAATATAAGAATTTACTTTCATTGATTTTAGTTCATAATATTTAAGAATAATCTCTTAAATATTAACACTTTTTTGCATTTTTTGAAATGAATTAAAAGTCAAGAAGACTTAAACAAATTGTTTAAATTTTCATTTATATTTTCAATTTTTAAATGTATGTTTGAAATTTTCTTTACATAATTTTTGGTTTCTAATGATTCTTAGGCACAAGTTGAGGGCAGAAGAACCCAGCAGATATGTTTTTTTATTACAATGATGCATATGCTACAGAATAGCAGCAAGTTTAAGCAAATTTCTAATCCTTAATTTTTAACAGCTTTTTATTGGAAAATTGTTATTTGAAGTGATTTATTATTAATATTTTCGTGCATAAGTATTTGTATTTAGAATTTATATCAAATCTAACAAACATAAATTAAAATTTTAGCAGTGTTTTTGCAAAATTCGTAAAATTATCATTAAGTACAATTTAGTAATATCCATGAACAAAATTTTATTTTTTATGAAGAAAAGGTTTGAAAAAAGTCATGCTCTATTCATAATATTTATGAAAAAGATTTTCAAATATATGCTTTTTTTCTCTGTATAGCTAAAGACCATGGAATTTTATTTAAATTTTGTAATGTATATTTGAATACTTCTGTTGAAATTTTTTCTAATCTAGCTTTTTAAAACATGGAATAATAATTAAATAATTTTATTCCAAAATAAATTTCAAGTAACTGAAAAGTGTACTATAAATACTACAGAAGGATTTGAAACTGCCTTATTTCTAAAAATATAAATTGAAAATAAAAATAATTTATTTTTAACAAATATTTTGAACTAAAATATTCACAAGCTGTGCAAGTTGAAAAAAAAAAAAATAAATTTACTCTCTTAATTTATCTCTTATAGTTAAAAATTTTGTTTTTCGGGAATAACTCTTGAGGTATATGAGGGATTTTTTTTTTTTTTTTGATATCTTGTAATTTGTAATATACTCCAAAATAATGTGCTGACGTGAAAAATGTTTAAAGTCAGCACTATAAAATTAGTATGAAAAATTGTTATTTTTATACAAAGATTTTTTTCTCAAAGATTTTTTAATATTTTTTACTTTAAATATTTCAAAAGACAAGGCTTCATAAATGGTTGATAAGGAAATTTTAAGTTGATTTAGGTTTGCACCCTACAACCAACATTGGTCGAAAATTTTGAATTTTGTAAAAAGGTCTCTTTTTTTTTTATCGATTAGTAAAAAAAAGAAATGCCGCGCAAGTTTTTTTAAATTTATGGACGATTTCTAGTCATAAAATAGATTTAGATCGATGTAATATTATCACTTTTATCCAAAAATTATTTTAAAAGCTATAAAAAGAAATAAAAACCAAAAATTAATATTTTTTCAAAAAAATTTAAAATATTACAAGAATATAAAAATATATTTATTTACCAATTCAATAATATATAACATGTATGTATAGGTAATTTAAAAACATAATATAATGGCCTCAAATCTGACAACTCAAGTCAAGTCTCACTAAATTTACTATTTTATAATATTTTACTGTGCATTTCCATGTGTGTGTAGACGTAACCTACAATTATACTGTCACGTTTCCCTGCCAACATTTTCTATCTAAATTTGCACTAAAGAGTAACCTCAATTTGTTTTTAACAGTCGAATATGATATCATTTTCTTATCCAAGAAGAGTCACCGTGCCGGAAGAAGTGTGCAGCAGTTCTAATACTTTTTTAATGACACTACTAAGAGCTTTTTTTATGTGTCAAATTGGAGTCATTTTGAGGAGCAGAAAAAAGTTACTATTTCTGTCGAAATTCTAACAATAATATCAATATTACTATCCAAACTTTGACTAAATAGTATCCATATTTATTTTAAAATAGTAAAAGAAAAAGAAGTTATTTTCCTATCGAAAAGGAGTCATCTTTCGGGCAAAACTTTACCGCAGTTTGGATACTTTTTTAATGACACTATTGTCTGCTTTTTTTGTGTGACGAATAAAGTCATTTAGGGTTAGGGTTAGGGAAAATTAAAACAACTTACCTTAGTAAAAAAAATTATAGATATATTTTGATAAATTGTAACAGAATAAAAATTTAATTGAAAGGTTTGATGAACATGCATATGTCGGTTCACTTTCACTAAAAAAATATACATATTTTTATGAGCGAAACGCAATTTATTTCGAAATTTTATATTATTAAAAGAAAGAACTAAATCCAAATTTATTTGTTGTCTTCAAAATGAATTTTCGCTTCGTTTTACTGAATAATATTTTTTTTTTTTTAAATAATTTAATTTAAAATTTCGAAATTTTTTTTCACAATTTTGTTTTCATTTTGTCTTCATTATAAACAACATTCACTTTATCACTCTTTTTTTAATTTTTTCTTAAAATTTTTAAAAAATCGATTGTTTGCCTTTGAAAGTAACACACCAACTAAGTGCCATCGACTTCTTCACATTTTTTGCTTTTAATTTAATGGTTTTTTATTTTCGGAAGGTCGAAAATCGAAATTAATGTTATTTGTCTTTGTAAAATTTTTTACTATCAGGAAAATAACATCTAGAGAACACTAATGGGTGACAGTTTTTGGTAATTTTATATTTATCCGAAAACTAACTTTTAATTGACTTTTTCGATATTTTAGTTAGTAAGAAATGTAGAATAAGTAGATTAAAATTCAAAATTAATGTTATTTGTTTTTGTAAAATTGTTTCCTAACAGGAAAATAACATCTTGAGAATACTAGAAAGAGTCATTTTTCTGATAGTGGATAGAACTATCACCTAATTGCTGGTAGGGGTTGTTTGTATAAAGTAGGGATATCATTAAAAATGACAAAAAATGTAGTTGTATTAGTGAGCGTAAAATAATGCACCCAAAGAAAAGTTGGGTTTAGTAAATGGGAAACGTGGGGTATACATCGTGCTTATTATATATAAAAGATTTTTTTAGTGCATTTTTGGTTTAATTTCTTTTTTAATTCTTTTTTATATTTTTTATTTTCGATAAATTGCTAAAAATTCTTTTCTGAAGCTTTTTAAATGATTTTTGCAGGAATGAACATAAGAAACAACAGTGAAAATGTTATACTAATATGCTTTTTTGTGCAATTAAAAAGAAAGTCGTCTAAAAAGCAGACTGTTTTAATAAAATATGCATAAATGAAACTATTTCCTAAAATTCACCGTTTTCGACAAATGCTGGATATATGATACCTTAAAATATCTCGTTTATAAAGCCTTGTCCTTTTTCAAAAAATTTTTATCAAAAAAAAAAAAAAAAAAAAAAATTGCGAAAAAAGTGAAAGAATAGTATTATATTTTTGTATAAAATTAAACATTTTTCATATTAATCTCAGAGTGCTTTTTAAATTTGAAATTAAAAAAATCAAAGTTAAAAATTTCACTTATTTACATCATAAAAAATACATTATAAATACATTATATATATATTGAAATATGCAGAAAAAATTTTTTTTTTCTTTTTTGCACTATTTTTTCAAATAATAAAAAAGATATCAGGTGCAAATTAATAAAAAAAAAATATATAGTTGGTTAATATCAAGATTCTGTATTTAATACCGAAAAAAAATAAATTAATAGAAGTATTGGTTTAAAAGTTGCAAAAAATTCAAACCCTTAATTTTTACTGAACATTTTTCCAAATGTTTTTTAATAACTTGAAACGGTTATTTTTATACCGTTCACATAAAATGAAGGGTATATAAGTTTGTCATTTTATACGAAAGTCTTAGAATATACACAAAGGAGTTCAACATGAAAAATATTACTGATATGTTATGATCTGAGAATATTTGTCTGCCCGTCTATATGTCTGTACATCTGAGTGTTGAAATGAATTTTTCCAAGCCCACAGTCCTATAATTACATTTATTTTTCAACATATACATATGTGACATATTGTCTCGAGAAACTTATTGTTGAAAATCAGCGAAATTAGTTTAGGAATGGCGGAGTTCTAAACGAATATCCAAAGCAGTGTTAGTAAATTTTCGCCCAAATTGAAAAATATTTTTAATCTCACATGCAACAATATAAAAATATTCTTTTATCGAAAAGTTATGAGATTGCATAGTCTAGAGGAAGTGTTTTAGCTTAACAACCATTAAGCCTAAGTTCGTATCCCGAGGACTCTCTGAAAATTTATGTTTTTCCTAAAAAATAAGAAAATATCCATTATTAAAAAAAACCTCGTTCATGTGTTCTTAAAAAAGTATTATTTGGTTTTGAATTGCATTTTCGACTTTTTATATAGGTAAAAGAGATAACACAATTCTACACTAGGATATGGTATACCGTTTGGGTTTATGACTGAAGGACTGGCCAAGAATTCGAAAAGTCAAAAATTTTGAAAACTCTAATAAGAACTCTCAAAATACCTTTTTATATACCCAAAAAAATGCTTTTTGAAATTTTTTAAATAAAAATTCTTTTTATGTTCGGCAGGATTCGAACTCATAAGCACATTTAAAAACACTTAGCTTTGAATTCTTATCTCCTAGGCCATATGGTAATTTGAAATTTTATATTCAAAAAATATTTTTGTTTAATTTGGTTTAAAGGTAATAATTTTTCATATAGAAAAAATGCATATATTTGAATTTTTTTTTTTTTCATAAATATTATAAATCGAACATGGCTTTTTTTCCCAAAATTTTTTCATAAAAAATAAAATTTTGTTCATAGATATTATTAGATTGTTCATATTGAAAATTTTAGGAATTTTGCAAAATTTTTGTTAAATCTGTGATTTAGTTTTATTTGATTTGATTGCAAATAGTAAATGAAAATAGTTATGCATGAAAATATTAACAACAATTGCCTCAAAATGCAAAATTCCAAGGAAAATCTACGGCACATCATTTTGATAAAAAGCGCTTTTAATCTGCTAAAAATCACTAAATAAAATCATCTAAAAATCATTAAAGACTTAAAATTTTCCGAAGAAAATTTCACATTCTTTTACAAATTGAAAATATAAATGAAAATTTAAAAAATTTTTCAGTCTTCTTGACATTTGATTAATTTTAAAAATGATATGTGAAACAAACTCTTTTCATACGGGACAAAACTAAAGAATATTTTTCAGTTGTGAAATGAAAATGAGAATTTTATTAATATTTTATATTTAGGACCTAATTTTTTTACACATATGTGTGGCATGGAGTTATTTAAATTTGAAAAACCTCCACAGAAATTTCATTCCTTGCTATTTCTACTAAGTTGAAAATTTCGTCCTTAGTTTTACAATCTTTCGCCTATTATTTCGCGATCTACACTTCCACATATGATTCCAAATATATTTTCTGTAATATTTACATCAAATAATTGTCTCTACTATATTTAAGCGGTCACAACACACTTTTTAATACAATTAGATATGTTTTTGTTGACCATTGATATGATGATACATCCACTCAACTAGCATTTGCTCTTTCGTATGTGGAAGAGTGAAATCTTTTACGGAATGCTTACACACAAAACGTTTAATTACTTTATTTAATTTAAAAATTAGTCCGATATAATAACCGACAAAAAAATCACAGATGAAAAACTATCTCCCCGTATTTCTCAATAGTTTGTGGAATACCGTCCATTAAGGTGTATTTTCGTTTGTTAATCTATTATCATAAATCCATAGGAACTTTTCACACTGAGCTCCACGGGAGCAAAATACTGTTATTTATTGAACCATAGTGTAGTTAAAGTTCTGGTAGGGTTTTGATCTCGAGAATTCCCGGGAATTTTGCCAATTTTTCATTTTCCGATTTCCGGGTTTTTTATTGGCAATCGCGGGAATTAAAAACTACCAAAAATGTGTATTTTCAAAATTTTTTAAAGCCAAAAATTCTATAAAAAAAAATGATGATTTACCATAATCAAGCAAATATAGGGTTACATTATTACATTGCCTTGCACCCAGTTCGATGTAATTAACTCTAAAGATTTTTTTAAAATACCAGAAAAAATTATTTCCGAGGTAAGAAATAGTGAAGTGATAAAACTTAAAATATTAATTATTCGAAAATTCTCTATTTTTGAAACTACTGAGATTAGAACACAAAATTTAAATTAAAAATTTAGATATGTTTTGGAGAAATCGGTCGGACTCGAATTGATATTTCAAATTGAAATAAAAACGATTTTCCCGTTTTTATTCACCTATATTATAATAAATGCTATTCCGCGCTTTAGTTATATCCGAAACTGCATATGAAAGATATATATAATTCTCTTTCAACAAAATTTCTACAAGTAGAGATAGTCTAATAAAAGTGTTCTAGAGTCAGACAACAAAATCTTTAGCTCATGGTTCGTACTCTGGCAGAACAACATTGCTTTTTTTTCCTTTTAAATATGAGCATATATTTTATGAAAACATACATTTAACAAGTAAATCTGAGTAAGTGAAATATTTTTTCTTAAAAAATGATCACTTAATTTTAATTGTGTTTTCGGTTTTTTAAATATAGTTAATAAGGTAAATCATTTCATTATGTAGGTATAGCATCTTTGATAGATTTGTGTCTTAGAGCCAGGCGCACAGTGGGGTCAAACGCAAATTTTTTGGTAATAAATCTGAATCTCCTGATCTACTGGTCGGATCAAATTGAAATGTATGGAAGAGTTGTAGAGGAGGACCTAAGCTTTCAGAAAAATCATTTTGTAGTCACCCTGTGATAACACGAGATAAGCTACAGGGTGTCAAAGTTGACTACCTAGAGTATGTAAAAGTTAAAAAAAATCGTAACTTGTACAAATGAAGTCCGATTTTAAAGATTTTTATATTTCTGGAAAGTGCTTGGCGAGATAAAGAAAAAATAAGCTTACTCATCTAAGTTATCTCTTACAGTCAAAAAGATATTTACGCTTGAATTTTGAATTTTTGATTTTTTGGCTCGACTTTATTTCGTTTTTCGGGAATAAGTCCGGAGATATATGAGGTAAAAATTTTTTAAAAATATTCTGTAATTTGCTACATATTTCAAAATAATATGCTGAAAGAATTTTTGGATTATCTCAATTCGTCTAGACGTGAAAAATATTCAAAGTCAGCACTCTGAAATTGGCATGAAAAATGGCTATTTTTTTACAAAAATATAGTACAATTCATTCACTTTTTTCTCAAAGTTCCGTTAATAAAAAAATTTTTCCCTTATTAATTTCAAAAGATAAGGCTTCATAAATGGTTAATAAAGAAATTTTGAATTGATTTAAGTTTGCACCCTACATCCAGCATTGGCCGAAAATTGTCAATTTTAAAAAATAGTTTCATTTTTATCGATTAATAAAAAAAATGTCACGCGAGCTTTTTTAAATTTGGTACCCATATTTTTTATAGAAATAGATTTAGAATGATTTAACACTAAGGTGCTTCCCGCCCGGCCAAAAACGAATGCAGGAGTGGAGATTTTATGTTAAAAGTCAGTTTTTTTAACGACTATTTTTAAAAGCATATTAGAAGCATATTTGCATAATATTTTTAATATTATTTCTTATGTAATGTATAAAACACAAATCATACTTTCATTCCTAAAAAAATCAATAAAATAGCTCCAATAACCTATTTTTGGTAATTTTTCAAAAATAATTTTTTTTTTAAAAAAATAGCTGAAAATCCAAAAAAATTTAATTTTTTTAATACAACTCCACTAATTTTGCAAATGCTTTAAAAATTTTAAAAGAATATAAAAATAGACTTATTTACCAATTCAACGATATATAAAATGTTGATATAGGTCATTTAATAATAGTAATATAATGGCCTCAAAACTACCAAGTCACGTCAAAAGTTGCAAAATTCACTATTTTGTTCCGTATTTCCATATGTATGTATACGTAACATTTTAGTTTGCTAATGTATTATGTAGGTATATATTTGTTATTATAAAGTAGTAAATTCTTTATTTGAGTAATGTTTATTTAATTTGTTCTACATATTTACATACTTATTATACATATATCCCCTATATTTATTTTATTAAGAATATATTATCGAAGATATTATTAGATATTTTCTTGAAAACAATCAGAAACATCAAACGTTAGCAAATTTTTAACTTCCTTAGCTTCGGAATCCTCTTTTTCTATTTCAAGAGTGAATTTTGGTAGCCATCGTGTTCTTATAGAATATATAACTGGATCTGATGATATTAATAAATATTCCATTAAGTCCATATTTTGCGCTATTTTCGAACATTTTCGGGTATTGAAGAGTCGGAAATGTTTAACATCTTTATTTTGGGCTTACTGTGCTTCCTCTGTTAGCTCTCCCAATGGCAAAATACTATTTTCTATTATTTCTTTACCATGAGCCAATACTTTGTGAATTGTTGGAGTAATTGATTTCCAGGGGTATGTAATGTTAAGTAGTTCTTTAGTTTCGTAAGCAAAAATTTTAAATTTGTCCGCATTAATTTGTTTTTTGCTATTAATGGCTGCCAATATAATCTTAAAACGCTTCAAAATATTTAAGTCAATGCCTGTGATTAAAAATGTGAGTTCCGGATTTTTAAAGAAACGTCTTGCTGTATTTCAATCAGAGGTTTATCAATTATTAATCCGAGTTGTTCTTTGAATTCTAATTGAATTCTTTTCTTCTCCTCTTTTCGTAATTCGTGAAGTTCCAAATTGTTTTTTACTGTAGCATTTTCCTGCCCGGGAATATTTCTGTACTTCATATCATATGCAAGATGTAAGCAGAACTCCAAAAATCTTATCCTTGCGTGGAGTAGTGATATTCAAAATTTTAAAGAATTTTTATTAACAATGACTTCAGAATTATCCTGAAATTGTGAACTTATTTTTCCACATATATTACATTTCCATGTAGATGTTGTATCTGTTATAGCGTTTGCAACTTTTCCATCAATCATCGTTAATTGTTGTTGAAATGTAACTTTAATAGTTCTGTTTGATACTTTTACATATATTGGGGGCAATGCTTTAATTTCTTCTTCCAATTGGTTGACAATGCTGTTTCTTTTGTGTAATCAAAAAGGATTGGACGGCACAAAAATTTGGATCCTGGAGTTAAATCAAAAAGCGAGTCATTTCTTGTCGATGAGGAAGGCTTATTTAAGCGCATTCGAAGTGGTACCACAGACGCTATAAACAGCGAGGAAAATTATTTCCAGAATTACTTCCATCCAGTTGTTTGTATTCCGAAAATCCTGATGTTCCATCGCAGCCCCATTTGAATATTAAAATAAGTTCAGAGTCTTTGCATTTTTCAATGTTATCATTGCTGAAGGTAGATATAATTCTAGAGGCAGTATTTTCAAGTAATTGCAATATATTAACTTTAGCTCCATAGGCTGTAAAATATTACTTTTCGCTTCTCTCACTGATTTGCTACTGGGAAAGATATCATATTCTTTTTCGCTAACAGATTTCCTCAAAATCTCGTATTGGTTTCTTGATAATCCTAAATTTAATATTAGAGCTAAAGCATCTTCAGAGGTAAAGGACGATGTTGATTTCGTTGTCACTATGCTTTGGATTATCCGATGTAGTATATTGGGAGAAGCTGTTGGTAACACATCTATAACTTTTTCTACTTCCTTTGGTTGCGTACGTGTTACTAAAGCTTTAAATGTATCTTTTATTTCGGCATTCGTATGTGAATTTAGAATAGATTCCTGTTTGGTCCTCTTTGTTCTTAGCTGAACTTCATCGTAACTTTTTTTTGGTCGACCCTTTTTCTGCTTTCCGATGAAAATTGGTATTTCTCCCTGCAACCACTCTTCATTTTTCTTCTTGAACTTTGGTATTGACCAATCTGAAGCTTGCATCCTTTTTTCGTATGATTTATAAAAATTTTCGAGCTTTAAACTGTCTTCTGCAGTAAGAGTTAAACCAAAAGATACTACTGTATCAATGAGTTTTCTTATTTTTTCTGGACGATTTATAATATCAGATAGATTATCCCAGATTACTTTACAAATAGAAAAGTGTTTTAATGTAATCTTCATAATGGCAAATTCACTAATAAATCTGCATATTTATAAGGATACTTATATATAGAAAAAGAATATTTATATCAGGTAAATGGTGACAGGCAAAAATTAATTAAAAAATTAAAATTTTTGCTCAAAACCCCCAATTTCATTCAGTTTATTTTTATGACCTGTAGTGTTAAACAGGTACGTCAAAAAATGTATCTATGCGATTGTAAAAAAATCATTTTTGTTATAATACATTAATTAAGTAGCTAGGTAAATTATTTAAAAACTTAAAAAAATGTAATAAAAAACGAAGGAAAATATACTTATTTATGTAATTAGGTAATTTTAAAAACCTTTTCAGTAGAAAAAAATTATGAACATTTTAAATAAATTCATTAATAAATATTATTATTTCGTAACAAAAATATGCAATGCAGTTGAGTGTAACGTATACACACATATGGAAATACGGAACAAAATAGTGAATTTTGCAACTTTTGACGTGACTTGGTAGGTTTGAGGCCATTATATTACTATTATTAAATGACCTATATCAACATTTTATATATCGTTGAATTGGTAAATAAGTCTATTTTTATATTCTTTTAAAATTTTTAAAGTATTTGCAAAATTAGTGGAGTTGTATTAAAAAAAATTAAATTTTTTTGGATTTTCAGCTATTTTTTGAGAAAAAAAATTATTTTTGAAAAATTACCAAAAATAGGTTATTCGAGCTATTTTATTGATTTTTTTAGGAATGAAAGTTTGATTTGTGTTTTATACATTACATAAGAAATAATATTAAAAATATTATGCAAATATGCTTTTAATATGCTTTTAAAAATAGTCGTTAAAAAAACTGACTTTTAACATAAAATCTCCACTCCTGCATTCGTTTTTGGCCGGGCGAGAAGCAGTTTAGTGTTAAATCATTCTAAATCTATTTCTATAAAAAATATGGGTACCAAATTTAAAAAAGCTCGCGTGACATTTTTTTTATTAATCGATAAAAATGAAAATATTTTTTAAAATTGACAATTTTCGGCCAATGCTGGATGTAGGGTGCAAACTTAAATCAATTCAAAATTTCTTTATTAACCATTTATGAAGCCTTATCTTTTGAAATTAATAAGGAGAAAATTTTTTTATTAACGGAACTTTGAGAAAAAAGTGAATGAATTGTACTATATCTTTGTAAAAAAATAGCCATTTTTCATGCCAATTTCAGAGTGCTGACTTTGAATATTTTTCACGTTTAGACGAATTGAGATAATCCAAAAATTCTTTCAGCATATTATTTTGAAATATGTAGCAAATTACAGAATATTTTTAAAAAATTTTTACCTCATATATCTCCGGACTTATTCCCGAAAAACGAAATAAAGTCGAGCCAAAAAATCAAAAATTCAAAATTCAAGCGTAAATATCTTTTTGACTGTAAGAGATAAATTAGATGAGTAAGCATATTTTTTCTTTATCTCGCCAAGCACTTTCCAGAAATATAAAAATCTTTAAAATCGGACGTCATTTGTACAAGTTACGATTTTTTTTAACTTTTACATACTCGAGGTAGTCAACTTTGACACCCTGTAGCTTATCTCGTGTTATCACAGGGTGACTACAAAATGATTTTTCTGAAAGCTTAGGTCCTCCTCTACAACTCTTCCATACATTTCAATTTGATCCGACGAGTAGTTTAGGAGATTCAGATTTATTACCAAAAAATTTGCGTTTGACCCCACTGTGAGGCGGGAGTTTTGAAGAAGTTTATTTTAATTTTAAGTAAAAGTGAATTTTTGTTAATAAATTTACGACATTTGTAAACTTAGCAAAAATGTAATTTAATAAAATTGATTTTAGGACAAATCTTGACAAAAACTGGCTATTCACATTTTGATAGTTTTTAGGCCGTACCTTGGATGTGCCTAAGTAAAACACGTTTAAATGAAAGTATTTTTTTCTGTCAAAACTAATTGATTTTGACAGGTTAAAAAAATTATCATTAAAATGAACTACAGCAAATCTCCCAATGTACTTTATATAATTCTAGGACATTTTCTTGTATCCCAAAATGTAAAACATCAAAACTTTACTCAATTTTCAAAAAGTCTTGAAATATTTGCATGGAGGAGCGCACATATAGTGACCAAAAAGTAGAAAAATATAAAAAAAACTAAAATGTTGGTTTCAAAGTTTGCCATTGTAGAACTTTTGACCAAATAGTGATATCGTTCTTTTATAACCGGAGAGCAGTTTTCTTATATCATGGGTTCCAAAATGGAGGCTGTGAAACCCTAGGGATCCATAGAAACTTTTTGGGGGGTCCGGGAAGAGGTCTAAAATAATGTATAAATTCATTTGTTTATTTTTTTTTTTCGGAATAAGAGATAAGATGGAAGAAGAGAATAAGGTGGAAGTCGATTAAAGAATCAACTAAGATATTAAAAGTCATTAAGTTCTTATAAATATTGTCTAGTACCCATGTTTCCCGAGTAATGAAAGCCTAATTGAGAAATTTTACTTTATTATTTTGTTTTTAAGAAAAGCGATACGGAAAGTCATCGTATTTTATTGCTTTAGTTGAAACGACGTGTGCATATTTATGCAAAAGCATCGAATTTTTACGGGCGATGGAAAGGGATTCCACTATGAAAATCAAAAGCCCGATCAACCGTCAACCAGGAAAGTAATAGGCTCTGTTCGGTTATTCGGCTCAGATTAGGTTTGGTTCGGCAGTAGAATCGGCATTGTACTTGCGGCTACGACACTCTCAACTGTTTCTGATTCAGGGGGCAGCGTCGGGTTCGAAGATTGTATATTTCTCTACAATATGTACAATGGTTTCTTAAAGCTAGTGTCTAGCTACTCCTCAAACTACTATCACCATGCACTTCTAATATTAATAATATTCTAATATTCTACTAAAAGAACGAGCAGTGAGAAGCCACTCATGAGAACGAGCAACCGAAATCATCCGTAAGAATAACTAAACGAAGTCAACTGTGACAACGAGAAACTTGAAGCCACTCGTGAGAACGAGCAACCGAAATCGCCCGTGAGAACAGCCAACCGAAATCAACTGTGAGAATGAGCAACCGAAGTCACTCGTGAAAAATATGACTTTCGCAAAAATAGTCGGGTCTTCCATTACATACAATAATTTCCGAGCCTTACATTGCGTTTTCTTGTCTTGTCACCTTCATTAGGTGCACTCAATGTAATTACTTTTTACTAATAGGGTATTCAATATATTAGTATGAAAAATGTAAATATTTAATATTTTTAAAAAGTCTTAAGTAATATAGTAAAAAAATGGTAATAATTTCATAAATAAACATATTTGGGAATATGTGCGGGAAAATAGTAATGCTGAGTATACTATTTCCACGTTACAAGTATAAAAAGTACTTTGAACGAAAAATGCCAGAATATACGACTAGACACGATTTTTTGATTTTCCATCATGACCGTGCTAGGCCTTATGTTTCGCGACCAGTTAAAAAGTGTTTGGTACTTTTTTTTTACTAAAAAACGATGGGAGTTATAGCATGTACATTTTTTCTTCTTTGTATTATAAAAGAATTCAAATATGTCTGGTTGTCCGTGTGAAAATGGAAAAATACTGAAAGTGTTCGCGAGGTGAGTTATTGTGGGAATCCCTTATCTTATAAAACTCCAACACTATAAATTTGAACTTGTGAAAAAAAAAAAATAAAAAACCTGGTTTGTTTCAATCACATTTTTCTAATTTTTAAACTTTGAAGAATGTAACTAATAACCATAAAACCGTGTTACCGATACAATGTTATTAGCCATTTTTCCAAAAGCATAGCCGTGTTCGAAATTATTGTAGCGATAACTCGGTATACAAATTTATATTTGTTACTTTGAAGAATACCTTGATTTTTATAATGATCTTATTTTTCCATTTAAAAATTTTGCTTGAAGTACTAATTTCTCTTACCTGCTCTACTCGGCTGGGATAGTGGTCTTGTAGAATGATGTGAAGCCGTTCGGCTGCGTGGCCGATCGTCTGAACTATGCACACTGGGACTCAAAGAACCCGGTGATTCTATGGTGCGTTGGATACGTTCAATATAAGTTTGACTAGAACGGGGACTGGGAGCTCGACTAAAAACCAGCAAAAAAATAATAATAAATAAATAAAATGAGTACTTGTTAACACAATTCCAACCTCTGGCGTCTTTAAGGAAATTACACTTACCTATAAGACATATTTTGCTGATGTTGTTGTACTTGGTCATGAGGCATTTGACGGTGTTGTTGTTGTTGCTGCTGTTGTTGTTGCAAGTGTACAGAATGCGGAATTAAGGGTGGTTGTGGCAAATACATTTCCTCTAATGTTGTACGACCACAACTTTCCACTAAGCCCGGCGTTGATTGACATCGGCCCATGGCAACTGTATTAAAGTATTGTACTGTATTGTATTTTTTCGTATACAAATAAATAAATAAAATTTAAATTTCTTTTTGGTTGGTCTTTTTTCTTGTTTTCAAATTATTATTATTATTTTTTTAATGTTAATATGTATTTGTTTAAGGTAGAAATGTATGTAGAGAATATTAAGTGAAATGGTAATTTGAGAATTTTGATGTAGCGAATTTAATGGTATTATATCTAAATGATATTTGTATATTTACTTTTTTAAATATTACCTTTAGTTAGATATTACCTTTTTCCAATGGTGCTTTTTTGTATTTCTCTAAACGTTTAACAGCAATGGCTTCAAGTCTTACACGTGCTGCTGGATATTCTTTTAGTACATCCCACATATCCTTTTTGCTCAGTACAAATAAATCACTGTAGCCTACCGAACGTACAGATGCTGTACGACGATTACCTATAAATATCCCATGGTGTTGTTATAAACGGGGGAGTGGGTGTGAAAAAATCAATATAAAAGTTATATAAAAGTTAAGGGGAGAGAAAGATTAAAAACAGAATAAATTAATTTTTAATGGTTGCAATAATTAATTATTGTTAAATTATAATTAGAATTTAATTAAATTAGGATAAATGATATACTTAAATAATGAATAATTTAAAATGTAACATGCAATTGCGTTTGTAAATTAAAATAAAAAGAAAAAATGGATTTTGTTGTCATTATAATTATTATTATATTTTATAGGAAAGCTTATGTGTGCAGCTAAGTCACACATATACACAGAGATATACAGACAAAATGTCAGCAGGATGGAATATTTAAAGTAGGACATGCACAAAATATATTTCAGGAAATTTATTTAGATTATACGCAATAAAAATTGATATGTATGTTGAACTGTGATTGAATTTTTTATTGGCAAATATATAATATTTTCTGGAATACCCTGAATAAAAACTTTATTCTGTTTTCGCTTACTTTTTTTGAACTCCATTTTTTTATTAGTGAACTTAAATAATTTTTTACTATGATCCAATACATAAAGTCGTCTCGAAGTGAAATATTTTTAAAGCTTTAAAAACTCAATAATATTTTTATGTTGGTCTCTGGAATCTAGATTTTCCATATTTTTACTGTTTATGTTTTGTGTTTTATCTTGTTTATACATATGGCAAAAACATTAAGATTTTTTACAGTAATAATAATAATAATTTGTGAAATAGTTTTCTGTTACATAAAATTTATTTTCATTGAGTTTCATTTCGATACCAAATTAATTCGAGAATTGAGAAGCTCTAATTCTGAGGGGAACGATTTATAGAGGCTGTAGGCTAAGGTATAATCTGATCTTATTTCTAGTCAGTATATTGATTACTATTCATAACATATATTTTATAGCAGTTTCTAAATCAGCAATGCCAAAATCTCATACTGCACGCCGTCAACAGATCTCAGATTTAATGAAACTAATTATTTTAGCTATCGGGCCCTCAATTACTTAAAAATAGTTAAGAGAGATAAATACCCCCTGTATTGCAAGTCACATATGACTGAAGGAGCACACATGACTAAAGGACACATATAACTGAAGGAACAAGTGAGAATGTTACATTCGACTTGGCCGAATCTTTATACCCACCTTCTGCAACTTTTTAAAATTTCATATGGAAGATGGGTGGTAAAGGGGCGGACCACGCCCATTTTTTCCGAGTTTACATTGGTCCTTGAACCATTTGTACAAAAATTTGTTTCATTTTATATGGAATGTGGGCGGATGACGCACATTTTTGGTCGCCGAGTTTATATCGATCTTCGAACTATTTGCACAAATTTCGTTGTCATACATACTTTTGTTTAAGTAATATCAGCTGAAAAGTATAAACTGAAGTTACAATTGACACCCTGTGTTTCTAGTATTTGGCCACCGATTTTTAAAATTAAAACTTATATGGGAAGTCCATTTTTTGTTTTCGAATTTACATTGGTCCTTGAACTATTTGTACAAAATTTCTTTGATGTTTCAATTTATATGGGTAATGGGCGATAAAGTGGATGGATCACGACAATTTATGGTGATCTATCTGTTCATACTTTTGTTTAAGAGATATCAGCCGAATAGTATGAACTGAAGTTACAATGGACACCCTGTGTTACTAGTATTTGGCCCATAACTTTTTGTTTATTAACCTATTTTGCTTATTTTAATACAAAACAAACCATATACACAAGGTAAATATTTGAGTCAAATTTCATCTCCCTAGGTAGTCCTAAAAGAGCCCTATCCCGCTTTCAACAGACAGACAGGATGGACGAACATGGATAGATCGACTCAGAATCTTACCAGGACCCAGAATATATATACCTTATGGGAATGACAAACCCAATCTTTTTGATGGTGGGTATAAAAATTAATAAAGGTTGTTGTATAAACAGACCTAAAAAGGAAACCTATCAAAAAAAAAAAGAACTACATTGCTACCAACTTTGGAGAGAAATTCCTCTATTCAAAGTTATTTTCTACTTCTTAAACTTATTTCCTCAAACCTTATACCTGTATATTAGAGTGTCCTGAAAAACTGCTTTTTGGCACTTCTGATGTAGTAAGATCACTGATGAGCTGAATACCAGTAAAAATATTTCAAATAATTTTTAAAGTCATCATCATTGACGTCTCGTCAGTCACGAACGAAAAAAATAAAAAATATATTTTTAATTTTGATCGTAGAAATTTTTGCTCCACTAGAGGACATTTAAATCCATTCTGGTGAAAATGTTCTTTCTAATATATTAAGATGGACCATAATTACAGCAAACACATATTTTGAATGTAAAATGTTTAGAAACATTAATTTTTTTTGTTACGATATTTTCAAACGTCCTCTTTTGGCTGAAATATATCTATAATATAGAAAAGGCTAATCTCGGCTTTCCGTAATATTTCAAGAGAAGAAAAAGTAAATAAAACCTAAGGTAATTTAGATAAAAATTAGTGTGCAGATTTAATTCAAAACAAGGACCGAAATTAATGCTGACTTTTATTCTTAGTTAGGGCTTTTTATAGCAATTTAAAATTGGAATAGACTAATTCTATAATTGATTATTTAATTAATAAAAATTAATGTTTCAAAAGATTACTGCAAAGGTTGTTTTCTTTCTTTACAAAATCAGGATAGATTTCACCAATTATAAATTTCATCAGTATTCATCAGTTGTTTGAGTTTTGAAATAAATTATTCTTGATGCCTTCTATCCGAAGGCTCAAAGCATGTTTATTATGACATCTCCAATGCTTCTTCCTGAAATTTGAGATAATGTTTTTCAAGGATAATGAACATGGTTTCCTTAGTTGCAAAGAAGGCTTGTTACAAATTAAACTTTGAGAAATACTCACATTTTGTCCAACTTCAATTCCCTTCTTTATTTTCATTTTGTTTCCAATCGGTTTTGTTTTGCAACATCTTTTTTCTTTTGAACTTTATTTGAGTCACAATTCCGTAATAACAATTATCTTTAGCACAATTCCGTTTATTAAAAACTTTAATATAAAACTCTCAAACACAATAACAACTAATATTTTGATACGCGAATGTTTCACAGAATTTATTTTCATTATAAATTCTAGAAAATGTTTCAAAAAATACGAAAATAATAATTAAATTTTAAATGATTTAGGGCTTTTTATTTCAAAATATATTATTTGCAATCATAGCGCACCCATTTTTTTTTAGAGACGAGCACTACATAGAAAAAATTATTACCGTATATTTTTCAATTGACACAGTTCTTTCATTTTGCATGAAAATTTAATAAATATATTCAAGTAAATATAAAATAAACACGACATTTAAGTAAAATTTTATTTCTCATTTAAATTTTTAATTAATTCAATCATCTAATTGTTTGATTTGATAAATATTTTAATTGGAAATTTTTTTTCTGCTTTCCATTTTTTACAGTTTTTAGTAATTGATATGATCATTTTTGGTAAATGAATGAATTATTTACTAATATATTTGGTGAATGGAGACTTTTTTCTGTGTAGATTGTGGTCTACCAGAATACATTAAAAATATGATTTAAAAAATCGAGAGACGCCTTTTCCATATTAATCTAACGATATAAAAAAAAGGAAAAAAAAATATTAATGTACTTTTTATATACTTTTTTCGTATTAAGATCAAAATTATAAGAATTATGAGACTAATTTAGCGTAAAACTCCGAATTTTTTTTATCAATTGTATAAGTGATTGAATTGCTAGTAAGAGACCGGAGATTAATTTAGAAATGTAGAAAATATATAAATAATTTTCTTTATTCAGCTCATCAATTAGAATGGTCATCCTGAAAAAATTTTGTCAACGGGACACTATTTACTCTACTTTATATTTAATATATTATTTTTAAACCGATTCTTTTTTAAAACTTATTTTTCTAAAAACAAATTTAAATGTATATCAATCAACATTGTATACTTAAATCAATTGAAATTATGTGATTCGTGCAAAGTTTTATTGTATTTTATTATCTACTACTAACAATAAATAAAAAAAAAAAAAAATATTAAAAATCCAAAAAATCTAATTTTGCTGTTATTTATTTTAGATTTGTAAATATTTTAAATTTTGTTTGCTTATTTATAAAAAAAAAAAATAAATACTAAATGGTGATGAGGGAGAAAGAAATTACAATAACTAAACAAAAAATAAATATTATTTTAAAAATATAAATAAAAAATAAATCATTGAATAAATTAAATAAATAAATAAATTTCATAAAATTAATAAACCAATACAAACAACAGTTTAGGACTTTTACAGCCAGGCAAAGCAATACAATCAATCAATTAAAAATTTTTATTTTAAAGGAAGGGAAAAAAGGTAGTTGCTGTATTTTTAATGGTAATAAAAGTATATAAACAACAACACATACAAGTGTACGCTACATAAAAGAGATAAATATATAGCTTAAAATAAAAAAAAAATTGTATATATAACCTACACTACCATAGGTAGAGAGGGTAATTCACATTTGTGCTTATGTTTGAAACAATCAAAAATATTGGTATAAAGTCCACGTTTAATTTATTTGTGTGAAGTCTAAATAAAATAAAGGATCGGATTCAACAGGCGTCGTCCTTAGACCATGGAAGTTATATGTACCAAAGTTCAAAAAATTATTTTAAAAATTGCGACCTGTAGTTTGATTGCAAGGTTAACATGGACGGAAGGACAGAAGGACAGAAGGTAGGGTATAGTTAAATTGGCTCAGAAAGCGATTCTTAGCCGATTGGTATACATTACGGTGGACCAATATTTTATGGTGTTACAACATCAGCACAAATGCATAATAATAAGATATAATGATAGTGTCAGATTAATATTTGACACAAATCTTATAAGGATCGGTACATTGTTGACCATTGTTCCCATATAAGGCACACTTTCAGGAATCACCCTAAAGTGCATAAATAACATAATATAATGCATACGTATGTTTCATAGAAATATAAGCCACACTTAATACAATTATCGATTCACAATTGGCCACACGTCTCCCTGAATTTTGAGGCACAAATGTATCATATGGTCGGACTTGACCGACTATATATTACTTACTTGTTTTTATTGATTTTTCGGAATTTTATTAACTGATTTAAATAAATTATTTCTTAAGTTTATTGCTATACATATGCTTTTTGCAGTATAACTAGGTATTTTCTGAATAATTTCAATACTATTGAGCGAAATTATGACATGTAAATAATATAAATTCAACTAACCGATTAGAATTTATAGATTTAATTCCCAAAAACAAAAATGAGCAATTTCTATGCAGAGAAAGTTTAAAGAAAATTTTCTATAAAAAGGAAATATTAAAAATATTTTAATAAAATAGAGTCTGTCAGATATTTGTTTTTAATTATTTAAAAATATTTTCAAATATAAAACAGAAATTAAAAAAAAAAAAATTTGTTTAAAACAAGTGGAAGTGTTATATTCGGCTAGGCCGATCCTTTATACTCTTCACGAAATCTATATTTCATAAATATATAAATATATTGGTATTATATCTTGAATAATTTTGACCCTTGGTTACCGATTTAGATAAAATTTGATGCTGGTGTAGATGAGGATACAGAGGCATATAAAATTAATTTTTCTGATTTTTATTTTGAAAACTGTGGCAACTCTATAGCTTTGAAGGTGATTAACATATTTATTTAAATTGCCATAACTGTTCTTATATTAAAAGATATAATAATAATTCTTTTGCAGCAGATTTTTCAGAACTTGTATTTTATAATGCCATATAAAAATTTTGGAAATATTTTTATTAACATATTTTTTTGTAAGAATTTTCTTTAGTGACGTGTATCTAAGAAAGTCCATCTTTAATTTATATATATATATATATATATATATATATATTTTTTTTTTTTTTTTTTTTTTTGATAGAAAGCCTTATCTGTTTACTTGCTACAGAGAAATTTTCAGAGAGGTCAAAAATTTTAAATTTAAAATGGAATAACTCTCTTATCAAAATTTTTTCTTTAATATGGAAATATACTTAATATATGTAAACTGGTGTTAAATATGACATTGGAAATTTGTTATATAAAGATTCTCCGAAAACTCCTTGAACATATGACTTAGGAAGATCGCTCAGACCATTTATATTCAGGGGCTGAATCAAGAAGATATATGCAAAATTTAAAATCCTTTTCAGTTTTATACCAACATTTTTTTTCGAAAAAGATACCTTAAAATTAGATATTTTAAACTTAAATTAGCTATTCTTAAATTTTCAGAATTTTTTAAGTTTGGAGATCTAAGACACAATTTCACCAAATATGATATTTCATCTTATTATCTACATTTAAAAACCTAAAATACAATTATATTTAAGTGATAATATCTATAAGAAGAACTATTACACATACTAAGATTTACTTGTCACTTGTGAGTACTTCTTATATGTGTGAACAGTATAACAATCATTTTACACACTATATGTTGAATATATTTAAATTTTTTTTTTATAAATTATATTTTTTTTTACACAAATTATAGTAAAATTTCAAAATTCCATGTAGCCTAGGGGATAAGAATTCAAAGCTAGGAGCTTTGAAGTGTTCGTATGGGTTTGAATTCTAGTGAATGGAAATGTAATTATTATTTAATATATTTTAAAGAAACATTTTTAATTAATTTGAAAAAATATATTTGACAGTTCCTTAATCTGACATTTCAAACTTTTAATTTTTGTTTGTAACAAAAAACAATTTTTCCAAGTCTTGGGCAAGGATAGAACTCAGGACCTAAAGTCTTTCAGTCACAAAATCAAGCGGTATAATATCTCTATTGCCTATATAAAAAAGCTTAAAATGCAAATTTAAATAACACTTTTTATAAGAAACACATCAAAACTTGCCTAGAAATTTTTGTAAAATTAATTTCTTTTTAATTATGAAACTTTTTATGTTTTTTAGGAAAAACAGAAACTTATAAGGAGTCCTATGGATACGAACTCAGGCTTAACGCTTTGTAGTCTAGAATAATTCCTCTAGACTATACAATCTCACAACTTTTCAATAGAAAAACATTTATGTATTATTGTATGTGAAATAAAAATATTATTAAATTTTTGGCAAAGAAAATTGGAAAAATTTTGGAGGCTGTTTAAAATATCTAATTCTAAGGTATATTTTTAGAAAAAAAATATTGGTATAAAACTGAAAAGGATTTTCAATTTTGCATATATCTTCTTGATTCAGCTCCTCAATATAAATGGTCTGAGCAATCTTCCTAAGTCATATGCCCAAGGAGTTTTCGGAGAATCTTTATGTAACAAATTTCCAATGTCATAGTTAACACCAGTTTACATATATTAAGTATATTTCCACATTAATGCAAAAATTTTGATAAGAGAGTTATTCCATTTTAAATTTAAAAATTTAAAAAAATTTCGCCATTTTTAAACGGATTTTGCTGAATTTCAATACCAAGATTTTCGAGACTATGTGCGGCATATGAGTTGAAAGACAAATGTGTTTATTGCACTATGGGCTCCAAAAAATCAATTTCAACATACAGACGGATAGACATGGATGGATGGACAGATAGGCATATATTCTTAAAGATTATTTTTAATTATAACAATCACGAACAATTTTCAATTTGAGGCCCTGGATATATATGTTTAAAGACTTTCCTACAATACGACAAACTTATATATACCCTTCATTTTATGTAAAGTGTATAAAAAATAACTATTATCATGAAACGTAAAAATTAAAATTTGAAAAATAAAAGTTATTGAATAACAGATTTTAACTATTATTAGGCAACATAAAAAATAAAAATAAAAAAATATATCAATTATAACTATTATAGAAAGACGAAAATTTATATTTGTTAAAAATAGCTGTGACTCAATATTTTTAAATAAATCTTATAACAGTTACGTCTCTGATTTTTATTGCTTTTGTTTTAAAATTAAAAAAAACAATAATAATATATTTTTTTCCTAACCAAGTATTTTTTAGCAATTTATTTTTTCATTTATTTTTTTGTTTTGTTTTTATTAAAGATAAAGTAAATTTTTCTTTATTATATTCTATTAGTATAGAAAATAGTTTTGAAGGTGAGGGAACAAAAAATTGGCAGGATGTTGAATTATACACAGAAAACATTTCTACATTTCTGGAATATATTTCAACATAAATTGTATGAATATATATTCCTATTTATATTCCTATTTATATTACAAAATTTTATATATTTTTAGGAATTTTGCGAAATTTTATTTCTATTACATTTAATTACGGAAACTCAAAAAATGTAGGTATGTATTCAAATAATAGCGATAAATGCATTAAAATATTAATTTCCAAGAAAAATCTTTATTAAAAGGTTTCTGAAATTGTGCATCATTTTAGAACAGAGCATATACATAGTTTTCATAAAATAGGTAAAAACAATCATTGTTTTAACTCAATTATGTGGCTGAAAATAATATAAATACTAAACATTTTCCCAGAAAAAATTCAAACATATTTTCACCAATTAAAAATATAAACACGTTTGGACTATATTCGGCTGTGTCGAATCTTTTATACCCTTTACCACTTTACCGACAAATAATAAAATTTACGCTTTAAAGTATGCCTTCATATTTTTTATATTTATACTTACAAAAATAGTCTACATGTTTTTCCAAACTACAAAAATGTAAACACAAAATTAAACTAACAAAGCAAACGTTGCTTCCTTAAAAAAAAAAAAAAAAAAAAAAAACAACATACTGATATCTTCTGACCCCTAGTCAACACGTAGACATTTTTATGGTGGCAATTGTCAAATTGTATCTCTCTCGTTAAAATGTTACGGGTGAATGAATAATAATAAATGTTTAAACACAAAGCTGAGCAATATGTTGTTATGTTAAACATAAGCTGTCAAATTTATTGTTCTCTTTTAAAATGTTGCCCTTTTTTAAAGAAAAGAAAAGTGCAAAATAATTAATTTTGTTTTGAAAAGACAAATAAAGAATAAAAATGCAAAATAAATTAAAATTTTCTATAAAAAAAGACAATTTAACATATAAATTTCTCATGTACGTTTTCTCCACCCCTTAATACAAAGTTGGAAATAAAATTGTTTTCTCGTTATTCTGTCGACGTTATTTCTAATGTTAAGAAAAAAATGTCTTCGTCTAGACGTAGAGTGATTGTAATTCTTCTATTTCCAACTAGAAAACGTCGAAACATACATAAAAATGATTATGTGTATGTGTTTATAATCAAAGAATTACTGCTTGTTTATACAAAAACTAATACAGTGAAAGTCATTCCAATGGTTTTTATATAGGTTTGTTTATGTATATTATTAATAATTTTTTCCGGATTTTTTATGTCTATGGACCGATATGGTTATTTCAAAAAACCGAAATTTTAGAAAAATGTTTGCAAAAGATTTGCAAAAAACGAATCTTGAAGATTCACAAAGTTCAAAAATGCGTTTTGACCGATATCTCAGTTACCAGTGAACCGATTTTGTTAATTTCTTCCGCAAAAAAAAGATTCCGAATTTTCTATACAAAAAAAGAAGTAGCTAGCTTATATAGGGCTTAGAAAAGTAGAAAAAAAAATACCTTTTTTAGAGCCTTTTTAGTATTTTGGCGATATCTCGGCCCTTAACGGACTAATTTTGCTGCTTTTTAATAGTGTAATTGTCCGATAATAGGGGCGTTCTAAAAAGTGATTTCTAGAGACAGACGGACAGATCGACATCTTTATGTCGACCTACCTATCAATAAGGATTCAGAAAGTATATATTCGAAGTATATTGTAGAAATTACAAACGGGATGACAAACTTACATACACCCTTTACACCTGTGGTGAAGGGTATAAAAATTAAAATTAAAATAATTTTCAATTATATTTCATTTCAAATAAATATGAGAAAATTATTAATATTTAGGAAATTAGTTTTAAATATTATGAACTAAAATTAATGAAACGAAATTATCTTATTTATGTACAAAATTAATTCGGTGTAATATATTATCTATTGCTATTGGAAAACTTTAATTTTCCTTGAAACATATTAAATTATTTATAGCACTGCGGTAAATGCCTGTTATTTTAGTTATCTTATTTAAATCACTATTAAAAAAAACAACAGCACAGTGATACGATATATAAGGAATTTCAAAAAATTTGAAAATTTTTATTAAATTATTTTCAAAAAATTTTTTTCTTCTGACACGACCACAAATCGACTTGTGCTTTTATTAGTCAATATTTATGTACGAGAGCGCATCAATAAGCCCGTGATTTTTTGAATGAAACAAACTTTGTTTTTTCAAAACAAAAATTTGTTTTTCATCATAATCTCCTTTTAACTCAATACCCTTAGTCCAACGTTTCTCCAGTTTTTGTATCCCTTCCAAAAAATAGGATTCCTCGAGGTCCTTAAAATAGGCATTTGTTTGGTCAATAATTTCATCGTTGAAGCTGAATCTCTTTCCACCGAGCCATTTCTTTAAGTTTGGAAATAGGAAGTAGTCACTAGGGGCTAAATCCGGAGAATATGGCAGATGAGGTACCAATTCGTAGCCCAATTGATAGAGATTTGCCATTGAAACTGCACACGTGTGCACCCGTGCATTATCTTGATGAAAAAGAATTTTCTCTTGGCCATATGGGGTCGTTTTCTTTTTAAATCCTCATTAAATCGGTCTAATAAGTTGGCATAATATTTGCCGTTTATTTTTTCCCCTTCTGAAGGTAATCGATGTGGACTATCCCACGTGTATCCCAAAAAACTGTAGCCATCACCTTATTGGCCTACAAACTTACCTTGGCGTTCTTCGGAGCAGGTTCACCCGGAGGAACCCATTGTTTAGACTGCTGCTTGGTGTCCGGAGTACAGTAATGGATCCATATTTCATCCACAGTTACAAAACGCAGCAAAAACTCATTCAGATTGCGGTTAAACAACTTCATATAATCCTTTGAAATTGTCACACATTTACGTTTATGGTCAATTGAGAGCAAACGCTGCACCCATCTTGCAGACAACTTTCTTAAACCCAACTGATCATTTAAAATAGAAACCACACTGCCATATGAAATGCCTATGGCAGCAAGAATCTCATGCACTTTTACTCTTCGTCGGCCAATACCATATCGTGGATTTTTTCGACATTTTCGGGTGTACTGACCTCAATTGGACGTCCAGAACCACAACGAAAGTCAGTAAACCAATTTTTTACCATTGAAATCGATGGTGAAAAGTCCCCATAGTATTTATCAAGCTTTTCCTTGCCTTGATTGATGGTTTTTTCGCAAAAAATAATGCTTAATGAGCACTCGAAATTCACTTTTTTCCATTTTTAGAAAAATACACGAGGTTGTATGTTTTGAACAGCTGTTAAACGCAAAGTAAATGACGACACTTGCTCAAAATTTTACAGTATACTATTAACAGGTGGTACTTGATGAGAATAGTGTTGAATTTCATATAACTACGAGAGAAGTTCGAAAAGTCACGGAAATATTGATCAGCCCTCGTATGCAAATACTTGAAAAAAATCTTAAAAATAGAGGTTTTTGCTTTATCGAAACCAAAACACCGAGATTTTACAAAAAATCTAAAGTGATATTAGCAGGTATCAAAACTATTACTAAATTATTAATATGTATCGAAGTACACTGAAAAGAAAAATTTTTAATTTTATTTTTTGTTAAATTTTTTAAATAAAAAAAAAAAAGAAAATAGTGAGTAATAATCAATGTTGCCAGTTTAGCCTTTTTAAGGCTAAATCTAGTCTTTTTATTGTGCTTTTAGCCTCAAAATTTTTGTCGTAGCTTTTAGCCTTTTTCCTGGCATTTTTGATTCTTAAAATTGCCTTAAAAAAAGGCTAAAATGTTACTATTTCAACATAGAAGAAAATAGTTATTACCTACTAGTAATTTTATTTCTACAGAATTATTCACTTAAGCATTTTTGTGTATTTTTTAGCACATTATCCAAAGCAAGAACAACTAGTATACTAAAATACTAATAACAAATTTGATGGAATTACTAAATCGATTATTATAATTTTTTTTTTATTTGCTTCATTAACCATAAACGTAATTTTAGAAAATTCTTATAAACGCAAAAATTTATCCAAAAACTTAAAAATGCTTAATCAAATAGGAATTATAGTTTAAAAATGTAGAAAAATTACTTCAAAACATCGGGTAATTCTTCATATGAATGGAATTTTTTTTCTTTGGCGATTTTTCATTTGGGTCATTTTACTGACAGCTGTTCTATGTTTTATTTATAGATTTGTTACAATATCTTTCAAAAATATAAAAAACTAATGAGAACGAGAAAAAAAGTTTTCAACTTAAAGAACATTTATCCTTTTTTCACCTTTTTTAAAGTTGAATTTAGCCTCTTTTGTTCTCGGCTCTTAGCAACGCTGGTGATAGTAGACATGTTTTGGAATATTTCGCTGGAAAAATTAAATCAATATGGGTACTTGTTTGAAAAATATAGTCGTTTAAACCGTACTACTCATGATAATATTCCTTACAAAATATGCAATTTTAATTTTTTGTAAAAGTTCGTAAAATTTTAAATTTGTATCTTATTTAGTGACTAGTTTTACATTTAAGATAGTCTTGGTTATTTTAAAATTTAAACGGTTAAGCGGTTAAGAAAATCCTTCTTCGTCTATGCAATTATAAATCCTTAAAATATTATCACGCTACCTGAATTTTAGTATTAAGCAAATAAAATACTTTCATTTACATTAATATTAACGAAATTTCTACTTCGCGGTAGTTATTAACAAATGTTGGAGAAGAATGATACAGTAGCCGGTATAAATTATGTTTCTTTAATTTTTTCACATTATTAATTTTAACAATTAAGATGATTCTATATATGTACATTTTGATAATCTAAAGCCATATCTTATATTAAAAAAAAAATGTGGAACAACATTTTATAATTTGGTGCAGATTTTAAAAACTGCATACAATTTTTGCATTTTAAAACTAAAGAGTTTGGAAATGATATATTTGGAAGATTATTCGGCAGAGAAACTGTGAAAAAAGTATTGCATAAACCTGTGAAGATGAACGAATCTTTAGTAGCATTTAATGGTGATTTGCTAACGGAGCTGAATGCAAACAGTTAAAGGTGTACAAAATGTAAAAAGTTCAAGAAGAAATTATGATACCGTTGTGGATGGGTTTTTATATTTAGACAGAACGAAGAAGAGTAGGGAAAAGTTGAAAATGCTAAAGAGCACTTTTAATAATTTCGATAACTTCAAGAATCAGAAAAATAACCTATTCAAAATCAAATTTTATAAAAAACTAAAGATCGGAATCGGCGCAAATCATACCATTTAAATGTTATTCTGTATTTAAATATTATTTTAAGTGATTTCCTTAAATATATATGTTTTGTATTAACACAAATCGAACTATATTTAATGTATTAAAAGAACTTTTAATTTTATTTTATTTTTGTTTTTGTATTTGACACGTACAAAGTATATTTATAAAGAATTATTAATTTTTAAGATGTTTTTGTTTTTTAGGAAAACTTACCAAAATTTAACATTTTTAATTTATATTTTGATTTTTCAAATAACCTTTAATGCGTGATGGAATAATTCGAATAAACCAAAATGTCTTATTGGAATTATTCGTTTTATATGGTACTGACAGCTGTATAGAATCTAAAATATTCTGATAAATGTGGATCTGACGGTATTCCAAGCTGTGTTCTTATAAAATTTTTACATTCTCTTGTATCTCCAATAACCTACTTATTCCACGTATCAATATTTAGTGGTTACTTTCCTGAAGTTTGGAGGAAATCTTATATTATACCTTTGTTTAAATCCGGAAGCAGATCCAACATTGCTAAATTAAGTGTTATTCCAAAACTTTTCGAAAAGATAGTTACTGAAATCCTTTCGCATCAAATTGTATGTTATATTTCGCCATTTGAGCATGGATTTAGAAAAGGATGTTCCACTACTACTAACCTTTTGGAGTTCTCAACCTCAGTTATAATAGCATTTGATTCCGGTTTACAGACAGACGCAATATACACAGATTTCAGTAAAGCTTTCGATAAAGTAAATCATGATCTCCTATTGTTCAAATTGGATAAACTCGAATTTTCTCCTGTTTTCCCTAAATGGATTTCCACATATCTTAAAAATAGATAACAGAGGATTTACATCAAAAACCATTCCTGTTTTATATGGTGTTCAACAAGGTAGTCATCTTGGCCCCTTATTATTCCTAATATTTATGAATGATTTACCAACTTGCATTAAGAATTCTAGAATATTAATGTATGCTGATGATGTAAAGCTGTTCTATAGTTTTAACTATTCCTATCAATGTTCCTTACTCCAATCAGATCTTGACAATCTTTGTGATTGGTGTATGATGAATCTAATGGATCTGAATTTAAGAAAGTGTAAACACATGATGTTCTACAGTAGAAGTCCAGTACTCTGTAGATACACAATAAATGAATAAAAACTTGATCTAGTAGAAGAATTTCTTGATCTGAGTGTGTTGCTTGATTGCAAGCTATCCTTTAATTCCCGCGCTTTGCAAATCGTTAATAAGGCAAAAGCAGTTCTAGGTTTCCTTAAGCGCTGGGGAAGAGAGTTTAACGATCCTTACGTTTCTAAGCAATTATTAATATCTCTTGCAAGACCAATCCTGGAATATGCTTCCGTGGTCTGGGGTCCTCAATACGAAGTTCATATAAAGAAAATTGAATCGGACCAGAAACAATTTGTCTTATTTAGTCTTCGTAATCTTCCATGGAATTCTAATATTAATTTACCATCATATGAAAGTCGATTACAGCTTATTGATCTCCCTACTCTTGAAAGTAGGAGAAAATATATGAATATTTCATTTATAATTAATTTAGTAAAGAGTACAGTTATATACCCAAATCGTCCAACCAGAAATTATACTCCTTTAAAAATAAAATATTTTCGAACCAATTACGCCAAACTTTGATCCCATGAGACGTCCATGCAACAGTTTCTATTCATATACTGATTTCTTATTAAATCCAATTCGCATTAAGAGGAGTATTTTTAACTGAGTTAAATGATAAGTTTTTGTTGTTGAATGATTATGAAAATATTTTATTGTAAATAACTTTAAGAATAATATATATGCTAGCCTGTAGAAATTGTAATTTCATTGGCTATTAAATAAATAAATAAAACAATCAAAAAATCGAACAATTTTGATACCGTAATAAAAATTTAAAATATTTACATATGTACTTAATTATTGTAACACCGCGTATGAGTGTTTTTAATAAACTATTGTTGCTCATACACTTGACTAAGGTAATCTTAGCAAGAACATAGTGTGTTAAATAGCAAAAAAAAAAAAAAAATTGGTAATGAATTTATATCTGTTAAACTACTAAATTTTAGATGAAAAGATTTCAGCAAATTGATTTTGTAGTGCCCCTGTTGTAATGCGGTATGAGATATAGGGTGTTGGCCACTTCGAGCATTTAAGGCTAAATTCGATGGTTTTTAATTCTTTATAAATAATTTGGCGAAGTTAAGAAAAACCATGCATATACATCTAAGTTAACTTTTATGTTAAAAATTTTTGAATTTTAGGTTTTTTGTGTTGAAAATCGGCCTTAATTTATAGACGTTACGAACTCTTAAAATTTGTTCATGCTTGATCAAAGTGGACCACCACTTACACCTTAAGCTTAAATCTGGTCCACAAAAAAAAAAAAAAAAGTTTGTTTCCTGTTATTTTTTTCTATCTTATTTTTCCCTAACAGCTCTAGTTTTTTAGTTATATGTAGCTAACTACCCTCATTTATTAGTTTTACTTAGATTTTCGTCTTTTATTGGACATTAAAATATATTTTGTTGTTGTTTTCGATATAGCTTCGTTAAAAGGATGTTCTGTGCTTAATCCAGATTTGTGTTTAATATATATTTACAAAATATCAAAAACCTATATAGAACTTTGTGAAAACTGCATATAATCAATATTTAAATATAAAATAGTGTAATCCGGACAAGCCTTGGTTTCCTCATATTATATGCCAGAAATGTATGGTATGTCTATTAGTTAGAGTCCAGTTGAAAAAGACAGGCAATAATGTTCGTAACACCCATGATTTGGAGAGAACGTCGAAACCATCATGATGACTGCTACTTTTGGAAATTATCGAAAGAAGCTTTCGAAAACTTTTAGTATTTCGTTTAAAAGAAAAAAATTTGCTTACTTACCGCATTATACTTTCACCACTTCATACTAAACTCGGCATAGTAAAACTCTTTATGAAGCCGCTTTAAAAAAGTGGCGAATGTTTCAATCTTTTTTTCATGCAAGTTTCCAGGATTAAGTAAAGAAAAATTAAAAAGTGGTATTTGGGATGAGTCACAGATTAGGCAACTCGTGAAAGATTCTAATTTTATCAAATGAATGAATAAAGTCGAATCCAAAGCTTGGAATTCAGTTGCATTGTTTATGAATAATTTCCTAGGTAAAAAGGAATCTGAAGACCATGTCAAGCTTGTTGAGTGCATGCTATCGAACTTGTAAGATCTAGGGTGTAACATGAGCATAAAAATCTACTCACATTTAGTCCGATTTTCACAAAATCTGGGTGATTTTAGCGAGGAGCAGGGCGAAAGATGTCATGAGAATCTTTGGACAATGGAAGAGCATTATCAGGGAAGGTGGGACTCTCATATGGTGGCAAACTATTGCTGGAGTTTGAAAAGAGATCAAGAGTCGTTCATTCAAAGAAATCTTTTAAAAGATCATTTGATAGTGTTTAATAGAAATTTTGTTAACATATGTATTAATTTTAACATAGATAATAAAACTGTATATTTCAAAAAGTAAAGCTGTTAACAATCATCCAGTATTTTTTTCATAGTCAGGGTCGTAGAAATAAAATAAAAATAAAATAAAATAAAGGATACAAAAATTGTGTTGACCAGTGCTATCTGTAACTTTGTTATACATTTCAATTCGTTCCGATTAATAGTTTAAGAAATATAGATTTGTTATATATTTTTTTTGCGATTGGCCCCACTGCGAATTATCGGTTATCAATTAAACAAGTCATTAATAAAAAAAAAAACATACATTTGAATTTGTATATATGGAAATGAATATTTTATATATTTATTACCTACAATAATATTGTAAAATAATTCTTGTAATTATAGTTCTGAAATATGATATTTATGTTTTTGTTGTTGTTCTGTTTGCAGTAATAATTTTAAATGATCAATATAATTTCATTAGCCCTCAGCACAAAGCTTGTAGAGTTTTTCAAATGAATTCGAGTGGCACATGGGAATGCAGTGATATTAATAAAATTAAAGGAAATTAAAAAATATATGTATATGAATTTGTATATTGTTTTCGTTTATATATTTAACGGCTATGTGTCCTTAATTGCATTGTGATGCATCGTTCTATTAATGGCAATTAAATTTCTTTTTAAATTATATAACTGTATGCATGCTGAGAGATTATGACTGTGATACATTACTACATGTATGTGTGCATGTACGTATTTCGATGATATGACGATGATGATTACAATAATGACGTTATTAATGACTGTGTTGGTAAGTAAATGTTTGCTTAATAATTGTGTAATTGTAGACTGTCATTATAAATGTACTTGTTTGCCGAGATTATTATATGAAAATAACAGATACATTCTCATGATGAAGGGCAATAATATTATTTTAATATATAATAATAAACTGAATTATTGGAATTAATTCAAAAATAACTTTAACAAAAAAATAAATATATAGTGGTGGTAAAAACATTCGGAACTATTTTATTTATTTTTCGTTTGCCAACTATTACTGAAAGCCACCTTCATTGATGTTTTTTTAAACAACTAGAAAGAAATAGTTCCGTTAACAGCACTAAATTATTATTTAGTAATATGTTCGAAATTAAAGACTTCAAAATATTTGTAACTCGTTTTTCTCTTTCTCTAATTGCAGCAATATATAACAACATTATAAATAAAATAATCCCAATAAGCATTTTCGCTGAAATTCAAGTTGAAACCAAATGTATATTCAATAGCGCTCTCGAGTGAAAAATAAATAAAAACTAAAGTCAAATTTATTTTACTTGATAATTATTAATTTTTTTTTCAATCATATTTCATGTTTAAAATATTTTTATATTTGAATTCATGTCGGATTACAGCAACATTTTCCAAAGCTTGAATTTTGCAAATCTGTATACTTCTTGAGATATTATAAATAACCACGCTCGCCTTGAATAGTTTCAATATTTATAGCATTTTGTAAAGAAATTCACATCAATAAATATTACACTTTTATACTAAACCCTGCGTTTTTAATTTTTGTTTCAAATGTTTGAAAATAAATATAATTTATTATTTTTTAAATTATATAAAATATTAGTTAGTTTTCACAACATCGAATCTATATTAGATAAATTTTTATCAAGGCAAACGTCAAATTTTTACCTGAATTGCATATAATTTTTCATTTCAATAAATTATAGGGGAAACATATAATATTATAATAAACCAGGTAAAAAGTACCAACAAAAATCAAAATGGCGTCTTTTCTCAAGCAACGTCAAGACAAAGCTATCAGTACTTGAGCTCTGATAATTTTAATTTAATGCTACAATAATACTGAAAAATTCAGTCTGCATAAGACAAATTTTTATCGTGATAAAAATTTTACGCTTGTATTGATAGAAATTTCTTTACTACAGTCTTGGCGTATAGGCCTTTGGCGCAAAGAGGTTAATATAAAATTTTCTGTTCCCAAAACTACACTGTTCATAAATGATTAAGATCTAGTATAACAACTACACGGGGAATTTAAAAAATTAAGAACTTTTATACTGAATATCAGAAAGCTGTTCCTAGAGAAGCTGAGTCTGAAATCCCATTAGATGTAAATCTTTTGAATATAAAATGAAGATATGTATCATAAAAAGAACGCAAAAGGTATATATTAATTGTGCTCGAACGCACTTGAATTGAATTACACAACAATGAAAAAATGTGTTATGGTGTGATGAGTGCAAATTCCTTTTCCGGGAATCAGATTAAAGAGTTAGTGTTTGACAACTGTAACTGAAAATTGTGGAAATATAATTTCAGTATAATGAGGATCTCAAACATGCGGTAAGGATTGTAAAAGCTTTACTGAAGAAAAAAAACAAACTAATGTAATGTCTCAATTAATCGCATTAAGAACATGTGAATAATTACAAAACGTAGTAACGACAATAAATGGCTATGAAATTTCCGTAGACTAAATACGTTGAAAAGTTTATAACTTCAGTGATAAAAAACCTTAATTATGTTACCAAATATTGAATATTTAAACTATTTCCTATATTTTCCATTAGTGCTTTTTAGAATGGCAATTGTTTTGAACACTTGAATTTTTACTTGCTTTATTAACACTTCCTTTTGAATATAAAATGTGAATAGAAAAAATAAACTTTAAATTATGCAAACAAAATAAAGTATTTTATAGAAACTATATTATTTAGTAAACTGAATTTGCCAATTCATGGCGATATTTCGGTATTATTTTTTCTAATGTGCACGAAAAAGAAAAACAAAAAAAAGAAAAAAAAACATTCGCATGCATGCCTTTCTCCGATAATTGGGATGCTCCGCAACCCCTAACGTATTGAAGTAAAACGGTTTAGTGTTAATAAAATTAATTTTTATTATACAATATCTATCAGAAAATACAACGCGCTTATTAACGATCTAATCAAAAAAAAGTTTGACGATTGTAACAAATTAAATACTGTAATTGTAATCTGTAAAAAAACTGAGAAATAACCAATATAAAAATAATGGTTAAATATAAAAACAAAACTAAACTCTCTCCTAAAATTTTATAAGGGCGAATAATGTTCTAAGTAACTCTAATAACTCTTTTGATTATTTCTTCCAGTTTGTCTGTACTAGAGAAATTTTTATCAAGACAAACGTAAAACAGTAAAAATTTGCATAATGTAGACTGAATTTGTCAGTATTATTGCAGTATTAAAAAAAATTATCACTTCTCGAGTAGTGACAAACTTATCTATACGTTGCTAGAGAAAAGACGCCATTTTGATTTTTGTTGGTACTTTTTATATGGTTTATTATGATATACCTTTTATCATATATTTTCTTTTTTTCGTTCCATAGTTTTCTCCGATTTGTTATTTTTTGCGTTTGGCTATTTTATGCAGTTTTTTTCATTTTGGCAGTATTTTTTTTACTTCATTTCGTTTTGACGATTTTTTCCGTTTTGGCGGTTATTTCCCGTTTTGGCAATTTTTCCGTTCTATCGATTTTTTTTTTCGCTTTTACGCTTTTTTCCCTTAAGCGCTTTTTTTTATATTATTTTAGGCGACTTTTTTTATTTTATTATGTTCTACGCTTTTACTTTTTTAAATTTTTGTTTCGTTTGTGTTGAAGATTTTTCTTTGTGGCAATTTCTGTTACTTTGGCGATTTTTTTTCACTAACATCAATAAGAATCAGAAAATAACTTTTATGTTCCTTCGAAAAAAAAGTAAAAACCACATAAATTTTATTTTTGCTCTAAAAAATTAAAATAAGCAAATAACTATTATTTTGGCTCAAAAATTAAAAATGATAATAATAAAGTATAATCCTCTGTCTTTTATAATAAAAATTATAACAATTACGGTCTTTGATTTAAAATATCCAAAATAAATGAACGACATAATAAGCTTATCTTGGTAACGTAGGTAAAATAAATAATTTTGATATTCATTTGCTAAAAATGAAAAAAATATATAATTCAACAAACGTAAATTGTTTTTGTTGTATTTTTCTGGTTTGGTTTCCACAATGAACAAGAAACAGAAAAAACGAAGTAATTAAAAGTACTAGATATTTTTATATTTTGTTTATCACTTTTCTCTTATAAATCTCTAAACTAAAATTAAGAAAATCCCCAACTCAATGTTGTTATATTATTACAACTTTTATATTTTGTTTTTGTAAAGAAATAACAATAGTGACACTGCTTTACATTGAGAGAGTTGTTTGAGAGGCATGAGAAATAGAATAGAGAAGAATTTAATAATTTGCGACACCCTTTTGTTTGAGACTTATACACACTTTTACCGCTTACAACTTCCGAAATACAAAACGGATTTTAATAATATTCATATTCATATTGCCTATTAATTATATAGATATATTTTTAACAAACAAATTTTAGTTGCTAAAAGATGACTTTCAGTTGCAAATCTTTTGACCAACACTGTATATAATTAAATGTATAAATGCAAAATAAATAAATAAATAAAAAGTGAAAGCAATATATTTAAAAGGTCATCAATTAAAGATTTCCAGTAAGTCGCAGTAAAAAATTTTCATATTCATCTCAAAAAGTTTTAATAATCTTAGCTGATGAAAATCCACCCGTTAAACTCTTTATACTATGATATATGTACATGAGTTAATGAAATTAAAATTTCAGGAACTGAGACGAGTGCGTTATATAGTCTACTATACAGGATATTGAACTTCAAGACCATTAGATTAGTTTAACAAAGCATGAAAAATCTAAAGAGTATGATAGTAGGTAGATACTTATATGAATTTAAAATTTATTATTTACGTAATTAAATATTTGGTAAATTATTCGAGTGAGAAAAAAAGCGATATAAAACAAAAAACGAAATATACACAAAACTAAGAAAATTTTCCTAAGAAACTAGGGGTCTAAAGTGGAAAAAATTGAGGTATTTTAAAAAGCTGCATAGATTTGATAGAAGCAGTATGTTGTCATTGATAACAAATATCATATAATATTAAATCGGACTTGTTATAAACTAACACTAATTATAGTTCAATATTATTATCATTTCTAATCTTTGTAGAATTATATCCTTAAGGCATTTTAGAAAAACTTTCTATTAAACATTTGTTTTGATTGATGTATGCACTTTATAGTGAACGTTCAAAAAGTAAGCGTGTGTTCAATTTTTTTCACAAAAACTTTTTAAAATAAATATTATAAAATTATGGAAACATCAGCGATGTCAATTGATTCTTCCAATTCTAATTCCCGGTCAAGTTTTGTGACTACTTAGAACGCAAGTATTTAGTAAACTGAATTTGTCAATTCATGGCGATATTTCAGTATTATTTTTTCTAAAGTGCCCGAAAAAGAAAAAACAAAAAAAAAAAGAAAAAAAAAAAAACATTCGCATGCATGCCTTTCTCCGATAATTGCACAAAATAAAAATATTAATAATAATTGAAACTTAAAATGATATTAAAATAAAATTTTACATAAATTTACAATAAATTTAAAAAAATTAGAGTCCATAGTTTTTCTGATTTTTGGAATTAAATTAAAAGTTTTGTAAAAATTTGGTTTTTGGAGAAACTATAAATATTGTATATGTAATAAAATCTTTGTTAGTTAAGATATAGAAATTTTCGGTGACTGTTGACTTTGCTATTTGAAATGATAAAGTGTAAAAAAATTTTAAATTTTTGCAAAAGAAATCCCAAAATTATAAAAAAACTTCGAAAATAAAAAAGAATTTTCCGAATTTTGCATATAAAGTCAACATTTGTTGCAGATCTGAAAAAAGCTTTTGGCGAACTCTTTAGAACATATCAACCTTTCCGAAATTCCGAAATTCTGAATATACATTCATGCTTTGAGTTTTTATAACATATAGTCTAAAATCAAAATTTCAATACCAAATAGGTCAAATTCGGCCAGAACTGGTCTTAGCTCTATTGAGTAATTGGACTCATTTTTAATCTTAAAATCATCTCCTTGAAGATACCTTTCAGAAAAATATAAAATCATTATAGTTCTTAAGGAAAATTTTATTTTAGAGAAAAAAATATGTAAATACTTATTCAATCATAAAAAACACAAATATTAATTTTTGCAATTTTCAAATTCAAAATCGTTAATTTTTGGACTAGATAAAAATGTCGACTATAAATTTTATTTATTCGATAGACAATGTTGTTCCTTAACTAATTACAAAAAATTTAGTAAAATACACCTGTGTGAAGTTTTATGTCTTCACTTTAGCCGATAAGAAGTAAGATACCTATTTCTAAAAATGTGTACAAATGAATAGAAGCATGTAAGAAAGCTTAATACATTTCTCAGTAAGTACCATAAAGAGGTTTTTGATTGACCAACACACCAGCGGATAGAATATAATTCCCGAATGATTCAGCTTTTTCTTTTGATGGCAGAAAAAATAACGCACTGGCACAGAATGAAATTAGTAGAAAATAGGAGTTAGTTACGATAAAGAACACACTAGTACTGCAACTGAAACTATATTAAACTAAACTGGGCCCCTCCGCATAAAATGTAGACAAGAAAGCATATTTTATGAAAATAGTAAAATTTTTAGAATAATATTTGTTAAGTGCACAAAAAACATATTATAATAAACCTTTTTAAGGTTAATAGAAAGATAACAGTATTTACGTATACCAAAAATTATTTTAATAGTTTTAGTGTCTAATTTTATATACATTTTCAAATCCAAAGAAATGTCTCCTAAAAATTTAGGTATGTCAAAAATTATAAGTCAACAAGAAATACACACATCTACCTTTGTACTGATATACAAACTATCTACATACCTTTCCAGATGAAGCAAATATAATGATCTAAATCCAGATATCTCAGCCAAAATTTTTAACAGCACTTTATTTTTGAATGTATTGGAAATCTTACGGCATTTAAAAAATCATTTTGTTCGTGTATTACGAAAATTATTTAGGAAAAACCAAAAAATCAGGACAAAAAATACAAAATTTTATTTTTTTATATCATCAAGTTTTTTAAAAAAGGTTTTTAAATCTTCGAAATCGGACTTGATTGTAGACATTAATTTTTGAAACATTTTCATACTCGTATGAAACATTTTCATACGAATGTAGCTTATGTCGTATTGTAACAGGGTGACAATACGATTTTTCTTCTAACAGTTGACATGGGAACAATGTTGTCAGTTTAGTCTTTTTAAGGCTAAATCTAGCCTTTTTATTTAGTTTTTAACCTCAAAATTTTCGCTTAACTTCTTGCTTTTTTCTAGCCTTTTCTGATTTTTAAAATGACTATAAAAATTAGAATATTTCATGTAAGAAAGAAATAATTTCTTATTTGCCTTTACTAATTTTATTTGTACAGAATCATCCGTTTAAGCATTTTTGTGTATTAATTCGGGCTGCCAGCAAAATGAACCAAAGCAAAATCGCTCAGATCAAATATAGAAAAATCACCCAAATGAAAAATTAACGAAATAAATGAAAAATTGTCCAAAAATAAACAAATGAAACTTTGCCCAAAAAAGTGAAAAAATGACCAAATATTTACGAAAAATCACTCTCACCATTAGACACTTTCTACTATGAAAATTAATCCATTATATCCCAGCAAAAACTTCTTGGTTTTCAATTAGTTATTATAGTAGTTTCTTGGTAATGAGGCGTCATTATTATTTGCCTACTCTGTATTACGTTAATAAGTACTCAATAGTGTAATAGCACAGTAATATTGCAATCACGTGGATGAGTTGGCTAGAGCGCTGGATTAACAACCAGAAGGTTGTTGGTTCAACCCTATTCTGAAGCTGTTAGTTTTTTATAACAAAATGTCTAAAAAGATATTTTAAACTAAAAAGAGTTTTTGTCGCTTAGGAAGCTATGTGCGAGATGGTGTAATGAGTAAGACGTTAGTCATTAAAAACGAATGGCTAGTTTGTGTCCAAGTTCGAGTCTCACTGACGGCAATTTTTTTTATATTTGTTTTCGTTTAGGTACATATTTTTGAGTACCCCTAGAGTCAAAAGATAACTACATGAATTTGTGGAAAACTCGAACAAAAATAACTAGTTATTCAGGCAAAAAATAAGTAGTTTATTTTTGTTTCCAATTATACCTGCTACCTTACCAGGAAAGCAAAGTTTTTGCTGGGATGCTAAAATTTTCGAACAAAATCTTTAAAAATATATAAAAAACTAATGAGAAAAAAAACAAAAGGTTTTTAAATAAAAAAATTTTGCCTTTTCTGATCCTTTTTAAAATCTCAATTCCTGGCAACACTGCATAGGAACGTGAGAAATTGGTCGTTGATATCATTGGAATAAGTGAGTGCAGATGGAGTGACACAAGAATTATGAAAGTGACATACATAGCGATGGAGTTGCAATCCTTTTTCCTGCTTTGCATCCAAATCACTAATAAACTGGAAACTTGGCAAACTCCTACTAAAAACAGGTAGTCGTCACGGACTCATAGTAGGTGGTACGTTCTACAAATATAAGCGTAGCCACAAAGCAGCTTGGGCCTTGCCTGCAGCATTGCCAGGAGATGAGAAAAAAATATAAATTGAACTTTAACAAAAAAAAAATAAAACAAAACAAAAACAAAAGCTAAATGTCCCCCAAAAAAATAAGTCCAGAAAAAAGTAATTTTTCTTTTTTTTTAATTTAGGAGCTTTTTTTTCGTTCTCATTAGTTTTTGATATTTTTCTAAAGGAATTGTAATAAATTAATAAACACCCAGCAAAGCGACTCAATGAAAAATCATCAAAATATTTTTCATACAATTTCGAGTTATATTTCATATGAAAAGTTAGAAGCTAAAAAAAATCGAGACTAAAAACAACACAAAAAGCCTAGATTTAGCCTAAAAAGGCTAAACTGGCAACACTACTAGCGGGACTGAAGAACTGAAACTCAGATTGGCCATATATGCATTGGTCGCAAATGGAAGCATAATATCTGTAATGTTAGAGTAAAACGTAGTACGGATATTGGTCTGACAACCATCTAATATTATCTGTACCACAAATGAAGGTAAATGGCTTCAAGATCACCCATCAAGCATGCCCATTTCGTAAGTTTGACACGGATAAATTTTAAACAACTCACCACCAACAGACAATTATGGGTAAAATTAATAGGATATCAGCCAAGTGATAGAGTTGAAAAGATATGGAAACACATAAAAGTATACATAAGAAAGGAAAGAATGGATAAGCCCAACAATATGGTCATTAATTGAAGAAAGACGTATTCCAAAGAAACTGAAAAACGACGAGAAATGTATTACAAAGCGCACCCAATTAGAAAAGCAGTATCAATTCAGAAACAAGCGGAAGTGTTATATTCGGCTAGGCCGAATCTTTTAAACCCTTCACAAAATCTATATTTCATAAATATATAAACATATGAGAATTGGTATTATCTTTTATAAAAATGTTCGCTTTAATCTGGAAATATATTTAATATTTGTAAACAGGTGTCAATTATTACAAAATTTGTAAAATAAATAGTCTCCGAAAACTCCTTTTGCATACGACTTAGGAAGATCTCTCAGACTACTTGTGTTGAAGGGATGAATAAAGAATATACAAAACTTTTTCGGCTTTCTACTAACATTTCTTTTATTTGTTTGTCAAAAAAAGAAAAAAAACCTTAGAATTAGATTTTTTAAACTTGAATTAGATATTTGGCGCTCTAAGAAACAATTCCAGTAAACATTATATGTCATCTTATTATCTTATTATCTACATATATTATCTACATTTAAAGACCTAAAACACAGTTATATTTAAGTGATAATATTTAAGAAAAAAACATAAGACGTACTCAGATTTATTTGTCAAACATATTTTATTAAAAATAGATTCTACGAGGAGCCATGGTTCGAAGGCTTGAATATTTGTAATATAGAGCACTTCCACTAGACTATCTACATCCAAAGAAATTTTGTTGAAAAACAATAATGTCTAATCCTCATATATGTGAATAATATAAAAATCAATTTTCAATACTATATGTTGAATATATTTAAAATTCAACAATGTTGAAAAATTATTTTTTTACACAAATTAATATAAAACTATTTTCTGAATTCAGAATTTCAAAATACAATGTGGCATAGGGGGTAAAAATTCAAAGTTAGAAGTTTTAAGGTGTTCGTATAGATTCGAATCCTGATGAATAGAAATATAATTTGTATTTTATAAATTTGATAGGAACATTTTTTATAAATTTAAAATATATTTGAAACTTCCTTAATCTGACATTTCAAACTTTAAATTTTTGTTTGAAGCTAAATCATAGTATATTTATTACTTATATAAAAAGCTTAAAAAGGAACTCAAATAATACTTTTTTATAAAAAAACACATACAAATGTACCTAGAAATTCTTGTTAAATTAATTTTTCAATTTTTTTTTTTATTTTAATAATAAAAAGTTATATTTTTTTAGGAAAAAGCAGAATAGGCTTAACGATGAGATTGAACTACCTCCGTACAATTCAATCTCACAAATTTCCAATAGAAAAACATTTATATATTGTTATATGTGAAATAGAAAATATTATTAGATTTGGAAAAAGAAAATTAGTAACATTTTTGAAGCTGTTCCAGAAAATCGTTTATAACTCCGCCATTTCTAAACGGATTTCGCTGAATTTCAGTGCCAAAACTTTGGAGACTATGTGTGACATACGAGTTGAAAGAGAGATGAATTTATTAGACTATAGTTACGTATTCTACGAATACCCTTAACAAATTAAATATATTTTCTTTTAACTTATTTATTGTTATCTTATTTTTATGTTCTTATTTTTTAAATAAATATTTCCATTTACTCTTTAGTTATCCATTTATCAAATATTTTTTCTTAATTACATAATTTATCAATTTCTTTAAATTATTTTAAACTAGTTATTTTTGTTTAATCTATGCAAAGCAAGATCTCATAATAAAATATAAAAGTTATTTCTTAAGCAACCGTCAAAGTGTAAATTTGAAATCAATTAAAAATAAATAAAAAATACTTAATTTTAAATAATAATAAATAAACAAAATTACTTAGTTTTAATAAAATTATTTTATGGGCTTCAAAAAATCCATTTCAACTTACAGACAGGTATATATTCTCAAAAGTTATTTTTAATCACAGAGTCAGGAATATTTTTCAATTTGAGGAATTCGATATATATTTAAAGACTTTCATATAAAATGACAAAAAAAATATCCTTCATTTTACGTGAGATGATAAGAGATTTTATATAGACGAACTCGCTGCTATAGCAATCGAAGCAGCCATTTCATGTAAACTCCGAATTATGGCCACAACTCATCTCGTCTCAACCATCTAATTGGCAATTCTGAAATTGAAGAATAAATATCCAGGATAGGACCGAATTCCTTCCGAAATTTTAAAGATCTGTTCACGGAAAATGGCAACAATATTTGATCCACTCCTAAATAGAATATGGTAGGATAAAAAATTACCAGACGACTGGCTGCAGGGTATAACTATCAAAATACCAAAGAAAGGTGTTCATTCACAGTGCAAGAACTACAGAAGAATATCCGTCTTTCTATATCAATACTTAACCAGAATTCTTCCATGGAATAAGTGGAGCCATTGAATCTAAGCTCTAGAAGCAGCTGGCAGTTTTTCAGCCAAAAAATACCTACATCGATCACATAAACACATTAAGAATTATCGCTGAATAGACAAGTGAATGGCAAAATCAACTCTAACTTAGTTTTTATATTAATACACAGCTCTTGACAGTATTCACCGCACAAATATATGGAATATTCTCAATACGCTTGCTATTCCAGCGAAAATAATCAACCTTATAAGGTGCTATTATAATGGTTTCAAATGGACGTTTTTCGGAACCTTTTTTTGTGAAGTATTGTCATTGATATAATACTCAACGACACAATCGACTCTAAAAGTCGTGGAAACCAATGGACCCTCACAAGACAAGTGGAATATTTGCCTTGGAAGAGAAGCCTTCTAAAGGAAATAGAACCTACTGAAGAAAGCTGATGAAAGATAAAAGTAGTTACTAGTGCTGGACAATCCTAGAAAAAGTTTTTAGAGGCCCTATGCCCCCAAGGAGTTAAAGAGGAGTTAAGAAGAAGAATATATAAGTTGTCAATCTTTCTTTTTATATTGATTTAAGCACGGAGTTAAAGGTAGCTACAAAGGCTGCCAGCAAAATGAAGCACAGCAAGATCGCCCAAAGCAAATATAGAAAAATCACCAACAAGAAATGAAAAATTACCGAAAAATAAAAAATGGAAGTGAAAAAATTCATAAATATTTTCGAAAAATCACCTTCATCGAATGTTCATTATGACACTTTCTGTTATGAAATTTACTACATTATATCATAAAATTTCTGGATAGTCAGGCGTACCCATAATAAAAATATTTCTAAAGCTAAGTTCAGATTACGCAAATATTTTACACGAAATATTTGTTGCTTTTTGTTTGACGAAATAGTTATCAAATATCGTAATATACGAGAAGCCAAATATCTAAAGCCTGTTCAGATTAGATGCAAAGTGTTTACGCAAAATTATTTGTTTAAACACACACCTATCATAAATTTATTTGACATAAATCAATAAATGAATTTATAGGAAAATCTTATTTTTTATTTTGTTGTAATCAATTTAGAACAATTTTCTAAGAGAATTTCGGAATATATAGATGTCAAGGTAATGTTTGTATTATTTTTATGTCAATCGAAAACTCTATTTTCTTTAAGTACAAAATAATTTATTTGGATTATAAAGGAAATATGAAATATAATCAAGCGATTAAGTGCCAGATTTGTTACCCGCAATTATAAAAATTTCTTTAAAAAATATATATTTAAAATTTTTTTATAAGTAATTTACGTTTATACACAACAACAACCCTGTTTCTTCCTTCGTCGTTTATAAAACAGCCCTGTTTTTACAAAAAGAACGCCATTTTCAGCTGTATAAAAAATAACAAGTATTATTATGGGTAAATAATAAAAAAAATATTAATATATTGAAAGTTAAAATTAAGACTAAATTGATCACTTTCTTTTTGTTAACTTATAGTTTGCCGTCCACTGCTTCAACTGTTGTTTGCCGCTATTTAATCTTACATTTATTTTGTAAAACCAAACAAAAATTCGCTCAAAATAGTGGCAAATATTTTACAACTTGTTCGCACTAGCTGCATTTTTATTTAAGGGCAAATAGTTTTGTTTGTCCAAAATCAACTGTTGTTTTGTTTGAATAGTAAAAATATTTCGTGTTCACATCGCCAAATATTAAAGTAGTGTGAACTTAGTTTAACTTTGGCCTGGGTAGGGTTCTGGTCTGGGTTAAAACGGTTTACTACACAACTGGCCTTCGGCTTCGCAAAGTCAAAATTTTTCTGAATAGAATGAATGTTTGCTTTACTTTCTCATACATGTAAAAATGAAAAAAAAAGAAATAAAAGCAAAAAATTACCTAAAGTATCAAAAGTGAGTTATCAAGAACGAATTTAAAGAAATTACGAAAAATTACCGCAAAAATTTGGGTTATTTTTCACACGAAATATTATTTTTTTGACGATTTTTCTATATTTGTTTTGACATTTTGTTGGCAGCTAGAAATATGCATTCCATCAAAAATTATTCTTCACCTAAAATATTTGATTTTAATCTGTGCAAGAATTATAATTATAATTTTGCTAAATTTTTGGTTCCATTTTATTAGATTTGATTGAAAATGGTAAATGAAAATAGTTGTACATGAAAATAATAACAACAAACGCCTTAAAATGGTAAAATTCCAAAAAAAATCTGTAAAAAAAAATATTATAGAAATTTGCATAATTTCGCATCCTGTTCCCATAATGTAGCTAAAAATCACTAAAAACATACAATTTTCCGAAGAAAAAATTTTTTTACGAATTGAAAATATAAATAAAAATTTTAACAATTTATTTTAAGTTTTCTTGACTTTTGATTCATTTCAAAAAATGTAAAAAAGTGTTAATATTTATGACATTATTCTTAAATATTATGAACTAAAATCAATGAAAGTAAATTCTTATATTTATGCAAAAACTTTTTTCTGTGTAAATAAGCCTAACATTAATGAAGATATGGAATTTTTTTCATATAACAGCACGAATTTTCATGTCTCTCGGTGGGAGCTAAGTTCTGATTTTAGAGTCATTGGGGAAGGTTTCTTAGAATTCTTCGTAGATTACGTTTTTATAATTAACCCACCCTAACATACAAAGTTAGAACACATGCTTAAAATTTTTTTAAAAGGGTCAAAATTAAAAGCTATAAAACATTGATGTTTGAATATGAATTACAATAAAAGCCTTTTGTTGACTTGAGTTCCCTTCATCTTACAAATGGATAGAAAATTTTTAATTTCCGGATACAATGAATATTTTTAAGTGTAAAGAGAAAAATAATAAATTTTTAGCAATTGCTAATTAAAATCAAGTAATTTTCATTTAACCAGACAATATCATATATTTAGAGCACATTATTTTCCGATTTTGGCAGCATTTTTAATGCATATAAAACATTTTTTTTAGAGCATATTTTTTGTTGCCCTAAGAAAAACTAAATATAAAATTACATTTAAAATATACATAGACATAAGCCTACTTAGTTTTAAAATAAAATTTTATAATTGAACAAAAGAAATATTATTAAAATATATTGCAGTTCTAGTAGATATTATAAATATTATTAAAATATGTTTTTTTTTTGTCTTTACTAAAATTTAGAACATTTAAACAAAGACTTGCAAAAACCAATTTAAAAGAGAGCAAGATATAACATCATATACACACATACAGGGAAAAAGTGTAGATATTAAGGAGGGATAGATAGAGACATGAAGACATACATAAAGATAAATAGAAATAGGGAAACATTTAGAAAGACATAAATATAATAATTTAAGTTAATAGATATTTTCAATTAAATTATAGCAAATATTTTGTTGAGATTTATTTTAATTTATGTTTATTTTCTTGTTTTATTTGCAATTAGAAATAAAAAAGTAAAAATTGTTTTCTTTTATGGTATTGTATTGTTCCGCCTGGCATCCTAAAACTGATATTTACCAAGTTCTTTACCTGCTGTGCCCATATTTAATATGCTTATCTCTCCGAAATAGGAACCTGCTTTTAATGAAGCCATTACGGTTTTGCCATTATCTGCGACTACTTGCAAACGTCCACGATTAACAATGTACATCTCTTTGCCAACCTCACCTGATGAAAAAGATATAGAGAGAAGACACAAAGAACCATTATAAAAAACATATTTGTAGAACAGTTGTGTAGCAGTTAGTTAAATAGGCAGCCGGGTTAGCAGACAAGTTCATGGTTGTTTTTGTGGTGTGTGTGTATTTTTTAATATTTGTGGTATAAGCGAGTTTGTTCAATTGCCATCAATTTAAGAACGGTAGAGATAATGGGGTAAAATGTGGGTGGTTTAAATTAAGTTGTTGTATTGATATTGAAGGGTTTGAACAGGTTAAAATAGTTGATGTTTTTTGTGCATTTGTATTTGGTTGGAGTTCGGTTTACCGGATGTTGTTGGTGTTGGTTAGTAGTCGTGGCGGTCGTTGTTAAATTTAAGGATATGTTGGTAAGATGAATTATTAAGTGGTTTAACAGTTTGCGGTTGAATGTACAGGTGATTTATTGAGCAATTTGCAAAAAGGGATTTTTTTTTTGCCATTACGTTGGTATAAAAGTAATATTAAAGTATTGTGTATGTGAGTGTGTGAAAAAACAAAAATTAAGTTAAGTTCATTTGCAGTTTGTAAAGTTTTGTATATTATTTTTCCAAACAATATTGAATTTTACCAGGGAAAATTGCAGACAAAAAGTAAAAATATTTTTCAATATTTACATTACAAAAGAAAAATGTTCATATTCAAACAGCACAGAAAAAAGTAGCATAAAAACATTTTCATACATTCAACACCCGTCGAGTGTTAAGTTGTTCAAATGTTAAATGTCCCATGTGTCAGTAACAGGAAGTATGCAACAAAAATAAAAACAACAAAGACATCAGCAAGCAACAAAGTACAATTCGGCAGGCATGGTGTGCATCAGAATCAATCCCAAAAAATAAAAAATAAAGTAAAACGTTAAAGTTCAATATTTATTTCATTTCCAATTTGTTGTTGTTTTTTTATTATTGTAGTCGATGTTGCACAAATATACACCAGCAGCAACAGCAACATAAATTGCATTATATATTTGTAGATACCCCAGCAGAATTTATAATAAATCCACACACATCGATTTAGTGTGAGAAAGCAGGTGTTTAATTCCGGTAAAAGAAAATTGAAAAAATGAAATGAAAAACACATTAAATTAATTTAAGTTTTGTTTTTTTTTATTTATGGTGTAGAGAAAAAGTAAAACTAACCTTTACGACATATATAATCACCAGGTGAAAATAGTACAGGACGTAATCGTAAAACCAATTCACACAGGAAACCAGCTTCAGTATTTTGAAAAATTTCAACTCTCTTAAGTGTATCTAAGTGGACGTTAATCGCTATTTCAGCCTAAAAATTAAAAAAAAAATACATGTACAAAATAAAAGTAAAAAAATGTGGAAAAAATGCACATAAAATAATAACAGAGAAAACTTTTAATTAATCTTCAGTAGAAAAAAGATATAGATAAACATTCTGCTACAAAATGACACTTTTTAGTTTTCACTCCAAAAACGATCAAATGTGAGCTATAGATTTTCTTGAGAATCTCACATAACAGTTTTAAAAAATAACGAATCACCCCCAAAATGTTCAGATATTTCGAAAAATCCGTTTTCAGGGTAGATACTGCACCAAATATCCCATAGCTTCTTAAATTTGAAGTCAATTTTAGATGTTTTAATTGATTAGAAGAACGTTGCCTTTTAACTATATTAATATATCTTTTATATATTCCAAATAAGTAATTACCTATTCAACATTTTTAAATTTAATTTCGTTTTATTTTTCAAAATTTTAACCTTGATGTAATTTTTTTTATGCCATTATTGCCCGGTACTCGAAATCGTGAACCGTTTTTGTTGAAACTTGTATACATTCAGTTTTTGGTGTAACTCTACATAAGGTCTTCGCACGAAAAAATCTGTGAAGTCAAATCTGGTTATAAAAACTAAACAAATGGGGGATCTTTTAAAATATATTTTTATTAATGTCTATTATATTCAAGTTTTAAATTTAAAAGAACAAAACTAGGAGATTCTTAACATCTTCTGGGCATGAGTCGGGGGAATATAAGGGTCATTGTGGGTACTGGTTACGTCGCAATATGGAATATGAGACATTGGAACGTCAGACTTCTGTAGAATGTCCGATGATGTAGAGCAGTTAGAAGGGTGAAGTGGTGTGAGAGCCACATACTACACGATATAGTGGAGGTTACGGGCAAAGGACTTAGTAACCTGATAGGGTTCGTAATGGGGACAAGTGGCTTAGGGATAATCGTTCTTGATTACTAGGGTGTACGTTTCATACTTTTCCAAGGGTTTATCTATTGAAGTCTCTCACTTTTTGCTCTGTCTCTTTTTCTTCTTCTCTCTTATCCTTCTTCTGGTATTTTAAAGGGATCACATCGGGCCGACTGGTGTATGGGTAGAGACGGGAAGACGCCACCCTTTTATATCTAACCTTACCTAAATTATTTCTTATTGGATTATAATAAATTATCTGATCTTTTCTGGAATTCTTTCCATTAGAGCTTTTACTGAGTTATTACTTTTTTTTCTGGAATAAGTCTAATTTTTTAAAAGTCCGTTTCATTTTATGTATCTCTTTCGGTACAAATACGACACCATTTGTTGGATACCACTTTATCGCCATATTGCTGTAAAGAGAAATAACGAGATCAGGCCAGAAAAATGCAAATACACACTGTATCTGTATTCTTAGGAAAGCTGGAAGTCTTTTCCGAAGGCAATCATTCACGTACATTTTTGTGTTGAAGGAGCAATTTGTTATGAATGTGGAGAATCTTAGTTGTAGAAAAGAATGAAAATTGTTGTTTGGGGATTGAGGAATTTGTTGGAGATATCTAAAATAAGGATTTTTTCTGGGAAATTATGTAATAATTGTATCTTTTGTTTAGTTAATAAAATTGGAATTTTGAAGAGAAGTACATAATTTTAAAGATGTTATATTTACATGTTATTATAAAAAACCTGCAGAAACATTCCTTAATATCCTTACAAGCAACGTATGTGTAGAATGCATATTTTCGGTTATGAGTTGAAAAACACCAAACTTCAAGATAACTTGCAATATGAAATTTTGAAGGCATTTTAACTCATTAATATCCGATAATACTTGATTTAGTACAGCTGAATTATCGGCTGTTATTTTTAAAGTTTAAAGAGTTGTAGTTTTTTTCCTTTCTAATTCAAATAAGTGTCAAAAAGCGATTTAAAGGTAATGAGAAATTTATGGAATGTTAATGGTAAATATCGGAAAGTTGATTGGGAATTTTCACTTTTTCAGGAAAAGAGCAAAACATGTAATTTGTTAATTTTTTAACATCCTGGAAAGTCTCACGATACTACTCCCAATTAAATATACTTTCCATACAGAGATCCTGATATATTTTTTCAAGAATTTTTAATTTTTATACATCAAGTGTAAACAATAATAAAATAAAGGTTTTTCGCAAATATCTACCCTGGATATTACCTTAGCAAGAATTTAATCCGACTTATTGAATAATTTTTAATTCTAAAGTTATGTTTAGTACCAACTTTTGATTTACAAGATGGTGAATCTAAAGTTGAATACCTATATCATGTACTTATTTTTGAAATGCATATGTAGTTATGTAGAAATATTCATCCAAAAATTTTCTCTTTAAAAAGTAAGCATAAATATTTGTTAAAAGCAAAAAAGAAAAAAAAACTAATTATTTTGAATGATAAACGTGTTTTTTTGTTGAGTGGGGATCTTTTAAGGAAATTTTTTTTAATGTTGGGATTGGCTAAAAAAAAGTAGCCATGTTGGGAATTTTGTTTTTTTTTTTTTGTACACGATATTTTTCTGTTACATTCTCTCTAGCATCTGTAGCATAGAATTCCTGGCCATAAAGTTGAAAAAAAAAAAAAAATACGTACGTTATGCAGCAGCATATCATAGTTTTGCAAAAATTTCGTCTGAAATATTTTCGCCCTCTCTTTTACCTCCAAATTCTTTCTTGCGTTCTTATCAAGAATTTTTTGTACCTTGCACGTCTTCAGGTCAGATTTCTTTCTAACTTTTCTGACCAATTATTCAGAGCAATTAATATTTTGTGCCACTTTTCTCCTAGAGATGCTGAGATTTTCTCTTACAATTCTTTTTATTTTGTCTGCGGTCCTACAGTCTGAAAATCTAACTTTAAAATCTATTTCGTTACAAAAATGCCTTCGTAGCAATTATTTTGTATGACCGAAATGGGTTTTCATTATAAATTTGAATTATGCATGTGCGTGTTTTTTGTTCAGTTTCCATTTTAAGAAAAACTGATTTTGCTATTACAATATAATTTAGCATGTGACTATTGGGCATAATGAAAAATGTAGACAAGTTAACGGAATTATTATTTTCTTACTATATCAAACTTTATAAGCCTAAAGGTATACACGTATTTTTTCATATGCAGTCCTTATATTTCATATTTAAAGAAAATGGAATGATTAGTTCTTGAGATCTGTGGTGGTCAATTTACCTACCAGTGCACACTCTTAAAGTTTTTCAATTGAACAAAATTTTTGATGTGTATTAGAAAACACTTCAACTTTATCAGAAAAAGTCGATATAATAAGAATTTACATTAACTTTTCGAAATACAGCTTACGAAAGTTAGAAATTTCAATCATTGTAAAAATATTGCATAAAATTAAAAATGCTCATAGTTCAAAATAATATTCATTTTCTATTTAAGTCTGTTTTCACTGAATAAATTTCATTTTCATATTAAAAAAAAAGTACATTTCATTAAGATTTAAAATTTCTAATAATAATCAACTTTTAAGTTCAGCATATTTCCGTGAAAATTTTATCATCATATGTAACAATAATATCACTTTTATTAAATTATGAAATAAAATTCTTTTTCAATTTGTCCTCCTCGAAATACTATTAAATCACAGTTACGCCTTTATGTTGTTAAAGTCATATTGGTATAGTGTGCAATCAGAAGCTTTTTTGCTCTTTTTTAATTGCATTGTTGTTAGAAATGGATTTGCTTTTTTCTTTTAAAATTTTTAATATTTGTAATGTAAATATGTTTAAACATGTTTATAAATGTTAAAGGTAGACCTTTTTCTAATACTACTCCTCTAATAAAATGTAGTTAAGTTTTACTACAAATATAAAATTAATAAAAAAAAACTTAAATACTTAAATTGAATGTTACAGGTAGTATAAGTGATAAAACTAATTCCATTTATATGCGTATTTAATTCAATATAACCATTAATTTAATATTTCTATAAACTTATAGACAATATTGCAAGATGTGATGTTTTATAGTCAATTTGACGACTTTTGGTTCTAACATTGGTGTGTTGACAATTTGTCAATTTTTTCCAAATATAACGATTTTTATGAAAGAAAATTCAGAACTATTTTCAGCATTTTTTTGTATATTTTTCTTTAAAATTAAATTAGTTGGTACATAAATATTAACAATTAATATAAAAATCTTCTTAAATTTGTCAATTTAAATGGTTCATTTATAGGAGAAATTTATGGGAACCAATCAATTATGTACACCTTTATTATAAAATGCAAATAAACACTTCATAAAAGGTCAATATCCTTTTGCAATTTTTATAAAAACTTTTAATTTCATAACATCATGTTATGAAACAGCACGTTATATATATATATATATATATATATATATATCTAAAATAGTTACGAATATTATATAAACAGAGTATGGGTATCAGATAAAAGCTAATAATCCCTACGATATAACAATATATTTTATTTAAATATTGCAGCACAAAAACTTAAGAAAATAACCTTTTGAAATTTTACCTTTTATTATTTATTTTTATATTTATGTAAGCCTGTAGCAATCATTCTCACACATGAATAAATCGTTATATGGATAAAACTAGATAGCATCCTAGGTAGAAAGTTATGCCCAGTTTCTCTCTGGTATTTCCTTTCAAAAGGACTTCAAAATTTCGAAAAGTGAGCAATTTTTAAGAATATTTTCAAAATTTACTAAGATTATAGATTTAAATTTAAAAAATTTTGACCCTTGGTTACGGATTTAGATACGGCACCATAGGTGGTTAGGGTGTTATGAGTTTGTGTTAATGTTTATAACGCACACTAAAAATCATCCAACATCCACCTTAAATCAACTTAGAATCACTTTTTGAGTTGATCTAACGATGTACGTTCGTCCATCTGGCGGGCGGTCCATGTAAATCTTGCGCACAAAGTACAGGTCGCAATTTTGAAGATAGTTCAATAAAATTGGACACGTAGGACTTTTATAATACAAGGACGAATCCTATTGAAATTGGTTTTGATCGGTCCATTATTTCACCTAGTCCCTATACAAATGTCCTTCCGGAATAGTGGTGTAACGATCATAAATACCTTAAATATAGCAACATTTTAATGACATTCGATGTAAGGAAGTTTTGTATAAGTATCAATCTTTGTGCCAAATTTCATGAAGATCGGTTATTATTGACCACAGCTCTCATATAGAACCCTCTTCCAACAATCACTTTAACGTGCATAAATCCGATACAAATATTAGTATCGAGTTTATATTCGACACAAATAAGTTTTACATAAGTAGAAATAACAGTGAAAAATTTTATGAGGATTGCTCCATAATTTACCTTAAAAAACAAAATTATCTATTGAATAAAAAAATTTGAAGTCGATACCGAGTCCAAAAATAAAAGATTTTGGAATATGAAAATTGCAAAAAAGATGACTTTTTGTGTTTTTTTTTTAGACGAAAAAGTATCTACACTATTTTTTATCTAAAATAAAATTTTCTTTAGCAACATATAATAATTTTGCACTTTTCTGAAAGGTAACTTCACGGAGATGACTTCAAGATAAAAAAAACCCAATAGCTCAATTGGTAATGGTACACACCCTCCCGAATTCGACCCATTTTATATGAAAGTTTTGATTTTAGAACATATTTTCTAAAATCTCAAAGCACGAATAGACAAGCGGAATATATTTTAAGAATTTTCAATATGTTGTTAAAAATTTTAAATCAAAATCTACGGGAGTTCTGAAAAATGTGGATTCTATAGCCAAAAATGTAAAAAAATTTTGGGAATTTTCATTAGTTTTTTGGGAATTCAGGAAAACCCTACCCCTGATTGAAAGTTAGTTAACGCACTTTTATTTATATTAACAAGATCCACATTTCCTGAAAATTTCATTAAGATATCTTTATAAACAAATATGTTATTACAATTAAAAAATGTGTATTTTCTCCAAAAACCCCAAATTGGGCCTTTTGTTTGGTTTATTTCTAAATAGCGAAAGAAATTTTAAAAATATATATTCCAAATTAAACTTATCCTTTAGCATATATAATTTCCGATCTTTTGCGAAAACACTCAAGTCAATATCGTGCCACATTTCAGAAATATGAGCCTTTAAACTTTTATATTTCCAATTTATTGTATATATGACTATATTTTTACAAACTTGCAAATTTTGTCTTTGGTTTTGCGTCCATAATTACTTAGAAAATTATGTATACATTTACTAACATCTATAAACAAAATATTTTTATAAACATAATTAATAAATATTTTTTATTTTTAATGTGGTTGCCACATTTCCCAAATTTAAGTAAATCTTTATCCTTTTCTAAGCGTTCATATATTTCTATTAATGAATTTAAAATAACAAAACAAACAAAAAATGTTTATTTTAACTTAATCAATAAGTATTTTATTAGTTTAAATTTATGATGTTTAACTAAATTTAACAAATGTATTTACCTATTGTTGAAGGTTAAAAATTTATATATTTTTGATCTAGTGGCAATGTACAGGTACACTTTCAGGTGATACCTAGCTGTAGCATTTATCTATTACTGATTTTTCAAAATCCATATTTTTCTGAGCTAGTGACAATGCACAGGTAATATCCTTTCCGGTGATACCTAACAGCAACATATAATAACAATGAATTCGGTATAGGTACTCTCCCAAATTGACTCTTTCAGATATTTTACCTGATGAAAATTCACAGAATACCTGTAAATATATATACCTGTGTGATATATCTAATAGATATATATATTTTCGCAGCTAATCCTTATTAACATCATAGCGGAGTTGATTAGCATGGTGACTACATTGAAACATGAACAATTGCGTTGTGTTCTGTGGAGTTTATCTAAAAATGATATTAATCGTTTAGGAGCTATAGTGGAATTCATAAAAACTACATATCATGCAAAAGTCGACGTCATTGGTAAATCTCAGATAGAGAGCTTTTTACGGTTGTATGATGTAAAAATGAAGTCCTTGAATCAGCGTAATAACAGATTAAAAATTAAACATTCCGATTGGATGGATACTGATATAGAAATATCGGCGTGCAAAATATCAATTGGAGCACCCTGCAAGACATATGATGATTTAAGTACAAGATCTAAGAAGAAAAGACTGGCTCATAAGCTTTCTATAATTTCGAATAAAGAAGTTTCTGATACATTCAAAGCAATGTTAAAAAAGGAGAAGCAACCTAAGAGTGCAGTTAATATTGCTGAAATACTGCCAACTGCATCACCATAACGTCTTAAACAGATTGCCGAAAGTGTACTTACTCCAAAATTACAATCCAATTTTACAATGAATAAGCAATTGCTTTAATGCTTGAACTGCAACTCAGCAGAAACAAATATCAAATTTTAAGAAAAGCTCTGCTTGAAAAGGGACACTCAATTCTACCATCATACAAGGATATTCAAGAAAAAAAGCAAACTATTTTACCATATATTTCGGTTACCGAAAAGGAAGCATGTGTAAGCTATCTTCTTTGCTTGAGAATGCAGCTACCAGGATAGTTGCAGATTTTTCTGCAGATCAGTTGGAAAAAGTAAATAACAGCGACGTTGTATTAATCTGTAAGTGGGGATATCCTTCCTGAATACGTGCTAGTGGAAGTAATAAAATGGCGGATTATAAAGGCGTATTTATAGCATCTTTGGTGCCATTAAGAATGCGATCTTATTCCTTAAAGCAAGCTTCATCAAAGTGTAAAAACTCATTTGAAGATATATGGCTTAACACCACTTCAGGATCAAAACATTTTTGCAGACCTATTTGGCTCGAATACACAAGGGAGTCGAAGACAACAACAAAGGATTTAGTGGAATATATTAAAGATACAATAAATGATTTACAACCTCTTTTAATAACCATAAAGCAATACACATTCGACATATCCTTTCAACTTAGTCTAACAATGATTGATGGAAAGGTTAGTAATGCCATTACGGAAACATCTTCTTTTTGGAAATGCTAACTATGTAATGAAACGAAATCACAATTTTCGGATATTAGTAAAGCAAGGAGTATTAATGAAGAATTTCTGTCTTTCGGAATATCTCCACTTTACACCAGAATATGGCTCATGGAGTATTTTCTGTACATAGCATATGATTTAAAGTAAAATTTAACAAAACCTACCAGGAACAACGAGGATTTAAAAATTCTTAGAATATCTGAAAAAAGTAGAATGCAGGATGAATTCAGAGAAGAGACGGGATCAAACATCGACAAACCTCTGCCGACTGGTGGTAGTACAAATGATGGAAACACAGCAAGAAGGTTTTTCGGAAAATATCTAAACTACTTGTTTCTCTATATCCATGGAAATAAATGACACCAACAGTATATAAAGTATTGTGCCATGGCAAAAGTATAATTGAACGAAATATTCTTCCACTTGGAGAGCTTACAGAGGAGGCTTGAGAAGCAAGAAACAGAGACTTTAAGCACGTTCAATTATTCAGCTCCAGGAAACGAGAATATTTTTATCAATGAGAAAACGTTTTATTTATTATGAGCCTTTATCAACTCAAAATACTGAAGACTTGAAGGACCTTTATTATCTTTTAGATATGTATGCAGATACAACAAATTATTTTATAGAAAATAAGTAGTATAAATTTAAAATATTATAAAAATTGTCTACATAAATTTAATGTAAATAAGTAATAAAAAGTCGTATTAGAAATAGAATATTTATTAAGGAGGATGATAAATACCAAAAATAATAATATTGATTAAGTTAAAATAGGCATTTTTTGTTTGTTTTTTTTTTATTTTAAATTCATTAATAGACATATATGAATGCTTAGAAAAGGATAAAGATTCACTTAAATATAAAAATATTTATTAATTATTTTTATACAAATATTTTGTGTATAGATATTATTGAAGGTATATAGAAATATTCATAATTTTCTAAATAATAATTCACGTAAAGCTAAAGGCAAAAGGTGCAAGTTTGTAAAAATATAGTCATATATACAATAAATTGGAAATATTAAAGTTTAAGGCGCATATTTCTGAAATGAGGCATGATATTGACTTGCAAATGATCGGAAATTATATATGCTGAAGGATAAGTTTAATTTGGAATACATATTTTTAAAATTTCTTTCGTTATTTAGAAATAAACCAAACAAAAGGCCCAATTTGGGGTTTTTGGAGAAAATACAAATTTTTTAATTGTAATAACATATTTGTTTATAAAGATATCTTAATGAAATTTTTAGGAAATGTGGATCTTATTGATATAAATAAAAGTGCGTTAACCAAATTTCAATCAGGGGTAGGATTTTCCTCAATTCCCAAAAAAACTAATGAAAATTCCCAAAATGGGATTTTTTATATTTTTGGCTATAGAATCCACATTATTCAGAACTCCCGTAGATTTTGATTTAAAACTTTTAACATCATACTGAAGATTCTTAAAATATATTCCGCTTGTCTATTCGTGCTTTGAGATTTGAGAAAATATGTTCTAAAATCAAAACATTCATATAAAATGGGTCGAATTCGGGAGGGTGTGTACCATGACCAATTGAGTTATTGCGCTTGTCCTTTCAGAAAAGTGCAAAATTATTATATGTTGCTAAAGAAAATTTTATTTTAGATAAAAAAGAGTGGAAATACTTTTTCGTCTAAAAAAACACAAAAAGTTATCTTTTTGCAATTTTCAAATTCAAAATCGATTAATTTTGGTCTCGGTAAAGATATCGACTTCAAATTTTATGCTTAAAAGTTCAAACGCAAGTAACTCGAAAACTATAAATAGGACATGTAAGAATGTTTTTGATAGGTTTTATCAGGGCCTACAACAATATATAAAATATATTTGAAATCGGACGGGAACTTTGAGCCCCTTTAGCTCCGCCCCTGAGAGTTTTGTTGTGCTCCCCTTCCAAGCTACGCCTGTACCAAATTTCATGAAAATGCAACCAGCCGATCAGAATTTAGAAGTTACAGATTTATTTCCAAAAAATTTCGATTCTGCCTCACTGTGCATTGTAAGAAAGCACTTAGTGCTGGAAAAGAGCTGCAGAAGTTGTTTTATTAACCCATGGTTGTCAGTGGAAGGATGTTCTTCCTTTATGCTTCTTGTTTATTGCTTTTGAAGTACTTTTCTGAAAACCATGTTTATAAAATTTTTTAATAAAAAATCTCTTTTAGCCTTATGATTTAAGATTTGTGAAATTTAAATTTTCTTAGAAATTATTAACCTTCTTTTCTGCTAACAATAAATTTATTTTCACTTTTTTGGAAGTAATTATGAATATCTTCCAAAAGAAATGCACTTAGTTCTACATTTGAAGTGGTGAAAATGTTCTTTTTTGAAAGCTCTTAATAGTTTATTTTTTTTTATCAGGGTGATTATAGTCATTATAATGAAGAGTAGAAATTAGTAGGTAATTTACACATTTTATATTTCGTATAATTTTTATAGTTCCTTAAAAACGTGTAGTTTTTTGGAGCTTAGCGAAAATTCTTGTAAAATTCGAAATAATGATGGAAAATCGAAAACTATTCAAATTGTTATTTTAAAGCACATTAAATTACAGATTATAGTTTACAGTACAAATGAAAAAAAGCAAAATTATTCGTTTGTGGTATGCTTTGTACATGCTTTATACTACCGTTGGTTAATAATGGGTTAAGACTAAACCTAACAGTTTACATAGTTTTAGATATCATTTTGATAAGAATAAAACTTAAAAGTTTATTAAATGATTTGTAAACTTTATTTTATTGATTTTTTTCGGAAATAATAACGTAACTTTTGAACTGTTGATCAGAGCTGAGGAGTCTTCGAATTAACTTGGTGGAGCACAGTCTCCTAGTAGGTCACGGGAGTAGAGGATAAGCCTCCAAATTTAGTCACCTAGGGAATGTATTTATTTAACAATTCGCCAAAAATTCACTTATGACTTGAATGTAAAAAATTACATATATGTAGTCCTTGTAAATCTCTATGAAAAAAAAACATGCTTACATACATGTGTAAGTTATCTCTTTCTGTTTAAGACTTATTTACCCATTTTTTTTATTTTTTAAATTTGGGGGTCTCAATTTTGGCCCTAATTTCTTTTAATTATCAACTATATTTCCTACATTATTCTAAATAATATTGCTGCAAGTATCATATAAATATATCTATCCCATAAAAAGATATATAAAAATGGAGTTGAAACTTTAAAAAAAAATGTCACATTTCTCTTCCAAAATAATTTTTTGTTCCGGACTATGGAATTTTTGTTATGGCTTCAAAAGAAATTTTAACGTAAATGCGTGTAAAGTAAAACTGGAACCATCTTGGGTAATGGTTTTTCCCTAAACGCAATTCAAATATTGTTAATTTTGGAAAAGATTTTTATTTTTTTATTTTTTTAATTCTAAAATGTTAAATATATATGAACATGTTTTAAAATCAGGTAATTAAACAAACTCCACTTTTTCGTACAAAAATACCAAAAATTCCAATCCGGAGAATATTTGATTCAAAAATTGACTTTTTCCATTAAAATGATCACCAAGCCATTGTAAAAGGCGTAACTCAGAAAATATTGTGTGTTTAGCCAACATATGGGAATTCATAACCAATACACTTTGTTGATCTCGGCTTTGACATTTTCAAATTTTATAAAAAAATAAAAACTTTTCAAAATTGACAAAGTTTGGAAAGGGCTTTGGAGGGAAAAAATTACCATAATTTTTGAAAAATAAACTCAAAATTGTGAATTTTCTTTTAATTTCAGGTTAATATAACTTTTTATCGGATAGATATATTTATATAATTCTTGCAGTAGTGTTATTTAGAATTTTGTAGCAAATCCAATGGATATTTTAAGAAATTTTAGGGAACAAATCAAGTCCCCCTAATTCGAAAAATTTAAAAAAACGAGGCAAAAATTAGAGTAAAATTTGCTTGGACCTAAATATCTTTTAAACAGAAAGAGATAATCAACACAGCACAGTTGGGCAGAATCGAAATTTTTTGGAAATAAATCTGTAACTTCTGATCGGCTAGTTGGATGTTCATGAAATTTGGTACAGGCATAGCAGAGGAGTGTGCAATGTTAAGTTTGGAAGGAGGGCACAACAAACCCCTCAGGGGCGGAGCTAAGGGGACTCAAAGTTAGTTACCTCTGACATAAAAAATTTTTAATCGCTTGCAAAATTTTTGTTTCTCGTCCGATTTCAAATATGTTTATATTGTACCCTCCTCTGCTACGCCGGTACCAAATTTCATGAAAATCCAATCAGCCGATCAGAAGTTACAGATTTATTTCCAAAAAGTTTCGACTCCACCCCACTGTGCACAGGTAAGCATATCTTTTGTAGAGATTTATAAGGAATATCCATATGTTAAAGTTTTTACATTCAGGTCATAAATGAATACATATTCGAGGTGACCAATTTTGGAGGTTTATTCTCAACCCTCGCGACCCGCTAAGGCCAGTATTAATTCAAATCAACTCAAAAATACCTCAGCTCTGATCATGTGAAATTTTATTTAGATATATTCAATGGTTCACAAGTTACAGAATTATTTCCAAAACAAATTGTTTTGGGATTACCTTATGTCGGTAACACTTTTTTACTTGTTAGTCACTTATATATCTTATAAATGCCCAAAAAAGGTAAGATGTGTAAGACGTTAGTCAGTAAAAACGAATGGTTAGTTGTGTGTCCAAGTTCGAGTCTCAATAACGGCAAAACTTTTTTGTTTTTTTTTTTTATTTTGTTTTTGTTTAGGTACATATTTTTGAGTACCCCTAGAGTCAATAAATAACTACTTGAATTTGTGGACAAGTCGAACAAAAATAACTAGTTCAGGCAAAAAATAAGTAGTTTATTTTTGTTTCCAATTATACCTGCTAGCTTACCAGGAAAGCAAAGTTTTTGCTGGAATCTTATCATTTTTGTAAAAATATTACTATTTTTAGTAAATTCTAGGAAATGTTCTAAAATGTCACTAAATCGTAATTTGTCCTCACCTCATGACTCAAAAATCTCTTATGAATTTTTCAATTCGACACAATTTTCTGCTGGGAAGTTATTCCAAATAAAATCAAATAAGTTCAAAAATTTTTTGGAATTTTTAAAAACTTAAACTTGTTATGTTTACAACATTAATTTTTTTAAATGATTACATCTTCGAATTAACTTGGTGGAGCACAGTCTCCTAGTAGGTCACGGGAGTAGAGGATAAGCCTCCAAATTTAGTCACCTAGGGAATGTATTTATTTAACAATTCGCCAAAAATTCACTTATGACTTGAATGTAAAAAATTACATATATGTAGTCCTTGTAAATCTCTATGAAAAAAAAACATGCTTACATACATGTGTAAGTTATCTCTTTCTGTTTAAGACTTATTTACCCATTTTTTTTATTTTTTAAATTTGGGGGTCTCAATTTTGGCCCTAATTTCTTTTAATTATCAACTATATTTCCTACATTATTCTAAATAATATTGCTGCAAGTATCATATAAATATATCTATCCCATAAAAAGATATATAAAAATGGAGTTGAAACTTTAAAAAAAAATGTCACATTTCTCTTCCAAAATAATTTTTTGTTCCGGACTATGGAATTTTTGTTATGGCTTCAAAAGAAATTTTAACGTAAATGCGTGTAAAGTAAAACTGGAACCATCTTGGGTAATGGTTTTTCCCTAAACGCAATTCAAATATTGTTAATTTTGGAAAAGATTTTGATTTTTTTTATTTTTTTAATTCTAAAATGTTAAATATATATGAACATGTTTTAAAGCCAGGTAATTAAACAAACTCCACTTTTTCGTACAAAAATACCAAAAATTCCAATCCGGAGAATATTTGATTCAAAAATTGACTTTTTCCATTAAAATGATCACCAAGCCATTGTAAAAGGCGTAACTCAGAAAATATTGTGTGTTTAGCCAACATATGGGAATTCATAACCAATACACTTTGTTGATCTCGGCTTTGACATTTTCAAATTTTATAAAAAAATAAAAACTTTTCAAAATTGACAAAGTTTGGAAAGGGCTTTGGAGGGAAAAAATTACCATAATTTTTGAAAAATAAACTCAAAATTGTGAATTTTCTTTTAATTTCAGGTTAATATAACTTTTTATCGGATAGATATATTTATATAATTCTTGCAGTAGTGTTATTTAGAATTTTGTAGCAAATCCAATGGATATTTTAAGAAATTTTAGGGAACAAATCAAGTCCCCCTAATTCGAAAAATTTAAAAAAACGAGGCAAAAATTAGAGTAAAATTTGCTTGGACCTAAATATCTTTTAAACAGAAAGAGATAATCAACACAGCACAGTTGGGCAGAATCGAAATTTTTTGGAAATAAATCTGTAACTTCTGATCGGCTAGTTGGATGTTCATGAAATTTGGTACAGGCATAGCAGAGGAGTGTGCAATGTTAAGTTTGGAAGGAGGGCACAACAAACCCCTCAGGGGCGGAGCTAAGGGGACTCAAAGTTAGTTACCTCTGACATAAAAAATTTTTAATCGCTTGCAAAATTTTTGTTTCTCGTCCGATTTCAAATATGTTTATATTGTACCCTCCTCTGCTACGCCGGTACCAAATTTCATGAAAATCCAATCAGCCGATCAGAAGTTACAGATTTATTTCCAAAAAGTTTCGACTCCACCCCACTGTGCACAGGTAAGCATATCTTTTGTAGAGATTTATAAGGAATATCCATATGTTAAAGTTTTTACATTCAGGTCATAAATGAATACATATTCGAGGTGACCAATTTTGGAGGTTTATTCTCAACCCTCGCGACCCGCTAAGGCCAGTATTAATTCAAATCAACTCAAAAATACCTCAGCTCTGATCATGTAAAATTTTATTTAGATATATTCAATGGTTCACAAGTTACAGAATTATTTCCAAAACAAATCGTTTTGGGATTACCGTATGTCGGTAACACTTTTTTACTTGTTAGTCACTTATATATCTTATAAATGCCCAAAAAAGGTAAGACGTGTAAGACGTTAGTCAGTAAAAACGAATGGTTAGTTGTGTGTCCAAGTTCGAGTCTCAAAAACGGCAAAACTTTTTTGTTTTTTTTTTTATTTTGTTTTTGTTTAGGTACATATTTTTGAGTACCCCTAGAGTCAATAAATAACTACTTGAATTTGTGGACAAGTCGAACAAAAATAACTAGTTATTCAGGCAAAAAATAAGTAGTTTATTTTTGTTTCCAATTATACCTGCTAGCTTACCAGGAAAGCAAAGTTTTTGCTGGAATCTTATCATTTTTGTAAAAATATTACTATTTTTAGTAAATTCTAGGAAATGTTCTAAAATGTCACTAAATCGTAATTTGTCCTCACCTCATGACTCAAAAATCTCTTATGAATTTGTCAATTCGACACAATTTTCTGCTGGGAAGTTATTCCAAATAAAATCAAATAAGTTCAAAAATTTTTTGGAATTTTTAAAAACTTAAACTTGTTATGTTTACAACATTAATTTTTTTAAATGATTACATCTTTGTATATGCTTTTATAGAAAATATAATAAATTTTTGTTTTTTAATGTTGTATAAAAATTTGTTTTTAATACTCGTATTTGACCAAAACATAAAAAATGTATACGGCTAAAAAGCATGATTCTTCTACTATCCAATAGAGTTTAAAAAGAAAAAAATATTAAAATAATAATAGAATTAGGGAAACATTTATACAGGTTTTTAAGCATAACTTAATATTTCTCAAAAAGTCTATTATGCACGTTCTGTCATTCCTGGAGTGATTTTTTTTCTTTTGTAACAGAGTATTATTTGAGTAACTAAACTACTAAGTTACATAAATTTTAAAAATATTACTTTTAATATATAAAAATAATGCAGAAATTTAAATTTCCATTTCTAGAACCTTAAAGCAATAACCATATTATTTGAGTTTTTTGAAGACATTATTTCACTTACCTTTAATTTATCAGGAAGACATGATACGGCACGTTCCTCATCGGAACATTTTTGTGTCAGCCACAGGTAATCGAACCATTTAATGACTTTCACCTGCAGATGATTGGGTACACGTCGCATACGCATATATGTTTTAACACCATCAAGTTTGGCTAAAAAAAATAAATACATTTTCTACTAATTTTAAAATTTCTACAACTGGTGAATTTAATATTTAAATATTTTGTTATATCTAATTTCTCTTTTTATATCAAAATACATAAATTTTATCTTTAGTTTGACCACAGGTGCTGTTAGTATGTATACATGTGATAGAATTAAAAATTTATGATCGATTTGTGGCATTTTATAATTCAATAACTATAACTGCATGTCATGTGTAAACGAAATAAAAAGTATTTTTGAGGCTTTTTGTGTGGATTGGTTTTGCTAAATTCAATTAAAAAATCGTTATATTTAGAAAATTAAATCAAATATTTTTTGAATGTAGTTTTGGATTTATTTATGATTATACTCTACACCAGGAATTATGAATTTATGCTGATGATTGTAACACATAGAAAAAGTTATCCAACACCCACCTTAAAGTATACCAATTGACTCAGATCCATTTTCTAAACAAATCTAACAATGTCCGTCCGTCTGGCTGGCTGGACGGCTGGCTGTCCATGTAAACCTTGTGCACAAAGTACAGGTCCAAATTATAAAGATAATTCAATGAAATTTGTCACGAGGGACTTTTATGATACAAGGACAAAGCCTATAATTCAATGAAATTTGCCACGTGGGACTTTTATGATACGAGTATAAGGTCAAAGCCTATGAAATTAGTTGTAATCGGTCCATTATTTCACCTAGCCCCCACACAAATGTCTTAAAAATAAGAACACTAATGAAATTCGGTGCAAAGAAGTTCTGTATAAGTATTAATCTTTCTACCAAATTTTATAAAAATCCGTCCGCAATTAACCATAGCTCCCATATAAACCCATATTCCGAAAATCACTTTAACTTGCATAAATCCCATAGGAATATTAGTATTAAGTTAATATTTGACACAAATAAGTTTTATCTACTTACATAAAACAACATTGCCAAATTTTATGAGAATCGGTCCAAAATTTACCATAAGTCCCATATAAACTCACTATCAGGAATCGCCCTAAAGTGCATAAAATTATCTAGATGTTAGTATCAATGCATTGTTTTGTATTTGTATATTTTATCTTATATTTAGTAAAATTGGCAACAGGTGTAATATAAGTCCCCTTCCCGAATTTTTATGCTCATACACAGTTAGGTAGGGTATCATATAGTCGATCTTGACCGACTATATCTATTATTCCCGTTTTATTTGTAAAAAACCGATGTTTAAAAATAGTGCAAATAAAAAAAAATTTCTTATTTCAAATAATGATTAAAATTTTAACTGTTATACATTCTAATAACAATTATGAAGGATATTTACAAAAAAAGCTGAATGTTTCGCTTATAATTTCAGCAATATTCATTCGTGACTACAAAATAGTCAGGGAAAATATAAAGTTTAGACAAAATTGGTTTAAGGAGACATATACAGTTATAACAGTTTGTTTATATCATGGCCTTTTTTAATAAAACGCCTTCTATTGTTTATAACAAAAAAATAAATTTTAGTTGATACTCATTAAGTACGTCTAAAAGTAAGCCATTAAAAAAGCAGAAGTAGCTGAAGTCTTGTAAAAATAAAATAATAATATAATAAATATTATAAATATTTTGTGCTAATAATAATAATATAATAAATAAATAATATAATAAATATTTTGTGCTAAACCAAAATTCTAAAGAAAATATTTATTTATTTAAAGTTTTTCTAACATAGTTGGGTCAGGACTACGTTTAAATCAAACAGAAATAAATCTGAACAGAAATTATATTAAAAATGACAAATTATATAAGTAGAATAAAAAACTAAAAGGTTTTTAAGTTGTCATTGCACCAGGTAAAGAAAAATTGCAACTATCAGCAGTGTTACTAGGAAGTGGGAAAAAAGAGGCTTTAAAAAAAGGTCAAAAAAGCTAAAAATCCTAAAAAAATAAGGCTAGAAAAAAGGTAATATTTTTTTTATTTAAAAAATTTTATCTCGATTTTTTATGAGAATTAACACACAACAATGCTTAAAGGGATGATTCCGTAGAAATAAAATAATGAAAGTAAATACAAAATTATTTTCTTCTTTGTTGAAGTATTAAAAATTTTTTAAGCATTAAAAAAAGGCTAAAAAAGCCAGAATTTAAAGCGAAAATTTTGAGGCTAAAATCAAAATAAAAAGTTTAGATTATCCGCCAGTATCTCTTATATGAATAATTTTATAAAGATGAAATCTTGCACAACGATTTGTTATCTGTCGAGAATATAATCCACGATAATTAAAACAATCATCCGTTAACCCGAAAAAAGTTTCATACAAAGACTTGTTAGCTTGATGTGGTCCTGAACTATTTTATATTTTTACAAGCCATAAAAATGAAACAAAAACGTATACGACAATAAAATTTTACAGGAATACTTCAAAGATGAATATGTAGATAAATATGAACTCCTCTCACTTCGCCCCACACATAATTTACATAATTTCCTTTCACGTTTAAAGATATTGATTGGCTTAAAGATTTTTTAAATTTTACTTAATTGGCCTTATCTTATTGGCTGAAACTATTTAAAAGGTTCACCTATTCTTTTTGGTAACTATAAAAATATATAAATCTAATTTTTATATTAATTTCTTTTATGGTAATAAAATAATAAAAACCTGTTGAAAATATATTCATAAAAACTCTTCGTTCGCATCGCAGAAACTCAATAAAATAAAATTGACCGTACTTTTTTTTAATTTCTTCTTTGGTTTATTATTTTCACAACATGCCACTCCATTAGTATTACACTGTGCGAAATGATAGCAATAAAACTAAGTATATGCTATATATGGGAAAAAACATAAAAATTTTAAATAAATGAAATCGAGTTACTGCCTGTTTTTATAATACGAGCGCAAAAACGGCTCTTCTAACTTACATTTAAAATAAAAACAAAATTTCAAAATTTGTTTTTGTTTTAAATGTAAGTTAGACGAGTCCTTTTTGAGTTCATGTTATAAAAACAGGCAGTTAATGTTATAATAAGAGGGGTGTCTTTTATATTTTGCAAAAAACCTATAAAACGATAATATTTGTTTCTAAAGATGGCAGTATTGTTTTCTAGATTAGTATTGATGATAATTAATGCCTTTTCCGATACCTTTGAACCAAATAGTAAGGTATTTTTTAACTTTGATTGAGGTACCGCAAAAACATGTACTTTTTATTAAAAAAAAAAAAAGATTTTTTAGTTGTTAAAACAAGTTGGTCGACCAATTTATTTTGATAAATAAATGCAATAAAGTTATTGGATATTAGAGTAGGATTGTATGGTGCATAACCCCACAATTCAACGTTTGTGATAATAATATTGATCGTGTTTTCATTTCCAAAGGTTAATTAGAGTTAACCATATACTGTTCTTTCAATTAACTCACATCATAAGTTATGGAAAATAATCGCATGAAAATTTTTTATTTAACAATTAAATTTTTTTGATTAAGTCGATTTTTTAATTAACATTATGAAACAGAAAAAAAAACTCTGAGAATACAAGTCCTTAAAAACTTTATGTTTTATGATGTAGTTGTCAAATTTAACGTAAGTTACGTAGTTTAACCGCTTTGCAAAATATAAAAAGCACCCTCGGAATTTCGATCACGGTTTTGTTTTTGCCAAAATGGCAAAGTTTTGTGGTCCATGGTCTTTATCTTAGTTATAGATCTTCAAAGATAACGAAGCAGGTTTTTTCATATTTTGGATTTTTTCCACAATTTCAAATTTGTGGTGTTAGAGTTGTATGGTTGGAGGAACTTATTATTTTGTAAAATTTTTAGTAATTTTTAAAATTTTCAATCTTAAAAATGTCCGAAAAATATTTTAGTCGAATTTTAATATTTTTGGGTTTTTATACTATATTGATATACATATATATATCCTTAATAAGTTTTGTGGTAATACTACACAAAAAAATTAAATTGTATTATTTAATTTCAAATTTGAAATAAAAAATGTGTAAAATATCGACAATTTCTGACAAATGTGATGAATACAAATATTGAAACAGGGATTGATAAAAATTGTAACCAATCTTATTTAGCGCTGTATCTTGTGTCCTAAATAGTCAATGCAGTAGATAGTTTTAAAGTTTGGAAAACAAGGGGGAAAATTTTCGCATTCACAATTTCTAATTTAATAACAAGGATTATTGAGTGAAACTAGTTTCTCATTATTTTACACAATAAAATCGAAGGAGTATTAAAAATAAATTTAATAACAAATTTTATGGACCTTTTGAGAATTATGCAAAAATTTCACCTTTTGCTTTCTTATATAGTAAATTGCATTTTATGTAAATCCTGGATATACAATTATAAGAACGACGATAAATATAATTGATAGGGAACATACATTTAAGTCAAATGTCATTGACAGTTGAAAACATGACATAAAACAGATTTGGCTAAGGCGCATCGCATGGACAGCATGAAATTGACCATAATTCGCATAACTGGGTGGTGTTCGTAATGCCTAACGGAAATGTAGAGGCGCATCAGACAATTTCGAAAGTTAAACATTTTATGAACCAAAAAAAAAAAAAAAAATGAAATTTACTTGGGTTTAAAAAGGTTCAAATATCAAATAACATTTCTTTATAATAAACTCCAATAAAATAGATTTTCGTATAATATATTTTTAAAACTCGCCATTTTTATTATAAAGAAAATATTTTCAATTTTACTGGGAAACCCTAAAATAAGGTACACTAATATCATCAAATATTGAAAATATCATAAATTTTGTTTGAGTAAGTCAGTAAGTTTTAATATTACCTGTAATTTTTACCAGAATTATATATAAACTTCTAGTTTGTAAAAATGTTTATATTTTCACCTTAAAACCTGAATTTACTTGCGCCATCAAAAAAAAAAAAAAAAATCTAAGGTCTAAAAGCAAAAATTTTCGATAATGGCCCATATATATTATTTATTTATTTTTTTATTACTTTTTTTTTAGCACATCCAACGATTTACTGAGCTAGCTATAGTGTTGACAGGGTATTAAAATATTAATGATATTGATTGAAATGTAATATTGCCAACAATACCACCACAAATACCAATAAAGGAAAAAGTAAAGCAAAGCAAATAAAAATAGTTGAAAATAAATAAAATTTAAATCATTTTGTAAAAAAGATACAGATAACCCTCGATTTATGCGGTTCATTGGGACGTAAATTAAAAGCGTGTAAAATAAGATTAAGAATAGATATAAAATTACATTTTGGGACCAGCATTTTTATATATTGCTTGAATTGAAATACTAATTAAATAAAAGATGTTAATATGAGACCTAAAAATCACGTTAAATTTAAACACATAATATTATTTATTTCTTATTTAATACATTTCTCGCTGATAAAAAATAAATCGCACTTGATTTATAAGCGTTGTATCAAGGTCGCGTTAAATAAAAACACGAATTTTAAAAAACGAAATTATTGAAGCGTGTTATAAAGCAATCGCGTAAATAAAGGGTTACCTGTATTAAGGTAAACAAGGGTTTGCATAGGGGTGGATAGATCTAATTTAAATCAATGGAATTTAATTAATTGAAATATAAAATAAATTTAAGGTTAAAAAACTCAGGATAAAATGTTATTTAACATATTTATAATAAAGATATTTTTATGTTTATTTTGCAAATGATGTCAATGATAACATTTATATTTGAATTTCAAATTATATTTAAAATTTGAAATTAAATAACATAAAATATTTTTTTCCTTAAACCTCATAAACCATAAAGTACAACCAGAAGTTTATGTGAAAGGCATTTCGAACTAAATTTTCAAAAAAAATAACTCATTTTTTTCAAAACACAAAAACAAAATGTATGTAATTAACTACATGTATTTTGTTGTTGCATGAATTAGGTTTTTGACAATTGAGTCAGGTTTTTTTCACTCGCATAAATATCTACTTATTAATCTATGCCTATGAGGTATAATCATTTTTAGATGGTTCTACCTGGAATTTTAAAAACTCTTTACTTGTTATACTTGTTCTCTATAATTATGTTAATCTCTCTCTAGAAATTGTAATTGTAGTTGCCTGAGTTACTAATTAAGTAACCAAAACAAGCTGCTTTTCATTGCTTCTGTGTTTGTTTTTATTATTTTTTTACCCAGAAACTACAAGATTTATGTGTTTTTTGTTTTGTTTTTTTTTTTTTTTTTGGTAAAGCATCTTTTCTCATAGAAGAGGTTAGTAAATAGTTAAGTGGTTTTAACTTTAAAATTAACATTGGTTTAGTATTACCTAGATAAATAATATTAAAATTTTTACTCTTGGACACATACGTACATACATACATACCTACATACATAAACATGTGTACATTTAATGTGTACATTAAAGTGCCTTGATTTGTATGAAGGCAAAAAATACTGCAAACATACCCACCTAAAATTAAAAACTGATATGTTTTAAACTAATTCCCAAAATATTTCGGTTTAATTATTTCGTTCACGTGAGCTTTACCATTTTTAAAACACCTCCAAAAATATAGTTTTCGATAAAAAAACAATTACAACATACGAGTATGATAGAAGAATGACGTTTAATACATACTGAGTAAAAAAATTTAAAAACTAGTTTTCATTCTCACGAAATTAAAATTTTAGTAAAATTTTCTATGATTTTATTGTAAATACCATTTTATTAAAATATAAATATTTCGGATATTTTCAATCGTAATTTATATTTTAGGGTACCATTGGAAAGGTCTCATTCTATGCTATTGATATATCTATTCACTTAACCCTTTAGTTGCATAAGTAATATTTTGGATTTCCGGTTCATAATTGGTTAAATTAATTTTTATGTTAAAAAAATGGTGTTTAGAAAATAAATCCCATCAAAAGCATTCATTTATCATAAAGACTATAAATTCGTGTAAAATTGTGACTGAATTTCAAAAATTTAATTCTTTAATTCTATTATTATCGCGCCATTAAAGGAACTAATTATATTTTTCATAAATTCATCTGTATTTGAGTATAATAAAAACATCCATGTGACTTATTTTTAAAAATTACTAACATAACCTTTTGAGAATTCAGTGCACCCTCTTGCTGTTAAAGAGTTAATTACATATAATCTTCAATATTATCAGAACAGGCCATTCAAAGGGTACATTAAAAACCAATATATATCGAGTAAAAGAAATATGGCTAAACACGTTAGTATAATTTACTCAAAAGAGACATAATAATAATTTAAATAAATATTCCAAGTCGTAGTATGCCTCTATTACAATTTGAAGTTAGTTTTCATTTAACGAAAATTTTGATAATGATATTGAAAGAAATACGTATTTTTGAAATTGAAAAATGATCCAGATGATGTAAATTTAAACATTCAGATGTAATACCTTGGGAATCATATAAGAACAGACCAATCTTCATTTCAAGAGGGGTGCTTTAAACCTTTTTGGAGATATACTTAATTAAAGTTAAAAAATGTGATTCCTTATTCAAGTGGCAAGCAGTATATATATATATGTATATATATATATATATATATATATATATATATATATATATGTATTTAGTTACTATTAAAATTTATAAATTTTCATAAATTTTATACTTTGAGTTAAAAATAAAATATTTCCAAACTTTGATGAAATATATAGAAAATTAGTACATGGTTTTTAAACATTTTTTACTATTTTATTACGAGTCTACTGTCAAAAAGATAAAATAATAAATTAATATTTCTTTAAGAAAGAAAAATTGGATTTTTCTTTGACATCATTCTTGTATAAATTAAGTTTAAAATACGTTAAATAGTTTTATTTTCATATTTTTTAACTCATGATCTTAATTGTTATTAGGAAAGGTAAATTTAACTTATTTTAATTTCTTTAAATAATAATAATTATTGGAAAACATTTTCCACACTAATATGTATATCCTTGACAATTACGTCTAATATTCCTAAATAATAATTAGTATTTTATTAAAAAAAATAAAAATTTCTATAATTTGTATGTTATTTTGCCAAATTCAACAAAATTTGGTACGCATAAGTGCTTTGCAAATGGCAAGCCTATTCAAAATTTATTTTATATTATATTGCGTTTTAACAGTTTTACGGCGATTTTAGTAAAGAGCTACGACAGCTACGACAGTCCCTGCTCTGATTAGGAAACAAAATTATATTCATAATTTTAATCACATAAATACTAATATGAGAAGTTTTTCAAATTTTGTTTTTAAATTTGGAAGGTACACAGAGAAAAAAAATCATATTTTTCTTTTCAATAATATTATGAATTGAACATAACTTTTTTTCCCAAACTTTTTTCATAAAAAATAAAATTTTGTTCATAGATATTATTAAATTGTTCATAATGAAAATTTTAGCAAATTTGCAAAAATTTTGTTAAATCTTTGATTTAGTTTTATTATATTTGATAGTAAATGGTAATAGAAAATATTTATACATGAAAATAATAACAAAAAACGCCAAAGTTCCAAGGAAAATCTATAAAAAAAAAATAATGTTTAGAAATTTGAATAACTTCGCTCGCATTCTGCAGCACATCATTTTGATAAAAAGCGCTTCTGTTCTGTTCCCAAAATGTTTCTAAAAATCATTAAAAACTTAAAAACTTTCCAAAGAAAATTTCAAACTTTTTTTCTTACAAATTGAACAAATAAATGAAAATTTTAAAAATTCTTGACTTTTGATTCATTTGAAAAATTAAAAAAGAAGTTTAAATGCTTAAGAAATCATGCTTAAATATTATGAATTAAAATCAATGCAAGTAAATTTTTATATTAATGTACAAACTTTTTTCTGTGTATATAAGTCCTTGCACCGAATTTTTTTAACTTCATATTTTTCTTAATTACAGTTCAAAGTTCATAAGTCTGGGACAACTTCTGTCATTATTATCCAGTCGTTATATGGTAACGAAACACTATACGTCGATAGAGTGCCGGAACACTTTTTCGGTGATATATCTCTAAGTTTTTAGATTTAAAAAAAAAAATTAATGAACTGTATTTAAAGGACATTTTTGAGACTTATTTATATAAAATTCTGGATTTTTAATATCATTTTCAGCTTTTCATTTAATTATTAAAAAAATCTAAACAAAATAAGCATCTTCAGATTTCAAGTATAAACCAAAAATTTTAAAATTATTTGTGCTAAGTCCAACATTTTGGTATAAACTGATAAGAGTTCTATCAAATTTTATATGAAATATATATACAAATTCCTATAATTTGTTCTGATTCTTGTTAGGAATCTTGCATGCTCACTGCAGTAAAAATCTGTTTATTTAAAGGAAACAAACTGTTTTCATATTTTCTTAAACTTTTTATTTGAAAAAATTTGACAACTTTCTCGGTATGTTTTCACTATCATAAGTCGCTTTCTATGCTCTTACTACCTGTATTGACCCAACCAGGCTAATGCATGGTTAAATTTGGCACACATAAATATATTTATATAGAACTAAGTTGTGCCGAATTTAATTTAAATATTTATATATTAATTTTTTTTTTTTTTTTTTTAATACCATTCCAGGAACTGTCACAAAAAAGTGGAAGATGCAATGGAAATTTTCTCATAGTTTTGTTAACATTGTCATATTTATATTTCATTGACATTTAGCTTGTGTGAATTTGTAATTATTTAACCATTTAATTATTTGATACGAATAAAGAATAATATGTGATTTCGTTTAATTTAAAATGCTTGATTAATACACAGTTTTCTCCTTAAGAGTAAACTATTCTTAGGAATTTTGTCCTCTGGTGTGTGACAGCTTAGCATTTCGCACTTTTTCTAAACGGCTAATTTTAGCAAGAACTTGAGTTTATCTTTGGGTCAGTGCTGCGGTTTTTAATTTCCAGGCATTTTTCAACTCACGGGAAGAGGAATTTTGTTTAAGGTATTCAAAAGAATTTTCGAGCATTCTGAAAAAATACAATATTTTTTTAAAAAGCAGGAAAAAATGCTATATTTTACACATATTTTGCACGAAAATATATCTATCTAGTTTGAAATATAAATATATGTGTGAAATATAAATATATGATGAATTTTGTAATGTAATAAATTATAATAAGTATTAAAAAAATAGTTTAGGTGAAATATTGAACTGATCGGAACCAATTTCGGTAAGGTTTGTCCTTGTACATATATATATATAGATATATATATATATATATATATATATATATACATATATATATATATATATATATATATATATATATAACTTTGCGAAAAATTTCGTCAAAATATCTCTAAAATTACGAACAGACATTGGATGGACATTTTTAAATCGGGGGTGATTCTGAGTTGAATGCTATAGATTTTTTCTGTGCTTTACACACACTAGAACAAACATATAATACTCCAACTATCTGTGATTGTGTAGGATGTAAAAACCCAAAACCCACAATGCACAAACTCCCAAAAAAAAAAAAAAAAAAAACTCAATTTGGGTGATTGTTCATTGCATTCTTGACATATTTATTTATTTATTTACTTTTTCGTGTTTGTGCATTGTAAACAATCGCCCAATGTTTTTTGGGCGATTAATCATTTGTTTTAACATGAAGAAATAAATAGCGAATTAAAATCTTCTCAAAATGAAATTGGAACAATTTTTATACTTGTTCGAACTGTGACAAAAAAGTGGAAGATGCAATGGAAATTTTCTCATAATTTTTTTAACATTGTCATATTTATATTTCATTGACATTCAGTTAGTGTGAATTTGTAATTATTTATCCTTTTAATTATATGATACAAATAAAGAATAATATTTGATTTAATTTCATTTAAAATGCTTGATTATTACACAGTTTTCTCCTTAAGATTAAACTATTCTTAGGAATTTTGTCCTCTGACGTGTGACAGCTTAGCATATCGCATATTTTCTAAACGGCTAATTTTAACAAGAACTTGAGTTTATCTTTGGGTCAGTGCTGGGGTTTTTAATTTCCAGACATTTTTCAACTCCCGGGAAAAGGAATTTTATTTTTTATTTCTGAAAAAAATACAATATTTTTTTTTTTAAAGCAGGAAAAAGTGCCATATTTTACATATAATTTGCACGAAAATATATCTATCTAGTTTTATTTATAAAAATATGTATGAAATATAAATATATGATGAATTTTTTAATGTAATAAATTGTAATAAGTATTAAAAAAAGTTTTTAAGAAATGTTTCTGTTAGGTTACAAATAAAATATGCGTTCATACCCGTATTTAAAAACAAAGTTTAAATTCAAAGTACATTTTAGAGACAAAATTTGTATAAGAAATTAATTTTTCAGGGCATTTTAACTTTAAAAGTGTTATCGGAAATGGGTGCTAATATTTTCAAAAAGCTTATTTGGAAATTCATTGTCATATTAAAAATATATTCATATATATTTAAAAAAAACTGAAAATGTTTTACTATTTCAGTATCTGGTTATCCATCGTCGGTAATGAAAACTTAAGAAAGACTTCTTGATATCGTTCGTCACAGTCACAGTAATTTTTTTAGAAACCGTAAATAAGAATTTATTCGAGAATATTTTTTGTTTTTTGAGATATCACTCGGACCCCGATATATTTCTCCAAAACATAAAATAATATTTTTTATAGTTCTTAATATAGAAAATAAATATGTAGAAATTTTTGCTGGTGAAAGATCAAAATAATAACTCTTACAGAACTGTATCGTGCATTCGTCTAAAACCGACGATATTTTCTAAGTTTCGTATTCTAATAGCAGTTGTTTCAAACATGGAAAATTTTTAAATATTTAAGTAGTTTTGTCAATTCAGAATTCTTTAGTATAGAAATAATTTTTCTAGAATTTTTATAAACTATTTAGTATTAATTATAATGAAAGCAATATAGTCATCTAACCGTATATTTGCATGATTATAGTCAATAAAAGTTTTTGTATAACTCTCGATTTTTAAAAATGGTCAAAATTTACACTTTTGGTATTTTTTTATTTCCCGGGATTCCCGAGAACAAATCCTAGGAATCGGGAAGTGTAAAATTGGTAAATTTTCGGAAAATTCGCACCGAGAATTCTCGGGATAAAAACCAGCGCCAATTATTTTTGAAGAAAATGTTTTTTGCTTAATACTTCTAAATCAATATTTTCACCATTGAAAAAATATTAATGACGAAAAATTAAAAAATAATCAGAACATTCGGATTTTTTAAATTGTTTTATCAATGATAGTACTTTTAACGGTAAAAATATAGATGTAAAAATCTGTTAGTGCAATTGAAAGTTTGGATATGATGGGCTTTTTAAAACGTACTTCCCTAAGAAACTGATATGGAAAAATTTTTTGTTATTAAGAAATTGGGAAAAAGGAAAAATTATGTTAGCGAAGCCACTTTAAAACCTTTACCGCTCTACGGCCATTAAGAAAAAATATTTTATTTGCTAAAAAAAAAATAAAAAAATTAAAATAATATATATATATATATATATATATATATATGTATATATATATATATATATATATATATATATATATATATAAATTTCTTTTTAATGAGTAACGAATTCCAATGAGTTACGAACAGTCACTTTGAAACACTTACTAAGCGAAGAATCTCCTTAAGATAAAGATAAAGATTAAGATAAAGTTTTAACAACAGTGCCAAATAGATTTTTGATGAATATTCATTATTTCACATTATGAAAAATAACCCACTCTATTGGCTGATTATTCTGTTATGGTAAACATTTTGGGGTTTTGTTCACAAATAATAAAAGACTCACAAAATTGACCCTTTTTACATGTTTTGGTTTTGGGCGATTTTCCATTGGACTATTTTGCATACAGTCTATAAAAAATTGAAACAAGAATTGGACTGAATCCCAAAAGTTTCAGTCAACGAAACTTTTTTTACCGGAAACAAAATTTCCTTGTTTTAAACCATATTTTGGTTTTAACCATATTAATAATAATTAATTTAACCATATAATTATTCCCATAACAATAAAATATTAGAAACAAATATGCGCTCTCAAATATGGTTGAAAATTCATATCTTGTTTGGATTTGAATATAATTTGGTTTTAACGTTTATTTTCGCCTTCATTATAATTCTCATTTATCTTATACATATATTAATATAAGTCGACAAGGCTTTGTTATATTTGATGTGATTCATTATTTTGAAGTAAATGTAATGGATTCAATAAACAATTTATAGAAATAATAATGTTGAATTAATTTGTTTTATTTTAATATATGATAAGACGGAATAAAATCGAATTATAATATAGTAAGATGGGATGTTAGTATGATAAGATAGAACAATATAATAAAATGAAAATCATAAACTTATTATGTGATAATAATGTTGTAAGATGGTTTAAAACTTGAGAAAATCGAAACATAACATGAAAAATCGAATCATAAATTCGGACAAAATATGATAAAATGGAATCGTAGTAATTATTTTTATAATCATATTTTTAGCTGTGGGCTATAATTCCAATCATAATATATTGTTCTTAGATTACGGTCACTACGACTCTGCTTGCACCTGGCAACTTTTTTAAAATGGAACTATATGGCGACTTTTTAAGACTGTGTTCTAAATGTCGAGATAATAAGTTGTATGAAATATCTTGATAAACAAAACAAAATAATTATGTCAATTTACTCAATGAATTATTGGTAAAGGGAATACTATAAAATATGTGACCCTTCAAAACTTTCAAAATTTGAATTAAATGCAGCTGCTAAAAAGCAATGTTAAATATCATATGACTAAGTTCTGATGATTTGTAAATAAAAACCAAAATGTAATTAATATAATTAATTGAAGAATTATGCATTTCGAAAGTAGAATTAACATATAAACTAATATTATTCCTTCAACTCTTCCTAATGATCCAAAAATAAAATGTAATTGAAATGACATAACATGAATGACAATTAACATATCACCAATTTATCTAAAAACTAAAGGTAACTGTTTAAATAAAAATTTTATGTAAAAAAACTGTTATTCTACCTTATAAAATATACATTTAGTGGACATTTTTATATTTAAATCTTCTTCTGCTAGATTTTCAGCTTGTGTTTTAGCAACTGAAGCTTATCTTGTGACTAAAGCTTAATATCTTTTAATTGGCCACAAATTTAAAAAATATTTAGAGATCGGCATTGTTTTCATATCTGTTTAAAAATTTTTATTATTATTTTTCTATTACATTTCTCTGTTTTAATATAAAGTGCTTTTTTATTTTCTCCTTGTTTTGTCTTAGTTTATGGTTATAACCATCAATGCAAATTTGTATGCTGGTATATAATTTTTTTTAACATATGTACAACTTACTTTACTATAACTGTAACCGGTGCACAGTGGAAATAGATCAGTAATTTGTAATCAGTCGACTGGGCAGATTAACATAAAAGTTAAGCAATCGTAGGAAAAGAGTATTCGAATTTATGTTTGGAAAGCAGATCCCACAGAACCTACAGAAAAATAAATCACCTTTAAGACATAAATTTTTAAAACGCCAGTATTTTTTTCTTATGTAAATTTAAGCAGCCGTTTAGAAATTACAAATATATTCTAATATTTTTGATTCGAGTCTACTGTGCAGGGATGAAAATTTACCTATTTACATATTTACCTAAGCTAACACTCTTACTGTACATATATTTTACACTTCCTTTTATTAAAAAAGTTTAATTTAGTAAAGAAGAACTGGACAGAAGCAGTACACATGAGTTTGTAATAATAATTATATATATAATCATATATATATATATATATATATATATATATATATATATATATATATATATATATATATATATATATGAAAATCTAATTTAAATATGTTTGGGGGAAATTTTTAAAATAATAACTATAATTTAAGTACATACCACTTGATTTATAATACATTCTAAGGAACTTTTTTATATACACTATGGAGCAAAAGTGTACACTTTTCTTGTGACTATTTACTTTTATATGCTCTATTTTCTTAACGAGTAAAGTAATGCAAATTAATTAATAGTGTGAATTTGTCAAGGTTTTGTTTGAAATAGTAAATTTTAAAATTAGTTAAAATTAACTTATTTACTGCAAAAAATTAAGATATTGTTAAAATAAAAAGTATTTTTTTAAAAACAGGCTATGCATTTCATTTCACGTCTTAAATTCATTTTACGGCTTAAACACGCAGAGAAAAATACAGTTGTAGGGACCCTAATCTAAGAGCAACATATTATGATTGAAACATATGCCCACAGCTAAGAATATATATGATTATAAATAATAATTATTGTGATTCCATTTCATCATATTGTGCCAGATTTTATGATTCGTTTTTTTATTATTTCATATAATTATAGCAAGTTATAACATTATTATCCCATTCTATCAGGTTATAATTTCATTTTATTATATTATTATTCCATCTTATCATATTATTAACCCATCTTATTATATTATGATTACATTTTATCATATTATTCCTTCCTATCATAAGATTATGCAATCTTGTCATTATTATGATTCAATTTTATCATATTATTTTCCAATCTTATTATATTATGATTCTTATATTAAAACGAAACACAATAATTCAAAATTACTATTTTTATAAATTGTTTATGAGTCCATTACATTTATTTTAAAATAATAAATAAAAGGTTTTATTAATCAAACAAAAAAAATACATATTATTTGTTCATTAATTAATTTTATTTATTTGTAACATCATATGTTGTGCAAAATAATACAAGATATTTTTTATTAACTAAACCCTTTAATAGTAGTTAATCAATATCTTATATCTCTTGAATCACACCAAATATAACAAAACCTTATCCAGTTACATTAACCAGTTATGAATTTTTCAACTATATTTGTAGAAAACATATTTATTTGTTACATTTTATTGTTATGGCAATAATAATATTAATATGGTTTGAAAAGAAAACATGGCTTCAAAACAAGAAAAAAGATAATTAATATTATTGGTTGTATAAAATATAATATTTTTTAAATTAACACAATTTTGCTTCTGGTAAAAATGTAAAAAACATAAAATTTTTGTAGTCAACTATATTAATATTATAATTGAATGTAAACATTAGATGATAAAACTGAAACAAAAACATTGTTATCATGAACATGATATTATTAAAATTAATGAAAATAAACAAAGATACTGTTGTAGTGACAATGCATTGACCATGTATTTTCTCTGCGTGAATCCATATATGATGTGTCATAGTTTATAAAATATTTCCACAATTACTAAAGGAAATTTCATTCAATAATATCTTTATACTACCTGGCTTCTGTTTCACACTTAAATAAGTTTTAGTTTGTGCTTTTTGCGGATCACTCTGTAATTTGCATCTCTATGTTTAAGCGAATTTTGCATCAGTTTGACTAAGTTGTGTTTAGGCATGAGTTTGGAATCAAAATTATGCTGAAATGCAATGTTTTATATTCTCAGAGAGTGGTAAAATTTTAGCAAATATTTGGAGGAAATTTTCCTAGCGCATAATTCTAATAATTAGTTGCATCGAACCAACAATTAAGAATTGAGAACTTCCCTAAACTTCTCTTCGTTTTAAAGTTTTCTTAGCGTAGTAATACTGGGAAGCATTTCTTATTTCAATCGAAATCATTTATTATATTCATTCAAAAATATATTTGCGTATGTGTCTTCTGCCGACAAAACTCATTTCAAGATTAATAGGTTTTTTATTCAGCATCTCTGTTTCTAAATATTATAAATTGCTCATTTTTAAAATATTCCTGGATCTTTTAATTTTTTTTATTGTCAAGGTTTAATATACTTCGGGTCCTTTCAAGTTTTTCTGTAAGGAATATATCTAGAAATATATTTTTATTTTCTTTGACTTCTGGATTTAATCAGGCTATTTCGCATTTAAATATTTTTAACAGAATCCTAAGAAATTTAATTTTTTTATGCGACACCCTTAGCCGAAGTATATGTTTTTAAATTATGTCATTCGCAAATAAAATAACCAAATTTGAAAATGCTGCAATAGTGAACACTTTCATATTTTAAAGACTTTATTTTTTATATAAATACTAAGACAAATGTTTAGTACTTAAATATTTTAAATTAAACCCACTATTTTGATTTTATTTTAGATCCGTCGTTAAAATGATAATGACCAAAAAAGTAAAAGAGTATTCACTTTTGCCCCATAGTGCACTAGAATTTATTCTAATGCAAAAACGAAAAAGTAATTTAAAACAAATTTATTGTAAAACATTTATTTATTGTAGTTTATTCTAGTAAAATAAAATAAAAATATTTCAAAATAAAATTATTGTAAAGTAAATCTTTGTAAAATATTTAACTAAAATATAATGTAAATATTAAAATCGCTTTATTTTTGCTTTCTAGTTTCTAAAAAGTTTTAATACTTTAAAATGATAATTATATTAAAATTTCACATTTTATATTTTGAATTCGAAAAGAAGCATGCTGGAATGATATACAATTTTTTGTTAGCAAATTTATATTTACAGTAAACAATTTACAAAAGTTATTTTTCTACTATTGTTGTTGTTATCTGTAAATACATTTGAAAATTTTTATTTAAGTCCTCCAACACTTTTCTTATTCTTAACAATTCTGCATTGAATTTTTGCAGCTAAAATAGAACAATTGTTGCTTCTTAAAAATTTTGACTTAGTCTGGTTGTAGAGACTATAGCCAGCAAATAAAAAGTGTAAATATGTATACTTATACAAAATGTTTATTTTAAGATTTATGCAATTACGCTTCTTGTTCGTTTTGTTTCTTTTTTTTTTTTTTTTTTTTTTTTTTTGTTAACACAACGTCATACATTGTTACATTGTTTATATAATCGTATTATTTTACCGGAAACGGATACGACTTTATACACGCAATCAGGCTTTATTTATAACGTTAATTCAAATCCTTTTTTTAATTGCTGCTAGTTGAAAATAGATATGAACAAAGTTTTGATTTTAAAAACGATTGAAATAATGAAAATAAATACATCTTGAAAGGCTGTATTAAAAATAATAATTAAAAAAAATAAGAATTTAATTTATTATTTAACAATTTAAATTATAGAATTTTAGTACAATAATTAAAAATCTAACTCCACATTTTAATTCCGCCAAACAGTTTTCAGTCTTTTTTACAGAGGAAAGTATATAAGTTGGTAATTCCGTTGGGAATTTTCGATTCCTTATAACAATTTGCGGAAGACTCTTGATAATGATTGGATATGCTTTTTATAGCAATACTTCGGTTAAGCTTCTAAGGATTTAACTATCAAGATATGTGCAAAAAAAACCATCAAAATCCTTTAAACCGTAATTGTATCCACCATTAGAAAATTACAAAGGGTATATTGTGTCGACTGTCTGTTAAAAGCAGGAAAAGGATCAGGGCGCACCACATAGGGAAACATTTGTCTTATATAGGTTGGTACTGAAAATGATCTAAATAAGTTTATATAGAGAAAACAGTTATGGGCCAAATAGTAGAAATACTTCATGTTCGTCATAACTTCAGTTTATATTTTTCCGCCGATATCTCTTAAACAAAAGCATGTGAGTGGCACAAAAAGTTACAAATGGTGGTTCGGCCAAGCATATAACACTCGTTTTTGTTTTGTTGTTAGTATTGGTAGTATAAAAACAACAACAAAAAAACATGTTCAAAAGGTAGTCATTTTTCTTGGAAAAGTGTCTATTATATATATATATATATATATATATATATATATATATATATATATATATATGTTACTTATATCAAATAAATATTTAATCTCTACTTTATTATTCATTATTTTTGAATATCAATATTTTCCGTAAGTTTCTTATATTAGAATTTCCAGTTTTATAAAAAATAAAATAAAGTACAAATAACTGTAATATTTTCACCATTTCTAGCAATATACCAGCAAAAACTTTTTGGTTTTCAGTTGTGACAACTACTTACTAAAGTAGTTTCTCAGTAATGAGGCATCATTTTTATTGCCTTCTCTGTATTACATAAATAAGTACTAAATAGTATAATAAAAGCACAATAATATTGCAATCACGTGCATGAGACAGCTAAAGCGATGGATTAGCTGTTAGTTTAACTGTTAAAAAAGTTTTTGTCACTTAGAAAATTAAGTGCGAGATGTTGTACTGAGTATGCCTTTAATCATTAAAAATGAATGGTTAATTTGTGTCCAAATTCAAATCTCATCGACGGCAAAATTTTTTTGTTTTTTATTTTTATTTTCGTTTAGGTACATTTTTTTAGTATCCCTAGAGTCTAAAAATTACTACATTCATTTGTGGACAACTCGAATAAAAATAGCTGGTTATTCATGCAAAAAAAAAAAAAAAAAAAAATAGTTTATTTTTGTTTCCAATTATACCTGCTAGCTTAACAGGAAAGCAAAGTTTTTGCTGAGATGCAATTAATTTATCTATAGCACATAAATTCCACCTTAAAATTCATTTATATTTAATATTCCGTTAAAATTGATTCAGCGGTTTAGGCGTGATTGTGTCACAAGCAAACAAACACATATTTTACTTTATAATATTAATGTAGATTTTATATTGCCTGACACATACATATAAAATTCAATGAACATTAATATACGAAAGTGAAAAAACTTAAAATTATTTTTTTATTATTTTTTTTTTTTTTTGTAATTATGTTTGTGCATGCATTTCATTAGATAGAAAAAAAATATTATTTATTTGCTTACAAATTTATAAAATAACAGAAAAAACATATCGTCATCTAAAATGCGAAGGACCATAACCACAATTTTTTGTTTTGAAATTGAGAAATTAAATAAAATGTTTTAATGTTGAGAAATTAAATAAAATGTTTTTAAAATAGGGAGAGCATAAAACACACTTCAAACCAAATTTGTCTTAAATAGAGCAAATTTTCGGACTGTTTAGTTTATGAAATTTATGCTATATTAAAACAGAAAACCAACATTTCATTCATATATATATATATATATATATATATATATATATATATAAGATTATAAGATCCTATAGGACCAAGTTTTTGCTCTGCAACCATACGTCGTAAAAATGTTAAAAATTATTTTATTATAAATGACGGTATAATGATTTAAAAATTACTTGCAAAAATATAACTGTTTTCATGAGCTGTCTTTTTTTAATTGAACCTGGGAAGGTGCTCTCTATATATTCTATGTGGTGAAATGGCGGCAATATTATAAAAAAATGCAAAAGGCCTGCAAGATGTTTATTATTTTGGTGTAATTTTATACAACATCTTGTTCATCAATTGACCAGTGTTGCCAATTTTGCCTTTTAGGACTAAATCTAGCCATTTAATTTCCTTTTGGCCTTAAAATTTTCATTTTAGCTTTTCGATTTTTCTAGCCTGTTTTGTTTCTTAAAATTGCTTTAAAAAGGCTAAAATATTAGTATTTCAATATTCTTCTAAAGCGAAATTCTTCCAAAAGCAAAAAATCGTCTAACAAAATTGGTAAGGCTTAATCAAAAAGGAATTAAGGTTCAAAAATAATGAAAAATCACTTTAATACCTTTAGTAATTTTTCATATAACCCAAATTTTTATGTGAACTTTTGAGACAATATTTCATTGGGTGCATGTTTTATTTATAAACTTATTACAAAAAAAATTTTCAAAAATACAATTTCGGTTATATTATATTCAATTAGCAAAAATTTGGCAGATTTCGTCTTTTAAATTTTTCACGTATTATGAATAGCTGATAGAAACTTATATAATTAACTTAAAGAATTTAATTCATCTTTAGTTTTCCGTTTTCTCATATTTTTCGGCAAAAATAAAGAATTTAATTCAAAATTTTCAGTTTTGGTAAAATCTAAAAAATCAAATATTTGTATAATAGAAACCGAATAAAAGTGCTCGTTTAGCTTATAAATAATAATAATAATAATAATAATAATAATAATAATAATAATAATAATAATAATAATAATGATATAAATAATAATAATAATTTACAATTGAAATTTTATAAAGTTACAATTGTACCTATACCTCCTCTTAACGTTGATGTAGTTAATGAGTTTCAGCTAAAATTAAAATGTGTGTTATACAAGAGATGAAAGACCTTTTATAAGTAAAGCTGTTATCGATACAAACGATTGTCTACCATATTATTTCTGAGTGTATATTAAATTCAAATCGATTAAATCATGTATCTTCTCTGATAATTATATGTATCTGATAATTAAAATTGCCAAAAGTATCTCTTGTTCATAAGAAGTATTTGTGTTGAAATTCATAGAAATACGAGAAATATTTTGGTTGTATATATTTAGGCATAAAGGATACTTTATTAGTGTATGTATTTATATGAAATTTAAACCAATTGAATCATGTCCCTACTTCTGACTGAGTCTGTATCTGATGATTAAATTTGGCACAATTATCTCTATACTAATAACAAGCATTTTGTACTAAAAGTCATGGAAATACGGCATTACTAAACTTCATTATTAAATATTTATAACAAATTTCTATAAAAGTGACTTATTTTCTTATAGTCCTTCATTCTACTTGTCTTTTAAATGCATTTTGCCAATGAAAATAAAAACACATGTAAACTCGTATTTCATCACCGAAAATATAGTTCATAACTAAACAAAAATCTCTCATCAGCTCACTGACTCAATCCTTTTACTGAAAAAACAACATCATACAATTTCCTTAACACTAATGACATGTAATACTCGTACTCAAGAACTTTTCTTCTTCCCATCTTCATTTATTCACATTTTATTTGTACATACTTGTGCCATTGTCACTTTCGTAGTCATTTTGATTTTCAACATGCACAATTTTCTAGTTAGAAAACATCAGTTTCCTTTTATAAAGAAGAAATATTAAAACTTGGAAAATAAGCGTGCAATATTTCTCAAATAACACTTATAGAACAATACTTATGTATATATGTACAGGCGCGGATCCATGGGAAAGACGGAGAAGAGCGAGGTTGAAAAAAAGCATTTGTTTAATAAAAAAAAAATAAATTTTTTGCAATATTGAAAAATTTTCTAATTTTTTTAGTAGTTGGAATAGTTCTTAAATGGGTTCAACTTTAGTAACAACGTAAGTATCGATCATAACGTAAAATTTTTCTTCCGCCAATTTTTAATTGGCTGATCCGATTTACATAAAAATACTCACAAGTCTGCCAATATTTTGTTTCTTTCAAAGATATTTGTATATATGTATATCATTAAGACCTGCCAGTATTATTTATTTTTTATAGTTATCGAGTTGCTTGCATTTCAAAATTTAAATTTAATAATTTCAAAAAACATTGTTCCAACCTTTTCGACCCCGAAGTTTCTTACTGCCTGTTTTTATAACACGAGCGCAAAAACGACTAGTTCAACTTACATTTAAAACAAAAACAAATTTTGAAATTTTGTTTTAAATGTAAAATAGATGATTCGTTTTTGCGTTCGTGTTTTAAAAACAGGCAGTTATAAACAACTTCGAATTCAGCACCGTTTTATTTGACCATGTAAGAATACATCGATTTAGTTAATTACAAGCTTTAGAAAAAAACAGTAAAAAACGAGAAGAAATACATAGTCGGTCATGACCGACTATATGATACCCTATACCATTGTGTTATAATATAAAAATTCGGAAAGGGAATTTATATTACACCTGTAGCCAATTTTACTAAATGTAAAATAAAACATACGAATACAGAATATTGCGTTGATACTAACTTCTAGATGATTTTTTTCACTTTAGGGCAATTCCTAGAAGTGGGCTTATACGGGAGCTATGGTAAATTTGTACCGATTCTCATAAAATTTGGCAATGTTGTTTCATTTATACAAAACTAATTTGTGTCATATATTAACTTGATACTAACATTCGTATGGAATTTATGTACGTTAAAGTGATTTTCGGAAGAGAGGTGTATATGGGAGTTATGGTCAATTATGGACCGATCTTCATAAAATTTGGTGCAAAGACTGGTACTTGTACAGAACTTCTTTGTACCGAATTTCATTAAAATATTCTTTATTTTTAAGTCATTTTTGAGTGTTTGAACTCTATTCCGTATGGGGCCTAAGTGAAATAATGTACCAATCACAACAAATTTCAATAAGATTCGTCCTTGTATCATAAAAGTCGCACATGCCAAAGTTCTTTGAATTAACTTTATAATTGCGACCCGTACTTTGCCATTCCATTTTTCATTTTCATACGAAATAAAATATTGTTCCTAGATATTATTTAATTTTACATATTGATAATTTATGTATTCCAATACTTACGATAAATATATGAATAAATAAAATGGTAAGGAAAAATGCTTAAACAATAATGTTTTTAAATGTACATAATTTTCACTAAGAAAAATATTTTTCCAAGAAAACCTTACCCGTTTTTTTTAGAACTTTGATCGTAGGGCCGATGATGGAAATAGAACTTTTGTGTAACTTTCCATTTTCAAATTTAATATATATTCAAATATCTGGACTAGTAAATATTTTTAGTATTTAATATAAAGGATAATGTTATGTTTTTTCCTTTCAAAAACGTTGGTCTTTTTTCTTTAAAAAATCGAGGTTTCTTTCACTTGCAAATAATAAGACGTCAGTGGTTGCGATACGCTTTTTTAATAATTGGAAAATCTCAATAAAATTTCACCTGGTCAAAGACGAGATGACTTCGAGTTTAATTAAAAGAGCTCAGATTCCTAGCTGATCAGGGGGGGGTAGTGGGTAGAGCTCCAAAGTTGGTCAGCACCAGAATGCAATTTAAAAAAATAACCAAAATTTCACTTATGATTACATATAGATATTAATCACAAATATCTTCAAACCATAACTTTAAATTTTAAATGTATTTTTTAGAAATAATGTCAATATTTGGACCTAAATAACATTTAAACGAGTATGTGGAGATACTCAAATGAAATTTTGACACAATGTAGATAGATTTTCCTTAAAATCAGAGAATTAAAAACTGTTCTGTACCAAAATACCCAAAATCCCAAACCCGAAAAAAACGTGTTTTAAAAATTGACTTCATTCAAATAATCTCACTGTCGTTATAGTAGGTATCCGTCAGAAAATACTTTTTGTGTTTTTATCCAATATGTGAAAGTATTTAATTAACATAATTTTTGTTTGACCCAGATTTGCGATTTGAATATTTTACAAATTTATAAAAATTTTGGAAAATTGATAGGATAGAATAGGATAGGGCTTGTGGGGAGACTTTAAATGCATCTGCATTAAGATTGCTTTGGAAAACAATAACAAATTATATGGGCCGGAACAAAATACAAATTTTATAAATAAAAAAATATTGTCATCTTTTTTGAAAAAGATAATCCAAAAAATATGAACTTTTTTTAAACTTGCAACTTCAGATTAATATAACTTTTTATATAATCTATATATTTATACGATTCTTGCAGCAATATTATTTAGAATTTTATAAGGAATCCGATGAATATTTAAAAAATTAGGACCAATATTGAACCCGCCAAGTTAAAATATCTAAATAGAACGAGGCTAAAAATCTGTGAAAAATTTATTATTTATTCTCTTAAACTAAAAGATAAGATAACGTACATATGTAAGCATATTTTTTGTAAAGATTTAGAAAGATTAACAATATGTAAAATTTGTTTCCGTCAAATCATAAATGAATTTTTGGCGATTAAAAAAAATGCATATCCCAGATGATCAACTTTGGAGGTCTTCCCACTCCCCGCTGACCCTCTAGGAATTTGTGCTACTTCAAATCAACTCGAAAACACCTCCTTTTTAGCCAAGTGAAATTTTACTAAAGGTTTACAACTTACAGAATTATATAAAAAGAGTGCTTTGGAACCACTGTGCGTTAGTACATTTGCTTTTAAATGAAAATACAGCTCTTTATTTACGCTTTAAAAATACACACGTTATATTACACCGTATAATAAAAATCAAAATATTTTTTCACACATGATAAATTCCAAAAACATTTGAAAATATATACCGCGTTTTCAGGTTTTCATTTCTTGATTGTTTCTCCTTTTTAAAGATCTCTGAAGTTTTGACGTATGCGCGAGGTTCATTTTTTATTTTTTTATAATTGCTACTATAGGGCGTTATGGGTAACAAATGAAGGAGGAGAGTTTTGGCATTATATTGGATTAGTTTTTGTTAAAATTGTCGAAATAAAAATTGCCTTCAAATATTTAATCCTTTTATATCCTCGAAAGTTTCCAACAAAATATTCCAAAATGTTATGTGAAATATGTTAATATCCAGTTTCAAGAACCAAATTTTATGGTTTTAACTTTATTACTTTAATTTATATAGAAATTTTTAAATTGCTCCTAAGAAAAAAGGAAGATTTTAATATTCAGTTTAGTGAGACTTCGAGGATGCAATACCATTTGGTGGCTTAAGCAACCAACGAAATGCGCATCGGAACTAACTTATCTCCACAACAACAAATGCAAATTTTATTCTATTATTTGAAAAAAAAAAAATACTAAAAATTAATTTTTATCTTAAGTGTAGTATTACAATAATATATGGAAGACTTTAAAATTTGTTTGAAAGTATAAACTACGATAATTTGAGTACTTCTATCTATATAGCTTTAAATTCAATACTTGTATATCTAACCTGAGTAAGAATAGTGGGCTATGATTTTTGTATAACATTTAATATTATTTTATGAGTAAAAAATTAACAAGAAAAATATTAATAGAAAAATAGTAAGTCAAGCGTTACCGTGTAACACCATGAACATATGGTAAACTGATTTTCGAGATAGGTTCTTATATAGAAACTCTAATCGTATATGGACCGATTCTTGTTAAATTTTACACTGCAGTTTTTATGCTTATATAAAACTTATTTATGCCAAATTTAATTTAAAATCAGGCATTTATATAAAATTTAGGTGTTATATGAGAGATATGGTCAATTACAGGCCGATTTTTCCGAAATTTGATAGCATGATTTTTATTTAAATGTAAAATTTCGAATGATTAATCTTATTTCAATACTAACAGTTTTATGGTATTTATGTATACATGTTAAAATAATTTTCGAGAAGGAGTCTCATATTGAGGCTATGGCTAATTATGCACCCAACCTCTTAAAGGTTTTAATAGTATGCCTAATCCCGATAAAAAGCCTATATACCTCGTATTCCATAATTATGGGCATATTTAAGGCAATTATGATCACTAAGGAATTTTTCAGGAAAAAATAGGTAAAATAGTGAAACGATTTTAACCATCTTCTATAAGATTCGTCTTGAGGTCTAAAAAAACGTCTAGACGTCTTTATTGACAAAAGTCCCAGATCTCAAATTAAAGGATTAATTGGCGATGAAGAACTTAACTGGACGAGTGATATTTACTAACAGGCGTAATATATTGATAATTAATTTTGACACGTGGAAAGGTAAAGGTAGGTATATTATACATCAGTGTATAGGATTTTATATCTTCTTTTCAAAAATGTATATTATTTATAATAAAAAAAATCGTAGCATACCTTTTGTGGAAAAGGACCGAAAAAGTGTTGAATGGGGTTTTGTGCATATTATTCAATTTTAATTAAAGAATAAAATTTTTTTTAGTAAATATTTTTAAAAGAAGTTTTGCATCTAGATAGATTTTTTGATGATTAATTTGGAGCTATAGCCACTTTTTTATATTTGTTAAGAATAATTCCGCAAATTCCAAAAAGCTTTCAAAAATTTCCAGAAATGGGATTTTTTACTTTTTTGCTCTATATTTCCAAGCAATATCGGAGAGCAAAAATTTCGATTACCAAAAACTTAAAAATACATGAAAGTATGTAAAAAATATAAATTTTTTTAATTCCGGATTTGCGATTTGAAAAATTAAGGAAAAAACTGGAAAATAATGAAGAAAATAGGTCGAATTTGGGAGACCTGGTTCTCGTAGCGTTAAAGTTTTTATAATGTTTTTTCCTTCACACAATTTGCTATTAGGTTGTCTTTTAGAAAAATATTAATGCTATATATCTTACCTAAGAAAATTTTTTATAACTGAAAATGAATGTAACACTTTTTTGGCAAAAAAAAAAAAAAAACGGCCAAAAATTGACTTTATTTTAATTAAAATGTAAATAACTTTTGATTCCGTAAAGATTTTTTCAAAACAACTTTTTACACAATTTTGTTATTTATTGTTAATAAAACAAAAACTATTAAAAAAGATTGAATGAAATTTGGACCCGCTATAGGGAAAAGACTTCACCAAATTGGGTCAAAACTAAACATTTTAATCTTTGTGGTTCAATATCTCCTAAAATAAAAGAGCTAACCTGCACATACGGCTTTGTAAATCTAGACTGGTAAAATCTACTCGCATAAAAATCTTTTAAATCGGTTAAGATACGAGTATAGCGGGTAAGGATCGTTTTTAATATTTAGGTGTCCAAATTTGGGACCCTGTGAACCCGCCTCCATTATGAATATCGTCCAAGCTCGAAACTGAAACTCGCCTACACCTCTACTATCACTGTGTGAAACTTAATTTAAATCGGACCAGCCGTTCGCAAATTCCAGATTTATTTCCATTTAATTTTTTGACACTGTGCGACTGTGGCGATTACAATTAAATAATATTTAAAATTGCAACATATATTTCGAAAACAAAATTTACATAATCACTGACAGGATATTTTTAATATACTCGTATTATAAGACTAAAAGAACAAAATGTGGGATTCAGTGATTTTAAAATAATTATAATTTCAAAATAATTTGTCAGAAAACCTAAAGGATATTTGTGGTAAAAAGAAAAAACTACATAATTGATTTTTATTACTTTTCAGGAGACCTTTTTTTTATTTTTAATTGAAATTAAAGGTATGTATATAATTCTGAATTATCCACCATGTAAATATATCCGCAGTTTGTACAAAAATAATTTAGTATATTTTTGAAACCCATATGTATATTGACTATCGAAAAATATAGAAAAATAATGGCGTTATTTTTTACCTTTATAAAATTAATATTTTGTCTAATAACTCAAGTTATACATTATTTCCAAAATGAAATCTTAAAATATATCTTGAATATGTTGAATTATGTACTTATTCCATTTCAAAAATATTATGAAAATAAAATTTATGTCTCAAAAATTATATATTTTAAATTAGGAAATAATGAAAAAATATATTTTAATTTATACAATTTTTTCATTCGAAAAAAGTTAAATGAAACGAATTATGTTGTTATACAGACCACTATCTCCTAAAGTAATAAACATATTTTTATAAAAAATTTACACAATATGTAATGAAAGGAATAAAAGGATTAAAATATTTGAAGGATATTTTTGTCCAATAGGTTCAAATAAAAAAAAGAAAATTACTGAAATTTTTTAATCATATTTACCGTTTGATACCCATGTCGGCATTGCTGAGCAAATAAAAGAATTTAAAATAATTTGTAAAAAAAAAAAATATTTTGAAATTTTGAAGTCGTTGTAAAATTTTATGTGTATATGGTTTCGTTCAAGTGTGAAAAATGAGGCTGTATGGTGTTACACAACTGGACTGCAATTATTGTCAACACTATGGCAACTTCACGATTCAAAGCTTAATTTACTACTGAACTTGAATCCCCAAATTACATCGACTTATGAAAATAAAAGTGTCTGTGCTAAAAAAATATTTTCTACAGTGTTCTACTAACGTCAAAAATCATCTAGTAGCTTATTTATAACAGCTTACAATACCTAAACTAACACATGAACAATCATTTATTGTAATCTATATAATACAAATTTCTCACTAACACTTAAGCAATCTTTTATAATAGCTTAGCCCAGTAAACAACGATTCAAAAAAAAAAAAAAAACTGGAAAATTTACTTTTATAAATTTTTAATTTTATTTATTTTATTTCTCAGTATTGTGATTTGTTTTTTGTTAAATTGCATATTTATTTTAAAAAATTCTGCTAAAATTCTATTAATATTTCCGTGTTTAATTTTCATGAGAATTGGTCCAACATTGTCTGTAATTCCCATAAACTCCCAGAAACCCCTCCCGGAATTACTTTTTCGTTCATAATTCCTATACAAATGATCGTATAAATATAAAATTTAGTAAACATAAATCTCATTTAAGTATTAACCTTACAAATTTACGATTATGTTATCGCATTAAAGTGACTAACTATGCTCTATTATTACCGTTCTATTTTTCAAAAATTCTAAATAGTTCTCTGCTTAAATAATGCAAATAATAATAAATATTATAAATTTGTTTTACTTTAATTTTATTTGGTTTTTGTTATGAAAATAAGCATATTTACCATGAAACTTTTTTGAAAATATTTTTTCTTCCAAATCGTAAAAACCGGCAAAATATTTTTCTGAATTTTCATCTAAAAATACAAAATTTGTATTTTTACCCAAGTTCGTCTAAAAGCTTTTTGAATTTCTATGTAAACGTAAAAAATGCCTGTTTTTAGACCGACTAGGTTAGATTAGATTAGGTTACGTTAAAAAGGGCGCCGTCTTCACGCCTCCACCCAGAGACCATTCGGTCCATTGTGATCCTTTTATAAATAAGAGAGAAAGCTGATAGACGAAGAAAGAGAAAAACCCAAGTAGAATAAAGCACAAGATTGGAAATAAAGATAACTAAATATAAGAAATAAAAGAAAAGTGTGGAACCTAAGACCCATCAATCAACCCTGACTACCTCTAAGAAAAATTAAAGAAAAAATTAAAGAAAAAAAAAGAAAAATTAAAGAATTTTTTTTTAACACATAATTATAATTAATTTTATCTATTTTTACCTAGAATCAATTACTTTTTCAAAATACTAATTTTCAATTAATCACCATATTTCTCTATTTCACTCCTCTGTGAGACGTTATAAATTAGAAAATTCTTATACGTTAAAAACTAGAAAATTGCAATACGTTACAAACTGGGAAAATCTAAAATCGTTATTTTAAACTTATAAAACTAATTTTCGTAACAATATGTTCTTAAGTTTTGTGCTGCAACACTTAAATAAAAAATCGTATTATATTGCAGGTATTCCTAACTTTTATTTGACTTCGATATTGGGTACATTTAATCTTCGTAAATATTTCATAACTTTTTGTTTTCTTAATTGTGTATTCTTCGAAACTTTGAAGTACATTTGAGAGGAAATTTGCCTTGATGGAGAAAAACTGTATAGATACGTAGTTTTTTTATGTATGGTATTTATTTTCACATATATACATATTGACAAATTTTTTGTACCTAAAATTATGAAAAGGGACATCATTTAGAATATCTTGGCCAAATTTTAGCTTCCTACGATGATTGGAGCAGGATGCTACACGGTCATTTATGTATGTTGATGATCCCAGAATAAATCTTAAAAAATGTTTCTCACAAATGTTAGTGATATATTCATTAAATGATATCTAAAGAAAAATAAATAAAACAGTGTTTCGTGAGTTTTCCAAAAAAAGTTTATGTGAATGAAAAAAAAAACCTTTTATTTAAAATTTGTTAATAAAGAATTTTAGAACACCTTAATTTATATATAAATGTATGCATGTACGTATGTATTCATGTATGTACAATATGTATGTATGGCTATATATTGTTATTGTGATTGCCTGCCAATCACTTATTTAGTAAAAAAGATTTCAATGTATGGACATTCTACATGGGAAAAGTTCTTAATGTGTGGCACAAGTGTAATTTCCGTTCTAAAGGTGGGCGAAATTTTAGTTTTAATGATTTTAATTTAATGGTGAGAAAATTAGATTCATTAAACTAAGCTATTGAAATAATTAAATTTATTTATGATATCTTCATTTCTTACAGGAAAATCAGGAATTGTTCAAAGGATTGTTTAATAAAAAAACTCCATAAGTAATTTCAATTAGAAATAGAAAAAACTTAATCACCGTCATTTGTAATCATCTAAAATATGTGACATATTTTATATACAAATATAACAGAAAAAAAAACAAATTCCACTATATTAAAATGTATTTATTCGGCATCAAAAGCCGCTGAGAGTCATTTAAATAAAAATTCATTACACTAATTATTTTTTAATTATATATTGAGATTATTTTTAGTGATTAAATCAAAAATAAAAAAGAACTTATATACTAATCCCAAAAGGATCAATGTAGTGAATTGTGTTAAGGTAACCGCCATAATGCAATTATAAAGTAACCACACATCTGCAAAAACAACAATTGCTTGTAATTTGTTAGTGTAAAACCACTGCACATAATATCAAAATGTTATGAAAAAAATGAGAAAATGAAGAAGAGCAAATAGACGCGGCAAAAATTATTATATACGAAAATATTATTACATACAAAAACAATTTGACAGTTTTGCGGGGTATGTAGATGGGAAAATTGTAAATCCGCTGGGCTTACGAGGTCACTTTCTTATTACACTTTGGTAACCGCAAAATATGTAATTTCGTGGGAATTGTGTCACTGTGGTATTATTAACAGCAGAAGAGAAAATAATGTTTTTGGTGTTGATAAAGATAATGGTGATGGTATCAGTCGTGTTAGTGGTATTTTAACATTAAACGTATTGTTGGCCAATTGATAACACTTACACAATACACGCCTGACATCATTTCCTGTTTAATATGCGGAAATACTGTCGCGCCATACAGTGGGGCCAATCGCAAAATTCTTTGTAATCAATCTGTATTTCCTAAACTACTAGTCGGAAATTGAAATGTATGGAAAATCTGTAGAAGAGTACGCAAGCTTTCAGAAAAAATATCTTTTAGTGACCCTTTAATAAAACGAGATAAGCTAGAGGTGTCAAGTATGTAAAAGCTTTAAAAAATCGTAACTTCCATAAATCACGTCCAATTTAAAAGATTTTAGCTTTTGCTGTTAAAAAGATATATACGCTTGAATTTTGAGTTTTTGATTTTTAGCCTCGGCTTTATTTAGTTTTTCGGGAATTAGTCCTGAGATAGATGCAGGATTTCTTCTAATGTAATGTATAATTTCTAATACATTTCGAAATAATATGCTGATAAAACTTATGGATTACTTCAATTCGTCTTGCCGTGAACACTTATGTCGTCAATTGCTCCATTTTCAACCACCTGGACACTTTTTTGGCCCCTTTTTTAAAGTGGAACTAAATGGCGACTTTTTAAGACTTTGTGCTAAATGACGAGAAACTAAGTTGCTAGAAATATTTGGATCCATTATTTATAAACTCCAATGAAAAATTAATTATCTTGAGATTGCTTCAAAATATAGTGATGTGAAAAAAGACTCCGAGAATTTATAAATGAATTGAAACTGTTAAAATTTAAAGCTAACGATAAAGTTTATAAACAACTACTTACAACAACAAATGCCGAAACTTTTGGACCGGATTGTCAGAATTAAAAAATAGATTTGACGAATACTCATATCTTAATTTATACTTTTACTTTGGTTAATAGCAGTGCCTTGGCGGAAAGTCTTTTATCTAAATTATCACTAATGAAAAATAAATTGTATAACAGAAAGCAGGATACAACACTTGTGAATACATGCTTTTAGTCCAAAATACGGTAGACTGTGATTAGTAGGACTGGAGTCCGAGTGAAGACCTCGTACCAAAGTACATAATTTAATTAATAATAAGAGAATTTTATGTTAAGAATTTTTATGAATAAAACCTTATTTTTTCAATAATAAAAATTATTATAAATAAATTATTTTGTTATTAATAGTTATTCTTAATATACAAAATTTCTTGTTTTTGTTTTTATCAAATAAACAAATTTTGAGGAGTTTTTTTAGTATTGAAGCAGTTGGACCGTTTTTTTCAAAAATATCATCTTTTTTTGGCGATTTTTTTTTGAAATCCCCTTTTTTGGATATCATTTATCTTTCTCTGAAATTAGTATGAAAAATGGCTGTTTTTTTTTTAAATATAGTACAACTCTTTTACTTTTTTCTCAAAGTTTTGTTAATAAAATATTTTATTTTTTTCTTTACATATTTCAAAATACAAGTATTCACAAATAGTTAACAAAGAAATTTTCGATTGATTTATATTTGCACCTTATATCCAAAGTTGGTCGAAAATGATTAATTTTAGAAAAAAAAATCATGTTTATCTATTAATAAAAAATAAAAAAATGTCGCGCGAGTATTTTCTTTTTTTTATTAACCAAGTTTCAGCAGTACAGATTTTATGAAAAAATGTCAACTTCTCAAAAGACTCTTTTAAATTCTTTAAAAAAGCTTATTAGCATCATGTTATTAGTATTATTTCTCATGTGTTATGTAAAATTAACATTAGTTTTGTATTCTTCAAAAAATCATTCAAATAGCTCCAAAAACAGCTTCAATGAATTAAAAAAAACTTGCGTGGCATTTTTAATGGATAAACATGGAATTTTTTTCTAAAATTTACCATTTTTGACCAATACTGGATGTAGTGTGCAAATCTGAATCAATTTAAAACTTGTTTATTAACCATTTATGAATGTCTTTTAAAATATGTAAAGAAAGAATTTTTTCCATTTACAGAACTTAGGGAAAAAATTGAAAGAATATTAATATATTTTTGTAAAAAATATCCATTTTTCTTACTGATTTCATAGTGCTGACTTTGAACACTTACCACAGTTAAAAGAATTAAAATAATCCAAACACTTTTTCAGTATATTTTTAAAATCAGAAACATTAAGCATGTTTTTTCTTTATCTCGCTAAGCACTTTAAAGAAATATAAAACTTTTTGAAATCGGACTTGAAGATACATTTTTTTGCAAACTTTTACATACTCGAAGTGGACAACTTTGACTTCTCGTAGCTTATTTCGTATTGTTACTTGGTAACTACTTAATAACTTTTCTGAAAGCTTAGGTCCTCCTCTATAACTTTTCCATTCATCTCAATTCAATCTTATCAGTAATTTAAGAGATACGGATTTATTGCCAAAAAATTTTCAGTTGGCCCCACTGTGCGCCATAATTACTAAAGTCTCAATGTTGTGGTCTTCTCATGTACAACAAAAAAAAAAAAAAAAAAAAAAAAACAACAACAGACAGACACACAAACCACCTTGCTTCATTGCACACATCATGCATTAAACAAAGAAGGTATATGAAAAATCACTTAAACAGTAGAATCTCGCTCAAATAGTTAATAAATTGATAATGTTTGTATAAATTATTTTTCTAAAAATGGGAAAAAGTGAATTTCGAGTTCTCATTAAACATTATTTTTTGCGAAAAAAAAAATCAAACCAAGGAAAAGCTCGATAAATACTATCGGGACTCTGCACCATCGATTTCAATGGTAAATAAGTGGTTTACTGGCTTTCGTTGTGGTCGCACAAGTACAAATGACGCTGAACGTTCTGGACGCTCAATTGGCCGTCCGAAATGTTGAAAAGATCCACGATATGATGTTGGCCGACCGAAGAGGATTGTTGATGCCATAGGCATTTCATATGGCAGTGTGGTTTCGATTTTAAATGATTAGCTGGGTTTAAGAAATTTATCTGCAAAATCGGTGCCGCGTTTGCTCTCAATTGACCATAAACGTAAACAACTTCAAAGGGTTGTTTGGAGTTGTTTAACCGCAATCCGAATGAGTTTTTGCGGCGTTTTGTAACTGTGGATGAAGCATGAATCCATTACTGTACTCCGGAGACCAAGCAGCAGTCTAAACCTGCTCCGAAGAAGGCCAAGGTAAGTTTGTCGGCCAATAAAGTGATGGCAACAGTTTTTTGGGATGCACGCGGAATAATCCACATCAATTACCTTCGAAAGGGAAAATAATAAACGGCGAATATTATGCCAACTTATTAGACCGATTTAAGAAGAAAACGACCCCATATGGTCAAAAAAAGTTCTTTTTGATCAAGATAATGCACGGGTGCACACGTGTGCAGTCTCAATGGCAAAACTCTATGAGTTGGACTACGAATTGGTACCTCATCCGCCATATTCTCCGGATTTAGCCCCTAGTGACTACTTCCTATTTCCAAACCTAAGAAATGGCTCGGTGGAAAGAGATTCAGCTCCGAAAATGAAATTATTGACCAAACAAATGCCTATTTTAAGGACCTCGAAAAATCCTATTTTTTGGAAGGGATACAAAAACTGGAGAAACTTTGGACTAAGTGTATTGAGTTAAAAGGAGATTATGTTGAAAAATAAATTTTTATTTTGCAAAAAAAGTTGTGTTTGATTCAAAAAGTTACCGACTTATTGATCCGCCCTCGTATTATCTTCGTACTAATATTTATATGAGATTTATTCATGTTAGAATGATTACTGGAAGTGGGACTATGGTAAGTTATGGACCAAACCTTAAAAATCTTGCCACTGTGCTTTCTGCTTTTATAAGTTTTGTTGGAGTATTATATTATTGTTTATTAATATTATCTTGATAGTGATATTTAATATTTATAAGGAATTTACGCACATTAAAGTAGTTTTCGGAAGTGAGGTTATATGGTCGTTCAGTTTCGTTTCCGGGAAGTGTAGGCAAAATTTCACGATATAAAGGTGAATTTCTACTTCCCGATTGCCGTAGATTTTAGCTGATAATACCAGGGATTAAAAAAATATAAAAATGCATATTTTACCTATTTTATTCTAATGTTTATATTTAATATTTTTATAAAATATCATCACATTGGCAATAGGGAAACTTTTGTGTTAATTATTTTTACAAAAGGATGATTTAATATATTTATTGAAAAAGTTTAATTTGAGTCCAAAGCTTTATAGACTAGCGGAAGTATATTTTTGGAAATAATAGATTTTAAAGGAACTAACATACATTTAAACACAGAAAAGGTCTTAAAAAGGTCACAATTTTGTTAAGACTGAATACTATGATTATTAATATGACTCGGTCTTAACTTTCTATTAGACTCACAAAAAAAAAAAAAAAAAATATTGACCAACATTAAGCAAACATTGTGACGTTTCAAAAATTGTCACAATATTTTCTGAGATGGAGTATGTTAAACACTTAAAGGTATTACTAGCAAACATTGAGTTTTCATATTAATTTGTAATTTGGACCTTAGCAAATCAAAACTAGTTTTTATGTGATTGGGGGCGCTGAATTCAAATATGATATTCGTTTTTGTTCTAGTTTTCAAGTTCTCGCGCTTTGGAGCAATGCGGCGTCATACGTTTTGGTCACATTCTTAATGTTGGATTTTATTTCAGATCATGTGGAAATATAGAAAAAGCATTACAAAGACAATTTCAAGCGCTTTTTTTATGTTTATGAATGTAATATACTCTGGAGAATGGGCTAGTTGATGTTTAATGCTAAGATGTGGATTACATGTTTCACTAACTCAACTAACTGCCTGTTTTTATAACACGAGCACAAAAACGACTAGTCCAACTTACATTTAAAACAAAAACAAATTTTGAAATTTTGTTTTTGCTTTAAATGTAAGCTAGACGAGTCGTTTTTGCGTTCGTGTTATAAAAACAGGCAGTAAATTACTTGATTCGAGGTTTGAGAGTTCATGGCATTATGGTTGTAGGGATAAGAAATGCTGGGCACTTTAACAAACTTCAATGTAAAGGGGACCAAAGATGAGATACTATTCCCGATTCTAAAGAGAAGTATAACATATCGTCACCTAAAATGCAAAAGAGCGTAACCACACTTTTTAATCTTTTGCAATTAAGTAAATTTTCTTAATCGTTCATTTAAAGCAAAAATAGATAAAGCATAAAGTACCCTTCAAATCAAATTTTTGTTAAATGGAATAAATTTTCGATTGTTTCGTTTATAAAGTTTATGTTACGGCCCTTTGACTTTTGCTAATATGGATAGCATTTTTAAAGATATGAATACGAAATTTTTTGTGTAGATGTAGTTTGGTTGAATACATTATAATCCAGTAAAAAACAACATTTGGATCTTCAGTGGTTACGGCCTTTTGTATTTTAGGTAATGATATGAGTTAGTGATGATATCAACGATTCATTTGATTTCATTAATACACTTCGATTTCATTCTTGGGGGGAAACAAAACGTCTCTTGTTTTCCCCTTTTAAACCCATAGAATACTTTCAAGCCATATCTTCTCATAGAACTTTATCCTGTCAAGAACTTCTTTAAAGCACTTAGCCACAAAGGACAAAAATAAAAGAAGATATATGGGCCAAAATGTCAAAAAATCTGAACCCACAAGACTTTAAACTAATAGAGTACAAAATTTAAGCACCAAAGGTTTCATTTTATAATAATGATTTTTATTCAAATTTCAAAAGCTTAGAAAAGGGACTAAAAATTACTTAACTTTTTCTCATTCTTCTACAATTTTTATTCGCGCGTTTATAACTTTTGATATTATTCGATCACGTATAAACTAATCGAACTCTTTGGATAAAATCTGTACCTTCTTTGTTATTGTACAGACTTTTAACAGTTAAATGAAGGGTAGTCGAAAATTTTTTAAATTTTTAAAATTTTTTCGTTTTTTTGGTCGAGGTCTGTGTGCTCCTCACTGTTGTAAGTGTGCATACTTAGCGCTATATCTCTTTGATGTGCCCTGAATAGTGAATGCAATAGATAGTCTCAAAATTTTGAAAGCATGAGCGAAAATTATAAAAAATCTTTTGCACGTGGCACATTTACAATTTCCAATGGAATATCGTGGAGTTCTGCTTGAACTTATTTTTTCACTACTTTACAGAATAAAATCGGAGAAGCACTAAAAAAAATGTAATAAAAAAATTAATGAACTTTTTGAGAATTACGCAAAATCTGGACTTCTACATAAATAAATATAATTGGTCGGGACCAAAAATTTAAGTCAAATATCGTAGATAATTGAAAAGGGGACACTTTTGTTGAAACAGATTTTACTAAGGCACATTGCATGGGCAGCATTAAATTCACCAAAATTGACATAATTAGGTGCTCATTGTAAGAGGCACATGAAAAAAAATTCGAAAGATAACAATTTTATAGACAAAAGCAAAAATTTACTTTACTTAGAAGAGAATCACAATATTTATAATAAACTCTAATAATATATATTTTCGTATAATATATGGAGAAATAACCTAGATTCAAACCCCATTTTTCACAAAGTTTTTATAAAGAAAAATTTTTTAAATTTTACTAGCAAATGCTAAAATATGCTACATTAATACCATCAAAAATTAAAAATATCATTAATTTGATTTGAATAACTCAGTAGATTTTGATGTTGCTCATAATTTTTACCAGAATTTTACATAAACTTCTAGTTTGTTTAAATTTTTACATGTTCAACTTAAAACGGCTGTAACTTTCGCTCTCTTTGCACGAAATAGTTAACCGAACTGATTCTACATTCATTGTGTCAATTTATATTTATAGAAATGGATTTTATGGCCTAAATTAAAAATTTTTATTAACGACCCATATATGTCAGACCTGATATTCGAAAACTAAGTCGAAAACTAATGACCTTAAAACGGCAATCGCCACCTCTATGTCTACGAAGTGGTATCCTTGTGTACGCATAAATTTATTTTACTCGCTACAGTAAGTCAGTAAATAATTTTTGTTATCTTCTATTCGTCTTTTCCTCGCATACCAGTAAAGTGCCAATTGCTATCATGCTCATTGGTGGCAGATGGGAGTGCGACAGGTCTATATATGTCAATGATCTTTACTGTCTAAAAGGGGCTTAATTGCTACCAAATAAATTGCTGGGTATTTAGTGTTATTTTTTACTGGTGCCATTTATTGCAACACAAAAAATTTTATTTTAAAATAGTTTTAGTTTTCTCTTTAACTTTTATTTATTTAAAATATATAAATTTCTTCCACTTTTTTCTTTGGAGAAAATTATATTTAAATATTATCTAACAGTAAAAGGAAATGTCTATGTAACTTTGAATTATTTTGGTAATTTGATAACATAACAAAATTAAAAAAAGAAGCCGCAGATAGAGAGGGAGAAGAAGCAGAAGAAATCAAAACTAATACCAAGAAAAAAAACAAGAATAAATACAAGTTTTAAAACTGAAACTTAAACAAAAAGAATTCAAAGTATAAAGAGAGAATGTATGAAGAAAATGTGTATGAAGAAAAGTATCCTTATAGCAGTAACATGATAAGGAAGTAAATACATACATACATACATACATACAAAAAACATAGTGCATAAAATACATCACAAAAAATAAAATAAATAGAATTCGTTCTTGTCTTCTGTGAACAAGTTTATATTCACTACAATATTATACGCTTGATCTTGCTTAAAAAGTTGTCTTCATGTATCTATCATATAAAAATAAAAGTGTAATGAAGTGAAAAAGAATAAGCGTAAAATAAAAATAAACAAATAAAACATCTTAAAAGAGACCACACATATAACAAGTAGGAATGTTATATTCGGCTTGGCCGAATCTGTTATATCCACCATGTGCAACTTTCTGTGCCAACCTAATTTAAAATTTCATTTTATATAGGACGTGGGCGGTAAAGAGGGCGGATCATGAGAATTTCTGATTTCTGACTTTACATCATCACTAGAATTATCTGTACAAAATTTCGCTGTTGTATATGTTTTTGTTTATAAGATATCAGCGGAAAAGAATGAACTGGAGGCACAACGGATATCCTTTGTTTCTAGTATTTGGTCCCTAATTTATTTATTTATTATCCGATTATGCCCGTTTTCAACACCAATCAAACCTTATATAATATAAATATTTGTGCTAAATTTCGTTCCTCTAGGTGGTTCGCCCCGAGCCTTATCCTGCTCTCAACAGACAGAAGGACAGACGGACGAATGAACATACCTAGACGACTGAGAATCTTATTTTATGGTGTTCTAAATAATATTTTAGACATGTTGCATACGGAATGACAAACCCAATGTATTCTTGATGGTGTGTATAGAAAACATAGATGACAAAATACATCCAATTCAGACACAGGAACGAGTTTGTGGCTGAGTGTGACTAGAGTAGAATTCCCAAAAAAAATAAAAAAAAAAAAATATATATATATATATATATATATATATAAACTTTCATGAACTCAAGCCACAAGCATTTCATTCATTCCTCATTCTTAAATACACATGAGCTCAAAGTTTGAAGAAATTTTTTACTGAAAAGTCTTACTACTATAACGAAAGTATTACCCAGCTGATCACAAACTTCGATAATGATATCCCGTTCGAAGATTTCGAGAATTTTTCATGTCAAAACTATCATTGGCGATCCAAATATGAGCTCCTTGAGATCACCAATCGCTCAATTTGTGGCAGCAAATCTTTATATTTTGAAGGTTCGTATACTGTATTAATAGTGAACATTTAGCGATATCAAGATCGAAAAGTAAAAATTATGAAAATTATGACTTGTTTTTTCTTTTGTTTCCAATCTAAAATTAAAATCTGATTTATTTGGTACATTATTAGTTATATTTTATTTCAAATTTAACACAAATTGTAAAATATATAGTAATATAGATATATATATAAAAAGTAAAGTAATATAGATATATATATATATATATATATATATATATATTGAATAGTTACTAATGAAGTCATTTTCATAAGAGTGGTAATATTTAAAGCATTTTATCAAAAATTTAACTTCGCCAAATAGAGTCATTAAGGTTTTTTCTCTCAATATTAATATTATTTTTTTGCTTAAATCTACATCTTTTAGTGCAAAATTGCCGGAATTAACTTACAAAAAGAAAAATGCTATTTGGAAATATATAGACTTCTTATAAATTTTATTGTAAATATTTTAAAGCGTAATATTTTACAACCGATCGCTATGAAGTATAATATAAGAATGACACTACATTCTCTTTTTTTTTCGTCTTTTGTATGAACAAGAAAGAAAATACATACGCTTACATAAGAATTCCTCAAAAAATTAAGAAAATTAGACAATTTTTCGAAGAATTTAGTTTCGAGACTTTATCTAGAAATGTCAGATATTGTGATATTGTTATTTTTAAATTATCGAATATTACACGAATGTTTACTACGAAGAATTTATCGAACATGCATATTTAATATAATTATCGATATTTTCTCAAACATGTAGTTTCGAAAATTCTTCATTTTTATAGAACATTCGCTAATATCGAAACTTAGGTTCCCAACTGATCACAAACTTCGACAATGATCCCATTCGAGTATTTAGCGAAAATTTCTGTAACAAAACATTCGAGAAAGACTATCGTTGGCGATCCGAATATGAGCTCCATGAGCTCACCCTATTGTATTAGTAGTGAACCTTTAGCGATATCAATAGCTAAACGTAAAAATATTCGTTAATGAGATTCGCTTACGATATCAAAAAAAAAAAAAATATATGAAAATTGTTCGATATTCATATTAATAACAACTTGTGATTATTTTCAATGGCATTCTAAAACCATATTTTCTATTTTGTTTCCAATCCAAAATTAAAATCTGACTTAATTTTAAAGATTTTATTTCAAACACATAAATTTTATAGCGCAATACTTTACAACCGATTGCTATGAACTATGACTCAAGAATAATACGAGTACTATATTCTCTTTGTTTTAGTCTTTTGCATGCACAAATAAGGTTTTGTTATATAAGTACGTTGTTATTTTATTTACATAAGAGATCTTCGAGAAATTTAGTAGATTATACAATTTCTTGGAACATTCGGTTTCGATATTTTATTCATAAATGTTGAATATTGCGATATCGATTTTTTCGAACATATTTGCTTCGAAAATTCTTTGTTTTTAGCGAACATTCGGTAATATAGAAACCCAGGTCAGTTGGGTCAGGAGGGAAAAGTCAAACGCATTCAAAGACACAAATTGAATAGACAGACAGGCAGAAATGGTATAATTGTTATAATTGTTATTGGAATGAAAAAAATAAAAAAAAGAGAAACAAAAGTTTAAACTTAAATATTTTTCTTAGAAGTTTGAATATGTGTATAGAACAGGAAGTACATAATAGAGAATTCTAAACTTTAATTTAATGTTGAAGGATGGAAGGAATAATTTAAGAAGACAAAGGATTAAACCAGAACATTTTTACTTTTTCTATTTTGTGAAAATTATATTTAAAATTGTGGCTTATTTCCAACGTAATTACTTTCAATTAGTGTAAATTGGAGTTTTTTTTTATTACTTTAGAAAACGTAATTAATTCTGGAAGGGCTTTAGTTATAAGTATAAAGAAGAAGAGATCGATCGACTTTCAAAAAGAAGAAACAAAAAGTATCAAAATTATGTTTGTAATACAGTTTATTTTTCCAGCCGAGGTATGAATCAATCTGTCCAGTTTCGTTTCGAAGGTCTGCTTCCTTTGAAAATAAAAATACAAGTATTTCCTTAGATGGTAATAGAAATTCAGAACAAAGTTTTTATTTATGACACCTTAAACTACTTAAAACTACTTAATACTACGAGGTGGTTCGGATATTCCCGCGGTGAAATACGAGGGTACATTGAAACGATGAATTGTTGATACGTTGGTACAAAGAAGCGTTGATACGATGAAGCATTGATTCAATAGTGCGGTGAAAGGGAAAAAGGAAACATGTAAAATATAGAAGAAAACGGTTTTCTTATTAATAAAACTGGTGTTTGTTCGGTTTTTGTAATCGGCAAAACTACTTCGCTCTTGAGAAGAATTTGGAAGTTCTCAAGTTCGGTAAATATACAAAGATAATTACTTTGGACTCAAACGAATGCGGAGGCTTTGAGTTCGGCTAATTACGAGTGCAAACTACTTCGGACTCAAAAGAATTCGGAGGCTTTGAGTTCGGCTAACTACGAGTGCAAATTTCTTCTGACTCAAAAGAATTCGGAGGCTTTGAGTTCGACTAAATACGGGAGCAAAATAGATAAACTACGGTTAATAACAACTATGACACGTGTCAAAGTTAAAGACCGGATATCGGGTTATATTCGGACGGTACTTCGGGGTCATACAGAAGTGCTGTACGAACAACAATATCAGCCCCCTTTTGCCACAAAACTTTAACTATATAAGTCAAAAATAAAATAAACTAAATGGGAATTATAATGCGTACCATCAAGAATAACACAAAAAAATAAATCATACGATTTGAAAAAAAATTATATTTTGTTAAAATTTTATTAAGATCATCTCCTATAGCAAGTTATTCGCATCTGAGAATTCAGAATTGTTGCAATTTTTCAAATAAGTATATATATATATATATATATATATATATATATATATATATATATCAATCGCATAAAGAAAATCTTATTTGTCTTATAATTTTGAAATTGTAGTTTGCTAAAGCAAAGCAGGAGAATTTCTTTCTTAATCATATTCTTCTCATGTGCAAAATCTCTAAATAATTTTAAAGTATTTTTTTAACCCTAGAATACTAAAGTACGTTAGTTTTACAATTTTTTTCAAATCCTTATTATTTTCGTGTGTCGAAACCTATCGTTATTAAATTCCAAAAGTTCTTTTTCGTCAAGTGTTTTTAAACATATATTAAAAAGAATATCATAAATTTTTAGGCGTTTACATGTTCTGAATTCTGATATCGTTAGTATTAAGAGTATAAATTTTATACGTAAATTTTACGTATCGTTAGTATTGAGAATATAAATTTTAATATAAATTTGGAAATGTGATTTGAGTAAAGTTGAAATATTCACCGTATAATTTTAGTTTGGTGGATGTAGTAGTCCGTGATAACATTTTAATGAAATTAATGTAATAATTGAAATCCTTTATGTCAAAAAGGTTTGAAAATCAATACTGGCCGCTGCAACAGTAGAATATTTTGTGGCTTAGAAAACGTTCTTGTGGCCCGAGCTAGTAACATCGAAGCATAGTTTATCTAATATAATTTTATCATGAAATTCATCAGCAAAGCTTATGAATTCACTGCTTAGTAAATTTATGTAGTCGCGTGAATTCATTTTGCTTAGTCCAATAAATATTTCAAACTATTCTCTATAGCTAAAATTGACTTATATTATGAGCGATTTGCCACTATGATTACTTTGTGAACGTCGCGTAGTAGCTCAGAGTCGTTTTTCATCGGCCAAAACTCTGTAGCTTTTGAAAAAATACAGATATTTTAGAATTTATATATTTATTTATTTTTTTTTTTTTTTTGATGTAGGGATATTTTCTTGAATTCTTCTCCAGTTTTAATTTCATTAAAATCGGTCCAGCGGTTGTTGAGAAATTTAAGGCTAAATTTGATCTTTTGATTTTTTTTTTTTTTTTATAAAATTTGGTATCAAATTGCTCATTTTTTATTTTTTGGATCAGTTTTACTTATAAAAAAATTATAAGCTAAAAAAGAAAATATTTTAATAATACCCAGGATAATTTTGTGAAAAGTTTCTATCCAGTTTATCAATTCTAGAACAGGTTCCACTAGAAGCGGTTGTTTTTGGACAAAAAAATAAAAAAATTACGATTTTTTTAATGTTTATTTTGTTTTCTATTTATTTTATTTTTTTAATAACTAAAAGTTTCTTAATGTACATTTTATATTTTACTTAAATAACAATAAATGAAAACTATAACTATTATTCATTCGATTGGAAAATAGCCTGCAAGTATTCCATATTTAGTTCGATATTATTTCTGTCCTGTAGCAGTCTTTTACTTCTTCGTCTAAGCCCCAATGTTCTACTTTCCATTGATTTCGAATGCTAGGGATGAGCGAATCTCACGTTGCCAGTAATATATTAAATAGATCTTCATTTTTAGAAATTCGTGATATTTTTCTGGTATTATGCTCTCTATAAAATCTGTAATCTTTATTCCTTTTTTCCAGGGATTCCTCTGATAGATCTCCAAGTAGTACTAAATGATGCTTAATAATATCTTCTATATGATAAAGGATTTTCTAAACTGTTGCAGATATATTTCTGCATGGATATTTGGTTGTGTATATTCATGCAGTTTTCTTCGCACAATTATCAAATTTTCTAGCAACAATTTTTTCATTGCATACAAGTACATCGATAATAGGTTTAAACTTTGAAATAAGATTTATATCAACACCTGTTATTTCAGATGCTCTATCGGGATCTGTAAAGAACCTTCTTGCTGTGTTCATTATTTTGGTTGATCTATAATAAACAGATCTTTGATAAATTCATTCTAAAAATGTTTATTTTTGAAACTTCTTATTGGTGTCGTTGTTTCTTATTGATCATGTAGGTTTAAAATCCAAATTGCTTAGATATATTATTATAACTGAGTTTATATTCGAATACCGCTGGCTTCAGTCCTTTTATTAAATTACGACATACAGTGCAAGCTCGGTATTCTCGACTATCCATTATCACAACGGCCCGTTTATCGCGACAGCATAATTTTTAAAATTGCAAGTTCTATAATCGGGACAGCTTGCGAAAAATGTGTTCTATTTTCGAGACTTTTATCTGTTTTTTAAATTTAATTACAATGTCTATAATATACCCTTTTTGGATGTCAGTTTATTCGTCTCATTTGTTGCGTAAATACATCTCTTAATTGAGAAAGTTCAACATATTTTAAAGCCAACCATTTTTCAAAAATTAGAGATTAAAGAATAAAATTAAAAGTGGAGATTCCGTAAATTCAATTTTCGTGAATTACAGGTTACATAAATATTCGCTTTACTGCATTATAAAGCAAGAAAACGAAGATCATTCAACTATTGGTACATTTGTAGCTCAAATTGGTACGGAACATCTTTTCACGAATAAACAACTGGATTCAAGAAGAATTTTATGTGACAAGTAATGAGGAGCAAGTGGAATTCTCAGATACGGAATCGGAGGATTTATATGATAGTGGGCATGAAGAAAACAAAATTAAAGTGGATGATTGTATAACATCGATAAACATAGGCATACAATGGGCTTTGGAAAATGATAAATTTTAAAATGTAAATATATCAAATATATCAACAATTCTAATTTTAAAAATTACATAAAATTTTTCAACAAAATTTTGGGTACTGTTATCGCGAAAATTCAGCTTTCGCGACAGGTCTGGCTTTTAATTAGTCGCGAAAATCGAGCTTGTACTATGTTCTACTATGTTCTTAAATAGCATAAACAAGCACAAAAAAGTACTAAAAAACTAAGTAAGTAAGTAGAGGTAAAATACGATAAAAAAGAGTAATAAAATAATAATTAAGATACCTACACAACTTATAGGACTTAGTGTATTTATATTTAAGTCATATGAGCAGGTAAAATAAAAAAATTTGAGAGTAATTTTATTCAAATGAAAAAAGTGTTATACAGACGACACCAGACAGGTACAAAACTATATATAGTGTTAAAGAGGACACTTTTGCCTTTTGTAAAGTAAAGTGGTGAAGCTTCTTTAGCCCTTTTTGATTCTCAAAAGTTCTATTCCACTAAAATTCAAATTTGACTAAAAAATAGTACCTGTGAAAACACTTAATAACATAGCATGTATAAACGGTATAGAGACACTTCATATTATTTCTTAAACTATCGATATTAGTTTGCGAGTAATGATAATTTACTTCTGATCAAATTTACAATAATGTATTTTCCACTCCCACGATTGCCAACGTTTTGATCTAATTTTTTGTTTTAAATCGGTGTTAAAATTTTAGACTTTTGACCAATGAAATTAATTTCTTTAGTGAACACTTGGAAGATTTAAAAATAATATTTTTCATCTTCCATGCCTTTGAACTCATTTTTTAACCAAAAATATATATTAGTCATAAAATCGCGGATATGCCTATTTTTACCGCTCAATAAATTGTCTTTGCCGTACTTGGGTCATATTTTTGATCTAAAACCACTTTTAGTATTTTTTATATGTGTCCAGTTTTAAAAGTCATAACTTCACCATTATTTTTCTATAACTCACGTGGTTTTTGGTGAAAAATTCTTACCTCTCTTAGAAACTCAGCTATTTCCCAGATTTTTTTGTTTTTGAAAATTTAGAACATTATTATGATTTTTCTTTTCTGCAGATACTATTTTGAAAAGTTTTACATAAATAACGGGTCATATTTTAATGATTCTTCCGAAAGTTCAGTACCTAGTGACATGTTTTGTCTATACATTTTACTAAAAAATAAAGAAATATCCTTTTTAAAATTAAAGCCTCTTAAATAATTTTAATTATAACTTTAATTGGTTAAACAGTTAAAACTAAGGACTTTGTAATAGTCCGTTGAGTAAAAAATTATATTCTATCAAAACTAACCAATGATTTGTCTATTATAACGATGTTACGAAGAAAATATCAACGAGAAAAATTCATTTTTTTTAAATCTCCTGACAAATTTCATAATTGCCCATTCGGGAATTAGATATCTTTTAAAAATTTTAGAGAAAATAATGCGGGAGTATTCGGGAAATTAAATTGTATTTTTTTTATATAAAAAAATAAGATTTTTAATGGAAAATCTGTATATATTATAAAAATGAGGTATAAGTTTGTATCAATCAAGTATAATGGCTGAAATTTGACACACAGATAGTACCAGTGTCGGAAATAGTTATAGGCTATGGTAGATCTCGATTGAATATCACGCCCACATTTTAGCCTATGTTAAAAAAACAGTTTTTTCAAACCCTCAAACAGCTCAAACTTTTTACAGCATCATCCCTTGTATCCCAAAATTCGAATATGGTATTTTATTTTTGGATCAGAGCAGGGAGAGTGTCGCCCCCATACAAAGAAAATATTCATTATTTCGTGTCTAAGAAACTAATTAATTTCCGCATATCTAAGGAAGTCTTACAGCGAAAATCTTAAAAAGTTGTAGAAATAATTTTCATATCAAATTTCGTATGGAACGAATAGGTCCAGCGGGAATAGTGGCGCCCACATAAAGTAAATATTATTTATCGGATCAGAAGAAGTGGCTAAGTGCATTGGGAAAAGCTAATAATTTATATAACGCTTACTAGCATCTTAAAATTAAAATTTTATTCAGCTCAAGGAGCAACTTTAAAATGCTACGTTAAATTCCATAAAATGAACTTAGGTATCGTTTGGTATCACAGGAAATAAGAGAAAATATTTAAAGTAATTAAGATAATTAAAGAAGTTTTTAAACTTCCATTTCAGATTAATTTTTATCTGTAAGAAATACGTACCTTTTTTTGAATATTATTATTCAGTTAATAATCAATTTGTCGAACCACAATTATTACGAATAAGTAAAAAAATAAAAATTGCTATACCTATAACAGTTATGATGTAATTAAATAGCCATAAAATTTATAACGATTAAGTCCTTGATTTTTACGTGGAATTCTATTTTAAATCCTTAAAAATCCTTTGCTGTTAGAGCTGCTAGAAGTTGGAATTACTTACCACGTGAACCTCGTTTATTTTCACATTCAAATAATGCATTTCGTTTAAAATTGTATTAATTTCTTTTAATAATTATCATATTTGTACTTTTTGGACACCTTTTCATAAATTTCGTTACGTATATTACTTTGCTGTTTAAATTTTGATGTTAATTTTTAATATTGGCAGTCGTTACATCTATTCATAATATTATAACAATTTTCTGAATTTTGTGCTGGTGGTTATACCACTTAAAAATATTGGTCTAAGACCCGCCTTAATGTATATCAATTAGCTTAGAATTACTTTATGATTCGATTTAAGGATGTCTGTCCATCCATGTAAACCTTAAATTATTTTCAAAATTGCGACCTGTAGGCCTATTGAAATTGATTAATATCAGTCATCTATTTCAGATAGCCCCCACAATGCAATGTTGTAATGTTATGAATCCCTTAAATATAAAAATATTTTAACGAAGTTTAGCGCATATATGTTGTGTACCAAATTTTGTAACTGATCGGTCCATATTTGATCATAGCTCCCATATTAATCTCATAAAAATGATAGTTTCAGGAAATATTTGACACAAATCAATGCTATATAAATATAAACCACAGTACCAAACTTCCGATCATGATTGACGATAGCTCCTATAAGGTCCACTTCCGGTAATCCCCCTAAAGTGCATAAATAATATAATAATGATTTACACATTATTTTAGATCTCTAAAACTACGGACCCTAAGGGTCCACGGACACCTAATTGGGAACCTACGGTATAAGGTACCATATGGTCGCGCTTGGCTGATCATAGCTTTCTTATTTGGTTGTTCTTCACTTTGCTCTTCTTTTTCGGTAGAGAAGCCACCATTAGTTAGGTTTTATACAATCTGTATTTATATTTTTCATATTTGTAATAATAATCTAAGTGTAATGTGTATTTATTATATTATATTTGCTTATGTAATATATGTTATTGACCTTGAAGGTTTTTTATATTATTTGGTTATTGAATACATAATTAAATAAATAAACAAATAAATATCCAAATAAATTAATGAATAAATAAATGAATAGATAAATAAACAAATAAATAGGTTAGGTTAGATGGGAAGCTGCAAATGTAACTATATAGCTCACTTGGGTCCTATTGGTCCCGTTGTGCTACCCTAATGCATCACGTGAATCTGTTCTCACATGTCCGAAAATAGGTTCGAATCGAACCAACCTGACGCACGAACAAAAGATCTGATTCGTGACAAAAAAAATGTTCTACTGTCTCCTCCTCCTCCTCGTTAAAGCAACTTCTACAATAGTCGTTAAAAGGGAGACCTAGTCTCCTAGCGTGCGCTCCAGCAAACCAGTGCCCTGTAACAGTGGCTCGTAGCTGACACTTTAGCAATCCATAATAAAACTCGACCGTTTCTGATCGTACTGGGGCCATATCTGTCTCGAGATAGAACATGCGGACTCGTTTGTCCATTTTTGTTTAGCTAATTCATCCGCAATATTTCCCGGAGTACTTGATTGACCTCTTACCCAGACCAATTCTAGGTTTGAATGTCTCGCCATCTCATTTAAAGATGCTATTGATGTACCAGCCTGGATGTCTAATAGAAACCCGAAAGAGACTTAATCGCGGGTTGACTATCGGTACAAATATGAATATCCACTCCGAATACTCTATAGTACATTAGCCAATTTACCGCTCTTCTAATAGCTGAGATCTCCGCTTGAAGAGCAGTGCAGGGATCCAGCAATTTAAAGGAGATGTTCCTCCTATATGCGGGAATGAAGACACCTCCCCCAACCCCTTCAGAAGATTTGAATCCATCAGTGTAAACCTCAATCGATCCGTCTCTTATAGTACGATCGGCTGAGATTGAAACTCCAGAAAAGGTTTGAGAATACAATAATAAATATTGTCAGGGATGTTATCCGAGATTCCCAAAATGGTCGCATGGCCATTGCTTCTACCGTTCCATGCACCCATAGTACTGAGCCTAGTCGCCGATACGATGGCGATTTTTTTGGCCATTAGATCCACTGGCATCCAGTTCATTATAACAAATAATGCCTTGGATGGTGTTGTACGTAGCGCACCTGTAATTAGTAGCGCTGAACTATGCAGAACCTTTTCGAAGATTCCGCAAAAGGTGGATTTTTCCATCGCTTTCCACCATACTATCGCTGGTATCCAAGTGGTGAGATATGGTATCCAAATATTATCCAGATACGGCCATCGCTACATCTTCCGCACACACGACTGTCTTGAACCTCAGGGAATTAAGTTCCCTGAACATTGTGTTGATGCTAATATTCCAAAGAAGTGAATATAGAACTCCACCCTGAGGAGTGCCTCTATTTGCTACCCTATATGTGGTAGCCGCACCCATAGTGGAGATTATAACTCTTATGGTTTGAAGCCCATAGGATGCCAATATTCTACTGGTGTATATTCAATCTTTTCATAGCCATTTTAAGAGCATCCGGGGTCACAATGTTGAAGGCTCCTTCTATATCAAGGAAGGCCACTAATGCATATTATTTGTACTCGAGAGCATTTCCTATATACCCTACAAGCGAATGCAACGCCGTCTCAACTGACATGCCTTTCATATAGGCGAGTTGGGACGCTTACACAAATCTTAATATTCAGTATTAGCGTTTACTTACTAAAGGCATTTTTAAACGCCAATAATGAATATTAAAATTTGTCAAAAATTCGATACAAAAGTTATATATTAAATTATTTAAAAATTTTTGATTTTCCTATGCATCAATAAGGTATTTTTTCTATATTATCAAAAATAAAATTATACAAAAGTTTTCTGGAAAAAATTAAAAACCAAAAATATTGGAAGAAAAATAAAAACTAAATTAAATATAAAATCATTGTATTATAGTATTCTCTATCGAATCTTTTGACATAGTGATAAAATACGAAATATTTTATTTTTTATTCTTGTCATAGAACGCTTTAAATATTTAATTAAATTTCAAAACAATTTTACTTTTGGAAAGTTAAGTTTTTGATTTTTTAATTGTATTATTTTTATGTGAAAATGGATATTAAATAAGTTTTGCTTCGAAATTATTTACTTTTATAAAAAAAATTATTAAGTTGAAAGTTTTTGCACTGAAAACACTACATGTTTCAGTTCTTTTGAGACAAATGTCTCATACATGCAATGTAACTATATACATTCCTTTATAGTTTCATTGCTTGTACTTAAACTTAACTGAGGATTTTAAAACGATTAAGAGAACCAATTTTAAATATTTTCCAGCATTATATTTTAGAAAAAATTATTTAATAATATAAGTTGAAGATAAAATGGAAATAAAACTATAAGAAAGCCATTTTGTATTAAACTTTAAATATAGTACCATAAATTGGGGTGTATTATTATTCTCTTTAATTTTTGGCAAAAAAAAAAAAACACCTTAAAATCTGAAGTATACATTTTATAACTTGAAATAGGTACCTTGTATGAAATATTTGAAATTGTTTAAATTTTGAAACAGTATTTTATATTTTTGTTAAATAATTATAATTTATAATGTTATTTAATATTCCTTATATGAAATTAGTGCTTTTTTTTCTTATAATTTAAAATTTAAGTTTAATTTTTTATTCCCGTTTCCCGGGAAAAGGAATATCAAACCCCAAACCCAAGTTGCAAAACAGAAAAAATATTACCTTATATTTTAAAATTAACACATTTCTTTCATTTTACATCAAAATTTAATTAATATATTCAATCAAAAATAAAATAGAAGAAATAAGAGTAGTTAAAAAAAATCAAGTAAGCTTTTTTTCTCATTTAAATTTTTAATTCATTGAGTCAGCTACTGGATAGATCTAATAAATTTTTTAATTGGAAAAAAATTCAGTTTTTCATCTTTTACAGTTATTCGTAATTGATATAATCATTTTGGTAAAAGGTGCAAATTTAAACAATTTTAAATTGAATTTAATATGGTAAATGATGACTTTTTTCTGTGAGTACGTGGACAACCTTATAAATTTTCTACGTAATGGTTTATCTTGAGAATTCATAGTCATCTATATCTGATATGACTGATATATCCCGTACAACAGAATCAGTGTTTTAAACTTATTTTTAAAAAAATAATGCTTTCTAATAAGAATATTTTTTTTATGTGTTCTTCTATTTTTCTCTTCTATTTACTACAAATAAATTTCCTAAAACTTTATTTAAATATTACATGGTGGTTTAGAAAATGCTAGCAACATTTGTATGTGACACTTTGCGGCTTAGATCCTTATCTATTTTTTAGTAATATGCTAGTGCAAGCAATTGCAATTTTGATTTTAAAGCACTTATTAATAATAACTATATGTTACTATATACAATGTACAGTGGGATTGAATCGCCAACAATGGTGCTTAATATGAGGAAGGTGTAGAACACTTTGTTTATAATTTTGTTGCAGTAATTATTTCATTAGTACATTGTACAAAGGCTTTTTAATATATATCTTTTTTTAGCCTAAACTTCTTTCCATCCGGTTCATAAATATCTTAAATATATCCGTATTTTAATAAAAATTCTACTATCAAATTTCATGAGGATCCGTTTATAATGGTTCATACTTCTCATAAACACCTCCAGCCGAAAATTATTTTTACGTTAATAATATATGTATTTAAATGATCGCTGGAACATAAATTTTAGTACAAATAACTCTTGTTAAAGTATAAAACTTACAGGCAAATTTCAAAAGAATAAGTCAATAATTGATCATAGCTTCCATATAAATTCATAATTACGTTTGCGCTTTAAAGTGATTTAAAATGACAAAAATACTGTAACTTTCTTACTTGTTTTAAGTATTTTTCTGAAACTCTATTTAATTACTTGTTAAATAAAATCAATTTTTTTGAAAATATATTTTTTTTTTTTTATCATACTAAACACTTTGTCTTTTTAAGACCAAATTTAGCCTTTATTATTTCGGTTTTTCTACTCGAAATTTTCCTCTTAGCTTCAAGTTTTTTTCCAGCCAATTTTGATTTATAAAATTGCCTTCGAAAGGCTAAATGTTAGTATTTCAAAAGCTAAGAAAATAATTTATTACTTGTTATTTTTTCTAAAGAATATGTATTTATTCTAACTGGTTACAAACAGCGTTACCACTGAGAATTTTTAAAAAGCGTTCAAAAAAGTGGATTTAAAGAAAAAAGTTGCCAAAAAGGTGATTTTTCTTTTAAGGGCCAACTGCGTCAATACCAAAAAAAAAAAAAAAAAACTCCTTAAAATTGTTTATTTCATAAAAAGCAAAAAATATTGTATTTAAAAAAAATACCTAATTCAATTTTACTAATAACAAAATAATTTATTTATAATATTTTTTGTTATTGCACACATAAAGATTATTTCATAAAAATAGTTACATAAAATACATTTTTTCTTAACAAAAATTCTGTACTTAAGTACGAGGTCTTCACTCGAACTACAGTGCTACAAATTTTTTCATGGCAAATTTTTTTCATTTTTAATTCTTTTTTTGGTTTTTTGGGGGGAGGGTCTGTGCGTGGTCTTCTCCTGCTCTTTTGAAACAGGAATTCCGATGTATATCTTCGAAGTGCCGTAAAAGTTTCGAAAACAAAGCGAAAATTAAAAAAAAAATAATCAGTTTTTTGCGAGGCACATTCAAAGTCTTTTATGGAATAGCATGGGCGAATTTAGTTTTTTTTTTATTTTGCATTACAAATAAATCTTATGGAATTTTTGAATATTACGCGAAAATTACACTGCTGTCTTTGTGATTTTATATAGCAAATTGCAATTTTTAAAAATCTAGTATATATAGATATAAGAATGGCAATAAATATAATAGATCCGCACAATAAATTTCAGTCTAATGATGTTTATAATTTAAAATGTGACACTTTTCCCAAAACAGATCTTGTTGAAGCATATTTCATAGATTACACGAAATTTACCATAATTAAAAAATTTCAAAAGATATAAATTTTATGGATCAGAATATTAAAGACCATTTCTTTGTAATAAACTTCAATAAAGTAATAAACATTAATAAAATATATTTCGAGAAATAACTTCAATTCAAACCCCATTTTTCACAACATTTTTAAAAATCACGATTTTTGACAATATTTTTTTTTAAATTTTACTAGGAAGCCCTAAAATATGCTACACTAATATCATTAAACATTGAAAATATCATTAATTTTATTCAAATAACTCAGCAGGTTTTGATATTGCATGTAATTTTTACCAGAGTTATATATAAGATTCTAGTTTGCACAAATGTTTATATGTTTAACTTAAAACCGCCATAACTTTCGCGTCCACTGCACGAAATGATTAACGCGAACTGATGCTATATGCATTCGAGTCACTTTATATTTATACAAATAGATTTTAATGTGCCATCAAAAAAAAAGAAAAAAAATTTTTTTAAGGCTTATAATCAAAAAGATTTTAATATCGTCGGTGCGCTGTCGAAAAGTCACTCTTTTTCAAGAGAAAAAAACGTTAGATTATTTATTAATTTTATGTTTTGAAAAAAATCTCATGGGCAATATATTTAGAACGTTAACAACCTTTATTTAAACATTTAAAGTGTATTGTCAATGATTGTTTTATAAATTTCTTCCAAATTTTATATCCTTGCAATAAATTTTTACATGAGCAAATTTTTTTCTTTAAATTTTTATTATTGATTCATTTGAAGGAATTTTATTGAAGTTTTACCATTGATTAACAAATTTTTTAATACTATATTTCATTGGGAATAAAATGTAGCTCATTGTAAAATCTCATTGTAAAATCTCAATTGTAGAACAATTTTTTTTTTTTTGGAAATTTTAAATTGCATTTTTCTTACTGTATTAGGTTGTGTGCATTTCAAAGCACTTAAAATAATAGATTTTTATGAAGATATAGTGTAAGAAAAAATCTGTTTTCTATTAAAGTATTGGTCAAAAATGGCTATAGAGTTTAATAATAATAATAGTAATAATAATAATAATAATAATAATAATAATAATAATAATAATAATAATAACAATAACAATAATAATAGTAAAATAAAATAAAAAAATGTGTTCTTAATACAGTGCATGCAGGGTAAAAGTTTACGTATTTCCCTACCTATAAATGTAATAAAAATATGAATTATATTTTCAAGCACTGCAATTTAAATGTTATAAAAGGTTTATGGAAAATATTATATTTTATATAGTTTATTTAAAAAATATAAAAATCTTCAAAAAAATATATATGTATATATCGAACAAAATAATCAAAGCATATAAAAATGAACATTTTATGGTAATTATGATGCGTTAGTAAGCACTTAATTAAAATATTTTTTTTTGGCATTTGTTTCCTTAGAAATTAAACTAATTAAACCGTGTAAGATATAAAATGTTTCATTTTATTGATGCAACAGTAATTAATGAAATGTTTCGTTGAACATATCGAATTAAAAAACAGTCCACCCAATTCACTGTTGCTTTTTTATGTCAAATATCTGAAAACCAAGCCGAAGTATTAATAGTATATATATATATTTATGTGCCTAAAAATTACGAAGGCTAGCGAAAGAACAGTGTTGAAAAAAATCCAAAATTTTTATTAAGGATTTTATAGAAACAAAAGACTTACCACTAAAAAGGAAATATCACCTCGCCAAATATGAACTATTTTCAGGCTACTAGTATTCTTGAGTCGCATGCATTTTGAAATGATATCAAAACATTAAGTACTCAAAATGGGATACTAACATTAAAACCTTTGCCCTCTCACAAAGCACCAAGACTGTCCGTCGTTCGCGGAAAATCAATGATATTGTGCCTAAAATTGGAGGAAGTCGCTCTTAGTGACCAGAAAATATTTTGAATTTGTATGAATAGATGATTTTTTCATGTGTTGATACAAACTCAATAGAGGGGTAAAAAAATCAGATACTTTCCAAATTTCAGAAACGATTTTCCATTACAGAAAAAATTATTACCTTATATTTTTCAATTAACACAGTTGTTTCATTTTATATCAAAATATAAATAATATACTCAAGCAAAAATATAATAAAAGAAATAGTAAAAGTATAATTCAAGTAAGATTTTGTCCTCACATAAATTTTTTTATTTATGTACTTGATAGATTTAATAAATTTTTAATTGGAAAAACATTTCTGTTATTAATTTTTTAGAGTTATTTGTAATTGATACAAAAAAAAGTCCAAATCACCAAATATATTAGTAAATAATTCATTCGATTAAAAACTTTTTTAAATTTTCACCTCTCACCAAAATAATTACATCAATTACTAAAAACTGTAAAAAATTAAAAACAGAAAAATTTGTCCGATTAAAATATTGATCAAATCAATCAAGTAGATGATTGAATGAATTAAAGTGAGAATTTTTTTTATTTTATATTTACTTGAATATATTTAATAAGGGCCTAATTTTGTAAAACACTTCACCTCACTTTGAAAAATTTTTCGTATAAATAGTTTTTGTTTTTAAAAAATTTGTATGAAAAATTTTACAAAGTGAGGTAAAGCGATTTACAAAATGAGGTTTTAAATTTAGATGCCAAATTAAATAACTGTGTTAATTGAAAAATATACAGTAATAATTTTTTTCTGTGTATAATAATTTTGGTGAAAGGTGCAAATTTAAAAAAATTTTAATAAAAAAGGATGATTGGAACTAGTTCTATATATTTCAACGAGAAATGAAAAGTTTCAATTAAGTATTTCAATCAGGAATGAAAAGTTAACAATATTTTTTTCTTTCCGGAAAAAATGTTCAGATAGCACATCGACAGCTTTATCATAGATGTGAATTTTTTCGAGAGTATGAGGGGAATCATAAACCAAACAGTTTTTGCTGAAAGGAGCCATAGCTTTATTTTATTAAAGCCGTAGTGATTGCAATATGTTATAAAGAATGCTATTAGCCATAAAGACTACCAAAACCATAATAATATTGTGTATAATTTTAAATACTAATATAATTTGTATGCTTAGGCTATTTCGTTCTAATGTTTACAATCGCATCTTATTTTTTAACAGTGACCTCAGGTCTCTAAATGTAAATATCAAATCAGGTAAAAGTAACTAGTTTAAAATAGAATGTGGAACATAATTTTTTAATATAAAATAATTATAGTAGTTTTTCTTTTATTTTTTTTTTTATTTTTTTCTTACACAGTTTTGCTATAAATACAAATGTGAATATTAGGGTCGTGACTTTTTTTGACTTAAAATACCATAGCCCCACTATATGCACAATATTGTCCTGACACTAATAAGCTGCTTTTTATTTAAACTAAAAAAAATGAACGCACTGACGATTTCTAAAATGAGTTAATTTTTTAAATTAATTTTTATTTTAATTTATATTTAATACAATAAGCAAAACCAATTTATAAGGGATAGATATTATGTAATAAAAGCTTTCAATTTTAGATACGATTTGGATATACATATATCCTGTACTAAATTTATAGCACGTTCTGCATATACATTACTTCATTGCTGCTTGTAAAAGTATATATATTTTTTATAATAAATATAAAATTTATTCATCTTCAATTTACATAACCAAGCCCAACGGGCCATATACGGCTAAGATCCGTTTTAAATATATATACGAGGACGGATCAATAAGTCCGTGACTTTTCGAACTTCCCTCGTAGTTATATGAAATGCAACACTATTCCCATCAAGTACCACCTGTTAATAGACTACCGTCAAATTTTGAGCAAGTGCCGTCATTTACTTTGCGTTTAACAGCTGTTCAAAACATACAAAATCGTGTATTTTTCTAAAAATGGAAAAAAATTAAATTTCGAGTGCTCATTAAACATTATTTTTTGCCAAAAAAACCGTCAATCAAACGAAGGAAAAGTTCGATAAATACTATGGGGAATCTGCACCATCGATTTCAATGGTAAAAAAGTGGTTTACTGGCAAAACTCTATGAATTGTGCTACAAATTGGTACCTCATCCGCCGTATTATCCGGATTTAGCCCCTAGTGACTACTTCCTATTTCCAAACCTAAAGAAATGGCTCGGTGGAAAGAGATTCAGCTCCAACGATTAAATTATTGACCAAACAAATACCTATTTTAAGGACCTCGAAAAATCTTATTTTTTACGCAAAGTAAATGACACTTGCTCAAAATTTGGCAATAGTCTGTTAACAGGTGCTACTTGATGGGAATAGTGTTGCATTTCATATAACTACGAGGGAAGTAGATATTCGAAAAATATTAAAAATTCTAAACTTGGTGTAATAACTTACTCACCTATACTACACACCATAAAAACTACACTAAGTTGCATACCAAGTATATTTTTTTTATTTTTATTTTATACCACCTTGTAATATATATTTTTTTTAATATTTATTTAAATAATCGACATTTTTCTTTATTTCACCCCTCTGTGCAATGGTTTAAACTCGTAACACTTTGTTTTCTATTTACCTCAACAACATCTAGTATTTGCTGTTAAGTTTTCACCACAATAAGCAGACGCACACATATGAGCGCATGTTGGTTACATAATACCATTGTTACATGTGGCTATTGTCGGAAGAGAAAATAATAATACAGAGATCTTTTTTGGTATCATTCTAACTTCTAGAAGGACATTTGTATTTTATATAGCGATAATATTTTTAAAAAGAAACGGGCCTTTTACATTTTACTATTAGGATTTACAAGAAGATACATTTTTACATACTTATATACATAGGTATGTGTGTTTTGTGTGTGTAAGTATATGGTGTTTGTTTGTGTTAATTGTAAGGAATGCTTAAATTGCATAAACGTGACCTGTGGCCTAAACAAACAAAAACATATAACAACAACTATTACAAGAATATCAGTAACGTTAATAGCAAATATTTTGCTGTTGCTGCTATTTGTTGATTTTTCCCATCCCAACTGACCACACTCTTCTGTAATAATTGGAATATTTTTTGAGCACTACTTTGACAAATATTCGAGAAGGGCTATTGTTGGCAATCCGAATATGAGCTCCTCTCACTTACTTTATGGTAGAAAATCTTTCGATCTCGAAGGTTCATCTATCTATTAATAATGAAACTTTAGCGATATCAGTAGCGAAACTTAAAATATTCTTTAGAGATTAGTTTTCTTTATAAAAATGAAATAATAAAAATTATTCAATATTGATATTACTAACGACTTGTGATTATTATCACTGGCCATATTTTTCTATTTTGTTTAATTTTCAGTTTGTTCCCAAGCTAAAACTAAAAGCTGATTTAATTTTTAAAGTTACATGTTTTATTTCAAAAAACACAATATATCAAATTTTAAGAAAATATATGTAATAATAATTTATATTTTAAAAAATAATAACTTATGTAATGAACAATAGAATTAATAAAGTCATTTACATAAGAGTGAATTTCGTTATTAGCGAACGTTCGCTACAAACGAATAATTTTCGATAGTAAACATTCGAAAATTTGAAAAATATCGAATAAGAAATCGAAACTAAATATTACCAGAATTTACTTAATCTTTAAAATTTCTCGATTAATTCTTATGTAAATAAAAAAGTAAAGTATTTTCTTGTTTTTGTATGCAAAAGACTAAAACGACGAGAATATAGTGTCATTCTTGAGCCATAGTTAATAGCGATTGGTTGTAAAATATTGCGCTTTAAAATTTAAGATATTAGTTAAATTTTCAGCAATTATTAATAGAAATATCGCTACTAAATAGATTTGCAAAAGAGCATATTTATCTAAATATCTAATATATTTTATTACAGATTAATTGAGAAAATTTTGCACTAAAAGATGTGGATTCGAGCAATAGAAAAAATAAAAAAATCCCAGCTGACCACACTCTCCAATAATGAACCCACAATAACGAAATTCAAGTCAGGCATGATTTTACATTTTTCTTGTATGTAAATATTTACATACACACAAAAATACGCACGCATGAATACAGAAAAACAAATGCAAACACATGAATAAATGCAAGTAAATATGAGTATTTTGTGGCTTTAATAATAAAATAGCGATAAGGATTTTTAATATAACATTAAACATGAACAAATCCGACAAATTGATTTTTTATGCTTATGAGATTTTTTTTTTTCTAGAAATACATAAAATTAGAGTATAAAAAAATATTTGTTTAAAAAATTGGACTACATATGAAAAGGTAATGAAGTAAAGAAAGGCGTAAATTAAAAGCAAATACACATATTAAAAATGCAAAAATGTCAAATGATAAAATATATATAAACTTAGACTAAAAAAAAAAAAAAAACAATAACAAAGAAGATGCAGAATTTATTCACATAGTTCATTTAGTTTACATAGGGTCGATCGTGCGGCTAAAAAATGTAGAAAAATTGTTAATAGTTAAGTAAATTTAAGCCCTTTTTCCAAGTTGTTGGACTTTGAACATCAGTCATTACTTTTCAAAATATTTCAGGGTAGCTTTTTATGATGAGTAGTGCGTTCAAATAAAACATAAGTAGTTTTTTCCAAATAAATGATGAACGGAATAAGTTAGGATTAAAACTAAATCTTATAGCACTTTTTCTCCAGATTTTTCCGATATATCATTTGATATAAAAATTAATTGCTAACAATATTATTTTTAATTTTTTTATTTATGACTTCTGAAAAAAAATTTAAAGTACTTATAAAATGAAACCTATGTTGCTAAAATTTTGCACTCTATTAATTTATAACCTTGTGTCTTCAGATCTGTAACCCTTTTTTTAAAAAAAGCATTACCAAAAAACTTATTAAAGATTAAATTAGTTTCAACCAGGTTAAACCATCGACTTGTTATAGCATATTTTGATCCTAACCACAATAAACGTGCTTGAGGTATATATATAAATTAAAAAAAGGTTGTTGTTAGGGGCAAAATGTGTAAAAATTCGATGGCTTAACCTGGTTGAAAGTGATTTTAGTATATAAAATTCAATCTGAGGATAATATTACTTATTACTAGAATAACCAAAAATATTCAAAACCATATTTTTTCTGGGCGTCAATCGTTTTTTTATAACATATTTTGGCCTTAACAAAATATTTTACATAGGTTTTTAAAAACAATACATATATATACAATTATTTGATATTAAAATTCATGGAATCTCAAGAAAATATATATCTATTGCCAGAAAAATTAATATCATATTTTTTACCTGAGCGAAATATATATATATATATATATATATATATATATATATATATATATATATATATATATATTTAGGGCCAAAATATGCGGTAAAATTATCTGGAAGGGATAAATGAATGACAGTTTGTTTCATTTGGCGCCCAAAAAAATATATATATATTTTCATTATTCTGGCAATAAATATATCTTCTTGAGATTGCATGAGTTTTCAAGCAAATATTTTATCTGTAGTGTAGCAAAATTTTGTCACTGAAATCTTTTAAAGTAGTTACGTATAAGAATTTTTCAATTGGGTTTGGTTTTAAATATTTTATTTATTATTATTTTTTTTTAATTCATTTTAATGCATCTTCAATCACTCGTAGCAGTATTAAGCAAAAAAGTCAAACACTATGTAATTGTAAGTATAAAATTTCCTTGAAAACATTGCAAAATATTATTCAAGCATTGTTAGGTGTTCGTGTTTTGTCAGCAATCGAATATTGTTTATTTATTTGAGTATGTGTCTGTGTGAAAGTGTGTGGCTTTGAACGTGCTTGAGGTTGAGTTGTGACTGTCAGATTGATGAATTGATAGAATAATTGATTTATATGTTTTGCATTTAAATGACACTTTGCTACAATTGACAACAAAAATCTATTTGTTTTATGTTCAGTGTGGCTAAGAAGTGATTGCAATATCAACAATAATTGTGTATTTATGCTAGGATTTTTAAGTGTTATTTGCGTAAAAGTTTTTGAGCAAAAAAGATGAAATGCTTTTCAAATCGATTACCTTAGCAAAACATATAAAATAGAGTAAAAAAAATTGACAAATATACATTTAATAAATTAACTTTTTTAAAGTCCTTTTTAACGTTAACCATCACTTAAAAAATGTGCTATATTTGGCAAGGTCAAAATATTTCAGGGTAGCTTTTTATGATGAAACATAAGTAGTTTTTTTTTTCAAATAAATAATGAACGGAATAAGTTAGGATTAAAACTAAATCTTATAGCACTTTTTCTCCAGATTTTTCCGATATATCATCTATATATATAAAAGAAAGTGATGTTAGTTACTATTGTTATAAATCAAGAACGACTAGACCGATTTTGATGATTCTCACCAATTCGGACCGGTCACCGGCCAGAAAAGGATAATACGAAAAAAAATTCGCGAAAAATCCGCGATAAAAAAAACTCTTTTTTGTCATAATTTCTTTGCCTTAATAATCATTAAAAATATTTTTTTTAATACAAATTATAACAATTACTGTTTCTGTTTCTATCGAAACGCTTACTTTTTTGTGCAATTTGTTTTCTGGTGGTGGTGTAGAATTCTATTTCCAAACGGTAAGTTCCAAGTAAAGCTCATCATTTAGTGAGGTTGTGATATTTAAAACCATTTGTTGTATTTTTGGCATTCGTTATTAAGTGTTATTCACAATGCCGCGACCCCGGAGATCTAATATTTCGCGTCGAACACGTAATGCAAGTACTTATCGTAATATAGTCAATAAATTGAATATATATGAACGAGAAATCGCACGAGAACAACCCCGTATTAGTTTGGCCCGACTTCGTACATCACAAACGCAGGAAGAAAGGCAGGCGAGAAATGAAACGGCTCGGTTAGCAATGAGAAATCGTCGAGCAAATGTAGCAATTCAACAACTTTAAAATTTTTAATCAACGCATAAGAAGAATTGCTTCAAGTTCTGATTTGAATCAAGCAGCGTTCCATTACAACTGCAATTTCGACTACAGCTCTCATCATTCCGTTCAAAAAAAAAGACATTGTCTATCCGCTAACCTTAAGATGAAGTAATAAATAAATATAAATTCAAATTTGCCTTAAATACATGCGTATATTTTTTGATTGAGCCCACATCTACATCATATTTAAATTCTTCTGTAAAAAACACTTTATAATAGGTATTCCTTAGATTTTTATTTAAAGGTCGTAAATTTCGTTAAAATATCAATTTAAATCGTTCAGTAATACAACACTAATGTTTGCTTAGGGCCAGCAACGCGGCTCGGGTCATCGTTCAGTAATACAACACTAATGTTTGCTTAGGGCCAGCAACGCGGCTCGGGTCAGCTTCTACATCATATTTAAATTCTTCTGTAAAAAACACTTTATAATAGGTATTCCTTAGATTTTTATTTAAAGGTCGTAAATTTCGTTAAAATATCAATTTAAATCGTTCAGTAATACAACACTAATGTTTGCTTAGGGCCAGCAACGCGGCTCGGGTCAGCTAGTTTGATATAAAAATTAATTGCTAACTATATTATTTTTAATTTTTTTATGTATGACTTCTGAAAAAAAAATTTTATGTACTTTTACTTAATTTATCATGATATTTCTCTTTTAGATTTTAAAATTAATAATCACAATTGAGCGCTGATGGGGTTTTCTTAAATTTTCTTTAAAGTAGGATCCAATTCCTTTACAATTGGGTAGTTTAAGTAATTAATACCCTGTAGGAATAAAATAATATCTCCGGTTCGGGGTGGTTTTACTGTAACGACAAAATTATAAATCTGGCTAGAATATTTAAAAAACATATCGCGAATGTCATCAGTATCCTTTTATGATACCCTTTAATTATGATTATTCGCCTTTTTTAAAACCAAAGAAGCAAAACAATCACTTCAGTAAATTTGTCATACGAAAAATTGTTTGCTAAATTTTTATTGTTTTTAGTTCGATATTATTCAGGCTAATTTTCTCAATTATCCGGTATATTGTAGCTTGTTAGCAATAACGAATGTTATTGAAAATATTTTTATTTTTTGAGGTTTGATCATTCTTTCTCTTAAAGTTCTTCTCAGCTTTGTTGTCTACAATTTTTTAGCTTTGATTGACTAAAACTCAGTCATAGCTTTAAAATGGCTCATATCTGATTTTGAAGCAATTTACACAACGTGACATAAAGCGACCGAACATTTTATCAAAATTTACTCAATCAGCATTTTCTAGCAAGTTAAAAAAATTAAATTAAATTTTGTAAATTTTGTTTTGCCAACTGCATGCAGACAAACGACCGGTTTTCCATAATTCGATCTGCTGTTAGAAGACATTATAATTAAGAAAGATTTTTAAAATTAATGGCAGAGAGTTATTACGAAAATCTTGTATTATATCATAAATTCCAAGAAATGACCATAGGTCTTCAGATTCGGTTCATATTTGGTTTTCAGTTTCGGTTAGGTTCGGTGGGCAGCTGTCTAATCAATAGGAAACAGCACATTTGCGTTCAATTTGGTCACCTTGTGAAATCCTGAGAGATCATGCGTTACTAATTCACGTGTCTATAACTGCGTTCCAATCGAACCAGTCCGATGCATATATGGAAAAATTGTTCCATCTCATGTCAATATTAAAGAGATCTGACAATATATGCATAGACGGACTACTAAAATTAGTGGTCCTAATCTTAGTAACAGTGGGACAGTAGCATAAAAAATGCTCCAACTTTTCGTCCTCTTCCTCATCGTGATAACTTCTACATAAATTTGTAAAACGGATAACTAATCTCTTAACACGCGCACCAGCGACCCAATATCCTTTAACGATGGTTACCAGAATTCATAACCAATACCTTGGTATTCCCATGATGAAGTTAGATCGAAACTTATCATAATGGAGCCACATTTGACTCGAGATTAAACATGTGAATTCATTTGTCCCTCTATCTTGTGCAATCCTCGACAAATTTCGCAGAATTATTGATCTGCAGGATGAAAGCGGTACTCCAACCATTTGGTCCATATCTTCATATCGAAAAAGAGAACCATTTTTGTCTAGTTCATCCTCAATAAGATTACCCGGGGTGTTTAAAGGCAAATGTCTATGGAAAAAATTTAATAAATTCTACATCTTCAAAGATGATAAGAACTTACCATCATGCATTTATTCATATATTGTATTTATAATTTCTTTATGAGGTTTTCTTTTTATTTTCTTTTAGATTTAATTTATTACATTTTAATATTTTTTCCAATGTCAATCAATATCCGATCATTTGAGGTAACCGAATGCTCTTCTGTAATCATAACTAATTTTCTCTTAATATTGGAACAAAATAATAATAACCGTAACTAAAAAAAAATATTATGTAAATGAATTTTAATTGCAGCTACTGAAATTCACTATATTTACCGGTAGTTACAAACTAATCATTTAACATAAATACTCGTATATACATACCGTGCAAGCAACTGCTGATGCCGCAGTTACACACGAAAAACATTTTGTTAAATTTTATTTCATTTTAAATTCTACGTTGTGTAGTTTCATATATTAAGTTACACTGAACACGCAGCTAGCTTTCATATTTTTCTGTATTCCTATTGTTCAAATTGGATAAACTTGGATTTTCTCCTGTTTTCCTTAAATGGAATTCCACATATCTTAAAAATAGATACCAATGTGTATTATTTAGAGAATGCATATCAAAAACCATTCCTGTTTTATCCGGTGTTCCACAAGGTAGTAATCTCGGCCTCTTATTATTCCTAATATTTATAAATGATTTACCAGCTTGCATTAAGAATTCTAGAATATTAATGTATGCTGATGATGTAAAGCTGTTCCATAGCTTTAACCATTCATATCAATATTCCTTACTCCAATCAGATCTTGGCAATCTTTATGATTGGTGTATGATGAATCTAATGGATCTAAATTTAAAAAAGTGTAAACACATGATGTTCTACAGAAGAAGTTCAGTACTCTGTAGATACACATTAAATGCATATCAACTTGATCTAGTCGAAGAATTTCTTGATCTGGGTGTGTTGCTTGATTGTAAACTATCCTTTATTTCCCAAGTTTGGCAATCCGTTAAAAAGGCAAAAGGAGTTTTAGGTTTTCTCAAGTGCTGGGAAAGAGAATTTAATGATCCTTACGTTTCCAAGCAATTATTCATATCTCTTATAAGACCAATCCTGGAATATGCTTCCGTGGTCCGGGATCCTCAATACTAAGTTCTTATAAAGAAAATTGAATCGGTCCAGAAACAATTTTTCTTAGTTTGTCTTTTTAATCTTCTAGAGAATCCAAATATTAACTTACCATCATATGAAAGTCGATTATAGCCTATTGGTCTTCCTACTCTTGAAAGTAGGAGAAAATATATGAATATTTCATTTGTAATTAATTTACTAAATGGTTCAATTAATTCTGAGTTTCTGCTTCGTAAGATCGAATTCGTAATTCCAAATCGTCCAATCAATACAACAGCTTTTATCTATATATTGATTTCTCATTAAATCCAATTCGCATTAAGAGGAGTATTTTTAACTTAGTTAAATAATAAGTTTTTGTTATTGAATGATTATGAAAAATATTTTATTGTAAATAGGTTTAAGAATAATATATATGCTAGCCTGTAAGAAATTGTAATTTCATTGGCTATTAAATAAATAAATAATTGAAAAATATCGGAAATCCTATGGTAAAAAATTACATTTATTCATCGATCTCTCATGAAATTCATTATTAAAAAAAATTATAGAAATATAATCGAACGTCCCTAAGGTTATCAATTTTATAAAACTTAAATGCATTTAAAATAAAAAAAGTTAACAAGCATGAAATAAGCAAATTTGGCCATTTAATAGAGGTTTATATATTACACTTTTAAAAAAGAACATATGCATAATATATGTATACTTATGTATACATACATAAGTATTTATTATGGTGATAAACTCGTTTTTTTTCAGTTTAAGTACTGTCGGTTTTTTTCAAAATATTTATTTTTTGAATGTTGAATAATCGTATATCAATGGAATTAGTTTTTGCTCTTGTAACACTTGTAACATTCTAACAAATAATTTAAATATTTTAGGGTTTTTATTAATTCAATATTTCGTCATCGAAAATGCAAAACAACGTGATATGATTTTTCAGAACTTTACAGGGGTAGAAACAACTTTTTAAAATCAAAATTAATTATGCTACAAACAAATTTTTTGAGCTTTAAATCCTACATATCGCCTAACGTCTGGGCACAAAGTACAGGTCGCAATTTTAAAGATAATTGCATGAAATTTGGCGTAACGACGAAGGCTATTGAAATTGGTTATGATTGCTCAATTATTTCATCTAGCCTTCATACAAATGTTCCCCTCGGAATAGGGTTTTAACACTTACATAGCCTTATTTATGTTGCTATTTCATTAAAAGTCAGCACAAATAAGTACTATATAAGAACGAAATTGAATGCTAAATTTCACGATCATCGGTTCATAATTAGCCACAGCTCGCATATAAAGTCTATTTTCGAAATTCCATTTAACCTGTATAAATGCAATATAAATGAGAGTATTAAGATAATAATTGATACAAATAAGGTTAATATAATCACAAATCATAGTATTCAATTTCAAAAGAAATGGTTCATATATGGCCATAGGTCGCATATTAGGCCTATTTCCGAAAATCTTGAATATCATTTTGAGGCACAAACACAAAGATGTAGGGTATCGTATTGTCATATCGTATTAACCTACTATAACTTCCTCAATTTATTTGTGTGAAATATTTTTCAAGTTACACGCAGAGAAAAAACAGCATTATCACTACAACAATATTATGTTCTCATTGTTAATTTTCTTGAATTTTAATAATTCTGTATTTATGTTAACAACGTTTTTGTTTAAATTTTGTCATTTTTTGTTCACACTCAATAAAAATTTTAATACGGTTGACTGAAAAAATTATATGTTTTTAAATATTTTTACCAGAAACAAAATTTTAAAAATATGAAAAATATCACTACTTCCACAATCATTAAACATTAGCAATCTTTTTCCTTGTTATTAAACCATATTCTGTTTTCAAACCATATTAATATTATTATTTCCATGATAATAAAATGTATCATAATATATTACTTATCCTTTTCACAAACTAAGTGGAAAAAATTCATAACTGGTTTGTTTTTAAATATATTTTATTTTTAAAGTTTGCCTTCTAACTTTATTGTAATTCTCATTTAGTTTATATATGAATAAATATAAATAGACAAGGTTTGGTTATACTCGGTGTGATTCAAGCAATATAAGATATTGATTAACGATCATTAAAGGGTTTAGTTAAAAAAAACTATCTTGCATTTGAACCACATATGGCGGTACAAATGATTATAATTAATGAACAAATATTATGTAGATATTACTTTTTTTTAGCTAATGAACATTCTTCTCAATTATTTTCATTAAAAAAAGTTATAAAAATGATAAGGGTTCTCCTGAAAACGCGCAAAACCACCGCAAACTGTATAATGTGTGTGAGTTTGCACACTCGCAAATGAACTATCAAAAATTGTATGGAAAATCATTTACACAAGACTTATAAGTTTGAGCGACTATTTAATCTCGCAAACTTGCGCTGTCTTTTGTTTATATTTATTTAAAAATGATTAATAAAAGCGATGTAAAAAATTATAGTTACGCTAATTATAGTAAAATCATTGCATGTATCATTGCTTTCAACAAATTACGAGTGTTTACTTAAAATTGGGTAACTTAGGCGTTGAAGTAAGTACCCTTAATAATTTTGTATCAATACGTTTTATTTTAATATATGATAAGATGGAATAATATGCCAAAATGAAATAATAATATGATAAGATTTGACAACTATATGATAAAATAAGATAATAACATGATAAAATGGAATAATAATATGAAGAATGGCATAATAATATTTTAAAATGGAATCGTAATATGACAATGTGGTATAATAATATAATAAAATAGAATAATAATATAATAAAATCAAATCTTAGTCTAATAGAAAGGCATCATAGATTGAAAACAAAACCATAAAATTGGACACAATATGACAAAATAGAATCATAATAATTATTACTTATAATTATTTCTATTTTTCGCTGTGATTATATGTTCCAAACATAATATGTTGCTCTTACATTATAGTCACTACAACTCCATTTTTTTTTTCTGCGTTGGTTACGTTTTTTTAATTACCAAAAAGAGAGGGTAATATCAATACAAATTTTGGCAAAAATTATAATTAACTAGATCTTGATGTTTTCTTGGTAGCAAATGAAGTAGTAGTCTGAATATTTTCATTATAAGGTTATTTTTTTAATTGTGTCATTATTTTCTGTAAGAGAAATTTATTTTATTAAACAATTAGCTTTGTGACAAGAAGAAAATTGTTGTTTTTCATAACTTTTTTCCAAAAACTTTAAATAGCTTTCATATCTTTAGTAATTTATAAATCTAAATTCGTTTAAAAAAATTTAACAAATGTGCTGTTACGTTCTATTGACGTACACTTGCTAATAGGTTGTTTTGAATTTTGTTAATAAATATAATCGTTATTTTTGAAGATATAATTCTGAAAATTTGTGATCATAAGCATTTTGGAAAAGCAAAGTATATTCCAACAAAAATCCGAATTTGAAAATTTTGAAGTTACGTTGTTTTGTATTTCCAGTGATATTTGTAATAACACTTTACTTCCTTTTTTAAAGTAATAGTAATTTAAAGATATCCATCTGCAAAATCTATTTCGAACAAACTGCCACATGCTTTTAGCTATAGTTTGCGTACATATTATATAAAATTTAGTCTCATTTTTGATGATTATTTTCTTACCTTAATTAAAATTTGTTTCTTAAAATAATTATATTTAATTTATTTTAACTTGAATACTACAAGATTTGTTGAGTTTTTTTTGGAATTTCAAACACAGTAAACAGTTTTTTTTTTAAATTTTAACTATTCAAACTATTCGAAAATCGGTTTCATCAAAAATTCGAATAATCGTTCACCCTAGTATTTATATACGTCGAAGAAAAATAGCTTTAAGCATTAAACATATACATTCGAAAATATTTTATGTTTTTTTTTTTTATTTGTTAAATTGTCCTACAGAGCAAAAATATGCAATGAAATATTCTATAGCTGATATCAAATGTAATTTAATATTTTGCAGTTACAAAAAAAAAAAAAAAAAAATAATAATAATAATAAAAACGTCTATATTCATTGGAATGGAAAAAGTGGAAAAAAAATCTAAAACTATAACTGAAAATAAATATTATTAAAATACCTGGGGGTATTGCTTGTTTCGCGGCCGTCGAATTTCATTTTATATATTTTCTGCCAAAGAAATATGTGAAGCAGCAAAAAATATGTAAATTTGTATTTCATAAAAAAATTCAAGTGATTGACATAAAATTAAAGAGGAAAAATATTTGGAAAAGAGCAAAATAATTCAAAAATGGTTTTTTCGTATTCATTCTTAAACATTATTACTGAAAAATCAAATGCATTGTTTGTTACCACTATCATACAATCATAATATTTAGTATTGCTGCTATTGGAATTAAAATATACTAAAAATTAACACATACTTTTAAGTGAAAAATTTGTTGTAGTAGTTAAAAAATACTAATAATTTTTGGCATATTTTCTCCATAGCCTAGTCAAGTAAGGCTTCGAACTTGGAATTACATGGAGTGAAGGGATTTTTGGCATTATATTTTGGCAATTATATATTTCATTATATCTTGCTTGTTGATGTTATTACAATATTTATGGATCACAAAATTTCACACAATTTTGCAGTATGTGTATGTATGTGTTGTTGTGTGTACGTATTTATCGTAATGATTATTTTAAAATAAAACTCAACAAATAATGATTATTTTTGATTTTTATTTTTTCGCTTATTCCCAATTTTTAGTGCAAAATTTGGTTTTCTCTGTTATAAGCTCGATTTAATACCAAAATCGAAATTTTTACTAAAAATCAAAATAATTTTTTTGTAAAAAATATATTTTTTTTTTGTCAAATAAATTTAAAAAAAAAATTGATTTTTTGTAAAAAAATTAATTTTTTGTAAAAAACTTCGATTTAGTGAGAAATCTGAATTTGTAAGAAAATTAAAATTTTTGTAAAAAATTAAATTTTTATTTATTGTTGTTTTGTGGAAAAATTTAGATCTTAAGTAAAAATATAGATTTTTAATAAAACTTTTGATTTTTAATAAAAGTTTTTTTAGTGATGTTTGAACAAAATTAGAGAAAAGAAAAGTATTTTTCTTTTACCAAAAATCATTTTGCAACAATTTAAGCTTTATTTTATGAGCAATAAAACTCACAAAACAATCATTATAGGTTGAGCAAAAAAAAAAAAAAAGAAAAAAAAAGAAATACATATCAAAAGTATCCATTAAAAGTTGAGCGAAAAAATAAAAATTATAGAAAATACAAGGTTTAACAAATCCACAGCAAAATAATTATTTTGATATATTGATTTGATAGAATTATTTTGATTATTTTATATAACAAAAGTTATGGCCATTTCAAAATATATCTTAATCGGTTTTAAAGCTTTCAAAATAAAAATTAACAAAATTAATTTTACATGTTTGTGTATACTCCTCTACAGATTAGCTTAATAGCTAATACATTTCAAAATAGTTTTAATGAAGATCAATTAAAAATGGTTTAAATGAGATCAATTAATGTTTCAAAATCTTCATTCTTGTTACTACGAGTCGAGCTCCTCAGCGATAAATCAGTATCCATTAAAGTTAATTTTTAATACTAAAATCTTTTTTCTTTTATAAACTGAAATTTGAAAAATATTCCATGAGGTTTAAAAATATCCTAAAAATATCAAAGTATGCCCTAAATAGGTTAAATATTCTCCAAAAATAAAAAAATATGCACTAAAAATCGCTAAATGCCAAAAATATGCCACTAAGGGTAAAATATGCAAAAATGTTCAATTAAAAATCATCTAAAAAATGCTTTCTTTGTTCTGAAACGAATAAATATTTTATTTATGGCTTCATTCAACATCTAGGAAAAAACATGCAATAGCAATTTTTAGTGCAAAATTAGGTTTTCTCTGTTATAGGCTCGATTTAATACCAAAATCGCAATTTTTACTAAAAATCAAAATAATTTTTTTTTTTGTAAAAAATATATTTTTTTTTGTCAAAGAAATTTAAAAAAAAAAAAATGATTTTTTGTAAGTTTACCTACATCTATATGTCTAACCTACAAACAAAATGCGATACGACATGGTTGATGTAACCGAACATATTAGCGATCATAGTGATTTTTTAACATTTAATTAAAAAAATAATCAATAATTTTTTATTTTTAATATCTGACACTTCAAATTTTGTTTAAAATTATACTAATTATGGCAGTTAAAAATCAAAAACTTTTAAAGATTATAAAAAATTTTAAAAATTCCATTTTAAGTCCGATATCAAAAATAAATGCACATATGTAACCTACATAAAGGTATACAAAATACAAATTAAAGGAGAATCGATACATTTTATAATAGTGAACATAATTGGAACCATAATTCTGAGTAGGTTATCTTTTGGGATATCGAGTAAAAAACAAAGTGTACATAGGTATTTGACATTTTTTTAATGTATTTAATTCGCTGATGTATTTTTAACATCTGATTACAAAGAAATCTTTAAATGATGTTAATAAATAAAAAATTGCATATTTTAGTTATATAACTATAAAATAAATTTTTCAGTGAAAAGAATACAGACCCAAAATGTTAAAAGTTGCATTAAATTCGGACGCATAATTATTTGTGAGTTCCGCTTGATTGTACACATTTTAACCGATTTCGTTTAGCGCCTTGGGTGTGCCTCGACGATTTATGAAATGTAAAAGACACCGCGATCTCAGGTCATGTATACTTTTTATGCAATTTTTTTGCTGAAACCTATTTTCCGCATAACTAAAACAGAATAAATGTACTTAATAATTTCACATAAAATGTAAAAAAAGCTAATGTAAAGTACGCAAAATTGTAGATCGTTTTTAAAAAGTTATAGCATTTGTGCAAATTAATATTTTATCGTGCTGCAAAAATTTTAAAATGTAATTTTAAACCTTTTTTGATACTTTAGCTTCGCTGAAATTACGCTGTGATTGCCTTGCGAAAAAGTCAACTCTTGGTGCCATTGACACTTTTTCTCTCCCCAAGTTTGGGCTACCCCTATAGCACTGCTATTGAGAGCAGCGTTACCGTTTGGCGAACTTAGTCGCCAACTGCCCCTTTTTCAACCACCTGGCCACTTTTTTGGCCCCTTTTTTAAAATGGAACTAAATGACGACTTTTTAAGGTTATTAATGCTTTCAGTACTAAATTTGTTCAAAGTATATGAGTTTAATTAATAAAAAGAAAATTTTAAGTTAGGTATTTTTATAAATGAATCCTTTTTTTCAATAATAAATATTATTCTAAGTAAATTATTTTGTTATTGCTTAATAGTTTTTCTTACTTTTTGTTTTTAGCAAATAAATATATTTTGAGGGTTTTTTTATGAATTGAAGCAGTTGGCCCCTTTAAAAAAAAAAAAAAATCTTCTATTTGACGGCTTTATTTTCTTACATCCCCTTTTTTGACACTTTTTAAAAATTCTCAATGGTAACGTTTATTGAGAGCACATTAACGCGATGTATCTCAAACGTTTCATAATTGCGAGGAATAAACTTTCATTCTTTATTTTGTAATACTTGGAACGGCATTCTGGAGCTAGTTGTAGAACTATTATAGTCTTTCCTGGGTTTTTTCTATGCAAAGAATAATTTGTTCAAATACTTTACTATTTTGTATGTTTTGTGCAAAGAACTTGAAACATAAAACATAAAACTAGTTACCAGATTTAATTGATTTAAAAAATCGCTTTAAGCTAGATAATTGAAAAAAATATTTATAAATTGCATAAAATATGCATCTGCAATGAACTTTTCAGGATTTCATCAACTAAAGTTTTAAAAAAAGATACTGTGTTGAAATTTTAAAAATTTTTACTAATTATTGATATATAATTTTACTTGTGTGCATATTTTATAATTTTTTTTTTATAAATAAATCAAACAATTTTTTTTTTTTTTTTAATGTAAATGTTTTAGTCCAAAAAATAAAAATATTTTTATAAATTAGTTTTTGTACCAGAAAATTTATTGGGTTTTCTTGAAAAATAAAAATAGATTAGGTCATATAAAAAGTATCCGCGTTTTTTGTGACCATTCTGGGATTTCTTAATAGCATTCCTAGCTATTATAGACGCCACCCCCTAGGGGGGGGTGGCGTCTATACTCCCGTTTATAGGAAAAATATTTCCTTTAAATTGCCTGTACAGACAGTCAAGCCGCGATTAAATCGCTTTCGGGTGTCTTTTCTACATCCAGATTGGTATATGAATCTCTGAATAAGATGACGAGATATTCAAACCTGGAGCTGGTCTGGGTTAGGGGTCATGCAAACACCCCGGGTAATTTTATGGCGTAAGTACTAACCAGAAATGGATCCCATCTTCGAGGTGAAGATACGGACCAACTGTTTGGAGTACCGCTTTCGGCCTGAAGATTAATAATTATGCAAAATTTATCGAGGATTGCACAAGATAGATGAACAAATGAAGCCAAATATTCAACCTCGAGACAAATATGGCCCCATTATTATGAATTTCAATCTAACTTCATCATATGACTACTGAGGGATCGGCTAAGAATTGTCACAGGGCACTCCATTGCTAATGCGCATGCTAGGTGTCTAGGACTTCGTTTTAACGACTTTTGTAGAAATTGTTGGAAAGAGAAAGAGGAAGAAACAGTGGAGCATCTTTTATGTCAGTGTCCCACTCTTACCGAGATCAGGACTGCTAATTTTGGAATTCCGTTTGTGTATGTATTACTAGATTTCCCTGATATTGACATCAGATGGATCGATTCTTTCATACATGCGTCGAGTTGGTTCATTTCGAACGCTGTTATGGACATGTGAGTTAGCAGCACATAATCCCTCAGGGTTTCACTACGGGATCAAATTGGACCCAAGTGAGCTGTCTCTTATTGACTGGACAGCTGCCCTCAGAACTCAACCCAACCTAACCTAGCTTAAGTTGAACATATAAACATTTTTACAAATTGGAATTTTATGTATAATTCTGATAAAAATTATGCGTAATATCAAAACCTACTGAGTTATTCAAATAAAATTTATGATATTTTCAGTGTTTGATGGTATTAGTGTGGCATATTTTAGGGCTTCCTAGTAAATTTGAAAAAAATATAATTTTTCGGGAATATAAATTTAAGTCGATGATAGTTGAAAACGGCACAATTTGTAAAAAGAGATTTTGCTAATATGAATAGAACGAAATTGACCATAAGTAGGTGGTGCTTTTAATTTCTTTGTAATAAACTATAATAAAATATATTTTTGTGTAATATATGGAGAAATAACTTAGATTCGATTTCCATTTTTTGCAAAATTCTTAAAAAACCGCGATCTTTAGTATAAAGAAATTTTTTTAAATTTTCTTAGAAACTCTAAAATATGCCATACTAATACCATCAAACATTGAAAATATCATAAGCTTTATTTGAATAAATCGGTACGTTTTAATATTATGCCTAACTTTTATCAAAATTATACATAAACTTCTAGTTTTTTTTAATTTTTTTATGTTGAAAGTAAAACGCTTTATCTTTCGCGCCCTATATATATATAAATAGATTTTAATGTAACACTAAAACTTTTCATCTTAAGACTTAAATGGAATTGTTTAGTAGTATATTTAGTATAGTATGTTTTTTAAGTACATAAAAAACAAATTTTATAAAAGTATAAATCATAATTCCAAATTTTATAAGACTGGATCAAAAATTAATCGCAGACCCCGTATAAAACACTCCCGAAAATCTCATTTTGTCGTACATAAACAATGGTGTTAGACCTCAAAATGATTAGATATCATATCGTGGTGTTAACCGACTATAGCTTCCTTATTTGGTTTACTTTATTTTTTTTTTTTTACTTTTTTTATTTCTTTCATTTAAGCTTTTCATTTTTAAGGTATATTTTTCATATGTTATACTCAAGCTCAAATAGTAAAAAAAAACTTTTATGCCAACAACACCATAAATATTTAGAAGAGATGTCACCTTAATTGTTATTTTTTCAAATTTTTTATTATTTTTATCTCTACCAATAGAAAAAAGTCAACATTTTTTTATTGACTTTTTCACTTTAGATTTTAATATATTTCGCTTATTAGGTCTCTTTTTATAACACTACCAAATAATAGCTGAAAGTACGTATAAGTAATATAGTTTTTGCAAATAAAAATCTGAATCTACTTGACACAAAACCAACTTTGATATTGATAAAAACTCATGCGATGTATTGGTGTCAAGTAAATAGCATTGAAACTAAGATAGTAGTAAGATAGTGTAAAGAAAAAACTGAAATCAAAATGAGGTACAAAATGATGCAAAAATCCTTTAAAAGTACCACAAGGATTGTTGGATAAAAGTGGGGTTTTCACAAAAAGAAAAAGATAAAAGTAGAAATATTTTCCGTAAATATATCTCAACAAAATAGTTTTTTCCAATGTTTTATTTTATAACAATATAAAGGTGTTAAGAGTTATGTATTTATATATTTTTATTTTGAGTTAAAAATAACACAAAGTTTGTGTATATTTATAACAAATTACTGGAAAATGTTTTGACAGCAATTTTAGATATTTATACACAGAAAAAAAATATGGTTGAAGTTTTTCAAAAAAAAAAAAATTATTATTTGAATTTAAATTAAATTTAATAAAAATTAATGTTTAGTTTTAATATTTTAATTTATTGGTTGTAAATATTTTCAAACTTAATATAAAAAACATACAAAATTTTCTTTATTTTGACAAATACAGTAAAAAAAAAAAAATGACAAAACTATCAAAATGCTGAAAAATATAGTTCATTTATATATATATGTAAATAAATATTTGAAGACGTCCAGAGGTAAATTCTTTTAATGATTTTTCACAAATGCAATACCTAATATTTTTGTATCCTATTCTAGGCAATTCGGAAATTTTTTAAATGTGGATCTGAAAGCATGTAAAAATGTATGATATAATGAACGTAAGTAGTGTTGTAGTTTTATACTCTATACCAACGCAATCATCATGAAATTGATTTGACTATGTCCGTCCGTATTTATAGTCGTTTGGCTAGCGATCTATTTAAATCGTATACATATATAAATGAGCATCTTTTAGATTATTTCATAGAACTTGGTATGTGTAATTATTTTGCTACACCTAACCTCAGCGCTTACAATTGTTTATATCCTATATCAACAATTTCAAAATAGGAATCTAATAATATTTTGGTGTGTTTGCAAAGAATTTTGTGTCATTCGAGATGAGAGATCAACTCGGTAGGAATCAAAATGCTAGATCAAAGCTAGAAACTGTCTTATTGCCTTTAGGACTGAGTATAGAAGATGAGGGACTGTTTTCTACTTTCTGAGGTCTTATATATTCTCAATTGAAAGAGAGACTAGTTCTATTTACTTGTTCATTCGCAGAGAAAAAATTATGAAAGGATCCGTGAAGTACAATTCTGTGAGAACTCTAACCTTATACTACCACAGGTGGTTGAGGTATTGTGTTTTAAACTATACTATAATTATGTCTTTCCATCTAATTGGCTGGCTCGTAATCTTAAAATTATTTTGGTGAAATTTGGCATGAAATTGGTTATGATAGGTCCATTTTTGGGCCTAGTCCCCACACCCATAGACACTTTAAGTAGGATTTAATGAAATTCAGTGCAAATAACTTCTATATTATTAAATCTCTTTTTAAAAAATTAGATTAAAATCGTTCTATAAATAACCATATCTCCCATATAAAGCCCACTTCCCGGAATCACATTATTCATAATGCAGAAATCCCATAAAATGTTAATATCAGCAAAATATTATGCATACATACATTAATAGAAATAAAAATTACATATCAGAAATGCTCCGGTCGTTTCATCCAAATTTATTTATTCATACTTACAGGTATACGCTTGGTAGATTCGTAATTCATAGCTAAAGAATATTTTAATTTAAAACTTACCTGATCTGTTTACAGTAAGTAGTATTTAATAAGAATTATTTAAATTTTAATAATAATAATTTCTTTCAGATCGATTTGTACATGGGTGTATCGTGAAAAACGGTTCGAAGGAATAAATATTTTTTTAACATTTAATTAAAACTTAATATATAATATTATTATTCCATGTTCATGAATGTATATGTTTTCTTTTTATTATTTTTTATTTTTTTTTATTTTGCAATATTCTTAAAAATTTCTTTAATAGCAAAGAATAGTTTGTTTAAATAAATCTTACTAAACATTTTATTTTTTCAAAAATAAATATTGTTTGAAAATCTACTAAAAGCCAAATATTATTTTTATTGTTTCAGGAAAGGCTGCAGAAATTTGTGAGAATTTTATTCAAATTTATAAATAGTAAACATATTTTAATAAGAAAAAAAATAATTTTTTTCAATAAAATATTTACGAATTTTAATGTTTGATTTTATTAATTCAGTAAAAAATATAATTGGTTTATATAAATTTAGTAATAGAATACAAAATTTATTTTTTTCTGTATAGTGTTACGTATTTTACATTTATAGACAAAGTTTTATCATATTGTTACTATTTTTTTCTTCCAGCATCCCATAATTCGTTTAACTTCTTTTGAAAACTATTGAAGTTTTTTATTCATTTTGCTTTTTTTTTCTATTTTTGTCATTAAGTTTTGAAAGCTTTAAATTGCCATATAATGGATTTTATGGTTTAAATATTACAAATATGTTTCCGTTCTGAAAAAAAAGAAAGCTAAGATAGCAAGTAAAAAAAGTTTAATTCACACAAGTGTCAAGGTTAGTTTAACAAATATCTTGTTTTAAAAGTACAATACATCAGGGAGAGATTGATACAATGATAATTTAGTGAAAAATATAAAAAGGGTGACAAATAAAACATTAAAAGTTTTTTTTTTGTTTTCTTATTTGGGGTGAAAAAAATTGACATAAATACAATTTTGAGTTGTAAATGAGTGAATGTAGTTGTCCAATGAATAGAGGTACATTAGATAAACTTAAAGAAATTTAAAGACTCTGGAGAAATCTAATAAATAGAGATAAAAATATCATTATGATTATATTTTGTGTGGCATAAAAAAATAGAAGTTACGTAGTGTTAAAACTTGTTTTTGATCGACACTGTATTAAAACAGGGTGACTACAATATCATTTTTATTTTTTTTATATTTCTTTTATTTTATTTGTTTATTTATTTATTTATTTATTTATTTTTTTTTTTGAAAGACTGGCTCCTCCTCTACAACTTTCTTTCATATCACAATTCGATCCTACCAATAGTTTAGGAGATACAGATTTGTTGCTATGTTTTTTTCTGAGACACATTAGATGTTGTGATATTCAGACTATTAGGCGTATGATTAATATTTTACTTTTTGCTACTCATACGCTCAGTAGGATAGAATGCAAGATACGTATTGCTGAGCATAATAAATACTAATATAAAATAAATTTAAAAAAAAATGTATAGATCATTATATAATTGTTCCTCTCAAAACAATGCGGTTAATGAGCTGGATATGGAAAAATGTTAAAAAAAATATTAAAATTGATCATCAGTTCCCTTCCATTTAATGGGCTTAGTTTAAAATACCGAAAAATTGTTCTTACCAAATTTCAATAATATGTCTCGAATTTGCGACCTCCATTTATAAAAGGCATTTTAAGTATAGTGTATAAATAGTTTCCAAATATTGCAAAATATACATTTCTTACCTGAATGGCAAACCATCGATAGTGACAAAACACTCAAACGAGGGAGAACCGATGTGATAATGGTGATTAACTTGGCAAAGGAAAGGTGGTTTGGGACACTAAACATCTAGTAACTTTGCAAAAAAAAGTTGTTATATATCACATAACGATGTTGAAGGTATTGAAAATGTACGTACTATAGTGTTACTACTTTAGCCTTTTTAAGGTTAAATCTAGTCTTTTTATTTTGTCTTTAGACTCAAAATTTTTATTTTAACTTCTAGTTTTTTCTGGCCTTTTTAGATTTTTAAAATTGCCTTAAAAAGGCTAAAATATTAGTATTTCAACAGCGAAAAAAAATTCTTATTAGCTACTACTAATTTTAATTTTACAGAATCATCCATTTAAGCTTTTTTATGTATTCGATGCGGCGCTTCCTTATCAAAATCAAAAATAACTAATATTATGAACTCACTAAATCGAGTATTATAATAATTTTTCATTAACCATAGAAACTATTTATAAAATTAATTTAACATAGTTTTATTTATATTTATTTTAAATTCTTATAAAAGCGAAAAATCACCCACAAATTTAGAAACACTTAATCAAAAATAAATTATACCATGATACATTTATTTACCCTGAAAAGTCAATCACATATAAGGCAAAAAAATAAAAAATGTAAACAATTTAAACAAAGAAACAAATACATATCCAGATATATATATATTGTGTGTAAATATCTAGTTGGGCAAATGAAATTAATAATAGTAAATGTTAATACAGCGTTTCCAAGTTATAGTTCTGAATTTCAAGAAGCAATTCCAATGATAAACGTAAACGAAACGTTTTATATTTTTTCATTTTTGATTATTTTCATTTTTCATTTTTCAGTTTTTTGATTTAACAAAAATTAAAATTGATGACTCTCTCTCTATTGATTCTACATTTTGTTATTATATTATGAATTATACATAATTTAAAAATGATGAAAAATCACTCAACACATTAGGTAATTTTTCAAATGAAATACAACCTAAATTAGTATGGAAAATTTTTGAGCGATTTTCCAACGGGTGGCAGCTGTTCTATGCTTTATTTATAAATTTATTACATTATTTAAAAAAAATATCAAATACTAAAAAGAACGAGAAAACAAAATAAGTTTTTAAATTAAAGAATAATTTTAACTTTTTTCTAGCCTTGTTTTTTGGGATATTTAGCGATTTTTTACCTTTTTCAAAGTTCAATTTAGCCTCTTTTTTTCTCGCCTCCTGGCAACACTGGTAATAAAGAGAAAATCAGATTCACTAAAGTGGTGGTTAAGAATATTTTAATTACTTCAGAAAGGTTTTTCAGCTAAGATGTATGTATGTTCCGGGCGCAAGCCTGGGTTCAAAAATATCTCTGGAGGTATGTAAATTATGTAGATTAATTCATATTTTTTTTTCAACAAAAAAAAAATTAATAAATAAAAAATAAATATTTCTTTTTTCACTTAATTAAGTTTATAATGTTGTATATTCTATTATTCATAATTTTTCGATTCTTTTTATTTTTAGTATTTTCTCAAAAATATAAAATTATAAATTATATGATCACTATAATTTTTTTTTTCGTTGGGTAAAACCGAATTATTTTATATTTAGTTGAAAATATAGTCAATATTAAAATATTTATAATACAAAAATTATTATAATAGCAAATAACAACACTTTATGGAAATATATGTATTCAGTTCGATTGTTGCTCCCGAATTAGTATAGTTCAATTTTAGCAAATCAAAATTGATTACAATAGCTAACAGAAATATTTTAATAGCTATTATTCTATTATAAAAGCGTTTTGCTAAAGCCCTGCAAACCACTTTTTTTAAGTGCTTTAAGACGGCGTTTGGGCGGAGAAATAAATACTATTTTGCAGGTACTTAAAACTATATAAATACTGTTTGTGCTGTTTAACTATATGGACAAATGCTGTGTGTATTTTGATGGCGACCCAATAAGACATGAGAGTGCGATTGCCCACATAATATAAGATATTTGACAACATTTTGTCTGTTTGCATATTTTCTTTGCATGTTTCTATATGAACAACAAACGTTTATGTTTGTGCGTTCATAACTGTGTAAATGGTAGTATCTCCTTAAGCAAAATAGTCGTTTTTAAAGAACTATTTATAATACTATAGTGATTTATGATCAAAATAATTAATAAAAATAAATAATTAATTAATTATTGCAGAAAAATAAATGTAACATTGAAAAGACATTCGATAATTTTTATTAGTAAACAGATTTTTTTAAATATAAATATTTAAAAGTTTTTCAAATTAGTTTTTGAGACTTATTATCCTACATGATTTTTTTATATTATTACTTAAAGTAAATAAATAAATATATGCACTTTTTTAAACATATATATATATATATATATATATATATACTGTATATAACTGAGAGTTTATAATTTTTAATTCTTTTAATTAAGAGTAATTTCTTAATTACTATATGAATTAACCATTTTATATTTATTCAAAAAAAGAAAGACCAACAATGAAATATCCATACAATATATGTCTGTGTGTATTCAAAAATATTTATAAACAACTCTTTTGCACAAATTGTGAAGGTTTTTTTTTGCCACACATGGCAGATACGTATTACAAAAAAAAAAAAAAAAAAAAAAAACAAAGATACTAGCGCATCTTAAATACTTTCTCATAAGATTTGATTTTTTTGCCACACCACTTGCACCACTTGTTTGCGACAATTACCTGCTTCGTTCAGCGAACACTACAAAGAGTATTGTTTTTATTGTACATGTTGGCTATGAACAAAATTGTTAAAAATCAACTAGATTTGTTTTCAAAGCAGCTTACACAGGGCTTTAGTTTTTACAACCATTAATATAGAAAATCAGTTGCTATAATAGATTTTTAACTATTTTAATGATATTTAAGTACATTGCCTGCCACTTGAATAAGGATTCACATTTTTGTAAATTAAATTAAGTATATCTTCTAAACTGAAGTTTAGAAAAAACTAATTTTTTGTGCAACCAAATTCCAAAGTGTTGGCTTTGGTTTCCTGAAGAAACAAAAAATGTACATATTTTGTTATACCAAAATTATGCATTTACTTAAATACATTTATTTCTGTTGTACTTTTTCGTGTGTCACTTGAATAAGGAATTCTTTTAATATTAATCAGGAAGGCTATGATTTGAATTTCTTTCAATATAAACGGCTAGAGAATTTTTAATTTGATAGTTTTTAAATAGTTTTTATTCAAAATGGGACGTGGTAAGGCTCCTAATAACTCCGAAAAAGAAAAAATTTTGATTTTGAAATCTCAGGGTCAGAATCCGGTCCAAATAGCCAAACACATTAATAGAGGAAAGACAGTTGTGTACAATTATTTAAATAACGTGGAAAGATATGGATAAAAACATGAAACTGCAAAGAAAGACGAAAAATTCTTAGAATTGCATCAAATTCTGCCATGTCGGTATCAAAAATATGTGAAAAAAGTGGAGTCAGTGCCAGTCTAAGAACAGTGCACCGTATTTTAAAGCCGTGCCCATACATAGTCCGACGAAAACTGCAAAAAAACCACCACTTAATGAAAAACGCAAATCACAACATCTACAGTTTGCCAAAAATACAATGACATGGTCCGACAAATGGTTTAAAGTTGTATTTTCCGACAAAAAAAAGTTTAGTATTGATGGTTCCGATGGGTATAACTATTACTTCCATGTATAACTATTACTTCCTCCTAAATAAGGAGGAATTATTTTTGAGCTGCAGACACAGCCGAGAGGGCGGAATAATGGTATGGGGTGCCATTTCGTTTTATGGTACCATAGACTTGGTTTTTGTATCCAACAAAATGATTGCAACGACTTACAAAAACATTCTGGAGGAAGCATTTCCAAAATTTAATGATTTCTTTGGACCCATACCTTCGACGTACCAATATGACAACGCTCCGATTCATACCGCCAGAGCAGTAAAACAATGGGTCAATCAACAAGGTGTTCAACTTTTGGAGTGGCCCCCATATTCACCAGACCTGAATCCAATGGAAAATGTATGGGGTTGGCTTGCAAGAAAAGTTTATGAAGGAGGAAAGCAATTTGAGACGATAGAATTCTTGAAGGATGCAATAACGGAAGCATGGAGTTCAATTTCGCTAAATTACTTAGAGTCATTATACAAGTCGATGCCAAATCTCATTTTTGATGTTATTTCTGAAAATGGCGGCAGTACTCATTACTAATTGAATGCTAGAAGATAATAACTTTCATTTTTATAACCTAAAATTTAAAAATAAATTACAATTTGCTTAGTTTTAACATATTCCTTATTCAAGTGACACACGTAAAATTACCACAGAAATACATGTCTTTAAGTAAATGCATAATTTTAGTATAACGAAATATGTAAATTTTTTATTTCTTCAGGAAAGTAAAGCCAACACTTTGAAATTTGGTTGCTTCAAAAATTATTTTTTTCTGAACTTTAGTTTAGGAGATATACTTAATTAAAGTTCAAAAAAATATGACTCCTTATTCAAGTGACAGGCAGTGTAACCATTCTCCGACCAATCTTGTATGCGGATGTAGGATATTATGTCCAAAAAAAATTTTGAGCTTTGTCTCGAAGTGGGTATGAAAAAACTCATAATTTGGAACCTGTTATGAAAAAAAATTTTAGTGTAGCATTCGAAAAAAATTTCTATATATATATATGTTTTTTTTCAAAATGAATAAAAATTTTGTAATTTTATACCTTTTATGGGAAAAATATTAAAAAGATGCATTGCACTATGTTAATATGGTCCATAATAAACTACTTTCAAAAAATATGTTTACAAAAATTAACTAAAAAGTCTTCTAGCGAAATAAAATTCTATGGGGAAAAAGTTTAAAAATATTTTTTCTATAACATGCTTAAAACTACCAATTTTTGAGAACTATTTTCTCACCTTTTTTTTTGACCAAAATATAACAGACTTAATATTTTCAATTTTTGGTAGGGAACTAAAGATTAATTTATTTTTTTTTTTTTTGGCAATACATTTTCCGTATTCAACTACACCGAAATCTCAAAAACACATTTCCTCGGCACACTCTAATAAACAATTAAATTAATAATATAAATTTTCAATTTGATATATTCATTTCTCAGAATCATGGTGGTAAAATCTCAGAAATTATAGAAGGTGAGAACATATTATAGTCAATTAAATGTCAACGCTTTTTAAGCACTTCAAACAAATAAGTATAAAGAAAATACGTTGTAAAAAGAATAAAACAAAACTTACATGTTTATAGTTATGTACTTATACCTCCCACCTACAGTAACAAACAAATACAAATATATAAAACGTTAATAGAGTTTAACCTTGATGATGCTTACACATATATATAAAAATTTACAAGCACACAAAGATGCCATCATAAAGAAAAAAAAATAACCTATACTTTTTTTTTTTTTTTTGTTTTCCATGTCCTTATCCATTAGAAATAACACGGAGCAAAACCCAGCAGTAAAACTTAACAAGTGAATTCAATATAGTAGTGGCAACAAAAACATATATATGTACATTAGGGATATAACCTAAAAATATCATAGCACCAACTTATTATAAATATTGTCCTGATAATAAAAAACGCAATTATTAGTTGGAAAACTTTACGCACCGAACGTTATTTATAAAATGACTTTGTACTATATATATATATATATATATATATATATATATATATATATTTAATATATATATATATATTTTAATCAACTTCCCAAAAATGGGACTTAAAAATAATTAAGGTGCTACAAATTAATTGTTTAAATTATTAATTAACTTCACTTAAAAAATTAATAAAAAAAAGAAACTTGAAATGTACATTAAATTTTTTTTCATTGTAATTTTAGTAGTTTAATGCCATTTTTTATGGCGTTTTCCTATATACGTAATTAAACTAATGAACCAATTTAGCATTATTAATAATGTGTTGATGAACCTTTGTTTTGGATAACTTCAAAAATTCGGTCTGGCATTGATTTGACTAATTTTTGAAGAAAATCACTGTCATGTTTGCAAAAATGTGTGCAACATATTTGGAAGTGGGTAGCTTCTTCTTTTATTTCATTAATTTGCTAATGTGTTTGCTCTTTCTTAAGATAGACTCGAATAACTCCTTCTGAATGGTTAATTTTTCGTCCAATTTCTCTGTTAGAACAGCCTTGATCACGATAATATTGAATTTGAATTTTTTTTTCCTGGTTTGTGAGAAAAGTTCCTTTGGGCATCCTTTAAGCTGATGAAATTTCCCAATTGAAACAAAAAATATTTCCAGTACACATTAATGCTGTCATCAGAAACTTACCTTAAGTAAAATAAAAAACTAAATCTATAGGAATATTCTACTGAAATAAACGAAAACAACAAAAGCAAAAAACAAATATTTCTTACAAAAAAATATCGTTATATCGCGTTAAGAGAAACGAATATACTTCAAAGAAAGACAAAATGTTAAATGCGTTTATAGGAATATGCACCAGTATATATAATAGAAATCTAACATATTTTACACATATTTTAAGTCAAATTAGTAGGATATTATTTTGGATTTAAATTTTCATCAAAAAATATTTCATCAAATAAAATATTTTTATTTTTACTAACTTTTTTAACATTGGGAGAAATTTCTAATAAAGCACATCTTACTTCATTTTCCACATCCAATCGTGATCTAAATTTGGATTTTATGATTTGTAGGGCAGAAAAACTTGTATAGCTTAAATATTTAAATACAAACCTTGGCAAAAGTTTTAATGCTTCATTCCCAACTAGGGTTTGGGGTTTACCGCAATATTTTTTTTTCCCCGGGAAACGGGAACGAAATAATCAATTTCTTATGAAGAAAATTATTATTATTATTTTTTATTATTAAATTAAACAAAACGAAATATTATAAATCATACTGAATTAACGAAAAATTAGATATAAAATTGTAAATATTTTATACAAATAAAATTAGTACCTTTCGTAATTTATGTTAAAACTGTGTCTCAGATTTTTACGTTATTATGTTTTTGATGCTAAAACTTTTTAAAAGTAAACAATAATCTATTGGATAAATTTCTTTATTTATAAACAGTTTATTTCTACTTTATTTATCTAACATTATTTTTTAATTACTAATTTAAACTAAATTAAATTAATCGTATATCTGGAAAATACTAAAAATTGGTTAGCAACAATATTTTTCGGATCAATCATAGTGTTCAAAAATCTGATGAAAAATAATCTTATATACATATGAATACAAACATAAGATTAGTTTTTTTTTATAAGTATTTTGAAATTATAACATTTACATCTAATATTTACATATCCATTGCTTGGATAAGAGATGCGGTTTCAAAAGAAAATATTATATTAGAATGAAAAATATCCCAACCAACTTTGTTGGAATATTTTGCGAAGTCCAACTTATTTAATATTTATTTCAAAACGGCTTTTCCATAAAGAAATTTTGCACATGAAAATACCTATTAAATCAAATTCAGTTATTATTTGTCTGTCTTGTTGTTTGATGTTACGATTGTTTAACGACATAATATATAAAAATTGTTTTCTGTAAATTTTGTTAAAGATCTTCATTTTTGTATAAAAGGAAAATATCTACCTCTGTCTTTAATTCGTGTAATATTTTCAGCATATTTCCTTTCGAAATTCAACGGACATCTGTATGAAGAAGTAGTTTCTTATGTTCTGCATTTAAAACGACATATAGAGCTTTAGGAATTCTATTTCTTGAGGCACTAGTTTTTGTAAAATTTACTACGTCTATAGGAGTTTGAATAGTACTTTTAAATATATTAGGTAATTTTTTCGCAGCAATTAATACTTTTTTTCAGAGTTATCTAACAGAGGGATTTTCATGACTATTTCTTTTAAGCGCTTATCTAACACTATATCTCCAACGACAGCAAAACAATTCTTAATTAAAAGTTCACAAATTATGTGTTGTTTCTTTCCTTTTGCTATTAGCATTGATATATTGTACAAAGTTTTAATAGATTTTTCCCCATCTAAATGAAAGGCACCTGGCATAACTATATTATGTCGAAACATAAATTTTTAATCTCTCTCGCTGCTAGGACCCCCATTTGGGAAACCGTGGTCGAAAACGCCTTGCTATAGCATTTTGGATATTTGGAAAAATTGCAAAAAGCTATAACCCTAATGTACGTATATTTGTATGCATACAAGTTAAAATAAAAAAAATAAAAATATCTAATCGTTGATGCTAAAAATAGTAACGACAATTGCTTTTCTTATATGCTATTTTTAGCTTTTACCTTCATCCTAAGAAATGCATTCACCGACAACTGTACGAACACATTCATACAGCTATATATATAGTCCCAGTGGTAAAAATAAGGGGTAAAGAGCCTTCTAGAAGGCCTTTTTTATAGACAGGATAGCTTCTTCCTGCATTCCATGTTCATGTATTTTTTACACGCGATGTCATTGCCGGCAGGCCTTCTGAAGTTGAGCTGTCAGCAGGACTTCTACACTATTTAATTTTTATATAAAATAATTTTTATATTTATATAAAATAACTATTTTTATTTTAAATTATTGCAAAAAATTAAAAAAATTTAAAAAAAATCAGTATTAAAAAACATATCTGAACTTTTAACAAAACAACTTAAGTCGAGATAAGATTTATCCAAAAATTCTCATTTTTAGGCCAGATAAAGCTAAGTGCCCAAAAAATAAATCCAGAAAAAAGCTAATATTTTTTTCTTAATTTAAAAATTTATTTTTTCTCGTTCTCAACATAGAACGGCTGCCAGCAAAATGTCCCAATGAGAAATTATACTCATAAATAGTTTCTATGGTTAAAGGAGTTTATTAAAAAATAATTATATTAATTGTTTAAGTAAGTTTATATGATGAATTAAGTTATAATTGATGTAGAAAATGAAGCGGTGCAGGCGAACCTTTTTGTTAAAGGTAAATAATGTCGGTTTTTTGTGCGAATTAATAATAATAAATAAAATGATGAAATGAGTGATTCTGTACGAATAAAATTAGTAAAAGCAAATAAGGAATTATGTTACTTTTTGCTGAAATACTAAAAATTTAGCTATTTTAAGACAGTTTTGAGAATCAAAAAAGGCTAAAGAGAAGCTAAAAGCAAAACAAGAAAATTAGATTTTGCCCTAAAAAGGCTAACTGTCAACATTGATAAAAACTATAAATAAAAAATAAAATTAACTTAGAATAACACACTCAAACAGATCATTAAACAAAACTAAATGAATTCCCATTATTATTATTATTATTATTATTATTATTTGAATTTCTGATTTAAATTTTGATAATGTTTTTCTAATCGTTCCTGAATAATTTTGGTTTTTTTGTAATCTATCTTCCTTTCTAAGAGAAGCTTCTTACTCTCTCTCCTTCTAAGAGAAGAGAAGACGCAAGTTCTATCGGATATTTTAGAAGGCAAGGTTGAGGCAGTCTTGAAGGCCTTACTATATAAGACTGGTTAGCATGAGCAACTGCATCTTTTACCACTGGATTATTTTATACACACACACATATACATTTATGTATAAATGTGCACATCCAACCTGATCTGAGTTTCAATATTAGCATATGTTCACTAAACACGAAGATTTTTCGACACAAAATGTTCGAGCAAATATCAAAAATTATATTATATGTGAATGTTTGTAGTATCGAACTTTTCTCTATAATTTTTCTGTAGCAAACGTTCGCATAATATTTGAGAATTTTAAAAACAACGATATCGTTATATTCAGCTTTTTTGAATAAAATCTCGAAATTAAATTCTTCTAGAAATTATCTATTCCTTTCAATTTCTCAAGGAATTATTAAATAAATAAAAAAAAAACATATTTTCTTGTTTGCGCATGCAAAATATTTAAGCAAATTGAATCAATATTTGAATCATAGTTCTCTGCGTTCGGCTGTAAAATATTGCGCATTCAAAATCATAATATTAGATAAATTCTTTGCAATTTTTAAGAAAAAGGGGTAAGTAATGTTAGCATTTGTCTAAAGATATTTGCAAAATATCATATTTATCTAAATATCTAATTTCTTTTCTTGCAGATTAAGTCAGGAAATTTTGTCCTAAAATATGTGATTTTTGAGCCACTGGGCGAAGTTGAAATTTGGATAAAATAGTTCAATTACTTACCATTCCTGAATTTTCATCTTTGAGATATAACTTGTTATCTTGTATATTTTTTATTACTTTATATATTGTGTTAAGCTTGAAAAAAATATGGCTTTGAAAATTAAATCAGCTTTTAATTTTAAATTTGGAACAAAATGTAAAGGAAACAAAAACAAAACTATCGCTAATAATCACAAGACGTTAGCAATATCGATTTTGAATATTTTTCAGAATTTTTTGATATCGAAAAAGAACGAATATTGTTACGTTTCGCTATTGATGTCGCTAAATATTCACTATTAATACAATAACCAAACTTTCGAGAACGAAAGATTTGGTGCCACAAAGTGAGCGGCGACTAACCTCAAGGAGCTCATATTCCGATCGCCGACGGTAATCGTTCTCGAATGTTTTGTTGGATGAATTTTCGGAGGCGATATCATTATCGATGAGATAAAGCACCAAGTAACTCTGCCACTCTACTCTTCCAGCATTTAGAAGAGAGTTTTTTCATCCATCCACTAAAAAGTGAAATTTTTTTATGACACACTTGAATGTTCAAAAGTAGAAAATACACAAATTTATAATAACAAAACACATTCATAGCTAATTTTGATCTGAAAAACTTGATTTGGGCGACTGTTTACAGAGAAAAGAAAAAGAATAAGCATAACATAATTTTACTCAGTAAATGCATAACTTCTAAAGTAATGAATGTTATTGTTTACAGTGTTGAATAAGAAATATGTTAATATAAAAAAATTTTTTTAATTTTTTATTAGTGATTTTTATTTTTAAATATTTCATATTTAATTTGAAGTTATAGAGAGTTCTTACAGTGATTTAAAATGTAAGGTAAGCATTTAACTCAATTACAATTAAAACTATTTACTATAAATATTTTAACTGCATTAAAAATATGTTTATTATACAAAGGTGATTATATTTTGATACTTTCTTGATGTACTTTTTTACACTTCTAAACTAAATAGTCTAATCTAAAAAGTATTACAAATGTGCTGTATTTCTTCCCGAACGGTGACTGTTCTTCGATAAGAAAATGATATAATATTCGACTGTTATTAACTACATGAGTTGTCGCTTTAGTTCAAATTACGATAGAAAATGTTAGCAGGGTAAAAGCATTAAAAATGAATGCACAAACACATACGTTCATATCTAAAAAAGTATCTGCAATAAAAATATGTAAGTGCATTCATAGATAAAATGGAATATGTTAGATGAAGGAAAAATTAATTTCGCAAAATCAATATTTTAGGGATCCTTCCTTGCTTACTTCTGCTATTTATCTTTTACAGTTATCGAATTATTCATATCCAAAATTTCAAATTTCGTTTTTCAACATTTTTCTCAATTTATTGGATGCACGCACAAAATAATTAATCATATTAATAATATTAATCATATAGAAGAAATCTCTTTTTTGTGTCCAAAAATAGGCAATTTTGAATATAAAATTTGTAAAAATTATGAATTTTAGAGTATTTTTATAAGTATGTATTAAAATAGAAAACTAAAATACAATTAATGAACTTTAGAGAATGATAAAAATAGGAATAAAAATATTTGGAAAAAGAACATAAAAAAATACAAAGTTGAAATATCATCTCAGTTCTGAATGATTTCTCTCTGTAATATATAGGGGTTTCACATGAAAAATTTAGGGCATGTAATTCGGGTAATAAAAATTAAATCCATGGTTCAATCTGTTTGTAATTTTGATCTTGTTAAAGGCTGTTACATTCTAGTTTTAAATTTGCAAAAAACATATATTTTTTTAATCGTTTTTAATAAAATATTTAATAGTTTCTGGAATACCATCGTAAGAGCGTTACTGTGTTTTTTTGCTACTTTTTTGTTGGAATGGGATCACTTCTTTTTAAACTTTATTTTATTTTTTTACTCAGCTTTAAGGATTCTTTAAATATTTTTTTAATATGACCAAATACATTTAAAATAGGCAGAGCTCTGGACAGTTTAATAGATTCGGTTCTTTTGGTACAAATCAGCACTATTCTGATTTTTACCAGATACTGATACTACTTAGGTACTTTTTTATTGTAATAATGAGAGGAGAGATAAGGCCAAATAAATTAGAATTCGTATTGTTTTCTAATGACTTGAAGGAATCATTTCAGCCAGAACAAAAGTTTATTCGACAGTTTAGATTTCTTTTAAACGACATATATCTAATGCATTTGCCATAATATCTGTGATGTGGAATTCATAACCAGAATAATAAAAAATCCACCAGTACAGAATTTTTATCACCTTTTAGACAGCATTAATATTTTTGAAAAAAAAAAATAGTTTCAGTAATTTTCATACTCTCTTTTGTCATCACATTTTTTCTACTGTCCCTACCTACGAAGTAAAAATATTAGGAACTTTTTTTCTTCGTAGATCTTCAGACCAACTTTTTTCAACTTTTTTTAATAAAGAATGAGTTACATTCCATCCGGGGACGAAGAGATTTTCTCCTGAAATTCATGTTATTTTTAGTTTGATCATATCGGGTTATATTCGGTGATCACGAACTCTTTGTATTTTTTACGATACAAAAAAATTAATTTCCCTAGACGCCTGCACTCCTAGCATTTATTTTATATGTTCGACATGTGTTTTGATCATAAATTTGAATTATGTGTTTGCATGAGTTTTATTAAATTACATTTTAAGAAAAACTAATTTTCATAATAACTCTTACTGCCGTTAATTTTAAATATCTTTCTTGATTACACTAGCTTCTAGAGACATATGAGATTTAACAGCAGATCGAATTCTTAATACCCGGTCGTCTGCGCTCATGCAGATGGCAGCCTAAGAAAAATGTACAAAAAAATTAGATTTTTTTTTGAACTTACTAGAAAATATTGATTGAATAAATTTAAAATTATTATATTTCAGAATAATAAAAAAACTTACCAAGGACCTAAAGAATAAGATGTAATTTGGTTCAGAAAAGGAAAAAGTCACAAGAATGAATTCCAAGCCCAAAAAGTAGGGAAGCTCCTAAGAACTAGGCCAAGCCTATTCGGCCACGTATTATCACATTCATTTCTTCAAAAGCAAATATAAGCCATGTTAAAGGTGTGCCTTTAGATGTGGCTTTAGTCAACCAAATTAAAAATTTTCAATAACAAATCTGAGAAGAACTCTGAAGTAAAGAATGATAAAGCTCCTCAATAACAAGGAAATTAAAAATATTTTCAGTATTTTTATTCCAAGTCTTATATACCGAACAATCGAGAAAATGGTCCTGAATAATGTAAACAATTTGTCATATGACAACTTTACTCAAAATGCTACAAGATATGTGATTGTTTTGCTTCTTTAGTCTGAATAAAATCGAATAACCATAACAAAGAGTGTCATAAAAATACTTTGATTACATTCGTGACATACAACAGTGTTTTTACATTTTCTGGCCAGATTTAGAAATATATTGTGAAAGTAGAAACACTGAATAATAATAATAATAATAATAATAATAATAATAATAATAATAATTATAATAATAATAACAATACCCACAGGGTATTAGTTATTTAAACTACCCAGAATTTTGGCAATTGTAAAGCAATTGGATCCAAGTTAAAAGCGAATTTAAGAAGGCCCAAGCAGTGCTCAATTGTGATTATTAATTTTAAATTCTTATAAAGGGACAAATTTCGTAAAAGTAATTTAAAATTTGTTTAAAAGACATTCCTATAAAAATTGAAAAGAAGTGAAAATTATATAGTCAGTCAAGCCCGACGATATGACACCCTAAACCATTGTGTATGTGCATAAAAATTAGAGGAGATACCTTATATTGTTCCTATGGCTAATTGTAGTTGTATATTTCTACAAAAAATAAAAAATAAAATAAAATAAAATAAAATAAAATAGTTTTACTCAAAATATTAAAAGTTTTTGAAATTCTTCATACATATATGAAAAAGAATTTATAGACTGAAAGAAAGAAAATATCATAAATGCTCACATATGTACTGCATATACGTATGTATTAATGTATGTTTATTATTTTAACATATAATCTAAACATTTACAAACACAGATACAAAAACGTATTATCAAATGATTGTGTGTGGATATGAGTATGCATTTTAAATTTTAGTAAACACAGGCAAGAGTGTTTCTGTTACTCCTTTTAAGAATTTTCGCTCAAAAAAAAAAAAAAAAAAAAAAAAATACACACTTATTTGTAGAGAAATATATAAAGGCATACAAACACAGAAACATACAAACAAAACACTTACACAAGTAATCCTTATATCCTTATATCAACATTAGACTGCACCAAAATTTGGGAATTCGTAATAACTTAAAAATTTTTTAATCGATTTTTTCTTTTTATATCTTGTTTGATAGATAATTATGTGTAGATTACGATTTTTAATATTTTTACAACATTTACGAAGCAACGTATTTTATAGCTAATTTTTTTCAAAAAACTGTATGAAAGTCATATTTTCCCCATATAAACGCACCATACAAACTTTATTTCCGAAGCAGCACGGGTTAACGATATTCGATTTCACTAATATTTCACACAATATCTTTTAGCAACTCAATGAATGATTCTAGGGGGAGTTACGGTCAAAACTTAAAAAGTCGTTAAATTTTTGTGCAGTCTAATCTACATATATAAAAATGAATTGTGTTTGTTTGTACCTTATAGACAGCTAATCCGCAGAACCGATTTTCATGAAATGAAAATTGTTACAGCAAAAGTCTTAAAATTTTACAAGAATGCCTTTCTCATAGACCAGGGCAAATGGTTCCATAATTTAAGGTGAAAATGAGACCGGGGAGGGGGAGGTGCAGGGTGAATGGTACCTCCCAAATAAAGCAAATATTCCTAATGGAACTACTAAACAACTATTATAGTCCTAAAATTTTATGGGAACTTCCTTTTTATCATATTGCGTTGATAAAATGTGGTAAGGGGTATCCCCATACAAAGCATTTAATTAATTTTCTCATATCTAAAGTAGTAATTTAGTAAAAGTGTAGAAAATTGTGGACAAAATTTTCATATCAAATTTTTAATAGCTCGAGAGCGAGTAGTAGCTCCCGTATAAAGTAAATATTGGTTATCGCATGAAAAGGCGATGCGCGTCGGGATAAGCTAGTATATTATAAGAATGAGGTGTAAGTTTGTTTGCTTGCGTATCAATCACGTCTAAACGGCTGAACCAATTTTAATGAAATTTGACACACAGATAGTATTAGTACCGGAGGTGGTTATAGGCTATGCCAGATCTCCATTGGATGTAACGTCCTCATTTTAGGCCTACTTAAAAAAACCCTTTTTTTAATTTTGCACGATATTAATGCTTGCACTGAAAAATGATATAGGCTATATTAGATTTTGATCTAACATGCCACACCCAAATTGTAAGTCCACTTTTTAAAACTCTCAAACGGATGAACCGATTTGCTAAAATTTTCACAGCATCATCAAGTGTGTCCCGAAATTAAAATGTGATATTTTTTTTCATTCAGAGCAGGGGGAGTGGTAGCTCCCATACAAAGCAAATGTTCATTATGACGTACCTAAGGCCTGTTCACGAAAAATCGTCCTTTGCAGTTTTTGTCATAAAATGGATCCTGCACTTAAATCTCAACTAAAACTTTATTTCATTAAATTGTACTATATTTACACCAAAAATAAAATAAAAATTATGTTATCGAGATTTGTCTTCATAAAATTTTCGGACCATTTACTTATCTCCGAACATTGCTTTTTGTCCAGTACTTTTATCAATATTCTGATTTTCACTTGTTCTGAAAATATTGACAGCTTTTTGATATCTTTTTGTTCTTAATTATTGATATTTTCATTACCAAATAATATCTCTCAGTTTGACGGATCTTCAGGTACTTTGAATAATTTACTTTTATAGGAAAAAAATGTATAATATTTGAATGGTGGTAAAATTTGGCTACAATTGCACAGAACTATTGTGTTGTTGAATAAAAGTTTTTATAGACCTCTCCAAACACTTTTCGATATAAATTTTGGTGTTTAATAGTCCTCTTGCAACCATCTTCTTGTGTTCCAGATAACACAACTACTAAAAGGCGTTTAAATTTCCCCAAGAAAATCATAGTTTTTGGAAAATTTAAAAATGTTTTTGTACATATTTTACACAGACCACATAACCCACATAACAGAATTTATTGGTACTTTACTATAACTTGAGTTTGGATTTTCTACTATTTTTCACAAAATTGTTTCTTGATGTTTTTGTTTCACCGAAAATATTTTACATTTACTAATCTCTTGAAGTTAAAAACTAAAAGTGTTTTAACTCTGACAAAATTAGCTAAAAAAAATTGTTTTTTTTTTCGTACCGATTTCGTTTATGATCAATGTTTTCGTGAACAGGCCTTGTTATAGTGAGGAGGAGAGGTAGCCCCATACAAAGCAAATATTAATTTTCGCATATCGCAAGCTATATTACAGATATTTTTTTTAAATTTGGAAAAATAATTTCCATGTCAAATGTCGAATAGGGCGGATAGGTTCCCCATATAAAGTAAATATTATTTATCGCATTAGAGAGGGTAGCGAAGTGCACCGGGGAAAGTGAGTAGAAAATATATTTTCAAATGTATTCTAAATAAAAAAAGTGAGAAAAAATGTATATATAAACGTATTTGTATGAACGTGAATATAAAATATGAATGAATGCGTGTGAGTTTACCAGATAGTGTTGCTGAATATGTGCTTATGTATTTGAGTGTTTATTCGCAAAATAAGAGGTACAAGGACATTCATTGCCTGTAGCTGTTTTCTTCACTTCGAATCATAGATAGATATTTTATGTTGCCTGTATATGTTTACAAAAAGACAGGTTTTCAAAGCTTATATAATATATACAAACATTAATACAAATTCAGCTGAGTATACGTATAAGAGTTAAAATCCCTTTGTGAGAGTGCTTATGTATGGTTTTGCACGACTATGAGTGGATGCAAGGATATATGCATGATATTGGTCGTTAGGTTAGTAGAATTTAGTTCATGTATTTTCTTGTTCGTACACCAAACCAAAGCATGGTGAACTTTATTGTATTTTATAAATAAAAATAATGAAAATAACAAAATTTATAATCTCAAAACAGAAAAAAAGTAGATATTGAAATGAAATAAAATTTTAAAATGAATAACAGCATTTAAAGCGATATTATAAATATAGCAAAAGTAATATTTTTATCACTCAGACTTTGAAAATTATATACTTTAAAAATTCAAGAAAAGTCTTTTTAGTGGCATTGTGATCCAAAACTTGTCAAGAGGAAAAACTCAGAAATATTACTATTTAGATTTTTGAAATCAGCAATCTCTCTATACAACGAATTTTAATAAAAGCATGCCTTTTAATTTATCTAAATAAATAAACAAGTAAGATTTTTTTCCTCACACACAATTTATTTTGTTTCCAGAATCATGTTGCTCACTCCATTTCATAACACCCCCTTCAAAGTATGATTAGCTTAGGAAAAATGTTAAACATTAAATTTAATGATTTTTTTATTTCTTTATTTTTTTTTTGCTTCATTATACTTTTAATTTAATGAAACTAATGATTTGATTAAGAATACGTCAATGAGTGAATAAAAAAAATAATGAAAAAAAAAGTTTTTTTTTTTAATTTATGGGAAAAAGCAAACATGATTAGCAACTATTAGGAGAATATCGAAAACTTCTACTTGACTTCACTAATTTGACTTGCCATTACGGTTCGAAATAGAAATCTAATAGGCAAAAATTGTTTTAGGAACTTTTTGTATGGATTTGGGGTGCCTGAATCTTGTTAACAGTAACTATTTCTTGACTTACATTAGAGCCTTGATAATGTTAAGCCTGGAACATAAAAATTTTATTTATATTAAATATTATATTTACAATTAAATTAAAAGAAAATTCACTAGTAACAAAAAAAATTTCAAACGTGGAACCAAAGCATGCCATCTAATAAATCATAGAAAAGTTAGTCCAAATTTCGTTGTTATGACCTCTTGAAGTTTTGAAATAAAATATATTTGAATTAGTAAATTCTAATGAAATTATAGGTACCTGTTGCTTCTGCATAATGTAATTCCGCTCTAAATTATTATTCATGATTTTTACGGAATGTTCCATAAATTTTTGCGCCCACCTTTTACAATCAGATTTAACTGAAAGTTTGCACATATAAATATATGAAGAATTTAAAAATTTTTCGAAACTCCTTGAAACGAATTTTATGTGTCTTATATTTACAAATTTTGTTTTAAAAACAGGAAAATAGACCTTATCAAATAACTAAGAAATCCAAAATTTTAGGCAGTTTCGCTAAAATTACAGTCATTTGAAGATAAACAAAACTATAAAAAACTGGGTTGAAACTTTCGAAAAATTTCTTTTCATTTTAGTTTTACTCTCACAACTTACAATTTTTTAGACTCAAACCATTAACAAGTCGGGAAACGAGGTTAATGAAATTCACATGTTGTATAACTAGTTACCATATTACTATCTGCTGAAAAGTTGTGAGGCAAAAATTAAACCAAAAATTTACGATTTTTCAAATTTCGCAATGTTTTTGATATAAATGAAATTAAATTTAGAGAACAACAGACAAAAAACGAAGTCATTTTCTACAGTTTGAGGTAAATAACGTTGATGTCAGAAAACCAGACATGGGACAGCATTATGACAAAATTCGATATAACTACACGCAGAAAAAAAACTTAATTACAGTATTATCACTGCAAAAATATTATGTTCTCATTGTTAATTTTCTTGAATTTTAATAACTTTATGTTCATGATAACAATGTCTTAGTTTAAACTTTGTCATTTATTGTTTTCTCTCAATAAAAATTTTAATAGGGTTTAATAGGGTTTTATTAATATGAAAAATATAACTGCTTCTACAACCATCTAATATTTCCTTGTTCTGAAACCATATTAATATTATTATTCGCATGACAATAAAATACTTATCCCTTTCATAAACACTTGTTTATTTTTAAATATATTTTGTTTTCCAACTTCACACTCGGTGTTATTTAAGCAATATTAGACATTGATTAACTGCCATTAAAGAATTTAGTTTAAAAAATATATATATATATATATCTTGCACTAATTTTAAGTTTTTTTTTTAACTTTCAGCCTTAAACATCCACAACTTTTGCATGCATCGGAAAAAATTATTAACGCGAACAGACTTTGCATACACAAATATTGGTTAATCACAAATCGACGTTCGTGTCAGAAGAAAACATTTTTTAAAATTATGTTTACTGAAAATTTAAAAAAATTTTTAAATACAATATCTGCAAAACACCAATTGTTGAAGAGAGAGAGAGAGAGAGACATAGCATAAAAACTGTTTCTTTCACTCAATCTTAATAATACGTCTATTAAACTTCACACATAAAAATAAGTCTTTTAACTCCATTATTCGCCAAGTTATGGGATATAGTCCTTTTCTTTCATAGTATATTTTCAATGTACGTTATAAAATGTTCAAATAACCCTTTTTCATTATCTAAAATTAAAAGGGATAAAAGATAAAATTTAAAGTAAAAATTTTACAATATATTATGTTTATGATATCTTACAAATCAAGAGATAAAAAATGAAAAATTAGGTGGTTAGTTTTAAACGTTATAGCTGTAAAATAACAAGTGTCAAAAAAACATGTTCATGATTTAAATTTATAAATAAATTTTGCAAAAAGAAAAATTGCAAGGGGGAAAATTGCAAAAAATTTTAAAATAAATACAATTGTATTAAACCTCATATCAATACCTCAATTATGGTTAAAACCTTCAAAGTCGCTGTTTATAGAGTTTCAGCATTATAATCCCTTCAAAATCAATTAGTCATATTTTAAAATGCACAACACAAAGCCCGCTAAAAATAACTAAACATCTCAAAATATTTATTCGATATCAAAAGCCACTTTTTGAACAGTATATTTTAAGGTGGATGTTTAACAATTTTTTATACGAGTATATACGTAAGTTTTTAATTTATATTATTTTCTTCCACTTTGTGCTGTTTATGAAATAAAGGTAAAGTGATCAGAAGTCGCTAATAATTTATATTCTGCTTTAACGTTGCTAATTTATAAAAAGGTTCCAAAAAAGGGGATTTCAAAAATAAACGCAAAAAAGAGGATTGATTGTTCGAAAAAATGGGCCAACTGCTTCAGTACCTAAAAAACTCCTCAAAATTTGTTTATTTGATAAAAACAAAAAATACTGAGTTTTGGAAAGACCACTAAATTCATTTTTATTTTAACAAAATAATTTATGTAAAATAATTTTTGTTATTGCAAAAAAAAAATATTTATAAAAATAGTTAACATAAATTTGTCTTTTTATTAATTAAACTTCTGCACTTTTGCACGAGGTCACTGAAAGCATGGATTCATAAGTAGTGACATTAAGTCGTTTGGCTAATTCATTAGTGACCACTTATAAAATAGACGTATGGCCGAAGCAATGCTAAGAGCCAAATTAAAAATAAGTATAAGTATTCATCAAATCTATTTTTTAATTTTCTTAATCCAGTCTGAAAATATTCGGCATTTGATGATTAAAATATCATAAGCTTATTATATATATATATATATATATATATCTATATATATATATATATATATATATGTATATATATATATATATATATATATATAGATATATATATACATATATATATATATATATATATATATATAATAAGCTTATGATATTTTAATCATCAAATGCCGAATATTTTCGGACTGGATATAGAATATATATATAATTTTAATGTAGTTTTCTTAATCCAGTCCGAAAATATTCGGCATTTGATGATTAAAATGTCATAAGCTTATTATATATATATATATATATTTATATGAAAATAAAAAAAGCCAAAAAAATTTTGTCGTCAGTGAGATGTGAACTGTTCGTTCGTTTTTAATGACTAACGTCTTCCTCAGTACACCATCTCGTGCTTAATTTTCTAAGTGACAAAAACATTTTTTAGCATAAAAATATCGTTTTATTTTGTTAAAAAGAACTCACATCAATAGAATAGGGGTTGAACCAGCAACCTTCTGGTGGCCAATCCAGCGCTCTAGCCAACTGATCCAAGTGATTACAATATTACTGTGCTATTATAATATTGAGTACTTATTTATATAATATAGAGTAGGAAAATAATAATGACGCCTCGTTAGTAGTAAGTACTTGTCACTACCGAAAACCAAAAAGTTTTTGCAGGCATGCAACTCTTTTTTAAATTCTATTCAATTTTTTGATAAGCTATTTGATACTTTGTGATTTCTCATGATATTAAAACATGTTTTTCGATTACTCTAATGCGCGTATATTTCTGTGTTAATGGTGCCATTTGCTATGAATTAAACGCTGAACAAATGGCTTTCCAGACCAAAAATTTATTCGACAATTTTGATTTTTTAAACGATATTAATCTGCTATATTTCCATTAGCATTTTCAACAAAAAGTTCCTGACCAGAATATTGCAAAACGTCCATCAGTAGCTATTTATTCAGCATTCATAAGAACATGCGGATTAAATGGACTTTGACATGCTTAACACGTATCTGCTATGAATTTATTCCTATCTGATCCTGATTTTTTTTTACCGATAACGAAACAAACAAAAGTTGTCTTCACTCTAACATTAGTTTATCATTTGCCCAATAAATTCGGAGTTTTTCAGAAATTAATGTCGGAAAAAAACAATTTTTCACGCAAAATTGGAGATTTTTTTCCTTAAAATTTGTTTTAAGAAATGCATATGGCAAAAATATTCAGTTTTTAATTCTTTACCATAAAGCTGGTAAACTATGAATTAAATAAGCCCTGCATGATCAAAATTGATGCACAAGTCTTGATTTTATTCACAATTAAGTGCAAATATACTGTCGGACAAAATAAAGTGCGGTTTCCTACTTTTGCTGTTTGCTTCATAACAATTGTCTTCTAGGTACATCATGGGCTACTTTTTTGGTGTCCAGGTATTTGTCGTCTTATACTATTTAATTTAGTAAACAGAAGAAATATTTGAATTAATTTCCTGAAGAAATAAAAAATATACATATTTTGTTATACTAAAATTATGCCTTTATTTAAAGACATGTATTTCTGTGGTACTTTTTCGTGTGTCACTTGAATAAGGAATTTTTTTAATATTAATCAGGAAGGCTATGATTTGAATTTCTTTCAATATAAACGGCTAGAGAATTTTTAATTTGATGGTTTTTAAAGTTTTTATTCAAAATTTATTTATTTATTATATGGTAGGCTCCTAATAACTCTGAAAAATTAAAAATTCTGATTTTGAAATCTCAGGGTCAGAATCCGGTCCAAATAGCCAAAAACATTAATAGAGGAAAGACAGTTGTGTACAATTATTTAAATAATGTGGAAAGATATGGAAAAAAACATGAAACTGCAAAGAAAGACGAAAAATTCTTAGAATTGCATCAAACTCTGCCATGTCGGTGTCAAAAATATGTGAAAAAAGTGGAGTCAGTGTCAGTCTAAGAACAGTTCACCATATTTTAAAGTCGTGCCCATACATAGTTCGACGAAAACTGCAATAAAACCACCACTTAATGAAAAACGCAAATCACAACGTCTACAGTTTGCCAAAAATACAATGTCATGGTCCGACAAATGATTTAAAGTTGTATTTTCCGAAGAAAAAAAGTTTAATATTGATGGTCCCGACGGGTATAACTATTACTTCCATGACCTAAATAAGGAGGAATTATTTTTGAGCCGCAGATACAGCCTAGAGGGCGGAATAATTATATGGGGTGCCATTTCGTTTTATGGTACCATATAATTGGTTTTTGTATCCAACAAAATGACTGCATCGACTTACAGAAACATTCTGGAGGAAGCGTTTCAAAATTTAATGATTTCTTTGGACCCATACCTTGGACGTACCAACACGACAACGCTCCGAGTCATACCGCCAGAGCAGTAAAATAATGGATTAATCAACAAGGTGTTCAATGGAAAATGTCTGAGGTTGGCTTGCAAGAAAAGTTTATGAAGGTGGAAAACAATTTGAGACGATAGAATCCATAAAAGATGCAATAACGGAAGCATGGTGTTCAATTTCGATAAATTACTTAGAGTCATTATACAAGTCGATGTCATTTTTCAGTTCATTTCTAAAAATGTTGGCAGTACTCATTACTAATTGAATGCTAGAAGATGATAACTTTCATTTTTATAACCTAAAATTTAAAAATAAATTACAGTTTGCTTAGTTTTAAAATATTCCTTATTCAAGTGACACACGAAAAAGTACCACAGAAATACATGTCTTTAAAGAAATGCATAATTTTAGTATAAAAAAATATGTTTATTTTTTTTATTTCTTCAGGAAACTAAAGTCAACACTTTGAAATTTGGTTGGGCAAAAAAAATATTTTTTTCTGAACTTTAGTTTAGGAGATATACTTAATTAAATTTAAAAAAATGTGGTTCCCTATTAAAGTGGCAGGCAGTGTGTATGCTTCAAAAATGCTCAATTTTAGTATTCTGTTCATTAAGTTCTATTCAAATTATTATTACATTTGAAAAGTAAGGATATATTCGCCCGTATTATTGGGAAATCTTCGACCACAATACAAAACAATTTCTTAGTTCCTAATAGGGAAAATGAAGTGAAATTAATATACTTGTATTTAAAATGGAAAATTGTAAAATATTTCGTAATACAAAATAATAACTTAGAATAGGTAATGCTTCTTTTTAAGTCGAACAGTAGTTAGCTAACATTTTGGGATGACACTTTCCTTAAAACCGTTTTTCTGTATATGTATTGACGGAAACGCTTAAAATAAGTGAAGTTTATCAAATTTTTAGGAAAAAAATCAAGTTGTGAATATAAAAAGGGTATCCTTAGCGACATATTCTATCTCGTATCCTTGAAATTCTCTATCTGAGGTAATGGGCTCAAGATTCGGATTGGAATCACTTCACATGAAGAAAAATCTTTTAGTCACATTATTCATGCTTACTGGAGATTGATCAACAGTCAAATCATATACATATAATAGTATAATTCTTAGACTATATTGTATTCGCCTAATGTTTAATTAAACTAAGCCATTTTATGTAATTCCCAAAAAAGACTATCATTAAAATAGTTCTCTTGATATGCAGTGATATAATATCATATTCATGACTAATTAGTTTGATAAAAAAAAATCTTTCCAGACTTTGATTGTAAGATACTCTGTAGATACTAATACCTCCTCATGTTTCCGTCATTTTTTCATATAAACTGCAAATCTTGATAGGAAAATAGATCAGACAAAATTTTACCTTTACAGGATCATAGGTTACACAGGTCCAAATAATCACTTTAAATAATTAAGATGAGTACTTAAAAGTATGTTTTCAAATCAAAACACTAAAATTTGTTTTTTTTTTTATACAGGTGAGTCTCTATGATAATGAGGTATATTTTTCGTCCAATTATGCAATTAGATGGAAAGTTATTCGTACAAATTGTGACAGCTTTTAATGTTATGGCTCTTTAAATTTGCGGTTAGGCTTTGATTCTAAGCAGGGATGATAAATTCAGTACAATTGTACTTTTTTAATTCAATTTTATTGTAAAAAGTACAGCAGTACTCTAATGCTTAATTTACTACAATTATAAAATTTTGCTCTTTTAATAAAATTATTAGTTGGATTATTAAACCAATAATTCATCATTTAGACGTTCTCAGACCTGAATGTCATTACTTTTGCAGAAAGTTTTTGATTTGCATTTATTAAGTTCTATTCGGACATTTTTTAGAAAATGTAAAGACATTTTCTCAATATGAAAAATAATAATTTATATATATGTTTACCAGTCAAAAAAACGTCAAGTTTTTCAATGCACTAATGTGACTTTTAGCAAAGAAAGTACACTCTTCGAAATAAGCCTTACTAGAATGCACTTCATTAAACTAATAACTCGACGACACGAGCTTTTATTTTCATGTTTTTTTTAATATATATCGGACAACCCGAGCAATGCCAGGTAGAAATAGCTAAAGTGTATATATAATCTCAGTCAGAAATTTTTATATTAAAACCTAGCCAAGATATGGGCTATATATGTACTTATTTGTGTTGTATTTTTTCATTGGTGTTGATAAAAATAACTATACTAAACAGGAGCTTATTTTATATGCATTTTTTCCCTATTGCTTACTACCAGGGCAACCAAAAATATGCAAAATCTTATTTTTTGCTGGTCTTGAAATGAACTAAACTGTTAGACATCTATCCGTTTCAACCAATTTTACGAATTTTGGCATCGAGTTTTTATTTTATTATTTTTATATTTTAGCAATTTAAATAGCATATTTTCACATATTTTATACTTAGTACCACGATTTTGATTTTACACTAAAGAGCAAAATTTTGCATATTTTACACTTAAGAGAAAAATTTTCCACCAAATAGAATTTTTTACTATCGCATAAGCTTTTCAAATCCGAAATTTTGTAATTTTTACGAGAATTAGTTTTATTAGTTTAAAATAACTATTTTGGATTTTTCTAGTTTTTAACCAGTGTTTTTAACCAAAATTGGTTATTTTATTTTTCAATGTGTACATGATAAATTTTTTTCTATTTCGGTTATTTTTTATTTTTTTGTTAAATCAGTCACTTTTATTAGTTTTAAAAATGTTACTCTGTTAATATTGCCAAAAATAAAAAAAACAATAAAAGGAGGATGTGTTAAAAATCCATCATACATTTAAAAACTAAAGGTTCCTATAACTTTTCATTACAATTTTAACTGACAATGAATTAAACAATTTAAATCAATAGAAAATATAAATATTTTCTAATATTTTGTAACAATCAACATTACTATTTTCTCGTACATATTTCTAAAACATTTATTCTGAAATTACTATCAATTTTTCTTCTATATATCATAGTTTCACTATATAATTTATGCATTTTTTATATTAGTGATTAATATTATTCACCTAATAATATATTGAATATCTTATTAGTAATAAATAATTAAATTGAGCGTCCCTGCTGTAAATGCTGCCTACAAACTCACATATAGTATAATTGCCTAGTTCGGTGGATAATGCTGATCCCGTTGATACAAGAATAAGTATAAGTAAACAAGGTTTGGTTACAGTCGGGACGATTTAAACAAGACAAGAACCCACCATATAAGTCTCGGAAATTATTCTGTATAACTGAAGAGCCGACTATATTTTGCGAAAGTAAAATGGAGTCGTATATTTGGACGCTGGACTTCGGTTGGGTCGCTAAATAAATTTCACGGTTGACTTCGGTTAGCTTTTCTCACGAGTAGCATCGTGCATAATTTGTTTTCCATCATTTTTCAAATACATTAAGAATATTAATGATTTCTGTCATAATGAAATAAACTACTTTTTTATCTTAAATTTAATAATTTATCCCCGTATTCATAAACAACTTTTAAATTTAAAATGTATTTTAAATAAAATTTTTCCAAAATGTATTTTAAATTTAAAATTTGTTTGTGAATACGGTGGTTAATTTTTGAATTTAAACAATATAAACCCAGCAAAAACTTTTTGGTTTTCGGTAATGGCAAGTACTTATTGAAGTAGTATTGGTAATGACGCGTCAATATTATTTGCCTACTCGGTATTACATAAATAAGTACTCAATAGTATAATAGCACAGTAACATTGTAATCACGTCGATGAGTTGGCTAGAGCACTGGATTAGCAACCAGAAGGTTGTTGGTTCAACCCCATTCTGATGCTGTTAGTTTTTTACAAAGACAAAGATATTTTATACTAAAAAAAGTTTTTGTCACTTAGAAAATTAAGTGTGAGATGGTGTACTAAGTAAGACTTTAATTATTAAAAACGAATGGTTAATTTGTGCCAAGTTCAAATCTCATTGATGGCGATTTTTTTTTATTTTAATTTTCGTTTAGGTATATATATAGGTAGATTGATAGCTGAGAATGTCGAAGCCGAAAGTATGATGCCGATCCTAATTCTACTACCGAACCAAGAATCTTCGAATCCTACGCTGCCACCTGAATCAGAAGCCGATCCCACTGAAAATCTGAGTTGAGAGTATCGAAGCTGAACGTACAATGCCGATCCTAATTCTATTACCGAACTAACAATCTTCGAGACCGACGCTGCCACCTGAACTAGAAACCGATCCCGCCAAAAACCCGAAACTAATTGACAGATGAGAGTATTACAGCTGAACGTACGATGACGGTCCTAATTCTACTACCGAACCAAACCTAATCTGGGCCGAATAACCAAACCGAGTATTCTATAAGCTGAATAAGCGAAGTGATCCTAAAATAAGTTGGTGAATCTAACCGATCCTAATCTGAGTGGCATAACCGAACCGATCCCAGTCTAAGCCGAACAACCGAGCCTATTATAAGCTGAATAACCACCCGAAGCTATTACCAGCCGAAGAACACAATTACGCCTAGTTGACGACACTTATTAAGCCAATAGGATTCGAGTTGAAGTTAACGTATATTCTCTCATAATATTTACATATTTTGTATTTGAAATAGAATAAATACTCAATAAAGATAAAATTATTTTAACCCCCAGAAAGAAATCAAGGTTTGTGGATATGTAATTAGACCCTGGAGGCGACTAAGTTACCTCAGCCGACGACAAAACCACGTTATAATTTATCCAAAAGGTTTGAGAGATTTTTGTTAGAAAGTTTAACGATGTAATAAACAATGTAAATACTGGCAATTGCAAAATGAATAACTATTAGGAAGGGAATATATATTCGATGAAAACTGATTATATTATATCCTAAAATATTGTGTATGTGCGTTAATGTAATACACACTTAAGAGAGATCAATATATAGCACCTATATGGTTAATCTTATTTCAGCCAAATTTTATTAACATACTAACATTTATGTGGGATTTAAGTACTTTTAATTGATTTTGAAGAGAGGAATCCATATGGAAGTTACAATTAATTTTAAAGCGATTCTCTTAAACTGAATGCCATATTTTATTTATTTTATTTTAGAATTAAAAATGTTTTATTTGTGCAGAATTTTGAAATACGCTACATATAAGCGTTTAACTGGCAGCACATTATTTTACAAATAACTGCAATATAAGTGTTCTATCAGTCCCAATGTATTTTCAACTGGACCGCAATTTTGTACATAATTTTTAAATTAACTTATTAAGATTCAATATATGTGAGTGCATTAGTACATGAACGATTGATACTAAATTTTCTCGCCAAACCTCCCAATTATATATTTTTAAATATAAATCTTCTAGAAAATGAAACTCAATTCAATCTTATATCATTTGGTAGGATTGGCTGATTCCATATAAAAAATAACTCTTATTTGTATTCTTTTTCTGTAAACACATAACTTTAGAAGTCAACCTCAATGCTATTACTGCTCGGCTCAGCTGTTTTGCAATTAAAAATTTATTACAATCTGGTTTGCTTTTGATATCATAACATAAGGACGTGAGAATAATTAAGTTTTTTATTAAACTTTATATACCGACAAAATTGGATCACGGACCACATTTTGATATACGTTGTTCTAAACGAATTTTAAATACTTTTTTCTACTAAAGACTAACTGAAGTTTTTGATTAATATCCAGAGTATTTAAAACCTGAATACATATATTAAGTTTTATATAAATTTAAATTTTTAAAATTTGGATATTTTTTTTTTAATGTGGTTATTTTTTTCCAAAATTTTGATCGGGAAATTTTTTTGCCGTAACAGCACCGAAAGAGTTTAAATGAAAGAGCTTAATTCTACTTTCTATAACGTTACAGAGCAACTTGTGTTATAAGCTGTTATAAATTATTGCTTTAGTGTTAGTGAGAGGGTTGTCTTACACTATTCAATGGAATTTTGGGGGCAAAATCATTTCATATGCAATTAATAGCATTTGATGAGTGTAATAAACCTTCCAAAGGATTTGAAGTAGAAAATTTCTGTAGAACATTTTAACCCATTAATCCCAAGTTTAATAAATTACCAAAAATACCCTCTTTTAAATATTAAGTTTTATAAGAGTACATATATTTATTGCAGCACAAAAGGAAATATAATAATGGTATTATTTGCATAAATTATTATTTTTTTTTTGTTAATCAGTGTTGCCGTAGTGTTTTTTGAATATAATGAAAATTTTTAAATTTACTTTATTTTTTTTTTATTTTTATTTTTTTTTTTTATTTTTTTTTTTTATTTTTTGTATTTTATTCATATTCATATGTAATTTATTTTATATAATGATGACTTATTATTATTATATTTAAATTATTATTTATTTCTGTAAAAATCACTGTAGATATTTATTCAAAAACTTTACGAATGTGTCAGTTTTCTGAATAATTGAGCCATTAAAAAACAATATGCGCAATCATTTTTTAATGCGAAATTACTGGTTACGTAGTAGTTATTAATACTGTTGTTTTGATTTGTTATGTTTCGATGAACTGCTACCGCAGGATTTGGCGGAATTAAAAGCTCCATCATTTGATTTTCATTTGTATTTTCTTTGCTATTTTTTCTAATAACGACTATTTTTGCATTCATAAGATATCCTAAAGTATCTCATGAATGCATTCCTTACAATTGTTCATCTGTAATAATTTAATATTTTTAATAGACAAATCGAAAAACTTTAAACATTTAATACAAAATCCGTAATATGAACAATTTTCAAAACTAACCTGGTTCAAAAGTTGGCATAGAAAATACATATAATTTAATATGGGCTGTTAGAAAATATTTTAAAATATTGTTTTACACTGTGCATTTTTTTTTTTTTTTTTTTTTGGTGGTCCTTAATTATTGACAATATTTTAGAAAATTTTTGATATTTTGGCTAAAGTTATATAATTTGTTTCATAGTGTAGAAGTAAATATTTCATATTTTTATATCTAGTATGGACCTTGTGGGATTTTTAATACATCTAATTAATAAAAACGACTAAATATCCAAAACCGAATTTTTTTGCGATTTTTTTCCAAACCGTTTTTGGTTACCTAAAATTATAAAAATACTTGAAAAATTCCTCGACTTTATAGTCGTCCCATTTTATGCAGACTATTTGCCCAATAAAAAAATAAAACACATAATGAATACGGAAAGTCTTAGCTATCATTTTATGTAAATATCAATAAAAAAAAAAGTATTAACTTTTTCAACTAGACAGTTTATTGTGCGGCTCTTAAAATAACAGTAAATGATTTTGAGCCCTTTAAGTCTCAGGTTTAAAAATATATTTGTACGAAATGAGAAATTTTAACATTTAATAGGTGAGCGATTGTAAACATTCTACTTTTCGTCTAATAAAAGGGCAGCAGGAAATAGTAATAGATATTTTTGAAAAGGAAAGTCAAATCATTTATCTGAGAAATTTTCATAGAAAAAAAAGTAGAATGCGTTTTGGATCTTTTTGGAAAGGGGAATGTGGGCATTTACAAATTTCTGAAATGTATTGGACCGATATATTTGGTCGCTGAGAAATTGCTGCTGATAAACTAAGTTCGTATATTTTAAGCAGTAATAACTCCCCAGTTGTAGGTTTACAAATTATTGTGTAACATTTTAAGGCGTAAATAAAGATCTCTGTTTGGATTTAAAAGCAAAACAGCCGTTATTATTTGCAAGTTAAGAGACCTCGGTTTTGTAAAGAAAATAAACCAAAATTTTTGAAAGGCAAAAACATAACAATATTTATTTTTGAATCGTCTTAAAAACCGTTTTATCCAAAAACTGTAGATGTGAAAAATATATACACAGAGTTAATTGTAAATTTTGGTCTATTATAAATGCATGTTTACGTTATTCAGGATATAAAATATCTTAAAATCAAAAACCAAAAAATTTTAATATTTAACAATTTTTAAATACTTTCTATATCCACACTAGAGTGTCCAATTATACGGGTTTTCATATAAATCGGATTCGGCAAGCCATTATTCGAGGTTAAAATTTGATCGACTAATAAGCGAATAATGGAAAATTATTCGATTAATCGAATAAACTTAGTAATATATTCAAAACATATAAATAAAACTAATTGTAATATTTAATCTATTGAAATAGTTATTTAGAAATATAACGTAAATCAAATTCTTTATAAATTCTTTCACCCACTTTTATAAAAAAAATTGCATTGTTTTGACCTAATACTACAAAATATTCGCCTATTCAATATTATTTAATAAATCAATATTTTTCATGTATTTCTCTTAATTTTTTGTATGAGAATGATTTTTGTCCTGAAAGTCAAAAATAATATTGGTACCTTTACGTACATTTTGTTAATGAAAATTAAAATTTTTGTGACTTATATATATAAATACGAATCTATTTTACTTAAAACTATAGAAAAGTCAACTAGAAGACCAACTCTTTTCATTCGCTCAGCAAAACAAAATTATTCTCCTCAAATGTATAAATTAGTTCTATATTAAGCTCTACTAACACATACAAAGTGTTAGGTTTTCTTTTTAAAGAGAATTGGACTTCTAGCTGACTTTTCTATGCTTAAGACTATCAGTCCAACCACAAAAGCTAGAAAGTCGATTGTAAACTCATATTTTCAATTTTATAATAAAAAATAAAACATTTTTCAAACTAAATTTTAAAGTTTTGCTTTAAATTAGAGAAAAAACCTTTTATTTTTTATTGTTCTGAAAGTTTATGAGTATTTTGTTTTCATAATTTTTGAAAATTTCTTTTTGTTATTTCTATTCATTGAAAAATCTTTTTAAATTTTATTATGTATGAGTTCTAAAAAGGTTTTAAACTAGTTTTTAAATATTTATTATGCTGAGGAAAAAAACTTATATTTTAAATTGAAAATGATTTTAACAAAAATTAAATTTTGAGTTTCCTTTGTGGTTGGGCTGTATGCTTTCAGGATTTTTATTGTCACAAGTTTAGGTATTTATGAAGTTATAATATTTTATTTAATATTTATTTAATTAAAATATTAAACATTATATAAAAAAAAAAAAAAAAAAAAAAAGAAAAAAAAGACCATCCAAAGAAGTCAATAACATTTCTTCACAGCTTATTTTCAACTCAAAATACACATCCTTTTGAAAAATTAAAATTTTTATGATTTATATATATAAATATGAATTTATTTTCCTTAAAACCATAGAAAAGTCAACTAGAAGACTAACTATTTTCATTCGCTCAGCAAAAAAAAAAAAAAAATACTCTACTCAAACTTATAAATTAAATGTATAAAGGTTTTTTGAGAGAGACAATTCGATTTCTAGTTGACTTTTCTATGCTTAAAACTATCAGCCCAACCATAAAAGCTAAGCCATCGAATATAAATACATAAAGAAGACTATTGTTTTAAATTTTTTAATAAAAAATAAAACATTTTTCAAAATAAATTTTAAAATTTTATGTTAAATTAGAAAACAAAAAAAAAAAAAAAAAACTTTCTGGTTTTTATTGTATTGAAATCGCATTAATATTTTGTTTTTAAAATTTTCTGGATTTTTTTTTTTGCTTTTCCTATTCATTGAAAAATATTTTCAATTTTTTTTTTAAGTTTTAAAAAGCTTTTAAACCAATTTTTTAAATAATTCTTATGGTAATCAAAAAAAAAAAAAAAAACTATTTTAAATTAAAATTGACTTTAACAAAAGTGAAATTTTGAGTTTCCTTTGTGGTTAGGATATATGTTTTCAGAATTTCTATTAACACAAGTTTAAGTATTTATGAAGTTATAATATCTTAAACTTTTCATGTCGTATTTTATTAAACATTCTATCAAAAATAAAGAAAAATCCAAAGAAGTCAATAAGATTGCTTCATAGCTGAATAATTGAATCTCTTTTTAATAATATCTTTTCACGAGTGTTTTTTTTTTGTGCTTAAAAAGTAATACAAACACTGAAACGTTGATTCTTTGGAAGCAATGAAAAAGTCCATCCCTAAAAATTAATTTTATTTATTTTTGCTGGCATAAATTTATCTTACAAATGAAAAATGTTTATAAATAAAGAAAACTAAATTTCGGTTAATCGGTTATTCGATGCAAATTATTCTGTTTATTTGTTATTCGAAAATAGACTACTTAAAATTTTTTCGACCAGTTAATCGAATAAAATTAATCCGATAACCGAATGACGGTTAAACGATTGGCTACCCAAATACATACAGAAGATTTTTTATGGAAAAATGTTTATATGTCTGTTGCAAAAAGAAAAAACTTCATAATTGGTATTTACTACTTTTCAGGAGACCGTTTCTTTAGGTTTTAAATTTAAAGTAAAGGTCGTAAGTATACAATTTTGAATTATCTATCGTGTAAGAATATCTGCAGTTCGTACGAAAATTACTTGATATATTTTTCAAACCGATACGTACATTGTCTATCAAAAAATAGAGAAAAAAAAGAAATGATATTGTTTTTTCCTTTATAAAATTAGCATTTTGTTTAAATAATATCTCAAGTTATACATTTTTTCAAAAATGGAATTTTAAAATATATCTTGAATATGTTAAAAATAACATTTACTTATGTCTTAAAAAACTATATATTTCAAACAAGTATATTAAATTCAGTCATGAATTTTAATATAGGAAATATGGAAAAAGAATATGTTAATTTATACAATTTTTACTTTTCGAATAAAATAATAAAATCAAACGATTTATATTGGTATGCAGACCACTATCTTCTAAAGTAATGGACAGATTTTTGTACAAAATTTACACAATATGTAATGAAATACAACAATTCTAAAAATTAAGAAAATGGAAAATGACATAATTTAAGTTATGTAGTTTATGTGTGTTTGTATAAATTACTATTATGTATAAAGTGTGTGACCAAAACAGTTTTGGCAGTGATAGAAAACGTAATTGCTGTTGGTTTCACAATATTTTAAATTATAAGTCCTTGGTCCAAAGAGATATCTCGTATTTTTACAAAATTTCAAAAATAATATAAAATTGTATTTGTTTTTCCATCCGTTAGATGAAGCTAAAAGTTAATATGATGAATTTACACTTGACTAGAGTTGGGATGATTTTTTCTGTTTTGCTTTTTTATTTTTTGTTTTCTTTTTTCTCATTTTGTTTATTATTTTTTCTTTTTATATAAATCAGTTATTCTGGATCAATGCACTCAATGAACTATTAAAGAATTTGTAATTTCTTAAAATGAAACATGTTTTTCATTTTGTTTGTTTATTTTCAACTCAAAATCATATACACATCCTTTTGAATTTTATATTAATAAATAAAAATTGTTGAAAGGTAAAGCAAAATAAACTTAAAAGGGAGGTAGGAAAAGAAGTAGGAGAAATTCAAGCAAGTGAATAGATAAAAAATACCATTAAAGCCTTAAAAAAAAGCTGAATTTTTAAGGTCTCTTTCAGTTTTAAAAATCAGTATACATTTTAAAAATGAATATAATATTCTTAAAATTACATATAGAATGATTTACTTTTACTTTAGGCTTAAGGTTGTTATGTAAATTCGTTCAATGATGCTTTTCCCTGAAGCATATTTGCAATTGCTAAAAATCTATTTTAAACCACAAATCGACCTTTAATTTTTTTACTTTGCAATAAAAACCATAAATTTAAATCTATAGCTTACCTTGAAATTCTTTTCGGGCCGCACTCACCGAAGTCACTATGTTCGCCACATGACCCAATACCGTTGCAAATAGCATTAATCCAAATAGCAATTGTAATATCACAAATACATATTCACCTTTTGATCGGGGCTTGGGTAAATCACCGATCGTTGTTAAAGCTAACGTACACCAATAATAACTTTGTAAATATTGTTTAACTACATCGGCCGATTCGGAGTCATGATAGACCCAATTACGGCTACCAAAACCATTGTTCTTATGTATAATATGATAGAGACACCCGTTCCAATGGAATATCACAAGTAGATAATGTATGAGAGCGATGGAACGAAATAAATTTGGATAGTTTGTATGACGTTCGGTGCGATCCATAAATGCCCAAAATCTATAGATTTTGACTAAACGAAATGATCGCAATATTGAATTAAATCCTATTGATAAGTATAAAAAATCCAATGGCAGCAAACACAGGCAGTCTATGTAAAATGTTGTCGAATTCATATAGTGTTGACGCAGTTTTGATGCATCCGTCTGTAGTACACCATCCTCTAGGTAACCGGTACGAAAATGAAAAAATATATCTATAAGATATAGGAGATCGGAAAAGTAATCGAAACAAAACCATATCACTATTGTGCGTCGATTGATTTCCTGAAATGCAAAACGATAGATTATCACCCAAAAGTTGTAGAGGAAGGCCAACGAAACGATCATCGACCAGTAGTAACACAAACGCCCCGCTGGATCGAAAACGAAATGAAATTTTCGGGCGGCCGTTGCGGCTCGTAAACGCTGTGATGGTGTGCGTCTGGGTTGTTTTTGTTGTTGCTGTTGGAGTTGTGTCGTCGAGGAACGATACTGATGATGTTGTGTTTGTTGTTGGTTATGTTGTTGTTGTTGCTGTAGATTCGAATGATGATGGGGATGTGACATAGAGGCAGAATGTTGTAAATGATGCGAGGAATTATTATTTGAGGATTGTTGTTGGAATTGTTGCTGTGTGGTGGTTGTTGTCGATGTACCGGAACGATTGCGGGGATATCTGGAGGAGAAACAAGAAAGGAATGAATAAATTTTTAATATTTTATTTATATTTGTTGATTTAAAATTTTCGGCAAACCAAATGATGATAATTAAAATGCTTCCATATACAACTCTTCGACTGAAAATTATTATTTTCAAGGTTTTTTATTTTTATTATTATAACTTTTTTTAAATATCTTAAAGAAGTTGAAATTTACATTTATATTCCTCTCATTTACTTATTGCTCTAAGTTTTGCTGAGAAATCACTTGACCCCATAACTCCTTTTAAAAAGGTCGTATGTTAAGATGAAAAATATAGAAAATAAACCCAAAAAGCAAGCAGCAAAATAATCATCATCATTAACGCTTACTTTACCTTGACAGTACTCCAAACAAACTGCTCAATAAAACCAATACTCTAATGTACTTTATTCACACAGCCACTGGTGCCTGTACTCAACAAATTCTCTTTCTCTACTCTATCACTTTGACAGGTTTAAATAAATGACGACGCAGGAGGGAGGCCAAAACCCCTGGGTATACGAATCGACATGGATTGCAAAGAACAGAATTTTTTTAATGTTTTTGCTTAAATGCACTTGAGTTGAAGTAAATCTATTCGTGTATCCTTTAGTACTTATACAATGCACAGTGGCTAAAAACCCAATCAATAACATATATTGAAAAATATAATGTGGCAACTTTGACAGTCTGACAAGGCATTAAAGTTGGTAGTTTAATATTATTTTTAAAATTTTTATTTAAATAAAGTTCGAATTGTGAAAGCTGTATCTCATTACCAGAAAAATATATAAAAATGTTGTATAATGTAAATTGCAGCCTAGAAGATGTATTTCGAGACCCTTAGTTTGCACAAACAAGTAGCGGGAAATATAATGTTCTAACTAGAGTTTTTCTTTTCGCAGCCTTTTTTCTTTCCCGGGAAATTGGGATTGATTTTTAAATTTCCCGGGATAGCGGGAATTCCCGCCAAAAATAAATAATTGAAAAGCTTAAAATATTTATAAGCATTGCAAGTTTAAATACGCACGAAAAGAAATAAAAATATACGCTTTAAAAAGTACGAAAAAATGGAATAATATTTTCGTGCTAATAATTTTGTATTCATTATATACAAATTTATGCATAGCTTTCAAAAATATGCATTATTTGTAAAATAATTGTGAAATAAGTAAATGCTTACTTTTCAAACGAAAAACTTAAAAAACTTGCTCTGTTTATAAGATAATTCAGAAAAAAAAATAAATTTTTCAATTGCGAAATTTATAACATTAATTAAAATGTTGCTATCATCAAAATGATAATATTAATTAAGTGTAAATAATTTAATTTTTTACAAATTGTAATTAATTTTTTTAATTGAATAAAATAAAATAAAATAAAATAAAATTCATTTAATGTATGTAAAATAAAACCATTGCGATAAAAACCCCCCAAAATACAAATACAAAAGTTCCAATCACAATATTTATTTTCAAATTACAACTACATATTTATTTAATAAAATATACCAATTATTTCATTATTATAAAATTTTTAATCGTGTAAATGAAATCTATATAATTTATAGCGCGTTATGCATGTCAATGGACGCATCATCGTTTGTTTCCTCGAAACTTTTATTTCCTCCGAACAAAAATTTGAAACCAATTATATATTTAACAATTAATACATCCGCTTAGAAATGGACGAAATTTTCTTATTTTCTGCAGGATACACGATAACAATTTTTGAAAAAGAAAATTTTTTATGAAGACAATTTTGTTTAGAATAAGAGTGATTTAATGCTTAATTACACATTAAAAAGGATTTTAATGTGAATATCCGATACTGACATTCAGTGAAGTATGACTTCATCTGCAATAACACTGGAATTTTTAACGATCTTATCAAAAGTTAAAAAGTTTTACTTAGGAAATAATAAACATATCTTAATTTTGTAATAAAAGTCCACGAAAATTTTTATAATCTGTATCCAGTAACATTTTGCAAATCAAAATTTGATAAAAAATTAAAATTTTTAAAATAAAATTCTGTTTATTTTTTTTAATGTTTTTCTTCTTGGTTTAAGTTTTTTAGGAATTGTAATTTTTTATGGAAAACTAAATTAAATCCACTTAATTGAATTTTTAAATAATATGAAATATCAAATTAACTGAGTAATTTTATGAAATAATTTTTTCTGTGTAGCATAAAAAATATTAAAATAAACTAATTAAGCATAAAACGATAATCGATTCAGTTCTTTTTGAAATATTGACACTTTGTAAATTGAATGAACACTTTCTATTATATAACAACTCATCCGAAAGTCCATTCATTACTATAGTTTTCATATTGCCCTCGTTAATTTTACGAAAGTAAACTTGTTATTAAGAGAACCCCAAAGAATTTTACAGATTTCTGAATCCCTATTCTTTCCAGATTTATAACCTATTTTTATGAATAATGATTTATCTCATACAAAAAATATAATTAAGTTCCTTCTATTTCTATACTACACTATCAATAAATAGCTAAGGAAAACCTGAGCTCAAAAATTAATTTACATCATGTTCAGTTTTTGGAAAATTGGATCCTTTAAATTGTATGGTCTTATAAGTAAACTTTTTGTAATTGATCTTATAACAAATCCATATACAGTTATGCTTTAAAAATCTATGTTCTAGTGTGAGGATTTTAGATATTTTAAGGAGATTTCTCTTATAATTTTTACATGCGTGTAAATTACATTTTCAAATCGTTTAATATATACTCATAAACAGGTTTATTTTAATTTTCATCTATTATATAAAACTGCATGAAGGACTCACAAGCTATCAATTTTATTTAGGTACTTCATTAAAGATGTTTAGAATCGCAATAAAATCAAATAAAATAAATAAAAACAAATGTAAAAACAGATTATATAATAAAATAACCACACATAAGTTGGAAAATATAAAGATTTTGCATACAAAAGAAATACCGGGAGTTCTAGCATGATTTTACGGCATTACGGGACTGAAAATTTTGCGGAATTCCCGGGAATTCCCATCCCTGGTTTTCCCATAAAATACTCTAGTTCAAACCTATTGGGTAGTTTCACTATTCAGTAAAAGTCTAAAAACTAACAAAATAATCAAAATAACGCCAAAAGTAAACCATTAAATATCGTATTTAAAAATATTTCTATTGTAGTAGAATTACGTATTACAGAGGTTTAAGTAAAAATACTTAAAATTATAATTGAAAAATATAAGTATTAATTTTAAATAAAATGACTTCAACATAACCTCAAAAAGGCACTAATAACACTTTTTGAATTTATGCAAAAGAAAAAAATGGATTTTTGACCAGTGTGCAATGTTTGAGAATACAATGTGTAAGTAGTACGTATGTATGTGTGTACATGTGTTAAAAGTGAAATAAAATTTTAAATGTTCTAGTTTTAGCATCTATCGGAAAAAAATGTAAAAAAGAAATAGAATGAAACTTGTTAGACATGAAAAATTTTAAATCGAAATGATTCCATAGAAATATTCTATTTATGTCGGTTTTTTCAAAGGGGACAACAAAATTCATGACAAGAGTCCAGTAAGCGTTTTTTTTTTTTTTTATAAGAAAGTTTTTTTTTATGGAAACGAAAACTGATATATTTCACAATAGTAAGGAAAAATGGTAGTCTTCTGAAATGTTTTTGTTGAAATGTCCCCATATCATTTCAAACTCTATTTTATTTTTTGTTGAGCTTTAAGTTTCCTCTGAATGTTTTTGTGATTAAGGCCCAATATTTTTCAAATGGGCATATTGCTGGACAGTTAAATGGATTGACCTTCTTTGGTTTATATCACTAAATTGCATTTTTGCTGTAATAACAAGCAGCGAGATTAGGCCTGAATAATAATGACAGTCTAATAAATGGAAGAAATCTTTTCCAAAGGCACTTATTCATATATTGTGGCTGCTCCAAAGTTACCGGTTATATAACAATTTTCGATTTTTATAACCCACACCACCATAGGCGGTTGGAGTATTATGCGTTTGTGCTGATGTTTGTAACACACAGTAAAAATCATCCAGTCAGAATCACTTTTTAAGTCGATCTAACGATGTCCGTCCGTCCGGCTGGCTGGCTGGACGGTTGGCTGGCTGGCTGGACGGTTGGCTGGCTGGCTGTCCATGTAAATATTTTGCACAAAGTACAGGTCGAAATTTTGAAGATAATTCAATAAAATTTGGCACGTGGGACTTTCATGGCACAAGAACAAAACCTATTGAAACTGGTTATGATTGGTCCATTATTTCACCTAGCCCCCATACAAATGTCCTCCCGGAATAGGGATTTAACGATCATAAATGCCTTAAATATAGCAATATTTTAATGAAATTCGGTGTAAGGAAGGATTGTATAAGTAACAATCTTTGTGCCAAATTTCATGAAGATCGGTCCGTGATTGACCATAGCTCCCATATAAAACCCTCTTGCGAAAATCACTTTAACGTGCATAAATCAAATATACATATTAGTATCAAGTTTATATTCGACTCAAACAAGTTTTGTATTAGTAAAAATCACAATGACAAATTTTATGAGAATCGCTCCATAATCTTCTATAGCTCCTATATAGCCCACTTTTGGGAATTACCCTAAAGTGCATAAATTCATATAAATGTTAGTATTAACGTAATATTTTCTATTCGTATATTTTATTTTACACTTAGTAAAAGTAGCGGTCCACAATTGTCCACATGTCTAATGTAAGACCCTTCCACGAATTTTGATGGACATGCACAATGGTGTGAGGGATCATATGGTCGGGCTTGACCGACTATATCTTTCTTACATGTTTTATTTGCATTGTTTTGGCACATGTAAGCCCACCAAATCGCTTTAATATATCTTGATTGACTTAACCCGTCGTCGGCCAATTTGGGTTAGTTTGGCCCGGACAATTGCTAAATTTTGCAATAGCTGGAGTTAACAATACGTACCAAATTTCTATGTTACCAGTTTAGTGGTAGTGTGAATAAAAGGATAATAGATTATTCGGCCTTTTGGAGAAACCAGTTGGAATTTTGAAAAAAAAATTCGGTTGCATTTTTTTGAACTTCTTAAAAAAAAACCAGGTTAACCATTTTTTATGTAGAAGTTAATATTGTCATCAAAAAACTGTATTTCTTAACAAAAACTCAATAAATCTATAGCAATCAAATTAAAATTTATTAAGTAATTTATTATTTATAAATAAAACAAGCCCGGTCCGGGGATTTCCATACAAATTTGTACGAAAAATGCGCAATGCGGCTGGGTTAAAAAATAAATTTTATTTTAAATTCTGTCCGGATTTTTTGTTGCTTTTATTTTCTCACAAAAAAAATTACCATATTTTCTAAAAAAATATATGAATTTCGTAAACAAAATTGAAAAATTTTAAAGTAAAAAATAAATGAAAAGGAAGTAAACAAATTTGCTGTTCATTTTCCATGGTCGTCTATGTCTATGTCTTAAAACATTAAGATAAAAAAAAATCATCGAAACTGTGACCATGTGTTATATAATACTAACCAATCTCCGTTCGCTTCGCTGCACCTTTTGATGCAATAACTTATACTTACTTTATAAGGGGCCCACTACTGCCCTTGGACTTGTCCGCGTTACTAGAAATTTGATATCAAAATTGTTTCTGCAACTTTTTTTAAGATTTTCACTGAAATACTCCTTTAGATATTCGAAAATTAATACTTGCTTTATATGGAGGCTATCCCTTCCCTTGGATCCAGCCGTCCGTTTACATTGCGCCAATGCAATGACATGACATTTTGCAAAATATATACATTTTTATGCGCTTCGAAATAAGCCTTACTACTAAAAAATAAGCTAATAAGTTCGCAATTTTAAGGAAGAAAATAATACGTCAAACTAATCTAGGTGTTTATTGTAAATTAAACATTCGCTTATTTTTCAGCAGTTATGTTAAAATATATTGCTTCCAAATGGGAACTCGCCATAAAAAATTCACGCCATTCGTAAGGGAATATGAAAGCGCTATTTTAATTTCCACCCTTACAAAATTGCTTCATTCACAGCTCAACTTTTTACTAGGAACTTATGGAATTAATTTCAATTTAACCCTAAACTATATTCATAAAACAAAACAAGAAATTAGACTTGATGAATAACAATCAGTTAAAATATTATTACTAAATTTCCAATAAAATATCCGCATTTAGTACATATGTTTTTAAAATAAAATGTTACTTTTAAAACCGGGTTTTTGTGTTTAAAAACAAATTCGACATTAGAAAAATGGACATTTTAACAGTATTTATGTCAAAAAACGCGATTTTGAAACCGGTTGAAAAACAGTGTCGTGGAAAACCTAGTGAGTAATCATGGAGATATTTTAGTGACAACATCAAAAAGGGTCAATTTGACCCAGCCTGACTTTCCGTAACTGTTATTACGTTATTTTTGTTTTGTTTGTAGTTTTCATTGAGAATAATTGCTATATTTCGGAAATATTGTTCAGAAAAAATATTCTTTTTAGAGGAATGTGACGTAGATGAAAATTTCATTAGTACAGGTAGCCTAGTACATTATAAAGACGTGCAAGAGTAGAACTGAAAGTATACCCAAAATTAATATAACAAATAAATACTTGTGAGTATTGGTATAAATGAGAAAATGAGTGTAACTGATATGGCATGATTCTGTTTTTTCATACTCACTATACTCATAACAACTGTTACAATTATTCCTGGTTTTGCTTGAGTGAAAAGTTTATTTGTTTTTTATTTCAAGTAACTGTTGTAATACAAGTATTTTAGAGTACCTGTTGGTAAAACAAGTAAACATATTAGTTTTTATTATGCAGTGTGTGAGTAAGTGAATTTTTTGATAAAATTGGTATTTAATAATGAATAATATTGACATAAAAAAATTAATAAATGTGTACAAAATTAGTGAAAAAAGGGGACGATGTAAAATATGGGACTGTTTTTTTTTTTATAGAAGATGAAAATGATAGTGAATTAACGAATTTTGTTGCTTGCAAAATTTGTAAAAATTTATATAAATTTAATCAAAACTCACTGTCAAATTTAAAGAAACATAAGCGCTGTGCACTGTTAAAAAACTAAAAAGAAAATGAACTTATTGAACCGAATCAGGAGTCCAAAAAAAATGTGTGGATGATTTAACAAAATTTATTATTTCTGATATCCGCCCATACTTATTAGTAATAGATAATAGGCTAAAAGACTATTAGAAACTAATGTTAACTCTTAGAAACAAATTTGGTGCCAATATTAACACTGAGTCATTAATACCACATCCATCCACAATTTACAGAAATGCTGAAAGCAGCTAATCTACGCACTTTGCGAAATTGAAAATTATTCAAAAATAGCAAACTTCACCTTAACGGCCCATTTTAAAGTATTTTTAATATTTTTTTTTTTTTTAATTCAATATATAACCTATACATTTTAAAGGCATCTGTATTTTCAGAATGAATAACACATAAATGTATTCATATTTAGATTTTAATTTGTTTTTCTAAGGCTAGATAAAAGTTAAAATTTCCTTTTTTTAATTTTAAAAAATAAATTTTTCTAGTTCTCATTAGTTTTTCATATTTTTTAAAGATATTTTATTAAATTTATAAATAAACTAGAAAACGGCTGTCAGCAAAATAACCCAATAAAAAATCACCCCAAAAATTTGAATACATATTTGGGTTATAATTCATATGAAAAATTATTTAATATTTTGAATTGTTTTTTCGTCATTTTTGGACTAAATTTCCATTTTGATTAACCATTTCCAAGTTTGTGTGTGATTTTTTACATTTATAAAAATTTCCTTAAAATCATGTTCGTAAATAGTTTCAATGGGTAATAAAGTATATTTAAAAATAATTATAATAAACGATATTCAGTGTGCTCATAAAATTATTTAAATTATTTTTGATTTGGAAAATGAAGCGCCGCAGACAACAATTTTTATCAAATGTAAATAATCTAGATTTCTTTTTGTGAATAAATAAATACACAAAAATGCTTAAATAAATGATTCTGCAAAAATAAAATTAGTTTTAATAAATAAGAAACTATTTTCTTTGTTGCTGAAATACTAACATTTTAGCTTTTCTAAGAGAAATTTAAGAATCAGAAAAGGCTAGAAGCTAAAACGAAAATTTTGAAGATTTAGCCTTAAAAAGACTAAACTGCCAACACTGCTGACAAGTATCGTAATAAGTTATAGGCTGTTTATAGTATTTTACATAAAATCTGAAAGATTTGATTACTTTACACTGAAATATTAGATTTTGCACAAAAACCTTTTTCATTTTTAGTTTATTTATGTAAAATTATATGTTTATAATGCTGTCTTCTTCTTACATAGAAAGCTAAAAAAACATTTAAAATTCCAAATTTGATATAAACAAGTGTCAAAATCGTCATTCAAATATATTAGTTCATAAATAATTTTATTAAATCTAAAAAATTTAGGCCCGGTATTATACTGCTCACTTAGTGGCAAAATTGTATTTAAGTACTTAAAATTGTTTTATGATTGAAAACTTGAGTATTCTTATTCCATCACTTAAATTTTTCCTAAGTATGAACATTGTTTGACGTCTTTAAAAATATTTATTAAAAATAAACAAAAATAAATAAGAATACAAAAACTTATAAAATTATTTTAAATTTTAAAAAGATTTCAAAATACACTCTAAATAGTAATCAAGATTAAAAGATATTTAATAAACAATTACCAAAACTAGGATAAATAAAATATATCTATGATTATTACTTTAGGAAACATATTTGGAAAGTTGGGGCCACCCTATTGTAAATATATAAAAGCTTAAAGCTCTTTATTTATTTTCTTGTCAACTTAAGTTTTAAACTGTAAAACGAAACATTACTTAAGTGCGAGCATTAACTTAAATGTTTCTTAACTAAAATACACTAAGGGAAGAGCATAAAACCCGGCCTGAGGGATATGTCATTGAAAAAGTGTCTATATCAAAATGACCTACTAGACCGTCCTTATAACTCTTAGACATCATACCGGTATCAAATCATACCGATATCGATATTAAATCTTACTAAAAGCAGCTATGTGTTAATCATATAGGAAGTGAGTTATGTATATAACTTCATATAACTGCTATCTTTCAATTTTGCTTTTAATTTTATTTTATATAATATAAAACCATTCATAATTTTTTTTCTTTTCGAACTATGTTAAACTAAAAAAAAGAGTTATTTATAGATTTTATAAAACTAATATCAAAGTGGACAGATAACAGTCATTTTCGGATTTAAAATCTCCGATTTTAATGAAATTCTGTACAGACATCGGCCACTGGAAGTGTTTTTAAAATATAAACTTTTAGACTCAGGGCCGCTTGTTTTACTTGTTTAATTTAAGTTTTAATTGTTTAATATCTAAAATATAGATTGTAGATCTCTGGTTTGGTTTCATATTATAGACAAAGATGTCAACTTTACAACAATATTTATAAAGTATATTTTTATAAAAAGTTCAAAGGTCAAACCATCAAAAACGGTATTTTTCATTCTTAAAAAATCATATAATGTTGACACAGCTCTCCTCCCTACTATTGTAAAATTGCAAGGTGAAAACTCATTTAGTTTAATCTAATTACAACAAAAAAGATTATAGTATAAAAATTAACTCAATAAATTATTTAATTTTTATATTATTAAATTTTCTAATTTATATATTAGAAGCTTTTATAAAAAAAACAAAACAAAAAATAAATAAATAAATAAAAAAACCAGAAAAATTAAAATCAAATATAATTATTATTTGTTGAGTTTTATTTTAAAATTCGTTATTATTACGGTCCCTAGTTATGGGAAGAATAACATTAGTATGGTTTGCAAACAAGATATGGTTTAAGAACTACGACAAAGATTGGTAATATTTTATGGCTGTATAAACAATGACTTTTCTCTTTCTTATATTAATAAAATTTTGCTTTTGGTATAAATATTTAAAAACATATGATTTTTGTAGGCAACTATATAAAATTTTTTATAGAATGTAAACATTAAATGATTAAACTGAAACAAAAAAATTCTTATTATGAACACAATATTATTAAAATTAAGGAAAATTAATTAAGACAATATTGTTGCAGTGACAACGCCGTAATCCTAATTTTTCTCTGCATGTGGAAAAATATTTTTCTTTAAAACTTATAAAGATATTTAAAAAATTTCAGTTTTTAATTCTTCATCATAAAATTAAGTGTACTGTAATTAAAGTAAGCCATATATCATGCAAAATGGTGAACAAATAAGGATTCGTGTTCAGCCATATATTCCACATATTCTCATTTAAGGGAATGTTTTTCTGCCAACCAGTGCTATTAATTAAAATAGCAAAAGAATTGAATACCGGTTACATTTTACTAGTTGCTACTAGCGATATCAGGGTTTCCTTGAAAGGCACATGTTATTCAGTTAATATTTTATATTTTTAAACCAAATATCATTAAAATTTTGAAACAATAGGTTCACAAGAAAAAAACTTCAGAAAAATAATCCTTATTCTTCATAGGATTCGGTCTTATTTTTCTTAATATTATCGATTACGAATAAAAACTAACTTAACTTTTTGGTATTACAAATAATATGCAAAGTTGCTCTTACAGAGGCAAAAATAACATTGAATATTAACTGGGTTACCTAAGCAGGTAACAATTTCACCAGTAAGTAGTAGAACAATTTGAAAATTTGTTTATTTCTAAAAATAAATGTATGGAAAAAACATACACACAAAAATATATTTTCGAAAAAGTTTTATTTAAATTATTAATCAGAATTTTAAAATGGTTTAAAATATTTTTATATTTAAATAAATTACTCAACATCATCTTAAAAAATTAAATTCAAATTTTACATAGAAAAATCTGAAGTCTAATTTCAATTATACCATATTTTTTCTGTGTACCTAAACTATACACTCAAATAACTACTGAAGCGAAAAGTTTTATAATCAACTAAAACTTGAAATACTAAAATACCATTCATGCAATTCATTCTACATAAATTGTTTAAACACAAAACAAACTAGCAACAAAGTAAATATTTCAATTTTAAGCTTTAATTTTCTTAAAATTACAATAAATTTTTTTATTTGTCAAGGCTCCAAAATTATTAAGGTTACTCACTTAAACACTTAAGTTTTTTATTTGTGCAATTGTGCATTGTGTTTCATGAACCCCCTTTTCAAATGTTGTGCAAAGTTAAGGATAAGAAATCGTTGTAAATAATTGAAAAATTTTGTTGAAATCAAAGATACATGCAATGATTTTATTATAATTAAAGTAACTATAATATTTTACATCGCAGTTTTTAAATATAAACAAAAGACAGCAGTTTCATAAATGAGCAATTAAACAGCGCAAGTTTAAGAGACTAAATAGTCGCGCAAACTTATAAGGGTTGTGCAAATAAATTTCCATACAATTTTCGACAGTTCATTTGACAGTGTGCAAACTTGCACACATTACACAGTTTGCGAGGGTTTTGAGCGTTTTCATGAGGACTTTTATTAAGTTGTGTAAACAAAATATAATAGATTAGATTTAAAATCTACTTACCGATCTGTGCCATTACAAAAATTCTGTGTTAATTGATGCGGCCCATGAAAGGTGTTATCCTGTGAGCCGCGACCCGTTGATCGTGTCCAGGTTCCCAGCAGTGGTTGATCGTTGTCTTTCAGTCGTCCGCGTGATTTTCGTCGGTCGTTTTGTTGTTTGTTGTGTAATAGATCCATATCGGAGGCAGTGCTTGTATTGGCCACATGTAAATTGGAAGCTCGTGATGCACATGGTGTGGCGAGGCTATCGTGTGATGTAAAGAAACCTTGCTGTGAAACACTTTGGCCAAATTTTGGCTGTGACATGCCAAATTTTGAGCCTAAATCTGTAAAAGAAAAGAGATAATTACTCAAAATGTTAGATACAAAATATAAAATAAAAGAAACTACAGACTACAAATATATGGCTAGAATTCAAAAAAAAAAAAAAAAAATAAGGAGGCGAAGATTGTGGAATATTTCCTAGATTTATTTAACGATTTTTTTGTTTGATTAATATTAAAATAAAATTTTAATTTTATTCTTTTCTTTATCAGCAAGAAGTATTAACCAAAGTAAGTTTTGAATACATCAAATTGAACCTTTTGCAGAGATACAAAGTCATAACCCAGAATTTCTTTTCCGTGAAAAAAATAAATAGTTTCGTAAATCTTTAATTAATTAAAATCCAATCATAACAAACTATGGAACTTCTCATATCTTCACTTTTTTCTTATTAAATATTATTTACAGGTTTTAAATTAGTGAAAATGAACTGGTATTTTTTTCCTTAATGTTCTTTTTTAATTAAGAAATTATGGATAAAAACGAAACGGTACTTTGTATTAGACCGTACCGTGAAATAACTCCCAAATGAAATAAGGCCCAATGAAATAATTTCCATTGAAATAAATCCCAGAAAAAATTAAAAAAGCTCCCAAAATTTTAAAAATAAAATAAAGCAATTCACAGCACTTTAAATTTTTATCAAATTAAAAAAAGTACCAAATTTATTGGAATAAATCACAATAAAATAAGTTCCATAAAAAAATAATGAACTCTTAATTTAAAATATCAAATGAAATAATTGGTAACTAAAAGTTTATAATAATATAAAACATTTTGAAAAACGTGCATACTTTAAGGATTATAACTTTTATTATATGCGAAAAAATTTGTACTATTAACTTATTTACAGTTTTTATTACTCTGATTAACAATGTGCTAAATTTTGCTGTTTTCTTAAAATGAAAATTTAACAAAATTCAAATACATAATTCGTTCAAATACATAATTCAAATTTATTATCGAAACACATGTCGAATTGCTACGAACACAGGTGAGTCAGGAAATACAGTTTCTTAAGTCACAAAAAATATAAAAAGTTTACGATCATCTAAACGAATACTAATAATAGAAGAAAAAGTTAATTTTCAGACGGTAAGTCACTTTATTCCCATTACGAGTTCTCTATCCGCAACCTTCTCTAGTTCGTCCAGAATATGGCTCCCAAACCACCTCAGTCTCCCACTCACTGGTCGTATTCTCTATTGCGAAGTGACCAGTTATCATACCAACAATGATCCGTAGATTCCCAAGACTCATAACCAGAAGATGCTTCGAATCTGCTGGTTTAAGACTAGGCCATAACGCTCTAGATAAACTGCAGTCCATTCTACTCCTCCAAGCATGATTCGTTCTACCTAGAGCCCATTCCCTTATGGCCATGAAATATGACCCAATTGAAATCCTAACCAATACCTCCACAAAAGACCCGTCCAGCTCCGAGCACTTACGAGCTACCTCATCGGTTATTTCATTGCCGAAAATATCGCAGTAACCAGGAACCCAACAAAGTCTTATTCTGTAGGCATCCATTAACCTTCTATTCATTCTCCTCCAATAATCCTAAGGACTTGTAAGTGTCTAGAATTTCTGCCTGGAAAACGTTGAAACTATTAGACAATCTAAAAGATCGTTTGATATCTGTTCCCACGAAGTAAACACCCGCCCCTGTGCCTACTTCCATCTTCGAGCCATCTGTGAAGATAGCACACCTTCCATGGTGCTTTTCCGCTCCAGTTCATAGGTCCCTACTAGGGACTTCAATAACGGGAGTAGTGTCGAAGTCAATTATAGTCCCGACATAATCTGTTTGGGCGGCCGAGGATAATTTTCGACTATCAAACTTGACTTCATTAAGTATGCTAGCATGCCCCGCTGTGAAGCTCGCTATTAATCCCAATTGCTTCAGTCTAAATAAGCCCCGCATAGCCATACCTCTCACAAATTCCTCAATTGGAAGAAGGTGGAGGATGATGTAAAGTGCTGCTGTACTTCTCGCGGCACCCGTAATTCCAGTTGAAGCACATCTTTGAACTTTAGAAAGAAGGTTCTTATACGTCCCTTTTCTCAACGCCTCCCACCATACCGAACATCCATAAGTGAGTATTGGTCTCACAACCGATGTGTATATCCAATATACAATTACCGGTTTTAGACCCCAGTTCTTTTCTATAGAGTTCCTGCATGCGTAGTAGGCATTATGCCCCTTCCTGGCCCTTTCCTGAGTATTTTTCCTCTAAGACAATTTGCTGTCCAAGTAAATGCCCAGGTACTTGAACTCCCTTGACAAGCTAAGTTCCGTCCCATTCAGAATTGGTAGGCTAAATGCCTCAATCCTATATATCCTGGTAAACAGAACTAGTTCAGTCAAAGTTCCTAATAGGAACGGTAGAAAAATGGGAAGACAAAAGAGAGGACGAAAATTATTGAGATTTTTTTAATTTTTTTTTTTTTTTTAATATGAGTGCTGCATAAATGGTGATAGCACGTAATATTAATATTAATATTAATATTAATATTAATATTAATTTTAATATTAATATTAATATTATTATTATTATTAATATTATTATTATTATTATTATTATTTATTATTAGTATTATTATTACTATTATTATTATTATTATTATTATTATTATTATTATTATAATTTTTATTATTATTTGCAAGTAAGAAGAACCCGGTTTATTTAAAGGAAATAAACTAAAGTTTTTGAAAGGCAAAATATCGACAATATACATTATTGCAAGCCGAATTCCTCAAAATTCAAATTCTATCAAGCTATATTTTAAGAACATCTATTGTCAATTAAATGTTGCTCCTTAATCTTCTATAAGCAAATAAATGTTTTTTTTAAAGACAAAAAAAAATGTAACTATACGCTGAAAAATATATCTGAAACTAATTAAAATTCTATTAGAACTAATTAAAAATATTTCTATTAAAAGTTTCCCATCTAAAACAAAAAACTATTTTGAATGATTTGACAGTTCCGTAAATATATTTTTTCTTAATGATGCAGCAAAACAGATATATAGCTAAATAAAGCAACTGAACTGTTTTTTGTTTTTCTTATATTGCTTAAAAAAATCGAATGATTTATGTTAAAACTGAAATGAAAGTTTACAAAATGTATAATTCTGCAATTTAAATTGAAACTAGGACAAAAAATGATTCCGTAAACAACATTGTCACCAGTAGTAGTAATGTGATTGGAAATGGAAATAAATTATTGAGGTGGTAAACTCAGCAAAACAAACAACACAAAAAAAAGCAATTTGAAAGAACTAAAAAATATGCATAAAACAATAAGTATAAATACTCTTACCCAAAAAACTATGACGATCTATGGAAAAACGTCGCAAACTACCCAAATCAATACATTGTTCATCACCAGTCATAGATGGTGTGATAGAAAGTTCCGTGGTATGAAAATTAACACCACCAGCACTACAAAAATCACCCATTCTACCACCACCGCCACCATTATTGTAATCCAAAGAGTTTGTGGTGGTCGTAATGCCTACATTGCTACTTGACAAATCTAGGAGACGCACATCACCACCACCACCGCCACTACAACCAGTGCCAAACCTACCATCGTCGCCCATTGCATTGGATGCTGTTAAGTAGCCGCTACGTATTACATTGCCATAAAAACTGGTATCTAGTTCAGACATTTGCTGCTCATTAGCCGTAAGTGGGTGGATGGAACGTGAACTGTGATCACGATAAAGTGGTCGAGGTGATGGCACCAAATGACGCAAAGTACCATTCAATGATAAGCGAGGATTCATAATTTCCGGATAACTGGCGCGTGGTTTTTGTATTGCAGCTAAATTTATTTGTTGCTGATGTTTTGCGGTTACTGATGGTACTCTTAACGAGTTACTGGCATGATTGTTGCTACTACATGCGAATGTGTTGTTGTAACTGTTGTTGTCATGAGTTTTTTCATTCATTTTTGTTGTTTTGGGGTTTGTAGTTTTTGTTTTGGCTGCTTTTGCTGTTTCAGCTGTTGTTGAACATTCGTGTTCGTGTTTTTGCTACAAATACTCATGATGTTGATTCTGTTATTAAGGTAGCGGCAACAATAATAGTTGTAGGCATGTTATTGTAGTTATTTGTTGTTTGTTTAATATTTGTTTTACTTTTGTTGCTTTTTTCGAAAAACTATTTATTGTTTTTTGCTGATGTTGACTTATTTATTTTTTGTTCTGTTGACTTTTATTTATTTGCCAAAAAAGTATTGTTTTATTTGTTGTCGTTGCACCTGTTTGCAATCGTATTTCCCTTACTTCCGCTTTATTTGTTTGACTATTAAAATGAAATCGGAATTGGCTTTGTTGGTTTTTTTTATTTTGTAGATATAAATTAAAACAAATATATATTGTCTTGTTTTTTACATAATAGGGTGGTACTTAGGGTTGCTGGAAAAGGGGAGTTTTTGGGAACATTTAAAACATTTAGTGTAGTATTTAAGGAAAAAGTGATAAAAAGAAAATTGGTTTACACAAAAATTACACTGGGCTACAAAGTTTTACACTGATAAATTGACTTAACTTTATAAAAACACAATAAAATAATTTTAATGATTCTTTTAAAGAATTGGTATTTCTTATAATACCCTTTTTAAATGGTCTTTGTGATTTTCTGTAGTAAAATTGGGAGCCTGCGGAGAGTCCAACATGTGACAAAAAGACGTACATCGTATTTTAGAACTTACAAAAGGTATGAAAAGCTAAAAATGTCTCTAATATTGTCCATTGGCTGGTAGCCACTTCGTAATATTGAAGAGTTTTATAGTAAAGAGCAACGAGGTGAAAACTTAAATATTGGAGGGGATACGGAGTGCTTTATTAGCCATATATCCAGTGTCATCTAATTTAAATTCTGAAAGCTTTAAATCGATAAATATTTTATTACCAATACTTCACCAATACCTCACTGAGTAAGTTGACATTTTTACTTATTTTTTTTTATTTTTTTTAAGAGCATATATAATAATATCAACCTAATATTATGACTGAAGTATATTATAAAGGGCATGGAATATGGGCAGGCACTCAAAAGGTCTAGTATATCTTATATGTTTAATCCAATAATGTGTTCATATGTAGCACACATTATTGGATTAAACAAAACAAACAAACAAAAAGCTATGAGGAGGACAAAAAACAAACAGCAGGAGGTGGCAAGCCTACCAAATGCCTAAAACCGGATTCCAATTCTGAAACCAAAAGCAGCCTCAAAGCTTCGCCCCAAGCACCTCAAAAGCTGCTTTTGGCCCCTTCGCGGACTGCCTGCATGAAACCAACACGGGAGGCTGCAACGACTGTAACCAAAAGAGTTGCGAACAAGTGTTCGGGCTCCCAAACGTTACCTCCCCCGCTAGTGTAAGAAATGCAAACCAGCTTTCTGTTTCTAGAACTGAGCCTCCTGCCCGAAAGGGCAACAACTCGTCCTAAAGGCACATTACACCCATCAGCAAAAAGTTGATGAGAGTCTTCTGGAAAGTTCTGAAAGAGAACCCCGGACACTCTCACCAGTGTGATGATGCGGGATGGTACCGTAACCGAGTCAAGCTAATGGCATGCTTAAACGAGCGATCAGCTCTGCTACTGAAGCAGGCAGGAAGCAGGAAGACACTGTGGCAGCGGCCTGGGAGACAAGTTCTTGTACCATGCCCATAGTCGATGAACACTGCGAACTACTACCAGCTAAAGTTCGCGAGATAACAGTGGCAGCTAGAGCAAGCTACATACCGCCCATAATTGGAGCTGACGCTAATACCCATCATGTCGCTTTTGATACAGCGACTTCTGCTGCATGCGGATCCAAAATCTGCAGGGGTAGGAGTAAACCATGTCGGTGGATCTCCGAGATAGGCAAGACTAGTAAAGTAATTCGCCGTCTATTTATGGAGGCCAAGAGACTAGAAGACTGGTCTACTTATAAGTCCTCAGTTAACAGATTTAAAAACCAGATAAGAAATGCGAAACGAAAATCCCGGAGGGCCAGTCAATTTCGTAAAATTCTGGCATCATCACCTACTGTTCTAAGTTTTATCGAGAAACCATGTGTTGGACAATAAGTGGTCAAGAGACCTTAGATGTCTTAATGACAGTTTCCTTTTAACGGGATGCTCTGTAATATCATCAGAGATCATCAATGATGTTCCCATTCCCATAACGGATAGTGAACTGAGATAGGCTCTGAAGAGCTTTGTTCTTTGTGCTTGTATCCCTGAGTCATGGACAAGATGTACAGTGGTCTTTATCGCTAAATGGGGTAAAACCTCATATATAAGACCGAAGGACTTCAGACCTATCAGTCTGTCGTCCTTCCTCTTGAAGACACTGGAAATGTTAATCGACCTACACCTACGTAGAACGATCAACCCTTGCCTATTAACAGCGTCTCAATATGCATTGCATTCCCTCGAAGAGTATATTGAAAAAGCTCTCGAGTATAAGGAATATGTATTAGTGGCCTTTCTTGATATAGAAGGGCCTTTAATAATGTGACTCCGGAAGCAATCAAATTGTCCCTGGAAAGACTGGACATTCACCGGTCGATCGTCGGCCGCATATGGAGACTTCTAACCATGGGGTTATAATATCCAGCATGGGTCTACTATTATAGGGGTACTCCTTACTCCTTGATTCATTGAAGTTTAAGACTGTCGCTTACGCGGACGATGTTGCGGTGGCTGTATCTGGAAAATATTTGGATAATATATTTCACCGCCTTCAAACTGCTCTGGGACTAATTAGCACATGGATTACAATTGGCGGCGAGGAAAAATGGAACTTGTCCTCTTTTCTAGAAGATATAAGATTTCATCTTTCCTACTTCTACGCCTAAACGGTATTGAATTAAAGGTGTCAGAGAGCGCGAAGTACCTTGGGATTATACTGTACTCCAAACTATCCTAGCTCCAGAATACACAGGCCAGGGTCTCAAAAGCCGTTATGGACCTATATATGTATAGGAAGGTTATCGGTAAACCCTGGGGATAAATCCCAGGAATAGAAAATGGCTCTTCGAAATGGTGATTAAGCCCATACTTTTGTAAGAAGTGATAGTATGGTGGAAGGCTTTGGAGAAGTCCACCTATATAGGAATCATTGATAGGATTCTGCGTAGTTCAACGCTATTTATAACAGGAACGCTACGAACAACTCCATCGAAAGCCTTATTTCTTCTAATGAACTGGCTACCGGTGGATCTTATGGCTTAACAGATCGCCATTATAACTGCGACAAGGCTTAGGACCATAGGTGAAATGATAGTGGATTCCTTAATATTGTTTATTACATTCCCATACCCTCTCTTGGCAGAGACTTTTCAGTATCAATCTTAACTGCTCCGGAATTAAGATCTGGTTCAGTTGAGGTTTGTACTGGCGGGTACAAATCAGCTGAAGGGGTTGAGTGGTAATTATAATCCCGTTTATAGGAAAATCATTTTCTTTAAATTGCCAGATAACTGCAGCATTCTTCAAGCAGATATCTCGGCCACAAAGAGGGCTGTGAACTGGTTAATGTACTATAGGATATTCAGAGTGGATACCAAAATCTGTACAGACAGTCAAGCCACGATTAAATTGTTCTCGTGTCTTTTCGACTTCCAGATTGGTACAAGAATGTCGGATATCTCTAAATAAGATGGCAAGACATTCAAACCTGGAGCTGATCTGGGTTAGAGGTCATTCAAGCACCACGGGTAATTTTATGTCGGATGTACTAGCCATAAATGGATCCCTTCTTCGAGGTGAAGATACGGACCAAGTGGTTGGAGCATCGCTTTCGTCCCATAGATCAATAATTCTGCAGAACTTATCGAGTATGGCACAAGATAGATGGACAAATGAATCCACATGTTCAACCTTGATGCAGATATGGCAGATATTATGATGAATCCCGATCTAATTTCATCATGGGACTACAGAGGCATTGGCTAGGAATTCTTTTAGCCGTTGTCACGGCGCATTGGATTGCTGGTGCGCATGCTAGGAGACAAGGGATCTCCTAGCAAGGAAGAGGAGGAAACGGTGGAGCATTTTTTATGCCACTCTCCCACTGCTACTGAGATTAGGACTGATAATTTTGACAGTCCGTTTATGCATGTATCAGATAATACATCGTCTTTCTGATATTGATATCAGATGGATCAATTCTTTCATACATGCATCGAGTTGATTTGTTTCCAACGCTGTTATGGATACGTGAGTTAGCAACACATGATACCTCAGAGTTTCACAAAAAGACCAAATTGGACCCAAGTGAGATATTTCTTATTGATTAGACAGCTGCCCTCAGAACCTAACCTAATTTAGTACGAAAATTATCACTACATTTTGTTATTATCCAGTCTCCAATTTAATGCTAATAGAATGGGTATTTCGATTACTGTGGGATATACGTAATAACATATGGAGATAATCGTAGAGTTCCATATTGATACAGAAAAAAGTGTTAAGAAGTTTTTGAAATTATGATTTTATCGGTATATTAGTAATTAAAAAAAAAGAATGATACACAGTGAGCGCTTCAAAAAATGAAATAGAAATAATTATAGAATTTCAGAACGGCTGTCCCGATTTTAATGAAATTTAACGTACTACTAGTAAAGGTAGAGGCGAATTTAAGTTTGAGTGTGAATTATATAGACCTACAGGGGGTCTATATAATTTGGATACATAGGGTATAAATTTTTTTTAAAATTCTGATCCTGATTCCTTTTATCTGAACCAATTTGAACGATTTTTATATAGAAGGCTTCTGCTGGTCAAGACCTAAAAAAAATCTTCGCATGCATATCTTGTCTTTTTCAGCTTAATATATATTAGGCAAAAAAATTAAAATTTATACTCTTTAGCCTGCCTTGGTGAAGTTTTCTCGCTACAGCGATTTCCGATTTTTTTGGATTTTTTTCATCAACAACAAATAGCAAAATTGTTCAAAAAAAGAATTTTAAATAAATATTTACTTTGTCAAAACTATAGACATTTAATTTTTAACTTTTAAAAAAGTCCATTTTTTTGCAAAAAAAAAAAAAAAATTATCATATTCTTCCTCTTTTATATAAAAGTTTTCTTAATCAATGTACATAATACTAATATTTTTCTAAAAGTTTACTTTATAGCAAATTTTGTATAAACGTGCGAGAACCAGGGTCTGCTTAATTCGATCTATTTTTTCATGATTTTCAATTTTTACCTTAATTTCTCAAATCGCAAAGTAGAATTATAAAAGGTTTATATTTGTTACAATGTTTAATGTGTTTTTAATTTTTTGGTAATGGAAATTTTTTTCTCCCCTGTATCGGCTGGGAAGATATTGTAAAAAAATAAAAAATGTTTCCTGTTGACAATTCTAAAAAAATAAATCTAGTTTAAAATTAAGAGTAGAAAAGTCTAAATAGTTGTTAAATTTGACTAAAAAATATTTATTAATAAAAGTTTTATTACATTATTCAAAATGAATAAAAGCACAAAATCTCGACTCAAATCTACAAAAATCTACAAAATTAAATTAAAATTAAAAATTCAAAGGTATATAACTTTTGATTCCGTAAATGTTTTTTCAAAAAATTATTTACACAATTTTGTTATTTGTTGTTAATACAGTAAGAAATATTTAAAAAAATCCGATGAAATTTGGACACGCTACAGTGAAAAAATTTCACGAAGCCCTATATTGAAGCCCTATATCTTTTTTTAATCTCGACTAGCGGAATCCACTCGTATAAAAATCTTTTAAATTGGTTAAAATATAAGGAATCAGGATCGTTTTTAATATTTTTAATCCCCAAGGTGTCCAAATTTGGGACCCTGTTGATCCAATCCAGTTACGTCTATATAGTCCAAGCTTAAAACTAAAACTCGTCTACTTCTACTGTCACTATGTGAAACAGCCGTTCAATTTCGTAGTTATTTCTATTTCATTTTTTGAATCGAAAACTGTGCGATATTTATATATTCCTAAAAAAAATAAGCAAAATTTAAAAAAAAAGTTTATGAAACAAATCGATGAAAACGTCTTTATGTTTTAATAATTAAGAACACGGTTTTGTTTTTGGCGAAACGTCTAACAACATTGTATTTATAATACTATAAGCAACCAAATTGCAAAATTTTGTAATCCACGGTCGTTGCGGTTATTAGTTACAGTTCTTTCAAATTGAAAATTTTGAAAAATATGGTGGAAGCGCATACTTTTCATTTTTTCCCCACAAGTTCGAATTTTTGGTGTTAGATTTGTATAAGAGAACTGCTCTCTGGACATAGAGGAAAAATATCACTTTATATGTTATGGCCCTATCACTATTCGGTCAGAAGTTATACGATATCAAAATTTGAAACCAAAACTTCAGAAAATTGGTTTCTTGTGTGAATTTTTAGGACCTAACATCGTGATTTTTTCATCTGTCAAATTAATGTAGTTTTGGCGAAAAACGAAATACTTTTATTTAAATGCATTTTATGCACATCCAAGGCCTATCACAATAACTATCAAAATGTGACTCAATAGCAAGGTTTTGTAAAAATTTATCATAAAACCAAGGGAGCTCTAAAAAATTACGAAGTTTGTAGAATTTATAGACAAAAATGATGACGTTATTAATCTTCTCTGAAACAGATTTTTGGGTGATTTAAAAAGTTTCTGATTATTATTCTATAGTTTTATTCGAAAATAGTTTTAAAAATCCATCCATATCTTATAGAACTTAAAAAGGATGTTGAACGTTCATCAAATAACATCCTATAAATAATAGAGTAACAATTCTCTAAGGAGCTTTCTGTTGGCATGTTAGTACGGTAAGTCAAATTTAGCATGTCAAAAAAAAAAACACGACCAAATGCCAGAAGAGAGGAAAACCTCTCGAAAAAAAAAATGAAAACGTAATCAGTAAAAATGAAGGCCCGATTTTATACTGCTCATTTAGTTGCGAACTGGTACTTAAGTTCTAAAAATTATTTTAAACTTAAAAATCTAAGTGTTCTTTTTCCATCCCTTAACTTTTCGTAAACATAAAAATTGTCTGACGTCTTCAAAAATATTTATTGAAAATAAACAAAAATAAATAAAAATAAAAAATTTAATAAAACTATTTATAATTTTGAAAAGATTTCAAACAACCCATTAAATTTACGTTTTCAGTGCCTTTTTAAGGCTAAATCTATATATATATATATTTTTTTTTAATTTTAGCCTCAAAATTTTCGTTTTAGCTTCTGGCCTTTTTGATTCTTAAAATTGCCCTAGAAATGCTAAAATGTTACTATTTATACAACGAAGAAAATAGTTTCTTATTTTCTACTACTAGTTTTATTTTTATAGAAGCAATCATTTAAGCATTTTTGTGTATTTATTCGAACAAAAAATATATATTTTTTAATATTCGACAAAAATTTTCGCCTGCTGTGCTTAAATATCCAAATCAGGAACAACTAATATAGTAAAACACTAATAAGTATTATGATGGAATTACGAAATCGATTATTATAATTATTTTTTTTTTTTTATTTGCTTCTTTAACCATAGAAATTATTTATAAACATAATTTTAGTAAATTCTTATGAAAGCGAAAAATCACCTAAAAACTTAGAAATGTTTAATCAAAAAGGAAATATAAATATGAAATTGAATATGGTTCAAAAATATTGAAAAATTACTTCAAAGCAAAACAATTTTTCATATGAAATATAACCCAAATTTATATGTGAATTTTTTGGGCGATTTTTATTTGGGTCATTTTACTGACAGCTGTTCTATGTTTTATTTGTAAATTTATTACAATATCTTTGAAAACGAACGAGAAACAATAAGTTTTTAAAATAAAGAAAAAATATTTGCTTTTTTCTGGTCTTATTTTTTGGGATATTTAGTCTTTTTACCTTTTTTAGCGTCTTCTTTTACGGCTTATATCAACACTGGTAGTTATATATTTTCCGCCAACACCTTTTTATTTTTATAGCCCAGGAAGAGCAGATTTCTTCATACATTCGAAATAATTTAAAATTTTCAAAAATAGTTCTTTTATTTATTTTTGATGTCACATTAGGGAGGCTTCGAAAACTGTTTTTCCCAAAAAACTAAATTTTATATTTTTAAGGTTTTTTCAGATTATCATAAGCTAATAATAATCTAAATAAATAAATATTTAATAAAACATTGACATAATTAAGAAAAGGCATATTAGGCTAAATAACATATAACTATGATTTTGAGTTGAAGATGTTTGTGGAAAGCTGGTACGACCCTAATGTAAATACATAAAAGCTTAAAACTTTTTGTTAAATTTCTTGGCAACTTAAGTTTTAAACTGTAAAATGAAATATTCCTTAAGTGTGAGCTTTAACTTAAATTTTCCTTACAAAAGTTTGCATTTAAGTATACACTAAGGGAGGATCAGTATAAAAACTGGCCTAAGGGTTTACATGATTTAAAAAAAATTAAATAAAAAATCTGAAAAAATATTATTATTTATTTTCTTTTTTCTTTTTTGCTTGTGGTGATAGTTTTTCACAAGATTTATGAATGTGTTCAATTATAATGCATATATATGTAATTTGAAATTTTGAGAATTTTTAAAATTTTTAACTTTAAACCACAATAACTTTTGGGCCCCGTCGCGAAAGTGATTCGCGCCAACGGATTTTATACATTGAAATGCTGTCAATGTGCCAATAAAAATGTTCGAAAAAAATTTTGGTTTAAAGACTTGTTTTTTTTCCCATTATATAAAATTATTGAAGTTGCACCACATAGTTTTGTATATCTGGAGAACGATTTGACAGATTTGAATCAATAAAATCGCAAAAAATTATTATTTAAATTATCTTCAAGTTATACCTATCCTATATCATTTTTAATCTCTTTCGTAGCTTTGAGATATTTATTTACTTATTTGTTTTTATAATTACAATACAATTACAAATTATATTCCAATTCTAGCCGGGCAGAGTAACGAAGACCATAGCTCGTTGTAATGAACAGACCAGAGTCTCTGGTGGGAATCGAACCCACAACCCCCAGACTGACAGACTAGCTCACTACCAACTAGGCCATCGGGGCACCCGCTTTGAGATATTAAAATAATTGTGTGAAATAAAATAAAATTTCTTACAAAATTTAAAAAATGATTTTACAATTAAAATATATAGAGGGCCTATATTCAAAATCCGCTCTCTCTCTCTCTCTCGAAGAACACAACTTTTCTGGAGAGCAAAAAAAATGTTTATTTCTCAAGTATTTAAAACCACGACTAAATTTTACATATCATTACTTTTTAATATTTTGCAATAATTGTAATTTTAAAACGAGATAGATGGTTTTGCATTTAAAAAAAAATACATTCAATTACCATTTAATACATGATTACAAAATAAATAGTAAGTAATTTGAAAAGCAACATAATTGAATTAGACTAGTTTATTTTTGGATCGGAGCAGGGGGAATGATATCCCTCATACAAACAAATTAATAACGAAAAAGGACTTCGTGGTACTTTTTCGTTCTTTAAATGATAATTTTTGATTTCCTTTTTATAATGATTAACCTAGAAGCATGTGATCAAAGATATGTGGATAAGAACTCACAAGGGTGACTTTGTGGTACTCTTTTGTTCATCTAATGGTACTTTTTACATGGTTCTATGTGCATAACAATTCACAAAAGGGAACTCTTGGTACTTTGTGGTACTTTTTCGTTTGCTAATGCTTCTTTTTGAATTTTGAATACACTATTAGACCTAGAAACAAGAAATTAAAGATATATAGTCCTAAGTGAATTAGTATCCATAGGAGGGAACTTTGTTCTCCTAATGGTAATTTTGCAATTTTCTATAATATTGGACATAGAAACATGAAATTAAAGAATTCAAGAAGAGACTTTGTGCTACTTTTTTGTTCTTATGATGGTACTTTTTGAATTTTCTATAATAATTAACCTAAAAACATTAAACTAAAGGTGCTAAGTGAATACGAATCCATTTGCATTAATTTTTGATTTTTTATAATATTAAATCTATAAGCGTCAAATATGTGGCAATTTTTCCTTCCTCTAATTGAACTTTTTGAATTCTCTATAATATTGAACCTAGATATATATCAGATCAAGGTGTAGCTAATATTTAAGTAGAAATTCTTAAAATAAAAAATTTTGAATTTTTTCAATAGTTAACATTAGAAACATAAAGTTAAATATATACATATGGTTCCATTTGGTTTACATATGGGCATTTTTTGGGACTTTTTTTCTAATACGTATATATATAAAAGAGTAACGTTACTGAGTGACTAATTGAGTGACCCATCGGCGTGCATCCTAAATGCCTGAAGCTAGAAATATACAATTTAGACTATAGGTTGGTCTCACGACATATATATCCTTTAAGGAAGTAAACATGAATGTTGCTTCCTCTTTGGTAGCCTTGTATCTATTGAGCCAATAACAAAACAAAAAAAAATGAAAAAAGAAAAATAAAAAAATAAATTTTTAAATGTAGTATTTTTAATTACAACACCTAATTTTAAGGGGCACTTTTTTGATACTTTTACGTTTAAGGGTAAAAAGGTGGTAGTGGCTAAAGAAAAACAGTGGTCGCATAAATTTTAATTTGGCTTATCTAAAGAGTTAAAAGATTTCAAAATTTCAGAGAACTGCTATCATACACAACAAAGCCGGTAGCGAAGCGCCCCGGGTATTAGCTGGTAAAAAATAAAATAATTACTCATAGAGATGGAGGCTTTTGCACTGAAAAGTATTAATTTTGTAAGACAGAGAAATTAAAATGTGTTAATAAAATAAAAAAAAAATAATAAAAATAAATTTTTGTTTGAAATTCATACCTTAGATGAGGATCACTGTAGAAAGTATAATGAAAATCTTGAAGATAATCGGAAATTTTTTGGTATTAGATTCAATTAAATCAGGTAATTCGAGATATCGAGATAGGTTGCAATATGTGATGAAACTTCATTAATTTTCTATATTACGGTTTATCTCGAAAACTAGAATCAATTTAAAAAAGCAATTTATATACTTTGAACTCCATGATCACGTGTATTCAAATTACCTGAAAAATACCGTGCCGTAAAATCAGTGTTGCCCTGTGTAATTTTGTGCATTTATTAATTTATATCTTACTTAAAAAAAAAAAATAATAAATTGGCGATGAATGATTATTTCAAAATTAAAAAAAAAAACAAAAAAATTCATTTAAAAAAATCTCGTCAACAAAAATTATTCTCATATAATATCACATATTACTCCAATATTTTAAACTACTGCAATAATACTTAATTTAAAAATCTTTTTTTTTATTATTATTAAAAAAAATTTAATTTTCCTATTTTTAAACTAATAAAGAGGGGACCAACAAAAAAATAAAATATTATAGGTGTAAGCTCTATTTTTATACAATTACTTTTTTAATATTACATTTTAATTGCTTTTAGGGAACATTCTATTTAAACTACAAATAACTACAACAAAATAAAAAATACAGCATACAAACTATTATGGGAGTTTGGAGGAAGTTGGTAGAATATTTAAAGAAAACTAGTGGTTTGAAATAAAATAAAATTTATGTGTGAATAAAAATACATATTTTAAGGCTTTTTTACTACTCTTCAGTCGTGGATTATTGCAGCAAGAGGTGGTAGGATGGTGGTTTTTGGTTTTTACGGTGTTGACTTCGTAGTGGATAATTTATTTTGTTAATGGTTGTTGGCGATAGTGGCTTTTTTTAGAGCAAGATATTATTTTTATTGTGCGTATTTCTTTTATATAGGTAAACATTTAAATTCATATTTACATGCAGGTTTTATAGTAATAGCAAAAAAAGAAAAAAAAAATTAAATATATGTAAAAATAAGAAACATTTTTTCATAGAAAAATAATATTATTGCATTAAATGCTGTAATAATACAATAAAATGCTCAGTAAATGTTTTATGCTTAAAAGGATTTTATCATGTTAGTCTTGGATATATTACAAACACCTCCTATTCAACACCTTTTATTTTGCTGTAGACTCTCACTATGTTAATACAAAATTTGAAGTTCGTCAAAATTTTCAAATTCGTTATAGTTTAGTTTTTCTGGTGGTTCAAAATTAATTTTTTTCAGATCTTTTTTAATACTTTAAATTTAAATCCATATATCCTCAGCTTTATTCTTCCGATTTACACAAACTTTAGCACAAACTAATGCTTAATAAAGCTAGTTTACAAATTCTTTTGTAAAAAACTCCATTCTTTAACAAAGAATAATGAAATCAATATTAGTGGCTGTATTAAATCATATCTTCTATTCTTATAATTTTTAAAATGTTCCATAGTGCTGGCAATATATAACAAATTTAGAGCGGGAAAATAAGGCAATACTGACAAAATTTAGTAAAAAAATCAGTTATTTCACTAATAAATTGAAAATTTCTAATGTTTTTTGAACGAAATAATTTTTATATGTATAAAAGAAAGAAACTTCGGCTTATTATTAGCGATTCTATTTTATTAATTTAAAAAAATTTAACAAAATAAATACATCTTGGGGGAATAATACAAATAACAAAGAAATAATCCTTTAAACCGGAATTCTCAGTGTTGCCAAATGAAAATATTTCGACAATAAATTGGTGATTTCTAACTGACTATTTCAATTGATCACGAGTATCTGAGCTGTTTCAAGGATCTTATTTATGAGTTTCTGTTTTAGTATTGCCAAATCGTAAAATTTCTCGAGTTTTTTTTAAGCTATTAATATTTCGAAAAACTTAAAAAATCATAAAAGCATGTAAATTTAAACAACAATAGTTCAGAGACCACATAACAGCTTAAAACAATTCAAACTGCATTTAATGATGACAACAATCTTCAATAAAAATGTTTGAAAAATTATCCAAATTTTGAAAAAATGCATTTTGATTCAATTGTGTTTTTTAGATGCAAGTTTCGATAAATATACTACCTTGGATTTTTTCTTTTTAGAATTTTAAGAAAATATGGATTTTTTTCCAATAGAAATTTAATCTTTTTGGGACACACTCATTTATTATGTACAATATTGATTTTCGAAAAATCTAGTTATATATTTTTGTACATAAAATAAAAAAATAAATTAATTTTTTACTAAATATTAATTTTTTTCTGCATTCCCTCATGGTCCCACTTTAAATTTTTATATGCTGCTACCAAAACTTTAAGGAAATTTTCAAAAAATTAAAAGAAATGGGAGATATGCGCTTTTAAACATCCCTCATACAAGGAAAAATATTAATTTCATTGTCAAATATGAAGTTGTTTGTAAAAAAAATTAAAACCTAGATTTTTAGTTATAAATTTGTGCTAAAGTTTGTAGAAATCGGACAAATAGGTCCGAAGATATTTGGAAAAAAATCTGAAAAAAATACAACGAATTGAAAATTTTTAAGTACTTCAAATTTTATATCAACGAACTGCATCTGTGAACTGAATTTCATCGAAATCGGAGATGGCGAGGTCCCTCGGATGTCTCCAAATGTTGATTTTCTCCCTATATTATATTAAAATCAAGAAGTAAGAGAGAAGGAAGCAATAACAAAATTAAAAAATACAGAAGTTTTTTATAGCATTTTTAACTAAAAAATTGCTGGCAAAATTTTATATGTAAATGAGTTTGAACTTAGTATATGTGAGGCATATTTATTTGATTTTAATGTAGATATTTTCCTGCCTTTAAATAACAAATTTTCAGTGTTTATTTGTTATGCTTAATTGTACAGAATTCTTTTGAATTTTTTTTTTTTTTTAATTATAGATAAAAAAAAATACTAAATTACTATAGTTCTGGATTACCACATCAAATTGGCTGGTTTATTAAAATCTAACGAATTTACATGACAAAATTTAACTAAAAAAAAAAAACTATTTTTGGGTCAAAATATAAAGAAATTCCCTGCGCATGTTTTCAAAAATATAAATACAAACATCCTGATAATATAGCCAACTACAGCATATGTTTCTTATGTACTTAACTATCAACACATGGCATATTATTTTCTTAATATTTTAATACATCTTAATACTAAAAAGTCTTAAAATTTCAATTAGTCGATAGTTTTGTACAGTCAATTTCATTGCCACAAGTTTTAACTTTAACACGAATATACAGTGGGGCCAAACGCAAAATTTTTGATAATAAATCTTTATCTCCAAACTACTTGTCTGATCGAATTAAACTGTATGAAAGAGCTGTAGAGGAAGACCCAGACTTTCAAAAACACAAGACTTGATAACACAAGATAATCTACAGGGTGTCAAAATACTCGAAGTAGTAGGTAAAAGTTAAAAAAGAATCGTAACTTCTAGAAATCAATCAAAAAATTTTACATTTTATATTTCTTACAGTTAAAAAGATATTTACGCTTAAATCTTAAATTTTTTGCCTCGATTTTATTTCGTTTTTCGGGAATACATGAGAGAATTTTTTTAATATTCTTCAATTTGTAATATATTCCGAATTAGGGGTGATTCGTTTAGGGGTGAAAAATATTCAAAGCCAGCACTCTGAAATTAGTATGAATATTGGCAATTTTTTTCTTTAATTTTTTTCTCAAAAACTTTTAATGAAAATTGTTTTCTTTATATATTTCAAAAGACAAGGCTTCATAAATGGCTAGCAAAGAAATTTGAAATTCATTTAGGTTTGCACCCTACATCCTACATTGGTAAATTTTAAAAAGAAGTTTCATTTGAATCGATTAATAAAAAATGTCAATAAAAAAAATGTATTTTTAATTTATTGAACTTTCTTTAATTGCATAAAAAATCGTATTAGCATAATATTTTCAATATTATTTTTTATGTAATGTATAAAATAAATATCCTGTATAAAGCTTTATAAATCAAGTTTTGACAATTTTTCAAAAATAAACAATATTTAATAAATTTAATCGATTATTACAATTATTTCGTTACACAACAGTGTTTCCAATACCTAAGTGGGAAATAGTGCTATAATTTCAAAACAAAATGCTAGAAGTGCTAAAAATAAAAAAGGGTTCTAGAAAAAATTGCTAAGAACAGAAACTATTTGTATTTGAAAAAAAGAGATATATTATTTATTTTCAGGCCTAAAGCTAAAAAAAAATAAAGAAAATAATAAAAACACATTCTAAAATTGATTATTTAGAAATTAAACGAATTTTGTGAATGGATTTTTCAAAATTCTAATTTTATCATAAGGTATCCTAGTATGTGTTATCTGAATTATACTGGTATACGTATTCCAAATAACATATATAACATATATTTTTAAAATCTCATTTATTATTAAAAACCCGACACAGTATAAACACAAGAATATGGATAATAATTGCAAACCTCAATCTGGATTGCCAAACTATCCGGATTATCGAAACATTTTTCTGGTCTAAGTTTGTAAAAAAATAAATACATATTAAATAAAATATACCTTTTATTTAATATGTAAAACTAAGTGTATCAACTTCAAATTTTTCGTCAAATTGTATTTCATATTTTAAGTTTTTTATAAAAAATAAAGAAGAAACTTGTTTGTACTTTTTTGAATGAAAAATTTTTGGAAGAAACATTGAGTGAAAATGAAGGAATTCAACTAGCGTCAACACTAAGATAATAGTTATATCATTTCTTATTGTATTTTCTAGTTATACTAAAATTTTAATAAGAAGGTACTATTTATTAGTTAATCCAAATTAGAGTTTTTATATTATATTTATGAAACTGCTTAAAAAAATTTTCTCATTAAATGAACCAAATCAAATTTTTACTAAAATTCAAATTTTTAACTAAGTAAATTATATTCAAATAATATTAAACATTTATTTTAACAGACTTTTACCCAAAAATTAATATTTAGCAAAAAATTAAATTCTTAAAAAAAAATTTTGTCTTTAAAAAAATTATTTAAAAATCCAACAAAATATCCACAATAATATTTAAAAAAAATAAATAAAATAAAAAATCATAGGGCTGTTAACTTATACAATTTTAAGTAAGTTTTAAAACATAACCATATATAAAATAACATTCTTTTCACATAAACTTATCATTTTGTCTTTAATTTTGGGTAAAAATTTGATTAGTTAGCGGCCCGAATTATCATCTTTAAAAAAAAAAACCAAGCTTTGTTGTAGTTTTAATTTTTAGAAAAAAAAATTGATAATGTTTTTATAGTACAAAACTACAAATTAATAAAAAGTACCCTGAAAGTGTTAAAAAAGTTCCAAAAATAATTCGAAAAGCGCTAGAAAAAGCGCCACGTGCTAGATTATTTTTTTCGTGCTAAATAAGTTTACAAAGTGCCAGATCTAGCACTAAAAGTGCTAAATTGGCAATACTGTTATATAAATAACACACAACACTGTTACACAAACAGTACAGCTGTGTGTTACGTATACGCACGCATGGAAATACACTGTAAAATATTATAAAATAGTCAATTTAGTAAGAGTGAATATGAGTTGTCAGTTTTGAGGCCATTATATTATGTTTTCAAAACGATCTATTTATACTTATTATATATCATTGAATTGGTAAAGAAGTCTACCTTTATGCCCTTGTAATACTTTATAAGTATTTGAAAAGTAGACGGAGTTTCGCTTAAGAAAATATTACTTTATTGGTTTTTAACTTTTTTTTCTTAATATTGTTTTTTTTTTTTAAATTGCAAAAAATTTGTTTGTAAAGCTATTTCAGTGATTTTTGCAGCAATGAAAGATTGATATTTTGATGGTTCGTTGATGGAAAGTTTTATGCATAATTTTCGGAATTTTTTTTTTTTATTGGACCATCGGAAAATTTTATTGATCGTCAATTTTCAAATATAATATCTTTTAAAATATCAAGATTAGTTCCGAAGTTATCAAGAGCATTAATACATACATAATTTTATATGGCTTTCTTACGCAAAACAATTTATTTTTTTTGCTATCCTAAAAAGTTGTTCAAATACATATAGGACTTTTCGTCAGCGCACCGGTGATTTGTTTTATATTTTACATAAGAAATAATAGTGAAAATATTATGCTAATGTACTTTTTTGTGCAATTAAAAAAAAAGTCGTTTAAGAAACTTCCTTTTTTCATAAAATCTGCACTCCTGCATTCTTTTTTGGCCAGGCGGGAAGAAGTTTATTGCCAAATTGGTCTAAATATATTTTTTGATTTCACATTATAAATAAATTTAAAAAAAACTCGTCTGATTATTTTTTATTAATCGATAAATATTATTTTTTTTTTTTAATTAACCATTTTCGACCAATGCTAGATCAAGGGTGTAAATCTAAATCAATTTAAAATTTCTTTATTTACCATTTATGAAGCCTTGTCTTTCGAAATATGCAAAGTAATACATGTTTTTATTATTAAAACTTTGAGAAAAAAGTGAAAGAATAGTACGATAATTTTTTGTATTGACTTCAGATTGCTGACTTTGAAAAATTTTGACGTATAGATGAATTGAAATAATCAACAAATTTTTTCAGCAAATTATGTCGGAATACAGAATATCTGAAAAAAATTTTGCCTGATATACTTCAGGACTTATTCCCGAAAAACGAAATAAAGTTGAGGAAAACAAATCAAAAATTTAAAATTCAAGCGTAGATATATTTTTAGCTATAAGAGATAACTTAAGTGAGTAAGCTTACTAAGTTTTATCTTGCTAAGCTCTTTACAGAAATATAAAAATCTTTAAAATCTGGCTTGATTTGTGGAAGTTACGATTTCTTTAAACTTTTACCTACTCGAAGTAGTCAATTTTGACACCCTGTAGCTTATTTCGTGTTATTACGAGGTAAGCACAAGATGGTTTTTCTAAAAGCTTAGGTCCTCCTCTACAACTCTTCGATACATTTCATTTCGATTCAACCAGTAGTTTATGAGATACAGATTTATTACCAAAAATTTTGCGTTTGACCCTACTGTGTAATATTCCGTATGCTTAAATCAATTTTATTTAAGCAAAAGCTACAAAAAGCTATTTCTATATATTAAAGCATTTTAAGCAGCCACCTGACTTTTATTATTTTATATTAAAAGACTGTGTCACAAGTCAAGCTTATTAAAACATAAAACAATAAGGTATAGAAAAAATAAAGCTAATAAAAAAATAATTTCAGGATCTTAGCTTAATATTCAATAAAAAAAATTATCACACCTAAATAGAAGAGGATGTTATAAAGAAAATAGTAATAATGAAAATGTTTTATACGTACGCACATTATACTTTTAATAAAAGTAAACATCCTTTACCTAACTATACTATATTCACCCCTATGTAGAAGTCTTTTCTAACAGCGATAAAAGCAATTGTCATTAAATCTTTCCGACTATAAAGCTCATATAACTAAAGTCATTTTTTTTTTCATTTGACTTTCTTTCTTACAGTTTTTTTTTACAAATTTTCTATACAAGAAGTAATATCTGCTTTTATGGTCAAAATGTTTATTTTTTACGACATACTTAAGCATATTTAAATCTAGACGCACATTTACATATCGTCACCTAAAATACAAAATTCCGTAACCACTGAAAAATAAAATGTTGTTTTTTACTGGATTATAATGTACTGACCTAAACTACATCTACACAAAAAATGTTATATTCATATCTTCAAAAATTAAATTAATATTAACAAAAGTCAAAAGGCCGTAACATCAACTTCATAAAGGAAACAGTTGTAAAATTTGTTCCATTGCAGAAAAATTTGGTTTGAAGAGTATTTTATGTTTTATCTATTTTTGCTTTAAGTGAACTATTGAAAAATTTTACTTAATTGCTTAATTTTAAAGCAAAAAAATTTAAATTATGGTTATGGCCTTTTGCATTTTAGGTGTCACATGTATATAGTAAATGGGAGAGAAAGAGTAACGCTTATGGGAACATATCCAGTAGACATAAATGCATGTAAAACTCAAGTATTTGCTATAGAAATAGCTGTAAACTCACATACACGTGCATAACTCATTATTTAATATTTTAGTTTATTTAAAGTAATGTAACTTTATGTTTGAGAATAAAGAATAAGTAGGCATAATAAATTAATTTTATTAAAGCATGTAGTTATAATAAATAACGCTTGTGTTAATAATTGTCATATAAAAAATATGAAGGTACTACAGTATTAACTTTAATAATTTTTACTAATTAATCGACAAATTAGAATCAAATGAATGTTAAAGTAAATCAAAATTGAGTGAAATTGTCTTCTTTGAGTATTTACATTTTGAAAATAATATATTTAATATTTTAATTGGCCTAAGTTTAGAGACAATGTACAGTGGAGAAAAATCGAAATTTTTTTTAATATCTGCAACTCTTAATCGGCGAAAATCCCAAAAAATTGATTTTTCTAAACTTTGCCCATTGTAGGCGAGAACTTTAAAGAACACATGACATTTTCCGTATTTTGTTTGTAGCTTGGAATTTTTTAATTTTAGAACATAAACTAAAAATTTTGATACAAAACAGGTCAAACTCAAGAGCGTCTATACTTATCCCAATTGGGTTATTGGGCTTGTTTTCAATTTTAAAATTATGTGCGTGAAGGTAACATTTAGAAAAGCATACAATTATTATATATTCTTAAATAAAATTTTATTTTTTAGAAAAATTAATATACATTTTTTCGAAAAAAAACAAAAACCATGATTTTTGCAATTTTCAAATTCAAAATCATATTTTTTTTTTTTTGGACTCATTAAAGACATTAAATTTTCTTTATTCAATATATAATTTTGTTTCTTAACTAATTTAAAAAATTAATAAATTAGGTCGTAAATGTTTGTTAGCCAAACATGGAAAAATCTGGACCAAGACGTAGAAAAATTGAGATTGTTGAAAGTTCACATATTTTTCGTACAGGCCCACAGAGGACTAAAATTGAAAAATAGGCGATTAACTGAAATTTGAAAATATTTGTAAAAAGTAATTTATTCTAGGTAAAAATAGATTAAATAAAGCATCATTATCTATTAAAATATTCTTAAATTTTTTCACTCTCCAAAATACCACATTGTTTGCACTTTTTAATCACTATGGTAAAAACTGAAACTAGAAAATTTGCAAGTTTATATTTCTGTGTTTTATTTTATAAAAGTAGTCTTTTACAATGAAATTGTTAAGCATTGGTATTTAGAAACATATTTTCATATTTACATATTTATGTATTTTTATTTAAGTTAATTTTGCAGAGATATTTTTAATACTTCTACAACGGGCATTTTTTACTTTTATATAGACATTTAAAAAGATTTTAGATAAAGTTCCGCGAAAACAAAAATTTTGTATTTTAACTTAATATATGTGTATGAAAATCCAAAAAAACATTTTGCGGTTATTTTGCGATTTGATAGAATATATATATATATATATATATATATATATACGAGGGCGGATCAACAAGTCCGTGACTTTTCGAAATTCCCTTGTAGTTATAGGAAATGCAACACTACTTCCATCAAGTACCACCTGTTAAAGACTACTGTCAAATTTTGAGCAAGTGTCGTCATTTACTTTGCGTAAAAAAATAGGATTTTTCGAGGTCCTTAAAATAGGCATTTCATCGTTGGAGCTGAATCTCCAACCCGTGCACCCGTGCATTATCTTGATGAAAAAGAACTTTTGCTTGGCTATATGGGGTCCTTTTCTTTTTAAATCCTAATTAAATCGGTCCAATAAGTTGGCATACTATTCGCCGTTTATTGTTTTTTCCTTTTGAAGGTAATCGATGTGGATTATCATGCGTGCATCCCAAAAAACTGTTGCCTTCTTCGGAGCAGGTTCACCCGGAGAAATCCATTGTTTAGGTTGCTGCTTGGTCTCCAGAGTACAGTAATAGCTCCAGTTACAAAACGACTCAAAAACTCATTCGGATTGCGGTTAAACAACTCCAAACAATCCTTTGAAGTTGTTATACTTTTACGTTTATGGTCACTTGAGAGCAAACGCGGCACCCATCTGGCAGACAATTTTCTTAAGCCCAGCTGATCATTTAAAATCGAAACCACACTGCCATATAAAATGCCTATGGTATCAACAATCCCACGCACTTTTATTCTTCGGTCGGCCAACACCATATCGTGGATTTTTTCGACATTTTCGGGTGTACTGACCTCAATTGGCCGTCCAGAACGTTCAGCTTCATTTGTACTTGTGCGACCACAACGAAAGTCAGTAAACCACTTTTTTACCATTGAAATTGATGGTACAGAGTCCTCATAGTATCTACCGAGCTTTTTCTTGGTTTGATTGACGGTTTAATGAGTTTAATGAGCGCTCGAAATTCACTTTTTTCCATTTTTAGAAAAATACACGAGGTTGTATATTTTGAAGAGCTGTTAAACGCACAAAGTAAATGATGACACTTGCTCAAAATTTGACAGTAGTCTATTAACAGGTGGTACTTGATGGGAATAGTGTTGCAATTTACTAAAATATAATATATATTCAATTTCATAAAGTTAGCTTAAAAATTGCGAGCTATAGATTAGCAGAAATTATGATTTTGGATGCACGGACATCTGGACGGACATGGAAAATTTGAAAAATTCAAAAAGTTTTTTTCGATATATTAATGAACAAATTATCGCAACAAAATTATAAACAATGCTCTATACAACTTTACTGAATTAAGTGCCATTTTTGTTGATTTTACCCCACTGTGAGCCGAAAACTGTCAGAAGATATAAACATCTTTAAAATCGGATAAGAAACAAAAACTTGGTAAACGGTTAAAAATTCTTCGGAGGTGCCCTACTTTGAGGGGTCCTGAGGGGTCTATGGGATCCCCTTTCCAAACATAAAATTTTACGTTATACATCAATAAAACGATATGACAGAGGTAGTGAATTGGGCAAATGTAATACAAAATTGTGTATTAGAGAAAGACCACTCAAACGATGCGTATTGATAAGCCGAATACAGGATCCGCGATTTTCAAGTGCATTAAAAATTTATTTTTAGTTTTTTTATATATGTATTCTGCTCATCAATAAGCATCATTTGAGAGGTCTTCTTACATTTTTTTTTTTTGGTGAAAATTTGAAAGTTTTTTTAAACGACTTCTTTTTATTTCGCGAAGTTCCACTATAGATGATAGAGCAATTGAAAAATTTAACCGAGCTCTGTATTCTGAGTATTTTACGCTTAATAAAAAAAAAGTTTAAAATTCTATAAGTTATCCAGTTTTTACAGGATAATTGCGGTATTGGTGGGGAGTTATGTAATTTAATTCGAAAGAAAATCGTTCAATTTTGTATATTTTACACATTGAAATTCCGAAACATTTATTTCGATTTGAAATACACAATAAAAAATATAAGGACTGAGCACGACAAAAATCCATGTATACTCTAAGGTTTATAATTTTATTGTGCGTGAAAAAAAATATTAGCTTTAAATTTAACATTTACTATTATGTTAAGTATCTAAGTGCTAAACTTTGTAGTAAAAGCATAATTAGATTTTTGTAAAATGAAAATTGAACAAAATTCGTTCAAACACATAACTAAAATTTATTATTGAAATACATGTCGAACATAAAAAATACAGATTATTGAATCATAAAAATACAAAAGTTCACCATCAATTCCCTTGTGTAAATAGTGTACAAAAAAATATAAAAAAAGAAATAATAATTTTTTGAGAAGTGTTAAAATAAAATACAATTTTTAATTAAATTTTTAACATAATTACTGAAAAATAAGTGTAAAAGTTAAAAAAAATGACTGTAACTAAAAAGTTGCAAAAATATATTTTTTCCAAAATTTGAAGAATTAGTTAAGTTATTATTGATTTAGAAAATGAAGAGCCACAGTGGAAAATTTTTGTTAAATATAAATAATCTTGGGTTTCTTATTTTTTTTTTTTTGAGTCAAACTCAAGAGCGTCTATACTTATCCCAATTGGGTTATTGGGCTTGTTTTCAATTTTAAAATTATGTGCGTGAAGGTAACATTTAGAAAAGCATACAATTATTATATATTCTTAAATAAAATTTTATTTTTTAGAAAAATTAATATACATTTTTTCGAAAAAAAACAAAAACCATGATTTTTGCAATTTTCAAATTCAAAATCATATTTTTTTTTTGGACTCATTAAAGACATTAAATTTTCTTTATTCAATATATAATTTTGTTTCTTAACTAATTTAAAAAATTAATAAATTAGGTCGTAAATGTTTGTTAGCCAAACATGGAAAAATCTGGACCAAGACGTAGAAAAATTGAGATTGTTGAAAGTTCACATATTTTTCGTACAGGCCCACAGAGGACTAAAATTGAAAAATAGGCGATTAACTGAAATTTGAAAATATTTGTAAAAAGTAATTTATTCTAGGTAAAAATAGATTAAATAAAGCATCATTATCTATTAAAATATTCTTAAATTTTTTCACTCTCCAATAAATACTTAAATGGATGATTCTGTAAAAATATTAATAGCAAATAAAAAACTGTTTTTATCGTTGTTGAAAAACAAACAATTTAGCATTTTTAAGGCAATTTTAAGAATGAAAAAAGACTAGATAATAGATAGAAAGTAAAACGAAGATTTTGGAGCTAAGAGCAAAATAAATTGACTAGGTTTAGCCTTATTAAGGCTAAACACTGGTTGCAAAGTTCATAATGTACATTCATGAAAGTTACTTTAAAAGTAAACATATTTTTATATTTTTTATAAGTAATTTATATTTATAGAAAACAACAACCCTGTTTCCTCTTCACATCATTTACAAAAGAAAACCAATACTGTTTTCTTTCCATGCTATTTACAACTGTATAAGAAAAAAGAAAAATAAAACATAGCAATCACTACTATCGTTTTAATAAAAATATTAATATATTGAAAGCTTTATTTTAAAAAATTGTATTTTAATAGATGAAATATAAATTGTTCATTAATTTTTTTGTCTATCTAAAGTTTATATACATAAAAACAACAACTTTTTCAAATCAAGCTATCGGCCGCATCAGCTGTTTTTTACCACTATTTATTCGTACATTTATTTTGTGAGATCAAACAAAAATTCGTCCAAAATAATCGTAAATATTTTACATCTTGTGTTCATATAATATTCAAACTTGCCACATTTTTGACTTAAGGCATTTATTTTTGTTTAACTAAAATCAGATGTTTTCTTGTTTGATTTGTAAAAATATTTAGTGCTCAAATTAGGCAAATCAAATTTTTGCAAAAATCATCAAATATTAGCCTAATGTGAACTTAGCTTTACACAAGCAAATGATCTGGGTAATTCGTAATAATTTTTTAATTTTAATATCTTTTTTGATATATAATTATGTGTATATTAGGATTCTTTAACATCTAATTACAAAACAAAGTATTTATTAGCTAAATTTTTCTAAAGCTCTATATATATACTATATGTATATAGTATATGTATATATATATTATATTGGAGAGTCAATTTATTTGGACTAGTACACAGATTATTAAAAGTTGAAACACAACAAGATAATACAGATTACAGAAAATATATTTTAAAGTTTTTAACACATTTCAACAGTGCTAACTCTAAAGCGAATTTAATAAATATATATAAAAATATATAATATAATATAATAAAAACTATATATTTTTATATGGATTTCAAAGCAATGGTTTCTATAATAAATTTAGTTTTATTGGAAGAACTTTACATGGCGAATCGAGTTAAATTTCATTTTTTTTTTTTTTTTTTTTTTTTGTCCATGATATCAGCTAATAAAATTTACTACTACTTGGAAGGTATTTCCAAAAATGTTAACACCAAGTTCTGTTTAGGGTTAAATCTATGTTTTTGGATCTAAATATCAATAAAATAATCAAACGTAATCACTAAAGTACTAATATCATTTTTTCCTAAAGTAAACGAAATTTTTTACATTGACGGACGGTCATTACCATTCTGCCCAAAAAAGTCGTAGTATTTAAAATTGCTTTTTTTACTTTTTTTACTAACTAATAAATAAAAAATAAGTAGCGATTATTTTACTCCAACATATAGACGGACGCACATTATCATTCTGCCAAAAAAAAAATCGTAGAATTATTAGAAATACATTTTTTTACTAACCAAAGAATCGTGATTAAGCAGTCATTTTTATTGGGGTTAAATCCCAATATTTAGACGGACGGACATTCGGCCAAAAATAATCCCAAAATTCTAGAAGCACATTTCTTTTGTAATAAGTAAAAAAATAAATCTTGACCATTAAAATATTGATATCACTTTTTCCTGAATTAAGCGCCATTTTCGATCACTTTTACCTCAACGTGGAACGCAAAAAAACCAAATTTGTAATAAAAAAAAAAATACAAATAGAATGCTGACTTTATCCTGTGAGTAGTTTTATTTAGACAAATTTTGCATTTTGGAAAGCGTTTGGGTAACTTAGGACAATTTTAAGTAAATTCGGTAAGTTTGTCGAACACACCTACTATATCTAGCACAAGGGACATAAATTATGTAAAATTATTTGCGATACAATTTTTTTCTACCATTTTCTTGACTTGCGTTAAAAGTTTTTAAAACCCTATTTACAACGGAAAACCTTAGCATCTTTTTGCCAAAAAAAATATAAGCCCTTAATTTTTATTCCCTTTTAGAGAACTGAAGATTAACTTGTACTGTTTTAATATTCTTCGTGTATTAAGCTTATTAATATGGATCGTTTTAAAAAACCTATTGGAACAATAAGACAACAAAAGGACTTTTAAAACAAGGTTTCATAAATATTACATTAAATAAACTCTTATTATTAAAAATTATTTCATGTATTTAAATTATATAAGAAAATATTATATTTTAAAATACCAAAACCAAAATACCGGTATTGAGGGAAACGGTATTTGAATACAGGTAATTTGGAAAGCAATAATTACGGTAACGATATCGGTTACGGTAACCCATTTTAAGAACAACTTATTTGAATCTCTTTTAAATAATATTTTTGGATGCTGTTTGTATTACTTTTTAACCAAAAAAGAAAACGTATACTTATTGATATCTGGAAAGTGATGAAAGAGTAGTTCCTTAAAAATAATTTTTATTTATTTTTGCTAGGATATAACATACATTTTAAAGTACATAAATTTATCATAAAAATAAAAAAATAAAAAAAATGTTTTAATTTATAACTTCAAAAAACTAAGTTTGGTGAGAGAAATAATTCCAGTTATTCTTTACATAGGCAATTTTAAATTATTCGAACAGTTAATCGACCAAAATTAATCGGATATCCAAAAGACGGCTAACCGATGTTGTAACACACAGAAAAAGGGATGAACTTTCCAAATCAATTTAAAATGTCTACCAGACTGAACAGGTACATAATTTAATAAAATTTGCACTTGTGACGTTTTGAGAAGTATTATTTAATAGATTTATATATATATATATATATATATATATATATATAACATTTACGAATTTCAATGACACATGTCGACCAAAATTTTTACTGGGAATATTGCATATTTAATTGCTTGTGAAAGTTTTCGTATACATGTAACTCGTGTTATTCATATTGTATTTTATTAATCTTCTAGTTACTCGTAATTTACCTTGATAAAGGATTGACAATTCAACGTCTTAAGTTTCATTAAATATGCAGAATTATTAAAAACCGAACAAATAACAAAATTGCTATTGTAGATTTATTACCGCTTTTATGTATGACTGAAATTATTTCCTTAATAATAAAATATAAAAACAAAATACAAGTTTTAAGATATTATATTATAATGCTCGGCATGATCAGAACTCATTACTACCTAAACAAATATAAACAAACGAGCTAAAAATAATATTTAATTTGCCTGTGTTCAAGAAAACAGCAAAAGAGTTTGTCCAGTCAATAAGTCGGTGAAACATTATAGAGACCAGCCTTTTTCTTTATCTATTTATAAAGTAATTTGTTTAGTTGGCTGTTGGTGGCCATAAATAAAACATTATTGGGATTTCTTTATTTTTATGTTTTGCTTAACTTTAATCCTTAAGCTTTAGAAGACATTTGTATTTTTTCTATTTTGCTTTACCTTCTTAGTTCTTTCTTTTTTTTTCTTTTTTTTCCTTCTACATATAGTAGTTTTTGTGTTATTTGTAGCAGATTAAATTCTTAAAGCTAAGTTCACATTACGATAATATTTTCGCAAATATTTGCATTGCGTAATATGAGCACGAAATATTTTTATGACTCAAACAAAATAACAGCTGATTTTAGACAAACAAAACAATTTGGCTTTACTCAAAAATGTCGCTAGTGTAACCACAAGTTGTAAAATATTTGCCAATATTTTGAGCAAATTTCAAATTATTGTAATCAGTGTAAGATCAAACAATGGCAAAAAAAAAAAACAGCTGAAGCGGTCGATGGCTTGAAAAAATTGTTGTTTTTATATATATACACAAATTTTAAATTGACAAAAAAGAAGTGCCCAATTTATATTTTATCTTATCTCGTATTATTAGCTGTGTTCTTATAAAATGTTTACATTCTCTTATATCTTCAATAAACTACTTATTCAACATATTAATATTTAATGATTATTTTCCTAAAGTTTGGAGGAAATCTTATATTATACTTTTATTTAAATCCGGAAGCAGATCCAACATTTCCAATTAGAGAGGTATGCTAAATTAAGTGTTATTCCAAAACTTTTCGAAAAGATATTTACTGAAATCCTTTCGCATCATGTTGTATCTTATCTTTCGCCATTTCAGCATGGATTTAGGAAAGGATATTCCACTACTACTAACCTTTTGGAGTTCGTAATCTCAGTTATAACTGCATTTGATTCCGGTTTACAGACAGACGCAATATACACAGATTTTTATATTTAAAATATGTGGATTTCCACATATTTTAAAAATAGATGTCAATATGTATTATTTAGAGAATGTATATCAAAAACCATTCCTGTTTTAACCGGTGTTCCACAAGGTAATAAAAGTGTTCCATAGCTTTAACTATTCCTATCAATGTTCCTTACTGCAATCAGATCTTGGCAATCTCTATGATTGGTGTATGATGAATCTAATGGATCTAAATTTAAAAAAGTGTAAACATATGATGTTCTACAGAAGAAGTCCAGTACTTTCTAGATACACAATAAATAAAACTATACTTTAATTAATAAGGTAAAAGGAGTTCTAGGTTTCTTCAAGGGCTAGGGAAGAGAGTTTAGTGATCCTTACGTTTCCAAGCAATTATTTATATCTCTTGTAAGACCAATCCTGGAATATGCTTCCGTGGTCTGGGATGATTAATACGAAGTTCACATAAAGAAAATTGAATCGGTCCAAAAACAATTTTCTGTTATTTTGTCTTCATAATCTTCCATGGAATACTAATATTAATTTACCATCATATGAAATTCGATTACAGCTTATTGATCTCCCTACTCTTGAAAGTAGGAGAAAATATATGAATATTTCATTTGTTATTAATTTAGTAAACGGTTCAATTAATTCTCGTCTAACCAGAAATTATACTCCTTTAAAAATAAAATATTTTCGAACCAATTATGCCAACTTTGATCCCATGAGACGTATATGCAATCAATTCAACAGTTTCTATCCATATATTGATTTCTCATTAAATCCAATCCGCATTAAGAGGAGTATTTTTAACTTTGTTAAATAATAAGTTTTTGTTATTGAATGATTATGAAAAATATTTTATTGTAAATAGCTTATAGAATCATATATATGCTTGCCTGTAAGAAATTGTAATTTCATGGCTATTAAATAAATTATTATTATTACTATTACTAATATTATTGTTATTATTATTATTATTATTATTATTATTATTATCAAATATAGTTTTTTAAATAAAACTTTCAATATATTAATATCTTTTTTTATTATTTAACTATAATAATACTTGTTATTTTTTTATACAGCCGAAAATGGCGTCGAAAGAAAACAGTGTTATAGTTTCGTGAAGACAGGGTTGTTGTGTAAATAACGAGAAAAGGAAATGGATTGTTCTTGTGTATAAACGTAAATATCTTATAAAAAAGTTTGAATATATATTTTTAAAGCAATTTTTATTAATGTGCGTATTAAATCTTGCAATTATTCGATTAATACAATTTCATATTTCTTTCATTATCTGAATAAATTACTTTGAAAATATTGTAAATATTTGTATATAAAAATAAAGAGCACTTTCGCTTTATATTAAATAAAAATGCTACAAACATTATCTTGACATCCACATATTCCGAAATTCTCTTGGAAAATTGTTCTAAATTGATAAGACAAAATAAAAAATAAGATTGTCCTATAAATTCATTTAATAATTGATGTCAAATATATTTATGGTAGTTATGTTAATCAAATCATTTGAGGAAAATATTTACATCTAATCTGATGGCTGTTTCATCAAACAAAAAACGACAAATAAATACGGGTAATGTGAACGAAAAATCAACTCTGTATTTAGTCCAAAAAATTGAGGGAAAACACTATGAAATATTTCTTATCAAATATTTGCGTAATCTGAACTTAGCTTAAGCCTTTTTGATCTCCCGCACTGCACAGTGCTATGTCCAATAAACAAAAATCAAAATAAAAACATTTTTCAAATTGTGTTAAAATATAAACTTTTAGAAAGGTACAGATTATATTGTTAAAAAAATTAAAATCTGTAGTCAGAGAATTTAAATTGTTTCATAAATAAAATAATTGTCAAAAATTCATTTTTTGGTAAAGTGCGTTGAAGTTTTGATTTTTGGATACTTAAATTTAATGAAGAATATAAAAAATTTATAAACAATTATAATTTTTTTACTGTTTATGTAATTTTCACAATTATTTAATAAGTTAAGAAATAACTGTTGCCTATTTTTTGTCAAGAAAAAAAAAATAAATTTAAAAATGTCTGATTTTATGTTTTTACTTCAATTTCAACGTAATTAATTTTGTTATATAGAATTAAAATATTAATTAAAATTATTTCAAAATTAAAAAAAAAACAACTAAGGAAGAGAAAAGTATAATTTTTGGACTATATATTGTGCGATCAAAATACACAAAGAATTATACAATTTTTTTCTTGATTCTATAAGTTAATATTGTTTTTTTAATTTACAAAGAAAGAATCACTTCCAATTTTTTGCCACAAGTAAAAAAGGAAAAAAAATACTCAAAAAAATTTCTTATCTTTTTTTTCTAACACAAAAGTCTAAGATATGTTCACATTTGGCAAATATTTGATCAAAATTGCAAGCGTCAAGTAAAATTCGATAAAATGTCAGCTGTTATTAGTGATAAGTAAAAAATGTTTTCCAATTAAAAAAGAAAAATTAGGAATTGCATGTTCTTGCAAATTTTGGTAAAATTCTGAATAGTATTTTAGCAGATTTTTTAATTTCAAGATATATGAGAGTTAGGAGTGTCCTTGCTTCGATTAAAAATAAATTAGCAGACTCATAAATAATTTATTTTTAAAGACTACCACAAATTTTGGTAAAATCTGGTCGGTATTCAGAGGAAATTTCGTTTTTTTTTTTCTTAATTTCAGGATATGTGACAGGTAGGCAAGTTCTTGCTACAATTTTTGCAAAACTTCGTATATATCCATTCTAAGTCTAAAGTAATATGCGTTCCAAATTTTAGTTTTCCACGACAACTCTTCTATTTTTATCCCATCGTTTTATGTCAACAGAAGCACTGTGCACTGCTTGCTTGTCCAAAGTCTAATATCAGTCTGCTAGGTGTTGTTTAAATAACAAGCAACTACAACTTTATTAAATTTATATTCAGTTTTAGTTTGAGTTTAGATTTGTTTCTGTTTCTTTTTTTTTTTTTTTTTTTTTGTCCATATTAATATACAGCTCACATCTTTTGACTGTATTCTTCATTTTGTCTTACTTGCTTCTTAAAATCCATCAATTTTATATTAGATTTTTAGTAAAAGATATGGCTGGTACCATAAATTATTAAAAGTGGAAATTGAAGAGAGAAACTGTTTTTGTTTATAAAGGTTATGATGATAAAGGGTATGGTAGTAGAAAGTGTAAGCATACATATTAGGATATAACTTTTTGCAATTTTTGCAAATATCCAAAATATCATAGCAAGGCCTTGTAGAGCATTGAATGGCATAAAGGAATGTGATATTAATTCTTCGCGACAGTTAAAAAAGACCAAGCACGAAACACTATAAAATTTTTATATTGATATTATTGGTTTGAGATCAAAAATATTATAGTTTCTAACAAACTACATAAGTTTTGACCGCTTTGCTGTGTCGTTTTTGATATGAAATCGTTTGCTCGTCCAATATCCGTTAAACCGAGATATAGATATAAAATATATAAACAAAGTGATTAATTAAATTTTTGTTAATCTTAAGCGGTATTTTTCATTAAACGTTTAACGTCTCGATATTTTTAAGCAAGTTTTAATGAAAAATCATTTCAAAGCAATTTGTCACAGAATATGTGCAAAAATACGATTAATTATTTATTTGTTAAATGTTTATATTCAACTCAATAATCGAAAAGTTTTAAGTAATTTTTTCCAAATAATTGAGCATATCGTAATGTTTTTCTTATTTAAGTGGAAAAACATAAAATAAGGTACTAGTAATCCATACGATATTCTTAATTTGTTTCATTTAAATATTTTAAATTGTATATAAAAGATGTAAAAATAAAAAAATTTTCAAAATCATTTTAGAAATCGCTACCGATGTGCGAAGTTTTTTGTTTGAATCGACATAAAAGACATAGCTATAGTATTTTGAGATTCAAAAATAGTTACAACTCTCATAAACATTTTTGAAATAGAATTTTGATTTAAATATTTATTATGTTTAAATTCCATCATTATCATGTCTTATATTGAAGCACAAAGTCCCCGAAGTTGTATAATAGGATATAAGCTTCCAGAAAAATTACATTTTAAATATCCTAATACAATACGAGATGAGCCTTAAGCTATCAAATTAAATTTCTTCAAGCTTGAAAAACATTTAGGAACTGTTATTTCACACATAAAGGTGGTCAAGTTTCATATTATGTGGATCATCCCTTATTATAATATGGTAATCATAGGATAATTTGCCTGAAAGCTAAGATATTTTTCTACAACTTGTGTATACATTACTTTTCGATCGGATCAACCATTTAGAAGATATAATGTATTACTACAGCTAAGCGGTCAGAAACAGCAGATTTATTTGCAAAACATTACGGTTTTACTTTCCTACAAGGATTAGAATTTTGAATTATTAAAACTGCTTAATATTTGTTACAGATACAGTTTCCTATTTTAAGCTATACATTCCTTTTTCTATTATATACAAACTGGCTCAATGTTTGTATGTAAAAAGAAAAGGAATGTCCAATCACATACAAATTTTTACCCCACACCCTCTTACCACCGTCATTCAAGTGTTTAATGGTTGGCAGTTGAGTCTAGGCATTGGTCATGTCCGTTTTTATTAAAATGTTTGAAACTTTAATTTTAGTTTTCTAATTCGATTTGAGGGTTTTTGTGTGAAAGAAAAAGTTTGTTTCATCGGATTTCTTACGATTTACTTTTTGCAATTCCTATAGCAACTACCAAATGTGGCATAAAAATATCAGTTTATAAACATAGTATATACAACTGTTTAAAAACGTGAACAGTAAGTAAAGTGAATAGAAAAACTTTTCAAATATCAAATGCAAAATAGTGTTAAATTGATGTATGTAAGTATAAATTTTATATATTTATACTTATCCCTTAAACCAAGTAGAAGAACAATAGTAACAGGTGGCTATATAAATAACTTAAATTTGAATTATGGAGAGAAAAAAAACTTAGATAACTGTCATTGCAATATTAAATGCAGCGAATTAATTAAATAAAGATTGAATTAAGTCTTAATTACTATTTTCATTGATAATATTCAGAATGCTTTAAATACTTAGTTTGTCTATACAGAAAAAAGTCAAAAACCAGCAAATATATTAGTAAATAATTCATTAATGATTATATCAATTACTAAAAACTGAAAAAATTAAAAACAGAAATTTTTTTCAAATTAAAAAATTATTCAAATCAATCAAGTAAATGATTGAATGAATTAAAAATTTAATTGAGAAATAAAATTTTACTTAAATTTTATTTTTATTTTATATTTACTTGAATATATTTATAAAATTTAGATGTAAAATGAAACAACTGTGTTAATTGAAAAATATATGGTAATAATTTTTTCTGTATATGATTTATGCTGTTGTATGAGTAACTTATGTTATAATTTATACATTAGGATGAATTAAATTGTTTGGGAAATCTACGCAAAACTTTAAGAAAATTACTCTTGAAAACTAGAGGTCTAAAATTAAAACCCAGCTCCTGCTGAGACGCATAAGAATTTAGGTTTGTGATATTTTAAAAAATTGCATAGTGTTCCAAGAAACTCCCTTTTTGAGATTCTGATACAGGTTCCAAGAAACTCCCTTTTTGAGATTCTGATACAGGAAGGCCACTTAAATTATGTGCATTGAGGAGCAAAATACGGGAAAAATACAAAAAAACAAAATAATAATATTTCCCAATTTGAAATTAGTTCCCTAACAACGATTTAAAAATCATAGGTCGCATACGCAGAAAAAATTATTAACTAAAAATTTTCAATTAACACTGTTTTGTGTTTATTATTTAATTAAGAGTTTAATTGAATAAAATACTTTATTTAATTTGTCATGAATATTTTTGAAGTAAAAACTTAAAGGTTGACGTTTTTATTAAATTTCAAATTAAAATTATGAAATATTGAGAAAATATTTATTTTTACCAAAAGTATTCAATATTTTTGATAAAATTTATCTTTTTTATGGTAAGAAAAGTGCAAGCAGCATGGCTTCGATATGGGTATATGTTAAATAGGTTTGCATATATGTAATTTACTTTGTGAGTCATTTGTTGCTTTTTTTTTTTTTGTTTATTATGTAGTTGATGAACAGAGTTCTGTTACAAAGAAATATACAAGAAAGTTGCTTTCTAGTACGAACGGAATGAATGCCCTTGATCCAGAGTGGATGTCATCAATAAGTATCAACTATTTAAACACGATATTATAATCTAGACTTTGTGACGTATTCTAGCTGATTCTGTTTGATATCAAGAACTCGAAGGCATCTTGAATATTTCGCTACTAGACTGTACCTATCATTTTCCGAGTACCCGTATTCATAATGTAAGTTTACGAATTATTTCCATAAAATTTAAATAAAAAAATCATACTTTTTTCAATGCTTATGGATTTGGAAACTTTACTAAAAATTTAATACCTATTCAAGAACTCATTCAAAGAACCATTCTCAATAGGAAAACAGAGAATCTTTTTTCCACTGATATTCGGATGCCAATAGCACCACTAATTCAAATTGGGTGAAGACGGCGAACTTAAAGCAGCAAACAAAAACACAGAAATCGAGAAAATGAAAAGGTAGAAACAAACTACATTTCTTAGCAAAAAACTTTTCTGAAAAAATTTCAAAAAATTATATTATTCAGCTTTAACAGAAAAAAATGAAAATAAAATTTAAATAATATAATTTTTATTTCAATAAAAAATTTGATTCATTCAATCATCTATTTGATTGATCTGATTAAAATCTTGATTTTTTTTATTAACTAATTTATTGAAATATTTTCTTTAATATTCGACGAATTTTTTTATTATTATTTTTATCAAAACCTTTAATTGGGAAAAAATCGTAATGTTGTCAGTTTTTACAATTATGAATAGTTGATAGAATCATTTTGGTGACAGGTGCAAACTTAAAAATGATTTTAATTGATTAAGTGAGTTATATTAGTATTTTTTTTTTCTGTGTATGTTTAGGCAAAGAAAAATTTTAGACTCAAAAATTTTGAGCCTGTTATGAAAAAACATATTTCAAAACGTTTCACTATTTATTGCATTTTTGTGAATTTGTTTAGTTTTTTGGAGAAGTTTTCTTAGAATTCTTTGTAGAATAATCTACTCTCTCTATTATACATACTATTTACAAAATATTCACTAACGAATTGCATAGACTGTAGTTGTTGTTGTTTTCAATAACATAAGTTTTCAATAACACATCAGAGTGCTACATGATGTACATGAGTGTGACAAGTGGTATACTTGACATAGGGAGAAAAACATTTTCGAAAAAACAATGCAATTTTTGACCTCGCCACCTCCGATTTTCATAAAATATAGTCCAAATGCTCATTAGGCCAATACAAAATATGAAATTCTTCAATATTTCCAAATATAGTTTATATAGTTTTTACCACGGTTAAAAAATTCACTTTTTTCAGAATTTTTTTTTAATGAAATTTAAATCCATATATCTTCGGACTTGTTTCTTCCATTTAAACAAACTTTAGCTCAAACTGATGTTTCATAAAGCTAGTTTCTAATCATTTTTATAAAAATTACACTTTTTAAAAGAAAAAGGATAATGAAATCAATATTTATTATTGTATGTTTATAATTGTTATTTAAAATATTCCTTAAAGTGTTGGTAGCAACATAAACAATTAGATTGGGACCATGAGGGAATGGGGAGAAAATTAACATTTAGTAATATATATCTATATCTATATCTATATCTATATCTATATCTATATCTATATCTATATCTATATCTATATCTATATCTATATCTATATCTATATCTATATCTATATCTATATCTAATCTATATCTATATCTATATCTATATCTATATCTATATCTATATCTATATCTATATCTATATCTATATCTATATCTATATCTATATCTATATCTATATCTATATCTATATCTATATCTATATCTATATCTATATCTATATCTATATCTATATCTATATCTATATCTATATCTATATCTATATCTATATCTATATCTATATCTATATCTATATCTATATCTATATCTATATCTATATCTATATCTATATCTATATCTATATCTATATCTATATCTATATCTATATCTATATCTATATCTATATCTATATCTATATCTATATCTATATCTATATCTATATCTATATCTATATCTATATCTATATCTATATCTATATCTATATCTATATCTATATCTATATCTATATCTATATCTATATCTATATCTATATCTATATCTATATCTATATCTATATCTATATCTATATCTATATCTATATCTATATCTATATCTATATCTATATCTATATCTATATCTATATCTATATCTATATCTATATCTATATCTATATCTATATCTATATCTATATCTATATCTATATCTATATCTATATCTATATCTATATCTATATCTATATCTATATCTATATCTATATCTATATCTATATCTATATCTATATCTATATCTATATCTATATCTATATCTATATCTATATCTATATCTATATCTATATCTATATCTATATCTATATCTATATCTATATCTATATCTATATCTATATCTATATCTATATCTATATCTATATCTATATCTATATCTATATCTATATCTATATCTATATCTATATCTATATCTATATCTATATCTATATCTATATCTATATCTATATCTATATCTATATCTATATCTATATCTATATCTATATCTATATCTATATCTATATCTATATCTATATCTATATCTATATCTATATCTATATCTATATCTATATCTATATCTATATCTATATCTATATCTATATCTATATCTATATCTATATCTATATCTATATCTATATCTATATCTATATCTATATCTATATCTATATCTATATCTATATCTATATCTATATCTATATCTATATCTATATCTATATCTATATCTATATCTATATCTATATCTATATCTATATCTATATCTATATCTATATCTATATCTATATCTATATCTATATCTATATCTATATCTATATCTATATCTATATCTATATCTATATCTATATCTATATCTATATCTATATCTATATCTATATCTATATCTATATCTATATCTATATCTATATCTATATCTATATCTATATCTATATCTATATCTATATCTATATCTATATCTATATCTATATCTATATCTATATCTATATCTATATCTATATCTATATCTATATCTATATCTATAGCTATATCTATATCTATATCTATATCTATATCTATATCTATATCTATATCTATATCTATATCTATATCTATATCTATATCTATATCTATATCTATATCTATATCTATATCTATATCTATATCTATATCTATATCTATATCTATATCTATATCTATATCTATATCTATATCTATATCTATATCTATATCTATATCTATATCTATATCTATATCTATATCTATATCTATATCTATATCTATATCTATATCTATATCTATATCTATATCTATATCTATATCTATATCTATATCTATATCTATATCTATATCTATATCTATATCTATATCTATATCTATATCTATATCTATATCTATATCTATATCTATATCTATATCTATATCTATATCTATATCTATATCTATATCTATATCTATATCTATATCTATATCTATATCTATATCTATATCTATATATATATATATATATATATATATATATGTGTGTGTGTGTGTGTTTATTTATTTATTTCAATAATAATTTGAAAATATGAAATATTATTTGAACGAAACAATTTGTATATGTATAAAAAAGTTTAAAACTTCTTCTTATTATAAGTTTTAGTTAGAATTAGTTATAAATTGTCAGAAAAATAACAAAATACAAATAAATTCTTAGTACCCGAACGCTTCCTTATTAATTCTGACTAAAACTTGCAAGTTTGACAAATAGTATTAATTTGAACAATTTTACAAAATAAATATATCTTGGGGGAACAATACAAGTGATTTTAGAAAATAATCCTTAAACCAGGTTTCTCAATGCTGCTGAGTGAAAATATTTCGACATTAAATCTTCGATTCGATTGATAATAAGTTTATAAGCCATACTAAGGAATATATTTATGAGTTTTTGCTTTAGCTTTGCGAAATGGTAAAATTTCGCTATTTTTTTACCTATTGATATTTCGAAATACTTTAGAAATCACAAAAGTATGTTGTAACTTTAGCTAAAAATATCTAGGAGACCACCTTCAAATTAAGGCAATTTATAATGTATTGTTGTTATCTTCAACTAGAATGTTTCAGAACATTACTTAAAAAAAAAAAATGTATTTTAATGAAATTTTCGCTGAATATATCACTATCCTTTTGGTTGGATATTTGCTTATTATTTTTCTAGTATTCGTGTAGAAAATACCTTAATCTTTGAATAGCCCTCTTATTTTACGCTCTTATTTTAATATATATAATTTGACTTATTTGTATGTTTTACAAACTAATTTAACATAACAAACAATATAAAAATGCTCTTTAAAACTCTATTTTCTTTCTATACAACATATAAGCGCAATTGCATTTGTCACTTGCTATGTTTATTTATTATGACAAAGATGAAGATTTACAGTGACAAAGAAAACAGTGAGTCAGAAAAATTGAAACTGATGGCTTTTAAATGTTCATTCATATTATCTTATGTGAGAAAAATTAATATAAAATCTTTTAGGAACATTTTTACTATAAACTGTTTAATAAAACAACGTTCATATTCGAATTACTCCTACTAAATATTCATAGTTTGATGATATAATATAAATTGGTTATAAGCAGGGAAACCAAAAATTTGCTCTAAAGAAGGATTTTATGCACATAAAAAATGCTATTAAAATCGGAAAATATGCCCTTAAAATTAAAAAATATACTCTTAAAATTTTATTTTTTCTGGCTAAATTTTAAATTATATACTATTAATGCTGAAAATAACTTGACTTTTATTAACAATTGCTAAAAATGTTTCGTTTGTTTGAAACCCAGTAAAAATATGAATTTGCATATTTTTGGTTGCCCTGGTTAAATTATATGTCAATACTTTACACCCTTAAGACAATTTATATTATTTATGTGCATTAATTTACATATTTGTAGAAGAAATAGTGTAAAATTATGAGTACGTGTTTTTGAGTAAGAGTGTGCTGATACAATATATATATACATATGTATGCATTTAGTAGTTTGCACATCTAACACTAATGATGTCAAAATACTCTTAAGTGGCACTACAAATAAATAAATAAATACTCTTGTTATCATTTAAACAAATAAAATATTTAGTAATAATTTGCAAATAATATTTATGTATGAGACAATAATAAAATTAATATTTATAATTGCACTCGTACTGTCATTGTTATTATTCAAAAATTATAATTGAATATTTTTATTAAATATTGAATAATAACTAAGTGATTTTGCTTAACAACAATGTTTCTAGTTTATAATATTATTTGAGTATAATTAAATATGATAAAATTTAAATTATAAAAAATCATTTATGCATGAAACTGAAAGGACGAAATAATTATTATAAATGGAAAATAGTGTAGAGCAGCACCAAAACTTTCAGAAAAATCTTATATCACCTTGTTATAAAACCGAATGAACTAAAGGGTGCCAAGATTTGCTAGCTCGAGTTTAAAAAAAAGATATAAGATTACGTAACTTTTGCAAATAAAGGAGATTTCATTGATTCGAATACTTTTTATGAAGACTTTGATGATATAAAAGAAAAACATGTTTACTTCACTAAGTTATTTCTTATAGTTTTAAAAAAGATTATACCTGAATGGTTTGGTTTTAGACTTTGAGTTTATTTGGTTTTTGGAAAATAATATCAGTAAAGGAGGATCATATTTTTTTTACTTTCTAAAGTTTCTATTTACTTCTACATAATTTTTAATTTTATATAATTTTTAAGAGATTTGCACCAGCAGTGGTGAATTTTCAAACGAAATCTCAAATTTATGGGTCTAGAAAAAAAGTGTAGGGAAATCTTAATAATAATAATATAACACATAACATAACATATATCGTTAATAAAAATTAATTTATTAACGACATATGGCATATTTACAAAAAAAAAAAAAAAAAAAAAAAAAAAAAACAGACAAAATGGAAAACAAATTATATTAAATTTTAATAATGTTTACCCCAATTAAATTTTTTAATATGGCTTGATTTAATAAATAAACAAATAATAATATACATATAAGTATATAATTATGTCCATAACTATAAAATGTTTAAAATAAACATAACTTGTTAACTTTTTAAAACTGGACATATTATGGTTGAAAAAATCATAAATCGTATGTTTACTTTTAAACAAACTTGGTTTTCCAAAACTATTGGATATTTGCTTTCAAACTGTATTAAGTTTTCCGCAATTGTATTACATTAAAATTCTCATTGAGTTTATATAGGAATAAATATAAGTATACTAGGTTACAGTACGTGTGATTCAAATAATTATGAATATTAATATGCTCGGTGCTACAGTAAAAAAAAAAAAAAAAACACTTGAAATGTAATATAGTGCAGTTTTTAGGTGTGGGTGAGTAGATTATTACACCATTTTTAGAATTTTAAATATAACCGCAAAATTTTATCTCAAATACCTGTAAACAAATTTAAGTTTTTTGAACGGTATTAGAAAGGTGTGTGAGGTATTAAAAAAACAAATTAAATTTTTTTATTTTTTTTCGTTTTTTTTTTTTGATTTCTTTTTTAATTTTACAGCCATTTTTGGCACACACTTTATTAGAAAGCACATTCTTTTCATCGTTTGATAAAATCTGATGACAATTGTAAGACGTGTGATTTTCAAAGTTATAAACCTCATAAAATTCTGTTATTTCATGTGTATTATATTGTTGTCATTATTTTGCATAAAAGACATGGCAACAAGAATATACACGTAAAATAACAGATTTATAGGAGTTTTACAACTTCGAAAAAAATCATATGTTCTACAATTCTAACCCGATTTTGTCCAGCGGTAGCTAATTCTACTCCTAATAAAATATGTCAATAAGAAAAAATAAAAATATAAGCTTTCTAATAAAATGTGGGTCAAAAATTGTTGAAAGTTAAAAAAATAAGAATAAAAACTAAAAAAATAAGCTCTGTCTTACAAAGCTTTGCTGTGAATAAAAATTTGTATATACTTTTTATAATTTTTATAAATAGTAAAATATTTCCTTTTTAATGCCGTTTAAAAACTTAAATTGGAAAACAGGGTATACTGAAAATTTTAAAAATCCTGTAATAATATATATATATATATATATATATATATATATATATATATATATATATATAGTGTTATAATTAAATAGAAGTACTGGGCACATAAAAGCTTTTAAATTGATGATATTGGGGTTTTCTTGGAAATAATTAATCTTTCCTGCTGCTAAAATAGATTAATTTTCGCTTTCTTAAAAGTAAACAAAGAACTTAGTTCTACTAATGAAGTGGTGAGCATGTTAAGTTTTTAGAAATACTTCCCCTTTTTTGCTAGGTAATTATTTAAATAACGCATAATGAAATTAAATTTTTCCTTCTCTTTTCACAGCTTTAATAGTAATATATAAACTGATATCTTTAAAGAGAACAAACAGATTTTGTGGCTATGCACTTTTCTAACTCTTTGTTATTCAGTTTGGGCTCTGCTTTTAAGAATATAAGACTTACACATATATGTCTTTTAGATCTTTTTTATTAATTTTAGCTTTACTGGTACATAAACAATTCAAGGATCTTTGACCGTTAATACTTTGAGTAGTTTACTTACAGTTAATTATCGTTATATTCCAAGATTATTTTCCCACATAGTTTGCCTTAAGCCTAAACACAAAGACGTAGAAATCCTAAAAATTTTCTAAGAACACCGACAAGTCCCTAAGATGTCCATAAAAAAAATATCTAATTATATTTATATTGAAAAATTTAATGACATGAATTTTAAGTATACAAAAATTTATAAAAAATAAACTCATTTCTTTCTTTTCATTTTTAGTTGCTTTAAATTTCTTTACTTTTGATAACCAAAATTTCCTTGAAAATTTAAAGCTTTTTAAAATAGAAAAGAATCGAGGATACTGATATATATATTCATATTAAAGTTCCACACGAAAAAAAGTTATTATGTGATTCCCAAAATATTACATCTTAATGATTTTATTTCCGTGAGCTGGACCATTTTTAAACCACGTCTAAAAATATGAATTTCTTTTAATAGTATCATCAAAATTTTCATTATAAGAAAATTAACTACAAAATAATAATAGAGACATACTAACTGCATATCTGCAATATCCATTCAAATAATTTTAACATTTTTTGTCATATTTTCTTATTTAAAATATTTTTAACATGTAATTTTGTAAAGGTTGTTCACGATAAGTTGGCTAACATGTTACGTGATTATGTTTTTATATTACAAACAGCAAAATTCAATAAAAAATACAACCAACTTTGCTTAGCCCATACCATTGTTCATATATTATGTGATTATCCATTTATTTGTAGTGTTGGAAACTAATAAAAATTTAATTATGTAATGTGATTTGTTGTTTGTAATATATATAAACTGTGTAATCACATAACCAAAATTATCTTATATATATTTCGGAAATTGTTTTTAAGGTATACTCTAATACTATTGAAGATTATACGTAATTAACCCCTTAACAGCAACACGGTAAATTTTTTACATTTAGTTCCCAAATGGTTAATGCAGCAAAACTTGAAAATAAGTTATAAAGTATGCGTTCGAATAAAACATAACATGAAATTTTTGTAATAACCTATTGCCGTAAATTTTATATATCTTTCTTGATTACAATATCTTCTAGAAATATGTTAGATTTGACGGCAGATCAAATTCTATAAATTCGGTCATTTGTCCGCATTAAATGGTAGTCAGAGGAAAATGTACAAAAAATTATTTGAATTTTTTAAACTTTATTGAACTCACTAGAAAATGTTGATTGAGTAAATTTTGACTAAATTATTATATTTCAGGGTAATCGAAATAGCTTTAAACAAGTTTTCAATCACAAACTGCCTTGTTGTCTCTATTTCGAATTTCCAAAGCAGAGTTTTTGGAAATAATTAGACACCAGCAAAATGGATTACGTATTTTCTGCATTACTCATTTCATCAGCATTTGTGGTATTTTATCCATTTTGATTTCGCTGAAATATAAACGTGGTGCCCGCCTTGTACAGGGTGCAATATATAGGGATTCAGCAAGAAGTGGCAGGAGTTTGGGTCAAGTAAAGACAGATTGAACCTAGCATCGCAAACGTAAATGATGTTATAGATGTGGTTACAGTAGTGTCGAAAGCCAACATCCGGCTCGAAGGACCACAAACAAGTTTTCAGTCATAAACTATATTGTTGTCTCTTTTTAGCAGTACAAAAGAAGAGTTTGTGAAATATAAATAGACACCAGCAGAATGGAATACGTATTTTCTATGAAGCTTCATACTTCACCAGCCTTCCTGGTGTCTTATCGTTTTTGGTTCCGTTGGAATCTAAAAAGGCTTAACATGGACCTAAAGAATGAGATGAAACTTGGTTCTGAAAAAGAAAAGGTCACAGGAATGGATTCCAAACCCATAAAGTAGAAAAGCTCCTAAGAGCTACGCCAAACATTTTCGTCCGCGTAATGGCATATTGTGCTCATTTCTACAAAATCAAATATGAACCATGTTAAGGCTATGCCTAAGCTTTAATCAATCGAAGCTAAAAAATTGTTAAATAACAAACTGAGAAAAACTTTGAGGCAAAGCACTCAGACTTAGGAATGTTATTTTTACTACCCAGAATTTTATCAATTTTTTAATGGAAGTGTATTCAAGTTAAAAGCAAATTTAAGAAGGCTGTGCTAAATTGTGGTCATGAATTTTAAATTCTTATAAAGAGATGCCGTGAAAAATTTCGTAAAAGTACTTTGAATTTTTTCGGAAGTCATACCTAAAAATAATCTAATTGTTAATTTTTATATAAAACTATATATCAGAAAAATCTGGAGAAGAAATGTTACAAATAATTGATCTAGTTTTAATCCTAACTTATTTCGTTCTTCTTTTTTCAAAAAAAAAAAATATGTTATATTTTATTTGAACGCACATATTATGGAAGTATCTACTATATTTAAAAGTCAATGAATTTAGGAAAAACACAATAAATTCTTTTAAGATCGTGAAAATAGTCGAATTAAAGAGAGTCTTTATAACTTATTATCTATTTTACACGAATTAATGATTTTTGTTATAAATGTATGCTTCTGTTTACAATTATTTTCTCAATTTTCTATTTATTTACCATAAAAATATTACTTCTGTTACTGCTACATATACTTCTAGTAGAAGGCCTTTCTAATGATTCCCTAAAATCTAAAAAGCATAGAAAAGAAATGCACTTATATTTGAACTGTTTAAACTATTTGGAAATGAAACTAAGGAGTGCGTTTAAATAAAAAATAACACTATTTTTGTAATAAAAAGGAAACTGATTTATAGAATATTTTACTAATATCGTAATTTGACAAGAATCAAAACTAATTAAAAAAAATTCTTAACTTATGATGCATTAATTGACATGTGTCTGTTATATGTTGCATTTTTTTTATCAAAACTTAAAAACTATGTAATTTGTTGACCGAAAATTATATTTTTAGATGCATTTTATAAATAGTCCAGCTCACGGGAGCGAAATAATTGAACCGAAATATTTTGGAGATTACTTTATAAAACATATCAATCTTTAAATTTAAGCATAATTGCAACATTTTCTGTCCCCATACAAATTGAAGCACTTTAATATACATAAGTACAAGCAATCGTGGCAAAACCAAAAATCAAGAAAAAAGAAGACGACACTATTTTACAGAATAAAATCTATTATAAATAAATAAAAAAAAAATGCAATTTTATGTTTGGACACTTTCATACATATTTCAATTAGAATGAAGGCGAAATGTCAAAGGAAATTGATCATGCTTTATATAAAAATATAAATAATTGGAAACATATTTTGTATATTTATATATTTTGAACAAAAGTACAACACGTGCGGCTATAATGAAAAAGAGAAAATTTAACATTGCTAAAGTGAATAGAAAACAAAGATGTATAAAATAATTTAGGTTTTTTGAAAAACTGAGTGGAAAATATGAGCAGCATCCTTTAATTTCCCCTTGCCAAATTCTTAAACTGTTGCCGGATCTGCTTTATGAATACTCACAGCATCTAAACAAATACGTACCCTTGTCATATGCCATTTTATACAAAAAAAATAATAATAATAAAAAAAGCGAATGATGGAACATTTGAATGAATAAACAAAGAAAGGGAAGAAGAGGAAAATTATAACAATATTTTAAGCTATTTCCAAAGAAAAAAAAAAGTACAAAAATAAACAGCAAATGGAAAAAGTTAAATAAATGAAAACACAAACGAAGAAATCAAAGCATAGGAAAGAAATGTACTTGTATTTGAACTGTTTAAACCACTTGGAAATGAAACTAAGGTGTGCGTTTAAATAAAAAATAACATAATTTTCGTAATAAAAAGGATCTCCAGTTGTCCTTTTAATTATCTTTCTTAATTACAATATCTTGTAGAGACACGACAGATTTAACAATAGATCGATTTTTTGAAATCTGATCGTTTATCCGCATGCAGGTGGTAGTCAAAGAAAAATATGCATAGCAAAATTTGTTTTTTTTTAACTTATTAGAAAATTTTAATTAAGTAACTTTTGACAAAAGTACTACATTTCAGGGTTATAACAAGGCTTAACGAGGACTTAAAGAATGAGATGAAACTTTGTTCTGAAAAAGAAAAGGTCACAAGAATGAATTTCAAGTTCAAAAAGTAGCATAGATCCTAAGAGTGCCAAAAATCTTAGGTCGCGTTATTTTATTTCAAATATGAGCCATGTCAAAGCTATGCCTAAGCTTTAGTCAAGGTTAAGAAAATTCTAAACAACAATACTGAGAAGAACTTTGAGGTAAAGAATGATCAAAGCTCCTAAATAATAAGCAAATAACTTTTTTTCAATATTTTGCATTAGGATTTAAAACAGACATTATTGCTAACTTTTCTCATGCTCCAAAATACAAGTTTTGTATACCGATTAATCGAGAAAATAGTCCTTACTAAACAATTTGTTGTATGGAAAGTTTGCTCAAAATGCGACAAGGTATATAATTGTTTTACTTCTTTAGTCTGAATAAACTCGAATAGTCATAACAAGGAATTCCATAAAAACACGTTGATGACACTAGTGACATGAAACAGTGTTTTTAAAATTTTCTGAACAGATTTAGAATTTAGTCATTACAGTAGCATCAGAGTATTCAAGTTAAAAGTGAATATAAGAAAATCCCAGCAATGTTCAATTTTTGATTCTAAATTTTAAATTATTATTGAGAGATATCGTTAAAAATTTCGTAAAATTTGTATAAGATTACATAAAAAAATAAAAATAATTTAGTTACCTATTAATTTTTATATAAAATGATACATCAGAAAATCTACTTCTTTTTAATTCTAGCTTATAGGGCATTCAGACCGACACGAAATTACGTACTTTCGTGATTTCGGCCGAAATCAAGTTGAAATTACGAAATTTCCCATACATTTTGACAATTACGAAATTATATAATTTTGTGTAATTTCGGCGAAATTACATTGAAATTACGATGCCCATTTCCGTGCAACTCTGTACATTATTCATGAAATTACATCGAATGAAATCTAGCCAGTATGAACACTCTAGATTTCATTCGTAATTTCGGCATGAAATTTCGTAATTTCATGCGGGTCTGAACAAGGCTTTATTCAGTTCATATTTTATTAAAAGAAATTATGTCATACTTTATTTATATGCACACCTTATTACTAAAATTCTTAAAAATAAGAGCAACATAATTTTCTATGAAACCTATTTTCTTTTCTCAATTATACTGTATGTTTAATATTTTCCTTTAAGCTCATTTACCCCTAAAAATTAGTTCCAGTTTTTATTTTCCAGTTCTCACACACACAGAAAAGTCTTGTTCACAACATAGTTGCGCATGATGATATATTATCAAAAACACTCTATTTGAACAACAATTTGGTCACTGAAATAACAGTTTTATTATTAATTGTTGTTGACGCAATATGTTTATCAGTATGCTTGTTTAAGAAACACTTTATGGTTGTTGGAATCCTAACTACAATAAAACAATTTTCGTTGGACAAAAAAATTCCTATGCTTATTATTATTATTTAATAATATAATTTGCATTTTATCGGGAACCATAAGCATTTGCAGTATTTTAATATGATGTTGTTTTTAGGTCAGTTTATCGTATTCATTGCGAGGAATCGGTCACATGCCGGCGTGTAAGAATTATGTTGCAAAAATAAAAAAGTGTTTGCAAACTGGCAATAACAATATCAAGACAAATGTTAATTTTCAAAAATAAAGCGTATAATAAAAGAGAACAAGAAACTGCTGGTAATGTATTGTTATTAAATTGTTATGGATACAAAATTTACCGTTGCCATGGACAAAATTGATGGCAAGACCTTCCCTTTCTTGGCCAAAAAAACGCGAACGGTCTTACTTCATGAAGAGTAATCCCCGTAAGTTTAGTTGGACCGTTACAAGCCTCATAAGAATACAGAGAAAAATGTCAATGAGAAGTTTGCCTGCAGAACACAAAAGTTAAAACGTGCTATTGTTGATGAAACCCGAGGTTCATTGAGCCCAGTGTTTACAAGACACAAGCAAGCCAAGTAACAAACACATGCCTCTAAGATACAGCAAAAGCCTGCTCCCGTATTGATAACAAGCGATGTAAAGAGCTGTTTTGAACCTTTGTTGGTTATAAGTGGCATTTAAACTATCCTCTTCTTATTTGACGAGTGGACAAATCAAGAGTTTTAAAATGAAGTATAACATCTCAGACAAAAAATTTACGTAATTTCCTATACACACTAAAGAACAATGATAGATAATTTTCAAGCATAACACGAATATTGTTGCAGCATAACCGTATCTTTATTATGCCACAACCATATTATAGTTATTTACATAAAAATTATTGTTTGTAACCATATTATGCTTTCGAAAGGACCATATTTTTATTATGTTGTAACCATATTCCGGTTATTCCACAAACATACTAAAATATTTATGTTTGTTTACTTAACAGTATTATATTGCTATATGAAACATTTTATAATCTTCTAGCAACAATAAAATCTAACAATAATATGGCACTGTTCGATTATTGTTCCTCCAACCATATTTTTTCTCTGCGTGCAAATGTTTAAAATCCCAATAAATTTTTCTATTTGAATTCATTACAAAGCTCATCCGCACAGTGACGCCAAACGCAAAATTTTTGATAATAAACCTATATCTCCTAAACTACTAGTGGTATCGAATTGAAATGTATGGATGAGTTATAGAGAAGAATCCAAGCTTTTAGAAAAATGATCATGTAGTCACCCTGTCATAACACGAAATAAACTACGATGTGTCTAATTTACTACCTAGAGTATGTAAAAGTTTCAAAAAATCGTAACTTCTACAAATCAATTCCGATTTCAAAGATTTTTACACTTCTATAAATCGCTTGGAAAGATAAAGAAAAAGTGCGTTTACTCAGCTAAATCATATCGCACCGTTAAAAGGATACCTATGCTTGAACTTTGAACTTTTGCCTCGACTTAATTTCGTTCTTCGGGAATACGTTCTGAGGTACATGAGGGAGAAAAATTTTAAAAATATTCTATAATTTGTAATATATTCCGAAATTATATGCTGGAAAAAATTTTATTATCTCAATTTGTCTAAACGTGAAAAATGTTTAGAGTCAGCACTCTGAAATTAGTATGAAAATTACTATCGTTTACGAAAATATAGTACTTTCCTTCACTTTTTCTCAGTTTTTTTAATAATTTTATTCTTTACATATTTCAGAAGACAAGGCTTCATAAATGGTTAGTAAAGAAATTTTAAATTGATTTAGGTCGCACCCTACATAAAACATTGTTCGAAAAAGGTGAATTCTAGAAAAAAATTTCATTTTTATCGATTAATAAAAAACATCACGCGAGTTTTTTAATATATTGACGATATTTATTCGTAAAATAGATTTAGATCAATTTATTAATAAATTGCTTCATGCCCGATCAAAAGCGAATGCAGGAGTGCAGATTTTATAAAAAAAGTAAATTTTGTAAACGACTTTTTTTAAATTGCACAAGAAAGTATATTAATATAACATTCTTACTATCATTTGTCACGTACTCTAAAAAGTAAATATCAGTCTTTCATTCCTCAAAAAATCGTTCAAATAGCTTCAACAACCAATTTTTGGCAATTTTTCAAAAATAAACAATATAAAATAAAAACAAAAAAAAAAAAAAAAAAGAATATAATTTTTAAGCAAAACTCCGTCTACTTTTCAAAAACTTACAATATATTACAAAAAAATAAAAACTGACAACTCAAGTCTATTCTCACTAAATTCACAATTTATAATATTTTACTGTGCATTTCCATATGAGCGTATACATAACACACAATTGTACTGGATCGTGTTGTTTGTGTAACGAGATAATATTCGTAGTAATCGTTTAAATTTATTAAAAATTTTTTTTATATTTAAAAAATTGCCAAACATTGGTTTTATATGACTTTTGAAAGAATGAAAAACTGATATTTATTTTGTACACCCCGTAAGAAACAATAGTGAAAATATTATACTATGCTTTTTTGTGTAATTTACAAAAAAGTAATTTAATTTAATTTTTTAATTCATCATATTCGACAAAGGCTGGATATAGTGTGCAAACCTAATTCATTTCAAAATTTCTCTATTAACTATTTACGAATGTAAAGAAAAAAATAGTACGAAATTTTTGTAAAAATTTCATTTTTCATACTAATTTTACAGTGCTGACTTTAAAGATTTTTCACGTCTATACGAATTAAGATAATAAAGAAATTTTTTTAGCATATTACTTCGGAATATATCGTAAATTACACAATATTTTGAGAAAAATGTTCCTTCATATACCTCAGGACTTATTCCTGAAAAATGAAATAAATTCTAAGCAATAAATCAAAAGTTCAAAATTAAAACGTAAATATCTCTTTAACTGTAAGAAGTATCTTGGTGAGTAAGCTTACTTTTACTTAATCTTGCCAAGGAATATAAAAATCTTTGAAATTGGATTTGTACAAGTTGCGTTTTTTGAAACTTTTACATACTCTAGGTAGTCAACTATGGTACCCTGTACCTTATTTTTTGTAAGCGCTGGATGATTACAGGATAAATTTTCTGAAAGCTTATGTCCTCCTCTGCAACTATCTTATACATTTCAATTCGATCCGGCCAGTAATTTGGGAGATACAGATTTATTACCAACAATTTTCATTTGGCCCCACTGTGATCTGTTCAAAGCATTTTAGATATATATTACTTTAACTTCTTCTTAATTTAGAGATGGAAGAGAAATGCAGAAAAAGCAAAGAAAATTAAGTAAGTAAATAGATATTTAGATGAAAAATATTACGCATTCTTACTTTGCCTAAGAAGTAAAAAAAGAAGATGGAAGCAAATAAGTAAATGAAATACATAATATCTATAGTAGAAATATTTAATATTTATGAATATTTGTTAAGAGGATTAAAACAATTTCTTTCAGCTCATTTTTCATTTAGTCTGCATTTTTTTTCTGCAGCTTATAACGTTTTTTTTTCTTTTTGTTTTTGCTGTTGTCTTTAAGAGAGATATTAAGATATGAAGGGCGTATAGGGGTTAGAATAAATATTTTTATTTTTATAAAGGAAAAAAAAGAATTGTTATTTTCGGAGGTTTTTTTTAATGTTAATTTTTATGAAAACAAATGAAACATGGATTCGAATAAGGACGAATAAACCTAGTTTTTCAAATATCGTTTTTATACCCCACACCACCATAGAAAATATATGTAACATCCACCCTAAAGTATACCTGTCGATGCAGAACAATTTTTGAGTCAATTTATCGATCTCTCTCCGTTCGTACGTCTGGCAGTTCATTAAAAATTTGTGCAAAGCACAAGTCGCAATTTTGAAGATAATTTTATGAAATTTGGAATATATGATTTGACTTAGCCCCTATACAAATGATCTCCCGAAATAGTGGTTTAACGATTATAAATGTCTTAAATATAGCAATATCTTAAAAAAATTCGCAATAAATGAGTTTAATATTAGTATAAACACTTGCGTTAAATTTCATAAACATTGGTCCATGATTGACCATATCTACCATATAAATATCTCTTTCGAAAATTACTTTAGTGTGCACAAATCTTATTCTAATGTTAGTATGAAGTTAATATTTGACACTAATATCTTTTGTATAAGTGTAAACTACTGTGCCAATAGCTTCCGTATAAAGTCCTCTACCGGAAATTACCCTAAAGTGGAAATATATATTTGAACTTTAAATGGATGTATTTCATTTCGATTTTAATCATTAGTAACTTAATTGAAAGATAATTTAGCTGTTTTTAAACGCGATAGAAACTTCGTTAATTATTTTATAAAGTTTTACGCAAAAAAGGGAAAATATTTTAACTATCTAAAACTAATTACCTTTAGATTCGACCATTTAAAGTACGTACACCATATAAACAATTTCCTGGCGTAAATTGTTTATAAAATCTAATTTAATAGAGATTAGTACTCAATAGACATCATAAAATCATACATTTGAAGTATTTTTTGTTTAAAATCGGAAAGTAGTTTTTAAAGGTAATTCGATGTCCATAATTTAATTTCTATCACTACAGAATTTGTTTAAATTAGGCCTGAATTATATGTTAGAAATACTAAGATATTAGAATGAACAGTTTTATTCTTTTTTTGGTTATTTTTGTGCTTTTTCAGTTAGTAAGGTTAATTTATTTTACAAAAAATGCAACGAGCGATATCTTTTCTCACACTTTTTGGGTAATAGACTTGATAACTTGTATTTTCTGGAAAGGAAAGCTATTTTTATCTGGGGATTACCATTCAAATTTATTCTACGTCTAAGGAAAGTTTTACGATATAACCTATTTTGTATAAATGAAATTTATACAAGAATTTCCTTTGAATAGTGAAAATTTAGATTAATCATCAACAATATTTTGTTTTAAATCCCCATAGGTATATTTTACTTCATATTTGTCCATTATAATCATTTTTATTTTTAACATTATAGCTTAATATCTTATGATAATACATAAGAAAGATAGCATTATTTATCTAGGAAATGAAATTAACAAATCCTTATGCTTACAGAAACCAAATTATAATTTTAGTTAAGTGCTTGGAGATATCTTACTTACCAGGCACTTACTTATTAATAATCATCACTCAACCTCTAATTTTCTTGCAATATTGTTTCATTACTTTCGAAGTTGAAATATCTTCTTCCGGCAAGAAATATGTAGTTAGTATTTGGAAAATCGCAACAAATAACTGATAGAAACTTATGTTAGTCTTGTTTAACTTCGAAAATATAGTTAAGATCTAAATTTAATCTAGACTATAGTGGCAACAATAACGTAAATGATAAATAACGATAAATAAACCAAAAATCATATAACGGTTTCACCCAAAAGTGCTCATAATATTGGTTTTTATGATACGTAATGATTGTTTTTCATTAAGTTCTTTTACGGAATAAAGTAATTTTAAAAAATAAAACAATATAAACAAATTAAAGTTTGATGCCACTTTATATTAAAAAACTTTAAAGTGAATACGAAATTTTAATGGTCAAAATTACATATATATATATATAACTTTAGGTTGGTCAATATTTTGCATTTTATACGTGAAAGTTTGAAAAATAATTAAGTAAATTTTATTGCCTTTTCAACGAGTAAAATTGCCTTTCCAACGAGTGTTCAATTGTTAAAATCGTATAATATTTGCTAGCAACACAGCTTTTTAAATTACAATTATGAATATTTTATGTGGATGTACGAACTTTTAGTGGTTAGAGTAGAACATGTTAGTGTCAACATCATATAATGCATAATGTTTTATAGAAATATTGGCCACAGAACCCATTTACTTTTATTTAACGATTTTATTCATTTTTAAAAAATAATAAAGAATCCCAGCAAAAACTTTTTGAATCTCGGTAGTGGCAACAGCTTATTAAAGTAGTTTCTTGGTAATGAGGCAGCATTATTATTTGCCTACTCTATATTACATAAATAAGTACTCAATAGTATAACAACACAGTAATATTGCAATCACGTGGATCAGTTGGCAAGATGCAACCAGAAGGTTGTTGGTTCAACTCCCTTCTGATGCTGTTAGTTTTTTTTTTTAACGAAATATCTAAAAAGATATTTCACACCAAAAAAGTTTTTGTCACTTTGAAAATTAAAATGGTATACTGGGTAAGATGTTAGTCATTATTATAAAATAATGGCTAATTTGTGCTCAAGTTCAAATCGCACTGACGGTAATTTTTTCTTTTTTATTTTTATTTTCGTTTAGGTACATATTTTTGAGCACCTCTAGAGTCTAAAAATAACTGCATGAATTTATGGACAACTCGAACAAAAATAACTGGTTATTCAGGCAAAAAATAAGTAGTTTATTTTTGTTTCCAATTGTACCTGTTAGCAGAAACTTATTTTTTTTATTCGTTCTCATTAGTTTTTGATATTTTTCTAAAGAAATGGTAATAAATTTATAAATAACACCCAGCAAAATGACTTAATGAAAAATCACTCCACAAATTCCCATACAAATTTGAATTATTTCATATGAAAAATTACCCAATGTTTTGAAGTGATTTTTCGTAATTTTTGAACTTCCAAATTTTTGTATGATTTTTTGCGTTCATAAGATTTTTCTTAATTATTTTCATAAATAGATTCTATGGTTGATGAAATATATTAAAAAGTAATTATAATCACTCCACAAAATGAGTTAAGGCACTTTTAATTTGGAGAATTAAATGGCTTGGTGGAAAAAGAATAAGCTTCAACGATGAAATTATTGACCAAACAAATGCCTATTTTAAGGACCTCGAAAAATCCTATTTTTTACGCAAAGTAAATGACGACACTTGCTCAAAATTTGAGAGTAGTCTATTAACATGTGGTACTTGATGGGAATAGTGTTGCAAAGTCACGGTCTTATTGATCTGCCCTCGTATCTCCCATGCAAAGCAAATATTAATTATCGCAAATCTGAAGAACTATTATAGCGTAAGTTTCAAAATTTTGTAGAAATAATTTTCTTACCAATTTTCACTTTTGGCTTATTGGTAGTCTTAGCATCCAAACAAATTGACAATCGCATATCTATAGAACTATTGCAACAAAAGTCTTACCCACATATTTTATAAATTAAAATCTATTCTAATTTAAAATAAATTTTAAAGACAAAATTTTGTTTTAAAAGGCATTTTAAATTTAAAGGCTCCATTACTCTACCATAAATGTAAATGTAACGAATCAGCTGACACGTTTTGACTATGAGAGTTATGTGTATAGGAGTACTCACAAACATAAATATAACGAAGTATCCAAATCAAATTTAATAGCCCTACGTTTTTACCTGACAGCTGTAAGAACAGTGTTGACAGTTTTTATTTCGATACTCTAAATCTCCGTAGAAAAACACTGTAAAAAGTTTATTAATTGTACAATTTGTTTTGCAGTTTTCTTAACTAAAAATATTGTTAGAATGATTTATATAAAGCGTAGAGTTGAAGAAATAATTTAAAATTAAAAATGTTTGTTACAAAAGAAAAAATTTTGTTATCTACCCAAATCGCTAAAGCAAAAACCTATAAATTTAGCGAATTTTAAACTACAATAGATTTATTTTAAATATATGCTGATGTGTACAGAAAAACGTTCCGTTTACACTTATACATTTACAGTAGATTACTGGAGCTTTAATAGTTGTTTGTGATTGCGTAGTTTAAGATTTTGTTAAAATAATTTTCGTATTAAATTCCTTTTCTTTGCCTTTCTCTTAAAAAAATTTTATTTAAAAATTAGAAGACAATAGTTAAGGTTATATAGGATTTGTCCAATATAAATAGTTATTTAATTTTAGTTTTTTCCCCTCTTCCACATCATTAACATTTAGCCATTATTATCAGTTATTATTTTCGTATTAATGTTAATGTTAAGCAAATTTATATGGAATTCGCTTTTATTAAAAGTAGGTGTGTTTCTCCTATTTAAGTAACAATTTATTATAGGATTTTTTTTTTCATTTCCTTTCCCAACATGCTAAGCATTTCAATTTGGTGTACTTTGCTGTTTTTTTTTTTCTATTAGTCAGGTCTTTTACTCTTGTTTATAACAAACTAAAGGAACCGATTTTTTTTCTGCAGATAATTGTATACAAAAACACAAAATGAACGCTGACTTGTATGTATTTGGGTGAGTAAGTGAAAAACGAAAATACAACTTTAGATTCAAAAGAGTATAAAGGGTTGCCATGAGAAATTTAATTGTACTGAGTGATTTATAAAAAGAGGATTTCTTGAAACTTAAATCATACAAAATAATGCGAATAAATGTAGTTTCAAACACTTTACTTTATGGGAACTAATCTCAGCTGAAGGCACAATTTACCTTATAACTTTTTGGCGATTTCTTACTATAAATTTGGGAAAAGTAAGAGTTAGCCATATTATCTTCTCACAAAGGCAAGACAGTATTATTTAAAACCACACATCTCTAAAAGAAAAACCGTCGGTATTTTGTGTGCTATAGTACTACAAATAAACAAACCTAAAATAGACAATTGAATTGCTTAGAAAATTAGGGAGGAAATTAAAGAAGCAAAAATAAAAACCGAAAAAAATAAATAAGAAGTATAAAATAACAAAATACGAACCCGAAAAAAAATAATTGTATACAACAAAAAAAAAAAAAAAAAAATGTTCACGACATTGCCAACTTTCTCAGTAATGGAATGAAAACAACAAATAAACACATACTTACTTTTAATGAGTACCCAGCAGTTTTTTCTGTGTCAATTGAGCTCCTTTTAGACAGTAGGGTTCATTCGTGTCTACTCAGTTAGCACATTTAAATGTGCACATTTTTTTTTTATTACCCTCTTTCGTACATTTTCTGAACGATCGTAAAGTTAGTTAAAACTTTACTGATCCTTTATAAGCGTGGAGGTGACGATTGACACTTTACTGACTCTATGATAATAGGAAAGAAGTCGAAAAAAAGATAACAAAAATTTTTTAATAACTCATTGTAACCAATAAAATGATTTTGTGTTCACAAAAGTGCCACTTCGTAGCCGTAAAGATGATTGTATGTACAAAAATGCGCCACCACGTAGACGTGAAGGTGAAAATAGACTTGGTCCTAGGACATGCCCATGTTAAAGTGTTTAGTCACGTAGTTAATAAAAAAAATTAGTGGTGCCCTAATGTAGTCAGTCAAGTAACTAGTGCGGGACAGCCACCATGGTTTAGTAGTGCTTTTATTTACAAATACACACATAAAAACTATTAGTAATTTCCATGTTTTAATACTACAACAGTAAAAATATACTCTTCTAGCTAAGGGACTGTGGAAACTGATTGCAAGGACAACCAAAATTATAAACAAATAATAAATAAATAAATATGCCCTTAAAATTTTTAAATATGCTCGTAAAGTATTATTTTTTCCAAAAATCAATTTTCGTCAAAATTCGGATTCTTCCTCAGTTTTAGAAATTGTTTTCGAAAATTTATTTTTGATTTATAATTTGTGGTTGTAAGAAAGATTTGCAAATCGTTCAGCGGCACACACGCTGTACAATGATGTAAAATGTAAAAAATAGGATGATGTGTCTGTGTGATGTGTCTACTGTGCATGAGCTATGACGTACTACAATCTGTTTTTTGTATATGTTATACCCCTAATGTACATACATACGAGTGCATATTGAAAAAAATATTTTATAGCAGTTTGACCAGAAAAAACGTGAAAAAACTCAAATGGTATCTGCTTTTTTCTACTTTTATGTTTAATTTTTTGCTTTTATGTATCAGTTAAGACTAAAGTTACGTTCAGACTTTTCAAAATAATTCCTAATTTCTATTTTTTAAAGGAAAACGATTTTTTTACTTACCATTAATTATAGCTGATATTTTACCGAATTTCGTTTGACGCTGTTTTTTCTTACAAAACAATTGCAAGATAAAACAACAGCAAACAATATTTTTATAAAACTAGTGGTCACGCAACTTAGATCAAATTTTTGCCAAATGTGAATATAGCTTAAGTATATTAATTGATATTTTCTGGCGTTCACAAAAATGTAAATTGTTATTTTAATATCCATGGTAGAAAGTAAAAAAGGACTTTATGGTAAAGTTAAAAGGATTGTAATTGGAATGTGTGCCAAACTAAAGGTACGAAAATAGTTTCATTTAATACCTTTAATGAGCTTAAGTTTGACGCCTGTTCATTGATAAACATAAAATGTATAACATTACATGTACAAATAACTGGTTTGAATTTTTATACATAAACTACAAAAAAAAAAATAGATAAATAAATAAAATTAAATAAAATGAAGCTTATATATACATATAATAGTAAAATACAATTCCAAATTAAAAAAAAATAATAATAATAATTTTTCCATATTACTATTTCATTAATTACAAATATAATTTAGCTTAAGAAACGTCAAAATAAATTTCGTACTGTCATAAACATTGTTGTTGTTTTATTTTCAATAATTAAAGAGGAAAAACACATACAGTACAATAAATATATCCATACAAATGTTATAAACACACACATATTTTATTCAACCTAAGTTAAAACATTTTTTTCGCTGACCACTTTTTTGGGCCAATAGTATCAAAGTGAAAAAAAGTTCTCGCTTGAAATATTTTTGGGATGAAAATCAAAGCAATTAAATGTCTGTTTTGTATCACAACCCTTTAATTAATTTTTGCCCTTTAGTGCGTCAGAAGTAAAGTTTTTCTTTTTTGGATAAAAAGTCATTGCAAAGGAAATTTGATCATATTTCTCTTATAGCTCTACCCAAAAGCCTACACTTATATTTGGCAGAAATAATTTTGATACACAAAGGAATTACCTTGACACTTTTTAGTTTAGTTTCTATCTTTGTATTTTTATTCTCTTGTTAGAACTTCTCTTGTTAGAACTTTGTAAATGATAATCGTAAGAATTGCCAATGCTAACTTATTCGGTAAAAAATTGATTTTCTGGAAACATGCAAAAAGGCGCAAAACCAGAAATATGGAAAATATAGTCCGGATATCTGTCTGTTTGCTTCCATTGAGTTTTTATTTACCAATTTTCACCAAAAACTTTTAGGCTTATTAAAAGTAAAAGTTTTTTACGAACCCAGTCTTTTTCAGTTGCGTGAAACACACAGTTTTTTTTTTTTTTCTATAATACCAAAAAATTCTTACTATTTTCGTATTCAATTATAAAAGTACTTATACTCAAATCTATTCACCATAATACATATTTTATATTGTTGTATTCTATAATTAAAACCTACTGAATGGTGTTGAAAAAAAAAGACGTATCTTTATATGTATATTTTAGACTTTAATAACAACGAATGAGCAAAAATAAAAACAAAATTTATTTTCTGACATTTTAAAGCGATTACTTTTAAATTACCATAACAAAAGCACAAAAAGAAAATGTGTCAAAAATTTAAATTTTGATTGAGAAAAGTATATGACTACAATTCGATTAACTTGCTTCAAGTTAATTCCTGAACAATATTTTTATTTTCATATTTAAATTTTGTGTTCTTCGCACATTTTTGTTAAAAGTTAAAATTGCAAACAAAAAAATAAAATGAGTTTTAAGAATAAAGCTAAATTCGCGGAAAAAATACATTCCGAACGAACTAGTAAATAAGCGGTCTTCCTAAGCTAGCAAAAATGACCTGGTTTTGATTAGCAATCTCTAATATATATAAATATATATGTATATATTAAGGCGAATCATTTCCTATGGAAGGAAAAAAAAGTGTGCTCACCACCCACTCACCTCCCACCCCTGAAGATTTTCCCTGTTATGTTTCATGAAGTTTCCCAAATTATTTCGATTCTATTGCTGATCGTTCGTGAGATGGACCATTTTTAAAATAAGGTATTTTTCTTTAGTTTTTCGAAATTATTTATATTTTCTCCCAAAGCAACATACAGAAAATGTAGGAGCGTCCGTTAGTTTATAAAACATATCCAAGAGTAACCTCAATATTTTTACATTCTACAAAATATCCTACTTTTCAAGGTCTTCTTCACAATTTTACTTTTACATGTAATTGAACAATCTTACTACATCATTATCCCATTCTATCAGATGATCATATCATGTTATTATTTCACTTTGTCATATTATTATTCCATCTTATCATATATTTAAATAAAACGTATTAATAAAAATTATTATTTTTATAATATTAAAATTCTTATGGTGTGTAAACATTAAATGACAATATTTAAACAAAATTATTGTTGTCATGAACACAGAGTTATTAAAGTTCAAGAAATTTAATATTGTTGTAGTAATAACCCTATTTCTTATCTGCGTGTGGTGTCTGTTTAATTTTTACTTAAACATTCTAACAATTTCGTGGTTTATGAGGCAGTCAATTTTATTTAAAATTTTACACAAACATAATTAATGTTGGTGCAAAATAAAAAAAAAAAATAATAATAAAAGGCCTTTTTAAAAATAGTCCAATTCTCGAACAGTCAGCGCTAGAACCAAAATATTTTGGGAAACTTCATAAAACATACCAAGATTAATTTTCAGGGTGGTAACATTAACCTTTTTTCAATGAATCGCTTTAATACATATATGTTGTTATATTATACTTTTTCTTAAAGCTTTTGTAGGGGTAAAAATAGTGGTATCTTTTTTTTTAATTTTCCAACTCCTATATATATGCAGTGTATATCTGATGCTAACAACATTGGCTGATATATTTAAATACTGATTTTTTCAAATGATCTACAAGAAATTTTAGTAAGAATGAGCATCATTCAACACTTTCAGAATGCACCAATTATGGTATCCGCAAAGTGAAATTTATGAATAATAATAATAATAATAATAATAATAATAATAATAATAACAATAATAAAATAAAAAAAAAATTTAAATATTTGTATTTATGTACATCAGCGTTTTCCATTAAGAATTTTTAAAAATTGTCCAAAAAGGGGGATTTAAACAAAAAAAGAAGTTGCCAAAAAAGGGAGTTTTGGAAAAACTTTTTGTTTATTTGTTAACAACAAAAACAAAAAATATTGTATTTTAAAAAAAACTACCAAACTCAATTTTATTATTAACAAAATAATTTACTTATAATAATTTTTGTTATTACAAAAATAAAGATTTTATTATAAAAATAGTTAACATTTTATGAATATGAAATATTAAACTTCTGTACTATTGCACGAGATCTTCACTTGGACTCCAGTCTAACAAATTTAAGACTGAGAACATGGATTCCCAAGTGTTGACCTTAAATCTATTGGACAATTTATTTTTCATTAGTAATAATTTAGAAGAAAAGACGTTCCCCCGAGGCACTGGTATGAACCAAAGTAAAAATATAAATTAGGATATAAGTATTCATCAAATCTATTTTTTAATTTTCCCAATTCGGTCTAAAAAGATTCGGCATTTGATGCATTAAATAATTGTTCATAAACTTTATCATTTGACTTAGTTTTTAACAGTTTCTGTGCATTTATGAATTTTTCGGGGTCTTTTTTATACCATTATACTGTGAAACAATCTCAAAATAATTAATTCCTTTGTTGGAGTTAATATATAATGGATCGAGATTCAACTTAGTTTCTCGTCATTTGTTGTATAGTTTTAAAAAGTCGCCAGCCATTTAGTTCCATTTTAAAAAAGGGGTCAAAAAAGTGGCCAGTTGGGCAATTGGCGACTAAAGTCGCCAAACGGTAACGCTGATGTACATGATAAAAATGTAGTGCTTGCGTAGAAATATGGTGCAAAAATATTTCTTTTGTCAATTTTCCTCCGCCACGTAGGCTTGTCTTCCTGGAACTAATTTTCTACCTTGATGTATAGCTAAAATATGGTAGTTTTTATCATGTTACTCTACACTCCAAGACTATCATTTGATCTTGGAGATAGTAGCAGGTTGAACAGGAACAAATAGGGTGCACTAGTACCTTGGAATTTTCTGGGTTCTGAAGCTGGAAGAACGTAAGTTCGAGGTCTTACCTAGGACTGAAAAATAGGTGCCACATGAGCCAGCAGCCCCAAGACCAGTAGCACCACACTAAATGTCATTGGCTCTTGGTTGCTTATTGGTGAGGCCACTGATAGGGGGTTACATGGTGGTTGTGGTTTCATGTGTTAACTGCTATGAAAGTGTGACAGGAGAGGGTAGCTCCAACCCCTAATTAAGGGGGATGATCTTGGTCCCTAAACGATTTTAATAGATTGCAACCTGTATGTGTGTATACAGGGGCGTTGGTTGGCGCATCATTCTTCACTCGGTGCTAAGACTACCTTGAAGTAAGGCCGTCAAGTCAAGTACTCACGTTAATTTTTAGCACATATCCTTGGATGTTGTGAAGCTGTATGCGGTCGTTTTTTTATTAGTAAATTGAAATAATTGGGTAAATTTTTCCTTTTTTTCCATTTCAAAATATTATTATTTGTCTACAATATACATACATATATAACAAATTTCATGCCTCATAGCATCTAAACGGGAAGTGATAGAGAAAATACTTTCACATAAGTTTTCTAAGAAAATATAATAGTTTTATTATCTATACAAATAAAAACATTTAATTTTAAAAAATAAGTGTCTTTTGGACACTAATCTCTACTCTGTGCAATTCAAATGTCTTGATCGCTGCTTATCTTTACTAAAATTTTCTGCATAATCAATTGGTGAGATAAAATTTTTCAACATATCGATCACTATTTGTTATACGGGAAATGGTGCTCAAATTCATCGACATTATTCGCGGATATGTAGGGGAAGCAGTTGGATTTTCGAAATAAATATTACAAAACTATTTTTACTGCTACAAAATACTTCAAAACAAGGTATGATATCCCGAGTTCAAATCGGCCAAAGATTGTCAACTCAGCAATAGCTGTATCAACCGGAAATTTTTCTCCGGCGAAGAACTTTCGACTACAACAGAGTTGTCACAACAACAACAACAACCAAGAAATTACAAAATTTCTATCAATATGAATTCAAATCAATATTAGATTTGAAAAGCATAGAAAATCAAGTGGAAAAACTCTCTCAAAAAACCTAATTCAGCCACCAAAAAAGAAAAAAAGCTTTTATGTGTTAGTAGAATTTTCTGCATAATCAATTTACATGTGTAAAGAGCGTAATTATGTTTTACTGAGCGAATCAAAACCATTGATCATATAGATCAAAGTTTCAATAATGGGGGTCCGTAGCAACTTTCTAAGTTAAAGTGTATAGAATTATTGTATATGATATATTTTTTGTATTTTACTGTATATGAAATTATTCCAAAGTTGAATTCTACGGGTGCAAAAAGTGAAATAAAGAAAGAATTATTGTTTACTAAACCAAACCAAAGGGGTACAGATATAGATGCATCAATGACAGGTTCGCGATCAGGTTTTTGTAAACAAGTCATTCATTTTTAAGCTGGTAATAATTCTGCCGTATATTGGCCTACCACCATTAAAGACAGAACTAGACATTCTCCTTTTATACAAAAATGAAGATGTTTATAAAAATCTACAGAAAAAAATTTTTATTTTTACTTTGCTTATATCTCTAAATTTTTTGAAGCATTAAACAATCTTAAAGTTAAACTAAAAGGCAGACAAGTAAACAAATTAACTGATTTTGATTTAGTTACTTGCTTACATATAACATACAACATACATATGAAAAGTATAATACACTTGGATGCACTTCACGATGAATTTTCCCGATATTATCCTTAGCTTAAAACTAGTTATTGCCAAACCAGTTTACTTCATAATCCATTCAACGTTGCAATTAATTACATTTTTTAATTGTTTATGAGATTTAAAATATTCATAGTTTCTATATTTAATGAATAAATTAATTTTTGTAATACAATTTTATTTAAAATAAATACCTTTTGGGTTTTAACTATTTTTCATTGCTACTATATTAAAAATTAAAATGTGTCAAGGGGTCCGTGAAAAACAAAAATTTCTAAAAGGGTCCGTGTAAAAAGCTCAATTAAGTATAATTAATAAGTGCAATATTAAGTATAATTAATAAGTGCAATATTATGATGTTTTGTGCAATATATGCGAAACTATGCTCTTTTGTATAATATATCCAAAATTATGCTCTTACGTATTAATACTTATACTTTACTTAATACTTTCAAAATTAAATTAGGGGTAAATTTCTAAACTACGAAAGCCTTTTTCAAATATAATTTTCTGTATTTGTTATCCACCATTTTTATTTATTGTGTGAGTATTTTTATTACCTCATAATTACTGATTCTAAAAACCCAAAAAGTTAATGCTCGCTGTATATAAGGACTTTAATGCACATTTCCGTTCTTTTTATAACCTAATGTTTTCTGATTTTACATAGATTTACTATAATGATTATTAGGCAACATATTTACATAGAAACACAATTATAATTTGGCACTGGGGCTTGTTTATTATAGCAATGACAAAATAAATTATTTTGTTTATAACAGCCAAATTTCATTGAAAATTATGTCATCATTTTCATTGTTATCTAAATTCTTAATTAAAAAATAATAAAAATAAAATAGAATATACATATATATCAAAAAAAAAAAAAAAAAAAAAAAAAAAAAAATAAGCCGACTACAAACTTGAATATATGACTTTTTTAACTTCCTTCACTTAGGAAATCTCTTCAACATTAATTGATCTTGGACATTTCCTAACAATAGGATCAAATATATATATATATTATAATCATAAATAATCAAATGTCGACAGATGAAATAAAGCAAAAACTCTAAACTTAAGTTTCTTCTTAGTTTTCGTTCTTTCCTATCATTTAATTTTTTGTTTTATTTGAAGTTTCCTTTTCTAAACAAGCATATTATGGATTTCATTTTACTTACAAATTTGTAAGAAAAATATACACATATTTATCTATACACATGTATATGTATATGAATTTTTTTATATTAACGCATGTACATATATTGTGTGTATTTTATATACATAGATTTTTACATACTATAGATTTATGACAACAAAGTTGCATATTTTTAGAAGCTAGAAAATACGTCTTAAAATATAGTGTTCCGTGCAGTGTTGCCAGTTTAGCCTTTTAAAATTTTTAAAATTTAATATTTTAAAATTGCCTTAAAAATGCTAAAATTTTAGTACTTCAATAAAGAAGAAAATAATTTCTTATTTACTTTTACTATTTATTTCTACAGAATCATACATTTAAGCATTTATTAATTCGCACAAACAAATCGAGATTGTTTATATTTAAATACCATTTTGCACTGCTGCGCTTCAACCTCCAAATCAAGTGTAACTTAACTAATTTTATGGACTTACTTAACCAAATATTATGGTAATTATTTTTTAATAAACTTCATAAACCACAAAAATATTTATGAATATAATTAAAAAAAAAAATGCAAAAGCGAGACCCTATACCACCATAGGTACACCTATAAAGTATACCAATCGTCTCAGAATTACTTTTTAAATCGATATAAAGATGTCCGTCCATCTGGGTAGCTTGACAGCTGGCTGGCTGTCCATGTAAAATTTGTGCACAAATTATGTGTCGCAATTTTCATGATAATTTAAGGAAATTTGGCACGTGGGTATATTAAAATACAAGGATGAATTCTATTGAAATTAGTTGTGGTCCGTCCATTATTCAACTTAGCCCCCATACAAATGTCCCCCCGGAGTAAAGTTTAAACACTCAAAAATGCATTTCAAATAAGAATATTTTAATAAAATTTGGTGCAAAGAAATTGTGTACAAGTATCAATCTTTGTATCAATTTTATGAAGATCGGTCCCATATGAACCAATCCTCCGAAAAGCACATTTTTTCAAATTTTATTATAAAATAAACAATATTACAATTTCACCTCAGCGCCAGATTGGCATTATAGAGGCTTGTTAACAAAATTTTAACAAAAGTATTAAACAAATATTTATAATAAATAATAATTTACAATTTTGCGTGTATATCAAACATACCAATAAACATTATATCAGAAGCTCATCAACATGTTGAGATAAAAAAAAAAAAAATTAAATAAGATTTAAACTGCGATAGGCTTGCGGCTTGTTTAATATTATGTGGCAAGTTATTATATTCTCTACAACCAGAGTGTTCAACTCGTTGCTTAGTTGTTTCAGATTGGCAAAAAATTATTCTTAAATTGCCACGATTTCTTGTGTTAAAGGTATCCTGATTCCGTGTGAATTGTATGGTATGATGCCCAATACAATTAAGACAGTAATAACAGAAACTTATAGAGCCCGTTAATTGTCAAAACAGTGGGAAAAAAAGTCTCTGAATAAAATAACAGTTGGAAACCGGCTGGGCAAGTTAGCTACACTTTTTAATGCTTTGATCTGCATTCTCTGAAGCGATTTAAACTCTGTAGTTTTTTTGAATCCATATATTAATGCAAGGTAATTACAATGACTTTGAACCAAAGCTTGATAAATTAAAAATTTGGTTTTTTATCAAACTTGTTTATAAACTTATATATTAAACCTAAAGCAGGAGAAAGTTTTACCTTAGGATTCCTAATATGCTGATCCCACATAAAATTTCCCTGCAAATATATACCCAAATATTCAACAGATGAAATCTCCCGAATTTCATTTCCATCAACAAAAATACTAAAATCATTAATAAAACCAAAGTGTGGTTTAAACCTTATAAGTTTCGTCTTTGCAGGATTTGAAAAAAGCTTATTAATCCATATACGGCTTTAATGCAGTTTCATGTTTATAATGATAAAATATACTAATAACATCAGCAAATATAAAAATTTTCCCTGTTAGGTTTAAATGTTTTAAATCATTGATGTATATTGAAAATAACAAAGGGCCTAGAACGCTTCCCTGAGGAACTCCATGTACGACATTCCGCAGATTACTCTTATTTTCCTTAACTTGAACAAATTGTCTTCTATTCGTTAAGTAGCTCTCTAGAAGCAAATATTCATTTCCATGAATATCATAGTATTTAAGCTTCTGCAGCAATATTTCATGATGTATAAGATCAAACCCCTTCGTTAGATCATAAAATATTCCAGTAACAGCACCTTCATCTAATCCCTTACAAATATAATTTTTCACATTTACAATAGCCTCCTCAGTGCCACAACCCTTTCGAAAGCCAAATTCAAACTCATTTAATAAATTGTTTTCCATAAAATAAGTGAAAATTTGTTTGTGCAATATACGTTCAAAGATTTTATCAATAATAGAAAGTATCGAAATAGGACGATATTGTTCCACTGTTGTTGCTTTTCTTTCCTTGGGAATAGAGATTACTTTATGGATTTTCAAAATGTCAGGGTATACTGACGAGTCTGCAATGGTATTAATAATATGCACAATATTTGGATAAATACAATTCGAACAGTGTAAAATTACTTTGGGATAAATATTGTCGTGACCACAACTTTTTCCAGGTAAAAGGCTTGAAATTATTTCCTTAACTTCCTCATTAGAGGTATAGTTAAGACGAAATCGATTATGAACCGGTCTTAAAGTTCTCAGCCCGTTACAGAAATCGGAAGGTGATTGAACTATTTTCTGCTTTATTATGTTTACTGATTGTAGGAAATGAGAATTAAATGTTTCAGCTTTACGAAAGTTGTTTTCTATAATTTTTCCATTTGTATCAGCAATAGAAATTTGCCTTTGTTCTACCCTCCCAAGAGTTTTATTCATAAATTTCCATGTTTTTTTTTTTGGGTCATTTTTTAAGTTTTCTAGGTTACTGACGTAAAAGTTATTCACCGAAATCTTTAAAGCTGCCTTTATAACTTTACTAATTCTTGTCAACTTTGTTTCAAGTATATTATTGCGATTTCTTCTTCTTTGTTTCAATAGACTGCTTTTAATAATAATTAATTTTTGCAAATTACCATTTATCCAAGGAGCTATTTTGTCTTTATTATTCGTCCTTCTACATGTTTCCATAGTGGAACAATCAACAGAACTTCTAATGGAGGAAATAGAAGTGTGAGTTGACGAATCACCAGTAAGCATGAAGTTTGCCATTTTATTTTGTAAAATACGTTCCAATTTCGCATAGTCATAGTTAACAATCCTTTCCATTTTATAATCCTGTCTTTTAATCTTTATGTCTACTCTACACGATATTATATTATAATCCGAAATCATACAATTAATAGAATCAACAATTATTGGCTTGTTCATATTAGTATAAACATGATCAATTGATGTACCACTAATTTGACGTGTGATCAAGTCAAAACTTTGCAAAAGATTTATAAGTTCCTGAGATAATGTTTTATTTAACAAATCAATATTTGCATCAACAACGAATGTTAGTATCAAGTTAATAATAAGTTTTATATAAGTAGAAACAACATTGCCAAATTTTATAAGAATTGATACATAATTTACCATAGTTCCCATAAACTTTATTCTTAATATATCAACACTTTATTCTGTACTTGTATATTTTATTTTATTATATATTTATTTTACTCATATAGGTCCCTTTCCCGATTTTTTTTCATATCATATAGTTGATCTTGACCGAGTCGTTCTTTCTCGTTTTTTATATTATATATTGTGCATTCGATTTTTTACTGGATCATTTGCTGGCAGCCATTCTATGTTTTATTTATAAATTTATTATAATATCTTAAAAAATATATCAAAAACTAATGGAAAAAGTAAGTTTTTAAATAAAAAAATATATAAACTTTTTTCTACCCTTATTTTTTTATGGCATTTACACTTTTCTGATATTTTTTAAAGTTCAATTTAGTCTTTTTTTTCCTACTTCCTGGCAACACTGATTCTGGAAAGCAGATTTCTTCGGATGTCGGAAGAACTGTCAAACGATGCGTATTAATGAGCTGTATGCAGAAAGAAAATACTAAAAAAAATATAAATTAATCTTTGGCTCTGTGCATTTGGCATCAAAAAGAGGTTTAGAGTATTTTTTCGAGATATGTTTAGAAAAACGAGTAATTTTGAGTATGTTAATGAAAAAATATTTTAAAATTTTTCCCATGGAATTTTGTTCCTAATGCGAGTTCGTGAACAAATTTTATAAAAAAAAGATGTGACCGTTTTGGACCCATATTAAAAAAAATGTTATATTGTTTAATAACAAGCTCAAAATTACAAATTTTTTTATCATCATTTCGTTAAAAAACTCGAAGCTTTTTTTTGTACTCGTGATATTTAACATTTTTTTTTAATATTTTTCCTATATTTTGATATTCAATATGCATCGTTTGATTGTTCTTCCTACAAAATTTGTTTCAGCGGAACACTGTAACGTACATATAAGCATCTATTTGAGCTTATCACTAACACACACTTTATAGGTAGAGTTTACATACCGGAATTTCCCATCTCGGGATTCCCGGGAAATTTGCAATTTCTCGTGTCCCGCTATCCTAAGAATTTCGTCTGGGTATCCCGGGAATTTTAAAAGCACTTAAATTTATAAAAACTACTAGAATTTAATAAATTTTAATAATCTTTTTAATAATTTAACAAAAGAATATCATCACCTCTCCTTATATTCTCTGTTGTGCTGTGTAATCTGAAGCACAGTAAAAGTACCATATTTTACTATAAGGTTTAACACATCTTTAAACTAAGAAAAATGTATTGTAAATTTATACTTGTAGTCGTGCATGTATACATGAACGTAAGTTTAAAAGTGTTAGTATGTATTACTTTGAAAAGTACTTGCTAACCTTACACAACAAATACAATGCATACTTACGTAACACAAAGAAGTATCTATAAACAACACAAGATAACGAAAAAAAAATAAATAAAAGCTAATAAATAAAACAGATTTTGTTTTATAATGCAACACATCACTCTGTTACAATGATGTCTGGATGGTTAGAATGAGTTTGGCAAATCTTTGTAGTCAAAATTGAAGTTTTATTCTTTTCTTTTTTCAAGTAGCAGCAGTATTGTTGGTTTCGTCTTTTTAAAGCTTTTAGCTCAAAATTTTTGTTTTAGCTTCTAGCTTTTGTTGCAGCCTTTCTTGACTCTCAAAACTGCCTTAAAAAGCCTAAAATTTAATTATTTCAAAAAAGAACAAAATAATTCCTTAATTGCTATTATTAACTTTATTTTTACAGAATCATCCATTTATGCATTTTCGTGTATTTATTCGTGCAGAGAGAAGTCATGTTCACAGCATGGTTACCGCAACAATATATCGTTATCGCAAATATCTTTAATGTTGAGAAAACTTTATTTGAACAATAATTTGGTCACTGCAATAAAACTTTTGTCTTTAGTTCCATAATAGAATGAGTGGTGTAATATGTTTAGCAATATGTTTGGAAGGAAAATTTTTGTTGAAAACAATTTTAATTACACAGAAAAAAGTCACCAATCTCCAAATATATTAATAAATAATTCATTCGATTAAAAACTTCTTTAAATTTGCTGCTTTCATCAATTACCAATTACTAACAACTGTAAAAAATGAAAAAAAAAAAATTTCCAATTAAAAAATTTATCAAATCAATAAAGTAGATGATTGCATGAATTAAAAATTTAAGTGACAAATCAAATTTTACTTAAATTTTATTAAAACTGCGTTATTTAAAAAAATATACGGTAACAATTTTTTCCGTGTAGACAAAATTATTATATTATTATAATATTATTTCCCGTTTTATCGACAACCATAAACATTTATAATATTTTTATATGACGCTGTTTTTACATCAGTTTATTATACTCAATAAATGGAATCGGTCATCTGACAGAGTGATATAATAGAACAAGGAACTATAGGTAAGTGTTTTAATAAAATTATTTGAATAAATTGTATAATATATTAGATTCATTATTTTTTCTAGTGACAACAACGCAAGTTGAAAATCGATTTCTGTTCATTCAGTAGATACAAAATTTTCCCCGATAATAGCAAGTTAATGCAGGACTTTCTTGGCAAAAAAAATCTCCGCAAGTTTATCTAGACCGTCTTGTGCTGTCGCAAGCACTGTAAGTATATCAAGAAAGAAGCCACCAAGAAGCGCATTAGCGGAACACAAAATTTCCAACGTGCTACTGTTGATGCTTCCTTGGCGGAAATTGGGGCTCAGCGTAACGGGAAATTCGAGGTTCGTCGTGCCCAGTACTAATAAGACATTAAGCAAGCTAAGCGACTAAAGCGTGCCGCCAAAAAATCCACTAAACCCGTCCAACGTAAATCTAAGTCTATTCCCAAACAAAAAAGCCGCCAAGGTACGACAAAGTACTACTACCCGGCGGATAAGTGAAGTGATTTTTTAATTAAGTGTATATAACGTTAGATAGTTTTTAATCATAGCAACAATATTGTTGCAGTACAGCCATATTTTTGGCGACGCCACAACCATATTATGATTACGTAAATAAAAATTTTTGTACATAACAATAAATGCCACAACCATTTTTTATTGTGTTGTAACAATATTCCGGTTATGCCACGAACATATTGAAAACATTTATGTTTATTTACAAACATAATATTATTTTTCAGCAACAATAAAATCTGACAATATGAACCTATATGTTTATGATTTCCCAACCAGATTACTTATATGTTATAAAAAATATTCAACTGCGGCGTTTAATTCTTCAAATTAAAAGTGCTTTAACAAATTTTTTAGACTCACTAAGTCGATTATTATAATTATTTTTTAATATACTTTATCAGCAATAGAAACTATTTATGAAAATAATTTAAAAAAATCTTATTAATGGAAAAAGTCACCCAAAAATTTGGAAGTGCTTAATCAAAAGTTCAAAGCATTGGGTAATTTTTCATATGAATATAACATAAATTTGTATAGGAATTTTTTGGGCGATTTTTTATTGAGTAATTTTACTGCATCTTATTAGTAAGTTTCCAAATTAAAACTAAAAAAAAACTTTTTTCTGGCTTTATTATTTGGGGCATTTAAAAAAAGTCAAAAACGGCCAACCTTTTTTAAAGTTCACTTTAGCCTCTTTTTTTCTCATCTACTGGCAACACTGAGCATCAGTCAATAGTAGTACGCAATTTATTATTTTTATCTTTAATATTTATAGCTAATAAGTATTGTTATTGCTGTAAGATTGATAGATGAAAAATGTAAACAAAAGACAAATATTCAAAATGATGTGATGACATGATATTGTATTTAATATGCAAATGTTTTTATATGTATATACTCGTATTTATTGGCTTAAGCTTCACAGCTTATTTTTTCTTTTAAATTATCAATTTAAACTTTAAATTAAAACTAGCAATACAAAACTGTTACAAATAGATACCAATAGAATTAAAAGCACTGTTGTTGTTTCCTTTTTATAGAAAAGAAAAAAGTTAAATTTTATATTTTAGTTTTAAGGTCCGGTTTTATACTGCTCACTTAGTGGCAAAATCGTACTTAAGTTCTTAAAATTGTTTTATGATTGAAAACTTAAGTATACTTTTTTCATACCTTAAGTGTTTCCTAAGTATGTATATTGTTTGACGTCTAAAAAATAATTAGAGACTAAACAAAAATTTAAAAAAAAAATATAAAATCGAATAAAATTATTTTAAATTTTAAATTATAAAATAAAAAAGTAACATAATTAAGATAGCTAAAGAATTTTTTTTTTTTTGAAAAGATAGGACCACCCTATTGTAAATACATAAAAGCCTAAAGTTCTTTGTTTACGTTCTTATCAACCTAAGTATTAAACTGTAAAATGAAACATTATTTAAGCGTGAGACTTAACTTAAACGTTTCTTAACTAAGTTTGCACATTAGTATACACTAAGGGAACAATATAAAACCGGGCATAAGAATGTCATTCCATTTTCTCAAAATTTCAGTAAATATCTACTTCATTAAATTAAATTTAAATATTTTTGTAAAACACTCTCCACTCACTTTGAAAAATTTTCATATAAATTGTTTTTGTTTCTAAACAATTTTTATGAGAAATTTTTTAAAGTGAGGTGAAGCGATTTACAAAATAAGGAGATAAAAATTAAAATAATTCTTTAAGCCATACAAATAAATTAAAATAATAATATTTCATTCTCTTTGCTGGAATACATTTCCATTAAAATATCATTTAAAAGAAGAGCTCTTTTATAAATGACTTTATAAGGTACTTTTAATATTTTTTAACCACAAATACCATAATACACGTATACGTACATATATATAATTAATTTATTATTTGAAAGCTTTAAAGAAATCAAGTATAAATAAATAAACTTAGATATACACAGAAAAAAATAAAATTCAAATTCAATTACGAAATTTCTTAAATTTAATTAGAATTTTGTTTGATATTTCTTCAAATCAATAAAATGATAATATTAATTAAAATTAAGATTGATTTTTGTAAAAATTTCAATTATTTTTTTAATTGCATTTATAAATTTTATGATTGAAATTTTGCTTAGAATTAATCATTGTATTAATTGATTCGATTCGATTCAAAATTTAACTAAATTTACAGTATTTCATAAGAAATAAAATACAACTCAAATTTAGAAGTTTCGAATAATATACTTACTGCAAATTACGCAAAAATTATGTATATATTTAATATACTCTAAACATGAACATATGTAAAGTCAGTATATCTCGATAACTCTGTATAAAAGAACAATAAAGTGGGGGCGGAGAGATGTAACCCTTTGGAATCTATATAACAGAAATATGGTTAAAACGACATATGACAAAGTGTTTAAACAACCCGTCAGAAATAATCGCAGCGCATTTGCATACCTTTATTCTCCGAAAGAGTAGCTGAATACATTATATTGATTGATGTTAGCTTCCTGCACTAATGACGAGAACAACTGCAATAGCAAAAATTGTTAACTAATTTACCAAGCATTAATAGATTGTGAGCACTTTCCAAACAATAAAAAATTACATTTATAAAATATTTCAAATCGTCCTTTGCAGTTGATGATATGCACCATTTCTTTAAAGAAATTACAAAAGAGTCCAAATGTTATTAGATATAAATTTGAATAATTTTTATAAATAATTTTTTTTTCTTAAAATTTTTTGAAGAAATGAAGCATAGACGCGTATAAATGCGTATAAACCATAAAAGATTTTAATCGTTTTCTTACCTTTTTTGCAACATGCAAATGCAGCTGAAAATAGCTTAAAATGGAATACGGACATATATATATACTCGTATTATTTTTTTTTTTTTAAATAGTACTAGTGAATGTTTATAAAAATTTTATAATAATCACGATTTCATTAAACAAAGTAAAAACCAATAATACAAAAAAAAAAATAGTTTGAAAGTTTTGCTCCACCCGACGAATATAACAGATATTGCCCATAATTCATAATTTTGGTGAAAAATCATATGTCTTACAAAAATTACTATTTTATATGAAATTTCCTTTTAATGCCACGATTTTTTATTTTACTTAAATATTTATTTTCACCTCTTTCACTTGAGACTATTTCCGAATACCTTTTTGTATATTTATGAATTATATATACTGTTTATAGTAAATAACAAATTTTAGCAAAAATATGATATTTTGAATTTGACCTCTTACTATTTATTAATAAACGATAAGTATCATTAATATAAAAATTTAAAGCTACAAAATCTAAAGTCTCTAGATTAAAAATCTGTATAAAATTTATATTTTATATTTCTTTTCCTTTACCTGAATTGGACTTTTTGTCAAAAAATCTAACTGCGACCCAGAGTGAAGGATAAGAAATATTAATAAGAGCCTTTAATACGCAGCATCAACTTGGTGTTCAACAAGTTGTCTATTAGATGTAAAGATAGATAGAACCATATATTCTATTCTACATTAAAACTATATCAGAATTATTTTTCACTGCATTTCAATATATAGTAAACAATGTATTTCTAAAATTCTTTAAGCTCCCTGTTTGTTTGAATAAAAATGTCAAATAATGTTAAGAGTAAAATCAGTATACAAGAAAGAATAGTAACATACCGCTCAATAATTTTTACAAAGTCATTTAAATTTTTCACCGACAGTCAGTACTACGTTGTTGATAATTTGTTGCAATATTGTTCGGAAGTCTGTTTGCCCAAAAAGACATACTTACTCCACAAATGTACTTAATATTCTATTAAATGTCTGAAGAATAAAACATGTTTCAAAATAGAAGGCAAAAAAACTTACTTAAAAACTTAGATCTTTTTCTTTGCCATTCTAAATTTCACCGAAAAATTGCTTACTGGGTTATTTCACTTTGCATCTTCTGTATTTGTAAACAAATGTCATTTGTAAAGAGTATTTGTTTTTTTTTTTACTTTCAATTTGCAATTTTAAAATAATGACTACATAATACTGTGTGACTTTGGTTTAAATAGATTTTGACATGTTATCAAGTCAGAAATTATTTTTTGAAATTTATTTCTACCCTTCTTTTTTGTTTTTGTCTACTAACTAAAGTTTAAATATTATTAATGTTATTGTGGTTGTTTTTTATTCTTGAAAAAACAGCTTTAAAGTATTTAAATAATCCAAATTGTTTAAAATTCATTATAGCCCTTAAGGCATTCGAAACTATTTAAAAGTTTATACTACTTAAGGATTTTGTTTGCAGTAAGAAACAGTCAGCAACAAAATCTAAAAAAAAAACATTAGAAAGTGTAAAGAATGAAAAGTTTCTTTTTTTATTTTATAAATAAAGAAAACTAGCAGCATACTTTTAGGCTATCTTTTAATTAAACGTCCTTTTGCATGCTTTATGTCTGTAGAGAAAAAAAGTTTTATAATCAAATATATACTTAGGATTCGTGTTTTTCTATAAGATCCTTAAAGAAACTTAAATAAATTTTAAATTATTAGAAAATAAAATAATAATAACAATTTAAGAGAAAAAATATTAAAATAAATATTTCTAAATATAAAGAGAATGTCACAAAAATACTTATCGATGAACTTATGTATCTAATATGTTCTCATGAATAAATTTCTTTATCTTCTTTCAATTAAGTGACCATATATTTGACAACTACTAGAATATTAATTCCGAATGAAACGAGATACGCCTTTTGTATGTTATGGAGTTATTTTGTAAATCACACCTGCTCACATTGAAAATTTTTTCTTGTAAATTGCTTTTGTTAAAAAAAAAAAAAATTATGTAACTATTTTCAAAGTTGGATGAAGCGTTTTACGAAATAATGGGTTAAGCCAGTGATGCCAAATAAAATTAAAGAAAAATCCCTGAGTTTTGTAAAAAAATCCTTTTTCCCCCTTTTTTCCAAAAATGTGTTCCCTCCAATTTTCCCTCCTCCTTAAAAACCATATTTTTTATAAAAAAAATTGAAAATATTTTCTTTTTTTTTTAAGTAAATAAAAAACTACAAAAAATAATTCAATTTAACTAGAGAGAACACAAAGGGTATCAATTGTCCTCTGTTGCTGAAAAAATCTAATTACAGCATTGCATTCTTCCTTATTTATTTTTACTATTAGTTGCTTTTTTATAAAAATTAAACATTTTATAAATTCCCTTTATTTTGGCAAAAAATTCCCTCCCTTTTTTCCTTCGTTTGATATTTTTTTTTTATTTTTTTTTTAAATTTCCTAAAAACGGGAGAATTCCATCTGACATCACTGGGTACGCCAACGTTACTATGCAATTTGGTTTAGATATATGAGAATATAAGTTCTCTAAAATGTGATGATTTTTTTTCTCATCATCCTGTAAAAAAATAAAAAAATAAAAAAATGAAAAGAAATATTAATAAATTTTCCAATACTTCCAAGAAATTTACTTTTATAGATCAATAGATTTTGATAATTTTTAAAGGAATACTATTGTGTACACTGTTATATATATAACGAATTGCTAAAAGTAAAATTGTTTTGAAATTTCATTAGTTACAGAAAAAATTATTCCAAATAATTTTTTTAATAAAAATATTAATTCATTTTATTTTGAAATTTAATTATATCATTAATTAATGTAATTAACTTTCTAATTGGTTTAAAGTTTTTTGATAAAAACTTGTCAATAAAAAATATAAAAATAAGATAATTTAAATAAATTTTCAAAAATTTTTAACTGTTTGGGCTCATTATATCGTTTAATAGACTGAAAAACAAACATATTATAAAGATTTGCTTAGTTTTCGGAGATACGTTTAATGTATAATCATTTGATACGAATTTTGAATGTTTGATGAGATTTTTAATCATATCGATGCTTTTGTGAATGTTCCCCTTGTTGGTACGGAGAGTTATATTTAATTTCAAGAGTTTTTAAAAATCTTATTTATACGTAATTATCGCCGATTTTAACAAAATGTTTATGACGCCAAGATAAAATAATATATCATATTTCATTTCCTTCAAACAAATTTGAAGTTTTATTATTTCTTTCGTTTTGCTTTACTTTAATTGCATTATTTAAGTATTTTTAATAATCTAATAAATAACTATAACAAAATTCATGCATTCTTATTGATGGAAGGATTTAATTAACTATAGAATTAAATTAAAGAAATTTTTAGTTGATTTTATACAAGCATTCAAACATAATTCTAATTAATTTGATCTAACAAATTATACGAAATTTAAGTTAAAATAAATTATTTTCAGTCACATAATATTATGACTATGGTGATTGGAGCAAAATCAATCAATCAAAAATATAATTAATATAAACAATTTCGTAATTGAAGTCAATTTTTATTTTTTCTCTGTTATTAAGGCATTCTATAAGGAGAAGTATTAATACTTTTGGAAAATAAAATATTTCGTATTTTGCCAGTATATCGAAAGATTCGGAATACTTCTAAAAATAGTACAATGATTTTATATTTAATTTAGCTTTTAGTTTTTCTTTAATATTTTTTCTTTATTTTTATTATTTTTTTTTTAGAAAACTTTTGCATAATCTTATTTTATATAACGTAGAAAAAAACCTTATTGATGTATCAGAAAATCAAATGTTTTTTAATAATTTGAAATAAAAGTTTTGTATCGAATTTTTCAAAAATCTTAATATTCAGTCCAATGACGAAAGCTAAAAAGTCTTTCCCTCCCTAGTGGAACAAGGAACTCTCGAAGCTACGCAAGGAGGCGCGCAATGCCTTCAATATTAGCTGCAGGACAAAATCGTGGCAGTTGTATCACGATAAGCGTAGAGAATATAAGAAAGCAATAAAGATCGCAAAAAGAGATTCATGGAAAGGCTTCTGCGAATCTATCAACAATACCAAGGAATCTACAAGACTCAGTAAGGTTTTGGCAAATGGTCATAACAACCCATCCTACATTAAAAGGATGGATGGCTCATGGTCAGAATCGTTGGCGGAATCCTTGGACATTTTACTTAATACTCATTTTTCTGGCTGTACAGATGTTACGAACCAGGAGGACTGGGCCAAAGAATATGGACTAGGAGTGAATCCGGGCAAGACAGAGCTGATACTTTTCACCACAAAGACTAAGATTCCGATCTTTAGAATACCACGGTTAGAAAACTGTGAACTCACCTTTTCGAACAATGAAAAGTACTTGGGCATTATTTTGGACTCCAAGCTTTCATTCAACATAGGGTTAGTAAGGCTAAGGTAGCATACTACACCTGTAGAAAGATGTTCAGTGTGAAATGGGGTTTGAGTCCAAAATTGACAAAATGGCTATACACTGCAATAGTACGGCCTATTTTTGTATATGGATCTCTTGTGTGGTGGACCGCTACTAGTAAGAGGTATGTGGTGGATCAGCTTTACAGGATACAAAGGTCCGCTTCCATTGGCATTGCAGGTGCATTACGTACTAGTCCATCAGAAGCTCTGAACACTATATTGCACCTAAAACCTATAGACCTATACATAATTGAATCATCAGTTAATAGTGCGATAAGATTATCTGCAACGGAAAACTGGAGATCAAGAACGTATGAGCACAACTTTAATACCCCCGCAATTCAATCAATTTACTGACTATATGATTCCCCACATGGACTTCGGAAATACTATAAAAGTCCTATTCCCCACCAGGAGTGAATGGAGAAGAGAAAACCTTCTTGAAAAATATGGAACGAGGATATACACAGCGTATTCTAAGCGGAAATACTAGCGGTCAGGGAAGCATCTAAACTAATTTGCGATAGAAATATTCAAGGGAATATTGGTTTATTTGTCGACAGTCAAACGGCAATACTATCGCTCAAATAATCTAAAACTACCTCTATTCTAGTCAGACAGTGTAAAGAGGAACTGCTAGGACTAAGTCGACTGTGTGACATTACTATAGTCTGGGTTCCTGCGCATAGGGATTACTATGGTAATGAACGGGCAGACGAAATAGCCCGGGCAGTCTCTGCTATAAATGCCTCCTTATCGGTTTCTGTCGCAACCCCGTTAGGAACAGTCAAAAGCAGAATCCAAAAACACTTTCTAGAAAAGGCGAAAAATAGATGGCGAAATCTGAACAAATGTAGAGTCTCGAAAGAAATGTGGCCTACCTACAACGAAAAAGCTCAATGCAATTCATTGGCTACAAGCGTAAAGACATCTCGAGACTAATAGCATTGTTTACAGGTCATTGGACGATCGGGAAACATGCAAACAGACTTGGTCTCCCTTACAATGAATATTGTCATGGTTGTGGCAATCGCGGGAAGAAGGAGACAGTATATCATCTTCTATGTGAATGCCAACCTTGAACACAATCAGACATAAATTTCTGGGAAAGTACAATTAGACAACCTCTGTGAGATATCTGATACTAGACTCAGTGACATTATTAAATATCTCAATGCTACAGGCTGGATCTAATTAATTTATGTTCTCATTGTTCTTCCCTACACTTCTATCTCATTTCAGACTCAGTACAATTCATTCACCTGGCGAGTAGTGTGGTCTCATCAAAACGAATTCTAACGAGTCTAATTGATTGCCCGTAGGGTTACGGGCTACCACGTAAACCAACCAACCAACCGTTATTTCCCGCCTGGCAATTCCCGGACTCCAAAACCTAGTTTTATACCATATTAAGTATGTAACTATGTCATTATTAAAATTTTCAATACACCCTCAAAATTTGAAGTTGTTGACAAAAAACGATTTTATACGACTTGCGGAATAAAATAATTTTTTGAAATTAATTTTTTACCAATGTTTTATTTTTTAACGTTTTTGGATAGAAACGAAATCAAACTTTCTATATATATACGCATTTGTTTACATTATATGAAAGTTTGGTAAAATATTGTAAAACATATCCGCAATTTAAATTTTTTCTTTAATATTTTCTTTTAATTTTTCAAAATTCGCAGCATTTTTGGCTATTAACTTATATAAAATCCCATTGTTTTCAAATTTTCCTTGAATCTGCAGTACTCGGTTAGTATATTTACTCGAACAAAATATAAAATAAAAATAATAAAGCGTTCTAAAATTAGTTTGACATATATTGTCTTATAAATGTCTAAGGTATATATTTACAAAAAAATGTATATCTTTGCTAACAATTTCTCGATTTTAACAAATAAAAGGGCTTAAATTGTTCGCTACGTAATGCAAAATTTAAAACAAATTTGCAGACATATGTGGTTTCATACAAAATTATGGAAAAAGTGTCGCGGAATTTAAAAAAAATTTAAATAAAAATAAAAATCGCATATATTTTTATAAATATTTCAACAAAAGTTTGCAAAATGTAAACAAAGATATATATATTTACTAAGCTTGGTTTCTCTTCTACCTAAAATCGTTAAGAAAACCTCAAAATTCGTAAAACAAATTAATTTATTATCTTTTCGTCCATTTTTTTTTTTTTTTTCGATACATGTATTTTAATTCTATCCCAATATACGTATGATAATTATATATTTCTTCAATTAATTAATATTAATCATACGCTAGAATATTCGAAAAATATTTAAAAACGAATCTTACAATTTATGAAATCTACTTTTCATTTAAATCCCTTAAAATTTTGTGTACATTTCTCAAATCACGATTTAATCATAAAATCTCTGCAAACCAAACCTAATCAAACTAGAACTCAAAAGCGTTTAAGCTTAAAAAATATTTTCTTTAAGGAGAATCAGACAAAAAATAAAACAAATAAAAAAATAACACTTTAACAAAGCGGAAAGAAAGATGAGTACAAAAATTAAAGTTAACAAAGATCGGAAAAAAGTAAAGAAAGCCTATTTTCCATTTCAGTTTGTGAACATCCGTTTGACAAACATACAAGTACTAATGTACTAATACACACAAGAAAATGAGAGCGTGTGTAATGTAGTTGTTCTAAGCACGTATTAAAATAAAATTTTCGAAAAAAACAAAGAAAATTGCTTAAAATAACCAGAAATAAAAAATAGTAAATTCAATCAATAATAGTCTAGGATTTAAAATACTAAACTCACTTGAAAATTTAATTCAAACGAACCCATTATTATTGCTAATTGTTAACGTCTCTTAATTTAACGCTAACAATGCACAGTGGGACAGAATCGAAAATTTTTGGAAATAAATCTGTAACTTCTGATCGGCTAGTTGGATTTTCATGAAATTTGGTATAGGCGTGGCACAGGAGTGTACAATGTTAAGTTTGGAAACCACTCAGAAGCGGAGCTAAAGGAGCTCAAAGTTAGGTACCTCTGACATAAAATATTTTTAATCGCTCGCCAAATTTTTGTTTCTCGTCCGATTTCAAACATTTTTATATATTGTTGTAGGCCTTGATAAGGCCTATAAAAAACATGCTTACATGTCCTTTTTATCTCTTATAGTTTTCGAGTTATTTGCGTTTGAATTTTTAAGCACCATAATTTGCATGTTCTTGGTCCAGTTTTTTTCATATACGTGAAGTGAAGTTACCTTTCAGAAAAGTGCAAAATTATTATATGTTGCTAAAGAAAGTTTTATTTTAGATAAAAAAGAGTGTAGATACTTTTTCGGCTAAAAAAGCACAAAAAGTCGTCTTTTTGCAATTTTCAAATTAAAAATCTTTTATTTTTGGACTCGGTAAAGGTATCGACTTCAAATTTTTTTTTATTCAATAGATAATTTTGTTCTCTAACAAGTTAAGGAAAAAAACTAATAAAATGGGTCGGAAATACTAGGACGTATATGAAAAAAACTGGACCAAGAACATGCAAAATTATGGTGCTTAAAAATTCAAACGCAAATAACTCGAAAACTATAAGAGCTAAATAGGACATGTAAGCATGTTTTTATAGGCCTTATCAAGGCTTACAACAATATATAAAAGTGTTTGAAATCGGACGAGAAACAAAAATTTGGCGAGCGATTAAATTTTTTTTTGTCAGAAGTACCTAATTTGAGTTCCTTTAGCTCCGCTTCTGAGGGGTTTGTTATGTCCCCCTTCCAAACTTAACATTGTACACTCCTGTGCTACGCCTACACCAAATTTCATGAAAATCCAACTAGCCGATCAGAAGTTACAGATTTTATGAAGCATATATTTTTTTCAATAATATATCAAATTACTAATATCTATAAGTGCCCAATAAGTTCACCATAGAACATACAAAACATTTAAAAATTAAAGGAAGTCAAATGCATATAGAATAACAAACTTTCATTTACGCACACAAGCAAAGAAAGAAATACCGATTAAAATTTTACCAGAGGTAAAGGAGACATTAGGTTAACATCACAAAAGACTGAGAAAAGAAAAAACTAGACAAAGTCATACATATGTATGTTAGAAGAAAGCAACAACAAGAAAATAATAGCAAAACACAAAAACGACAGCAACACAAAGAAGCCGCATACAGACTTACAAGTTTGCCTGTATAGATATTTTACTTGAAATTAAATAGAGCATTCAAAATATTAAATTAAATAAGTTACAATTTTAACAAAAATATAACAAAAAAATAAATAAATAAATAAAAATAATAAAATAAAAAATTCCGCAGTTGACCAGGAATTGACTAGAAAATAAAAAGAAGGACACTTTTTTTCTAAATATAAATATACATCAGAAAACATTTAACAAACCAGCATGCATGAGAATTTAGCTAGATTTGGGTTTTCTTTAGAGCTTTTGTCTACTTTCTAGTCTAAAATTAGAACTGTTTCATTGACCAAAACTCAATTTTATTAATCCAGACTCTCATGATACCAATTCCGAGATAATGTTTATAGTAGTTTAATAACGATCCTTTAACCCAAATTGACCTAGGGCATCCATATGGCAATGAAAAAAATGGTTGAACAAAAAGCTATATAGCATGGATAATATTAAAAATGTTAAAAAAGTCTGAACTATATTTCATCATATGGAAACTTGTTAAAAATATAACATCATTGAATGTCATTTATATTATATTATTTAAAAAAGTAATAACATGAAAAAGTAGTTCATATATTTTTAGATACTGTGTAGCATTTAAGAAAAATTGTTTATGATTATTATATCGTAGAACAGTATTGCCAGTTTAGTATTTTTATGGCTAGCGTTTTTATTTTACCTTTAGCATGAAATTTTTTGTTTTAGATTCTAGCCTTTTAAAATTTTTTAAATTACCTTAAAAAGGCAAAAATTTTAGTATTTCAACAGAGAAATTTTACTAATATTATTTTTGCAGAATCATCCATTTAAGAATTTTTGTGTATTAATTCGCACAAAAAACCGAGATTATTTATATTTTACCAAAATTTTCGTCTGCGGCGCTTCATTCTTCAAATCGAATATAGCTTAACTCATTATATGGTCCCACTTAATCAGTTATTATAATTATTTTTTAATAAGATTCATTAACCGTATAATTAAAAAAAATATCTTATAAAAGCAAAAAATAACCCAAAAATTTTAAAATTATTAATCAAAAAGGAATTATAATTCAGAAATGACAAATCACTTCAAAATATTGAGCAATTTTTCTTCTATGAAATATCGATTTTTCATTGGGTAGTTGTATGTTTTATTTATAAATTTATTACAATGTAACTTTAAAAAATATCAACAACTAATGAGAACAAAAAAATATTTTTTTCCGGCCTTATTTTTTGAGGTATTTAGCCTTTTCTGATCGTTTAAAATAAAATTTAGAACCTTCTTCTCCCCTCCTAGCAATACTGGCGCACAACAGCATTTTTCACACATGAATCAAACCATATACATATGAAAGTAGAGACAATTTATAGGATTGATAGGATTGCGCATTCAGTTATTCATTTCGTGTTCGAATATCCTTTTAAAAGGACTTTGAAGTTTTAAAATTAATTTTTTTTATGAATTATTTTAATGTCTTTTAGTTAATCTACAACGCCGATAGGGCATCAAATGATAGAATTGATTTAAAAATTCCAGCAATATTTTTTGTTTTAATCCTTCAAATATATTATTCTCAAATATCCTTAAGGTTTTCTAGCAAACTGTTCTGAAATTATATTAATTTTAAAAACATCATAATTAAATTTCTGAATCTTACATTTTGCCGTTTTAGCTTCAACAGCTAAAATTTTATAAAATTTTAAAAATGTGCTGTTTATGTAAATTTTGTTTTCGAAATATATGCTATAATTTTAAATATTAATCTATGATAATTGGTACAGTCGTTTTTTTCAGATTTAAAGACGAAGCTTATAACAAATAGTTGAAATCCTACCTCCCTTAAAAATGTTTCCCAGAAATATGCTTAAGTGATCAGAATTGTCTCGAATATGCAAATATTTATGCGAAATTCTAGTTAGATAGGATTTTTACTGCCATTAGATATACTATCCGTGTTCAAGAGTTTGTTTAACAATAGTTTCCAAAATTTATTTAAACATTATTATCGAAATAAAATTTGGCATGACTATTTTTATTATTAGATTTAGCAGAAATCGGCCTTTAATTCACTATATCTTTCATACAACACCAATTCCAGATTGGATCGGTCCATAATTAAACATAGTTTCTATATAAGATCCACTCCAGAAAATCACCTAAAGGGCCCAAATTTTATATAAATGAAAAATTTTGATTTAAATTTGGCATTACTACTTTTAATGTAAGTATATAAACCCCGGTATGAAGTTTAACAAGAATCGTTCCAAATATGTTCAAGTTTCTATATAAGCACATAAATAAAAAATCAGTTTAACGTGCTTGTTTGGCTACAACTTCCTTCATGTTAATTATTTATAAAACGAAATTAAATATAATAAAAAAATCAGAGCCTACTGTCTTTTCGCATATTAAAATTACAAGTAATAAATTTAAAATTAAGTAAAGAGAAATACCCAACTTATCGTCATTTAAGCTACCAAATATATTTTCAAGTCTTTAAAATAATGTTGTCATACTTAAATTTAAATATAATGGATTCTAAAATGGCTATATATATATATATGTATATATATATATATATATATATATATATATATATATATATATATATGTATTTGTTATTTATTTTTTAATAAATAACAAATATATTTATTTTTTAATGCTCGAAAGCTCAACAAAACTGAAAATTTGAATTTTTACTTTTGATCTTAGAAATAATATTCAAATCGTTGTATGTATTAAAGTAATAACAACACTTTTGTATTTGAAACTAGATATTAGTGTTTTTAACATATATTATTTTGGAAATTATTTGTTAGAAATTTTCAAGGGTATTAAAAGATTAAATATTCGAAGGAAATTTTTTGCAACTTTTATTTTGACTATTTGAACAAAAGTTAATCCAGTATAATAACTGTATAATATATATATATATAATAGTATATATAATAGTACTTAGAAAGTAGCGTAATAAAAAATTAACCTCGCGCATCCTTATCAATTTAAATTCCTTTGAAAAAGAATAACAAACAGGAAATGAACTGAAAACTTGTATATTTTTACATGTGTATGGAATTTATCATGCGTGAGAGAATATTTTTATTTTTTTCCGTTTTATATAACCAAGTTGTACTACATTATATTGGTACAAATTAATAAAATATATAAATTCTTTGTATCCTGTTTTTTATGAGTTATATTTCTGCGTTACCATATCGGTACGCCACGCAAAAAAAATTGTGGATAAAATATTTTTTAATAAATCATTAATTGGCTGTAATTAAAATTTTATAGAAGTAGTTACTTAATTGAGACATTACTTTTTATCAGATGGAAATAATTTTAAAAGCAAGGCACAAAACAAAAACAATTTCATGCAGTTTTTAAAAATTTCAGTAAAATAAAAATAAAATCATAAAAATGAAGAAACAAAAAATACTATCCAACATTTGGTGACAACTTGAGATAAGTTATTTCTATGTTCTTAATGATTTTCCTAATAATTATTGAAATTTATGTATGTATCTTTCAGATGATATGGAAACATATAAAATTTGGGTAATATCTGGGCTGTACGATGGATGAGACAAACTTAATATTTTTCAAACAGCATATGATAATAATAGAAAATTAGGGTTGACTATTCGCATATTCCACCCATTTTATGTTCAACGATACATTCAAATGGATTTATGGTGTTCGGTACAGGTTTCCATGATATTTACACCCAGTTTTAAAAGCTCATAATACAGAGGATCACCACGGCGCAATTGTTTTGGAGACGATTTTTCTGATAAACTTCGCATATGATATTTTACACTTTGGATTTTCATAATAGATACACTTTTTATGGCCCATAACAGCACCAAGCAATTTGCCTGGGATCACCAAAATATCATAGTTTTCGAAACAATCTATGCATAAATTCTTATATAAATGAGTCGCAAATAATTTAGTAGAGAGGTATTCGAGTTCAAAAAATTGTAAGCGGGTCAGACAAATATTTTAGAGGTCTTAAATATGTTTATCTTTAACATTAATATTTAATTTAATTTTTCTATATCCCTAAGCTATAAATGGTAAGTAGTATACAATTGGAACTTTTATCTATTTTAATAATAATTGTATTATTTTTAGGTCAATTTGGTCATTCACCTAACGCGGAAGAAATGTCAAAGTATCAATATTTTCTTCTTATTTTTTTTTAATGTATAAAAACATATAAATACATATTTATACACACTATTATTTCAGAATAATTTAAACTAACTATGCAAATCAAAAATACACATCATCTATATACATTATGTGTTATCCTGGACTAAGCCTTATTTTACATCAACATTTGCTTTCTAGTTATAAACTATATACCAAATTTACACAAATATGTTACAACATAGCATTAATCATCAATCAATAATATTAGATTATATTTGACAATTTATTTGTAAAATATGCAATATTTTAAAAACAAAAAAACTTGTAATATTGTTCAAAATAATTTTTATTAAACATTTTATTGATTCAGCAATAAATATTGTTTGAAAATATATTAAATAATAAATATTATTTTTACTGTTTTATTGAAAAGAAGTTGTTAAATTTGATGAAAATTTCGAAATAATCAAATTTGTAAATAGTAAAAATATTTTAATAAGAAAAAATTAATTTTTTTTCAATAACTCGTTTAAGAATTTAGATATTTTATTTTATAATTTCAGTGATAGTTCCGAGTTCATTAAAAATTATAATTGAGTTTGAGAATTTATTAATGGAATTCGAAATTAAATTTTTTTTGTGCGGTCACAACAATTTTTTTGGGTAGTACACAGAAAAAATAAAATTTCATATTCTAATACTTAATTTATAAAATCAATTATATTTTTTACTGAAATCGGACCTATCACTGAATTAGTAAAATCAAACATTCAAATTCGTAAATATTTTATTGAAAAAATTAAAATTGTTTTCATTATTAAAATATTTTTTACTATTTATAAATTTTTATATTTGAAAACTTTCATATGGTTTGATAGATTTTTGAAGTAAAACAATAAAAATAATATCTAGTTTTTAGTAGATATTCAATAAAATGTTTAATAAAAATCTATATTTTTTTAAATATTGCATATTTTACAATTAAATTGAGAAAAAATAATCTAAAAACGTTGTGTAAATTCAGTATAGGATTCATGAAAGAATACTTGTATATGAAGTGCATTGTTATTATTTTATATAGTTTGTAAAAATTATGGAGAAATAATAGAGTGTTTTAATATAAATACATACAAAAAAGTTTCTTTCACGTTTTATCAACTTGAAAAAAAAAATCCAATCGTTATTAAAATTAAACATTAGTTCCAATTGACAACAACTTACTTGGCTTAGATGTGGTTTTGATATCTAAAAGTGGTGATTTTGGTGTGCACGACAATGAGCGTTCCGGCCAGCCAAAAATGTTTGAAAATGGAATATGGTAATAAGGATAAAGGATAATAAATATTACTTACGTATAGTTATTTTATGAGTTAGAATACTTTTATCGTCTGAAAGATATTTAAGTTTTAATCTTTATTAGGAAAATCTGTAAGGAAATATGTATAACTTTCGAATGTCTTCAAATTTTGAATTATTTTTTGATTTCCTCATGTATATAATTTTATATTTTAGTTTACTGAAATTGTCAAAATACATAAAATTGTTTTTGTTTTGTGTATTCGATATAAAGTAATTTTAAACCAATAAAACATAATGTTAAATAATCTTTCTTATAAAATTTTATTTACAACCAAATAATGATTTATTAAAAACATTTGAGCCATATTTTTTTCTGTGTATATTCCTTTCAAAATTTTCTCATAAAATTTAATTTTTTGATATATGTAAATAAAACGTCTCAAAAAATTATCCGTCAATGAAGCTTTGAAAAACTTGAGAGTGACAATGATGAATATGTCTGAAGGATTTTAATCGAACGTCTTAAAGATTATAATGATATTAGTGACTAAGGCGATGCTGGCAACGTTTCTAATAGTAATATTCCTCGTTTAGTTCTTGAAATATTTCTTTAAACCAAAGTGTGATTATTTGTCATATTGAATATGAAGTATAAAAATTGTAAAGGAGAATTTGTGTATATCTAAATGGAATTTTTATTGAAATCAGTGATGCCAAAACCTAAGTGGAAAAAAGTCCTAGAATTTACAAGACAAATGCTAGAAAGTGCTAAAAATAAAAAAGTTCTAAGAACAAAAACTGTTTGTTTTATAAAAAGAGATATATTATTAAAAAATACATTCTGAAATTGATTCTTGAGAAATTAAGCAAAATTTATGAGTGGATTTTTCAAAGGTCTAATTTTATCATGTTATCCAAGTATGTTTTATATAAATTACAATGTTATATGTATTCCAAATAACATATAGGTTAACATTTTGACGAACTAAAATATTCTTAAATTCTCAATTATTATTGAAAACCAGATACAGTAGAATCTCTAAAATATGGATAATTATTGCAGATCGCAGTCCGGATTGTCAAATTATCCGGATTATCAAGGCTTTTATCTGGTCCAATTATGTTAAAAAACTATTAAAATATACGTATTTTTTATTTAATATGTGAAACACTTAAAGTATCAAGTTAGAATTTTTCGTCATACAACATTTCATATTTTAAGTTTATTTATCTAGAAAAAGAAAATTGTTTGTACTCTTTTTACTGAAGAATTTTTGAAACAAATATTAACTGAAAATGACGGAATTTAACTAGAATAAACTCTTATATTATAATTACATCATTTTTTATTATACTTTCCAAGTTTTACTAAAATTTTAATAAGAAAAGAATTTTTTTATTTAAACTGAATTATAGAGTTATGGAATGGAAATTAAATTATAATCATGAAATTGCTTAAAAAATTTTCTCTTTAAATGAACCAAATCAAATTTTTAGTAAAATTCGAATTTTTTCCTAAGTAAATGATATTCAAATTATATTAAAAAATAATTTTAAATACTTTTTTTATTACCCAAAATCCAATATTTAGCAAAAAATAAAATGTCAGAAAATGTTTTTTTTTTTTTTTTTAAATTGTTAAAAAATTTAACAAAATACGCACATTAGTATTTCAAAAAATAAAATAAAATAAAACATCATAGGGCTGTTAATTTATAAAGTTTTAAGCAAGAGTTATATAAAATTACATTATTTTCACACAAACTAACCATTTTTTCAACAATTAGGATTAAACTTTGGGTTAGAATTTGATAAGTTAGCGGCCCATAATGTTATATTATGATTTTTTATATTGGTTTAAAAGTTGTTAAATTATGTATGAATGTTTTATTTTTCAAGAAGATGCGAAATTACCTAAAATTTTAGAAAAAGCAAGAATTGTTAAGAAAATGCCAAAAATAAATCGAAAAGTGCTGGAAAAAGTGTCAGGTACTGGATTCATTTACTTCGTGCTAAATTGGCAACACTGATTAAAATGTTTGGTCAGCTTCATGTTAAATAGAAGGGAAGTCTTAGTTAGAGTTTAGGAGTCCAAAAGCCATTTACTACTCAGCAGATTACAATAAATGACCTATATAAAAGCAGATTCGTAAAGCAATAAGTCTTTACGATCATGATGAAAATCATCTTTTAATTTAACAAATGAAGAAAATATTATGAAAATTCAAAGGCATATAGGGAACATAGTCGCAAATAAAAGTTTGTTCCTTTTTAAAATTTTTTTGATAGCTACCATCCGAAAGTCCATTTGAATATTACATCTTTGACCTCAATACGCGTTCCGTTAGTGTTGTTCTTATTGGATGTCGTTTTAAGTGTATAAGTTATATCCATAGCATTTCCTATTATTCTCATTAATGATGTGCTAAATTTTGTTGTGATAGCATAAATTGGTTTTCTTAAAATGAAAATTTTACGATATTCATGCAAACGCATAATACAAATTTATAACCAAAGTCCATTTGAATATTAGAGTTGAGAAACTCAGTTTCTGAGTCATACAAGATACAGAGAGTTCATGATCACCGAAAGGAACTCTGATAACCGAAGAAAAATTTTATTTACAAACTGTAGAGTCGCAGACAAGATAATACGTATGTTAAAGGAAAATCTCTATATCTCGAAGTAAAACGCGTATCACTTATTAAATTGCTCAATATATTTGACCAGAAAAGTTAAAAAAAACTGGCCTGTAGAAACGGAAAGTGAAATAAATTCCTAGTATGAACACTAAAAAAATCGGGTGTCGAAAGGGAGAATGAAAATTATTGAAACAAATTTTTTTAATATTAATGCATCTAAAGGGCAATTAAAGTACTTAGTGTCGAACTTTATACAACATCCTGGTCATGAATTCTATATAATAGATATTATGGGAAATTTATCAGATAAATATCGTGTAAAAAAATTAAATTGTCGGACAAATTTTTGGTCTGGCAAGCCACTTATATGTGCGTGGAAAAAGTACGTTATTGATAATAAGTGACACCTTTAACATAATGAGTGCTCTCGTGAAAGATTCCTTTCTATGAATGCACAGGTAATTCTAATATTTCTGCCCTGATATAGCATCTCATCATTACAGCAAAAAAAAAAAAAAAATTAGCTGACTGGTATCAAATAAATGGTCCTGATGTGTACCAAGGGGATCGATCTGCTGAACTGTCCAAAACTCAGCCCATTTGAAATGTATTGGGTGATAATAAAAAAATATTTAAAGAACTCTTAAAGATCAGTAAAAAATAAAATAGAATATAAAAAGAAGTGGATCCATTAAAAAAAAAGTAACCTAAAACTCATATTTAGGGTATTCAAGAAAATATTAAATATTTTAGTATTTTAGCAAAAGCGAGTAAAACCGATTCGTTTCGTTTTTATTAGCTAAATTATATGCACTTATTTTATCGTGCGCAGTCTTTATGTTGTAGCTTTGCGAGGAAAAACATACTTAATTATTAATGTATTGTCAGCGATAGCTAATAACTTGAAATAATTTGCGGGCAAAAATGATGGCCCGTTGAAAAGTTATTGATGTTGAATGACTCATTGCACAAAAAAGGACACTGTGTGTCATACAGGATTTTTTGAAAGCAATTGGGTAATGAATGCACCCTAAAATTACTATAATAATAAAATTTTTAGAGACATATAATCTAAAAGTTAAAGGAAATTTGATTAAGACATAAATTGATGTCTTCTCTGTGCAGTACAAGTATACAATTGTGAGTTTTATTTTAAATCTATCAGATAAATTAAACCAAACATGTAATTGAAAAATAACAACAAAATAATTATATAATCTAGAATATGTACCTTAGCAAATCATTATGGCGGACATTATGTCATTCGAATTCATTTTTGACTCACATATTTAAAAATTCAATGAATTTATTATTTTGTTTCTATCACAATTATTATTACTTTAGCATTTCTTCTATTTTTCTTTTTATTTTTATTTTGTGATACAACTAATTGGAAATAAGAACATCGCCATCTATTATAATAGTAATTAGCAAATAATTAGTTACGCAACAATACCAGTCTGTGTAATAGTACTAAGAATAGCAAACTTATGTAAACAGCTGTAAGTTTAATTATGTTTGTTAGTACGTATGTGTATGTTTACATGAGTGATCGACACTCTAAAATAAGTTAAAAAATTATTTAGCTAAATGTTGTTTAAAATAAAGCTAAAAAATGCTAAAAGTTATTTTAAAATGCTAAAAAATACTGCTAAATTTATAAAATATTTTTTCAATGGTATATGCTAATTTGTTATACTGCTGACTTTTATAAACAGAAGAAAAAAAAGAAGAACGTAAGGAGAATAAGCAGAGGCCATACAATTCACATAATGAAGCCCACAATATTCTGCAGTTTGCACCTAGTTACATTAAATAGTTCGTCTTGGCATTGCATGCCATCTGATTGTTGTAACCGTGAACAGTGGAAATTATATGCTCGCATAACCTAAATAATACAGTGTGCCGTTTTCCCATCTGATCGATATAATCGGACAGTGTTTCGCGATAACACCATTTGTAATTATTACCCTTCTTCTGTTCATGCGTAAGATTACTGCTTATAGACCGGTCTACAAAACCCTTGACATCTTGCAAACTGCATGGTCAGTTGTGTTCAAAATCCATTACTTTAATACCTTCAAGTTCATGTTAAAATGACATTTGTTTACAAATAATATATGCTTAAAAACTAAATAATTTTTGAAATAAATATACCTCTATTTCAAAACTTCGGAAAATGTATTTAAATATTTTTAAACCGCATCTTATATTAAAGATTATATTAATAACTTCTTGCTGGTGCTGATATTAAAATTACTGCTACTTTCGTTAATGTCTATATCTTGCAGACAATCGTAAGTACTAAGGTGTTCATTCGAATAATGTTCGTTCGAATTATTCGAACGCTTATTGCTAATAATTATTCGAAGAATTTAAAAATTTACTTTTTCGAATAACGAATAATTCGAATACTTTTATATCGAATAATTAATTTTGTTTTTGCATAGAAGTGATTTTATTTGATAATTTATAAAAAAAAATGTTTATATACATTTTTCCTTGTGCTAAATTTAAAAAAAGGTTTTTTTGGAAATTTTGCCATCGAAAATTTGAGCTTTTTCAAAATCAAAATTTATAAAAACAAGAAACAAAATCGACGTAAATCTATTCATTTAAATTTTATTGTTTTTTAAGTTAATTTCTGAGCTTTTTGACAGGCCGCAGGTTTTTTTAATCATAAAAGGAACCTTTTGAAGACGGATATCCATTGATGTCATTCTAAGATTGTCTACTTTTGCGATATAGTTGGAAGAAAATTAACTTTCTTCATCGTATTTATTGATTGTTTAAACAATTATTAGATACATATTTTAACGATTTTTTGATTTGTAGAAAAAGTAAAATCTTGAATAAAAATTATATTTTGAATGAAAAAGGCTTAATGCAGTTTACCAAATACGAAGATAATCTGATAGCATTCTATCAAGAAGTATATTTTTGTTAATCTTTCTTGGAATGGATGATATATTTACATTTATATAGAGAATACTTTTATAAAGATAAATTTTTATATGTACAAAATCATAAATATTTTACTTTTTATTATTTAATTTTTTTTAATTATTCGAATAATTCGAATAACTTTAAATACGTAATCGAATAATTCGAGTAAATTAAAATGCCTTATTAGAATTATTCGTTTTGTTAGAACAACGGAAAAATCAAATAATTTGAATGCCCTAGAAAATACATTTAATTTCAATGTTTTGATGAAAAATGCCAAAAATGTCAATATATAATTAAAAACTGTTAAATTTAGCTGCAAAAATGCTAAAATGTTCACATTGGTAGTTAGAGTTAGTTCGCCTGTGGCTCTCGACAGGGTAAGACATTATTTATTCTGAGAGAAGGCTTTCCCTTTGTCAGAATAACATAAAGTTGATTTTGGGATTGTTAGTTTTACTCAATCTCAAAATACTTACCCTATAACAGATACAGTTTATTATACTGGGAGGAGGCTTACCCTCTACCAGCTTAATAATATTATGTTTTGTTGGTTGCAAATAATATTATGTTGAGTGGGTTACCCACAATCTTGAACGAATACAGTTTGTTGCACTGAGAGGAGGTTTTCCCTCCGCCAGATTAATAAAACTGTATTTGTCTTACGATTGAATAGTAATGCTTTGAGGGAGTTTACCCTAGATCGACGTATTCAGCGAACTGCTCCAGTACAACAGACAACATAGTGGAGATCGGTGTGAGACCGATATTGTGCGTGTTTCTGGGTCGTCGTTGTGATTGCTAGAGTAGCGTTAATAAGGTGTTTTGAAAAAAAAGAGAAATTGTTTTTTTGTGCATTTTTGTATCGAACCCTGGAAGCTGTGAGCTTTAACCCAACATAAGGTTACATCATTTACATCGTTTCATTTTAATAATTTAACGCACATATGTATAAGTTTAGTTATACAATACTTTTTTTGCAATACACGATGTATAAGAGTTTTTATTTTTTTTTTTTTTTCCAAAAAGCTGTAAAAGAAACTAATTTAAAAAATTTATAAACTTCGGTTTAGTACTTACGTTCTACCAAGACTACTAACAAGATTAAGTACTTGTGATAGAAAAGACAGCAGAAAAAAAAGCAAACATGAAGATTTAAAACTTCATCAAAGTAAATAAAAATTCTAGGAATTTTTAAATTGGAAAATGAACAAAACGAAGAGTGTATTCTGAAAATGATAAAAAAAATACCCAGAAAACGGTTGAAAGAAAAATTGTCATATTAAAAATCAAATGCTCATACATAATAAATCATCTACTAAAAGAAAATTTTTCATTTTGAAAAGAAAAAAACACATTCAAGAAACACAAGTTTATGGTAGTTTATGATTATTACTATTATGAAAATACTATATAATACTATATGCAGAACTTTGTTTTAGTGTTTTGAAATCATAGTTTTTAGGATAATAATTTCAAAATAATAAAATTGTCTAACTTGAAAGTATTCTCTGTTTATATACATTAAATTAATCAAATAAAAGTTTTTCTTCTCTTCAAGGATTTAATTTTTTTAACATGCTGCAACTATTGAAAGACACTACTACACAGTCATTTAAGGACTGAGTAAATTTATTGCATACAATTCAGCTTATAAAAATAAAAGTAAAGGGTCAGTCCCTTTGAAATTTTGATTTTGTTAAAGGTTGTTATATTCAAGTTCTAAATTTAAAAGAAAAATTAGTTTTTTGTTCGTTTCTAATAAAATATTTAATATTTTCTGGAATACCCTCCATAACAGCTTTATTGTTTTTTCGATTACTTTTCTGTTGAAATGGGTCCACTTCTTTTTAAATTCTGTTTTATTTTTTAGTCAGCTTTATTAAGTATTCTTTATACGTTTTTTACTAAGACCCAAAACATTTAAAATGGACGGAGTTCTGGATAGTTTTGTGGATTGTCTTCTTTTGTTACATAGCAGCACCATTTGTTTTATATCACTCAGCTACTTTTTTGTTGTAATAATAAGATGAGAGATGGGGCCAAACAAATAAAAATTGGTTGTGGCTTTAATTTGCATACATTTCTCTGTTAAAAGTGCTATTTGCTATGAATAAAGTGCTTTTTTCCCCACATATACAGATGTCCTGCCAGACTAAAGGAATATTCAACAATTTCGATTTTTTTACACGATATTCATCTGATACATTCACCGTAATATCTCTGATATGGAATCGGTGACCAGGATATTGCAAAAAGTCCGCCATAATGTAATTTTTAACACTCTTTAGACAGTATTCATATTTTTTCGTCCTCCCTCTTGCCTTCATATTTTTTCTTCTCCCTTTTGCCTTCACATTTTTTCTAGCGTTCCTATTAGGAACTTTTTTGCTTTGCCCAGCTTTCTTAAATTTTTTGATAAAAAAAATACATATAAGTTTTTTGTGGGAAATCCCGGGACGGGAATTCGGCAAAATTTTCAGTCCCGTAATCCTGGGAAATCTTGATGGAATTCCAGGAATTTCTTGTGTATGCAAATTTTTATATTTTTATTTTTGTATATAATGTGTATTTACATTTCATTTACATTTATTTTAATTTGATTTTGCTTTAAATATCTTTAAGGAAATATCTAAATATACTATTCAATAGTTTCTGAGTTCTGCATGCATTTCTGTATAATAGATGCAAAACGAAATAATTCTATTTGTGGAAATATTTTAAATAGAACAATTTTAATCTGTATTGTGGTTAAAAATAATATGCTGCAAAAGGACTAGTAAGATATAAAATTCGATATTTACGAAGTATATTTAATAAATAATTTGAAGTTGTAATTTACACGCATATGAAAATTGTAAGAGAAATCTTCTTAAAATGTCTGGAATCCTCAAACAACACAAATTTTTAAAGCATCAACGAAAAAGCATTCAAACTATTTACTCTATATGGATTTTTCATGAGATAAATTACATAAAGTTTACAAATTAAAGAGTCAAATTTTCCAAAAACTGTACATGATGTAAATAAATTTTTGAGCTCAGGATTTCATAAAAACAAATAAAAATAGAAAAAACTTAATTATAATTATATAATTTTAAGGGTTATAAAGTTAGAAAGAGTAGTATTCTTTGTATCTCTCTTAACAACAAACTTACTTCCGTAAAATTATCGAGGGAAGTTTTACTCACAGGGTTGTCATATAATAAAATTTTCATAATCTCAATATGTCAAAAGGAGCTGAATTACATATTTTATCGCTTTATGTCGACTTTCCAGAATTAAAGACTATAATTATCACTACTCTCATTAGATAAATAACTGAGACCCAAATAGGGTATGAATCATTGTATTTAAAAAAGAATTGTAAATGTAATAATTAATAAACACGAATAAATACTGACTAGTATATGTCGTGAAAGATTTTTGCGGATATCTTATTTAAAATGTATGTACTATAAAACAATATCGTAATAGCGACAGAAATGTAGAGATATCAGAAATCAAATAACAAAAAAACTTACGAGACATAGACAATTTTAAGCAAGTTCTGTAAACCACATCAAAAATTAAATTTATTAAAAATTCACTAAAAAATTTGGAATTTAGTAATTCTAAAGGTAATGGCTGATGATCGATTTTTTCAAAAGCCTTCAGGGTGAATCAAACGTGAGTTCAAACGGTATTAAATTGTTTATAGCAGCAATAGGGTTGTCCAACCTAAATTTTACTTAAATTTTATAAAATTACCTTGGCCAAATTTTAGCTTCCAACGATAATTGGAACAGGATGTTACGCAGTCATTTATTTGTATATTTTTATGTAATTTTTTGTCTTCAATATTAATGATCTAAACAAAACGATAGCTAAATAAAAATAAATAAGATCGTATTTCGTAAATTTTGCAAACAAGTTTATGTGGACAAAAAAAAAATAACATTTTATTCATTTTTTTTACTTCAACATATTTTTTATATGAGTTTTTATTTTATATTTAAAAAATTGTAACATATGGGTATAATAATTTTTCTTTAGCTATCATTAAATGTATGTATATATGAATAATATTGGTGAAAAATCATAAATGATACACGTCTATCCTGTTTCAATTGTTGTGGGAAGTTTAAATTTAACAAAGTTATAAAACAGAGAGGCGTCGCCTCTCATAATTTTAGCTACGTTTAAATCCAGCACGTAGCTGGACAATCCAAACTTCAATCTGTTGTCTTTTATATTTCCCTACAATATCCCTTACAAAACACTCACTTTCATCCGGTACAGATTCGATCAGACGTTTTTAACATAACAGAGAATATTTTCTGTAGCTTTCCAGCTCAAAATTATACAAATATTTAATGATTTTTCGGATTCCCTACTTGCTTTTTCTTTTAAATTTCTTAATGTTAAGTCAATTTTCTATGAAACAAATTCCGCATTCTATACTATTGCCAAAATTATAACGTATATTTAAAATGTATACAAGATTCTTTCTAACAATTATACTTTTTCATTACTTTAAGTGTTGACGTTTTATTAAGATGTTTAATTTAATTCATGCCGTAGAGAGAGAAATTGGCGTTAAGATATAGTTATCAGTTGTATTTCTAGCATAATTTTCTTTAAAAAATTACTAAAATAAATATATATTTTTGTTCAAATTCTCTCAATTTTTTTATTTATTTATTATAGTAGTAAAATCATACATTAAAGTTTAAAAATAAAAATCACTCAATTTACAGAAATGAAATGCCTTAATTCTAAAACATCCAAAAATTACACAGAAGAAAACTAAACTGATAAGTAAATAAACAAAAACAGAATGGACGAAGTAAAATACTACTAATAAAAAACCTTCGAAATAACAATTCACTAATTTTTTTTTTCTTTTAAATGCTTTTAAAATTGCCAGGAATCCCGGAGGAAATTCCCGGGAAAAAGGGACATGAAAACTATAAGTTTTCCAAGAATCCTGGTAAGGGAAATCCCATGATGCATTCTCTGGTTTTATAATTAATTAGTTTATTAAAAATCCTTTTTTCTTCATTTAAATGAATTATATCATAAATATTTAAAAATTTTTAATTGTTTATTTTTGGCGGGAATTCCCGGGATTCCGAGAAAAAACAATCCCAGGAGCGGAAAAAAACCGGGAAAAGAAAAACTCTAGTCATATTCCATCCAGAGATGATGAAATTTGCTATTAAAACTAGTAATATTTTGTCTGAGTATCAAGTTTTTCGTCAGTTATCTGGGTTCTTATTATGTGATCATGAATTCTTTGTATTTCTTATGACTAAAAAAATTTAATTTTCCAATTCAACTGCACTTCTAGCAATTGTTTTACATGGTCTACATATGCTTTGGTTTTAAATTTGAATTATGCGTTTGCATACATTTTTTTAATTTTTTATTTTAAATGTATAAACACAACAAGCCCGATCCGGAAATTTCCATACAAATTTATATGAAAAATTCGCTATGAGACTCGGTTAAAAAGTTAATTTTATTTTAAATTCTCTCCGGATTTTTGTTGCTTTTATTTTCTTACGAAAAATATAACCATATTTTTTAAAATTTGTATGAATTTCGCAAACAAAATTGAAAGAAAGTTTAACGTAAAGAAAAAAAAAAAAAAATGAAACGAAAATAAGTGAAATTGTTGCTTATTTTCCGTTGCCATCTAATTTTCTGTTTAATTTAACAATGTAATGGCTATGTAAAGGTATCCGAACTTGTTGTGTTTATATGTTAAAAAAAAAACTAATTATTCTGTTACAACTAAATTTAGCACATAATTACTGAGAATAGTAGCAAATATATTATTATACAAAAGCGATTATACTCGTATTTCGATACTTCCTTGATGTACTTTTTAACATTTCTAAATGATAGCATTTCGAAAACCAAAGAATGCACTAAATAGTGTCATCTAAAAATTATTATTAGAACTGCGGCACATTTCTTCCCGAACGGAGACTCTTCGTCGATAAAAAAAAAAAAATGAAAACATATTCGACTATTATTAACTACATGAGGTGTCATTTTGGTTAAATTTTCTATAGAAAATATTGGCAGGGAACTGCTTGCATATAGAGTTGTTAGATTTTTTTGTGGCTCTATCGCCAAATTGTTAATCAGAAATCGCCAAAAATCGCCAAATTAAAATCTTGTTTGGTTTAAAAAAAAAAAAAAAAAAATACTAAAAAGTTAGCTTAAATTTTAAGTGTCGTACAATTTTTAGTACTAAAAATTTCGCATAATTTATAAATGTAAATTCAGCTTTAACAAAACCAGTGATAATTGCAATAGCTAATAATAACAACGTTCTAGTTGCAAATTTTACCAAACTGGATACCCTTCTGGTAAAACTAATTCGAGTACGCTGAATTCAATGGTGATAGTCGTTTTTCGAAGTTAGCGCTCGTATTAGCGATATTTGGGTTTAAACTTAATTATGGAAGTAGAGAACTAATTGAAAATTAGAAACAAAAGGTACATTATTTATGTATATTAAACAAAAAATCGATTGAATATATGTTTTAATTATAAACTAAATCAGTTTTAGTCCGATTTTAAATGTGGTACTTGCTTACAGAATAATAGTAATATTTTTTGACAGTTTAAAGTTTTATTTATTAGCGTTTAAAATATATTTGATAATAAGAAATCATTATTATACACCTCAATAGAATCTTAATTGCTTATATTGTTTAAATTTAAAAATTAACCCCCGTATTCACAAACCAATTTTAAATTTAAAATATATTTTAGAGAAATTTTATTTAAAATATATATTAAATTTAAAAGTAGTTTGTGAATACTACCCACGTAATATTAAACTTAAGCTAAAAAATTAAATTTTCGTAAACCAGTTTTTTAGCCTTTCAAAATGAAATATCTCAAAAACGAACGCGTCGTCGATTTAGTTTAACACAATGTGTGCCCACATTGTTAAAAAAAATAATTTTATTTTCGAGCACAGTGTAACTAAATAAAAAAAAAAACAACTTCAAATAAACTTTTCTGACATATAGCCCCTATTTAGGTTCTTTTTCTCTATTATTATTTATTATTTTTTTCAAAAAGAGTAATTTTAACATTATATAACAATATTGGTCCTACTAAATTTATAAATTGTTTCAATAAATTAATTTAATCATGAACGTTTATTTCATTGTGGCCGAAATCATTAGTATCTTTAATATATTTGAAAGATGGTGGAAAACAAATTATCAAATATTTAATACATAAGTATAATATATTTTTGGGGGGTAAAATATCGTAAACGAAGTTGAAGTTATTTACAAATTAAAATTATTTACAATTAAAGCTAGATATGCAAATACTAAAAATAGTTGATTTCTGGTTAGAAAATTTAATAGTTTTTCTCCAAAATTGCTTAAAAATCACCACCATGTTATATATGGCCAAAAAATTCGCTTTTTTGCCAAACGGAACATTCAATTGCAAAAATTACCTAAAAATCGCCACGTTTGGCGAAAAATCGCCACATCTGACAGCTCTGCTTACATATACAAAAACAACAACTGAACAATGTTCAAGCATACATAAATAAATGTGTGTATATACACACAACCATTGCTTGTTTATACAGAAATCAATTACACTGATAGTAAGATGATCGACTCGATTTTCCAACGGGTTTTAAAACCGGTTTTTCAGTTTAAGTACTGTCTTTATTTTTTAACACAAAAGATAATTAAAATTTATTTTTTAAAATAGTTATATGTAATAAATTTTAACTTGAATATTCTAAGATTTTCTGAGTTTATTAGAGAAATGTAGTATTTTGATAAAAATATTTATTTCTGGAAAAACCGTTTTTTCGGAGCTTTAAAAACAGCAACCCGTTTTTTCAAAACTCCAACTATTCGAAACCAGGTTTCTCTAAAAAGTCGAATAATCGATCACCCTAACTCATATCCATTGCAAAGCTTCAGTTTATATAAATATTTGTGTGTTTATTATTAACACATTTTTTCAGTTTTTTTACCAATAACTCGATTGTTTATAGACCGATTTGGTTGATTCAATAAACTGAAACTTTAGAAAAATTTTTGTGATCGATCTGTATAAAAACGAAGTTTGTAGCTTATATCAAGGCTCCAAAAAGAAAAAAATTAATTTTAGCCGATATCTCGATTATTTATAGGCCGATTTTTTACTTAATTGCATAAAACATTCACAAAAATATTTGCAAATCTTCTGTAAAAGGATTTCGTTCTAAATTGGGTATTCAAAAAGTTTAAAAAACCTCTAAAAAAAACATAGTCCTATCGACTTCATTTCTTATAGACATCCAGTTACAAACCGAATGACAAACTTATATATACCCTTTACATCTGTGGTAAAGAGTATATACATGCTTTTGTATTTTTGTAGTCTGCTAATTCGATACCATTTTTATTTCTTGCTAATAAAAGATATAGTTTCTTTTGCACTTTCATTACAAAAAAGTCTAAAAATTATAAAAATATTAATATAAATAAGAATAAAAGCAAAAGAAATAAACATTTTTCTTTTAACAAAAAAAAAAAAAAAAATAAAATATTTAGGTCAAGTGACTTTTTCTACTTTTTTTTGTACTTTATATTTAATGGACTTAAAAATACTAGCAAACGTCTACAGAGAAAAAAATAAGTATGTGTATTTTTTATTATTATTTTCCTTCCTATACGCACACTTTTTCCTAACACATATTCTACATGTAAGAATGCTAAAGAAAGAGTAGAATGTATTATTTTTAATACATACATATGTATTAGACTGGTATAAAAATATATGGGATTTGCAAACTTATTTTTTGGGGCTCCACAAGACCGCCCTTATTGCATTTATCAAAACAAATATGGATACTAAAAATTAGATCATTAGTGAAATATTGAGGGGTCGCTTAAATTTGCGACTTTTTTCTATATAACATTATATGAAGTTAAGAATATTGTTATATATAATTTTACAATTATAAATTTTGTAAACATATATAAAAAAATTTTGCTAGTTGTCCCTTTTTCAAACACCTTGCCACTATTTTGGCCCCTTTTTAAAATGGAACTAAATGGCGACTTTTTAAAACTATGTGCTAAATGACGAAAACTAAGTTTTTGGAAATATCTCGACCCATTATATGTTAATTACCACAAGGAAATTAATTATTTTTCATCCATATATTTATTCCCCGAAGAATTTATAAATGAACTGAAACTTTTAAAAACTAAAGCTCATAATAAAGATTATGAACAACTATTAAAAACATCATATGCCCAATATTTTTGGATCGGATTGAAAAATTTAAAAAATAGATTTGATGTGTACTTATATCCTAAATTATTATTATTATTATTATTATTATTATTATTATTTTTTATTTTTTAATTTGGCTCATAGCAGTACCTCAGCGGAACGCCTTTTTTATAAATTATCACTAATGAAAAATAAGTTGTCCAATGGACTTAAGATCAGTACTTATGAATCCTTGCTTTCAGTCCCAAATTTGTTAGACGGGGATTTGTAAGACTGCAATCTTAAAATATAAATAATTTTTGCTTTTATCAAATAAACAAATTTTGAGGGTGAGAAAATACCTAAAGTATTTTTTTTAATCTTTTTTTTTTGGCGACTTTATTTTTTGAAACCCCCTTTTTTGTGAACATTTTTAAAAATTCTATGTGGACCTTGAGAAATCTTCAAGTTATACCGACCTCTAAATATTTTTGGATATGTCTGATTTTTTTAATATTTATTTCATTTTTCAAATAGAACACGGGCACCCTTGTGGAGTTCATGTTTTGTAACGTTTTAGAAAATTTGATCAGTCTAATATGTATATATGTATATATGCATGTATGTATATTGCTTGTATGTATGTATGTATGTATGTTCCATAAAAATAAAATATAGCAATATGTATTTGAAATGTACTGTTTATGAATCACATTGTAAAATATAATATGTACATTAAAACAGTGTAACGATTTAGGTTTTGTTTTTTATAACACTAATTTTCCTTGGTTACGAAAGCAGTTGTCTTTCTAACATTTTTATTATTATGAAGAAAACTTAAAAACTCTCAACAGAGTTTGAATGACTTCGAGTGATGAGTCACTAAAAGTCTTGTTATACACTCACTTGGTATGAAATTGCACGTGAAAAGTTTATTGTGTGTTCGAGATTTAATGTTAGTTTTGTAGTAGTTAGTTATAAACCCCACCACAGATATGTGGCCGCTAATTTAAAAATTAGTTGTTAATTATATTTAAATATTGAATAGTTTTTTTAAGTATTCCGATATTTATAGGTTTTAAAATTTGGTGATTAAAATTTCGTTTTATTTCAATAATGATAAAATAATATTAAAATGGGAACTCAAACTCATTTTCATAGTAGATTTAACAATATTCTTACGTCTATCAGTATGGCTGGACGGCTAACTGATCATAATTTTTAATATGTGTTTATGAAATTTTCCACAAATAATTATTTTAGTACAAAGACGAAGCCTTTTGAAATCGGTTATGATTAGTTCATGTTTCATCCTAGTCCCCATACAAATGTTCTCCTGAATTAGAATTTAACGCTCATAAATAACTTATACATATCACTGTTTATTTTAAACTTGACATACTTCATATCAGCATGTATAAGCATAATTTAACCCACATTCTTCAAAGAAATAAAATATATCAAAATATCCAACATTTTCAAAAATTTATTTGTATTACATAAAGCACTAGTTTTATATTAATTTCTTCATTAAAATAGCAATAGCTCAAAGGTTTCTGAAAAGGGGCAAAATGTCTACAATCAATTGCAGCTGAGAGCATTAACCGTTACAGTAATTTCCAACAATTATTCCGAATTCACCTTGAAAAACGAGATTTTTTTAAAGGCATTGAAAACCAAAAACTTAATTAACTATAAAACGTAATAACAAATATTTTATCACAAACCAGCTGAAGGTTTCTACTATCCAAAAATTAATTTCGTTTTATATTTTTCCTTTTTTTAATGATCAAAAAACTAAGTTCGTGGCCCAACGTGCAGTGCTAGGAATTAGTATTTAAAAGTAATTATTAATAAATCCCAAAAAAATCTAAATATGTGCTTATTTCTACTTTTGGAGTGAAGGAAAATGTTTTGAAGAATATATATATCGTCAATTCGCTGATGAAAAGTCCTGTGTATAATTTTATGAACATTATTATTATTGTTATTATTATTATTATTATTATCATTATCAACATTATTATTATTATTTTTGGCCATCCGAAAGCTTTATTGATTGTCCATTTTCAATTTTAATATAGTTCAATATATTTGGATAAGTACCGAACTTATCAGAAGGATTAGCAAGAAAATGTCTTCCTACAAAAAAAACATATGTATATTTTTTCTTTCTTGAAAATATGTTCAAAAACAAGTAAGACTTTTCTTCAGCGCACAAGGCATCAATTTCATGATAAAAAAAATAATTGCGATGCACGTTAGAGTATCCCGTTGAAAAAATAAATGGAAATTTGTAGGAAGACCATTCAAACGATTCCAATTATTGAGCAGAATACAGAAAAATAATTTAAGAATTTTAAAAATAGATCTTCAGATCCCTACAAGCGATTAATAAGTACTGTTCTCGAAATGACTACTCCCAAAATTTCTTCGATATTTTCGACTGAAGCTAAAAACGTTGGACCATCCCTTTAGGTACAACATTGCTATTGGCACAATCTGTAACTTCTAATCGGCTGGTTAGATCTAGATGGAACAGCATAGTGGCATAGGATCGTACAATTTTAAGTTTCGAAAGAAAACCCTACAGACACCTCAGGAGCGGAGCTATTGGGGCTGAAAATAGGGTACACCCGATATAGAAAAATTTTAACCGTTTGTCAAATTTTCAAATATAATAAAAATATGATAAGATTCGATAATGGAATCATAATATGACAATGTGGTATTATAATATAATAAGATTGTTCAATTGTATGTAAAACTATAACCATAACATGAAAAATCAAACCATAAAATCGGATACAATATTGCAAAGTGGAATCATAATAATTATTACTTATAATCATTTTATTTATCGATGTGATCATATGCTTCAATCATGGTATGTTGCTCTTAGACTAATGTCACTGCAACTATATTTTTTCTCTGCGTGTCAGCTGAATTTTACCCTCAAATTTTCCATTTTGGTGTAAAGTTGAGTGGTGGGTGTAGGTATTTCCAGAAAATAATAATAAAAATAATAATAATAATAATAATAACAATAATAATAATAATAATAATAATAATAATAATAATAATAGTGATAATAATAATAATAATAATAATAATAATAATAATAATAATAATAATAATAATGATAATAATAATAATAATAATAATAATAATAATAATAGTGATAATAATAATAATATATATTTCTATTGATAGTTTAAAAGACTCAATATTGTAAATTATTGCACAAAAGGTGAAACTTATTACAGAAAAAATTCGTTAGCCATACCGATCACATATGCAGTAAGCTTTCTGTTACAGTATTTTTCCATTTAAAAATATAGAGAAAATAATTGCTAGAGATTATTTCTAAAGTAAATAATCTCTAGCAATTATAATAATAATAATAGTAATAATAATAATAACAATAACAATAATAATAACAATAATAATAATAATAATAATAATAATAATAATAATAACAATAATAATAATAATAATAATAATAATAATAATAATACAAATTTTAAAATATATGGACCATCATCAAAAACTTTTGATTTTTAGGATTTAAAAAATTTTAGGTTTTTTTAACGCCACATTAAAATTTATTTGTATAAACATAAAGTGATTCGAACGCATATAAATTCTGTTCGCGTTAATCATTTCGAGAAAGGAGCGCATATAAAAATCTTTACATAGGAAGTTTATGTATAATTCAGATAAAAATTACTTATAATATCAAAAACTATTAAGTTATGATATTTTCAATGACGATGAAAGGAGCGCATATAAAAATCTTTACATAGGAAGTTTATGTATAATTCAGATAAAAATTACTTACAATATCAAAAACTATTAAGTTATGATATTTTCAATGACGATGATATTTTCAATGTATGATGGTATTAGTGTAACATATTTTAGGTATTCTGAGCAAATTTGTCAAAATTTTTAAAATTTTCTTTATACTAAAAATCGCGATTTTTCTTTAATTTTGAGAAAAATGAGATTCACATATAAGTTTTTTCTCCATATGTTGTATTATAATTTCTTATATCTATATGTCTAAGATTTGTACAAAACGCAATTTCATATATAAAAATACAGAAACAAAAGTGCAATTTTTTCTTAATTTTTAAAAGGTCCATAAAATTTTGCATTAAATCTATTTCGAGCGATTTTTTCGATTTTATAGTGATTGATAACAAAAAAATAAGCTCATGCTATGAAACTGCAAACGTGTCTTGTTCTCATAAGCAGTGTTGCCAGGAGGTGAGAAAAAAGTGGCTAAATTAAACTATAAACAATGCCAAAAATGGCTAAAATGAATATTAACTTTTTAGCCTTTTTAAGGCAATTTTGAAAATGAAAAACGCAAGAAAAAAAATCTAGAGGCTTAAACGAAAATTTTGAGGATAAAAGCAAAATAAAAAGGCTAAACTGGTAACACTGTCCACAAGCAACGGCTTCACGATCTCCTTGAGTTATTGTAATTCTCGAACGAGAATAATATTTGTGTAATAAGTAAATACCAAGCCAAAAGTTCTAAACATGATTATATTAAATAAAAATTAATTTATTAATTTTTGTATAAATTTCTATTATTTTTAAGGGATTTATTACACGCTGCTACAAAATGACACCTTTTGTTTTCACATGAAAAACTATGAAATATGGGCTATAGATTTTCTTAAGAATATCACATAACAATTTTCAAAAATTTTGAAGAACCCACTAAATTTTGAGTAGTTGCTGCATTAAAGAAATCATATCTCCATAAATTTTAAGTCAATTTTTCAAATTGAGTTAGAAAGTGGAAGAATGTAACTTTTTAACTATATTAAAATCTGTTTTATATACCCAAAATCTGTAGACTTTTTCAATATTTCTTTTTTATTTTCCTTTCATTTTCTATACATATTTGTTTATATATTTTTAGACAAAGTATTTTTTATATTTTTTATTTGGTGTTTACTTTCTGAAGAAAAAACTAAAAATGTATGGAATTTTTTAGTAAGTTATTCTAGATAAAATCGAATAAATTCTATTGTACTATTGGTCTGAATGTCTTGTTTCCCATTTAGAACTAAGAATAGGTCACTACTTTAAAGGTAACTTATTAAAAGTTTGATATTTCCACAAAAGTTTCTACTAAATTTCTTTCTAAGGTTATCAAGTTTTATGGATTTGGAATTGTAGACAAATTAATATGATAGCTCTCCGAATTATCTATTATCGTTCATAATGTTGTAAAGATCCAACCAGTTAATTCGAAAGTGGGATATAATTACAATCTTGCTTACTTTTGACACCTACATAAATTGGTCAATTCATTGAATTTTTACTAAATTTAAAGATATTTTATAAGAACATAAAAATGTAAATTTATATTATACAGTTTTAAATACCACAAAAAAATAGTCTTCGTGAATCCACTAAAATGCTTGTACGGACTCCTTGCGGGTCGCAGACCTTTATTTGAGAACAATTGATGTAGAACAGGGGTTCTTAAAAGATCTTGACATTGCAATGGAAGCGCGACCCACTACAACTTTGAGTAGTTTAAAAATTAGATAAAATGTTATGTAAAGAATAAATAATTTAATAATAATATTAATAATTGCGATTTTTTTTTTTGCTTCATGATATCTTTAATATTTAATATTTAATCTTTAATATTTTTCTGATAATGCATGCGTCTACAAAAGATCGATTTTTTTGTTTTGATATACAAAAGAGCGCGAAATATAGCTCCACATAAAAATGTTTTCTGATGAATATTGCTCTAACAGTTTTAGAGCTTCGGAGCCAACTAGGGAATAAACTTTGGAATATTGCAACTAAAATGCTTTTAAATCAGTTGATTCTAAATTAAATTTAATACATGAGTTACATTTTAACTCTTTTTGAAATGAAGAATTTTTCCGTCTTTAAATTATAAAGTTGGTTAAGCAAATTTTCTTTTTTCAATCGAACAAATTTTAACAATTTTATTCCATATGATATTATTCTATGGTTAAAATTCGGAAAGAGTATTGAAACTAGTTTATAAAAAAGTTCTTGGCATGATATATTTGCAAAAAATGGAAGTAGGGTTTCATGTGAAAATTCGTTACTTTCATCAAATTAAAGTAAACTATATTTGTCCTTTTAATTATCTTTTTAATTAATTGTTTTCTCTGCCACATCGCAAAGTTTTCCTTATATTATTTCATCGGTCAGCATAATTTTCTTTATTATGCATTATATTTTCAATCGAAACACTCGTTCCTTCATTGGTTTTTCTTGCAGCTAGTGCTAGTTGATTCTTAAAAGAACTCATTTCAGAAAAAGAAAATTTACTTTTGTCTTTAATTTGGTGATGTTTTGTATAAAAATGTTTTCTCATTTTTAGATTGTTTCATGCTTTCATTGGAATTTTCATTTAAAAATAATATTTTACAGGATCACTTCGCGAATCCCTAGGAACGTCTTCACGGTCATTAAGTTTTTATATGTCCGTGAAGACGTATATATATATATATATATATATATATTTCTCTGTTTTAGAACATTTAATTAAATAAAAGCTTTTAAATTAAACCTTTTGTTTGGTGAAAATCTGCGTTTATTAAGCTACCCAATTGTGATCCGCTTGGGTTTACTTAGTTTCTTTTGTTTCAAATGTGTGCCTACACATGTCAACCTGTGCACAGTGATACATTTTTACAATAAAGCTATTTGGTTAAATTTTGATGTTACTGATTAGAGGCTACTATATAAGAAACATATTTAAATACCGAACAATAAATAGAATAGACTTCATTTGAGCCAACTTTCTATATACGACATTTCCCTTTAGTATTAAATAAGAACTTTCAAATCTCACTGAATCATAAAAATCTTACACTGTGCATATATTTTTTTTTTTAAGCACAGACTACAATAACTGTATGGCTTATTTAATAAACTGGTTTAATATTGTTAGAAACGTTACAATCTGAAGTTTCAATGTGCGAAAATTGTTATGGTGCTACTTTGTATTGGTCGTAGAAAAAAAGCAAATACAACAATTGCTACAAGTTCTAATAAATATATACATAAATATGTATATATATAAACAAAAAAAATAAAAAATAAAAAATACAACAACAATATTAACGACAACAACCAACCAGCTATAATTGTAACATGAAGCTGGATAAAAAAAAAATAATAGAAAAAAAAAATATCCAATTTATATCAAACCCTTTTTATGTCTTTTCATCGTTATTTTCATTTTTTTTTTTTTTTCATTTATCTTATTTATTTCTTTTTTCCTCTTTTGCTTCAAATTTTTTTTTTTTTTTTAAGTGAAATTTAATAGATTTTATGTTTGCTAGAATTTTTTTATATAAATGTCATAAGCAGTGGGTAGTAGTGCTATATGCTAACACTGAATTATTTTTAAGCAGACATTTTAGATAGATAGATTCGTATTTAAGGTGTGCGTTCGAATAAAATATAACAAGTTTTATTTTTTGAATGAAAGATGAACGGAATAAATTAGGATTAAAACTAAATCAACTGCTTGTAGCATTTTTTCTCCAAATTTCTCTGATATATCATTTTATATAATAATGAATTGCTAACTAGATTATTTTTAATTAAAAAAAAATCACAGTAACTTTCTGTAAGAATTTAAAATTAATAATCAAAATTGATGCTTCTTAAATTCGCTATTAACTTAGATTCAATTCTTTTACAATTGCCAAAATTCTGGGTGGTTTAAATAACTAATACCCTGTGGTACTAAAATAACATTCCGAATTCTGAGTGCTTTTACTGTAACGGAAAAATTCTAAATATGACCAAAAAATTTTAAAACCACGGTTGCATATCATGAGTGTCATCAATGTATTTTTGTGACATTCTTTGTTATGATTATTCGAGTTTATTCAGACTAAAGAAGCAAAACAATCACATATCTTTTCGCTTTTTGAGTAAACTTGCCATGTGGCAAATTGTTTTGTAAACTTTTATTATTTTTAGTTCGATACTATTCAGGATCATTTTCTCGATTATTAGGATTATACCTTGGAATATAAGAAATGTCAGCAATAACGTATGTTTTCCAGCTAATACAACATATTGAAAATATTTTATTTTTTTTATTATTGAGGGGTTTTGATCATTTGTTGCCTCAGAGTTCTTCCCAGCTTAATATAGCTCCACATATTTCCGGGAAACAGTTAAAGTTATTTAACTTTGATTGACTAAAGCTTTAACATGGCTCATATTTGATTTCGAAGAAGTGATTGGCATAGTTCTTGGGACCTCCAATACTTTTTGGTGCTTCATGCATAGAAATTATATATTTGTAATAACCATAATGTAAGAGCAACATATTATTATTGAAACATATGGTCAGCTAAAAATATATATAATTATAAATAATAATTGTTATGATTCCATTTTATCATATTATGTCCAATTTTATAGTTCGCTTTTTCATATTATGGTTCGAGTTTTTCATATTATTATACCATCTTACTACATTATTATCCCATTCTGTCACATTATGATTTCATTTTATTATATTATTATTCCATCTTATCATATTATGACTCCATTTTTTTAATATTATTATTCCATCTTATTATATATTGAAATAAAATAAATAAAATTGTTTATTAATTTTAAAATATTATTCATATATTATAGATAAATTAATTATTATTATTTTTTTTATTTGCACCGTCATACATTTGCTTCGCAAGAAGATACAAAATGTCTCTTATTAACTAAACCCTTTAAAAGTAGCTTATCAATATCTTATATTGCTTGAATTACACCAAATATTTTAAGACCTTGTCTACTTATATTAATACATAATAAAACTAAATGAGAATTATAATGAAAGTAGAAAACAAACGTTAAAAACAGAATATATTAAAAACCATATTTGTAAAAAGCATATCTATTTGTAAAATTTTATTATTATGAAAACAATATTTGTACGTTTTGAAAACAAAATATGGTTGAAGAACAAGGAAAAAGTTTGATAATATGTAATGGTTGCAGAAATAATGATATTGTTTTTATATATTAGCAAGTTTTTGTTTCTGGTAAAAATATTTAAGAACATAAAATATGTGTAGTCAATTATATTAAAAATTTCATTGAATATAATCATTGAATGATAAAACTGAAACAAAAACATTATTATCATGAACACAGTATTATTAATATTAATGAAAATTAACGACGAGAACATAATATTGTTGCGGTGACAATGTCGCTTTTTCTCTTCGTGTTGGAATTAATTTTTGTGAATTTTTCTAAACCAAGTTTCATCACATTCTTCAGGTCATTGGTAAGCTTTCTTATTACCCTGAAATATATTACTCTTGTCACTTAACAAACATTTTCTTATAAAATACAGAATAAAGTTGAAAAAATCAAATTTTATGTTTTATATATATATATATACTGCCATCTGCATACGGACAAACAACCGGATTTCAAAAATTCGATATGCTGTTAAATCTGAAATATTTCTAAAATATATTGTAATCATTAAAGATATTTACAATTAACGACAATAAGAGTTATTACGAAAGTTTTGTATTATGTTCTATTCGAACGCACTCTTTACTATCTTTGAAAGATACAAAAACTGTAATGACCCAGATCATTGCCTTGATGGGGTTTATGATTTCTCGCACTTAAGTCTACTAATTTAAGACCAGTGCTTTCAAAGAATTAAATAAATATTAGCTTAGTTCCCTTAAATCTTAATTCTGAATTAAGAAATACTAGTTTTTAATTCCATAACATCATTCCAAAAAAATACATTAATTAGTTTTGGAGTTATAGCATATCTTATGTGCGATTTAATGGTGTCTATTCTTGAAAACGCGTCGAAGAATTGAAATTTTCATTAAAACAAAAACAAAGTTTAAAGAAATGTTTTTGTTTATCATATATTTTTAAAATTTAATAAACGTGAGAACTTTAACGCGTTTGTCTCTCTTTTAAGAACGGTAAATTCCATTTTAGAAATGTACGGTAAACAAAAACAATTTTTTAAACTTTGTTTTTGTTTTAATGGAAATTTTCATTTCTTCGACACGTTTCCAAGAATAGACACCAATATTTTTTTGTATGCGCTTATTGAAGACAATTATTATCACTAAAGCATATTTCCGGGAAACATTTGTAGGGGACTAGGTAAATTAATGGATTAAATTGAATCATTTTCTCTAAGCTTCGTCTTTAAGTGAAAAAAAAAAAAAATGAATGTGCCAATTATTATTAAATAATATATAAAACTGCAGCATACATTTCGAAAACTCAATTTACATAAAGACTGACACGGCATTTTTAAAGTTTTTTAAAATTTTAACTGTTGAAGCTAAAAGAACAAAATGTGAGACTCAGAAATTGCATTATGATGTTTATAAAATAAATATAATTTTAGAATAATTTGTCAGAAAACCTCAAGGATATTTAAATATAAAAATTTAAATGATATTATTGCCATAATAAAGGTCCGATAGGTTGAAACACTAAAATACAGCTGGAACTCTTGGATCATATTCTATGACTTAATTAGGGTTTGGGAAACGGGCGGAAATTACCGGGAAATTTTCAGCTACCGTGAAAAATTTACCTATATTCTCGGGATAATGAGAAACTAAAATTATACAAATTTACTTGCATTTTAGTTTGAAATTTCATTTTGTTATTATTAGAAAACTAATTCATTGAAATTTTAATAAAGCCTAATTTTTGTATTTTTGCCCAAGACAAAAATAGCACAAAAAATATTGAAATAAAATACAAATAATTTTTTAATCCCATTATTATCAAGTCTTGTAAAATTTAATGGCATTCGATGAAATAACCATTCAAAAACGAAAATTCCTTAACAATCAAATAATTAACATAGAAATAATGGCAGAAATGTTTCAGAAAAGTCCTCGTTCTAATAACTCGTCTAGGAATGTTCATAGTATATTTTAAGTCGTCGAGAATTAAGCTTAATAGCAAATGCTATTATCGAAAATCCATGTAGTTTTGAAATATAAAAACGATGGTTACGTTCATAAAAAGAAAATAATAATTAGTTTTTTGAAATCACAAGATTTCGAATATATGGAAAAAAACGCTTTAGAATATATCCACAGCAATTGTCTAATTCCACGAAGAACAAAAGTAAACTTTTAAAGATAAAAAATCAAAATACTATTGATTTATTAAAAGAAATATTTTTATAGTATTTGCAGAAATTTTTGAAATAAAGCAAAATGGTTCTAAAAACTATTTTTTAAACAAAAGTCTCATATGTAATTTTTCACTTTCTCAAAAGAATACATAAAAAGTTATATATAGCTTTCACTCAAAAAATAACTTGTTTTTGCTTTCTTCAAAAGTTTTGAGAAACCTTCAACATAAGAATTTTTATCAGAGAAATAACGATATTTATATTGACCTTTTTTGATTTAAGCACATTTATCTTAAGTTCTTCAACCGAATTGGTTTCAGAACGAAATTTTAATATTTTTGTATATTATCGGGAATTCTCGGGAATATCAGGAACTCGTACCCGTTTCCCGGCAAATTGAATTCCCAAATCATATTTAATACACATAACTAACAGATTTTAAATAATTTATAAAAAATTACACTTTGCTGGTCGCAAATTTTAATAAACTGTGCACCTTACTTATACTGAATTTAATGATAGCACAAATAATAGAAAGAGTTTTTGTTTGGTTTTCAACAAAAACTATATGAAATAGTTTTTGATTTGTATGGAAAAACTAAAGAAATTCATGTAGTTTTTCTATCAAAAACTACTAGTTTTTGTTTGGTGTAAACGTAGTATTAATTCTTTCCTAAGTATGAAAATTGCTTGACGTCTTAAAAAATATTTTCTGAAAATAAAAAATAAATAAATAAATAAAAATAGAGAATCTAATAAAATTGTTTTAAATTTTAAAAATATTTCAAAATAAGCTCTAATATGCTGTTTTTAAACACAGTTTAATTTATTTTTGTTTTAAATAATATGTTTCATAACATTTTAAAAATAATTTATTTACAAAATGTACAAAACAAATATAATAAATCAATAAATTTGACTATTTTATTTTTTCGTTATATATAAAAGCTAACTGTTCTGAAATTAACAGAACAGGCTGTATCATAAATAGTTATTTTAGTAGTTTTTATTCGGTCTTCATTAAAAACTAGATGAAAATGGTTTTTGATTTATATGGAAAAACTATTCAAATTTATGTAGTTTTTCAGTCAGAAACCGAATGAAGCCAAAAACAATTAGTTTTCGTTTAGTGTAAATGGCATATAAATATATATTTTATTTATGGTTATATATTTTTGTACCAACATCTTTTTAATTTTACAGACCATAAGCTTAAGATATCTGTAGAGCGAAAAATTACTTAGGTGTGAGCTTTAATTTAAATGATTCTTAACTAAGTTTGCACTTAAGTATACACTAAGGGAACAGTATAAAAACGTACCTAAATTTATTAAATTTATGTATTATCTCTTATTTAATTTACCTATCATATCAGACCTCACAAATTCTTTAAGGGTCTGCAAATACAGAATGGTGTCCATATATACTTAAGGTGTGCGCTCCATGCCCCCAGTTATAAGAATCGATTCGATCGCTATGCACTAGCTCTTCGTTCTTAATATTAGAAACAGAAGAATTGAACTTGTTACCATTGAGTAAATCCAGTTTACAATATTTAGTCCTTATAAATACCACTCTTGAAACTCTCCTCTGTGTCTCTCTTTCATGATAACTTAATACTCATGATTAGAACTACTTATTAGTTCGCACATTGTTGTCTACATTTTAACTTTTAAGCACGAATGTTGCAAAGCATATTCGTTTATCCCGATACATATCAGAATTCCTCAACATTTCATTAAGATATAACTGACATTTTCAGAATTTTAAAAAGTAACGATTGCTAATAAAAAAAAAATCATTTATAAAAAACATATTAAATAATAAATATGATTTTAAGAGTAACTGAAATTTAAGTGAACAAAGATTTTGTTATTTGTATCCCTTTCTCACTTTACTCATTTTACAAGTTCACCAATAAAACAATTAGCTCCCACTTTCTTCCAATTGTTTTTTAAATGACTAATTTTTCTAAAAATCAACCAAACTAACATAATGGCCAACTGTTACAAACCAACAGACCTCCCCCCCTACCAAAAAAACATGTTTTTGTGTGTTATAATTGTCAGTAACTCTTTTAGATCAATTTACCAATTTAGCATTTAAGTCATATTTTTTTTTCTTATTTTTTACATTTTATACTTGTTAAATATTTTCTGGTGACATTAATAACTGAGTAAAAAATTTTGCTGTTACCAAAAAACAATTCACCAAAAAAGAAGCTTTAGTTATTTCATCTTTTGTACTCATTTCACTATAAAATATTACTTTTCAAAATAATAAAACAAAAGATGTCAAAAAAAAGCAACAACTACAAGTACTATAAACGGATAAGCAACTAAACACAAACAAGCAGAAGCAGAAAGCATCTCCTTACCATGTCAAGTGCGAAGAACAAAGAAAAAATAAATGAAAATAAGAAGGGAAAAAAAGAAAGTGGGTTAAATAAAAAACCCAGTGAACGGGGTAAGAAGTAGTAAGAAGAAAACATTTTTTTTTTTTAATTTTTTACCCAAAAAAATCATTTACTTATTTTCTTTAAGTTTTGGGTTACGATATTGTAGAAAAAAAAAATAAATAAAATAAAAAGATATGTAAAACATTAAACAGCAATTTGGAAATGAACAGGAAATTAAGATTGTTATTTTAAGGATTTGGAGAAATAAATTTATTTAGATTTATAAATAACAATTATGTATGCGTACCTGATATTTTGTGATAATTATCACAAAATGTTGCTGGAAGTTGCTAAATCGCGTTAGTTTACTTTAAAAATGCTGTAAGTGACAGCATGAGAGCAATGTTGCCAGTTTAGTCTTTTTAAGTTTAAATCTATTTTTTTTATTTAGCTTTTAGCCTCAAAATTTTCGTTTTAGCTCCTAGCTTTTTTCTAGGCTTTTTTGGATTCTAAAAATTGCTATAAAAAGGCTAAAATTTTAAAATTTCAACAAAAAAGAAAATAATTTCTTGTTTGCTTTTACTAATTTTATTTTATTTAATAATTTTTGTGTATTTATTCAGGCTACCAGCAAAATGACCGAAAACAAAATCTCCCAAATCAAATATAGAAAAAAATCTCCGAAATGAAATATTACTCAAATGAAATTAAAAATTGCAACAAAAAAAAGAAAAAAATAACAATAATAATAATAAAAATTTTCCTCAAAACAAATGAAAAAGTACCCAAATATTTACGAAACATGAGAACATGTACATTATGAGAATTTCTGGTATGAAAATCAATCCATTATATAATAAAATTTCTAAACAAAAGCAGCCATATTCAGAATGGAAATGGGTTGAATTCTAAAGAGGATTAGAAAGTTTTTCTAGAAAGCTGTTTTCGGCCGAACGCAAAAGTTTTGAACTTTGGCGTATTTCGAGCCCCGGATTCGCTAAATAAAACTTTTCTGAATACAACTCTTTTTAAATATAATTTAAAAAATCTTACAAGAACGCAAAATAATCCAAAAATTTGCAAATGATTAATCATAAAGGATTTATGATTCAAAAATGAAAAAAAAGTCAATTCAAAATACTAGGTCATTTTTCATTTATAAGTTTTATTTATAATCATTTATAATTTTTTGATTATTTTTAAAGTCCAATTTAGCCTCTCCTTTTATCATCTCCTGGCAACATTTCCTAAGAGAGATAAAAATTGATAGAAAATTTTATTTCCATTAATAAAGCATATGTTTAAAAAAACATATGATCATTTGTTTACAAACGTAAGCAAAGAAAATCAAAATATGAAGACTCAAATTCTGCAATAATTTAAAGGAATAAATGTAATAAAATATTAAGCAAACATTTAAAATTCGTGTTTTTTTTAGATTTATGTTCAAAAATTAGATAAAAAATTGTTTATAAAAGTTTTTATTTGCTGGAATATCAGTCGTTTCCACAGATACCAATTTGGTTAAAATCGGATAATGCACATAAAAATTATTTAAACTTAAACTTTGTTCATTTTTGATAAACAAAGACTAAGTTCTAGTAATTTAGAGATTCAGAAAACATGAACCGTAAATGATATGGAACTGATTCATGTGCAATAAAAAGCATGATGACTAGTTTACTGAACACCCCTAATTAAAAAATCGAAGATACAAAATTTTTTAAACTGTTATTTTGGGTCGAAATTTTTGAAATACATTGCGAAAACCACTAGAAAATTTTTTGCATAAATTCTCTTCACACTTTATGTGTACAGTAAAATATCTACAGCTACCTCCTTGCTGATCGCGCTGTTCCTGGAATATAAGTTGAGTCAGTGTACCAGTCTGGCGAATGCTCCCCAGAAGGAACTTTATGCACCAATGTATTGAAAAAACAATTAATCACGTCCAACGCCGATCAAATGTAAATTAAATATACCAAAATTTGATGGATGATAGAACTGCGATAAAGGAAAAGCAGTTCAATTAGTTCCACAAAAATTAATATCTTACTTTCAATATAATTGGCAATGGCAGATATGCGCCTATGGTGAATGCTCCTCTTTGTACTTTGATCTATAAGGGTGGACATATTAGTCATGTGAAGAAAATTCAGTACGTGAAAGAAAAAACCGGAAAGCTGAAGACTTTTTTATTTTTTATTGTCTTCAGTAGCGATGCTCACTACATTTAATAATATGAATTATATTTTTCGTGATTTAGTTTAGTGTATAATATTTTTTCCTAATTTAAGTTTTCTTCTTCATTCATTCAGAAATCTTAACAAGTTTTAATAACTAAGTTAAATTTTAAATATTTTCATACCTAATTTCATCATTTTTGGGCATACTGAGAAATTATATTAGCATCGATGCATAATTTACTATAGTTCCTATGTAAGGCCTATTTCCGCGAGTCACCCTAAATTGCAAAATTGTTGTATAAACATAGTTAACTTTATACACACTTACATACAATTCAGAAAAAGTCAGTTTGACATATTGGCGTATGGTATCATATGGTTAGGCTTAATCTACTATAACTTTCTTACTTGTTTATTTTTATATTTTGGTTCGAGCAGATCTCTGCTCCTTTAGAAATCTAATTTCAAAATACTAACGAACGAGAAGCACCATATTTCAAATCTACTTCCTGGAATACAAATATTTGCGAAAGTAGTTCTTCAACATAACAATTTGGCATACTGTTTTACTCCAGAATCGGGAAATAATCGGCATATTTCTTCATTCCAGATCACATATATAGTTTTGGGTGAAAAGAGGAACATTTTAAAATTACATATTTAAATTTAAAATAATCATATTTGCTGACTGGTATAAAAAGCTTTTTAAAAATAACAAATGTATTAGTATGAGAAATTGTAATATATATATACGTACATAAAAACAAGTAAGAAAGATATAGTCAGTCAAGCCCGCCCATATGAAATCCCACAATATTACGCATGTCCATCAAAATTCGTGGAGGGGTCTTATATAAGACATGTGGACAATTGTGGACCGCTACTTTTAATAAGTGTAAAATAAAATATATGAATATCAGAATATTACGTTAATACTAATAATATTAATATGCATTTATTCACTTTAGGGTTATTCCCGAAAGTGGGCTTATATGGGAGCTAAGATTTCTACTTATATAAAACTTATTTGTGTTGAATATAAATCGGATACTAACATGTGTATGTAATTTATGTACTTTAAAGTGATTTTTGAAAGAAGGTTTTATATGGGAGCTATGGTCAATTATGGACCGATCTTCATTACATTTGGCACAGAGATTGAGACTTATACAAAACTTCCTTACACCGAATTTCATTAAAATATTGCTATATTTAAGGCATTTATGAAAATTATTTTGAGTCGGTTGGTTTACTTTAAGTTGGATGATTTTTTTCTGTGCGTTACAAACATCAACACAAACACATATAATATATATGTTGGTATAAATATACTGACGGATATTATGTTTATAAAAAAATATACACATTTTATATTTTATCAACATTTATTATTGCTTTTTATACCCTACACAACCATAGGTGGGAGGGTATTATACGTATACCCACCTTAACTTATACCAATTGGCTTAGAATCACTTTTTGAGTCGATTTAACGATTTAATCAAACTACAGGTCACAATTTGGAAATAATTTAATGAAATTTTGTAAAAAGGTTTTTTTTTTATTATCCAAGGACAAAGACTTTTCAAATTGGTTATGATCAATCCATTAATACACATAGTCGCCAAATAAATGTCTTCCAGCGTTACGCGGGAATTATAGATGTCTTAAGATATCAATATTTTAATAAAATTTGGCACATATAAGTTATATATAAGCATAAATCTGTGTGCTAAATTTCAAGGAGGTCGGTCTATAATTGATCATAGCTCCCATATAAACCCCATTTCAGAAAATCAATTTAACGTGCATAAATTCTATTGAAATGTTAGTATCAATTGATATGTTTTGTATTATACAGCCAAATTTTGTGAAGATCAGCCCATAATTGTCCATAGCTTTCATATAAGGCCTACTTCCGGGAATCAAGCTAATATGCATGAATAACATGATATATGAATACGTATATTTCATAGAAATATACATTACGCTTAATACAAGTATCGACATACAATTGGCCACAGATTCCATATAAGACCCCTCCTCGAATTTTTATGAATATACAAATGGTGTAGGTTATAATATAATCTGGAATTACCAAATGCAATTTTCTTGCATGTTTTTTTATTCTTTTCCATAAAGTTTAGTATACAAAATATTCAAATATTTAATTAAAACATGAATATTAAGAAATAAAAATCTAACTTAATTAAGCTACTAATAATATTTTCTAATTCAAAGTCAAAATAGATATAAAATAGAAAATTTAATAAAATCTAAAATTATTTTTTTTACTTTTTTTTTTTTTGTTAACAAGTATATTTCCATGAAATATACATGTTAACTTACTAATTCTATGTAAATTTGTTAATCTACAGTCACATTCAGTCAGTATGTCATCTCTTCATTCTCATTCTGTATATATTTCATTAGCAAAATATTTAATTATATGAAAAATATTTGTGACAGTTGTGTATGTTTGCAAGAAAATAAAATTAAATAAAATTTTCTAAAACATAAAGTGAGAGGTGAACAATTTTATATGCATTATTCTCTTTTTGTTTTTACTGCAATACAAAGGCAACATGTTTTATTACATATGCCGTGACATAAAATATTTTTTTTGTACCTTTTAATTTTAAACTATTTTTCAGTTTATAATTATAAACTTTAGTTTTTGCTTAAAGTTTTTTGAACACACATTTTTTGATGATATTTTTTCCTCATTATTATCTATACCTATATATTATATAGGCCCTGCAAATTATGGGGTTTAAAATTTAAATTTGTAAAGGGTCGTACTGGGACCTTGATTTGTGTAAATTAGTCCATGTTATTGTGAAGCCTAGAAAATTCATTGCTTAGCATAATAGTTATCCGTTTTTTTTTTTATTTTCATTCAACGATCATGAATTTAATTTTGTAATAGGGAAAATAGAGTATTTAAAACTAAAAAAAGAAAATCAAAACAATTATATTATTTACACCTCTTATAATAAAATATATCTGCAGGTTACAAATTCTTCTCTAGAAATTCCAACCATACCATTCATTATCACTTAACGTTTGCACTTTAGCAAAAATTTGGTAAAATATAACAGAAACTTATACATATTTTCCTTAAGATATAAAATAACTTAAATTAATTGCATCAAATAAAATGGAATTTCTATGAAACTCTCTTGCTCGACCTACTATACCACAACCTAAAAATAAGCATAGATGACACATCACACTTTGTACTCAGCCGTTATGTTTACACGTGAGATGCGAAAAATAGACAGAGAACCTCAGCATTTGATATTCCTTATTCCATTAACCACCTACTGTGTAAACTGAACATTAAACACTGTCTACACATAAATACATGCATGCAAACATACATACATACCGACGTGTGCGTATGTGAAGTGAAAATACTATATTCGGCAGTGCTGAATCTTAAATACCACAACCCACTGAAGCGTCGCTTGGGTTTAAAGCAACGGGAGCTGGCAAATATCCTGGATAATTTTTATTTAATTCTTCTTAGTGATTTGCAAATTATATCCAAAGAAACACATTTTTCAAAATTTGGTTCCGATCATGCTCTATAACTGTAATTATGCAAAATCGTTTTAGCTGATTTTTAATAGCAAACTGCTTAGGAAATCTGCAAACAATCTGAGGGAATTTTAGTTAATTCAACTAAATTTTTTGTAATAAAGAATGTTTCCAGCAGACAAATGGACATATGGAAATTGCTAAATCGATTCAGAATTTCATATCGACCAAGAATATGTTTTATGCGGTGTTACATATGGAATAACAAATTTATATATACCATCTTTTACCACTATACGACAAAGTAATAATGATGGTGACGTTAGTAACAGTTAGTAAGACTAACTGTTATTGAAGTACATACAGTGTTTTTGTTTGTTTGCTGATGGAATGTATGTTTGCTTATGTGAGTATGAGAGTTAGTAAGTGTGCATTAAAACATGTTGTGACACTTTAAATAATGCAATTATTTCGTATATTCAGGCATTTTTTAGGTTTTCTTCTTATCCTTGTCTAAATTTCTGATATATGTAAGTAGTTGTTAAACAAACACAGAATACATAAATGGCCATTATCAAAAATTTTTAACCTAGCTGAAAATCTTTAATAATTTTTTTTTTTGTAATAGTATTTTAAAGAAACGGAAAGAAATGACTTGAAAGTAATAGAGTGCAGGATTTTAGCACTAAAGGATTTATTTTATAAATAATCATAATTGTTGTTCAAAGTTCAAAATCTTAGAAAAAGGGCTCAAAATGACTTAACTTTATTCTATTTTTCTATACTTTTTGTTCGCGCGTTTATGATTTTTGATCTTATTCGGCTTATGTATATTAATCGTATTTTGTGCACAAATTCTGCAGATTCTTTATTATTGTGCAGACTTTCGACAGTTAAATATATGGTAGTCGAATTTTTATGACATTTTTTAATTTCCACTTTTTTTTTGGGCGGGGTCTGTGCGCCTCTTAATGGAATATAAATATTAAAATAGGGATTAAAACTTATTGTACTTATGGGTATTTTGCACTATATCTCTTTGATGTGGATAGTCTCAAAGTTTGAAAAACAAGATCGAAAATTAAAAAAAACATCAGTTTTTCACTAGACACATAAAAAGTTTCTAATAGAAATAGAGCATAAACTTAGTGTTTTACTTTTTATACAATAAAATCGAAAGAGCATTAAAAATAAATTTGATAAAAAAATTTTATGTAGTTTAATAAGTTTTGAAGATCGTATTTTTTAGTATGAAGAAAATTTTTATAAATTTTACTAGGAAACCATAAAATATTCTACAATAACACCATTAAACATTGAAAATATAATAAGTTTTATTTGAATAAGTCAACAGGTTTTGTTACTACACGTAATTTTTAACAGAATTATGCATAAACTTTTAGTTTGTAAAAATTCTACATGCCATCTGCCAATGTGCCATCAAAAAACAAGTTATATACATATAACTTGTTATTCTTTGAAATGTATACATGCATCTTATAAATATTTTCAATTATGAAAGTCAAATTATAGTAGCAGATCTGTTCAGAAAAACAGTTGCTGGACAGAAAAATTAGTCTTTTCATAATATTTCATATCTTTTTAAAATATATTTTTACAAACACTAATATCTTCCAATTATCATCAGGAAGTGACTAAAACTTGAAGTTTGTACAATTTGCAGCAAAATTATCTTATAATTGTTTGCAGTGTTTATTCATTGGTAGCCGTAGAGCGAATTTCAAAAAATGATGTATCCATATAATGTTACGTTTTTGCATTTTAAAAACTTTGGTTTATTTCTCCTAAACAAACCGGGGTTCTGTCGCTTGCAATAATAAGACATCGGTACAATTTTATTAAAATACAGCTTTTTATTCACACTTTAAAGCACACACGTTATATTAAACAACTGAAGGGCAATGTCTGTCAAACCTTACTACTGAACTGCAACTCAACGATTCAACTTTACGACTGACTCTGAACGACTAAAAGCTCTATTACTCTACCGTAAATGTAAAAATTTTAATATAAACGGAACCTAAGAGGATGGTTACTTAAAAAACATGAATGCAGCAAGTATTTTGTTCTTATTTTTTATACATCAACACTTGTGATATCAACTAAATATATTTTAGTAAATTTGATAGTTTAAAAATCGATAGTTTAGGTCAAGCATTTTTATAAAAAATGCATTAGTAAGAACAATTTTCAATTCTAAATATATTGCTTTAACTCTACGGTTTATTTAATAACATTTTAAAAAGTTTGTTAGCAAAGAAAATTGCAAAAAAATTGTCCAATTAGTTTACTTTTTACAGCGATTTTTTACGCTGATTTAGTGTATTAACAGAAAAAGTTGTTAACACTGTTCTTACAGCTGTCACATAAAAATGTAAAGAGACCAAATTGGATTTGATTAGTACGTTACATTTAAGTTTATGAGAACCATTATGCACATAACTCTCATCAGCAAAACGTGCCAGCTGATTTATAACATTTACATTTACGGTAGAGAACTGGAGCTTTAACTACACCTGCTTATATAATAATGACTGAACACAACATAAGAGCTCATTTATAACAGCCTATAATTCAGCCTCTCAGCAACATATAAGCAATAATTTACAACAACTTTATAATACAAATTTCTTACTAATACCTAAGCAAGTAAACAAAAAGCTTTATTTATCCTTATAGCAAAAATAATTCTCTCAGATAATTGAGATAAACAACAATTAAGTTCTGTCAATAAAATTCAGATAAGTAGACTTAATAAACTAGAAACAAACTTCCCATACGTTACAAACTAGAAAATTCAAAAATCGTTAATTTAAACTTATAAAACTAATATAAAATAAAAATATGTATATATAGAAATTTCTTCAAATTCGTTTACTTTTAGGGTTCAAAACAATTTAAATTTTTTTGAATGGTACATCAACGCCATTCTGTACCAATATTAATTGGCTTTAATGAAACACAAATCTGTTCGCGTGAATGATTTTTTTTTTTTTAAGATAAAAATTAAAAAAAGAATTCTATATTCACAAATATTTAAAAAAATACCACCAGTGTATGACCTACAACAATATGTCTAAAACACAAATAATAAGTGATACGATATAGTGGGTGTCACCGAAGATAATATCATACGAATGTACACAGAAAAAATTATGACTAAAATATTTTTTTAATAAATCATTATTTAGTTGTAAATAAAATATTATAAAAAAATTATTAAATTTCAATATTATGTTTTATTGGTTAAAAATGATCTTAAAACCAATACGCAAAACAAAAACAATTTTATGTGTTTTCATAATTTCAGTAAAATAAAAAATAAAATTATAAAAATGAGGAAATCAAAAAATATTAAATTCAACATTTGAAGTCATTTCCTTACAGAGTTTCCTAATAAAGATTAAAGTTTATATAACATAACTCATAAAATAACTTGTGAGTTAATTTAGAAATGTTCGTTCTTAGAGATAGCTGCACGAACAGTTTTTCGTTCTATGCTCTCTTCAAACGATTCGATTGTGTTCGATACAGATATCTCGTGATCGTGGGTAGGGGAAATAATGGACCGCTCCTAATAAATTTCAAATTTCCGGATTTTCCTGGTTGTCCGGGCTTCATAAATAAGTGTCATTCACTTTTCATCGTTCGTAAAAATTCAATGCAAAAACGATTTGGTTTTGTGACGCATTTCAGACATGCTAAGACTCCTTACGATGTCTCTTGACTTCATTTTCAAACATTTTTAGCTAGCCGGAACTCTCCTTATTATGCACATCGAAATAACCAATTTTAGATATCAAAACCACGTCTAAGACAAGTAAGTTGTTATCAACTGGAATTAATGTTAAATATCAATAACCATTTGATTTCTCTTTTTAGATCGATTTGATAATATATATAACGTGAAAGAAGCGTCAAGGGATCTGCATTTTCTTATTTCTTTTTTTTATATGAATGTATATTAAGACACACTATTATTTATACATCATCTTTACTGCATCATCTTTGTAAAGTACCATATACAATATTCTTTCATGAATCCTATACCGAATTTACACAAAAATTTTTAGATTATTTTTTTCCGCAACTTATTTGTATAATATCCAACATTTAAAAAATATAAATTTTTATTAAAAATTCCATTGATTCAAAAATAAATATTGTTTGAATATCTACTAAAATCTAAATATTATTTTTATTGTTTTACTTAAGAAAATTATTAAACCATATGAAAGTTTTCAAATATTCAATTCATAAATAGTAAAAATATTTTAATATGAAAAAAAAAATTTTGTCAATAAAATATTTACGAATTTGAATATTTGATTTTACAAATTCAGTGATAGATTCGATTTCAGTAAAAAATATAATTGATATTATAAATATTATTTCTTTTTCTTTTTTTCTCATTAGTTTTTGGTTTTTTTCAAAGATATTGTAATAAATCTATAAATAAAACATAGAGCGTCTGCCAACAAAATGAGCCAATAAAAAATCGCCCAAAAAATTTCCATACATTTTTGGGTTATATTAAGTTTTAGAAAGTTTGTTGCATGCAAAAGACTCAAAGCGCAGAGGGGCCCCCTTTAACAAAACTTGGCAAAAAGTCAATATTGAAAAATTATTTTTTTGCAAAAGCAAAAAAAAAAAATATATTAAAAGCTAAGACCTTTGTCTATATAACTACATAGTTACTTTTTTAGTTTATGCTCTATTAACCCAAATCAAATTTAGGAATTTTTTGGTTATATTATCTTATTTAATAAATTTCAAATAACTTATTCGACCATGAAAGAGAAAAAGTATATCTTGGACTCTCTTGGCCTCTCAGCAACCACATGCATTTGCTGCGTGGACATTTTCTAAGTCTAAGCGCATTTATATAGTTTGTGACTCTTAAATGGGGTCATTATAAGGAGTCGATGTTCAGTTAAAGACCGATGACCATTAAATTTTTCAATAGGCATTAGATTTTCGTTAAAGTTAAAGTGATTTTCAGAAGTGAACTTATGTGGGACTTATACTAAATTATGGGAAGATCTTTAAGAAATTTGGCACATACATATGCACTTATAAAAAACTTATTTTTGCTGAATTTTATTTAAATCATGATTACTTTAAGCAATTTAAGAGCTTAAAATCACATTTCCGAAGATGGTGGATAGGAGAAATAATGGAGCGCTCCTAACAAAGTTCATCCCAATTTTTCTTTATATCAAAGTAAATATATCGTGAAGTTTTGTTGCTTTATCTCAGAATTACAGACAGTCACTTAGATGGAAGAACATCCTGTGCTAACTCGACTCAGAAAGTGATTTTAAATTTAACTTTATACTTTGAGGTGAGTGTTGCACCAATTTATGCTTCATAAATATTAGCACAAACACAAATTACCCCAAACTCCTAAGGTGTAATAAATTATAAAAATTTCTATTCATAGAATATAAAATATTTGAAAAAAAAAAAAATTAAGCACAAACTTCTTTTTCTTAATTTGACATCTAGAAAACTTCCACTTTTCAACGATACCAGATACTAATATTAAAGCTTGCTAGTTTAGTTAATGCCATATTTTGTTCAGGGCTACCCCAATGTTTTGAAATAATTTTTCATCGTTTTTGATCTATAATTCCTCTTTTTATATGATTTTTTTTTTATTATATTCATAAATAGTTTCCATTGTTAATAAAATTAGTTGAGTTAGTTTTTATTTGGAGAATGCAGGCGACAATTTTTGTTAAACATAAATAATCTCGATTTTTGTGCGAATCAATACACAAAAATTTTTAAATATATGATTCTGTAAAAATAAAATTAATAATAGCCAATAAGAATTCTTTTCTTCGTTGTTGAAAATCTAACATTTTAGAATCAAAAGCCAGAAGCTAAAATGAAAATTTTGAAACTAAAAAGAAAATTAAAAGGTTAAATTTAGCCTTGAAAAAGCTAAACTGGCAGCTCTGAAATTTATTAAAATTAGAGAAGTGTGGGCCGCATGCACTAATGGTGTTAATTTGTTCCTCAATCGGTCGGATAGGAAGTGCTGAAGTCTTTCCAGTCACTTAGAGTACACAGAAGAGTTTAAATCTAATTTCTATTCTCATTTAAACAATAAACTGTTTTAAAATATAACATTACGTGGAAGGACTTTTTATTTAATAAACTAACATTTCCACCAATTTATACATTACTGTAAAATTTTAAATGCCAGGATATATAAAGGTTTATTGACTTAACGACAATATTATACAAATGTAAAAAGTAATTTTATTTTATTTTCTAAATTTATATATGTGTATGCTTGAATTACTGCATATGTGTTTTTATACGTTCAGTTATACCTTCAAATCCCTAAAGTTTTTTTTTTATTTTTCAGTTTTATTTGAATTTTGTGCAATAAAGCGTTTTAAATGTGTGTCGTTAAGGTTATAAAATAAAATCTAATTCAGAGTTAAAATAAAAAAGTTAATTCTCATATCGAGTTTGTACCATAAATATGAAAATTTGAACACAAGAAGGGGAATATAGTAATTACCTTGTGAAATGAGATTTCAAATTTTTGGAAAAATAGAGAGATGGCTTTCCTAAGCAGTTTACAAATGCAGAATAGTACAACAAATGAAAAAGATTTTAATTACCTGTGAAAAACCCTTTAAAATAATTAATGAAGTCAATAAAATTTGTAACGTAAATAGAAATAGAACCCCGTAGAGCCACACACAAATAATCCTTTACAATCTCTTTATAAATGAATAAAAATTTTGAGACAAGATATTTTTAAGTTTTACTACTCAAATTAATTATTAATTAAATGCTTTTAATTCTCAGAAGAAAATTCTATAAAATTTTGCCCACTCCACATGGGTTTTTTTTTGTAATTTGATAAATGTAAAGCTCTTAATGTTTAAACATTTTTGAACTTTTTTTTATTGTCACATAAATTTTTCCTTAATAAAAATATTTAGTTGCTTTCATTTCAATGGTGTTGTAAAATTATATGTGCATTCATTTATTTTTAAATATCTTTCTAAAAGGATGCATTTTAACGTAAAAATAACTTGCAAAAAGTAGAAATATTTTTTTTTCTTTCAGATTTTTCATTTGGTACAATTCTTTGTGTTGTACGAACGAAACGTTAAAAATTTTTATTTTCTCATAACTATTGTAGAAAACAATTTAGTCTGTTCTTTGTTTTTGCGGCAAAAAAAATATGTAGAAAGAAGTCAAGTAACTGAACTTAACTGAAAGTTAAAATCATATTATGTTAAATTGCTTTAGTATTTCAAAGCAATTTAACTGTAATACATTACAAATGAAATAAGCCATTGTACGTAGAATTACGTAGACTCGAATGAGAAGCAGGATTATGTAAAGACGTTCACTATTTTAGAGCACAATTTACCACAGAAGTGCTATGCAGATCATTGATTCATGTTTAACAATATGAAATTTAAAAAATACTTTTCTTTCTTAATTCAAGATAAAAGTATTGTACTCAGTTTATTAATATTCCCTATGTGTTTTCTACCTGTACCCATCAATTATGTATAAGTATTGTTTTAGAAAATTACCATAAGCGCTGCATAATTGCTCTAAAATATTTTTTTCGAAGTAATTCTGTAATTTGTGAAAACTGCTAGAGATATCTGAATAAACGTTCATAAAAGATTTTCTAAAAAAGACACTCAACCCAATATAAATCTAACGCTGTTTGCAACCAAAAAAGCCGTCTAAGTACTACAAAAATTTTATATGATTCCATACAAAAAAAGGACCGAAAGAATAAAGATAGTTTTTAAGTTTAAGGCTGCAGAACAACTATATTTTTATGGCGCCTCAACAATATTATGGTTAAATAAATGAACAACATTTGTGCTTAATAGTATGGTTGACATATTTTTATTGTGCTGTAACCGTATTCCGTTTATGCCACGAACATATTGAAGGTATTTATGTTTATTTACTTAACAATATTGCATTGCTACATGCAAACATAAACAAGTTCCTGCAACAGTAAAATCTAAAAATAAAATAACACTGTTCGACTATGATTGCCTCACTCATATTTTTCTCCTCACACAGTTGCAAAAAAAATGGATCTTTTCAAATACTGAACCGATCTTGATGAATCTTGAGATATCATTAGTGGAGAAGCTATGCTTTCAGAATATTGTCGACTAAAGTGTATAACTGAAGCACAAAACACCTCGAGAGAAAAAACATATCGGAGTTTGTAACTTTTATAACACATTGAAAATATAAAATAGACATATTATAAAATTTTAAAGGAAGTTGTGCCTTCTTTAAAATTATGTATAACAAATTTTGCTATTTTAAAATTTATGGAAGAGTTTTCTTAAAATAAAACAAAAATAAAATACAAATTATTTTTACAGGAACATATTTTATAAATTTGAGCCTGAATAACTTCGAAATGTTTCCAGGTATCAAAAGTTATAAAGTGGTTAATAAAAGATTGATAAATGTACATACAGATCGGAAAAATATGTATTTTAAAATTGCCTCGTGTGACCAAATTTACCGTTGGGCTGTCACAATTTAAAAACATACCATATATACTAATATAATTCACAAAAGTACCGAAATCAACAACCAACATTTTTTCGAGGTTTCAAAAGTTGAAATTTTCGACCAATAACGTTACACTTACATGCTTTCTTAAGGCCTATTATTTCAGAAAATGTCAGAAATTATTAATCTACTTTAACAAAATTGTTTATAAAATTAAAATACAAAAACAAGCAAAGAAACACTGTCTGTGCTTCAGTTACACCTTCCAGCTAACAATATTCTGAAAGTCTAGCTCATTGTCTAACGATGTCTCAACTCAGTTTCAAAGATCCAGATTTATTACCATTTATTTTGCAAAAGTCCCCACTATGCAGTATAAAGTCAATAAAATTCCATAGCTGCTAAAATGTTAGTCGAAAATGTAAATGTTAAATAAAAATTCGAAAAAAAATTCATACTAAAAAAAAAAAAAAAATAAATATGCAGTTGAATTAATAAAAAATGAAGTAAGAAACATCTCAGCAAAAACTTTTTGGTTTTCGGTAATGGCAACTACTTATTAAAGTAGTTTCTCGGTAATGAGCCGTCATTATTATTTGAATACTCTGTATTACATAAATAAGTACTCAATAGTATAAGAGCACAGTAACATTGCAATCACGTCGATGAGTTGGCTAGAGCGCTGGATTAGCAACCAGAAAGCAAAACACTTTTCTTTTATTTGCATTTAGGCACATATTTTCGAGTATCCCTAGAGTCAAAAAATAACTACATGAATTTGTGAACAACTCAAACAAAAATAACTAGTTATTCAGCCAAAAAATAAGCAGTTTATTTTTGTTTCCAAGTATACCTGCTAGCTCACCAGGAAAACATAGTTTTTGCGGGGATAATATAACATTTTTTATTTTTTTATCATTTGATTTTCTCACAATTTATTTAGGAGCGGGCCTCAAGTGGTCAAAAAATGTTCTGAATATTTTTTCTTTATTCTTCTTATTAATAAGCATCATTTGAGTGGTCTTACTACAAAATTTTTTTAACGGAACACTCTTATGCATATTGCCGCAGCTCCAATGTGATCGGTTATGTGACAATTTTCGATGTTTTCTTATTTCATAACTTTAACCTTTATTGGTCTTACAAGTGCCTACCAAACCGTTTTAATATATCTTGATTGGTTTAGAAGTTAGCAAAATAAATTACGTGTTAGTCATAAATGAAATGTTCCAACAAAATGAATTATGTGTATAATTTCACATTTAAATATAAAATTTCTGACGTTAATTTGACATTTTAAAACTTAAAAAAAATGCCAAAGAATTTTAAAGAATATAAATTACAGATCTTTACTTTTATTTTCATACTACAGACAAAGATATTACCTATACAATGATATTTATAAAGTTTATTTTTATCAAAAGTTTAATGGTCAAAATTGGATATATAAAAGTCAAATCATTTTCTCTCAAAAACGGTATTCTGAAATTCTCCTCCCTACTTCTGTGAAATTTCATTCATTTAGTTTAGAAGTTATGAACCAAAATTTAATCTAATTACAGTAAGTAATGTCAACCATAACAAGCATGGTAATACTATGCAAATTTCAATTCAATAAAACCTGGTAAAAATTCTGGAGAACACATTGTGAACAATAATAGACGAATTTTGTATAAAGAAAATGTAGTAATTTACAAGGATATTACCACAAAAAGGAAAAATAGATTCTTTGTATAAATCAAAGCCCAAAATAGAGGAATAAAAATTTAACAGTTTGCATTCTTAAAAAAATATATACATAAAGATTTCCTTACATTTTCTGAAAAGTTAAAACACTAACTTATTCATTTTTAATTAATATTTATTAACCAAAAACAAAATAATAATAATTAATTATTTAATTAATAATTATATCTTTCTAATAATATCTTAAAATAAATAAATTAATAAATAAAAAACAAAATCGTTTTATCAGAATAAATCGGATTGAAAAAATCCATACATCAGATGATTTTATGCATCGATTAACGTTTCAGCTGACCTTTAGCTTATTGCTGCTGTTTTGAACTTATTAATATTAAGGTCGTCATTAGAGAATACGTAACAATTGGAAGAAAAAATTAGTTATTTCTTAAGAATCCATATCCATATTCAATAATTTTCAAAGTAGAGTTTTACGGACCAAAACAGTTATGTGTAAAAAATATTCTAAATCAAAAAATAATTTTATTAAAAATGTTCCAACAAAATGAGTTATGTTAATTTTTTGAAATATTATCCCAATTTTTGTTTACGTAATATCTATAGTAATTTTACTTAGGTTCCATCTAATCGTATAAGTTTCAAAAAAATTTGCCAAATTACAAAATTTTTCGCACTCCTGAAAACCTAATAAAAACACATAGCAGTTTTTGTTGGAGCAGCGACGATATGTATGGCTAATTTAACAATGTAGTTGTTTACTTCTACATGTGTAGGGAAAACTTTGGTATTGTGTGGTATGTAGTAATGAAGAAAATTTTGTTTTTTCGCGTATTTTTATTTTTATTCTTCAAAAAAGACTACTGGTATATTTTTGCCATTATTGCACAACATTTCTAAATTGTACTTCATCCACAAAGCCTCTGATTTTACTGTTTTTGGAGTTCAATGAAATAAAATATTGTACTTAGAAAGTTTTTCTAAGTGCTGAAGTTTCTGAGAAAGATATCCAAATTAAGATCATTTTTGAATCGATAAATACAAAATTGAATATTTTATTTTTTACATATTTTAGCTGCAAAAAATTTTTGTAGCAAAAATATAATGATTTTTTAAATCTCGACTTGACGTGGAAATTTGAAATTGGGGCATTGTGGTAAAAATAAATTGGTACAAAATGTGATGTATAATTTACCAAATTTTCCTCTTTTTGCAATTTTGGTGAATCTTTGCAATTTTGTTTATGCATAAAATGAAATACTTCAAAAACTAAAAACAATAGGTTTACAAAAGGCTCTCATTACATACGAAAATAATCCGAGATACCAGAAGTGACATCTAGAATTTAAAGTAGGATTCAAAAATCATCAAAGAGAAAATTTAAGCGGATGTTAAACCATTATCGGGGTTAGGTACCAGTGTTAATAAACGGAAAATAACTCTGGCCAACAGATACTACTTTGGGCTTGGTAAGCAGTTAAGAAACAAAGTCCTCTCTCGTCGAACAAGAATAACACTCTATAAATCGCTCATCCTGTCCGTCATACTATATGGTGCTGAAACACAGACAATTAAAAGATCCGATGAGACATTGCTCGCGGTTATCGAGATAAAGATCCTCCGCATGATTTATGGCTCTCTACGTATTGATGATGTACGAACTTTATGCCGATGTAGATATATTCAAGCGCATTAAAATACAACGACTTCGTTGGCTTGGACACACTTGGCGAATGGAAAATTATGATGCAGCCCGTAAGGCAGGGCGACCCAGTCTCTGTTAGAGCGATAAGATGCAACAAAACTAACAGCACTTGGTGTCTCTAACTGGCGCCAGCACGAAGAACACAGAAATAGCTGGCGTGGTAACCGACAATCGATGGTAATAGCCATCTAAAGTAAATTAAGGCAAAAAAAAGATAAAAACAGTTATTATTTCATTCTAGGGGTTGACTGCCATAACTTTTTTTGGAGACCGACCCACTCTACTTTTTGTTTAAAAAAAAACAAAAGAACATAGGAAAATTCGAAATAACTCAATAAACTCTACAGCGATAAGACTAAAAATTCCTAGAACCTATTTATACCATTATATTAACTCATTAATGGGAGAAAATCTGAAATTCTATATCTGTAAAAATACACACAAGTTTCGACAAAACTTATGCAAATGGTCTGCAGTCGTGTGCCAAATATTAACAATTTATTCCACTTATTAATTAAATTATTCCAAATACAAGAAATAACTGTCTATTTTTAAACATTCTGTGTTATTATTTTCTTGTTAGCTATAGGCCGCAGGCCATGATTGAGCTAAGCCATGAATTGGAAAATTGCTGCGCTGCCCCTTCTCTGCCGCCGTCTGATCAAGACGTCGTCGTCGTCGTCATAATGTTTTATTATTTTTACCATGCATACTCCACGTGATACTGAAAAATTAAATTTTCAACTATAAATAATCTGAAATTTTTAATATCGGCAGTGAAAATGAAAGTGCAGCAAGTGTAAAAAGTTACAGTGATTTTGGAAGACAATTCTCCAGATATATCAGAAAACGAAGAAGGACCTCTCAATCAAATCAACCTAAATTTATCAAACGATTCAGATGAAATACCAGCCAACACTCAGATGGTGGAGACAGCAATACAGAAGGACGTGAAGGAGAAGGAGAAAAGCAAGAAAAAGTAGAGGAAAATGGAAGAATCAGCAGTAGACGAAGTTCAGAAGTTAGTGAAACTAGATATAGATCAGGAAATGAAGAAGGCGTGTATAATGAAAGGAGAAATCACTCACATTTCTCTATTATTTCTAATCTTGTTAATTTGGACAAAGGATTTTCTCCTTCATATCAATACGACTGTAGCGGCTTTGATTTGTCTCTCCTTAAAGAACAAGGAGTACGAAGCGAAGAGTCTTTTATACATATTGATGGACTCTCTCCACGAAGCACAGAAAACTTTTATTTCCCAAAAGAAATAAAAGTTCCTCTTAAACAGCGAGTGGTCCACGATATATTTTCAGGAAGTACATCTACTTTAACCTCGCCCGGAGAACGTGGTTTCCTATCTGTTTTCATCATTCATTGCAATTCTAAATTCGTGTGGTCTTTCAAATACAAAAAGCATTTAAATATATTCAATATACACTAAATATTTTAAAATTTGTCATTTTACCACAACATTTCTCTTTTATCCCAAAAATAATTGATTTGAAAAAAATCCGATAATAATACCAGAAGATAAAATAATCTTATCATTTTTATGCAATATATTAGACAACAATACATTCTATAAACTGTTCTATTATGTTAAAATACTGTTCATTTATGTTAAAATACATTACGGATATCATGTCCATATTAGTTATTTCGGCTATTTGGTTTATATACTCGTACTAAAGAAAATTAACTGGAAAATTACAATCACGGTTATAAAGTTCTTTCTTTTGTCCAACCCTTAATCGCAGGAGTATATATATATGGCCTCAATTAAGAAATATTGAGCAGAATTTTTAATTAGGTTAAAAAAAAAACAAACTACAAGATATACACTATTCACCTGCATTAAGATGTACGGTACGTTTTGATGATATCTTTACATTTTGGGAATTGTTTTTGAATTTTGGAGATTTTTTAAAATTTTCCACCTTTTTCACGTTTTGGGGATTTTTTCACATCTTGGAAACTTTTTCGCGTGTCAATAATTTTTAATAAATGCATTTATTCAAAATAAATAGTAGAAAAAGCTTTATAATTACAGATCGGTCATTATGATCTTCTTATTAAAATATAAAATTAAATTTTAAATTTTAAAAAAACTACTCATCACCCAATATGTGGTGAGAGATATACTACATTGATGCAACATAATTTCAATATGAATGCATATTATATGTTCTACGAAATGTATCATGCAGAGGTATAGAGCTATACATTATATGTTCAATAGCATAAGTGCAGTTACATATAAGTGTATTTATTTGACATTGTTATGTTTGTACAATGAAGAATGCTGATGGCTAGTAACACAATAATAATGATTATTTACAAAATCATCATCTTTTCATCAAGTAATCCCATTGTCAAAATAATCTCTCTGGTATATTTAACTCCAAACGAATACGTATGAAAACTGAACTGCTACTATATGTATTGTATTTTGTATCATTAAAAATCACAAGTTAAAGAGTGATAAAGGATACGATGAATTTACACACAAACAACTAGTGACGGTCAATGTACTCATGATTACTTATGTGGGAGTTTAAATTTGTTAATTACTTTTACACAGTGGTTCCAAATCCCCTTTTTTCTGAAATAATTCTATAACTTGTAAACTGACGAAGATATTTCAATAAAATTTTACACGACCAGAGGTGAAATGCTTCTGTGTCAGCAGGGTTCACCTTCTCGGAAGTGTTATTTTTTTTTAAATCATTAAAAAAAATCATTATGAGATATCAGAAAAGAAATTTTATATATAGATAGTCCTTGTAATTCTCTACAAAAAAAAAAAAAAAAAAAAAAAAAAAAAAAATGCTACACATGTTAGCATTAGTCATCTCATTTACTTTAAGAGATATTCAGTTCGAAATAAATTTTTCTCGTTTTAGCCTCTTTTTTTACTTTTTCTTTAACTTGGTGGGCTTAATTTTGACCATAAAACTTTCTTCAAATATTCACCAGATTTTCTACAAAAATTCTGAATAATATTGCTACAAGAATCGTATGAATATATGAATCCAATAAGAAGTTATATAAATTTAAATTGGAAACTTTAATTATTTATTTTTTGTTTTTTTTTTTTCAAAAAGGTGGCAATACTTCTCCACTTATAAAATTTGTTTTTTTTCTGGGCTATATCATTTTTATAATGATTTCAAAAGAATTCTTAACGCAAGTGGGTTTGAAATACATTTGGAGGAGCTTGGGGTAAAGGTCTCCCCACAAGCCCTATCTAAACTTTGTAAGTCATAAAGCTGGGATCAAAATAAAAATATATTAAAAAAAATATCCCCATATGTGAGGTAAACACTCAAAAAGTATTTTCAGACGGATGCCTCTTATAATGACAGAGTGACGATTTCAATGAAAAAAATAAATTTTTTTCTGGGTATTTTGGTACAAAAAATTAAACTTCTGTAATTTTAGGACAAGTGTATCGGAATTTCTATAGGAATCTGTGTTCGTTTAAATTTTATTTCTATTTTAATATTAACATTATTAAAAAAAAACTCATTAAATCTTTATTTTCTGTATTTCACGTCATAGTGTGAAGAAATTTGACCGAATTTATTTTATTTTTGTTCACCATAATTCTTCATACTCTTACGAGTTCAGTGGTTTACATCTGAACATAAAAATAACAACAAACCTTTCGTCCTTTCCCAATTTTTCATATTTTTGTATGATAAATGCATATATGTTATAATTAGTCGTGTAATGAAAAGGTAGCAGAACAAGTTAATACAAGTTAATAATGTACGTTAGTACATGGAGAATCATAATTACTAAAGCAATATTCAATTAGGTCAAACTTTGTCAAATCATGATCCAAAAACGGAAAATAAGGATTTGAAGCGCTTTTTTGAAAAATAATGTTAATATTTAAATTGAAATTGAATTTAAACGCACGAAGATATCGAACTGAAATTTTGACACGATATAGATAAACTACTCCTAAAATTAAAGAATTAGAAAGAATATCACTTTCCGCACCAAAATGCCCTAAATCTCAATCCGGAAAGAACATCTTTTAAAAATGTACTTCTTTCATTGAAATCGTCACTCTGTCGCTAAAGAGCTTCTTTCAGAAAATACTTTTTGAGTGTTTATTTTATATACGGAATTATTGAATTAAAATAATTTCATGTTGATCCTAGCTTTGTGATTTGAAAATTAAAATATAAAATATAACAAAATAAAAAAAATAAAAATAAAATTTTTTTCGAAATCGACAAAGTTTGTCCCAAGCTCCTCCGGATTTACTTTTCACGCATTTGCATTAAGATTCCTTTGAGAGCATTAAAAAAATTATATAGCCCAGAACATAAAAAAAAAATTCTATTAGTAAACAAATGTTGCCACCTTTTTTGAAAAAAACTTTAGATTAATAAAACCTTTTATCGGATTCATATATTTACGTATATGATTCTTGTAGCAATATTATATATAATTTTATAGGAAATCTGGTGAATATTTGAAAAAAGATTTAGGGTCATTATTAAGCCCACAAATTAAAAAAAAAAAAACTAAAAAACAGGCGAAAATGTGAAAAAAAATTTATTTCGACCTGAATATCTCTAAACTAAATGCGATAACCTACACATGTAAGCATATTTGTGTAGAGATTTATAACGACTATTTATATATAGAATTTCTTTTCTGTGATGCCATTAATGAATTTTTGCCGATTTTTTAAAAATAATGACATACCCGAGATGACAAATTTTGGAGGATCACTCACTACCCTGCTGACTCGCAAGGAACTTTTACTTTTCCAGATCAACTCAGATGCATCTCACCTCTGGCGGTGTGAAATTTTATTAAGACGTTTCACAAGTTACAGAATTATTTGTGTAAAACAAGCGTTTATTTAAATTATATATGACATTTTGTCAATATTTGCAAAGAAGCAAAACGTCTTAGTAATTGATTATTTATTTTGATTTAAGCATATTGATAATCTTTTTAACGTTGCAGAAAATAATTTTCGCTTCATCTCAGTTAAAAATATTTGAAGTAACTAGTGTTTAGTTAGAATTTAAAAGCTAACAGAAATTAACCACATATATTTTTCGTAGCATTATTTCTAACAATCCAAGTTCTTTCGCTATAAAAGCCTATTTACATTGGGGATTATTGCAACGTTTTTTTCTAAGACATTTTGTTTTGAAAATTTGACTTTGTTTTATGCTGTTTTATGCTAATTGTTGGACAAAAAAGAACAATTCAAAAAAAAAAAAATAATAATAATTAATAATAAAAATATATTTAAAAAAATCTCATCGTAAGTGTAAGATTTGGCTGAGCGAAAGTCGGATTTTTCAGTATCAATTTTAATAAATATTTAATAGAGGATAGAATATTAACATTAACACTGGTAACGCAAATACCGAGTTTTATTATGATTTCCGCGATAGTCTTTATATCTGTCTTTATAAAAATACGAATATCTTACAAAACATATCTCAAATAATTATATTTATAAAAAATTTTAATTTATAATATATATATATATATATATATATATATATATATGTAGGCAATGAAACCATTTTCTATATTTTCAATAGTTTTTGAGTTATTGTAGAATAAAGTGAAAAAGTGAAGAAAAAAAGTGAAAAGCATAAAGTGAACAAATGCATGCTTAATTTTTTTAATAATTACTGTTATTTTTTCTTGTAGTGATTCAGAAGCCATTGAAAGTCCTAACAGAGCCTACATATATCGTTTACATATATAATTTTTATGAATATCGACCAATTAAATTCGATGTTAAAACATGTTTTAGGTATTATTTTAAAGGTTATTTTTATTACATTTAACTATTTTATTACCTTTAACAATGAACATTGCAACCAATTTATTTTGGAAGATATTCGTACACAGAAAAAATTAAATTTCATACTCTATTACTGAATTCATAAAACCAATTATATTTTTTACTGATATCGGACATATCACTGAATTAGTAAAATCAAATATTAAAATTCGTAAATATTTTATTGAAAAAATTTTAATTTTTTTCCAATTAAAATAATTTTACTATCTATAAATTTTAATATTTGAAAATTCTCAAGAAATTCAATAATATGTTATATTAAAACCAACAAAAATAATATTAAATTTTTTGCAAATTTTCAAAAAGAACTTTTTTTATTTATTTTTTTTTTACATTTTCCATAATATATACAATAATTCGAAACGAATGTTAGTATTGTATTTTATCATGTAAATGCATGTACGAAAATTTGGTGTAGAGAAACGAAACTTTTATATAATGCTAACAAATTAATGAAGACTTTTTTTAGATAAAATATAGTTTAACGGTAATACAAGGTGTATAGTATGTAGATAATGTGTATTTATGCTGGCGAAAAATAATGGTGCCACAACTAATAGTTTATGTTTTCATGTATAGTAGTATATAAAATGTACATGAAAAAAAGATAGAAGAAGAGACGAAACTATTTCCAAATATCATTAGTGCCCAAAACCATCTAAAATAGGAACGCAATCATTATCAATTGTAGCACTTTCTAAATGAACTCAACTTACATACCTTTTAAAGTTTAGGCAGATTTTTTAAGAGAGTGAAATATCTAAGTTTCAATGAAACCAAAATAAATAGGATATAACAAATGCGCAAACAAACTCTGCTTTGGTACCCACAAAACCGTACAACGCTAGCAAACATGTATCTTTTGTTAAGGACCACTTACGCTAAATTAAAACACATTAAATTATCTTCAAGAAGTCCAGTTACTTTCGCATAATTATATCTCGAGAAGGAGCTACATGTTCAGGTACACAATTTAAAGGACATAGTTTAATCGACTTGGGGATTATGCAGCAATATACAATAGTCCCCATCATTTATGCCATATTTTGCTACATACATTCATATTTCATATGCCTTTGATTCATCTAGAAGATACACAAAAATAAATCACTATACATATTTCGTAATGAAATATATACGAAAATGAAGGTGACTTACGTCTGGAATCCTGCAAATTATGGATTTTATATTTTTTTAATTTTATTTATTTTTATAGTTTTAATTGTCAAAAAACAAGAAATTGTTATTGTTTATCGTATTAGTTTAGAATGAATTTACAACCAATAAAATAATATATTAAAATCAAACAAATTTTTTAAAAAATTTTATTCAAAGTTAAATAACGATTTATGTATTTAAAAAATTCTAGTCATCATTTTTTCTGTTCAATAAAATAGAATAGTAAAACCAAATATTATTTTTTATTAAATTTTATTTAAACCCAAATAATGATTTATTTAAAAAAAATTATCCATAATTTTTTCTGTGTATTTTTATAAAGACAATTTATCTTATTTTAGAAGTATTATAAATCTCGAACTATGGCAGAAATCATACTAAAAGTTGATATTTGTAACACCAGTGTTAATGTTATCATTCTTGCCAAATTTCATTAAATGTGGATGATTTTTGAAAAGTCATGTTGTACGTCATATTAAAGGTAGTTTTGATACATTAATATGATACCTCACTAAGTCTGCTACCGTAAATACCTTGAAAGATATTTGTAATTCTGTGTAGACAGCTTTGTACATTCTTTCAGCTGTTGTATACTTTCGCTAATCGCTTGATAAAGTTATCTGAAATTTTGTTTTAGTCTTAGTTTTGATTAGTGTAACGATTATACCAAATATTTTCAATTTCGGAAGAGGTGTGGAAACTAGCTGGTTGATTTTAAATTTAATGACTCAACTATTTATGGTTATAATCTCTACAATTCTTTCTGTAAAATATATTTTTTTCATTATTAAAGAAAACGAGAAAACGGAAACGGGATTTTTAATTTTGTGTGAAATTTTAATTTCATATGAATTCAAAACGTTTTGAAAACGGGAAAACATAAAATTTTTTAAATTTATATATATATATAAGATTTAAATCGCCGTCTAGAAAAACTTATTGTCGGAGGACTTGTTGCCGTAGTTTTGAATAAACTATTTTATCAGAGGGAGAAACCTAGCTAACTACTGTTCCGATAAAATATAAACAATATTATATATTATTAAGATTTTAGTGTTCTGATTTCTTAAATTAATACTTATGCTTATGTTTGAGAATAACTATAAAAATAATTACAAGAGTTAACTTTTTCATAAAAGCCGCCTAAGTGCTTAATATATTTGATATAGCCGAATATAGTAATTTAATTCTTAAAAATAAAATTAGTGATTCAATTATCTGTAGACATCTACAAAAGTAAAATTAAATAACCCAAAGAACCAAATCATAGTTAAAAAGTTAGAATGTTGGCTTGGCCTACTCGATGCAACCCACCATCTGCAACTTTTTAAAATTTCACCTTAAAAAGGAGGTAGGCGGTAAAATGGGTGGACTCATTCTTTTCGTTTCCGAGTTTATATTGATCCTTGGATTATTCGCACAAAATTTCGTTGATGTTTCACTTTATATGAGGGGAGGGGGACGGACCACGCCAATTTTGACGTCCGAGTTTACATTGGTCTTTGAACTATTTGTGCAAAATTTCGTTGATGTACATGTTTTTTTGTTAAAGATATAGGCCGAAAAATATAAACTGGAGTTACCACGGGACAATCTGCTTTCCTTGTATTTTCTCCATAACCTTTTTGTTTATGGACCGATTTTGCTTATTTTGAACACTAAGCAAACCTTGTATAAGGCAAATATTTGTGCTAAATTTGTTCCCCTAGACCGACATCGTTAGATCGTCTTATGGGGTCTTAGATGACTATTTAGATATGTTACAAACCGAATGGCAAACCAAATAACACCCATCATTTTTTGATGGTGGCTATAAAAATGTTAGAATTTAAAATACGTATGCATATTCACATATCATTACATATATAGACAAAAAACGAATTGAGACATAGAATAACAAAAATATCAAGTAAAAAAAAAATAAAAAAGTAATATGAGTTTTTTAATTTAATTCAAAATAAAACTTGAGAAAATAAGCTTATTTGTGGTCTCTGGTGAGTGTCGTATAGAATATGTATGTTTAAGCGTTTGTGTGTTTTGGAATTTTTTCTATCTCTAGCCAGTTTGTTTGAAATTGAATTGCATTGAACATGTATGGCATATGAACACAAGGACGACGATGCTGCAACCGTTATCCTCGTCTCATCTGGTTAGTTGATAACTATTCATATGAATATACATAAGTATAATGTAGCAAGAGCCAAATAAGACAAATATTTATAAAAAAGCTTTAGTTTTAAATGCAGTCAACAGGAATTGAATAGGTATTTTATTTTTATATATGTATGTATGTAAAACTGTTTCTGCTGTAGTCTAGTGTGTTAAAGAGTGTGAAGAAAAGGATTGATTTTTTGAATTGTAGTAAAAAGAAAAAAATGAAAACTGTTCAAAAGTGTTAGATTAATTGTATATTTTTTTCTTTTCCCTTTTACTTGATTTGTATATAAAGGATTTTAATAGCATTAAATTTCATAACAGTTCACCAGGGTTTGATTATACTACTATATTAATCTCATTTTGCAATACATATCTGCTGCTATCAAAAAAAAAAAATACTAACAATATTTTAACAGTTTCATTTTTGCTTACCATTACTACTAAAATTATTTTTCTAATTTGCTATATTGTCATAAAAATTGCAACGTTTAGTTACAATTTTTTATAGCATAAGGCTAAAAGCAATCAACTCGTATATAAATTAAAATATAAAAACTACTACTTTGTGTTGAACTCTCGTATACATAATTTGGTGAACAGTTTTTCTTCTTGAGCTAAAAGTATTTTTTTTAGGATTTTTTTTTTTTGGTTTTGATTTTGCAACTATAGTTTTTTTTAGTTTATTTCTTATATGAAGCATAAAACTCATTTATATTGAAGTATAACGGGAAAACATATACTTGTTGTTTGACTTTATTTTAAGTGTTTATGAATGCAGAAGTACAAAATGAATTATAGTTGAAGTTTTAACTTTTAATTCACTTTAAATTTAAAACTAATTTATAAAAGAAATTTTCCATACAAAAAATATTTCAAAGCAGATTTATGGAAATAGGGTATTTTATCGTATAATGTTTGTTCGATTAAATTAAAATCAAGTATTTTATTCAAGTAAATAATGACGAATAATCGAATAATTCGTTTTAAAATATATCCTGAGAAAAATTAAAACTAGCTAGCTTTACTTGAAAGCAAAACAAAAATAGGCTAGAAGCTAAAAGGAATCTTTTGAGGCTAAAAGCAAAACAAAGAAGCTAAATTTAGCCTTAAAAAGCTAAACTGGTAACACTGGCTTTATGCTTCATAAAAATAAAAATATTAAAAAACTATAGTTGCAAAATCAAAACGAACCAAATTTATTAAAAATACTTTTAGCACAAGAAGAAAAATTGTTCGTGTGCTATATGAGTTCGACAAAACTATTTGTTCGAGACTACTACAAGAAGTATAAGCAATATTTTGTGTTTGTTGATAAAAATTGCAAAGAATTAATTTTACTGACGCTGAATATTTAAACACTGGAGTTCACCACAATTTTATAGAGATTTTCATTTTCAAATAAAATGGGCTTACATAAGTGGTTGGATTTTTTATAGCATGAAAATCTTCTGTGATAAAAATAATTAAAATGTTTCAAATACAATTTTATTAAGAGAAATATAAAAATTACGTTTGTTTATTTATATATATATATATATATATATATATATATATATATACATGTATATATAAATACACATGTATATACATATATAACAATTCCATCCTAATATCTATAAATCACATCTTTTGAATTAACTTAATGTTTTGAGATAAACCGTTCTATAGAAAATTAATGAAGTTGCACCACATATTACAACATATCGCAACATGTTGAGAAAGAATTTTCTGATTTGGTTTACTAAAATACAAAAAAAAATCTAATCCAGATTATCTTCCAATTTGTTAATCTGCTCAATAGCTTCGCTGATATTTAAAAAAATGTGTCGAAAAAAATTCAATTTTTATCAAAATTTGAAAATTTTACTTTATTAAAAAATTACCAAATATGCCAGTTTTTTTCTATTTTATCATAAAATCGATGCACAAATGTCGACTTTAGTCATAATTAAGTAATGTCATCTCATTTGAAAAAATAGATTTTCGTAACTCTTATGGATATGTTTTTGTTACTTTTGTAAATAATTTTATTGCTTTAGTATAATTTTTAAATGAGATACCTTTACTTAATTGTAAATAAAGTCGACATATATGCATATATTTTAACAAGATGTGTCAGGTTTAATTTTAACATAGCTTTATGGTTAAGGAGAAAAAAGTGTCATTTTTGCTTGTATGAGTTTTAGATAAAAATACTTTTAAGTTTTTTTTATTAGTTTTATTTTAGATTATATGTTATAATTTGAGTTACAGTAAGGCAGATATTATAAAAATTGATGCTATCGCTTAGACTTTTACAAAAGAAATCTTCTTTTTAGTATATTATATATAAAAGAACTTCAAAAAGACTTGCACAAAAATATAATATGTAAAATTAAATATACTTTATTATGTATTACATATGGAATTAAAAGAGAATCTAATTGGAGTACCTAGTGCTGTGCAAGAGATTAAAAGAGTAAATGTTTAAACGTGTATATATTTAACTGGCAAAATAACATACTAAGAAAAACATAAAATAAGAACAATAAAAATTACTTGTAGAAAATAATAATAATCCCTCTCTTTACTAACATTTAAAATAAAAGAAACATAATTTAAATTAAAAGACAGGTATATGTATTATGTTGTGTTACCTCATTTATTTTTTATACAATGGTTTATCTTGAAAACTAAAGACAAAAGTTTTAACTTTCGCGACCTGTGTAATCATAAATATTTAAGGTATTACTCTTATTACAATTAACAGATTATCCAAGGTTGGAAGAAACATTTTTATTAAATTTTCTTTTAAAAATGCTTGATAAATTCAAAGTTTAATTTTCTTTTATATCCTTTTATAAAACTGTTTGTAATTAATCTTTACCTATTTTTTTAAAACAACATTACAGAACATTATTTTACATATTGTGTTTATCAAGCAGCATCTGCATTAATTTTGTTCTTAATATAACAAGTGCATTGACTACAAATTAAAATGACTTCTTATTATCGGAAAATTACAATGAAATACAGCAGATATAACAATATATCAATATCCTTAATGCGTTTTTTATTTAATTGCTTAAATGCATCATTTTTTCACAGTATATTTGTATTTATACAAATACATACAATCCAGCCGCTCTTGTGACTGATACTGGAAAAGAGCTAGAATAAAATTTTCTTCAGACTATAGTTTTCATTACTTATTGACAGTAAGGTAGCCAATTACTTAGACCTTGAATTACTAACGACACACAAGTATTATATAACCACTATTATAGAAATCGTTGCGTTCCATTAGTAGGGAAGTATATAGTTTACTAATAGAACTACAGGGTATTTACAGACTCCATTTGAATAACTTATTTATTATAAGATGTACAAACAGATGATGCAATTGCATTAACAGGGTTAATATGTAACATTTAATCACTAATACACACATATATATATATATATATATATATATATATATATATATATATATATATACACCATATACTAGCTGCCAAATTTACATACGTATTTGCAATTACTTTTTAATGTTAAAAAGAAATTTGTGTAAAATATAGAGTAACCAGATGATTAAAATATGTAATAAATTATGCCTTTTTTGAAGCTCTGTAAAATATAGCAGCTAAAAAACTATTAAAAATATTTGTAAAAGTTTTTAATTTAAAAAAAAAAAAAACGTCAACAAGAAGAGAATCGAGTACAAGTTAAAAAAACTATATTTGCCATATAATTCCCTTTACACAGTATTTTCAAAACTTTTTTATTAATTTTTAACCTATCATTCTTCTACCGATTTCCCAAAGCGGAGCACTACAAAAAAATAAATAAATAAATAAACAAAAGTGGACTTCAATTACGAAATTGCTTATATTAATAAAATTTTTGTTTGATTTTGCTCCAGTCACCAAAATTATAACATCAATTAACCAGAATCATTGAATTTTGCTTAAATTTCAGTTAATTTTTTTAAACAAATTAATTAGAATTACAATTAAATGTTTGCTAAAAATCAACTAAGAATTTTATTAATTCAATTCTACAATTAATTAAATCCTTCCTTCAATAACAACGCACGGATTTAAATACAAGTAAAATTAAACGAGAAAAATATTAAAACTCCAAAATTTGATTGAGGGAAAGGAAACCTGGTGCATATATAGTTTCATCATGTACACCAAGTTAAAATCACCGATAATCACGTATACATCAGATTTTTGTAATCCCTGACCTCGAGTATCTCATGAAGCTCACATGTGATTATCTGTGACTTTTAAAAGTATTTATAAGACAAAAAGACGTAACTATATATCAAATTTCATATCCCTCCACTCAATTTTGGTATTATATACTTATTTAAATTGATTTTCTAGATATATGTATGTAGTGTAATATGACAGATGTTTGAACAAATCGTCGAAAACAATGAAATGAACTGACTTTATATACATATATAAATAATCTTTCATAGAACATGAATATAACCTCCGGTACCAATGACGAGAGCATCTACAATAGCATCGAAAGATTAATAATCTCTTCAAATATTTAAAATTTTTACTTAACAAATAATTATACATTAAATACGTCACCAAAGACTGCGGAAATCATGTAAATATTTCATATTAGTATTTCTTTAACGATAGATTGATTGATCAGTAATTTTCATCCTCTCATTTGCCTTCTCATTTTTTTCTACTGTTCCTATGAGGTACTTTTCTTACTTCCTGGGCTTTAAGGCCAGCATTTTTTTTTTTGGTGAGATATATAGTCCAATTTAAAGAATTAATCTACGATCCTACAGTCTGTAAATCAGAATTTTCTTCGGTCATCAGGATTCTTTTCGGTGACCGTGAACTCTTTGTATTTTTTATGATTCAAGAAACTGTATTTATGTGTTTGAAAAAACTATGTTCAATTTTTATTTAAATGATTGATTTCGTTAGATGTTGTCTCACTATTTCCAAGTGTACCCGTTGATTTAGCTTCGGAGAAAATTGAAACGAAATGGAATGAAATATCTGGACATACAAATATTAATAAATACTTATTTGTTAGGATATTATGTTTTTGTATTAAGGACAAAAGATATTTTAAATTTAACGATGAATTTTACAGACAGAATAAGGATTTACCAATAGGGTACTCAGCCTCACTTATTGTGGCAGATATTGTTATGGAGAGACTGTTGGACGAAACCATGCAGAGACTTGAAGAAAAACCAAAAATTTTGACCAAATATGTGGACGATTTATTTTGTATCTCAAGGGAAAGTGCAACATATAATATAAGGACTAACCTGAACAGTTGCACAATATATTAAATTTACAATAGAGAAGGAACCGTAATAATTAGACAGAAGAGTAGTCTTAAAATTGATTGGTACATGAAACTCATTTACCATTCCAAACACCCGAAGAGGATAACCATGAACACTGCGAATAATTTTAATAAGGGACTTTTAAGGATAAGTGACGATGTATTCCCCTTAAATAATATAATTAAAATTCGGAGTATTTTGTTGGACAATAATTTTCCTATCAGACTTGTAGAGAAGTTACTACTGGACTACGGAAAACATAAACCTATGAATAATCATCAAAATGACGAACCGGTAATATATAAATCATGTACATATATATACCGGAACTATCCGAGAGACTGACAAATTTGGAATGTATTAACGATAGGAATTACAGAATTGCACATAAAACTGGTTTAAATGTGGGATCTCTTTTTAGCATTACTAAAGACGAAATACACAGCTTAAAAAGATAAAACGTTATATACAAAAAAAATAACCTGTAATGGAAATAATATGGAAAAACAAACTGAAAACTAGATTAGCAGGACATAGATCTAACTTAAAATTAAGAAATAATAATTTGACACAGAAAACTGAACTGGCAGCCCACTGTGCCAGTGCCAATAATTTTCCTGATTTTGAAAGAGTGAGAATACTATCTATTGAGAACAATTACAAAAAATCGTACATACTAGAGATGCTGAATATCATTAACATACCTACGAACAAAAGAATAAATTACAAAACAGACACTGAAAATCGTGTGCATAACTACGGACACTTAACAAAGAAGGCGTAAGAAAAATGTAGCTGAAGATGATCAGAGCAATATTGAACAATGAACAGACAACATCTATGTTCGTTTATTTGTCAATATTTATGTAGTAAGTATTCTTTGATGTTAAATGTTGTGACGTGTTAATATTTGTATTAACTAATTATTTATCAAAATAGCCCTGAAAATGACGCTCGCTTAGTGGCATTATAAATTATAATTCTTGCCATCGAGCTGGAAAAATATTTAAAAGATTTTTTTTACAAAAAAAAATATATATATATATTTACGCCATTACAACAATATTTAGCATATAGCTACTGAGAACTATGACAAACGTAAGCAAGTTAACAATAATACTAATTTGTTTCACCTATAATAAAAGCTACAAGCCTTAAAGTGAGCACGGATTTCTTATATAAATAACAATGTGATAAATTATCCACTTTAATTTAAAAAAAATCTTTTACAAATTTAGCGAAATCATATTTTATTGTTGTTAAAATATATATGCCGATGATTGAATGTGTAAAATTCTTTGCATTATATGCAATATAAGTTATAAAAAAAATATTTCAAAATAATGTTAGTGATTATTCATAATGTGCGTTCACACAAAGCTATATGTATATATATATATATATATATATATATATATATATATATATATATATATTTTATGAAATTTCAATTTCTTATGAGAAAAATTCGTTTTGGTTTTCATTTTCATACTACAAAACAAAAACAAATCAAGGCAATTAAAGCAAAAATTGCTGAAATAAAATTCTCTATGTGAACGTAAATGCGAGTTCAAAAAAAACAAAACTTTCAAAAAGAAAAATTGCTATACATATAATTTCTTAACATACATAGATTTTGCTTAAAAATAACTCAGTGGTCCCAAAACGAGTTTCATTTTAAATAATTCTGTAAATTTTGATATACTTGAATGGAATTTCGCTTGGCTAGTGCTAACCGGTTTAAGGTAGCATAGGTTTCTAGCAGCCCATGAGAGCAGGGGACGAACTACCAAATTTGGTCACCTCGTGGCCTAATTTTTTTTTTAAATAGCAAAAACTTCATTTATGATTTGATGGTTAAAAAAATTTACACACAGATAGTCCTTGTAAATATCTATTTTCGTGCATGTTTTTTTAGTTCTTTTTTTAATTTTTCTAAAATATTCCCAGGATCCTGGGTAAAATTGTAAATAATATTGGTGCAGAAATTATATAAATATATTGTTTCGATAAAATGTTTAATTATTTTGAAATGACCCTTTTACAAGACTTGCGATTTTTGCCATCTTTTTTAAAAAGGAGGTAACAGCGTTACCATCAGGCGACTGTAGTCGGCAATTTCCCCTTTTGAACTACCTGGTCCCTTTTTTGGCCCCTTTTTTAAAATGGAACTGTACGGCGACCTTTTAAAATTATGTGATAAATGGCGAAAAGCTAATTTATTTCGACCAATTATATATTAATTTTAACAAATAAATTAATTATTTTGGGATTATTTAAAAATAGAGTGATGTTATAAGAAACCCAGGGAATTTTAAATGAACTAAAACCGTTAAAAACTAAAGCTAATGATAAAGTTTACGAAACACTATTTAAAAATATCCAACAACACAATATTTTTTGTTTTTTTATCAAACGAATCAATTTTAAGGAGTTTTTTAGGTATTGAAGCGGTTGACCCCCTTTTCTAAAAAAAAACCTTTTTGGCGATTTTTTTCTGAAATCCCCGTTTTTGGAGACTTTTTAAAAATTTACAGCGGTAACGCTGGGTGATAATACGTTTTCGTTTTAAAATACATTTTTTCCTCTGTATCATAGTTCCTTTTTTCATGTTTGCAAAAGGATATTTAACATAAATGTATATAAAGAAATTCAGGGCATATTTGGGCCAACGGTCTTCTGCTAGCCCTACCCGAATTTAATATTTTTTTTTATTTAGTTGTGAAAAATAAAACAAAATAAATATTATTTTATAATTCACGCCTCTGCTAATGATAAATGTGACCATTTAAATGAAAAAAGTCAATTTTAAAAATAAGTTTTCCCTGGATTGAGATTTTGGGTATTTTGGTAAAATATAGTACTCTTTTTAATGTCCTGATTTTAGGATAAGTTTATCTATACTTTGCCAAAATTTCATGAGAATAGCTCTACGCATTTAAATTTTATTTCGGTTAAAATATTAACATTATTTCACAAAAATATGCCTAAAGTTTTTCGAATCATGAACTGGAGACATTGCAAAGCATTTAGTTTATTTCTATTAGTTGTAATTCTTCAAAATGTAGAGTGGTCGAAATTATTCATTCAATAAAATATAACTAAAATTTATATAAAAATTAATTTATATAAAAATTACTGCACTGAGCAATTGACTTCATACTTTTCTTCTGTTTTAAATATTCGCAAAACCGTAACGGGTCAATAATATTATATGTATAGCAAGTGTATTGAAAGAATATGGCGCCTATTTACACAAAGTGTATTTTTACCATTTTATCGAAGGTGATTACTAATTTTAAAAACTAATGTTTTTTTCGAAAATTGAAAGAACATAAAAAATCAGCAAGGGGATTTATATAATAAAATATACAAATACGTTGATACATACTAACATCTGGATGATTTTATGCACTTTAAAGCGATTTGTGGAAGTGTGTTTATATGGGAGCTATGGTCAATTGTTCAGCAAACTTCATAAAACTTGGTACAAAGATCGATACCTATACAGAACTTCTTTGTATCTAATTCCATTAAAATATATGTATTTTTAAGGCATTTTTGAGTGTTTAAATTCTATTCCGGCAGGAGATTTGTATGAGGGCTAGGTATAAAAATGGACCGATCACAATCAATAGGCTTCGTTCTTGTATCATAATAGTCCCACATGCAAGTCTGCGAGGTGACAAACTTTGTTGGTCCACCCCCTGCACCACCGGACCAGTTAATGTGCATAAGTAGTGGTAGAGGAGTATTTTAGTACGTATTATTCATGCGCTCTGATGGCCAATTTTAAAAATATAAAGATAAAAATAAATTTTTATTTATTAAAATTTTTCCCTCGAAAATTTAAACAAAATTAAAGAATGTCAAGAAGCAAAACATAATACGATACCGGCTAAGTAAAGTGACACAGTAAGAACACAAACAAAAATAATCGATTGAAAAATTCCTTAAGCTTAGAATAATTAAATAATTTTTTGTATAGTGAAAGAAATATAGAAATACCATTTCCAATTACGTTACCTTAATGTACATTACACGACAAAGAAAAAATATCTTTGATATATAATGAAAATGTCAATTGACAATTTATTATAGCTATTCCTCTCCAGTATATAACTCTTTTATGATCGCACTGTTACAATTTGTAAATTACATACAAACACATACATCTCAAATATAACTAAAATTATGTATAGAATTCAAGCCTGCAGTATGTAGCACACTATCATATCTAGTTTTAACTTCTAACTATTAGGAGAGGTCTTTAGGTCATTTTACAACAGACATAGATAATAATATACACACAAACCTTTATAATCGTCTTTATAAATTTGTGTGTTTCTATGAATATTTAAAGAGACGCAAACAAAAAAATTAACTAACGAAAGCTGGCGAAATATTGGCATATAATAGTGCCTGCTTGCTCAGCTAGCTGAAAGGCAAAATTCTGTAAAGATAAAGAGTTTTTTGCTTGTCTGATTAGAAATCAGGTAGGGACAAATCAGTCAAGTGACATGACCATTGATTAGTGACATTGACCTCCAGTTACAATAAAATTGCTTCATTATTACAATCGTTCATGATGTAACTTTGTCATTAAGTAGTATTTTAGCTTGCAGCTGTGAAAATATAAAGTACACATTTGAGAAATGATAATTGAGTTTACTAATTGCAACTAGGTTATGTGAAATATAACAATGACTTTACTGAATTTAGTAAATGACAAGACAATTAAAGAATAAGTATAGTATTCCCTAATTCATTTCGTTAGCAAAAATAATAGAGAAATTTCTATGTCTAAAATTAAAATTAATAGCATATAGAGCGATAACTTTATTTTCAATCAAAGTAAGTTTATTTATTGATTGATATTTCAAATAAATTTTTACATACTGATATCACTGACATCAGTTACTTTATTTCAAAAATTTCTTTATTGATTTTTCCATTAATGATGAAAATATTAAATGTTAATTTCTCCTCAAATTTACCTCTGGCATACATTGCAAAGCTCTTTACAGTTCAAAAAGCTTTTCACTGTATTTACGGGGTTAATGGTGTCATTGTGTGCATTAACTTTTATTTTAAAATATTTAATAGTTACTAAAACAATTAACGTCATACACCCACCTAAGTTTCTTTAAAATGTAACATATGTGTGGGTTCAATACAATGAATATGAGTTTCATCGCAGTGTGTGTGAGCGAAAAATATCAAAATTTACAGTTGCTAATAAAACATTAGAAAATTTACCTTAAAAAGTTAGAAAAATATTCCTGTTTATAGTCTAAACTATAGTCTTGCCTATAGTCTACTCTATAGTGTAGTCCATAGCCTAGTCTATAGTCTAGTATATAGATTAGACTATAGAATAGACTAGTGTCTAGTCTAGTCTATAGTTCATAGTCTGTTCATATTCCAGTTCATAGTCTAGTTTATAGTCTATTTCATAGTCTAATTCATAGTTTAGTTCATAGTCTAGTTCATAGTCTAGTTCATAATCTAGTTCGTAGTCTAGTTCATAAGTTAGTTCATAGTCTTTTTCATAGTGCAGTTCATAGTCTAGTCTATACTCTTTAGTCTGGTCTATAGTCTGAAGTCTAGTCTATAGTCCGTAGTCTCGTCTATAGTCTGTAGTCTAGTCTATTTTCTGTAGTCTATTCTATAGTCTGTAGTCTATTCTATAGTCTATATTCTTTAGTCTAGTCTATAGTCTGTAGTCTAGTTTATATTCTGTATTCTAGTCTTAGTCTGTAGTCTGTAGTCTAGTCTATAGTCTAGTCTCTAGTCTGTAGTCTAGTCTATTGTCTGTAGTCTAGTCTCTACTCTAGTCTATAGTCTAGTAGTCAAGTCTAGTTTTACCGTTTGCCACAATAATAAGGTGAATTTCAATAAATAGAGACATAGGTAAAGTTAGATCAAAAGAAGCATTATCAGAATTCAATTCAAAAATTACACAATTTAAGCATTATCCTTTAGCTTCAGAAGAGCGATATGACTTTTTATTTTATATTACTAGTTATTACAAGTGACCGGGTTTTTAAAAAAGGCTATTTATCGAATAACTTGTGAACTGGTTTTCTGAAAATGTCGGTTTGTTGAATACACTAATCCTAGTCTATATTCTAGTCTGTACTATCGTCTATAGTCTAGTCTATAGTCTAGTCCATAGGCTAATCTATAGTCTAGTGTATAGTCTGTAGTCAAGTCTATAATCCAGTCTATAGCCTGGTCCATAGTCTGGTCTATAGTCTAGTTTATCGTCTAGTTTATAGTCAAATCCATAGTCTAATCTATAATCTAGTCTATAGCCTAGTTTATAGTCTATTCAGTCGATTGCCTTGTCTATAATCTAGTTTATAATCTAGTTTTTAATTTATTCTATAGCCTAGTCTGTAGTCTGGGCAAACCAGATGCATACAATTGTTCTATTTTTGTGTGCCTCACTGTCAACTATTTCTGCTTTCTCTGAACTTGCAACAGTTGCTTATATTTCAATACATTGAGATTCATATACATACATACGCATACTGCGTATCCATGGCTTCTTTTACATAATTTTTTATACTTTTTTCTTATGATGTTGTTTTTTCCATATAATTTTTTATTAATAATGAGAAGGCAATTAATAATAAATTCTCCCACGTTTTTTATAAATTAAAAGTATAATAAGACATGATGTAAAGTTTTTAATATTCCTTATTATTTTCGTTCTATATTTCAATCACTTATGCATAAATAATTATCAGAAATAAGCTTCTTATTGCTAATTTTAGTTACATATAGCAAAGGAAATGCAAATCAGTCAAATTAAGAATTCTATTTACGAATTTAATTTGCTGCTTAAAGTAACACAAATTAGATACTCATTTTCATATATTATTTACTTAAAGTAACAACTATTTTTGATATGTTAAATTTAGTATTTAATGAAGACGAAAAATTAAAAACTTGGACGTAATTTAATAGTATTCGGTACATTCATTGCACTTATCAAAACAAAGGCTGATACAAATTTTCAGCTAATTTTATCAAGTGATTCGCGAGATACAGCAATTTGAAAGTGTAGAATAGCTGAAAAATTGAACTAAGTTGTCTGCCCAAAAATTACAAACATCTTTCAAAGTATCTATGGTATAAGATTCTTTGAGGTGCCATGTTAAAGGTATAAAAATTACCTTTAATCTGACGTACAACGTGACTTTTTTCTCTATATTAAAGTGGTCGTATCTTATAATTTATAGTTAGCGAGTAAATGTTAATGGTGATAACTTTTTCTACCCCTTGATAAGTGACATACTAAGACTCGTAATAGTTTATGAATTATTAAAAAAAAAAAAAAAATGTCATAATAAATGTTATTTTTAAAGTAATTAAAATAATATATGTAGACACTGTAAGTATAGTACTGTTACTTTCAATGGCTTCTAAGTAATTGAAAAAAATATAACGCAGTGTAAAACAAAAAAAAAAACCAATTATTTTTAATTAAATTTTAAGCATGAAGTTGTACACTTTATTCGATGTGACTTTCTTCAATAACTCAAAAATAATTGAGAGACCCACCATGACACTCATTGAATATATAGAGAAAGGCTCCATCGACTATATGTTCGTATTTTTATAAAGACAATTTATAATTATTTTAGAAATATTATAAATCGCGAACTATGGCGGAAATCATACTAAAATTCGGTGTTTGCGTTACCAGTGTAGATATTAATATTCTTGTCAAATTTCATTAAATTTGAATGATTTATGAAGCAACTGGCAATTTTTCTCTTTGACTATAAACGAAACAATATAAATTGAAATAAATATTTCGTATTTATTTTGGCATTTTCTTTGTAATAATTCATAAATATTGCGAGTCGCAGCATGCCACTTACTATGGGTAAAGAAAACATTTTGGCGAAACATCATTTTTAGAGATATTTACCCTTAAACTATAAATCACGAGATATGGACCAATTCAGTGTAAAGAAAAAAGTCAATATATATAGATAATTTTTACGCCTTTAATATGACATCCCATATCTTAATCCATACACTTTATACAATTTTTTTTTAGCTACTTTACACTTTCAAATCTCTGTATTTCGTGAACTATTTTATAAAATTATCCGAAATTTTGTGTTAATCTTAGCTTTGAAGAGTATAATGATTGTGCCAAATATAATCAATGGAATGCATCATTTCCCTTTATTTATTTATTTATTTATTTATGCGAAAAACATAGTTTAATTTAATCTATAAATTTAATTACATTTTTTCATTTAATTCCTAATTTACATTTAAAAATGAAATATTTTAATGCATTTAGTTTATCAGCTTAATTACCTATTACATTTATTATTATTAAATCTAAATTATTACCATATATTTAATAAGGATTTAAATTTTTAAACACTCGTATATGTAGGTTCGCAATATTTTTTTTTTTTTTTCAGATAATAACTTTTAGATAAAATAGCAGTTTTAATTAAAACAACTGTGATATTTGTATAATATTTACACTGCCTGCCACTTGAATAAGGAATCACATTTTTAAACCTTAATTAAGTATATCTCCTAAACTAAAGTTTCGAAAAAAATAATTTTTCGCGCAACCAAATTTCAAAGTGTTAGCTTTAGTTTCATGAAGAAATAAAAAATATACATATTTTGTTATATTGAAATTATGTATTTATTTAAAGGCATATATTTCGTGTGTCACTTGCATAAGAAATTCTTTTAATATTAATCAGGAAGGCTATGATTTGAATTTCTTTCATTATAAACGGCTAGAGAATTTTTAATTTGATAGTTTTTAGATAGTTTTTATTCAAAATGGAAATAACTTTGAAAAAGAAAAAATTCTGATTTTGAAATCTCAGGGCCAGAATCAGGTCCAAATAGCCAAAAACATTAATAGAGGAAAAACAGTTGTGTACAATTATTTAAATAACGTGGAAAGATATGGAAAAAACATTAAAGGGCGGAAGAAAATGACAACAACACTAAAAGAAAGACGAAAAATTCTTAGAATTGCATCAAATTCTGCAATGTCGATATCAAAAATACCTGAAAAAAGTGCAGTCAGTGTCAGTCTAAGAACAGTAAACCGTATTTTAAAGTCGTGCCCATACATAGTCCGACGAGAACTGCAAAAAAACACCTCTTAATGAAAAACGCAAACCACAACGTCTACAGTTTGCCAAAAATACAATGACATGGTCCAACAAATGGTTTAAAGTTGTATTTTCCGAAGAAAAAAGTTTAATATTGATGGTCCCGACGGGTATAACTATTACTACCATGACCTAAATACAGACATAGCTGAGAGGGCGGAATAATGGTATGGGGTGCCATTTCGTTTTATCGTACCATAGAATTGGTTTTTGTATCCAATAAAATGACTGCATCGACTTACAAAAACATTCTGGAGGATGCATTTCAAAAATTTAATGATTTCTTTGGAGCCATACCTTGGACGTACCAACACGACAACGCTCCGATTCATACCGCCAGAGCAGTAAAACAATGGATTAATCAACAAGGTGTTTGGATTGGTGCCCATATTCACCAGACCTGTAGTGCGATTCAGTAACTTTTAACGATTCGACAATCGCAAAACTTGTCAATAGAAATTGTTGTTTGCAGTAACGATTGTGTGGTTCACTAAGTACTTTTAAACGATTGTATACAACTATTATTTCGTGTGGCAGCTCTCCACAAGAAAATGCCGAAATAAAAGTAAGGTTCAAAACCAAATAAAAAAGAAAAACAAATAAATTTGAAACAAATCGAAGTTTGTTTAACAATTTTAAGATCGTGATTGATTAAATTATGTATTTGATATTAATTAAGATGTGTTTCTGTTAATGGTTTTCTTCAAAATGACCACTACTGCAAAAAGAAGATCCGCAAACGTAGAAGCACCATCTATAACGTGGAAGCACAGACTACAACCACAAAACAACGACTGAATCATTGGGTTGACTTTTTGGCTAATTTTTGTCGATATATTAACAACACAAAAATTTTTGTCTGTAAGTTGACGCAAACAAATATCGTTAAAAGTGTTAGAGAATAACAAAATCGACAATTTTGTTGTTTACTATTTTTAACGATTCGATTATCGTTAAAACAAGTTACTGAATCGCACCACTGAATCCAATGGAAAATGTCTCGGGTTGGCTTGCAAGAAAAGTTTATGAAGGAGGAAAACAATTTGAGATTGATAGAATCCTCAAATGATGCAGTAACGGAATCATGGAGTTTAATTTCGCTAAATTACTTAGAGTCATAATACAAGTCGATGTCAAATCGCATTTATGAGGTTATTTCTAAAAATTATGACAGTACTCATTACTAATTGAATGTTAGAAGATAATAACTTTTATTTTTATAATTCAAAATTTAAAATTAAATTTCAGCTTGCTTAGTTTTAAAAAATTCCTTATTCAAGTGGCACACGAAAAAGTACCACAGAAATACATGTATTTAATATTTACATAATTTTAGTATAGCAAAATATGTATACATTTATTTCTTCAGCAAACTAAAGCCAACACTTTGAAGAAGAGGGCTTGTATTCAAAATGGGCTATCTGCAAAGCCCCAATTGTCGAGGAAAGTATAAAAACTGTTTCTTTCTCTCAGTTTCTTACTGAATCTTACACAGAGAAAATAAATTTTTAAATCCATTGTTCGCAAAGTTATGTTAGATATCCCTTTTTTTCTTAATACATTAACAATGTGTGTTATAAAGTGTTCAGAAACCCCTTTTGTTTGCGACAATTGTAGGCTTAAAAGAAAAACGTCCAACTTTTCTTAAATTTTATGATAAAAGATACGGAGCAATTTAAAGAATTAGTCATATTCCATCCAGAGATAAAGAGATTTTCTCCTGAAATTCGTGTTATTTTTTTACGATCTTCAGTTTTCAGTATTCCTTTCTTTGTATTACTTATGTTTCAAAAAACTTAATATCCCAACTCACCTGTACTCCTAGCCATTGTTTTATATGGTCGACATGTGTTTTGATTATAAATTTGAATAATGCGTTTGCATGAATTATATCAAATTTTTATTTGAACAAAAACTAATTAAGCAATTACAACAAAATTTAGCACACTATTACTGAAAGTAATAGCAAACGCAAATAAGTTAACGATACTTTTTTTTACGTGCAGTAAATATTGTAAGACTTAAAGTGTACACGGATTTTTTCGTGCTCCTTCCTTATTGCAAATAAAGAGAAAAAAAGCGAAGTTTGATTGTTAGCAGAAACATCTTCAAAAATTATAACTGTAAAATAAAAGTGTGGGTACTCAAAAAAAAAAATAATAAAATAAATAAAAAAAATATAAATAAAAATGGAAATGTGCTCATATTTTCAAATTATAAATAAGTATTGCAAAAAAAAATAAAAATAAATAAATAAAATAAAGACCTGCAGAAGTCCACTTTTGTTAAAAGAATTATATGATTTGTACATAGCCCAAAAACAAAAATGTAAACAAAATGCATTTTTGTTTTATTATTATTATTAAAATTAGTATTTCTTTTCAAAATTGATACCATTGATAAAGGACACAAAAATAAAGAGTTTGACGTCAAAAAAAAAATACCTCTGGAAATCCGCAGATATATTTTTTTTAATATAAGACCTCAATATGCTATCTACTTATTTAAGGAATTTATACGAATTAAGTTTTCCTCATTTGCATCTAAACGTTAAATTTTAATTGAACTTAATTTTCTGCTCAAATCAACAATATTAAGAGGCAAAATATAACTTACTATAACTTTGTAACATGCACACATAAATTAACATATGTAAAGGTATAGACAATTACCCGGTTGTAAAAATTTCAAGGCCTCCATCATACAGGCCTCCTAGAAAGTCTTTTTACACGTTCTTAAAGATACATTTGTTCATACTAGCCTGCTCTCAACAATGCCTTATCCTTGCCTTCTAAAAGATGCGATAAAATGAGAGTAAGACACTATATTTTTTTAATATATTTTGTTTTAAACAACAAAAACTCTATGCAAAAAAAAAAACTACACAGCTTCTTACATCCCTTCTTTCATAATACTTTTTGCTGTAAGAAACAATAAAACTATTGAAAAGCTTTTACAAGAACGATATTAAAATCCGAAGCAAAAATGAACTTCTATTATGAAATTATTTATATTAATTAAATTTTTAATAGATTTTGCTACAGTCACCAAACTGATAATATTAATTAACTGAGAATTATTAATTAGAACTATGATTGGATGTTTGCCTAAAATCAAATAACAATTTTGCTAATTCAATTCTATAGTTAATTAAATCCTTCCATTAATAAAGACACATGAATTTTATTATAGCCATTTATTATATTATTAAACAAATAATTAATGCAATGCATGTAAAACTCAGCGAAAGAAATAATAAAAATAATAAAAATGTAGCGAAAAAAAAGTAATAAACAAATTTGATTTATGAAAATGAAACCTTATTCATAGGTTCAACTTGGGATTTTATACATCTTGTTAAAATCACCGATAATAAGATTTTTGAAACCTTTGAACTCCCTCAAAAAAAAAAAATCATATAACTCCATCAGAGCGCCGACGACCTAGAAAGAAATATATATAAAAACATTAAAGAATATGACATATGTCTGAACAAATCGTCGAAAACGATCAAAATGAACTGACCTTTTCATCCAAATAATCTTTTTAAAATAGCTTTAACACAAATTTGGATCTTGAAATTAAATATAACCCCCTAATCTGAACGCTTAAAGATCTCATCATATATTTAAAATTCATGCTGAATGCATGATTATATATTAAATCCGTCTCCGAAAATTTAGTAAATCCTTACAACATATTTATATTTATATTTATATTTATATTTATATTTATATTTATATTTATATTTATATTTATATTTATATTACAGTTTTTTAAACTATTGACAAGTTTAATTGACAAGTTTTTCTTTTTTCTGTATATTTTTTTAAAAACTGCGGATGTTTGTCAAAAAACTTTAACCCTACGGTACATACCAAAAAAAATTAACGTTAGTCAATGCCTAGTAAATACACATAGAAAAATAATGTTTGAGTATGTTCACCATGTTCGTTCGTCCGTCCATGTTAAACTTTTGATGGAGCTTTAGTGGCAATTTTTAAGATAATGGGATGAAGTATGGCTTTATATGATTCAGGAACGAACTCTGTTTAAACTAGTTGACGTTACTTATTATAACCTAGCGCTCTTATAAATTTTCTCCCGAAATAGGGTTTCGAGGCTCATAAATTTGTTCAATATTATATAATTCAGTACATATAAAAATTTAATATAATTTAAAGATCCCATTTAATTTTATAAAATAGATGCTATAAACCTAAAAAGAAACGCACTTCTGAAAATCATTATAAGGTGCATAACTTTCTAATGGTAGAATAGGAATAGGGTTTAGAGGCTCATTATTTTGTTCAATATTACATAATTCAGTACATATAAAAATTTAATATACTTTAAAGATCCCATTTAATTTTATAAAATAGATGATGACATGAAAAAAATCACCTATTACCAAAATAATTCATTCAATTAAAAATTATTTAAATTTACACCTTGCACCAAAATTTTTATATCAGTTAATAATAATTGTAAAAAATGAAAAACAAAAAAAGTTCAATTAAAAATTGAATGAATTAAAAATTTAAATGGTTAAAAAAACTTATTTGGATTTTAATATTTACTAGTTCTTTTATTTATTAATCAAACACTGTGTTAATTGAAAATTATAAGATAAAAATTTATTCTGCGTATTCATTAGTTTAAACGAAAAATTTTTAAACTTTAACTTTAAATAAATCAAAATGCAATAGAATAATAAATACTGCAAAGAAAAGTTAATTTTAGTGCAAAACACATAAAAATTATATGGGAGTACCGAGTTACCCCGGGTATTGAATTCCGTAGGTGTCAAGTTTAGAGCCATTTTATATATAAACTAAGTTAACAAAATTGCAGTTTCTCCAATTTCTAAGTTTTAGAAGCAAATTGATCACAACGATCTGAAGTGACTATGTCATCAGTATTAAAGAAATGCGCAGAAATGAACCGCAGGGTTAAATCAATTAGAAAATTAATTACATTAATTAAAAATAGAATTAAATTTCAATATAAAATTAATTCATAATTATATTTACAAATTATATGAGTAGTGTTTAATTCCTTTTTTAAGTACGTTGTGTTCTTCCAAGTTATTTTTCTTTTTTTTTTTTGTAATTTCTATTACAAGTATTTTATTAAAAACTAATCAGGCAATATTATATCTGTGAACTTTTGATAAAATAACATCTCATATTTTCTGTTTTTTTCAGGACAGTTAAAAACTGTTTAAAAAATCAACATCTTTTATGGAAATGTAAATTATTGATCAAATTGCCTTATCTCGACTTAAGATGTTTTTCAAAAGTCTGCATATATGTTTTTTAATACCGAATTTCTGCATTTTTTAAGTTCTAAACTTTTTATAACAATCAAAATTAAAACAATTTTTTTTTCTATAAATAGAAAAATATTTTATTAAAAAGTGTAGGAGCTTTTCTTCAGAAAGCCTGCGGGCAATTTTTATTTAAGAGGTTTTATAGAAGGTCTGCATCGAATAGTGAATGTTTAAGGCCTTGACCACAATAACATCGAGTGTAAAAAATACATGAATGCAGCGAGAACCGCTTCTAGCTATATAAAAAGGCCTTTTAGAAGGCCTATTTATAACTTTTTTACCACTGGGTGTGTGCAAGGGTATGTTCTTAAACATAGACCATATTGAAAAATGTAAAAAAATTTTATTCCAATTTAGTTTGTTTGCCTCTTGCTCTCTTTCAACCTACGATGTTTTTTATTTGCTGTGCTTTATTATTTATTTTTTTCTTTTTTTGTCCACATTTCTTCCGATTCCATATTTGATTTTTTATGTTTGTATCTTTTAATAGACAAGTATTGTGTGTATGTATAGTTGTTATAGTTTGATAGATTGACTGATTGATTGTTTGATGGATGGTTAGTTAGTGGTGGGTTTAAATATTTGATTTGGTTGAGTTGATTTAGGTTTAGAATTTGATTTAGTTTTCTCTTTTAATTTTTTTTTTTTTGTATAAACGGAGAAAAATAATCTGAAATACTACTGTTGTTTCTTATTAGCTGCTGAAATAACCAGCAATTTAGTTGGAAAGTAAATTGAGAAAAATGAAATTAGTGAAGTCATAAAGCGTTAAATTTAACAAAATAAATTGTAAATAAACAACACAATTACACGGTGCTACAAAATAAGAAAAGTTGAATGCACTTGAAATGTGATATATTGTAGTTTGTAGGTATGGATGAATAGATTATTATGCCATTTTTAGAATTTTCGTTATTGTCCCAAAATTGGGAGTTATATCCAAAAAAGAAAATCAGATGTAAATTGTAAAAGATTTGATTTATTTTCCTTTTATTGCTAATAAAATGTTGCATTAGGAAAAATATGATAAAATATATTTTCTAATAAAGTGTGTATCAAAAATCGCTGTAAATTTCAAAAAAAAATACATATAAAAAATTAAAAATTGAATTCGTACCCTAATAACTTACACAGTTTTACTACAAATACAAAAGTGCACCTAAAGAGTAAAGTCTTTTTCTTTCTAATGCAGTCTAAAAAACTTAAATTGGTTGAAAATTATTTTTAAATCTGAATCAAAATTCTAAAGATCAATATTTTAGATATAACTCCCGATTTTGAAAATATATCGAGATTTCTAAAAAGTGTAAAACTACAATATATTACATTACTATAATATATTACATTCCAACTATATTCAACTTTTCTTATTTTGTAGCACCGTGTAATTTTGTTGTTTAGTTACAATTCATGTTACATTCCAAGTGTTTTTTCACTGTAGCATCGTTCTATTAATAGAAAGCAAAAATAACATACGTGAAGAAAAAAATGTTAAAGTTATAGCCACTCAGGCTTAATTATATAATACCCTACATTGGGACATAGTTTCATTATAAGTCCTTCAAGGATTTAAAATCTACAAAAGTTTTTCATGAGACCAAATTAAGACCGTCTACTAAATTTTATTGAGTATTCTTAAAACTCTGAGATCTCAATTTTGTTTACCTTTTTATTTAAATTAAACTAAGTTAATTGAATTCTAACTAAATTTAATTAAATTCTTGTTGTTCTCCCTGAAATAACTTATTACCTATGAACACTATTGCGTTTGATTATTAAATTATAATTAAAAAATACTTATCCGCCTCAATACCAGTAAATCAGTATGGATTTAATATTAATTCATAATTGAACACGAGCTAAATTAAATTCGCCATTAAATAGTAATTAAAATAAAAATAATAAATCATTTTTCTGGATGAATTACAAAATGAAACCTCAGTTTTGAACATGAACATAAAACCATTAAATTATAATTAAAATGTATCATACGCCATAAAAAAAAAAATTAAAAAAATTCATGAGTTAGGAATCATTTTAGTTCTTCATACGCTCAATACACAAAACAACCATAATCAGTCATTAAATATACATATTATTACATTTCATTCATTCATTCTTTTTTGTGCTTTTATTGGGCTACAAGTATTAAATGTGATATTATATTTTATTGATAATAAAAATACCAACAATTTTAAATGGCTGCTATAACAAATAACAAATTCAGCAATAAGCAGAAACCAGTAAAGAAATCGCAAGAATAAATAAATAAATAAATAAGTGTATATAAAAAGATGAGGAGGCAAAATAACAACAACAACATCCGTAATAAAAACTCAACAACTCGGTCAATAAGACTTATTGCAGTCAATATAAAATCAAACAAAAAACGTATGGTCTTCATAATGCGGTAACTATTCAGGCCCTTGTGATATAACGACTAAAACAAAAATGACAACAAATATATTAAAGTGCCTTACGAAAAAAAGTTGCAAATATTCCCATCTAGAAATGAGATTAGTATATTATTATACGATTCCCAAAATATTTAATGTGAATGTTTTCATTTGCATTAGCTGTACAATTTTTACAAAACCTCTAAAAATACAGATTTCTTTTAAAGGCATTATAGACATTTTCGTTATAAAAGATTTAACTTCAAAACATAATAGAGACATATTAACACTTCAAACTTCGCGAAATATTAAGATTTTGTTTAAAATTTTTGCCATATTTTTATTATTTAAACATGAAATTGTTTATATTTTGGACATTTTTCTACATGTGTAAGGTTTTAAGGTAACATTGGAAAAACCTATTCTCGTACTATTGAAAATTATAAGCTATTAACCCATTAAAAACAAAAGGGCCAATTTTATACTTTTGGTTTCCAAAAGATTAAAGCAGCAATTTTTGCAAAAAAGTTATGTAAATTTATATAGTGTACTTAAATATCAATAAGTTTGTGAAAAACGTTACAAATTTTTTCTAAAACTGCGGTAATGTTCGATTAAAAGAAATTCTTTGAAATTTAGTCCATATTATATAAGAACATATAGATTTTGTGATACATATCTGCTTCTTGTCATATTTATTTTCATAACTAACCACCTATTTACCATAAAAAATAATTTAACCTATTATGAACTTGTAGTAAGAAAATATTCATTTTGTTACTAAAAGGTCAAATGTGTACATACATCAACATTACTGAATAATATCATTGCAATCAAGCTCTAAAATCAAAATTATGATGAAAAATGGATGATAATTATATCAAAAAATCTTATAAAGTTTTTCTGAAATCTTCATTTCAAGATAATCAAAACTAATTTTAAAAATTTTCTTCCTCATAACGTATTATTCGATATGTCCCTTTCATATATAGAAATTTTTTGACAACAAGTTAAAAATTGTGTGCATTGTTTATAGAAAAACGTAATTTTTGGAAGTATTTCGAAATGGTTCAGCGCACGAGAATGAAATAAGTGAACCGAAATATTCTGGGAATTAGTTTACAAAGTGTCAATATTATATTTTAGGGAGGTTTTCACACAAATCGGTGCACTTTAATATATATACATCTATTGCGTACAAATGTAGATATAAAAACAAACAATAACAGATGTTACCAATACTTTATAACAAAAACATATCAAACGATAGAAAAAACTCAGCCGCAAAACTGATAAACCACACTTGAGTAAAATAAGGACAAAAAGAAGAAGAAGAAAGAAAAAATGAAAGATATTGTAAGTTTTTGTCTGCCATCAACAGCAACCACCCCCTAAGCCGCAAACAACAGTCAACCCTACGAAAAAATTTGACAAAGAAAAATAATTCTGGTAAAAAGTAACAAAAAGAAAAATTAACAATAGCCAATAAAAACAAACTATACGAGGATAGGGCGGGAGGAATCTTAAATATTTATTGTAGAAAATTGTTAGTGACACAAAAAGGAACATATCACAGAATATTTGTTATTGGGATACTTATAATTACTACCAACAGAAAATAAATAAAAGTATATCATTTATAAATAAGTGTATTTACATAAGCCAAATAATGATTTTTTTCAAAAATAATAATAATAATAATAACAATAATAATAATAATAATAATAATAACAATATTTATCATAAATAAAGTACTAGAGCAACAAAAATAATAATGGAATAAAGCAGTTAACGAACAATGTATTCTAACTATTTACAACATTGGTAATAAAAATGAGAAAGAAACCGAGAAGGGTTGTCTACATAAACAAAAAACGGTTTATTAGTTAATGTAGATTGTAAAGAGTTCTTAAAGTCATTATTAATAAAATCGTATTAATCGTCATTTATTAATAATGACTTTAAGAGCTAAATTATGTATTAGCTAGTATATGCTTCAAATACAAATTGTTATTATTTTATAATACGGCTGTATGTTTTTTAAAAATCAGGTTCTTATTTCTGCTTCTTCATCTTTTTAATCTTCATAATGGTAATATAATAATTTGGATCAAATAAGTATAATTTGTAAAATACTTTGGTAATGTATTTTATAGCGTTTTCTAAATCAGTAATATCAAAATTAAAATTTTTAGTCAGATAATTTGCTAAAATTTCATACCAATTTTTTACAGAAATTTTATAAAACTCCAAAAATCAGAATAACTATGAACTAGATTTTTTTCAAATCGTAGTTGATACTTTTTCAGGTTTTTGGAATTAAAGCAAATTTTTGTATAAAAAATATGTGTTAGCTAAAATATGTCAATAAAATGATGAAGATAAAAAATATTTAAGATTTTTGTAAAAGAAATCAAACAATTCCCAAAAAAACAATGGTGGAAATCAAAATTCAAGCACGTGATGAAAATAGATAGGTATTAATGTGATAAATCTAATGGAAAAAAAAATTATAAAATTTATAAAAAATAGGTAGTTATTTCTTATATTTGGAATAGTATAATTGTCGCACACTTTAAGTCCACAGACCATTTGCATGAGTTTCAACATACTAAGAATTTATTTTTTACAGCATTCACTATTTCCGCAATTTTTAAATCCAGATTTTCTTAATAAGCTAATGTAATGGTACATGTTGGTTCTAGGAATTTTTAGCCTTATCGCTATAGAGTTTATTGAGTAATTTCCAATTTTGAAAAAAACGGGTGTATAATTGCTAAAACTATACATCCAACTTTACCACATTACTCCAATTCCAAAATTTGTATGTTAAGTGGAGATCTGAAACAGTGTTATGCTTTTGGGACTAAATCTATTTGCAATTAAAATATTCGTAAAATAAGCTACTTAATTTTATATTCACCGAATGAAAAATGCGCTTGATTTGAATATCCTACTCAGAAACATCAGCACTAAAAAACTTATTTAATATAATTGCTTGTTCTCCAAGAACAACATTATCATTATCATGGATGAAATATAATTTAAAAATCTAGTGTAATAACGGCGAACATATACCAGGAGACTTCTTTGCAAAAATTATCGCATACACCATTATATCCCACTTTACCCTAGTAATGCAATTGTCATATTAACATATAATGCAATATTATTTATGACTTGTTTTGGCTGTCTTAACTTCTTTACTTTTATAATTGATAAAAATAAGTATTGAACTGCAAAATATATAAGCAAATACATACATACAGACAAATATACATACATACATACATACATACATATATATATATATATATATATATATATATATATATATATATATATATATATATAAAGTAACCCAAAAACTTTCTTACAGGTTCTTCAACACCTCCACCCTTGTCATATGAAATAAATATTTTTTCTCCTTTTAGGGTTTCATTTTTTCACACTAAACTAAACAAAAGAATAGAAAAGAAATCCCAACACATGTGTGAACATGCTCAGGATTTTGTTTTTGAATTCTTCGAAATGTAGTCTTTCTTAGCAATTTCTGTTAACGACAAGCCTTTGTGAAAAAAAAAAAAAAATATCTATGTATAATATGCGTTTGGTCTTTTAGAATTTCAATTGCTTTTATGCGTTTACGGGAACAATCTATGACATACCTATATATACATATATACTTTTTTTATATTGCTGTGGTTTATTTAAATAATTTTCTTTGTAACCCTCTTATTTAGTTGTTCTTCTTATTGTTGATTTGATGACTATTTGTTTATTTAGTTTTTCTCTCGTTTTATTTTACTTTTTTATTTTCCTTTTTTTTTTTTTTTTTTTGTTTTTTTACTAAAAATGACGAGAGAAGGGAAACAGATTTACTTTCTGTGTTTAATATTACCCTGCTTCATATCAATTCTGACCAACTTTAATAATGTAGATAAAGGATTTTCTTCATGTTTAAGACTTTATTTTATTCTCTTTTTATCTACCAATCTACTCGTAAGTAAGTGCTGCATTACCTTTTCAAGTTTAAGTTTTGTCGTAGCTTTTGGTAGTTTGTATCTTTGTATGAATTAATATTTTATTATTGCTGGGCACTATTATACGATTTACTTGTTGGAGCAAGGCACTATGGCCGAAAATCACAGAATCGTTCAAAAAATATATACGAACATGCCAGCTTTAACAAATTTGGTATGCATTCTCTCACTGCCAAAACATTTTATTTGCGAAAAAAAAGACGGATCCACCCTTTTTTCGCTGACACTCCTATAAGGAAAGGGATTTGCTATAAAATAATTAATACCTCGTGAAGTATATGTCCTAAAGCTCCCCATATAATTTAAATTGTAAGCTAAGTCTACAGTTTTTGAAAAATGGTCGCAACATGGCTTGTTTACTTAAAATCTCTCCTACATAAACAAAAGTACTTAACAAAAAATAAACATTATTTTTGGACACTTCATTTAAAATTTGAAAAAGTAGCCCAAGGATCAATTAAAAGAAGTGTGCTTTAAGTTACCATGATCGATTTCCTCTTTATTATGTACTTTTAGGTCCATCGAATAATTAAAAACCGATTCTACGCTATCGTCGGAGTTATAATTGCTATCGAATACCTGCTAGGATCTAGAAGATAATAGAAGAAGATAATTTTTTTAGTTCCATCGCGACTTAATATAATTAATTTTGGGTCTTTATATTCCTTTAATTTTTTTTTTTTCGTATAGCAAAAAGAATTTTACGTACCTTACCTTTTCACAATTTCTAAATACTTTTGCCTTTCGGGAATGTCTACCACATTTCGATTTAATGTAATTACCAGGTCAACGAAAACTATGCACCGAAAAAGGATTTTTATGCACATCAAATAAAATAAAAACAGATATTATTTTTTCTTGCTAAGCTAGAATTTATATACTTTATATACTCAATTCATCGTAAACTTCATACGTAATTTTCCGCTTTAAATAATTCAAAACAGCTGTTACAACCTTGTAATTTTGCAAACTTTCAGAGCTTTTGAACTTGTCTTCTTCTAAAAAATAGCAAATTCGCATGAGTTCGCAGTTGCTCGCAAATAATTTAACAAAACATGAAACCTGAGCTTCTCATGAAGAATTCCATGTATTATACTCTTTTAAAAATTATTAACAACTCAATTTCTACTTCTCAAAAGAAGTTTTACCTTCTTCTAGCACAATTTCAAAACAAAAAAAAAATCCATTAAAGCCATCAAAATATATAGTACTTATTTTGATGGCTTTGATGGAATTTTTTTTCACAATATGTTTACAACAAGTAAAAATTCACATATTGAGTACTAAAATCCATATTTAAAATTTTTCTTTCTTTTTACGAAAAAAAAAAGATATATATATTCAAGAACTTTTAATTTTATACAATAAAATATAAAAATATAAAATATAAAATATAAAATAATATATAAAATGTGAACTAACAGTTGTTTATACACAAAAAGATTTGCCAATTGTCAAATTTTCAATTGCCGAATACAAAAAAAAAGAAAAATCTTTAATCGAAAGAAGAACATTTTACTTTATGCCGCTAAATTTGAAAACTCGTCCATAGTGCAAGGCAGTGATGAAAAGAATGAAGAAACGTCCACAGTACAACATATTAAAATATGTAACAATGATGCGGATGAGAATGATAATACTTACAATTCTACTCTGTTGGGTAAAGCAAAGGTTGTTGACCATTAAAATAATCGGACAATTGTTATTGATTTATGGAATTATAAAAAATTACTTTACTGTAACATTGTATATGGATTGCAGTATCACACATTTTTTTTTTTTTTTTTATTTTCTATATTTTTATCCATTATAACCCTTTTGAGACCCAAGCTATAAACACGTTATAAGATAAAAAAAAATAATAATTTTGAAATAAAGTTATTAAAATAGATTGATATTTAGATGAATACTACTTTTAAGTTTTACTAATTAATAATTAATAAAAATTAATTAACTAATTAATTAGCGAAACGTGAAAATATTTATTAGTGATTTGTTTACGACAACAATAAATTATGAATATTATTCGATATTGATATTACTAACGACTTGTGATTATTATCATTAGCAGTAATTCGAAAACGATAGTTTTCTATTTCGTATCATCTCCATTTTGTTCCCAATATAAAATTAAAAGTTGATTTAATTTTTAATGTTATGTTTTATTTATATAGTTACTTAATTGATCGTAATAGGTTCATTTCGTAAGCCCTTCTAAATTAATTCCTATAAAATAAAATACTAATATTTCAAAAAGGTCTTTTGTTGCAATGCTTGATAGCAGCCTTTGATAAGTCATAATTTGTTTTGAATTAATAAGAAAAAGCGAAGAATTACTTAAAATCTTAAAAAAATGTGTTATAATAAACCAAAGATCGTTCAAAGGAGGAATATTTAGTAATATTTCTTTAAAAAAATTTTTCAAGAACATATGAGCCATACAGTTAACTGATGCCTTACATGACTCTGATGAAATCGAATTCCAAGCTTACCGCACTATTGTCTGTAATTTATCATTGTTTTTGGCTTTGGATGTAAAACAATATCCTGGACAAATCTCCAAAGTTTCTAAAAAGTAATAAGTAGTTCGTAAACAGTTCGGGACATGCTTTGTAATACCGTGTGAAAGTCATTTTCACACATGAAAAAATCGAAATATGCCTGAAGTTATAGACCATTCATAGTAAAACTGTGTTCTCAATTTTCACCGGGACGTAAATTTCTCCTTAAAAGGACTTGAGTATTTCAAAGGATAAACATTAAAAAAAATTATAAAATATTTACAAATAATATATTAATCTAGTAAGGGTGTTGAATGAAAGCTAAGGATCCCTGCAATATAATAATATTTTTTGTATAACTGCTGCAGCACTAAACTTAAGAAAATATCCTTTTGAAAATGTTTCCTTTTACTATTTATTCTCAAATATATATCAGCGTCCAAATATTATTCTCACGCGATATTGATAAAACTATAGACCAGCCATAGTAAAGTTGTGTACCCAGTTGTGTACCCAGTTTTTCTCCAAGATATAAAATTTCCTTTCAATATTATAAAATATTTATGACGATGGGTGTCGAACGAATTCCTGCAATATAATAATATTTCATATTTAAATATTGCGGTACAAAGATTTAAGAAAATATCTGTTTGAAAATTTTACCCTTTACTATTAATTAATATTATTTTTATTATTTAATTATATATTTTATATAAATAATTTTTTCTTCAGTTCTTCTACTGCAACATTTAAATAAAAACTTTTGTTATATTTCAAGGATTTTTAGTTTTCATTTGACATCCATATTGAGTTGATATAATTTAGTAAATATTTTATAATTTTTTTAAAGATGTGTATTTTTCGAAAATTTGAAGTCTTTTTGAGAAAAAATTTGACGTCCTGGAGAAAAACAGACTACGTAGTTTTATTATGTATGGGATTCAGTTTGATGCATATATCAATTTTTTCATATGCAAAAAAAAAAATTTGGAAAATTGTTGCACGGTGTAATAAATTCTATCAATTTGAATATTCTTCAAGTTCATAAGAAAAACAATGTACTTACTGTTTTATATAGTGTTTATTTTCCAAAATAATAAAACCATGTTTTATACTTAAAAAAAAATATAAAATTTATCTCTTACTATTTCACCTAATATTTCTTCCCTATAATTTTTCCTCGTATTAAGTATTACTCTGAATTTATTTATTTATAGCTCAATTTTTAAATTTATTTTTAAATATTTTGTGATATTTTTGCTCACTCAATACATAGATATTTATTTTGCTTTAGATTACTTTATTCGTTTTATATATTGGTAGTTTTTTTTCTTTTGAAATATTTTACCTTACGGTGTATTTGGGGAAAAAAATTATAAATTTTGTGGGTTTTTTTTTTTTTTTTGCTTATCCTATATTTGATATGACATACAAATAGAATTGCTTAAAAATATTTAAATATAATTTTGTATATATTTTATTATGAAATGTTTATCAAATTGGTTTGAAATGAAAAATGAATTGCCAATGTGGCCATTAATAAAATAATATGAGTAGTAGTGACACTTAGTTTGTAAGTTTTAATGATAGTAGTTTTTTTTTATATATTTTTAATCAAAGCACATAAATCATTGTAGTGTTAAGTAATGGTAAATATTTTGTAACATTCATTGAATATTATTTGTTTATAATTATCTTATTACAGAAAAAAAAAATATAATTTAAACCTTTAATTTAAATCATTGTAAAATACTTTATATAAACACCTATATAAATTTAAATTTACATAGTAAATTCGCACAAAAAGTATCCTACATCTTAATATAGATGATTTAATACATTTCTTTACATTATTTTAGATAGAAACTTCCAAAACAAAAGTATATTGCAATTGTTTACTTTCTAATCTGTCATAACCTTAATACTCCTGTACACATGACTGTAACATACGGGTAAATTATACATATAATACATTGACTCAAATATAAAATCATAAATTCCCCAACATACATATCATTCATTCCATGAAAGACGGCCCAAAAATTTTTCTTGTGTCTTAGGATTTTGTTAATATTCGGCATAGGCATATCATATGGAACCAATTTAATATCTCCATTTCTATTTTTTTGAATTTTGAAAAACTAGCAGATTCATTTACGATTTGCATTTTTTTGAAAATAAAAAAAAATAAAATAAAATAATAAAAATGGAATAAGTGTGGAACTTTAAACACCAATATCTCTATAAGCAGTAAATGGATTGTAATATTTAAATTACATATAGAAGCTGAATATGTTCTCTTTAAACGTAGTAATTTAAAAATAATATTATTACGTAAAAATGCATTCATAATGCAAATGCAATTTTAGAATGCATTTTTGAAAAATTTCTACCCTTGCAACTTTTTTTCCTCCTGATATTATAAAAATTATAATGTTTATTATAAATTGCAATATAAATTTTTCTGGGACAAAATGGTTCACTATTGAAAACAGATATTTTTGAAATATTTCCACAGACTTTTGCGCACAAAAATTTATCTTTTTTTACAATTTTTAGGTTTTTTTTTATTTTTTTGAGAGATTATTTTAAAAGCTAATTTTATTCATAACATTTCATGATTTGTTATTTGTGGTATAATACCTTTTTGTTCCAGAATAATTGCTAATAGACTGTGTGAGACACATATTTCTCTTCAATATTAATCAAAAATATTTAAAATAATAAGAGTAGAAATTTCTTAAAAATGTATCCGAAAATTCTTGTTGTGAGTGCATCTTTTGCAAAAACGTTATTTTTGAATTAACAATATCATTAACAATATTTATTGTAATCAGGCTCGGATCCAGCCAAAGCATTTGTGGGGGATAATTTTTCTTTTTTTTTCAATTCTAAATTATGTACAAGAATTTAGTGACAAAAAATTTAAGTTCATAGGTGGCGATTAAATTTTATACAATATTTTTATAAATAACTTTTGAACTATAATTTTTTATAATGTAATATTTTATTTTACTTCTTTATTCCTTTTTAGTTTTTCAAATAAAAAAAAAAAAAAAAAAAAAAAAAAAAAAAATCATGAAATTTTCAGGGAATATTGAATAAATTTTAATAATTTAAAGTGTGTTTTTATTTAATTTTTATCCTCTAAAGCATTACAAACAAAATAAATGAATTTCGCAGGAATTAATTAAAATGAATGACCTTAAAAATACTAAAGGTTGAACTATACAGGTTTTGATATTTAGAATATCAAATTTACTTAAGTAGATCCAATTATATTCCTTAATATTAAAAAAACTTACTGATGCAAAAATTTGGAACTAATTTGATAAAGGGAACCGTACTGAAATTCTATATTTTTTTATGAAAATAAAATAAAAATGTATATAGTCCATGTATGCAATTATATGGATATATATGATTCCACATAAGAAATAATACGCGTTCGTGAATGGAAATATTTGCAATATATCGAAAATATTATCATATATTAAACTATATATGTGAATTTTTAGTCTATATGGTGTCATATATGAAAATATTTTCCATATCTGGATGCATATATGATTTATCGAAAAACACTTTCTTTAGGAAAAATGCATGTAAATGATCTTCGGAAAAATATTAAAGCTACAATACCTGAAATAATTATTAAATGAATAGTTTATTTGATAAAGTATTTGTCAATATATTCAAAATAAATTTTATTGATATACCAAAAATAAGTTAAAACAAATATAAAAATTTTTTAAAAATTAATACTTGAAGAATTATCATTTTTAGACATTAATTGTTCATAATTTATGTGTAAATATTTTTATTGTCTCAAAATACGAAAAAATTTTCCTTATGTATTATTTAATAATATCAAGGATAAATATTATATTTTGTATGAAAAAAATTGGGGAATACTTTTTCTGTGTTGTTACTTAAGAGCTTTTTGTAAAAAGTTTTTTATTGATTTTGATTCATAAAAAAAATGCATTAATTGATAAAACTAGCACCCATTACTTTTTATCGAAAGATGTATTTTTATACGTACGATCCATAAAAATTAAGCTTATATTTAATGAAATTTGGAAATTTAGAATTTCGGAAAGCCAGGAAAAATAAATGAAATTACAAAATTATTTAGCATTAGAAGAATTTAACATTTAAAAAAATTCGTAAATATGTTACATAGTTATTTAAAAAAAAGTGAAATAAAAATACTTAAAAATGCGCATTTCCTAAAATTTTTATTAAACAAATGCCAATTTTTAAAACCTATTGATTTGCTCAAAAGCTCGAAGATTTTGACGATAAATTCATCATTACTTTTGCTATCTATAATATAAAAATTTTTCCAAAATAATTTTTCTTTTTCCTATTGTAAATTTTTCTTCGTCTTTAAATTTTTTTAGTTGAAAAATTAATTTTTGGGGGGAGGAGGAAATTCAAAAATGCATTGTAAAACATTATTACGCATTATTTTAAAATGCATTACGAGTGCATTTTTAAATAAACAATTTACCTTTACGTCATTGCGTTCATTATAGTCTTGAATCATTAAAATCCATCTACATCATAAAGGGTAATAACATTTAAAGTTACGTACTTTATCGTACTCCATAAGCTATAAGCGCACCAACTGGGAATAATATCTGACGACCCTTATAAAAAATATTCATTTTTTTATAAATCTCTCGTGGAATGAACGATATATGTTTTCGGAACAAATTGGCCCCCGGAGTCTATTACTACGATACACATGTAACACTGTTTTACAATTTTTTTATTCTTAGATATTTCCTAGATTTTTATTATTATTTTTTTCCATCTTTTGCAAAAACTGTAATTCTCCACATGTCATATCAAAACATTAAGCGGATTATAACGTAACAAACTTTTGCGGCTGTTGCTGCTGACTACGTCTGATCGATTTTCCCCATACGTATGTATATGTTTTATGTATGAGTTACTATCTTATTTTTGTTGGCACAATTTTTATTTTTTTTTTACGTACCAACTTGTAGGCGGTACTTACACACATATGCAGTGTTGCCAGCAGGTGGGGAAGAAATGCTAAATTGGACTTTAAAGAAGGTCAGCAAATGGTCCAAAACATAGGGTTAGGAAGAATCTAATATTTTTTTTTGTTCTCATTATTTTTTTGTTTTTTTTTTTTTTAAGATAATAAATTTATAAACAGAACATAGAACTGCTGTCAGCAAAATGATCCAGTAAGAAATCGCCAACAAAATTTCCATACAAATTTGGGTTATACATATTTCATATCAAGGACCTATATTCAAAATTCTAGACTTCAGGGTTTCATGATATTGCAATTTTGATGTCATTATATTCTCTATTCTATCTACTCTTATGTATGATATAAATTTCAAATAAAATTTCCTAGCTTTTCCAATTTTATCAACGTTTTTGTATTCCTCCATCTTGCAAAAAAATATTTTACTTTTATTTTTGAGTGCAAAATCCTCGATCTCTCTGAGTAACTGTCTTAGTTTTTAAACATAACACAACACAAGAAAATTATTCGCACACAATCTGAAAACTTTTACTCTAATAGTTCTAGTGGGAGCTACCAATCCCTATTCACCTACCCTTCCTATTACCATCACATTTTTGGAAGTTGATAAGAAAATTATTACTTCAAAATATTAAGAATTTCGTTGTAATAGTTTTTTAGATATGCGATGATGATTATTTTGTTTGTATGGGGGGTATTATTCCCCTGCTCTTATTCCAAAATAAATTAACTAACTAGTTTCAAAACTTAAAATCATACATTAAATGGCAATTAAATATAGTTTTTACAATTTACAGTATTTATACACACTGATTATATTAAAATTGAAAACCCTTCTATCTCTCCATAAAATTGCAAATATTGCAAAATATTAAGAATAAATTATATGTAAGATTTAGTGGTGGTTTTAAATAAACATTATAAAACAAAATTTTTTAAGTCACTGAAAAAAATTGAAATAAGCAGTTTTTTTGCCCTCCTGAAAAATGAAACAATGTCTTGACATGATTTTCATCATTTTTGATTTATTGTTTTCAAATTTTTAGGTGATTTTTTGCTTTCATAAGATCTTTTTTTAATTATATTCATAAATATTTTCTATGGTTAATGAAGTTTATTAAAACATATTACCTATAATAATTAATTAAGTAGTTAACTTAGTTAAGTTATATCTGATTTAGAGATTGAAGCGATGTAGCCGAAAATTTTGGTCACATATAAACAAAAATGTTTAAATGGATGACTGCAGAAATAAAACTGTAAAAGCAAATAATAAATTATTTCCCTCTTTCTTGAAATACTAAAATTTTAGCCTTTTTAAGGAAATTTTAAGAATCAAAAAAGGTTAAGAAAAGCTAAAGGCTAAAACAAAAATATTGAGGCTAACAGCAAATTAAAAAGGATAGGATAACAAGGCTAGACTGGCAACACTGTATATATTATATATTATTATATATTGTGGTGGCTTCTTGGCGGGAAAATGTAACAGTCGTATATTGTTCAGGCCTTTGTGAAAGACTGCAATCTCCTTTCAAAAAAAAAAAAAAAAAAAAAAAATAACACATTCCACTTTCCTTACTATGAAAATTCCTCAGAATTAGCCTCGGATAATGAATTGCTAATTCTTGTTTTCCTTTCAATAAATGATAAGCAGAAGGTGTACATATATGGGCAAAAACACAAAACTTAAAATTCGACCAAAATTTTTTTCGGGCCGTTTTTTTTTTTAATTATTCGTCATTACAATTAATAAAAATTATATAAAAGTATAAAATCGTCCAAAAAAAATTTGAAAATGCTTAGTCAAAAAGGAAAAATTACAAAGATAGTTAGGATTTAAAAACACTGAGTCATTTTTGAAATGAAGAAAATTCTAAAACTTAACAGAACCCAATTTGTATGAAAATTTTTTAGGCGCTTTGTGCCATTATATGTTTTATTTATAAATTTATTACAAAATCTTTCAAGAAGAATAAAAAACTAATGAGAACGAGAAGAAGTTTTTAAATTAAAAAAAAGTAACAATTCGTGCTATAGACACTTACTTAGCTTTTATTTTAGTATTTCTGTCGTTCTAATTTGGCTAAAAGTGACACTGTGCCGAGTCTTGGATGTGCCGAAGTAAAATAAGTTTAGATAAAAGTATGTCGTTTTCCGCCAAAACAGATTTTTTTTTTTTGACAGACTATGAAAGTTGTCACTAAAATAAACTACAGCAAGTCCCCTAATATGCTTTATATAATTCTAAGACATTTTTTGTTATCAAAAAATGCTGAAGTAAAATTTGAAAATTTTTAAATAAATTAAATATTTTAACGCGCCCTTCCAACCATGTTATGTTAAAGCAAAAAAAAAAAACTCAATTCACGCCGAAAACCGAATTTCTGAAAGTAGACCTGAGAGTGTGCCTGTACTTCTTTTAAAATTCACGTTAATTTTTTTTTTAAGATTTGGAAAGCCCAAACTCTACTATTCACGAGGGCACATTAATGGGATACACGAAAGACGAAGCAGAATTTACTCGTTGTTAAATATATGACATAAATAAAATTGCATCTTTATGGAGGGCGCATATACAGTGACCAAAATATATATATATTGGTTTCAAAATTTGTCATGTTATAACTTTTGACCGAATATTGATAGAATCCTAACATACAAAGTGATATTGTACATCTATATTCGGAGAGCAGTTCCAGAAGTTCAAAAATTTAAAAAAAAATCAAAAATATTAAAAACCACTGCTTCGTTTCCATCATACTTTTCTAATTTTTCAACTTTGAAGAACTGTAATTAATAACCACAAAGTCCGCGGATTTAATTACCTACATATGTTACTAATATAATGTTGTCATCCATTTTGCCAAAATCGATACATAACCTCGGTTTCATTAATTTTAAAATGATTGTGGTTTTTTGGTCCATATCTCTTAATAATTAACTGATAAAATTTCTCATTCTATCTTATTTTAATTTAAGAGCAAGTCCTTACCTAATCGCTTTTTTTGGCAGAGATAAGGCAAGGCCTTGTTTCCTGTGAGGAGTTTTTAATGCGAGCAGGAGGTCATCTGGCGGTGTTATAAGGTATTTTCATAATTCTCCTCTTTAGTACTTCTTTTTCCTGCTAGACTGTTGTGTGTTTCCTATGCTTTACTTAAGGGACACTTTATTTCTATTCACTTTATTCTATAATATCTTTGAGGTGAGTGTCATTATTTCCGTTTTAGCTCTACATTCAATTCGTTTTTATTTTTTTTTATATTTTTAATTTGTTATTTTAAGATAAAATATTACTATTATAATGATAATAAGAATACTTAGTTAGCTTTTCTATGAATTTTATAATTATTTAATGATAAAAATTATGTTTTGTGTAAAACAAAATGTATGAGATATTAAGATAATACAAAAGCTGTTAAAAATAATAAAAGAGGTTTACATCTAGATTTTGAGATAAAAATATAAACCTCATTAATTTATACTAAGTATGAATTTGTGTCAAGTTTTCAGAATATTGATGTAAAAATAGTTATTATGGCAATTTTAGAAACTTCTAACTATCGAAATTAAGAATCTACTTAACTATAAAAAATATAGTTTAGATACAGGCCTTATCGAGAGCTTTAAAAGAATGTAAAATATTTGAAATCGGACTGAAGTGTCTGTAGGGTCCCTTTCCAAACTTGTACAGATTTATTTTCAAAAATTTTCGATTCTGCAACACTGCACGGTTGTAAATTTCGGTCAAAAGTCAATAACTTTCTTATTTCGAAGTCTAAATAATTTAAATATGCTATGGACTCAACCACTGAAACCTTCTGAGAAAAGTGTCTGGTCCATTAAAGTTTGGGTTAAAATTTTTGTGATTATAAATGTAACCAAATTTCTACAGTCCATAAATATACATAAAAATTTTATGACCAGTATTTTACACCAGAAGATTGGCAATAAACCAATATTCTCCAAAAATGTCGCAAATTTTTAAAAACAAAAAAGTGGTGCATAGCACACCTTTTTTTTAAGAATAATTAATGAAAAATGTTCAAGTTTACGTCATTATAACTACCAAGCTAAATGCCTTGTCCGCGAAAATCATATTATCTGAAGTGTTGGCTTTCAAATGTAATAAAAAATTTACTGTAAATCAAACTTTCATTTTAGTATTTTTGTCCGAAATTTACCACCGTGCAGTGCACAATGAGGCAGAATCAAAAATTTTTTTTAATAAATCGGTAACTTCTAATCGGCTTACTGGATTTACATAAAATTTGACATAGGCATAGCAGAGGAATGTGCAAGTTTGAGTTTGGAACGAGACCCTACATATCTCATAGGAGCGATACTATGGGAGAAGGGTACCTTGGACATAGAAAATTTTTAAACGTATGCCTAATTTTTGTTTCTTATTCGATTTCAAATATTTCTACATGCATTGCACTATTTACCTCTTATATTTTTCAAGTTATTTGCATTCGAAATTCTAATTACCTCAATTTCTTTTTTTTTTTTGCCTATACTCTTTTTTATCATAAATTTAATTTTCTTTAATAACATATAAAAGTTTTATACTTTTCTGAAAGGTATCTTCACAGAGATGACTACAAAAGAGAAAACTATCCCAGTGGTCCGACTTTCGTCTATATGTTCTAAGATAATGCAGATTCGGAACTTATAACGTATTCTTAAGAGTTTGCAATTGCTATCTCTGGGACAGCGGGAAAATTTGGACTTTATGGGCGAAAAAGTGAGGAATCTAATTTTTGGGACATTCGGCCACCTGTGATGGTGCAGGGTATTATGCGTTTGTGCTAAAGAAAAACTCATCCAACACCCACCTTTAAGTATACCAATCGAATCAGAATGACTTTTTGAGTCGATGTAACGATGTCCGTCCGTCCGTCTGGCTGGATGGCTGGATGGCTGTCCATGTAAACTATTTATACAAAGTACAGGTCCCAATTTTGAAGATAATTTAATGAAATTTGGCACGTAGAACTTTCATGATACAAGGACGAAGTGCACTGAAATTAATTATTATCGTTCCATTACTTCACTTAGCCCCCACATAAATGTGCTCCCGGAAGAGGGGTTTAACGACTATAAATGCCTTAAATATAGCAATATTTTAATGAAAATCGTTGTATAAGTATTTGTATAAATATCAATTTTTGTGCCAAATTTCATGAAGATCGGTCCATAATTGACCATAGCTCGCATATAAATCACATACACATGTTAGTATCAAGTTTATATTCGACACAAATAAGTTTTATATAAATAGAAATCACAGTGACAAATTTGATGAGGATCGCTCCAGAATTTACCATAGCTCCCATATAAGCCCACTTTCGGGAGTCACACCAAAGTGCATAAATTTGTATAAATGTTAGTATTACCGTAATATTCTGTATTCGTATATTTTATTTTACACTTAGTAAAAGTATTTTCCACATGTCCACGAATTTTGATGGACAGACACAATGGTTACTTACTTTAAAAAAAAATTGTGGGATTCCTTTTACAAAAATCTTAACGTTTTTTTACACTTTTTCAGCTTAAACGATAAAGGATACAATCACCTATAATTTTGTTGAGATATCTTATCTAACAAAGATTTTATAACTTATAAAACATTTATAGTTTCTCCAAAAACCATTTATTTACAAAAATTTTATTTTATTTCAAATAATTGGAAAAAGTATGAACTTGATTTTTTTCAAATAAATTATATAGCCTAGTTGACATAATTCTTCATTATATATGAAAGATTATCTTGTATCAATATCTTTTATAGAACCGAAATTATGCAATGTAGTACAAATTACAGAATATTTAAAAAATTTTCTCTCATACACCTCAGGCCTTACTCTTGAAAAACGATATAAAGTCAAGGCAAGAAATTAAAAATTTAAAATTTAAGCGTAATAATCTTTTTAACAGTAACACATAACTTATCTCGCCAAGCACTTTACAAAAATATACAAATCTTTGAAATCGGATTTGATTTGTAGGCTACGAATTTTTGAAACTTTTACACACGCAAGGTGGTAAACTTTGACACCCTGTATCTTATCTCGTATTACTGCAGGATGACTGCAAGATAATTTTTCTAAAAGCATGGGTCCTCCTCTACAACTTTCCCATACATTTAAGTCCGTACCGACCAGTAGTTTAGGAGGTACATATTTATTACCAGAATTTTTGCGATTGACGTAAGAGTTGTTTGTAGCTGAGTTCCTTCATTTTCAGTTAAGTGTTGTCCAAAAAAATTTTCAGTAAAAAAATTTTGTTTATTTTTTTGTTAAAATAAAAACTTTTGAAAAACTTTAAATATTGAATGTTTTTAGATGAAAAATTTGTTCTGAATACTCTAACTGTTTTATATACTAAATGTTTTATATTTTTCTTAACAAAAAAATTACCAAAAAGAAAACCTCGATAATACCGAGTTCATACTGAATTTTAAGATAAAGTATTTAAATTTATAGCGTATATATATATATATATATATATATATAATAAAACGTCCCTGCGCTGACTGTATTACTTATGTAATTTTGAATAATTGTGACAACATTTTTCCCTTTATGAATAGGCTTTGTAACGCAATTAATGTGTGCTATGAAAAAAAAGAGACATTTTTGGCGCAAAATCAAAGAAAACTTTACAGAAGTAATTTTATAGAACAATTTTTACTAAGATAAGTTTGTGTTTTTCTTTTTGTAAGTTCATAAATTTATTAAAATACTAGTTTGAAGGAGTTTGAAGGATTAAAATACTATGGAAGGAGGCATTATTTGTTATACCTTGGTCAAATTTCAGCTTTCTACGATGATTGCTCATGCTTCTAAACGGTAATTTTTTTTTAATAATCTCGAAGAAATATTAAAGAAAAAATTTTTCTCGCCAATATTAGTGTTACATGTATATAACAATCGCTAAGGAAAATTTAACGAATACGTAATTCATGATTTTCTAGAAAAAAGTTCAAGAGAGTAAAATTAATGACTTGCTAGGAATTCGCTAATTCAGTTTTATTTTTTATTATATCCCACCCACACCACCGTAAGTACTTGGAGTATTATTTGCTTGTGCTGATGTTTGTAGCACATAGAAAATATCATCGGATCACCACCTAAAAGTATACCAGAATCACCTTCGGATTCGATTTATCGCTCTCCGTCGCAATTTTAAAAATAAATTATTGAAATTTGGCTTGTGAACTATTGGAACACGACGAACTCTTTGGAAATTGGTTAGGACCGGTCCATTACTTCATCTAACCCCCATACAAAAGTCCTCCCGGAATATAATTTAACACGCTTAAATGCTTTAGATATGGTAATATATGAATAAAATTCGATACAAATAAGTTTTTAAAATCAGGGAGCCAAATTTCATGAAGATCGTTCCATAATTGACCATATTGTAAATATAAAATATTTAATATTACCGTTTTCTCCAAGAAAGCTGTTAACTAATATGAAAAATAATTTACATATGTACTTTTTTGGAGCATTTTATATATAATATTACTTATTTGAGATATCGACAAATGCTTTGGTGGTCTTATATATGACCAGCAGGGTATCTGAATTCACCTATAAAAAAAAAATCGAAAATCTTCAGATAGGTAATCAAGTCAGCTCAGGGATGTAATGTTATTTAAGTTTTATTAGTTTTTGTTTCTTAACTATAAAAGATAAATAATCCATTCAAAAATAAATATTAAAAAGTATTTTCTTTTTTTAAACCAAAAAAATGTAGTGCGTAAAAGCGATTAACTACCACTGTATTTTTAAAAAATTGTTTTTCTTAAAATTAAAAATTAATTGTTATGTGTTTCCTCAGTTACCATATAATAGTTATGATCGCAATTCGAATATAATGCCAAATAATATGGTTCTTCCCTTCCAGGTCTATTAAATTTAAAATTTTTAAAATTTATTCATTTTTGCTACAGTATAAATGATAATAAATTTTAGATATGTTTGTCTAATATTGATCAATAATATTTATGTTTTCTTAGTTTCAAGTTAATACAGCATAAGCCTCATTTATTATAAACATCTGTTTAACATTTCATTTACTACAACACAACTACATACATAGTACTTTATGTCCTTTACTGATGGCTCTGCTTGAAACTGATGCTGCTGCTTTTACTTTTCCAAATCAAACCAAGTGAAAATGATAAACTGTTGTAGGCCACAGATAAAGGAGGCATACGCACACGTTTACTTATGGACCACAAAGATACATGGACTTACGAAATATAACAGAGAAAGGACCTACTTTACAATGAGTTGAGTGTAGATACACAGTACAGGTATACACACTAACGTACATATATACATACAGACATACATACAAACAAACACTTCCCTTAAAATTGTGGGGCTTACACAGGGAACATGAGATAACAGTGATAATGTAAACAAAAACAAATGACCATTAATTTGTGATTTAAGATAAACATTACACTGTTTTCCTAAACAATTACTTCACATAATCGTGCATTAAAATGAGGGAAATAGCGGAAATGAATGTCTTCAAAAAAATTCTCAAAAGTGTAACATAATTCTGCCTGAAAATATTTATTTTAAAAAATAAAAACCAACACTGCTTCCATATTTAAATAAATTTCAAAAGCAATAACTGTTATAAGCAAAAGGAAACAGTGTTTTTGATGACCAAAAATTGTGTTAGGAAAAAGGGAGAATTTTCAAAAAAAAAAAAAAAATTACATTTTCTACCTTAAAATAAAACATAAATAACTACAGGATTAAGACAAAATATATTTAAATATTTTTTGTATTTAGAGGGTGAATATTTAAAGCATTTTATTTAAATTATTTGACATTATCTTTTTGCTGACTACGAAAAAAAAAAATGAAGTGTTTAAGTGTTTTTTTTTTTTTATCTTGTGAATTATCATTATACAAACAGTGTTTGTTGTAGGAGTAAAAAATAAATAAATACAAAAAGAGTATAATTAAACCAGGAAAAATTATTATGCAAATTAAACTCACCTGTTGAATAGCGGGGTCCATTATTTATGTTAGCACCGATGCCACCATAAGTAAAATGATGACTTGATTCACCTGTCCCCGAAACTACAGCAATTTCGTCCAGCTCATGGCCGGGTGAGGCACCAGCCGATACTAAACGTGTTGACGAAGTCGCTGTATTACATTCAGAATTTTTGCGACCTCGTAGTGATAAAACCAGCCGTTTGGCTGTTGACATTACCGTTGTTAATGAATTTAATTAATAATAACTGCAAGATAGAAATGAAGAGAAACGCGTAAGGGAAAAGGTAAAATAAGTCTGAAGTCTTAATTAAAAATGTAAAAAGGTAAGACATCAATTTTATATAGAAAATTAAATTGAGTTTATATTTCCAATATTGAGCCAAGAATTTAATTTTTAAAATTTTTTTTAGATAAAAAAAAATCATATAAAATAAGTAAAATAAATTATAGGGTCTACAGTTTGCATTTATATCTAGCTGGATTTGTTATCTTCATTAAAACCTTCTCGGTAAAGATATCTTTCAGAAAAATATAAAATCTTTATTGTTTTTAAATAAAGTTTTTGCTTAGATCAGAAAACAAATTAAAAAAGAACTATTTGTGACATAAAAATAGTTCGTGATTGGAAGAAATATAAAGTAAAGTTAAAATTTTATTTAAAGTCTAAATCGGATGACCCTATTCTTTGCAATAAAACTGTTAAATTAACCCTCATCCGGTTATCCCATTAATTTTGGTTGATTAACTGGCACAGTCTTATTGTAATAGTTTTGAGCAATTGATGTAAGGTTTTATTAGAAGCTAATAAGAAATTTTGAAAACTTATTATTCGTAATAACTTTTTTGTTTTATAAACATTTAATAAAACCATAAAATTAAAAAAAAATTTTAGCACATTGATAAATCAGATTTACAGGAAAATATTAAGCTTTTCTGCAGTTTTAATACAGCTTTATTGTAACTTTAAAAATTAAGCGAACATAAATTATGAGGCAAGTTATATGATTTTGTTTCATATAGCTTTTATTCCTTCTGTTGCATAAAATTCATATAGCATTAAGAATTATGTATGAAAAATTGTAAATAAATATATCGAGGGTCTATATCTAGTACCCTCTATCTAGTAAATCACAACTTTTTAGGAGAGCAAAAAACCTGTTTATTTCGCTTAGTCTAGAACAATTCAAAAAATTTTCTTTTACAATATTTATTTAAAACCACGACTAAATCTTACATAAAATTTGTTTTTAATATTTCTGAGATTTCAAAGAGAGTTTGCACTTTTAAAATATAAAATAAATAAAATAACGATATGGAGAGTTTTGCATTGTAAAGATTTAGAAAGATTTAGTCGGTCAAGACCGACTGTATGATACCCTACACCATTCTGTATGAGCATAAAAATTCGGGAAGGGGACTTAGATTACACCTGTGGCCAATTTTACTAAATATAAAATAAAATATGCAAATACATAATAATGCATTTATGCTAACATTTAGATGATTTTATGCACCTTAGGGCGATTCCTGGAACTTGGTTTATATGGGAGCTATGGAAAATTATGGACCGATTCTCATAAAATTTGGCAATGTTGTTTCTACTTACAAAAAACTTATTTGTGTCGAATATTAACTTGATACTAACATTTGTATGGGATTTAAAGTGATATTCGGAAGAGGGGCTTTTATGGGAGCTATGGTAAATTATGCAGCCATCTTCATAAAATTTGGCACAAAGATTGATACTTATAAAAAACTTACTTGCGCCAAATTTCATTAAAATATTGCTATATTTAAGGCATTTATGATTATTAAAACCCTATTCCGGAAGGAATTTATATGGGGGCTAAATGAAATAATGGACCGATCATAATCGATTTAAATAGGTTGCGTCCATGAAAATCTCTCCTGTCAAATTTCATTGAACTATCTACAAAATTGCGACCTGTACTTTGCGCACAAGGTTTACATGGTGGGTGTTGGATAACTTTTTCTATGCGTTTCAAACATCAGCACAAACGCACAATAGCATAATACCAATTGTATATATATATATATATATATATATATATATATATATATATATATATATACATATATATATATACATATATATATATATATATATATATATATATATATATATATTTATATATATACAATTGGTCTTCATCTAATAAACTCTACCGAATCTATTTCACATCCACCTCAAGTATCTTACTAAATCTCTCTATCGCTTACAACAACCGTGTGCTTTTATTGGATCAGTTATCTGCCTCTATGTTCTAAAAGCATGATTTACTGAAAAATGTAAAACTGTACAATTTAGAAATCTTAATAATATCGACTCTCAATCACTTTATATTGCTGTCAAATATAACATGAAATAACATTTTTTATATTCATACAGTAGATGTACAACAAAATTTCGTGAACCAAAATATTGATTTGTATCAAAAAATTTTTCAACTAAAATAAAAACTATACGCAATGAAAATCTTTGATTTACAATTGAAATAAAGAATTCCTATAAACGGTGGAAATGACTTAGAACATCCAGCCTATACGATGCCTTTAAGATGCAAGATCAGCATTGAACTCAAAAATTTAAGTAGCAAAGACAATGTATTATCAACACAAATTTAATAACGTAATTGTTATTATTAGTAATAGCACTAAAAATGTAAATAACGTTCATGTAAATGAACTGAATCTGCAATTTGCAAATATATCAATGTTACCGATCTGTAATAATTTGTACAATGAGTTTACTGATAACATAAGTCGGCATTCACAAAGTAAAATCTTCTCTAGGTGTTAAATTGAACAATGATGTTTATAAAGGAGCTAATCCACATTTTATTAAACTTAAAGTATTGCATATACAACGTGTCTATTTAATACTATTGTAACAATGTCCACGTTTTCAACAAATTTGAAACACGACTAAAATATATCTATTCCGAATGCTGACAAGAACTATAGGCCAATTGCTACATTATGAAAAACTAAGTGATTGAATTTTTATCCAAACTCCTCACCCCTTACTGATAGGCAAATTGCTTTTAGACATAAAACATAGTTGCATTTGCCTGATGTTTCAGAAGAAATACGAAAGCATTTTTGGTAAATCCTTTCGTATTTCTTCAAGAAGCACTAAAGTATTTTTAGCACCACTCTTTAGTATCACTCAAAAACTTTCGACAACGTTCTCTGCTTCAAGCTGAAAAAAAATATTCAATTTCTCATCAACAGCAGTAAAACTCCGGGCCATGTGTATCCAACTCCTAGGGGAGCACCGCAGGGCTCGATCCTTCAACCATTGTTGTGTTCCATCTATTCCAATTCCCTTTACGTCTCAAGCACTGTAAAGTACAAATGTATGCCGATGATGTGCAAAATACAGAAAATCTCAAATTGTATTCAATTGATTAAATAGGATCTTCGCAACATTCACTTATGGACATCAGCAATTTGTTTCAGTCTGAATTCTAAAAAATCTGTAGCTATACATATTGATCAATCGAAGCATATATTAACTTTTCTACCACCTATAATTATAAACAACTCTAAAATTGAATTTGTTGATAGAGTTAGTTGATTGAGCAGATCACGTTAAATCAAGTTGTTGTAAAATATTTGGAATATTAAATAATTCACGGATATTACAGTATTATACCCCAATTTACCCAATTGGTGAGAGGTGCAAATTTAAACAATTTTTAATTTACTATTTTGAGTTGAGTAATTTTCAAAGCCATTGTATTTAAATTTTAAGTAATTCTTACCTTAAATGTAGTAGGACAAAATTATTTGAAACTTTAAACGACGATAAGTCGTTTAAAGAAAAAAGCAATTGTTTAATATGCTTAAAATTATTTTATAATGTTATGGTCACTGCATAGACATAATATCGTTGCCACAACCGTATTATGTTTTAATTGACCCATCTCGCGTTTGTGTAAGCTAGTGGTTGTGGAAAACGCAATATGGTTTTGTTGTAGTTATTTATATGTTATATATTATAACTTTTTATGTTTCCAAACTTTAAAATAAGATGCTGATGTTAAAATGTGATAAACATATTGTTTTAAAGTTTTTAAAAATATAAATAACTTCTAGAAGCATGTAAATAATTGCAACACTTCCATAATATTTTTGCCACAACCATATTATGGTTACACAAACGTTGCCATGACCATACATATTTCACGGTTTAATGAAAAACAATATTTTAAATCAATTTGCGGAGGACTTGAGTTCACAAAAATCTTATAATTATGGCTTACGGCCCGTAGTAAGAAATATTCAAGCTACCATATTTTTTGTAGTTCGCACTGGTCATGTTGTATATTTTTTGTGTTATATACTTTTAGTTCAGAATATATTTTTATAAGAAAAATATTAAAACAAAATATGTTGAAGTTCTAGAACATTGCCAATGTTTAACTACTGCATACAAGAGCTAATGTAAAATATGTTTTGGACACGTGCAAATATATATGGCGCTCGCTGATGTTAGTATATTTTTAGCATATTTATAATAAAAGCTTTTGTTGTTGAAATATTTTTAATATTTTGGTAGTAATTTTAAACTCTGGTTTTAGTATCTTTACGCACAACGCTCCGTTTGATACGATAGACTTAAATTGTTTTACTTTTGTTACACAAAATCTGACTTGCAAGTGGAAATAAAAAAAAATTCCAACTTGAAAATCTGTATCAATACCGTCATCAACATCATTTCAATATGCATATTTCATTATCCTATTTCAAATATTTTTCTGTATCGTCACCTAAAATCCAAAAGGCCGTAACTGCATATAATTTGAATGTTGGTTTTAGATTATCATGTACTGATCTAAAATACATCCACATAAAAAAATTTTATATTCACATCTTTAAAAATTACATCAATATTAACAATAGTCAAAAGTTCGTAAGCAAAACAGATGTAAAACTAATTGCATTTGAGAAAAATTTTGGCTTTATATATTTTTGTTTTAAGTGAACAACTGAAAATTTTATTTATATATAATTTTGGTTTCGGACGTTTGTATATTTTTGTATATGTTTTTGCTTCTGCTGTAAAAAATTTGTTACATTTTATGTAATAATATGACTCCTGCCGTTCTGCTTAATCTTTCTTACGAAACATTATGAAATGTTTTCAAAACAAAGAATTTGATGAATTCAAAAAAGCCAAAAAGTTATAATGATGAAATAAAAGAAGTAAATATTAAAAACAAACAGCTCTTCTTATGCAGAATTCAGGGAAGAAATAAGATGCAATTTATGTTCGTGGAGATGTTTGGGAAAAGAATTGCAGAAACCCATCACTGCCGGGTACAATGAAAGTCAATGAAATTATTTTATATATACGCTTTTCTATACCATATATGCTTGTGTTATTAAACTTAACACAAAAAAAACATGTGTTTTTTTTCCTACGCCTTTTTCTGTCAAAGATAAGGGTAGAAAATTTAAATAGAATTTTGCTAGCAAGACTTCTAGGAAGAGGGGTCAAAAAGCTCGCATGAGCATTTGTTAATTTCAGTGAAAAATTATACATTAAAGAGGGATTTGTTGGGCTATGAAAAAGTATCAAAAGTTACTTTGAAGTGTTGAATAATTGATGGTTTAAGTTGAATGCTAAAAAAATTTCAAAGATATATGTTGTTGATGTTTTCGTTACAAAATTCAAAAGTTAAGTGCTTAATTTATTAAATTAAGTTAAATATATAAAGATTTGAAATAAAATTTAAACTTAGTTATATTTTTATATGTTTCTTCGTTTTGAGATTCAAGATTTTATACAAATATTAAATAAAGATTTTTAGTGATACAAGTAAGTGATCACAAAATGCGGACCTTTTTAAAATGTTGATTTTTAGTGGGAAAAATTAGTGATTATAAATCGAAGACATTTTGTTTAGAAGCTTATTTACCGAGATATTAACGATTTAAGATTTTTGAAATTTTTATAAAAAATATAGATTTTAACTGAGTATTAGTAAGAACAAAACGATGACTTTTTTCCATTTGGCAGCTTATTTATTGAGGTCTTAACGATTTAAGATTTTTGAAATCTTCCTACAAAATATGGAGAGAAAAGTTAGTGATCAAAGTTCGAGGCCCTTTGTCTATTTAAAACTTTTTTACCAAAATATTAACGATTTTATATTTTTGAAATTTTTATACAAAATATTAATTTTTAAGGAGAGAAATTAGTGATAAAAAATCGAAGCACTTTTTCCATTTGGAAGCCTATATGCCGTGGTATTAATGGTGTAAGATTTTGCAAATTTTCATGCAAAATATCGATTTTTGGGAGAAAAATTAGTGATCAGAAATTGAAGCCCTTTTTTCATTTGGAAACTTAATTAGCGAAACATTAACGATATAAATTTTTGAAATTTCCATATAAAATATAAATTTTTAGTGAGAAAAATTTGTGATCACAAATCGAGGGTATTTTTCGATTTAGAAGCTTATTTAGCGAGATATTAACGAAATAAAATTTTTGAAATTTTTGTACAAATATAGATTTTTAATGTGGAAAATTGGTGATCAAAAGTAATTTTTTTCCATTTAGAAGCTTATTTAGCGAGATATCAACGATATAAATTTTTAAAAATTTTGTACAAAATATAGATTTTAGTGAGGAAAATTAGTGATCAAAAATCGAGGTTATTTTTCTATTTAGAAGCTTATTTATATATTTTGATATTTATTGATCAAAATCGAGTCCTTTTTTATTTGGATGCATATTTACGAACATATTAACGATTAAAGATTTTCATACAAAATTTCGATTTTTTAATTAGTGATCACAAATCGAGGCCTTTTTTCATGTGGAACCTTATTACCAAGATAATAATGATTTAAGATTTATTTTAATTTTGTATACAAAATATCGATTTTTGCGTTAAAAATTTTACGTTAATCAAAAAGTTGTTTTGCAGACTAAAGGCAGGCTACTTTAAGTTTCCCAAGAATATTGACAACACTTAAGACAGACTTTTAAGAAATAATATTTAAATTTATGATTTTATTTTAGCTACTTTCTCGTTCTGTCGTTTTGCTTTTCTTTCGAAAAAAAAAAATAGCCAGCCAATTGTACTAAAATAAAATGGAACGAAATATTTTGAATAGAAAAGTAATAATAACGAATAAAGAAACTGAATATAATGAACGAAAATTTCTATTTATGCCTGATATTAATAATGAATACGAAGGTGAAAAATATTTACAAAAATAAAAAATAAAAAGATATTTTATTTTAAAGATACATTTAATAAACATGAATGGTGTTAAAAAAAACATGCTTTACAAATTTGTTTTTCTTAATTTAGTTTTACCAAAAAAGAAAAAGTAAATAATATATTATATTATATTTTTAGGCCAAATACTTTGGAGAATTATTTAAAATATTTTTGAGTTAGAGGGGAGATTTCCTTCCACAGTTATATATTCATGGCACGAAAAATTTGTTATTAATTTGTAGTTATAATATTAAAAGAATTTTTAAATATACAACTGAAATCAGGTATCCATTTAATAAAGTTAAATTAAACAATTTTTCTAGAGGAAATGATAGAAAATTGTAAACTATTTTTTAAATGATTAAGTAATTAAAAGTACAACAACAATGTATGATGAGTGTGTTGTATCCATGCGTTTTATATTTATTACTATCGCAAAAAATAACTACTTACTAAGAGTGAGAGATATAGGCAAAAGAAGAAGGACAGGACAAAGTAATTACAAACAATTCAAAGTGTCACACAATAATAATATTGTCGTTATTTTTTTTCTGTATATATTAATATGTATATATGTGTTTTTGTTTTTACTCTACCCATATTATGCAAAAATGTTTGCAATGAAAAACCACAAATGTCACAACAAAGGCAACAGCTGCAACAACGATACAATAAGAGTGATTGTGACAATTTTTAACACACACTGATGCCAACATGAAAAAACATGGAAAACTATTAAGATTTATATATATAGTATATCAAACTGTATCATGCATTACCCTACATTATAAAAAATTGCTTAATGTAAAGTTTTAAATTTATTTGAAAGTCTTGCTCAAATTTAACTAAATTTTAAGTAATCTAAAATCAAAGTGTAACAATAAAAATCTTAAACATAAATCATTCTACAGTTACTTAATCTTGGCGATTTTAATATCATGCATCATTGCGTGTAAATAATATTTCAAATAGTAAACACAACATATTTTTTACAGAAAATAAAAGTACTTTTATAGTAAAATAGAACAAATGTGGGAAAAACTGATTTTTTCATTATCAACAATGACGGAATTTTAAATTTATATAAAAAAGTCGTACAGATCTTTTTTTTTTGTCCCCAAATTTTTCCATGCTGTTCATATGTACAACAGTGGCGTAGAAAAAGAAGATTTAAATAGATAACAGTTTTTTTAATATTTGCACTAATTTAAACTACATGACAAAATAAAAATCCAAAAATCTTTTTAAAAATTTAGAAACAAATTTTCGACGCTATTCTTCAATTTATTTATTTTAAAAAACAATCTTTAAATTTGGAGGGCAAACAATGAATATAGCAAGTTTAGTCTTTTTAAAACCAAAACCGACTTTTAAAAATATTACAGAAAATATAAAATAAATCCGTGTATCTCCACTCCCTGATGGAAATTCTAAAACTTGGCTCCATTAAGATTTGTAGAGCGAATAATTTTAAAAATAAGTCGAACGTAAAATTTCTACGTCGTCTGGGAGCTCCAGAAAGCTCTGGAAAGAGAAAATATACTTAGGAAATTTTATATGTAAACGCGATTATCACCGCTCCCTGATAGAAATTGTAAAATCTGGCTCCGTTAGGATTTGTGAGACGAATAGTTATATATGAAAGCCAAGTTTTAATTTTCTAAGTTATCTGGAAGCTTAAGAGTGCTCTGAAAACAAAAATATGCTTAGGAAATGATATATAATAGATAGAAATTTCAAAATGTGAATCCTTCAAGATTTGCTGAACGAATAGTTATATAAATAGCAATTTATATAACTATTTAGAATACTTTGCAAATACATTATTAAATTACATTATTAAATTATATCCTAACCTAATTAAATTAAACAAGTAGAGTAACGAAGACTATTAGCTCGTCGTAGTGAAACAGACCGAAGTCTCTGGCTGGTATTGAACCCGCAGACTAGATCAATACAAGTGAGTCTCAAAATCAATCAAGTCCACTTTTAAAAGGCTTCTGTAAAGTGCTTGGCAAGATAAAGTATAATAAGTTTACTGACCTAAGTTATCTATTAAATCAAAAATATATTTACGCTTGAATTTAGAATTTTTGTTTTTTCAGGAATAAGTGCTGAAGTACGTGAGGGGAAATTTTTTTAAAGATATCCTGTAATTTATAATATATCCTGAAATAATAATGTAAAATAAGTTTACTGATCTAAGTTATCTATTAAAAATAAAAATACATTTACGCTTGAATTTAGAATTTTTGTTTTTTCGGGAATAAGTACTGCGGTATGTGAGGCAAAATTTTTTAAAGATATTCTGTAATTTATAATATACCCTGAAATGATATGCTGAAAAATTGTGATTATCTCTATTTGTCTAGCCGTGCAATATATATATGTGTCTATATATATATATATATATGTATATATGTATATTAATTTCAGAACATCTACTATGCTGACTATTACGGACATATTAACGAGATATAGCGCAATATATATATATATATTTATATTTTATATATATATACATATATATATATATATATATATATATGAAGTTTATAAAAATGAAGTTTATAAAAGTTTATAACTTTCACGCCCCTTGCAAGAAATTATTAACGCCTTCGAGTCACTTTACATTCATGCAAATAGAAAAATAATAATAAAATTAAGGCCTAAAATCAAAAATTTTTGATAATGTCCCATATGGCATTTTATCAAAAAAATTATTTTTTGGAAATTTTTGTTTTGAAGCAATTTAATACCGCCTTTTTGTTCATTAATATTGATTTTAGCGCCCTCTCGTAACCACAAAAATAATTATTCCCAAAAATTTCTTCTAAAATTATATGAGTTATATTGTTGCCTTAATGAAAATGTATATTGCAATACAATTTGGAAATTTTTTTTGTTTTGATTTTTGTCTATTAGATAAAGCACTGTGCAGTCGTTATTTACACTTTCACACATTGTTACACATTTTATAAACGTAATTGAGAATTTATCTAGTTTTATTTTTCTCCATTTAATATTTTTTATTTCGTTTTTACATTGTGTATGTTTATCAGCATTTTACAATTAGGGTAATGAAATTTTTTTTATTAAACAATAGTTTTGTGTAAAAGTTTGATTTTTTTCTTATTTTTAAATGCCAAAAACTTTTCCATTCATCTGCAGATCTTTTAAAGTCATAGATTTGAAAATAATATGCATATGTTGTTATGCAATTAAAACCAATAAAATTTTATTCGTCAGAAGAAGCAAAGAACTGTTTGCAAGTGATAAATGGAGCGATTTTGTAAATTGAAATACAGATATGTTTAAATTTATATACCAATTTTTTTTTCACTAAATATAACAAATCTACAAATTCTATTGAAGGGACTCACAATGGACCGCGATCGGTCTCTGGGTAGAGATGTGGTACTATCTGGTATCACATCTACCTTCTCTATCTATCTATCAATCTATCTATCTAATAAATCTACAAGGTGTACCTTTTATATTTAGCGTAAAAACGTACCTTAAATCTGACACCAGAATCATAAAATCTGATGTTTTTAAGGGCTAACGTTTTTATAAAGTTCTTTTAACATGAAGGCTATTTCTCTTAGCAAAAATAATTTTAAAAACCCTATTTAAAAAATAGAATTTTACAAAAAATGAAGATACATATTTTTTGTATTGCTGGTATAAGTAATTCAGTTCTAAATGGTGTTGTCTCCAGGACGAATCTTGTGAAGGTCTTCGATAAACAGTTGTTGAAAATAATCTTAAACTTTTGTAATAAATATCACATACGATTTTTTATACCTACCATCAAAAAATGATCAAAAAACGATCAAAAAATGATATTGACTTTATCATAAGACCCCATAAATTATACATATTTTGGATCCTTGTGAAAATCTAAGACAATCTAACGAAGTCCGTCTGTCTGTCAATCTATTGAAAGTAAGGTAGGGCTCGGGCTCGTTCTTAGGGGAACGAAATTTGGCACAAATATATGTCTTATATAAGGTTTATTTAATATTGAAAATAAGAAAAATCGGTTCATAAACAAAAAAAAGTTTTAGATCATATACTAGAAAAACAAGGTGACCATCGTAACTCCAGTATATACTTTTCAGCAGATATCTTTTACAAAAAATTTGTCTTATATAAGGTTTATTTAATATTGAAAATAAAAATAATCCGTTCATAAACAAAAAAGTTCTAATTCGAATACTAGAAAATTAAGATGGCCGTAGTAACTCCAGTGTATACTTTTCGCCCGATATCTTTTACACAAAAAGCATGTACATCAATTTAAACTCGCAAACCAAAAATGGATTTTGTCCGCCTACTTTACCGCCCAAAATATTTTTAATTAAATTTTATCTTCTAACCACTATAAAAAAATTAATTAAAAAAAAAGAAAATACTATATTCGGCAATGCCGAATCTTAAAAATCTTAAATTTTTTTTCTATAAAAGATAAGACTACTAATTCAGTTATTTTTTATAATATCCATAATAGTATAACACTTAAAAAATTGTATTCTTGGTTCTAATAAAGGCTTCCATTTATATCTCTTTTAATTTTATTGAAAAATATTCCTCGCTTTTTGAAATTTGTAAAGCATAGTTTTAAAAAATTTGGATTTTTTGGTAATATACCTGAAATAACAAATTTGTTAGTAAGAATATTATAACGAAAGTTTCGGTGACATTATTATTTCAAACAATAATATCGTAACCAAAAATGCAAAAGCCGTAACCATGAAAAATATTGGTGTTTTACTGGATTATAATGTACTGATCTAAACCTACGTAAAAAAGTTCATATTCATATCTTCAAAAATGACATCAATATTAACAACTATCAAAAGGACATAATACCAACTTCATAAATGAAATTTTGATTTGTCTTCTTTAAGAAAAATTGGTTTAGATGAGTGTTTTGTACTTAATCTATTTTTGCTTTAATTGAACAGTTAAAAAATTTCATTCAATTGCTACCGCCTTTTGTATTTTCATAATGTTTTTTGCTTCTGCTGTAAAAGTGTGGTTACGGTCTTTTCCATTTTAGATGTAATAATTTATTTATATAAGGAAAATTTGTGATGCCTAAAAAAAAACTAAAATCGTAAACAATTAAATGCTCTAAAATCTTTAACCATCTATATTTCTTAGAAAAAAATCGATTTTTAGTGGAAAAATTTATATTTTATTTTTTCTTTTAATATATAAAAACAAAGTAGAAATTTTAGATAAAATAGAAAAAAATCTGTGATCATCAAAAATAAATTTTTATTAAATACAAAAAACTTAAATTCAAGTTCCTAAGGAAACTATGTACGTAAGGATAATTTTTTAATCACTTATATTTCTCAATAAAAATTGTTTTTTTTTAATTAAATCTATATCGAGGATAAACACTTGTGCTCACTAATATTATTTATCAAAATAATCGTTTGTGCATTCAAGTCTAAACTCGAGTGGACGATTCGAATGAAATGTACCAAATGAGTTAACTTTACCTTATTTTGCAAGATTGTCATAGATCATTTCAATTTAAAATTTGCATTAAACTTATAACTTATCTAAGCACTTAGAGAAACATCTCAATGTTGAGGTTGCCTAATATGTGAACATAATCGTTAAGAAAACGTAAATATCGTTACCTAAAATGCAAGAGGACGGAGCCGCACTTTTTATTTTTTTTTTTTTGCATTGGAAGAAAAAATCATTACATGACAATTTTTTATTTTTTCCTTTAAAATTAAGCAATTAAATAAATTTTTTAATCGTTTACTTAAAACAAAAATAGAAAAAGTATATAATACCCTTTAAACCAAATTTTCTTAAACGAAAGTTGATTTTAGATATATTGACTTTTGCTAAAATATTTTGCTTTTGTTAAGTCAAAATATTTTGTTAAGTCAAAATATTTTATTCTGGCCAAATTTTGCAAAATAATAAAAGCGGTAAAAGTATAATAAATTACAAAGCAAAAGTATGTGTATTTCATACTTTTTCTTCAACCAGATAATAGAAGCCAGAAAATATTAAATTCATTTCATATTTATAAAATTTACCACGAAACATTTTTAGAATTAGACTTTTAATAAATACCACTTTTAATAAACACTACTTAAACAAAGAGAATGCCGTGTCATTCTTGAGTCATAGCTTATTGCCAGTGTTGCCAGTTTAGCCTTTTTCAGGCTAAATCGAGTGTTTTTATTTTTCTTTTAGCCTCGAAATTTTCGCTTTAGCTTCTAGCTTTTTTTATAACCTTTTGGATTTTTTTAAATTGACCTAAAAAGGCTAAAATAAGAGAAAAATTAATTTCTTATTTACCATTACTTATTTTATTTTTACAGAATCATCTGTTTAATAATTTTTGCATATTTCTCTGTGCAAAAAAAAATAGCTATATTTTTTATATTTAAGAAAAATGTTCGCCTGAGGCACTTCATTTTCCAAATCAAAAATAACTAAAGTAATTTTATGGTCTTAATAAACCGATTATTCTAATTATTATTTGGATTGTACATAAAAGTTTATAATATAACCATAATGCTACGTCCTTTTGCTTTCATAATCAATTTAAACATTTTATATTAACCCAAAATTTAGGCAGATACGAGATCTTTAATGCAGGAACTACCATCGGTTTTATTTTTGCAATACCTAAAAATTTAGGGAGTGTTTTGAAGTTTTTGATGTTCTCAAGAAGATCTTCAACTTACATTAAATCGTTTGTCGACTGAAAATAAAAAATTGTCATTTTGTAGCGGCGTATTATTTTTAATACACTTAACTAAATATGAAATTTTCTAAAAATGTTATATGTTTTCAATAAACTTTTACATATACAAATTTTGTCCAATTTTAATTATTTTTTATTATTGATTTTAAAAACTATAAATTTATTTAGATGTTATCATTGATTTATTTCGACCTTTGTAACAGAATTTCTAAAAAAATAAGTTAAATAAAAAATTATTCACCCAAGAATCTAAAAAGCCTAAAATTACGAAAAATCATTGCAATATATAGGGTCATTTTTTATATGAAATATGATCTAAGTTTGTATAGGAATTTTTGGGACAATTTTTCATTAGGTAATTTTAATGACAGCAATTTTCTGTTTTATTTATAAGTTTATTACAGTATATTTTAAAAGTATCATAAACTAATATAAACAAAAAAGTTTTTAAATTAAAAAAATAGCTTTTTTCTGGCCATCCCTTTTAGGCCATTTAGCCTTTGTTCAACTTTTTTAAAGTTCAATTTAGCCTTTTTTTATATATCGCTCCTGGTAACACTGATCATTACGTTTCTAAAATATTGCGCATTAAAATTCATGATGTTAGTTAAATTCTGTGCAATTTTTAATAAAAAATAATATAATAAAATTTAAAAAAATGATAAGTAATGGCGACACTTGTCTAAATATATTTGCAAATGGCGTATTTATATAAATTTCTGATATATATATTATTTTTCGGTTTAATTCAGATAATTTTTGAGAAAAGGTGAATTTGAGCAACATAATAATATTGAGAGAAAAAACATTGACGAATTTTCTGGACGAAATTGAAATTTGAACAAAATGCTTCAAATATTACCACTCTTATGTAAGTGACTTTATTAATTTTACTGTTAATTATTTGAATTATAAAACATAACTTTAAAATTAATTCATCTCTTTTCGAACTATTGCCAATGATAATAATCACAAATCGTTATTATTATTAATATCGAGTAACATTTATAATTTTTTTATATCGTAAACGAATCACTAACGAATGTTTTTACTTTTTGCCATTGATATCGCTAAAGGTTCACTATTAGTAAATAGACAAACCTTCTGATAGCTGTTCTAGAATGTTTTGTTAGAGAAATATAATATATATAAATATATGCGAAATGTTCGAACGGGGATTGTTATCGAACTTTGTGGTCATCTGGGATACAACAACCAAACACAACATAATTATATGCCTTTGTGTGTATTCATTTTCAATTCATTTTCATTCATATTCAAGCAAAACACACAGAAGCGCTCTCATAAACAAATGTTATTGTAAATATTATCCTTAAGTAAAGCGACGACGATGTGATGGAAATCGATTCATTTTGAAATGAAATTGAATGTTCAATATGAAAGTGTGACAGAAAACGATAGATTTCATATTCCGTTTTTTTTTTTCAGTTCTATTGCTAAATGACAACAAATTTATATTGAAATTACGCGTTCGTGCTGCTGTTTGTAACAAATAGAAAAAGTTATCCAACTCTCACCTCAAAGTATACCAATCGACTCAGAATCACTTCTTAAATAGATCTAATGATGTCCGTCCGTCTGGCTGGTTGGACGGCCGGCTGTCCATGTAAAGATTGTGCAATAAATACGTTTCGCAATTTTAAAGATAGTTTAATGAAATTTGGCACGTGGGACTCTTATTGTACAAGGACGAAGCCTATTGAAATTGGTTATGATCCATTACTTCCTTTAGCCCCCATACAGGGCTTTAACGGTCATAAATGCCTTATATATAGCAATATTTTAACGAAATAATAAGAATATTTGAATGAAATTCCGTGCAAAGAAATTCTTTACAAGTATCAATCTTTTTACCAAATTTTGTGAAAATCGTTCCACAATTGACCATAGCTCCCATATAAACTTCTCTTCCGAATATCACTTCAACGTGCATAAATCCCATACGAATCTTAGTATCAATTTAATATCCGTCACAAATAATTTTCATTAAAATTGAAGCAAATTGCCAAATTTTATGAGAATCGATCCATAATTTACCATAGCTCCCATATAAACTCACTTCCAGGAATCACCCTAAAGTGCATAAAATCATCCAGACATTAGTATCAACGCATTAATATGTATTTGTATATTTTATTTTACATTTTGTAAAATTGGCTACAGAAGTAATATAAGCCTCCTTCCCGAAGGTGTTAGTGTTGGCCTTGACCGACTATATCTTTCTCGTTTGTATTGTATTTATTTTTAAAAATAAAGTTTTTTATTATCAGATTCAAATTTTTATTACCGCAAATACTTAAAAATACATTCTAAACAAATTCTATTTTAAAACCGACACCAGAACTTGTACGATTTGAAAACAGCATAAACCTGGTATTTTCTTTTTTCATCACACCTACTTTATTGTTATTTTTATAGAAAATAATGAGAAATGAAATAGAATTAGATTTTAAAATAAAACGAAAATGAAAAATTTATGTTCGTTTTTCCTTCGTTTTTAGTTCGAAATCATTTTTCATCACATACCTGTATAAATTATGAAAATGTTCAGTTATAGTAATATGAAGTGAACAGAGGTAGTCAATCTGGACCAATTAAAATTTAAAATTAATCAATAAATTTATAAAATTTTAAAAATCGTCAGTCAAAGAGTTTTTTTTTAGATATAGTTATAACTTTTTTTCTACTAAACCGATTTTGCCGATTTTAAATACCACACTGCTTAGGAAAACAACAAACAATCTGGGTGCATTTCATTTAACTCGATCTTATAGTTTGTAAGTGAGAATGATTCCCACAGACGGACAGATGGACATAATTGACTCAGAATTTCACAAGGACCAAGAATATACTTCATGGGGTCTTAAATGAACATTCCTTGGTGTTACACATGGAACGAAAAACTTGTTACGCCACTAGTGGTTGTGGAGTATATGGCTCGTAATAATATAAACGGTCCTAAAATATTATATTAAATTTTTTATATGTATGTGATAAATATTTTATTTTATATTCAATTGTTTGCATGTGAGTGCATTCATTTTAAAATTCATCATAATTTGAACTTTTATTTAAGCATTTATTTTACATTTTCATCTACTGTTTATTACAAATGCAATACATTTGCATTTCAATTTATATGAAAATATTTTTAATGATAGAGATAACATCATATTATGTAACATATATACTCATATAGACAGATTCTTACAAATATATAATATATAATTTGGAGCATAAAACAAATAAAAGTGTGAAACATTTTTAAAAATAGAAAACAAAAATAACTGGAATTTTAATTTATCATAATTATACATATAACATAATTTGAATTATTACCAAATAATAATGTATATAATAGAAAACGATTAATTAAATATTCCATTAGAACAGTTTACCCATAAATTCAACAAATGCCCATTTTTAATTAAGCATTAAAATTTGTTATTGCAATTTCATAACTGTTGTCATTTCCAAACTAAAATTTTGCTTTTGTTGTTGTTTTATATTAAAATTACATATTTATTACGTATACATTTAAGAGTATAAAACAGTGAAAATATTACTAACACTAATAATAATAATACTATATATTTATTAAAAGATAATAATTTAGATTTTAATGATTTCCTTTTAAACTATTTTCATCAATGTTACTTATTAAAGAAGTAGCTGAATTAAATTATTTTCGTAATTATATTAAAAAAACATTATAAATAAACTTTCTGAGAATATAAGATGATAAACTGCTAAACATTACCAAACCATCACATAGAATGTAAAAAAAAACAAACTAGTAAAACAGTCAGATATTAATTAAAGCTGTCAACACAGTTTCTGGAAATTTATTTTTTACACTTTATTAAAACTCTTATCAAAAAGCATTAAAGAAAAGTGAAGCTAATAAAGAAAAGTAATGGAGAAAAAAAAGAGCTATGATATATTAGTTATAAGATAAACTTATCAAAACATTATTAATATTTAGAAGCAATAAAATATGATCCCATCTTTAGTACTTCGGAAAAGTATCAAGAAATTTTTTAATATGTATGCTCATATCTATGCTCATTAAGGTGTCAAAATCTGTTGCTTAAAAGCGGCTCGCGTAGAGCAAAAAAGCATGCCTTGTTAAAATGCACTAGCAAGTGTTTTATAATATCGCCTCATGTACAGAATTGCCTCCATACAAGCATTATTTTTTGCTAGGATGTACTTCAGTAATTTCGATCTGCTTCCCAGTCCCTGTCAAATATAAAAACAACACGTAAGAAAGCCCGAAAATATGATACCATATACCATTGCGTTTGTGATTTAAAACGATTTTTGAGATTTTTGGAAATGTACCTAATATGGGGTTTATGGCCATATGTGGACCGATCCTTATAAAATTGGACACTATGATTTCTGTTTATATTAAACTTGTTCGCTTCAAATATTATCTTGATACACTCGTTTATATGAGATTTATGCGAATTAAAGTTATTTCCAAAAGTGGGCCTTATATTGGGGCTGTGCCTAATTGTGGACCGATCTTTCTGAAATTTGGCACTTCGATTCACTCTTATACAAAACTTATTCGTACCTGCTTTTATTGGAGTATTGTATGGGGACTAGGTGAAATAATGACCGATCGTGACCATACAACCATGACAAAGTTCATCAAATTATCCTTAAAATTGCGTACTTTGTGCACAAGGTTTACATGGACAGACAACCAGTTAGTCAGTCTGCCAGTCAGACGGACGGACACCACTAAATCGATTTATTAAATGATTCTAAAACGATTGGTATACTTTAAAGTGGATGTTGGAACATTTTGTCTATGCGTTATAAGAAATAGTACAAACACATAATATCGCAATTAAATATGGTGGTGTGGGGTACAATTATCACATGCATATCCAAAAATATGAATGTTGATGCCATCTTTAAATTTTTTTGTACTACAAAGTCGTTTTTTACTAAAAAATTACGGTCCTACTTTTCGTTTTATTTTAAAATTAGGCGCTAAATCCACATCAAATATTAAAAACTTATTTCTGTACTAAGTAAAGTTTCCAAATATAAGGCGAAAATAAGAACAGTACAGTACAAATATTACGCTTTTGATTTGGGGTGTCTAGGAACAATAAGGTTTTTACAATTATTCTTAAAATGGTACCAAACTTTTACCCCTTCAAAAAGTTCCAAAGGCGTATCTGATACATTTTTGAAAAATTTTATTTTACACATGGCAGCAAAAAATTGGCAAAATACAGATTTTATCTGTTTTTACCAACTAAATGATAGGCTCTAACCGCCTATCAGCTCATTTTTTGAGTACAGAAAAATGAGAATACAATTTCTTTTATAGACTGTAGTAGACTTCCAGAGATCCCAGTGGACCTATTTGTCGTGAGAAGAATCTAAAATCCAAATTTAAGCTGCAAGCATTTGGGCTGCGATCATTCAGCAAACAGTCACTCAATCACGCAGTAAATTTACTATTTTATGAATATAGATTATAGATAAATGGTAATAGATAATAGATAATAGATAATAGATAATAGATAATAGATAATAGATAATAGATAATAGATAATAGATAATAGATAATAGATAATAGATAATAGATAATAGATAATAGATAATAGATAATAGATAATAGATAATAGATAATAGATAATAGATAATAGATAATAGATAATAGATAATAGATAATAGATAATAGATAATAGATAATAGATAATAGATAATAGATAATAGATAATAGATAATAGATAATAGATAATAGATAATAGATAATAGATAATAGATAATAGATAATAGATAATAGATAATAGATAATAGATAATAGATAATAGATAATAGATAATAGATAATAGATAATAGATAATAGATAATAGATAATAGATAATAGATAATAGATAATAGATAATAGATAATAGATAATAGATAATAGATAATAGATAATAGATAATAGATAATAGATAATAGATAATAGATAATAGATAATAGATAATAGATAATAGATAATAGATAATAGATAATAGATAATAGATAATAGATAATAGATAATAGATAATAGATAATAGATAATAGATAATAGATAATAGATAATAGATAATAGATAATAGATAATAGATAATAGATAATAGATAATAGATAATAGATAATAGATAATAGATAATAGATAATAGATAATAGATAATAGATAATAGATAATAGATAATAGATAATAGATAATAGATAATAGATAATAGATAATAGATAATAGATAATAGATAATAGATAATAGATAATAGATAATAGATAATAGATAATAGATAATAGATAATAGATAATAGATAATAGATAATAGATAATAGATAATAGATAATAGATAATAGATAATAGATAATAGATAATAGATAATAGATAATAGATAATAGATAATAGATAATAGATAATAGATAATAGATAATAGATAATAGATAATAGATAATAGATAATAGATAATAGATAATAGATAATAGATAATAGATAATAGATAATAGATAATAGATAATAGATAATAGATAATAGATAATAGATAATAGATAATAGATAATAGATAATAGATAATAGATAATAGATAATAGATAATAGATAATAGATAATAGATAATAGATAATAGATAATAGATAATAGATAATAGATAATAGATAATAGATAATAGATAATAGATAATAGATAATAGATAATAGATAATAGATAATAGATAATAGATAATAGATAATAGATAATAGATAATAGATAATAGATAATAGATAATAGATAATAGATAATAGATAATAGATAATAGATAATAGATAATAGATAATAGATAATAGATAATAGATAATAGATAATAGATAATAGATAATAGATAATAGATAATAGATAATAGATAATAGATAATAGATAATAGATAATAGATAATAGATAATAGATAATAGATAATAGATAATAGATAATAGATAATAGATAATAGATAATAGATAATAGATAATAGATAATAGATAATAGATAATAGATAATAGATAATAGATAATAGATAATAGATAATAGATAATAGATAATAGATAATAGATAATAGATAATAGATAATAGATAATAGATAATAGATAATAGATAATAGATAATAGATAATAGATAATAGATAATAGATAATAGATAATAGATAATAGATAATAGATAATAGATAATAGATAATAGATAATTGATAATAGATAATAGATAATAGATAATAGATAATAGATAATAGATAATAGATAATAGATAATAGATAATAGATGATATGATAAAAAAAGATAATAATAAAAATTTTGCACTAAAAAATTATTGTATTAAAAGTTTGTCTACTCAGGGATTTTTGTGCTAAAGAACTGTTTACGAAAAATTTTTTGAGTAAACAAATTTGTAGAGTAGTTCCATTTAAAATTTATAAAATGTTTACTTTTGGTTTTAAATTTAAATAAAAATTGGTGAATAAGTACAGGAGATTATACAAACATATAATATTAATTTTACTAACTTTAATTTGCAAAACTATGGTAAGTTTATAGCTCTGAAAGTAGTTAAAATTATTTTAAAAATAGCCACAACTTTTTTTGTATAAGAGATATCAAAACATTTTGCATTGGATTTCCTAGGTCTTGTATTTTTAGAATCTTTTTAATATCTAGAAAAATATTTTTTTAAATACATTTTATTTTAGAAATATATTTGAAAGATGTATAAAAAATCCTCTTTTAGTTTTGTATATTTTTCATACATGCACTTCGCTATATACTTTCAAAAATTATATACATGTTTAGACTGTAAATAAATGACAAATTGACCTACCCACCTTGGTCTAATATTAACTAAATCCGGTTGACTTACATCTGCTGATATACTAGTGGTTAAACTATCTGTACAATTTTCCGTTTCTCACTAATACATGAGCAATAATTTATAACAGCTTTTATAATACTAGTTCTCACTAACATATAAGCAAGTTAACAAATAGCTTTCTGTATCATTATAGCGAGTAGAACATTGTTAGGTAATCAAGAAAAATTAAAATTAAGAGTTTTCAGTTAAATTTAAATAAACAGACGTTGCAAACTAAAAATTTCTAAAACGTTACAAACTAAAAAAAAAAAAAACTGAATACGTTACAAGCTAGAAAATATCAAAATTGTTATTCTAAATTTATAAAACAAAATTTTCTAAATTATATTTTCGTAATTATATTTCCGTAAAAAGTTTATGTTAAACGCAGGTTTTGATACAAAAAACTTGGTACCAAAAAATGTCTGCTACTAGAACTTTTGGTATGAAACAAATTTGTATAACAACTGATGGCAAAAAAGAAATGAAACAAAAAAAATAATAAATAGTAAAAAATAAATAAAATAATTTTATACTCAAAATTTATGTTTATAATACTAAAAAATTATGATACTCTGGAAAAGATTTGTAGAAAATTGTTTTAGTAAAATCTTTAGGTACTAAGCAATTTTTTCTGGAAAACTTTGTTGCAATATTTTTGTATTAAAATTAATTATCAAAAAAAACTATGATAATAAAAATTTTGTAACCAAGATACAAGTACTAAAAAATTTCCTCATTGAAAACTTTTGGCATTAGAAACACTTTAAAAAAAATAAAAAAAAATTAACTAAAAAATTCTTTTATATTGAAAACTAAAGTTTTCAAAATATTGGTCCATAACTTTCGGTACTAAAAAACTTTTAATACTTTGGTAATAAAAAATAAAAAACTGTACTTTAGTACTAAAAACTATTAGTTCCGATACTAAATATATTGGCGCTGAAAATTATTAGTAACAAAAAACTTTTGTTAGTAGAAAAATGTTATCAAAAATCGATAACTAAAAAATGTTAAAGTGTAATGAGTTGAAGAATTAAGAAATTTTGATACTAAAATCTTTTGGTACTTTTAGTTTAAAAAAAAAGTAGTGTAATTATTTTTACACTAAACATTTTTTGTTCTTAAAAATATTTTTATTAAAATCTTCGATACTAAGCTATTTTTGTAAAATAAAAATATAAAATATTGTACTAAAAAATTGTGTCAAGCAAACTACTAAAATAATTTTACAAATAAAATTTTTAATAAAACTAATAAAATTATCTAACTAAAATTTTTAATACTAAAGAAAAAACTAAAAAGCTTTTAATAAAAAGTTAAAGGGAAGTAGGAAAAAACCGCGAAAAAAACATACGTTTTTAATGTTCACAGTAAAATCGCATTTCGTACTGTGGTTCTAATCCTGAATCTAGATGAACAATATTTTGAATTGCAAATAATTACGAGCCAAAATTTGCCTAAGAAAATAAAATATATTCCAAATAATTCTATTGAAATAGAGTCGATTTTCCTCTACTTCCTACAACATTATTATTTATATTATTGTGCTCAAAGCATTTGCAATGGAAAAGTTCGAATTACCTTTTCTTAGGTATTGAGGCAACAAGTTTTTCAAAATAGTTGTTGGTAGTAGCAATCCACTGCTTCTCCACTTCTATGAAAAGTTTATTGATATTTCGAAATGCTTTATTGCCGATATTACATTTTGCAATCACCAATATTTTTTCAATCGCGCTGAGGTCGTAGAATTGTAGTAGCCATGATATTATATTTATTTCATTTATAATTTCTGAGTTCACATTATATTATTTTATGATGGAACGACTTATATTAAATAAGATTTCAGTTTTAGCTTCTCTGAGAATGGCAACTCTGTATTATACAAATAAGTACTCAATTGTATAACAACACAGTAATATTGCAATTACGTGGATGAGTTGGCTAGAGCGATGCATTAATAATTAATAGATTGTTGGTTTGACCTGATTCTATTGCTGTTAGTTTTATTTTTAGCAAAATGTCTAAAAAGATAATTTATACTAAAAATAAGTTTTTGTCACTTAGAACATTAAGTGCGAGATGGTGTACTGAGTAAAACATTAGTCATTAAAAACGAATTGTTAATTTGTGTCCAAGTTCAAATCTTACTGACGGCAAATTTTTTTTCTATTTTTTCATTTAGGCACATTTTTTTGAGTATCCTTAGAGTCTAAAAATAACTACATGAATTTATGAACAACTCGAACAAGTTATTCGGCAAAAAATAAGTAGTTCCTTTTTGTTTCCAATTATACCTGCTAGCTTACCAGAAAATCAAAGTTTTTTTCTGGTTTATTATAGGCATTTAATATTTTAGACTTCAACCAATAATTATGTTTATTTTCAGCCGTTTTTCATAAAAATTAAAAATGAGAAGCATTAAATTAAGAGTGTTAAAATTTCACAAATAATTTGAATTTCTTTAAAATGTCAAAAATATAGAAATCATTAGACGATAATGTGATTACCTATTACTATTTCTAATAATTTTTTAATGTAAATTACTTCAATTAGAAAGAAGAAAAATAGCTACAAATGCTTTAAAACTTTAATTCGTACCATCGTATAAAATAAATAAATATTTGTGCTATAAGTTAACGAAGTGGCTTCTTTTTTTTAGTTGTGGAACCAAATGCAAAAATTTATAGGGTAAAAAATAAACACAAAATATCATCTCAGTTCCGAATGTTTTATTTATAATTGAAAATTATTTTTTCATAATTTTCCTTTCATTTTTTATCTATTTATTTATTTATTTATTTTTTGTTATAAAAAACATTTTTATAAAAAAATAAAATGTTTTCTTAGACCTGCCACAAACCATCAAATAAACTCATCATACCATCAAAAATTACTGTAGTTCTATCTTGAAGATAAGCAAGAATGATAATAAAAAACGAAAGAAGTGGAAAGAGTTTTAATACTTTGACATAAGATAAATTAATCAATTTGTTTAGAGTAAAATAGAAAAAAAAAAATTAAATAAATAAATAAAACGAAAAAAAAAACTAAAAATCTTCTTATGAGCAGAGATAAAAATAGCATAAATTTTCAAAAGAATGTAACAAAGAGTTTTCAAAGAATTTTTTAACCAAACAACAAATATACATTAGATAGAAAACATTATACTTAGAAACAAAGTTGCTAGCTAGATAGATAAATAAAATACCAGAGTGTGGCAAAGTTAAGTATTTAGCAAATTATGAAACAATCAAGCAGCCAACCAAACAAGCTATTAAGAAGAAAAAATAGTAACCAAAAGAGTCAAAATGGAAGAGGATTGTTGGCAATTAAAATTTTTGCTGTTAAGCCAAATAGATTGAGATATAGACACACAAACAAAAGAAAAGACAAAAGGAAAAATATTAATCTCATTTGAAATGGTTGCATGGCATGGCATTTGTGCTGTTGCTATATTTAGTTCAAGCATCAAGTCATAGAGAAGAGCTAAAAACCAAAAACACAAAAAACTAAAGAAATATCGAAAAGTATGTGGTAGAATGCAATAAAAAATTATACTTGTAAATGTGTTGCTGTGACTACAGCTGGTAACGGTGGTGTCGTTGTCTTGCATCTCAACACATTATTTGTCAACACAAAGTGATAAATGTGTTTAGGGCTGCTGCTGTTGTATTTGGTACTTCTGCTATTGATGATGCCGATACAATAGCAACACAAAAACGATGAACAACAAAAACTTCAAATAACGCATAAAACCAGCAACATAGCAATAAAATCAACACCAACCAACAAGTTGAGCACTTTTCTTTAATAAACCACATTTTTTTATTTTCACAAGTGTGTTGGTGTCGTATTCTGCTAGTCAAGAAAAAATAACAGAACAGAATCTTGTTTTTTTTAGCTTAAGCTTTTTGACACAGTTTTATTAATCCTTTAGCTAAAACCACTTCATGCATAAGTAAATTGAAATATATAGGCGGTATTCATATTTCAATAACATATAGCTTTTTTAATATTGGTTATGTAATATGCGTGCACCCTTACTGCCAATTATTGTATTGAAATGTGCCTTTGTGTGTGGTTTTGCTTTTGAACCTAAATGCATTTATTTCATTTTAGCACATCCCATTATTTTGAATGTTAACAACCTTTTGGTAGATCTGGTTAGCGCCATCTATTTTTGGAATATTTTAACCACCCCAAAGTAGGTACCTTTGGTTTGACGTTTACCTTGAGGTTGATTCTTCTATTACATTTGTCCACTTCTTAGGCGAAAATGCTGAAATTATTTTGCGCCAAGCTGGGGAAGCGGTTCGGTGATTTTATTGCAGGGAAAAAGTCATTTGTCGGCCATTATATTATCATTTCAACTACTATACAGTTCGTCAGTTTTTCTGTGGAGAAAAAAAACTAAAATATTTAATAAAAAAAAAAAAGAAAAGTTTTTTGTGGCCAATTAAACTTGGTGTTTTTAGATAAAACATTAAATTAATTAAAATTAAATTAAATATTAAATTAAATTGAATTAAAAATTAAAATTAAATTTAGTAAGTAGAAGGAAAACTAAATATCTCTACAAGGTGATATATTATGATTTTTTTTATGTAAATAGTTCCTAGTTTGTGGATGCGAAAGTAAATTAAGGAATAGTTTTAAATTTCATAAATATTATAACCCTATTGGATATATTTAAATCAGAGCATTTTGTTGTGTCCAAGATTTATATCTTTTTACCCCCTGGTGCCATCTCCAAAGGGTAATTTAATTATTTTATTACTCTTTTATATAAATCCCTAAAATCTGTTTTTTTTTATATAGATTTGGCACCTTATGCATATTATAATAAGTTATTAATTGATCAAATACTCTTTGGGATCTAAGTGGAAAAAGAAGGACTATACTTATTGCTCTCATTGTCTTATTCAGCTCTAACAATTTGGTAATCTCTACTTTTTGTGTGTATTTTCTGAGACATCAGTTTAAATTAACTTGGCGACCGGGAAACTATTATTCGAATGGTGTGCGGGAATTAAATTACTAAAAAAATTAAAAATAAAAAAAAGGGAAAAAATATTCATAAGGAGTTCAGCAAAAGAAAATCGCACGCAAAGTAAAGTTTATATTTATTTACTTTAATATTAATTGCATGTTTTTTTTATCTTTGTAAAAATTTTTTTTTCTTTGCTAACGCTGTTTTTTTTACTTTTGTTAATTTCGCTTATATACATACTTAAAAAAAAAAAAGTGTTTAAGGAAAAAAAAAAGAAATCATAATTACAATTTTTAAGTGTTTATAAACATGTGGATTGTAATATCACTCAAATGTAAGAGAATGATCATCATCAGCAACATCGACAAAGATCTTTGGATATGTGAGCAGTGCTGGATAATGTGAGTTTTGTTTCTTTTATTTCACTTACATTTTTTTATTTATATGTTGCTGTAACTTAAATTTTATTTATTTTGTTTTTATAAATTATTCTTATTTTATATCTGGGTATTTTCATTTTTTTTAAGGTGACCAGCTAAATATTTTCCTTTTCGATCATATTTTGATCTTAGTATTTTATTCATAGTTTTTTATTTATATTTTATTACTTTATTAATGTATATATTTGCTGGTAATCTAAATTATTTTTTTTTTTTTTTTTTTTTTGAATATCCACTTTTATATTATTTTCATAAATTTTTTTTTTTCTTTTCTTAAATTCTTTTTTTTTTTTTTTTTTGGTAAAGATAATAAGATTAACTGGGAAGATATTAACATTAAGTTTATATTTATACTGTGTTCGGTTTATAATATTATTTTTTTTTATATGTATTAAATTAATAATTAAGTTTTGGTTAGAATAAATTAAACATGTTCACTTAAATATTCTGTAATCTGTTTGTTTGGTTAATTTAGGAAGTTCGGTTGTTTTAGATATTTTGTGGGATCATAAAATGTTAATTTTTTTGTGGAATTTTTTTTTATGATCATGGTAGGGTGGGTTTGTCTGTTACAGAAGATCTAGTAACATAAAGAATTGGTTTAATCAGTATTGTTATTGTTTGCTCATATTAGGTTTTCTGCACGCAAAATTTCATTAAAATTTATGATGTAACTTTGTGGCAATGGAGGTAGTGAAGCTTTGAATCCCCCCAAATCTCGACGAGTTATAAGGCCGGTGTAAAATCGTGCTTGCTTCTTGACTTACCCCTTTCAACATCTGCTATTATTTTATTAACTTTCCAGTGATATACATTATAGTTATAGTAAACGAACATTATAGTTTGGTTTTAAAGCTTTATTTGGAAGTTTTTTCTTATGAGACATTGAGATTTAAAAACAAATGCTCAAAAATAATATATACAATTATTTTTCTTAAAAACAAAAATTTTTTTTAAATTTTAAAAAGAATTCAAATATTGTTATAAAATATTTTGAAAAAAATATTTTATTATTGTAATACCTGAAATGTATAAAGTAGATTGTGGTAAATTCTAAAGTATATTAAATTCTAAGTGATATTAAAAGAAAAAATATTTGCACAATTTTTTGTATTTCTAAATTGCTACATAGCCACGAAAATAAATTGTTTACGCTTAATAATTGGCAAATATGGTCCAAAATCCAGTTTTTAAAATAGTATGAAGTCTTGTGATCCAAATTCAACTTCAAGAAGTATTAAAAGTCTAGGAAGTCTAGGCAAAAATGATAAAAAAAATCCCTTCTAGAGCCAATATTAGATTTAAATGAGAACTTAAAATGGTGCATCGTTATTATGGTTAGGTTCGCAAGATGGAATAGGTACAATTAAAGGATTATACAGTCCTTAGTTAAAATATATCATTATATAAAAATAAAAACAACTGAAAGGGAAATTAGGTAAAATCTGTCAGGAGAATTTAACACCGCTTAGAATATTTGCAACATTATCACTGGTATGTTCGGCGAAAATGTAAGATCCTTTGAAGCGTTATGATGCTCGCATTATAGAAAGCGTAATCGCTTCTCCGTAATATAATTTGTGATTTCTAAATAATACCAAGCTGCAATGTTATTAATTTTACTTTTTTTGAATTTTTTTTATGTAATTAAAGTAAACCAAATTTTTGTAGTTAAATTTTTTTCTAAAATCGCGAGTTTTGCTATAGAAAAACAAATATAGAATTAGTAAACTATACTTTTTATAATGTAAACATACTATTTCTAGATGTCATGTTTTTTCGCATAATAAATAGATAATTACTGAGGATTTTGCACATATTTTAAAGGATACTAAATTTTTATGACAGATTCTCGCTAATTTCTCCCTTAAATGTTTCTATTTTTTATAAAAGATCCTTTTTATTAAAGACTTTACTTTTTTTAGCCTGTTTTATGCTCTATTATAAATCCTAATGATGATTTACCACTTTAAATCTTCATTTAAATCTCATTTTGGCTCTAAAAGTTTTTTCATCATTTTTGCCAATATTTTTATATTTTTGTGCCTTATTAAAGTTGAGTTTGTATAACAGAATTTCATAATATCTTAACGAGAAGATTTTTAACCATCATTGGCAATTATTAAGCGTAAATAATCGATTTTTGAATCTGTGTAAATAATTTTGAAATATAAAAAATGTATGTAAATACCTTTGAATTTACCACAATCTACGATGTATATTTCAAGCAACAAAACTATTTTTCAAAATATTTTAAAACAACAATATTTGAATATTTTTTTTTTTTTTTTTTTTTTAATTAAAAAAAAATTAAAAATGTAAATATACGTATATGACTATGACAGTAAAATCGTGTGTATGATTATTAATATTTGCAATTAAAGATTACTCATACGCCATGAGCATTCATGGTACAAGATTTAAAATTTTTTATTTCAAAAAAAAGTTACCATACGAAAGAGTAAGAAAGTTATAGTCGACCATATGATACCCTACCCTGGGACCTGTGCCTAATTGTGAACCGATTCTTATAAGAGCAGTTTACAGTTATATAAAACATACATACATTACATTATGTTGATACTAACATTTGTTAGGGAATTTAAGCACTTTAAGGTGATTTCCGAAAGTGGGCCCAATATGGGTGCTGTGAACAATTTCTTTGCGTCAAATATAATTTAAGCATTACTATTTTTATGAAATTTATCCACGCGATTTTCAGAGGAGGCGTTTATATACATACAATTTTCAAGTGTAAAGCAATGTTCATAAAACTTTGCGAAAAGATAAACAATTTATATTCACCTAATTTGATTAAAGTATTGCCATATTTTAGGTATTTATGAGCACCCCAGTTTGGTGGCTAAGTAAAATAATGGACCGATCATAACCAATTTCAATAAACTTGCACTAAATGTCAAATTTCATGAAGATATCTTTAAAAATGTGAACCATATTCACACGATTTACATGGACAGCTGGACAGACGGACTGATATATAATTATATCGACTCAGAAAGTGATTCTGAGTCAAAACGGTATATTTTAAGTTTGAAAGGGGGTGGAGGGAGTCATCGATCCCTTCAGGATCGAAGCCATTGGGATTCAAAATAGGATTTCAAATATTTTTACATCTTCTTAAAGCCCTCAATAAGGCCACTCTTGCAGATTTATTAAATATTCATATTTCACATTTTGGCAAAACTTGGTCCATATACATATACATACATCTACATATATATATATATATATATATATATATATATATATATAGCCCAATATTTTTATCTGAATTTCTAAAAGTTAAAAAATTAGTTATCTATTGAATAAGTCTATATCTCTTACTATTCCAAAAATAATCGAAATAATTGAAATTTAAAAATAATGATTGTTTGTATTTTTCCCCCGCAGAAAAAGTGTCTACAACCTTTTTCTTGAAGAAGATATAATCATTTTACACTTTTCTGAAAGTTTTTTCACAGAGATTATTCCAAACGAAAAACTCCAACACCTAATACGACTAAATACAGAGCCTCATGAATTTGACCTATTTTATATAAAAATTTTTAATTTAGCCCAAAGGCTAGTTCTGCAAACCAAATGCAGTTTCGAAAACTCTGATATACTCTAACAGCTTTCTCCAAAGCTGTAACAAATGTTAGTATATCTCAAGTAGCAAAGATTTCATGAGAGATAAAATATTTGTAGTTTCTCTAAAAACCAATTTTTTACAAATAATTTATTTTAATTCCAAAAACCATAAAAAGTATTAACTCAATTTACTTCAAATAAACCCCCCTGTCCAAATGACATAATTTTTTATTATATACAAACAAATTGAAAATTAAAATTTAAACTACGTTTCTTTAACACAAACAGACTTCAAACATTGGACACGGCTACAAATTGTTTATTAGATATGACTTTTTAATATCTACAATAGAGAGTGGACATTTTTGTGACATATTCAATTTCTTTCTGCTTCTTCAATTGAGTAAATATTCTATTAAATCAGATAAAAATATCGCGCTATATATTGAAAAAATTGTACCAAGTTTTGGCAAAATTGATAGTTGAAATTTAAAATGCAAATAAAACTATAAAAGAAAGATAAGTAGATAAACAAGAAAATTATGACAAGCAGTTAAAAATTTTCTATGTCAGAATAACCCTATTTTGAATCCCAATAACTACACTCCTGAGGGGTATGTATAGCCCCCTTCAAACTTAAAATTGTACACTCCTCTGCTATACGTATGTAAAATTTTATGCAAATCCAAATATCAGATTAGAAGTAACAGATATTGTGTGATGCAGGTTATAAAAAATTTTAGAAATTTTTTTATTAAAAAAAGTTGGATTTTTACTTGTTCTGAAAATGTGTTTTTTCAAATCCAGCCTCTTCAAAGGCTGCAAAAAATCTTATGATTCCTTTAAAAGCATCAAAGAAAAGTACTGTTAGCTTTCTACATTTTCATTACCTAAGGTTCTTATTTATATCATTTAAAATTTAAATTTTAATAAATATTTGTTAAAAAAAAAAACTTTAAAAAATACGTGAAATTTTTAAACTCATTTAATTATAAAATTTAATAAAAATAGCTATTAATGGCTTATTTAATTTATTTTATTCTCTTGTTTGCATATTATTTACATAAAATCTTAATTAGATATCCTTCGGTGGTAAAAGGCTTTTAAAATGACCGTTCCTTTTCTTTCAAGCTGTTGCATTTAATTTTACATAACAAAAGAAGGTCGACAATTTAACAAAGATCTTATCTTCACAAAGCTTAGGAAATATAATTATTATTTTATATAAATAAAAAAGAAGATAATTGTGGGTTTTGCCAGAGAGTTTAAAAACATAATTTCAATTGGTTTTTTTTTCGCTAAAGTTAAAAAAATACAGAAATAATCCCAAGGTATTAGATAATAACAAAATTTCTATTAATTTCTATTAACTTATAAGATGAAAAGTATTAAAGAATCGGATTCGACAAATTATCTAAAAAAAACTTTGGGTTGAAAGATATCAAAAAATGGTCACACGTCCAAATGTGCAAAAAAACGCTCTTTTAATATGTGCGAAATAATACTCTTAAGCGTAAAGTAAAAAAAGGCAATTTAAGTTGTTAAGTCATGCTTTAAAATAAGAATCTTCTATAAAAATATGACAAATTTTGCTTAGCTCAAAATATACAAAAATATTTTGTAAAAAATTGATGACAAAATACAAAAAAAATACTTGAAATTAATAAATAACTAATTGTTAATATATTTTAAAAGTTTTCGCGTTACAAGTTCGAATGTAATTTGTCAAGCTTGAAAGAATTGGAAGTGAAATAAAATTCAAAGGCAATATTAACGGATATTGAAATATTTCATTCAGTTAAAATAAAAAATCTATGCCATATGTGTTATTTAATTAACAATTGCAAAAATCGCATACCACCTTTCTTTCTATTTTCTATGGTCTAAACGGATATGCTACGTAAACTCTTATTTTCGCAAAGTTTTTAAAAGCTAAATCCTTATGGTACCAACGTATTAGGTTTCATATATAAAAAAAATATATAAATCATTTTTCGCCGCAGTCGAGTATCAAATTTTATTTTGTATGCCGTTCACCCCGTGTTTAAAGAGTATATATAATTTTTTCATTCCGTTTGCAATTCCTACAATATTTGCTGAATATTTATTGATTGGGAAGTCGAGGTAGGCCTTAGTTATCGAATATATATATTCGAATCTGGCAAACCTATTTGAAACCCAGAACACATATTTTTTTTGTTGCCCTGGTAATAACTATAAAAATGCATGTTATTTAAATTATTAAATTAAAGTTTAGTTCCACTTCTTACTGAAAATCATGTACTGATCATTACAAGATAACGAATTGTTGCAGAAAGTCGTTTAACTTTCAATTGTTTTTTCATTTTAGTTTTTCCGTTCATTTTTTCAAAATTCTAGTATTTTTTTCAACTTCAATTTCTAAAAAAAAATATAATTTAAAGTATATCTGTGTGAGCAACCGTTATACATCAAGCCATAGTGCACACTTGTTTATTTATAGTTTGAGAGTAACATAAAATAAATTATGTAAGAGCCATGTACAAATAGAAAATTCAGATAACAGACTGCTTCATAATTCTTTATTTATTTTGTATGTCCCAAATGATGAAATAAGTTCTTAAAATGTATTATTTCAATTTTCTTTTTACTCCCTTGCTAATTTTTGCAATTTATTATCCCCTAAGACATCAGGTCGTATGATTGATGTGTATACGAAAAATATGTATAACGTATACTATACCAAACAGTGTTGCCAATTTAGGTTTTCTAATGCTAAATTTAGCAATTTTATTTTGCTTTTAGCCTCAATAAGTTTAGTTTCTAGCTCGTTTGTTTATTGCCCTAAAAAGGCAAAAATTTTATTTTTTCTACAAAATTATCCGTTTAAGTATTTTTACGTATTTATAGTTAAAAAAATCGCTTTACTCTACTAATTCTAATAATAAGCTAAACTAATTTTATGGAGTTACTGAATCTTATGTATTTCTTAATATACTTTACTAATTATGGAAACTAATAACATTTCTTAAAACGTCAACAGCCTTTATTTAAATATTTCAAATATATTGTCTATGATTGTTGCATAAATTTCTTCCCATTATTATATTACTTCTAATAAATTTTTCCAATTTTTAGTATAGATTCGTTTGAAGTAAATTTATTGAAGTTTAATTATTTATTTATTTAAATGTATGTAACCTATTTACTAATAAATACAAATTAAATAAAACCCATAAAAATTATAAAAGTAAATATAAAAACAAAAAGTCATCCAAAAATTTCGAAATCGTTCTATTTATTTATGCATTTATTACAATATCTTTAAAAGTTATAAAAAAAATATGTAAACGAAAAAAACAAGTTTTTAAATTTAAAAAAAAAGTATTAGCATTTTCTACACTTATTACTATTATTATTACAATTATTATTATTATTATTACTATTATTATTATTATTATTATTATTATTATTATTATTATTACTATTATTATTATTATTATTATTATTATTATTATTATTATTATTATTATTATTATTATTATTTTTATTGTTATTATTATTATTATTATTATTATTATTATTATTATTTGACATTTAACTTTTGTTGACATTTTTAAATTACGACATTTTACATGACGTTCCTGGCAACACTTATCCCAAAGTACTTTAGCAGTGCTGTCAGTAGGTGAGAAAAAAACTAATATTAAAAAGAGGTCAAAAAAAGGCTAAAAGCTCTAAGTAATAAGGCCAGAAAAATGCTGCCACTTTTTTAATTTGAAAAATAACTTTTTCTCGTTCTCATTTTTTATAGATATTGTAATAAATTTATAAATAAACTATAAAATGGTGTAAGGGCTTTTTTATGTTGTTTATTATTTTGCTTTTCAAAATAAATTTCTGTAGAATATTACCTAGATAGCATATTGTGCAAATCAAATGATGAGAGAGAAAGCGTTTTGTTTACTTCATCATTATTACAAATATAAATCAAATGTTAATGTATACATTTAATGTTGCGAACATTCTTATCATAGGTATTAAGGGAGTTTGTAAGTATTACGTATTAGATAATACATAAAGTGTAAATTAAACTCAATTTATTTTTATTTATTTATTTATTTATTTATTTATTTATTTTTGTTTTTGTTTTTGTTCGATATCCGAGTTTATTTTAAAGCTTAATAATACATAAGCACTTAGTATTACGATCGACCTCTATGATCTAGAAAGTTTCCCATAAATTTCAATTCATCATGACAATTGATTAAGCCCGACGTAATTACTGCTATCGTATACTAATATAAAATCGTAAGGAAAAAATAATTAAAGTGATCGTCAAGAAAAGGCAACATATCCCTTTTATTTACGGATAATTTAAGAGCAATCGTTTTTCAATAAAATACATTCAGATGTATCGTAAGTAAAATCATTTTCTTATACAAAATATCAAAAGTCTGCTTCTGAATTTTTGAATTTAGTTCAAAATTGCACTTGGCCCATATTTTTTGAAGCTAATTCTCATTCTCACTCAGCACCAATATACTTGGACCTAGCGGCCCAGAATCCCGCATATAAGGGAGTTTTTTTAAAGCAGTTTGTCTTGAAAATATAATATCTAAGTGTAATTGGACATCATCTGTCTACATATACGGGAATATATTAACATTTGCCAACGCCCGATGATTTAAAATTCAGTTCTGGATTGCCTAATTGAATTTATGCATTTAAATACACCGAATTATAGAAAAAAAAGTAAAAGAAAAAAGAGTCCGGGTTTACAATACAAAAGTAATTCGTGTTTAAGAACCTATTTGGAATTTATATTTTTAATAATTTCTTGTGGTAACAAAATAACAGTAATTGTACGATATCATCATCAGTAACTAAAGTTAAAACTTCACCATCTGCAGGACTGACCAGCCGAAGGATGGAGTGAATAAGTACTTAATATCAGCAACTATAACAATAGGTTTCGCAACATCTGACCCCTGATATTGGTTTATGTATTGGTTTAATTTCTGTATGACTGGGAAATTTACTTTTACAGGTTAATGTATGTTTCTTTTTTTTTTTTTTTTTTTTTTTTGTCCTATAGTTCATTTTTTTATAGGCGTGAAGAATTTTTCTTTACGGCTAAGAAAAGAGGACTGCAAAGACTCACTCCAATTACCGACAAGCTAGGCCCTTACCAGTACGACCCGAATGCAATCCAAGTTTCCATTGTACAACTGTTACAACAGTTGTCCACTATTTTGTTGACAACTGTTGACAACCCAATAAAAAATCACCCCAAAATTTTCAATACATATTAGAGTTATATTTTGTATGAAATATTATTAAATATCATGAATTGTGTTTTCATAATTTTTAGACTATATTTTCTAAATATTCAAATTTGTGTGATTTTTAACATTTATAAGAATTATTTTAAAATTATATTCGCAAACAGTTTCTATGGGTAATGAAGTACTTATATTAAAAAATAATTATAATAATCGATACAGTATGTCCATAAAATTAGTTAAGTTATTTTTGATTTGGATAATGAAGTGTCGCAGGCTAAATTTTTTGTCAAATAAAAATAGTCTAGACTTGTTGTGTGAAAAAGTATTCGAAAAACATTTTAAATTAAGATGCTGTTTCATTTTGTATTGATATTTAATTATATTAATAATTAATTAAATTAAATTTTTAATTTTTATAATTGTTACTTTACATAAAGTTACAATTCTTCATAAAATTAATTAAGTTATTTTTGATTTGGATAATGAAGCGCCCCAGGCTAAATTTTTTGTAAAATAAAAATAGTCTAGACTTTTTGTGTGAATAAATATACAACACAGAAAAATTATTCGAAAACCATTTCCAATTAAGATGTTGTTTCATTTTGTATTGATGTTTAATTATATTAATAATTAATTAAATTAAATTTTTAATTCGTTATAATTGTTACTTTACATAAAGTTACAATTCTTCAAAAAATTCAAAACAAAAAGAAAAATATTTTAAAAACTCAATAAAAATCAATATATAAAAGAATAAAGAAAAAACAAAAAAATTATTTAAATAAAGTTAAAATGTGCAATATGCGGACAATCTTTTGAAAATATGAAATCTTAATGAAATATGAAGAATTTTTTTTTAATTTAGTGAAGTGAATTTTTGTAGTTATTGTTAATTAAAACTTAAATTGGCAATTGTTAAAAATTTTTCTCTTATTGCAAAATTTTCCATTGTTGAAATAGGAATTTAATATCAAATCATTATTACTCTATAGCAAAACCGAATAATCTTTAAAGAACAAAAAGGTAAATATACTTTGATTCTTTTTGAATATTTGTAAAAATATAATCTCACATGCTTCTTACTTTTCTTTTTAGTATGGATATTTCAAATGCTACACCACAACCGCTGAAACCTTTTCAATCAAACAAATCTCCCACTCCTTTTTGCACTGTTTCATTTAACCATTTTTATTCCCTTAATTAATATTATCATTTTGATGATTGGAGTAAATTCAAACAAAATTTTAATTGATATAAGCAAATTTCTAATTGAAATCGATTTATTTTTTTTTTTTTTTTTTTGCACAAAAATGCTAAAATTAATAATTTTGTAAAAATAAAATTATTATTAACAAATTAGAAATTATTTTCTTTGTTGCTAAAATACTAACATTTTAGCATTTTTCAAGCAATTTTATGAACCAAAAAGGGCTAAAAGTTAAAGAGAAAATTTTGGGTCTAAAAGCTAAATAAAAACACTAGATTTAGCCTTAAAAAGGCTAAATAGGCAACACAGTTATTCACTGAAATAAATTCGTATATACAAATTTGTAAGCCAAAAATCAAATGATAGAGACTAGCATTACAGTTGTATAAATCAATATTGATGCAAGAAAAATCTGTCCACAATAATAATTTTTATTATCTATTCGTTGGTAAGTTATGTTAGCCTCTATAATTTAAGTTAAACATTTAAAAGTAGAGGCTCACTCTGAGACATAGATTAAATTTTTGACAAAAAGTCCAACTAAGGTAGGGGGAAAAGTTTATACGGATTTGTAATCTAAGGGCTAGATTTTATACAAATAAATTTTTATATTAATGCAGTTCACCGTTTCTTAATAGTTATCATATTTTCATATCATATCACTGACATTATAAATTAATTTCATATTAAATAGCAGTAATAATTTTGTCAGAAATATAACTATTATCCAAAATAATGAATTTTCAAAGGCTAGTGCCAACCAGTATATATTTTCATGCTAATAATACTGGTGGATTTCCTAAGGTTTTTTCCATCTAAGTTTTTTTGACCGTTTACGTTTAGATATAAAAAAGGAAAAAATAAAATAGCAAATCCATTATCGCGAAAAAATTTTGATATATTATTTATTAATTTATAATCAGTTTATAATTGTTTGCAAAATGTTAAAAATAAAAAATAAATAAATAGAAAGTCCTATCTGAAAACACATTTTTTTATTAAAATCACATCAGCTTTAAATTGTACAAAACTATTTATAAACAGGAATAAAAAAAAATAAAAGACAAATAAAAAAAAATAAATAAATAAAAATTTACTTAATTGCAAAAGATTTTAAATTACACATATTAGCCGTCAACTTCGCTATTAATAACTTCATAAACAAATAAACAATATACGAATATATCTTTTGTCATTTAAATACAATATTGTCCTATATTGCGAAAAATTCGATTTCAGCTACTTATCATCAAACTTTCCGAATTCAAAAAATTGAAGAAAAAATTCATGTTCCGGGAATACAAATTTGAGTATTTAAAATTTTGTCATGTAATATGAAAAAATACTTGGATTCGCCGTTTCGAATTTAGATTTTTTTTTATTACAGAATCATAATCGGCGTCCCCAAAAAACCTTGTAAGTGATGTATATTTTTTACATCCACCCAGTATTCTAATTGCTGCGAAAATTTAGGGAACATAGCGCACTTTATACTGCTTTCATCTTTTCGAATTCGGAAAATCAAAATACACATTCGTATTCAAGGACTACAAATCTGTCAAATGTGATTAATTAGAATTTCGTCTAATAATAAAAAACCCATTTTGGCAGCCATATTAAATCCTTCATTTTAAATTATTAATTTTTTATTCTAGCATCGTAATCAGCACCTCCAAAAACCAAATATCATATAATACTGCTGTTGCCAACTAAACTGCTTGCTTATACAAAAACAACAACAATAACAGTCACTGTAGTGCTAAATATAAATCTTTGTGTGTATATATTAACAGATTTTTTCAGCTTTCAAGAAAAATATTTATGACCAATCAATATAAAAATAAAATCCGTAGCTTCAAAAAGTCAGAAATGCGTTTTGCCCGATATCCCGGTTATAACTAGACCTATTTAGTTCATTTCTTCAGCATATAAATTCATAAAGAAAATCTCTAGCTTTAGAAAATCGAAAAACCGGTTTTTTTTTGACATATCTCCACCATTTATGAACCGATCTTACTGAATTTTAATAAAAAATTTTTGAAAGGATTTTCGATCGTTTGATATATATGTATATTATATATGGCAGTTATGGCTTCATAAACGCCATTTTAACCAAAGAACGCACAGACGGACATCGTTCTATCGACATCATTTCCTAAAAGGATTCAGATAATATAAACTTTTTTTACTCCCCGACTAAAATTGTGGAAATTAGGAAAGGAGTGACAAACCTATACCTGTGGAGAAGAGTATAAAAATTTAGTATTTTTTTTTTTTTTTTTTTTTATAAATGTGCAGATTTAAATAAAAATTCTGTTTATTTGACTATTTCAATAAAATTTAATTTAAGTTTAACGAACATTCTGTTAAATTATCAAAAATTTAGTTAAAACTGTAGCAACTCAATATTTTGAGATAGTTTTATTGATAGGAATTTTACAATATTTACAAATTATATTCAACGATGCACAGCAAGACCGATCGCGAAAATTTTGGTAATAAATTAGTATCTCCTAAACTACTGGATAACTTCAATTCAAATGTATGGAAGTTTTGTAGAGGAGGACCTGTGCTTTTATAAAAATAACCATGTAGTCACCCTTTAATAATACAAATTGTCACACAGGATGTCAAAGTTGGCCACTTCGAGTATAAAAAGGTTTCAAAAAATCGTAATTTCTACACACAAGCCTAATTTCAAATATTTGTAATGATCATATGCTTACTCACCTAAGATATATCTTGTGGTTAAAAAGATATTTGTACTTAAATTTTGAATTTTCGTTTTTTTTTTTTTTTGCCTTGACTTGACCTAGGTGTGAAATTCTTTTTTTAATTTCTAGAAATTCCCAATATATTCTAAAATAACGTGTTACTTTTTTAAATTATCCCAATTCATTTAGCTGTGAAAAATTATCAAAATCAAGACTTTAACATGAGTACGAAAATTCCTATTTTCTACAAAAAAAAAATGATATAATGCTTTTACTTTTTTTCCAAAAATTTTTTAATAAAAAAATTTTAGAAAAAAAATCACGCGAGATCTTGCAAATCTAAAAATTAGATTTAATAGCGCTAATCGGCAAAAAATTTTCAATCTTATATTACGGAAATTACTTGAGAAAAATTAAAAAAAAAAAATCAAGGCAAAACTGGAAAATTCCAAATTCAATCGCAAATATCTTTTTAAGCATAATAGATATGATAGGTGAGCAAGTTATGATTTTTTTTACTTTTTCGTACTAGAGGTGACTTTGACACACTTTAACTTATCCCGCATTATTGCAGGGTGTCTAGGAAATGATTTTTTAAACATAAGTGTATTAAACAACATTATAAATCATAATTATTTAACAAAAAATAAAATAATGTTAAAGTATGATACATCCTTGAAGATTTAAACTATTTTAAATATTTCATAAACATAAAATAAGAATCTATTGTATGTTATCCTAATCTGTGCTACTATATTTAAGTTTCAATACAAATAGTTTTTCTTATCATTTTATTTATATTTAAAACAAAATTCTGAAGAATATTTAAAATTGATTCTATTGGTTCTATTTTAAAATCCTCAGTTAAGTTTTGAGGCTTTAAATTTTAAATATATTTCTTTACAGATTTCTTGCTTGCATAAGACATGTGTCTCAAAAGAACTGAAACACGTTGTGTTTTCAGTGCAAAAACTCTCAACTTAATAATTTTTTCGTAATAGTGAATATTTTGGAAGCGCGACTTATTTAATGTTAATTTCAAAAAAAAAAAAAAAAAAAAAAAAAAACAATAATACAATTAAAAATTCAAAAATTTAACTTGCCAAAAATAAATTTTTTTCAAATTTTATTAAATTCTTAAGACAATCTTTGACGAGAAGAAATATTTCGTATTTTATCAGTATGTCAAAAGATTCGATAGAGAATAATTCAGACGGTAATACAATGATTTTATATTTATTTATTTATTTAGTTTTTTCTTTCAACATGTTTTTCTTTCAATATGTTTTTCTTTTCAATTATTTTACAGAGAACTCTTTTATAATCTTATTTTTGATAATGTACAAAAATAAATATCAAATGTTTTTGAGTAATTTAAAATATTACTTTTATATCGAATTTTTGACAAATCTTAATATTCAGTATGTCAAAATATCTTTAGTAAGTAGTTTATGTACAATAATGTAAATTTTTCATTGAGGCATTAAAAATAGTAATATTTTTGCTATACGCTTTTAATGGGAAAATTAAAAAGATTCCCGGGAATACCCAAGGACATTTTCTCGGAAAATACCGGGAATTCCCGGACTCTAAATTCTACTCTCAAATAACAATATTTTTGCGTTCTATCAAGCTTCAAAAATTTAAATACAATATTTATGATGAGTTCGTATTGCAGCTTTTCCCACAGTGCTGTGCCACACTTTAACATAACCTTTTCCATTACACTATTTCAAAACAAAAAAAAAAAAACATCTTCCAACAAATAACAAAAATGTTTTTGATACTTTTTATTCTGAAGACATTTTGAAACAAAGAAATCATAAACATTACTTTACTTTTTTATTATTATTATTTTTTTTTTTCTTTTTGTAATTTATTTTTGTTTATGAGTGTGTGAGTATGCGTGTGAATGCATCTTTTGTTGCAACAAATTCAAGTACTTTTTTCTTTTTAAACACTCCTTACTTTTTGTGAGCTTTTATGCTAAGATTTCAAAAGTTATTTGCCGTTTTTCTTCGCAGTTTTGACGGTAACTGCAGTTAAATCTTTTAGTTCCATTTCTTCTACTAACGTCAGCTAAAATAAAGTTTAAAACGTAAAATTTTTAAGAACTTTATGAATAGTTTGTGCTGTACTGCGAAATTACTACATACGTCAACTTTGTAGTGGAACAATGTTATACATACAAATTCTTTTTTTTTTTTTTTTTGTAGCTTTTATTAACAAAATCATATTTTTTCACTTTTTTGTAATAATTATAATTATATGTCAAGACTATTAGTTACAAAAGTTAAGTACATATAAGGATGTTGAATGAAAAATTCGTTTCGACAATTTATATGAAAGACAAAAAATAAATTTTAAAATTTTTTGTGGTTTCCCATACAATTAGTCGAAATGAATTTTTCGTTTGTCATCGTGAGACAGGAAATAAAATTAGTTAAATATCAATTGTTTTATTTTTTGCCTCAAAAAACAGTACAATTTTAAAATATTCTAATAATAATTTTGAAAATATATTAGCAACATAAAATAAAGTACATACAGTGGTGGTCACGATTTTAGTCATACAATATTTCTTAAAATATTATTTCCTTTTTCTACAAAAAGATTTGCAACTAATTTATTAAGTCCATATATTGAACATAGTGCACAAAATACTTAGCATCCAAGACTTCGAATATTAAACTTACAATTTACGTAAAAACATTATTAAAAAAAATATACTTATAAAATTAAAGGGATAGAAATTTTGGCCACTTGGAAACATTTTACAAAAAATCATATGAAGAAATGCATTTTTTATATAAATTACAATTTACTAATTAAATTACGGTCATTTTTGTGAGAGTATTTCATGTAAAAATAGATAAAAACGCCTTAAAATTCAGATATTCCATAACTAATAAAATCCGTGAAAAAAATTCAATAAATTTATAAACACAACAAACCCAGTCCGTCAAAAGGTGCAATTCGGCTTGGTGTAAAAATAAGTTTTATTTTAAATTCTCTACGGATTTTTTTTTATTGTTTTTATTTTCTCTCAAAAAATATTAATATATTTTTTAAAAATTTGTATGAATTTCGTAAACAAAAAATGTTTAAAGTAAAAAAAGAAACGAAAAGAAAATAAATAAAATTTTTGTTTATTTTCCGTTTCCTTCTAAGTTTTTGTTTAATCTAACATCGCGGTCTATATAAAGGAATCCGGACTTGTTTCGTTTTTATGCATTAAAAGTGTTATGAAATTTTACACAAACATTGATAATACTTGAGTTATGGTCAAGAATCATCTAAAGCGTCGTAAGGAATATACAAAGTCTAAATTCGTTTACAATACTTAAAGTTTGAGTTAGTTCGTGAATATGAAAGATAAAATAATCAGTACTAGTACCCATACAATTAGTCGAAATGAATTTTTCGTTCGTCATCGTGAGACAGGAAATAAAACTAGTTAAATATCAATTGTTTTATTTTTTGCCTCAAAAAACAATACAATTTTAAAATATTCTAATAATAATTTTGAAAATATATTAAGAAAGAAAAATCTTTTTCAAAAGAAGACTTGAAGTTAAAAAAAATATTCCATAATAAATATATTATCTAATAAAATATAAAATAGATATTATTTAGATACTATCTTGTGCCAAAAATTGTACTTATTTGATATATAAAAAATATTAAAAGGTTTTACTAGTATTCCAGTTAAACTAAGAGTGTAAATTATTATTCGTCTATATAACATATTGATAAATATTTTATGGCTTTCTTCCTAACTATTTCTTAGATTCAATTCGGTGAATTTTTACCCAGCTTCGATAACATAGCTGACCACAAACTTCTATAATAATATCTCGTTCGAACATTACGTGAATATTTCTCTGACAAAACATTCGAGAACGAATATTAGCTGCTTTAGCTCACCCGTCGCTCAATTTGTGGCAGCAGATATTTCGATCTCGAAGGTACGTCAATATTTTAGCTATATCAATAGCGAAACGTAAAAATATTCGTTACTGATTCGCTTACGTTATTAAAAAAATTATAAATATTATTCGATATTAATATTAGTAACGGTTTGTAATTCATTTCTATTTAGTTCCCAATATAAAATAAAGAGCTGAATTAATTTTTAAAGTCATGTTTTATTTCAAAATTAACACATATATATCAAATATTAAAAATAAATAAATAAATATATATAAATAAATAAATATATATATATATATATATATATATATATATATATATATATGACTCGAGAATGACACTTGATATATATATATATATATATATATATATATATATATATATATATATATATATATAGGTACATAATAAATTGCTTTTCAAAACTAATAACTCATATAATTAACAAAAAATTAATAATAAATTCATTTACATAACAGTGGTAATATTTGAAGCAATTTGTCCAAATTTCTACTTCGTCCAGAGAAAGCAAAAATATTTTTCTCTCAATATTATTAATTTTTATGTTGATTAAATCCATCTTTTCTTTTAGATAAAAATTTTCTGAATTAAACCGGAAAAAAAGTATATTAGATATTTAGATTAATATTCTATTTTGCAAATCCAATTAGACAATTATCGACATTACTTACCATTTTTTTTTTTTTTTTTTTTTTTTGTTTTTAATTTTTTTATATCATTTTTTATTAAAAATTGCACAGAATTGACTAACATCGTGAATTTTAATGCGTAATATTTTACACTCAAACGCAATGAACTATGACTCAAGAATGACACTTGATTCTCTTTAAGTATTTTGCATGCACAAATAATAAAGTACGTTTCTTTTTTATTTAAGTAAAAATGTTTTCTACCGAGAAATTATGGAGAAAAAAATTTCGATGTTACGAAAATTCATTCTTAATATAATTGTCGATAGCCTCTCGAACATTCTATTTCGAGAATTCTTCATTTATGGCGAACATTCGCTAATAACGAAACTCAGATCAGTCTGGAAGTTATATCAAAAACTTACATTATTTCTTGAAATCATACTGCTTATAAAGATTATCAACCTGCATAGTATTTGAAATTTGACAATTATTTTTAGCTTTGTTGAATACTTGAGTATATTATAAAGGTTTTTTTTAATTTCCGGTAATCTTCGGGTGTGGAGTTTCTGTGATTATTCTAGTTTGGAAATTCGAAACGTAATCAAATATTGCGTTCTTGTGTACGGGTTTGAACTTCTTGTGTTATTTATGATACTGAACATACTGAACATTTATGATATTGAACATAATTATATGGTTGTTGAAGTTTTAGCCGATTTTTGTAGCACATTTAATCGAATTTTTCGCGATTTTTATTTGTTGTCGTATATTAGAATTTCAAAACGGTTCTACCCATTTTTACCTAAAATATTTTCACAGAAATGACCATAATTTAATTAATAAGCATTAATAAATTTTAAAAAAATTAGAGGTAACTTTCATGTTTTGTAATACATTTCAAAGTGGGAAAAATTTCTGTCCCTTGAATTTTATAAGTATAACTTTTTTTCGAAGACTTGGATGCCCTGTATTTAGTAGACTGCGGTCAATACATAGAATTAAAAAAATAATTGAATTTTTTTTCAAGGAAAGGAAAAATTAAGGCCAAAGGATTTCAGATCAGGTGTGCTAAAATTGTGACCACCACTGTATATACATATTTAAAAATTAATGCACGTGTATGCGTTAGGATATCCCCATTAATATATAGTAAAAAAAAATAATAAACAAAACGATATATCTCATTGACCAACAAATTTGTTCAACTTTAAGATACCATTTTGCAAAATGTTGGCCCTGGCATTATCACAATAAAAAGCACCAAAAAATGTCTTTTTCATATCCTACACCTCCATAGCACAGTGTCATATTTACCACTTTTAGAACGACAAAAATCCAATGTCGCAGACATTGGACTGAAATTTTATATTCTGGACGGGCAGAATCACTTCCAAACCCATACTAAAAAAATTAAATATTTCGTTTGAAAATCGGACATATTTCAATATATTTTATTAAAAAAAGAAAAAGTGGCATGATTTAACCACACATATCTGAATATATCATTTACTTAACAAATTTTCAGCCATCATCTTAATATGAGACACCGTACATTTTTTTTCCAATGTTTTAAAGATCGCAAAAATTCGCAGCAAATATTCTCAGATATAATTTTGCAGATGTCCTTTTATGTACCAATCGTATATCTAAATTGCAATTCAAGATCGATTATATGATACCCTACACCATTATATATGAGAGTAAAAATTCGGGAAGGGGACTTATATTACACCTACGGCCAATTTTGCTAAATGTAAAATAAAATATACAAATACAGAATAATGCGTTGATACTAACATCTAGATAATTATATGCACTTTAGGATGATTCCTGGAAGTAGGTATATATGGGGGCTACAGTAAATTATGGACCGATTCTCATAAAATTTGGCAATGTTGTTTCTCGAATATTAACTTGATACTAACATTCGTATGGGATATATGCACATTAAAGTGATTTTCGGAAAAGGTGCTTATATAGGAGCTATCGTCAATTGTGGACCGATCTTCATAAAATTTGGTACAATGATTGATACTTGATATAGAACTTCTTTGCAATAAATTTCATTGAAATATTCTTATTTTTAAGAAATTTTTGCGTGTTTAAACCCGAACTGCAGGTGGTAATTTTGAAAATAATTTAACTAAATTCGGTACACAGGATTTTTATGTTCCAAGGACGAAGCCTATTGAAATTGATTATGGTTTGTCTATTATTTCACCTTAACCGACTATATCTTTCTTACTTGTTTTTTTTTTTGGATTCTTGGAATTTTATTTCCTCCAAGATGCAACATAAAAGTTTCGTTTCACATGAAGAGTTTCTAAAAATCTCATACAAGAAGAAAAACACATATTTGAAAGCTCTAAATATCTCCGAACTACAATTACAAATATTTACAAAAAATAAAAATTGTGTTTAGGAAATTATTACCCCAGTATGAATAGTTGACAATGTAGTTTATTTAAAATGATTTTCCAAAAGAAAAAAATTATTTTCATAAATTTACGCAGTATTAGTCTACATAAGTGCTATGAATATTGTTACGAAATTGTACTTGAATTCAAATATAACGGTTTTAACGGCTGGTTTAAATCTTTCTCAATGCTTCTAGACATTTCCGTTTATATTAACAGCAGTTAACATACCCGTAAAATTTATAACATAGTTCTAAACATACCACATTGAATAAAAAGCTTTCACCATTGCTTGTAAGTATGGCAACACTAAATGTTTAAGCTGTTAACATTAACATCGCAAGCTCTAGTTTGTCCGTTAAGAACATTGTAGAAAGAAATAGGACTTTCAAGAAGCATCTAGTAGGTAATACAGTGTATATAAATTGGCCGTGAGAACACCATTGAGTGAGTCTAATTGGAAGCGTCGTTAAGTAAAGACAAATTAACTGCCTTGGCTGTATAATTTTGTACATTATTAAAGTGTGTTGTATAAAGTGTGTAATTTAAGTGTGTGTTTATATTAGAACGCAAGTGACTATTTAAACTCTTATTGTTGTACACTTTTTTAAATAAAATAAAGAACCGTTACAACTTTTAAACTACTAAACTGCTGTTATTTGCAATCAAAGTACAGGTTAATTTAAAGGAAATAAACGACCGTTTTTAAAAGGTAAAAACGTAACAATATTTAAAACAAATATTTTTGGTTTTATACATATACTACAGAAATATTGGTTAAATGAACTAAAGAATATACATATTTATTTATAGCCCAGCAAAAAAAAAACTGAAAAAAGAGCTGACAATTTGTGAATTTGGCATTGTGCTGTCATTAAAAGGAAGTGCTTAGAGCTGAAAAAGAGCTACAGATGTAATTATTTTAACCAATAGTTGTTAGGTTAATATAATTTTTTAATAAAAATATTATTTTAGCTAAAGCTCGTAACTAACAAATTTATTTCTTCGGAATTTTACAAAAATGTTCATATATTTAAAGAAGATATAATCACTTCGATGCAGAAAAAATAGCTTATAAATGTAAGACAATACTAAACTAAAAAAAAAGGTATCGTGGAAAATTTATAGACCGATTTCACTGATATAAAAAAACCCGAAATCGAAAAAATATTTGTAACAGATTTATGCAAGAACCAGCTCCATAGGTGCTTCAAAAAATCTAGTTAATTTTTTCAACACAAAATTTTTCAAAAAACTGTTAGACTTTTTCTGTGGAGGAACAAAGTTTCTAGCTTACGTAGGTGCTTCAAAAGGTTAAAAAATCCAAATATGCCTTAGTATATTGTGGTTTTTCAGTATCTATGAAAACAACAACTATAAAGGAAGCAGACATTAAACAAATAAAAAAAGCTGATTTGTCAATAACTCGGTTGTGTTATTTACCAACCGAAAAACTTAACGGAAAAAACGAAATTCAAGAAAAATATTTGTGATGGATCTATATAGGCACCAAATCCGTAGTTAATTTAGGACTTGGATGTCGGTCAAAAATGTTTTTTGGCCGATACTTCTGTTACTAATGACCAACAGAGTTCATTTCTTCAGCACAAAAATTCATATATATATATATATATATATATATATATATATATATATATATATATATATATATATGAAGTATATATATATATATACTTCATTCTTGCGTAAATCTATCACAAATATTTTTTTCGAATGAAATGAAATCAGTCCATAAATTTTCCTCCATACCCTTTTTTAATTTAATATTATCTTACATTTATAAAATATTTGTTCTGCACTGACGTGATTATACCTTCCTTAAATATGTGCCAACTTTTGTAAAATTCCAAAGTATTAAATTTGTTATTCACTACCGGTGCGCTTCGTTAACCTAGTTGATACCATAACTAATAATTACTTTATATGGGAGCTACTACTCCCCCTGGACCTATTCATCCTATTCGACACTTGATATGAAAATTACTTTTATATTTGTTTAAGCATTTTACTGAATTGGTCCTTTAGATAAAAAATTTTATATTTTTTTTATATGGGGGCTACGTCTCTCCCTAGATCTATCTGTCCTATTTTCATTTCATCAATGCGATATGATAGGAAAAAGTTTTCGAAGAAATTTGAGGGCCTTCAATTCAATAGTTCCTTAGCTATACCATAAGGAATGTTTGCTTTATATAGGGTTACTATACCCTCTGCTCCGATCTGTTTTAAGATTAACTTAAAATAGATCGGAGAAGAAGGTGATCATCCTTTTGAGAGTTTTAAAAAAGTGTGCTCAAGTATAGGCATAGTATATGATCAAGGTCCAAAATAAGCTATAACATTTTAAAGTGAAAGCACTATCTGTGCCTCAAATTTCATATAAATAGCTTCATTAAAATTAATAACGCCAACAGAAATCTAATAAAGCCTACTGCCTCTGGCACTGGTTCTACTTTTGTGTCAAATTTCGGGAAAATAGGTTAGCGGTATAAACGCGATTGATACACAAACAAACTTACACTTATTTTTTTTTTTTTTTTAATATATATAAGGATAGAAGGATTTATAAAATCTTGATTGTATCTCAACTTTATATGAAAAAGCAAATTATTTAAAGTCTTTAGTGTTTACATAGATATATTATAGGTAAATATATTTATAATTACATACAATATAATGTTCATATAACTCATCTCAATACAGATGAAGGGTATATAATTTTCGCCCCAACGGAATATAGGACTCTAACATATTTTATCTGATCTTATATGAATGCTATGCAGAAATAAATAAGAAACTTCAAAGTTGTATTAATTACTGTGATTTCATAAGCAGACAAACAGATAAACAGTAGTGCTGACATCGGGAAAGATACTCATATTCTCAATCGATTGGTATGCTAAAAGGGAAATATGAATGCATTCATTTTAGAAGTTTTAATTGCCATCATTAGTGAAAAATGGTTATTCTCAATACAATATAAGATATAAAAAGATATAATTTTTTTACGCATTCATGCGCATAGTTGGCAAATATTTTAAGCAAGTTAGAGTTATTGATTATTAAATGCAATCCATGTATAAATAATCCATGTATATTTACTCATAAACATTTTATTGGTATATTTTATGTACATTTTGCCATATATTTATTCAGCGTTTGAAAAACTCTAACTGCTACCAAGTCCTTTGGATTGGTTAAAACTACAGCTACTAAAAATTGTCAATAGCATTTATAATTTTTGTAGTCTAACAATTTCTGTAACTGCTGATACTCGCAAAAAATGCAACTTGAAATGGAGCAGAAGCTATAAAACATGTAATTCAAATGTAGCAGTAGTTTTAGAAATATAATATTTGGCTACCACTCCATTTGTAGTTTAATTTTTATAACTACATCCCTTACAATATTTTTTTTACGGCTACCTTCACTGTGTAGTTAAAACTACCAGCAGAGGAGGTAGCAATTTTTTACCTTACCATCTTCGATTTTGATAAAATTTGGTATACACACTTATTACGTCAATACAAAATTTTAAGTTCTACAAAATTTTCAAATTCGTTGTTGTTTGGTTTTTATTACGGTTAAAAGTTAACATTTTTTCAAAAATTGATCGATGACTAATATCTGAACTATTCCAAGAAACGTATTCATGAACTTCTGTTTTACATTTACAAAATTATAAGATTTCACGATTTTTCTTTACCTATTGATATTTTTAAAAACTTAAAAATTAAAAGTATGTAACTTTAAACAATAATATTTCGGAGTTCACGTAACAGATTAAGACAATTCAAACTGCGTTTAAATTGAATTGTTGTTGTCTTCAATTAAAAGAATAGGAGAATTATTTAAATTTTGAAAAAAATGCATTTTAATGCAATTGCATTTTTTAGGTGAAATTTTCGTTGAATATACCACCCTAGATTTATGTTTTTTTAACATTTTTAGAAAATATGTAACTTTTTTGTTTCAATTGAAATCTAAAGTTTTTAGGACATACTCATTTGTTATGTGCGATATTGATTTCATAAAAATCTATTCACATATTTTCATACACAAAACAAAAATACATTAAAAAATATCAAATTATTACCGAAATGAATGAGTTTTTTTGCTAATTTTCACAACATCCCCTCATATTCATACTCTAAATTTTTTATATATTATTCAAAACCAGTGTTGCCGTTTTGATTACTTTTAACCAAAACTATTTATTTTATTTTCTAATGTGGAGATGGTGACATTTTTTTCATTTTGGTTATGTTTTCATTAAACCAAAATTTAGTTTTTATGAACTATTCGGAAATACTATTTAAATCCCCTAAATCTCATGTATATTTGCAAAGAATAAAATGAATTTGAAATCATATTTGTGATAAAATGTCGATAAAAATGAAGTAAACATAATTTTATAAACAGCATTGCATTATCTAACTACATTCCACAAACTCAGATTTGTTATTAAAAACTTAAATTTCACAAATTTAAAAGTGCTTCTTATTATATTTTAACAAAGCTAAAATAATATTTTTATTAAAAAAATTTATAAACATTGTTTTAGAGAAGAATTTAAAAATCAATGAACATGAACATAAGAACGGAACATTCTACAGCCATGACAATTATGGGTTAAAAAAGAACTTCTGCAACTCTTTTTCAGCACTAAGTACTTACTTTCACTTACGACAAAATGTTAAAATCAGGACCTTTTCATTTCATTTTTTGTTGGAAATCGTTTTTTAACAAATAAATAAATATTTTTCTCTTTATATATATATATATATATATATATATATATATATATATATATATATATATATATATATATAATATATATATATATATATAATATAATATATATATATATACATATACATATATTAATTTTTACATACACAGAAAAAATTTTTGATAATTCAAATAAATAAAAATAAAGACGTTTTAGAAAAAATAATAAGAAAAATGTGTCATTTTGACATAATTAACATAAAATTCTAGGAAATTTTTCTTGTTTTAAATTTGTTTAATTATCAGTAATTTCCTTGAGTAAATAAATTAACCCAAAAGGACAGTTAATATAACAAAGAATTTGTGCTTCATACGTGTTAAGTAAACGATTTTAAAATTATTTGTATACATAATATTTTTTTTTTCTGGGTGCTACTTGTATTATAGATGTCCCCGTTATGCATCGCAGTTATTATTTATGCCATTGTCAGGCATTAATAATTTTTTGACAACTAGTCCAATAAGCTATCATTTATCATTAAATAATCCTAATACTATATCATCTCGTAAATTCCTAAGCATTGCCATATGGCATGTGTCCCTGCAATATACGATTCAAGATTTTGGTTTTATTTTGAAAAAAGAATTGCAATAATGTAGAATCTGTAAATATGTGAATTGCGTTAATAAATTTTTTAACTGAAATGTATAAAAATTATAACCATGAAAATAATTATTTCAATTAAAATTTTACTTGAAAATATAGAACAATAATCATTTAATTTCTTTTACTTAATATTAACATTTTGATGATTGAAGCAAAACCAATTAAAAGTTAAATTGTTGTTAGCAATTTCGTAATTTAAATCAATTTCTATTTTTTCTAATTTGGTTACATTTTTTCAAAATGAATATACCTTCGTCTTCGAAAATGGTGATTTTACAGAAAATAATTACAAAATAGATTTATTAGGCATTAATTTAAGTCAAAGTTCGTTTAAATCGGACAAATAGGTTCCGAGATATATGTATTTAAATTCTGTGTCTTTTAAAAATATTTCGGAAAAAACGAATTTTGAATTGAGCGAAACTACAAAGAATTTGAACATTTTGAAGAACTCCAAATTTTCTGTTTACATAGTGTATATGCATACCGAATTTCATCGAAATCGGAAATGATGAGGTTCGTCGCGTGTTCGAAATTTTTTGTTTAATCCCATAAAAAAAGTGACCACAATATGTTGTTGTAATAAGACATAAAACCATTAGCTTTTAATTGTGTTGAGTTTTTATAGGGTTACCATTATTTTCTGTTACATATTATGGTACATATTAATTGGACTTTGGAATTTTTTAAGCTAGGAATGCAATTTGGTCACAGGAACGTATTACGACCGTATTTTTGTTGTATTTGGGTTATATTTGCGCTCCTTTTACCCACATCTAGACTTGCCTTTTTATTTGAAACAAATGTTGGAGAAACCAAACAAACTGTGAAATTTTATTTATTTATTTTGTTTGAATTTTCTTTTCAAACAATAAACAAATCTAATTTAAAAAAATGTCTTAATTGTTTTTCTATGAACAAATACGGTCGTATATTTTGTCAAAATAGAATTAGATCTTTTTCAACTTATACGACGGTTGTTGTGTGCTTTTCAATAAAAATGTGTAACGTATCTACGTATTACGCTTCTACGTGCGCTCGACGCAATTATGTTTCTAGCACGAAACTTTCTTTTGAATTATAAATTAACTTTTTGGTTTGTGTTGCATTTAAATACATTACCTTGAAATATGATTAGTAAATATATATATATAAGAAATTAAATTATATATAAGAAATATATATATAAGAAATTAAATTAATTAAATATATATATATATATATATATATATATATATAAAAAATTAAATTAAGAAATAAATATTTTGAGTGATTTGTCATATTAAAACAATTACTGTTTCCATATAGACTTTTACAGGATTTTTAGTATTTTGTGTTTTTTTTTTTTCTTGCTATATTTTAATATTTTATAAATCAGACCAGAAATTTTATAAAACGAAAAACAAAAACAAGTTTTGTTTGATTTTGTTTTCTGATTTATTTTCTTTATGAAAATAACACAGCAAAAATACGACCAAGTTCCTCTTAAATATGGGCATTTTTACCACTTCGAAAGTAGAATAAATTACAATTTAATAAATTTCAATGTTTATTTACTTTTACCAAGGTAAAAATAATACTTTTATAATGAAATTATGTAAACATCACTTTTTGAATTATACACTTTGTAAGTAAAGAACAGAGTTCAGGATTTATTTTATTTCTGATTCGTAAACTTTTTTTTTCAATGACAATAAACTTTTATTACTTTCACAACAAAAATTTGCACTCTTTTAAATTCAAAATTAAAGTTGTAATAACAGTATTACCAATAAATTAAGCTTTACTTTTTGTAAGTGAATATCATTGTCATATTGTTAACTGTTTTATGATTATTAAAACATTTTTTAATACACAAAACTTCATACATATATCAAAAAAAAAAGTACTGTTCATTTAAAAATGATAATGTTAGAAAAATTAGAATATTGAAGAAAAATTTTGTAGTTTTTTTTTTAACAACATGTAATGAAATATTGAAGCATGTAAATATTTAACAACCATGTAAAAACTCTTTATAACGTAGTGTCTATAATAGACAAATTTCTTTCAAGACTAACGTCAACATCAGTGCAAATCTGCACAACGAAACCTTAGTTGAACCGCTGATTTTTATTTTTATTTGTTACAGCTGTCAAACTGCATATATAGAAAAAATTAGTGAATTCACTTTATTGTTGTTTTTGTGCAACTATTGCCACCTTCCATACATATACATATACATATACATATACATATACATATACATATACATATACATATACATATACATATACATATACATATACATATACATATACATATACATATACATATACATATACATATACATATACATATACATATACATATACATATACATATACATATACATATACATATACATATACATATACATATACATATACATATACATATACATATACATATACATATACATATACATATACATATACATATACATATACATATACATATACATATACATATACATATACATATACATATACATATACATATACATATACATATACATATACATATACATATACATATACATATACATATACATATACATATACATATACATATACATATACATATACATATACATATACATATACATATACATATACATATACATATACATATACATATACATATACATATACATATACATATACATATACATATACATATACATATACATATACATATACATATACATATACATATACATATACATATACATATACATATACATATACATATACATATACATATACATATACATATACATATACATATACATATACATATACATATACATATACATATACATATACATATACATATACATATACATATACATATACATATACATATACATATACATATACATATACATATACATATACATATACATATACATATACATATACATATACATATACATATACATATACATATACATATACATATACATATACATATACATATACATATACATATACATATACATATACATATACATATACATATACATATACATATACATATACATATACATATACATATACATATACATATACATATACATATACATATACATATACATATACATATACATATACATATACATATACATATACATATACATATACATATACATATACATATACATATACATATACATATACATATACATATATATATAAAGCAAAAAAATAAATGAAATATAATTATTATTATATTTCAAAATTACATTTCAAAATAATATAATGTTCATAAATATTAATTAAATTTAAAAAACAGATGAAAAAATATATTTGTCTTTACTTTGAGTTTTTAACTTTGCATTCATATTTTCAAACCACTTTGTTTTTTATTGAACCGCTACTTTTACTGCTACCTCTGCTTCTCCCTCTGCTTTCTATTGCTACTCTATTTACTACCTTTACAACTAAGCAAAGTAGGTAGCAGTTTTCTTTTATGAATATGGTTAAAAATATTATTTATATGCGAAGGTAGCAGTAGTTTAAGCAAATGAATGACTACAAATTTTAAAAATTTTTTAGACTACAATTTTAATAATTTTTTTACTGCTGCGACTACTTGGAGTCTAGTTTTTCTAACGCTGCATATATTAAATGGCAAAATATATTTACGAAAAAAGAAAATTGATAAAACGAATACATGATGTATACCAAAATACAGTTTATCTAAGTTTAGTTTTTACATGTCAAAATAAATAATGTGTATTTAAAACTTGGTACACAGAAAAAATTATGACAAATATTTTTTTATTAAATCGTTATTTGACTTTGGAAAAAATTTATTAAAAAAATGTTTAATTTAAATACTTTGGTTTATTAAGTAAAATTATTTTGAAATAAATAAATAAATAAATAAATAAAAGAAAAGCAAAAAAGAGAGAAAATGCCAGCTTAAATAATTATGATTTTCATTATAATTTTTTTTTTTTTTTTTGGAATAAAAAAAAACAAAACGCAATAGGGATGTCCACATAATTTAAAGACTCCCGGAGGTAAGTAAGATTAAATTTAGAAGATGAAGTAGCAATTTTGCAAATATTTTAATTTTGATATCAGAACTTCAAAACTGGTTTGGTCACAATTTTAGTCTTCCGATATTTTTTCATTAAAATAAGATAATGATGGAAGCGGAACATCCCCAACAGTAGCTGCACATTGATCAGGTCAATAAATTCTTAATATTGGTTTAGCAATTACAGGATGGATATTCTTTAGGATGTAAGCACAATGTATACATAGGTAAAAGATTTTGATATTTTAATTTAGATATAAATTAAAAATACATATATATTTCTAATCTTTTCAGCAAATTATTTTGATATAAAATTAGGTCATAGCTCTACATCTCGGGCAATAACAGAATCAGGATTTATCGTTAAAGCTAAATTCTTTTATTACATTGATCATTTGTGAGATTACATCGATCCTCTGGTTTAATATAAAATTGGGCTTTTAAAATTAAGATGAAGTTGGACTATAAAACAGGACTATAATACAGATAAGCATACATAAACCTGTATTTGTAAAAAAAATAAATAAATAAAAAAACATTTATTTTAAAATCTAGTTTTTAATATTGACTTTATTGATTTTAAAATAATTTAATTTGAATATTTATTCAAGCTCAAAAATTTTGTTTACTATTTTTATTGAAAAAATTTTTGAATTTTTTATAATTTTCAAACATCAAGTTTAATAAATAGTATAATATTTTAATAAAAAAAAAATATTATTTTTTTCAATAATTCATTTACGAATTTAAATATTTGGTTTTACTAATTTCGTGATAGGTCCGATTTCAGTAAAAAAAATATTTGAGTTTATAAATTTAGTAATAGAATACGAAATTTAATTTTTTCTGTGTACTATTATCACTAAAAATTTCTCATGCTAGTTCAGTTTATAAAAACTAAAATTTCCCTACTTTAGTTTTTAAAGAAAGTTTTTATATTTAATTTTTCTCTAAACTTATATATTGCAATAATGTAACATTGTTTCAAAATTATCATCCTCACCATTTTCATCAACATCGTCATCATCACCATTACCATCAACGTCATTGTAGCCATCAGTAAAATAAACAAACTAAAAAACATTGTATCTACTAAATAACATACTAGTTATTTACTAAGTTAAAATATACTGGATGATTTCATAATAAACTCTAGTCAGTTAAATTTATGTAGCTGCAGTTGAGGCAACTAACAAAACAAACACTAAATAATACATACAAAAATTGTTATAAATATTGGAAAAAAATGTGTATATAAAAACTACAGCAAAAATAAGCAACAGCAACAACAATAATAATAATAAAGAAAAACAACAACTGCATAATTACTATTAAGCTAAATATTGTATCATAGAACTAAAATAAGACAGTAAGTGTTTACAAGCATTAAATGTAGATTGAAACTGAAGCATAATATGTGCAATTGAAAATGAAATGTGGAAATGGAACTGTGGTTCAAAAATTTTGTCTCTCAAATTTGTAATCACCAGGGCAACCAAAGATATGCTCTAAAAAAGTGTTTTATGTGCATTAAAAATGCTTTTGAAATCGGAAATTTTAACTTTAAAATTTAAAAATATACTGTAAAAATATTAAGGGTTCTCATTTAAACGCTTGAGTTTCCCATTTGTACAGTTGTGCATATTTGCGCGACATGTTTCATGAACCAACTTTTCAAATTTTGTGCAGTATTAAGGATAAGAAAATAAGAAATCATTGTAAATAATTGAAAAATTTTGTTGAAATCATAGATACATAGAATAATTTTATTTTAATTAAAATAGATATAACTTTTTACATCGCAGTTATTAATAACTTTTAAATATAAACAAAAAAAAAAAACAGCTGCTTTATAAATTCGCAATTAAACAGCACAAGTTTGCGAGATTAAATAATCGCACGAACTTATAAATAATGTACTAATGAATTTCCGTACAATTTTCGATAGTTGATTTACAAGTGTGCAAACTTGCACAAATTGCATATACAGTTTGCAAAATTTTTGCGCGTTTTCATGAGGACCCTTAATATTTTTTTCTGGTTAGGTTTTAAAATAAATACTTTTTCATAAGATAAATGAACGCATTTGACAGTAAAAAGAAAATTATATAATTGCAAAATATGCAAAAAATTATCTTGAGGGCATAATATGCAAACATTTTATTTTAAATGTTAAATATGCAAAAATTTTCTCTTATTTATAAATATAGAAGTACAGAAGTTGAATACGTCCTCTTTAAAGCAGCTATTTAAAATTAATATCATTTAAAAATGTATTCATAATGCAAATGAAATTTTAAGATGAATTTTGTAAAATTTTCTTTCAATTTTTGTCTACCCGTGATATTAGAAAAATTATTACTTACTAAAAATAACAACATGAATTGTTCTGGGAGTTTTTCATACAAAGATATTGTATTTGGCTTCAATAATTATCAAAAACCTTTAATATAAAAAGGTAGAAATTTCTTAAAAATGCGTCTGAAAATTGCTTTCTTATTGTGAGTGCATCTTTAGCAAAAATTTTATTTTTGAACTGTACAGTAATTTATAGTACTTATTGTAACAAGCTTTAAACTGGTTTTTAAGTTAATAAAATCCGACGTATAGCTAAAGAGTTATGAACACTTAAAGTTACATATTACACAGAAAAAATTATGATTAGAATTTTTTTTAATAAATAATTATTTGGTTTAAAATAAAATTTTATTAAAATAGTTATTTCATTTTTGTATTTTGTTTTATTGATTTTAAATAATTACAAAACCAATATAAAAACAAAAAAATTTTATGTTTTTTACCAATTTAGAAAAAACAAAAATTGATTTATACAAATGAATGAAACAAAAAAATTATAAAATCCAACATTTGAAAGCTTTTAGAGGTAAGTTGACTCAACTTTCGTACAGATTTTTTAAATAATTATAAAAATTGATATTTATATATGTATGTATCTTCTAGATGATCGAAAATCAATATGAGTCGATTCAACAATGCCTGATCTTATGGGTGGTTCGGCGTTTTACTACTTCTTTATATAAACCTTGTGAGTAAAAAATCATAGCTTTGAAGGATGTGTCCTGAACTTGTTTTCAACAGATACCTTAGAAATCTTTCTTGATTTTTACATCTGTGTAAGTTCTCAGAAGATGTAGCATATTCAAATCAATTGTGGGAACCTATCTACATGTAATTGCCTCATGCAAAAATAAACATATTTATATGGGTCTGAGAAAACGTTTTAATTCGTTTCACATTCATTTATAGCTTCTTCCGTCCATTTTTCTTGATTCAGTGCTCTTGGTATCCTGAAGCTAATATTGATTGTAAACCAACACCGAAAGTAGAAGAAGTAGAGGCAGTTGTTGCAAATCTTGCCTTGAATGATTTTCATATTTTAGGATACTTTGAATGCAATAAACTATTCACATACGTTGTCGTTTGCATACATATACAAATAGTAATAATTGATCTTAAACCAATTAATTGTTCAATTACAGAATAATGTTATTTTAATTAGTTAGTCTTATTTTACACTAACATTTCTTTTCATTTCAAATATTCAGCACCGAATTAATATACATTTTACATGTTAAACATAACCTTAACATTTTTGTATTAAAGAAAAGGCAATAATTGTTTTTAAAAATCGTATTAAACATTTAAAAAATAAATAAAAAAAAAATATTGTTTGAAAATCTACTAAAAGCTAAATACTATTCTTATTGGTTTTTTTAAAAATATTTTTTGAATTTTATAATAATTTTCAAACACTCAAATTCGTAAATAGTAAGAGTAAGAAAAAATGAAATTTTTTTTCAATAAAATATTTACGAATTTGAATGTTTGATTTTACTTATTCAGAGACAAGTCCGATTTTAGTAAAAAAATATAAATAATTTTATAAATTTAGTAATGGAATACGAAATGAGAATCGAAAAATTGTGAAACAATTAAATTTTATATGAAAAAACTGGTGGTCATTTTCCTAAAAAAAATAATACAAATAGTAGATCAACTTGTCCCAGAACAATTATTATTGAATTTTTATAGTAAAGATATTGGTTTTAAATATATTAAAAGAAAATTAAAATCGAAGAGATAGAAATTTGTGAAAAATTCATTGTAAGGCAGCAATTACATTACGGGTTCATTTTTAAATAAACAATTTACCTTTACATTATTACATTTAAAGAGGTTTTAGTTGCCCTTCATTGGAACATTGAATCATTAAAATCTATCCGAGATATATTTGCATTTGAATTTAAGTACTTTGGCGATTTTTTTCACTTTTATAGAAATTTAAATCGTGAATAAATTCGCGATTTTTTTGAAAAAATAATAGTGAGAAAGACTAAATCCCTCCATAGGTTATATACGTACCAAATATGAATAAATTCTGATGACGCTTTCTAAAAAAATAGAAATTTTTATAAATCTCTCGTGGAATGAACGAAATGCATTACTCGTTTTTTAATAAAAAATAAATGTTTATTTCCATCAGAATCTATGATCTTTCCCATCATTCTAGTAATCTATGGATTCTATTCCAAATCCGCTTATTAACTTTTAAGGCAAGATATCAATCAACGTATAATGTACGTGAACGGACATTCTGAATATAACAAAAAATAAATACATGTCAGAAGGAACAATGTCTGGGCTATACTTTCCAACCACTTTTTCCAAATAATATTTAACTAGTGCCGTAATATGAGGCTATCGACCCCTGATCACATATTCTGGCCCTTTTTTGTTCAAAGCATTTTTCATACGGATCAATTGTGTTCTAGTAGCGCATAATATATGATACACTTCTGAAACCCTGTGTTTAATGCTTTACCATGGTTATTCGGCTTTGGTTTTTGGATTATCATAGTGGACCCTCTTTTCATCGCGAGAAATAATTCGAATACTAAAACGATTCGTGTTGTGGCGCAGAAGCAACATTTCAGACATTGACGTCTTTTGTCTTCAGTTCATGTTGCACCCAATTTCCCTGCTTTTGGATAAATCCAAGTGATAATAAACATCCAAATAATAAAGTAAAACTTACCAATCAGACTTCTATTCCTCGGGAAACATTCGCGAATACTAAGCAATATACACAAGTCTTAATAACTTTATTAAATATTTTAATAACACAATTGGTTCTTTGATCGGCTTCGATTTTTATTTATTTATTTATTTTACGTAATTACAATACAAATGTGAACTTATAGTATGGGATATATAATGACACAAATTGTGTCTTAGAAATAAAATATAATTTTAAAATATAATTAAACAAAATTATAATAAATTTAACATATGATTTCTAAAAGTTAATATATATAATGATTTTTTATATGTAACATTATTAATATTGTTACTTTCTAAAAAAATTAGTTTTACGAAATAGGTAGTGGATGGACATAACTAGTAATCGAAAGGATATGATTTGCTGCTTTTAAATCACGCTTGTTCTGTTTGGAACCATGAGACTCTTTGCACAATATTTAATTACGAAGAATATGTTATTAAGTGCCATGAAAATAAGAGACTGATTTTGTTTAAATTTTGTATGGCCAAAGTTTAAGGTGTGCGTTTAAATAAAATGAAACGTACATAAATATTTTTAGGTAAAAGATGAGCGAAATAAACTAGGAATAAAATAAAATCCAGTTATTGTAACATTTTTTTCTGTAGATTATTCTGATGTATTATCTTAGAAGTTAATTTGTAGCTATATTTTCTTTTAACTTTTTTGGTATGCCTTCTGAAAAAAAAAAAATAAAGTAATTTCACCAAACTTTTAGTGCCACCTGTTAATTAAAATTTAAAATTTCTAATTAGAATTGATTATTTCTGGGGCATCCTTAAACCCACTTTTGACTTCGATCCAATTCCTTTCTCATTGCCACAACACTGGGCAGTTAAAAAACTAATGCTTTGTAAGACAAAAATAATAAATCCGATAGTGTCGATTTCTGGGTGCTTCTACTGTAACGAGAAAATTCTAAATCAGCCCAGGATTAGTAGGATTAGTGATAATGTCTTTTCGTGACACTCTTTGACATAATTATTTGAGTTTATTCAGATTACAGCAGCAAAAGAATTACATATTTTGTTCATTTAGAGTAAAAATTATGGTTAGAAAAATAAGGAAAGTCAGCATTAACATATATTTTGATGTGTATTTCAAAATAGTGAAAAATGATTAATTTTTCATTATTAAAGAACTTTGATTATTCTGGACCTCAAAGACTTTTTGGTATTATTATTTAAAACTTTCTTAATTTCTATTGATTATAGCCCATGTTTAGCCTTTAATTAACACGGCCGAATAGGAGCTTCTCTACTTCTTGGACTTGGAATTTTATTGTGATTTTTTTCATTGTCTAAATCAATTTTTGTCTCATTTAGTAATTCTCCTTAAAATTAACCGCAGTAGAAGTTATTGCGAAAATTATATATTATATTTCATTTGAACGCACACCTTACTTTGTAGTAAGATAATTATCGGAAACTTCTTTGAACCCTAGAAAAACTATAAATACACGCAGAGAAAAAATATAGTCGTAGTAACCATAATCTAAGAGAAACATATTATGATTGGAACACTAAGTTTGATTATAAGTAATAATTTTTATTATTCCATTTTGTCATACTGTGTCCGAATTTATGGGTTGTTTTTCATGTTCTATCATTATCCCATTCTATCAGATTATGATTTGATATTATTATATCATTATTCTATTTTATTATATCATTATACCATATTTTCATATTATGATTCGATTTTATAATATTATTATAACATTCTTCATGTTATTATTCCGTTTTATCATATTACTATCCCATGTTATCATATAGTTATCCATTCTTATCAAATTATTATTTTATTTTGTTAAATTATTATTTTGTCTTATATGTCAAAATAAAACTTATGAATAAAAAATTATTTTTATAAATTTTTTATTGACAATAATAGAGAAAAACAATATTTGCATATTATTTGTTCATTAATTATATTTATTTTTTTAACCAAACGCTTTAACAGTAGTTAATCAATATCTTATGCTGCTGGAGTCATGCCGAGTATAACCAAACCTTGGCTATTTATATTTATTCATATATCAACTCAACGAAAATTACAATGAAGTTGGAAAACAAACATTAAAGGCAAAATATATTTAGAAACGAATAAGTTATGAATTTCTCCACTTAGTTTATGAAAAGCATAATAATTATACTTCTTTGAAATATTTTATTGTTATGGGAATAATAATATTAATATATAATAATAATATTAATATTAATATGGTTTAAAATAATAATATTAATATGGTTTAATATGGTAATAATATTAATATGGTTTAAAAACAGAATATGCTTGGAGAACAAGAAAAAAGACTAAATATTTGTTGGCTGTAGAAGTAATGATAATTTGTTTCTGGTAAAAATATTTAAAAACAATTAATTTTTGCAGTCAGCCATATTAAAATTTCTATTAAGTGCAAATATTAAATGACAAAATTCAAACAAAAACATTATTATCATGAACACAGATTTATTAACATTCAAGCAAATTAACAATGAGAACATAATATTATTGTAGTGATTATGCTGTAGCTATGTTTTTTCTCCGCGTATATATTTGAGTAAAAAAATTGCTTTCGTTGCAGACAGGATTAAAGTCCATAGAAATATTTTGGATTTGTTTGATTTATACATTAAAATTCGAAAAAGTTTTTGTTTAGTATCGATGTACACATTAATTCTTTAATATTCAGTTATTTTTTAGTGGTAATTAAAATTGAAATAAAATAATGAATTTGATGATTTTTACAAGTTCAAGTGATGAGTTTTTGTCAGAAATTTCTTGCAACTCTGCCAAAAGTTTCAATCGCTGGTAGAGAACTATAGGACAATTTAAAAATTTTTCTTGTATTCAGCTATCAATGCGCATCATTTGAGAGTTCTTACTACATTTATAGGTAAACGTACTCATTGCGAGAGTTATCCAGGATATTTGGCAGAACACATCCCATTTTCGCATTTAGAGATATAAATTAGACTCAGAGACAGGATTAAGTTAATAACTGTGTACACTGTAGGTTCAATAGCGACGATCAACTATTTTTTAATTAATTTTTACGATCTCTATTGAATGTTCTTAAAAATAGTAACGTTTATATAGTATTTGCAGTATTAAATTAGAACACAATATATATACGAAACACAGGATCAGTCAAAAGTATTACTCTTTCAAAGTTTAAACAATCGCACAAAAGTTACACCCGACACTTTGCTAGTCGCACAAAAGTTGCACCCGGCCGAACAATTTAAATTTTAAAATCAAACGGTTGTGTATTGAATGTGTTCTAAGAATCAAAGTAATGTTAATTGTTAATAGAACGCAATCATTTGTTTATCTTCTAAGAAGCAAGAAAAATTAAATGTCGAACCCGGATAATTCCCCCCTTCTATATTTCTAGCTTTTATACATTATTTCAAAAAATACATGTTTTTGAAGTGCTTCAATCGAAGTGAAAAAAACTGCATTAATATTTGGTCGAACAAATGCTACTATTTTTAAAAATAAATATTATTATTTTTTTTATATTGGATTTATGCATGTTAGATTGATTTTCGGAAGAGGTTTTTATATGGGCGCTCTATGGTTAAATATAGACTTGCTGAAACTTGGCAAACAGATTTGTGTTTATGTAAAACTACCTTGTGTTGATTTTCATTAAAATATTGCTACATTTAAGGTATGTATGAGCGTTAAACTCTTATGTATTTTGGGAGCACATTTTTATGAGGGCTAGGTGAAATAATGAGCCAATAATAAACAACATAAATAGTCTTGATCTTTGTATCATTTTGTAATAAATTTCGTTAAGATATCTTGTAACGATCTGTATTTTGCTCACAAATTTACATGTACAGCCAGCTAGAAGGACGGACGGACATCATTAAATAGAGTCAAAAAAGTAAACTGTGCACTTTAAAGCGGGGATCCGAAAAATTTTTCTATGCGTTACAAACACCTGTATAAACGAATAATACCTGAGCCATCTATGGCGGTATAGGGTATAAAAATATATATATATATATATATATATATATATATATATATGTATATATTTATATTTATATTTATATTTATATTTATATTTATATTTATATTTATATTTATATTTATATTTATATATATAACAAAACCCAGTTTTCGAAATTTCATTATCTCTGGTCATATGTGTACTGATTCAAATGTTATATACATCTCTTTCGTCGATTATAGTATTCTAAAATATTTTGTTTTTTTCTTTTCTTAATCTAATGGATTATTCCTTTAAAGAAAATGCAATCCCTTTTGTTTATATAAATATAAGTACTTAGATCACTCATTTCAATTAAGTACAAAAGACAACATAAAAACAAAACAAAGATTTCTTTCTTCTAACAAATCTTTTTGCATTAATTTCATATCAAAAGCAAATTCTTACATTATTTATATTTCTTTTTATGTTACTTCTTCAACTTAATTTCAAGAAAATAATGTTTCTTTAAAACTATTTACAAATTTAGCCTTAATCTCAAATAGAAGTAAGTGGTAAAAGCAGAAGAGCAAAAAAAAAACAAAAAAAAAAAGAATAAGCTCATCATATTCATATGGCAGAGAATACATACTTGCAAGTACATATATACATTAGGATTATAACCAGGGAAGTCACAAATATGCTCTAAAAAAGTTATTTTATGCAATAAGAAACGAAAAATATGCTCTAAAAACTGAAAAATATGATCTTAAAAAGCAAACAATTTTTGTCCCTTTTTTATTTAAACAAAGTGTTTTATTAATATTTTAATAAGTATTATAAAAAATTCAAAACTAAAATTTATCTATCAACCGTCTCAAAAAGCCTGATTATAAATTCCCCATTTTCTATTACGTCACATAAAAACATCATTGATCTTCCATTTGCTTGTCCACCTAATTCTAAACACTAGTATTAGTTTCGTAATTATCAAAACTATCATATCGTTCCTTTGCTGACTGAATTACAAAAAACAAAATCTTGACAATAGTTCCCTGTTCATTTTCAAATTTTTAAGAAATTGTGTGGGCGAATTTTCATTGGATCATTTTGCTGGCAGCCGTTCTATATCTTATTTATAAATTTATTATGATATTTTTAAAGAAATATCAAAAACTAATAAGAACAAAAAAAGATTTTAAATAAAAAAATCATATATATATATATATATATATATATATATATAAATTTTTGGGACAAAAAATCGTCAAATAACGATAAATCGTCAAATCTGCCAAGGGTGAAATATGCAAAAATATGCACTAACAAATCGATTCCAAAATGTTTCATTTGTTCATAAACGGATAAATATTTTATCGATGGCTTCATTCAACGTACACAAAAAAAAAACATAAAATTGCATATTTCTCTTTTTCCTCGTCAAATTTTTGCAATAACCAAAATACTATGATATGGTACGGGCTTGTAGAGCATGAAAAGAAGCGAAGGAATATGATATTTATTTATTTATTTATTTTTTTTTTTGCGATCGTTAAAAAACTTTGAGTGCCATACGCGCTGAAATTTTATTATAGAAAATATTGTTTTACTATCAAAAATTTTACATTTTCACCAATTAACTTTAGTTTTTACTACTCTTTAGTGTCTTCTTTGATATAAAATAACTTTTGAAAATTTTCTGTGCAATTTTTGTAAAATTGCGATTTAATATAAAACTATTAATTTTTTATTGATAGTATATTTCTTAAATTATTAAATTTCTGTACATTTTATGATATAAATTAAAATATGGTATCATATCCTACCAGTATGTGTAAAAATATATTAAATTAGTTTCTAGTCAGATTTTTTTATTCTATTCGAATACCTATAAGTCCTACGTATTTTTTTTTTTTTTTTTTTTCTAAATACTTGATCACAATATTTTTCTTAGGTGCAAAAAAAATACTAAACAACGTGATTTTAATCACTAAACTATAAACTATTTAAATGTTTAGAACTTTTTATACTACTTTTTCAAATAAAAATATTGAAAAAATATAGTCAAAAGCATTTTAGAAATCGCGGCCGGTGTGTAAAGTTTTTTGTTCAAATCGACAGAAAAGTTCGGTTTTAATTATTAGGACAATATTGGCCATAAGGTGGTGCTATGGTATTTTGAGGTACAAAAAAAGTTATTTCCCTAATGTATATGCATACATAAAGTTATTGCATGCAACTTGTGTTAAGAAAGTATGTATAATAAAATAACTTTCAGAAAACTATGTTCTGTACAAAATGTTTAAAAATAATTTTCCGAACTACAGAAAGTTATGGCAACATTTAAAGACGAGAAATTTTTCTAGCATAACAACATAAAAAGAAAATAAATTCAGAGAAAAAAAATTATATATTTAAAAGTTTTCATTTAATTTAATTTGAATATAAGTTTATGACGAGATTTTGCAAGGAGTAAGAATGAAAAGTATATTCCAATATAAATTTAAAAGCCGGTGAACACTCTTTATGTCACATCTTAATAGTAATTGATTAAGTATCATCAAATAAATGATTCTAAGTAATTGGCTGTATAGAAAAAGATTTTAAACCAAGATTTAAAACAAAAGCCTCTTCGCCACCTATAGGCTTTTTCTTCAGTTCAAGTTTCCCTTCTAATCCAGAGACAGCACCTAGTGACTTTTTAAATTTAATGAAAATATTTTATCAATCAGAGTTCAAAGGAAACAAATTCACAAAATCCCCTTGGCATTTATTATGACCTTTAGGTCACACGTTTATAAATAGTTAAAAAAGCTACTTTTCTTTTTTCATTGTTTGCCTTTAATTTGCCATTTTTTTAACATAAACAATACTAACACTGATGACTCCAAAAGCGAATAGAAGAATTAACATTTTGTTTTTAATCATGCTAATTTTAAATATTGAACATAAACCCATCACAGCCTTGTCTCTCTTCTAAACCGAATCCTTTTGTTTTAAATCCTTAAGGCTAAAAATTGTGTGGCCGATTGTTTGTTCCATGGCTAAACGAAAACAAGTAAAAATAAAGAAAATGAAATAATAAAGGAAAATAAAACAAAATAAACAAGACAACCTTTAAGCGTTGTTATGACAGATTCGAAGTTCTCATGAAATTTTAATAGTTAACTTTTTAGGACAACCAGTCAGTGAGTCAGCCATGCATAAGCAGATGACTAAACGAATGAAAACAGTTACCTTTTGCAGGCTATCATGCTTAAATTTCCAGATAAAAATGGTATGGGAAAATTTCTCTAACTCTTGTAATAAATAATCAATTTAAATTGCCCGGAAATTTTAATGGTAAATTAAACTGATCTTTTATGATAGCAATTTTAAATGATGATTAGTTGTACTTACTTAAATAATTATTTATTGAGAAAAACAAAAAAAAAAGGACGTACCTGTAAAGAAAAAACAGAAGCAAAATATAAATAAGTAATTGTGTAGCATACTTTAAGAGAAGATTAATTTACAAAAATAATTAATTATTAATCAAGAAAATAATTCTTAAAATAAATATAAATAACTCTTGCTACAAAATATATTTTATTGGGTAAAACTTCCATAGACACTTTCTGAAAATTATTCGCCGGGAATAGTTTTATATAGAAAATTATTCGCTGTGAATAGTTCTGTAGAAAATTATTAGCTGGGAATAGTTTTCTATAGAAAATTATTCTCTGGAAATAGTTTTCTATAGAAAAATTTTCGCCGGGAATAGTTTTCTATAGTAAATTATTCGCCGGGAAGAGTTTTCTGTAGAAAATTATTAGCTGAGAATAGTTTTCTTTATAAAATTATTCTCTGGAAATGGATTTCTATCGAAAATTTTTCGCCAGGAATAGTTTTCTATAGAAAATTATTCGCCGGGAATAGTTCTTATAGAAAACTATTTCCAGAGAATAATTTTCTATAGAAAACTATTTCCAGAGAATAATTTTCTATAGAAAACTATTCCCGGCGAATAATTTTCTATAGAAAACTATTCCCGGCTAATAATTTTTATTAGAAATTATTCCCGGTAAATAATTTTCTATAGAAAACTATTCCCGGCAAAGGAAACTATTCCCAGCAAATAAATTTCTCTAGAAATTGCAATAGAAAATTATTCTCTGGGATTACTTTTCTATAGAAAATTTTTCTCTGTGAATATTTTTCTATAGAAAGTAATTCTCATAGGACATTTTTTAAAGGAAAACTTTTCTCATGGAAACAATTTCTATAGAAAAATATTTTTGGAATATTTTTTCTACAATAATTTTTCGTAGACAATTTTCTAATGCAAATACTGTCAAAACTTCTCATTTTATTATAGCATTTTTTATAAAAATATTCTAGATAAAATGCATAGTTTTGTGATTTAAAAAATTCTTATAAACCCTTTATATTTTCCGTGGCACATTTTATGTTGTAGCAAAAACTATTTATATAGTTATTTTACTACCAAACATCTGCAACAACAAAAACTTAAATAAATTACAATAGATTTTTCTTTCTCACTTAAAGTAATCTTAAATAAAATTCCTATTAAAGTTTCATAGCTTTCAGGTTATAAATATTTTAGTTTAAAATGCCTCCATCTGAGAAATCTACCTACAATAAAATCGACTATAAAATGTGTCTATTACATCTAAAAGATTTAATAATATTTTTTCTAGAGATGAACATGACAGAAAATACCCGCACTTAAGAAAATAAAACTGGAGTGTTTTACATTTCCGTTTTTCATCGTGTTGCTCTTTAATTTTTGTTACTTTTTTTCTCTCGTAAAAAGTCAATAAAAAATTGCTTTATCTTTTGATGGCATTTGCCAGTTTTTCCTCATACTCATATATCGTAAACATACTACAAGAAAATTTGTTTTAATATTAAGATCATTATCATTTGTTTTATGATGACTTTCATCATCAGTATTATTCTGCCGACATCATATTAAATATACTTCACCCTTTCTGTTAAGCACATTTCACATATTCTCTTCTTTATGCACAATTTACCGAAACACATCTTACTTCTACAAAGAAATTTCAATTTTAATATGAATGTTGGCTTGTTGCTGCTTTAGATTTTTTTCTGTTTCAAATATGAATATGTTTCAACATTAAGTATTTTTTCATTTTATCTCTAAGGTTTTGCCCAGTAGTGCCCCTTCTGTGAGGTATATCTCTGTGTATGTGTGTATCTTGCTTAGAATGATTTGTTGTAAGGGTGCTCATATTTTTATTTTTTATTATTTTTTTTCTCCACTGAGATTTTGTACATTTTACACACATCTTTAACCTAGCTTGTCTGTTTAAACGTTTGATGATGTTGAGTCAAGTCTCTGAGTCCATCTATATAACATTTTTTGACAACATTACAGCACAACTACTTAAACCTTTGTGGAAATCTTTTTTCTAAGAAAAGCAAAATAAGCATAAAGGAACTCTTACAAAAGTTGATTAAATGCAAAAGAATCGAAGAGAGCAAAATAACAAGCACTTAAATGCCATGAAGTATGCTACATTTAATAACATTTCAGAACTCTTAAATGATATACAAAACAAACGCATTTTGCGTAAAAAAAGAGGAGAAAAACTACTAAATTAAAGTACATGAGAATGTAGATAATTAAACATATTACATCGTACAACAGCATTTTACATACATTAACCAAACCATATGCGTATGAAAGTTGAGACATCATATTATAGGACTCCATACTCAATTTTTTATTTCGTGTCCGAATATCCTTTTAAATGGACTTTGCAATTTAAAAATTAATAATTTTTTAATAAATTAATCTAAAATCCGTTAGTTGCTCAACACTGCCGATCAAATTATAAAATATTATTTAGAAATTAAAGTAAAATTTTTTGTTTTCACCTTTCGGGCCTTTATAATGTCAAAAATGTCCTTTAAGTATTTTATGATCAAGTATCCTTGTGGTTTTCTAACGAATTATTTTGAAATTATATTAATTTTAAAAACATCATAATGGAATTTCTGAATCCCACATTTGCTCCTTTTAGCTTCTAGAAATTCCAGTAAAATTTTTTGTTTCCACCTTTCGAGCCTTTATAATGTCAAAAATGTCCTTTAAATATTTTATGATCAAGTATCCTTGTGGTTTTCTAACGAATTATTTTGAAATTATATTAATTTTAAAAACATCATAATGGAATTTCTGAATCCCACATTTGCTCCTTTTAGCTTCAAGAGTTCGAATTTTATAAACTCTTAAAAATGTCCCGTCAGTGTTTAAGTAAATTTTGTTTTCGAAATATATGCTGTAATTTTAAATATTATTTAATAATTGGCACAGTTTTTTTAGGCTTAAAGATGATGCTCATAAAAAAAGGTTAAAATTTATATAACTTTAAATCGCCTTACCAAATTTCAAGAGGATTGATCTACAATTAAACATAATTTCCATTAGGGTATTCATTTTAGTCGACTTTTTCATTATTTGATTAATCAAATAATTCAAAAATGCTGTTTTTTAATTAATCGAACAATCGAATAAAGCTTTTAAATTACTCGAGTTATTCGAATAAATTATGCCTTAATATTTTTCTCATCTTTTCAGTGTTCATGAAAAAATCTGTGTTGTCACAGTGTTTTATTAAAAAAGAAAACAAATAAAATGTAAACAACTAATTTTCATAATACATAAAAATTGTTTAAATCACCAAAAATATGTACATTATTGCGATCACTAAATTTGCAAGAAAGGTTTAAATTGGCTTTCTGAAATAGTCTTTCAAAACTAAGATGTAATTAAATTTTTAATATATTTTTCTCTTTTGTTTGTATAAAGTCATTGTTTTTCTATTTAATATTTCAATGATACTATGAGTATCATCTGAACTGTTAATGTTCGAATATCGTTGGCCATAAAACTAATATATTAAAATTTGATGAAGCATAGTAATAAAAAAAAAAATTAGCTTGTAATTTTTGTTGAACTTTTTTGTATAGTTTTTTTTTTAGAATATTTGCATTCGGGCAAATTATTGAATAATTGTAGAAAAATTCATTGTAAAAGTTTTATTAGACTCTCAGTTGAATGAAGTGCATTTTCTAGTCAGGCACGATCATTATCTTCATCATCAGAACTCTTCAACATCCCACAGTGGTGTTCTCTGTAAAGATCATCTATTTTACCCACAACTTTTCGGGAAATGGAATCTGTGACTTCTTTTCCCTATATTTTATTAAATCATTCCTCTCACGAACTAGTCAATTGGATGAAGGTGGAAAATGGTGACCAGTGCTGGATAAAAGTGTACTTCTCTCCACACCTGTAATGCCAATTGAAGCACATCTCTGAACTTTGGAGAGAAGTTTAATGCCTCCCACCATGCCGAACATCCATAAGTGAGGATAGGCCTCACAACTGATGTGTATATCCAATATGCAACTATTGGCTTGAGACCCCAGTTATTCCCCATAGAGTTCCTACATACGTAGTAGGCATTAAGCCCCTTCCTGGCCCATTCTTGATTATTTCTCCTCCAAGACAATTTTCCGTCCCAGTAAACCCCCAGATACTTGGCCTCCCTTGACAATCTAAGTTCTATCCTATTCAATACTGGTAAACTAAACGTCTCAACTTTATTCTATTGGTAAGCAGTCAATTAGTGCTAGCCCAGAGGGACAGTTCTCGCAGCCCTGATTGCATGACCTCGCTGATCGTAGATAAAAATTTACCCAAGACCAGCATTACTACGTCGTCAGCGTAGGCTACGATCTTCTTCCCATGGCATCGAACTGTCTCAGTATGATATTCACAGCTAAGAACCACAGTAATGGAGAGAGAACCCCACCTTGCGGTGTATCCCTTGCTGCTTAGCATCAGGATAAGCCACTCAATTTGAAATTCACTAATACCTAACGAAGCGAGTGATTCACCAGTCGTCTCTATTCTAATGTTGCTAAAGGATCCTAGAAAAGCTGCCAAGGTGTATTCCTTATGCAATAGACCCCGTTCAATATAACTCACCACATCATACAGAACACTCTCAACAGACTTACCTTAAAATAGACATGTTGAATTTGCTGATGACCTGAATTACCATACTTCTCCTAAGATATAAATCGATCAGTCTTTCTTTTGTCTTAAATAGAAAAGATGATAGGCTAATCGGTCTATAGTTCTTGAGCTTCTTACCCGCTTCGGGTACATCTCCACCCCCTAAGAATACATATCACCTTGAGATATTCTCTGAATACCTCCACGTTAGATGACCTTATCATTGAGGTTCTGTAGCATGAGTTTACCGCCCATCTTACCTTGTCTCCAGTGATCATCTCCTCTATCATGTCATTATCACCCTCTTCTGATCTGGACTGTAGATTATCGCTGACACTATCTGCCTTCCCATCAGATCCTACATCCTTACAGACAGGGAAGTGAGACTGCATATATATATATATATATATATATATATATATATATATAATTTCAATTTTTGAATAAACCAAATCAGTTTATAAAAAACCGAGTTTAATTTCTGCTTTCTATAATTGTTGCTTTCATTAGCACTGAAAAACAACAATAAACTAAGGCATATTTGGTTTTTTAAACTTTTTGAAGCACCTATGTAAGTTAGAAACTTCGTTCTTTCACAGAAAAATCAGAAATTTTTTTAAAGAATTTTTGTGCTGGAAATATGAACTAAGTCCATCCAGTATTATTTTGTATATTTTGAAGCTCTCATATAAGCTATGGACCATGTTGTTGCATTAATCTATCACAAATATTTTTCTTTTTTTAATTTCGTTTTTTTTAAACAGTCAAATGCTTCCATAAATTTCTCCCATAGCATTTTTTAATTTAATATTGTCTAACATTTATAAAATATTTGTTCTGCAACGAAATGATTATATCTTCCTTAAAAAGTTATGCGAACTTTAGTAAAATTCCACAATATTATATTTATAATTTACTAGATTTTACCGGTGCGCTAGGCTTCCCTATTTTATGTGATAGCTAATATTTACTTTTTATAGATACCACTTGACCTTTTTACCTTATTTTAAATTTGATATAAAAATTACTTTAAAATTTTTTTAAGACTTTCGCTGTAATAGTTCTTTAGATGAGAAAATGTATATTTTCTTTGTAGGTGGGCTAACTGGAAATATCCATCCTATTTTCATTTTATCAATGCGGTATGAAAGGGTAAAAATTCTCACGAAATTTGAGGGCTTTCACTATAATAGTTCCTTAGATATGTCATAATAAATATTTCCTTTAATTGGGGGGGAGGGGGTTTAATACACCATCTGTTCCGATCTATTTTAAGTAAAATATAGGCGTGGCATATGATCAAGGTCAAACATAAACTATAACATTCTATAGTGCAAGCACTATCTGTGCGTTATATTTAAGATAAATTGTTTCATTAATAACTTCTAAAATTGAAAGAAATAGTTTTTATTAAAAGTAAGCGTAAAATATAGGTGTGATGTCCAATCAAGATCTAGTAAAGCCTATAACCACTTCTAGCACAAATACTAAATTTATGTCAAATTTCGTGAAAGTCGGTTTCATCGTTTAGAAGCAATTGATACACAAATAAACAAACTTACACCTCATTTTTATAATATATATATAAATTTCTCCCATAGCATATATATATATATATATATATATATATATATATATATATAATATATATATATATATAATTCTATTAAAACTTTATATGAAAGTGCAAATTATTTAAAGTGTTTAGTGTATACACAGATATAGTATAATTAAATATATTTGTAATTACATCCAATATAAGGTATATCTTTTTCATATAGCATATCTCAATAAGGGTGAAGGATACACAAGATTCGGAATAGCCGAATATACCACTCTAACTTGTTTTATATTAAATATTCCGTAAGAAACAAGTTGGAAAATTTTGAACTTGATTTGAAAAAACCTATATTTTTCTACAAATGACATTACAGTCTGTAGTTATATGTATGGAGTTTATGTACCAAGTGAGTCTCAGTCTGGTTTAGTGAATATAATGATGATGGCTTGGATGAAACTTGTGATATAGGAGGGACTTAAAATTGGGTTAAGCATTTTAAGAATTGCTGTACTTCTTTATCTAATGTAAATGTTTTATTTCATAAATGTGCTATCAGATTTTTATTTACTCGTTTTATGGACAACAAACAAAACATTAATAAGTTTTGGAGATACTCACAGGCCTATTGAAATATTAAGCAAATATAGAGAAACAATGGCTTTAATAAAATAAAAAAGAGAATAATATGTTCAAATTTAAATTGCATATTGTTCCAGAAAGGGAACATACTTTTTATAAATTAAGTAATAACAATTAATGTAGATATACTTTTGATATTTTCAAGAATTTTTATATTTTATTAAAATTAATTGTTAAGATTATTTACAGAATGCTGGAATTATTTTTTGATAAACATTGAAAAAACGAGCAAAATGTTAAGGTATAATTTATTAGAATAACTCGAGTAATTTAAAACCCTTACTGGATTAGTCGATTAATTTAGAAATAGCATTTTTGATTTATTTGATTAATCGAATAATGAAAAATCCGGGTAAACTTATTACCTTAATATTTTCATGTATATGGAATTTATTATGTGCGATAAAAATGTTTTATTTTTTGTACGGTGTTATCATTCTGTCGTAGTTATAGGTACTTAGAGAATTTTCTGTTAATTTTTTCTATACACATTTTTGTGCGAGGATGAGTTTTCTTTAAGAAATCCTTGGAAATAATTTTCTTTATATAATTTTTATATGGTATACATTTTCCTCACACAACATTTCTCCGAAAATATTTCAGCTTTGAAATTTTTTTTCTAGGAATTTCTTTCTATAAAACAATTACAGTGAATAGTTTTCTTAAAAAAAATCTTTGGAAATAATCTTCTTTAGCAAATGTTTCTATAATAATAGTTTCCTATAGAAAACATTCCTTCAAGAAGTTTTCCAAAGAAACCTTTCACCGGAAATAGTTTTGTAGAGAAAACTTTCGCTGGGAATAGATTTCTATATAAACTCTTGTGCGGGGAAAATTTTTTTTTATTCCTTGAGAATAGTTTCCTTTATAAAACTTTTTCTACCATACACATGCGTTTTTGTTGATGTTATATACATGACATACCTTAAGGTATACCAGAATCACTTTTCCAGTCAATTTACCGAAGTCCGTCCGCCCTTCCGTCTGGCTCTCCATGTAAACATTGTGCACAAAGTACGGGTCGCAATTCTGAAGATAATTTGATGAAATTTTGGACATATAGTTTTTTCGATACAAGGACCAAGCCTATTGAAATTGGTTATGATCGGTCCATTGTTTCACCTAGACCCCATACGAATTTCTTCCTGGAATAGGGGTTTAAAGTTCATAAATGTTTAAATATAATTATATTTTATCAAAATTCAGTATAAATAAGTTTTATATTAATGTAATCTTTGTGACAAGTTTCATAAAGATTGGCCAATAATTGGCAATAGCCTCTCTTCCGAAAATCACTTTAACAAGCACAAATCTCATTCTAATGTTAGTACGAAATTAATATTTGACACAAAAACGCTCTATACAAGTAGAAACTACAGCGCCAAATATTACTAAGATCGATCCATAATTGACCATAGCTCCCATATAGGGCCCACTTCCGGAAATCACCCTAAAGCGCATAAATTCCATGTAGATATTAGTATTGGCGTGAAGCCGATACTATACAATAAAATAAGTGATCTCCAGATATAGCCAAATAAATTAAGTACTTGACAATCTTTACCATCATATAATTTTAGTTAGTTAGTTCCTGCTATATTAACTGGTACAAATTGACGGTGATATCTCCAAATAGCATCATTTAGAAATTAGCCGTAACATTCCAGCAAATAACCAACCGAATTCTACTAGGTTTTTAAGGACCGGTTTTATACTGCTCCCCTAGTGTATACTTAAGTGCAAACTGAGTTAAGAATCTTTTAAGTTAAAGCTCACACTTGCTTTAATGCAAAATGCTTCATTTTACAGTTTAAAACTTGAAAAGAAAAAAAAAATAAGCTTTGAGCTTTTACATATTTACAATAGGGTTGGTTCCAACAACATTTTGCTCTAACCAAAAATCATTTTATTTATCATAAAATTTTTTATCCTAATTATGTTAATTATTTATTATTTGGATTATAGTTTGCTTAAGGTAATGCCAAAAATCATTTGGGCAAAATATTTTTTAATGTGTCACCAAAAATAAATAAAAAAACGACAATAAAAAAAGCATTAAATAGCTTGAAAGATCTAAAGGCATCTTAAGCTTGTGGGCTGTAAAATTAAAAACGTGTTAGTTCAAAATATATAATCACAAAGAAAATATAAATTCAGAGCATATTTTTAAAGCCTTTTAAAATTTAAAATAATTTTATTAGATTTTGTATTTTTATTTATTTTTGTTTATTTTCAATAAATATTTTTTAAGATATCAAATAATTTTCATACTTAGGAGAGACTTAAGGGATGGAAAAATAATACTTAAGTATTCAAACATAAAGCAATTTTAAAAACTTAAGTACGATCTTACCACTAAGTAAGCAATATAATACTGGGCCTAAGTAATTAAAAAAAAATATATATCCAAATATATCTTGCGACTTGAATTGCTCTAGTAGCATAGTAGCATGGGTTATCAGGCTCAGAATAATTTCTATGCAACAGGTTTTACAATACTATAAAATTTATTAATCGATTATTTTCAATATTCAGAATTCATTCAAATAATCATTCATTTTTTTACAAATGTATAGAGTTTTTAAGATAATTTGCTTTTGTTTGTATTGTAGAGATCTAATGATTATGTTTTAGTTCAATTTTGTGCAGAAATATTTCGCAACTCTTAATTTCCCAACAATATCGGTGAAAATATATCAGAAATTCTACACAGGTAAAAGTTTATGCACAAATATAAGTATTTACTTTCATTAATGTTAGTTCATAATATTTAAAAATATTGTCTTACAATTAATACTTTTTCTTACTTTTTTTTGAAATGAATCAAAAGTCAATGAGGACTTAAATAAATTTTTGAAAATTTCATTTATATTTTCAATTTGTAAATGCATGTTTGAAATTTTCTATGGAGAATTTTTAGCCTTTAAATAATTTTAATCACATGTTGAAAACAAGAACATGACAGAAGCGCTTTTTTATTATTAAAATGACGCATGGGCAGCAAATTTAAGCAAATTTCTAAACATTACTTTTTAACAGTTTTTATTGGAAAATTGCAATTTAAAGATATTTATTGTTAATATATTCATGCGTATCTCTTTTTATTTAGCATTTGAGTCAAATTTAGTAAAACTAAATTAAAATTCTAGCAACATTTTTGCAAAATTCGTAAAATTTTCATTAAGTTCAATTTAATAATATCTATGAACAAAATTTAATTTTTTATAAAAAAAATTTGGGCAAATGAAGTCATAATATTTATGAAAAAATTTTCAAATTTTTCTCTGTGTAAATATATAATATTTAGTCTTCACCCAAATACTATAAATATTTCAATCAAAAACAACCTGTTTAAGTTCACACATATCCGTAGCCCTTTTCTATTATTAAAACATAATTAACTGTATAAATATTAACATCATCTATCATCTTGTTGATTGATACATATTACTTTGTGAATTTTCAGTTTTTTTTCTCACCACTATTCGCATGTTGTTTTGTTCGTCGCTTTGTGGAAAAAATAATCAATCATATTCAATAACGATCATAAATATTAAATATTTACTTGCACCGTAAATATAGTAGCAAGCAGTAGTTGTTATTGTGGAAAGGATATAAAAGTAAATAAAAACATGTTTGCTATAGAAAAACTTTAGCTCATATATATATATATATATTTGCATATATTATTGAGAGAGAAAGAAGTAACCCATTGTAACTTGCTAAAGCGAAAAATATATTAGAAATCAAATTGGTTATTTTTTGAGTTTAAAATTGTTAGGACCAGTAATAGAACTAGCTCTAGTAATGCTGGTAATGGCAAAGTCCAGCCTTTTGAGAGTATTCTTAATTAATATTGTTACGTTTTTGCCTATTCTGGTTTACTTTCTTTAAATAAAATTGGATTCTTTTACATGCAATAATAAAACATGTCGCTACAATTTGCTTTTCATTTGGATTGAAATTCTTTATTTACATTTTAAAATACACACGTTATATTTTCTACTGTACTGAAACTTAACAAATTAACGAGTAAAATCTCGAAACCAAATTCTTCGAGAAATCATCTATTCTTTTCGATTTCTTGAGTACTTATTACCTTTATATAAAAGCAACGTATTTTCTTGTTTGTGCTTGCAAAATATTTAAGCTAAGAGAATCAAATGCCATTCTTGAGTAGTGTTGCCAGTTTAGACTTTTTAAGGCTAAATCTAGCCTTTTTATTTTGCTTTTAGCCTCAAAATTTTCGTTTTAGCTTCTAGCTTTTTTAGCCTTTTTATATTCTTAAAATTGCCTTAAGAAGCCTAAAATTTTAGAACTTCAACAAAGAAGAAAATAACGTCTTATTTGCTTTTACTATTTTATTTCTAAAGAATCATCTATTTAAGCATTTTTGTATATTAAGTCCCACAAAAAAAAACGAGATTATTTATATTATAACTTAACTAATTTTATGGACTTAATTTATTATAGATAATTATTTTTTAATAAACTTCATTAACCACAGCAAATAATTATGAATATAATTAAAAGAAATCTTATAAATGCGAAAAATCACCCAAAAAATTTTAAATGATAAATAAAAAAGGAATTATAATTCAAAAAATTACGAAAAATCACGCCAAAAATATTTGGTAACTTTTTATATGAAATATGTATAACCCAAATTTTTATGTAAATATTGTATTCGGTTTTTTACTGGATCATTTTGCAGCCGTTCTATGTTTTATTTATAAATTTATTATAATATCTTTAAAAAATATTAAAAACTAATGGGAAGAAAAAAATAAGTAAATAAATAAATGAGTTTTTAAATAAAAAATATCAGCTTTTTTCTAGGCTTATCTTTTAGGCCATTTAGCCTTTTCTGATCTTCAATTTAGCCTCTTTTTCCCACCTCCTGGCAACACTGTTCCTGAGCAGTAGTTAATTGCGTTTGGTTGTAAAATAGTACCATGATGTTAGAAAAATTCTCTTAAATTTTTAATAAAAAATATTCTAATACAGTTAAAAAAAATGGTAAGTAATGTCACTTATCTAAAGATGTTTGCAAAATAGCACATTATCTTGCACATTATTTCAGGAAATTTTGTCTTAAAATAAATCCACAACAAATCCGCAACAGAAAAAATATTATTAATGAAAAAAAAAAATTGGAGAAAATGCTTGAATTATTTACCACCGAAATAGAATTTATTATTTTATATATTTTTTATTATTTTATATATACATTATGTAAAGTTTGATATAAAATATAACTTTAAAAATTAAAACAGCTTTTAACTTTTAATTTGGAACAAAATGGAAATGGAATTGGAACTATTGCAAATGATAATAATCACAAGTCGTTATCAACATCGATTTCGAATAATTTTCAAAATTTTTTGATATCGAAAATGTATCACTAACGAATATTCTTACGTTTCGCTATTAATAACGCTAAAGATTCACTATTAATGCGTTAACCGCACCTTCGAGTACGAAAGAAGGAGAAGAAGACGACGGTAGTCGTACTTGAGTGTTTTGTCAGAGAAATGTTTGTGAAATGTTCGAAGGCCATATCAATATCGAAGTTTGTGGTTAGCTGGGATAATACAAATTTCTCACTAATACTAAAGCAATAACTTATAACAACTTATGTAATACAAATTTCTTACTAATACATAAACAAGTTAACAAAATGCTTTCTTTATGATTACAGTAAGTGAACTTACCTGAGAGAGTTTAAGATAAATCACAATTAAGAGATTTCAATTAAATTCAAATAAATAGACGTTATAAACTGGAAACTTCTAACACGTTACATACTAGAAAACTCTAAAATCTTTATTATAAACTTATAAAACTAATTTTTGTAATCATATTTTATTATAATTTGCGGATAACTAGAGTTTTTATGTCCTCTTTAAAATGCACATCAAAGTATATATATATATATATATATATATATATATATATATATATATATATATATATATATATATATATTTCTTGTTTAAATTAGTGATCTAAAATTTATTATAAAATCAGCAGTTCATATAGGCAGTCACCCGAACTGCGCATGTTTTTATTATCACTCTTTTAATTGTATACATACTTTTTAGTTTTCCGGCTAATATGATACAAAATACTGTAACAGTATTCTAAAATGATTATGGGTAAAAAAAAAAACATTTAATCATTATAATTTGTAATTTACATTTCACTATCACTCTTTGTGTTTTTGTTCTTTATTTATTGTTTCTTTTCCTTTTCATTACTTATTCATAATTTTTATTAAATGTTGGATATAAATCATTTGAGTAAATTTTCAAACAATGGTTGTTCCTTTTTTCTCACCATCACTGAATTAAATGAACAAAGATGATGGAGAGCAAAAAATTAACTGAATTAAATATGAAGAAAAAATCCTTATGTATACTAAGTTATTAATTGTAATTGTGTACTCGGGTGAGAAGGGGTTTACTTGGAAGAGGAATACAGAAAATTATGGGATTTATATTTGCAAATATTTGGTGGACAGGGTCATATTACAATTGATGGTAATATATACAGCTGTCAAATGTACATAATTTTTATAATATTTCTTCTTTTACAGAAAACTCATGAGACCGTATATTATTTTACACATATAGAAGTGTAACTTATTACTACACGAAATATATTTAAAACTGTATTATTTAAGATGTTGTAGCTTGAAACCCAAAGTTTTGACTTGTTATCGTTTTAAAATAACTGTGGCAACAAGAAAAAAGTAGATAACTCAAACTATGAACAAATTCAGTTTTTCATTTTTCCAATTCTCTGTATGAAATTCTGTATGTTTTTTGGAAGAATTTAGTAACTATTTCAGGAGATATTGATTGAATTTGACATTTATATGTCGAACAAAAAAAGAGCTGAAAAACTCATGACTTTAAAATTATGTTATCATTGGAAGGAAGTACTTAGTGCTGCAGTGGTGCAGAAGTTTTTTTAACCCAAAAAAATTCCATACAAATTAGTGTTATATTCCACAAGAAAAGTTATCCAATATTTTGAAATGATTTTTTGTGATTTTAAAAAAGAATTATACTTTTTGATAAAGCATTTCCAGTTTTTTTGGAATTTTTTTCATTAGTAAGATCTTTTTTTAAATTAAGTTATTTTTTAAATTATTTTAATAAATAGTTTCTACTGTTGATGAAGTATATTAAGAAATGATTTAAACTATCGATTTATTAACTCCACAAAATTATTTAAGGCACTTTTAATTTGAATAATGAAGCGTCGCAAGCAAATTTTTTTATTAAGTATAAATAATCTCGATTTTTTTGTGCGAATAAATACACATAAATGCTTAAATGAGTGATTCTGTAAAAATAAAATTATTAACAATTAATAAGAAATTGATTTCTTCGTTGTTGAGTACTTTAGCCTTTAAGAATCAGGGAAAAAAAACTAAAAAAAGCTAGTTGCTAAAACAAAAATTTTGAGGTTATATGAAAAGTAAAAGGGCTAAAGTTAGCCTTAAAAAAGCTAAACTGGCAGCACTGTTCATGACATACTGAAGAATATTTGCTGAAAAATCATTTTTTTATGAAAAATATTCTTTAGAAATTTTTAAAAATAAGTCACATCGTTATATTATTCATAATTTCAACACAAATTTTCAATTATAATAAACATTTAACATAAAAGTAACTTCACAAATATTCTCAATAAAATGTATGGTACATATACTCATATTTCTAAAAAAATATTTCTTAATTTATGCCTTAAATAATTTTGTTTAGTTACTAAATCGTTAATTAAAATTATTTTTTAATATACTTCATCAACAATAAAAAATATTTATGAAAATAATTAAAGAAATCTTATTAATAAGAAAAAATAATCAAAAAATTTTTAAAGGAATTATAGGTTCCAAGTGATGAAAAATCACTTCATAATATTGAATAATTTTTCATATGAAATATAATCCTAATTTTTATGGGAAATTTTTCTTCGATTCTTCGTTGAGTCATTTTGCTAAGTATTACTTATAAATTTATTACAATTTATTTAAAAAAAAAAATCAAAAACTATTGAGAACGAGAAAAAATAAGTTTCTAAATTAAAAAAAAAAGAAAAATTTTTTCTGGCCTTATTTTTTGGAGTATTTAGCCTTTTTGACCTTTTTTTAAAGTTCAATTTAGCCTGTTTCTTTCTGCTAAATTCCCAAAAATTATATGCCAAATTCTGCTAAAACAAAGTTTTATCGACGTTTCACATTTTTTTTTTTGGCTTTCCTAAAATTTAATTTCAAATTTATTATAATAAAATGAGAGAACTGTACTGTTCATATAGAATGTATGTAGTTAATAGTAATATACATATATCTTTTATTAATACAAAATATAAAGAAAAGAAATATAAGAAAATAATATTTTTATAAAAATAAAAATTACCATATATTGCAAGCAATATTTTACACTACCGTTTTTTTTTTTTTTTTTTTTTTTTTTTTTTGATTTATATAATTATTATGATTTAAAACTTAAATATAATTTTTCCCATTCCTTAAGTTTTCTAATACCCCATTTACATTTGCATAAAATCTAGTTTAGAAGAGATTTCAAATAAATAAAATTATGTATTATTAGATTTAGTAGATTTTATCAAAATCTACTAAAATTTAATTAGATTAATTAGTTTGTACTTTTTGTTGAACTTTTTATACTGTTTTTTACTTGACTCCCATGTTAGGTATTTCTAAAAATGGAAACAGTCAGAAGGGACAAAACAAATAAAAACAACATTGTTTCATTGCTACTTAATAAGTGGCTAAACAATAACAATTATACATTGCTTCATTTACTACTGGTAGATTTAAGCATATAAAAAGTAATAATTGAAAAAGGAAAATACAAAATAATTGTAAAAAGCTTTATCGTAAACCTTTCGTCTAACTTAATAACATATAGGGAAAAGAAGTCACAGATTCCATTTCCCGAAAAGTTGTAAGTGAAATAGATGATATTTACAGAGAACAGATGACGATCATGGCTGACTAGAAAATGAATCCAATAAAAATTCTACAATGTATTCTTCTACAATTATACAATAAATTTAAGGACGAATGCAAAAATTCTAAAAAATTTAATTAGATTATGAAAAATCTGTTTTTCTTTTAGTGTGTTAGTAAAATACAACAATATTCTAAATAAAAATGACTTTTTCAAATAAAATGATTAAATAATTAAAATCGTATTTGAAATGTTTATAAACAAACTTAAAGTTAAAAAAATTAAAAAATCTATAGTCAAACAAAATCTACAAAATCCTCATAATTATGTAATGTAAACAAGGTTGGTTTAGTTTTTTTCAAAATCTCGTACAAACAAAATTTCAAGTGTAAGTGTAAATTGGGTATAAGTATGAAAACTATTTGAGATCTTAAAAAATATTTTTTTTAAATAAACAAAAATAATTAGAAATACAAAAACTAATAGAATTATTTTAAATTTAAAAAAAAAAATTCAAAATACGCTCTAAATTTATATTTTCATTGTGATTATATATTTTTCATCAACAGCTTTTTAATTTTGAGGGAACAGTATAAAACTGGGACATATTTAATTTCATTTTACAAGATTTACAATAAATATTGTTTTAGCAAGACCCTCCTTTTGAAATTGAAATTTTTTAACTTTTTATAGATAACTAAATAATAAGATAACTAAAATTTAGTATTATTCTCATATGACATATTTCATTTCAAGAATTTTACAAGTTATATTTAATTTTTGTTAAATACTTGCGAAATTTTACATTTTATTTAATAGGATTTATAATATTGATTAAATAGATTCACAAGTATTAAATAAATATAATGCACAAGAAATATTATATCAGCCTTTATGAAATATATTTGGCAAAAGACTTATGCTATAAATCTTCTTACGCTATAAATATTTTATGCTATAAATCTTCTCCATTATAATTTTGAGAGCTCCATTATGACTTTGAGAGCTAAGACTATTATTGCAATTTTATAAAATTTTTAAATCTGATAAATCCAGATATCTAATAAGTAACTTTAACTTTGTTACCTCAAATAGAATAAATTCTTTAGTTATGCCAAGATATTATTTCCAAATTATGAACAAATCATTTATTGTCCGAGTGTTCAGGTTATGAAATAGAATTTTTCGAATTCAATATCAAAATTTATAACATTTGTACTAGAGAATATTTAAAATGTACTTTTATACATTACCACAATCTAAGTTGTTATTTTCTAAGTTTTTTATTCATGAAATTTCAACATTTGTGCATTACATTTTTAATAAACAAAATAAACAAATCAAAGTTTGTAATTGCCATATAAATAATTTGGATTAATTTGGGCCTGTGGGCCAAAAAGAAGTATGCCAAATTTTGTTCTTCACCATCTATCACTAACAGGTGTAAAATTTAAATTTAAAACAAGTAATCTATTGAAGGATAAAATTGTCTAACACCTAATCATTTATTTTTAAATTATATTATTTTCGGATTTAAAAAATAAAATTGAAAAACTTAAGTAGGAAATCATCTTGGTTGTCAACATTTTGTGTAATAATTTCAATAACTTTTTCTCTAATATATATTTTATTTGCAATTGATTGTAGATGGGATAATAAATCACTTTTTTGTTTTTGTTTCCTGTAAAACTTTGTTTAAAATCTATAATTCTTTTAAAATAGTCTTTAGGAAACATGATAATAAAAATAATTTTTAATTCTGATAAAACTTGTACAAAATTATTGCTGAGTAACCTTTTACATGTGTATAACAATAACGAAATGCGTCTTAAGTTCTAACCATTCTCTATGGACATCAATACCATAGTTTTCTAAATATGTATATACATATATTGTCTCTTTCAGATTTAAAAACCAAATAATAAAATTAAGAAATAAAAAAATATATTTATGCTTAAAAAAAACGCTGTAAGTAGGTCGATTATGCTAAAAAGCATTTAGCAGATTTTTTTTCACAAATGTGCAATTTGTAATCCATTCTGCTAAATCTAGTAGAAAAAATGCTACTTTTATCTAGTACACAAAAAAATAGTAATTTTTTTGCGCTCTTTATTTTGTGTTTTCTTTTTGCGTAACCATGCCACATGAACCTGCCTTGTTAAAAGCTACAATAAAACTAAATGATTTTTATTTATATAATATTATTGTTATTATTATTTTTTATTCGCTCTCAATTGTTTAGTTTCGTTAACCTTCGTGTTCTGTATGTGAAAATGCTGTAGTGTATGTGAAGATACTAGGTTCCGCAGTGTTAGTGGCACCGGTGTTTGCTCTAGACTCAGTGACCTATTTTAAATATCTCACAGGTTAGATCAAATTACTTTCCTCTTCTTTATACATTGGACTCTCAACTAGTCTTCAACTTTACACAATGAGGTCAAAGGTCAAAATGAAAATATGTGTATTTTAGGAAAATTACCTCGTGTAACCAAATTTACCGATGGGCTGCCACATTTTTTGCCAAAATTTTCGAAATATACTATACTATCTAATTTAATTCACAGAAGTTTCGAAATCAAAACAAAACTTTTTAGAGTCTAAAAAAGTTTAACATTTGTTAAAAACTTATAATTTTCTACCACTGATGGATATAAGGTGTAGTCCTGTCCATAACTCATCTATAGATTTCCTAAAAGTATATTTCAACAAATCTATATTATGGACCTCCCTATCTTTAACAATTTCTCATACTAATACACATACAACCAAACACAACAACAGTGATTTACTATTACGAATATAAGCTAATTTTATCTTTTCTACATTTTGCTCTTTCTGCTATTTCAAATCAAATAAACTACTGCTACTTTTTGTGTTCTTCTTAATGGCTGCGTTAAATTATCATTAATTTTTTATAAGTATTATAAAAATAAATAATCTTACACACAGATAAAATTAAGAGAAAGTCAAATAAAATAAAAAAGCGTTCAAATAATGAACGAACGGAAGGAAGGACAGCTATAAAATATATAGATATTAAAGAAAAATTCACACAAATAAGTTATACGTTTAAACTAATAAGAGTTCAAAGAACTCTATTGATAATTTATTATGTAAGTATTTTATTTGTACAAAAAAAAATTAAATATAATAAAGCTTCAAAATGTTTTACTTTATTTTTATACCAACCATCCAAAAAGATGGAAGATATATTGAGATTGTAATTCCATTAGCAACATATTGAAATATTCCTTTAAGATCCACGAAACTATATATAAAAGTGCTTTACGAAAAAAAAAGTTGTAAATGTACCCCTGTAGAAATGAATATTATTATGCCCTTATTTGATTCCCAAAATATTACATCTGAAATTTTTCATTTACGTGAGCTACACCATTTTTAAAACACTTCTAAAAATACGGATTTCTTTCAATAGCATTATAAAAAATTTCAAACGTAAATTTAAATAACACTTACATCTCTTTTTATTCGCGAAATACCAAGATTTTATTAAAATGTTTTATCATATTTTCATAATTTAAACATATAATTGTATATATTTCGGACATTTTTCAGGAATTTAAGATACCATTGGAAAGGTACCTATTCTAATGCTATTGAAAATTTCAAATAATTAAACCTTTAAAAGCAAAAGGGCCAATTTTATATATTTGGTTTTCAAACGATTTAATTAGCAATTTTTGCAAATAATTGTACGGAAGTACTTACCATACTTAAATATCAAAAAATTTATGAAAAATATAATAAATTCTTTTAAAGCCGCGGTAATAATCGAATAAAATATTTTACACAAATTCATAGCTGTTTTGATAAATTTATACTTTTGGCGATACACAAAAATTAACTTAACCCAAATATTACTTTTTTTCTAAAAGATTAAATGAATACACATATATATAGTATTGAATAAGACCTTTCCAATGAACATTTCCGAAATATTCAAACTTTAATAAAATAGTTTTTAAACAAATTTTACTATAATCTTAATTTCACAAGAATTAAAATAAATAAAAAAAAAAACAATTACCTCATGACCAGTGTTGCCAGTTTAGCCTCTTCAAAGCTAAATCTAGCCTTTTTATTTTGCTTTTAGCCTAAAAATTTTTGTTTTAGCCTTTTTTGATTTTTAAAACTGCCTTGAAAAAGATATAATCTTATCATTTCAATAGCGAAGAAAAAAGTTTATTTTTAGCTATTACTAATTTTATCTTACACAATCATCTATTTAAGCATCTTCGCAAAAAAAATCTATATTATTTATATTAACCAATAATTTTCGACTGCGGCGCTTCCTTATATAAATCAAAAATGGCAGCTAATTTTATGGCCTTAATAAATCGATTATTATAATTATTTTAATATAATTTTATTTATTTATATTTTTATTTATTTTTTTTTTTTTTTTTTAATCTAAAATTCTTATAAAATTTTGAAATTGTGTAATCATAAATAAATTATAGTTTAAAAAACCGGAAAATCATTTAAAACATTTGGTAATTTTTCATATGAAATATAACCCAAATTAGTATGGTAACTTTTTGGGCGATTTTTCAATGGGTGATTTTGCTAGCAACTGTTCTATGTTTTATTTATAAGTTTATTACATCTTAAAAAAAAAAACAAAAATTTATTAAAACGAGAAAAAAATAAGTTTTTAAATTAGAGAAAAATTTAACTTTTTTCTGGCCTTATTTTTTGGGACATTTAGCCTTTTTTGACACTTTTAAAGTATAATTTAGCCTGCTTTTTTTGTCGCCTCCTGGCAACACTGCTTACGACGCATTTATCGACATGTGTACATTATATGTTTTATTTTTTTTATTTTTGCAAAAGTTAAAATCTGTGTACACTTTCGATCGAAAACCACATATTTGAATGTATTTTGAAAATACTCCAGCTCACGGTAGTGAAACAATTGAATCGAAATATTTTGTGCAATAGTTTATAACATATTATTCTTTAATTTTATAGGAATACATTTGCAAAAGTTTTTGTTCCCATAAAAATCGATGCACTTTAATATATATAATCTCCATTAATATATTCAAAACACAAATTAAAGGTGATACGATTTAGTTGATGTCACCGAAGATAATCGAGATTAAAAAATTTACATCAGTAAATTATGTATAGGTTTTATCTTTATTAAATTTTATAAAATTTTTTAATATACTTGACAATAATTTGTTTTATTTCTTTTTAAATATTTTTTTTTTTTCATAATATTAATGCATAAGAAATTATTATTTTTGTTGTGGTAGTTAAAAATATAAATAATGCTAAAAATTCCATTTTAAGTTCGATATCAAAAATATATGGACAAATGAAACCTACACAAAGATATACAAAATACAAATTTAAGAAGATTTGATACGTTTCATATAAGCTCCGCTTAGCTCCGAGGTAAGCTAAAACAACATCTACAAATTGATATATATATATATATATATATATATATATATATATATATATATATATATTTTTTTTTTTTTTGTTGAGGCCCATTTTTCACTTAACTAGAACTGAACCGATGTATTTATTATAAATTTAAATTCACTATAATGCAAAAAAAATCTAATTTTTAAATGTGTAATAAAATTTTTGCAAATTAATACCATATCATGATATATTGATTTTTAATTGTAAGTTTAAGTTTTGATCACATGATACTATGGTTTCATTGGCATTGAGTTGTAAATGTGCCTTGCAGAAAAAAGACACCTCTAACATCCACTCCTGCTTTAACCTCACCAAGTTTGAGCACCATAAGATATAACTCAAACGATGCATGGCTACAAGATCTGTTAACCCCTATTTTCAATTGTGCAATACTCAAAACATCGCCAACTTCTTAATAAAAAACTGAAAAAAAACTTAAAGTTTTGAAAATTCTGATTTCATGAATCGTTTACATTATTTTATACTGGGCAATGGCACACTGTTTAAACATAAGTTATCCTATTTTCTACAAGTGTTTGTAGCTTATATTAAAATAATTGGACACATACACTTAAGAGCCCCGATTGCAGAAATCAAAAGAAAAAAAATTTTTTCTTTCAAACACTTTTTTGTAGATTTTCAGTGTTGTCAATATCAATAGCTAATCTAAAAAATCAGAATTAAAAAATATTTCTCGTTTAAGGTCAGTTTTTCAAAGGTAAACAAAAAAGAAAATTACTGAAATTCTAACACGATCTGGCTATGTCCGTCTGTCTATTTGTCTGCTGTGTGTCTTTCTGTTGAAAGCACGATAGAACTCGGGGCGGATCACCTAGTATAACCAAAATAAATTTATTAACTTATTCCCATTCTTCTACACTTTTTATTCGCATGCTTATACTTTTTTATCCCATTCGATCTCAGGCGCGAATCTAGGCAAATCATTTTGAGGGGGGCGGAATTTTTTTTTCCTATTTTGATCACTTTTAATTTTTGATAAACTTAAAGTTATGTACAATAATTTGATGATTAAAAATTTTAGTTGATAAGTGGTGATTAAATTTTATACAAAACTTTAATATATAACTTTTAAACTATTTTTTTTTTTCACCAAAACATGATATTTTACTTCATTTTATTTTTGTATTTCAAAAACTAATAAGGAATAGTTTTTAAAATACAAAAAAAAAAAAAAAAGAAAAAAAAATATGAATCTATGGTTCTTAAATTTAAGAGAATATTGAATATGCGTATTTTGATTTAACTGTTATCATCTAAAGCATTTCAAGCAAATAAATGCATTTCAATGAAATTAATTAAACGAAATTAAAAAAACGAAAGGTTGACCTATATAGGTTTTGATACTTAGAATATCAATTTCACTTAAATAGATCTAATAATTACATTCTTTAATATTCAAAACTTTCTGATGCAAAAATTTTTAACTAATCTGATGAAGGGAACCGTACCGAAAATCGATTGTAAGAAAACAAAAAAACTTTGAAATGCGAAAAACTAAAAAAAATTTCAAAATTTTTCCCTGTAAATTTTGGTTAACCAGCTTCCAATTTTTTTCAAGTTTTCGATTTTTTTTTTCAAAATCAATGTTTTAAAGGCGGTTAACCAGTTTTTTAACAGCATTTTATTAACTTTTTCGTGTAATTTTACTGAGAAAAGGAGTTCAAAAAAGAAAAAGTATATGACTAAAAGTAAGAAGTTTCATGTAACTTGCTAAATGCAATAAAAATGACAAATAGTTTGTTTAACTTGGACAATTCTCTTTAAATAGTTGAAATAAATCGAACTATTCAGTGCGCACAAAGGAATTAAACGTTAAAATTTTTTTTTAAGCATCTGCTATATATATGTGTATATGCATACATTAAGAATGAAATATATTTATTATCATTAATCAAGATGTTGTATATGTACTAAATGAACACCATCAACCAAATTGTTTCAAAGTCCTATCAATTAAAGTGTATCGGGCTTTATTTAACAAATATTTAAGGGATACAAAAAGCTTAGAATTACACACATTACAACAAAAAAGTTGCCGAATACACGGTAAAAGTTTTGCAGAAAAGCTTACACGTTTTTTTAAAACCAATAAGAAATTATTTATAATTTAAAACTTTCTTTTATAAAAAAACATACCAATAGATAGTTCTATTGTTATAATATATATAACCAGAATTTTTTACACTAGTTTTTTGGTGCTCACTTTGGAAAGATAATATGTCTTCAAATATCATGATTATGAATAAAATATTTAAGAAATTTTATTAAATTAGATTAATTAAATAAATAAGAACAGTTTCAAATTAAAAACAAGAAAGAAAGGTATAGTCGGTCAAGCCCCACCATATAATACCCTACACCATTGTGAATATGCATCCAAATTCGGGGAGGGGATTTATATGAGACCCATGGCCAATTGTGGGCCCATAGTTGTAACAAGCTTAGTGTATATTTCTATACAACATATGTATGTTATTTATGTATTTTAAGGTGATTCCCAGAAGTGAGACTTACCAGAGAACTATAGTCTATTGTGCGCCTATCCTCATAAAATTTTTTACTATAATTTATACTTATATAGAATATATTTATGTAAAATACTAACTTGGTACCAACTATAGTTTAGGATTTATGCACGAAAAAGTGATTTTCGGAAGAAGGTTTTATATGGGAGCTATAGACGGATCTGTATGAAATTTGACACGTGAATTTATACTTATTTAAAGCTCATTCGTGCCGAATTTCATTAAAATATTCTTATATTTAAGGTATTTATGATTGTTAAATCCCCATCTCGAGCGAACATTTGTATGGGGGCTAGTTGAAATAGTGGGCCTTGTATCATAAAAATAGCACGTGCCAAATTTTGAGAATTATCTTCAAAATTGCTATCTCTACTTTGTGTACAAGGTTTATATGGACAGGTAATAAACCATCTAGACGAATCGACTTAAAAAGTTATTCTGAATCGATTGGTATTGGTATTGGTTACAAACATCAGCACAAACCTATACTGCCTATGGTGGTGTTGGGTATAAAAAAAAGTTTCTTTATAGTTATAAAGTAAATAAAAAACTTTTATTTTTAAATTAGGCATATTAAAATTTATTATTTTCGCAAAGTAAAACTTGTACGCTCATATAAATTTAAGCTTTTGTTTAAAAAAATTACAAAAAATTTTATTCTCTTGCTAAAAAATGTAAATTACTGAAAAGGGGTTAACCGTTTTTTCAAGAGTCCAAAACCGAGCAAACGGTTTTTACTAAAATGAGATTTTTCGGTTAAACCGTAAATCGGTTTTCTAAAAAAGTCGGTTTTTTGGATGCTCTAATTCAGATTTTATTACATTTGAAAAATACTATTTTTCAGGAGAGCAAAAAAACTGTTTATTTCTCTTACTTTTCAATTATTTAAAATACATTTCTTTTTCAATATTCATTTAAAATCACGAATAAATCTTACACATATTTTTTTTTTAAATATTTTGGAATATTTGTAATTTTAAAGAAAAATAGAGAGTTTTATACTTTCAAATACATATTCGATGTGTATAAATAAAATAACCATATAAAGGGTTTGTAAAAAATATATTTATTTATCATTTAATATATGACTTTATAAGTGTACTTCGATAAATATTAAAGATGCAGTAAAATTTTTGACATATGCTGTTAACACTTTAGAATTTCTATGCAATCGTTTAACTTAAAAATTAAAAATGCGTCTCCTGATAAAATAGATTTTAAGTTATAAGTTCAGTACAAAAAGCAAATTTTTTAAAAATAAAATTTGTATGAAAAGTACTTAAAGAATATTTAAAAAAATCAGTAATTTTCATACAAATTTACTTTTCAAAGAATTTTATATTTTTACTGAATCAGGTTCTTACGTTTTCTTGCTTATAGTTTTTGGTGACTCTAAAGTAAAAAGTTTCCGAAGAACATATTTTTTTATATTAATATATCATTCATTTCCTTAAGTAACACTGGTCGGAAGAAAAATCCTCAATTAAATAAGAACAAGTGCTTTTATGGAAAAAAAATCTTTAATTTAGCATGAAAAAAAATCTTTTCTTCGTCACTTATTTCTGAACAACTCCGAAACTATTTATCAAATCAAAACACAAGGTAAAAACTGTTCTCGAGTTATGGTGAAATATACTGGTGTAATTGCCTTACTCATGGGGAAATAAACTTAAAGCAGATCCGTGTTTTACACGTCGAATATAGTTCATCTATTTTTGTTTAAAGGAGGACACAAAAATATAATTTGAGACTTTTGGATAATTGATTCTAATAACAGACATCATTATTTGAGTTTTCTACCTACACAGACAAAAATATTCTCTAAAATTTTTCTATTAACTTTTTAAAAATTTTTATATTAAAATATAATTAATGTATTAATTAATGCAACTAACTTTTTAATTAACAGAATATTTGTTTGACAACAGTTTAAAAGTCTTAAGAAAAATCGAAATTAAAAAATAAAAATCTTTTTAAAAAATCCAGTTTTGTGTAAAATATCGAAAATTTCTGCCTTTCTGCGCTTTATTACACTAGAAATTCCGTTGGTTATTAATTATTTTGATGGAAAAGGTGACGCTATATACGAACTTCTTTAGTTCGTCAGTAAGTAAAATTGTTTATATTTGGTGAGATTATATACCCGTAATTTATATGATGTATGAAGGAAATTAACGACTAAGCCTATACTCAAGTATTAAAGCTTCGTACAGCATAAATGTGAGTATTTATTTATTTTCACGATTTGTTTAAACTGTCTGGCACATGCTGTTTAATATTTAATTATGTGTATCATCCCCTGGAGTGCAAGATCTATATTATTCAAAATCGTTTTGATGGTGCGTCCTCCCGAGATGACCAATTTGAGTCAAACAGGAATTTTTCTGACAAAAATCACAAGTTTGTATCTACTACGTCTAAAACACATACCCACTGAAAAATTATATACATTAAACACACTACCCACAGTATATTTATTTATTATATGGTAAATAATATATTATGTGCGCTACAAACATTATATATACTTAATTTATGTACATATGTATATTACATGTGAATTATTTTATATGTTCTTTAAATATTTTGTAAAATTCAAATAAATAATTTTGCGTAAATTTGTGTGCTTTAATTTAGGGAAGCATTTCGGTGAATTAGTATAGATTCAGTTAATTCTCGTATAAAAATAATAAATATATTATTTAGATTTATGCAAAATTTTAATCGTAAATTTAATTGACATAATACTAAAATTAATTAAAACTCTTCAAAAAATCAATTACTTGCACTTAATGATAATATTACATTTTGATGATTGGAGCAAAATTAAATAAAAATTTAATTCAAATAAGCAATTTCGTAATTGTAATTCATTTTTTTCTGTGTATAAGGACACAGAATATATATTAACTTTTGTTAGTGAATATTATAGAAATTACAAACAAAACCGAAAGACCTATTTACACTTGCGCTATTTATAACAAACCAATTCACTTCTAGTTAATAACTTTCTATATGCAATCTTAAAAAGACTTATTAGTATGTCTTCGTAGCCTTTACTAGAATAACATTAAACAAAAACAAGCTGCAATAATATTCTATAGCATATTTGTCTTTAAATAACAACCAACTTTACAAACTACTTCTGTCGGCTAAAAAGAAAGTCTCTAACAGCAGCAACTAACTCGAAAATAACATCTAACAGCAAGATGTTAGAAAAAAACAGGAAAAAAACACATAGGAAAAACGTTTTAATTTTTTTATTTAAACAAACTTTTCTACTAGCATTTTACACACATACAAACAAACACCGTTCCAGTATGAAGAAACATCAAAATAATTTTCTGCTTTGAATACTGATGATAGACAATAGACTGACTCACTTTATTTCCTCTTTCTAATATTTATGCACATGATGTGTAACTATTTTGAAACAATTTTGTGAATGAGGGTGTGTTGAAAAACAAATTACAGTTTGAGTTTTTGATGGCTTTAAGATAAATAAGCCAAGAAAACCCAATATCTAACAAAAAAGAATTTTGGTTTTAACAACAGTTTGTTAGATTGGTTACTTAGTTGAAAATTATTTGGTTGTTAGTTGGTAGTTTGTTTACATGCTGTATGTATGTCTTCCTTTCTCAATTTTCTAAAATGTCTGAATGAAGTCGATTTCTTATAACATTCATGCATTGAAACATATAAAATTATATATCTGTACAAACGATAGAACAAACGACATTCGAACACATATATAGGGAATTCTCTTTTTAAGTTTACTTTTACGAAACTGTTCTTAAACCTCAAATGTTTTTTTTTCTATTTTTTTGCAATAACTTTTAATGCAACAACACTTGGTAAAGCAAAGTCAAGCACTTAAATTTAAAAATTCCAAAAAAAGTATTTGAAAATGACAATTTTTTCTTTATTTTTATTGCTATTATTGCGAATTTTAGCATATGTGTTAAATTCTTCTGATGTACACTGCAAACACTTGTAGAAATAGGCCAACTTGTGTTCAATAATTTTGTCGTTAACCAGTGTTGAATTATATTGCGGCAAATGGTGGAACCAAAATTTTTAAAATTTAAATATTTTTAAATTTTTTGACTAGAAAATAAAAATAAAAAATTGAAGTTTATTGCTCTTGCAATTATGAATCATTTGAGATACATCTCGTTAATGTGCCCTCAATAAAAACGCTACAGGGATTACCCAAACTTGGGGAGAAAAAACTTTAATGGCTCTAAGAAGTTCCTTTTTAGCGAGGCATATTCATAGCGTAATTTCAATGAAGCTAAGCTAACCCTTGATCAAAAAAGGTTTCCAAATTACATTTTAAAATCATAGTAGCGCGATAAAATATTGATTTGTAAAAATGTTATAACCAGCGTTACCATCCGGTCACTTTTTTGGCCTTTCTTTAAAATGGAACTAAATGACGATTTTTTAACACTATGTGCTAAATGACGAGAAACTAAATTGTTCGAAATATCTCGATCCATTATATATTAATTACAATGAATAAATTAATTATTTTTAGATTTCTAAAACCTAAAGCTAATTATTAAGTTTATAAACAAATTAAAATTAAAAAATAGATTTGATGAATACTTATATCCTAATTTATGGTTTTACTTTGACTCTAAATTATCACTTAATAAATAAATAAATTTTCCAACAGACTTAAGGTCAACACTTGTGAAACTATGCTTTCAGTCCTAAATTTATTAGGCAGAGATTTGCCAGACTGATGTCCGAGTGAAGATCTCGTACAAAAGTATATAATTTAATTAAAAAGAAAGATAATTTTTTGTTAACTATTTTTATGAATAAATCTTTATTTTTAAAATAACAAAAACTATTATAAGAAAATTAGTATGTTATTAACAAAATTGAATTTTTCTTAAAATACAATATTTAGGGAGAAAAATCGGCTTTTTTAGTGACCTTGTTCTTTGAAATCTCATTTTTTTTTTTTTTGACACTTTTTAAAAATTCTCAATGGAAATGCTGGTTATAACTCTTTTTAGTTAAGCAATTTAGCCATCTTTACTATTTCATAAATTATCAAGGCACACTCAAGGCACTAATAGAAATCAGTGAAAATATATACTAATCTGTAGCTGTTACTATAGCTTATATCGGAATCAAGTGGCCTCAAAAATAATAACGCGTTTGAATTTAATGCAACTTTAGAAATCTTTGGGCGAATAATTTTGTCATCAAACATTTATTTTATAGCTGTATAATTAATATATGCAACTTTATATTTACTACCATCATTTAAAGATATTTTAGTGTTCGTATGTGAAAAATACATCAATGAATTAAGTGCAATTAAAAATAGCAAAAATCTATTTACACTTTGTTTTTTACTCGATTAAAAACAGAATTATTAGATTAGATTAGATTAAATCAGAATTATGGTCCCGATTATGTTCACTATTACAAAACGTATGGATTCTCCTTTAATTTGCGTTTTGAATACCTTTGAGTAGGTTACATAACGTGCATTTATTTTTGATATCGGATTTAAAATAGAATTTTCACAATATTTTGAAATTTTTGACTTTTAACTGTATGAAAAAACAGAATCTGTAGAATAAAAAAAAGCAATTTTGTGACCTCACCACCTCCGATTTTATTAAAATTTGGCATTGCTATTAAGCCAAAGTTTGTTTAAATTGGGCAAACAGGTTCGAAGATATATGGATCTAAAATTCACCTATTTAAAAAAAAAAAAAAAATCTGAAAAAAGTGAACCTTGAACCGTGATATGTACTAAACCACATCGAATTTAAAAATTTTGAAGACATTCAAATTTTGTTTTGGCGTAATGTGTGTGTATACCAAATTTCATCGAAATTGGAGGTGATAACGTACTTCGAGTGTTCCAAAATTTTCGTTTTCTCCCCTACCATAATACAAACGGTAATTTCTTGTCCATTAATATCATTGTATGATATGATACTCCATACCGTTGTGTACGTCCTTCAAAATTTATGGAGGGGTCTTATATTAGACATGTGGACAATTGTGGACCGATATTTTTACTAAATGTATAATAAAATATACGAATACAGAATATTATGTTAATACTAATATTTATATGAATTTATGCTTTTAGGGTGACTCCAGAAAGTGGGCTTATATGGAAGCTATGGTAAATTATGGAGCGGTCATCATAAAATTTGTAACTGTGATTTCAACTTATGCAGAACTTATTTGTGTCGAATATAAACTTGAGACATTTGTATGTGATTTATGCACGTTAAAGAGATTTTTGGATGACGGTTTTATATAGGAGCTATGATTAATTATTGGTCAATCTTCATGAAATGTGCCACAAATATTGATATTTATACAAAACTTCCTTAGATCGAATTTCATTAAAACATTGCTATATTTAAGGCATTTGTGATCGTTAAACCTCTATTCAGGAAGGACATTTGTATGGGGGCTAGGTGAAATAATGCACCGATCATAACCAATTTCAATATGCTTCCTTATGTCGTCCTTGTGTCATGAATATCCTACGTGCCAAATTTCATTGAATTATCTTCAAAATTGCGACCTGCACTTTGTGTACAAGGTTTACATTGACAGCCAGCCAGCCGTTCAACCAGACGGACCAACAGACATTGTTAGATCGACTCAAATGTGATTCTGAATCGATTTATATACTTTAAGGTTGGTATTGGGTGAGTTTTTCTATGCGTTACAAATATCCTATGGTGGTGTAGGGTATCAATATACCTACGAATTTTATAAAATTAAATTAAAATTAAAAATCTATGCATAATTTCTTCATTAAAATTTCTTTAATGAAATGTTAAAAAGTCACTATGATCGTTATTATCTACGGTTACATTAACCACTTCGTATCAGTTTTATTTTGTATTTTAGACATCTTGATGTAGGTAATATATATATATATATGATAATTTTATACATATATATATATACTAGCTGACCCGAGCCGCGTTGCTGGCCCTAAGCAAACATTAGTGTTGTATTACTGAACGATTTAAATTGATATTTTAACGAAATTTACGACCTTTAAATAAAAATCTAAGGAATACCTATTATAAAGTGTTTTTTACAGAAGAATTTAAATATGATGTAGAAGCTGACCCGAGCCGCGTTGCTGGCCCTAAGCAAACATTAGTGTTGTATTACTGAACGATGACCCGAGCCGCGTTGCTGGCCCTAAGCAAACATTAGTGTTGTATTACTGAACGATTTAAATTGATATTTTAACGAAATTTACGACCTTTAAATAAAAATCTAAGGAATACCTATTATAAAGTGTTTTTTACAGAAGAATTTAAATATGATGTAGAAGCTGACCCGAGCCGCGTTGCTGGCCCTAAGCAAACATTAGTGTTGTATTACTGAACGATGACCCGAGCCGCGTTGCTGGCCCTAAGCAAACATTAGTGTTGTATTACTGAACGATTTAAATTGATATTTTAACGAAATTTACGACCTTTAAATAACAATCTAAGGAATACCTATTATAAAGTGTTTTTTACAGAAGAATTTAAATATGATGTATAAGCTGACCCGAGCCGCGTTGCTGGCCCTAAGCAAACATTAGTGTTGTATTACTGAACGATTTAAATTGATATTTTAACGAAATTTACGACCTTTAAATAAAAATCTAAGGAATACCTATTATAAAGTGTTTTTTACAGAAGAATTTAAATATGATGTAGATGTGGGCTCAATCAAAAAATATACGCATGTATTTAAGGCAAATTTGAATTTATATTTATTTATTACTTCATCTTAAGGTTAGCGGATAGACAATGTCTTTTTTTTGAACGGAATGATGAGAGCTGTAGTCGAAATTGCAGTTGTAATGGAACGCTGCTTGATTCAAATCAGAACTTGAAGCAATTCTTCTTATGCGTTGATTAAAAATTTTAAAGTTGTTGAATTGCTACATTTGCTCGACGATTTCTCATTGCTAACCGAGCCGTTTCATTTCTCGCCTGCCTTTCTTCCTGCGTTTGTGATGTACGAAGTCGGGCCAAACTAATACGGGGTTGTTCTCGTGCGATTTCTCGTTCATATATATTCAATTGATTGACGATATTACGATAAGTACTTGCATTACGTGTTCGACGCGAAATATTAGATCTCCGGGGTCGCGGCATTGTGAATAACTCTTAATAACGAATGCCAAAAATACAACAAATGGTTTTAAATATCACAACCTTACTACTTACCGTTTGGAAATAGAATTCTACACCACCACCAGAAAAGAAATTGCACAAAAAAGTAAGCGTTTCGATAGAAACAGAAACAGTAATTGTTATAATTTGTATTAAAAAAAATATTTTTAATGATTATTAAGGCAAAGAAATTATGACAAAAAAGAGTTTTTTTTTTATCGCGGATTTTTCGCGAATTTTTTTTCGTATTATCCTTTTCTGGCCGGTGACCGGTCCGAATTGGTGAGAATCATCAAAATCGGTCTAGTCGTTCTTGAGTTATAACAATAGTAACTAACATCACTTTCTTTTATATATATAGATATATAGATATATATATTATTGAAAATAGTTTTTTGGCGCGAAAAGTCATTCATGCGAACATATTTGTGCTTATATTGATACAAAATAGCGTTAATGTCATTAAAAAAAATTGTCAAATTTTTACGAACCCCAAAAGTAAACAAATTTGAAGAATTCCCCATATATGTACATTTGCATATAAGAATGAATGAAGAACAAAAAATTCAAATGTTAAGCTTAAATTATTTAAGAAGAAATTGGCTCAAACTTTATCAATGTGAACACTATTTATGCGTATTTGAAAATATTTCTCGATAACTTTGCAAGAAAAAAAGTAAAGAATGTTTTGCAAAGTGATAAACAGGGCAACCAAAAGTATGTAAAATGATATTTTTCCTGAGCTTCAAATGAACTAAGCTGTTAGTAATTTATCCGTTTCAGACAATTTTAATAATTTTGAGATCGATTTCTTACGGCATATTTTTGCACGTTTTTGTCCTAATATTTTTAAATATTTTGGGTTTAGCAGCTTGTTGTTTTATATTATTAAAGAAGATCCTTTTTTTAGAGCATGTTTTATATATTTTATGCTTAAAAGCATAATCTTGTATATGTTTCACTAAAGAGTAAATTTTCGTTTATAATTTTGCATATTTTACCCTTAAGATAAAAAGTTAGTACATATTTCACGCAATAAAATAATTTACGTAATCTGATATTACAGAATTTTTTTTAGTGTTTTTCAAATCCGATTCCCCAAAAAATTTTCATCTTATAAATTTATAGAAATTTTTTATGTTCCTTATACAATGTTTTAAATTTGAATATTTTAAAGTACAAAAAGAAAATTGTTTATAAAAATCAAGTTATTTTAACAATTTAAAATTTACCCTGAAAAATAATATTTTAAGTGAATATTTTTTAATCTTAAGGTCATATTTTTCAATTTTTGGGGCATATTTTTTGCGCATAAAATACTTTTTTACAGCATGTTTTTAGTTGCCCTGGTAATGAAGAAATGAAATATATAGAGAAATTATGTTCACACAGATGAAACAGTCTTTTTGTGATAAAAAAATTGCTGCCAATCGAATACTTTTCTTTTCATAACCAAAAATACTGTTACTCTAAGGAAAATATATCTAACTAAATTGACCGATTGATTAGAAATTCTGTTTGCACGTTGACTAAATAATGTCATGGAGTCTAAAATTGTTTTCTAAATAAATGATCCTTGAGCAATAGATAATAATTCCAAATTCATAATGAAATCAAAACATTTACTTGTTATTTGCTTTTGTATAGACATAAAAACTAATTTACACATTTCAAAAAATTCTGCAGTATTTGCTAGATTTTTGTATGAGTATTTATTATTTTTTCTCATATGTATCCTTTAGAAGAAATTTATTTGTAAACAATGTGCAAAATTTGAATTTTCAAAAAACCAAAGAAAACAATAACACAAAAATTTTGTAGATACGTTTACCAATATTGAGTTGAAAAAAAAACTAATCAACAATATGTGAGGAAGCTACATATATAGATATTTGACTGAACCGAATGTAATACATATACTGTTAGTCTCTCTTTATCTATCATTGAAGTGGGCAGAAGTTTTATATAATCGAGATAAACAACCTATCAATCTAAAATTTCAAATAAACAGATGTAAAATTTATTACATTAAATTTCGTAACAATATCCTTAATCAAAATTCTGCGTTAAAAGCTGCTAGTTCTAAACTATTTTTAATGCTAAATGTGAACATTTTTGACACCATTTAACTTATCACCAGGCTCATCATATGACGAATCCCTGGAAGCATAGGTCTTCCTCTAAAACTTTTGTACTTAATTTTTACTAATTTTTTATAATTTTTGCGTTTGGTACCAATAAAATAAAAATAAATTAAGTAAATATATTGCTTTTAAAAATTCTGTATTGTATATATTAAAAAAATTTTGGGAAAAAATCTCATTTACGAGGGGTGTTCTTTATATTTTGCGAAAAACATATAAAGCATATTTATTTTTTAAAATGGCAGTTTTGTATTCTACAGTAGCATTTCATCACACACAGTGGAGCCATGGCAATAAACCTTTTATCTCCTAAACGACTGGTCAGATCGAATTAAAATGTATGAAAGAGTTGTAGAGGATGATCTAAACTTTCAGAAGAATCGTCATGTAGTCACCCTGTGATAACATGAGATAATCTACAGGGTATCAAAATTGACAACCTCGGGTATGTAAATCGTAACTTCTACTCACTTACTTACTCATTTAAGATATCTCTTACATTCAAAAAGATATCTACGTTTGAATTTTGATTTTTTGCTTCGACTTTATTTTTGTTTTTTTTTTCGGGAATAAATACTGAGGTATGTAAGAGAAGTTTTTTTAAATATTCTATAATTTGTAATATATTCTGAAACAAAATTTTTCACTATCACAATTCGTCTAGATGTGAAAAATGTTCAATTCAGCACTCTGAAAAAAGGACTGCGCACAAAAAAATCCGTGTATACTTTAAGGCTTATAACTATTACCGTTAACTTGCTTATATTTACCATTATTCTCAGTAAGTATGTGCTAAATTTTATTGCAATATTTATTGCATAATTCAAATTCATAACTAAATTACATGTCGGTCATATAAAACAATTGCTAGGAGTGCAAGTAAGTTGGAAGATTCAGTTTTTTGAGCCATAAAAAATACAATGTACTCATGATCATCAAAAGGAACCCATACATATGTTATGGGAAATGTAGCAGATAATTATCGTGTAAAAAAAAAATCAAAATTGTGGAACAAATTTTTGGTGTGGCAAGCCGTTTGTACGTGCGGGGAAAAATCACTTCATTTATAACAAATGGTATTTTAACAAAGAAATGAAAGCAAATGAGTACTCTCGGAAAAGATTCCTTTCCATTATTAGAAAGCGTAATGAATTCTAATTTAAAAAAATTTACTCGTTGGTTTTTTTTTTATAAACTGAATTATATGCACTAAATTTTTCGTGCGCACTCTTTAGAACGAAATATGACTATTTTTTTAAAAAATATGGTGCTATTATTTCTTCTCAAAGGTTTTTTACAAATAACAATTTTTTCCTTACATATTTCAAAAGAGCAGGCTTCATAAATGGGTAATAAGGAAACTTTACATTGATTTAGGTTTGCACCCTACATCTAGAATTGGTCGAAAATGGTGAATTTTAGATAAAATTTCATTTTTATCGTATTTGTTAAAGCTCCGAAAAGTCGTTTTCAATATACAGACGGACAGACATCCCAAAGGACAGACATATATTCTAAAAATTTATTTTTAATCATAACAATCGCGAATATTTTTCAATTTCTGGCCCTGGATATATATTTAAAGTTTTTTTTATGTGAAGGGTACAAAAAATGGCAAAATAATAACAGCTTTCGGGTACAAATAGGGTTTGGGGTCCGGGAATTCCCGGGCGGGAAATCTCGGGATACCCTTCAAAATACTCTCGGGAATTCCGGTAATTTTTTTTAATTTCCCGGGAAAACCGGAAATTAAATATTCTCGTAGTTTTAAAATTCTATGGCAAACATTTTGCTATTTTTAACGCCATATATCAATAAATCAATTAAATCTTTTATATCAATAAAAGATTGACGTAAAAAAAAATAATGTAAGTTAGAGAAATAAAGTGGAAATAAACGGCAAGCTATTTATAATGAAATTTATCCAATAGGTTACTTTATATTTTTGAAAAGTTTTTAGCATATATAACGAAAGGTACTTATGTTATTTGCATACAATATTAAAAATTTTTTTCATTCTTAGAAATGGCGTTATACTTTTACATTATTTAATTTTTCGTTAATTCGGTATGATTTATAATGTTTCGTTTTGTTCTATTTAATAAAAAAAAATATTTTATTTATAAAAATCATAGAATTTTTACTTATAACTAAAGTTTTAAAAAATTCCCGGGAATTCCCGGGAAAAGGGATATTGGGGAAACCCCGAACCCTAGTTACAAATGTTCTAAGCTACAATGCATACTATGCTAATACTATTGTTATAGCAAAAGTCAAGTATACAATAGCATTTTTTTTATATGCGAGTTGAAACAATATTTGTATTTCTTGAATTTAAAATTGATTTTATTATTTATTTGATCATAATTGTGAAAAAATGTGGAAATTCGCATTTTATTTCATTTTGTTTCATTTTACTGAAGTGTAAAACTATTGTTTTTCTTTTTTACAATTTATATATTTCCACTCAACAAAAAAGGGTTCATACGGTGAGTAAAAAAATAAAGCAAAAACAAATGTAGTTAAACAAAGAATTACTAGTAATTTTATTCTGATTTTTTTATTAAATTTATTTATGCAAAATTTAAAAATATAAAAACAGCTGAATATTCAAATTTAAGGTCTCATAAAAATAGTTGCAAAGGACTGTTTAATAAAATAAAAATAATAGGTAATAAATCTGTATCTCCTAAACTACTGTCCGGATTAAATTAAAATGTATGCGAAAGTTGTAGCTTTCAGAAAAATCAAAGCGTCGTTACCTAGTAATAACACGAAATAAGCTACAGGGTAACAAAATTGACCATCTCGAGTATGTAAAAGTTTCAAAAATCATAACTACTTCAAATCAAGTCCATCGTCAAAGATTTTTATATTTTTGAAAAGTACTTGGCGAGATAAAGAAAAATAAGCATATTTTGTATGTCGAATAATTTATCTCTTACATTTAAATAGGTCCTGTTTTATATGACAGATTTTTTTTTAATATTCTGTAATTTCTAACACATATCGAAATAATATGCTGAAAAAGTTTTTGAATCATCGCAATTTTTCTAGCCTTAAACCGTGTAAAACCGTGTAGCCAATTTTCCTCTAGGATGTCATATTTAGTCTCAGAAGGACTTCAAATTTTGAAAAAAATTACAAATTTAAAACAAATATTATAAAATATTTACAAAGATTATATCGACCCAACATGGATATCAAATATAAGTCAAATATTTGAAATATAATAATATTTTTTATTTCAATTTTGCAGTACCAAAACTTAGGCAAATCTCATTTTGAAAATTTAACCCTTTAATATTATGTATGGGCTCCAGTTTTATACAGATTTTATGAAAAAAGTCAACTTTTCAAAAGATATTTTTTAATTGAACAAAAAATATATTAGCATTAATTTTTAACTATTATTTCTTATGTGTTGTATAAAACAAATACCGATCTTTCATTCCTCTAAAAATCATTTAAAAATCATCAATAAACATTCTTTTTAATTTTTATATTTAATACACTTAATCGATTATTATGAATGTTATCTCGTTACACAAACAATACACTACAATATATTGTGTATTACATATGCCCATATATGGAAATATCCAATAAAATATTATAAAATAGTTTATTAATATTAAGTGAGTCTTGACACCAGTTGTCAGTTTTGAGACCATATATTGTCCATTTTGAAACCACTTATATAGACATATTATATACCACTGAATTCCAAAATAAGTCTGTTTTTACACAGAAAAAATTATGGCTAAAATTTTTCTAAATAAATCATTATTTGGATTTAAATTAAATTTAATAAAAAATAATATTTGGTTTTATTATTCTATTTTATTCCACAGAAAAAAAATATGACTAAAATTTTTTAAATAAATCATTATTTAACTTTACATAAAATTTTATAAAAAAAAATTGTTTGATTTTAATATATTATTTTATTGCTTGTAAATTCATTCTGAACTAATACGAAAAATAATAACAATTTCTTGTTTTTCAACAATTAAAAATATAAAAGTAAATAAAATTATATAAATGTAGACACAAAAAAAATATAAAATCCATCATTTGCAGGTAAGTTACCTTAATTTTCTTATATATTTCAATACCAAATATGTATAGTTATTTATTTTTGTATATCTTCTAGATGAATCAAAAGCATATAAAATATGCACGTATGTAGAAATATATCACATAAATGATGGGGTCTATTGTATATTTCTATATAATCCCGAAGTCGATTAAACTATGTACTTGCAATTGTGTGCCTGAACATGTAGCTCCCTCTCGTGATATAATTATGCGAAAGTAACTGGACTTCTTGAAGATAATTTAATGTGTTTTAATTTTTGTATTTCAAATCATTTAAAAGTATTTTGCGGAAATGGTCTTTAGCGGAAGTGGTCCTTAACAAAATGATACATGTTTTACGGTTTTGGCGGCACCAAAGCAGAGTTTGTTTGTGCATTTGTTATATCGTATCTATTTTGGTTTCATTGAAACTTAGATATTTTACTCCTTTAAAAAATCTGCCTACACTTTGAAAGGTATGTAAGTTGAATTTATTTAGAAAATTCTTCAATTGATGACGATTGCGTTTCTGTTTCAGATAGTTTTGGGCACTAATGAAATTTGGAAATAGTTCCGTCCCTTCTTCTATTCTCTTCCGTCTCTTCTTCTATCATATATATCTTTTTCTTCATATATGTTTATTTTATATACTACATATATGAATACATAAACTATTAGTTATGGCACCATTATTTTTCACCAGCATAATTACACATTATCTACATACTATACACTGTGTATTATCGCTAAACTATATTTCATCTAAGAAACTCTACATTAATTAGTTAGTATTATATAAAAGTTTCGCTTCTCTACACCAAATTTTCATACATGCATTTACATGATAAAATACAATACTAACATTCGATATAAATTATAGTATATATTATAGAAAATGTAAAAAAATATTAAATAAAAAATAAAAATTGTTTAAAAATCTGCAAAAAATATAATATTATTTTTATTGATTTTAATAAAAAATATTATTGAATTTCTTAAGAATTTTCAAATATTCAAATTTATAAATAGTAAAAATATTTTAATAAGAAAAAAACAAAATTTTTTTTCAATAAAATATTTACGAATTTGAACATTTGATTTTACTAATTCAGTGATAGGTTCGGATTCAGTAAAAAATATAATTGGTTTTATGAATTTAATAATAGAACACGAAATTTAATTTTTTCTGTGTATATTCTTTTAATACTTTATAAGTTTTTAAAAAGTAGACGGATTTTTGTTTAAAAAATTATATATATAAAAAAAATATATATATATATATATATATATATATATATATATATAGCGTCAGCAACAATTTTTCAAATATAAATAATATTAAAAAATTAAATCTATATACATATATATAGCGTCAGCATATATTTATATAGATTTGAACAATATTTTGATAAACGAAAGGCTGATATTTATTTTATATAACCTATAAGAAAAATGTGGTACTAATATGTTTTCTTGTGCAATTATAAAAAGGTATTTTGAAAAATTTACTTTTATCATAAAATCTGCATTCCTGCATTCAGATTTAACAGGGCAACAGATTTAGTGCCAATTCGATCTAAATATATTTTACAATTAAATATCGCCAATAAATTAAAAAAAAAAACTCACGCGAATCTTTTTTAATAATTGATATACATGAAATTTTTTTTCTAAAATTCACCATTTTCGACCAATGCTGGAAATAGGGTACAAATCTAAATCATTTTAAAATTTCTTTATTAAGCATTTACGAAGTTTTGTCTTTTGAAATATGTAAAGAAGAAATTTTTTTAACAAAACTTTGAGAAAAAGTGAATGAATTTTTCTATACTAATTTCAGAGTGCTGAATTTTAATATTTTACAAGGTTAGACGAATTGAGATAATCAAAAAATTTTTTCAGCACATTATTTCGGAATGTGCTATAAATTACAGAATATTTTTAAAACATATTTCCCCCATATACCTCAGGTCTTATTCCGGAAAAATGAAATAAAGTCGAGACAAAAAGTCAAAAAATTTAAGCATAAACATGTTTTCAACTGTAAAAGATAATTTAGTTCAGTAAGCATGTTTTTTCTTTATCTCGCCAAGTACTTTAATATAAAATCTGTAAAATTGGGCTTGATTTATAGAAGTTACGTTTTTTTTGAAACTTTTACATACCTTAGGTAGTCAACTTTGACACCTGTAGCTTATCTCGTGTTATTACTACAATATAATTTTTCTGAAAGATTAGGTCCTCTTCTAAAATTTTTTCATACATTTCATTTCGATCCGGTCAGGGGGATTATTGTGTTTTTCGATTTAAAAAGAAATTTATTCGAAATTGTGTTGAAAATACATTGATTTTCGAAATCGTTTTCTTTCGAATCGAATTATACAATAACACCCCCCCCCCCAGTAGTTGAGGAGATACAGATTTATTACCAACAATTTTATGAATGTGGTACAGCTATTATTACTCGACAATACCTAGAATTTAAAAGGAAAAAAAACTATTACATTCCATTCTTGTTATCTATTCATCTTTCATTTATTATTAAATGTACATTAGACTGCTCCAAAAAAGCTGACTTTCGACTAGGATTGTTCTTTTTTGATGTGAAAACATAGTACACAACATATTAAAGTCGCATTGACCCTGAAATTCGTAATGCATATATATATATATATATATATATATATATTGTACATTTTTACTTTTCCACAGTTTTTTTTTTTTTTTTTTTTTGAATTTGTTGCTAACAAAAATTCTTTTTTTGCAATTTAAAATAAAGAAAAACCTAAATATAATTATCTATGAAACAAGATAAAAGAAAGTTCAAATCGATTGGAAAATATTAAAAATATTAGAATTTCCCCAAACATTAATAACGTGTTTTCGAACACTTGTGTAAGAAACGTACGACAAATTTAAATTTTTACAAAAATTGAGATAAAATGCTATTTTTAGTAAAATTTAAACCATAATTATATTATCCATAAATAGTTCCCTTCTCATGCCTTATTAAAAAAAAAAACGTTAATTCTTATTATTCCAATTTCAATTTTTTTTTTTTTAATATTGTTAAACAAATTTCAAAAAAGTTTGGAAAAGAATATACTGTTTTACAGACAACTCCACAGAAAGTAAAAATAAGAAGGCATTAGGTCTATATTTCTTATAAATTTGCCGTACCTTAGACTTGGATTTTGTGGATTTCGGTAAATTTCGGTAAATTGTTTTGTACTAGTATACAGATTAAAGAAAATTATAACTTAAGATAATATGGATTGTATTAAATATATTCTGAAATTTTTAAAGAATTTGAACAATGCCAACCTTTAGAGCAAGAAGTTCAAAGGTCTAATTTTGAAATATTTGAGATTTTTAATGAAAATATAACTCAATGTTATTTATTTTTATCTGGATTTCAAATCTATGACTTCTATAATAAATTTTATTTTGTTAGAATGACTATACCTGGCAAAAACAGTTAAGCATATTTTTCTTTGTCCATGATATCAGTTAATAAATTTTACTTTTTACCACAAATTCAGTTGACGGTTAAATTTATGTTTTGGCTGCAGATATATTCCATTGTATTTTTTTTTTGGTTATATTTTTGTAAAATTACATTAAAATCCAGATAAAAATAATTTTGAAATATATTTTCGTTAAAAATCTCAAATATTACAAAATTTATCTTTTGACCTTCCTGTCCTAAGACTTATCGTTGTTCAAAATTCGTTAAAAATTTTGGAATGTATTTTGTACTGTCTATACGATCTTGTTATGTTATAATTTTCATTAATCTGTTTATTATATAATATAAAAATTGACTCTACAGTAAAAAAATCGCGAAAAAAAATGAATTTATGCCGAAATCAGCAAAATTCAAATCTAAAATACGACGAATCTATAAGAGATATTGACATAATTCTTTCTTAATTTTGCTTTAAGTGATGTTTAATCGTAACTTTTTTGAAATTTTTTGGTTTTGAGATAATTACAAAAAAATAATAATAATAATAATAATAATAATAATAATTCATTCAATTAAAAGTTGTTTAAATTTGCACTCCTCACCCAAATGATTATATCAATTACTAGTAATTAAAAAATTTATTAAATCAAGTACATGATTGATTGAATTAAAAATTTAAACAAGAACCAAAACTTACTTCAATTTTATGTTTACTATATCTCTTATTTTATTTCATTTTATTTTATTTTATTTTTTTATTTTTTTAAATTACTCATTTTTAAAAGAGTATAACTTTTAATCAGAATAATCTTTTTTTTTCTGCAATTCCTTTTTCATTTAAGAGCACAGCTTCCTTACTATTAATATCGGCAAAATTCGTCTATAGATTTTCGAAAACATATTTAGTACGATAAGCTTTAAAAACTATATATATTTTTTTGGGAAATTACTGGAGCAAAACGAATTTCTATAAGATATAACTTTTGGGATCCATCACGGTCCATTTCAAAATTAATTTAAAATTAAAACTTAATTTTATCTACTTTAATGCACAAATTAAATTATTTGACGAAATTTGTCGATTTTGTAAAAAATCTATAATGAATGACAAAACCTCATACCATGAATTAGACCAATGGAATGAATTGTTTTTAAAGACATGTTTTCATCAAGAAATGTGTATTTTGTTAATGTAGTGCTACGATTGTACTAATAATTATACTAATAATTTCCTATATTGGGAAATTTTCTCGGAACAAATTAACATAAAATTTAATTTTATATAATATTTGGTAGTACCAGTCTCATTTCATATCACTTCAATACATCTTGGACCCATATAATCCAATAATTTTTAGCAACTTCCTTGGGTATGGAATATCGGTGTTCCTGGATCATTTCCCACCATTACTGGCTAATTGTTGGGTCAAAAAATATCGAATAAAAGTAATATAAAAAAAGTTTTCTCAAGAAAATCTGAGAGATATGAAATTTTTCAGTATAGCATTGATAAAAAAAATAAATGTATACATATAATTATTCTGGATATTCCACTTTTATACCCACCATCAAAAAATTGTGGGGGGTATATTGGGTTTGTCATTCTGTGTATTATATGTCGATCTGAGACCCCACAAAGTATATACATTATGGGTACTCGTGAGAATGTAAGACGATCTAACGATGTTCGTCTGTTTGTCCGTCTGTCTGTTGAAAGCAGAATAGGGCTCTGGGCTGATTTCCTAGGGAGACGAAATTTGGCTTAAATATTTGTTTTATATAAGGTTTGTTAAGTATTGAAAGTGAGTATAGTCGGTTCATAGACAAAAAAAATTATCGACCAAATACTAGAAAAATAGTGTGTCAGTCGCACAGTGGGGTAAAATCGCCAAAAATGGCGTATAATTCAGATAATGTATACGGCGCTTTATTTATAATTTTATTGTAATTAGAAGTAGCTCATTAATACATCAAAAAAATACTTCCTGAATTAAAAAAAAAAAATCAGGCATAAACTTCAGTCAGCCAGGCTGTCCGTGTATCAAAAACCATAATTTCTGTCAATCTGTAGGCACAATTTTAAAAGTAACTTTATGAAATTTGGTACCTGAACCTATTTTGGATAAATATTGTATCACAATAAATTTGGTTAAAATATAATCATTATTTCACTCAGACCACATCAGGGATGGAAAAGTTGATACGATCGTACGTTTTTTGATACTACTCAAAAATCAAAGGTACCAAAGTACTCCTGGGAGAAATATGAAAGTCCCAAAACGATCAGTAAATTATTCTGCAATTCAATGCAAAAATAAACTTTTTCAAGGAAAATGTATATATTTTGCATATATTTAATATTCGACTAGAAACTTATAATAATTTTTTCTGTAATTTTTTATAAAAAAACTTCTATTCTGATTTACGCTAGATGTTCTAAAGTAATTATTATTAAATATTTATAATTAGGACAATTCATCTAACTTTAGATTTAGATAAGTAATTTCTTTCCAAAATTGTAACTGAAAATCGCTTTAAAATAATCACTTCTATAAATTTCAAGTTTCTATGTTCTACAAATTTTGTTTCAAGAACAGGGTCATATTTGAAACATTTTTATATATTGTTACAAACATTAATTTTTAATTTATATAAAAAAATTCTATACACTATACTATTACAAATTTTAAATTCATTAATTGGAGTTTGAAAAAGTACCATTTGATAAATTTTTTTGATACCGAAAAAAATTTTCGTTTTCCATTCCTGGCCCACATATTAAAAAACATTAAAAAAACATTCTAAGCAAAAATCATACTACCAAATTTAATGAGTAACCCCTCCCAGAATTAGTTTTTCGTTTACAATTGCTATATATATAATCACATAAATATAAAATTTAGTAAAAATAAATCTCATTTAAGTATCTTACTGCCAAATTTTAGAAGTCTCGATCCATAAATGACCATAGTTTCCATATAAGACCCTTTCACGTTAGCGCAAATTCACAATTACGTTTGCGCATTAAAGTGACTTAGGATGTTATTGGATACATTAATTGTTTTTGATTATTATGAGTACAAGTTATGACAAAAGTGGCCGATAAGCTAACGGACAGAACAACTGAACAATAACTTTTAATGCAAGGTTTATGCGTTCACAGATGCCATATTTTCTGCTTTATAATAGAAATAAATAAAAGCATATGTATTACACATATCGCCCGAAAAGTATAAACTGGAGTTAACACGCACAGAGTGGTGAATTTAAATATAATATAATATTTTGAAAAAATAATTGATTCTAGGTAAAAGTAAATAAATTAAAGTATCATTATCTGTCAAAGAAATATTTTTAATATTTTCTTTTTTAAATCAGTCTAAATCGGGCATTTTTTAATTCTATAGAATTCAAAAACCTTTTAGACCAAAAAAGCTCCAAACACATCTGGTAGAAAAGCAGCCCGGTTAGCTCAGTGCTCTGACTATTTGGTGAGAAAAGTTAAAACCAATGCAGGCTTGAAAATATACAAACTTCAAAAAGTTCCAAATAGAAATGCTGAAAAAAATTTAGAAGCCAAGAATAGGGCAAGGAAGTGAAAATCAAATTTCATACCAAAATACTCATGTTGTATAATGGACGACTAAACGTATGTACCTGCAGATTTTTCACAGTTTCCGGGTCAAAATTTTTATGTTGCTAATGCTCGAGGACTCAATAGCAGACAAAATTTCCTAAAAAATTCCTGACATGGCATTGTTACAGTGGGCTCTATAAATACCGAAATATACATCAAAGAATATTTCCAAAAAAAGGATTCTTACTTTCATAAAAGGGCACAATGTGTCCACTCATTTTTGGCCCAATTTGGTATCACATCACTACGGCAAGAAAGCTTTGGATTGGTAACAAGATAATAGCATAGTTTTTGTAGCAGGTAAGTTCAATCCTCCAAATTGTTCACAGCTAAGACCAGTGGAGAGATATTGGACTCTTGTGAAAACAGAATTGAAGAGCACAAAAAAGATGTCCCAAAATATAGAAGATTTTAAAAGGAGATGGGCAAACTGTTCCAAAAAAGTGAGTGAAAAAAACTATCAAATCTCTAATGGAAGGTTTACCAAAAAGGTCCACGAGTTCATAAATAGTGGTTAGATATAAAAATTATATTTTTCTGTGATCTGTAATATAGTATAAATTAAATGAAAAAAATCAAAACTCTAAGATCAACCGTTTACAAAATATTGAATGTTAAGATTTTTTCAATCTCACTTCTTAGTTATGTTTAGATCACGATTCATTTACACTAAATTGCACAAAGGAGTTGATAATAGCAGAAAATTAAAAAAATAAAGTAAAGCCAAAATTCTCCATATACATGCACCCTAAAATCTTCAAGTCCATGCGGCACGTGTTAGCGACATCCGATCACTCTAATACTCGTATTTTACACATTATGTTTTTACATCAAAAAGAATAATCCTAAGGGGAGTTGCCGTCAAAATTCGAAAGTCAGATTTTTAGGAGTAGTCTAATGTATATTCATAAGTTTCCATGGAACATAGTTAAATATATATATATATATTTTTTTTTTTTTTTTTTTGTTATAATATTTCTATAGAATTAATTTAATTTTAATTGCCACTGAAACATAATGATGAAAATACTGTATTTTAAAACATAAACTGGCTATAAATTTAGCCAGTCTGAATTAATTGCTTTATAGCTTTTCCATTTACTTATAGTATTACTTTCGAACAGAATATGTATTTTATATATCTTTTATACATTATATATATAATAAAAGGTAGTGCGAGTCCTTGTATTCTTCTCATTTCTTTGTACACCAAGGAAATACAAAATGTCTTTATTTTTTTTTTTTTTTTTTAGAAAATACTTGTCATTAATCAAACAGATAACGAGCGTAATGTGAACGCATTTCGGAAATAATTTATGTATTTAAATTATGTATTTCAAAGTATATACCAAATTTAAATGTACATAAAGATGTTCGTTTGAATAATATGTAACACACAATTTTCATAACAACTCCTACTGCCATTAATTTTATACATCGAATTGTCAAAATTCGTTGGTCTGTCAAAGAAAGTTGTACAAAAAATAAATTTATATAGTTTTTGTTTTGAACTTATAAGAAAAAGTAAATTAACTTACCATGACCAAGGAATTAGATTTCAATGTAAGCAAAAAACTTAAAAACAAACTTAATGAATGAGGCAAAACTTGGTTCAGAAAATTAAAATGTCAATGTCAATCATATGGCAAGCTCACTCAAAATGCGACATGAGGTGTGATATCTATGCTGCTTTAGTCTTTCAAAATGAATTCAAATCGTAAGTGGAAATGAAATCAATCTATCGTTTTTACTGTGTTCCGTAAATCGAAATAAATTATATTCGATTTCATTTTTCATCGATTTCATTTTAATTTTGTTCCAATTAACTGACATTTACTGATTGTTATTAAAATAAGATAAATTAAAATAAAATAAAATAAAATAAAATAAAATAAAATAAAATAAAGATATTAACAAATTTTTTTTCATTAGATTTTATTGAAAAACGAATGTTTATATTACAATTTCTGAAATTCTTCAAAAAAAAAAAAAAAAAGGAATGTGGTCATTTAAAATTAGTTTCATTTGAGTAAAATTACCGGCCTTTGGATCGCTAATTATGCTAAATAGATTTAATAGATTTGTACAAATCACATTCTAGCAACTACTTCTATATTTTGCCACACAATTTGCTGATTACATTTCATTTTCTTGAGACCTGGTTTCTTTTCTATTTTTTTCCAATCTGCGAAAACCGTAATACGAGGGCGGATCAATAAGTCCGTGATTTTTCGAACTTCCCTCGTAGTTATATGAAATGCAACAATATTCCCATCAAGTACAACCTGTTAATAGACTACTGTCAAATTTTGAGCAAGTATCGTTATTTACAACATACTAAAAATGGAAAAAAATGAATTTCTGGTGCTCATTAAACATTATTTTTGGAGAAAAAAAAACCGTCAATCAAACCAAGGAAAAGCTCGACAAATAATATGGAGACTCTGCACCATCGATTTTTATTTAAAAAAAAAGTGGTTTACTGACTTTCGTTGTGGTCGCACAAGTACAAATGACGCTGAAAAGTAAAAGTGCGTGAGATTGTTGATGCCCTAGGCATTTCATATGGCGGTGTGGTTTCGATTTTAAATGATCAGCTGCGTTTAAAAAAGTTGTCTGCAAGATGGGTGCCGCGTTTGTTCTCAATTGACCATAAACGTAAACGTGTGACAACTTCAAAGGATTGTTTGGAGTTGTTTAACCGCAATCCGAATGCGTTTTTGCGGCGTTTTGTAACTGTGAATGAAACATGGATCCATTACTGTACCCCGGAGACCAATCAGCAGGCTAAATAATGGGTTTTTCCGGGTGAACCTGCTCCGAAGAAGGCCAAGGTAAGTTTAACGGCCAATAAGATGATGACGACAGTATTTTGAGCGGGATAGTCCACATCGATTGCCTTCAAAAGGGAAAAACAATAAACGGCCAACTTATTAGACCGATTTAATGAGGATTTAAAAAGAAAACGACCCCATATGGTCAAGAAAAAAGTTCTTTTTCATCAAGATAATGCACGGGTTCACAGGTGTGCAGTCTCAATGGTAAAACTCTATAAATTGGGCCATATTCTCCGGATTTAGCCCCTAGTGACTACTTCCTATTTCCAAACCTAAAGAAATGACTCGGTGGAAAGAGATTCAGCGCCAACGATGAAGCAAACAAATGCCTATTTTATGGACCTCGAAAAATCCTATTTTTTACGCAAAGTAAATGACGACACTTGCTCAAAATTTGACAGTAGTCTATTAACAGGTGGTACTTGATGGGAATAGTAGGGAAGTTCGAAAAGACACGGACTTATTGATCCGGCCTCGTATAATAATTTGTAATCTTATAAGTAAAAAGAAATTTTTATTTTGATGTTTTTTTAAGGATGACATATACTATCTGAATTAGGATCATTTTGTGGGTTGATTTAAGGTGATTTTAGGTGTTTAACGATCATAAATGTTTTAAATATAGCAATATTTGAATGAAAGTCGGTGCAAAGAAGTTATATATAAGTTTCAATCTTTATGCCAAATTTCATGAAGATCGGTCCATAATTGACCATAGCTCCCTCTTCCGAAAATCACTTTAACGTACATAATTCACATACTCATGTTAGCACCACGTTTATATTCGCCACAAATAAGTTTTATATAAGTGGAAATCATAGTGATAAATTTGATGAAAATCGCTCCATAATTCATATAAATATTAGTATTAATTATTCGTATCGGGCTTGACCAACTATGTCTTTCTTACTTGTTTTTTTTTTTTTTTTTTTTTTTTTTGTTTTAATACCTACGTATGTACAAACGATTTAAAATATTTTACTAGTGTTTCTCTTTAATAAAAATATATGATTGTCTGAATTTTCTATTCATTTGTCGTAAATTTATGTAGCCATATGAAATTGTGAATTTTTCACTTAAGGGAAATAATTAATATTTACCGTTTGGCACACACTCAAAGAAACGAAAACTATAAGAATTTTAAAGTTTGAAAAATTCACGATTATATCATAAAACATATGAATTATTCTGCATGTTTCTGTGCATATTATAAAATTTTTTCGAGCTTCTTGAAGCGCATATTTTACTTTCTTTCGTGCATATTTTAACTTGCCCTGGTCATAACAGTTAGTTATCCTTCAACTCAGAATCACTTTCTAAGTTGATTTAACGAATCTGACTGGATGTGCAAGTTGATGTAAAACTTATGTACAAGTGCAGGTCGCCATTTTGAAGATATTATGATCAAATTTAGCATGAATAATTATTTTGATACAGGGACGAACTATGAAATTGATTATGATTAATCTATTATCTCATCTAGCCTCAGCATAAATAATAATAATATTCGCTAATACTAAGCGACAAAATTAATAAAATCGGTTCATAATTTACTATATGAAGTCAACCTTCAATAATTAATTTAAAGTGCATTATATGTTAGTATCAAGTTAATATGCAAAATTTTATGTGCATCTTTATACAAATTCTATATTTTTGCAATAATAAACTAATTTTGTTATAAATTTCACCTAGCTTTCTGTAGCTACAATAAATACAATGAAGGCATTTTCGATTTCTAGAACATAAAAATGAATGAAATAAAATGAAATCGAATGAAACTAAATTTTCAAAATTTTCATAGCACAAACTCAGTGAACATTTTAATTTTCACATTAAAATGAAATGTAGAACAAAGCCATATATCACAAAGTGTCATAAAAAGGACAGTAATAGTGATATTTTCTGGCTTGATTTGGAATTTTGCTGGAACATAAGAAATGGTGCACTAAGAATAATGTTATTTTTGTTCCACAGAGTATTATTTCTTTAAACTACCTAGAACTGTGGCAATTAGAAAAAAGTTAAATCCAAGTCCAAGGCAAAAATTCGGTGAAAGTACTTTCAAAAGGCTTTCTGAAATCATACCAAAGAAATAAAAATGATACATCAGATTTGTTTATATTCCTAACTTATTCCGTTTATTTTTTATTTAAAAATATGTCTGATATATTTTATTTTAACGCACACCTTATTGTGTGCCGTTAAAAGATGAATGAAAAATATTTACTCATTTATATATTTATAAATGAAATTTTAACATGAGTAAATTTTAACAGCTATAACAAAAACATAATTAAGACAATTATCCAAGTACATGAAATAATAAAACCCTTAAAAAGTCTTAATTAAATTTAATATTTTTATGTATTAGTAATATTTAATAAAATGTTCAAAAATATTACTCATACGTTACGTTTACACAAATTACACGTACTTCAAACAATTTTCGAAACTCTTTGAAACCGATTTTAAGTGTTTTGTATTTCTAAAGTTTGTTCTAAAAACAAGAAACTGTTGATGCATTTTGGTAAAACTTACAAATTAACTAAAAAATAAACAATTTTAGTCCAATCGCTCAAAATTTCACGGAATTTAAAGCTAAAAATTGAGTTGAAACTTGCGAGGATTTTTTGATTCATTTTAGTTTTTCACATCTGTTAGACTCAAACCATTAACCAGTCGAGAGACAAGGCTTAGCAAATCTTTTGTATAAATATTTACTGTAATACTATCTGACTAAAAGTTATGCGGTGACAAAGAATTAGGTCAAAATTTGAATTTTTTTTTTAAATTTTGCATTATTTATTGATAGAAAATTTGCACACATAATTGAAACTAAACTAAGAGAACAGAATTTTAAACATGAAGTGATACTCTTTAGTCTGAGGTATATCTCGTTGATGTCAGGAAACCAGGCATGGGACACCATCAACACAAACTTCCATATTTGGCATAAATGTTTCGCTACCTACAAATACCACTTTTATAAAAATTGCCCAAAATATCGTGTAAACAGAATTTTTTATTTGATAAATGACACCTTGGAGAAAATGAAGCGTTAACAAATTTTAAAGTGCAAATTGTATGCACTTTTCAAAATTTCCAACAAATTTTGTTATTGAAAAGTGAACTTCTCGAATACATGCTACTATCGTACTTTTGAAAGATGTCATATTCTATACATAAATAACGTAATACCTACAAATACAATTTGTTTTATTCTATTTTAATTTCTACCCGCCCTTATTGGAAAATATTTCATATACAATATGGAAATATTGTAAAAAGTGACAATCTTATCTCTACTCTTGCAAACTTTTGTGAAGGGTTTGAAAATGATTAAATTTTGAATATGTTAGTGCACGATATTCGGCTATGCTGAATATTTTAAACCCTTCATCACCCTACCCACAAATAATAAATTTTACGCGTTAAAGTATGCTTTCATATTTTCGCATTTATACTTACAAAAATAATAGACATTTTTCCCCAAACTACAAAAATTGCAAACACAAAATCATCACAGCAACCGTTGCTTCCTTAAAAAAAACCAACAATAACACTGATAGCTTCTGATGACTAATAAATTTATATCATTGATAGACACAAATGATTTATGTACACAACACTAAGTCATTTTAATGCTTCTATTTGCAACTAAAAAACGTCCAAACATACATATAAAATAATGACTGCTTGCTTATACAAAAAAAAAAAAAAAAAAAAAAAAAAAAACACTGAAAGTATATGTAAATGTTTGCGTGTGTATATTTTTAATAATTTTGCATACTTTTGCCAATAACCGATATGATTATTTCAAAAAAACAGAAATTTTGGAAAAATATTTACAACAGACTTGTACAAAAACGAATTCTGAAGCTTATACGGAAGCTTCACAAAGTCCAAAAATTCATTTTGATCGATATCTTAGTTACCAATGAATCGATTTCATTCATTTCTTCCCCAGAAACATTCCAAAAAAATATTCCGAATTTCTGTGTATATATGGGCTTAGAAAAGTCGAAAACAATTACGTTTTTAGATATCTTGGCCATTAATGAACCGATTTTGTTATAAAAACATATATATCCGGTAACTGCTGCTTTCTAAAAACTGATTTCAACAGATAGACGGACATTGTTATATCGACTTTCCTATCAAAAAAGATCCAGAAACTACATACTTTTTAGGGTATTAGATAAATATTATAGAAATTACAAACGGAATGATAAACTTATATATACCTTTTACACCTGTGATGAAGGGTATATATTACATTCATGCATTATAAAAAATTGCGAATTCATCTTTAAGTAAAGCAGACATCGAAAATAATTTTTACTAAAAATAAAAATAAAGACGCATCAAATAAAATTATTTTATATTCTCCATAATAAAACTCAATAAAAACGACAAACCTTAAAAAGGCGGGAAAGTAAAAGAAAACTCAATATTTTTATTGTTACTATGTGCATACAAGTAATTAGACATACGCTAATATTTTCACAAAAACGCATTCAAAAGCACTTAAATAAACACACAATTACTTAAAAAACAGTTACAGCAATAAGCAGACTGAATAAAAAACGAACAAAATGACTAAATGAATGGAAAAAACCTCAAATACAAGCAAACAAATATGAGTCATTCTTTTAGATTAAGTTGGCAAATAATCTAAAAATATTAAAATACTTTTTAAAAGCATTAACAAACGAAAATTTTGTAAGAAAAAAATAGATGACGACAAAAAATCATTTTTTTTTTTTTTTTTTTTTTTGACATTGTTAAATACTAAACAACCCTGAGTAAGTATTCCAAAATGAATGTATTGCTATCAACATTCCTTCTAATTTATCATATCATTCCTCCACTCAAAATTTTGCACTATAGTAATAAGCAGTGGGGTTTTTGGAAAAATAAATTATTAGAATTGGGAAATATATAAGCTGTCCTTACACAGAGAGAAAATAGATATTCATTATTAAATTGTTATAAATTATAAATACATTTGCCAACTTAAAGCATTTTAATTTTAGTTATAATTAAAAATCTATACAAAAAATCGAAATAAAAATAAATCTTACTTCAAACACCAGTGCACTTAAATTTACTCCATTAAATTTGAAATTGTTCTTCTAAAATTAAAAAAATTTGGTATTATATGTGATGTGATTTTTTTCCGCAAATATTTAAACTATAGTATTATTAAAATCATGACAGATATTTTTGGAAATATTATTATTAATTTGAAATCTTACGGAAATTCTCTATGAAAAAGCAATCAATTACTCATGATAGTTTGGCTTAACTTTATAATTTATAATTGTTTAAAAGCTTTCGTCCGAAAAAATGCAACCAGTTTCTATCGTTATTGTGATGGAATCAACATCTAGATATCATTTCTTCGCAATATATATATATATATATATATATATATATATATATATATAATATTATATTTAATTTTATTATATTTTTATTTCATTAATAAATTTGTATTTATTTTTATTAATCGGATATATACGTATTTTATTTAAAAAAATTTAAAAATTTATTAATGCAATAAAATCAGAATAATGTACCATTAGAAAGATATTTTCTCTTAGGTACGCTGTTCATTGGCACCAACGAAATTACATTCAAATTAAAAACGCGTAAATCAAGGTTCAAAAGAAGTAGAAAATTTAATTATTGGCCAGCCTTTTTAAGTATCTTGTAAATTTAAATACTAATAAAATTAAAATGTTAGTTTGGAACCTACAAATCACGTTAAATTAAAATACATAAAATTATTTTTTTTATTTAATATTCCTTGTTAAAGGAAAATAGATTCGCTATGACAACCGATTGTTTATCCAAACAAATTTGTCGGTTCCGACAACTAATATACAAGTCGATACATATTGAAGTGAATATTTTTGTTACTCGCAAATGTATTTAAAAACAATTCAGTGAAATATAAATAACTATTGTGAATTATTATTTATATTATTTGACTTTTCCTTTTAATAATCGGCTTTGATCTACATTTCACTTTCATGTGAAAGTGGAAATTTTCACTGAGTTTGCGTTATCAAATTCGAAATTTTATTTCATTCGACTACATTTTGTTTCGTAAATTTTTCATGATTTTTTTTTTTTTTTTTTTTTTTGTGTCCAAATCTACAATTGAAGACTTAGTGAAATTTATTATAAAAATAGATTTTAATTAAAAATTTAGGTATCCGCAAATAACAAAAATAAAAAAGCTATTGTTCGTCAAGCCCAATTATATAATACTTACGTTAGATGTTTTTCATAATTTTCGCAAATCGTTCAAAGATGTTATATGAATCGATCTTCTTAAAATTCAGCATTATAATTTATAACTTTTTTGTGCAGAATTTTAGTAAAATAGTATTATGTAAGGAGGACAATTATATGTGGACTAAATGAAATAACAGGCCGATCATAATCAATAAAAAATAATACCCCAATGGTGTTAGGTATAAAAATCTTATGTACCAAATTTGATTGAATTTGAAAATTTAAACTTGAGACAAGTTTCGTAAGGTTATCCATTCTGTCAGTCGTCTTTACATCGACTCGGAAAATGACAATTTAAGATAGAAAATCGATTTTTGAAAAATTATGGTTATAATGGATTTATTTGTGCCAAATTTTATTAATAGCGTTTAAACCCTATTCCGGGACGTAATTTTTACAGAGGTTAATAGAAATAACTTGTACTAGCGTACTTGTACCTATACTGGAGCAATTTTTGTTTCAAAATATGGAAGTCATCTCTAGAGTACTTGGTTTTAACAATACTATTGAAGGAACATCTTCCCAAACGTTTGACGAAAATAGTGATACAAATGGTTGGAATTGAATCGAAAAGAAGTATTTTTAAATTATCAACTTGCTTTCTGTTGATATATAAAAATTATAGTGCAAATACTACTTTTTCTATTAAATTTATTAATTTATTTTTTTATGTGTATTTTATTCTTATAAAAATTATTTACTGTGAGTTACTCGAACAAAATTAAAATAAAATAGATGAAAAATTAAATCGAAAATGATTTCATTCAATTTACGGAACACAGTAATAAAAACAGAGCGTTTTCATTTTCACTTTCGATTTGAAATAGCTTCGAAGTACAGAACATGGCCGAATATATAAAAAATAAAAAGAAATAAAAATATTAAAACTTTATAAACACATAAAATGTGTGACGAATTCGTACAGTATTTAATTGAAATGGTCCTGATGTTAAGTTTAAAGTTCGCTTGTTGATTTTCTTGAAATGACCAGTACAGACAAATTTGTAACGACTTTAAATGTGTGGTAACTTTTAGAATTCAACACATAGAAAAAATGAAAATAAGTTGGCAAAAGGTTACTTATGCAAATTTTTGATAAATCTTTAAATTAATATTTTTATAAAATTTTTATTGAAAAATTTTAAATTATATATATATATATATTATATATATTAATATACATATATATACATATATGTATATACATATATATATATAAAATATTTATCAAGAAAAACGTAAAATTTTGATCAGAAACAAAATTATCTAATGTAGACTGAATTTGTCAGCATTATTGCAGCGTTAAAACAAAATTTTCAGCGCTTGACGTTACTTGGTAAAAGACGCCATACAATACATACGATTTTTTCCTATAATTGATAAAGATAAAAAATTATCTGCAATTCAGACAAAAATTTGATGTTTGTCCAGTCTCTTGTATGGTCTCAATGTCAGAAAACGTTATCAGAATCAAAGCGTTCGTTATGTCTATGACAACCATGTTTTTTTAGCATATATTTACACACCATTTGTTAATGAACATCTAAAAAAAAAACGTGGTTAATTCGCCATTGTTAACGAATTGTGCCAATTTTGGTATTTTTCAACCACTTTTTTTCCTTCCATGTAAGTTATCTGGCTTGATTAAAAATTACATTTGAACTGAAATTAGTTATTTTGTAAAAACTGCAGTTTAGTATGCGTTTCATTATAACAGATTTAAAAAAAAAAAGTATTTTGATCTTTTTCTTAACGTTATTTGAAATTTTTATACATTTTGATTTACTGTGCAATTTAGTAAACAAAATTTTCTACTCTATTCTCCAGCTACTGAGTAATTCTCTTACCCAAAATAGTATTATCTTCTTCCATCAACCAATCACACATTACTAATATTTTGTTTAGAGAGAAAAACAACAAAATTTTATAAACATACTCACACACACCCACGAACACATTCACTTACAATAAGGGTTTTGGATCCGAGAAATCCCAGGATTTCCCGTCAAAATACTTTTGGGAATTTCCGGAATTTTTTCTTAGTTTTCCCAGGAAAAGGGGAAATTAAATATTCTCGTAGTTTCAAAATTCACTAGCAAACATTTTACTATTTTTAGCACTTTCTAAACATGGTACTCGTAAGAGTTTAAAGCATATAATACAACTAGAACTTTATCTGAGAAGAACGTTAATGTTGCATGAATTAAGATTTTGTCTATTTAATTAGGTTTTTTTCTATCAGATATCTAAGTATATGTTTATCTATGGTTTAACGAATTTACCCTACAAGCAAAATAATACAAAAGAGATTCAAATTCGTATTGTTTGAAAGAAAAATTTTATTGTCGCAATAATCATAGTCGTATTGCCGAAGTTTTCCGCATTGGGAGAGATAGTGCATCATAGGCGATACATCTAAGCAATAAGAAATCAATACGTCTGGAAGATATATATATAAATATATTGAAAAATTATCACTAAATAAATCTTGAAATAATATAACAAAAAGAAAACATTTACATTAAACAAATTAAAACGCTCACATAAAATATTCATTTTTTTCGCTAAAAGACAAACAAATTTCTTCAATATATTTTCATTTTTGAAAAATTTTTCAACAACTTAAAAAATTGTGACTGAAAAATAAAAGTATTGCATTAATTTCTTCCAGATGATCTCAATGGAATATCATCAGTTTATTACAGAGGTGATAATAAGCTTTTCAGTGAGGGCGATATTTTGAGGATAAAAATAATACAAAAATAAAATTCTATATATTTTTTCTTATTTATTGCCTAATTTTCTTTGAAGTGATAAAAAAAAATACAATATTAGAAAAATATTACTTTCATCATTTTAGTCCAAAGAAGATATTACGTAAATTTCTTCTAGGAAGATATCGTCAAAATGTTTGTAAAGTTCTTACAAATTGTTCACATGAAATTTAAAATCAACTTTATTTTTATCATGTTAAAATTATAAAAAAGTACCTGGTTGAAAAAATTTTTCATTCTAACACAACATTTTCTTTGGAAAAGCATCTCTTAGGCAATGGATATGTAAATGTTAGATGTAAATGTTATAACTTCAAAATACTTATAAAAAATTAATCTCATGTTGTATTCATACGTATATGAGATTATTTTCATCAGATTTCTGAGCACTATGATTGATCCGAAACACATTGTTGCGAAACAATTTTTAGTATTTTATTATTTTATTAGTATGTTTAATTTAGCAAGAATTAGTAAAAAAAAATAATAATGTAAGTTAGATAAATAAAGTGGAAATAAACGGCAAGCTATTTATAATGAAATTGTTCCAATAGATTACTGTATATTTTTAAAAAGTTTTAGCATTAAAAACACAATAACATAAAATCTAAGACACAGTTTTTAACATAAATTACTAAATTTACTAATTTTATCTTATAAAATATTTAAAATTTTTTAATTTTAGAAACGTTACACTTTTATATTTTATCATTTTTTGTTAATTCAGTATGATTCTTAATGTACCGTTTTATATTATTTAGTAAAAAAAATAATAATTTACTTTATAAGAAATCATAGCCTTTTTTCTATAACTAAAGTTTTAAAAAATTCCCGGGAAATTGATTTTTTCGTTCCCGTTTCCTGGGAAAAGAAATGTTGCGGATGACCCCAAACCCTACTTACAATACATTTACAACAGTGTAGTTAGAAAATGAACAACAAGCAAAGTGTTTGTAAATAGTAGCTACTAGGAAGTGGGTGTTTTGTATTACAGTGTACGCTTTATGTTATTTCATGTACTTTCTATATGAAAAATCTTGTTATTTTGAATGTAAGAGTTAATGTACAATGTATCTATATCTATATGTGTTCGTAAGTGTGTGACTGTGTGTTTCAGCAAATGTGTGCGTTATATGTGTACTTTAGTTTGCATGACGTTATTAGATTACAAGACAAATGTTTATAGAAATTATATACGACTAAAATGAAAATAATCCAACGGAAAAAAAACACAACTAGCGGGAATAGAAAATTTAACTAATGTACTTTTTTCTAACGAAATTATAGTCTTATAGTCAACATGTTGGTAAAATAATGCAAACCTCTTTTTTAGGCTAAAGGGTGATTTAAAAGGAAATTTTTGTAGTCTATTTATGTATACTGAGGCCCTGGTCTGCGTCGTTAATGGGGACCGGAGAATTGCGACGCAAATTGAATCAATATTTTTTATGTACATATTTAAACTTTTTTTTTTTAATAATTGGTACTAGAGAAAAAATATTTGAACAAAACGTATAATAAAATAGGAATATCTTTTGTAAAACGAGAAGAAATTAAAATACTTATATAAATTCTATTTTGACTTTCTAACGTAACACAGAGATTTTAATAAAATTTTATTACTATTAAAACTCCTTATAAAGCGACACAAATCATAGCAACGAAAATCGGAATATTGAATTTCAAACAGCAATACAAAGCGAAACGACTCAAATCGAGGTCTGAGTGTATATATATAATGTATCTGTAAGACTAAAAAGATGACAGCCATATATATATAAATATATATAAATATATATATATATATATATATATATATATATATATATATATATATATATACGGGTGTGTGTATTTATATTATCAACGAATAGCCTAAATCAAACAAACAAGGAACTTGAAATTTGTTAATAGTATTAAATGATGTTAACATCTCGTTATGAAGAGAAAAAAAAGTGAGATAAAATGGAGCCATACAAAACTGCCACAGAAAGCCATGCTAAAGCCATGTGGCTATTTAATTTTTATTTTGGACAGTTTAAGTGCTAAAAAGAAAAGGAAAATAATAATTTTCTACAAATATATTAAAGTTTTATTAGTACATATATGTTTTACTGATGGAAGAAAAACGGCCATCAGCAAGGCAGATTTAACAAGGCAAGATCGTTAGCCCAACTGATTACTTGTTTGCAAAATTCCATATAAAATGATAAATTTCTTTCTCTATCTCTCACCCTCAGTAATTTGTTTAAACGTCAACACTCCATTTTGAGTAAAATATCCTTTCCGAACAGATGTTACCTTATTATATCTACTTTGAACAGCAGCCTTCATCAAATTCTCTATCAATGAACTATCAGCCATTATATAAAAAATAAGGTATGCAAATAACTCGGTTATTTATAGACCGATTTGTTTGATTCAAAAAACACTGAAATTTTAGAAAAATATTAATGACAAATCTATGTAAGAACGATGCCCGTATATTTCGAATTTTCTGTGCAACAACGAAGTCATTGACTTATATAGAGACTTAGAAAAGTGGAAAACAAAAACGCTTTTGAGAGGTTTTTTTTGAAGATATCTCGGCTACTTATGGACCGATTTTGCTAATTTGTTAGTGCTCATCTAAACGAAATTTCTTGTAAATACATTTTATTTAGTTTAGTCAAATATTAAAAACAAATTTTAAAACAACTTCTAGAAAAAAATAAAATTTTTCCACAATTTAACGAGTTTAACTGCTAAAAAAAATCACAAAAATCACAAAGGGAAATAAATTTCAAAATGGTGAATAATACATTATTTACTTTGGGTGTAATAAAAGATGGTAATATAGTTGAAAAGCCACGTCCTTCTGATTTCAAAATGAATTTCGAAAAGGTTAATTTTGTAACAGCACTCTGTGGCTCAGAAATTAATTTCATTGGCCAAAAGTCCAATTTTTTGTAAACTCCAATTATACAATTTTAATGACATTCACTAGTAAACATATTGAAACTAAGGTGGCTAAAAAATTAGATCAAAGTATTGCTAATTGTGGGCGTGGTATGCTGTTAAAAACAATTTTTTATGTTATTTTATAAAAAAAAAAAAACATGATTTTTGTAAATTTGGTTAGAAGTAAATTATCATTACTCCCAAACTGTTATTGATAATTGGCTGCATTTTTTCATTATGTTGTATTTATAATATAATAGTCATAAGAAATGGTATGATGTGTCACCTTACCGTTTATACCTTCTGTGTTATTAAATGCTTTCTTAGGTACTATATTTTAGTCAAATTTGAATTTTAGTGGAATAGAACTCTCGAGGGTCAAAAGGGGTTAAACAAATTTTAATACCAAAAGAAAGGTGAAAATATCCTCTTTAACCCAATATATACTGGGCCCGTCTGTAGAACACTTTTCCATTTGAATGAATTTACTTCCAATATTTTTTCATGGAACATATACTAAAAATTAGTTATGATTTGGATTTCAAATCTACAGTATCAATAAGAAACAACGACACCAATAAGGAGTTAAGACGTTAAAAAAAACATGTTAAGGAAAAATTTCTAAAATATGGGTTGACTATAGATCAATCAAAACAAAGATTAGGCAATACGAATAAACTGAAACGAATATACACAACCAAATATCCATGGTGAAATACACTGCCTGCCACTTGAATAAGGAATCACATTTTTTGAACTTTAATTAAGTATATACAATCGCATGGTCCGACAAATGGTTTAAAGTTGTATTTTCCGATGAAAAAAAATTTAATATTGATGGTCCCGTCGGGTATAACTATTACTTCCATGACATAAATAAGGAGGAATAATTTTTAAGCCGCAGGGTACCATTTCGTATTATGGTACCATAGAATTGGTTTTTTTATCCAACAAAATGACTGCAACGACTTACAAAAACATTCTGGAGGAAACATTTCCAAAATTTAATGATTTCTTTGGACCCATACCTTGGACGTACCAACACGACAACGCTCCGATTCATACCGCCAGAGCAGTAAAATAATGGATTAATCAAGAAGGTGTTCAACTTTTGGATTGGCCCCCATATTTACCAGACCTGAATCCAATGGGAAATGTCTGGGGTTGGCTTGCAAGAAAAGTTTATGAAGTAAGAAAACAATTTGAGACGATAGAATCCTTAAAGAATGCAATAACGGAAGCATGGAGTTCAATTTCGCAAAATTACTTAGAGTCATTATACAAGTCGATGACAAATCGCATTTTTAAGGTTATTTCTAAAAATGGTGGCAGTACTCATTACTAATTGAATGCTAGAAGATAATAACTTTCATTTTTATAACCCAAAATTTGAAAATAAATTACAGTTTGCTTAGTTTTAAAATATTCCTTATTCAAGTGACATACGAAAAAGTACCACAGAAATACATGTCTTTAAATAAATGCATAATTTTAGTATAACAAAATATGTATATTTTTTATTTCTTGAGGAAACTAAAGCCAACACTTTGAAATTTGGTTGCGCAAAAAAAATTATTTTTTTTTTCTGAAATTTAGTTTAGGAGATATACATAATTAGATTTAAAAAAACGTGATTCCTTATTCAAGTCGCAGGCAGTGTATTTCTACAACAGTTCACAAAATACTTTATCATGGAGAAGATGTCATTAAGGATCACTTTATACCACTGGGAGATCTATGGAGGAAGCCCAGGAAAATAGGAATAATGATTACGGATTTTATAGAGAGCAAAATACCAGAAAATACCACGAAATTCTACAAAGGAATATCTATTTGATATATTACTAGTAACGTCAGATCAGCTCATCTCTAGCATTAGAAGTCAATGGAGAGTAGAACATCGGGCCTTAGATGAAGAAGCAAAAGAGCTGTTAGAGGACAAAAATAATATAGAACTAAATATGGAATATTTGCTAGACATTTTGCAACCGAATGAATAATAATTATAATTTTCTTTTATTGTTTTTTTAAGTAAAAAATGAAATAAACATTAAAAAACTTTTAGTTATTATAAAAAATAATTTTTTTTTCTTTAATGTTATTTAAATAAAAAACAAAATAAACATTAAAAAGATCATAATTTTTTCCAAAAACCATTCGATTATTTTGGACAACTGGTTCTTTAAATACCGGTTCTGGTGGAAGCTATTCTAGAATTGATAAACTGGGAACCTGTTCACAAAAATATCCTGTGTATTATTAAAATATTTTTATGATTCAAAAAACAAAAAATCGGCATTCTAAGCCACTGTGCAGCGTGCTATTGAGTTAACTAGTTACCATTACAAAAACTATAAAGTTTTTTCTGGATATTTTCATAAAATTCTATCATGATATGAATGGAAAGGAATAATTTTTATTGAATGTCATACCATTATAAACAGATAGTTTTAATAAAATAATACAGACAAAAATAACGGATTTGAAAATATTATACTTTTATTATACATTTACTTACCTAAATATTTATTTAAGATTTAATAAAGTATAAAAAATTGACATACCTGCAACGAAATAGAGCTATAATGAATGGTTTTAGTAAAAAAAATTTTAAATATATTATTAAATAAGTGAATATGTCTTAGGCGATTGTTAAAACATACACGCTGAAAGATTTCAGTTTAAATTATAACTGTTACAAAATAAAAAAGAATAAACTTAATTACATTTAAATCATACTTATCTTAATACCATCTTTTATCTGTTATACTCGTATCAATAAAAGGAATATTCTACTAGCAACTGTTGTTGATAGAGAATCTTAAATAAAAAACTTGGAATAATAGAAGTGTTAATGAAAAGAATATTTTAATCAAAGGTTTGTGTCAAAGCAAAAATTTAGCTTTGAAAAATATATTTTTTTATTTTTATTTTATTTTTTATTTTTTTGTGTCTCCTAGTTATAGGATAAACTTAATTATAAAGTGAATAGTCAACAAAAGAAATGTAAAAAAATAAACTAAACCAAAAAAATGTACTTTAATTTTGGAATTCTTATAAAGAGAACTTATTTTCATAACGCACTGAAAAAATCTTCAGATCCCCACCTTTGATTATACCGTTAGACTCAGAATCACTCTATGAATGCCTTAAATATAGCAATATGTTAAATTCAGCACAAATAAGTTCTACATAAGTGTAAATCTTTATACCAAATTTCATGAAAATCGCACCATAATTTGTCATAGCTTCCATATAAACTCTTCATCCGAAAATCACTTTAACATGCATAAATCCTACACAAATGTTAGCATCATTTGACACAAATAAGTTTTATATATATACGGTGCCAAATTTTATGAGGATCTGCCTATTATTAACCCTAGCTCCCATATAGGATACACTTTCGGGAATCACCCCAAAGTCCATAAGTCCTATATTACATATATACCTATCAACATACGTACATATGTTTTATAGAAATATACATTACACTAAACACAAGTATCGGACCACAAATAGGCCTAGGTTCATTATAATGCATATACGAAATGGTGTAGGGTATCACATGGTCGAAATTGACCGACCATATATTTTTTATAATATTTTGTTGCATAGAAACGTTTTTATTTATTTTAAATGTTATTATACTAGGGTCAATTTTTATATCCTACACCAGGTGTTCTCACCTCTTTATGCTTCACGGACACTTTTAAAAATTTTTGTTTTTATTTGTGGACTCTTGCCATATTTTGATTTTTAGTATAGTAGATATAAAAAGATACTAAAAACTCAAAAGGTATTTATTTTAAATAAAATTACGTTACCAAAATTCATATATTTATTAAATACAAAAGATAAATCCCTTTTAAAGACCGTAATCAATTAAAAAATATTAAATATAATAAAATGTCTTTGCCTTTACTAACTTTTTAACGTTGAAAGGAATTTCTGACTAAACACATTTTACTTGACTTTCCGCTTCCACTTTATGAACTGTAGAGCAGAAAAGCTAGTTTTATACAAACATGTAGACACAAACTCTAGCAAAAGTTTCAACGCTTCATTCCCAACCTAAGTGTAAACTTTGTAATATTTTAACCAAAAATATTCAACCAACATAGATTCAGAATCAACTTTGGCACATAAATTATTTTTTAGTTCTATTGCTTGTTTTTAAAAAATATCAGATATGTCATCAACAGCATTGTTGAATGGATTACAAGGTAAACTGATTTGGCAAGAATTAATTTTAAGTACCGGATAATATCAGAAAATTTCGTAGTGAAATAAATCCAAGTACATTATTATACTTTCTGTATGTTCTTTTTTAACATCAGATGAATCCAAGATATCATTCATCAATGGAAATGAGGAATATTTTGGTAGAGGGGATTAAAGACGTCTTTTTCGTAACGAAATTTTGCACATAAAAGCACTTATTGAATCAAATTCATTTAATATATTTAGTTTAATGTTTAACGTCTCGAAACATTTAGAGATATATGCAAAGTAGTATATAAAAATAGTTTTCTCTACATTTTTTATAAATTTCTCCATTTTTGTACTTTTGTCTTTAATTCGTATAATCAATTCAGCATATTTCCCTTTGAAATACAACGGATTAGTAATGAAGGACTAATTTCCCGTGTTTTGAATTTAAATCGACACATAGAGCTTTAAGAATTCTATTTCTTAAAACACTAGCTCTATAATAGCTTGAAGAGCACTTTTAAATATATCAAGTGAAGTTTTCGCATCAAGCACTTGTCAGTGGATTACTCAGTGAAATTGAAACGATTTAAAAAACCTGATCGCGATCCTATAATTGATGCGGCTCTAACTTTACACCTATGGAAGTCGTAGACAAAGGTTTAGTAATGAATAATTCTTCCCTTATTTCATTTTCTGCAATAAAATAAAAGTTGACTTAAATTAGCAACTTCAGTTGTTTCATTACACTGCAAGCCTTCAATTCTTTTTTTTTTCCGAATTATCTGACAGAGAAATTCTCCTGACTTTTTCTTTTGTGGATTTATCTAATAGTATATTCGCAACGATAGCAAAACCAGGGTTTATTGCAAACAGTGCTGCCACGCAAAAATTTTTTTTAACCAAAATTTTGGAAAAAGTAACCAAAGCTATTATATAAAAATTAATACAATCTTAATATATGTATTCAGATTTCTAATTCAGATTTTAATACTAATCATAAACTTTAGTTAGTCTTTAGGAGAAAAAAGTATTTAAAATTTAACTGTTTAGAAAAATGTTTATCAAAATGTGGACCCTGATCCAATTTTATGAGGGGTCGGGATATAAAGTTTTATAATAAGAATTTAATTATTCTTACGTCCTTATAATATGATGTCGAAAGCAAATCAAACTGTAATAAATTTAGAATTGCAAAGCAGCTGGGTCGAGTAAAGATAGAAAATAAAATTGGCTTTTATAATTATGTGTTCACAGAAAAACACATAGAGACTTATCCAATCTCATTTGGTAATATGAGTTCCTAAATCTAAAGGTTGAAAGTAAAAGATATTTAATTGGGAAGTTTGGCGAAAAGATTCAATATCGATCGTTCATGTATCAAAGCACTAACTTAATAAGTTATTTAAAAATTGTGTACAAAATTGCGGTCTAATTGAAAATGCATCGAGATTGATACCCTTTAAATTTTTACCTTTTTAAATTTTTATTATTTAATTATTTTCTCTTGCACAGTTTTAATATCTAAACAAGTTATATTTTTTATTCGCTACAGCACGATATTGGAGAGTCCCCTAAAATATACTAGTCGAATCAGAATCTCCTTAGCTGGTCGAAATTGGTTCATTATTTTACTAGTCTCCAAATAATTCTTCCTTTGGAGAAATATTTTAAAGCTTAAATATCTTAAATACATATAAGTTTATTTCTATAGAATTCTGCACAAATAAAACATTTCTAATCCTAAAATATTCCATAAAACATTTGTATGTACCTACATAAAATATGGCATGCAGTTTCAAAAGTTTCAAGAGGACCGCTTTAAAATTAATTGTAGCTTCTATATAGGTTCCTCTCCCGAAAATCACTTAAATACCACATAAATATTCATATATTAATAAAATTTGACTCAAATATGATTAAACATAACACCCATATCGCATACACAATAGTGTAGGATATCTTATAGTCGATCGTTACCGAATATACATTTTTTATAGTAATTTATTTTGTAATTACAAGTATTTAGGTTGTTTGATACATTGTTAGAACTTTCTCACAAACATCTCCCAATCAAGTTCACTTTTTGGTTAAACATTGGAAAATCTTTATATTTTCTATTTATTTAAATTATTTTCTTCATTTTTCAGTTAAAGTTGGAATGAAAAGTTATAGGGACATTTAGTTTTTAAATATGTGGTGAATTTTTAGCACACTCTCTTTTTATTGTTGGTAAGCTTAACAGAGAAAATAGCATTTTTAAAACTAATAAAAATAAAATTTTTATTTAACAGAAAAAAAGTCATCATCTCCGCATTTGAAAATAAGATAACCAATTTTGGGTAAAAATAACCAAAAAGACTACACTGATTGCAAGTTCACCAATTGTATGTGGTTACTTTGCTTTTGCTATTAACATTGATATATTGAACGAAGCTTCAATATATTTTACCCCATCCAAATGACAGGCAACCGTATAATCCAACTTTGGCATAATTACATATGTCGAAAAATAAAAAAATATATCATGTACAATAATTTCATACACATTTTCGGTCTATCTCGCGGACCCACTGGAATGCACTGAAGTATCCGCTTTAATAAACCTTGACAAAAAGACAATATTGAAAAATTAGTTTTTGCAGAAGAATTAACATGGCTTGAAAGCTAACTGCCAGTTTTTATAACACGAGCGCAAAAACGACTCGTCTGACTTACAGTTAAAACAAAAACAAAATTTCAAAATTTGTTTTTGTTTTAAATGTAAGTTAGACGAGTCGTTTTTGCGCTCGTGTTATAAAAACAGGCAGTAAGACTTTTCTCTATATAAATCCATAATAACTTTTTTAGTTTATAGTCTATTGACCCGTGTGGGTGGCATTAAAGTTAAAAATTTTTTGTTGTTATATTTTGTTTGTATTTTTTTTTTTTTTATTGAACATCATTATTTTTAAAGTTAAAAAAATCATTGCATGTAATTTTTATGAACATTTTTGTCTATTACGTTCAATAAGATCTTCAAACTCCTAGTTTTAAAAAATTTAGAAAACTTCTCAGATTAAAATGTTACCAAAGCACGAAAAAGATTTAAGCACACCGTCTTCCTATAGACCTATTAGCCGACTTTCTTGTTTATTGAAGCTTTTCAAGAAAGTATTAAAAAAAAATTGTGCCGTTCTTGAACGATGGAAATATCATCCCAGTTCACCGATTTGGTTCCCGTAAAAAGCACGGAACTATTGAACAGGTGAGTCGTCTAACTGGAGAGACAAGGAAACCTTTTGAATTAAAGATGTATTGTTCAGCTATTTTTAAGATATTGCACAAGCATTTGGCAAAGTATGGCACAAAGGTCTAATATATAAAATTAAATATTTCCTACCACTATGTTCCCACAAATTGCTGGAGTCTTATCTATCTGACCGTATATTCATGAGTTTGTGACAGAAGAATTTGATATAAAAGCAGTTATTTAACAGGGAAGTGTTTTTGGACCTACTCTCTGTTTAATTTACACTTCCGACTTGCCCATATGCGATGAACTGACTATTTCTACATTTGCTGATAATATAGCTATTCTCAGGTTCCAAAAAAAATCCACACGTAGCAACTAGACAACTAGATATTTTTCTCCGACGTGTGGAGCAATGGTTAAAAACTGGCGTATACAGGTAAATAAATTGAAACGTAGCCATATTACACTTAATGGTATAAGTATACCCCAATTTCATCATGTCACATACCATGGTATTCATTTAAATAGGCGACTTACTTGGCGTCGTTATATAGAATACAAGAGACTTCATATGAAGATAAAAGCTTTTAGCCTTTACAGGTTAATCCACAGAAAATCAAGGCTTAGCCTTGACAGTATAGTCGTTCTGTAGAAAACTGTATTAAAACTAATTTGGACATATGTCATCCAATTATGGGGAACAGCCAGTGATACGAGTATTGATCTTATACAGAGGGTCCAAACAAAAATTCTTAGGACCTTGACGGGTGCACTATGGTACATAAGCAACAAAAATATGCAGAATTAGAGACTTAGTGGTGTCGTTAGTTAAAGACGAGTTCAGGATATTCAGAAAAAAATAAATCTTTAAACTACAGCAAGACTTCTCGCTGAAGCACAGTCGGATTCAATGCTTCGTAGAGCCGACCCGCTGATGAGAGGCTCCTTTAAATATTTAGGCTCTCGTTAGAGAGAAACTAGCTTTAGTTTTGGTTTTAAGATTTCAATACTTATTTTGAGGCCTATAGAACACATTTTAAAAAAAATAAAAAAGAAGTTAAAAAAAATTATTTTAAATCTCGTTTACTTACAAAGTTTTAATAATTAGCGAAACTCTATCGTACTGTTTTTTAATAAATTTCAAATAAATTTTCCAACTTTGAAAGAGAAAAAATATATCTTGGCCTCTTAGCGACCATATACATTTAATGTGCTGATATTTTCTGAGTCTAAGGGCTGTTTTGCCTCTATTTGCTCCATAGAAGGATATACTTGCTTTCTTTTATAATCTATTTAACAGTATGATTTTTTTAATATTTTTTATGAATTTTTAAAATTTCAATAATATGATCATGATAGTAGCATTTATATAGCTTTTATGCATATTATTGGGACTCTCATATGTGGCTATTACATGATAGCAATGGTCAGTTAAAGACCGGTCGCCATTAAATTTATGAATAGGCTTTAAGTTAAATTGATTTTCAGAAGTGAGATTATATGGGAGCTATGCTAAATTATGGGTCGATCTTTGCGAAAATTTGACACACTTATATACGCTTATAAAAAACTTATCTTTTCTAAATTTTATTTAAATAATTATTATTTTAAGCCATTTATGTATTGGATAGGGGAATTAAGGGACTGATCCTAACAAATTTCAGCCCACTTTGTCCTTATACCAAAGTAAATATACGTGCCAAAATTTATTATAATATCTTAAAAATTTGGGCCTATACAAGCCTTATATTGACAGACAGAAAGCAAGACGGAAGGACGGACATCGTTATGTCGACTCAGGAAGTGATTTTAAGTTGAACGTTACATCAATTTATTTACGCATTATAAATATCAACATTAATACATATTAGCCCAATCTCACATTCATACAATATAAAATATTTTGTTTTTCAAATTTACAAAAAAAAAAAAAAATATTGTATTAAGCGCAAACTTCTTTTTTTAAAAGACTTCCTTCCTCTTTTCAACGATACCAAACCCTAATACTAAAATTTGCTAGTTTGTTAATACCAAGTTTTATTTAGGTTGACCCCAATGTGAAATGTTGCTGCGAACCTCCATTTGGGAAACCTTGCCCTACACTACCATAGGTGGTAGGGGTATTATGCTTTTAGGCTGATGTTTGTAAAGCACAAAAATATTGGTCATAGACCTACCTTTAAGTATATTAATCGGTTTAAAAATTTTTCATGCAAAATTAAAGAATTTTTTCCCCTAAATTTTTTTTAGAAATTAAAACAGTGAAAATATTTAGTTTTTTCTTTTATTAGAAAATATATCTTTTCTTATTATTTCCTAATACACTACATTTTATTAGAAGTGAAATGAGCCACCATTTGATAAAACCGGATTAGAAGTGAAGAATATATATATATATTTTCGAAAACATATTTTTTCCAACTACTATATTTTGTTAGAAATAAAATGAGCTATCGCTTAACAAAATCAGATGAGAATTGTAGAATTGGTATTTTTCAAAATTGTTAATGTCTTAAAATTTTGTAGTTTTTTTTTTTTAGCAAAAAATTGGTTTATTTAAATAAAATTGTTTTTTTTTTTTTAATGCACATTGTATAGATTTTATTGAAAACTTAGCAATTTTACAAAGATCTTGTTTTTAATGATAAATGAGATTTTAAATATTTATAATTTTTAGAAATTATTCAAAAATATTTGTATGTATCAATAATGCTTTTCTACATCAAAAAAAAAATAAATTAAAAAATGTTTTCCCTAAAAAAGAAAATAAACTAAAAGGAATAAAAAAATATTGAAATGAAAAATAACAACCAAATGAAATATAAAACTGTACCGTTTGAATTACTTAAGAATTCTTCTATTTTTATTTTTTGATATAGTGATAAAATACGTAATATTTTAGGGTCTGATTCAGTACAGCAAGAAAATTGTTTAGAATTAAAATTTGTATGAAAAATACTCAAAAAATATTTGAAGAAATGAGTAATTTTCATACAAATTTTAATTTCAAACAATTTGATTGTCGTACTGAATCAGGCCATTTACTTTTGAAAAATATTAATACTTTGAGTGCTCGTCTATAAATACCTTAAGTAGTTACATTTTTCTCTTTTCTAAATCAGTTTGAAAATCCAAAATTAAAATTTAGGAAGCTAGGACATCTATAATAACAATGGGTTTTTCCGGGTGAACATGCTCCGAAGGAGGCCAAGGTAAGTTTTTCGGCCAATAAGATGATGACAACAGTTTTTGAGCGGGTTAATCCACATCGATTACCTTCAAAAGGGAAAAACAATAAACGGCCAACTTATTAGACCGATTTAATGAGGATTTAAAAAGAAAACGACTCCATATGGCCAAGAAAAAGTTTTTTTTATCAAGATAAGACACGGGTGCACACGTGTAAAGTCTCAATGGCAAAACTCTATGAATTGAGCTACGAATTGGTACCTCATCCTATTCCTATTCCATTCCTATTTCCAAATCTAAAGAAGTGGCTCAGTGGAAAGAGATTCTGTTCCAACGATGCAATTATTGACCAAACAAATGCCTATTTTAAGAACCTCAAAAAATCCCATTTTTTGGAAGGGATACAAAAACTGGAGAAACGTTGGACAAAGTGTATTGAGTTAAAAGGAGATTATGTTGAAAAATAAATTTTTGTTTTGCAAAAAAAACTGTATTTAATTCAAAAGGCAATGGTCTTATTGATCCGTCCTCGTACGTTTACTGTACCATTCAAAAGTAATTTTGCTGTGATAGCACTATGCCAAATAAGGCCAAAGAGTACTAAGACTCTATGTTTTCTTTAAGTGGAAAGTTATATCAAGACGTTTCTTTGTATAAACTTTATTTTGCACGATGTTACATACGATTCACTTCTTTCACCACAACTGAGCAAGAAACCTTTTGGGAAATCTTAATTGTCTTTTGGTAGGACACCTTTCCGGAATATTTCCTCTAATATCTGCTACATAAAACTTTCGATCAGAAAGATATGAGAAGTCAGAAATGACGTACGTTTCATCATCCATTACATAACATTTAAACTTTAAAAAAGATCGGAGCTTTGCTCTACTATTAGCTTCAGCATTTTTCTCTGCATTCCTATTTGGGACTTTTTGCACTTTATATGTTTTAAGTCCAATATTGACTTTAACTTTGGGTACATAGTGTTCATAACATTTCACTACAACTTTTTGGCTTTGTGTTCGTTTCGTGGTCTTTTATGTTTTCCTATTCTAGATTTCAATTGTAAGGTCATTGTTTAACTTTCCTACCACTCAAGAATCTAATTTCATGCTGACAATTCAAATCAAAAACTGACACGTAGCTCTTTTCCAATTTTTTTGTAAGTTAAATTTGGATGAATATAAATAATTTCAAAAAAATATTTTATGTATTTCGCTTTGACACTCCATTGTGAAACAAACACACAAAATATTTTTAAAATTCATATCAATCTGAAGTATTTTTCAAAGACATATTGATCACAAAAAGAAAAATAAGTTATCAGCAAAGTTATAAACAGGAAGTTAGCTATATTCGGTTGTGCCGAATCTTACCACAAATAATAAAATTTACGCCTTGAAGTAAGCATTCATATTTTCATATTTATACTAACAAAAATAATCTACATATTTTTCCAAACTACCAAAATGTAAACAAAAATTAAACTACAATAGCAAGCACTACTTCCTTAAAAAAACAACAACACTAATACTAGATAGCTTTTGGTGACCAGTGTTGACAGGAGGTGAGAAAAAAGAGGCCAAATTGAACTTTAAAAAAGGACATAAAAGGCTAAATGACCAAAATAAGGACAGAAAATGTAAAATTTTGTTTTTAGTTTAGAAGTTTATTTTTTTCCGTTCTCATTAGTATTTGGTAACTTTTAGAAATATTGTAATAAACTTATAAATAAAACACAGAACCACTGCCAGCAAAATGAAGCATTGAAAAATTGCCCAAAGAAATTTTAAAAATATGTATTCCAAATTAAGCTTATCCTTTAGCATATATAATTTCCGATCTTTTTCAAAAAGATTCAAGTCAATATCATGCCTCATTTCAGAAATATGCGTCTTTAAACTTTTATATTTCCAATTTATTGTATATATGACTATATTTTTACAAACTTGCAACTTTTGCCTTTAGCTTTGCGTGAATAATTACTTAGAAAATTATGAATATTTCTATGTACTTTTACTAATATCTATATTCAAAATATTTTTATATAAATAATTAATAAATATTTTTTTATTTTTAATAGGGTTGCCACATTTGCCAAATTTAAGTAAATCTTTATCCTTTTCTAAGCATTCATATATTTCTATTAATGAATTTCAAATAACAAAACAAACAAAAGATGTCTATCTATTTTAACTTAATCAATATTATTATTTTTGGTATTCTAATACGATTTTTTATTACTTATTTACATTAAGTTTATGTACACAAATTTTCTAATATTTTAAACTTATACTACTTATTTTCTATAAAATAATCTGTTGTATCTGTATACATATCTAAAAGATAATAAAGGTCCTTCAAGTCTTCAGTATTTTGAGTTGATAAAGGCTCATAATAAATCCAACGTTTTCTCATTGATGATAGTACAGAGTCTGATGATAACAATAGGCTATTAAAAATATACTCGTTTTGTGACGTTCTGGAGCATTTCCTGGAGCTGAATAATTGAACGTGCTTAAACTCTCTGTTTCTTGCTTCTTGAGCCTCATCTGTAAGCTCTCCAAGTTGAAGAATATTTCGTTCAATTATAATTTCGCCATGGCACAATACTTTATGTACTGTTGGTGTCATTTTTTTCCATGGATATAGAGAAACAAGTAGTTTAGATATTTCTATTGCATATTCTCCAAATCGAGCAGAGTTAATTTTGTGCTTCCTATTAATTGCCATTAATAGTATGTTACATATGATCATTTCCAAAAAGAAGATGTTTTCGTAATGGCATTACTAACCTTTCCATCAATATTTTGTTAGGCTAAGTTGAAAGGATATGTCGAATGTGTATTGGTTTATGGTTACTGAAAGAGGTTGCAAATCATTTATTTCATCTTTAATATATTCCACTAAATCCTTTGTTGTTGTCTTTGACTCCCTTGTGTATTCGAATCAAATGGGTCTGCAAAAATGTTTTTAATCCTGGAGTGGTGTTAAGCCATATATCTTCAAATGAGTTTTTAGACTTTGATGAAGATTGCTTTAAGGAATAAGATCGCAATCTTAATAGCAACAAAGATGCTATAAATACGCTTTTATAATCCGCCATTTTCTTACTTCCACTAGCATGCTTCTATTCAGGAAGGGCTGATAGTCCGTCATATCCCCACTTACAGATCAATACAACGTCGCTGTTATTTACTTTTTCCTGTATTCTCAAGCAAAGAAGATAACTCTACACATGCTTCCTTTTCGGTAACCGAAATAGATGGTGAAATAGTTTGCTTTTTTTTAATATCCTTGTATAGTGATAGAATTGAGTGTCCTTTTTCAAGCAGAGCTTTTCTTAAAATTTGATATTTGTTTCGGCTGAGGTCCAGTTCAAGCATTAAAGCAAAGACGTCTTGGTGATATAGTTGGCAGTATTTCAGCAATATTAATTGCACTCTTAGGTTGCTTCTCCTTTTTTAACATTTCTTTGAATGTATCAGAAACTTCTTCATTCGAAATTATAGAAAGCTTATGGGCCAGTTTTTTCCTCTTAGATCTTGTACTTAAATCATCATATGTCTTGCAGTTTTTTCCTCTTAGATCTTGTACTTAAATCATCATATGTCTTGCAGGGTGCTCCAGTTGATATTTTCCATGCCGATATTTCTATATCAGTATCCAACCAATTGGAATGTTTAATTTTTAATCTGTTATTACGCTGATTCAAGGACTTCATTTTTACGTCATACAACTTTAAAAAGCTCTCTATCCGAGATTTACCAATAACGTTTTATGAATTCCGCTATAGCTTCTAAATGATTAAGATCATTTTTAGATAAACTCCATGGAACACAACACAATTGTTCATATTTCAATGTAATCACCATAGTAATCAACTTCGTTATGATGTCGATAAGGATTAGCTGCGCATTTATATATATCTCTTAGATATATCGCACAAGTATATATATTTACAGTTATTCTGTGAATTTTCATATGATAAAATATTTGAAAGAGTCAATTTGGAAGAGTACCTATACCGAATTCATTGATATTATATATTATTGACACCAGCTCATAAAAATATAGATTTTGAACCATCAGTAATAAATGCTGCAGCTAGGTACCACCGGAAAGGATACCTGTACATTGCCACTAGATCACAAATATATAAATTTTTAACCATCACCAATAGATAAATACATATATTAAATTTAGGTAAACACCATAAATGTAAACTAATAAAATACTTATTAATTAAGTTAAAATAGAAATTTTTTGTTTGTTTTGTTATTTTAAATTCATTAATAGAAATATATGAATGCTTAGAAAAGGATAAAGATTTACTTAAATTTGGGAAATATTTATTAGTTATTTTTATAAAAATATTTTGTGTATAGATATTATTAAAAGTATACAGAAATATTTATAATTTTCTAAATAATTATTCACGCAAAGCTAAAGGTAAGTGCCATATATACAATAAATTGGAAATATAAAAGTTTAAAGGCGCATATTTCTGAAATGAGGCGTGGTATTGACTTGAATCTTTTTGCAAAAGATCGCTATTTAGAAATAAACTATACAAAAGGCTCAATTTGGGGTTTTTGGAGAAAATAAATTTTTTTTAATTGTAATAACATATTTGTTTATAAAGATATCTTAATGAAATGTGAACCTTATTAATATAAATAAAAGCTCGTTAACCAAATTTCAATCAGGGGTAGAGTTTTCCTGAATTCCCAAAAAAGCTAATGAAAATTACCAAAAATGGAATTTTTTACATTTTTGGCTATAGAATCCACATTTTTCTGATTTTCATTTAAAACTTCTAAAAACATATTGAAGATTCTTAAAGTATATTCCGCTTATCGATTCGTGCTTTGGGATTTGAGAAAATGTGGTCTAAAATCAAAACTTTCATATAAAATGGGTCGAATTCGGAAGGGTATGTACCATGAGCAACTGAGTTATTGGGCTCGTTTTTTATCTTAAGGTCATCTCTGTGAAGTTACCTTTCATAGAAGTGCAAAATTATTACATGTTGCTAAAGAAAATTTTATTTTAAATAAAAAAGAGTGTAGATACTTTTTCGGCTAAAAAAAAAACACAAAATTTCGTCTTTTTTGCAATTTTCAAATTGAAAATCGTTTATTTTTGGACTCGGTAAAAATATCGACTCCATATTTTTTTATCCAATAGATAATTTTTTTCTTTAACTAGTTAAGAAAAAAACTAATAAAATCGGTCGGAAATACTAAGATATATGTGAAAATATTGGACCAAGAACATGCAAAATTATGGTGCTTAAAAATTCAAACGCAAATAACTCGGAAACTGTAAGAGATAAATAGGACATATAAGCATATTTTTTATAGGTCTTATTAGGGGCTACAACAATATATAAAAATATTTGAAATCGGACTAGAAACAAAAATTTGGCAAGCGATTAAAAACGTTTGAGCCCCCTTAGCTCCGTCCCTGAGGGGTTTGTTGTGCCCCTCTTCAAAACTTAACATTGTACGCTCCTCTGCTACGCCTATACCAAATTTCATGAAAATCCAAATAGTCGATCAGAAGTTACAGATTTATTTCCAAAAAATATCGATTCTGTCCCACGGTGCAATATTTCATATGAAAAATGACGAAGTGATTTTTCGTATTTTTTGAGCTACAATTTCTTTTTGATTTTTAATTTTCAAATTTTTTGAGTGACTTGTCGCTTTTATAATAATTCAAAATTCAAAATTTATATTTATAAATAGTTTCCATTGTTAATATACATATTTGTTTAATAGCACATTAATATATGCCCAAGATCTAGTTTAAAAGAGATTTCAATAAAAATCCACCTAATTTTACGAGATTTTAATTCGATTTTCCATACGAATCAAAATCTAGTTTCCAATGAGATTTTACCAAAATGTCACAAAATTAATTAAAGTTTTGAAAAATATCATTATTCAACACTGATTTACTTTTGCAGTAAAATACAACAATGTGCTCAATCAAAATTACATTTGGATGAAAATAAATATTTATAAAATTAAAATTAAACCAAAAAAATTTTTGGAAATTAATCAAAAAATAATAAAAAATAAAAAATATTTTGTGAAACGTAAATCTCATTTAAAGTTATTTAGCGGTTATGTTTAATGTGTTCAAATTGATGTCGCCAAACAAAATCTGCAAAACTGTGGAAAATATGTACGTAAACATTGTAGATTTTGTTTTTCTTTTTTTTTTTTTTGTTTTGAAATCTCATTAAAACGAAATTTGAAGCGTATATGTAAATGTGGTATAAAAAACAATTTTAAAAATCGAGTAAGTAAGTGTATAAAATTATTTCTTATTTTTGATATAGAGAATGAAAAATTTATGTTAAATATAAATAATCTCGATTCGAATAAATGGATGATACTGTAAAAATAAAATTAGTAATAGCAAATAGGAAATCGCAATTTTAAGAATAAAAATAGGCTACACTGGCAACACTGCCGATGGTTACTAAATTTATATACATAAGTTTGTATGTAGATACATTCTTATATGAAAAACAACAACACTGAAAGTCATTGCAATGCTTTTTATATATGCTTGTGTGTATGTATATTTTTAATAATTTTTACAAATTTTTACCTATAACTCGGTTGTTTATGAACCGATATGCTTAATTAAAAAAAAAAAAAAACGAAATTTTAGAAATACATTTACAACAAATTCGTATAAAAACGAATTCTGAAGCTGATACAGAAGCTTCGCAAAATCCAAAAATGCGTTTTGACCGATATCTCAGTTACTAATGAACCTATTTTGTTCATGTTCAATGTAACTCACATCAAAATTATTGCAAAATACTCGCAATATAAATAGATTACCCTTGTAATTATGACAAATTAAAGAAGGTGCAAATTATCATAACTTTTGTTTTACAAATCTTAAAATTAAATCCTCTTTACATGCAGCAACATTAGTATTTCAATTACAAATCATTTATAATTAACTATTTGACACTTTGTCACTATAACATTCATTTTAAAATTTAAAATAACCTAAATTTTCTTTTCAATTTATCATAACAAAACTTATATATATTACCTTACTTAGCCTTCATTTAGTAAATCCCCTATGCTTCATTTATTTACACTGTTTCCCCCTAGTGTATCCTTACAAGACAAATTCATATTTCATACTGACGTACACACACACACCATGACTGTTGCTCATTAAAACACTAAATCCATTAAACTTAAACACTTGTCAACATAAATTTGTTTTCTATTTAAATTTTACTCCTCATACGCCATCGTGTGAGGAGTAATGTCTGTCGGTCTGCTGGCAGGCAAGCAGACGACACAAAGTCATCAATTTGACGGATTATCATTATTTCAACAAGAATAACAATAGCAACAACTAGAAGAAGAAAAAAGTTTGTAAATTGTCTACAAACAAATGTGTCAATTTTACAAAATCATGCTTCAAATATATTTTAAAATTTTGTATTGTTAAATGTTAAATCAATATTCTTTTTATACATTTTGGTCTTATTTTGTAAAATCACCCAAGCACTTGTGGTAAGAAAAAAAATTAACAAGAACAAAAAAAATAAATATAATAATAAGATTGTATACGTTTAATAAACACAAGAGTTTCCCTAACGAAATGGTTTTTTTTCGTTTCCGCTAACATTAATAACAACAGTGTTGCACATTGGTTTGATGAAGGAAAAATGGGGTAAAAAAAGAATACTGTATTTTGTTTTTCTCCATGAATGGTTTTTATGTTATTTGTAGAGTATAAAATCCAACCAACAATATTTTAAAAGCTTAATTTTAATTACACAGATCAACACTAAATAGTGTCGAGAAAAATATGTTGCTGATATCGTAGGTATAGTCATTCCAATCGGTTTTTCTACATCACACTTTTAACCCATTCACGACCAAAGAAAATATGATTCTCACAGGAGTTTTTAGGTTATATAAATTTCTAGATAATAAGTGAAGCAAATTGGTGAATCATGTTTCACGCAGAGAAAAAACGTTTTACAATATGGTTGCCCAACAATATTGTATTCATCACTATAATATATTGCCGTTATTGTTGAATATATTTTATTTTAAAAACAATTTTGTTGTAGCAATTATATTTTTGTTCTCAATTTTACAATTATATACTTGGCGCAACATGTTAATCAATATTTTTGAGTTGGAATCACATTATGGTTGTTAAAATTATTTCCAATACATAAAAATATTACTGTATTTTTTATTTTGACTGGACAAATACATAATTTATATTTGAAAATAAGTATCTTTGTATATATAATACAGTGCTATGCGTTCATATTCTTCAGAATATGAAAATGATCGGCTATTTATACGTAAATGACAAAGAGTTCTTAACAAATAACGTCTGAGAAACAAAAACTTCATTTAGTAGCTTGTTGGCTTTCAATAAACCGGGTACTTAGCACTGTTTTTCAAAAAAAATGGTACCTTGAGAAGATTTAACCAAAAACAGAAACTATGTATTTCCGTATACGAGTATTTAATTATTTTAGTTCATAAAAAATACATATATTACATAAACAAGCTTTAAATTTGTGTTTTGTAAATTCTTTCATCTACAAAAAGGTTTTATTTTAAATAAAAATGTTTTTTTTTTTATAACCACAAACGAATTCGTTTATTAATTTATTCGATATTAGTTTTTCAACTCACATGTATAATATACAGAGCATTCGGAAGGTCAAAGGAGACGTAGAAAATTAAAATTCTCTTACTTATATAACTATTCATCCGACAAATCCTAACGGAGCCAGATTTATAAATTTCTGTCAGGTTGCGGAGATACCATGATTTATATTTAATTTTCTAAGTATTTTTCTCGTTACAGAACTTTCTGAAGCTCCCAGACGACGTTGAAAATTTTTGTTTGTCTTACTTATATAATTATTTGTCCTACAAATCCTAACGGAGCCAGATTTTAAAATTGCGGTCAGAGAGCGGAGATAACTGTATACATATATAATTTCCTAAGCTTGTTTTCTCTTTCCAGAGCTGTCTGAAGCTCATAGACGACATAGTAAATTTAAATTCGTAAAACTACTAATGAAGCCAGATTTTAAAATTTCTATCAGAGAACGGAGATACGCGTATTTATTTATTTATTCATTTATTTTACTTTATGTAATATATTTTAAAGTCGGTCTTGGTTTTAAGAAGTTTAAATTTTCTAACTCATTGTTTGCTCTCCAAATCCTATTGGAAACTGATTTTCTATTACGATCCGGGAGCACATTTATGCTGAATAATTTTATTTATTTTTTTATTCTTTTGCTTTTTAAAAAAAGGTTTGCTAATTTAATACTTTAATAATTATTATACCAGCAAATTCTAACGGCTTCAGTTTTTTTAACTTCGATTAGGTAGAGCAAAAGCGTTAAAAAGTTGTTCATATATTTTTTTTTTATATTTTTGGATTTCTTTGTACATATTTTTATTATTATAATATTTTTCCTGGCACTAGCAGGCTTATACTCTAGTATTTGTTGATTCTTATTCAGTTTAGTGTGCCATTCACAATAAAAATATTTAATTTAAACGTTCATATTAATATTTATAAAAATAATATTTAATTACATAATGAACTAAAAACTGTAGGAAAGTGGATTAATTTAATAATTTATATGTATTTTAATATAAATTATATATAACCTCTAACATCGTTGACAACAATATGTTTGTCCCTAATTGCACAGTTTACAATTAATTTCCAAGTCCATATACAATAAAAATATGGTTCCTGCTCAACCATTTTCTATTGGCTCTCAATTATATTATTGTTATATACATAAAACAATTGTTATATACACAACAAAAATAAAAATATAAGTTTATATACAATAAAAATATCGTTCCAGTTTAATCATATTTTTATTGTATCTCAACCATACTTTTATTTTGTTTTATTTTGTATCAACCATATTATTATATACATAAAATCAATCCCACATATGAACCATTATATGATTGTAGCGGAAACATTTTATGGTGCTACATGCAGACATAATATAATTTTCAAACAACCACAAATTCCTACCAACCATATTTTTTCTTTTCGTGTTTATGGACAAAAAATGGTGCTAAAAAAATCTAGTACAAGTCAACTTACCTCATATATCAGTAGCACATAGAAATCTTTAAAGTTGTCAAAATCAAGAAACTTTCAATTGATCCTCATTAAACCATGGAGAAACTAGGGGTAAGGAATGGATGTGGAGGAAAAATTTGTATTTGATTCAACTTATGATCGCAGATCTTAAAAATGATAAAATAATTGAAATCGATGGAAAATATGTGAACATCAAAAGTTTGAAAAAAATCCAAGCTCATTTAACTTTTAACTATATCTAGTCTAAGGCATATTAATTTGACAGAATTATTCACGACATGATTTTTTATGCTCATTGACCTATGATATTTATTAAACTTAAACCAACTGTGCGAAATGCGACAACCTATTAAAGAACTCACTAGGGTAAATATATGTATGTCAACCTTATTCACAATTGGATATCATCAAAAAAAGGCGACTCATATTGAAATGTTTTTATAAATAATTTTATTATTTTTATACGGTATATACTTAATTTTAAATAATGTAGACATCTCTACATTGATATTAATTAAATGTAGCTTACTTGTAACATAGTTTGCAACATAGTTTTATAATAAAGGAGAAATTTTTTGCGAATTCTTGTAAAACAAAAAATTTTATATTTTGTAAGAAATTTTGTTATTTTTAAAATTACTTTCCGACACATTAAAGGATTATGACAGTTTGTTAAAATAGTGCTGCCAGATTTATTTTAAATTTTGCTTTTTTCAGTTTAAAATTATTTTCTAACTGTAAAGAAAAATAAATACATAAATAAATTTGTATTTCTATTTCTAAAAAAAAAATTTTAATTATATTCTTACTTAAAAAATTAATTTGTAAAACTTTTAGGTAAATTAAAGAAAAGAGCAAAAAAAAAAAAAGATTTGGAGATATGCAAAACATCAGAAGAACATTTTCACAAAAAAACCGTTCTACAATAAACGTCTGAGATTGGATTTACTGAGGAATGCCAATGAATGCAAGGCACCAATATGTGCGTGCAACGAAATGATTTTTCGGAGATGGACAGACGGACGGAAGTCGTTAAATCGACTGAGAAAATAATTCCGAGTTTAACGGTATACTTCAAGCAATAGTAGGAATATTTTTTTCTGTGCATTACATCATTGGAAGCACATAATACCACAACCATCTATGGTGGTGTAGGGTATCACTTGCACTTTCCATAATTTAGAAAGGAATGTTATATTGTGGTAGTTATGGCAAAAACAATTAAAGTTATATTAGGTCAAGCAAAATGTATTCAGACGTACACACACAATGATGTAACCATTGTGTATGGGAATTTTTGGGTGTTTTTGAGATATTCAATGTATTTTATATGTATGTGTATAAGCTATTTTGAACACGTTTATATTTATTAAATTTTACCCAATAAATAATTTTAATAAAAAGTATATTCATTTAAATAACAAAATTCTATCTAAAATTCCGCTTTTATCCCCTATTTTGTCTGCCTGAATGCCAGAATTTAAAGATCCATAAATAATAAACGAAACTACAGCCCAAATTTCATGCTTTAGCATTAAGTCTGCTTTTGTAAATAGATTATGAATCAATTTAGTACAATTACATATAATTAATTAATATAATTATATATTTTTAATAAAAATTCCTTTAATTTTTGTATTTTGTATTTTTAGTGTATACAAAATGTAAACTTCAAAGGTCCTTATTTTGAAAAAAATCAAATGAATTGGAACTACCTTCTATTTTTTATACCATGGTATGTATAGCTTAGTGGTAATTTAAATAAATAGAAGATAGTTTCTTAATTAAAAAGAAATTCAAATATATTTGATGTAATAGTTACATCATTTTCGTCAAATATTTATACAGTCTAATCATAACTTTTGCGTTATGTGAATAAAAATAATATTTTTAAAAAATTAATAAACTTTGTGAATAAGTGTGTTATTTTCAAATGAATTAAAATATTATATATACTTATACTTAGGTTTTTAATGAAAAATGTTGATGAAAATCTTATTTTTTCGAAAATTCTGATCTTTATATACTACAACACCCACATTAATGTATACTAAAGGACTCAAAATCACTTTCTGAGTCGATTAAACGATGTCAGACAGATTGTCTGGCAGTTCAGCCGTAACCAAACTTTTTAATTTTTAACAGCAGAAGCAAAAACTTTATGGAAATCCAAAAGGCCATAACTACAATTTTTAGTTGTTTGCTTTAAAATTAAGCAACAAAATAAACTTTTTTAATCGTTCACTCAAAGCAAAAATAGATAAAGTATAATACACTCTTCAGACCAAAATTTTTCTTAAATGGAAAAAATTTTACGATTGTTTCGTTTATGAAATTAATGTTATGGCATTTTGACTTTTGTCAATATTGATGTAATTTTTGAAGATATGAATATCAATATTTTTGTGTAGATGTAGTTTGGGTCAGTATATTATAATATAGTAAAAAAAACCAAGACTTGATTTTTCAGTGGTTACGGCTTTTTGCATCTTAGGTGACGATATATAACTTTTGCACAAAGTACAAGTCGTAATTTTAAAGATAATTTGATGAAATTTGGAAACATATGACTATTTTGCTAAAACAAAACAGCCTATTTAAATTGGTTATTATCGCTCCATTACAAATACTCCCTCGCAATAGGGCCTTACTACTCATAAATGCCTTATGTCACTATTTCAATACAATTTGGTACAAATAAATTTCATATAAAAGTGCATCAGAATACCAAATATCAAAATACCAAATCATAGCACCAAGGATTCATAAGGATCAATTCATAGTTGTTCATATGTCTCATATAAGGCCATTTCCGAAAACCTCGAACATAATTTTGAGGCTCAAATGCAATGGAAAAGGATATCATATTTTTTACTTGTAATTATTGATAAATCTATTTTTTTAATTTTTATTTAAAAAAATCGATTTTTAATGAAAAATAATATTTCAAGCAAATTTTTCCTAGTAAAAAATCTTTTTCTTTTTTTTCTAGCAAAATAATCTAATTTTTAGTGAATAATCGGTTTTTAGTAAATAAATGGTTTTTAACGAAAATATGGATTTTTGGTGGAAATTTAGATTTTTTCTGAATAACCGGCTTTTTACTGAAACATCGAATCGAATAGTGAATATCAGTTTTTAGTGGATTTGAGTTTTTGGTGAATAATCGGATTTTTAGTGAAAAATTTTATTTTGGAATTTTTTTGAAAAATCGAATTTCTAATAAATAATTTGTTTTTAGAGAAAATTTGAATTTTTAGTAAAAATTTTAATTCTTGGTTAAAATTTGAATTTTTGGTGAAAATTTTATTTTTTTTTTTTTTTTTTTTTTTTTTGAAAATTTGAATTTTGGTGATAATTTTAACTTTTGGTGAAAATTTGAATAATGGTAAAAAATTTTACAAAAAAAATTGTACAAACAATTAAAGTTTTTGTAAGAAATCGGCAAACTTTTAAACAAAATAATTTTTGGTCAATAATCGGATTTTTAGTGAAAAATTTTATTTCGGAATTTTTTTGAAAAATCGAATTTCTAATAAATAATTTGTTTTTAATCCTTGGTGAAAATTCTAATTTTGTTGAAAATTTGAATTTTTTGTGAAAATTTCATTTTTTGGTGAAAAATGTAATTTTGGTGAAAATTTTAATATTTGGAGTGAATTTGAATTTTTGGTAAAAATTTGAAATTTGTTGAAAAATTTGCAAAAAAATTCACAAAAAATTAAATTTTTTGTAAGAAATCAACAAATTTTTAAACAAAATAATTTCTAACAAAATTTGTGAATTGTGTAATTTCTAAACTTTGTTATAATAGTAATTCTTTTTCTTAAACTGAAACTTGAACACAACTCATTCAAATACATATTTCAAATTTATAATAAAAACCAATTTCGATCTTATAAAACAATCATTTAGAATGCATACTTGATGCAAAATTCAGAAGAAGAAAAAGTAAATTTTAAGACTGAAGAACCGTATTTAAAATAATACGAATTTAAAGAGAAAAACTTTTGTAAAAAAAAAATATTTAAAAGTTCTTGATGAAAGCGCAAAAAATTGAAGCAAAAGATTAAGCTAGAATTATTGAGAAGAAGTTCTTTCAAAATTATGAAAGCTGTATAATGGATGATGAAACGTATGTACTGGTGAACTTTTAAAATTTCCTGTTAAGGAATTCTATGTCGTAGATTTTTTTGGTTCATTCATAAATAATAGCTTCATTAAAAAAAATTATGCAGAAATTATTGCCTTCGGGAGGAATTTATTTCTTCTATTAGCAAACATTGAGTATTAAAATTTTTCTGTCCAAATCTCTCTACCTGTTATTACAGCAAAATTGAGTGATATGTGCCAAAGGATGCCAATCCACAAAAGTTTCCAAAACTCTTTCAATTTGAAAGATATTGGGCCTAAGTAAAAAATAATTAAAGGACACTAAAACCTTAGCAAAAAAAATATATATAATCAGAATTTTATGCACTTATTTGTTCATGCACGATCCGTATTTAATTGGTTGAAATTGTGTTTTTTTCGCACTATGTAACTAAAATTTATTAAAAATTTTCAAAGAAAATTTCATTAATTTTTTTCGCATTTGAAAGTCTAAAGGGTGATAGAGAAAATAGGAATTTTCGTATAATTTTTGGATCTTTTTTTATTAAACTATCTGCAAGCTTTATTGTTATTCAATTTTAAATTTTCTTAAATTTTCAATTATTAGAACTAGTTCCGATTACCAAAAGGATTAATATATAATATTTTATGGCTTTCATATAAAAAAATAAATAAACCTTCTTGATTTTATTTCATTTGAAAAAATTGCAAAATGTTCATACACAGAAAAAATTATTCCAAGTAATTTTTTTAATAAAAGTATTAATTCATTTTACATTGAAATTTAATTATTACACTAATTAATATAATTAACTTTCTAATTCGTTTTTGACAAAAATTTACAGCTTTTAAAAACTATACAGAAAAAAAGAAAAAATTTGTCAAAAAAAAAATTATAAAAATAACATAAAACAAATTTTCTACCATTCTCAACTATTTGGGCTCTTTCTATCGTTTAAAAAATTGTTATAGGAAATATAAACGATATAAGCAATAATTTGGTAAGTACGAATTTTAAATATATTTATGATTGCTTTTATAGATATTCCCGTTGTTAGTACCGGGAGTTATAATTAGAAGATTATTTGTATGTAAAAGGTCAGTTCATATTAATTGTTTTTGACGATTTGTTTCGAAATCTATCACATTCTTTAATGTATTTATTAGTATCTAATCCTAGGTCGGAAAATATAAGATTATATGCAAATCTTTATTAGAACGAGTTCAAAAGTCTTAAAAATCTTATTTATACATAAATATTGGTGATTTCAACAAGATGTCTTATACATACAAGATGAAACTATGTACCAATTTTTATTTCTTTCATTTAATTTTACTTGTACCATTTAAATATTTTTAATAATTTAATAACTGATTATAATAAAATTCATGTTAGAAATATACTTTATGTACCTTATACAAAAATACTTTGCTTATTCTACATTTATATTTTGTAGTTAGCATTGAAAATTATTTTATACTGTCATATAAAATTATGAAAATTTTTCTACACACAACTTTTGAATTTTGTTGGAAATAGTTTTCTGGTTTTAATAAAATTTTCTAATATTGATTTTATATAAAAGAAAATCGTGTTAATTTATTTCCGAGGATTTTCATCAATTCATGCGTTTTTATTGATGGGAGTATTTAACCAACTGCAGAATTTAATTAATAAAATTTTTAGTTGATTTTAGTCAAACATTCAATCATTATTCTAATTAATTTGATTAAAAAAATGATTGAAATATAAAAATCGTTTATTCTCGTATTATCATTCTGGTGGTTGAAGCAAAATCAATTATAAATTGAATTAATATAAAAAATTTTTAAACATTTTTAACTAAAATCAAATAAATATTTTACATTACTAAGTTTTAGGTATTAAGATCTATTTAAATTAAAAAAAGTAATATTAAAAATTTTCCATAAAACGAAGAGACGAGTTTTTCAGATAATTAATTTTAATGAAATTAAATTTATTTGAAAATTTTAAAAGAATAATTACATAATAAAAACGCACCTTTGATCATTAAAATCTATTCAATATTCCCAGAAATATTTCTATTTAAGAAAGCATGATTTTATGTTTTTGCTTGTATTTCAAAAAATTAAAAAAAATAAGTAAAAGAGCGATATAAAATAAATATCTGTTCTTAAATTTATTATATAATGTCTTTATTTACATTTTTTTCAGTGAGGATCAACTTAAATTTTTAAGAGCTAAAATCGTGATTATAATCGAAAGTTTTTCCAAGTAATTAGAATGCAGAATATCAGATGACAGACTGAAATTTAAAAATCATTCCATTTAAAACCAACACGAAAAATTATAAATTTGGAGCTTACCTCTCCGAATTTAATGATATTTAATACAATCATTATCCGTATCAAAATTAAGAATTTTTATCACATGGTTCGTAAAATACAGCGATTTAAAAGAATAAAAAATTTAAAAATATCAACAAAGTTGTCTTCATAAAATTACAAATATTTTTCAAAGTATATATGCTATAGGATTCATTGAGTTCTCATATTAAAGGTTGCCTTTAATATGACATACAGTATAATTTTTTCATCAACAATAAAATTTTCCACGATTTTTAGTTCCAGGATAAATATCTCAAAAAATAGAATTTTGAAAAGTTGTTTAAAATGTATGTTAACGTCGAAACTCTTTTCTATGCTCTCAGAAAGTGTCATGCTGGGACTCGCCATAGTTTTGGAGTTATTAGATAAAATATCACACCAAGTACAAAATATTTCTTTTACTTTCACTTATAGTCAATCAGAAAAATCACCAATATCGATCTTACTCCATCCAAATTTAATGAAATTTGGTACGAATATTAACTAAACACAGAGTTTAATAGCCTATTTTCTATGTCGAAAGAATGCCTTCTTTCGCCTTCTAAGCGAACGAAAACTGGTTCGGGTTTCTGTAACACGAAAACTTAGTACAAAATTGGATTGTTATATTTATAACGATACGTATGAAAGTATCAAAATGAGTCACTTGCTACTCGTATTTTGCTTTCGACTGAATGCAATTTTAATGAAAATTTAAAAAAGAAAAAATACTTGCCAGTAGAATGCAAATTTTCCTCAATCATATTTACTTTCATTTTTAAATGCATCTTATCTTTAAATCAAGATTTTGTTTCGAATATAAATTTTTAAATTGAAAACTGAATAAAATTTTTTCTTGTTTATTATACTGTTGACAAAATTTTAAGGGTATATAAGTACGTCTTTTTATACAGAAGTCTTATATTGAAACAAATATTCATAATTGCTATGATTAAAAATAATTTTTGAAAATATATGTCTTTTTTGTCCGTCTGTATGTTGAAATGGATTTTTTGAAGCCCATATTCCAACATATACCCTTCTCTTTCAACAAATATGTGGCGTATAGTCTCGAAAATCTAGGTATGCAGCTTAAAAATTTTTTCCAATTTTCTTTGACCAAATTTAATAATATTTTGTATTTCACATACAATAATATATACATTTTTTTCTATTGGAAAGTTGTGAGCTTGAATAGTCTAGAGAAAGTGTCCCAGACTACAAACTGTTAAGTTCGTATCCCCGAAACTCCTTATAAATTTGTGTTTTTCCAAAAAAAAAAAAACATTAAAATTTTTCGTTATTAAAAAAATAAAAAAATTCAAGAATTTCTAGCATATTTTGATGTGCTTTTTTTAAAGTTGTGTTTTAAAGTTTTTTATAAAAGCAATAAAAACAGTAAATTTCAGCATATCGATGTTGTATACCTCTTGGATTTGTGACTGAAGGACTTTAGGTACTGAGTTCGATCCTTGGCCAAGACTTCGAAAAATTGTTTTATGATTTATATTCAAACAAAATTAAAATTTTGAAATATCACACTAACAAACTGTCAAATATATTTTTAATTAATTAAAAGTATTCCTTTGAAATTTATTAAATAAAAATTACATTTCTATTAGCCAGGATTCGAACCCATGCGAACACTTTAAAACTTCTGGAGTGAAAGATTGTTAAACACAACAACAATTCAAATTTTTCACAAAATGTTTATTTTTATTTAAGATAATATAAGATAAGATAAGATAAGATAAGATAAGATAAGATAAGATATCGATGTTTCCAGCCCAAAAAATTTACTTCATTCTAAAATACCGGTTCCCAAAATTTTCGTTCTGACATCATCCCTGCGTAAGTTCATGAAATAAATATTTGTTTTTTTGGGTTTTTCGATTTTTTTTTTTAATTTCTTCCAAAGGAACAATATAAAAATTTGGTATCACAAGAAAGGCCTTTGAGGCATTTAATGATATAACAAAAGTTTGTAATTAGGTCCAAATGAGCCTGAAAATTTGCAATTTTTAACAAAAAATTTGGATATTTGATTTTTTTACACATAAATATTTCAAAAAATAAAATCCAAATAATACAACATAATCCTCTAGCGCTTATACTGAAATGGTTTTTTCCGTTTTTAAAAATTTGGACTGAATCAAATTTTATTCGAATTTTTCGAAACATACCTTCTTTCATATATAAGTGTTTTTATATGAGAAGAAATTAAATAAATTTATATGTCATTAAAAAGCTTATAAAAATACGCATATTTTTATGCTAAATTCATTTAATTGCTCTTCATATAAAAATATTTGTTAATTATGGAAAATATATTTCGAATTGTTTGAATAAAATTCGAACAAATTCAAATTTTATAAAACGAAAAAACCGTTTGGGCACAACTGCTAGAGGATTATACTATATTGGTTTAATTTTTTTAAGTATTTATGTGTAAAAAATTCAAGTGTCCAAAAATTATAAAATGTCGGACTCATTTGAACCTGATTCCAATTTTTTTTATATCATTTTAAATGCGCATCCCAAAGGCTTTTCGTATAATGCTAAATTGTCACATTCTTCCTTTGGCAGAAATTTAAAAAAAAATCTGAAAAACCCGCAAAAATTATCTTATTCTCATTTTTATCCAGATCACGAAATGATAATATTAGAACAAACATTTTAGATTTAAATTAAATTTTTCTTAGATTGAGGTGAATTTTCTTTTGAGCTGGGAACATCGATACCTTTGATTTTGGGGCCTCCCTACTGTAGCATATATACTTTGAAATATATTTATGGTTTTGTGAAAACAACTTTATGCATATTTTAAAATTCTTTTCTTAAAATCGCTATATCTCGCTAACCAAATAATATAAAAATTTTAAGTTTTGCGTGAGTCTTAGTTTTGATATGGATAACGATTGTACCAAATATCATTAAATTCGAAGAGTTTAGGGGAATCAGTTTATATATTTTAAATATAATGACTCTTAAACAACATTCCTAAGTAGATGAATCTTTCAGTGAAAGATATGAAATATAGAAAGTATTTTCAACAACGAGTGGAAAGACATATGTAATTATTCACTAGAACGGTTTCAAGTTAACCGGGCGGAGAAAGAATCCCTGTCAATTATAAGAAAGGAAGCTTCAAATATAACATATAACTTAGCTTGATCAAAATTACTGAATGTAAACCACGTTAAAATATAAATCTGTTTTTCACTTAAAAAATAAAGATTACACATCAAAACGACATACGATTTTTAAAGAAGCTATAGGCAAGATCACAACTTTTCATAAATAACACACTACAGATATAATTAATCGTAGAAGAATCTACTTAAAAAGGAGGGACTCCCCTTTTTTAACCTAACAAAATTTTGTACAAATATTTCCCTTAATTTTTACATACACTCCACTATACTTTCACAATAATATGTTACTCTTGTACTTAAATTATTCAATAATTTGAAAATTGACAGCAACAACAGCCATAATAAAATATTCATACACACAACCTCTCTTATAAATGTGTTATAAAAACCAGAGACAGATTTTATTGCTCCCTATATGTTATAATAAATTTGAATAAAGAAAAATATCTACATGTAAGTATTTGCCCAGCAGTTGTGAATACTATACGCACTCTAAGGAACAGCTACATATGTGAATATATAGCTGCAAACCAACTAACTATAATTAGATTTGAAACCTGCAGTTTAATGTCTTGATTTTGTAAAATGAAAAGAAACAAGGTTTCAAAATTTTATATTAAAACAACAAACAAATTTGAATTTATTGAAAAATTGTCGAATCGAATTTTCATTTCGTTAAACAGAAAAAGATATTAACGAAAGTCATATTATCCCGCTGTCACAAAACACTCAAATGACTCCACGACAGGATGTCAAGTCTGACGACCAGTCGAAGGAGAAACGAAAGAAAAAGAAGAGCCAGAAAGAGATTCTGAGACAACGCTATGTCAAAGCTCTCTTTATATTAGAAAAAATTGCCAAGAATGAGGCAAATGGCATTCAAGATGAACACGATAAGGAAGATCGTGTCAAATACCAAGCGGTGGTTGACGAGTATCTTAAGTTTAAGGACTCTCAACCATCCACATCCCAGGCAGCGCAGGAAAGAGCCAAGCGAAACCGCTCTCAAGCTGAGGGTAGCAATTCGCCGAAGAGGAGAAAGGTCCAAGATAAATCGAACCACTCCAGCTCCTTCCACAATAACGACAGCAAGAAGGCCGTTTAACGAATTGGTTAAAGATCACTTGCTGATGACACTGGCTAACGACAAAAGCGGCTATCTAACTCCTGTGGTAGCAGAATGGGGTGCTATAGAGTCTAAATTGGCTGAACTCGTGATGTAACACGTACTCACCAATAAAGACTCTACAGTTCCTTGTTTTGACTCTGGTGAGATACACCGGGGCTACAGGATAATCAAATGCTTGGACGTATTCTCTAAAGATTTTCTCAGCAAATGTATTGCAGATTAGTGATACATGGGAAGGCCTTAAGCTTATCCCAGCGGGGGAAATCCCTATGAGACCGCGGGCAAAGGTTTTGTTACCAAAGATGAGCTGCGATACTGGAGTGTCTGAAGCTGCAGAACCCCAGTATCTCCACGGGTGACTGGAAAGTCCGTTCAGAAGATCATGGGGACAACAACAAGTGCGTTATCTTCGCCATCTCAGATAATAGAGCAGTTGAGCTAGAGGAGGCGGGGCTAAAACTGTACTTTGGAGTTAAGGACGCCAAGGTTAAGGTATTCTGTCCCACAGGTCCAGAAGCTGGCAAAGCAGACAAATTGGAGGTAGCCAATAATCTGCTGACAGGCATGTAGCTAAATGAACCTGCACAAAACCCCACAACCGACGATGAAAATCGTGCAAATTAATCTGCAGCATTCAAAATGTGCTACAGACAATCTGAGGCTTCTTTTAGTGGAAAAGGACCTCGGCATTGCTATAGTCCAGGAACCGTAGGTTTCAAACTCCCAAGTCAAAGGGTTCCCGACTTCAACATATAAAACACTATTTGTAAAAGATAAAGGTAAGCCAAGATCTTGTCTTATTGCGAAAAAACATATAAATATATTTCAGCAGACCTGACAGTCGCAAGGGTCGAATTAGTGCGAAACAGGAGTTTCCTGATCGCCTCCAGCTATATGGCACACGAAAATCCAGCCCCGCCAGACGAAATGAAGGCGTTTCTAGCCTCTATAGAGGCTCAAGACGACATTATCCTTGGCTGTGATGCAAACTCAAGGCATACAATATGGGGTAGCACTGAAATCAACGACAAAAGTGAGTGCCTATTTGATTTCATTAATACAAACCACTTGACTATATGCCACTCTGGCAACGACCCCACAATCTGGCAACGAAATACAATGAAACAGTGTCAACTTTCAGAAACCCAAGACGAACAAACTGGACTAAGTTCAATGGGCTTCTCATGCACAAAGAATACCTCCAGTCGAAGCAACGACTGAGGGTCTTGATCAAATTTAGAGCACATTAAGCAAGGAAATGTTTAAGCTTTTAATATATCCTGTCCAATGACGAAAGCTAAAAAGAGTTTCCCTCCAAGGAGGTGTGATTTCTCCGCTGTTGTGGCTTATTGTCATTAATACCATCCTGTGCAAATTGGAAGACAAGGGAGTGAAAGTCGTGGCTTATGCGGACGATGTAGTGATACTAGTATCAGGACTGTTTCTGAACGTGATAAGCGATATCATGTCAACTGCTCTGACTACACTCAACAACTGCGCCAAAGAATATGGACTAGGAGTGAATCCGGGCAAGACAGAGCTGGTACTTTTCACCATTAAGACCAAGATTCCGAGTTTCAGACTACCGCGGTTAGAAAACTGTGAACTCACCTTGTCGGACAATGCAAAGTACTTGGGCATTATTTTGGACTCCAAGCTTTCATGGAAGCTAAACATTCAACATAGGGTTAGTAAGGCTACGGTAGCATACTACAAAAATGTTCAATGTGAAATGGGGTTTGAGTCCAAAATTGACAAAATGGCTACACACTGCAATAGTACGACCCATTCTTGTATATGGATCTCTTGTTTGGTGGACCGCTACTAGTAAAAGATACGTGGTGGATCAACTCTACAGGATAAAAAGATCCGCCTCCATTGGCATTGCAGGTACATTACGTACTAGTTCATCAGAAGCTCTAAACACTATATTGCACCTAACACCTATAGACCTACACGTTATTGAATCAGCAGTCAATAGTGCGATAAGATTATCTGCAACGGGAAGCTGGAGATCAAGAACGTATAGGCACGCGAGGATATTAAGTTTAATACCCCCGCAATTCAATCAATTTACTGACTATATGATTCCCCAGATGGTCTTCGGAAATACTATAAAAGTCCTATTCCCCACCAGGAGTGAATGGAGAAGGAGAAATTTTCTTGGACAGTATGGAACGAGGATATACTCTGATTGCTCAAAGATGAACTGCGGTGTCGGCTCTGGTGTCTTCTCTAACGATCTTGGAATTAGATACTCATATAGACTCCCTGACAAGACAAGCGTATTCCAAGCGGAAATACTAACGGTCAGGGAAACATGTAAACTAATTCGCGATAGAAATATTCAAGGGAATATTGGTTTATTTGTCGACAGTCAAGCGGCAATACTATCGCTCAAATCACCTAAAACTACTTCTATTCTAGTCAGACAGTATAAGGAGGAACTGCTAGGAGTAAGTCGACTGTATGACATTACTACAGTCTGGGTTCCTGCTCATAGGGATTACTATGGTAATGAACGGGCAGACGAATTAGCCCGGGCAGGCTCTGCTATGAATGCCTCCTTATCGATTTCTGTCACAATCTAGTTAGGAACAGTAAAATGCAGAATCCAAATACACTTTCTAGAAAAGGCGAAAAATAGGTGGCGAAATCTAGACAAATGTAGAGTGGCGAAAGAAATATGGCGTACCTATAACGAAGAGCGCTCAATGCAACTCATTGGCTACAAACGTAAAGATATCTCGAGACTAATAGCATTGTTTACAGGTCACTGGACGATCGGGAAACATGCAAGCAGACTTGGTCTCCCTTACAATGAATATTGTCGTAGTTGTGGCAATCGCGGGAAGGAGGAGACAGAATATCATCTTCTATGTGAATGCCCAACCTTGAACACAATCAGAGATAAATTTCTGGGAAGGTAACAATTAGATAACCTATGTGAGATATCTGACACTAGACTCAGTGACATTATTAAATATCTCAATGCTACAGGCTGAATCTAATTAATTTATGTTCTCATTATTCTTCCCTACACTTCTATCTCATTTCAGACTCAGTACAACTCATTCTCCTGGCGAGTAGTGTGGTCCCATCAAAACGGATTCTAACGAGTCTAATTGATTGTCCGTAAGGTTACGGGCTACCACGTAAACCAACCAACCTATTAACGCATATTTTCAATTAACACAATTGTTTTATTTTGCATCTAAATTTATTAAATATATTCAAGTAAATATAAAATAGAAATAAAATTTAAGTAAAATTTTATTTCTCACCTAAATTTTTAATTCAATCAATCATCTACTTGATTGATTTGATAAATTTTTTTTTAGTGGAAAAATTTTTCCACTTTTCATTTTTTACAGTTTTTAGTAATTGATATATTAATTTTAGTGTAAGGTGCAAATTTAAAAAAAAGTTTTTAATTCAATGAATTATTTACTAATATATTTGGTGATTGGTGACCTTTTTCTGTGTACATTCCAATATAAAGTATGCGAAATTTTAGATAAATTTTAAAGAGTTACAACGTTTTTGCGATTTAACATGTTGCCGTGCCATAACGATTTTAAAATGTAATTTTGAAAAATTTTTAATCACGCAATACTTTAGCTTCATTGAAATTGTGCTCTGAGTATGCCTCGAGAAAAAGGCACCTCTTAGAGCCATTCAAGTTTTCTCTCCCCAAGTTTGGGCAACCCCTATAGCGCTGCTATTGAATGCATATTTAGGAGACGTATCTTTAATGATTCATTATTATAGGAGCAATAAATCTTCATTCTTTATTTTACAATACTCGAAACGATGCAAATGTTCTAATCAAAAAACTGCAAAAAATTAATATTTTGAAAATTTTGATTTCACATATAATTTAACACTGGTCAGCGACACATTGATTGAACACAAGTTGGCTTATTTCTACAAGTGTTAGTAGTTTACATTAGAGGAATTGAACACATAAATCTAAAAGCTGCAATTACATAAATCAAAAGAAAGAAAAAAACTAGTTATTTTCAAACACCGCTTTTTTGAGTTTTTAATATTGACTGCTTGCCGGTACCACGTGGAACCATTTCAAATCTTGGATTTTTGATTTTGATTTTTTACTGCACGAGCTGTAAATAACATAATTGCATCAAAAGTTAATTTAAAAAATGTAAATAAAAAAAATATTTGATAAACGTAAAAAGAGAATTCCCCATATACAGTACTATACAGAACAAAAGCAACAAAATTAGGATACAATACTTAGTTTACAATATATAGTTTACAATAGAAATAGTTTAGTTAAAGGGCTTTAACTACTAACAAAAACGGAAATAGAATACTACAAAATTCATATAGTAGTGTGGACAACAATAGCAACATGTTGGTTTTTTTTAATTTTGTTTTATATTCTATATTTTCTGTAAAATTTAACAGTATTAATGTGATTAAACTGTTAATTTTAGTATGTACGAGGGCGTATCAATAAGTCCGTGACTTTTCGAACTTCCCTCATAGTTATATGAAATGCAACACTATTCCCATCAAGTACCACCTGTTAATAGACTACTGTCAAATTTTGAGCAAGTGCCGTCATTTACTTTGCGTTTAACAGCTGTTCAAAACATACAACCTCGTGTATTTTTCTAAAAATGGAAAAAAGTGAATTTCGAGTGCTCATTAAACATTATTTTTTGCCAAAAAAAACCGTCAATGAAACAAAGGAAAAGCTCGATAAATACTATGGGGAATCTGCACCATTGATTTCAATGGTAAAAAAGTGGTTTACTGGCAAAACTCTATGAATTGGGCTACAAATTGGTACCTCATCCGCCATATACTCCGTATTTTCCCCTAGTGACTACTTCCTATTTTCAAACCTAAAGAAATGGCTCGGTAGAAAGACATTCAGCTCCAACGATGAAATTATTGCCCAAACAAATGCCTATTTTAAGGACCTCGAAAAATCATATTTTTTACGCAAAGTAAATAACGACACTTACTCAAGATTTTACAGTAGTCTATTAACAGGTGGTATTTGATGGGAATAGTATTGCATTTCATATGAGTTCGAAAAGTCACGGACTTATTGATCCAAATTCGTAGAATAGTTTCCATTTAAATTTTTAGACTAAACTAGACTTTGGATTACACTTATTTTGAAGCCACATAAAAGAACTTTCAGAGGGGTTTGTGTCGGAGAATTGTTTAATTTAATCCTTCAAATATTTTAAAATATATTTCGAATATTATACTTGCTAAAATATTAAACAAGATGCAAGTATGATGCAAGTTTTATGCTTATTAAAAATCTATAAATCAAAAGGATCAACATTTTCTTATACTATTAAAGAAAAATACATGGTTTTTTGTTTGGAATGGAAATACAGTTGCACTGGTCCAAAATAAGTTTTAGAATTGCGCAGTTCATCGCGATGCCATATGTTACGTATCCGGTCAGAGTGGATATAATTGAATATTGTTTTAAATTAAATAAAGCACTTTCCTTTTTCAATATGCTGAATTTTGTTGAGTTTAGATTCAAATCTCCTTATTTAGATAACAGTTATAAAATGTGTCTTATATAAAAACTACAAATAAAAAACTGTTCCTATATTAAACAGGCTTCTCGGTAAGCAGTACTATATGGCTTGGTGTGTAATTTGAATAAATGTTCTATATATTAAATTTTATAGATTGCATAATCTATTTATGTAGTTAAATCGATTATTGTAGCACTTTATCATATTATGTTTAATCATAATTGAACGAAGCATTTAAAAAATTGGAAATATAAATGAAATTTTAAAAAATTTGTTTAAGTCTTCTTGGCTTTTAATTCAGTTCAAAAAATGTAAAAAAGGTAAAAGGTAAAAATGTCAATATTCTTAAATTTTATGAATTAAAATAAATGAAATTAAATTTTTATATTTATGCACAAACTTTTTTCTATATATAGAAATAATTTAAATAATTACAAATATTTCTGTCAAGGTAGTTCGGTTTTTATTAACATTTTGAATAAACTAGAAGTTAGATTTTCATAAAAATTTCAGCATAATATGACAAGACACATGGCCAGCCAAAATTCATGATAAAGAGTTTTTATTATTAGAAGACTATTTTAACCAGCGCCGAAAATTTTTTTTCAATTTTATTTCGCATACTTTACATAAATAACAATTGAATCCAAAAACATATTAACTAAAACCAAATCACTAAACTGATATTACGAAAGAAAACTTGCATCGACCAGAACTGTTGGGTATATATATTTGAAAATATGCTAGAATTTGTCAATGTGTTAATAAAATATGTTAGCGGTTTTCATCTTTTATTCTCATGATGAAATTTTTTCAGAAAAATTGCGGTTAATCGAAACAATAATTTAAGTTGTTTGTAGACATGTTTCAGTAAACACACACACACTTTCATATTTTCTTATTTTTTTTTTAGTTTTACGCTCCATTTGTTGACTTAAAATGAAAATTTAAAAAACACACACACTTCCCAAAAATAATAAATATTCAAATAATGAGAATGAGAAAAAAAGATACGAAAACACCAAAATGCCGATAAAATTAAAAATGTGCAAATACGTTTATGGTTTTGCTACTTTTTTTTTTTAACACATATGTTCAAAATACATACAAATACATTTTCACATTTTAACCACTACAGATTTATAAATTCCTCTAAAGAATTTGCTTTTGTGTTTAAGCACGTGTGTGTGGAAAAAATATCAAACGTGAATTTTTAAGGGGGGTGGTTGAGAATTTTTTTTAGCAATAGAGATTTATGGACCAAAGAAAGCAATGGCTTTAAAGAATTTATATTTTGGAAGAGATATTTAAATGTATAAGATAAGACAAATAAGGGTTTTGTTTTAAAGCATACATGTATATATATATTTTTTTAATAAAAAATTTTACTGTCTTAGCATCATAATTCTATGTATTGCAAAATTATTTCCAAATTAAAGCTTGTATCGTTTATTAAAAAGAAATTTTATTTAAATAAAGTACTCAGGCTTGAGTCAAAAGTTAATAAGGCTAAATTATTGGTTCTCGTTATTATATAGAGTGAATAATAGTGAACTAAAATTATTCACGTTTTCTTTTGTTTGAATAAAACAAAACATTCGCATAACGAAGTTTATCATACTCGAATAATATTAATACTCGATATTATAATTGTTTACGATTTAAAACGTACCAAATCGCTTAAAAAAATAAATCCGTCCATTCACGTTGGTGTAAAATATGTCAAATGTGGCGATTGAATTTTGAAACTTAACTTTTTGTAATAAAATTGGATACCGAATAAAAATAGACAAAATTATGTATCAACAGCAATAAAAATCATTAGTCTGGATATCGTTGCTTTTGTGTACTCAACTGTCAAATTTCAAAATTTTTTATATTTTGGAATAAGAGCAAAAAATTAAATTTTATTAAAAAGTCTTTCAAAGCAAAAATTTAAAATAGAACCATTAACTCCAGGTTTTAAGGCTACTTTTCTTCAAGTATTTCCAAATAATATTTTGTCCTAATACTTTTTTTTGAAAATTGTCCTCAAATACACTAATTTTTAAGTTTCATAGAGTGCAACTTCAAATATTACAGGATGTTTATCCAGAAAATTTTCTGAAAAATAGTTAACATTGTCTACCTTATATATATATATATATATATATATATATTTATATATATATATATATATATATATATATATATAGATAAAAAATTTTTATTATTATAATTGTTATATAAAATTAACTTAAAATACTTAAAATACTTATTTTTTATTATTTCATTTTTTTCATGAAGTACCAACATTTCGTTAATGGTTTTTCTGAGTTGTAGTTGAATTTAGCAAGTCTGTTTGTATGACAATAATTAGTAATAAAATAATTAATTGTTTTGAATGATTTTTTATACTATATTCCTAGATAAAAGTTCTCACATATACCAAGTTTCAGTAGTTAATCCTAAAATTTAAGAGAAATATATCCATTAATAAAAATAATTAAAATTAACGAACGAACCGATGGACGGATATTACCATTCTGCCAGAAAATGTTTTAGAATTTTAAAAATACATTTTTTACTTACTAATAAATAAAATAATCAAACGTGATCACTAAAGTATTGATACCATCTTTTCTTGAAGTAAGCGCAGTTTTTGACACATTTAACCCCAATGTGTAGACGGAAGGACATTACCATTCCACCAAAAAGAAATCATAGAATTTTAAAAATGCATTTTTTGCTAACTAATAAATAAAAAATAAATCGTTATTATTAAAATATTGTTATCACCTTCACTAAATTAAGTATTTTAGATCCATTTCATCCTAATGTGTAGACATTACTATTCTGTCCAAAAAAAATCGTAATCTTTTAAAAATACATTTTTTTATTAATTAATAAATACAAAAATAAATCATGATTATTAAAATATTAACATCACCTTTCTCTGAATTAAGCGGCCATTTTAGACCCATTTTACCCCAATGTAGAGACGGACGTACGTACATTGCTATTCTGCCAAAAAAATCATAGAATTTCAAAAATACATTTTTTTACTAACCATTGAATAAAAAAAATAAGTTGTGATCATTAAAATATTGATATCACTTTTCCCTGAATTAAGCAGCCATTTTAGAACCATTTTACTTCAATGTATAGATGGACGGACATTGCCGTACAGTTTTTACCTTATTATTAGGTAAAAATAAATCTTGATCATTGATATCATCTTTTACCAAATTAAGCACCATTTTTCGAACCCTTTTTGCCCCAACGCTCGACGTAGAGTGACTTATTCACTGGACATTTCTATATAAAATATAAATTTTTCATACAAGATATTTGTACATAGAAAATATTTTCACATTTCTGAATTTTATTTTAAAATAAACTTTATGAATTAAACATATAGTTTTATTCCTGAAACCTTTTAATTATGACTAAGAAACAAGATTTAACATTTTATTGAAATTTTGCGTAATAATTTCTTCACATAAATTGTTTATTTGTGTAAATTAAATATTTCTAATAAGAATGTGTGTGTTTCAAAAAATTTTAATTTTAATTGTAATTTCTTGTTTTTAAATGTGCTAAAATATTTGAGACGGCACACATTGGATTAGAAACGCCAAAAATGACGCTTGATACAGGGAGGGGGGGGGGGGGAGGATAGGGCATTATTAATAAATTTTTTATAAAACCTAGGACATTAGTATGTTAAATAAATACTTTCTGAATTTATAAATATTTTTTTTTTAGCCTAAACTACTGTCCGTCCGGCTGTCTATTCATTAATAACCAACATTTGAGCTAATCTGTAGTTCACCGTTTTAAAGATAACCTAATGAAATTCGGTACGTGAGATTTTCTTTGGCCAAAACCATAACATGTTAAAACTGGTTATAATCGAATCATTGTTTCAATGAGCCCTTATATAAAATTTTTCCCGGAAATGGGTCAAGTGCTTATAAATATCTTAAATATGTCTGTATTTTCATAAATTTCTTAACAGGTTAGTTTATTCTAAACAAAAGTCGTACCACTAACTCCATGAGGATCATTCCGAAATTGACCATAGCTCCCATATAAGACTCCCACCCCCAAATCACTTTCGTGAGCATCATTTCTATCTTTAGTCATACAAAGATAAAATTAAGTACAAATAAAATATATTTAAGTATTAGATTTACAGACAAATTTCACAAGGATCGGACCATAATTGACCGTAGCTTCCATATATGTCACACCATGCGAATTCAAAAGTATTTTTGTGCATTAAAATGATTTGATAAGGCAAAACTTTCCCGATTGCAACTTTCTTACTCGTTTTTAATATTCAAAGCAAATAAATAAGTTAATTAAGCTCTAATTTTAAATATATAACGATTTCATTTTATTTTGTTTTTGTACAGAAAACAAACATATTTTCATTGGATTTTGTTTTTTTTTTTAATATTTTTTTTTTTTAGATTTAACCTTAAAAGGCCTAGACTGATAATACTGCTGGTTACACGTTGCATTTTCCTGTAACTATTGCAGTGAACTACTAATACTTATAATGTCGTATGCTAATGAATAATCATTAATAGTTCATTCGTTGAAATTTCTTAACCTCCATATAACAGCACTTTCTGGAAAACCAAGACGTTATATGGTTGGTCACACGGACTATTCACATAAATGACAAATGTGCAAAATAAAAAATAAATAAAAGTTGACAAATTCAATTAAATATTTATTTAAAGGAAATATTTGGATTTTTAATAAAAATTTATTACGAAAGTAATGTTTTTCACTTAATTTTATTCTATATACGCTATACGTTTCGGCTCACTGGTAAGTTAACTTACCACCTTAGTTAGACCAAAGACCTACTGTGTACAAAATTTCAACAAAATCGGCTCACGATATCGAATACTGGGCGAAAAAGGGATCAAAACGCTCAACATCGGTTGGGTGTTAAATATAAATTTCACCGCTGATTTGGGTTATTTGTTCTCACAAGTGACTTCATGCTTTTTTATTTATTTATTTATTTATTTTTTTTTTTTTGTTAACTCCAAAAGTTAAAAAATATTTTCCCCTAAAAATCTCCACTCAACAAATAAAATCGTTTTATCATTCAAAATAATTAATTTTTTCTTTTAACAAGCATATGTTTTTTCTTTTTATAGAGATCTTTTTATAGATGGACGGACATTGCCGTACAGTTTTTACCTTATTATTAGGTAAAAATAAATCTTGATCATTGATATCATCTTTCACCAAATTAAGCACCATTTTTCGAACCCTTTTTGCCCCAACGCTCGACGTAGAGTGACTTATTCACTCGACATTTCTATATAAAATATAAATTTTTCATACAAGATATTTGTATCACTTTTGTGAGCATCATTTTTAAGATGAATATTTTTATATAACTATATATCAAAACCCTCTATCTCTGCATTTCATGAAAATGCGTTTTTGATGTTACTATATTCCCTATAGTAACCCTTATCTATTATATAAATTTCAAGTAAAAACTACTAGTTTTTTCAATTTTATCAACGTTTTTGTGTTCCTCTACCTTACAAAATTAATATATTTATTTACTCATTTAAACGCTTAAGTTTCCTATTTGTGCAATTGTGCAAGTTTATGCTCGATATTTCATGAACCCCTTTTCAAATATTGTGCAATATCAACGATAAGAAAATAAGAAATCGTTGTAAAAAATTGAAAAATTTTGTTAAAATTAAATATATGATGCAATGATTTTATTGTAATTAACGGAAATATAATTTTTTTACATCACAGTTGCTAATAAATAAATAAATATAACAAATATAAATAGAAACAAATAAATGTACAATTAAACAGCGCAAGTTTGCGAAACTAATTAGTTGGGCAAATTTATAAGTGTTGTGTAAATGATTTTTGCGCGTTTTCACGCGTTTTTATTTTTGAGTGCAAAAACTTCTATATCTCTGAGTAATTATTTTATTTTTGGATAATATAAACATATATCATTTCTGACTAACTTATACATGCTGATTATGTATCTGGCCAAAAAGTTTAGATGGGTTGAATAGTTCTCTTGATATACAATAATAAATATTCATTTTGTATCGCGGCTACTATCTCCTCTAAACCTAACCTACCTATTTTTATTTATATCAATTGTAGAACTAGACAAGAAAATTATTCCCACAAAATCTCGAGACTTTCACTGTAACAGTGCCATAGATATGCGATGATAATGAATTACCCAGTAAAAACTTTGTTTGCCATGTAATAAGTTAAGAAGATAATATAATTACTATTCACTACTTACACATTATCTGGATAACCCATTGTTTTAACATAGTGATGACATTAGAGGTAACTACTTACCTCATGCTTTTATTAGTATAAGAACTAATTACTTCCAAGCTATTCAATAACTCATTGATTTTAAAGTAACACAGAAGTTATTATTAGTGAAAACAATAGAAACTAGTTACATTTAAGGTTACAAATAACTAATTAAATGTCTGAATATAGAATTTTTCCTTTTTATTTATTTCAAACGTAAAAAAAATTATAAACTTTAATTAATTACAGATTTCAAAAACAAAAACATACTTTTTGAGATACCAATTAAAGTTTTAAAGTTGCAATTGTGAATATACACTCATACATATGTACATACATACACAAATTTTTCCTTTTCAAATATATATATACTGTTACATATTCTTACAAACGCATTTAAAAATTTTGTTTTTCTTTGAGGTATATTCGTTTCTCTTAACCAAAAAAATGTTGTGTTGTTGCAATAACACGCAATATAACGGTACTTTTTTACGCAAGAAATATTTCTTTCTTGCTTTTGTTGTTTTCTTTAATTAGCAATCAGAACATATTGATTATCATTTCAGTGGAATTATCCCTATAAACAAAGTCGAGAAAATTTTCTCTAAAAAGTTATTACAAAAAAGATAAGTTTCTGATGACAACATCTCTGTTTACTGGAAATATTTTTGTTTAAATTGGGTATTTTCATCAGCTTAAAGGATGCCCAAAGAAACTTTTCTTATAGACCAGGAAAAAATTAAAATTCAATATTTTGCGATCTATTCTAACAGAGAAACTGGACGAAAATGTAATCGTTAGGAAGGACTTATTCGAGGCTTTCTTTAGAAAAGGCAGAAATACGGAGTGCGGAAACCAACGAAGCCACCCGCAATAAATTAAATAAACTTGACCTTCTTGTTACTTCTAAACATGTTGCACAAATTTTGCGAACAGATGGTAACATAAGGAAAGTCGTCTAAAATTGCGCACAAATACATAAAATGGACAAATGAGTGGAATAAAGTAATATCTTCTGATGTAAAGAAATTCAATTTGGATGGTCCCGATTCATATTCTTACTGCTGGTAGGATTTGAGGTCGAACGAAATTAGGATGTCGAACTGTAATTTCGGTGGAGGAAGTGTTATGGTTTGGAAAATCAAACAAAAATTTAAAAATATGTTTTGTTCCAACTAAAATGGACAGTGCAATTTATAATGAAGATGCTCTTCTCTTATTTATGGATGAAACTGCGTAAGATTGTATAATCCAACAGTATAAGGCTGCAAACCATGTCTCGAATCAATCTAAATCGTGGTTAAATGAACTTAGTATTCCACTATTGAACTGGCAAGAAATGCACAGAATGAAAACATAATTGCAAAAACTGAGTTAAAGCTAAAAATTAAACAAGCCTGGGAAGAAATTGACTGAGATTAGTCGAATCAATGCTAGACCTAATTTTGGAAGTTAACTAAAGCAAATGTTCGTCAACACATTATTAATAATGCTAAAATGGTTCGTTAGTTTAAGTGCATATAAAGGAAAATGCCATAAAAAATGGAATTAAACTACTAAAATTACAATGAAAAAAATTTAATGTATATTTTATTTATTTAATTTTTTTATTTTATTTTTGTTTTTATTTTATTTTTTTTTTTTATTTTTTTGTTATCAAGTTTTTAAGTAAGGTCAAAAAATAATTTAAAAAATTAATTTGTAGCACTAATTATTTTTTTACCCCATTTTTGGTAAGTTTATGAAAAAAATTGATGTGCGTTTATAGAAATATGCACTAGTGTATATCCTCCAAATTTTAATATCGGTGTTTAACACTTATTTAAATAAGGAAGGAAAAATCTGCAATTCTTTAAGCATCAAAAATAACAACCGACTCAATCAGGTGCGCTAGGTATTAACGAGTTCCTAAAGTTCATCCTGCATGCCATCTCGAAGTTTGCAGTTTGTTAAACTCGTAACCGAAAAACGAATTCTGTGTTGCTTGTAGAGATTGTAAGAATATCAAGGAGTGCTCGAAATTTGTGCAAAAATTCCAATTCTATTAACTGAACAAAAGGTGAAGTTATTACATATTTTTCCCGAAGAAATGCCCAAAGATATTTTTAATATTTCCAATCCCAATCCCGAAAACAAAATGTCATCCTTTTCTGCAACAAAAAATCCCAAATTTGGAGACAAAACCGAAAATCTGGCAGCAATGCTTTATGGTCTTTACTCTCTCAATCGACTTCGGTTGATTTTTCTCAGAACTGACTTCGGTCACTTGTTCTCACAAGCAGGGCTGTTAGCTGTAGCGATTTTTCGCCAAAAGTGGTGATTTTAATTGCTTTTGGTGACTAAATTTTCAGTTTGGCGACATGGCGATTTTTTTTGGCGACTTATATAATTACGTTTTCTTACTAGCAATCGACTATTTTCAGTATAATCCTATCTAACAAAACGAAGTCTCTTAATTTATAAATAGCTTCAACTTAGATTGGGAAATACCTCCCATAAAAATAAACTTTGCAATACTTATGTTAGTTCCTTGAAATCATTTATAAGTTTGAGAGAACACATGTTATATAATGTTCGAATTATTATCTTTTAACAAACGTCAATAAATTTTTAAAGTTGTTGCCCTAAAATGGAGATATGTATATGTAAAGTGGCGAGTAAAAATGGAAGAATACCAATCACATTCTTACAAAAAATGCAATAAAATCCTAAATAAAACTTCAGGTTCCTGTTAATATGTTGATGCATTTTTTTTTTTTTTTTGGAATAAACCTAAATGTTTTCATTTATTTATAAAAAAAAATATAAAACTTAACACAATTCTATTCTTACACTTTTGCAGCTGTGTTATTTTTTTAAATATCTATTAATTTTTAATATTTTGTCCATAGCCAATTTATTTTTCTTTACACTTTTTATGCACTTGGGCATGCTCTTCACTAAGTTCTATGTAGTTTTATTTGGTATTTTTGTCCATTTTTCCGTTACCCTAAACGAAACTTCAACTAAGTTGTTTGGTGCTCTTTCATAGCGTAACAGTATTCTTTTTAGGAATGCCCACAAATTTTTCAATTGGATTTAAAATTCGGATTTTTTCCGGACCATTCAGTCAATTGAAAATTTTTATTGGACAATCAGTTTTGCAAATTTTTAGCGGTATGTTTTGGGGATCCATTTTCCTGAAAAAGCATTTCTTACGCAATTTTGTTTGAAGAATATTAGGATAATACTCCTTTTCCATAATGTATATTCTATTCTATTTTCAATATTCCAAGTAAAACATCCCTAAACCATGAAACCATGTTTCACTGTTTGCTTTACCTGATGCCTGTGAAGCTCCTCATGTGACGATACCAAAAAAAAATTCACTCTCATCTAATTGAAAGCGGTTCATTTTTATTTCGTTTAATCATATTCCTCGCTTGCATTCGTCAAATGTCCATTTTCCATAGTTTTTGCAAAATTCCAAATAGTAATTAACATTTTTCTCCTACAGAGCCGACCTTTTTGCACAATCAAAGGTACAAGGCCAATTCTTCGAAGTTATCTAGCAAACATTTTTATTTATGGCTTCAGCTACTAGTTATGGTGTTTCTGTAACTTTTTTTTTCATTACTCATTCCATAAGACGAGTATCCCTATCGGAAGGCAATCTGGGTGGATCTCTAGCTATAGAAACCAGATGCACATTTCGTCGTTTTCAGACACTTAGGGCATTATAGTGAGAAATTTGTAGCGTCTATGCTATTTTTTTCTCTTATTCACCTTTTTCTTTTAAATGCACTATTCCATTTTTAATTTAACCACTTATTTTTATTTTTAATTTTAATTAAAAGTCACACGTATCAAAGAAGGCTAAGAAAAAATATAATGTTAAAGTTTAACATTTTGGATCATTATCGACGTTCTTTGTTTTTATTTAAACATATAATTAAGTGCAAAAGTAGAAGAATTGACATTAACCATGTTTATTTCAAATATTTTCCTTTCGACAAAGTTTTTATAATTTTTATTTTTAATATATAAAATTATACATCCTCTCCAGTATTAAAAATTAAATATGTGCGAACTTAGAAAACATTCCTTCATTTTTGCTCGGCACAGTATGTCTATGTATAATTTAATTTTGTATTCAATTATTATTAGCTACTGCAATTAACAATGACATTTTTGAATCTGAATTTACATTTATAAATTATACGAATCACTAGAAATTAAAAATTAATAAAAATTACACAACACAAAACATTTTTGTTAATTTTTTCTTTAAAAAACCAAATCAAATTTAAATTTGACTATTTTTGGCGATTTCTGATTAGCAATTTAGTGACAGAGGCTAAAAAAAAAACTGACAACCCTGCTCACAAATGGCTTTGTGCTGCTTGTTCTCACAATCAAATTCAGACCGCGTGGCACCTGTTTTGTAGAATATTAACCCGTAGTGGTTCATGATTAAAGCAGTGGTAGACACTAACTATTGTACGTATTGTAGAAAAATATACGATCTTCGATCACGAAGCTGCCACCTGAACCAGAAGTCAATTCCGTCAGAAAATCGAATACGCGAACATTATTGGCAGGATGAATAGTTTTTGATACTATTTAAGACTAAAAAGTACCATAGTACTCCTGCGAGTAATTTTATACTCTCAAGTATCTGCAACTCGATTCGAAATTTAACTTTTTCTAGTGCGAACTTTTTTATAAGTTCCAAAAATAAAATGAACATTTAAGAAGCAAATAAAGATTGAATAATAGTTTTTATTTAAGTCAACGACATTTATTAAATTAATTTTGTATATAAAATAAATTAAGCGTTGAATTATATTTATTGGATTTTTAGTAAACTAGGGGTGAAAAAAGCACCGTTTGATTATTTTTTACTTGATAGTGAAAAATATTTTCATTTTCCATCCCTGTCCGAGAGTATCGAAACTAAACGTATAAATCTGATCCTAATTCTACTACTGAATCAAGATTGCTATGAATCTTATAACTTAATTGAGACGAATAACCGAATCGAGTCTAATATAAGCCGAACTGAACCTGTTATATACGGAACAACCGAACCGGGACTGATACAAGCCGAAGAACCAAAATAAATCTAGTTGAAAAAGTAGGTGCGATTGAAGATGACATCAGTATATGTTGCATATAAAATACAGAAATATTCAATAAACTAAATATTATTTTAATCCCCAAAAAGGGTCCGTAAGTCAAACCTGAACTAAGTCCAACCAACGATAAGACCAGATTATACTGTTATCTATGATTTTTTTTTTTATAAAATTCATGAAAATACCTTTAAAATAAACCAAGATTTTACATTGTTCTATTGAGAGAAAAAAAAATAAAAAATTACCTAAAAAATAATTTTTTATATCGAATACTACGGCAAAAAATTTTGAGACAAAATACCTATACTTTTATTATTGTTGAGAATTCTCCCCTTAGAAAGGGCACCAACCTAATGAACATTCGTAATCTTTATTGTATTTTTCGGCTTAAATTTGTTATCTCCTCTTAATGTGTTTTTGCACTTATGGTTAAAAATGTACCACGTGTTTACAGTAATAAGTTATACACATATGTTAATAAATATATAGTACCAGTATTTATATTTATCTATGTATATCTGTTTAAGTTTTTTTTTTTTCTCTTTATTTGTTACATATCTAATTAGAAATACATGTCCTTTTTTGTGCTTTATTCTTAATAAAATATATAAATGCTCTTATCCTGTATAAGTAAAGATGGGGCCTGCTAGTAAAATTATATGTAACCCATATCACAGTGTGACATTTATCCAAATTAGAACTAAAAAATACCCAAATAAAAGTTTATTAATTGAAGTAATTATTTGCGCATTTACTACACAGAAAAAATTAAATTTCGTATTTTATTACTAAATTCATAAAACCAATTATATTTTTTACTGAAATCGGATCTATCACTGAATTAGTAGAATGAAATAATCAAATTCGTAAATATTTTATTGGAAAAATTTTAATTTTTTTTAGTTAAAAGGTAATACACATTTTATAGTATTTAGATAATATGTAATTATGTAAAAATAATGGTGTCATAACTAATAGCTTATATATTCATGTATAGTAGTATATAAAATATACATATATGAATAAAAAAAATATATATGAAATAAAAGTAAACACGATACTATTTCCAAATTTAACTAGTGGCCAAAACCATCCAAAACAGAAGCCCAATCAATCGAACCAATAAAAAACATTTTCTAAATGAGTTCAACTTACATACCTTTTAAAGTTTAGACAGATTTCCTAACAGAGTGAATTACTTAAGTTTCAATGAAACCTAAATAGATAGGATATCACAATGCACAAAAAAATTCTTTGGTACCGCCAAAACCGTACAATATTGCAAAATACTTTTAAATGATTTTAAATAAAAAAATTAAAACACATTAAATTATCTTTAAGAATTCCAGTTACTTCCGCATAATTACATCACGAAAGGGAGCTACACGTTCAGGCACACAATTAAAAGAACATAGTTTAATCGACTTGGGGATTATACAGCAATATGCAATAGACCCCATCATTTAAACGATATATATCTACATACATGCATATTTTATATGCTTTCGATTCATCTAGGAGATATACATATTTGGTAATGAAATATATAAGAAAATTAAGGTAACTTACCTCTGGAATCCTGCAAATGATGGATTTTATTTTTTTTGTGTCAAAATTTTTATAACTTTATTACTTTTTTTAACTTTAATTGTCAAAAAACAAGAAATCGTTATTGTTTTCGTATTCGTTTAGAATGAATTTACAACCAATAAAATAATATACTAAAATCAAAAAAAATTTTTTTATAAAATTTTATTTAAAGTTAAATATTGATTTATTTAAAAAAAATTCTTATCATAATTTTTTCTGTGTAGTAAAAATATCATATATTATGGGAAAATAATTAGAATATTGGAAAATATTTTAATTTTATTTAAAAATTTATATCTGAGTAAATACTGCATAAATTCATATATATATATATATATATATATGTTATATATATATGTTATATATATATATATATATATATATATATATATATATATATATATATAATGGAGTAGAACTAAAAAGTTCCAACGAGTTCCAATTTACAAATACTACTAGTATATCAAAGAACATCCATAAAGTTATATTTATATATATATATATGTATATATGTATATATGTATATATGTATATATGTATATATTTTTTTAAATTTTATTATAATAAATGAGATATATTATATTATGTATATAATATATATATATATATATTTAATTTTATTATAATCTTAGTGTAATACTTGCATAAGAAATTTCTTACTTTAAATATAATTATTAACTAATATGAGATATCGCATATATATATATATATATATATATATATATATATATATATATATATATATGGGAGTAACAGAGATTCAACCCGCCCATTTATATTGGGAATATTTTCGTCCTTGTCTACTGACAGAATATAAAATTTTGGTCCAATATCTTCAAAACTTGATTTTTATCATTCTAGAACGGCAAATGCGACACTGTGCTTAGCCAGTGACAAAGGTGACAAGTGACTGATGTTAATCTCGTTTGAATAAGTAATAACCACAGTCACACAGAATACAAGTATAAATAATGTAATTAGAAAACTTGACATTAGAAAATACTTAAGAACATTTGAAATTCTTGTAACCTAATTCATTAATTTATTAGTTAATTCATTTCCTTGTTTCTTTTGATTTCTCCTCGCTTTTCTCACTTAAAGATAAAACATTTATAAGGGTCTAAGGTGTATGACATGTACGAAGAAGAGTGTTCAAGTCGTAAAAGTAATAAATGAATGTGAAGTGAAATATTGCAGAGACAACAAAAAGGTATTTTTCGTTTCTTATCAAAGAAAAGCAATAAGGCAAGTATTTTTTTTAACACAATAATTAAAAATGTCATGAATAAGATAAATATAGAAAAAGATAAACTGATAGAAGGATGTTGAGTTCTTCAAATAAAAACTTGTGGCATTATGTATATAAATAATTCATATTTGGAAATATACTTAAAAATGCATTTTATTCATAAATAAATAATAAAGAAAAAAACATCAAACAGAAGCAAATTTTGATAAAAAAGAAAAAAACTTAAAAATATCGAGAGAAAACAAAAATTTTAGAATAAAAACCGCTTCACCATTTCCGATCTTGATAAAATTTGGTACATACACTCACTATCTTAATATAAAATTTGAAGTTCTTTAAAGTTTTAAAATTCGTTGTTTTTCTCACAGTTAAAAATTCAATTTTTCCAGAAATTTTTTTAAAACACATGAAATTTAAATCCACATATCTTCGGACCTATTTATCCAATTTACAAAAAACTTTGATGCAAACTAATTCTTAGTAAATCTAGTTTCCAACTATTTTTGTAAAAATTTCATTTTTGAAAAGGAAAGGATAATGAAAGCAATATTTGTGCCTGTATCAAGAATATTTAAAAAATCATATCCCATTTATATTTTTTTTTAATGTATTGTCAATAATATCTAAAGATTTTAAAAGCATGGGACCATGAGGGGATGCTGAGAAAATTAGCATTTACTAGAAAAATCATTCATTACTTCAGTTATAATATGAAAATTTCTTATTTTCTGAACGAAATTTTTAATCTGGGTTACAAATCCAAACACACAAGACCTGGAGCTACTAGATCACGATTGTTGTTCAATGTTTAAAAACTTAGAAAAAGAGCTAAAAATTACATAACTTTTTCTCATTTTTCTACACTTATTGTTCGCCCGTTTATACTTTCTCATCTCATTTGATCTTATATAAACTGATTGGACTTTGCGGATAAATTTTGCACTCTTTTTATTATTGTGCAGACTTTAAACACTTAAATACAGGGTAGTCAAATGTTTATGACAAAGCTTTTTTAATTTTTTTAAATATTTTGTTAACAGTCTCTGTACGCCCCTCAACAGTGACTGATACCTGTTGCAATTATGCGTAGTTTGTGCTATACCTCTTTGATTTTCCCGAAATAGTCAACGCGAAAATTAAAAAAAAGTCCGTTTTTCAGGCAAATTTACAGTTTCCAATGGAATAGCATGGATTACAGCATGAACTTGAATAAAATCGAAGGAGTATTAAAAATATATCTAATAACAAAATTTATGGATTTTTGAATATTTATATATATATATATATATATATATATATATATATATATATATATATATATATATATATATATATGAGTATATATATAATGGCCCATATGTATAAAATTAAAAGAACGTTTAAAACTTCGGCTTATTATTTTATTAATTTGAAAAATTGTACAAAATATATACATTTTGTGGAAATGGTAAGGATAACTTTAAAAAATAATCCTTGAAACCAGGATTCTCAGTGAGGCTAAATTGATATATTTTGACAATAAGTCGGCGATTTCTAACATAATTTTTCGATTGATGAATAATATCTGAGCAGTTAGTAAGAATTTCAATATCGTTACAATTTTACTTCGTAGTCTTAATGTTTCTATGCTTTCAGTTTCTTCTAATTTTCATTTTAGATTATTCTTTTAGCCTCAGATTTTAAAAATTTACATTTTAAAGATAAATGTATTGGATTCACTTCATTTTCCCGATCAGAAATCGAGAAATTTTTTTTGCATTGTGATCGCAGACTTTACAATAATATGGACGGATCTATCCTTATTTTTCATATGTAATTATAATTTGAATATAATTTAATGTAACTGGAAACTAAATTTAAAAAAAAATAGTAAAGTGTCACTTTATTTTGTCGCACTAAATCCACGACCAACACAACAAACAAACACGAAAGGCAAACAATTCAAAAATTTCTTTTGCTTATTAAATTTAATAATAAAAAACGACAAATACCTAAACATTAAAAAAATAGGAAATAATACATCTAGAAGATAATTATTGGGATGTAATAGGAAAAGCACTTTGTTTTGACCGACAGTGTGTTTATGAGTTTCCATTTTAGTTTTGCGAAAATGTAAAATTTCACGATTTTTTTTTTTGCCCATTGATATTATTCAAAATTTTAAAAATCATAAAATATGTACGCTCAGAAAAAGATATGTATTGGAATTCGATCTTACCTAGATAAGCAAATCAACTACCAGCACCACGATCAATAGTTAAAATTAATAAACATTCTTCAATTTGAAGAAAAAAATTAGTTAATTTGAATAAATTGTTCACTCATTCAACCAAAAAAAAAGTATAATTAAATAAAATAGCGCAGTTAAATAGAATAAAAATTCTTCAATATGAAGAAAAAATTTAGTTAATGTGAATAATATTTTATTCAATTTGACAAAAAATTTATCAAATTAACCACCTATTAATTAACTAACTCAATTAGTTATTATCAGTTACCTAAAGTCGAAAATGCCTTTATTTTAATAATTTCCAATTGACAATGAAAAACTAAGTGAAATTTATTAGAAAAATAGATTTTAATAAAAAAAAATATATGTATCAGCAAATTACAAAAATAATAAAGTTATTGTTGGCAAGTCCATTTATATGATACCTTCATCAGATGTTTTTTGGGGTTTTCATAAGTGGTTCTTATATATTATATAAATCAATCTTAATAAAATGTGGCACATTATTGTTTGTGAAATAACTGTTTAGATGAAATAACTGACTGATCGTAATCAATAAAAAATAATACCACAATGGTGGTATTGAGTATAAAAATCATATATATCAAATTTAGTTGAATTGTCTTTAAACGTGAGACCTGTACTTTGACAGCAAGTTTTGCAACGTCACCCAGTCTGTAAGTCGAGTTAACGATGGACATCGTTAACTCGACTCAGAAAATGATGCTTAAAGGTAGAAAATCGATTTTCGTAAAATTACCATACTAATTTAAGCTTATAAAAAACTTATTTGTACCAAATTTTATTAATAGCGTTTAAACCCTATTCCGGGAGATAATTTTTTTAGGGGGTAAATGAAATAACAAGGTCTACTTGAACAGCCAGCCTGCCAAACGTAAAGATTAATGTTTTTTATCAAAATTTATCAAAACTGAAATGAATCGTAAAAAGAAAACTTGCTCTTAATAAAATGGAAGCATGTGCCTTTGAGGGGAAACGCAACCATTAATTATTTACGCAAAGTATGCAAGTCATCTCTAAAGTACGTGGTGTGTACAAAAATATTGAAACAACAATTGAAAAAAGCATTTTCAAATCACCAACTTGCTTTCTGATGAAGAATTATGATGTAAATACTGATACTTTTTATATTAAATTTGTTAATGTGTTTTTATTTATATTTTTATTTTATTCTTATGAAAAAGTTATTTACTGTCTATTACTGGAACAAAATTAAATTAAGATCGATGAAAAATTAAATCGAATATAATTCCATTCGATTTACGGAACTCAGTAAAAAGGATAAAGCGATTTAATTTTCACTTTCGATTTCAAATCACTTCGAAAGTTTTGTAAGTAAATAATTAGAATTGATTTCAGATTCTTTTAGCTGAAAAGTAATTGTTTTCATAGTTCTATGTCCTTACCAACTTGTATATTACTAATTCAGAACAACAATCGAATTAAATTCAGCATTGTAATTTTAAATTCTAATTATTGATGCTAATTATAAATAAATTTAGTTATACAGTTCTTTATGTATCCGCAAATAGAATAATATTAATTAAAATAGTAATAAAATAAATCAAAAATATAAAATTTTTAAAAAACTTAAGAAGAATTAAAAAAAGTATATATGTTATGGTTAATAATTTTAAAAGTTAGGTGACCTCCAAATAATTTGTTGTATGTTTGCTAATATTAATATGTTTTAAGTATTTAAAAGCAAAGTAAAAGTATACCATTTTTATCTTCCTAATATGCAAATTGGAATACTTCTGATTTGGAAATTTATTTCTACCACACCAAAATGTTTTTCATAAACATTGATGCTTATCGTGCTACGCTAAGCCTAGTGTAGGGGTACCTATTTCATTGGAAGAAAGTTCTATATGATGTCTCTGGCCTTAACGCAATTAATTGAAAGAAAAATAGAAAAAACACAATTCCTTAGACTTTTCCAGATGGTGTTTTTGTAAATAGTTCTCAATTATTTATTTCATATTTATTATCTGATTTATTTTTTTTTTTTTTTTTTTTTTCAAATAAAGTAATGAGAAAGAAGTAAAACAAAGAAAAGTTAAATAAATACTCGTACCAATAAAAGAAAAAAATACAATCTTCTCAATCGATACATTCAGTGTCTTTCATCGAATCGATATTTTCAAACAGTTGCACGTATCATTAATTCAGCAATGGAATAATGTACTTGCAATCGACAAAATTCTACTGTCAAAAAATACGGTTGACACAACGAATCTGTTTTCTCTGTATAATTTTAAAAAACAATATCTTGGAGACCACTTAACAGAATAAAACAATTCCAACTGCGTTTAAATTGTATTGTTGTCATCATCAACTAAAATATTTGGAAAATTATTCAAATTTTGCAAAAAATCAGAGATCGTTAGGTTCGTCGGATGTTTTCTACCTATACTTATCATCTTTTTTAAGTTAGCTCTTAATTTTTTTCTTGCTACATCATGCTAAATAAGAAATATAATAACAACACTCCAAACATGAAGGAAAATTATGAAGACTAACGATGGTAAAAAGGAACTATTTTCAACAACAACGATGAATCGAATAAAATACAATTTATGGCAATGAAATCAACGAAAAAGAAAACAAATGTATTAAATAATATGAAAGTGCTACAAAATTATGAAAATGAATTATTATTTTATTATTATTTTTTTATGTTAACTGAGAAAAAAAAGTGGAATGGGTATTAAACAATACGTATACTCATTATTTAATTGGAATTATATTAAATAATAAGTATACGTCTACGGGCAGATACTTTAAAAATAACACTGGGGAACAGTCATTGTGCGGCCTGGAACTTTATTGCAAATTTTTACTAACTTGAGGTCGCTGATTTCAAATCAAATCTCCATTTTTCTCTATCAGCTGGACTTTTCGAGATATAGCGATATGTCCAAAATTAAGACACTTTCATTACATATATTGGAATAACTTGAAAACGGTTCACCATATTCAGTAAAAAAAAAAAATTCGAAACTCGGCAACAATATAATCTTTAAGCCATGCTTACATTGTTTTTAAATTTCCCCAGTACTTTCAGAGATATTGTTGAAGTTTTGAAAAAATAATAACTAAATGATTTTTTTTTTTTTTTTTTTTTTGTTCTTTAAAAATTCATAAAAAAACGAAAATGCGACAAAAATCGCAGCATCTAGCTAAGCATATTTCGAATGAAACAAGCTTTATTTCATTGCAATCGCTGCACAACTTTTGATTTTATTCACAATTTACTGAGAAAACTGGAAAAATAAAAATCGCGATTTCCATAAAAAAAAACATTTTTTAATGTGTATGTTGGAACAAAATTTAACTTTTTTGTGTTAACTGGAACCTTATAGCAATTTTTTACTATTCCATTTTTTGTCGATCAGCTCGACCAATAAAAAACAAAACAGATACATCCAAAATACATCATCGAATAATTAAAACAAAAATTATAAAAAACTTTTTCTATAAGCATTTTTGTCATAGTTTTACTCAGGAAAATCCCCTATTAAAGACCAACTGTAGTCTGCCAGCATGAAGCGATCCCATTGACCTTGGTATCCTTCTTCCATTATCCTGATGTCCTGGTGGAACCGTTCTCCTTATTTCTCGCTGTAATCGTCATACTAACTCCTAATGTGTGAAAATTTTGAAGCATTTTAGCAACCAATTCTGCATAGTCTAGTGCTTTATGATTCCCCAAAAAATTTTTGATTACTAAAACAAAGCTTAGCCATGCTTCAGATTCAATTTGTGTCATATGGTTTACAAATACAGTATCTTTAATAAGAGTTCGGATTTGGTGACCATCGAAGATGCATGCTCTTAATTTTTCCATACTCAGGAATGGAAATTTTTGAAACACGTATTTAAAACAGTTACCAGTCTTATTAAGGGCTTTGATGAACTGTTTCATTTGCCCAAGCTTAATGTGAAGTGGTGGAAGAAGGATCTTTTCTCGGCTTAGCAGTGGTTCATGAATCACGTTTGCTCTTCCTACCTACATATTTTCCTTCAAAGGCCAGACCTTTTTAATCCAATATTCTGGCGCGACTATGCCATAGACATATGCAAGGTAGGTACGTATATTTAGTATACCTACCTTGCTGCCTTAACAAAAAATTCACCATCTTCAAGTCGACGCTTACTGACCACTGATGTATTGCGTACGAAATCTTGTCTAAAACAATTTTAATATTTTGATATTCCTCCTTTAGTTTGGTAATATGAGCGATTGTAACTGAAGCAAATTTATTTCCATTATTCGGCAGTACACATTTCAGACTAGTTTTTGAGCTATCTATAAAAAGTCTCCAATGTTCAGGCTTATTTTCGGGAAGGTTCATACAATTTAAGAGTCCAGAAATATTGTTACAAAATACGAGCGTATCTTCTTCGGTAAAGTAAAGAAAAAGGTCTGCTCTCTGGTACTAAAAGATGTAACGGTAACATCAGGTTAAAGACACGTAATAAAATTAGACCACAGGTTATATCAGTTTTTTGGGTAATTTTTTTACTATTAGGTCATAAATTGTAAGTGTGTACATATATATACAATGAACATAAAAAAAAAGTTAAAATTTTGTTCCAACATACACATTAAAAATGTGTTTTTTGTATGGAAATAGCGATTATTATCTTTTCAGTTTTCTCAGTAAATTGTGAATAAAATCAAAAGTTGTCCACCGATTGCAATAAAATAAAGTCCATTTTATTCGAAACATGTTTAGCTAAATGCTTTTAGACCAAATCTGTGATTTTTGTCGCGGTTTTATTTTTTACGGATTTTTAAAGAACAAAAAAAATTGTTTTAATTGTTATTTTTTTTTAACTTCAACGATATCTCTGAAACGACTGGACAAATTTAAAAACAATGTAAGCACGACTTAAAGATAATATTTTTTCTGAACTTCGGAATTTTTTTAACTGAATATGGTGAACCGTTTTCAAGTTATTCCAATATATGTAGTGAAAGTGCCTTAATTTTGGACATAACGGTATATGACGAAAAGTGGAGATGATAGAGAAAATGGAGATTTGATTTGATTAGTACAAATTTGCAATAAAGTTCCAGGCCGAACAAAAAAATTTAAATTTGGTTCCCTTATGTAATTGAATTGCTTTTTTTCTAATCAATGCACTATGTACTTCTTTCGGGGTGTGAGTAATCAAAAATAAGTAAGAACATAAAAATCAATGTTGGATTGTAATAATGAATAATAAATAATAAATTATAGTAATGAATAATTAAAATTGTAATAATGAATTATTTAAATTGTAATAATGATGTAAAACAGTAAAACATGATGAAATTTCTAAATCTGTTGTTGATTTTATTGTATCTTTTTTAATGTATAAATACATTACATTACTACATTTCTTTACGTAGCCCGTATCGTTAAATTAAACAAAAACATAGACGGCAACGGAAAATAAACAGCAATTTTATTTATTTTCTTTTCTTTTCATTCCTTTTTTTTTTTTTGCTGCAAAATTTTTCCAATATTGTTTATGAAATTCATAAAAATGTTTAAGAAATATTGTAATATTTTTTGTAAGAAAATAAAAAAAAAAATATTTTTAAGCTGCGCATTTTACATACAAATTTGTATGGAAATTTCCGGTACGGGATTGTTTTATTTATACATTTAGTTGAAAAGATATTTGGTTTTAAAGTCGGCTAAATTTAGTTATAATAAAAAAAAATAATTTTTGTTAGGAAAATTTTTAATATTTCGTAGCGCATTATTTTAAAGCAATTGGATATATTTAATTTTTTATTTGAGTAATTGTTTTCAAAAAACTTTTATTTTGCCTTATTTTTTAAAATTACTAAGAATTAACTGTATTGCAAAACCAGCAAAAGATTGTACTTACATAGGCTTATAGTGCAAATTATCTTGATTTGTTTCATGTATAATTTAGCCGCAAGAAAATGCAAGACTGGATGTAGGAATGCTTTTAATAAAAAAAAATCGTATTGCATTGTACTAAGAATATAACTTTGTTAAGGGAAAAGAAAAGGAACCTTTTAACATACCATAAGAATACATAAAATAAAAAAATAACCAAAACACCAACTAATCTATGTATTAAAATTGCGGCTAATGTAAATATTCCAACGAAAAACCTCATATTGACAAAATGGCAAGGAAAAATTTCATTTAGATAATATTTTTAACTTTATTTTGAATAAAAATACAAAAATTGTAAAAAGATATGTAGGAAATGAGGGGAAAGGTAGGAGGAGATCACCTAGATTGACAAGTTAGGGATTGACTTTTAGTAGGTTGGGTTTAGGACGAAAGGAACATGACGGAATAGGGACAGTGATATAAAAGACCGACGTTACGGACAAAGAGGGAGAGTGTTTTGAGTTATTGTGGCGAACGTTTAACAACTAATAAAATTATTTTCTTATCTTGCTAATGTTATTTTTAAGTATTAAAAATGTGTAAATATTGTAAAATAGATAATTAGTGTATGAATAAATATTATAATGAATTTAGAGTGAACTGTGTTTTAAATTGGAGAGAAAAGCAGAAGTATCTAAAGTGTTCAACAAAACGCTTTTCAAATTCTACAATTGGGGGCTCAACCGGGATGATCTCACTGAGCCAGTGAAATAAAAAGTATTCATTAAAATACTTTGATTACTACAATATTCGGCAAAATATTGTATACTAACACAGTGAGTCAAAGTGAGATGGAGAGAGAGTTGCAGCTGATAAAGTGAAAAATAACTGTCGATGACAACACAGAAGAGGGGAAGCCAACAACAACATCACGGTGAACAATATGCTGTACAACAACAACTTAAGAAGTGATTTGCAATAGATGTGAGTGTTGTGACCAAAAAATTTTCCTGCATAGATGGCGCATAGAGTTTAATGAGCTGTTTGGGTGCTATATGCTTATTAATAGAGGGCGCTGCTGAGCTGAACGTGTGAAGAAGGTGTATTTTGTGTATGCGACCTATGAACGCTGAGCATAGGAGAAAGAGTTGCAGAATATACGCTTATGGTGTGTTGAGTGAAGGGGTGAGAAAGCAGAGAGTACGTTTTGCTACAACGAAGCGTGAGTGTATCTGAAGTACCGCCCAGAGGAGAAATTTTGTGTTGTGATATATTATCGTGTTTTAATTTCATATCGTTCGCAGGGAAATTGTTTGTGTAGAATTGAAGTGCACGTGCAGATTGTGTACGCACTTGTTAATTTTTTTTTGTGTGTGTTTTTTTTTGGAAGACCGTTAGGTCAATTTTTGTGCATTGTGCTCAGCATATAGTTGTTTGTGTTTGTTGTTGAAGATTTTTTTTTTTGGTGGAATTTGCAGCTGCAAGTATTTGATTGTGTTGTCTGTGGTCCGTTATGTCAGTTTTGTTTTTTTTTTTTTGGTAAAAGGGTCGAGAATTGCGTAGTTTGTTTTATTAATTGTGTGTAATTGTTGTTGTCTGTTTTTGGGATTTTGTGTGCATATTGTTTTGATATTTTAATTTTGTCCGTTTTTTGTTTTTATATTTTGTGGCTTGTGCGCACGTGCGACATCTGTCCGTTAGTTTTTTTTTTTTTTTTTTTTTTTTTTGTTTTGATACAAAAGGGTTTACTTGCATATTTAATTGCGTATCAGGATCACTTGTTTGTGTTATTGCTGTGTGCATTTTTTTTTATTTGGGTTTTATTTTTAGTTTTGGGATTTTGCGACGTGCAATATTGTATGGATACATATTGTTACGTGTACATTTTTATATATTTTTATTTTTATTTTTGAATTTATTTTTTTTAAGGCTTTAATTTCTTTTGTTTACTTTTATTTTTTTTATAAACCTTTTTTTTTATTTTTTTTCTTTTGAGATGGAACTTAGTGACATTTTGACATTGACGATAGAGGGGCTGAGGGAAAAGCTGGGTGAATTAGGACTTTCGACGGACGGTAGTAAATCTGGTTTGCAGGAACGATTGATTAGACACTTCCAAACCCCTAGTACTGCGGATGATGATAATTCTGAGTACGGAGAAGCGGCTTCAGGTGGTCAGCGCGCAGAGGTGTATCATCATGGGCCGTCAACCTTTACCTTGAGGGATATTGAGGAAACTTTGTCGAAATTCTCAGGAGAAGGCCAGCCGGAGGTTAACCAGTGGCTCCGTGACTTTGAAGATTGTGCCCATACAGTGAGGTGGAACGAACTGCAGAAATATATTTACGCCAGGCAGTTACTAACAGGTGCTGCGAAGATGTTTGTTCGAAGCCAAACTTCTGTTCGTGATTGGCCATCTCTGAAAACTTCATTGTGCAACGAGTTTGGAGTGCAGTTGTCCTCGATAGAAGTACATAGATTGTTGAAAGGCCGTAGAAAGAAATCAACAGAGAGCTTCCGCGAATACCTCTATGCTCTGATGGAGATTGGTGCACCAATTAGCTTGGATCAGGAGAGCACTATAGAATATTTCATCGAGGGTATCCCGGACTCAAAGGTCAATAAATCGATTTTATATCAAGCTATAGATATAAACGATTTAAAGGCCAAAATAAAGGTATACGAAAAGATAAATGGGTCAGTGCATCAATCAGCTTCGAAAGGTTTCCGTCCAAAGCAGGAGCAGACCAATATATTAAATCAACCTCAAGGTGAGAAACGGTGTTTCAAATGTGGTGACAAAGGACATTTGGCGAATAAATGTAAAACTGATGGTGTAATATGCTACAAGTGCAAAGAGTTGGGGCATAAAAGTTTCGAATGCAAGAAGAACGTAAAGGATGGAAATGTAAAGGTTATGAAGAAGGAAGAAAATAATGTCCAGACACTGTCATCATTATCTTCGCATAGGATATTTAAAAGCATCATTGTTCATGATCGTGAAATCATGGCAATTATTGATACTGGCAGCGACATAAGTTGTTTACGCAAGGAGCTATGGAAGATGATGGGCGATGTTAAGTTGAGTTCTGAAACCAAAACGTTGACGGGAATAGGCCAAAAGGATATAACGACTCTTGGCTGTTTTTCTACTAATGTTAATCTTGACGGAATTTTCGTTACTATAACATTTCATGTTGTTGAGAATCAGGACATTTTATATCCTGCTGTTATTGGTAATGACGTTCTAGAATACGTGAACATGACCATTACAAGTGATAATGTGAAATTCTGCTCAACAATCTCCAATACAGAGTCTAAAGTTGAAGGTGGATACAATAATTTAACCTTACAAGATGTCTTTAGAGAATTAGCAAATATTAATACCATAGGCCAAATAGGTGACTTAAAAGTATATGATCAAATAGAGTTGGGTCATTTACACAACGAAGAAAGAGTGCAGATACTGAAAATGTTAGAGAACTACAAACCTGAGAAGCCAGACATATTTCCAGTCAAGATGAAGATTTTACTCAGCGATGAAGTTCCAGTTTGGCACAGCCCAAGAAGGATGTCGTTTGTAGATCAGCAGACCGTAGACCAACAAGTAAAGGAATGGCTGAAGGAGGGTATTATAAGACCAAGTTATTCCCAATATTCTTCTCCTGTGGTTCTAGTGTCGAAGAAAGATGGTTCTAAAAGACTTTGATGTGATTATCGCCGACTTAATGAGAAGATAATAAGAGACAATTTCCCAATGGTAATGATAGATGACATTCTGCAACGTTTACAAGAGTGCAAGGTTTTTACAACACTGGATTTGCGAAATGGATTCTTCCATGTGCCTGTAGAAGAGGATTCCAGGAAGTACACAGCTTTTGTTACTCATAATGGCCAGTACGAATTTTTGTATGTTCCTTTCGGTATATCCAATTCCCCAGCTGTTTTTTGTCGTTACATTTCTGCAATTTTCCATGATTTGATAAGGGATGGAACACTTGTTGTATATATGGACGATATGGTAATACCGTCAAAGGACAGAGCGGAAGGTCTTTTGAAGTTACGAAAAGTTTTACAAGTTGCAGCATCAAACGGGCTTGATATAAAATGGAGCAAATGTCAGTTTCTAATGGAGAAGATAACATTCCTTGGTTATATAATAGAGAATTCAACAATACTACCATCAGAGGAGAAGACAGCAGCTGTGGAAAATTTTCCATTACTGAGAGATAGAAAATCTATTCAACGGTTCCTTGGTCTTACATCATATTTTCGAAGGTTTATACCTAATTATGCCATAGTGGCTAAACCGCTTTCTGATTTATTACGGAAGAATGTTCAATTCAAGATGGGTGATGAACAAATAGTGGCGTTTCAACAATTAAAATCTTCCCTCGTTAGTGCTCCTGTATTGAAATTGTATAATCCTAAGGCAGCAACTGAGATACACACCGATGCTAGTATGTATGGTTATGGGGGTGTTCTTCTACAAAAGAACGCCGAGGACCAACAATGGCATCCCATAGAATTTATGAGTCGCAAAACTACCCCTGCTGAAGAGAAGTACCATTCGTATGAATTAGAGGTTTTGGCCATAATTGAGGCTTTGAAGAAATGGCGAATATACGTGATGGGTATAAGAATAAAAATTGTAACTGATTGTAACGCTTTTACAATGACAATGCGAAAACAAGATGTTCCATTAAGAGTATCTAGGTGGGCGCTTTTTCTACAGCAATTTGATTACGTAATTGAGCATAGATCTGGATCAAAAATGCGTCATGTAGATGCATTAAGTCGCGTTTCATGCTTGCTGATGGAAGACTCATTGCGACATCGAATAAAAGAGGCACAACTACAAGACGAGTGGAACAAAGCAGTTCGTGAAATTCTACAAAATAGTTGTTATGAAGACTACTACCTAAAATACGATATTTTGCACAAGGACTCTGGTAAAGAGTTAATAGTGATACCAGCAAATATGGAGAAAGAGATTATAGAAATGGCGCATCGACAAGGGCATTTTGCAGCACGGAAGACTCAAGATCTGGTAGAGAGAACTTTTTATATTCCTAATTTGAGTAAAAAGTGTGAGAATATAGTTAAAAGCTGTATAGAATGTATTATGGCTAATACTAAAGCGGGACGTCAAGAAGGATTTCTCAACCCTATAGATAAAACAGATAAACCGTTGATGACGTATCACTTGGATCATGTTGGGCCAATGGAGACAACTCATAAGCAGTATAATCATATTTTAGTGGTGGTAGATGCTTTTTCCAAATTTGTTTGGCTGTATCCAACAAAAAGTACGGGAACTCAAGAGGTTGTTGATCGTCTTCGGAAGCAGTCTGTGATATTTGGAAATCCATTCAGGATGATTACAGATCGGGGCACAGCATTCACATCAAATATGTTTAAGGAATATTGCGAAGAAGAAGGTATACAACACTTACTAATAGCAACGGGAGTACCTAGAGGAAATGGTCGGGTTGAGAGGATCCACAAAATTATTGTGCCAATGTTGACTAAATTATGTATCGAGCATCCTCAAAATTGGTACAGGTATGTTGATCGTGTACAGCAAGTTATAAATAACACAACGTCGAGAAGTACAGGAAACACTCCATTTAGAATATTAACTGGCTTAAATATGAGAATTAAAGAAAATCCTGATATTCGAGCAGCTCTAGAAGAAATAGCGGTCTATGAATTGGAACAAGAACGTGATATTTTACGAGAAGAAGCTAGGGAGAACATCCAAAGAATACAGCAGGAGAATAAGCGAAATTACGACAAGAATCGTGTCTTAGAGAGGCAGTATAATGTCAATGATCTGGTCGCCATTAAGCGCACACAGTTCGGTACCGGCTTAAAGCTCAAACCTAAATTCTTAGGTCCATATAAGGTCATCAAGAAACCGAATCACGGACGTTACGAGGTCGAGAAGGTTGGTGAATTTGAAGGTTCCAGTAGGTGCACATCTGTCGCTGAGTACATGAAGCCGTGGGGTTCTACATTCGGGTCGAATGTAAGGTCAGGAGGGCCGAATGTAGGAAATGAGGGGAAAGGTAGGAGGAGATCACCTAGATTGACAAGTTAGGGATTGACTTTTAGTAGGTTGGGTTTAGGACGAAAGGAACATGACGGAATAGGGACAGTGATATAAAAGACCGACGTTACGGACAAAGAGGGAGAGTGTTTTGAGTTATTGTGGCGAACGTTTAACAACTAATAAAATTATTTTCTTATCTTGCTAATGTTATTTTTAAGTATTAAAAATGTGTAAATATTGTAAAATAGATAATTAGTGTATGAATAAATATTATAATGAATTTAGAGTGAACTGTGTTTTAAATTGGAGAGAAAAGCAGAAGTATCTAAAGTGTTCAACAAAACGCTTTTCAAATTCTACAGATATTTTATTTACCAGAACACTTTTGTTTATAATTTAGTAATAAAGTATGAAAATATTATGAAGATTTATAGATATATCTAAGATACAATATCGAATAATATTTACGTCATATGATAAGCATATTATGCTTTAATTATGTCCGTCTAGACAGATTAGATTTTTGACTTCTATACGGATTCCATTGGCATTGTTCGCATTGGTTGAAATTTTACGTCTATAAGTTATGGAAGTAGTGTTACAATAATTCAATGCTGTATGATGCATATTATATAATTTTTGTGGTAATTTTGCAATGCAAAATATGGAATGACTATTGTATTATACGTGATAGTTAATTATGTCAAATTAATACGAAAAAGTAACAGACAAAAATGTTAACCCATTCAAAAGTTATTGATTTGGATCACTCATACTCCCAAAAAAGTAAACTGCTGGGTGGAAATTTTAACGCTGTTTTGTTATAACGAAAAAACTGGTCTTTTTATTTTAAATTATTTTAACCACAATACTTTTAAATCTTACTATTCTTGTTCAAGCACAAAATAAACAATCAACTTATATCCGGCTATCTTGTCTAGACAGCCTAATTGTAGTTTGTGAATTATTTTAGCATGACATAAATGTCCATCATTGTGTCACTTAAAATAAAATGTCACTTGTAAGTATATTGAAAATAAAACAAAAAAAAGTTTGTCAACTTTTTGCCTTTGTTATTATTGCTTTAGCTATATTATTATTTCAGTTATATAAATTTATGTTTTTATTCCTTCTCAATTTATACAATTTTTTTTTTTTTTTTTTTTTTCTATTGTAATGTATTTGAAATATTATTTTTTGCGCCTTTATATTCTTTATTTGGTTGGTATTATATACCATCATTAATAAGACATTCCTATAGGTTTGCAGTTATTTGTATAAAAAATATGTACAATAGTTAGTTGTAAATATGAGTGTTCATAGACTATTCCAAAAAAGGCGAGTTTCGAATTTCGACCTTAACTCCACCTAGAATTATTTCATTTGATGTAAAAATATAGTGTACAAAATATTAGAGGGATCGGATGTCACAATACGTACTGCATCGACCGTCAAGTTTGTAGGATGAATTTATATAGGAAAATTTTGACTTTTTCACTTTAAAAGAAAAATACTGCTATTACACCGTGTAACAATTTCCCAAAAATTTTCTCGCACATGAAAAAATCTATATGTACATCGAACTAAAGCCCACACATAATAAAACTACATAGTCAGTTTTTCTCCAGAATGTCAAATTTCTCTCAAAAGGACTTTAAAGTTTCGAAAAATATAAAATCTTAAAGGAAATTTTAATATATTTACCGAAATTATATCAATACAATATGAATGTCACAAGAAAGCTAAGAATCCCTACAATATAATAAAAGTTTTAATATCAATATAGCACAACAATATGTTAAGAAAATATCCTTTATATAAAGTATATATGTACTTAACTAATAAATTTAATATAAAGGGGTTAAATTTTCAAAAAATATATATTAAATAAAAGATATTTATCTGTTGCTGTGATTCGTTACTTTCATTTCACGTACATATTGGGTTGATATAATCCTCGTAAATTTTTTATAATATTTTTTGATGTTTCAAAATTTTGTCCCTTTGAGTCCTTCGAGAGGAAATTTGACATCCCGGAGAAAGACTGGGTGCACATTTTTACCTTAAATAGTCTTGTTTTATTCATACAACGATTTTTTCATATGTTGGAATGATTGTTACATGTGAATATAAATAGTAAAAGGTAAAATTTTTAAAAGGATATTTTCTTAAGTTTTTGTGCTGCAACATTTAAATAACAAATATTGCTATATTGTAGGGATTCTTAGTTTTTATTTGACACCCATACCGGGTATTTTTTTTTTTTTTTTTAATATGTATCCTTCTAAACTTTTAAGTCTTTTTAGGAGGAAATTTTATGCCCGGGAGAAAAATCAACCACGCATGGTCTCTACTTTCATGCACATATTGATTTCTTTTTTTAATGTGTGCAAATGACAGTCACACGGTGTTATGAATACTTTTTTGCAATTTTGTGTAAAGGAATTATAATCTACATATAGTTATCTATTAAACAAGCTAAAATTAAATAATTTTGAGTTATATTTTCGTTAAGAATTTCAAATATTTCAAGATTTGACCTTTGAACTACCCGTTTCAAGGGTTAACATTGTTCAAATTTGTTAAAAATTTAGCATAATATTTTTTGCAATCTCTATTATTTTGTTAGGTTATAATTTTCATTAATCTGTATAATAGTGCAAAAACAATTGACTCTGAAACACAAAAATCGCCAAAAAATTACTTTTTGCGGAAATCCTCAGAATCGTTTTTCAATGGCCAAAACTCTATAACTTTTGAATCGATAGAGATACTTAAGAAAATTATTTATTTATTTTTTTTTTTTTTTTTTTTTTTTTTTTTTTTTGTTGAAGAGATATTTTCTTGAGTTGTTCTCCAGTTTTAATTTCATTAAAGTCGGTTCAGCGGTTGTTGAGAAATATAATGATACATCATAACTTTTAATTTTTTTTTTAATTTTTGTGAATTGTTGCAGACATATTTCAACATGGATATTTGGTTGTATATATTTTTGTAGTTTCTTACGCATAACTACCAAATTTTCTAGAACTAACTGATCGGCCTTTAGCCATTTTTCAAAGTATAAAATTTTTGTTGGCTCCATTCAACTTTCTTATAGCGCTTTGTTAAGTTTTTGACGAAATCAGTTATATTATTTTGCAGGTCCAATTGTATTTCGTTGCTGCATGAATATAAGTAACGTAACTTGGAACATCTTCCCGCATCTTCGAATATTTCTTTATAGCTGAAGCTCTCCATGTTTTATAAAGATTTTAAAATTTTATTGTTATTGCTTAGATATGCATATTATAGCAATTCAGTTTATATTCGAAATATGCAAAAAAAGTAGTAATAAAATCACAACTTATAGGACTAGGTGTATTTATATTTGAGTCATATGAACAGGTAAAATAAAACTAGAAAACAGTTTAGGAGTAATTTCATTCAAATGTAAAAACTGTTCTACAGAAGAGCCCAGATAGTTACAGAAGTATATGTGGGGTTAAAGGGAACACTTTCGCCTTTCTTTTGTTGGTAAATTTATTTAACCCCTTTTGATTCTCAAAAGTTCTATTCCACTGGAATTCAAAATTTACTAAAATATAGCACCTGTGAATACATTTAATAATACAGCAGATATAAATGGCATAGTGATATGTCATACCATTTCCTAAAGACTATTATTCTATCGTTATAATAAAAAAAGCAACCAATTATCGATAATAGTTTGCGAGTAATGACATTAAACTTTTGATCAAATTTACAAAAATCAACTTTTTTTTATAAAATAACATAAAATATTTGTATTTAGCAACATGCCACGCCCTCAAATTTTTCAAATTTTTCGGTCACCTTAGTTTCAATATGTTTATATTGAATGGCATTAAAATTTGAAAAACGGTTTTAACAAGAAATTGGACTTTTGGCCAATAAAAATTTCTGAGCCACCGTGCGCCAAATATCTAAGAGATATTGACCTAATTCTTTTTTCTTTTTACTTTCTTTGATGTTATCTATAAAACAACGTAGCTTTATTCTAATGTTTTTGAAATTTGTTTGACGAAATTGGTAGAAATTGGAATTGAAGTTTTGAAGCAGCCATAATAAAATCGTAAAGTTCTTTAATCAAGCATTAGAAATAGATTATATAATCCTGCAAAAGCCTAAGCTTATTTTTCAGTAATTGTGGTAAAAATTTTATTAAAAACATTTTTTATTGCAACATTTCCTAAAAAAATAAAACTGTACGTATTTGAAAACACGTTAATGGTCGGGAGAATTTTTAAAACTTTAATATTTCCCAACCGACTTTAAATCTTTTTATTTTGTTTTATAGATAATTATATTCAAATTACGATTTCTTTAATTAAAATAGAAAAAAAGTGTTGATAATAGCAAATTTTTTTTTTAATGTGAAAAAACAAAATTTTCCCATATAAATGAAACCTGCTAACTTTAGGGTTGATGCGGCACGTGTTAGGAACATCCGATCACTTTAATATTTTACACACTATGTTTTTACATCAAAAAGTATAATCCTATGGAGAGTTATGTTTGAATTTCGTAAGTCGGTTTTGAAATTGTGAAATTTTATCGCCACTTTAATTAAAATGGTTCCAGACCTTTCGATGTGATTTTAGCAGATGATGTAAGTGATTCTAAATTACGAATTTCGCAAATGTAGTCGGTTAGGGATCGATATGTATACCAAAGTACATCGATTTGTATGGGGACAATAAATGTTGCAAATATATCTCCCTAAAATTAAAGATTGAGATGTTATAAACTCATTTCCAAAATATCTTGGTTCAATTATTTAGCTTACCTTCAAAGATATAGTTTTCAGTCAAAAGTGCTCACAATTTTTAAATTAAAAAATTATAACATATAATAGTGACATGTCCACTAGATTATACTTGGGATGCTCCTACATCCCTATCATATTGAAATAAAAAATTTCAGTATAAATAAACTTTGATATACAAAATTTTGCAAAACAATTTAATAAAAATATTAGCAGAAACATTTAAGGATTATAAATAATTAAATACTGAACCAATTGTAGTTTTTTTTTTAATATTTTTTACCAATTTTAAAATTTTATAAATCCTAAGTTTTCTTCAAAATACGTGAAGAATTTAATCATCAAAATAAAAATAATGGTTAAGTAAAAAAAAAAACACTTGCAAGTTTAAACCGTTCAATAATTGTTTCTCTCTTCTAAAATTCTTTGAAGTGGAGAAAGCGAATAAAATTCTGAGTAACTGTTTTTTTCGACTTATTTATGTTGCCTATTTTTGCGTTTAGGCGATTTTTTATTTTGACGGGTTTCTTTTTCGTTTTAGAGATTTTTTTGTTTTGGAGTATTTTCTGTTTTTCTGGTTAGTCGATATTTTAGTTTAACCGTTTTTTTTTTCTTGCAAATTTTTTTGGCATTTAGTATATTTTTTTATTTCAGCATATTTTTCTTTTTTTTAATTTTTTGTCATTTTGGCTTTTTTTTACATCTTTCATTTCAGCGATTTGTTAGTGTTTTACAATTTGATCAATGTAAATCACAAAATAACTTTTATGATATTTGGAAAAATGTAAAAGTAAAAAAAATATTTCTCTAACATTTATGATGTCATATGCAACTGGTACCCTAATTTTAAATATCCAAAAATAGAAGAACAATAAAATAACTTTAGTTCTTTATAAAAATGTGCATAAAAGCAAAAACAAAAAACCTTTCAAAAAGTTAAACAAACAAAGCAAATCAAATTATTTACTTTTTCTTCATTGTTTCCATTATGCATAAGACTTAAGCAAAAAATAAACAAAGAAATTCAGATTATTAGGCCCAGTTTTACACTGTTCCCTTAGTGTATATTTAAGTGCAAACTTAGTTAAGAAATATTTAATTTAAAGCTCAAACTTAAGTAATGTTTCGCTTCGTTTTACAGTTGAAAACTTAAGTTGACAAGAAAATAATCAAAGAGCTTTAAGCTTTTATGTATTTACAATAGGGTAGTCCCAATTTTTCAAACATTTTTAACTAACAATAATATATATATATATATATATATTTTATTCAACCTAAAATACTTTATCAAAGTTATGTTATACTTTTATTGAATATCTTTTAATTTAGATTACTATTTGCTAATGTAATGTCAAAAATCATTATAAATTCCAAAAATTCTTTTTTAGGAAAAACATTTTGTGATACAAAAATAAATAAAAAAAACAACAATTTTTAAAAATTTCAAAGAACTTTTAACGTAAAGAAGTTTTAACCTTATGGGCTGTAAAATTAACAAGGTGCTGTTGCGAAATATATAACCACAAAGAAAATATAAATTTAGAGCGTATTTTGAAACCTTTATAAAATTTTAAATAATTTTATTAGATTTGGTATTTTTCGTTACGTACCATAAATAATTTTTAAGACGTCACACAATTTTCATACCTAGGAAAAACTTAAGGAATGAAAGAGAATTTTCAATCATAAAACTATTTTTTGAACTTAAGTACGACTTTGTCACTAAGTGAACAGTATAATACCGAGCCTTAAATACTTTTTCTATATTTTTCAACACCCTTCTCCTACAACTCACTAAATTAATAGTGGAAAAAAGCTCTAACACACCATTATTATTTTATTATACTTTTCTAGTTTGTTTGTGTAAGGAAATAATGGCAATGATATTGCTTTGAAGTGAGAGAGTTCTATGATATGCATGAGAAATGAATAGGAGGAGAGCTTAACAAATTAAGTCGCTCTTTTGTTTGAGACATACATAGCGCAATAAATATTTTAGTTACTTTTAAGATTACATTAAGACTTCGCTCAAACTCCAGTCTTACAAACCTCGTAGTAAAAGTTAAAGTCGAATTTTTGTACACACATTATATTTCTAGCCCCATCTACCAGAAACTACCGGTGGAGCAAGCAAAATTAAAACTTTTGTAAATGCAATACATTTCATAGGTAGTCTACTGGGCCCCCATACAAAAATTTTCCCAAGTTAGGTAAAACGCTTATAAGTGCCTTAAATATATCTGTACTTTCATAAATTTGTTAACAGCTAAGTTTTGTTTAAGCAAAAATCATGCCACTAAATTTCGTGAGGATTAGTTCAAAATCGAACATAGCTCCTGTATAAGAAGTTCCTCCCGAAAATTTCTTTACCGCACATAATTCGTTTATAACAAATAAAACTTATTTAAGAATTAATCTTATAGTCAAATTTTACAAGGATTGATTCATAAATGACCATAGGTTCCATATAAGGACGTTCGATACCACTGCCAATTCAAAACTTTCCCGACTACAACTTTCTTACACGATTTCAATATTTTCGTAATATTCTATAAAGATCTCTTTTTAAGTAAAGCAAATAAATAAGTTAAATAAAGTTTAAGTTTAAATATAAAATACATTTACTTCATTTGTAAAACAATACATTTTCATTGTATTTCTTTTTTTAAATATTTTTTGCTTCCAGATCGCAAAAAATTCGCAAAAATTCTTTTCGGATTTTCATAACACACATATTACGTTAAAATACAAAATTTTTATTTTCACCTAAGTTCGTCTAAAACATTTTGAATTGCTATAAAAAAAAATCACGTTTTTAGACCAATTAAAAAAATATATATTAAACACATTTCTCCATCATTAACTTTAACAAAAATTACGTATATATGTTTCTAAATCCCTATGCTTAAAAACCCCATTGTAAAAAAATACTTTTTACAAAATAAAACGCAAAAATATAAACTTGAAAAATTAGATTTTCAGTTTTAATCAATGTGATTAAAAGTTGCCAAAAAATTTGTGACTGTGATGGCGCACAGTGAAAAAAATTTAAATTTTTAATAAATAATCAGGCTTCAATTTATCTACTTTTAAAAAGAATTAATTATATTTTCAAAATATTAATTTTCAATTACTCGTCATTTTTCTCATTTCACCCTTCTGTGCGACTTTTAGAAGCCCCTGTAAAAGCTTTAACTTTAACTGATTTTCATTAACAAAGCATATTTTTTATATGGACTTTTTTATTTTATTACCTTTGTAGTAAGAAGCTTATGTCGAATTTGAAAAAATTAACGCATTAAATAAAAACATAGCCTAAAGAAAAAAATCACCAAAACTGAAAAAAAACAAGTAAGAAAATTATAGTTGGTCAAGCATGACAATATGATACCCTACGTTTGTGTTTATTTTCGAGATTTTCGGAAATGGACTTAAGATGATTCGGTATTTATTTATGGACAAATCCTTACGAAATTGGTTACTGCATATCTTTTTATATTATTAAGGTTATTTTCGAAAGTGAGCCTAATATGAGAGCTATGCCTAATTGTGAACCGAACTTCGTAAAATTTGACATTCCAATTCACTCTTATGCGTACAGAATTTTATGGAAATAATTAATTCATTTATAAGTGTTAATACCCTATTTCGGGAGAACTTTTTTTTTGGGGGTTAGGTGAAATGATGGACCAATCATTATCAATTTCAGTAGGCTAAATTTAATCAAAATATCTTTGAAAGTACAGGTTGTAAGTACTTTGTGCACAAGATTTACATGGACAGACAACCAGACGAACTGAAATCGTTAAGTCGAATCAGAAAATGATTGGCATGCTTTAGAGTGGATGTTGGGATGTTTCTTCTACACGTTACAAGCCTCTGCTCAAACGCACAATACCCCAACCACCTATGGTGGTGTAGGATATAAAAATTGCCAAAACAAAAAAAAAATCTATCGAGTTAAAAATTCTTTACTAGACATCTAAACACGGGCGAAGAGTATTTATTAGGGTGGTTCAAAAAGAATTTTTTGCGAGCTACATTTCTTTTTTCGTTCATATAAACTTTATTGGAAAAAATATGAAATACAGTTCTACTTATTTTTCTTTAGCTACCACTTTATATATATCTTTAATATTGGTTAATATTTTAAGATTTGTTCTGGTATCACCAACATAAGTGGCTGTATAGTATCCTGTTCTAATCAGTGCAGGAAGTTGAAATATGGATAAAATGTTCTTAATGATGTTCCCTCTCATAATTTTTGATCCAGCGTTATCGTTGAAAACTTTTAAAAAGTGTACCGTTTTTTTAAAAAAGGGATCAATTGCTTCAATATCATAAAATTTGTTTGTTTGATAAAAACGAGACCTTTTTAAACTCAAAATAATTTAATTACAGTAATTTTTATTATTGCAACAATAAAGATTTATTCATAAAACTAATTAATATAAAATTCTCTTTTTATTGATTAAACTTTTGAACGAGGTCTTCACTCGAACTCCAGTCTTACAAACCTCGTCCAACAAATTTAGGACTGAAAGCATAGATTCACAATTGTTGACCTAAAGACTGTTGGACAATTTATTTTCATTATTGAAAATTTAGGAAAAGAAACGTTCCGCCGAGGCAGGTAAAATAAAAATATAAATTAGTATATAAGTATTCATCAAATCTATTTTTAAATTTTTTCCAATCCTGTCCAAAAAGATTCGGTATTTTATGTTTTAAATAGTTGTTCATGAACTTTATCACTAGTTTTGAACAGTTTCAGTTCATTTATACATTTTTCTCAAAATAATTAATTTCTTCGTTGGAACTGATGTATAAAAGATCGAGATATTTCAAAAAGTTAAGTTTCTCGTCATTTATCACAGAGTCTCAAAAAGTCACCATTTAGTTTCATTTTAATGAAGGGGGCACAAAAGTGGCCAGGTAGTTGAAAAATTGTAACGCTGATTTGATCGTTTTAGATTTTTTCTTTTTTAACAATTTTTTTTTTTTTAATTTTTAATTTTGTAAGAAGTTTTAGTTTTTGTAACAAAAGTTTTTTAATGCATATCTTCAAAACTATTAAGCAGATCAAAAAAATCATGCCACAAATCGTTCTCGAGATATTTTACAATATGTGTTGTAATCTAATTAATTTTCTATATAAAAAAATGTTTATGCTGATATTTCTATCGAGTAAATATTTAAGGCTTAAAATATAAAAAATCAAATAACAATTTACAAACATAAAATTTAAAATGTTTACAAAGCCAAATAACAAGTAAAAATATACTTCTTACCCTAAAGGTTTACTGTTGCTTTGAAAACTTTCATCTAAGATATACAATGTTTTTAATTTAAAAAGCTTTCCATTGCTTCTATAATTTGATTTAGAAAAAAATGTTTTCAACACAATTTTTTATCTTTTAGATCTCAAACAGAAATTTCATTTTCTACAGCAAAAAAGAAATCTTATAATACACACACAGACATTAAGAAAAGAAATACATATGTGTACATTAAAGTGCATCGATTTGTATGAAAACAAAAAATGTTGCGAATGTACCCCCTTAAATTAAAGATTGATATCTTATAATGAACCTCCTAAATGTTTGGGTTCAATTATTCCCTTCTCGTGAGCTGGATCATTTTTAAAATACCTCCAAAAATGTGGTTTTCAATAAATACTGTACACAATTTTTAACTTTTCGTTAAAAGAAAAAATACAATATGTAATTGACATATGGCGACTCATACGTAATGACCAAACAATTTTTTAATATTAGTTCTCATTCTCGTAAAATAAATATTTTAGTAAAATTTTCGATGAGTTTTTTCAAATACGAGGGCGGATCAATAAATCCGTGACTTTTCGAACTTCCCTCGTAGTTTTATGAAATGCAACACTATTCCCATCAAGTACCACCTGTTAATAGACTACCGTCAAATTTTGAACAAGTGTCGTCAGTGACAGCTGTTCAAAACATACAACCTCGTGTATTTTTCTAAAAATGGAAAAAAGTAAATTTCGAGTGCTCATTAAACATTATTTTTTGCGAAAAAATTTCATATAACTACAATAGAAGTTCGAAAAGTCACGGAAATATTTATCCGCCCTCGTACTATTTTATTAAAGTTTGAAGATTTCATTCATTTTCCATCATAATTTAGTTTTCAAAGCATAATTGGAATGGTCTAATTCAGTACTTTTGATATATGTATTCACTTAACCCTTTAGTAACAAAAGTTATATTTTGTTATCAGCGGTCGGTCCGTAATAGTTTCAGTTAATTTTTATAGCAAATAAATATAAACAAGTTTTTAATCGTAAACTGCCTTATAGTTTCTATTTGACAGTACCAAAGAAGGGTTTGTGGAGTATAATTTTTCTGTATTTTCTGTGCCGCTACACACTTCATCAGCATTCGTGGTGTCTTATCCATTTTGGTTTCGTTGAAACCTAAACATGGCGCCCGCCTTGCACTGGGAGCAATTTTGTGGGACTCAGTTAGTAGCACCAGGCCTTTGGGGCAAGTAAAAGAGAGATTGAACCTAGCGTCGTAAACGCTGTTATAGATTTGATTACAGTAACGTCGTAAACCGACATCCAATTTGAAGCACCATGAACTGTCTTGTTGTCTCCGTTTGGCAGTACCAAAGCAGAATTTGTGGACTACGAGTACAATTAGACACGAGCAGAATGGAATATGTATTTTCTGTGCCGCTACACACTTCGTCAGCATTCGTGGGTCTTATCCATTTTGGTTTCGTTTAAACCTAAACAAAATCGTTACTTAAGAAAATAAATGTCACAATAAGCATAAATTTGTCAAAAAAGAAAACAAAGCTATAAATTCATGTGAAATAGCGACTAAACTCCAAAGTTATTTTTATTCGATTATTACCGTGGTTTTAAAAGAATTTATTATATTTTTCATAACTTCATTGATATTTAGGTATAATATATAATTTCATATAACTTATTTACAAACTTGCTGATTAACCTTTTGGGAAACAAATGCATAAATTTCCCCTGTTGCTTTTAAAGGTTTAATTATGTGCTATTTTCAGTAGTATAAGAACATACCTTTTCAATGATACCTTAAAATCCAAATTAAAATGTACGAAATGTATACAATTAAACGTTTAAATAATAAAAATATGAAAAAGAATTAATAAAATCTTAATATTTCACAAATGAAAAGAAATGTAATAATTATTTAAATGCTTATTCCAAGTGTTAATATTTATGTCTCTAAAATATTTTGAAAATAATTTTCTTATAACGAAAGAAAAAAAGAAAGAAATCCGTATTTTTAGAGGTGTTTTAAAAATTATCCAACTCACCTAAATTAACACATTCAGACGCAATATTTTGAGAATCACACAAAAACATACCAATCTTCAGTTCAAGAGGGTTACATTTGCAATTTTTTCGTAAGACACTTTAGTTTGCATATGAGATTGTATGTACATTAAACAGCAACAAAAATTTAACGACTTTTGAATTTTGACCGCAACTCCCCCTAGAATCGTCCATTGGCCTGCATAAAGATATTGTGTGAAATATTAATGAAATAGAATATCGTTAACCTGTAGCGCATCGGACCTGAAGTTTGTAGGGTGAATTTGTTTATAAGGAGAAATTTTGGCATTTTTATAGTTTTTAGAAAAATTTCGCTATTAAATACTTTGTTTTGTAACTAAATAATAAAAATCGTAATCTATACATAAATATCTATCAAACATGATATAAAAAGGTAAAATTGGTTAAAAAAGTTTTAATTCCCCAGATCTTTAATGTGTTTTAGACCACTTGTGCCAGAAGTATACAAACAAATTTTAATTCTTTTGATAAATGTTTATATCAAATACTATTTTAATTCAATTTTAATCATAATTATTGAGCGATAAGTTTTTGTTCCTACAGGATAATTCAAGTCCCTTTCCATGCAAGATTAAGAAATTTTGATTTTTTCATTTTGATTTTTTCATTTTGATAATTTTTAAAATTTTGTTAAACAAATTTCAAACAAGTTCAAATAAAACTGTACAAATTTATAGAAAATACGATGGGAAATAAAACTAAAAAAAGAATTGGGTCAATAACTCGTATGACTAAGCCGTATCGCGATTTAAATTTTGCGGATTTCGGCAAAAGGCATTTTTTTAAATTTGTTTATCTATAGAGTACTTTTTTTAACTGGTTATTCAGACTATATCACGGATAGTATATTCTGAAATGTTTGAAAAACTTGGACAAGAATAATCTTTAAAACATGAAGGCCAAAAGTAAAAATTTGGAATATTTCAAACTTTCAAAACCTCACGAAAAATTATTCATTATTTTTTATCTAGATTTGGAAGCAATGATTTCTTTGATGAATTTTGATGATTTACCATGACTTTACTATAAAATGAGGTGATTATCGTTTTAGTTGTTTATAATATTAATAAAATAATAATAATAAAATTTACTTTACAAATATTTAAGAACAAGTGTGTTTAAAAAAAACCGTTTGTATCAAAGAAAGTCTTTCAGTTATATTTCGTAAAATTTATCGAAATTCAAATGAATAGAAACACAAAACAGCAACAAGTACATTTATTTTTTGTGGTTAATAATGCAAATATTTCAAAAGGAAATATTGTACTGAATTTATGAAAACATTTTACATTTCGATTCTTTTTTTATACATATGTTTTTGTTACTTCCACTGAAAATAAACCAAGGTATGTTTTACAATGTTTTCCAAAATATTTCGGTTCTACTGATGAGCGTTCGTGAGGTGGACCATTAAAAAAAAAGTAATTTTAAGTTTTTTTGAACATTTTTGTATTTCCCTTCAAAGAAACGCATACAAAAAGCGGTACCATTTAAAAAGGTATTTAGAAGCCGCGTCCATTGGTATATAAAACATATCCAAGAGTGGCCTCAATATTTATGTATTCCCCAAAATATACTATTATTCAAAGCTTTTCACAATGTTATATGTTCTTTTTAATGAAAATTAAAATTTTTAAATTTTCACTTGCTTCAAGATATATTTCAATATTCTTTCAATTTCACGGTTTATCTCGAAGTCAATGTGATCTAAAATGAAAATTACAAAAATATTAATACAAAAAAAAACAACAAAAAATATTACGAGAGAATGTTGAAAATATGAGTAATTTTTTACAAAAAATGTTTTTGTTCTTTAAAATGTAGTAATTTTACAATTTTCGTAAATAGTATAACAAGTAACTTATATTTTGAAGCAAGTAGAAATTAAAAAATTTTAGTTTTTCATTAAGAATAACAAACAATTTTATTGGGGAAAAAAATAGAAAATAGGATATTTTCAGGGTTGTTCGGAAAACCACTTTTTGTGAAAGGGTTTTCAAATCACGTAAAAGGTACACTGCGTAAAAAAAATATTGAAATCATGCAATTTGAAACCGGTCAGCTAAATGACTGACGATTTGAAATCACTTGTCTATTTTTTTTTTTTTTTTTTTTTTTTTTTTTTTTTTGTTATTTATAAAGAATTCAATTTAAATGTTATTTTGTATTTAGTAAGATGTGTTTTCTATTTATTTTTGCAATAGAATTAGGTTTTATTTACACTAAAACATAAGTATTAAAAAAATTCTAAGGACACTGCAGTCAGCTGGATTGTTTTTCGAAGTTACTGTCAAGTGACATAGTCGTAAAATGTATGGAATTTATACCATCATTTTCCTTATTTAATACAAAATGTATGTGTTGTAGCTAAAAAATTTAATAATATTCCATAATTGAGTAGCTTTTGTGCAAATTTAGAAATAAGTAAGTGCAACATGAAGGCAAATTTTATCGATAAAAACAGTGGTAACTTCGTTAGTTTTGTATTAATATTTGTATAAATGACGTTTTTTAACAAGTTCATTTTTATTTACTAAATGTTCACTTTTTATTTTCATTAATGTTAAACAAACAAAACACAAATTTAAAAAGTCAGTTGTTTTCTTGTGTTTTTGAAAAAATACAACCAGGCCGAAAACCACAAAATCACGTGCTTTGCATAACAGCATGAATTCGTCGAGAATATTTCAAAACGTTTCGTGATTTCAAATCACGCGGTTTTCATAACATCCCTGTTTGTAGAATAGATAAATATTGAGATCACTCTTTGATACGTTTTGTATGCCGATGGACAAGGCTTCCGAATATCTTTTAAATAATCTCAAATTTTTGTATATGTTTCTGTAAAATAAAATACACAAATTAAAAAAAAAAAAAAATACCTTTTTTAAAAGCGGTCCAGCTCATGCACGTTCATCAATAGAACATAAATATTTTTGGAAACATTATAAATGTAGATATATATATATATCCATATATATATAAAGTAGCTCGTTTGTTTATGTGTAGCTTTTAATCGTTACCACATTTTAGATAAAAATTGTACAAAAAGTTGCTCTTAAGTCACTTTTATAGTTAAGTAAAAGGATATCGAATTTTATACCTCCAAACAAATTACAATGATAATTTTTACTCGGAATTTTCTTCCATTGATAACTCTCATTTGCTCTCGAATTTTGTTACTTATTCCATAGAACATTTTTGTTGGGTATTTATTTGTGTCTAGTTACGTTATGTAAACATGTGCTATTTTTGGTAGCCATTCTTCATTATATACCAAATATCCTTCTGGCAAAACCAAAGCAACAACCAACAACAAAATATGAAGCATAAAAATATAAGTGGCAAAAAAAAAGTAAAAATATTAAACTCAACAACTGGAAGCAATATAAATTTGTTGCCATATTTAAGATTACATTGTTGCACGCATACATATATACATATGTACATCTTACAATTATTTCCTTTGTGATGGTGTTTTATTTCCATTTCCTCTCTTACTCTTTATACTATATATGTATTTTATTTTTTATTTATGTTTTTTAATATACAATATTGTTTTGTAGCAGCAACAACAGAAATAAAAAATAATAAATTTCCATTATACTGTCTATGGTGTGTCCTTATATTGCCAATAATCAAGGACATATTACCATATTTAGGGATATTATAGTCAATGTTGTAAAGGACACCTCCAGTTGTAAATTTTATATATACATTGCATGATAAAGTCGATTGCAGTCGTTTAATAGTATTATGCGCTACAATAGTATGAATTTTGTTTACACTGTTTGAAATATTTTGTAAGTCTAGGGTTCAAAAGTTCCGTTTTTCTCTAAAACGACATTTTTGTTTAACTAATTTATAACTTCCATTCAAGCAGTAAATCTTTTATTACGCTGAATTAATCTCTTAATAAAGAGAAACCCTTTCTATTAAGTCCTATATACTCCTAAAATTTAATTTCTTCTAAAACCAGCATTGAGTATTGAATTACATAAAACTCCTTTTAAAAATTTTATTTTAAATCTACGTTAATATGTAAATCATCATAGAGCACTTTATATATATATACATATATATATATACTAGCCTGCTCCAACTTCGACTGTAACTTCCCCTAAGATTTTTCTTTTTTATTTAAAAATATTGAGTGCAAAATATTAGAATGATTAGATGTCGGTAATACGTGCCGCATCGACCCTGAAGTTTGTAAGTTACATTTATATGGGAAATGTTTCACTTTTTCACAGTTTTTTCAACCATTTCAACTCCCTTTTGCAATTTAGTATAAAGAAATCGCTATCTGACATAATTGTACATCACACAAGATAAAAAACTTAAAATTTGTAAAAAAAATATCTTTTGTGCCGAAATCCATAAAATTCACATCTAAGGTACAGGGAATTTATAACAGATATCGACCTAATTCTTTTTTATTTTTACTTTGTATGGTGTTGTTTATAAAACAGCATAGTTTCTTCCTAACTTCTTGGAAATTTATTTAATAAAATTTGGAAAAAATTAAATTGGTGATTTGAAACACCCGTAATAAAAAGGGTTTATATTATAACGCAGAATTGAAAGCTTTTTCAGAAATTATAATTCAAAATTGACTTAATATAGCATTTTATTTCAACATTTCTAAAAAAAATTAAAAATTTGTCTGTACGTTGCTTAAACAAGTGTAAGAAAACATATTAATGGTATGGGGAATTTCTAATAACTAATATTTTCTAAACGATTTTAAGTTTTTATATCTTGTGTTATTTATAATTATGTCTAGATTGCGAATCTCTTACATAAAATTGCAAAAGGGAGTTGAGATATCAATTTTTTTTTTAAAACTGTGAAAAAGTAAAAATTTTCCCATATAAATGCACCCTAAAAACTTCGGGATCGATTCGGCACGTGTTAGCGACATCCGATCACTCTTATTTTGCACACTATATTTTGGAGCAGTCTAATATATACAAACTTATGTGTGGAAATATAATTTCTGTCTATCAATCGCTTGCTTTCTCTTGATTTGTTTACGTTTTTTTTTTTTTTTTCTTTTGCATCTAACATTTAAATAATGTTCTCTTGACTTATTGATGTATGTATTGCCTCTATATTGGAGTGTCATAAACACTTAACAAGTGACGCACGTATGAGAAAATTTGGGTTGATGGAAAAAGGTCTCATAAGAAAATTTTCTTTAAAATCAATAAGAAATGTGGTTTCTCCAAAAAAATATTTCAATTATGAAAATAATCGCCAGAACTTTAGTCCAAATTATTTCTTAAACTATACTTTAACTAAAATCTAAACTATGGTGTAACTAAAGTCTAAACTATAGTTTAACTATAGTCCAAACAATAAGCAAAAACATATTCAAAGCTATAACCTAAAAAATAGTATAAACTATAAACTAAACTATAATCAAAATTATATTTTAAACTGGAGTTTAAAATACAATTTAAAATATAGGCAAAGCTATAGCCTAAACTATTTATAGCAAAAATTACAGTCTAGCTATAGTTCAAAAAATATAGTCAAAACTCTAGCCTAAATCGGAGTCTATAGTCTAACCTATAGTGTAAATATAATCAAAATTATAGTCAAAACTACAGTCCAAAATACAATTTTTACTATAGCCTAAACTATATTCAAAAATATAGCCTAAACTGTAGTCGTAATAGTCCAAACTATAGTCTAATCTAAATTGTAGTCAAATATACCGTCTAAGCACTAAACTATGTTAATATGTAGTCTAAACTGTGACAAATATGAATTCAAAACTGTAGTCCTAACTATAGCCTAAACTATAGTCAAACAAAAATCTAACTATAGTTATAGCTACAGTCTAACTGAAGTCAAAAATATAATCCAAACTCAAGTCTAATCTGTAGTCTAAAATACGGTTTTAACTATAGTCTAAGCTATATAGCCAAACCTGTAGGCTAAACTTTAGTCATAATAGTCCCAACTATAGTCCAAAAAATAACCGAAACTCTATTCAACTATAGTATTCACTAAAGTCAAAACTATAGTCAAAAATACAGTTTAAAGTTAAAACTATGTCAAATATGTAGTCTAAACTATATTCTTAACTAAAGCTTAAACTATAGTCTAACTACAGTTAAAGCTATAGTCCAACAGAAATCTCCACTAAAGTCTTAATTATAGTCTAAATTATAGTATAAACTATGATTAAAACTACAGAATAAACTGAAGTCTTAACTATTCAAAAATTATTGTCTAAGCTACGGTCTAACTATAATCAAAACTATAATATAAACTAGTCAACACTATAGTTTAAACTCTAGAAAAAAATACAGTCAAAATGTAGTCTAAACTCTAACCTAAACTATAGTCAAAACTATAGCCTAAACTTTAATCTAGACTATAGTATTGACTATGGTATAAACTGTAGCCGTAACTATTATCTAACTATAGTCTAAACTATATTCTAAATTATAGACCTAACTATATTCTATTCTAGATTAGACTAGGCTCTCGACTGCAAATAGCCTAGAGTATATTTTAGTCCATATTATTAGCTATAGTTTATTGAATAGTCTATCCTATAGTTTGGCTTATATGATAGTTTATAGTTTAGTTTATATAGTTTAGTTTATATAGTTTAGTCTATAGTCCAATCTACAGTTCAGTCCATAGTCTAATCTATAGTTTAGCCCACAGTTTCGTCTACAGTTTTATTTATATCCTAGTCTATAGTTTAGCCTATAGTCTATCTTGTAGTTCAGTCCAAGGTTTAGTCTATAATCTAGCCTATAATTTTGTCTAGCCTGTAGTTTAGTCTATAGTTTAACCTATATTGTAGTCTATTTACTAGTTTATGGTTTAGCCTATAAATTGGTCTATAATTTTAGTTAGTCTAGCATACATTCTGTATATAATCAATCCTACAGTTCAGTCTATAGTCTAGCTATAGTTTAGTCTTTAGTCAAGCACATAGTTAAGCCTATTTTTTAGTTTATAATCTTGCCTAAAATTTAATCTGTTGTCTAGCCTTTAGTTAGGTCTATAGTCTAAGCTATAGTTTAGTCTATAGTGTAGCCTATAGTTAAATTTTTTGCATAGGATGTAATTTTGTCTAGTCTATAATCTAGTCTACTGTTTATTTTATAGTCAATTATACAGTCTTGGATTTGAAAAAAGTAGTATATAAGTCTCTTTTCAATTTTTCTAATACATTTTTTTTATCTATTCTATTTTCAACATTTGATTTGTGTCTCTGAATATTTTTATTTAGATATACGTACATACTTTTCATTGTATGTACGTAGGTCTTAAATATATTTTTATAATACATGATGAAATTTCCTTTGACATTTCCATACCACATGTATATTTAACAATATCCTGTATTTAGTACACATCTAGTTATTTCATTCTTTCATTGTGTCTCTCTTTCTCTATGTCTTTCAACTAAGTATTAAATGCTACCAATATTGATTTTATTTTTATGATTTCATATATATATTTTTTATCTAAGTTTATTTTATTGGCAATTTAAAGGCTGTTGTGGAAAAAATAAAAAAAAAATGCAAAAGCGTCATATAGATTCACATGAAAAAATATTTATAAACACATGTCATTTGAGAATAGCTTAAGTATTATTTTTTATTTATTAATATTTAATCATTATGATCGTAGATAATTTTCTTTGAAAATTTATCAATAAGACACTTGATATAAGTAAGTGTGTGTGGAGGAGGTTTTTATTAAAATCTTCTTTACAAAGAATATTTATATGGATATAACAGAAACTTGTTACACATGTAGCCAACAGGTATTTAATAAAATCTAAATAAATATATACTACAAGTATACATACATATATGAGCCATTATAAAAAACATTTAACCTAGGGAAAACTGACTTTAATCCTTAATAATATTTTAAACAAACTGGTTACAGATCTGAACTTGTAAGACTTCAAACTAATAGAGTGCAAAATTTTAGCACCATAAATTTTATTTTATAATCATTATTGTTGTTCAAAGTTTAAAACCTTAGCAAAATGGCTAAAAATTACTTCACTTGCTCCCATTCTACTACACTTTTTGTTCACGCGTTTATACTTTTTGATCTCATTCGCTCTTATATAAACTTATCAAATTTTGTGGATAAATTCTACACCTTTTCTGTTTTTTAGTAAAATTTTTTGAAAATTGTTTGGTTTCTTTTTTCTGCGTCCCTCAACGGAAATGAAATTTTGAAACAGGAATTTATACTTGGTGTAATTATGCGTATGTTGCGCTATATATCGTTGATGTGCCCTAAAGAAACAATGAAGTAGAATGTTTCAAAATTTAAAAAACAAGAGCGAAATAAAAAAAATGGAATAACATGGAATACTGCGTGAACTTTGTTTTTTGTTCTATATAATAAAATCGAATGAGCATTAGAAATAAATTTTATAAAAACATTTTATGGACTTTTTGAATATTACAAATTCCAATTTGTGCAAATCTTGGATATACAGAAATAAGAACGGCGATAAATTAAATTGATATGTACCATAAATTAAAGTCAAATATCCTTAATAATTGAAAATGGGACACTTTTGTCAAAACAGACCTTGCTAAGGTACATCGCATGGACACACTATGGTTTCAAATGGTTCAAAATTGACGACTAATTGAAGTTTTAACATTAAGTTTTTATAATAATGTTTGGTGTCTGGTGAAACTAAATAAAATTCTGCATCACCAGTTATTAAAATCAATCATCTGTGTTGTTTAGTTTATTTGAGTGAGCTGTCAAAATATTGCAGTTTTCGTATACAGTGAAAAAAATCGAAATTTTGTTGAAATCGATTGCTTATATTTTCATTTAAGCTTTATAAAAATTAATTTTTTGTGAAAGAACCATCAATTTTTAGTGCTTTGTTATCCAAAAAGTAGGTTTTTATTTTTGGGTATTGCATGTCAATATTTTGGAAGGTTTTTTTTAAACATCAAAATTTGGACTGGTTTTCATATTTAATGGACCAGATCTTTTATATTGGGCCGTATTGAGCTTAGATGTGAATATTAGAACAAGGCACGCATTCTTAGCTTGTGTTTAGTACAATAGAAAGCTGAGTATATGTTGCACCCTCGTTAGATATTTCTTCTAATTTGTAAAAATTCAAATCTTCTGAAGACAATTATGTAGCAAAAACATTGTATAACTCACCCATCAAAACCAATAAAATATGAAATTTTTATTTTAAATCTTATAGTATTATTCTTTGGATATTAGAAAAGTTTTTTGCAAATTATCAGCATGATCGGTTATCGCAAACCCGTTCCGAATTGGATCTTAAATTTGAAAATGCATTTATATTGGCTTTTTACAGTTTCTTAAAAATCTATTAAATACCAATTTATACATTTAGTATAGCAAAGACGTCATCAGCACATAATTATCTGTCGACAAAGTACAAATTGCCCCAAGCATTAATGTATCTCAATATTGTGTGGAAAAGGTAAAAAAAAATTGTTAGAAATATTTAAATAAAATAACAGGTTTATTAAAATTTCATTTATAGTTATTCAAATAAATATTTTTATTTTAAAAATTTTACTTTTTAACTATCTATAACTATAAATCTATAACTGAAATGTGGTCCTTAGGTGTAAGTCTTATATGGGCGCAAGAACCAATCATTTTTATATTTTGCAATAAGAATATTATACACTGGGGCATATTCCTATAAACGCATTTAAAATGTTAGTTTTTCTTTCATTTTTATTCGTTTCTCTAAACCAAAAGCAATGTTGTGTCATTACAATAACACGTGATATATAATACCTTTTTATATAAGAAATTTTTACTTCTTGCTTTTGTTGTTTTCTTTAATCTAGCAATCAGAACATATTGGTGATCATTTCAGTGTAGTATTCCCATAAACGCAGTCGAGAAAAAATTGTCTAAAAAGCAAAAGAAAAAAGTATTAAAAAATTTTAACAGTTTTAGTTGTTTTTTTCACTTAAGGTAAGTTTCTGATGACAACATCTCCGTTTGCTAGAAATAATTTTGTTTTAATTGGCAATTTCATCAGCCTAAAGGATGCCCAAAGGAACTTTTTTAACAAACCAGGAAAAAATTAAATTCAATTTTTTTCGTGTTCAAGGTTATTCTAACATAGAAATTGGACAAAAAATTAACCATTCGGAAGGAGTTATTCGAAGCCTTCTTGAGAAAGGGCAGAAATACTGAGTGCGGAAACCTACAAAAGGTAATCGAAAATTAACAAAAAGGCAAATTAATAAAATAAAATAAAATAAAATAAAAAGCCACCCTCAATAAATTAAATGCTAGAAAAATAAAAAGTAAACTTTACCTTCCTTTCATTTCTAAACATGTTGCACACATTTTGCGAACAGATGGTAACATAAAATGGAAAAAACCAAAATGTCAGCCAATGTTAAAACATGTACTTGTACGCAAGTACATGAAATAGACAGATGAGTGGAATAAAATAATCTTTTCGGATGAAAAAAAAAAATTCAATTTGGACGGTCCCGATTCATTCTCTTGCTGCAGACATGATTTGAGGTCGAACGAAATTCTAATGTCGAAGCACAATTTCGGTGGAGGTAGTGTTATGGTTTGTTTTGTTCCAACTAAAATGAACAGTGCAATTTATAATGAACTGTAGGAAAATACTCTTCTCTCATTTATGGATGAAAAAATGGATGACGATTGCATATTGCAGCAGGATAATGATACAATCCATGTCTTGAACCAATCTAAATTAAGGTATAACCACTATTGGACTGGCCAATAGAGAATCTGTGGGGGTACATGGCCCATAAAGTTTACTCAAGAAATGCATAGAATGTAACCATAATGACAATAACGGAGAAATAAAGGAAGAAATTTACAATGATTTTCCTTAAGAATTAGTCAAATCAATGTCGGACCGAATTTTTTAAGTTATACAAAAAAAGGATCATCAACACATTTTTAGTAATGCTAAATTGGTTCATTAGTTTAAGTGCGTATATAAGAAATGCCATAAAAAATGGCATTAAACTTTTAAAATAACAATGAAAAAGAAACTTAATGTACATTTTATGTTTTTTTTTATTAATTTTTTAACTGAAGTTAATAAATAATACAAAAAAAAATTTATTTGTAGCACCTTAATTATTTTTTGCCCAATTTTTGGTGCGTTTTTGGGAATATGCACAACATTAAAGTGCATTGATTTGTATGGAGACAAAAAATGTTGCAAATGTATCGCTCTAAAATTAAAGATTGATATAGTTTAAACTAATCCCCAAAATATTTCTCGTAAGTATTTCGTTCGCGTGAGCTGAGCCATTTTAAAAAGATCTTCAAAAATATAGTTTTCGATCAGCAGTGTACATAATTTTTAACTCTTTGTCAAAAAATTTACAACATTTAAAATTTAAAATTGGTTTTCATTCCCGTGAAATTAAAATTTTAGTAAAATTTTCTATGATCTTAATTCAAACACTATTTTATTAAAGTTTGGATAATTTGAACATTTTCTATCGTACTTTATATTTTGGGGTATCATCGGAAAGGCCTCAATCAGTACATGAGAAATTATCCAGACCATTATTAATATTTGTACTCAATAACCCTTTAGTTACACAAGTAATATTTTGGGATTTGCTGTCCATAATTGGTTCAGTTAATTTTTATGTCAAATAAATGGTCAATTAAGAAAGTAAATGTCACCAAAAATATACATTTATCATAAAAAAAATAATTCGATTATTTTCACGTTTTATTATATTTTCTATAAATTCATCTATATTTAAGTATAATAAATACTTTGATGTGATTTATTTGTAAAAATTGCTAATCTTTACAAATAAATAAATTTAGTTCCTTTTGGGAACTAAATGCATGAAATTGACCCTCTTGCTGTTAAAAGGTTAATTACGTGTAATCTTCAATAGTATCAGGATAGACTATTCAAATGGTAAATTAAAACCCAAAATATGTTGAAAAATGTTCAAAATATATAAAATTATATGTTTAAACAAAGCAAATATAACAAAAAACGTCATTGAAATTCCGCGACTAAAAAGAGACATAACAATTATCTAAATGAATATTCCAGGCCTTCATTACAATTTTAAGTTAATTTTCTTTTTACGAAAAATTTTGATAATGATGTTAAAAGAGGTGTTTTGAAAATGATCCAGCTTATGTAAATTTAAACATTCAGATGTAATATTTTGGGAATCATATAAGAACAGATCAATCTTCATTTCTTTTTAATGAACATATATGCAAAATTTGACGGTTATCTTAAAAACTGCTATCTGTATTTTAACCAAGAATATTGTTAAATAATGGCTTACAGACGGACGGACCAAAAAAATCCTAAAATTGCAAAATTTACTTTTTTTAATTGTTTGTGCTCAAATTAATAAAATAAAATGTAAAGTAATTTATTTCTATCATTTCCTAACTTAAGCGCCATTTTTCATGCCATTGAAAGCAATGTGGGGCAGCACGAAATTTTTCACAATTGGCATAATTAGATGGTGTTTGCAAAGCTTAACGAAAATTTAGAGGAGCACCAAAAATTTCGAAAGTTAACAATTTTATCGAACAAAAAAATCCACTAGGATTAAAAATGGATCACAATATTAAATATAATTTCGTTGTAATAAACACTAATAAAATAAGTTTTCGTCTAATATAAGGAAAAATAATTTAGATTCGATACCCATTTTTCGCAAAATTTTAAAAAACGCGATTTTTAGTTTAAAGAATATTTTTTAAATATTACTAGGAGATCCTAAATTATGCTACACTAAGAATATCAAACATTAAAAATGTCATAAATTTTATTTGAGTAAATCGGAAGGTTTTGCTATAAATTTAAATTTAAATATATATATATATATATATATATATATATATATATATATCTGGGATATAAAATTAGCAAAAATGCCACACCTACTTTTTGTAAACAATTATTTTCTTCAAAATTTAAGTGAAATTTATTTCATATATCAAGTATTTTTTGGAGAAAACTGTGTGCTAAAATATAAGTTGATACCACGCCCTGTTTTCATCCCACTTTTAATAAAAATCAATTTTGCTACTTTTTTGATCCTACCCGTTGCTAATAGTCCAAAACCCGAAACTAAAAAACGTGCAAATCTAGCACCTTTGAAAATTTTCGTTTAGCCTTTTTAGTTTTTTCTAAATATGACAAAATGTTTTGCCTGTTACGATCGATTTTTTTAGTAATCTTTTAATGGAGTTATATCAACTTTGCTCAGTTTTTATTTTTTTTTTTTTTTTTTTTTTGTTGATACTTCGAATATTACTTCTTTTCTTGATTTCAAATATTTCTTCGAACAACATTTAAAGTTCAGTTCCAATTTTTAAAATGATCTTAACAAATTTTAAAGAAATTTATTATTTTTTTTAAACTATCTTCAACAAATAAAATTGTTTGAATTTAAATGTACTAAAAGAACTGAAAACAAGTAAGAAAGATATAGTCGGTCAATTCAAAATTCGTGGAGGGGTCTAGATAATTGTGGATCCATACTTTTGCTAAGTGTAAAATAAAATATACGAATACAGAATATTATGCTAATAATAATATGTATATGAATTTATACACTTTAGGGTGATTCCCGAAAAAAGGCTTATATGGGAGCTATGGTAAATTATGAAGCAATAATCATAAAATTTGTCACTGTGATTTCTACTTATATAAAATTTATTTTTGTCGAATATAAACTTGATAATTTATGCACATTAAAGTGATTTTCGGAAGAAATCTGGTACAAAGATTGATACTTATACAAGACTTTTTTACACCAAATTTCATAAAATATTACTATATTTAAGGTATTTATGATCGTTATACCACTATTCCGGGAGGACATTTGTATGGGGGCTAGGTGAAATAATGGACCGATAATTTCAATTTCAATAGACTTCGTCCTTGTGTCATGAAATTCTTACGTGCCAAATTTCATTGAATTATCTTCGAAATTGTACTTTGTACACAAAGTTTACATGGACAACCAGCTGTCCAACCAGTCAGACGGATGGACATCGTTAGATCGACTCAAAAAGTGATTCTGAATCGATTGTTGTACTTTCAGGTTGGTGTTGGATGAGTTTTTCTGTGTTACAAACATCAGCATAAACAGCTTTGGTGGTGTAGGGTAAAAATATTAGATTGAAGTTCATGAAACAAAAACTCTATAATCCGTATTTAAATATTCTCAGTTTGTTATTAATATTTTAAGATGCAGCGTATGCGAAATATTGAGAAAAGTTTATTTTCTGTTTTTTAGAGAGTTTAAATTTTATCCATTTTTTGCAATTGATTGTACCAGAAAACAATTTTGTTTTTAATTTAGTCCTTTTTAGTGCTTTTTTCAAACATTTCTGCGAGTTTATGTTCGCTAGAGTTGGCAACAAGGATCCTACCTAAAACAATTCACATAAAATTTGACATACATAAGGAATAAAAAAGATTGTATATTACGAAATTTAATCTCTTTTTTTTCGAGCACTTTTATTATACTCTTTAATTTTTTACCACTATCATATTAAAGAAAAATTAAAAAAAAAAAATTATTTAAATTTGCTTTCTAAGAAGCAAAGTAACCCTTTATTAAAAAATTGGACGTAACATCCAGTTAGTACTTCCTTTATATGTATGTGCCATGTTTTATTTTAATCGGATAAACAATTTTGATATAAGATCAAGTCAAGTAAATAAAACAATATTATGAAAAAAAATATTCGTAAAAAGAGAGAGGCATCCAAAAATCTAGTATAATAATGCTAGTAGCCTATAAAATACCAACATATAGCTTTATTTGAATTAGATAATTTAAATGAATTTTATTTCCATTCATATTGTAAAAAAGGCTTCGAAGAATTTGAACTTCAAGAGGTCATAAAAACGTAATTTTAACTAACTTTGAAAAAGCGTTTGGGGGTTATGCTAGACTACAGATACACTTTCATTTTGTATTGGGATTATTGAGGCAATTTTTTCTTTGTGCACTGTGTAAGTGCAGCTAAGTGTGGACCAAATATGGATCTGCGATAAAAGCTTAAATAAGTTAATAAATACATAAAATTTTACCATAGAAACCAAATTTAAGACTTTGTTAACAGGATATTTTACTTACATTTTATAAAAACTTTTCATGTTTACAAGAATTTACGTACCTGTAAAGACAAAAAAATATATATAAATTAAATCTACATATTTATACCATGTATATAATTATAAATATCTATATTTGTATGTTGTTTAAACAACATGCTTCAAAAGTATTTACTTTAATACCTACAAATAATAAATATATCAGTTTCATATTTCATTGTAAAAAACAAACATATCATGTACTCAAAAAATTCCCACTTTGATTTCCAAGTAATTTGTTGAGTATTCATATTTTATAACGACAATTAACTTTAAAATATATTTAATTTGAATTGGTATTCAACAACATAACCGATAATATATGTGTGTGTGTATGATTTTGAACAAGTATTGTTTTCTGTTTCTCTTTTTTAATAATATACTAACAATACCAACTAAATAAACAATAATATTTTTGCAATAAGAGACATATTATTTTATATATTGTTTATATAAGAGTATATCCTTAGGCTGGCAAATACTATACATTTGAACATTTAAAGGAGTTTATGTAGAAAAATATTTGTAAAAAATGTGAAAACTTTAGCAGAACAGATGGAGAAAATTGAAAATCATTTTAATTTATCTGAAGTTTATAAATGTTGAAACTACACAGAAAAAATTATAGGATAAAATTGGTTAATAAATTTCTTTATTAGTTTCAAATTTGTATTTAATAGAATATATTTATTAATATAATTATTTTTTGTGAACTTATAATTGGATTAAATATAATTTAAAAAAAGAAAAAAATTTTAAAAATACTGTCAAAAATTAAAAAAAAGTAAAGGAAAATATTTGAAAAAAAAATAAAGATAAAAATTACATTTATGAATACTAAATGTAACCAATTTCAGATTTTTTAGGCCTTTTTGGTGTGTTTTTATTGATATTGATATTGTTGTTATATTATTGAAAATACTCTAAACATAGCTAGAAGGACAAAAATGACAGATAAGGTCTGTTATTTTAACTGTGATGCGTCAGATAAATTTTAAAAACAGGATTTGGAGAAATCAATTCCTTGTAAATAAACATTTTTCATGATTTTCCACGAAATGTCAAAAATACGAAGTATTTGCTTCGAATATTTAGTAGCATACATATTTATTGATTGTTGTTATATTATTGCAGATATTCTAATCATATCCAGAACGATAAAAATGACGGATAAGGTCTGTTATTTTAACTGTGGTGCGTCAGATAAACTTTAAAAACAGGAATTGGAGAAAAAAAATCCGTGTGAATAAACATTTATGGCATTTTCATGATTTTCCACGAAATATCATTAAATGTGTCTTATACTGTGTCGCCTTTTAGGAAGTTTTTAAAATGTTTAGTCTTCCATTGAAATTTTCATCCAAGGTGGATCATATATATTGTTGAATTTTCATTCAAAAAAAAAAAGATAACTAACTGCGAATTACTTTTTTTTACATTTCTAATCAGATGTATTTATTGTCTTTATAGATGCTTCATCCATCCCCTATAAAGCCCATTTTGTCCGAACTTTCTTCGTAATAGGTATAAATAAGTTAAACCCATACTCTTATTTAATATATTACGTGTACTAATTACGTGACATAAAATAGTTGCAAAACTTACACACATTAATTATAAATGTCTGTTAAATACATTACATCATAAACATAATGCATTCTATACATTATATATAAATATTACATGAATTCCATTTACAAATATTGTTGTAAAATATTTCAATAAAATTTATAGTTTTGCAAAAATAATATAAACCCCATTTTTTATTTCAATTTGGTGGCAACAAAAGTAAAGATTTAGTTAATTTTTTATTTAAATCAATTAATATTTTCCTTAGTTTTACGAACAATTTCAATTATATATATATATAATATAAAAAATCGATTATTGTACTTAATTAATATTATCATCTTGATGATAATATTAATTATCTAACAAATAAAATATTAATATAAGCAATTTCGTAATTGAAATAATTTTTTTTTTCTGTATAGTACTGGCTTTTAGGAGAAGAAATTTGGCGACATATATTAAATTAAAAAAACAGTTTAATGAGAAAGAGTGTCTATTATTACTATTATTATTATTATTATTATTATTATTATTATTATTATTATTATTATATTACTTATTTTATTTATGAGAAAGATAAATAAAAGTAAATTCTAAAACGTTAATTAAAACATTAGTGGTTTGCAGTTTTACAGTGAAAAATAACCCGAGAAATGACATAACATCATAAATCAATTTTAAAATTTTTCAATACAACCTCAAACTATTTTTCGGTATGTTCGTGTATAAATATATATAGAAAAAATTATTTTCTAAAATTTTTCAATTAATCCTGTTGCTTGATTTTATAATAGAATTAGGATTTATTTATTCAATCATTTTTTAAATAGTTTAAAATGTTTTCAAAAAACAAGAATAAAAAATGGCACTTTTCAAAATAATTTAAAATCATATATGAAAAAACAAAACACAAAAATATTGTAATATCCAATTTACAATTACGACATTTTTTGTAGATTTTGTTTGAAAATAGCTTTTTGTTAAAATTAAACACACGCACTCAACTTTTTTAAATGAACTTTATGCTTCACAATTTTTTTTTTTTTTATTTAATTTAAGTCTGTTTATAAAATTTTTCAAAAACAATTTTTAGTACACATAGAGGGTAATATCTCTAAATAGCATCATTTATTTAGATTATTTATTAACAATATAGGTAAAAAAAATATAAGAAATTCGACATCTATAAACTTTTACTTTTTTCCATTTTTAGCCAAATCCTTGGCTATTTAATAGTCAAATTTGTTGCAAATATAAAATATATAATTCTTTATCGCAAATGTACACGTAAGAATTACAATTGGCTCCATTTGAAATTAAACCAGAATTTTTACCCAAAATGTTCTAATTTTGTTCTCTCCTTTCTTCGAATTTTTGTAATAACTTCGTAAATATCATGATGTAAAGAAACAAGTTAGTTTCACTTTCTCTTTTGGCAGCCGTATTAACATTCTGATATTTAGTAAGAATTTAAAAAGTTATGCTTCCATATTATTTAAAAAAATCCAACTATTGGTTTTGAATTGTTTCACTTTATTTCAAATTAAAAAATGATTGAAAATAAATTGAAAATAAAAAGGGTATTGAAAAAATTAAAAAAAAGAAATATTTGTGAAAATAAAAAAATAAACTGTAAAAATATACATAAAGCCACCACCAAGGTATTGTACTAATATATTTTTAAATTAAATAAAAAATATTTTGAAAAATATTCAAATTCAAATTAAGTAATAAATGTACATTAGGAAGGATGCCAAAAAATAAACTCCACTTCAAGACATCCCTCTCCCATGAGGGCATTACAAAAAAATTATCTCATGATAAATAAAAAATGACTACAGGTGAAAGTCATCGAGGCTATTCTTCAAAATCACAATTCAAATCGAGCAGTTCTAATCACAGTTCTAAATCACCAATCTCGAAGCGCAATCGTTGCCGTAACTCACATTCATCACAAAAGCACTTACATTTGCCGCACTCTAATCGAAATAAACGATGATGGTACGTAGAAAAAAATTATTACCGAATGTTTTTCACAGTTATTTCATTTTGCGAAATTTAATAAATATATTCAAGTAAATATAAAATAGAGATAAAATTTAAGTAAAATTTTATTTATCACTTAAATTTTTAATTCATTCAATCATCAACTTGATTGATTTGATCAATATTTTAATTGGAAAAACTTTCCTGTTTTTTTTTCTTACAGCTTTTAGCAATTGTTATAGTCACTTTGGTGAGAGGTGCAAATTTAAAAAAGTTTTCAATTGAATGAATTATTCGTATGATTGGTGAATTTTGTCTGTATTGAATAAAATAAATTTAGAGTCGATATCTTTTTGAAGTCCACAATTAAACAATTTTGAAATTAAAAATTGCAAATAATATGGTTTTCCTTTATTTATTTATTTATTTTTTGTGGAAAATAAAATTTTCCTTAAGAAAGTATAACAATTTTAGGCTTAAATTGAATGTTCTGGGTCAGCTCCGATTTTTTTTTTTTATCATTGATAGTACTTTTAAGGCGGAAAATAATAGTGTAAAAATTATTGAAGGGAACTGAATAGTTTCGAAGTTAAAGGGCATTGAAAAACATACTTTCCTAAGAAACCCATATTAAACAAATTTGTTGTTATTAAAAAAATTAGGTAAAGAGGAAAAATGTTGTAAGCGAAGCCGCTTTGGACATACCACAGAGTTAAAAACCTTCCTCCCGGCTGAAAGTCGGCTATTAAGAAAAGAATTTTCACAAAAAAAAAAATAAAAATACTATACAGGAGAAATGTCAAAATATTAAAAAAAAAAAAAAAAATATATATATATATATATATATACATATTAAAAGAACTTTTATGAAAAATGATTTTTCCTTTTTATAAATGCGCGTTCAAGAGCTTTTAATTTAAGTGAGTTATAGAGCTCAATTAGTACACAATTTTATTTTTTTCTGAAAGGTATTTTCACAAAATTTCAAATGCAGGTAACTTAAAAACTGTAACAGATAAATAGCACATCTTCAGGAGCTTTGAGAAGATGTAAAATTATTTAGAATCGAATAAGAAACAAAAATTAAGTAAGAGGTTAAATATTTTCTATGTCGAAGGTACCACTTTTTGTACCCCAACAGCTAAGCTCATGAGAGGTTTATTGGGTCTCCCTTCCAAACTGCTCTGCTACGGTTATGTGAAATTTTATGTAGATCCAACTAGCCGATTAAAAGTTACAGATTTATTTCCAAAAATTTTCAGTTCTGCCCACTGTGTGCTGCTGATTTTTAAATATATTCAACATACAGTATTATAAATTAATTTTTATATTATTCACATATATTAAGAGTATATATAATTGTCTTTCAAAAAATTTTTCATGGGTATAGATAGTGTAGCAAAAGTGATTTAGACCACAAATTTTTATCCTCATATCCACGCAGAATCCCATTGATTTATTTTTTTTTAATATGAGGATATTTTTTATAAAAACATACGTTGGACAAGTAAACCAAATATGTGAGATATGTATTTTATTTATTTATTTATTTATTTTTTTTTTTTATGTCACCTTTAATTGTATTTTAGGTCTTTAAAATAGAGATAATAAGGCAAATCATTTCATTATGTAAGTATAGCATGTTTGATGGATTTGTATCTTAGAGCCAGGATTTTCTGGGATCATTTTAGGGAGGAGTTTTGAAGAAGTTTATTTTAATTTAATTTTAAATAAAAGAGAAATATACATTTTTGAAATACTATCAATATTTTCATTTTTACAACTAAAAAGTTTTTCTGAAAATATGAATAGCTAATTCAAGATCAAAATAGGGTATATAATTAAAAAAAAAAATTGCTAGTAGAAAACTGAAAATGTAATTTACAATTTTATATATTTATATTATTTATACAGCTTTTATGCATATTATTGTGACTCTCAGATGGGGCTATTACATAAAGGCGATGGTCAGTTAAAGACCGATCAAAATTAAATTTGTCAATAGTTAAAGTGATTTTCAGGAATGAGCTTGTACGGGAGCTATGCTGAATTATGGGTCGATCTTCGTAAAATCTAATAATAAATAAGCGTAAATTATAAAACCCTTAATTTGGTGAATTTTATTTTAAAGACGTTTGTGTGGTGGATAGGATAATTAATTTACAGATCCTTGCAAATTTCAATACACTTTGTCCTTATACCAAATTAAATATAAATGCCAAATTTTATTACGATATCTTAAAAATTTGGATCTGTACAAGGTTTACATATACAAATAGCTAGCTAGACTGAAAGATTGAAGCGATTTTAGGAAGAACGTTGCACTTTAAGATTAGTGTTGGACCAGTCTATTTATGATTTATAAACGCTTATTCTTCCTAACTCCTATGGTGCAGTATGATATATATATTTTCATTGAAAGAATATAAATAATTTTGTTTTTCACATTTGCAACAAAAATTTACCTTAAACACAAACATCTTTTGTTAATTTGATATTTTTCAACGATCTTAAATACTCTTATTAAAACTTGCTAGTTTAGTTAATATCAAGCTTTGTTTAGTGCTACCCCCTAGTGTGCACTGTGTATTCAAATCATTAATAAAAATTGATACCGGATTGACATCAAGCTAACACCAGATCAGTATCGAATTAAATTACATTGTTTCCTCTGTTTTTTTTTTTTTTGTGTATTTGAAATTTGTAAATAAGATATAGTGAAGATATATCTCAAACGATTCATAATTTCAGGAGCAATAAAACATCATTCTTTATTTTGAAATACTCAAAACGGCGCGAACTTTCTAATCAAAAAATTGCAAAAATTTAAAACTTTGAAAATGTTGGTTTCACCACTTGTCCTCAATATAATTTAACAACTATTAGCGATACACAAGTTGGCCTATTTATTACAAGTGTTTGTAGCTTACATCAGTAAGAAAAAAACTTGTTATATTCAAATACTTTTTTTGGATTTTTAACTTTGAGTGCTTCCCGGTACCACATGGAACCCTTTCAGATCTTGAATTTGCATCAGCAATTAATTAAAAAAAATCCGAATATAATAAAAATATTTGAGGTTTGAGGTCAGTTTCTTAAAGGTAAAAGCAAAGAGAGAATTCCCCATATCCTTATCTAAAAATAATTTTGAAAGCTATATAAAAAAAATCCAATTTTTATTGTTTACTTAGATATACATAAAGCACAATTGGTATACCAAATTCGCAAAAATTATTAGAGTGGACAGAAAAATAGTTCCAATGTCATAGTCTGTTAATATTGATGAATAAAAAAATTTGGACTTCACGGTAACTTAAAATCAGTATTGCCAAAATCTAAGTGGGAAAATGTGCTAAAATTTACAAAGAAAAATGTTATAAAGTGCTAAGAATAGAAACTGTTTGTATTTGAAACAAAAAAGAGATATATTATTTATTTTCAGGGCAAGAATATTAAAGAAAATAATAAAAACGCATTCTGAAATTGACTCTTTAGATTTAAACCAAAATTTATAAGTAGATATTTTTGAAAATTCTAATTTTATCACAAGTTTTACAAGTCTGTTTTATATGAATTATACTGTTATACATATTCCAAATACTCGTAACATATGGCTTAACATTTTGAGGAACTAAAATCTTCTTTCTTTTACCGAAAATCTGATTTTTAAAATCAAGTCTTACTTTAAAGATTATATTAGTTACGTTAAAAATATAAAATTTTGGTTGCATTTTTAATTTTTGAAAAAAAACTGATGTTTTTATAGCACAAAGCTACAAATTAATAAAAAAAAAAGAAAATTTGCGAGAAGTGCCAAAAAAATGCCAAAAATAATTCGAAAAGTGCCACATGATAGATGCGTTTTTTTCGTGCTAAATGAGTTTAAAAAGTGTTAGATCTAGCACTAAAAGTGTTAAATTAGCCACACTATTTACAATTGAGGCTTATTTTAGATTTATAAAACACATCACCGAAATGTTGATATCGACATTTAGTTTTGTTCATGTACTTTATAATTCTAGAAGAACTTTATAAAGAAGCACTAGCAAAGTCTAATTTTGTCTTGAAAAGAGTCATGATGACCTTATGGAGAACTAACGTTTAGACTAAATTTGAACTTGAGAAAGACGTAAAAAAAACGAAATGCTTTATGCTTAAAATGAAGTTTATACTTCGTAAGACCAACGATTGAAACTAAATTTCGGAGAGATAAAAATTTTAGCCTTTATTAAGAGCTATGACTAAAGGTAAAATTGGTATCAATATCATCAATCATAATTTGAAAGCTTTTTTTCTTTATATTAAATATAAACGAAATACCAATAACCATCATTTAAAGATTTCACCCAAAACCTAAATTTAAATTTTAACGCTCTTCTAAAAAAAGGACATTAAAATTTTACCATAAATATTATCCTACTTTTCAAGTGTAAATATAAATTTTAAAATATAAGTTTATATTTATATATTTTTAGATACTTTTTATATACCTGTCATAAAAACAACAATATTTTAATAAAACATAAATAAATATATTTTTTAGGGCTATAAATGGGCAAATAGCCTATAAGAGTTGTTGTGTTACAAAAATAAATAAAAAATGTATATTTGTATTTGTGCATACATTTAAAACAATATTGTATCTAGAAACTTTTAACTCGTATCTTAGAATAGCAGGTCGTATGTATGTAATTGTGTGAATAACTGTTCTCGTATTTTGCTTGTGGCTGATGTCTGTGACAATATTTAATTAAAAATGATAATAAAACATAAATATAAATATGTATTTTTCTTTATGTATTTTTTTATTTATTTAGTATATCTTTTATTTTTATGATATCATTTGATATTTATGAAGCAAATACCTATTTCTTGGTGTTTTGTTATACATAAAAAAAAAATAATCTTAAAGTATCCTGTTGCATTCATTTTCAAGTGACATTTTGATGTGTCAATTCATGTAATAAAATACAAAAAAAAACAAGAAAAACGCCACATCCATAAATTAATTGCAGGTAGTTGTTGTTATTTTTGTTCTTTTAGCTATTTCTTGTTCTTCTTCTATTATATTTTATTTGTATATAAATACTTTCGTTTTCATACTCTTAACTCATATTTATGAAACAAAAAAATTTAATGACTTTATTATTCTTTCAGAAACAAAAGTTGACATTATTATATTTTTAACGCTACTGCTGTTGTTTGTCGTTTGTGCTTTTATAGTAATTAACAGGGCAACCCAAAATAAACTCCAAAAAAAGTGTTTTATGCGCACAAAAATGCTCTTACAATCGAAAAATATTCCCTTAAAGTTAAAAGATATGCTCTTAAAATATTAATTTTTTTCTGGCTAAATTTTAAATCATCAACCAATGGTGCTAAAAGTAACTTGATTTTATTGGCAATTACAATATTTTTTTTTTTTCTTTTGCACTCAAAAATCTAATACATTGCATACATAATACAAAACTTCTATTATGTATAGTATAAAAATTACACGCTGTTACAAAATGACACTTTTTATTTTCACTCGGAAAACGATCTAGTGTGAATTGTAGACCTTCTTGATGACAACACAAAACAATTCTAAAAAAAATTTTTAAAACCCAAATTACGACATATTCCGAAAAAGAAAGATTTTTAGGATAGTTTCTACCCTATAGATCTCATAGCTTCATAAATTTTAAGTCAAATTAAGATTTTTAAATTGATTTTGAAAGCAGAGGAATGTAGTTTCTTTAACTATATTACCATTTTTTATATACACTTAAATTAATTAATGAATTCTTCACCATTTTTTTTTTTTTTTATTTTCCTTCTCTTTTTTTATTGATATACGTTTTTCTGATTTTTTTTACTAAAGGACTACACATATTTTTTTTTTACAAAGTTTGAAATCTTATTTTGTTTAGAATAAAATGATATATTTCTAAATGAAATTGCTTAAAAACTCAAAAAGTTATTAAGCATTTCCTAAACTTTATTAAAATATTCTTCATAAATTTTAAGATAAAGTATATTTTTTTATATTTTTTACTTGGTTTTTAGGAGAAAGGCTGGTCAAAAAAAAACCTAACTCTGTTGTCAGGAAAAAAGTGTTGAAACCATTTTCACCACACATCATAAGCAAGCTCAGTTGCACAAAAGAGTATTCAAAAATTATTAAATTATTAAAATAATTCATCATAATTATATACGCAGATTTTCATAAATTTTCATCTTTTTATGTGGATTACATACACAAATATAAATATAGTTAAATTTTTGGCTTTTTGTTGATGAATATGAAAATAATTTAAAATTATTTTAAATTCTGTTTTATTTTAAACACCACAAGTATCAACTTTTTTCGTTCGATTTAAATTTGAACATAAACTTTATTAAAATTTTATTGAAAAATTCTTCATATATTTTAAGATAAAATATTTTTTTTTACATTTTCTACTTGGTTTTTACCAAAGAACACAAAGAATGGAAGGCTTGTCAAAAAACCTAACTCTGCTGACAAAAGAACCTGACTTGTGAGTAAAATTTTTATTTATGTGTATAATGTTGAAATTACTTTCACCACACATCATAAGCAAGCACAGTTGCACAAAAAATTATTCAAAAATTATTTAAGTATTTAGTTAATTCATCAACGATGTGGATTATATACACAAATATATATATAATTTATTTATTTATTTATTTATTTATTATTATTATTATTATTATTATTATTATTATTATTGTTATTATCATTATTATTATTTTGGGCTTTTTGTTGATAAATATGAAAATAATTTAAAATTATTTCAAATTATGTTTTATTACTAATACTGAAAGTAGCAATTTTGTTCGTCGAATTTAAATTTCAATATACAAAATATAATGTCGAAAACATAAGAAATTTTTTTTCGGTTTTTGAAAAATATTCGTGTTACGGAAGTTGAAATGCAATAAATGTGTGAAAAAATAATAAAAATATTGTTTGCTGATGAAAAAATGCGTGGCGATTGTAATTTTCGTAAAATTTTAAAGGAACATTTTTATTTACTTTGTGGTGTTTTTCTCTCTCACTAGTGTGTTCAATTCACATAGAACTTGTATGCGAGGAGATAGAAATGTTGCTGTTATACAAAAGGGACCTTCTTTCCATTCTTTGTATTCTTTGGTTTTTACTTTTTGAGGATAAAATTTAAAATGAATGGAAAGTTTTAATATGTTCCCAGCAAAAAAAAAACGTGCAAGTGCTTCCAAAAAAAAAAAAAACTTTTTCACCACTTAAAAAATAGAACTAAATGCTTATTTTGCACTTTATTTGGAAATTAATAAAAATTTCTTCCGAAAAAGTGATAATAAATGTATTTTTAGCAGTAAAAAGGGTGAAAAATTTTTAAGAAAATAAAAATTTCACAAATCGAAAAAAATCTAATGCCATATTTTACTCAAAAATTTTTTAAGTATAGTTTTAAAACTATACTTCAAAAGCAATGAACAAAAAGCATAAAAGAAGAACATCCTACCAATGACAACCATGGGTTAAAAAAAGAACTTCTGCAGCTTTTTTTCAGCATTAAATACTTCTTTCCAATGACAACACAATGTTAAAATCATGACTTTTTCAGCTCTTTTTCAGTTATTTTTTTTTTTATTTAATTGGGTTATTATAGATAAAATCGAGTAAATTCTATAGGTTTTGTCCAATTTAAAAATATTAAACTTGGTTATATCCACAATCAAAATGCGCTTAAAAATTATTTCATCATTGCAAAGGTTTTTATAGAAAATTTTGTAATATAAAGTAATTGAACTTGAAAAATTTTGAAAAAATTTTATATTTTCTAGAAGTTGTTTGAAAACTTGCTGTTAATATTTGACCAAAATAAACCAAATGCATACGGTTGAAAAACCCGTTTCTTCTACTTTCCAAAGAACAGTGATGCCAACTAAGCCCCTTTCAGGCTAGATTTAGCTCGTTTTTAGTAGTCCAAAACGCGAAATATATTTTTTAGACCGAAACTAAAAAACGTCCAAATTTAGCACTTTTTTCAAAAATGGAAAATTATTTTAATGTGGTAACGTTCATTATTTTAAATTTTTACTTTTATTTGACTATACTTGTACAAAGTTCTCCCTATACTTGCGAAAAGACTAGGAAGAAGACAAATTTATACAGAGATCTTAACAATTCGTAAAAAAAAATACTTTATTATTAAAAAAAAAAAACTGTCTTCAACAATTAAAATTGTTCGAATGGAAAAGTGTTGAAAGAACTGAACAATTTTGGATTGAAGCTCATAATAATAGAATCTCCATAATCTGCATTTTAATTTACCCAGTTTGCTATCAATATTATAAGAAGTACGATCCAAATGAATTTGGGAGTGTTCTACAGACGGCTCCAGACATAAAAGTATATATGTGGTTAAATGGGACACGTCGCCTTTCTTCTGGTAGTAAAATTTGTCTAACCCCTCTTAACCCTCAAATGTTCTATTCCACTATTATTCAAATTTGACTAAAATATGGTACCTGAGAAAAAAATTTAATAACACAGTAAGTATAAGCGGTACAGTGACACGTCATGCCACTTTTTAAAGACTATTATCCTACCAAAATAACAAAGAAGAATGCAGCCAATTACCGTTAATAGTTTGCAAGTAATGATACTCGTATTTTACTTCTGATCAAATTTATAAAAATCACATTTTTTATAAAATAACCTAAAATATTTACCTTTAACAGCATGCCACATTCACAATTACCAATATTTTGATTTAAGTTTTTGAACACATTAGTTTCAATATGTTTACTATTGAATGGCATTAAAATTTTGGAAATCGGTGTTAAAAAAAAATTGGACTTTTGGCCAATGAAATTATTTTTTCTGAGCCACCGTGCGCCTTTGATTTTAGGATAAATTTCGACAAAACCTTGCTATTGAGTCACATTTCGATAGTTTTTACGAAAGGACCTGGATGTGACCAAGTAAATTGCGTTTAGGTAAAAGTATCTCGTTTTCCGCCAAAACTGATTTTTAACAATTAGAAAAACTACAATTAGAATAAACTACAGCAAGTCTCCCAATGCGCAATATATATTTCTAAGATATTTTTTTGCAATCAAAAATGCTGAAGTAAAATCTGAAATTTTTGCTAAGTTTTTAAAATTTGTGCAATTAAATAAACATTAAAACACGATTCTCACAGGAAACCGATTGTACAAAATTATTTCTGGTAAAAATGTTGCTTATATGATTCTTTTTACTTTTCAAAAGAAATTTTAATTTTAGCTCATTTTGGTGTTTTTTCTGTAAATATCTTTGTAAATATAGCCCTTTTTTGCACTTTTTTCAAATATTTCTACGCGTTTACGGTGATAATATTTGGTATCACTGCCAATGATAACGGAATTAAAAATACATTTATACAAGAACCTACCCAAAAAGGATTTTTTGCAAATAACTCGAAATTTTGAGCATGTATTGCAAATTTTCAAAACTGACTTCACTATAGCAGCGTGTTATTAGGAAATTATATTTGAAAAACTTATGTAACAATAAATTTCACCAATGGAAAATTATTAAATATACCATTTAAATTGCTAAAATATACTCTAAAATAGGGATTTTCTATGAAAATGTAACAAAATATGCTGCTAAGCCCAAAATTCCCAAAAATATGCTGTTAAGACTAAAATATACAAAAATATGCTATACAAAAACTATGGCAAATTTTGTTTTTTAAATTATATGAAACGGATAAATAATTAACACCTTTGTTCACTTAAAACCCAGGAACAAATAAGATTTTTCATAAATTTGGTTGCCCTGGTAATTAAATTTTATGTCTAAGTGAAAACGAAACTATAAATAGAAGTAAACAAGCCAATTTTTCCTTTACTAACATTTATATATCTTTTATTATTATGTATACATATCTAAGAGCAGTTAGTATTTATTGAGCATAATAAATAAATTAATTACTCTATATAATTTATACGCATAAAAGGAAATTTATTTGGCAACAAAAGTAAAAGTATATATAATGAAATTTTTGAAAAAGCTAGAGGCATTAAAATGCTTAAATGATAGACAAATTGATTTTGGCTTAAGTGTGGAAATTTGTTAAAAAAAAAAAAAAGCTTTTTCAATAGTGCTTTAAGCATGTAGACATGCATGTGAATTTAAGTAAATGAGAATACACATGCTTAATTTAATAAGATTAGTTGGTTAACGTGGTACCCAAAGTACCCAAAATCCCAATTTGGGGAAAACGTGTTTCAAAAATTTACTTTTTTCATTAAACTCGTAAGGGGGTATACAACTAATATATTTTTGGTTTTTGAGAATTTTACAAATAAATTTAAAAAACTTCTTGTTAATTTTGGAGAGACCGTCACTCTTTGGAAAACAGACCAGAAAAAAAATATTTTAGAAGTGAAAAAATATTACCACCGTTTTGGAAAATGGGTTTCAGAGGCTGAGTCTAAACAGAATAGTGTACTCCTAAGTGTCGTAAATAAGTGTGTATAAAATTCAGCTGCAACTACCTGCTACCTTTCTCACTACAGCATTTCTAGTAACTACTAGAAATGAGAAATTTTTTTAATAAAGGGTGGTCCAAAGTGCATTTTGTTATTTTCAAAATGTAATAACTCAGAATTTAACAATTCCTTCACAATCTAACTGATATAAGTCCAGATAACGTATGTATAAAATATTATACTGGTCGGAGTCGTATTTACTAAGTTATTACAAAAATAAGAAGAAAGGAGAAAACAAATTTAAGACATTTTGGGTAAAAATTATATTTTAATTTAAAATTCAGCCAATTATAATTCATACATGCACATTTGGCAGAAAGAATTATATATTTAAAATTTGCAATAAATTTGGCTATTAAATGGAAAAAAGTAGTTAGTTCTAACTAATTGTGTATTTGACTAATTGATTATACAAGTTTATAGAATTTTATTTCTTTTTTTTTTCGCCGACACTGTTAGAAAATTAAGAGTTGCGAAATATTTTTGCACAAAATTGAACTGAAACGTAATTGTGAGATTACTGTAATATAAATAAAAGTAAATTATCTTAAAAACTGTTTTTATATGATAATAAATAATCACCTGAATGACTTCTAAGTATTGAACATAATTTAGGAATAAATTATAAAGTATGATGCTATTTAGAGATTTTGTACCAATTAATATATATAATATAGCAAGAATTAACTAAAATTATACCTAAAATTATACGGCAAAGATTGTCAAGTAATTAATGTATTTCACTATTTTTGGTGATCAGTTAAATGTAGTAAATGGGTTATACAATCCCAAATTTGAATAAGTGTAATTTTAATACTAAAGATTTTGAGATATGTTTTCACTATAACTAAACCATTTAGAGATATTTTATGCACCAAATAAATCAGGGTTTAATAGATCTCCGATACTAAAAATATTGTAGAAAAACTTTGACTTTAACTGAAAATCTCTGCGTTGCATATAGATTAGTGTGAGTTCAAATTAAAAAGTGAAGTTATGAGGCAAATTATTTCAAATTGGAAAAACCCAACATTAATTTTTATTTGGGCCGAAAATATAGATAACCATTTTTGATAAGATATCATTAGTTTTTTCATAGTGCAAAAACTGGTCATTTTATAGCATTTATAAAAATTACAAAAAACTCTTCGGACCACCCTTTATTTTTAAAATTAGTATAAGATCAGAAAAAATATATTTGAAATGTTTTAATACACGAAATATTCATTTTAGAGTGGATTCTTAACAACTTGAATCAATTTTTAATATAAAAGTTCATAAAATAAATTTTTAATACGTTTAATTAACTTCTCCTCAAATTTTGATCGTCCCAACTACGCTGGACAACTCATTTATCTATTTCACATAATTTTTAAAGCAAAATTATACAATTTATAAATTTATCTCAATTATTTTAATTAGACAAAAACAACGGTACAGGAGATGGACGCATTAGAATGGATAACACTGTATAGCACCAGGGCTACCAGATACTTTTTTTGGTCAACCCCAAATTTGTAGAAAATTTATCCAAAAATTCCCCACTCAACAATAAGAAACGTTTTATCATTAAAAGATTTTTTTTTTTTTGCTTCTAACAAATATTTGTGTTTTCTCCTTTGAAATATAATTTTTGAATGAATAAAAAAAATACATACATATGTAAGTATTTCAAAAATAAGAACATGAAATACATAGGTATTATATTTCAATTTCAAAATCCTGTAAATAAAAAGAGTTGGTACTATACATAACTTGAAGATTTTATTAATATTAATATATTAATGGCCAAGGTGATATCCAGGGGAGATATTTGTACAAAAACTTTGGTTTACTACTGTTTATACTCGATATATAAAAATAAAAAATTCTCGAAAATAAATATTAGGGGGAAGAGCAATATTATGAGATTTTTCAGGATATTTTTTTTTTTTTTTACAAAAATAAGTAAGGTAATATTTATACACCATATATATTTTACAAATAAAGCATCATATTACCAAGAAAAGGTTTCCCCAAAGGCCTAGTTGATAGTGAGCTAGATTGTCAGTCTGGGGGTTGTGGGTTCGATTCCCACCAGAGACTCGGGTTTATTTCACTACAACGAGCACATGGTCATCTTTACCCCCGCCCGTTAGGATTAGAATATAATTTGTAATTGTATTGTAATTAGTAAATAAATAACTAAGTAAATATTACCAAGAAGGTCAAACTCGAAACAGACATTGAAAAATACGAAAATTTAAGAAACTGTCAAATGACATATTCCATTTTTTTTTTTTTTTTTTTCTAAAAAAGTGAAAATTCACAATCATCTTTCTAATATTTATCATTAATATCTTCCAAACTTTTATTACTCTTAATCGCTTTTCGGCACTTATTTAAATAAGAAACAAACTGTAACTCTTTAAACTTCAAAAATAAAAGTCTATAATTCAGCTATACTCAATCAGGTATGATCGCCTGCCGAAGATCATATTGCATGCTATCTTGAAGTTTGGTTTTTGCTAAATTCATAACCAAAAATATGCATTTTACACATGCGTTGCTTGTAAAGATCGTATTTACTTTTGTTCAAAATTGCAATTTTATTAACTAAACAAAGGATACTATTATTACATAATTCCCCGAAAAAATCCCCAAAATATTTTAGATTTCCCCAACAAATTCACCATCCTTTTCTTCAACAAAAAAAATCTGTCAGCCCTATATCACACAAAACTGTCAATTTACCACAAGATTTACTATAACTGTCAATTTTTTAAGTTTATTTTTATAAATTTATTAAATATTATTATTTTTTCGAAAATATCTCAACAACACATTTTATTTCGGTTGGATACGTTATATGTAAGAAAAATCACCACTATCTCTACTTAACTGATTTTTACGAAACTTATAAGACTAGTAATCTTGTAACTATATCTTATTAGTTAAATTATTTATATATTTATAAAGTATGAATTTATTATAAATCTTCTTTGTCATCATTTAACCGACCATCCCCTTTCGATATACGTTAAAAATTTGGTTTGCAAATAAACCAAATTTAAATTATTTACATTGAAAAATAATAGAGTTATTTAATGTTTGCCCAAATTTACCACCATCCAGTGTGGGATATTAATCACTTATATTTAAGATAGCGCTGTAGATTTAATGATATTTCATGAAATTTTCTTTAATCTACTTTTTATTTTTCTGAATTGTTTTTCTTTTTCTTTTTTTTTATTTTTTTTTTTTTTTTTTTTTTTTTTTTTGTTAAACATTTTTTGAAAAGTCACTAATTTAAACATGTAAAAGTAAGAGAATTTTTGAAAAAACTTCAAAACAAAATACATATTATAGTTTCGGGATAGAATCTAAATTTGAGTTACACATATATTCCCCATTGAAGCTAAATATGAAGAAATCCAAATTTGAAGTCTATAAAAATTCAGTACTGAAACTAAAAATTAAACTCTATAAAGATTCGCAACTGAAGCAAAATTTTTGCCTTTATAAAAATCTAAAACCATAGCTCAATTTGAACTTCACAGAGATGATAAAAATTCATGATTAAGGACATCAAATATAATTCATAAAACTAAACTTTGAATATATGAAAATTCTTGATTGAAAATAAATTTTAATAAATTTTCAAAATTATTGCAAACTAATTAAATAAATAACACTTTAATCTAATTAAATAAATTTTGCATTAAATTTCCACACTTTATTGTCAGACTTTTTTTTTTCAACTTTCTCCTTTCTACAGTGACATCAACTAACTTATTATCTAGTTATAATGTATTATGAACACACTCTCACACATACATTAAATATTTTCTTTATGTGAAAAAATAAAAATAAAATAAAAGTGAAAAACTTCAAACCATGTGAGACTTAAAAAAATACAAAGATCATTATTTTTTTCACAAACTGTCATTTTTATGCAAATGAAGCATTTAATAAATTATAGCTGCACCCTGTTGTCCTTATTATCCTGTGTGTAAAATAACCTTCTGTTAGTTGTTTGTTTATATTACACGCAGAAAAAAAATATAGTTGTATTGACCATAATCTAAGAGTAATATATTATAATTGAAACATATGGTCACAGGTAAAACTAGATATGATTATAAATAATAATTGTTATGATTCCATTTTATCACATTGTGTTTGATTTTATGATTCATTTTTTCATGTTATGGTTCGAGTTTTTCGTATTATTTTACCATCTTACTACATTATTATCCCATTCTATCAAAATATGATTTCATTTTATTATATTATTATTCCATCTTATCATATTATTATCCCATTTTATCATATATTAAAATAAGCCACATTAATTCAAAATATATATACTTTTTTATAAATTATTTAGTTCAATATAACCAGAAAATTTTTAACGTCTTATGCTAATTTCTCGAAAATAATATGCTAGAATCTGCTAAATTAAAAATCTTTGTAGCACCGGAAGAGCCGGACAAATGAAATTTTACAAAAAAAAAACTATTAAGCAGATGCAATGCTACTATTTCCTACGGGAAAATGACGCTATTATGACAGCATTAACTGATATAGATTAAAAATAGAAATTACACAGTGTTACAGGTCTAAAAAAACTGTAAAAAAATTAAAAGGTACTAATTAACGACAGTATGCAGAAGAAAAGTAATATTGAACTATTAGCGAAAAATTGAAAAGTTTCAGGTAATTTATAATAGACAAATTTTGAAATCTCTATGTTTCCTTCCATTTTTAGAAATGCGATGCCCAGCTCAGTACAATGAAGACGTATCAAAAAAAACATAGATTTGACAATTTCCAACGTTTTGCTTATTTGAAACTTATTTACTCGAAACGTTCCAAATTCAAAATAAACGTGTTATATATAATTTTAAAGGAAATTTTACCTTTTTGAAAATTATTTACAATACATACATTTTACTATTTTAAAATTTATAAAAGACTTTGTTAGAATAAAACAGAAAAAATGTTTGAAAATTTTATTAGAATAAAACAGAAGAAATGTTAGAAAATTTGAGTCCCAATATTTTCGAAACGGTTATAGGTATTGGAGTAATTTTGAACACGTTATTCAGTAATCAATGAATAATTCACAAAAAGTTCAGATAACCATGCGTATATAATTTTAAAGTACGTTTTTATGGTACTGTTAAAAATAATATTTTATTCATTTGACTAAAATTACAAGCGAATTGTTATTTATTTATTAAACAATTACAATACAATTACAAATAACATTCTAATTCTAACAAAGCGGAGTAATGAAGACTATGGCTCGTTGGAGTGAAACAGACCAGAGTCTCTGGTGGGAATCGAACCCACAAACCCCAGACTGACAGACTACCTCACTACCAAATAAGCCATCGGGGCACCAATTTCTCTATCTAATTTAGTTCGAAAAAGGTGTAAAAATAATCAGTAAAATTTTTTGCAGACCTAAAAACTTGCTTTAATCAAAAAATTATCATTTTTGACTACCGCTAGACATAGATGACACGTAAAATTTTTTTACGCATTCAAACATATGAAAAAAAACAATTTAAATTTTTTCGTTAATGATAAAACAAATGTTTTTTTCTTAAAAAAAACACGTATACATGAACATAATATTAGACGAAACTTCTTTCTCTGGTCTAAATTTTCAGTAAACTATCTAATGAAATTTTTAATAAGTGAAAATTTTAAGACACAGTTTTAAAGGTAAATCAACGTAAGAAATTTAGTTTAAGCATTTCTCTTTACATGTATTGAAAAATATGCTAAAAATATACATTCAGTTTGTTTAATGATTTTTCTTGCTGTAGCTGTTTGCCTTTTTGTTGTATTCATATTTTATCTGAATGTTTAAGTGTTTTTTTTTTTTTTTTATTCTCCTTTTTTACTTTTTGACTAAGTAGCATAGCTTAGTCAATGCTACTTAGTCAATGCTAAAGCGGTAACATTGATTGAGTCCATTACATTTAATTCAAAATAATAGACAAAAGTGTTTATTAAGCATTTAAAATTATTTACATATTATTTGCTCATTAATTAGTTTTATTTATTAGTATCATCATATGTTGTGCAAGATAATACAATAAGAGTCCTCATTAAAATGCGAAAAACCCTCGCAAACTGTGTAATGTGAGCAAATGAAGTATCGAAACTTGTATGGATAATCATTTGCACAAGACCTATAAGTTTTCGCGACTATTTAGTCTCGTAAACTTACGCTGTTTAATTGTGCGTATATAAATCAACTGTATTTTGTTTATATTTAAAAATTATTCATAAAGGCGATGTAAAAAATTATAGTTAAGTTAATTACAATAAAATCCTTGTATGTATCATTGATTTCAACAAAATTTTTCAATTATTTGCTTAATATTGCGTAACAAGAGAGAAAAAGAGTGGGTTCATGAAACATATCGCGCAAATTTGCACAATTGCACAAATGGGAAACTTAAGCGTTTAAATGAGTACCCTTATTATTTTTTTTTTTATTATTAAATAAACCCTTTAATAGTAGTTAATCAATATCTTATATTGCTTAAATCACACCAAAAATAACAAAACCTTGTATACTTATATTAATTCATGTGTAAACTAAATGAGAATTATAATGAAGGTTAAAAACAAAATATATTCAAAGACATGTTATGAATTTTTCAACCATATTTGTAAAAACCATATTTATTTGCAACATTTTATTGTTATGAGAATAATAATATTAATATGGTTTAAAAATAAAATATCGTTTAAAATTAAGGCAAAAGATTTAATGGTTGTAGAAATAGTGATATTTTTTATATTAATAAAATTTTGCTTTTGGTAAAAATATTCAAAAACACAAAATTTTTATAGTTAACTATATTAAAATTTTGATTGAATATAAACATTGAAAGATAAAACAATGAGAACATAATATTGTTGTAGTGACAATTCCGTAACCATGTTTTTTTCTCTGCGTGTGAGGTGCTCTTGTTAATAATGAAAAAACAAACATTTACTTTAGCAAATAGCTTGTTTAATAATTTTTCTTGTTGTAGCTGTTTGCCTTTTTTGTTGTATTCATATTTTATCTGAATGTTTAAGTTTTTCTCTTTTTTTTACTTTTTGACTAAGTTTATGGGAACCACGTTATAATAGCTATGCAAAGTACTTTACTAGTCTTAGGAAATTTATAGAAGTTATTAGGAAATTGGTAACTTTAGTTCTATTGGACTCAGAACTTGGTTTTAAAGTTTCGAAATACAGAATACAAATGTATGTATATAGCCTGTGATTTCTTAAAATCTTTTAACAATATTCTTGGTAAAATGTAAAACTACAACAACGTTTTTTTTTTGCGAGTCTTATCATTTTTTGTTTGACTTTACTTTCGTCTTTTTTTTCTTTTTCAATTTTTTGCTGTAACTTAAGTAAGCTGGCACATTATGACAAATGAAAAGGATAAAAGTAGTTTAAAAAACAAAAACCCAAACCAGTTACACTGAAAGATATACATATATAAACAAAAAACACACACACTCCAACCATGTAGCTCACAAATAGGTTTACTTGTCAGTTAAATGGAAGGATGTGGGTGTGGAAACCAGAGCTACATTTCATGTCAATGTTTGCTTAAAAGTGAAAATAAATTTAAAGAAAAGAAAACAACAACAAAAAAGCGTTAGTAAAAGTAAATCCTGTCATAATATTGGCATGGTTATGACAGTGTTGACTTTGTATATTAAACGTTTTAAAATAGCCAAACGCAAAAAACAACGAACGTCATCACCATCATCAACCATCATCACCAAAATATATTAAAATAAAAATAATAACAGGTAAACAAAATATGCATTATATCGTATAATATTTGAAGGTGCTTGACGATAGAGGCATAAGAAAGATATTTGACCTTTCTGCTTTCTCAGCGTCACACAGTGGTTCCAAAACGCTTCTTTTGGAAATAATTCTGTAACTGGTGAATCGTTAGAGATATTTCAATAAAATTTCACATGGCCTGAGATGATGTGATTTTGAAGTTATTTGAAGGAGTACAGATTCCTAGCATTACAGGGCAGTAATGTATGCCCCTCCAAAGTAGGCCATCACAAGTATATAATTTCTGTAATTTTTTATATGACAGAAAAGAAATTTTATATATAGATATTCTTGGTAATCTCTGTAAAAAAATGTGCTTACGTGTGTAGGTACCTCTTTTAGTTTAAGAGATATTCAGGCCAAAATAAACTTTTCTTTTATTTTTAGCCTCGTTTTTTAGTTTTTTTCAAACTTGGTGCGCTTAATATTGACCCTAAAATTTGTATAAAATATTAACCTAAACCAAATATTCTTATGAAATTCTAAATAACATTGATTCAAGAATCATAGATAGATAAATAAAGAAGGTTGATGTGATACCAGATAGTACCACATTTTAGTACCATATTTTTTGTTTTTTTTTTTCTAAAAGGTGGCAATATTTATTCATTTATAAAATTTGTTTTTGGTTCTGGCCTATATTACTTTTTTAATGTTTTCAAAAGAAATCTCAACACAAATACCTGTAAGCAAATCCGTAGGAGCTTGGGTTTAAGGTTTCCCCACAAGCGCTTTTCAATTTTGAAAATATTTTTTAAATTGCTTTGTTAAATTCCCAAAGCTGGGATCAACATAAAATTATTTTAATTAAATTCCTTTATATGCAAACTAAACACCTAAGAAGTATTTTATAACTGACGCCTCTTACAACGACAGAGGGATGATTTCAGTGAAAGAACAAAATTTTTAAAAGATGTTTTCCCGGGTTGAGATTTGAGAATTTAATAAAAAAATCAAAATTGCCAAAGTTTGAATAGGGCGTGTGGGGAAAAATGAGATTTATTTCGACCTAAATATCTTTTAAACTAAAAGAGATAACCTACACATACCCAGCAAAAACTTCGCTTTCCTGGTAAGCTAGCAGGTATAATTGGAAACAAGAATGAAATACTTATTTTTTTCCTTATTTTTTGCCTGAATAACTGGTTACTTTTGTTCGAGTTGTCCACAAATGCATGTAGTTATTTTTAGACTCTAGGGATACTCAAAAATATGTAACTAAACGAAAAAAAAATACCGTCAGTGAGATTTGAACTTAGACACAAATTAATCTTTCGTTTTTAATGACTAACGTCTGACTCAGTACACCATCTCGCAGTTAATTTTCTAAGTGACAACAACTTTTTTAGTATAAAATGTTTTATTAGGCAACTTGTTATAAAAAACTAACAGCATCAGAATGGGATTGAACCAATAATCTGGTTGCTAATCTAGAGCTCTAGCCAACTCATTCACGAGATTGCAATATTACTGTGCTATTATACTATTGATAACTTATTTATATAATACAAAGTAAGCAAATAATGACGTCTCACTACCAGGAAACTACTTTAATAAGTAGATGCCATTACCGAAAATCAAAAAGTTTTTGCTGGGTATAGACATATTTTTATAGAGATTTACAAGGGTAATCTATATCTAAAATTCCTTTTCTGTCATATGATAAATGAATTTTTGGCAATTTTTTAAAAAAATCACATACCAGAGATGACCAACTTTGGAGGGCCTGCTAAGAATCTTTACTCCTTCCAATCAGCTCAGAAACTCCTCACCTCTGGACATATGAAATTTTGTTGAGATATCTCTAACGGTTCACAAGACACAGAATTATTTCCAAAAAAAGTATTTTGGAATCACTGTGCATCAGTCTTATAAACAAGTTGGAAGAAACCATTCGCTTTTAATTGGTTTTGAAAAAAGAACAGCAACAATAATATTAACAGCAATAACAGCAGCAGAAAATTACTAGTAAAAATACTCTTCATAAAGCAGAAAAACAAATATGTTCGGAGGAAAAGAAATGTATTTTGGCAGGAAATACAACATTTCTTTTCTTTTTTTAATTAAATATAACTATCAATGGGCTGCAAGCCATCAACGCCAAATTTTAAGTATGTCAAATATTTTTACAAGTCATTATGTTTTTATGTTTACTTAAGTATAAAATATTGTTATAAAGCAAGAAATTCTTAACGAATTTTAAAATTTCCCTTTTAGTTTATACTAAAAGTTTTAACTCTTTATAATCCTATCCAAATTCGGTCAATAAGTACTCATATTTTTTGATATGTTTTTTCTGATTTCAAAATATTACATTTGTAATTAAAATGAAATATTCACCTAACAAATTCCTCAAAACTAGCACAACAATTTGTGTATAAAAATTTTTAAAATGCTCTACGAAAAAAACTGCTAATCAATTGCTTTTTTATTTACTTATTTATTTATTTTTTACAAACCATAGAAAAGTCAACTACACTGGTGCATATTCCTATAAACGCATTTAAAATTCTTGTTTTTCTTTGAGATATATTCGTTTCTCTTAACCAAAAACAATGTTGTGTTATTACAATAACTCACAATATAACGGTTCTTTTTTGTGTAAGAAATATTTGTTTCTTGCTTTTGTTCTTTCGTTTAATTAAGCAATCATTACATATTGGTGATCATTTCAGTGGAATATTCTTATAAACGCAGTCGAAAAAAATTTGTCCAAAAAGTTATTGCAAAAAAAAAATATTAAAAAAATTTTAGCAGTTTTAGTTGTTTGGTTCACTTAAAGAAATATTTTTGTTTTAATTAAGCAATTTCATCAGCTTAAAGGATGTCCAAAGGAAATTTTCTAGCAGACCAGGAAAAAATTAAAATTCAATTTTTTCGTGATCAATGCTGTTTTAACAGAGAAATTGAACGAAAAATTAACCATTCGGAAGGAGTTATTCGAGGCTTTCTTTAGAAAGGGGCAAAAATACGGAGTGCGGAAACCAACAAAAGGTAATCGAAAATTAACAAAAAGGCAAATTAATAAAATAAAAGAAGCCACCCACAATAAATTAAATGCTACACAAATAAAAAATAAACTTTACCTTCCTGTCACTTACAAACATGTTGCACACATTTTGTGAACACATCGTAATATAAAATGAAGAACCCAAAATGTAATCCAATGTTAAAACAGCATCATAAGGAAAATCGTTTAAAGTTTGCGCGCAAATACATGAAATGGACAGATAAGTGGAATAGAGTGATATTTCTGATTAAAAGAAATTCAATTTAAATTTTTGCTACTGGCATGATTTGAGGTCGAACAAAATGCGTAAGTCAAAACGCAATTTCGGTGGAGTCAGTCTTATGGTGTTATCAATATATGTATGTTTTGTTCCAACTAAAGTGTACAGTTGAATTTATAATGAACTTTTGGAAGATGATCTTTTCTCATTTATGGATGAAAAAATGGATGAAGATTGCGTAGTCCAACAGGATAACGCTACAATCAACGTCTTGAACCAATCTAAATCGTGGTATAATGAACATAGTCCGAGTATTTCACTATTGGACTGACCGACTTTCAGTCCGAATTTAAATTCAATAATGAATCTGTTTGGATACATGGCCCGTACAGTTTACGCAAGAAATGCATAGAATGAAACCATAATGACAATAGCGGAGTTAAAACTAAAAATTAAACAAGCCTGGGAACAAAGTGATTTTTTTTTTCAAAAACTAGTCGAAACAATGCCAGACTGAATTTCTGAAGTTATCCAAAACAAAAGTTCATCAACACATTATTAATAATGCTAAATTGGTTCATTAGTTTAAGTGCATATATAGGAAACACAAATTTTTTATTCGGTATTTACCGTGTTAAACTTCTTAAATTTGTAAGCGATTCATTATAGTTCAACAATATAGTTCTTTTGAAAGAATTTATTCCTGACTTTTTACAAGAAATCGTTTTTTTTTTTTTTCTAAACATAAATAATTAAAACCAAAAAAAGTGCCACAGTAGATTAGTTTGTAGTTAGCTGATTTATTAGTCTGGACGTTGAGTACTCGATTCTCCCCAGAGACCTTGGGCTGTTTTAATTACAATGGGCTAATAATATTAATATGCTCATTTAATTATGTTAAAATATAATTTGTAATTGCATTTTAATATAATTAAAATAAAAATAAATAAAATTAAAACCCAAAAATATACTATGTTTATATGCTTATTTTTTTTTTTTTTCTTTTTTGCAGATTGTTTTAATGTAAAGTACCTATAATGCCGATATTTTTCGAAAAATGTGCGGATTTTTCTTCAAAATTATCTCAACTGTCAAAAAAAACCTAACTCTTTGTATGTGTTAGTAAAATTTTCTACAAAACTAATTTACGTGTGAAGAGTTGTTTTACTGAACAAACTAAAAATGTAGTCTTCTAGTTAACTTTTCTATGCTATAAACCATCATGTTTATTAACAATAAAATCAAATGGCCATTATTATAATAAAACCAAAAAACAATCTACCTCAATTATTCAACCATATACATTTTCAAAACCCTTTTATAGTTAACGACATTTACACACACACACATACTAAAAAATATTTATTTGACCAATTAATCAACACCTCTTAATAAACCCCATAATACTTGAGCACGTTCTACAACTTTTATAGTTTAAATTAAGCCCAACTACATACAAAAAAAAAAAGAAAATAAATAAGAACCAGTAAGAAATTTATAATCGGTCAGGCTCGACCATATGATACCCTATGCCATTGTATATGTGCGTAAAAAAAATTTTCGCAATCACAATTGGACCTGTAATTTATTTTTTTATAAAACATAGGAATGCATAATATTATGTTGATTGATACTACGTTTCTTAGATTCGAATTGTTATCTGACTTGACATTCCGGAAAAACGAGCTTGTTTTCCAAAAAAAAAAAAAAAAATAGATAATAGACTTCCGCTAAAGACCTTTTATATTTTATATGAAACTTATACGGATGTACATATACATTAGACTGCACCAAAATTTATCGACTTTCGAATTTTGACTGTAACTTTCCCCAGAATTGTTCATTGCGTTGTAAAAATATTAGTAAAATCGGATATTATTAACTCGTGCCGCATCGGATCTGAAATTTGTAGTGTGCGTTTATATACGAAAAATATGGCTTTTTTAAAGGTTTTAGAAAAATTGAGCTATTAGATACTTTTCATTGTAATTAATTGTAAAAAATCGTAATAACTATTTATATAACAAGATATAAAAAACAAAAATCGGTGGAAAAATGTTAAAGTTATTACGAGTTCCTCATGCCATTAATATATTTCAGACCACTTGTAAAAGGAGAGTACAAACAAATTTTAATTTTCTTGAGAAATGTTTAAATAAAATGCTATTTTTAATAAAATTGTAACCATAATTACTGAAAAATAAGTTTTTGTTTTGCAGGATAATTCAAATTCCTTTAAATGCCTGGTTAAAACATTTTCATTTTTTTTTTCTTGTTTTTAAGCTGCTTTTAAAAATTTTCTTAACAAGATTTCAAAAGAGTTCGAATAAAACTAAGCAGGTTTATATATAATACCACAGAAAATAAATTTAAAAAAGAATTATGTCAATACGTCATATGACTAAGCCGTATCTGCAATTTGAATTCTGCGTATGTCAGCAAAAAGTAATTTTTAACAGTTTTTTAACTGCCATTCAGACAGATATGATAAATATCATCGTTGTACCTACACAGAAAAAATTATGGCTAAAATTTTTCTAAATGAATCATTATTTCGATTTAAATTAAATTTAATAAAAATTAATATTTGGTTTTAATATTCTATTTTATTGCACAGAAAAAATAAATTAAAAAAAAAAAAAATTATAAAAAAAAAATTGTTTGATTTTAATGTATTATTTTATTGCTTGTAAATTCATTCTAAACTAATACGAAAAACAATAACAATTTCTTGTCTTTTTTGGCAATTAAAAATATAAAAATAAATAAAATTATAAAAATGTTGACACAAAAAAATATAAAATCCATCATTTGCAGGATTCCAAAGGTAAGTTACCTTAATTTTCATATATATTTCATTACCAAATATGTATAGTGATTTATTTTTATCTTCTAGATGAATCAAAATCATATGAAATATTCATGTATGTAGCAAAATATCTCATAAATTATGGGGTCTATTGTATATTGCTGTATAATCCCCAAGTCGATTAAACTATGTCCTTGCAATTGTGTGCCTGAACATGTAGCTCCCTCTCGTGATATTATGCGAAAATAACTGGACTTCGTGAAGATAATTTAATGTGTTTTAATTTTTGTATTTCAAATCATTTACAAGTATTTTGCGGAGATGGTCTTTAGCGGAAGTGGTCCTTAACAAAACGATACAAGTTTGCAATCGTAAATTGTCCTGGTACCAAAGCAGAGTTTGTTTGCACCTTTGTTATATCCTATATATTTCGTTTTCATTGAAATTTAGATATTTCACTCCGTTAAGAAATATGTAAGTCGAATTTATTTAGAAAATGCTTCAATTGATAACGTTTCTGTTTTATATGTTTTGGGCACTAATGATATTTGGAAATAGTTTCGTCTCTTCTTCTATTTCATATCTTTCTATTCATATATGTATATTTTATATATACATGAATACATAAACTATTAGTTATGGCACCATTATTTTTCATCAGCATAATTACACATTATCTACATACTATACACTATGTATTACCGTTAAACTATATTTAATCTAAAAAGTCTCCATTAATTAGTTAGTATTCTCTACACTAAATTTTCATACATGCATTTACATGATAAAGTACAATACTAACATTCATTCTGAATTATTGTATATATTATAGAAAATGTAAAACAAAAAAATATTAAATAAAAAATAAAAATTGTTTGAAAATCCGCAAAAAATTTCATATTATTTTTATTTATTTTAATAAATTTCTTAAGAATTTTCAAATATTCAAATTTACAAATAGTAAAAATATTTTAATAAAAAAAAATTTAAATTTTTTAAATAAAATATTTACGAATTTGAATATTTGATTTTACTAATTCAGTGATAGGTCCGAATTCAGTAAAAAATATAACGAAATTTATTTTTTCTGTGTAGTTTCCTTCCATTTTTTCCGTTTTTAATATGTGCTAGTTTACCGAGTGATAATTGGATTTAGTTCTTTTTTTGTCTCAATAGCACCATTTTTCAAAATCTAAGAACAATCATTGCAGTTATTGATTTTAATAAGTTTCTTTTTTTTGGGTATTTTATTTTCTCCGATATTAGTAATCTTAAAATTTGTTCGCCATATCTGTTTGCAAATATTCTTAATCGCTCATTAAAATTCTTGAATCTTTTCATGTTTTTTTTATTTTTATTATCATGGTTGGAGATAGCTTTAAGTCCTAAAAAATTAAAAATCTTCAAATATTAATAAATTAAAATCAATTCATGAGCTTTGGAACAATTTAAATAAAGAAGTGTTTGTTGTATCTTGTTTAGCATAGTCCAAGGTAAACTCAGATATAGTAACCGAATATTAGACTCCAAAAAAAGACTTCAGAACTGCTCCAAAAGTATACAATATGTATCGAATTTTTTTTACATATAAAATTAAAATATTATGATTTGTGTTAATTTTTGGAAAAACAAGAATATTTTTAAATTTGTTGCAACTTTATTCCATATATGTTATTACCAGTGATCGGAAGTTCATGCAAATTCATATTTTCTCTCTTTACTCCTAGAACAGAAAAAACTAAATATCTTCGCGAATTAGAGAAATTACTTTGAAATGGCATGGATTTGTTAGTGCATATTTATGCATATTTTATTGAAAATGCATATTTTGGTATATTTTGCCACAAATGAATATTTTTATATCATATTTAGTGCAATATTCCAATTTAAAATTATTTTTTGTGTAGAAAAAAATAATTCTGTGGCCCTTTGATAAAACGACTTAAGTTTACATTTCAAAATTTTCAGAAGAGCTAAAACATGTTTTAAAATATTAAAAATACCATGGACAAATTAATATGTGGTAAGCTATTTCTCTAAAACTAACAATCGCAAAAGGTTCGTCATCGGAAGGTTCCTAATTTATCTCGTATTAAGATGCAAAATTACACACAATAAATAATTTCGTTTCGGAGAAGTATTTTAATAAAATAATCAACAAATAGTCTAAAACATAGAGATAAACGCAGACTTTCAGTATCAAATTTCCAGTCATTTATCTGAAGGCAGAACAAGTTCATTTAATATCGAGTTATGTATATAAAACATTTGTTTTTGTTATCATATGTTTTTGTAAAACATCGAGAATTGATTAATTGTTTTTAAAGAAGCAACCAATGAGATTATTCTGTCTGAGAGCACAATAAGCTTTATAGATCTACCCTCAATATCATTTTAAAAAAATCTATCTATCATTAGGACCTCATCGATCGAAAGAAGTGCTGCCAATACAGTTGTTACAAGTTTATATTCAAAGGAAGAAATAATAAAATTTTTCCACATCTTTTAAAAAATGTACAATCTCATCTGTTGATGTCGAAGGGTAATCTTCTATGTACAAAAGCTGTTTATTTTTACTTTAGGTCACCTATAAAATAGTATAAAAGTATACTCATTAGTAAATTTTTGATAATTATGAGGTGAATAAAATTGTGAAATGAATATAAACTTTTTAAGTTTTAATATTTATACAAAAATTTTCAATTGAACAAAATATTTGGAAAAATAACATATATTTTAACATCTTTTAATATTTCAAACACATAACGTGATTTTTTAACAATAAAATTTAAATTTGTCAATATTTTTTCGTTTTACATTTCACATAGCAGATATTAAAATTATTCTCACCATAGAAAAAATATATTTTTTATCGTAGAACTTGTCTACCATTTCATACGCAACCTTAATATGATACTGAATTAAAATTTTATTATTAATTATTACTTTTTTTTAATTAAAGTTTAGGGCATATTTTATTTGTTTTTGGGGCGTATTTTAATATTAATATATCGTTATCGTGTAAAAATTTCAAAATAGAATCTCAGTGGAATCAGATGTTACAACAATTTTTCTTTACTAACTAACATATTTTCTATTAGATATTAAGCGGTTTTTAGGCATATTAATATACTTATTCAAATGTTAATATAACAGATCATTATTTATTGAAATAAGTCGCATATATAGCATATTCCTGATCCCGAAAAAATAATTTAGTATTATTTTAGAAGTTTCAAAAGTATATTAACAGATCTTTAACCCACTTTAAACTACTTTACAAAATCCTCCGAATTATTAAATATTATTCACACAAATTAATGTAAATACATAGGGTGACAAAGACAAAATCTCCTGGAATTGATCATAATCGGTTCATTATTTCACCTATGCCCCATACAACTTATGCTGTATTACATATGTTTTATGTAAATATAGATTATTGTGCCAAATTTTATAAAAATCGGTCCATAATTGATCATATCATTTATGTAGGGTCCATTGACTAAAAATATCTTAAAAGCGAATAAATCGCATATTATTGTTAATATAAATACCAAATTTTATATATATGTGAGTTGTATACAACTATAAGTCATCATACACAACTTCATAATAGGTCTACAATAGAACATGGTTCTTATATAATTCCTAGTCCCGAAAATCAACTAAACTTGTATAAATCTCACATAAATAACAAAATCGATATAAAATTAAACACAACTAAGTTTTGTACAAGCATAGATCGCTCCAAAAAGTTTTATAATGATCGGTCCATAATTGGGCATGGCTTCCATAAAATTCACATTTGCGAAAAATGTTTAAATGTGCATATATTCTCACATAAATGCCAATATCGAAATAATTAATAATTAATTTCATAAGGATCATTCCACAATTTGTACCATATATGGCCCTCTGCCGATAATTACTTTAGTGCCTATACACAAGCATGTAGTATATTATATGGTTAATATTGACCAACACTGCTTGTTTTTATCCTTTCCGATTTTTTTTGGTACCAAATTTAAAGTAAAAGTATCAGAAAACTGAAAAAGATATTAATTTGTTAGTAAAATTGTGCTAACTGCTATAGACATACTGTTATAATTTCTGATCCCATTGAGATCCTATTTTCAAATTTTTACACTATATCCTTTTTCAGTATATCCTAGGATAAAGAATATTTTTTCATTTCAGATGTAATTATGCTAGGAAAATGCCAAACTTTTATGATTTTATGATAAAGAGGAATATTATTCATTTCCATTGATACCTATTTTTGTTAAAAATGCCCAAGATGTTCTGCTTTAAAGGTCCATAAAACATGAATCGTAAGCGATATAAAACTGATTCGTACGCGATAAAATGCACGATGAACACCCCAATTTAAAGAAAATCGAAGGTATAAATTTTTTAAAACTTTAATTTTGGATCGAAAAACTAACATTTATATGGTATTTTCAAAGTAAAGTAATTTTGAGCAAAGGGGTTATTTATGGATATATCTTCATAAAATTTGGCATTTATATACATTTATATACATACTTATTTGTGCAGAATCGATTAACTCTGAGTCGAATGGTATACTTTAATGTAAGGCTCCGAAGATTTTTTCTGTGGTAACAAACATTCACACACACGTAAACACCTATGGTGGTGTAGGGTATAACCACAAACAAATGTAAGGTATAATCACAAACACGTAAACAAACACAGAATATGTTGAGTTTGAGGCAATGAACATACGAAAGTAGTGGTTTTGTTACTTGTCCATTATATTCGTGAGTGTTAATATGATTGTTTGTATCTGTAGATGTTAATATGATAATTATAACAATTTTAAACTAATTTAACAAAAAAGAAAGAGAAAAAACAAAACAAAATCAAACACGAAAACCAAAACACATATGCCCGAACACCTGTGAAAATAGGAAAAATGTCTGTGAAGAAAAGGATATTTATTTAAATTTATAAACAAAAGGCTGCTATATAAAATTATTTGTTAAATTAAATTTAATTCTATAGAGTCATTCCATTTAAAACCAACACAAGAAATTAAAAATTTGTACCTTACCTCTCTAATAAAAACTAAGACGTAAAATTTTAGATAATTTTATCAAGTGGTTCGCGAAATATAGCAACTTTAAAGTGTAAAATAACTAAAAAAAATACAAAGTTATCCACACAAAATTACAAATATCTTTCAAAGTATTTATGGCACAAAATCCATTAAGGTCTCATATTAAGGGTATAAAATTACCTATCTTATGGCTTGCATCAAAATTTGTTCATCAATGTTGAAATTGTCCATATCTCACGATTTTTAGTTCGCAGGTAAATATCTCAAAAAGTAGTACTTTTACAAGCAAAAAATTGTTTTTAAAATAAACAAAAAATTTTATTTCAACTTTATTTTACAAAATTCGCAAATGTTTTATAACATTGCATTTTTTTTTTTTTTTTTGTTACATTTTGTTTTATGTACAATTTTAAGAATTAGAGAATTTGCTTTAAAATTACATCGATTTTTTAGTGCATATTTATGCATATTTTGTTCAAAATGCATGATTTTGCATATCTTGTCATAAATGCATAAATTTGTATCATATTTACTGCAATATTCCAATTTAAAATTATTTTTTGTGTAAAAAAAAATAATTATGTGGACTTCTGATAAAACGACTTAAGTTTACATTTCAAAATTTTCAGAATAGCTAAAAAATGTTAAAATATTAAAAATATCATGGACAAATTAATATGTGGTAAGCTATTTCTCCAAAACTAACAATCGCAAAAGGTGCTCCATCAGAAGGTTCCTTCTTTGTCACGTATTAAAATGCGAAATTGCACAGAATAAATAATTTCATTTCGGTGAAGTATTGTCCTAAAATATTCGACAAAACAATATCACTGAAAAATGTTTTTGGTATTTCAGCCCTTGGATAGCATAAAACATCTAGTCATTTATCTGAAGGCAGAACAAGTTCATTCAATATCGAGTTATGTATATGAAACATTTGTTTTGGTTGTCATACGTTTTCGTAAAACATCGAGAATTGATTAATTCTTTTTAAACAAGCTACCAATGAGATTATTCTGTCTGAGAGGACAACTTTATATAATTTTAGAAAAATCAATCTATCATTAAGAACACAGCTATCAAAGGAAGTGTTGTCAATACAGTTGTTACAATTTTAGGTTCAAACGAAGTATGCATCATCAAATCTGTTGATGTCGAACGGTAATTTTCTATGTAAAAACGCTGTCTGAAGTCTTTACTGTATATTTATTTTTAATTTAATGTGATACTGAATTAAAATGTTGTTGTCGTTGTTTTTTATGGAAGTTAAGATATAAGTGCATATTTTTTAAGCGCCTAAAATACATTTTTTAAATGCATGAACTTCCTATCACTGCATATCACTAATCATTCTCAAATTATATATTAAATATGTCAAGTAAAATAACTGCAAAGGATAAACCCTTTTGGGGATTATTATAACCCCCAAATCAGAAAAAGTGTCAAATATGTTATATAAATCTATTCCTTATTAGGGCAAATAATTAATATCGTATTTAATCGCTCCAAAACTGGCGAAACTTTGTAGCTTAAATCTAGTAGTAGCCTTTTGAATAAAATATTCGGCAGAGTTGAAGGTAGAAAAATAAAGGAAAATTTGCAAATATCCACCAAAGCTCTTGCTAAAATTATATAGTAGTATAATTTAGTTCAGATAGAGTATGGCGGAAAGATTCAAAAGCCTTTAGAATTAAAAAAGGAGATATTCATACATTCACATTTAAAGATATCTAAAATTACAATTGACTATGACATTAATTTATTAACTTGTTTGATGCAAAAAGGTTTGCCAAGCTACTACACATGCCAGATACTGCCATACTAAATGTTTTTGCTCTTTTTCTAATAGTTAAATTCTCTATGTGTTATTTTTCTTTATATTATATATTAATAAATATATTAGTTAATATATTCGTATTAAAAAATATTACATTAGCTGAAAATTGTAAACTGTTTTAAAGCCTAACTATGGAAAAATCATGTTCTCTTTCAATGTAAAAACAATTTCTTGACATACTGTATTTGAATGTTAATGGTAAACATGTTTTCTATACCCCTGCATAGTGTCACAGTTTTAGAACGACGAAGATCCAGTTCTGGAGATATTGGAATCAAATTCAATATTCTGTTAGTAGGAAAGGCTGTAAACATTCCCAATATAAATAGGTGGGTACTCACTCTCATATAAAAAAAAAAATAATTTTTTTATGAATTTCGGATATATTTTAACAAATCTTATTAAAAACGATGAATACTTTAAGGTAGGCGTGACAGTATCTAACCACACCTATCATAATGTACTATTGCATAAAAAATTCTTCTATATATTTTTTCCCCTTGTTATTTAGAGTTTTTTTTTCTTGGTCTTTTTCTGCTCCCGGGAAATCGGGATTAATTTTTAAATTTCCCGGGATCCCGGAAAATCCCGCCAAAAATAATTAATTAAAAATTTTTAAATATTTATAAAATAATTCTGTTAAATGAAGGATACAAAATGTTCAAATAAACTAATTAATACTAAAACTAGTTTATCGTTTTCATTCAGTTCTTTTTGAAATATTGACATTCTGAACTGTATAACAACTTTTAATTATATATATACTCATCGGAAAATCAAATCATACTTCGCTCAATAATTTTGCGAAAGTAAGCTTATTATTAAGAGAGACCAAAAGCATTTTATAGATTTTTAAGACCTATTCTTTCCTGGTTTATAACTCAGTTCTTTAAATAATGCTTTTCTCATACAAAAATATAATTAAGTTCCTTCTATTTTTATGCTACACTATTAATCTCTAGCTAAGAAAAAAAGTGAATACAAAAAATTAGTTTCCATTATGTTCCGTTCTTGGATAATTGGATCCTTTAAATTGCATTGTCTTATAAGTAAACTTTTTGTAAATTATCTCATAAAAAATCCATATACAGTTAATAGTTTGAATACTTTTAGGCCTACGTTTTTACCGGTACTTTAAAAATATATATTGCTTGAGGATTCCCGACATTTCTAGGAGATTTCTTTTACAATTTTCGTATGAGTGCAAATTACATCTCCAAATCGTCTAATAAACATATTTCTCAAATGTCGAATTTTACTCCTTGCTAGTCATTTTGTAACATACTATGTTTGACCACAATGCTGAATCAATTTTTTTCTTTTTTAAAATATTCCCGTAAATATAATTATTGTTATTAGTTTTTATTTTTCATCTATTATACAAAAATATATGAAGGACTCAGAAAAGGACCTGTAAAAAACTCTACTAATATTTTAAAAGATCGCAGCCAAAAATCTCAAATATAATTTAATTGATATTCTTTAATATACCAATCATATTTTCACATTGGAACTCGTGGGAACTTTTTGTTCTAGTCATTAAAAATATAATTTCCAAAAAGGATATATTTTTTAATATTAAGATTTCTTTTAAATAAAAAAACGTAGTCTCAAAATTGATTTTTTTATCTTAACAAATTATAATAAAATAATTTGAATGAATTTATTATTACATATCTAAAAAATCATATCAATATCTGTAGTATTCACTGATTTTAAATATTAAATAGAATTAAAATATTTTTAAATGTAGCAACCTTGAACTTGAACCATAACTCACGCTATATATACCCTCCGATATTCTTAGTAAATGCGAAAAAAATACTTCAACTAATAAACTAAATTTGAATAAATATGACACTGTGTCCTGGTAAGTGGCGTGCTGGGACTCATAAAATAGATAAAACTACGAAAAAAATAAAGCATGTATCATCAACCTTGATGCATAAGTCTTGATTTTATTCACAATTAATTGAAAATATCCATATATAACTACAGTTAATAGAGACACATTCATTACACTGCTTAGTGGGGCAGAATCGAACATTTTTGGAAATAAATCTGTAATTTCTAATCTGGTTGTTGATTTTACATAAAATTTTACATAGGCGTAGCAGAGAAGTGTACAATTTTAAGTTTGGAAGGAGGACTCCACAGGCCTTCAGTAGTGGAGCTAAGGGGGAATGTGCTATTTATCTGTTATAGTTTTCGAGTAATTTGCATTTGTCTCAATTGCAAGATCTTGGTCCAGTTTTTTCCATTTATACTCCGACATTTCCAACCAAAATAGGAAATATTTACTTCTAGCTAAAATAAATTTAAATTTCTAAAATAATTTATGGATTTAAAACTATTTTTATTATTGTTAAATAGATTACATTTAACATGTTTTTTATGCCTTTATGAATTCAAACGGCTGTACTCTTTTTTTTTTTCTTTGCATTTCATCAAATTTTATTAAATTTTTTACACATTTTCTGGTTACTAAATAAAGCACAAAAAATTTCAAATACTTAAGGTAAATATGATAAAAATAAAACAACGGAATAAAAATTAAATTCATCAAATAATGAGTTGAAACTACAAAAATTTCTCTTATTAAATATACTTTTTAAGATTTTGTTGCTTTTCAAATTGGCTCAACATACAGCGACTACCAGATCTAGAGGTAAATAATTCATTTTATTGGTTTTAATCAGAAAAAATGTACAAAAACACCGAGAACAATAACATTAAAAAAAGAACAAGACAGAAACAAAAGAGGAGGTGAAGTTGAATAATATAAAGCTGGAAATAAACCAGAAAAATAAATACGAGTACGCAGAAAACTTAAGGATAAAAGTAAAAGCTATTTGTTGTTGTAGCTGTTTCTTTTGTATTTTGCTTTTATACTTCAGTTTTAAATATGCAACAGCAGGTGTTTTGTATGAATTTTGTAATTCTATTTATTTCATTTTAAGTTTTTAAGGAAAAAGATCAGTGGAATTTTGGTACGTATATAAATACAACTAATAACATTCCTTATTTAAAATAATTTGCCTTGCTGCATATTTTCATAATTGCTAAGCAACTGGAAGAAATAGAAACCAAAATTCATTATCCTTTAAGTTTGATCTCACTCCTTACAACTGCACCCATTTCTTTGGCATTCTTGTTGGGCGGTATTTAATTTTGTTAGCTTTTCTTCAAGTTTTTTCTAACATGCTTCGCCTGTTTTAATTTGCTAAAACCAAGATTATAGTAAAAAACATCAACTACCACTGTGGGTTATATATTTTATTTAGCGCAACTTTTTAAAATTAACAAAAGCTAATTGTATTTGTACGAAAAAAGGTTTAACTGAAAATTTCGTTATTCAAATTAAATGTACACAATTTACGACCTACCACTGTATTCGCTCAGGTCATTTTAAGTAATAGTTGTTGTTGTTTTTGTTGTTGCTGTATTCGTTGTTTTAAAGAAAAAAATAATTAATCTTCTGAGAATTAAATACACACGAAAACAAAACAGCTTTAGAACAGACGCACTGCAGATGTGCCTTAATTAAAATTTACTTTAAATTTCGCTGTTGTTGCTGTGTTACTTCATCTACTAAATGAAAATAATAGAAAATAAAAACAAGAAAATTTTATTTAAATACTGGATTCAAGTGTATAAATGTGATTAAAATAAGCAAATTATGCTAACATATTTTTAGCTATTAGCCAGTGTACCATGTACATATCTATGTATGTATGTATATATGTACGTATGTATCTATGTATGTATGTATGTATGTATATATATATATATATATGTGTGTGTGTTTCCTTTTTTTGTATGAGTATAATTAATGTTTTTTTAATCACAAAAAAAAATTTTGTACAAATATTTTAAGTTCCACCAACAATTAAAATATTATGTTTATTATATGTTTACACGGTTAAAGAGATTTACAAGCAGAGACAGCATTCATATACTTCACCATACATGACAGGGATATGTAAAAATTTATCATTACTCTTCAGTTCTACTTCAGCTCTAGTTCAGTTCTAGTTCAGTTCTAATTCAGCTCTAATTTAGATCTAAGTATGTTCTAGTTTTGCTACTTTTAGTAAATTTTCCAAAAATTTTTCATTTTTTTTTTTTTTCTTTTTAGTAAAATTCTAAAAATTTGCTATTTTTAGTAAATTTCCTAATTTTAGTAAATTTTATAAAAATTTTCAGATTTTAGTAAATTTTCTAAAAATTCTTTAATTTTAGTAAATTTTCTAAAAAAATTCTAATTTTAGTAAATTATCTAAAAATTTTCTAAGCTTAAAAAATCTTCTAATTTTAATAAATTTTCCAAAAAATTTTCTAATTTTAGTAAATTTTCTAAAAATTTTCAAATATTAGTAAATTTTCTAAAAATTTTTTTAATTTTAGTAAATTATATAATTTTAGTAGATTTGCTAATAATTTTCTAATTTTAGTAAATTTTCTAATTTTTGAAAATTTTCTAAAAATTTTAGTAAATTTTCTAAAAATGTCTAATTTCAGTAAATTTTCTAATCTTAGAAAATCTTCTAAATTTATTAAATTTTCTAAAAAATTTTCTAATTTTAGTAAATTTTGTAATTTTAGTAAATTTCCTAATTTTAGTAAATTTTCTAAAAACTTTTTAATTTTAGTAAATTTTCTAAAAATGTTCTAATTTTAGTAAATTTTATAAAAATGTTCTAATTTTAGTAAATTTTCTAAAAATTTTCCAATTTTAGTAAATTTTCTAAAAATGTTATAACACATCCTGAACACTTATAATCTATTAATTTTTAGCAACTTCCTTGAGTATGGGATATCGGTCTACCCGGATTATTTTCCACTATTACTGCCGATTTTTTGGGTCGGAAAATACTGAATAATACCATAGATACTTTAAAAAATTCGGATCAAGTCATTGTCCTGTCAAGTCATTATCCTCACCTTATTCCAGATGAAGGTGTTCTTCACAGAATGGGATGGATACTTATGTAGGCTCCTGCAAAAGTTTTCGAGTTATCGTAACTTTTTCTATCGCAAATGAAAGCATTTGGAAGACCATTCTTAGGAAAATATTTAAGCATAGATGTGAAATCGGTTGAAGGAAGCTAAACTGTTACCAAGAGACGCCGAAATATGAAAAAACGAGGTCTAGCCGTTAATAAAAAAAAATTTTATGGTCCGATGAAACCGAACTAAATTTGTTTTACTGATAGTAAAACCTATGTATGATGTCCTCCAAACTCGTTCATAGCCCAAAGTACACGAAAAACACGGTTAATCATAGTGGCGAATCTACCGTGTTATGGGAATGCGGGTCAAAAATATTGGGCTAATTTTACTAAATTTCCTAAAAATTTTGTAATTTTAGTAAATTTTCTAAAAAATTTTTAATTTTAGTAAATTTTCTAAAAATTGTCCAATTTTAGTAAATTTTCTAAAAATGTTATAATTTTAGTAAATTTTCTAAAAATTTTCCAATTTTAGTAAATTTTCTAAAAATCTATTTTTATTAATAAGTTTTTAAAAATATATTATTTTCAGCAAATTATCTAAAAATTTGTATTTTTACTTAATTTTTTAAAAATATTTTCTAGAATTTTTTTTTGTGTTTTGAAAATTTTTTAAAATTTGCTACTTTTAATAAATTTTCTAAAAATCTACTATTTTAAATAAATTTTCACAAAAATTATTATTTTTAATAAATTTTCAAAAATTTTCTATTTCTATTCTATTGTAGTAAATATTCACAAAATATCACAATTTTTAATAAATTTTATAAAAATGAGTTATTTTCATTTACTAAATTTTCTAAAAATTTGCTGACTAGTTTTTTCTACAAAATTGATATTTTTAGTAAATTTTCTAAAAATTTACTATTTTTAATAAATTTTTTAAAAATTTGCAATTTTCAGTAAATTTTGAAAAAAAATTGTTATTTTAAGTAAATGTTTTAAGAAGTTGTTGATTTTAGTAAATGTTCTAAAAATTTTATATTTTTAGTAACTTTTCTATTTTAGATAAATTTTCATATTTCTTAGCGTATGAGTTATTAATATCCCCTACATAAATCATACGGTCACATAATCATCTTCAGCTAAAATAAACAAACTTATACGCATTTTAAACTGATTTCTTTTCAAGTTAATTACAACTATATAATATAACAGTTAATTCCCTAAACTAGAGACCTTTTTTTATTTTTTTATTTTGTCATAACAAATTTACATTTATTTATATAATCCCAATAATACAAAACTGCTTACAGACGAGCACATTATGAATTTATGATTTTTTTTTTTAAGGAAACTTATTTTCTTTGCTTTAGCTTCCTAAATCACAACTCAAATAAAACATAATTTTACCATCAAGTTGAAACAATAATGATGGTCTTAAAAAATGTTGCTGTTATGTTGGATTTTTCTCATTTTTAGCGTATCTTTATTTTTAAAGAAAAGAAAAACAAAATAAAAAGCATATAAAATTCCCAAAGAATTAATATTTAATGCAACGGAAGTAGGAGAAAAAGTAAACTTTTAATTAAGATTTTTTTGTGGAAGAATAAAAATGATAATATCAACGAAACTGAAAGCAAAGAGTCCTGAGAAGATGGCAAGATTACATCAACAGCAGTAGGAGTATAATGATTAACTAAGGATCTGACTGCAAAAACAAAACAAAAAATTTATCATAAATATCCAGTTTTCAATATGAAATGGATTTGGACAAAAGATTGAAAAATTTCTGAAATTTCATGAAATAAGTGCTATTTTTTTACTAAATAACCGATTTTCTCAAAAAAAAAATCATTGAAAAAATAAAAAGACATCAAAGTAAAAGTAAAATATAATAAAACAATTCCTTTCCTTAAAATCATCTTGACTCTGCCAGCATAAAATATTTCTATAAAAATTCAAAAATGTGTAAGGAAAACCTTTCAATTCCTTTCATTTTATTTTTCGTTCTTCAAATAAAAGAAAAAGGCAGAAATTGTAACCGGAAATGTATAAGTAAATAATAAATGTTTGTGTCGTGTGCACAATATTTTTAATATTGTTAAAGTTAAAGATTCTCTCCTTCCAATACTTAAATGAAACCACACTCACGCACATACATACAAATATATGTACATTGTAATATTTTATTGTAATGCTGATGTATGCTTAAATGGAAATAAGTACCCGGCAAAAAGGGAACTGAAAAAGAGCTAAAAAGTCAATATTTTAAAATTGTGTTGCCATTGGCATGAATTACTTAGTGCTGTAAAAGAGCTACAGAAGATATTTTTTAACCCAATGTTGTTATTGGAAAGATGTTCTTCTTTTACACGTCTTTTTCATTACTTTTGAAGTACTTCTCTTAAAACTATATTTATAAAACATTTTAATAAAAATTCTGTTTCTTTCACTCATATTAAAAGATGACAAAAATATTTTAAAATTTGTGAAATTTAAATTTTCTTAGAAATTATTAACCCTTTTTTGCTGCTAAGAATATATTTATTTTCACTTTTTTTGGAAGTAATTAATAATAAATTCCAATAAAGCACAAAATACGCATTTATTTATATTTTGGAAGTGGTGAAAATATTCTTTTTTGGAAGCACTTGATGATTTTTTTCTGGGTAGGTATGAAAATGAATTGAAATTGTAAATATTACATTTGATAAATACATCCATCCATACATACATACATACATACATACATACTTATATACATTCATACATACTAGGGTATTCATTTTACACGACTTTTTCATTATTCGATTAATCAAATAACTCAAAAATGTAATTTTTAAATTAATCGAACAATCGAGTAAAGATCTCAAATTACTCGAGTTATTCGTAATTACACCTTAAAATTTTGCTTGTTGTTTTAGTTTTTAATAAAAAATAAAACAAGCATTCTGTGTTGTCTTAATGTTTTATTAAAAAAGAAAATAAAAACAATATTAGCAGTTAATTTAATTAAATCAAAAAAATTATTTAAAACAACAAAAATATGTCTACCTTAATTGGGAGCACTCAATTTGGAAGAAATGCTTAAATTGCCTTTCTGAAATAGCCCATTGTATCTCTCTATTTACTTAATTATTTAATAGTTAAATCACTTGGCCAAAGAGTTTCACCTAAACTTATTATTTTATTAATTATATCACCATAGGTGATTGAGGTGTTATGCATTTGATGATGTTTCTAATACACAGAAATGTAAAGTGTACCGTACGACTCAGAATCGCTTCTTGAGTCGATTTAATAATGTCAGTCCATCCGTCTGGCTGATTATGATCGATATATTATTTCAAATAGCCTCCATACAAATGTCCTCATGGAATAGAGTTTAACGCTCGTAAATACCTTTAATATAACATAGCTCCCATATAAACCCCACCTCAGAAAACACTTTAACGTGGATAAATCCCATGCAAATATTAGATCAAGTTAATATTCAACACAAATAAGTTTTATATATGTAGAAACAACAGTTACAAATTTTACGAAAATAGGTCTATAGTTTTATAACTAAAAGTCCCACTTCCCGAAGTCAAACTAAAGTGCATAAAATCATACAGATGTTAGTATCAGCGCATTATTCTTATTTGTATATTTTATTTTCTAAAATTATTTTATATTGGTACACAATTGACCACAGGTCTAATATAAGACCCTTTCCCGAATTTTTTACTCATACACAATGATATAGGGTATCAAATGGTCGGTCTTGACCGACTATATCTTTCTTACTTGTTTTCACATATCATTATCATTATAAAATAGGTTAATTATAACCTATTATAACAAATGATTTTAATTTTGCATTCGAATTTTTTTTTTAAAGACTTTTATATACATAAAGTGGTGTAAAAAAACAAAAGAAACGAAAGTTTTCTTTTACATGATATTTTATAGTACCAGACTCATTTCATAACACTTCAACACATCTTGGACCCTTATAATCTCTTAATTTTTAGCAACTTCCTTGTGTATGGGATATCGGTCTACCTGGATTATTTCACACTATTACTGCCGATTTTTTGGGTCGAAAAACACTGAATAATACGAGCTGTAGATAATTTAAAATATTCAGATAAAGTTGTTGTCCTGGGCATTCCATTATCCTCACCTTATTCCAGGTGAAGTAGTTCTTCACAGAATGGGATGAATACTTAGGTGGGCTCCTGCAAAAATTTCCGCATTATTGTAACTTTTTCTATCGCAAATGGAAGCATTTGGAAGTCCATGGTTAGAAAAATATTTGGGCATAGATGTGAAAGGTAGAAAAATCTGAAATCGGTTGAAGGAAGCTAAACTATTACCAAGAGACGCCGAAATAAGAAAAAACGAGGTCTAGTCGTTAATAAAAAAATATTTTATTGTCCGATGAAACCGAACTAAATTTATTTTACTGACGGTAAGCCTATGTCTGATGTCCTCCGAACTCGTTCCATGGCCCAAACTACAAGAAGAATACGGTGAATCATAGTGGCGAATCTACCATGTTATGGGAATGTGGGTCAAAAATATTGGGCTGGTGGAAGAAAAACGTAGGAAATATATTTTGTGGATATATTAAGAACTAAAATGCTTCCATTTTCGATAGAAAAAAGCCTCCTTCTGGAATAAAGCGAAAATAATGGAGTGGCCGGCGCAGTGAATTGATCTGAATTGCATAAATAATCTATAGCCTCTATTATTAAGTATTTTCCGTTCCAAAAAATAGACAGTAATGTTGGGAAATGCTCCAGGAAGGGTGTTATTCTATACCCCAGGAATTATCTATAAATTTATGAATTCTATGGATCCTAGATGTGTTGGAGTAGTACGAAACAAGACTGATTCTACCAAATATTATATAAAAATAAATTCTATGTTATTACAAAGTTAATTTGTACAAAGAAAATTTCAAAATAAAGGAAATTATTAGTGTAATTGCATTTTTTTCTATTTTTCTTTCTATAATGAGGTTCCTTTATATCTTAAGCTGGAATAACAGTGAACTGAGTTAAAAAGGGTAAGAAATGCGAGTTGGAAAATCAAGAACGCTTATTTACTGTTAATTTAAAACGTAAATGAACTGTATCACATGCTTCTTTAATGAGAAATTGTAAGTTATATAAAAAAAAATTCGTTTCTTTTAGTTTTTTCCACCACTGTATATAATTTAATTTTTGTGATTTAAAAACTACCTCTAATCTCAATTACGCGTTGTATTTCAGACACATTCGGTTCTTTTTGCAGAATAAAATTTTTCCTTAACATAATTTCAAATTGTGGTATCAATTGGCGCACAGTGGAGCCAATATCAAAATTTTTGGTGATAAATAAATAAATAATAAATTTTTTATCTTCTAAACTACTGGTCGGATCGAATTGAAATGTTTGGGAGAGTTGTAGAGGAAGATCTAAGCTTACACCCTATAATAATATAAAATAAGCTAGAGAGTATCAAAGTTGACCACCTTGAGTGTGTGCAAAAGTTTCAAAAAATCGTAACTTCTATAAATCAAGTCTGATTTCAAAAGTTTTTATAATTCTGTAAAGTGCTTAACGATATAAAGAAAAAAATGCTTACTTATCTGTTATCTGTTACAGTTAGAAATATATTTACGCTTGAATTTTGAATTTTTAATTTTTTGCCTCGACTTTATTGCGTTTTTTGAGAAATTTTATTTTGCATATTATTTTTAAATGGATTAGAAATTACATAATATTTTTAGAAATTTTTTGCCTCATATACCTCAGGTGGACAACTTTGACACTCTATAGCTTATCTCGTGTTATCACAGGGTGTCTAGAAGGTGATTTTTTTGAAAATTTAGGTCTTTCTTTATAACTTTCAAATAAATTTAAATTCAACCCAAGTATTTTAGAAAATATAGAGTTATTACCAAAAATTTTGCGATTGGCCCCACTTTGTGGCGGTATTGTAAAACCTTTTTTAACATTTTAAATATTCTATAGAATTTTTAGAACAGTTTTCAAACAAAATTAAAAATAAATATATATTTAAAACTAGTTAAAAAAGGAAATATTTAAAATAGTTTTTGTTCAAATAATCGGCATAAATTTTTACTCAAAGTAATTTATTCTAATTTAATCGAACAATTATTAGATTTTAATTTGTCGATTAATCGAAAAAAAAATTATTCGAGTGAATACTCTTACACATACGTACAAACGTCAACAAGATGCAAATAAAAAGAAAGCTTTAACATAAAAGTGTTTCATATTTCCTGAAGAGATAAATAAAATACACACGCATGGTCGAAGTAAAAATTCATGCTTAAGAAACTAATTACTTTTTGGCACACAAAATCGCAATTTTTTATGTTCATATGCTAACATACTCAAAATTTATTACTCAATACTATAGATACAGATGGAGACTATATAAGGTGTGCGTTCAAATAAATCATAACATGTTTTGTTTTTTTTTTTTTTTTGGGACTAAAATAACATTGCTTCTACTGTAACGTTAAAATTCAAAATCTGGCCTGAATATGTTAAAAATACTGTTGAATATCACTAGTGTCATCAGTATCTTTTTATTACACTCTCTGTTATGATTATTCGAATTTATACAGACTAAAGAAGCAAAACAGTAACATATTTTGTCGCATTTTGAGTAAACTTGTCATACGACAAATTATTTTGTAAATTTTTTTTGTTTTTAGTTCGATACTATTCAGGACCATTTTGTCGATTATTCGATATACAAAACTTGTACTTTGGAACATGTCAGTAATAACATATGTTTTCCGGCTAATACAAAATATTGGAAATATTTTTTATTTTTTTATTATGGAGGAGCTTTGATCATTCTTTGCTCAGAGTTCTTCTCAGCTTTGTTATTTAATTTTTTGTTTAGCTTTGATTGATTAAAGCTTAGGCATAGCTTTAACATGTTAATGGAATTTCTCTACTTTTTGAGCTTGGAATTGACCTTTTCTAAACTAAGTTTCATCTCATACTTTAGATCCTTGTTAAGTTTTTTATTACCCTGAAATATAATACTATTGTCAAAATTTAGTCAATCGACATTTCATTTTGTACATTTTCATTTGACTGACATCTGCATGTGGACAAACGACAGTATTTAAAGAATTCCATCTACTGTTAAATATGACTTGCCTCTAAGAAAAATTGTAATTAAGAAAGATATTTAAAATTAACGACAGTGAAAATTTGGTCTTATATTTTATTCGAACGTACACTTTTTACATAAATACCTTATATTACACGGTGCTACAGTTAAAAACACTTGGAATGTAACATAATGTAATTTTTAGGTATTAGCAAGTAGATTATTATACTATATTTTAAATTTTCAATATACCCCCAAAATGGGAAGTTATTACCAAATATTTCCAAATAACAGATTTTTTGATTTTTAAAATTTTTATTTTGAATACCATTTAAGTTTTTTTAAACGTCATTAGAAAGAAAAGAAATAACCCTTTTTTAAGTAAACAAACCCAATTTATATTTTTTTATTTGTATTTTTTGAACCTCAAAGCGTGTATAGACGAACATAATTTAAATACCAAATGGTTCCCAAATGACAGAAGCTAAAACAAAATATTATATGTTATTATATCTCCTATACTTTATTTATATTAATATTCATAATATTTCCTTGATCTGTTCCGCAGCTTTAAAGAAATATGTTCTTGTAAGTTTAAAATTTTGGTATAATTTTTAAAATCAATTTAAATATTTTATTTAAGTGGAAATTTTATATCCTATAATATTGTATGCTTTTCTTTAAGCAAAGTTATTATGTTACTGAAAGTTTCTGATATCAAATTATCTTAACATTATTTTTTTTTTTATCCGCTCAATATCCGCGTCAGAGTTATATGTAAATCAGTGGTAAAAAAATTAGAAAAATCTTACTTCTTAAAAGTTATTAAAAAGTTAAAAATGGCGGTTGAAATTCCATTTAGTTCATCTATTTTTATTTAAAGAAGAAAACATTTCTTTTAATTAAATTTAATTAAATTATTTACCAGAAGTTTATGTGAGATTAAATTTTCAAAAAAATTACACATTTTTTTCAAAACACAAAAACAGAATATATGTAACCACATGTATTTTGTTGTTGCATGAATGAAATTTTTGATAATTGAATTAGTTTTTTTTTTCTCTCACATAGATATCTACTTATTAATCTATGATTTTTGGCCCCTTAAGCCAATCTGTTTATAAAAAAAATCTACTAATAGCATAGGTCAACATTAAAAAAGTATAGTGAAAAATATGTTGCAGATATTACAGCTATTGTCATTCCAATCTCCAGAAACTTTTCGGTTTTTCTCCATCACAACGCATTTTTAACCCATAGATGACCAATGAAAATAGTTTTCTTTTCAGGTTATACAATTTTCTAGGTAATAGGTAGATTAAATTAGTTCTCCATGTTTTATAAAAAAGATATTATGCAACAGAAATGTCACACGTATCCCCTAGAAGTTTTTAAAGTTATAAAAATCAAGAATTTCTCAATTAACGAAATTAGGGGTAAAAAGTGGGTATAGAGAGGAAGTTCGTATAATTTTAGTAAAAATGGAAAAATTATTAAAATCACATAAATAAAAATCCAAATTTAAATAACGTAATCAATTCAATAATTCTGCGAAATTTTTAGTCCTTAGACTAAATATAGAGAAACATTTCCATCACGTCACACTTTTAACCCATTGAAGACCAAATAATTATGTACTTGTAAGAAATTTTGTTAAATTTTCTGGGTACCAGGTAGAGCAAATTAGTCATCCATGGTTTGTAGATAAGAAATAGTGTGTAAAGTGTATATCATGTCCTTTCTCCTCTACATAGCTCCTAAATAGCTCTGCCCTATATAGCTTCTAAAAGTCTTAAAAATTGCCAAATTGGCAGACTACTGATGCTTTTTAATATGAGAAAAAATTAAAAATAAAAATAAATGAGAAAAAAACATATCAGAAAAAATTAAAAATAGTACTAAGAAAAAAGTATATATATTTTTGTGAAAATAAAACTTTATAATAAATTAGGATTGTGACGTGATGAATTGTATCATTTCACTTTCTACTCTATACTTGGTTTTTATTAATTAAATTTGAATTTTTCTTTTTTAAGCTTTTGATATCTAAACACTACCATTTTTGAGATCTACTAACATGTTAGTTTTATCAAATACAAATTTCCCCCTCTACGCCCACTCCTTACCCCATTTGTCCATGGTCTTATGAGGATTAGTTGAGAAGTTCTTGAATTCTACAACTTTAACATCAAGTCTATACTAGAGAAATTTTTATCAAGAATAACGTCAAAATTTTATCACAATTAAAATTTGTGACTGAACAAAATTGCCAGCACTTGAGCACTGACAACTTTCTCTTGATCTTCGTCTTGACGCCATTTTTGATTTTTGTTGGTAATTTTTACATAATACATTATGATATACATTATGATATACGTTTTCCCCTGTAATTAATAGGGATAAAAAATTATCTGCAATTCAGGCAAAAATGTAAAGTTTAAATTGATAAAAATTTCTCTAGTATAGGCTCGACATAATGACTTCTAGGGGCTATGTGTGGCAAGTTGGAGACTTGATTTATACTACAATTTTATAGCACCATTTCTTGTCTATAAAATATGAGTGAATAATTTGCTCTACCTATTACTTAAAAAATTATATAACCTAAAAACTCCTCAAAGAAGCTTATTTCCTTTGGTCCTCAATGGTTTAAAAGTTGACGTGATGAAAAAATTTCATTTAACTTTCTACACTATATCAAGTCTAAGTTATAATAAGTTCGCTATAATTATTCGCGGTAAACATTTTTTCGCGATTTTGTTAACGATATTACACATTTATGTGTAATAATAATATTAAACATTTATTTATTTTAAAAGTTCTTAAACGAGTTGTAAGTAGGAAAGAATGGAATAAAGTGGAGCATACTTTAATCTAACTTCAATAGAATACCAACCAATAATCTTTTGAATACTTTAATAGAACTGTTATATAGAATGGATTATAGTCTAACATTTTGCATAAAATAATAAGATTAATTTATCTTTTTATATTATTTTTCGGCGTTTCGTCAAATCAACTATTTTCTAGTAAAATGCGAAACCTTGGGGTAAAGTAGAGAGTAGAGTAAAATGGTAAGTTTAGAGATATTTAATGTTTATTAAATACTTTTAAATTATTTTTTATTCACAATACCGCAATACAATGAATATCAAAATTCAAGTAAGTGGCGAAAAAAAAACATTTATATAAATAGTTATTTATCATATTTAGAACAGTTTAATTCATAAATGTAATAAATTGCTATAATTTTCGTAAACTTTAAATGCACAGACCACTTGCATGAGTTTCATTTAGTGTATTCAAAAACCGACACTCTCAGAAAACTGGTTTTCGAATTATTCGAAAAATAGCTTTTTAAAAAAGTCGGTTTCGAATACAATTTTGTTTAAAAAAACAATTTATTAAATATAGAAATATTTTTTAAATTTTCAAAATTTTTTTACTAAGGGATGTACACTTATAGTAAAAGTCATTTGTAATGACAATTAATATAAAAATAAAAAGTCATATCGGTCTTTTGTAGCATGAGGATCAAGTTCAAAATTTTTAGTTTTTGAATTATTTACTAAAAATGTACTTTATTTTGGATGGGGAAATATTTCTTACGACAAGCGTCAAAACTAAAATAAAAATTTTTTATAAAATATACAAATCTCAGTTTTCAGTACGTTTGGTTTCACTAAAATCACAAATTAGAAACTTTAGGATACTAAACTTTTATCAAATCATAACATAAATGACAAATATTTTAGGCAAATAATTTAGGCATAGATTAACATAGATATGAAACTCTGTTTTAAAAAACCTAACTCGGTTGTCAAAAAAAACTTAAGTGTAAGAATGTGTTCATTGAAAGCAAAAACAATCCTAGTACGTGTGCTTTTTTTAGTAACTTTTTTCTGAATTGAATTCTTTCTTAGTTTTATATCTATGTTAATTTAGTCCCCTAATTATTTGAAAGTATTTCTCAGTCCAAAAAGCGATCTTTTGAAATAAAATTTATATTAAGACTACTCAAAAAAACCTCGAAAAAATTCATAGTTTTCATACAAATTTATTTTCAAACTATTTGATTGATATAATGAATAAATAAGGTTCCATGAGCAGATATAAAAGAAAATTTCTTAAGAAAACGGTTAACCGATAGAAAAAAACCGATCTGTCGAATAGTTCGAAAATAAGAATTATTCAAGACCGGTCGGTTTTTTAAAAAGCAAAAACCGTTTAACCGGTTTCCATTTTGGTTTTTGAATACACTAGTTTCATTATACCAAATGTATATTTTTACCACATCCACTATTTCCGCTATTTTTACATCCATTTTACATTAGCTTTAATAAGCTAATGTAATCACTATCGCCATGGAGTTTAATGAGTTAATTCTAATTTTCATATGTTATGTTGCTTTTACTTAGAAATCACACTTTTGATTTGTTTTATTAGATTTTCTTATGTGTATTCAAATCATTGAATTAAATATAATAAGAAATACAATTATTTATTATATTTTCAGCAAATTTTCAAAAAAAAAAATAGATTGAAAATTTGTTAAGTTATACATCCTACTTTATTCTGATATATTTTTACCACATTACCTTAATTTCATAATTTTTACGTTAAGCAGACATCTGAAAAATCATTATGTTTTCAGGAAAAAAAACTTATTTGCAATTGAAATATGCGCAAAATAATATATTCAATTTTATATTCAACGATTTAAAAATACTCTTGATTTAGATTTCTTCCTCAGAAACATTAACACTTAAAAAAAAATTTAAATATGCTTTATTTGCTTACGCTGGATGAAATTTAATTTGAAAATGTAATAAAATTATGGCAAACACTACCAATATATAGACCTTTTTTGTAAAAAAAAAAAAAAAAAATACGCGAAAAAAGTAAAATTTTCGTAACAAAAATTTCTAATTTTAAATAATATGAAAAATTTAACAATGCACCATGTACTTTGTTTGGTCGTGAGTGATCAATAACCCTTTGCAACAAATTTTGGGTCAATAAATATTCTAATTTATGTACTCTTACACTTTGGATATTTTAGAGCAATTTTTTATTATGTGTGAAAATAAAAAACAATTAAATTAGTAGATTTCAATGCTTTTTTTTTATCTCCAATTTCAATTTTAATCTATTTTCAAACATCTATATTTTTTCCGATATTATAAAAAGGATTTATATGTAATTTTATACAGCTTTTATGTAAAAAGGAAATTTTTACGCTCTGATGTAGTTCAAAAGATGTTCAAAAATACATGGGACTTTTCATCAGCGCTCGGACGATATATACATACATATATACAGTATCGAGCATAAAAATGCAATGGTAGGCTATATGATTTTTGATCGCATTGATTAGAGCTATAGCGTTATTAAATTAGCCAATTTTGTGATTTTAACCAACTATTGTATGTTATTTTGTTCCAAATAGTTATACAAAGTAATAGCTATTGTAAATTTAGTTAAAACGTTTGTAAATTAATACGAGCAAAAAAATGCCACTCCAAAACAAAAATCAACAGAAATTTTTAAATTTTGATAAAAATAATGATTGAGAAATACTGAATAATTTTACTGCATTATCATTAATTCCTACTAATATACACAAATTTAAGGTCATTTTAACTACAAAGGATATTCATGTTATTATTTTAGAATAACATTATGATGATGGTAATGAAATAATATTGATGTATAGTTCTAATATGAGGATTCTTAAAAATTATCTTAGATACACAATATTGAAACGATCATGCATGAAAATTTTGATAAAATTCATGGATCAGTAGATATTTGATATTACTCGAATGAACACATGTGGCCATTTAAAGACACTACATTCACCAATCGTTGCTTTAATGATATTAATATGGTAACGGGAATCCTTTCTAACATACCACATATTATTTACTAAAATCAAACTAGCAACTTTACTTTTGGAGGCAGGTCATTTATTATTTGTAACGAGTACTGTTTAGGAAATAAGATCCTATTACGACAACTTGAACTAATTTGACTCTAAAAGCATATATTTCGAATTTTAGCAGTCTAGATAGACATATTTCCTTAAATATTGATTTCCAATAGTAAAAAAATTCAACAGTGCAATAATCACGAAGGAATGAAATTTTAATTATTTGACATAAGAAGAGTGACAAAATAGTTAAAATTCCTAATTATCTTTCCCTGTGTTAGAATTTGTTCCAAAACCAAAATCAAAGAATATTTGAATATTATTGAGTTATCGGGCATTAAGCAATATCATATCATTGCAAAAAAATTATATTTAGCTGTTGATTCCGTCACATTAACAATCGAAAATAGTCACGTTATTTCGGTCCAAAGCTCCTTTATAATTATGAATTATCAAATTAAGCTATCATTAATATTTGATCGCTTTTTCATAGAGAATTTTTGTAAGATTTCAAACTAATAAAAAAATAAATTATAATTCCAAAAATATCAATAGCTATAGAAAATTTTCCAAAATATGCGCAGAGAAAAAACATGATTACAACACTATCACTGCAGCAATATTATATTCTCATTGTTAATTTTAATGAAATTTAATAACTCTGTGTGAATGATAAAAATGATTTTGATTCAATTTTGTTATTTAATGTTTACACTCAATAAGAATTTTAACATGATTGACTGCAAAAATTATAAGTTCTTAAATATTTTTAACAGAAACAAAATTTTGTTAATATGAAACATATCATTACTTTTACAACCATTAAATGTTTGAAGTTTTTTTCCTTGTTCTGAAACCATATTCTGTTTTTATACCATATTAATATTATTATTCCTATAATAATAAAATGTTACAAATAAATATAATACTTATCCTTTTCACAAACTTAGTGGAAAACTTCAATACTTGTTTCTTTTCAAATATATATTTCTTTTAATATTTCTTTTCTAACTTTAATATAATTCTCATTTAGTTTATATATTAATACATATAAATAGACAAGGTTTGGTTATACTCGGTGTGATTCAATCAGTGTAAGATATCTTGCATTTTTACTACATATGGTGTTACAAATGAATATAACTAATAATATAAATTAATAATTTATATTAATATGCGACAAGATGGAATCATAATATGACAATGTGGTATAATAATATTGTTCAATTATATGTAAAGCTATAATCACAACGTGAAAAACCAAACCATAAAATCGAATACAATAAATAAATAATAAAGTGGAATCATAATAATTATTACTTATAATCATTTCTATTTTTCGCTGTAATCATATGTTCCAATCATAATATATTGCTCTTAGATTACGGTCACTACAACTATATTTTTTCTCTGCGTGTAGTGAAGAAAAAAATCAAAATTTAATAGAAAGTGGGATAATTTGCTAATATTTATATTATCTGAAATTTTATGTATTTTAGTTTATATGAAAGGTACTTAACATACAATAGTTTCCAAACTTTTCTCTATATCGATTTTTATCAAAATTTAAAAAATAATGTTGATTTGTTTAGAGTTGCACTTTTTTTGCTCTCTCAAATTTACAGCTGCTTTTATTAAACGTTTAATAATTTTCCGTACGTCAAAAATATTTGAGAAAATTTTATACAACAAGAGTCTATGGCCACAAATAATAAAATCAGAACAATGTTGTTGTATCAGATTACGCTATTAGAAAAATATGTGCGAACAAAAATCATATCACATAGCGTTGAATTTTTTATGCTCTATACTGTATGTATAGCATTATCCTATGAAAGGAAACATATAATATACTATTAATATAAATGCCACGCTCACTTTTTGTAAGCTAAACAAGTTTGCAATCGTAAATTGCCTTGTTGTCTCTGTTTGGCAATACCAAAGCAGAGTTTGTTTACTATAATTAGACACCAACAGAATGTAATATGTATTTTCTGTGCCCCTTCACACTTCATCAGCATTCGTGGTGTCTTATCCATTTTGGTTTCGTTGAAATCTAAACATAAGCAATTCTTAATTTTAAAGTTCAAATGAAGTTTAGTATATATATCAAATATTTTTTAAGGAACATTATAGACCAAAATGTACGTTTTTAGCTCTCTTTCAGTTAAAATAAATTTTGCTTCTTTCTTGACAATTCATATAAAATTTGATATGCACAAGGTAACCGCGCTTTTCACCTACTCTTATTATGCTGTGATATTTTTGAACATTTTCATCAAGATTTCAACTAAATTTGACATTTATTTACTAAGAAGCATAGTAATCGGTTCAGTAGTTTAAACATAATATCAAGTCAAATAAAGTAAACAAATTCATTACAAAAATGTGACATCCAATAGAAATCTAGTGTAATGAAGAAACACTCTTTACAATAACATATAGATTAAACAATATAAATGTTTTTTTTTTTTAGAAACCGAAATTCGAACTAACTTTGAAACACCCTTTTGGGTTTTGCTTAGGCTACTGCTACTAGTGTTTATAAAAGAACGACTTTTAAAAAACCAATTTGACGGTTAACCGAAAATTGAAAAATGTTCTTTTTTATGATTCATATTATGATTCATTTTTGTTTTTCTCTTAAAGAAATGTTTATACATGTAATTAATCCCAATACTTTTCACTGGGTTAAAATGGAGAAAATAATTAACATTTTTTCCTGTTAAAAAGAAATTAATTTTAACTTAAAAAAAATATATTAATAATTTAAAAGTGCATATTCAGCACTTACTTAGTTATACTTTTGAAGTGGTGAACATTTCAAATTTTAGAAGTACTTCTTCCTTTCTTTCTGCTATACTTTATCAAGCCTTATTTTTCTCTTAAGCTATACATAAGCATGTAATATTATTTTTCTTCTTTTGGAAAATTTCTCTCACAATAAGTTAATTTTTTTTTTTTTTTTTTTATTTTTAATGTAATGCTGGCTTATCTATCAAATTTTATTAAACACTTTTAAAATATGTTCAACTCCAAACATGTAACTATATTACCTAACTACTTGTTAACTCAAACAGCAAGTGCATGGCGAAATGAAACAGGTGGCAGCAGTTCTATAAAAACAACAATATGGCGAATTCATTAATTTTTTTTTTAATACATGAAGTTTGATACTTCAGCTGGTAAGTAAACATTGCACTTATATGGAGTTTGACAGTTCTAAGTATTAAAAAAAAAATAATCAGCTGATTAAGTAAAGTTATCTATTTGAATTCGCCTTAACCAAGCGTTTATAGTTCTTGCAAAACATTTTCTAACATTTCAAATGCGGAAAAAAGTAAAAAAAAATGATATTTGGTGATACAAACCGATTCGCAGAAAAACCGAAATTAAAAGAAAAAAACGGGGTTTCGCTTAACTAGTTAATCGGTCTATAAACCCCAACTGCTACGATTTCATTTTGAGTGGGAATTATTTAGGCAATTTTTTCTTGTTGCACTGTGTAAATTTGTCCTTAAAAATGTATCTTTATCTTCTAGAAGATTTAAAATTAATAATGACTCTTCATTGCTTAATACGAGTAAATACAAAAACAAATATGTACTTTATTTAAATATATTTAACTTGTTTATAAAAATTTTTTTCTTCGAAGAAAAACAAAATTATTTCGAGGCATTTCAATTTTAAGAAAAGTTGCTTACGTTTTCAGAATGTATGAAACTAACTGCTATTTGCACAATCAAAAAACATCTCATATAACTCACACAAATGTTTGTTTGCATAGGAATGTGTGGGTATGTACATGTGCAATGAACTTTCTTCTTGAATTTTAAGTTACTCGTAGCACTTGTACTATAAATATGTTTCCCCAGTGTAGTATTTTCTTTCTTGGTATTTTCTTCCTTTTCAAATAAGTTAAACTTTATATTACAAAACCACATACACAATTATATACATATGTATATTTTTAGCTGCGGGAATATTTGTAAACCAAATAAATATGTACATTCATATAATTTAACAAATAAACTTTAACACTTGCAGTGTATTATTATTTTATTTTTTCAGCATTTCTTTTTAAACATTAATGTATGTGTATGTATGTCATTAAAAATTTCAGTTTCATTAAGCATTTACTTTAAATATTATATATTGCTTCATAAACTTTTGGCGAAGGAAATCGCTAACTTTATAACTGAAGAACAGTCGAAATAACGACGTAGGTGTATTCTACTTTAGTTCTAATTCAGTTTTAGTTAGTTTTAGTTAAGTTCTAGTTCAGTTCTAGTTCAGTTCTAGTTCAGTTCTAGTTCAATTCAAGTTCAGTTCTAGTTTAGTTCTTAGTTCAGTTTTAGTTTAGTTCTAGTTCAGTTCTAGTTTAGTTCTAGTTTAGTTTTAGTTCAGTTCATAGCTCAGGTCTAGTTCAGTTCCATTTATGTTCTAGTTTAGTTCTAGTTCGGTTTTAGTTTAGTTCTAGTTTAGTTCTAGAACTACTCTTTTATCTATTTACTGTCCTCCTCACAAAAACATTAAATCTTTTATAAAAGAACTCGATATAATAATAAACAACATAAAGAAAAAACTAGATATTATACTAGTAGGAGACATGAACATTGATTTATTAAGAGAAAGTATCACAACAACAATATACCTTAACATGGTTATGAGTAATGGCTTACAATGTATGATAAACGAGAGCACACGTGAAGATCCAAAAGAAATGCAAGCACGTGCATTGATCATCTGTTCATAAAAATAATAAAACAACATCAAAACCAAAAACTTATGCTGCAATAGTAACAACAACAATATCGGATCATTATTCGTTATTTTGTTGTGTTGATGAAGAGGTAAACAATCAGGGCAAAGAAAACCTTTTAAATCAGGGACCACAATTTTACAATTATAAAATAAATAAACAAATTCGCGATACAAATTGGAATGTGTTTATACAACAAACATCCAATCCAAATAGTTTGTTTAATAATATACAAGAAAGATTTAATGAAAAAAATCAATTAGAAAAGAAAAAAATATAAAAAAAAGATCATTAAATCCCTGGATAAGTGAAGATATTGTGAACGCTTGTGAATTTCGGGATAAACTTTTTAAAAAATGGCGTAATAATCGAAAAAACAAAAGATATGAAAACGAATATAAAACTTTCAGAAATCAATCAAATAAAATAAATATTTTTGAAAAAAATAAATATTATAAAAATAAATTTATTGAAAATATGCGAATAACGTGGCAATTAATTAATGAATTAATTGGTAAATATAGATGATTTTATAATGAGAAATTTAAAAAATGAAGATTTAACTAATATAACAAACAACTTTTCATTAAATTTTAATGCAAGTGTCAAAAAAATTATACACTGCTGTAACTTACCGACAATACAAATTTCAAATACTCGAGTGACTAATACTATTTATACTAAATATACCAACGAAGAGGAAATTTACAATATTTAAAAAAATATAAACATTAGAAAAGGTGCCGGAGCTGACGAAATACAACCGAAAGATCTTAAAATAAATGCTACTTTTTTAACACCAATTCTTATAACATTAATAAATTCTAGTTAAGAACAAGCAATTGTGCCAAATCTGCTTAAAACATCAATAATTAGGCCGATATATAAAAATGACGATAAATTGAATATTAATAATTATAGGCCAATAGCTATTTTGTCTGTCATGGACAAAATCCTTGAGGAATAATATAAAATCATCAAAGAAAATTAGTTTGGATTTCAAAAGGGTAAAAACATTAACTAACTTTTAGGAAATTTTTCAACATACTCGTAAATCAATGAATGCCTAAGTAAAAATATGCATGTACTAGATTTATTTATAGATTTTAGTAAAGCATTTGATACTCTGTCGCATGAGAAATTGTTAGAAATACTAGAGAGAAACGATATAAGAGGAAACTTACTACAATGGTTTAAAAGCTATTTAAATTGCAGAAACTTCTAAGTAAAAATCAATAATAAATTAAGCAACAAAATGTCATATGATTGTGGGTTACCGTAAGGTTCAAAACTTGGACCCATATTGTATATAATATATGCAAATGGCATGCTCAAATGTTTAAAAGAAGGCACAACCTTCGCATATACCGATGATACGGCCGTAATTGTAGCTGACACTGGATATAGCAACCAGATGGAGCCACGACAATGGCCTTATCATATCAATGCAAATAAAGCCAAACTTATGCATATTAAACCATCGCAGATTCAAATATAGAAATCAAATTTCACAACACAGATTGCCTACACAGAAGTAATATTGACACTTGTTGTTCCATCATAGGAAAAGTCGATTCCTATATATATTTGGGAGTAATCATTGATAGCACGTTTAAATGGAAAACACACATTCAAAATTTATAAAAAAAAACTCAGAAATGCGTCATATACACCTTATCATCTAATCAACTGCGCTCCTTACAGTGTACTCCGCCAAGCGTACTTCTCACTAGCAGAACTGTATATCAGACACGGAATAACAGCATTGGGAAATGTCAGACAGCCTGCTTAGAATTTTATGGAAAAAACGTCACTATTACTACCAGAACAATCCCAACACCACAACCGATTTCAGCAATGTTCATAAAAGAAACAACTTGGCAAAAAATCTAAACATTATGAATGTCAAAAACATATATCGCACAACAATTATCAAAGAATTTGATAATGACATTCGATTCTTGTAGACCAATTGATCACACACATAACACAAGAATAAAATCACAAGGAAGATATAAAGTCCAATGTTTCACAAATGAGTATGGCCGAAACATAATGTGCGTCGTATTGCGCACTGTTCTAAACAAAATACCCATAAATATCCTAAATACTAAAAATAAATAAAAAAAATTTAAAGAAAATAAAAGCTACCTAAAAAATCTGCAATGAATACTCCTTGAATTTAATATAAAGTAAATTATTATTCAAATTTCCTGCAAACAAGCTTACGAGCTTTACGGGATAGTATTATAAAAATTTACTGAACTTAACTTAGATTAAAAATCTAATAGTAAATAAATTAAATTAATATAAACCAAATAAAGAAAATGAAAATATACGATAACCCGAATATTAAAACCTCAGCACCTGGAGATGTTTATATGAATACGAACTATAAATTAAATTTTCCAGCCATGAAGTAACTTCAACATATGCCGAGGACAAACCAACTTATATTTTAAATTTTAATTTGCATTTTCTTTTAAATTAAAAAAATACTATATGGTAATCTATTGAATTATAAAAATAGCTACAACCTTTTTGAAACAAATAAATAAAATAATAAAAAAATAAAATATAAAAAAAAGTTCTATTTCAATTCTAGTTCAGTTCTTGTTCAGTTCTTGTTCAATTCTAGTTTAGTACTAGTTCAGTTCTAGTTCAGTTCTAGATCAGTTCTATTTCAGTGCCCGTTCAGTTCTAGTTCGAAACCATTTGGCTTGACTTTACAAACGAGAAAAATTTTAAAAGAACAATTTTTAATTTTGTTAACCGTTTTGGAGAGAAGATATATACATATTTTGACTAAGATATTTTTATTAATATCTGAAACTTTTTTTCCTTTTTTTTACAATTTATTCTACTTTTACACTTTTTTACTTTATTTTCTTTGAAACCATAATCTTTTTTTAATTTATTTAGAAAGTAGATTTAGTTTTAAGTAAAAGAAATTCTTGTTTATTAAAAGAAATTGGCAAACAAAAAATTTAAATTTTAGATATTTATGATAAATTTTCACAAACATTTATTTAAAACCAAAACATGTATATTAAGGCGACTCACTCCATGTGAAAGGAAAATAGGTGCTTTTGTTATCCTCTGAAAATAAACCTTGGTATGTTACAATTACAAAAATGTCAGTATAAAAACGAAAAATATTAACAAGGAATATAAAAAAAAAGAAATTGTTTGCAAAATAATCTAAATTGAGTCCTTTAAAAACTCATAGATATTCCTTACTTGGTATTTGATTAATTTCATTATAATCATCGAGATATTTCAAGCGCTGATTAAAATAAAACTGCTATTTATTATATTGTTTAACGTTTTGCAATCAATGAACATTTCCAGTTCATTAATTTGTCATATTTTTTAATTCTGTTTATATTTTTTATATTCACTGTTAATATTATTCATTCGTTTTAATAGTAGTTTTGCCATTTTCGTAAATATTTTAATTCAAGCTGGTAGATCTTATCAAAAGAAGTATTTTGATATCCATATTAATTATGTTTATGAGAAATCTTATATTATATTAACAGTCTGATAAACCGCGTAATTACAAGAATATTAAAATAAAATTTAATCATACACCAATAGCATATATTTAAAAGCAAGTAGAAATTTTTAAATTTGAATTTTCATTAAAAATTACAAGCAATATTTTGAAAAGAAAAAAACTTGAAGAATATGATATTTCATGGAATTGAAAAATATTGAGGTCACTTTATATATGTTTTATATACCAATGGACACGGCTTGCAAATACCTTTCAAATGATACCATATTATCTAAAATACACAAATTAAAAAAAACTAAAAAATACCTTTTTTTCAAAAACAGTCCAGCTCACGAACGGCCATCAGTAGGATCTTAATATTTTGGGAAACATTGTAAAACATATCAAGGTTAATTTTCAACATATCAAGGTTAATTTCACTTTTCTGAGTGAGTTGCCTTAATGCTACTCGTTTTTCCCAAACAGTTAAACTATTTGAAATCTATTGAAATATGGCATTTTAAAAGTTTTTGTTCGTCCGTGAAGTCATAAAAGATTTTTTTTTTTCGATAATTTAAGATTTGCGATAATGATATATTGATCTACCCAACTAGACCCACACTAGGATATTTTAGAAGTATTTTCTCACTATCACAGTGTAATTTCTTCTATGACTTTAAACATACAATACCCTTTCAAATTAAACAAAGTCATTATTCCCAATTTAAAATTGCTCACAGTCATTCTCAAATATCCTTCTATTCTATTATTTAAACATTTTCTAATTAAATAATTAAATTCCCCAACATTAAATTACTTTGTGAGATAATAAAGACATTTTAAATAATTCTGTTGGTAACTACTGAAGTTAGAAAATACATAAGTATTTAGTACCAAACAATAAGTTTTTAATGTATATTTTCCCATTTAAATATTTATAAAAAGTTTCTTAATTAACATATTTATATTAACATAAATTAACTTAATTTGAAAACTACTGAACTCGCTCGCATCTCTCTGCAAGCATAGTAAACGCATTTAAATATTAATGCAGCTTAAAGAATACATAGTGAACGGTGATGAGTTGCAAATAAAAGAAAACAGTTTTTTTTAATTGCTAGTAAATATCTAGGTATGTATTCTGCATTTTAATTAAATATTTAAAGATACAAAAAAAAAAAACTTTGTTTATTTAAAATATTTGATTATACACATTAAAATATTATTATTATTTAATATACTTTAATTAATTTAATTACATACATTATAATTTTAATTTAGATTTTATTCATTATTATAATACCTCGACTTACACTAATAAAAATACATAACGAATAAGTACCTTTAATCTTGAATAAGATCTATTATCATTTAGTTTTAGTATAATTTTTAATTAGTAATTTAAGAACAAAAAAGTTCAATCTTTATTTTTTTTTTAAGTATCTACAACATCCATTTAAGTTCTGTCTATCTATTTGTCATTTTTATCTTTCTTTTTTAATACAAATTAGAACTTTTTCATTTTAATCCAATAACTTGTTGATGCATAAACTTCAACAAACAAAGAACTTTCTCACCCATATAGCTGACATTTTAAAAGAGAAATACAAAATGAATAAAATACCACAATGTAGAAGGAACATAATGGAATTAGAAAATTCTATAACACCCTACTAAAGATTTTTTTTAGTCAGGCGCGGATCTACGGGGAATTTTATATTATTAATTAGGCTACTATATTATTGCTTTTATGAATTACAATTTTCATGGTGGTTTTACTTGAGCCTCCACTGTGCATTCAATTGCTACGTTTTTTTCTGTTTCTTAAAATCAATTGCTCGACGACCCATTCTGAAAAAATACATAAAGAAGACATAAAATTCAGATAAAGGAAAAAATGCAAGAAAGAAAGAAGAAGAGGGAGAACACAAAAACCATTTATTTAGAAATCATCTGCATTAGAGTAAAAGTTTGTCAATTTCAAATAATTTAAAGTGAAATGTTTTATAATTAACTTCCAATAATTTTTTACAAAAGGTGATTTTGTGCTTATGCGACTTAACTATATTTGCTATATAGGCAAAATAATTTAAATTGAGTCCTTTAAAAACTCATAAATATTCCTTACCTGGTATTTGATTAATTTCATTAGAATCATGGAACTTTTTCAAGCATTGACGAAAATAAAACTGCAATTTATCACATTGTTTAAGGTTTTGCAATGACTATTAGTATAAAAATTAATCAGACACCAATAACTTATATTTAAAAGCAACTAGAAATTTCTAAATTTGAATTTTTGTTAAAAACAGCAAGCAATATTTTGAAAGGAAAAAAGCTTGAAAATAGTACATTTTATGGAATATAAAAATATTTATTATATATATATATATATATATATATATATATATATATATATTATAATTTTAACTATACAAAAATCATCCTATCAACATGTTGCTGGGAGAGCGTGATGATACTTGCGTTTTTCAAGATGGAAAAATAATTTCTTCAAGCTTTTCTTACTCGCATGTGATGTAATTTTAAAAAGATAGATCACTTTGTGGTATTTTAGGTAATCATGTAGCACTCCTAAAATCAAAGGTAGGGAGGGTGCAGAGGTGCTGTTTTTGAAAAAAAGGTATTTCCCATTACAGCTCGGATAGATTTTGTTTATATTTCGCATGCTTTGGTGGGTTAATCTATCCCATTACAGCTCGGATAGATTTTGTTTATATTTCGCATGTTTTGGTGGGTTAATCTATCCCATTACAGCTCGAATAGATTTTGTTTATATTTCACATGCTTTGGTGGGTTTAAGTAATATCTACATGAATTAAAAATGAACTTCCGGTCCATTTTTTTTTTTTTTTTTTTTTTTTGTATTATAACAAGGGAGTCTATAATAACATTTATGTCCCCATAATTCTGTTCGCAAGATGAAAATCATTGATGAACCGACTGACCGCTAATAGTTATCAATGACACTCGATACATTTGGGTTGTGTTATTAGAGCACCATTCGCAAATAGACTTGCAATAGCTATTAAAACTAAATTTCCAAAAAACACTGAAAACATTGAAAGCTAGTTTTACTGGGATTGTTCATTACAGAGCTAAAATTATTTTTAGGGAAATTATCGTATTTTTTTCTTTGAAATTTTAAAACAAAATTAAAAGGTTTTAAAAATTGGCAAGTGATTTTTTTTTTTTTTTAATTTTTAAATAACAACAATAGTTTTATTCATTTTTATATTTTTAATTTCATTTCCTTTTCCTAGTTAAAAGAAGTTTATTCTAAATTATTGCATAATATTTCTTTAAGTGATAGTTTTATCACTTAAATTACACTAACAAATTTTATTATTACTTAAAAACTTTAGCTTCATGAAAAAAAATATTTTTTTATAAAATAGGAAATTTTGAATTTTCGAAATAAATTTTTCTCTTGACATAGAGAAACAGGTGGTTATTTTTCTGGTAATGAGAAATTGTTGAAATATAAGTTAGTAAGTCCTATAAAGCGTGGAAGATATCGGTAAAATAAAATGATAAACGTTTAAAATCCTTAAGTATAACTACAATAAAAATAAACTAAAACTAAAATTTTTTGGTAGGGTCTTATGAAAAGTGTATTTAACTTAGAAACTCTGGTAACTGTACACAATATATAGTTGATAAACGTAGTTTTTCGGCCAATTTTTATAAACTGTGGTAGGATAGTCCGATTTAAATAAAAATTCACACATTGCTAATATTATTTTTTTCGATCTATTCCGATTTCAAAGATTAGCGTACTTTCTCTCATTAAGGCTTATGAATGTTATTTAACTTTTATAGTTATCGAATTATTCTTATCTGAAAATTTAAATTTCGAATTTTAACAAAACCTGGATCCAATTCGATTTTCTCCAAATTATGTCATTAACTATTCCGAGTGCATAAAGAAACAATTCTGAATTTGAAATTTGAGAAATAATAATTTTTGGAATATTTTGAGTCAGCAAAGAGTTGTCACACATAAAATGCGAAAATTATTTGCTACGATTTTATAAATTTGTAAGTAAATCGAACTAGTCGATAGGAAATTACAGATTTTTGGAAAGTGTTCATTTGACCTGCTCATAAAATAACTTGGATATTTAAAAAATCATTGTTCTGTCCCTATTAAGCTAAAAATATTAAAAACTAAAAATATTCGCAAGAAAGATTCAAACATTGCTTTAGAACTTGAAAACTCATTTTTCGAATTATTTACCTATCATCCATTTTCAGTTTTAATATATTTTCAAAAATCTGGATTAGTTTTAAAGTAATCAAAAGGATTAATACTCATGTATATAAGCCTTAGTTTTATTTAATTTGAAAAAATTTATATATGAAATATGTATTTCGAAAATTATCCTTAAATGTTTTGAACTTAAATCAATGAAAGTAACTTATTTTATTTAAAAAATTTTCTGTGAATTTTACAAAAATCAGAATTTCTTAAAAAAATTTCAAAAGTAGCGGACTCCTTTTATCTGACTAGTTTTAAATTCTATATTATGATTTTTTTAATTAATTTAATTTGAAATTCTTAAGAGGATAACAGTAACATAATAACCAAATTCAAACCATTAAAATTTATTCAACATTTCCAGAAATATTTCTTTTAAAAAACATAATTTTATTTTATTTTCGATATACATATATTTTTTATAATTTTATTGATGGAAAATATGGAGTTACTTGGGCAATAGAAATATACAAATTTCATAGCCCAACAATTCGATTATTAATAAAAGTTTTATATTGGTTAAATCAACATGTTTTTAGTTTTTTAGTTTTAAAAAAAAGTTTCAAAACAATGCGCCTAAAAAAATGCATATAAAAATTCAAAGTAATATCTAAAAATTGAAAAAGAAAACATGCACTTCTTCTTTAAAAGTATTTATTAAATTAAAAATATAAAACAAAAATTATTCCATAAGGGAAAACAAAAACAAAAATCAGTTCTTGGTAAGCTATCCAAGATAGTATTTATATTTTGTATAAAACGTTAAATGTTAAAACTACACTGGTGCATATTCCTATAAACGCACATCAATTTTTTAATCAACTTATCAAAAATGGGGCTAAATAATAATTAAGGTGCTGCAAATTATTTTTTTAAATTATTTTTGACTTCACTTAAAAAATTGATAACAAAAAACTTAAAATGCACATAAATTTTTTTTTTTTTTTTTCATTGTAGTTTTAGTAGTTTAATGGCATTTTTATGGCTGTTTTCTACATACACACTTAAACTAATAAAATAATTTAGCATTATTAATAATGTGTTGATGAACTTTTATTTTGAATAACTTCAAAAATTCGGTCTGGCATTGATTCGATTAAATTTTGAAGAAAATTACTGTCAATTTCTTTCCAAGCTTTCTTAATTTTTAGTTTTAAATCCGTTATTGTCATTATGGTTTCATTCTGTGCATTTCTTACGTAAACTTTACAGGTCAGATTCTCCATTGGATATAAATACGAACTGCAAGCCGGCCAGTCCAATAGTGGAATACTGTGTTTATTAAACCACGATTCAGACTAGTTAGGGACATTAATTGCAGCGTTATCCTGTTGGAATATGCAAACTTCATCCATATTTTCATACATAAATGAGAGAAGAGCATCTTCCAACAGTTCATTATTCACTGTTCATTTTAGTTAGAACAAAACATATTTTTGATTTTCCTGCAGCAGAAAAGGCTGTCCCATAATAGCATAATACTGCCTTCACCGAGATTGCGTTTCGATATACGAATTTCGTTCGATCTCAAATCACGCCAATAGCAAGAATATGAACCGGGACTGATTGCTAATTTAAAGAAAACAACAAAAGCAAGAAACAAATATTTCTTACATAAAAAATACTGTTATATTGCGAGTTATTGTTTTTGGCTAAGAGAAACGAATATATCTCAAAGAAAAACAAAAATTTTAAATGCGCTTATAGGAATATGCACCAGTTTATGTTTAAAGAGTTTTGTACTTTTTTTTTAATATGTACTCTTTCAGATATAATTTTTTAAAACTTATATTCGTGACATAGAGTTTGATACAAACTTAGTAAGATAGGCTTTCATTTATATAACAAGTCGTAAAATGTAAACGATTAGCTATTTTAGCTAAAATGTTTATACATAAAAATGACCTTTCTACGTCACACAGTGCGGCTAATCGAAAAATGTTTGGTAATATATCTGTATCTCCTAAGCTACTGGTTGGATCGAATTGGAATGTATGGGAAAGTTGTAGAGAAGGACTTGGGCTTTCTGAAAAAAAATTTAGTCATTCTGTTATAACATGAGGTAAGCTACAGGATGTCAAAGTTTTCACCTCGAGTATAGGTAAAGGTATTAAAAAATTGTAAGACACAATATGATAAAATGAAATCATAACAATTATTATTTATAATCATATTTATTTTTAGCTGTTACCATATATTTTAATCATAATATGTTGCTCTTAGTTTATGGTCACTACAACTATATTTTTTTCTCTGCGTGTGCTGTTGGAACATTGTGGTTAATTTTAATTTGCTTGAAATTTGCTTCAAATTTAAATAATAAAATATCCACAATAAAATCATAAAACAATTATTTTGATTGCTACTGTCAATTTTCTTTCGTTGTTATCGATAATTAAAGAAAATCGAAAAGTTAAAAGGTTCTTGAGTCTTTAAATCCTTAAAAATCCTTTCAAGAAGGGAACACTCTTAATAATATTATTATGATATCTGCTCTGCTTAAACTTTGTTTGCAGATTTTACTCTTGTTGTTGCAGTTGTTGCGATTTTATAATTCCTCGTTTTCAATAACGTTAGCTAATATGCAAATGGTTCTTAATAATATTACAACAAGTTAAAATAATCGTTTAAATAAAAAATGTAAATAAAACTTCTCCACTAAAAATTGTTAAATGTTAAAATATCTTCTTGCATTTAAGCTGACGACATATTTTTTCTACTTTGTTGTTTTTATTTTCTTTATTTTTATGTTTGCTAACCACAATTTGTTATTTTTCATAAACATTTTCAAAAAAGTTATGTTGTTGGCAGCGATGTTGGTTTTATTATTAAATCAAGAAACTTTTTTTCCTCCCTCTCGTCTACAATGGGGCTGGAAATAAGTTTGGCTGGAATGAGCTACATAAAAGTAGCTCAGCTAACTAAAATGGCTTAGTTTTGGTTCTATAAAAATTTGACTTTAATTGTTTTGAATATAATTAAGATTTATGTCAGCTCTACAAGATAATTTATTTGAAGAAATTAGGTTCAGATTTTTGGAATTAAAAGAAAATTTTTGGAAAAATGTAGTTTTTACAAAACCATAACTATTCTATCTGTTATTTGGAACGATGCAGTATAAAAAAAATAATACAAAAAATTTCACAATTCTCAAAAGACCTTCGAAAGTCCCAAAAAAAAGTACTTTTTTAATTTTGCCTATAAAATCCACATTTGTTGTTGGTTTGGAAAAAGACGTTAGCAAATGGTTTTAAACACATTAAGGTTTCTGAAACCATATGATATTTGTTAATCCCAGCCAGTGTTGACAAAACGTAAGTGTAAAAAAGTACTAGAAATTGCAAAGAAAAATGCAAAAAGTAAAATAAATGCTGGAGAAAAGTGCCAAGAATAGAAACTGTTTGTATTTGTAAAAAAAGAGATATATTATTTATTTTCAGGGCAAAAGCTAAAACAACATCAAAGAAAAGAAAGAAAAAAATATGTTCTGAAATAAATTCTTTAAATATAAAACAAAATTTATGAGTGAATTTAATTAGAATTTTAATTTTATCATAAGATATACAAGTATGTGTTATCTGAATTATACTGTTATACGTAATCCAAATAACATATAGGTTAATATTTTGACGAACTAAAATCTTCTTTCTTTTTCCGAAAATTTGATTTTTAAAATCTTATTTATTAGTAAAAACCAGACACAGTATTAATTCGAAAAGCTGGATAATTATTGCAGACCCCAATCCGAATTGTTGAATTATCCAGATTATCGATGCTTTTTTCTGGTCCACTTTTGTTAAAAAAAAGAAACTATTAAAATATATCTTTTATTTAATGAATATGTGAAATACTTAGAGTATTAAATTCAAATTTTTTGTCAAATAACATTTCATATTTTAAGTTTTTTATCTAAAAAATCATGTTTGTACTCTTTTACTGAAGAATTTTTGGAAGAAACATTAACTGAAAATGCAGGAATTCAACTAAAATCAACTCTTACATAATAATTATAGTATTTCTTATTATATTTTCCAAGTTATACTAAAATTTTAATAAGAAATAACTTTTTATTATTTAATTCGGATTGTAGAGTTATGGAATGGAAAGTTGGAAAGTGCCATCCGGAATACCGAATAATTCGGATTATCGAGTTTATATTATATTCATGAAATTGATTAAAAAAGTTTTCTTTAAATGAACCAAATCAAATTTGTATTACAATTCGAATTTTTAACTAAGTAATCGATATTCAAATAATATTGAAAAATAATTTTAACTAAATAAACAGACTTTTACCCAAAAACTAATATTTAGCAAAAAAATAAAATTCTCGAAAAATTTTAGATTTAAAAAAATTGATTGGCAAATGTAAGAAACTACTCACAATAATATTTCAAAAAATAAAATAAAACATTATAGGTCTGTTAATTTAAGAAATTTTAAGCAAGTGTTAAAGCATATCCATATATAAAATAATATTCTTTTTATACAAACTAATCATTTTGTCTACAATTAGACTTTAACTTTGGGTTAAAATTTGAAAATTTAACCCATAATATCACATTATTATGTTTTAAATTGAGTAAAAAGTTGTTTAATTGTGTATAAATATTTTAATTTTGAATTTAGTTTACGATCAGTGTTGCCAGGAGGTGTGAAAAAAAGGCTAAAATAAACTCCAAAAATGGTCAAAAAAGCCAAATACTCCAAAAAATAAGGCCAGAAAAAAGTACAATTTTTTCACATTTTTTTAAAGATATTGTAATATATTAAAAAAAAAAAAAAAAACGTAAACGGTTGCCAACAAAATAAACTGATGAAAAATCACCCAAAAAATTTCAATTCATATTTGGGTTATATTTCATATGAAAAATTATTCAATATTTGAATTGTTTTTCTGTCATTTTGGGACTTAATTTCCATTTTGATTAAACATTTCCAAATTTGTGTGTAATTTTTCACATTTTCTAAATTATGTTAAAAATAGTGTCTATCTACTAATATAATAATAATAAATAAAGTATATTAGAAAATAATTATAATATTCGATATACTAAGTCCATGAAATTAGTAAAGTCATTTTTGATTTGGAGTATGAAGCGCCGTAGTCGAAACCTTTTGTCAAGTGTAAATAATCTAGAATTTTTGGGTGAATAAATATACAAAAACGCTTAAATGGATGGTACTGTAAAAGTAAAATTAGTATTAAAAAATAAGAAATTATTTTCTTCGTTGCTGAAATACTAACATTTTAGCCATTTTTAAGCAATTTTAAGAACCAAAGAAAGCTAGAAAAAAGGCTGGAAGCTAAAACGAAAATTTTTAGGATAAAAGCAAAATAAAAAGGATAAACTGACAACACTATTTACGATATCAACTCATTTACGTTCACAAGAAAATTGTAAACAATATTTAAAAATTAATAAATTGTTTTATCATAATTATTTCTTATAACAAAAGAATTATAGTTCACTTTATTGCCAAAATTTTATTTGTTAGGTTAGCTGTTTGTAATTGGATTGGTTTTTACAAAGATTATTTTGCCAAACTCGTCATCGTTAACAACAACAACAGAAAAAAACTGATAAGGTTTTTATAATACAAAACTATAAATTAATAAAAAACAAATAAAATAAAAAAAATAAATAAATAAAAACAAAATGTCAAAAATAATTCAAAAAGTGTCAGTTGCTAGAATAATTTTTTTTTTTTTTTGTTGCTAAATGAGTTTAAAAAGTGCTACATCTAACACTAAAAGTACTAAATTGGCAACACTGATGCCAGCTTTGCAATTTTAGAACAAATCCAAAGTTTTATTTGAAATAGATCAAATTTAGAAAGATCTAGACCAGCCCCTGTTAGAAAATTGAACGTGCTTTCTTCTACAAAATTATGTTAATGAAGATATCTTTCAAAAAAGTGTAAAAACTTGCTATGTTTTTTTATTTTTCTCATAATTATATAATTATTAACAGGGCAACCAAAAATATGCAAAATCATATTTTTTAATGCAACAAACTGTTAGTTATTTATCCGTTTCAGAAAATTTTAAGAATTTTGGCATCAATTTGTTATGGCATATTTTTGCATATTCTGGTTTTTACATATTTTGCTTTTATTAGCATATTTTGTTATAATTTCATTGCAAATCCTTATTTTGGAGCATATTTTAGCAATTTAAATGACATGTTTTCGTATATTTTATACATATTTTATACTTAATTTTGCATATATTACACTTAAGAGAAAAACTATTTATATCTTTTCTTTTTACTGTTTTTCAAATCCTATTCCCTAATAATTTTCATTTTATAAATTGGTATGTAAAAATCTTGTAATTTCCAAATACAAGGTATTAGCTTTAGATATTTTTAAGTGCAAAAAGAAAATATTTTGTAGCAATTGCCAATAAAAATCAAATTACTTTTATCATGAATGCTAAATGATTTAAAATTTAGCCAGAAAAAAATAATCTTTCAAGAGCATATTTTATAATTTTTAAGGCATATTATCCGATTTTAAATACTTTTTTATAGCATATTTTTGATTGGCCTGCTTATTAATGTTGTTGTTTAATTAAAGAAACAAACGTATGAAAACAAATTGGATGAAATTGAATGAATATATAAATTTAAAAATTTTAGATAACTGTAAAAGATAAATAGCAACAGTATTCATGATAGCTTTAAGATAATAGAAATTGGCGAGTTAAGCCTTACTCCTGGTAGGCCTGAGGAATCCGTTTTTCTCATTTAATTTAGTTTTAAATTTACCTCAACTTTTATGTAAATCATAGCAGCCGATTAGAAATTATATATTTATTTCTAAAATATTTTTATTTAGCCCACTGTATCATCTTTTCACTTGTGCATATTTCTCCCCCTCTCCCTCTCCGCCGCGCTTTGTTTTAATTTATACAAATTTACCGCAAGCTTTTTATTATTTTGTATTTATGTACTTTTTCCTTTTAAAACTACCAACACACAGATAATGGAAAGCAAGAAATGCGTTTGAGTGAACTAATAAATAATAAAGCGTGTTTCTTTATACAGGGTGAGACAAAAGTCACCATGGGGTTTAAAAATTTAATAACTTTTTCGTTTATATATATTTTTTATTTTTTATTTTTTCAGATTATATAAATAACACCTGGAGAATTCACATCTGAAAAATGAACCGGAATATCAGAATTTTATTATTTAAATCAGCGATCAATTATTTTAATATCATTTTCATTTGAATGGCTTTGCTAATAAGAAGAACCGTAGGTTCTATGGTTCTGAAAATCTAAGAGCCATTCATCGACGCTAATTGCACCCCATTAGGTGTACAATATGATGTGGCGTTACATCTGAAAATATCATTGGGCCTTACTTCTCCGAAAATGAAGATGAAAGTGTTGTAACCGTAAATGAAGAGCGGTATCGGTTTATGATAGAACTGAATTATTGTGTACATTATTTTTGAATTTTTTGCCTATATTAGCGAAGAACAAAGCATTTTCACTTCCAAGTGTTTTAAAATAAATTTCGAAATGACACTTAAAATTCTTAATTTTCATAACTCTGAAAAGAGCACCCATTACAAAAAAAGAGCAGCCACAAATAAACATATTTCTTCTTTTGACATTTCGCGCTATATTTTTTTTTTTATTTGTTTTGTTTTTAATAATTAAATAAAGATGACAAAGAAATAATAAAAAAGAAAAAAATCTCTGATTTTTATGGGTGGGATTTATTTATATTTATCAAAGCAAATTTGTATAAAAGTCATTATTATAAGGCAGGCAATCTAAAAAGTCTTTTGGGCACTCTACGTCATTATAGAAAATCACCTTCTAGGTTGATTAACAATGTTTGTCTAATATTACCTGAACTTAAAATCAAATGTATTTAAAAATCTTAAAACTCCTATTCCCAACATAAAGAAACTTTTTAGACTGCCGTTTTATTTTATTTCTTTTTTTTCATTATTTGTACGTATTAGTTGGCTGTATTTTTTATTCTGCTGCCAGTGTTGCCAGTTCAGCCTTTTTAAGGCAAAATATAGCCTTTTCATTTTGCTTTTAGCCTCAAAATTTTCTTTTTAGCTTCTAGATTTTTTGTCCTTTTTGATTTTTAAAATTTTCTTAAAAAAAAGCTAAAATTTTAGTATTTCAACAAAGAAAAAGAACATTTCTTATTTGCTTTTACCATTTTTATTTTTATAGAAACATCAGTTTAAGACATTTTTTGTATTAATTTATAAAAAAAAAATCGAGATTATTCATATTTTACAAAATTTTTCATCTGCGGTGCTTAATTCTTCAAAATAATTATAACAACTCATATTAATTATTTATTATAATTATTTATTAATACACTACTAATCATAGCAACTAAAATAATATATAAATATAAATACAATTTATTTGAAAATTGTTAATCAAAAAGGAATTATAATTTCAATAATATGATCCAAATTTGTATGGAAATTTTGCGGTCGATTTTTCATTGGGTCATTTTGCTAACAGCGGAGTTCCATGTTTTATTCATAAATTTTTAACAATATCTTTAAAAAATTTATCAAAAATTAATAAGATAGAATTAATAATAAAAAAGTATTAGCTTTTATCTGGCCTTATTTATTACACTATACGACAGTCAAAATCGGGATGGGATGAAACCAACGGGAAATGTTATATCGGTAAAAAAGAAGTTATACGTGTCCCGGCGTTTCGCTGGGTCACGTCTAGAAATCGAGATATATCGATTTGAAGTTAGTAACTATGCTACAATAGTCATAACATGTGGATCCAAGGGAAACGCAGTTCACTTCGTTTTGGTGTACTAATGATTTGAACTGATCCAGGAGAGCACAATTCCGACAACTGTTATGCTTGCGCAAACAAAATATGTGGAGTAAATCGTAAAGGCCTTAAAAGAAGAGTTTACATATCTGTTAAAAATGCACAAATACCTCTACCGCATTCGGATGAAATACCAATTCCACCGCTTCCAAGTCCTGACAGAGAAACTTCTTTTTTTATTGAAACAATGGATCAATCGGATTTCACCTACAAACCAACACCAGAAGCCGGCCCATCGAACAAAATAATTCCAATATCATAAGCAAGAATGGACAAGATTATTGCAGAATTAAACCTTTCTCAACGTGAAGCAGAAAAAAGTTGCCCAGCTTTTGAAAGAAGGCAACAATTTGGAGCCTAATGTCAAAGTCACCGGATATCGAAGACGACAATTGCTATTCCAACGGTACTACATACTCAACGAAAGGAACACATTTGCTTACTGCCACGATATAAAGGGACTGATGGAGGCGATGGCCATTAATTATGTCGCAGCTGATTGGCGAATATTCATCGATTCTTCGAAATCAAGAATGAAAGACGTTTTGCTACATAAATGTAATAAAAAACCAAGCATTCCCATTGGCTACAGCACAGACATGAGCGAAACATACGATTTCATGAAAATAATTTTGGATAAAGTTTGCTACACTGATCACATGTGGCGGATCAGTTGTGATCTGAAAGTCGTGGCGATGCTAAGAGGTCTCCAAGGAGGCTATACGAAAAACATGTGTTTCTTGTGTCTTTGGGATACCCGATTTAAAGGAAACCAATACGAAACGCATGAGTGGCTTGCTCGAGATCCAACGGAGAAAGGACACAACTGCGTAACTGATCCAGTGGTGCCAATGGAGAACGTCCTCATGCCCCCTCTCCATATCAAACTGGGAATCGTAAAAAATTTCATCAAGGCCACCGAAAATTCTTGATTGTTTGGAAAATATTTTCCCACGAATCAGCGAAGCAAAATTGAAGGAAGGTGTTCTGAATGGGCCGGATATACGAAAGCTCATGAAATCAAAGGAATTTAAAGGTGCTTTAGACGGTAAGATTACTTTGCGTGGAGGGCAGTAAAGAAAGACATACGATATTTTTTGGGAAGTACGCGAGCACACAATTACCCCGCTCTTGTGACCAAGATGTTGCACTACTTCCAGAAAATTGGAGTGAATATGTCCCTCAAAATTCACTTCTTGCATCACCATCTCGAATACTTCAGCAAGCAGCTAGCCTCAGAGTCGGATGAACATGGCGAGCGCTTCCATCAAGTGGCAATGCCAATGGAAACGCGACATAAAAGCAAAAGGCTCGATTCGCTGGTGGCTGAAATTTGTTGGTGGTCGCAAAAGACGTACGATCCCGACAATGAAGATGAAGAAGAAGAATATACAATGGGAGTTTCCTCCGAGGGTAAGTCACAAAAATGAAGTTAACTGACTGATTGAAAACAATTGATTTTTTCCAGATGAAGACAGATCCTCATCCGATACAGACTCTGAACAAGTGGGCGAACCACCAGGCAAGAAAGTAAAGGGCGCAAACAAACGAAAATAAGTTTTGCGTTCATCGATTTTTATAACCTATGTATCTATGTAATAACCTAATAATTACCTGTAATAATTTTTAATTTTACGTGTTAATAATTATAATAAATAATATATAATAAATATTATCCAAATTCATTGAAACATAAAATCAATATTCTTGTCAAAATGAGATACCTTCACTTAATTGTGAATAAAAGCGAAACGCGTCCATCGATTTTCATGATCTATGTCTCATGTTGTTTAAAGGTTATGTGACTTTACGTGAAAGTAATAGGACTTGACCCAGCGAAACGCCGGGACACGTATAACTTCTTTTTTACCGATATAACTTTCCCGGTAGTTTGAACCCTTCCCGATCACTGACCCCTACCATTTGTCGCACAGTGTTATTATTATTATTATTTATTTATTTTTTTTTGCCTTTTTCACCTTTTTTAAAGTACAATTTAGCTTCTTTTTTTCTCACCTCCTGGCAATACTGCTACTGGTTAATATTTATTAAAAAAATTAATATTTAAATTCGACTTAATTTAATTGAAATTAATTTGTGACAAAACAAAAAGAATCAGAAAGCGCAAAAAGTATGTATTTATTGTTAAAAGCAGAAAAATATAAATTTAATAAAGTTAAGGTTTTAAAAATATATAAACATGTATGTACGAATATTTGTACGGTTTTTAATGTTATTATTTATAATAGAGAAATTCCATTTAAAATTTAAAGAATGTTTACCCTTATATTCAAATGGCCATAACTTTTGTTGTACAAGAGACATTAAAACAAAACGCAGAAAATTTCAATTAATTTTACATGCATGTGTATCCTTCTCTACACATTCACCAATTTATAACAATATCGAAAACCAGGGGTAAACATTTTTTAAATTTAAAACGGAATTAAAATGGAATTTGTTAAATAACTGCACAGGATGAAAAATACACGTAATCATGGAGTTCTAAGTCCATATTTTTTTTTTCCTTTTATTGACTCTAGCTTTCGGGATAAAACCTTTTTTTAGAAACAATTTATCTCTAGAACTAGTTGTTTAATTTGGTTTAATAAAATACCAAAAAATTAATTCAAATTATTACTCTGCTTAATAGTTAAAGCCATAGATTACGATTGATATAGAACTTAAGAAAACTCAACTGAAAAAAATTACACAAAAAAGCATACGTGCCAGAATTTCTTTTGCTATCAATGAAATTTTTGACGTTCAGACTAGTCAGATATTTGATCAAAATAACATAATCACTATATAAAATATTTTTAATAGGAAGCGATTTTTTACTTATCATTAATTACAGCTGGCATTTTATAGTTTTTTTTTTTTTTTTTTTTGACGCTGTTTTATCTTACAAAACATTTCCAAGATCAAACAATGGAAAAGAATATTTTTATAAAACCAGTGGTCACGCAATTTTGATCAAATATTTGCCAAATGTGAACACTGCTTTAGACTTTAGTTTATTTGAGAACCTATTTAGGTTTTTGATATTAAATACCAAAAACATTACCATACACAATGGGGCAGAATCGCATTTTTTTTTTTTTTTTTTAACATAAATCTGCAACTTCTAATTTACGTAAAATTTCACTTAGGCCTTGCAGAGGAGTGTACAATTTTAAGTTTGAAAGGGGACTCCACATATCCTCAGGATCGGAGCTATTGTGTTTCAAAATAGGGTACCTATGACATAGGCAAATTTTAATCGCTTGTCAAATTTTTATTTCTTATCCGATTTAAAATGTTTTTAATATTCTATTAATATTCTATTTTTCTTTCATAGTTTTCAAAATATTTGCATTTGAAACTTCAACCATCTCCATTTTGCCAAATCTTGGTCCAGATTTTTTAATATATAGCATAATATTTTTATCCACTTTTAAAAAATTTTTACTCAATTAATTAAAGAACAAAATAAAAGCCAATGATCGAATAAAGGAAACCTGAAGTCGATATCTCTTACGAAAAAAGTGTCTACTCTTTTTTCCTAAAATAAAATTTTCTTTAAGAACGTATAGTAATTTTATACTTTGCTGAAAGTTGTCTTCACAGAGACGATTTTAAAACAAAACCAAATACCTAATAGGACTAAGTACAAAGTCACCGGAATTTGACATGTTTTATATCAAAATTTTGAATTTTACCAACGCATATGTTCTAAAATCCCAAAGCATGAATCTGCAAACAGAATACAGTTTCGGAAGCTTCTATGTGTTCCAAAGAGTTTTGCCAATGACTTTCAAAATTCAAAAATTCCCATTTATGGGATTTTCGCCAGTTTTGTTGGAATTGTAGGATTCATTTTACCAAAATCTTAAATTTTCTTACACTATACCATTTTAATTAATAAAGCCAACAATCACCGATAGGATATCATAACTAAGAAAGATTTTATTAGAGATAAAATATTTATTGTCTCTCCAAAAACCAATTAAAAAAAAAAATACCTTAATTAAAAAATTATAAAAACTATGGACTCATTTTTTTAAATAAACTCTCTTGTCTAGCTGACATAGTTCTTAATTACATACAAAATTGAAATCAATATCTTTTACAGAAACAAAACTACGCTACTTTAAAGTTTAATATGTCACAAAAATTCGCAGAAACATTGTACAGTGCAAGCTCGGTATTCGCGACTACCCGTTACAGCGATGGCCCGGTTATCACGACGGCTTAATTTTAAAAATTGCAGATTCTATACTCGCGACAGCTTACGAAAAACGGGTTCTATTTTCAGGGCTTTTATTTATTTTTATTTTAATTTGATTAAAATGTCTATAACCAAAAAAGGGAAATCCCCGTCTTTTGGTATATTAACCCTTTTGGATGATTTTGATCTCTAATTTTGTCAGTTTATTCGTGTCATTTGTTGTGTAAATCTCTTAATATGGGAAAAGTTCAATATACTTTAAAGCCAATGATTTCTCGAAAATTCGAGATCTAAAAAAATTAAAGTGGAGATTCCATAAATTCAATTTGCGTGAATTATGCAGCTCATATTAGTTCGGAACATCTTTTCACGAATGCTGACATAAACAACTGGATTCAAGAAGCATTTCATGTGGAAAGTAATGAGAAGCAAATAGAATTATCAGATATGGAATCGGGGGATTTATAACATATATAACATCGTATAACATCGATAAACACATGCATACAATGGGCTTTGAAAAATGATAAGCAGACAACAGCACTATATGAACTACGTAATTATTTCAAAAAATAATTTACCAAAAAAGCAACTCAAAATCTCCAATTTTTTAAAAAATATTTAATTTTAAAAATTACATAAAATTTTTCAATAAAATTTTGGGTCCTATTATCGCGAAAATTCAGTTTTCGCAACAGGTATGGTTTTTAATTAGTTGCGAAAATCGATCTTGCACTATATTATTATATTGCGGATCTTAAAAAATAATAACTAAATAAACAATTTGTTCCCGTAGCCAATGATCGAAGGTGTTTGTTGTGTTAAAATACCCTATACTATTATATATATGCGTAAAAGTAATTTTCCGGAGAATTTCTGATGTGGTCATTTATAAACCGATTCTTTAAGGATGATTTATGACGATTTAGGAATATTTATATGAGATTTATTCACATTAAAGTGGCTTTCGGAAGTTTGTCTTATGTAGAGACTATGGTAGGTTCCGAATAAAATTTATGGAATTTAAAAGCTTTAAAACCCTATTTTGGAATGACTTTTGTATGGGTGCTTTATGAAATAATGGACCGATTTCGACAGGCTTTGTTGTTATGCCAAAATAAGCAATTGTACCAAATTTCTTCAAATTAGCTCTAGAATTTAGACCTGTACTTTGTGCACAAAATAACCAGCCAGCCAACCTGTCGGACAGACAGACATCGTTAAATCTACTCAGAAGCGATACTTTTCTATGCGTTATAAATATCAGCATAAACGCATAAAATAATATAAATAAGAATAGTAAAAATATATTCATATCATATATATCACATTGTTATATAACTTCTAATCACTGTTGCCAAATTTGTCGATTTATCTGCATTTTGACGATTTTTTATTGTAAAAATTCAAAAATGCAATTTGAAGATTTTTTTTCAAAAAATGAAGATTTCACGAAATGTTCACACACGCCAATTTTTCTTATGTAAATCTGATTTTGTATTGCAGTGATAGATAGAGAGAGAGAGTAAAAAAAGGACTGTAAGAAGTTTAAACTTTTAATTCGAAATTCGTTTGCAATTTATAATGGTTCAGTAGTACATTTAATTGTCTATAAAGAAATGTAAACATTTTTGGCCATTTACTCTTAGTTTAGGAGTTATGGATCTCTAAAATTTTTATATATTTTTCTGAATATATTTATTATGCAATTTGGATTTATGCAATTTTTATTTTTTATCGCTATACCGGAACTTACAAAATTGTCTTCTTTCGAAAAAAAAAAAAAAGTTTATTCGGCGAATAAATATAGGAAAAAGTCTCTGAGTCCGGCCAAAGGCGGGCTACACGAAAAAACTTTAATTAACGTTAAAAAGAAAATATTTTTATTTTAACTAGGTCGGTAATCTTAATTTGTTCTTATTTTTAAAATTTTTTGTAAAATATAAAACAATACTGGAATTTTATTTAATAAACAAACAGTTTCAAAACTTAATATTATTTCTTTAATAGGAACATAAATAACCTAAAAGATATGCATTTTCATTTTCCCAATTTTTTGATGATTTTATACTATAATTATTTGGTAACAGTGTTTTTAATTCTTTATGAAGTAATATGATCGGCTTGCGAGTTAGTTAGTTCATTTTTTATCATTTCCGATCAAAGCCGTAGAACTATCGTTAGATCCACACCTTTCTCTGTACGAACGGAGTATCAGTTTTGTAGCCCTTGTACCTTGAATCAATTTTCAAAGATACCCAGCATCGCTATTGATTCTTAGGAAGATTTCGTAATTCAAACACTCATTTATTATATGCATGCATCAAGCAATCTAAAATACAACTTAACCCATAACTCTTAGCAAAGAAGCGTTTCAGATAATTATCGTATTAATTGGTATATATTTACTTTATGTTCACTGTGTTTGAGTAGTAAATCTTCACTGTCAATTTTCAAACTAGATAAATGCTAAAACAAGTAGCACAATACAAGATCTTTAGAATGGTCCAATCTAATTTTGGAATTTAAAACTCATTATTATCAAAAAATAATGTCATATCCGTTTTTTCTAGGTTTGCAGGAGATGCTTAAGTTGCTTAGCAACTCAAGAGCAGATTGCACACGCTAAAAAATACATGGTTGTGGCAGGGTTACAATAACCATATTATGTTCTCAGCAACAGTCGGAAATAGTTTATAGTTATAACAATAATATTTTGTTCTAAATATTGTTATCATGAGCGCAATATTATTGTTGTAACTATAATTTATAACTGTAGTTTTATTTTATTACGATTCCCCCAATTAAATATTTCATATGGTTGAATAAAATATATTATATTTTTTTACCACAAGCAAAGTATGACAACCATGCAAAAATATCATTATTTATGTAATTATAAAATGTTATAAATAAACATAATATGTTAACTTTTTACACGTAGACATATTATAGTTGAAAAAATCATAATTTGTTTATTTTTTAACAATATTTTCTTTTCCACAACTATTAAATGCTTGTTTTTCAAACATTTTATATTTATCCCAACTACTTTATACTAAATGCTTAATATAAAAGCAATTTCATTGTAATTCTCACTTTGTTAATACATATAAAAAATAATTTAGTTTAATTAATAATAATTCAGTAAAAAAAATATATTTTTATTATTTTGTACAACGTATGGGTAATGGAAAAAATAATTTCTAAATATTTTGATACCCTTTACATAAAATGAATGATATATATAAGTTTGTCAATTTATACGAAATTTTTAAGTATATATCTAGGGCCTCAATTTGAAAAATATTCGTGATTGTTATGATTACAAATAACTTTTGGGAATATATGTCTGCCCGTCTGTCTGTCTGGATGTATGGTTATCTATCCGTCTGTATAAGAAAAGCAAGTCTACTATAATTTATCAGTGGCAGCTAATCGGCCCAAGCACATACAATAATTTTGCTTAATCTGCAACTGACAACTGCAGTAAAATACACGAATTTATATGTACGTTACAGTACCAAACCATTACTCTAAAGAATTTCTGCGCAATGTATGTACTTTAAAAATGAAATATGCTCAACTTTGAAGTACGGAAATACGTCAATATAATTTGACAGTTGCTTTTTCTGCTTTTTTTTAAATTAGAAAATTTAATTTGTAATGATTTATTTCATGTGGGGAAATACTTAATTTTTATACTTTGTAAATATAAGAATAAAAAAATTCAGCGATTGGCTTCATATCATCGGTGCGCAGACAAAAATTCCTATGTATTTTTGAAGAACTTTTCAGGAGAGCAAAAAACAAATTTTTTTTCTGTATGAAAGCCATAAAAAATTACGTATTAAATCTTTTTATAACTTCGGACACAATCCAGATATTTTAAAATAGGTTGAAATCAAAATTGAACGATCAGTAAAGTTTTCCGATGATCCAATAAAAAAATTCGAAAATTTCACATACGACTTTTCTTCAGCGCGATTACGATATGTTATTATCGTTGCTTTGCTGTCCTTCGTAATTGAAGCGAAAGTACTATATGTAGTTGGGCCCTAACATTCAGTACTTTACTAATTTGTGATTTCTTTTTTCGCCCCTATTTCATCTTAAAAGGAAATCTGACGATCTCGATTGTTTATATAAGAGTCTCCATTAAACTCTTCCGATTCGTCAGACTTTTCACAGTCACTATTCTTATCGTAACGCTCATTTTCAACTGATTTAAAATACTATACAATTATATTCGTTTCTAACACAGATATAGCTTTCTAAATATTTTATTCCAGTAAATTAACTTATTTTAATCTAATGTATTTAGTGACATAAATAAAGTTATAAAATTTTAATAAAAAAGTTTTTACGGAATATGTTTTATTTTTCCAAACTTCATAAGTCATATCTTCATTTTGACTTATATGTCTAAAAATTATGACTATATCAACGAAAATTAATACAGCGCAAAAATCGGCTTAGCCTATAAGATCGGCTGGAAAATGAGCCGACAATGAGCCGATGGTATTGGCGGCGGTGGTAAAAATTCATCGGCTTATTGGGTAGCCGCGTTGATGCTACTTACTTCTTTAGTCTGTATGTTGAAATGGATTTTTTATAGTCCATAGTCCAATAAATACATTTCTCTTTCAACAAATATGTGGCACATAGTCTCTAAAATCTTATTATTGAAATTCAATGAAATCCATTTAGGAATATCGGATTTATAAACGATTTTCTAAAACAGACTCAAAAGATTTTCCAATTTTCTTTGCCCAAATTTAATAATATTTTTATATTTCATACAATAATATATACATGTCTTTCTATTGGAAAATTGTGAGATTGAATAGTCTAGAGATAGTTTTCTAGACTACAAACCCTTAAGTCTGAGTTCGTTTCCCCGGGACTCCTTATAAATTTCTGTTTTTCCTAAAAAAATAAAAAAACTTAGGTTGCGTTTTAAGCTTTTTATATAAGCAATAAAGATAGTAAATTTCAATATATCGATGTGGTATACCGCTTGGGTTTGTGACTGAAAGACTTTAGGTCCTGAGTTAGAACCTTGGCCAAAACAAACAAAAATTTTAATTTTGAAATGTAAGATCAAGTAACTTACAAATACATTTTTTATTCATTAAAAATCTTTGTTTGAAATTTATTATTATATTACATTTCTATTCGAAAGGATTCGAACCCATACGAACACTTTTGCCACATGCCATTTTGAAATTGCAAATTCAAAAAATAGTTTTACTTTTATTTGTGTAAAAGAAAAATAATAATAATTTTTCAACATTATTGAATTTTAAATATATTCAACATAAAGCTGGTTTTTCACCAAAATTTGTATGGGTATAAATAGGCCAGTGGAAGTTTTCCTCGTAAAATCCATTTGAATTTTCTTTTAATATGGGCATATTTTTGGTGAAAAAATAAGTTTGACAAGAAAATCTGAGTATGTAAAATGTTTTTCTTAAAATATTATCACTTAACTGTAATTATGTTTTAGTTTTTTAAATGTAGATAATAAAATGGCATATTATGTTTGGTGGAATTGTGTCCCAAAGCCCAAAAGTTAAAAATTAAAAAAAAATTTGCGTCTCTGTTTAAAATTTTAAAATTCATGTTTAAAATATCAAATTATCTTAGAATTTTCGAAAAATTTTTTGGTAGAAAACTGAAAAGGAATTTACAATTTTGCATATCTCTTCTTTATTCCTCAGCGATCTTCTTAAGTTATATGGTCATGGTTAACACCAGTTTACAAATATTAAATATATTTCCAGATTAGAGCAAAAATTTTGATAAGATATAATTCCAAATATCAAAGCAAATATACAAAAAATACTAATCATAAAAATGGCTGATGCATTAAATTAATAAAAATGCAATTTGATTACGAAATTTGCAGCATTTGTAACAGTTTACTTGCATCAGCAGTGCCGTATGATGCTGTGCAGTGATGCATTTTGCGAATAGGCCCATAGATTTTATGAAAGGTATAAAAGATTCGGCCCAGCCGAATATAACACTTTCACTTGTTTCTAATAGTTTTTTCATACAAATTGGGAAAGATACATAGATATATAGTGACCATAATATTTAAGGTGAATTTGAAGAATACATGATAAATTTTTATCATGTTATGGTAATTTTTTATGATAATATTATTAAAGATAATATGATAAAAACAGAAGATATGATAAAACAGGATCATAACATGATAATATCGGATAACATAAAAAAAAATTTAAATAGAATATAAAAAATATCAAATCATAATATGAAAAAGTTGGATAATTTTATGATTATTATGATCAATTTATTATTATTTATAAGCATAAAAATTTTAACTGCAACCATATAATCCAACCATAATATATTGGTCTCAGATTATAGTCATCACATAAAAAGTGGCAATGTACCAATATAATTTTACCAGATGCAGCATACATGATCGCATACACATCATTTTGAATACCCTTACTGTGAAGTTTTACATAATAAACTATTAATATAACGTCATTGAGGCATCTCCTTATTAGCCAATCTAGAAACACTGCTCTTTCACATCGCAGCAATAAATAATGATCCTGTTCCTAATAAGTTTTTCTTACTATTTTTAAGAAGTATTATCGATATCTCAGCCCATTATGACTGTTGCAATAAAGTCATTTTCGACGCTATTAGAGGCTCTCTTTTTTATAGCCAAAAAGGCCAGAGGATCAAATTCTCTCTAAATAAGTGTCCTTTCTCTATTGTATACAATAATTAATATAGATTAATAGATTTCTTCCAAAAGAACCATATGAAATTTTAATGACATTTAAAAACCCTATTAAAATGAATATTTCTGATCTGAACTTTAATAATTTTCCATAAAATGTCAAATGAATTTCAAAAGATTACAACTTATGTTAACATAGTTGCGTATAATAATTTATTCCTTATTAATAGTTAACCATGTCTCCATAGAAATTCAAAAGTCGCTTGGTAAATTTAAATATCAAAATGTGCTAAGACTGAATAGTTAAAACAAAACTTTATGTGACCATGATTAATAGATTTGTAGCTACCCAAACCATTTTTTGATGCCTACTAGAATATTTCATGCAAGTATTTATGAATGTATGTGTGTGTTTTCATATACAAAATTGTTCCCATACAAATAATATTAAGAAAAATTAAAAAAAAAATATTTTAAAATTCCTCGAACACAACAAGACATTTAAATATACGTATTTACAAATAAAAATAAAGATAACAAATTTGTGTGAGTGTATGGGTTGGAAAAAGTATGAAATATCTTATTTTCTAATGCCATAATATATAATAATTTGTTTTTGTTTTTCTTCCCATGATTGTTGTCATAATCCAAAGCTTTAATGTTTTTTTTCTCGGTCTCGGCTTAACATACGATAGTGTAGTCTTAATTTTCTGTCGATTCATGGATATTTTTTTGGCTTTTCTCTCGAAGGATAAAAACGACACTCATACAAAAATTTGTTGCGGCATAAACGTGACTAAAATTTCTAAAATATAAATTACATTTTATTAAGGTTTTCAAAATAACACAAATATTTTATGATTTTCAAACCAAGTAACAATGATAACAACAAGAGCAACAATAATAACATCAGCTGTTTTGGGGCTTGTATACAAATGGTGAAACTTAACTTGAATAATCATATACACATATAATCATATACATTGAAGGAAGTATAGTATTGAAAAGAAAAATATGAAATGCAAAGTAGGAAATATTTAAAACAAATAAGATTTTAATTTTGGTCTGGTCACGGTTTATGTTATTCAGCTGCTATTGTATATTAACTGTGAAATAAATGATTCAACAGGGAGCCATTGCGCTCTCTAAACGTAGTAATATAATTTTATAATTTAACAAAAAAATAAAAACAAAAACGCACGCACATTTTAAATTTAATAAATTATCTTGATGCAGACTCAAGATATAATTTTAAAAATAAACTTATTAGTTGAAATAAAATTAAAAATAAACCTCTTTTACATTTTTTTCATAAAATTATTTATAAAACTTTGAAAATTATGTTGGGGAAAAATAAAGAAACGTGACTGAGTTAACTTTTTCGAAAGAAATTTTAAATTCACAGTGATATATCTATCTTATATATATTATATTTATACGTTCAATTATTGCAAATAAAAATAACTTGGAAATAAATAACTGACTGTTTATACACAAATAGTATAAAGAAATATATTTCCTTATTTGTAGTGCCGGCTGGGAGAAATACAACTATTATTTATTCGCAATTAGTTTCACTAATCACGATTGCTTTTTCGTGACGTACTAACTTGCAAATAAAAAATTAACTCATCGTTTATACGGCAAAATTTTCATTTCGCAATAAACGTGGTAACATTTCAAATATATTTTGAAATATAGAAGTATACTTTATTGACTTTAACTATGTGAATCAATTATAAACGCAGTTACTACAACATGTACCCATATTTAGTCAATCTAGAGTGGCAAATGTAAAAAATTAATGATAGAGAGCTGAAATTTTACATAAAGCGAGCATATACACACTGAGAAAAAAACATGATTACGGCATTGTCACTATACGCAGAGAAAAAATATAGTTGTAGTGACCATAATCTAAAAGCAACATATTAGGCTTGGTACATATGATCACAGCGAAAAGTAGAAATTATTATAAATAATAATTATTATGTCATATTGTATCCAATTTTATGATTTGTTTTTTCATGTTATGATTCTAGTTTTACATATAATTCAACAATCTTATTATATTACTACACCACATTGTCATATTATGATTCCATTTTATCACATTATTACCTCATATTCTCATATTATCATATAGTTATCCAATCTCATCATATATATATATATATATATATGTATATATATATATATATATATATGTATATATATATATATATATATATATATATATATATATATATATATAAATAATATTTACATATTATTAGTTATATTCATTTGTACCACCATATGTGGTTCAAATGAAAAATATCTTATATATCTTGAATCACACCAAGTATAACCAAACTTATCTATTTATATGTATTCATATATAAACTAAATGAGAATTACATTGAGATTTAAAAACAAATATTAAAGAAATATATATATATATATATATATATATATATATATATATATATATATATATATTTAAAAACAAATATTGAAGTTTTCCACTAAATTTGTGAAAAGGATAAGTACTATATTTATTTGTAACATTTTATTGTTATAAGAATAATAATATTATTATGGCTTAAATACAGAATGTGGTTTAAGAACAAGAAAAAAAAACTGCAAATATTTAATGGTTGTAATGATATGTTTCATATTAACAAAATTCTTTATCTGGTAAAAACATTTAAAAACATTTAATTTTTGCAGTCAATCATATTAAAATTATTATTGAGTGTAAACATTAAATGACAAAAAATGACCCATAGCAATAAAGTATTACAGATAACAATAATACGTATGCTTTTTACAAATATGGTTGAAAAATTCATAACTTTTTTGTTTTTAAATATAGTTTGTTTTTAATATTTGTTTTGCAACTTCAACATAATTCTCATTTTGTTTGTACATAAATAAATATACAGAAAAGGTTTGGTTATATTCGGGGTGATTCAAACAACAAGAGATAATTATTATCTACTAGTTAATAGTTTATTTAATAAAAAATTTCTTAGTATTATATTGGACAATATATAATTTGTGATATAATTTATGAAAATTAATTAATGAACAATTAATGTGTAATGATTTGTCATAACAAGATTAATATGAAACATGTCGTGAGTAATTTTGAATATGTTTCAAATTTGCTTTTGTTATGTTATGATAAAACTGAAACATTTTATAATAGAATCGGGCCATAATATAAGAAAATTTAATCTTAATGGGATAAAATCGGATCATTACGTGATAAAATTTTTATATACATTTTTAAAAAAATCTGATCATAATATGATAAATTTAGATCGATTTATGATTATAATTTTTATATTTATTATTATTTATGACCATGAGAATTTTTAATTTAACAATATAGTCCAAACATAATATCTTCCTCTAAGATTATAGTCACCGCAACTATATTTTTCTCTGCGTGTAACCTTTTTTAAAATTTTTAAGAATAATGGGGGTGAGTAGTATATGCCACGCTCAATTTTATATACAAATTACATTTCATGAAAATAAATATTTTTTAATTTAATTTGAAACTTATTTACCCATGTTTTAAAAAATAGTCGTACTCCCAGAATAATTTTCTGATTCGATATAACAATATCCATCCATCTGTTTGTGTGAAACTTGTAAAAACGTACAGGTTGCAATTTTGAATAATTTTTTAGCTACAGGTAGAAAGCCTATTGAAATTGGTTACATTCGCCTAGACGTCATACAAATATCGTCCCTGAATATAGTTTAGTGCCCATAATTTTTTTTTTTTTTTTAATTTTACAATATTTTAATGAAATGCGGCACTAATAAGTTAAGGTTTACAATAGTGCTAAATTTTAAGAAGATCATTCCATGTTGACTATAGTTTCCGCTAAGGGTCTACTTCCAAAACTCTGTAATTCTGTAACCACATAAATGTAACTGTTAGGATGATCTTTGAGGCAAAAACTTTTTACATATATTTTAGAATATTTAAATACCAACCAATAAATATATTTATGATATATATTTTAAAATGGAAAAGTAAAATACATTCCTAAAAACAATGAAATTGAAGAAAGAATGGAAAAGCTTCTGATTACACACTATACCAATATAACTTTAACTGCATAAAGGCGAAATTTTAATCTAACAGTACTTCGAGGTGGGCAAAATATTATTTCTCTACTTAATAGAGGAGATATTTCTATTATGCGGAACTCAAAAGTTATTGAATTTTAAAAATTTTATAATGTAATTAATCACTTTTTTAATATTCTAAAAGATAAAAAAAAAAATAATTTATTTTTCTGATCAGTATTTTTTAAGCAATTTACCCACTTATCCAGTGAAGAAGTACATCGAGTAACCTTTAAACAATATACAATTTATTATAATATGTTTAAAAATAAAAAACATAAGGATTGCGCACGAAAAAATCCATGCACACTTTAAAGCTTATACTTTCACTATGCGTAAAACTAATTATTATCGTTAACTTGTTTACATTTGCTGTTAATCTTTATAACTACGAGCAAAATTTTGTTGTAGTAGCTTAAATACCCAGCAAAAACTTTTTGGTTTTCGGTAATAACAACTACTTATTAAAGTAGTTTCTTGGTAATGAGGCGTCGTTATTATTTGCCTACTCTGTATTACATTAATAAGTACTCAGTTGTATAATAGCATAGTAATACTGCAACCACTTGGATGAGTTAGCTAGAGTGCCGGATTAACAACCAAGGTTGTTGGTTCAACCCCATTCTGAAGCTGTTAGTTTTTTATAACAAAATGTCTAAAAAGATATTTTAAACTAAATAACGTTTTTGTCGCTTAGGATGCTATGTGCGAGATGGTGTACTGAGTAAGACGTTAGTCAGTAAAAACGAATGGTTAGTGTGTGTCAAAGTTCGAGTCCCACCAACGGCAAAATTTTTTTGTTTTTTCTTTTTTATTTTTGTTTTCGTTGAGGTACATATTTTTGAGTACCCCTAGAGTCAAAAAATAACTACATGAATTTGTGGACAAGTCGAGCAAAAATAACTAGTTATTCAGGCAAAAAATAAGTAGTTTATTTTTGTTTCCAATTATACCTGCTAGCTTACCAGGAAAGCAAAGTTTTTGCTGGGTAGTTTTAATTAAAATTTAAATTGAACAAAATTCTTTCAAATACATACAGTTTTCTCTAGGCATAAAATGTACAAAAAATTCAGATAACCGAAGAAAAAATTGATTTACAGACTGTAGGATCGCAGAAAAAATAATAAGAATATTAAAAGAAAATCTCTACATCTCTGGATGGAGTGTAACTCATTCTTCAAATTTATCTGCATTTTTTATCAGAAATGGTATTAAAAGACTGGCCTGAAGGCCCACGAAGTAAAAAAAAAATGTTTTTTTTTTTTTGCAAAAATATGAATACTGCCAAAAGGGTGATAAAAAGAACATACTGGCAGACTTTTTACTACATCCTGGTCCTGAATTCGATATCCAATAATTTTTTGAGAAATGTATCAGATAAATATGATGTAGAAAAATCAAAATTGTCGAACAAACTTTTGATCTGGCAAGATATTTGTACATGTAGGGAAGAAGCACTTCATTCATAACAAATGAGACTTTTAACAGATAAATAAATAATTGGAAAACACAAAGAATTCTAATTTGTTTGGCCTTATCTATCTTCTCATTATTATCACAAAAAAGTAACTGAGTGGAATCAAACAAATGGTGTTCTTATGTACCAAAGGAGGCTAATCCACTAAACTGTCCAGAACTCGGTTTGTTTTAAATGTATTTGGTTATAGTTAAAAAATATTTAAAGAATACTTAAAGCTGTCTAAAAAATAAAATAGAGTTTAAAAAGAGGAGGCAATTCGGAAAAATATTAAATATTTTATTAATTTTTCTTTTACATTTAAAACTTGAATATAACAGCCTTTAAACAAATCCAAACCTCAAAGAGATTGAATCATTAGTTTAATTTCTATAGCTTGAATTGCATGCAGTAAATTTTTCGTGCGCAATACTTATGTTATTTTGAACTATGAGCATTTTTAATAAATTTTAAACAACATTTTTAGAATAATGAAGATGTCTAACTCGTAAACTGTATTTCTAAAAATTAATGTCAATTCTTATTATACCGACTATTACTGGTCTAGATAAAGTGTTTTCTAACAAATATCAAAAATTTGGGTCAGTCAGACAACTTTTATTTTTCGACTATTGTCAAGTTAGATTGACCAAATGTCACAGTGTGCAGGGTTGTGTCATTTTATCTCTTCTGTGGGTTCTTGTGATTAATGATAAGATTGGGGCTAAAGCTCTAGTTTAGCAAAAACGAAATTCTTTGCTCTTTTGCCAAATTAAAAAAAAAGTTCGATTTGATGCCCTATGTTTTTTTATATAACTATTATCAGTTTTTTTTTTTTTTTTGAGTTATCAAGGACAATATTATTTCACAAATCAAAAAGCTATGCCTGTCAGATGCTTTTTGGTAAAAAAAAATAATGAGAATAAAAGCTGAAATAATTCAGTACCCCAATATTTACTAATATTTATTTCTAAACTAGGTATGTCAATTTTATAGCACAATTGTACTGGCCAGTGATGCCAACAGTGGGAAACACAGTGCTAAAAAGGACTAAATTAAAAACCCAACGCTTTTGTGTTACAATCAAGACATGTGAAAAAGCGCTAAAACTAACTACTAACTATAAAACTACATCTCAAAATATTTATAGCAAACTAGTAAATTGAAAAGCTGGTTATATAGTTTTTGCTATTATGTACCTCGATCCAAAATTTTTCAGTTTTAATAATTTGCAACTCAAACAATTTTATTTGTTGAAGATAGTGGCCAAAAAATTAGGTTTCCTTACAATTTGCAGGATCACTTAAAAAATTTGGACTAGAAATACTTTCAGAACTTAGTGCAAATATTAAGATGTGAAATATTATTTAAATTGACAAAATAAATTAAATAAATACTGAGCAAAATCAATACTACGCCATTAAAAAAAAAAAGAAAAACTTAGTCCAACATAAAGCGATCGTATTATGCAAGAAATGGGAAAAAGTAAAATGGCGCTAAAAGGGCTAAACGAAAATTATTATAAGTGCTGGATTTGTGCGTTTTTTAGTTTCGGGCTAAAAAATATTTTTTGCGTTTTGGACTACTAAAAATGAGTTAAATCTAGCTCGAAAAGGGCTAAGTTGCCATCACTGGTGCTGGCTAACTTCACACGTACTCTTACGATCTATCATTTAGTCGTAGCTGAGAGTGCAAAGAGCACAAAATGGACTGGAAAAAAATTTATGCAAATAAATTGTTTGGTAATTAATAACCATCAATTTCTTTAATATTAAAGTTTTAAGATAAAGTTGAAAAATTTATTAAAAAATATGTCTTGTATAATAATAAAGCACCACGTGCAACTGACATTTTTCATTTACTAAACCCAACTTTTCTTTGAGTGCATTTTTTTCACTCTCAATATTTTTAGTCATTAACATCCCTATCGTAAACATAAAATTATCATAAAAATTTACATGTTTAATATGTATGTTACATGTTAATATGTATGTAACATGTTAATATGTATGTAAATAGATTTTTTAAACATTCACGAAACCTTGAAATTTATTCAAAAAATTTTAAATTAAGCCCAAAAATCAAACAAAAATATACATACGTATGATGAACCAATTTTATCTACACTGAAATAATTTTCCCTTTTGGAATAAAATAACGAAAAATTTGATATGTTTTAAATTTTTTTGCAAATTATTAATTTTTGAAAAGTTTTAAGATATAATTTAATTTTAAACGAATTTATACACCAACACAAAAAAAATATTCGAAAATTATTTCAAGTAATTTGATATTTATTTATTTTATTTATTTATTTATTTTACACATTTAATTATTTGATTTATTAATATAACAAATGAGCATTTTATTTTTGTCCAAAATTGACAGCTTCAAAAATAAATTCAAACGAAAAATAAAAATATTTTAAAAAGAATTTCTGTATGCAAGATTTATATAAAATTTTTGCTGATTTTTGATTTCTTGACTTCAAGGTGACATTTAATACAGGACTTTTGTTACCTAATCGGTAAGTGCATGTTTTTGTTGTTTGGTGTTACTCTTAAATGTTACGCGTTTATTGTAGATGTTCCCGATAGAAATATAAAGGAGCAAATTCATATCAAAAATGTGTGCATCTTTACATTGAAATATTATTTCTTTATAAAGGTAAGTACATATTAATTATTTTTTGTATATTTCAAATAACTAATAATGTCACGTTATATCACTTCCTATGAAATTCAAAAGTACAAGAATATTTCATATTAATCCACAACTATTACTTTTCATACAGTATGTGCACATCATATAATTTATTAGGATATATATTGTTAATGCAAATTTTGTCCTTTTTATTGGAGAATATCAATTGATATTTGAGTTAATTTTGCCCAAAATTTCTATAATAAATTTAATTTATTTGATTAGAAAATTTAATTGAAATTCTTACAAAAATCAATTATTTCCCCTTAATTAATATTATCATTTAGATGGTTAGAGCAAAATCAATCAAAATTTTAATTAATATAAGCAATTTCGTAATTGAAATCCATTTTGGTTTTTTCTGTGAAGTACAAAACTAAATGTGTGCCAAAAACAAAAAACGAAATCGAAAAAGATGAACAATATTTTGAAATAAAGTATTGAATTTCTTTGTTGAATGTACAAAATAAACTAGTAAATAAACTAAGGACGTTTGAGTTGATTGTATTTGAGCTATCAGTTTAAAAATCTTTTCAGGAGAAATTTGAAGAAAATTAATTATTTATTTAATTATTTATTTCGTGTTTTCAAGTATAAAAATTGACTGAATTTTTACTTTATGCCAATTGTACAGAAAACAAAGGAATTCTTTTGTTAACAAGGAAACGATAAATTTAACGTTTTAACTTTAAAATAATTTGTAATATTTAAACATCTTGCTGCTCCATATTATATACACAGAATTAGATTTGTACATAAATTAAATAAATATGATCTATTAAAGGATTTATCAAATATAAAAACTATTCCAATTACGTTTTTAATTGTATCAATTATTCAATTGATCAAAATTCAGATTTTCTAATATTCTTTACTAAAAACAAAACAATTTATTGACTTTCAATTATTTTTTTATTGTATCAATTAATAAATTAATCAAATATAAATAAAAAAAGTGATAATTTGAATAATTGAATATAAAAGGTGTTTTTTTAGAGGTTCATAATTTTGAGTTGGCAACACTGATTTGACTACCGATTTAATAGCTGATAGTTATTTTCTATTTAGTTTGGTTTGACATTTCACTATGGATAGACCTACATCAGAGCAACGTTTGCAAAATGTTAAAATTTTATATCAAAATAATGGTTCTATTCGTCAAAATGATCGTGCTTCGACCATTTTATGGCGTACATAATCATCCTTCAGAGCGACCAATTCATGTAACAATGGATCGTTTTTGGATCACGTTTACTTTTACTGATAATGTGCATTCCGTGCGACGTCGAACAGCTCTGAAGAAGGTGTAAACGCTGTACAGGGAAGCATAGAAGATAAAAATCCACTTTATGGAAGCTTTTACGAAAAGATCTTAAAAGCTTTAAATATTTAACTTGTGCCAATCCGGTGAATGGTCTGAAGCACAAATAGATATTAATATTAAATTTCCGTTCAAAATTTTGTTTTCCAATTAAGCCCATTTTTGGTTGAATTGGTACGTAAATAAGCAGAATTATCACATTTGGAGTGAGGATAATCCACAAGCTTTTGTCTAAACACCATTATATCCACAGAAAATTACTTTTTGGTACGCTTTATGGGTTGGCGGAATCATTGGTCAATATGTTGAACGGTATAGGGACATGATTAGAATTTTTTTCGTACCTCAAACAAACTTTTGATGAAAGAGTAATTTCACGTAATGGTCTAATTAATTGGCCACCAAGATCGTGTGATTTAACTCCATTGGATTATTTTCTTTGGGATTATGTAAAATCACTTGTCTACGTCGACAAACCAGAGACAATTGAGCACCTGCAAATCAACATTCGAAGAGTTATTGGCGAAACACGTAATCGCCAGCCGTGGCAGCCATATGGCAGAAATCATATTTAAAAATTAATGTCATAAAATTTTCTTTCTTTGTTTTATTATGATTCAAATTTGTGTAACTTTAAAAAATATCCTTTAGAATTTTTTTCATAGGTTGAATTTCAATTAATAAAATAATTGAATATGTAATTGAATATGTAATTTTAATTTAATTTGCTAGAATATTTCGATTTTCAGTAAATTATTTAATTACCAAAATTGTTGAAATCATTTTAAAATTCTGATCACGAAAATATTTTTTCTTGAATATTCAATGATTTTTAGCCACAAAATTGGGACAAAATTCAAGTTATTAAAGGACTTTTAGCAAATTATATATATGAAATATGTGATGTAGAATGAATACAAAATTATGCACATTTTCACATTCATATAATTATAAAATATATTTTTCAATGACAAAAACACACACAAAAATGTTAAAAGTATATATTTTCGCCGATTTCAATTAGCGCCTCGACGATTTATGAAATATTAAAGACACCGCGATCTCTGGTCATGAATACTTTTTATGCAACTTTTTTGGTTGAAACCTATTTTTCGCTTAACTAAAACAGAATAGATGTACCAATTATAAATATAATTTCACATAAAATATAAGTAAATGCTAATATAAAGTACGCAAATTTTGACGTACTTTGTATTACTCGTATATTTGAGATGTATCTGAAACGATTCATAATTATAAGAGCAATAAACTTCTATTCTTTATTGTGCAAGACTTGAAACGGCATAAATTTTCTTTTCGAAAAACTGCAAAAAATTAAAAATTTAAAAATTTTGGTTTCACCACTTGTCCACAATATAATTTACATGGAACCATTTCAGAATTTTAACATTTTTATACATTTTTACACAATTTAATTAGCTTACATCGAAATTTCCTGTAATTCTAAAAATGTTTAACGTTTTCTTCATTTTACTTTATAAATATGTATTTAAAAGTGTAAAGTTCTCTTAGTTAAATACATATGTATGTATTTTTACAATGAACATATCCGCGTATGAGTAATATTTATTAAATACAATAAATATACGCCTCACTGTACAGAGCGAGATTTTACAAATTTAGCAAGACAAAATTCTATTTTTGACATTATGTTATATAAACGTTATTATAGTACTATAAATATTATTTACCTGATTTTATACATAATAATCAATATACCGAATATAAATAACATCGGATTATACTTTAGCGTACTTCCGATATAAGTAAATTATTCACCGCTGTTTTATGTTAGAGCATCACAATTCTTTGAATAATTTAATATGGAAATAAAATTCTATGAAAGTATGAGGAGAAGATATGATCGATCAAGCCCGATCATATGATACCCTACACCATTGTGTATGTGTATAAAAATTCGGGGAGGAGTGAAATCAACATTTGTGGGTCAGAATCAATATAGTTTCTTTAATAAATCTGTAACTTTACATAGGTGTAGCAGAGTATTGTAAAATTTTAAGTTTGGAAAGGGGCCCCACAGATCGAGCGGAGCTATTGGGGATCAAAATAGTGAACCTTCGACATATAAAATTTGTAACCATTTGCCAAAGTTTTGTTTCTTAACCAATTTCAAATATTTTTACATCTTCTTATATCTCTCGGTAAAGCAACTCCTTTAGTTTTCAAATTATTTGCTATCTTAAAGATGAAACAAGATATCCGTTTATAAAATCGCTTAAAAAAAGTTATTAAACATTTTTTAAACTTTATTAAAAAAATTCCTTGTATAAGTAGTTTAAGACAAAGTATCTTTTTGGGGAAAAAATGAGAAATGTATGAAAAGTTTTAATAAGTTATGCTTGATAAAATCGAATAAGTTCTACAACTTTTGTCTAATTTTAAAACACTAAGTCTTGTTATGTTTGAAACATAAATGTTGTGTTTAGAAATTATTGCTTCGTTCTATAAGCTTTTATAGAAAAAATTTTAATAAATCGGAATTAAACTTGAAAAGTTGTGCAAACATTTTACTTTTTTAAATATAATTTGCTTTTAATATTTGAACGAACCAAAATATATTCATACGATTGAAATCCAAATCCTCCTACTTCCAAATAAAAAATTTAAAAAGAAAAAATCAGCAAAAAAATAGCAGAATTAGGGGTGCATCACACAGTGGGGTCAAACGCAAATTTTTTGGTAATAAATCTGAATCTCCTAAACTACTGGTCGGATCAAATTGAAATGTATGGAAGAGTTGTAGAGGAGGACCTAAGCTTTCAGAAAAATCATCTTGTAGTCACCCTGTGATAACACGAGATAAGCTACAGGGTGTCAAAGTTGACTACCTCGAGTATGTAAAAGTTAAAAAAAATCGTAACTTGTACAAATGAAGTCCGATTTTAAAGATTTTTATATTTCTGGAAAGTGCTTGGCAAGATAAAGAAAAAATAAGCTTACTCATCTAAGTTATCTCTTATAGTTAAAAAGATATTTACGCTTGAATTTTGAATTTTTGATTTTTTGACTCGACTTTCTTTCGTTTTTCGGGAATAAGTCCGGAGATATATGAGGTAAAATTTTTTTAAAAATATTCTGTAATTTGCTACATATTTCAAAATAATATGCTGAAGGAATTTTTGGATTATCTCAATTCGTCTAGACGTGAAAAATATTCAAAATCAGCACTCTGAAATTGGCATGAAAAATGGCTATTTTTTTACAAAAATATAGTACAATTCATTCACTTTTTTCTCAAAGTTTCGTTAATAAAAAATTTTTTTCCTTATTAATTTCAAAAGATAAGGCTTCATAAATGGTTAATAAAGAAATTTTGAATTGATTTAAGTTTGCACCCTACATCCAGCATTGGCCGAAAATTGTCCATTTTAAAAAATAGTTTCATTTTTATCGATTAATAAAAAAAATGTCACGCGAGATTTTTTAAATTTGGTACCCATATTTTTTATAGAAATAGATTTAGAATGATTTAACACTAAACTGCTTCCCGCCCGGCCAAAAACGAATGCAGGAGTGGAGATTTTATGTTAAAAGTCAGTTTTTTTAACGACTATTTTTAAAAGCATATTAAAAGCATATTATCATAATATTTTTAATATTATTTCTTATGTAATGTATAAAACACAAATCAAGCTTTCATTCCTAAAAAAATCAATAAAATAGCTCCAATAACCTATTTTTGGTAATTTTTCAAAAATAAATTTTTTTTTAAAAATAGCTGAAAATCCAAAAAAATTTAATTTTTTTAACACAACTCCACTAATTTTGCAAATAATTTAAAAATGTTAAAAGAATATAAAAATAGACTTATTTACCAATTCAACGATATATAAAATGTTGATATAGGTCATTTAATAATGGTAATATAATGTCCTCAAAACTACCAAGTCACGTCAAAAGTTGCAAAATTCACTATTTTGTTCCGTATTTCCATATGTGTGTATACGTAACACTCAACTGCATTGCTTATTTTTGTTACGAGATAATAATATTTATTAATGAATTTATTTAAAGTGTTCATAATTTTTTTCTACTGAAAAGGTTTTTAAAATTACCTAAGTGTATAAATAAGTATATTTTCCTTTGTTTTTTATTACATTTTTTTAAGTTTTTAAATAATTTACCTAGCTACTTAATTAATGTATTATAACAAAAATGATTTTTTTACAATCGCATAGGTACATTTTTTGACGTACCTGTTTAACACTACAGGTCATAAAAATAAACTGAATGAAATTGGGGGTTTTGAGCAAAAATTTAAATTTTTTAATTCATTTTTGCCTGTCACCATTTACCTGATATAAATATTCTTTTTCTATATATAAGTATCCTTATAAATATGCAGATTTATTAGTGAATTTGCCATTATGGAGATTATATTAAAACACTTTTCTATTTGCAAAGTAATCTGGGATAATCTATCTGATATTATAAATCGTCCAGAAAAAATTGATACAGTAGTATCTTTTGGTTTAACTCTTACTGCAGAAGACAGTTTAAAGCTCGAAAATTTTTATAAATCATACGAAAAAAGGATGCAAGCTTCAGATTGATCAATACCAAAGTTCAAGAAGAAAAATGAAGAGTGGTTGGAGGGAGAAATACCAATTTTCATCGGAAAGCAGAAAAAGGGTTGACCAAAAAAAGTTACGATGAAGTTCAGCTAAGAACAAAGAGGACCAAACAGGAATCTATTCTAAATTCACATGCGAATGCCGAAATAAAAGATACTTTTAAAGCTTTAGTAACACGTACTCAACCAAAGGAAGTAGAAAAAGTTATAGATGTGTTACCAACAGCTTCTCCCAATCGATTACATCGGATAATCCAAAGCATAGTAACACCGAAATCAATATCATCCTTTACCTCTGAAGATGCTCTAGCTCTAATATTAAATTTAGGATTATCAAGAAACCAATACGAGATTTTGAGGATATTTTACAGCCTATGGAGCACCCGGTTAATGCTTCTGTTAAAAGTGCTAAAGTTAATATATTGCAATTACTTGAAAATACGGCCTCTAGAATTATAACTACCTTCAGCAATGATAACATTGAAAAATGCAAAGACTCTGAACTTATTTTAATATTCAAATGGGGCTGCGATGGAACATCAGGATTTTCGGAATACAAACAACTGGATGGAAGTAATTCTGGAAATAATTATTCCTCGCTGTTTATAGCGTCTCTGGTACCACTTCGAATGCGCTTAAATAAACCTTCCTTTTTGATGATATATGGATAAATTTAACTCCAGGTTCCAAATTTTTGTGCCGTCCAATCCCTTTTGATTACACAAAAAAAACCACGGTTACAATAAACAGCATTGTCAACCAATTGGAAGAAGAAATTAAAGCATTGCCCCCAATATATGTAAAAGTATCAAACAGAACTATTAAAGTTACATTTCAACAACAATTAACGATGATTGATGGAAAAGTTGCAAACGCTATAACAGATACAACATCTACATGGAAATGTAATATATGTGGAAAAATAAGTTCATAATTTCAGGATAATTCTGAAGTCCTTGTTAACAAAAATTCTTTAAAATTTGGAATATCACCACTCCACGCAAGGATAAGATTTTTGGAGTTCTGCTTACATCTTGCATATGATATGAAGTACAGAAATATTCCCGGGCAGGAAAATGCTACAGTAAAAAACAATTTGGAACTTCACGAATTACGAAAAGAGGAGAAGAAAAGAATTCAATTAGAATTCAAAGAACAACTCGGATTAATAATTGATAAACCTCTACATGGCTATGGAAGCTCAAATGATGGAAATACAGCAAGACGTTTCTTTGAAAATCCGGAACTCACATCTTCAATCACAGGCATTGACTTAAATATTTTGAAGCGTTTTAAGATTATATTGGCAGCCATTAATAGCAAAAAACAAATTAATGCGGACAAATTTAAAATTTTTGCTTACGAAACTAAAGAACTACTTAACATTACATACCCCTGGAAATCAATGACTCCAACAATTCACAAAGTATTGGCTCATGGTAAAGAAATAATAGAAAATAGTATTTTGCCATTGGAAGAGCTAACAGAGGAAGCACAGGAAGCCCGAAATAAAGATGTTAAACATTTCCGACTCTTCAATACCCGAAAATGTTCGAAAATAGTGCAAAATATGGACTTATCGAATATTTATTAATATCATCAGATCCAGTTATATATTCTATAAGAACACGATGGCTACCAAAAATCACTCTTGAAATAGAAAAAGAGGATTCCGAAGCTAAGGAAGTTAAAAATTTGCTAACGTTTGATGTTTCTGATTATTTTCAAGAAAATCTCTAATAATATCTTCGATAATATATTCTTAATAAAATAAATATACGATATATATATGTATAATAAGTATGTAAATATGTAGAACAAATTAAATAAACATTACTCAAATAAAGAATTTACTACTTTATAATACCAAATATATACCTTCATAATACATTAGAAAACTAAAATGTTACGTATACACACATATGGAAATACGGAACAAAATAGTGAATTTTGCAACTTTTGACGTGACTTGGTAGTTTTGAGGCCATTATATTACTATTATTAAATGACCTATATCAACATTTTATATATCGTTGAATTGGTAAATAAGTCTATTTTTATATTCTTTTAACATTTTTAAAGTATTTGCAAAATTAGTGGAGTTGTATTAAAAAAATTAAACTTTTTTGGATTTTCAGCTATTTAAAAAAAAAAATTATTTTTGAAAAATTACCAAAAATAGGTTATTGGAGCTATTTTACTGATTTTTTTTAGGAATGAAAGCTTGATTTGTGTTTTATACATTACATAAGAAATAATATTAAAAATATTATGATAATATGCTTTTAATATGCTTTTAAAAATAGTCGTTAAAAAAACTGACTTTTAACATAAAATCTCCACTCCTGCATTCGTTTTTGGCCGGGCGGGAAGCAGTTTAGTGTTAAATCATTCTAAATCTATTTCTATAAAAAATATGGGTACCAAATTTAAAAAATCTCGCGTGACATTTTTTTTATTAATCGATAAAAATGAAACTATTTTTTAAAATGGACAATTTTCGGCCAATGCTGGATGTAGGGTGCAAACTTAAATCAATTCAAAATTTCTTTATTAACCATTTATGAAGCCTTATCTTTTGAAATTAATAAGGAAAAAAATTTTTTATTAACGGAACTTTGAGAAAAAAGTGAATGAATTGTACTATATTTTTGTAAAAAAATAGCCATTTTTCATGCCAATTTCAGAGTGCTGACTTTGAATATTTTTCACGTCTAGACGAATTGAGATAATCCAAAAATTCCTTCAGCATATTATTTTGAAATATGTAGCAAATTACAGAATATTTTTAAAAAATTTTTACCTCATATATCTCCGGACTTATTCCCAAAAAACGAAAGAAAGTCGAGTCAAAAAATCAAAAATTCAAAATTCAAGCGTAAATATCTTTTTAACTTTAAGAGATAACTTAGATGAGTAAGCTTATTTTTTCTTTATCTTGCCAAGCACTTTCCAGAAATATAAAAATCTTTAAAATCGGACTTCATTTGTACAAGTTACGATTTTTTTAACTTTTACATACTCGAGGTAGTCAACTTTGACACCCTGTAGCTTATCTCGTGTTATCACAGGGTGACTACAAGATAATTTTTCTGAAAGCTTAGGTCCTCCCCTACAACTCTTCCATACATTTCAATTTGATCCGACCAGTAGTTTAGGAGATTCAGATTTATTACCAAAAAATTTGCGTTTGACCCCACTGTGCGCTGCGCCATTTCTTGAGTGGTTTTTCACTGCATTCAAAAAAAACTAAAAAACATTAACATTGTGTTGTCATTGGAAGGAAGTACTTAGTGCTGGAGAAAAGCTGCAGAAGTTCTTTTCTTAACCCATGGTTGTCATTGGTAGGATGTTCTTCTTTTATGCTTCTTGGTCATTGCTCCTACTTCCGAATAAAATCCTCCTACTTCCGAATAAAAAATTTAAAAAGAAAAGATCAGCAATAAAATAGCAGAATTAGGAGTGCATCATTTATATGGGAACCTACCAAAAAAAACACTTTTTCAAGGGTATGAAGACATAAAACGTACGTTGCGCCATTTCTTGAGTGGTTTTTCACTGCATTCAAAAAAAAAACTAAAAAAGAGCTGATAATATCATGCTTTTAACATTGTGTTGTCATTGGAAGGAAGTACTTAGTGCTGGAGGAAAGCTGCAGAAGTACTTTTCTTAACCCATGGTTGTCATTGGTAGGATGTTCTTCTTTTATGCTTCTTGGTCATTGCTTTTGAAGTAATTCTCTTAAAAGTATGTTTATGCAATTTTTTTAATAAAAATATGCTTTTAGCTTTGTTAAAGGATAATAAAAAATACATTTCTATTTGTGAAATTTTTATTTTCTTAGAAATTATTCACTTTTTTTCTGCTACATGAATTTATAGGAAAGTCTTATTTTTTATTTTATTTTTATCAATTTAGGTAAATTGTTCAACATTTTTATATAATACTAGCGCTTCGCTACCGCTTCTGAGGGGATAACTAATATTTACTTTATATGGGGGCTTCTACTCTCCCTGGACCTATCCGCCCTATTCAAAATTTCATATGAAAATTGTATTATAATCCTTTAGATATGCGAAAATTAATACTTGCTTTTTATGGAGGCTACCACTCCCCGTGGAGCTATCCATCCGAGTTTCGTTTCATCAATGCGATTTTATAAGATTGCGGTTTTCACAAAGTTTGGGGGCTCCCACTGAATGCATAATGAATATTTACTTTGTATATAAAATACCTTATTTAAATTTAAGGACACACAAGATGATGTTGTGAAAATCTTAAGCAAATCGGTTGAGCCATTTAAGTTTTAAAAAAGTGGGCATAAAACGTGGGCGTAGCATCATCATCATTCTCCAGTACAAGTAATATTGTGCGTCAAATTTCATGTAAATATCTTCTTTAATAACATGCATAAAAAGTCTCTTTTTTAAAGAAGGCGTAAAATGTTGACGTAACATCCAATCAAAATTTAACATAGCTTATATGCACCTCCGCCACTGTTACTATTTGTGTATCAAACATAAACAAACAAACTTACACCTCATTTTTATAATATACAATATATGTGATATTAGATATTTATGCGCATAGAGGATTTGAGGTCTCTAAATCTTTTTTTGTTTTTTTTTTTTTTCTTTTTTTTTTTTTTTTTGATAAATACAATATTTATATATACATTTTAGGGCTACACCATTTTTCCAAAAAAATTTCTGTTTAAATTATTTTTTAAAGGAAATATTTAAAGTTTTTTTTTCAAGGGAAGAAGAAATACTTCCATATTTTAACATATATTTTTAAAATTATGATATTATTTATGATACGTTATTGTTTCTTAGTCTATTGGGAACCTATATATGTAAACATATTTTTTGCGGAGATTTACAAGGACTATCAAAGTTTAAATTTGTTTACAACAAAATCATAAATGAATTTTTGGCGATTTTTTTTATACATACTACTCCACTGATCCGCTAGGGATCTGTGCTCCTCCAAATCAATTCAGAAATACCTCAGCTTTGGTTATGTTAAATTTAATTCAGATATCACTATTGTATAAAAAGTTATAGAATTATCTCCAAAAAAAAAAGCGTTTCGGAACCACTGTACCTCATTTTTCTATCACAAAAATTAAATCAAATATAGTAGTATAAACGTCGTTTTAAAAAATTATAATGTAAAATTTAAATCATTTGTTATAATAATTGAGTATGAAAAAGATAAAGAAAAAAGATTAACCTTTTATTATTAAATTTTCCGTATGAAGCAAATTTGAAGATTTTGAACTTTATTTGGAAAAACATATTAATGGTTCTACGAACGACAGGGCAGCGGATATATGTAAGATGTAAGGGGAGTAGAGTAGAGTCCTGGTTTAGAGAATGTGATGATGATGGCCTGGATAGAGCTTATGATATAGGAGGGGTTTGGTCTTAAAGTTGAGTTAAGCAGTAAACTCATACCTTGTGAAAAGAATCGATGAACTTCTTTATATAAAGTAATTCACAGATATGTTTTATTAGATTTTAATTTACCCGTTTTACGGGCAACGATATCCGAACTCTTATTTAACTATCAAATATTAAGTAAATATAGAGAAACAATGGCTTTATAAAAACAAGAGAGAAAAAAAGATTAACATTTTAATTACATTTTATTTTTGAAAGACCATTTCAAAATTTAAACCTTTTTCGTAAACTAAGAACACTTAACTTGCGAGATCTTTTAAACAATTTTTATGTTTTATTGAATTGTTATACTGAAAAATTACGTTACAAAACCGGCGACGGCTGTATTTACATTGCCCTCATACGCGGTATCTATTTTTCGGAAACTTTCATTTTTAACCATATAATTACATAATGTTATCGAAATAACCGCCGACACTTTGCCGCAAAAAAACATAAACGAGTAAATTTTCACACGTGGAATGCCTCTTGTGAACAAATTTAAGTGTATTTGTGGCGCCTATAAATGCATAAAATGTCTTTCACACAGCTTTTGATGCACGAATAATACGTTTTCAGTTATTTGTAGTATAAAGTTTGGCTTCCCGATATTAATTATAAAAAAGTAAAAAACGGGTTTCTAAAAATTTATGTTTTTTAAATTTAGAATTTAAATGCTTATGATTTCTTAAAAATTTCTTTACGATTTTTACACAATTTTGTAATTTACTGTTAACTAATTGAAAAAAAATATTTAAACAAATCCGTGAAAATTTGGAACCAGTATAGCGTAAAAATTTAGCCAGTGTATGTCAGGAAGAAAAATTTTAAAATTCAAACTCCAATATCTCGTAAACTAAAAGAGACAACCAGTTTTTTGTAGTTCTCAGCTGGACAATTTTACTCATAAATAAATCTTTTTTGAATCGGTTCAGATATAAAAAATCGGGATCGTTTATTTTCCAACTCGAAATATTCAAGTTTGGAACCCTGTAGACCCGTCCCTGTTTGGCCTATATAATCCAAACATAAATCTTAAACTTTTCTATACCTATATTATCGTCATATGAAATTTTGTTAAAATCGTACTATTCGTTTTGAGAAAACAGTAAGAATTATTATTAAATTAATGGCAATTTTTTTAAGAAGTACCATTCGAAAAAACTACTAATTTCAAAACTAAAAAAAATATACATATTAAAAAAAAATAAGTGAAAATGTTATATTCTGCTGAGCTGAATCTTTTATATTCTTCATAAAATCTATATTTCATAAATATATATTCACATTCGAATTATCTCTTATGAAACTTTCTGCTTTAATCTGGAAATATATTTAATATTTGTAAACTAGTGTTAACCATGACATCGGAAATTTATAACATAAAGAGCCACCGAAAACTCCTTGGGCATATGTCTTAAGAAGATCGCTCAGACCACAGACTATAAACATGGATATGAATCTTAAAAGAAGAAAAACAATTGAAAAAAATTACTCAAAAGCATATGTACTACAATTGTTTTTGTTTTCAATGAAATCTTGCCTATAAGATAATGTGAAAATTCGTGATACAAACTCAATTTTAAAAGGTCACGAAAATCTAAAAATATGAACAAAAATATCGGAAACAGATTTTTAGAGTCAATGCGATATTTAAATGAATATTTAAAATTGTACATCATCATTAACATTTGTAAAAGAGTGTGCATAGGGTTAGAAAAATGTGTAATCTTTAATAAAAATCTCTTATTAGAAAACATAAACATAAGAAATTAGCAAAACATCTGTCTTAAAAATTTAACATTTAAAATATTTGCCAAATTCTCAAGAGTTATCTATTTGTTCAGTATTATAAGAGAAATTACTATTCGTTTTGAAACTGTACATTTATTTCTATTTCAATTTTCGAATCATAATCTGTAACTCAAAAAAGTCGTCGCCGTCAGTTTTGTTACCAGCATACGGCTTTGTTTTCTTACAGTGTTGCTATCAAATTGCGGTTGTAAGTGGGTGAAATTAATGTGAAAAAATTAATTATTTCTGAAAAAATTTATAAAATTAATGCTAGTAATAAAACGGAATATTTTATCGAAAATACTTTCTCGGTAATATGTGGCGAAGAAATCTTATATATTGAAAATTCCGGTTGCACAACTTCTTCAACAGACAAAGGTGCAGTGAAATCCAGTGATGACAAACAACTATGTCAATTCCCGGAAGAAATAAATCTGCCATCTCTTTCTTTTTATTTAAAAGGTGAGTTAAGAAGTGATATCTAACATTAACTAAAAATATAAATATTTCCTGTATTCTTTAGCTGCACAAGAAAGTATGAACGACTTAAAAGAGGCTGTGCCACCGTTAGCCCTGCGAGCAAAGTTCAGAACAAAACTTTTTGATTGGAAAAAAAAATCATAATTCTATTTTACTTAATGATATTTACATACTTTTCATAATAATAGTTGTAATAATTTTTTTAATTTATTTCAAATAAAAGTGGGTTCATTTCGACACAAATTTGATTGTGGTCATTATTTTTCTAAATGTAACACTGTCTATGTTTTCATTTTTAACAAAAGATTAAGACAAAATAAACATGAAAAAAGACAAGCAAAGTTTTAAGATAAAATTTATTCGAATAACTCGAATAATTTAAAAGTTTTACTCGATTGTTCGATTAAATTAACAGCAGAATTTTCGAGTTATATGAATAATTGAATAATCGAAAACTCGAGTAAAATGAATACCATAATATTCTAATTTACTTAAACATAAATATATTTGTTAATTAAAAATAAATTAAGTAGTAAATTTAATTAAAAAAACTAAATTACATTTATAATTTAAGTATAATAAACATGAAAAATTATATTTAAATAGAAATATACAACTTACCTTTATCAAGCTTTTTGTAAATCTTAAGTAGAGTTAACTAAATTTTCAAATAATTGAATATACACAATATACATGAATACAAACACATACACAGTTTGCAAGATGATACATATAGACATTTGTATGTTTACAGGTGTATGCTAATAAATTCATAACTGTTTCCTTATATGTATGTTTTAGTTGTTGTAATAGTTGTAATTTTTTGAATTATAAATGCTTAAATTGGATAGAAGAGATAGAGTTACAATTACATATACATTTACACGTACACTTTTTAAATACATATATTATACATATGCATGTATGTATGTGAATGTGTATAGTAAGTAGAACATGCATAAAACTCTTCAACACTTGTTGCTACACATTTTTGATATAGATGATGATGTTGTTCTTGTTTTTGCTATACTTGTAGCAGTTTTTTTTTTTTTTTTTGTGTGTCGTAGAAGTACTTTAGTATTGGTAAAATGTACTATTGCCACTTCTGCTACATAAATGATTATAAAACTTATAACAGTTGTTGTTAAATGTTATGTTCTTTCTCTCTTTCTCGCTCGCTCTGCTGTTTTTTGGCTGTTATTTGTTGGTTGCTGGTATGGTTTTTTTTATTGTTGTTGCTCTAGAGGCAATTGTATTAATAAATTTAATTATAGACTTGTTGTTTTGAAATATTTTATTATTGAATTAATTTTACAAAACACTTTGTGTAACAAAAAAAAAAACTTAACAACTTTTTCAAATTTATTACAAAATAACTAATAACTCATTGTACTCGTATGCACTATAAATACATTTTAACACGCACACATTTATTAATTTTTATTGGCTTATATATATATATATGTACGCACATACCCAAATGTTCAAGTATAAAGACACACACCAGAACAAAACCACCAACACTTTTATAGTTTAGCAATAATAAATTAAACTTGTTTTCATTTTACATTTGAAGTATATAACTTTTTATCATCAATTAATTTAATTATGTTCATTGATTTTAAGAGATTATTAATATGTTATATTTTTATTTTATTATATATTTTAATTAAGTTTTTCGTTTTTAATATATTCAAATCAATTTATTTATATATATGTATTTTTGTATATTTATTAGTTTATATTTCGTCTGGCTTTGTACACCTATAAGTATACTTTAAAAATGTTAAAAAATATCTTAATAAGCTCTCATAATTAAGAGGGATTTTTCCTTATTAAAACAAATTTAACGCTATTTAAGCTGAATTTATTTTAAGAGATTTAAATATTTGATGCAATTATTGGAAATAGAAATAAATTTTATTAAATGTTTTTAAGAGTTTAAGCAAAAATGCAATAAAAATATGTAAAAATAGCATAGTGTTTCATATCCCCAGAACTAATTGAAACAATAGTTCTGAATTAGGTTTATAACAGTAGGAGAGAATGGGTAGTGTGGAGCATACTTTAATCTAACTTCAATAAAATACCAATCAATAATCTTTTGAACACTGCAATGGAATTATTATATAGAATGGATTATTGTCTAACGTTTTGCATAAAAATAAGAAGGTTCATTAATTTTCGGCGTTTTTTTTTCAAATCAATTATTTCTGGGTAAAATGGGAAATGTTGGAGTATAGTGGAACATACTAAAAAGTGCAAGTTTAAAGATATTTAGATTTTTTTTTTAATGATTTTTGTATGTAGGAGACTATTCGAATATCAAAATTGAAGTAAGTGATGAAAACAGATATGAAATAACTGATAGAACTAATAGAAAATAATTAAGCAAAATTTATAAAAATAAGCAATTAATTCTCTTATTTGGAATAGCCTAATTTATAGCAATATTTATAGCTATAATTTTCGCACACAGACTATTTACATCAGTTTTATCATTCCAAGCGTGTATTTTTACTATATTTGTGATTTTTAAATCCATATTTTCTTCCTTGATAAACAAATTTAATGGTTCATGTTAGTTCTAGAATTTTTAGTCTTACTTATCGTTGTAGAGTTTATTCAATTATTTTCAATTTTTATATTTTGTGTGGCTTTTATTAACACATCACAGTTTTGATCTGTTTTATTACATTTTCTTATATATGTTCAAGTCATTGGTGAATAAATAAATAAGAAACACAACTATTTACTATATCATCAAAATTGTATATCCCACTTGAACCAAATATATTTTTGTCAGATTAGCCTTATTCCATAATTTTTATGTTAAGTAGATATCTGAAGAAAAATTCACTCTTATTCTAGTTGTCGTTGTTGACACAAAACGATATGGTCTTGCATCATTTGTGGCAAATTGGTATTCTCGCTGTCGTTTTCGAAATCTATCGATGACTGTTGAATTATTTTTGGTATTCTATAAGACATGACGACGTCGATATTGTACTGAAACGACTCTCATTTTATCGTTTTCAAATTTGGTAACGACTAGAAGAGTTTAAAATAACAAATTATAAAAAATTACAAAAATTAGCTTATAAATAAAAAAGGTTTATTTGCGATATTTATTGAAGATATTTTTAATTATTTCTAGAAAAATTAAAAAGTAAATAAAATTGTATAAAAATTATGTATATAATAAAAATCGCTTCCTAAAAATGACATCGTAGAACTTTAAAATCAATAAATAAGAATCATAAGAAGAAAAATCATTCCAATTATAACACTGTTAGTTCTGTTAACGGTACGATTGGAGAATTCGAAATCTTTATCCATTGGGAATAAATTGTCACTCAATGCATGCGAAGCCCCAGAAAAATTTCGAAAACGACTTACTGTTGCAATCTTTTGAGCTAAAGATCTTAATGTTACTACAAATAAGTTTTAGAGAGCTTTTAAGAGAGTTTTTTTTCTTATTTTAACCTGATATTATCCGAAATCCGCTTTTTAAGTTGATATTGCTTGCAACACATGTTTAAATATCATTTTTTGTCTGATATTAGAATTCCGTCGGAAACTTGTTGCGATAATAAATTTCATTGTATTTACTTATTACTTCAATCAAAATCTTAAGTAAAAAATATTTTTTAATTGGAATTTTATATTTAATGGCAAAATTTATGTTTAAATTTCCGGCAAAATAAATCAGCTGACTCAATAATTAGTGATGTGTTTTTTGTTTGTTCAAATTATCGATACACAGTCGAGATGTTGTCGACTGTGTAAAATCTCTTAGAAAATACCACGTTAGTATCGAAGTGTTGTTTATATCTACGCAAAGTGTTGTTGACGTGAAATTGACATCAACATTGACTACTACAACTGGAAGAAGAATGATTATGTTTTTGAGACAAAACATATTTGTAATTGAAATAAGAACTGCGCACCAAAAATTTAATGCATACGATTCAGCTTATAAAAATGAAACCAATGGGTCAAATTCTTTGAAATTTTGATTTTGTTAATGGCGGTTGTATTTAAGTTTTAAATTTAAGAAAATATATTTAATTTTTATTTGTTTTTAATAAAATATTTAATATTTTCTAGCATACCCTCCATAAGAGCTTTAGTCTGTTTTCAATTATTTTTTTTTTTAATGGACCCACTTCTTTTTAAACTCTAGTTTATTTTTTTAGTCAACTTTAAGTATTCTTTAAATATTGTTCTATTAAGACATAATACATTTAAAATGGACAGAGGTCTTGACAGTTTAGTGGATTAGATCTGCTACGTATCTACCATTTGTTTGATACCACTCAGTTATTCGTTTGTTGTTATAATGAGAAGATAGATGAGGCCAAACAAATTAGAATTCGTTTTATTTTCTAATGATAGGTAGGAGTCTTTTCTGACGGCACTCATTTGCGTACATTTCTCTGTTAAAAGCGTCATTTATTATGAATGAAGTGTTTTTTGCTACATGTACAAATGTTTTACTAAACCAAAAGTTTATTCGCAAATGTTGCTTTATTATACGATACTTATTTGATACATTTTCCATAGCATCTGTGATATGGAATTCATGGCAGGGATGTTGTAAAAAGTCTGACATTAAGCACTTCTTATCATCCTTTAGGCAACATTCATATTTTTGAAAAAAATTTGTCTTCACATTTCTTTTAGTAATCCTTTTAGGAAATTTTTTTATCTCGTGGGTCTTCAGGTCATCTTTTTTTAACTTTTCTGACAAAAGATATAGAGTAACACTTTCCATCCAGAGATTTTTTTTATAACTCAAAAAACTGAATTTTCCAGCTCACATGCACAGCAATTTTTTTATATTGTCGACATGTGTTTTGATTATAGATTTGAATTATGCATTTCTAAATTTTCATTTTAAGAAAAACTAATTATATTATTATAACAACATATTTACTGAGAATAATGATCAAAGACCCTAATGATTATGAGTTTTAAATAAAAACTTAACTAATAACGATTATTTTTGATTTTTATTTTTTCGCTCAACTTTTAATGATTATTTTGTGATTTTTATTTTATTGCTCAAAGAATAAAACTTATTTCCAATTCTTAGTGAAATTTATGTTTTCTTTGTTAAAAACTCTATTTAACACCAAAATTAATTTTTTTTTTTAAATTCTTATGATTTATCCTAAAAATTAAAATTTTCATAAAAATCAAATTTTCTACTAAAAATCAAGATTTTACTAAAACTTAAAATTTTTTGACAACAATTAAAATTTTTATTAAAAACCAAAATTTTTACTAAAAATCTAAATTTTACTGAAAAATCAAAATTTTCATTAAAGATCAAAATTTTTACTAAAAATCAGATTTTTTACTAAAATTAAAAATTTTTAAGAACGTCGACTTTTTGTAAAAATTTGATTTTTTTTTTTTTTTGTAAAAAATTATAAAAAAATTTATTTTTTGTAAAAAATTATAAAAATTTGATTTTTTGTAAAAAATTTCATTTTTTGTAAACAATTTCGACTTAGTGAAAAATCTGATTTTTTTAAGAAAATTACGATTTTTATAGTTACAATTTTATAAAAAATTGTCATTTTTAGTAAAATTTTTGATTTTTTAAAAAATTTAGTTTTTTGGAAAAAGTTTTGATTTTTAGTAAAAATTTAGATTTTTAATAAAAATTAGAGGAAAGTATTTTTTTTTACTAAAAATCATTTCACAACAATATATGTTTTATTTTGTGAGCAAAATATAAAAATCGAAAATAATCTTTAAAATTTGAGCGAAAAAAAAAATGAAAATCAAAATTAATAATCGTTAAGAGTTAAACGAAAAAATAAAAATTAAAAATTGATTTTTTTAATAAAAATTAAAAAATTAAAATCATTCCGGATTACCATAGAACTTGTTCTGTGGATTACATTTCTGTATTAATGATTTTATTAGAGCGTTCCTTGTATCTGATTTTTTTGTTTAAAATTTCAAGAATAATGATTATTTTCTTGATAATAACAAGTGGAAACAAGTTAACGGTACAAATTTTTTTACGTACAATAATAGTTATAAGCCTTAAAGTATGCACGGATTTTTTCGTGGCAGTCCTTATATACCTCCTTGAGGATATCACATAACAATTTAAAAAAGTTACAAGACACCCTATAAATTTTGAGATATTACGAAAAAAACATTTTTAGGTTAGTCCTACACTAAATATATTATAGCTTCCTAAATTTTAAGTATGAAGATATGAACGATCAAAAATCTAAAACTTTTGCACGGGTTAAAACCCTAATTTTGTATAACACTCCCCACACTTGGGAAATTTGTTCATATAAATTGTGTTTGTTTTTCAAAAATATGTATGGAAAATCTTTTAAAGTAGGATGAAGCGATTTGCAAAGTAAGGGGGTAAATTCAAATTTACACTTAGATAAGTTTAAATTGTTAAAAAATTTTGTAGATGGCTTTTTAATATTAAAATGTATAGATCGGAATATTGTAAAGCTATGTCTATAACTTATACTCTTAAATCTTGACAATACTAGTGGAACGGATATTGAGCTCAAAGATCTTCAGACAGACATAATTGAAACACAATATAATTATCAAATGACGTAAAATTTCTAGACATACATACCTATGTATGTGTCTCTCATATGTCTAGAAATTTTCATAATATTTTCTAAATTTGCTTCTGAATTATAATCAAGAGTCATAAAAAAGCAAACATATTTTTAACTAAAAGAGTTACAACACAAACAACAACAGATTTACTAAATTATTATTTTTATTAAAAATATGCTTATTAAAATAGTGTTAAATTGTAAGTTCTAATTTTATAAATCCCTCTTCATATCATTTCGTATAGATTTGCATAGACAATTTTTTTAATTTCAAAAAAATTTATATGAACGAAGTGATCTGAAATTATTTATAAAATATGTAAGTGGAAACAAAAAACAGAACGATATTGTATTAACAAATTAAAAGAATTTATATTAAACGTACATTTTATTTATTACTCTTGAAATTGTGAAGTACTATAAAATGGACAACAGATTATAATATGAATTATCATAAGAAATCTTTACATATATGTATATTATAGCGTCCTGAGAAACTGCATTTTTGAGATTCTTATATAGAAAGATCACTTTAATGATTTGTATTGATGAGCAAAATACAGGAAAAATCAAAAAAAGTAGATTTTCAGTAGAATATTTTGCTAAAAAAGTGTATATATATATATATATATATATATATATATATATAATATATTTGGAAAAAATAGAAAAGCTTCTCTAAAAATTTAATCAAACGTCTTAAAGTTAGAATAAATGGGAGACGTATAAGTTATTATTAAAATCGAGAAATTTTCCTATATTTCAACAAAAAATTAGATAAAATTATATGCAAATGCTTTATTTTTGAGAATTTATTATTTATTTCAAAAATTATTTTAATGATTCAAGTGATGTGGAAATAACCGAAGATTTTGAAATGTATAACGATAGTTTGTCAACTGAACTTAATGAATAAATAATTAATATAAAAAATTAAAAAATATATTTTAGCAAAATTGATGATCATTGACTTTATTTAGGAAAATTTAAAGAGAACAAAAAACTAGATTTGCTTTTAATTCTATGAATTGAAACCGTCAATAGTAAGTGAAAGAATTTTTGCAACACATCTGTTTTTATTAAAGGAAAAAAACTAATAATCGTTTCAAATCCAAAATGCTTAACTATGTTCTTTATGAATGGTAATTTTAAAAGAAATTTAATTTCATTATATAATTTGAATTTGTTCTCAATTTTTGGATATTTTTTTTTTTTTTTTTTTTCGTTTTATGTTAATGAACTCTTATTTTTTGGTTTCATGTTAATAAAATCAAAAGTTGATTTAAAAAATACTAGTTCCTAAATTTTTTAACTTCTAATTAATTATTCGAACAATGTATTTTTTTCTTCATTCATTTGATTAATCGAAGAAAATTCAAATTTTATGCGATCACACGAATAATTAAAAAAAAAAAATATGAAGTTTTATTCGATCAACTTCAATGTCGAATAATTGACAACCCTACAACTGAACCACGTAAAAATCAAATTTTGTTTGTATTTACTAAAAACTACTTATATAAGTACTAATTGGTAATGCTGAGAGTGGCGATTAAGGCTAAAATGCAATATATATAGGAAGCTGTTGCTTTTCAAATTAAAAGTTAAGTTTTTGTTGGGTACCAATTCTATGAAAGGGTTCTGGAACTAGTTCTTTAGTCAATGATTTTTGTTTGAAATTGTCGCATTCAGTTCTATAGAAGCGATAGGGAACGGTTCAAGAAACAGTTATTAAAATCAATGATTTTTGTTTTATTTTATTTTTTATTCTAAAGATTCCATTTTTTAATCAATTTAATTTTGTTACTCTTTTTTTGTAGAAAGTTATAGGAAATCATTTGAGAATTAGTAATATGTTCAGAGAAGTTCTGTAAAAACAATTTAGAATCGCAATCGGTTCTAGTCCATGATTGTCAGAAATGGTTGCAGCACCACTAGTTCTAAAAATGTTATTAAAGAATCTTAAATGGTTCTGATTACACCAGTTCTAGAACTAATGATTTTAGATCAAGTTTCTTTTTATTATTTATTTCCGTGTAAACATTTGGAAGATGGCTTCCTGAAAGAAATTTACGCAATATCTTCTTTTTATTATTTGGATGAAAATCATCAAAACAATATTTTTCTAATATTGCATTTTTATCAGTTTAAAGAAAATTAGGCAATAAACAACAAAATATATATATAAAATTTATTTTTTTATTATTTTTATCCTCAAAATATCGCCCTTTTTTCAGTAAATTTATTAACACGTCCGAAATAAATTGATCCCATTATCCCATTTAGATCATCTGGAAGAAATTAATACAATGCTTTTATTTTTCAGTCACAATTTTTTCAGTTCTCGAAAAATGATGCAAAAATGAAAAAATATTAAAGAAATTTGTTCGTCTTTTAATAAGAAATTGATATTTTATGTGAGCTTTTCCGTTTTCGTGCTTTATGATGTTAAGATTTATGCGCATTCATACTTTACAAGATGTAAAAGATTTCTTTTTTTTATTATTTCAGGATTTATTTAGCGATAATATATCGCCTGCGATAATATATCGCCTGCGATCTCTCCCGATAGGGGAAACTTCCGCAATACGAATATGATTATTGCGGCAATAAAATGTTTCTTCTAAGCAATACGAATTCGAATCATTTTCGTATTATTTTTGCTTGTAGGGATTATTTTTAAAGTATTAATTAAAAAATTGTACGTTTTAATATACTAAATTCATTCAATTATAAAAATATGTACGTTAAAGTATATCGATTTGTATGAGAGCAAAAATGCTGCAAATGTACCCCCTGAAATTAATAATCGATATGTTTTAAACTAATCCTAAAAATATTTCAGTTTAATTATTTCGTTCACGTGAGCTGGACCATTTTTAAAATATCTCCAAAAATATAGTTTTCGATCAACAGTGTACATAATTTTGAACTTTTTTTCAAAAAAAAACACATGATAGACAAATGACGTTTAATATATAATGAGTAAAAAAATTTGTAAGTTACTTTTTATTCTCGCGAAATTAAAATTTTAATAAAGTTTTCTATGATTTTATTTTAAGTACTATGTTAATAAAGTTTTGGTATTTTGGACATTTTCCATCGAAATTTATATTTTATGGCATCATCAGAAAGGTCTTATTCAAAACCATTGACATATTTATTAATTTAACCATTAACTTGCATAAGTAATATTTTGGGATTTCTAGTACATCGGTGGCTAAGTTAATTTTCATGTCAAATAAATGGTTACTTGAGAAAATAAATGACACTAAAAGTATACAGTTATCATAAAAACTATAAATTCATATAAAATAGTTACTAAATTTCAAAAATCTCTTTAATTCGATTATTATCGCGGTTTCGAAGGAACGTATTTCATTTTTCATATATTCATCTATTTAAGTATAGTAAATAATTCCATGTGACTTATTTGCGAAAATTGCTAATTTAACCTTTTGGGATTAATTACGTGTAATCTTCAATAGTGTCAGGATAGACGACCATTCCAATAGTACATTCAAATCCAATATATGTTGAAAAATGTCCGAAATATATAAAATTATATGTGAGTAAAAAAAAATATGACAAAAATAGTAAAAATTCCGCGACTGAAAAGACAAAATAACAATTATTTAAATAAATATTCCAGTCCTTAGTATGATTCTATTACAATTAGAAGTTTATTTTCTTTTAACGAAAATTTTGATAATGATATTGAAAGAAATATGTATTTTTAGAGGTGCTTTGGAAATGGTTCAGCTTACGTAAATTTAAATAGTCAGATGCAAAATTTTGCCAATATTATAAGAACAGAGCAATGTTCATTTCTAGCGGGGTACATTTGCAACTTTTTTCGTGAGGCTCTTTAATATACGTATGTATGCACTTTGATTTACCATATTTACACAAAAAAAAAATCCAATTCATTTATTCATTCAATATGCGTGAAATATCACTTTGCACTTGACTAAAATATAAATTTACAAAAAAAAGTCGTCAAAGTCGTTAATACGATACATGAAAAAAATACACACGCATTTAAACATACACGCACTTACACACTCTCCAAAAGTTTGTGAGAACAAAGAAATTAATAAAAAAGTCATAGAAACAACGTGTAGCGTCATTTTTTAAAGAACGAAATATGACGACGACAACAACAAGAACGGCAACAGAATTGAAAATGGATTAAGAAGAAATTGTTATAATTGAGCCAAGACAGCTGCTGTGGGTTAGAAAATACAGGCATACAATCGTATTAAATAGTTTCACTTTTATGTTGTTATAGTCACTCTGAGTGTTATCATTGAATAAGTGGGGGTGTAGAGAATGGCTTTTTGCGAAAGGGAGGTTTGTGATTGTTTTCAACTGGTTTTTTCGATTTTATTTTTTGTTTATTTTCGCTTTCTCTTTGAATTTTTCCTTTTGTGGTTCTATTTTTTTTATATTTATTTATTTTTTTTTTTCTTGAGTTGTTGCTGTTGTGGATGTTTATTGTTTTTGTTGTTGCTGTAGCTTTTGTTTTTTGCTTTGTTTTCTTTGTGTTTCTACAAGTTAACAAATTTTTTTTTTTTTGCTTTCGGCAATTTTGGAGATTGGATGTGTTTTTGGCTTTTTTGTTTGAATTTCTTATTTTTCTTTAATTCTCCTTTTTTCCTTGTATAGAATGAATTTTCTTTGTTTATGTGTGTGTAATTTAAGAACTTTTACTTTTTCACAAGATTTTCTTATATATTTTTTTTATTATTATTTCTGTCAGTTTTGTTACATTTTTTTATGATTAAATTTTTGTTTGAAAAATAAAAGATTTCAAGGCTTTTTCTTTGTTTGCAGTTGTTAAACAAAAGCCAAGTTGTTTTAAGATGTAAAGTATAGTTTTAGGGTAGATTCATTTGTTTTGTTTTAATTACAAAATACACCTTTGATAACATTGGTTGGTATTTAAGTAATTTTAATTTTTCTAAATAAATACACAAAGAGTAGATACGACACATTCACATACAGAACTATTTATATTTAGATGTATTTTCGAACATTAACACGTGCCATATTTCACACACACTTTTTTGAATTTCTTTTTTTTTTTACTTTTTGCTTAAAAATTAATTATTTAATCATGACGTTTGTTGTATAGAATATTTTTGTTTCTGTGGTTAGTTGTTATAGTTTTGTCTGGTTTTAACACAATATTTTTTATTTGTTTGCTTAAAAATGCATATACGCATTTTATTTTTATTTAGTTTAAATGAATCTTCCATTTAAATATATTTTGTAAATTTTAATATGCTTTACTTATTTTAAACACTAAGATTGTGCCTTAATTTTTTGAAACACTATTTCTTTGAATATTATTTATATATTCTTAAATAATTGCCTGTAAGTAAATGAACAAATGTATTGGCAAATGTTATAATCATCACTATTTTTTTTTTTCTTATTTAAAATTTATAACTTTGTATTTCTTACTAACATTTTTGTAATAATCTTAATACATTTTAATTTCTTCTTTATGATTATTACTCTTTCTTTTGTTGTTGTTTTTTTTTACGTTTTTTATAACAAATATTTTATATATTTTTTACGTCACAGACTCAGCAGCCGCCACTTTGCTATACATAACAATAACCTTAACCATACAAAAACTTGCAACATACACTGACTGACACTCTAAAAATATACAGCATAAATTTATAGCCCATTTCCAGGCTTAGAAAATAATTTTTTTTTATTTCTTTTTTATTCTTATTTTAGATATTCTTAATTAAATTGCTACTTGAAATCAATATTAATATTTAGCTTTTAAATTTTTTTCTTAGAAACTCTTAATAATAATTTTTTTACAAATTACTTTGTTTTACAGAGAAAAAAAATGTATTTTTTTATAGAAACACAAAAAATCTTCACCGTTAACGACCGTTTTCCCGTCTCGAAACGTTTATTTTTGACCCGACTACTGAGGCTGCTATCAGCGACTGATTGTTGTCAGGCATCTGCGGAAATGTCTTTGCTATTTTATTACCGGAGTTTTGTTTCTTTGCCATTTTCTCTCTGACTCTCATGCTCTCTAAGCATCTCTTTTTTGTTAGCACGCAAAAAAGTCTCCAATTTCTTTTTATGCATTTGTCTATTATTTTACCCCCACTTGCTGCCCCACACAACATTGTTTGTTCACATCCTTTGCACCCTTGCTAGATATTCAACAGTCATTAACGGTTTTTCTCTTATCAGGAGAGTGTATTTATTCATTTCTCTCGTGGAGAGTGTGTGTTTATTTATGCTTTTGGAACTTCATATTTACTCATTTATGTATGGTCTTTTAAATTTCCTGTTATTTATAATTCCAATGTGTGTGTGTGTGTTTTTTTTTTCAGTTTTTATTGTGTTTCCATTTGTATTATGGTTGGTGTAGTCGTCATAGCTGTTTTTGTGATAGTATTGGTAGTAGTAGTGTTAGGGGAGCTAAAAGGATGTTTGGTAAATGTCATAAAAAATTCACCGCACTGACATCTGGTGTTGCTTAGCAATAAATAAAATTAGTAGTAGCATCTTGCCATACCTTTGTGATATAAAAAAAGGAAATTCAAAAAATATTAGCATACTTTTAGCATGGTATTTCATAAAAAAAATATTAGAAACTGTATTTTAATGAATTTTTTACAAGTAATTTTGTTTTTAATTTTAATTTAAATTATTATTAAATTTATTATTAAATTTTAAAATCTGTCAAAAATATCGTCCAAAAGCTTCCAATTTTAGATCTACATATTACTCGAAAGAACCTTTTTTTTTGCCAAAATGTACAAGAGCCAGACAAAATTTTTCAAAAAATTTTTTTAATATTGTTACGAGAATAAGTTTTATAAGTTTAATATAACGATATTAGAAATTTCTAGTTTGTAACGTGTTCGAATTATCTAGTTTATAAAGTCTGTTTATTTAAATTTGTTTAAAGTCTCTTAATTGTGAATTTATCTCAATTATCTAACAGAGTTTTTATTGCCGCAGTAATCATATTTATATTGCGAAAGTTCCCCCCATCGGAAAAGATTGGGCGTCACAGGCGATACATCTAAGCAATAAGAAATCAATACGCTTTGAAGAAAAATATTCAGTATTGCTAGATAATCGTCAAGGTGAAAAAAAAGAATATACCGCCAGATATTCTTCTAGAAGATGCAATAAATATATAGAAAAATCATTAAATAAATCTTGTAAAAATATAATAAAGAAAACTTTTATATCTTGTAAAGCAAGTACATAAATCTTAACATCATAAAGCACGAAAACTAAAACGCTCACATAAAATATCCATTTCTTACTAAAATAAAAACAAATTTCTTCAAATTTTTCTTTTTTATTTTTGAATAATTTTTCGACAACTAAAAAAATTCTGACTAAAAAATAAAAGTATTGAAGTAATGATCTCAATGGGATATTATCAATTTATTGCGGAGGCGGTAATCACCTTACTAAAAAAGAGCGATATTTTGAGGATAAAAATAATATAAAAAAATTAAAATCTTATACATTTTTTGTTTATTATTGCCTAAAATACGACAAAATACGATATTAGAAAAATATTGCTTTGATGATTTTCGTCTAAAAAATGAAAAGGAGATACTGCATAAATTTCTTCTCGGCAGATATATTCTAAATGTTTGTAGGGTATTATATACCTAGCAAACACAGCAATACGAAGAATGATTCGTCAAAAGTATTGCTTGGATGAAAAATATTATTGTGGCAATAATTGAATTCGTATTGTGGAATAAACTTCCGTCGGGAGAAAACGTGTCCCGATGACAATAATCTTAAGCAATACTAAGACGATTCTTCTAGATGATAATCTGGAAACAAGATAACCGTTTAGAAAATAATTGGAAGATATCGCTATAATGTAGTTCGGAAGACATTAAGATGATTTTGTGAAAAAGTCACTTCCAAATAATGCTAAATTATACATTTTACATTATTATTTAAATTATTTTTAATTAAATTCTATTTACGCAATACATGAAACATTTTTAATATAATTTATTATTAATATATATAGAATTACGGACAATAAAATACGGTCAAGTATATTTACTTTAAATTTTTTTAGTTTGAGTTTTTTGAGTTTTGATGGGGTTATAAACCTATATAAAAATAAAATCCTTTGCCATTATCCCAAAAAACGGTACATCATCTCAACCGCAAATTGTTCTTTTTCAGCGCGGACAAATAAATAGGGTCAGCATTAAATTCACCAAAGTTTTTTTAAAATTTTTGCAATTTCTTCGAAATTTGTACTTTTTTTAAATCATGACTACGACGTTAACAATTAGAAAATGAAAATATAAAAGCTGTTAATAATCTTTAATTCTGAAAACAATTTTTATCAAAAATAGTAATAGTTGTTTTTTTTTTATACCCCACACCACCATAGGTGGTTGGGGTGTTATACGTTTATGCTGATGTTTGTAACACACAGAAGAAATCATCCAACGCCCAACTTAAAGTATACCAATCGACTCAGAATCACCTTTTGAGTCGATCTAACGATGTCCGTCCGTCTGGCTGGCGTAACGTAATATTCTGTATTCGTATATTTTATTTTACACCAATCCACGAATTTTGATGAACCTGCACAATGGTGAGGGGTATCATATGGTCGGGCTTGACCGACTATATCTTTTTTACTTGTTTTACGTAATTTTTTGCTTTAGGTACATGAGGATACAATTTGTGGCTTTTCCTGGTAGATATTTTAAGACCAGGGCTTTCCAAAATAGTGTTTTGAATAAATTTAGTTTTTACCAATTATTTCTGCTACTCTTAGAAGAAATTTATGTTCTTAGCGAATTTAGAATCGGCTCCCCAACACGATAACTTTTTTTTAGTGATTTTTTCCTCCTCATTTTATATGCTGAACCTTTTCAAAATGTTTCTTAATGCTGTCTGTTAATTTTCCCATATTTTTGACGATTCTATTTTATGGATCCTTTTTAAAACAAATATGTAGTACTCGAAATAAAAGATCTCCAATAATTCTTATCCTTTTTCAGTTTTTAATTGTTAATGGGAGCAGAAAAAAATGTAACTCTTAAAAAATTAACGTAATTTTTTAAATTTTGCTAAAAATGTTTATTGAAAAATGCTAAAAACTATAATATGATTGCATTACCAATACATACAAATAAAAGGTCTTTTTTACTGCAAAGGATAATAATAATATTAAAAAACACTTTTTCTCCATTATTTTTTAAGAATTTAGAAATATTTAAGAATAACATTATGATGAAGGTACTGAAATAATATTAACGAGTAGCATTAATATGAGAATTCTTAAAAATTATCTTATAGACACAATATTGAAACGATCACGTTTGAAAAAATTGATACAAGTCATGTAACAGTCGATATTTGATAGTATTCGAATGAAAACATGTAGCCATTTAATGATGTTAATATGGCAACGTATAATCCTTCTAACTTACATCTAACATACCATTATTTACTAAATTTTAGCACCTTTACTTTTGGAGGTAGGTCATTTATTATTGTAACGATTACTATTTAGGTAATGAGATCCTATTAGATTACTTGAATTAATTTGACTTTAAATTCATATATTTCGAATTTAGACAATCTAGGTAGATATATTAATTTCCAATAGTAAAAAAGTACAACAATCACGAAGGTTGAGATTTTAATTATTTAACATAGGATCAATGTCAAAATAGGTATATTTCTTAATTGTTAGAATTTGTTCCAGCACCAAAATTAAGAAATATTAAATATTACATTATTGCGTTATCTGGCATTAAATAATGTTGCATCATGGCGAAAAAAATTATATTTAGCTGTTGATTCCATCACAATAACGGTAGGAAATGGTCGCGTTTTTTTTTCGGTCCAAAAGCTCTTATACAATTATAAATTATTAAGTTAAGCCAAACTATCATGAATATTTGATCTCTTTTTCACAGAGAATTTTTGCAAGATTTCAAATTAATAAGAAAATAATTAATAATTCCAAAAATAAAAATTACCGAAATAGTTTAAAAAAATTGCAAAATTTAATAGAAAGTGGAATTATTTGCTAATATTTATATTATCTATATTTATACCCAACACCACCATAGGTGGTTGGGTCTATATTCCAAAGTATACCAATCGACTCAGAATCATTTTTTAAATCGATCTAACGATATCCGTCCGTCCATCTAGCTGGCTAGCTGGACGGCTGACTGTCCATGTAAACCTTGTGCACAAAGTACGGGTCGCAATTTTAAATATAATTCAATGAAATTTGGCACGTGGCACTTTTATGATGCTAAGACGAAGCCTATTGAATTTTTGTGATCGGTTCATTATTTCACCTAGCCCCATACAAATGTCCCTCCGGATTAGAGTTTAAACACTCAAAAATACGTTAATATAAGAATAATTAAATTCGGTACAAAGAAGTTCTGTACAAGTATCAATCTTTGTATCAAATTTTATGAAGATCGGTGGACAATTGACCATAGCTCCCATATAAACCCCTTTTCCGAAATCACTTTAACATACATAAATCCCATACGAATGTTAATATCAAGTTAATATTCCACACAAATAAGTCTTATGTAAGTAGAAACAACATTGCCAAATTTTATGAGAATCGATCCATAATTTATCTGGAAGTGGGTTTACCATATAAACCCATTTCCAGGAATCACCCTAAAGTGCATATAATCATCTAGATGTTAGTATCAACGCATTATTCTGTATTATTAGCTACAGGTGTAATATAAGTCTCCTTCCCGAATTTTTAATTTTTAAAAAATAAACAAACAAAAAATAACAAAAAATTAAAAGCAGGTATGGTTTGTAAAGTTAGATAGTTAAAAAGAAAAACATAAAAACGTAGGGCGACCTAAATTCATTAGAAAGTACGTTATATTTACTTTTAGGAGTATCCCTACACACGTGACTTTCATAAGCAAAATGTATCAGTTGATTCTTTAAGGCTCCATTACTCTACCCTATATGTAAATGTGAGTAAAAATGTAAAATGTAATGTAATGGTTACTCAAAAAACGTAAATGTAGCAAGTACTTTGTTGTTGTTTTGTACAGTGATGTAAATCTCTTGTAGTTTTAAAATCGCTTTTTATTTTAGCGATTTGAGTACAAAACAAAATTTGTTCTTTTATAGCAAAAAAATTTTTAATTTTAAATTATTGCTTCAACTCTACACTTTCTTTAAATAATTTTAACAATATTTTTAGTGAAGAAAACTACAAAACAAATTGTATTCAAATAAAAAGCTTTCAACACTGTTCTTACAGCTATCACGTGAAAGTATAGAGCGACCAAATCTCATTTGGTTACTACGTTACATTTATGTTTGTGAGTACCCATACACACATTTCTCTCTCATAGAGTTACGGAGCCTTAACATTTATGTTTACGGTGGAATAACAAGGCCTATACTTGGATTTCAAAAGCAAATTCTATTGATGTCTTATTACAAGAAAAAAAAGTAAATTAACTAACGTTTTTGAAAGGAAACAACGTAACAATATTTTTATCACATTTTAGCTCATATATGGGCCATTATCAAAAATTGTTAACCTGGCTAAAACTGACTTAAATCCTTAATAAGTCTCCTAGTAAAACTATTTTAAACAAACGGGTTACAGACTTGAAACTAATGGAGTGAAAAATTTTAGCACTATAGGTTTCGTTTTATAATGATGATTGTTGTTCAGAGTTCAAAAACTTAGAAAAAAGGCTAAAAGTTTTTTAACTTTTCCCAATTCTTCCACACTTTTTGTTCGCACGTTTCAACTTTTTAATTTCATTTGATCTTATATAAACTAATCGAACTTTGTAGATAAATTCTCTACATTCTCTGTTGTTGTGCAGAGTTTCTACATTCAAATACAGGGTAGTGAAATTTTGATGGCAAAATGTTTTAGTTTTTAAAATTTTTGGTTTCTTGGGCGGAGTCTGTGCGCCCCTCAGCGGAATACAGATTTTGAAACCGCGATTGATACTTATTGTAATTTTGCCTTATTTACTTATTGAGTTATGCCTCGTTGATGTGCCCGAAATAGTCAATACCGTAGATAGTCTCAAAATTTTGAAAACAAAAGGGAAAATTTTTCAAAAAAGTCAGATTTTCACGTGGTACATTCACAGTTTCATTTGGAATAGCAATAAGATCGAGGGAGCATTAAAAATAAATTTAATAAAAAAATTTTATGAACTTTTTGCAAATTACGCAAAAATTGTATTGTTTATTTTTGTATTTTTATATAGAAAATTCCAATTTGTGCAAATCTTAGATATGTAGATATAAAAGTGGTGATAAATATATTTGATCAGGACCCTAAATTTAAGTCAAATGTCGATGAAAAGCAAAAATTTGCTTGTGTTAAAAAAGGATCGCAATATTAAATAGCATTTCTTTGTAATAAACTCTATTAAATTATATTTTCGCATAATATATGGAGAAATAACTTAGATTCGATCCGAATTTTTCATAAAAGTTTTAAAAATCGCGATTTTTAATATAAAGAAATATTTTTAAATTTTACTTGGAAACCCTAAAATGTGAAAATATCATAAATTTTAATTGAAGAACTCAGTAGGTTTTGATATTGCGCGTAATTTTTACCAGACTTTTTTATATAAACTTTTAGTTTGTAAAAATTTGTATATGTTCAACTTAAAACCGCTATAACTTTCGCGCCCCCCCGCACGAAATAATTAACGTAAAATGATTTTACATGCATTCGAGTAACTTTTTATTTTAATAAATGGATTTTAATGTGCCATCGAAAAATATATATATATATATATATTTTTTTTTTTTTTTGTTTTGAAGACAAAATCAAAAATTTTTGATAATGGTCCATATGATATTTTTTCTAAATTGAAATTGCGTACTCTAATTTGCAGCAAACAGATATCTTCGACTTACGCAGCTCTCGTGTAAATTGAATAAAAAACATTTAAAAAAAATATAAACATTTTCAAATACAGTGACAGACAATCATTTGTACACACTATATTTTTGTTGTTTATCGAAAGAAAAAAATGATTTTTAATATTTTTATTTAACAGGATTATGTATCTTTTATAGTTAAGAAACAAAAAAATATTATAGGATATTATTAGAAAATTAACATTAAATTAAAATTTTAGTATTTTGTATGGCTTCTATGATTTTGAATTATCGAAAAAATTCGGTTCGGCATTGAATTTCTCATCAGAACACCTTAATTAATTTTATAACTTTAAATTATTGATTTTCGATTTTTCTAGTTTGTAACATATTCTAATTTTTTAGTGTGTAACGCATCGAAGTTTCTAGTTTGTAATATCTGTTTATTTAGATTTGATTGAAATCTCCTAATTGTAATTTATCTTACTGCCTGTTTTTATAACATGAGCGCAAAAACGGCTCGTCTAACTTGCATTTAAATAAAATAAAAGCAAAATTTTAAAATTTGTCGTTTTTACGCTCGTGTTATAAAAACATGCAATTAATTATCTTTAAGATTTCTACTCACTATAATGATACAAAAAGCTTTTAAAAACAAAACAGTAGTGATGTGTTATTATTTGCAAGTAAAAGAACCCCGATTTATTTAAAGGAAATAGTGCAACGTTTATGAGAGGTGAAAACGTAACAATAACATTTCTAAGATCACATTAACCGTAGAAAACTGCCATTCTTTTTCATAAACTTTTGCAGCAAGGATACTCAACAAAGTTTCAATTGGCTTGCAGTCTGGTCTGCACGCCAACCATTGGAATAATTGAATACTTTTTTTCCGAAAACCTGTCCATATTGCATTTTGATACGTTTATCGCATGTATGGCAGCATTATCTTGCTGAAAAATATATTCTTTAACCGGATATTTGACAATCTCAGTCAATAAAACGTCTTCCAGGAGTTCGATGTAGATATTTGAGATAATTTTCGTGGACACAAAACAAATACGAAACTTGTAATCACACGAAAGGGCTCTTCACCCTATTTTGGTTTCCTAAACCAAAATTTCTTTTTGACCTAACAATATTGCGCTGGTTAATATCATGCCAGTAACAGTTTTAATAGTTGGGGTCATCCAGATTAAACGACGTTCTTTATGTAAAACAGAAAGGCCAGATTTAACTTTCTTCATTTAATGGACGATACCGAATTTAAATGTGGAGCTATTGTTCGTTCATTTACATATAGTTGCAATTTTTTTATCTCTGAGTTATTCGGAAATTAGTGGAAATAGTTAGAATGACTTCAAGACTCCGTATCTACTAGAGTTTTATTTATCTAAATTGGACAAACCGTTCTTGACCTAGTGTGACCGCTTAATAAGGTGGTCATATTAGTCATGGCCATAAAAAAATACAATATGTGATAGAAAAAAGGTGAAAATAAATAGTCCACCTATTTTTGTTTAAAGAAGAAAAAAATTCCCAACAATACACATTGGCTCAGAATCGAAAATTTTTGGAAATAAATCTATAATTTCTAATTCGCTGGTTAGATTTCCATAAAATATTACATAAACATACCAGGGCAGTATAAAATTTTAAGTTTGGACCCTCAAATAGCGTACCTTCGACAAAGAAAATTTTTAATCTATTGTGAAATTTTTGTTTCTTATCCGATTTCAAATATTTTCACATCTTCTTAAAGCTCTCGATAAGACCTATGAAAAGCATGCAAAATCTTGGTCCAGTTTTTTAAATATATAGCCCAATATTTTTATCAGATTTTGTAATTTTTTTTTCCAGTTAGCTAAAGAATAGAATAAAAGAAATTTTACGTCGATATCTTTACCAATTTCAAAAATAAACAATTTCGAAATAGAAAAAGTTATGATTTTTTGTGTCTTTTTTTTTTGCCAAAAAAAAAACAAATATGTCACAAAAATTGTGCTATTGTGGATGTTAAAAAGTCATAACTAAATAATAATCCGATCCCATAACCAATGGTCGAAGGTGCGTTTGTTCTAAAATACGCAAAAAGTGCAATTTTTCGTAAGATATTAAACTTTAAATTAGCGTAATATCGGTTCTGTAAAAGATATTGGCTTCAATTTTCATCAAATATTAACACAACGTAAAATGAAAGTACGAGGGCGTATCAAAAAGTCCGTGACTTTTCGAACTTCCCTCGTAGTTATATGAAATGCAACACTATTCCCATCAAGTACCTGTTAATAGACTACTGTCATTTTTTGAGTAAGTGTTGTCATTTACTTTGCGTTTAACGGCTGTTCAAAACATACAACCTCGTGTATTTTTCTAAAAATGGAAAAAAGTGAATTTTGAGTGCTCATTAAACATTATTTTATGCGCAAAAAACCGTCAATCAAATCAAACCAAGGATAAGGACAACTAATAATGCAAAATAAACAAGGGTAAAACTGTCAATTTACCACAAGTTAAATATATCCTTAAATTTTTAAGGTATATTTTGATAAATGTATTAAATATTATTATATTTTCGAAAATTTCCCATTAATACAAATTATTTCTTTTGGATACCTTATAAGTAAGTTAAATTGTCCCTTCTTCTGATTTTTACTAAACCTTATAACTATATCTTACGTTTAAACTAGTAAAATTATTCTGATATTTATCAAATACAAATTTATTCATTTATCCGACCATCGCCTTTTGGATATCCGTAAAAAAATTGGTTTGTGAATAAAGCAAATTTAAATTATTTACCCAGAGAAATAACGAAGTTATTGATTTTTTAGCCGGAATTTACTTCCGTGGGCAGTGGGTTGTTATCCATTTAATTGTAGGTATATATGGGTATTTTCACTTAATTCGTAACATTACCAACTTTATGGTCAAAGGTAAAAAAATGAATATTTTTCAGTTTTCATTCCTTAAAAGAACTCTTAAGAAAAAAAAATTATTCAACTTTGCATGAAAAATATTTTTTCCGACAATAATTTCTGAAAAACTCCCAAACTATTGAGCAAATGAAAAAATTATATTAAGGAGACCTGAAAACAATTTTCGTCTGCACCTTTTTTTGTCTCACTTATCTAAATCATATAAACAGTTCTTGAGTTATAGTGAAATATACTCGTGAAATCAATTATCTTGTAATGGGGAAATACACTGGTGCATATTCATATAAACGCCCATAAATTTTTTTAATCAATTTACCAAAAAAATTAAGGTACTACAAATTAATTTTTAAATTATTTATTGACTTCACTTAAAAAATTAATAACAAAAAACTTAAAATGTAATGCCATTTTTTTAGCATTTTCCTATATATGCACTTAAACTAATGAACCAATTTAACATTATAATAATATGCTGATGAACCTTTGTTTTTGATAACATCAAAAATTCAGTCTGTCATTGATTCGACTAATTTTTGAAGAAAATCACTGTCAATTTCTTCCAAGGTTTGTTTAATTTTTAGTTTTAACTCCGTTATTATCATTATGGTTTCATTCAGTGCATTTCTTGCGTAAATTTTACGGACCATGTATCCCAACGGATTCTCCATTGGACATAAATCCGGACTACAAGCCGGCCAGTCCACGATTTAGATTGGTGCGAGACATAAATTGCAGCGTTATCCTGTTGGAATATGCAATCTTCATCCATTTTTTTCATCCATAAATGAGAGAAGAGCATCTTCCAACAGTTCATTATAAATTGCACTGTTCATTTTAGTTAGAACAAAATATATTTTTGATTTTTTCTGCAGCAGAAAAGACTATCTCCATCGAAATTGCGTTTCGACATACGAATTTCGTTCGGCCTAAAATCATGCCAATAGTACAAATTGAATTTTTTTTTTTTTTTTTTCATCAGAAAAGATTACTTTATTCCACTCATCTGTCTATATCATGTACTTGCGTACAAATTTTAAACGATTTTCCTTATAATGCTTTTTTAACATTGGCTTACATTTTGGTTTGTTCCATTTTATGTTACCATATGTTCGCAAAATGTGTGCAACAGGATGGTCAAGTTTACTTTATATTTGTGTAGCATTTAATTTATTATGGGTAGCTTTTTCTTTTATGTTATTAATTTGCCTTTTTGTTAATTTTTTATTAGCTTTTGTTAGTTTCCGCCCTTCTTTAAGAAGGCCTCGAATAACTCCTTCCGAATGGTTAATTTTTCTCCCAATTTCTCTGTTAGAATAACCTTGATCATGAAAAATTTGAATTTGAATTTTTTCCTGTTCTGTAAGGCAAGTTCCTTTGGACATCCTTTAAGCTGATGAAATTTCCCAATTAAAACAAAAATATTTCCAGCAAACAGAGATGTTGTCATCAGAAACTTACCTTATGTGAAACAAAGAACTAAAACTGTTAAATTTTTTTAATATTTTTTTGCAAAAACTTTTTAGACAAATTTTTCTCAACTGCGTTTATAAGAATATTCCACTGAAATGATCACCAATATGTTCTGTTTGCTTAATTAAAGAAAACAACAAAACCAAGAAACATTATCTTTGGTTAAGAGAAACGAATATACCTCAAAGAAAACAAAAATTTTGAATGAGTATGCACCAGTGTATTAGACGTGACCACAAAAAAGAATCAAAATCTAATAGAAACCAACGGAAAGCACGTTAAATTATATCTAGTTCACATATTTTTGTTTAAAGGAGGACACAAAAAATTTTTTTTTGCTGACCAGTGCACAGTGGGACAGAAACGAAATTTTTTGAAAATAAATCTGTAAATTCTAATCGGCTGGTTGGATTTACATAAAATTTCACATAGACGTAATGGAAATGTGTACAATTTGAAGTTTAGAAAGCACTTACATCTTCTTAGAGCACTCGATATGTCATTTGGAAAACATGACTGCATATGCTATTTATCTCTTATAGTTTTCGGTTGTATCAATTTTACAAAATCTTGGTCAAGTTTTTTCATTATATATCCCAATATTTTTTCCGATTTTGTAAAATTTTTGTCCAATTAGTTAAAGAACAAAATTATCTATCGAATAAAGGAAACTTAAAGTCCAAAAATAATTGAAATGAAATTGAAAATTGCAAAAATTATTTAGCAAGCGGTTAAAAATTTTCTTGTCATAGGTACCCTATTTTAGGCCCCAATAACTCCGTTCCTGAGGAGTATGTGGGGCCCCCTTCAAAAATTAAAATTGTACACTCCTCTACTACGTCTATGTGAAATTTCATGTAAATCCAAACAGCCAATTAGAAATCACAGATTTATTTCCCAATAATTTCTGCCCCACTGTGCAGTGTTATGCTCCCAACTTCTTTAAATTTTAATATACGACTAATGCCGATAGAAAACATACCATTTCCTATTTGCATATAAATATACGCATCTTTAAGATAACTATGAGTTCTAAAATATTTTCCGAAAATCATTTGTATGGGGTCTAGGTAAATTAATAGACCGATTTCAACCATTTTCTATAGACTTCACCCTTAAGTCTAAATAACGACTCTGCCAATTATACTATGTAACAAAATGGAAAAAGTTGAAGATACTTTTGACTTAGTGTAGGCTGTAGGTCTAATTGTGTAGATAATTTTTTAATTTTTAGATTTTTTGATACATCCTCAAAATCTAAAGTTATCGATTAAAAGCGATTTTTTACGACTTGAGGAAAAAAAATTTTTTAATTCATCTTTTTTATCAATTTTGATTTTCTAACGACTTTAGTTAGATAGACGAGAAATCAAGTTTCCTGAATATATATACTTTTCTCACATTACACGAAATTTTGCTGAAATATTGTTAAAAATATCTGCAATCTTGATTTTTATTTAAATTTGTTATACTTCCGCGGCATTTTTTCTATTATTTTATATTAAAACTATCTTTTTGTAAATTTATTTTAAACCATTTTTGTTAAAATCGAGAACTTATTAGCAAAGATATACATTTTTTTATAAATAAATAACCTAGACATTTATAAGAAAATAGATTTTAAAATAATTATAGAACTATTTTGTTTTTTTTTTTATTTTATTTTAATTTTGTTAGAGGAAATACTTCGTAGGAAGAAGTTAACAATATTGTAACTTCAGCAATTCCTAATTGATTTTAACAAATAAGGATTTGTACTACTCGTTAAGTCTTGCAGATTCCTGATCAATTTACAAAAAAATAGGGGTTCATATAAAATTATAATAAAAAAAAAGTGAAATTTCTATATTCGGGTGTGCCGAATCTTTTATATCCTTCATCACCTTACCAACAAATAATAAAATTTACGCCTTAAAGTATGCTTTCATATTTTCACATTTATACTTACAAAAATAATCTAAATTTTTTCAAAACTACAAAAATGTAAACACAAAATTAAACGATCATAACAAGCGCTGCTTCCTTACCCCAGGTCTACAACTAAGATTAACGCTGATATAATATGTGAAATAACGCTGGCAGAAGAGAGTAACCATTTTGTTTATATTATGTTAAATCTTAAATAAGAGGTACATGTATTCTAATTAATCCTATAAGATATCATTATTTTCAATGAATCACAGCACAATTTTTATAAAAATGTCTTTTAAATGTAAAACAAACATTAAATGGAAACAATTTTACAAAAAACATTTCTAAAATACACATGCACACACATAAACAAATTTTCATATATGTGTATTTTTTAACACTTTATCTTATAAGATAGTTATGTAGAAAAATCTCATCACAACAATCTCATAATACTTCTAATAATCAGGGCGGTCAGATGAGGCGATTTTTCGCCAAACATGGCGATTTTTTGCCAAACATGCTGATTTTTAATTGCTTTTGATGACAAAATTTTTATTGTTGATTTAAAATGAAGCTATATATCAAAAAAAGTCGTATTGGGTGATCCATACCAAACAGTCAGAAACAGCCTCTCTCGGATATGGCACCTCCGATTTCAAATTTTAACTATTGGAAGTGTGTTCTAAATCATAAACTTTTCTGGTCCAAAAATATGACGTTTTAAAAAACGGAAAAAAGGCTTTTTTAACTTCATAAAGGCTTACTTGTTTAATAGCTAATTACTTCTAAACTATACATGGTAGATCTTTGTTTTAGTTTCACATTAAAGGCAAAGATATAACATTTATAACGCTATGTATAAAGTTTATTTATATCAAAAGTTCAAAGATCAAAATTGGAGATATAACAATCAAAACATTATATCTCAAAAAAACGATAGTTTAAAAATTCTTAAAGAAATATATAATGTTGATATAACTTTTATCCGTGGATGTACAAAATTTTAAAGATGGACACTTAATTATTTTTGAGTTATGATTGCTGTCCGTTTTGACATGATGACAAGGTGAACACTTAGTTTTGAGTTATGATTGCTGTCCGTTTTGACATGGAATCACCCTATTTTAAGTTATAATTTTATTTTTTATTCAATTACTATTAGCTACTGCAATTATCATCAGCTTTATTGTAGCTGAATTTATATTTAATGAATATTAATTAAATTTTTTCTGTGAACAAGCAAATAAATTTAAAATTTGGCTATTTTTGGAGATTTCTGGTTAACGATTTGGCGACCCTGTTTACAATACTAATATTTGAATCAACACGTGAGATGATTCTCTTAGAGAGCTAATTTGACACTCTCTGACAGAAAAATCTTGCATATCCTGTAGATGGGCTATTAAAAAAAAACAAACACTAATAGCTTCTGATGACTACTAAATTTATATACATATCTTTGTATGTAGATACATGCTTATACAAAAAACAACAATATCACTCAGCCATTGCAATGCTTCCATTTCCTGCTAAAAAAAAACGTCCAAACATACATAAAAAATTATTGTGTGTATATAGAATCAACAACTACTGCTTGCTTATACAAAAAAACTACACACTGAAAGTCATTGCAATTCCTATACACATTTAGAAGATATCTTCCATAGAAGATATTTACATAATATCTTCTTGACGAAAATCATCAAAGTAATGTTTTCCTAATATTGTATTTTTATCAGTTTAAAGAAAACAACAAGAAATATCTAATATTTTTTTTTTTTTTTTTTTTTGTCTTTTGCGTAGTATATTTTATCTTCAAAATATCGCCCTTTTTTAGTAAGATGATTATCACCTCCGCAATAAATTGATGATATCCCATAGAAATCATCTGGAAGAAATTAATTAATTAACTTTTATTTTTCAGTTACAATTTTTTCAGTTGTTGAAAAATTATTGAAAAATGTAAAAAATATTTAAGAAATTTGTTTGAATTTTAGCAAAAATTGAATATTTTATGTGAGCGTTCTATTTTTACGTGCTTTATTATGTTAAAAATTATTTGAATGCATTACAAGATGAAAAAATATCTTTACTATTTTATTTTTAGATTGATTTAGTTTTAATTTTGATATATATTTATTACATCTAGAAGATTATCTGGCGGTATCTTCTTTTTTTACCTAGATGAATATACGGCAATATTGCCTATTTTTCTTCTAGGCGTATTGATTTCTTAAATCTTAGATGTATCGCCTGTGACGCACAATCTCGCCCGATGGGGGAAATTCCGTAATACGAATATAATTATTACGGCAATAAAATTTTTCTTCTAATCAATACGAATTCGAATCATTTTCATATTAGTTTGCTTGTAGGAATACTTTTATATACGTTTGTGTGTATAAATTTTTAATATTTTTTCAGATTATTGCGTATAACTCGGTAGTTTCTATAGTTTATATAGTATAGTTAATTCAAAAGATCGCAATTTTGTGAAAAATATTTACAACAGATTTGTACAAAAAAGAATTCTGAAGCTTATATAGAAGCTTCACAAGGTTCAAAAATAAATTTGCTCATTTCTTCTGCAAAAACATTCCAAAAGGAGATTTCGAATTTTCTGTGCAAAAACAAGATTGCTAAGTTCTATAGGGACTTAGAAAAGTCGAAAACAAATACGATTTTAAAGGTTTTTTCGGTTTTTTGGTGATATTTCGGCTATAAATGGACCGATTTTGTTGATTTTTACTTGTGTCATTCTAAGGAATACTTCCTGTAACTTGATGTATAAAACATATATATCCGACAGAACTGTAAATTAATCATTCTTTTTTGATTTTAATTCGTTACGAATTAGCTAAATTTTGAACTAATTCTTTTCACAACAAACAAATTCAAACGAATTGGACAGAAATGAATTTCAATTCGTTTCCAGTTCAAATGAATTTGTTAAAGTGAATTGCAATTCATATCAAATTAGTTTGAATTTATTTTGAATTCATTCAAATGAATTAGAATAATGAATTACAATTCAAATGAATGAAATCAAAAATGAATTACAATCAATCAAATTCAAGAGCAAATCTAGGGAGAATTAAAAATGGAAATTTCTCCTACCAAAATAAAAATTTTCAGTACAAAAATTGAAAAGCTTTGTCTTGGATCCGCGCCTGATCAAAGAAAACATGGTGTTTGGTGTTTGTTTTTTCAAGAAGAACTGATTTTTATTTTCAAATACTCTAAACGACAAAACACATTTAATATTCAAGAAACAATTAATAATTTTTTAAATTTTATGACAAACGACAAACTCTTACATAAAAAATTAGTTGAATAACAAAACGACACTGATGCTCACTGTATATTTACATACAAAATCAATTCAAACTTCAATCAATTCAATTCAAATGAGTTGGAAATGAATTGCTAATTCTTTTTTCTAATTCATTTGAATTAATTCAAAATCAATTCAGTTAAAATGAATTGGAAATGAATTGGAATTCACTTTGACAAATACATTTGAATTAGGAACGAATTGCATTTCTCTCTACAAAATCATTTAAATTAGAAACGAATTGCAATTCATTTGACAAATTCATTTGAATTGGAAATGAATTGCAATTCATTTTTACCAAATTCATTTGAATTGACACAAATTTCATTCAATTCATTTTTTTTTATGAAATGAATTAATTCAAAATTTACTAATTCAGTGCATGAATGATTCGCGAATTAATTCAAAAATAAATGATTCATTTACAGCTCTGATATAAGATAACTGGGACTTTCTAAAAAGTGATTTCAACAGACAGACGGACAGGCGTACGTCGTTATATCGACTTCTCTGTCAATAAGGATTCAGAAAATATTTACTTTTTGAGGTCTTAGATGAATATTGTAGAAATTATAAACGGAATGACAATCTTATACACCTGTGCTGAAGGGTATAAATCAAAAAAACAAAAAAGATCGTTACAAAGTAACATTTTGATCAAGGAAAAATTAATAGCAGTTTTAGAGACTAGAAACTACGGATCGATGTAAAAAGCTATATTTAGGTAAAAATTTTAGCGAAATCTATGCGTGCTGACATTTATAAAATTTGCTCAGAATTCGTGAAGAAGTATAATACATAAATTTCTCACCACTTTATACTCTACGTCTACACGAAGAGATTTTTATTTCTTAACATTAGAAATAACGTCGGCAGAATAACGGGAAAACAATTTTATTTCCAACTTTTGTTAAGTGAAAACGTACATGAAGAATTTATATGTTAAATAAACTTTTTTTTTGAAAATTTTAATTTATTTCACATTTTTATCCTTTATTTGCCTTTTCAAAACATAATTAATTATTTTGCAATATTCATTTTGTTAAAAAGGGCACAATTTTAAAACAAAACAATAAATTTGACAGCTTATGTTAAACATCATTGCTCAGATCTGCGTTTAAACATATTGCGAAATAGGTTGCGCAATAGATTTCTTATTGGTCCACACGTAACATTTTGAAGAGAGAGATAGAATTTGCCACATAAAAATATCTACGTGTAGACTAGGTGATATATGTATAAACGAAATAGCGTCAAAAATTCATTTGCTCTCTTTCAACCGTTATTTATGTTCTCAGTTATTACCGCTTTTTCGAAATAACAAGAATTAGATAAACGGATTCTTAATTTCCAACACGACATAATCAAGTGTTATTCACTTATTTTAATTAATAATATCACTTTTCACAACACAAGACTTATGATATACCGTATAAAAATTTAGTTATTTCTCAATTTTATTTAATTTTTTTTATAAATCGGAAAAAATAAAATTTCTATACAAAGCCGCCACCGCAAAATTTTCTAGTTAACTCAGCTTAAAAACAATTACCGTTTTAATTTTTTTTATTTTATTTATTTATTTTTGGAAAATATATTAGAAAAAACAGACAAAAATATTTGCAACATTTTAAATTTCAGTTAATTATTAATAAAAATTTTTTTATGACTTATAAATGTTTATTTCTTAAGTTAATACTGTCAAAAATAATAATGCATTTTTCCTCTATACAGTTGCTAATAAGGTCAAAGCCCATATACATATAAATAATGTAATAAAATCTTCTTCGAATTTACAACAAATTTATAATTCTGTTTTCACTTTCCCTAAAAAACTTTAAGTTCTATTTTTATGAACAATGTTACTCAATGGGGAGTAAAACTATACGATTTTTAATTAGAAAAATGTACGCTTAATTTCTGCCGGCTAACAGCCGATTTTAAGCCGTCGAAGCTTTTTTACATAAGCCGCCGCCGCCGATAAAATTCCTAGGCGCAGGTCTCTGACAAAGAGCCGCCAAGTTTCATTATTGTTTTTTATATATGCAGTTTGATTAAGTTTTCCTTGTATATATTCGCACTGATTCTGCCGTTTGTTTTGATAAAAATTTGCCAAATGTAGACACTAGCTTGCGAAAAATACGGAGTTGTGCCTTTAGTCGCTTACATAGTGTCTACATTAGAGATTTTTTTTATCAAGACAAACGTCAAACTTAACGCGAATTTGTGCAACAGTTGCACAAAAACAACAATATGGCGTATTCATTATTGTTTTTTTATATATGCAGTTTGACAACTGTAACAACCAAAATAATAATCAGCTGTTTAACTAAGGTTACCTTGTATATCTTCGCACTGATTTTGACGTTTGTTTTGATATAAATTTGCCTAAAGTAGACACTAGGTTAGTAATCCATTTTTCAACTTAACGAAAGTTCACAGCTGTTTTTTTATACTTCTGAATTTAAACAGACTTGTATTTTAGGAAATTTAAGTGCTGCCGTATCAATAAAATACAGTAAAGAACAAAATATGTATTGAATTTGGAATTTGAAAGGATTTTATAGTTTTAATTACAATTTGAACCAGGACACATTGACTGTAACGTATTGTCCTCACTATCTTTCTTTTGATCGCACGAGAACAAAATGTTGTTAATTTCTTTTTTTTAGGTTTTGTCCGATCAAATCACAATTTTTTGTTTGCCGTGAGTGTCGCTTCGATACTTCTAACCCAGGTTTACAACGGAGATTAACGCTGATATAATATGTGAGATAACGCCGGCAGAGGAGAGTAAACATTTTGTTTATATTATGTTAAATTTTAAATAAGGGGTACACGTATTCTAATAAATCCTGTAAGATATTATTATTTTCAATCAGTTACAGAGTAAACATGTCCTTTTTATTTAAGCAGTCCGCACTTTTTTAACACAATTTTTATAAAAATGATTTTTAACATATAAAATAAACACTAAAAGGAAACAATTTTACAAAATAACATTGTTTTTCAATAATTTCCAAAATACACATGCACACACACAAGCAAACTTTCATGTATGTGTATTTTTTTAGAGTTCATCTTATTACATGGTTGTGTAAAAAAATCTCATCACAACAGTCTCATAATACATCTTATAATACTAATATTTGAATATACATGTGAAATAATTCTCTCAGAGAGCGAATTTGACACTCTCTGACACAAAAATCTTACATATTATAATTTTAATTTAAAATAAATCTTTTTTTGTGTCTTTTTAGGGAAAATTATTCTCTCCATTAATTCTATCTTGTCTAGTTATACCATGTCTGATCCTGGATTTTTATTAAAAAAGTATTAGCAAATATCAGTTTTGAGCTCTCTAATATTTTTTCTGTTATAAATCATATAAGAATAAGGTATTAAACAAATATATTTTATTGATTTTCTTAAGATTTATTGTTTTTTTACAGCTCTTCACCACAGTCTGGCCACACTATGAGCACTAAATAACTTAACGATATAGCTGAATAGCATGAAAATTTAACGTAAAATGGCATATTTAACGAAAATCCACCATTTTTGTCGAGTTGGGCGAACGTGAACGATTTTCATCAACCATCTTTAATATATACGTCTAGAGAGGAGTTGGGTGTATTAGAAGTAAAATCAGATTTTTGCTACCAGCGATAAGTTAATTAATTTAAGTAAAATGTCGATGATTTCTGCTCGTTTGGCCTCATCTGTGGCCCGTTCTTTGCCAAAAGCTGCCCAACAGGTATTAAATTTTATAGCTAAAAATTTTACCAAAAAAATATGACTACAAGAAAAATGTGCAAAAAAGTTTGACCCAGTGTTAAGTGAAAAAATGTAGAGTAAAATTAATTTGAAAAATTGGCTATTGCAAAAAAAAAAAAAAAAAAACAAGACTACATAAAAGTGCTTTATAATAATGTTAAGAACATAATATTTAATTAATTACTATTTTATAAGTCTTATTTTGAAGTAAAAAAGAAATCGTTACGCAACCTTTGGTTAGGTTTTGTACTGTGTAGCAAAATGTGTATGTGCTTGAAGAGATGAGGTCAAGTGAAAAAAGTGCCGCTTGTAAAAACGAAAAATTACATAATTTTTAGTATTTTCCTCAAAAAAAGTTACATTTCTTTATAAATTGGCAAAGAAATATATAAACAAATCTTCTGGTTACATAATATATAGAATAAAAAACCCCTTTTTAGCTTTGCGGCACTTTTTTCATTCGGCTCTCCAGGTGTCATACAAAAAAATACTCAGCTGTCATATAACTGGCACCGACGACTACTTATTCGTGTATTGATTTTAGTTTTTAAGGTTAGGTTTGTGAAAAAAATTAATGCATTTCTAATATACAATTGTTTAAGATAAATTTTTAATTAGAAAATGAAGTATATTAATAAAAGATTTTTCTAATTTAATAATTCTTTTTGATGCATTTTCTTTATATTAATGTTTATTACTTTTGTAACGAGCGCATGTATTATAAAGAGGTGACAGTATTTTCGTTAAAAAGTAATTTCATGTGCTGCCGTATGTTTTGTTGGTTATTTAACTGTCAAATTAGGTGGTCCATAAGAAATTTTCTTACATAAGTTGGAAAATATGATTTTTACAATGTATATTGCGATATATTATAAATAATTTTATTTTTAAGGATTTATAATTAAAAAACATAGCTTTTTACAATATGGCTCTTTAAATGTTAATCGTAGTTTACTGGTTCCAAACCAAAAATTCTTCGAAACAAAAATATTTATTTTTAATTGAAAGGAGAAAAGTTCATTTTGCTCATTTTTCAATTTTATTTGACAATTTTTGTACTAAATTCTCAATATCTTTTTTCGAGCAATGTGAAAAGACTCCAGTCCCTATTTTTCCAGAGATCTTAACAATTTGTGAAGAAACTTTATTATTAAAAAAAATGTCTTCAATAGTTAAAATAGTTTGAGTGGAAAAAGTTTTGCTCTTTTTCACAAAACTTGTCTTGATAGTACCACAAAACTGTTAACTTTTTAAATTTATTTAATTATTATATTTAAAATACTACTAAATAAATAAATTTTAATACTTTTTTCAAACATTTTACATGTTTACGTTCGTGATAGTTGACATCATTGTGTGTTAGATTTGTTATGCAGATATCTGTCGATATCTCCTCTTCACAGTTCCCTAATTAGGGTTAATAGAGTTATCGGTTTCTAAGCACATAGGTATTAATTTTTGCTTCCAAAATTACGAAAAATATTTTTACAAGGTTTAGGAATGAAATTTACCAATGCCATAACGTTTATAACATGATACGAGGCTTTAACCTTTGAACCTTAAGAATTAGATTTCTCTAGGGGTTATGACGCACTCTGTTTTTTAGGGGGTGTGACTGATCGAACACCAATAACTTTAGAAAGGGTTACCATCTTTTATATTTATACTTTATTAAACACTAAATTAGATATGGTTGGACAAAATTATTGATTATTCGTCTCCAAATTTGTTCTCGTAAAACTACAATTCAGTTGAATTATAATATGTTAACTATTATCGAATCTTTATTTTTAGAACATTGTTACACCAAATTTTACCCATTTTATTGAATTTTAACGGGCGCATTAATTGAGTTTCCAAATCACACAATAAATATGTAAAATTAAGAAGAAAAAAATTTAACATTCCATAATATGTATAAATACTTGGGTCAATATAAAGACCTCTGAATCGATTTATCTATGTATGTCTGTCTATTGATATGTTTGTAAGAAATGTTCTGACGCCCAAAGTACCAATCCAAATTAAATGAAATTCATATATCGAAAATCAGATAATCAATTCAATAGTAAATTGTTATATAGATTTAAAAAAAAGGTGCACAGTGCGAGGCTCACAGGTTTGTAAGACATAACAAGCAAGTTGCTTGTATGAAGAGATAAGAAATTATTAATAATAAACTAGAACTATTTGAGAGTATTGAAAACAAATGAAATTACGCTTGGATTTGGTTTATTTCTACAGAATTCAAAGGAAATTATTCAATTTATAAATTCAAGGTTTCTTGTTTATTAAAGCACACCAATAATGAACTGATATTTTTTCTTTTAATATCCAAAAATACTAATAAGTAATTTATACATTTCTGTTTGAAATATGCACTGTTTTCATAGACCAACAATTTTTAGCAAGTATCCAGCAAACACAAAGTAAAGTGTATGAGAAATTACCACAAATATTTATAAATCAATTTAAAAAAATTTTGTGTTTGTTAGATAGATAGTTAACTCCTCTTTTTTTTTTCCTTACCCCTCTAAATCATTTAAAATTTTTCCTGAGTACACATTGCTTTTTACAATAATATTGCAAAGGCAAGTGCACTCTGTATCAAAATAGATTTACAAACTTGATACAATTTTTCACTTTATCTTGCCAAAATAAAACTAATATTGGCAATCAATTATTCATTGATTTGATTCCGTGGAGATCTTGTCAATTGTGTCTGGATTGCTATAATATTTTAAACCACAACACAATGTTTATAGTAATATTATATTTACAACTCTAGTATCGAATTTAAATTTGCAAACTAATTCATAAACAAATTGGAAATTTTAATACTAACATAAATAAAAATACTAAATACTTAGTTTGTTTCCTTAAGAGTATTTAGAAAATATTTAAAGCATTCGAAGCGAAAACATTGATAAAAAATTAATTCGTGTAGTTTTATGAAGTATTTTAACTTTAAAAGCTTAAAAGTTGAAGATAAATATTGTTAAGTAGCTGTGTGTACCCTTTATGCTAAATCTGAATTTTGTCTTCCATTGTAATTGAATTTTGTTCTGTCCCTTCTACTTCAAACAGGTTGCTTGCAAAGCCGCCTACCCAGCTGCCACTCTAGCTGCACGTAAACTCCATGTCTCCAGCACACAACGTAGTGCTGAAATCTCTACCATTTTGGAAGAACGCATTTTGGGTGTTGCCCCAAAGGCTGATTTGGAAGAGACTGGCCGTGTGTTGAGCATTGGTGATGGTATCGCTCGTGTATATGGTTTGAACAACATCCAAGCCGATGAGATGGTAGAATTCTCTTCTGGTTTGAAGGGTATGGCCTTGAATTTGGAACCCGATAACGTTGGTGTTGTCGTATTCGGTAACGATAAGCTCATCAAGCAAGGTGATATTGTTAAGCGTACCGGTGCTATTGTCGACGTTCCCGTCGGTGATGAATTGTTGGGACGTGTTGTTGATGCTTTGGGTAACGCTATTGATGGTAAAGGTGCTATCAACACCAAGGATCGTTTCCGTGTCGGTATTAAGGCTCCCGGTATCATTCCTCGTGTATCTGTGCGCGAACCTATGCAAACTGGTATTAAGGCTGTCGATTCTTTGGTGCCAATTGGTCGTGGTCAACGTGAATTGATTATTGGTGATCGTCAAACTGGGTAAAAAAATTGTTAACAAAAATAGAATACATATATAACTAAATCTATAATCATTATTTTAATTCTAATATTTATCTCTGTATTTTTCCTTACCGTAAACTTTCAGTAAAACCGCCTTGGCTATCGATACCATTATCAACCAAAAGCGTTTCAATGATGGTCAAGATGAATCCAAAAAATTGTACTGTATCTACGTTGCTATTGGTCAAAAGCGTTCCACTGTTGCCCAAATTGTCAAGCGTTTAACTGATGCCGGCGCCATGAACTACTCTGTCATTGTATCTGCCACCGCCTCTGATGCCGCTCCCTTGCAATACTTGGCTCCCTATTCCGGTTGCGCTATGGGTGAATACTTCCGTGACAAGGGCAAGCATGCTTTGATCATCTATGACGATTTGTCCAAACAAGCCGTTGCCTACCGTCAAATGTCCTTATTGTTGCGTCGTCCCCCAGGTCGTGAAGCCTACCCCGGTGATGTATTCTACTTGCACTCCCGTTTGTTGGAACGTGCCGCTAAGATGTCCCCTGCCATGGGTGGTGGTTCCTTGACTGCCTTGCCCGTCATTGAAACTCAAGCCGGTGATGTATCCGCTTACATTCCAACCAATGTAATTTCCATCACTGACGGTCAAATCTTTTTGGAAACTGAATTGTTCTACAAGGGTATCCGTCCCGCCATTAACGTCGGTTTGTCTGTATCCCGTGTCGGTTCCGCTGCCCAAACCAAGGCCATGAAACAGGTAGCTGGTTCCATGAAATTGGAATTGGCCCAATACCGTGAAGTAGCTGCCTTCGCTCAATTCGGTTCCGATTTGGATGCTGCCACCCAACAATTGTTGAACCGTGGTGTTCGTTTGACTGAATTGTTGAAACAAGGTCAATATGTCCCCATGGCCATTGAAGATCAAGTAAGTCACGTCTGCTAACAATCACAATACTATCATATTAAACCTGTTTGTGTGTGTGTATATTTGTTTAATTTATAACCCTTAGGTTGCTGTCATTTACTGCGGTGTCCGTGGTCATTTGGATAAGATGGATCCCTCTAAGATCACCAAGTTCGAAAAGGAATTCTTGCAACACATCAAGACCTCCGAGCAAGCTCTTTTGAGCCAAATTGCCAAAGATGGACAAATTACTGAGGCTTCTGATGCTAAATTGAAGGAAGTCGTCACCAAATTCTTGTCCACCTTCCAAGCTTAAGTCAACTAACCACAATGAGCAAACTACCATCATCATTTAAATAACAGAAGTTTTAATACACTACTCAATCACAGTGTAAACCCTCATCAATCAGCCTCCCACCCCGCTGATCCTCATCACGTTAGTCTTATAATTTAATTAAAAAAATTCGTTATACGAAGAAAATGCAGGATTAAAAAGAAAATCTTAAAATCATCATAAAAAGTTTAAAACAGAAATCTTTCAAAGAATGATAAACAAATGATAAGTCACTTGCAAAACAAGAATTAAGTTAAAAAAGAATTAAACTATAGTTACAATAATAAAATTTTAATAATTAAAAGAAAAAACCGAAATTTCCAAAAAAAAAATCTATAAAAATTTAAAAAAGTCGTTCATGTTTTCCTTTATTTTTATTTTTTATAATCTCTTGAAGAAAGTATTGAACAATTATAGTGGTGATTGTCTCACAAAAATAAAAAATTACATCATAGATTTTTGTATTATTTCAACGACAATTTAAAAATGAACAACATTCATTGGAATTCTTTTTTCAGAAATAGTTGAGAGCGCGCCAAAAGGGTTTTCTTTGAAAGTTGTTCGCGTACGAAATCGTTTTAAACGAATTTCTTTGAAAATAAAATGTTGCTTTTTTATTTACTCAAGAAAATATAATTATCACGGAGTATGTGGATGTTTAAATTAAACATAATAATAAAATAAATAATCCTTAAAATTAAACAAAAAAAAATATATATAAAAACTAAAAAATATGTTGTTTTCTTTACAAATCAATGGAAAATCATATGTATACAGTTTTGCCCAGTATCGTTGGTTTACGTACGGTTTTAGAATTTTTAAACAGAACGTGAAATAGGAAGAGAGATAGAAGAGTGGGTGGTAAAAATAGAAATAAAAAGTTTATCGCATTTTAGATTGGGATAGTTGTTTATTATTTCATACAAAACTGAAAAATGCTACTTGCCCGGAATTTGTTTTGTGAACAACTGTTTGATGCACAAGTGCTTCCACATTCGGTGAAATATTTCTGTATCGTTTGATATGAAACTTACAATAATTGATTGGAAAGTCAGCAACGCCATAACAGTGGCGATCAGAATTTTCAAATATATCCAAATTGAGAATTGTCAAGGTTCTAAAATACGGAATATCTAATTTGCAAGGCAGTATAAGATTTCTAGAATACTTTCTACATCTGGCATATGATTTAAAGTATAGAAGCATATCACGAAGCGAAAGTAAATCTGGAAATAATGAGGAACTAAAGAAAATGAGAGCAATCAATGAAGAAGGAGAGAATTCAAAAGGAATTTAAACAACAGACTGTACTAAATGTTGATAAACCACTCGTAAGATACGGAAGTAAGAACGATAATAACACATAATAATTGATATGGATTTATTACGAAGAGTCAACATCAGTTTAATGGCAATAAGTAGCAAATTCAATAAAATTTGGCTAATATTCCTATTATGAAATTTCAAAACATTTACAAAATTGTATCCAGACTGTTAACAAATTAAGTCATTTTTAATAATCTTATATTATCGTCTGATAATATATTTACTTTATCTTTTATGTATGGATTACTGTGAATCAAACTATTTTACTAAATTAAGCTACTATAACGATTTACCATAATTTTTAAACATAGATTACCAACTTCAATTATTATTTATTTTTTTAATTAAGCTAATACTTATTAATTAAAAAATTATTGTAAAAAATAAATATCTGAGAATAAATTGCATATCTTTTTAGTTATTTGCAGAGTTCATGTGTAATAATGTAATAGTGTTTTATCTTCAAAAATGTATAATAATATTTATATGAGAAAATTTGTTGAAGACCTTTCGTGAAAAGATGTGGAAGAGGTATTGAGTTGGTATTTTGAGCATAATATTCATACTTAATTATGCAAAACACTTTTTGTTAATGGATATTTTTGAATAAAACTTTATACCTGAGAAGATTTATTGATGCTTAATTTTAAGTGTTATTCAAATTTTTAGATCTATCAACACAAACCCAGCAATTCCCAAAAAATTTCCAAAAATAGCATTTTTTTACTTTTTTGCTATATCTTTCCAACCATCTTCTGGGAACAAAAATGTCTATTAAAATTAAAAACAGGAAAGCCCTGGTTCTCGCAAAAATCAATTAAACATTTTTTTCCTTTAAAACATTTTGTGTTTAGTTACCTTTCAGAAAAATATAAATATATAACAGAAAGAATGTGACCACTTTTTGGGAAAAAAACTGAAAAAATCGACTTTTTTCAAAATTCAAATTTAAATATCTATAACTTTTGACTTCATAAATAATTTTTCAAAACTCTTTCTTTACACAATTTTGTTATTTGTTGTTAATGAAATAAAAAAATCCAAAAATCTGGTGAAATTTGTACCCACTATAGCGAAAAAACTTCGCCAAGGGAGGTTAAAAAGTAAAAATTTTTATTTTTGAAACTTAATAAGATATGTATACGACGATGTTTTTTGTAGACATAAGGAGTAAGAATCGTTTCTAAAAAATTTTATACCGGAGTTGTCTAATTTTGGGGCCCTGTGGATCCGACCCCTGTAGGGCTATATGGTCCAAAACTTAACCTCGTCTACACCTCTACTATCACTATGTAAATTTTCATTGAAATCGGAACCGCCGTTTCGAAATTCCATAATTATTTCCATTTCATCTTTTGAATCACACACTGTGTGTCATTTGCTGCTGCAGAACCAATAAGCATAAATTTTTTTATGATTTATAAGAGTACACTGGTACTTACAAACATTTTTATTATACCCTTCACCGCAGGTATAACGGGTATATACAAGTTTGTCATTCCGTTTGTAATTTTCTCAATTTTCGTCGGAGAGCAAAAAAGTGTGTATCTTGTGGATCCTTTGTCGGTTGAAATGAAGCTCACCATATGCCATGTGAAATATATATACAGTGCAAGCTCGGTATTCGAGACTACCCATTATCGCGACGGATTAATTTTTAAAATTGCAGGTTCTATAATCTTCAATTTTGTCAGTTTAATCATGTCATTTGTTGTGTAAATACATCTCTTAATATGGGAAAAGTTCAACATATTTTAAAGCCAACGATTTCCCAAAAATTAGAGATAAAAAAATTTAAAAGTGTAGATTCCATAAATTCAATTTGCGTGAATTGCAAGTTGCATAAGTCTTACTACCTATATGGAAAATTAATTTTATTAAATTCCAATATCAGCAGCGATTTTACGATCAAAAGCCAGTCATTTGTATTCCAAAATTTATCAAACCAATTCAGGTTTCAATGCCAGTGAAGGATGGTGGAAGAAATTTAAGATTCGACATGGAATTAGATTTTTAAAAATTTGTGAAAGAGTTTAAAGATTACGTTGATGAGCATAGGTTGATTCTTCACCAAATCTACAATGCCGACGAATCCGGTTTATATTATAGGATGCTTCCAAATCACTGTTGTCACATGTAATGAGAAAACGGCTCCCGGAAGAAAAATATGTAAAGAGCGAATAACTTTTTTGTCTTGTTCAAATGCAAATGGCACAGACAAACTGAAAATGTTGGTTGTTGAAAAATCGAAAAACCCACGCGCCCTTAAAATGCTTTTTCAATAATCCTGTAATATACAACTCCAGTAATAACGCCTGACGGTTTAATTATAGCAATAAATATACCACCCAATTGCACTGCGCTTATTAAACCGCGAGATCAAAACGTTATCAACTTGGTCAAATTAATTATAAAAAACAATTGCTTATCCACTTGCTTTGCGAGAAGGGAACAAATTTGGAGCTCAAACTAAAAAACTTCAATCTCAAAAATGCAGTTGAGATTCTAGATACGTCCTGGGACAAAATATCAGTGTCCAATATCCGAAAATCCTGGAACGCCTTGCTCGAATTCGGTAGTGAATGGAGTGAAGAGGATAACATGCCCTTAAATATTTTACAAAATATAATTCAGGAAGAAACCGAAGATCTTTCAACTATTGGTACACTTGTAGCTCAAATATACATATACATATATATATATATATATATATATATATATATATATGTACATGTAAATCAAAAAATCGGAAATCCATTCGTGGTATTAAAATTCAGCAAGATCGGTTCATAAATGGCGGAGATATGTATATATTATTTCTAAAGCCTCTATATAGGCTAAGGACTTCGTTTTTGCAAAGAAGATTTGGAAATTTCTTTCTGAATTTTTATGCTGAAGAAATGAACTAAATCGGTCCAATAAAAATGACTTTTTAAGCCATTGTTTTTATATAGATCGGTCATAAATATTTCTATAAAATATCGCTTTTTTGAACCAACCAAATTGGCTAATAAACAACCGAGTTATGGGTTAAAACCGTAATATATCGTATATTAATAATACACACACAAACATAGTGTTGTTTTTGTATATGCAGTCAGTTTGCTTGTATATACATACATAAATGTATAAAGATGTGTGCTTATAAGTTTTTGTTTTTTTTTTTTTAAGCAAGTGTTGCTTGCGGAACAAATGTACCATTTTTTAATATGAAAATATTAAGGCATAGATTACAACTAGAAGTTTATGTGAGAGACAAAAACCTAATTCATGCAACACCATATACATATTTTGTTTTGAAAGAAATGAGCAAATTTTTTTAAAATTTAGTTTCAGCTGCCTCTCACATAAACTTCTAGTTGTATTCTATGTATTGAGGCACTCTATTCCTTTTTATTTGATGGTAGGGTGGTGAAGGCTATAACAGATTCGGCACAACCGAATATAGCGCTATAACTTGTTAATACTGTTTTTGTTGGTGTATGTCAGAATTTCTATGGTGTATTTGTTTTTGCTTCTGCCTTTGTTTTCTTCTTTTATTTTCATTTTATTTTGTGTGTTTTGTCACCTTCAACTTGTATGTGTTCGTTCGTCTTCAGTTTGCTTATTGTATTTTGCTGTGCGCCTATTCGAAAATCAAGTTTGACGGTTTTATGGCCGTCATTTATTTCCTTCAACATGTTGTTTTTATGGGATGAACTGACTGACACATTATTTTTCTTAACAGCAACAACAAATACGCTTATTTATGTCATTAAAATTTACAACAGAAAAGTGAGTGGTGCTCTTTTAACATAGCCGAATTTTCAAATAAGTTTTTGTTTACATGTTGAAAATACACGTTCGTAGATATTGTGCAAACATTTTCTATTGCGGAAGTCCAGTTGAAATTCATCGCCAAAACTATTGCCAAAGTCGCTTCTAAAAGATGATTTTCTACTTTTGTATTTAAAAACAAAATTAACGTTGTTTTATATTTCATACTTATTTTTATTTCACACATCTACATTACTAAAGTAAAAATTCATCTTGTACTTACTGCACTCCAAATAAATCCCCATTAGAAACTTCTGGTGAATTCCGGTATATTAAAAAGATGAAAAGAATATTAATAATAATTTTAATAATTAACTTATAATTAGATTACCTTTTGTCAGAGAATACGACGAAACAGTTTTAGAAACAAAGTTTTAGACTTTTTTAAATATGCAAATACTTGTCTGTTTGATGGAGTTTTTTCTAAAATAAATTAAATTTATGAGTCGAATATTAATAAATAAGATTTATTTACTTTTTAAAAATATTTTTTTCTGATTATAAAACACTTAATTATCAGGAATATTTTTCTTATACATATGTGCTATTTAATATTACATCCCATCTGGCATCTCTGCCTCAAGATAAAAACATCGTGTTAATTTTTACTTGAAAAATTAATTGAATTTTTTAATTAAAAAGTGTAAAAAAACTTTTTAAATTTGCTTTAACTTTCTTTTATTTGCTCAAAAAAGAAGAAAGTATTGGGGCAATAGCCCTAAATTCAAGGTGCCAAAAACTATAGACGGTCCAGCACTAGTTCCAACAGGTTTCAGCTTCTGTCTGTAGATGAAGAAGAAGAAGCAGTTGCTATCAAAGAAAAGATTTCACCAATAATTGTGGACGCTACCCACAGTTTTTCAACTGTGATCGGATTAATTGGGGATAAGTATACTTACAAACGGATGTCTAGTGGTACAAAAATTGGATCAAACTCGTTATAGCTGTACAATGAAGCTTTGAGTGTTCTCAAACACAAAAAATTCAAGTATTATACGCATGAATTGAGGGATGCAAAAACTTTTAAATTGGTTTTATTTGGCCTGCCACAACTGGACACAAAGATAATTGGCGAAGAATTTGTAAGCTCGCTCAAGATAAACCCGGTAAGTATTAAGGAATTAGGAACAAAAAGATACAGTGTAGATGACGCACTCTATCTCATTGAGTTTGATCATCAACATGTTTCAAAAAGAGAGGTTATGAAAATAAGATATTTTTGTAATATATCTGTATATTGGAGAAAACCTCTAAAGGTAATAAAGTGCTCCAAGTGTGTTATGTATCGACATCGTGCTAAAAACTGTAACCGTATCGTAGTGTGTTTAGCCTACGCCGGAAACCATGAATATGCAGTTTGTTCACTCAATAAAGGTAATAGTGATGGTAGTATAATTTATAAGTGCTACAACTGCATAAAGAAGAACTTAAAAAACGTTAACCATAGAGCTGATGACCCAAAGTGCCCAAGTCATCAAGAATATTTAGAAATTCGTCATCGAGTAACATCTAAATCTAGGGCGACCAGCAGAAGAACTAACGTAACATATTTTAAAGAAGACGATCATGATTTTCCTCAATTGCCAAGGCAAGAGCCCCATAATAACTGACGTAATTTCCGTAATTTTGGTAATTTGTATTCTGAGGTAGCTAAAGGCAAGAGCTACGACAATAATAATAATAATAATAATAATGATGACATTTCCAATGAAAGACTTCTGGAAATATTTTTTGATGCTGTCGATGCTTTGCAAAGATGTCAAAATAAGTACGACAAGCTACGAGTTTTGGGTATGATGCTTAAACATGCCATATAATTCAACCGGTAGACACAATGTTCATGTTATGCATTGGAATGCTGCCCAGCTGGAATACTTTTTACACAAAAGGAAATCGATATTCTCCTTTTAAATGAGACTTTTTCGAAACCGTACCACAAATTTCAACTTGGTGGTTATAAAATGTATAGAGAGGATCGTTCTACTCATGGCGGAGGAGTTCTAATTGCAATTAAAGGTAACATTAAGCATACGTTGTTACCAAAAATAAAAACAAGTACTGCTGAAAGTATTTCAGTACAAGTTATAATTAATAGAAGGCCATTTATATTCATTTCAGTGTATAATCCAGTTCATACTACCAATTTTAAAGCTGATTTGGATAAATTAACTTCGTTTTCAAACGACTATTTTATTTTCGATGATCTGAATGCCCAACATACACATTGGAATTGTATGCCAAATAATTCGGCTGGTAATGATCTCTACTGCCATTGTCTTCAATCCAGCTACTTCATTTATTACCCAAATGGACACACTCGCTTTGGACAAAATATCAACCCCATTCAACCGTCCACAGTAGACATTCTTTTACAGTCGGACCATGTACCTATATCTTGTGTTATTTATGGCCAGGTTCAAAACATGACATATTCAGTTCCCTTGTATTATCGCGCAGACTGGTGAGCAATCAGAAACTGGGTTGAAAATGAAATTAGGTGTCAGAACATTGATCAACCTGTTACTAATTCAGGTAATCTAGATTTTTATTTTAACAAATTGATATTTATAGTTAAAGAAGCGTTCAATAAAATACCTGTCGGTCATAAAAATTCGTGGCAACGAGAAATCTCTGAAATTAGTAAAATGTTAATTAGTCAGAGAAATAAATACAATCGTAAATTTCAAAGATGTAGCGATTTTAATTATAAAAATCTATTGAAAAGCATTTTGAAGCTATTAAATAAACTTATTGATTTTCACTTTAATAAAGACCGCAATGAATCCTGGTCAAAATTTATTTCGAATTTGCCCTCGGGCTCTAAAAAGTTTTGGAAAGTAAAAAAAGCACTTAAAGGAAACAAAATGCCTTTTACTGATCTTCATGTAAACGGTGAAGTTTTAAAAACTGGCAATGAGAAAGCTAATTCAATAGCAGATGTATTTGGTAATTCACACACCATTAGTTTAAATAATTATTCACCTATGGACACAGCCGTCTCAAGATTCATTCATGATCTTAACGACACAATTCTTGACAGATCTAACGTAGAGCTCACCAATTTAGATGAAGTTAAATCATTTGTACTTTTATTGAAAAATAATAAAGCCCCCGGTTTAGATGACATTAATAGCATTATCCTTAAAAAGATGCCCGATTGCTTTTTTGAAACTCTATGTAAACTTTTCAACTCTTGTTTAATAGAAGGCTATTTTCCAACTATTTTTAAGAAAGCAAAAGTTATCCCAATTCCTAAGCCAGGAAATTACCGTCTAGCTATAGACCAATCAGCATCCTAAGCCTATTGGATAAAGTATTTGAAAAAATAATTAATAAGAGAATTTTAGATTTTTCCAACCAAAATAATATTATTAACCCTCAACAGTTTGGATTCCGCAAGGAGCACTCCACAGTACATCAACTAAAAAGAGTCGAAACAAATAAAAGAAATCGTAAAGACATTGAAAAAGCCTTCGATTCAATATGGCATGAAGGCCTGGTTTTTAAACTAAATTCCTTCAATTATCCAACGTACTTGCAAAAGATAATAAAGAGTTTTTTACATCAGCGCTCATTTGCTGTATCTATAGATAACACGCTATCTAGTGATAGACAAATCCCTGCGGGTCTGCCGCAAAGATCGGTATTATCACCTACTCTTTATTCAATATATATTTCCGATTTTACTATTCGCAAGAATCAAGAAGTAGCTTTTTACGCTGACGACAGTGCTTTTATTTGCTGCGGTAAGGTGTCAAACGCAATAATCAAAAAAATGGAAGATAGTTTAAAATCTACCAATAAATACTTTGATAAATGGAAGATAAAAGTTAATGTTAGTAAAACTCAAGCTATTATATTTCCATATAATAGATCACAGAAACGTATTCCTACAAAACATTTATATTCTAGGGGAGTTTTTATTCCTCTGCAGAATGGTATCAAATATCTAGGCATTATCTTAGATAAAAAACTATCATTTAAACAACACATATAGTATATTTGTGATAAAGCAATCAAATGGTGCACTTTACCCCTTACTTAACAGAAGATCTAAACTTAATTTAAAAAACAAAATCCTTATTTACAAAATGTGTATTCGACCAATTATGACCTACGGATGCCAAGTCTGGTTTAATAAAGCTGCTAAAACTTACACAAGAAAATTACAGATAATACAAAATAAAAATCTGAAAATAATTCATAACCTACACCCCAAATATTCTACTGATCTACTGCATAGAAATTTTAAGCATAAAATGTTTAATTCATTTGCAAGGGAACTGACTCCGTCATTTAATGAAAAATGCAGAACGTCTACATACGGAATAATAAGAAATTTGCTAAACAATCACTAAGACTCTTTTTTTACTTAAAGAGTTATAATTGATGGTTGTTTTTAAAATTTCTTATAACGTTTAAGTATGTACAAGGTTTTTTTGAAAACTTTTCCTTAACACTACGATATTAGTAGTTTCCTTATTTAATTATTTAGATGTTAATTGTTGTAATACTTTTAAGTAAATTACCATAACAATGTAATTATTTTATAAAGGTTTCAATAAAGTCAATAATAATAATAATAATAATAATAATAATAAAAAATAATAATAATATTACATCCAATTTGTACCTAAGTAAATTTTTACTTAAGTACATACATACATACACAATTTTGCTTGCTTCTCTATTATGCCTTCTTTTTATAAAAAAAAATTGACAATATTCCTAACACACGTGCAATAGTAATAATGTATTTTGTTTTTGTTAAATTCTAATTAACATCTTATTATCTTCCAGAAGAGACTACGAAGTATACTTCTAGAAGATGTAAAAAAGAAAATATTTTTGTAAATTTTATACACACCTTTAACAATCACCTAGAAGCCAATAATAATGTATTTTATTTTTGTAAATTTCGAACAATCTTCCGACAATAATCTAGAAGTCACTAGGAAGTGACGTCTAATCGATTAGCAACAAATTTATCTTCCAAATGTTTGAAGGGTACTTACTTACATACAAATAGTATAAAATTATTATAGTATGAACAGCATTTTTATATGTAAAAATTTTTAACACTGTGCACGAAGTGTGTTTTTTGCAAAACATATGTATGTACATATCTACATACATACAATTAGTGTGGCTAAACAAAAAATTATAGACTTAAAAACTAAAATAAAATTTACTACATTTAAAATTTCTTTCTCAAAAATGCACAAAAAAAAATGGGGAAAATTGAAAAATGTTTTTTCAATAACAAACTCAAAAATACGAAATTTTCGAGATTTTTTTACCTAAATGTATGAAACCCATGATTTTTATATAGCTGTTATGTTGAACTGAAGATCAATATCCTTTTGTTATTTTTCCTGTATTCAACTCATCAATACGCATTCTTTGGTCTTCCTACATGAGAATCTCAAAAAAGTAGTTTCTCTGGACACTCTATGCATTACATAATGCATATGTAAAATCTAGGTATCAATGAAAAGTCATTTATACAATAGCAATAAAGATGGAACAGAAACAGAAATATCTGAGCAAGTCGGAATTTTAGCCACCCTAATGTATTGTGAATATTCGAATAAATATTATAGAATGTTTGTACGTGACTGTTATTATTTGCAGCTATACATCATAGTCAGTGTATTTCTTGTTAGAGTGGCAAATTACCGTATACTTGAAGCATGTATTTTCATTTGTTTTCCTTCAGTTTGTATCTCTTATGTTGCGTATGTAAGCGAATCTGTATTGTTGTTGCTTTCAGGCTAAAAGTATTACATACCCATTGCTTTTACATATTACTTAAATATAGCATATGTATATAAGAGCAAAAAAAAATTAATAAGTGGAAATAAGTAGAATTATATTATTACGAATTCTGAGCTACTGTTACTGAAATATGCAAAGTATAATCGTATATCTGTGTGTGTATGCATGCATGCATGATGGTGAGCCGACAATAAATAAAATTATGTAAATATGTTTTTTTTATCCTACTTGAAGGATATACAAATGGTATTCATTACATGTTCAGTATCTTGTACATTCAATGTACTACATATGGATGTATTTTTAATTCTAATGTTTCATAACATGGATTGGATTCGGCTGTGCTGAATCTTTTATACCCTTCGCCACTTTAGCAACAAATAAAAGGAAGTACTAGTATGCCTTAAAATTTTCATATTTATACTTAAAAAATAATACATACCAAGGACAGAAAATAATTGAAATTAATTAATTGAAATTAAAAAAACAGACAAGGAACTGCCGGATAAAATACAGAAGTGTAATCCTCAGAATAGGTTCCATCGAAATCCGGGATGATTTTTATTTCTTTATTTATTATTTTGTTTTTTTTTTTATTTTTATTAAAGAAAAATCAATGTTAATGATTTTTTTTTTTGATTGTTATTTTTTTCCCTCAACTTCTTATGATTATTTTTGAGTTTTATTTTTTTACTCAACTTATAAAGATTATTTTTATACCCTTCACGACAGGTTTAAAAGGTATATATAAGTTTGTGATTCCGTTTGTAATTTCCACAACTTTTTTCGGAGAGCAAAAAAGTTTATATTTTCTGGATCCTTATAAGAGATGATGTTGATAGGAAGACGTCCATTTGTCCGTCCGTCGGTTTAAATGGCGGTAATGAAGCCCACCGATAACTGCTATATATAATATTTACATCAAACGATCGGAAATTTTGCTATTACAATTCAGCAAGATCGGTTCATAAATGACGACGATATATGCATATGAGTTTTTTCGACTTAAAAATGGTTTAAACCGGTTCAAAAATAGCGGAGATATTAAAAAAAAATGTTTTTTCAAACCGGTTTTCGATTTTCTGAAGCCCCTGTATGAGCTAGGGACTTCGTTTTTGCAAAATAAAATCGGAAATTGCTTTTGAATTTTTCCTCTGAAGAAATGAACTCAGTCGGTCCATTAGTCACAGAGAAATCGACCAAAATAAATTTTTGACCGTTATCCAAGTCCTAAGGACTTGGCTTTTACATAGATTGATCGCAAATATTTTTTGAATTTCGGGTTTTTTGAATCAACCAAATTGGTTTATAAATAACCGAGTTACTTCATGGGTACTAAAAACCAACAACAATAGCGGTATCGGTAAGGTTTTTTAAACTTTTTGAAGCACCTATGTAAGCTAGAAACTTTGTTCTTTTACAGAAAAATCTGAAATTTTTTAAAGAATTTTTGTATTGAAAGAAGTAAGTAGATCCAGTATTAACCGAATTATAGGTCAAAACGCTTTATTAGATTTTTTGAATCTCCTATATAAGATATGGACCTCATTCTTGCATAAATCTATCATATTTTTTTATTATTATTTTTTTCGAATTTACTTTTTTCCAGCATACCCTTTTTTAATTTAATATTGCCTTACCGATACTGTTTTGCCAGACATCTCGGTGATTATTGGATCGATTTAGTTCATTTCTTTAGCACAACAATTCAGAAAAAAATTTCCAAATCTTTTTTGAAAAAACGTAGTACTTATCCTATATAGAGGCTTCAGAATATCAAAAACCCGTTTAAAACCTTTTTTGACATATCTCCGCTATTTATGCTGAATTTCAATAGCGAAATTCTCACAAGGATTTCCGATCGTTTATATATATGATATGATATATATATATATATATATATATATAAACGCTATTTCAACTGACAAACGGACGGACATCTTTCCATCGACATCATTTCTTACAAGGATACAGAATATATAAACTTTTTTGCTCTACGACGAAGATTGTGGAAATTTCAAAGGGAATAAAAAAATTTGATACCTCGTTACCGAATTGGTTAACATTTGGTGCTTGTAAAATGAATTTTACACATTTTTATTTTGAAAACTGTGGCAACTCTATAGCTTTGAAAATGATTAATATATTTTTTAAATGGCCGTAACTTTCGTTATATAAAAGATATGGAAATATATTTTTTTTGTAGTGGATATGACAAAGTTTGTATTTTAAAATGTTATATTTAAATTAAATAAAATGTTTTTATAAGCATATTTTTTCTATTTTTTAGAGACTTAAATTTAAAAAAGATCCTTTAGTTTTTTATATTTTTTCGTAGGAAACTTTATCGGTATACTTTGCATAAAATTTCAGAGTGGTCTTAAAAGTGGTTACTAAGATATAATAAAAAGGTTAATGTATGTATACACTAGAAAAATCTATTTTCTTAAGTAAAAATATTGCTTAAATATTAGCATTTTAATTATTTAATTACATTAATAGGAGTTGGAATTTCATTTGAAAAAACTTTTATAATAACTTATGTTTTTGAAAATGGTACGAATGAGTGAAGTCTATGAATTTTTTTTAAACCTGCGATTTAATTTCTTTTCTTGCTTTTGGTATTCCTCTTTGGAGCAATTTGGTTTTCAGTTGGACGCTGCTGTCTTGTACGTGCTGCTGCTCTCGGCATTACATTGAAAATTCTTTTTATGGTAAATCAAACTTACGATTTTTTATTCTTATAAGTAAAAAAATTAAAATATGTATTTTAATTAATTTTTGAAAAAATTAATGAATTTTATTTGGAATAAGTGGAATGATATTATGTTATGCTCTAAAATATCAAAAATCACAACAAAACTGATATGACTTACTTCGCCATGTATATTTCAAAAGTAAACTACAAACAGGTGAATAGTACCTTTTGATTTTGTCCAATTATAGCTTCGTATACTATCCTGAATAAGAAATTTTTGTTAAGTAGAAATTTGTGACCGATTATGGCCAAAAGGCTAGGTTATGAAATATTATTCAAAATAAATAAATAAATAAAATTTTACAATTCCCAATGTAGCATTTCACAGTTGGGTCATTACATAAGGATTGGGCAATCCAATGCTTATATGTATTAAATATCACAAGGTCATCATAAGCTAATTCTTTAATTTTTCCTGCGCTATACAAAGCTTAATTCTGAAATTTTTGAAAACCCTATTTTCTCCATGGGATGCTTTTCCTTAAATAGGCTATATAATTCTTTAAGATTGCATAACATTAATCTTTTCTGAGTTTGGATTCTTTCCCCACTACCGTTCTTAATTGATATATAACCTTTTATATATCAATATATATAACCCTTTTTTATAAGTCTTGAACTAGATCTTTTGTTGGTTGGTAAACTGAAACAAAATTTATTACTTTCCATTATTTTTTTGGCTTGATTGGTATTATAATATGTGATTGGGAAGAGTTCTTTTATTGCACAAACGCTCTAGTTTTTCGACAATATTTTTAAAATTTGCATTTGTTTAGTTTTACCACTTTAAGGAAATCCTATCACCATCACTTTCTCTATATTAAAAAGTTTTTCTCTAAATACCGAAATTAAGATGTTTAAAATTTCGCCCTTATTAACATTGGAAATCTTCTTTAATTTGATTTGTGGTTCTTCCAAAGCTTCTAAGCATTTATTTAAATGATACAACGCATTTGATTTCTCAAAACTACATACCTCTTCTTCATCAGAAAATAAATAATCATTATCTCTTTTCTCAGCTTTTATGGAGCCAATTAAATTAATTCTATATTCTATACATATACACTGGCTAGACAAGTACTTGGGAAATCGTTAAATGGCATTTTGATTAATTCCGAAGTACTAATTACCGCAAACATATTTTTTATTAGAATTTTTATGAAAATAGGTATATAATAGGTATTTATTTTGATTATTTAACACATATAACAACTACTTTGATGCGGCTATTTGAACTTAGTCAGTAATTTTAATAAAAAAAAAAGTAAGAGTGCTATATTCGACTGTGCCGAACCTTGTACAATTACAAATTTATTTACCTATTCTATATATACGTAGACACTAAAAACTTTAAATAATTTGCATTTTCATATAAAATTGAAATAGAACCAAGATTTTATAAATTCTTATATAATAAAAATGAGGTGTAACTTGTTTATTTATTTTTTTTTGTGTATCTCACGTTTAAACGGCTGAATTGATTTTCAAAATTTGACACACAGATAGATATATTTTTTCAATTTTACACGTTATTAATGAAGCAACTTATATAAAATTTGACGTAGAATATTATAGGTTATGTTAGATCTTGATCGGATGCCCGCCCATATTTACGCCCACTTTTCTAAAACTCTCAAAAGCATGTACCGATTAGCTTAAAATAGATCGGAGTAGAGGGTGAGTACCCCCATATATAGCAAATATTCATTATGACATATCTAAGGAACTATACAGTGAAATCCATAAAATTGCGTGGAAACCTTTATCTAATCATATCGCATTGATGAAATGAAAATAGGACGGATAGGTCCAGGAGGAGAGGTAGCCTTTATACAAAGAAAATATAAACTTTCTCATCTAAAGGACTATTACACTGAGTCTTTAAAATATGCCTATTTTAATTTTTTCCATTCAAAAAGAGCTAAACTTTTTTCAGTAAATTTTTGGAAATTTTGCATTCAAATTTATTTTTAAATTATATTCTATATTATTTTTTTAAGTGAATATTTTTCGTTAAAATTACCAAATAAAAAACCAACAATTATTATTTAAAATAATTTATGTTTATTTTTGTATCTTTATAATGTGTATTATTATTTTATGTTTACAATGTTGTTGCGTATATTTTTATGAATTAATTAAAAAAAATTTAAGAATAAAAATACAAAATAAAAGTAAAAATAATAAAAAGATCTCGTGTAACAGACACTTGGAACACCACCAAATAAACATAAAATCCAATTTTATTAAAAAAACTCTCTAAAAGCGTCTTATAAAACATGTATTCTGCATGATTTTTATAAACAAATGATTATTGTTTAAGGTAAAGTTGTATTATAATAGACAAATTTTCTTAATTTTGTTCTTTAAAGAGTTTAAAAAATTATAAATAATATTGGAACGAATTTTTTTATGATACACAAAAATAATAAACATAATAAGAGAAACTAAAAAAATAACTTAAAAATATAAAATAATAAACGAAAATATTTTTTGTTCTAGAATAGAAATAATTAAAAATATTGGAATCAGTCGCGTTTTTATATTTGAACCTTATTTTTATAATATTTAAAGCAAACGAATTTAAGTAAAATTAAATGTTATAGACAAATAATATAGAATAAGATTAGAATTAAAAAAGAGTATCGCATATTATGTAGCCAGCAAATGCGATTTGATTGTTTTGGAAATTGAAAAAGAAGGTCTAAGATTAAAAGAGAAAACTATACAAAATACAGCTGCTTCTTTTTGAGTCATAGTTTTGCCAAATCAAGCAAATCAAGCCAAAATTGCTGTGGATATTCCCATCAAGATTTTCCGGAGTAAAAAAAAGTCGCGCCGCGCCTATAGTTTCAAAAGCAGATGAGGAGGAACTATTTATTGAAACGGTTTTTTTTATTTCAAATATTGTTTGTGTTCATAACATCACTTTTAAACAGTGATGTGTAATGAAACAAATTTATTAAGTTTTTCTTTAAAAACCGATAATTTTTTACTGTTTCAAATTCTAGCTCAAGAGGTTTTTAATACTTTTTCTAGAGCAAATTATACAATTGTTTTTTTTTTATATAATTATAATTCAAATTAGCAAAATTTGTAATGAATTGTCAATATGAGGGTGTTTTTATTATTAAAAAAACCTGTTAAGCATAGAATTTAAATTAGGTGCAAGAAAGTTTGAAATTTGCATGATAAAAAATAAAAAAATATATTAAAAACAATTATACTAACTATGTAGGATTACGTATAGAAGTTTATGATTAAAATAAATCATGTATTTGTTTCAAATATGAATTTTCTTTACTTGCTATTTGTTTTGTTCTTCTAAAAATTTCTTAACACTAGTAATACTTTTTTCTAATGCCATTTCCCATTACTTGGTGCTAATGATGGAATCCATAAGTGTGCTGTATAATTCAGAACGCATGGAAACTTTTTGGAATTTTGATGCCTGATATTTTGTATACACAGCCTTGAGTTTGGCATGCGGAGCATTACGTGCCACGGAGGCAATCTTTTTGGCAATTGGCCTTAAGTGTTCGGCGGAATATCTCGAATACCATTCCAAAGTGGAATTCCAGTGTTTATTGTTTAAGCCATTGGGAATATTACTGTTTTCTTTCAAAAGATTTAGTGATAAGAAAAGAGAAGCAGCAGCAATCTGGAAATAAAAAAAATAAAATATCATTTTAAATGTAATTAAAAATAAATTTTTTCCATCCGCAACTAACTCACCTCTGAAGGTTTATAATGCGCCATATCGTATTCAATCATTGACAATTCCAAAAAATATTTCGACATCGCATGATGATTATCCTCAGCATCTGCTGCCTTGGAGAAACGACGCAAAAAGTGTATGGGTAAAGGTCGGGAAAGATTACAGCTCAATGTCTTAAATATTTGCAATTCCATTTGACGTATCTGTTTGCCGGTGTAGGTATCATCTGTGATATAGATAAAATCAGCTATAGCAGGTGGGAATAGTTCCTCATATTTGGCAGCTATAAACAGTGCAGTAACACCCACCAACTGCAAGTGTGAACGTTTTGTATCCTTAACAGTTTGCAAATAACGATCAATAATAGCCACAGCCAACTGAAATGTTTCCGCCACCAAATGGAATTGTGTGTGCACTTCGTTAATCCAATCAATTAGAACAGCACGCATTTTAGCATAAACTTCTTTCTGACCTTCCAAATGATTCTTGTGTACTGGTTGTTCAGTTTCCAACTTGAAGAGATAAGCATATATATCGTTGACATATTCCGAAACCAATATCAAATTTTCACCATCATCCTCATCAATATCCTTAACATCATCTAACAATTTGGATGAATGAGATTGTACACTAACGATTTTTAATTTATCATCTTTCTTGTCTATTGGCACATCTTTCTTGAGGGCTATAGAACCGCCAGTGGAATTGCTTTTAACTAAAGTGGTTTTTCCAGTTGTTGCGGCTGCAGCCTTTTGTGTAATGGCAGCTTGAATTTTTGTCAAAGATTTACGTGACAAGTTGCTATCTTCACGGCGTAATGTGGATCCTCCCTCTACTTTGTTTTCATCTACATCAGTTTTTACTTTTTAAACGCAAATAGATTTTATTATTTCTTTTCTTTTGGTATTATAATAAAAATAAAATTATTCTCACCTTTTACTTGTTGCACTTTATTCTCGATCACTTTTGTGGTCAACGTCTTAACTCTATTTTGCCCAACAAGTAGATGTGATGAGGCATGTCTTTGTAATCCCAATCCTGTAGTAGTACTGCTGGTACCTAAACGCACCGAATTGGAGCGTGTTAATATTTTACGTTGTCCAGCAGCTGCTATTGTTTTTTGTACTTCTCCATTGGAATTATTTGTTTTTGTTGCAGCTACAGCATTTGTTGCTGAAGTTGTTGTGGTCTTTTTCCATTGTGTATCAACGCGTGCTTTAGTGCCACGTAATGCATTTTGAAGTCTAGTATCCTTCAGGCTGAAATATATGAATTTTTGTGAAGATTTAGATTGAAAATACATGTACATAAATTGAAATTTTGTAAACAGTAAGCTAGGAAAATGAAAGTAATTTTGTTGACTTCCAAAATTAATTTTAATATTTGTTATTCGATTCGAAAGAAAACATTGTTTAATACCCATGTAATTACAATGTTTGTAGACAAAAGTCATTTATTTTCAAATTAGTTTTTTTATATTTACATTTTTTCTAAAAATTAGTCCATTTTTAGCTTTTCACAGGGAAATTTCTCAATATAAATAAAAATTAAACTTTTTATAAAAAGCTTTTTTGTACTATCTTTGTACTTTTTACTTTTTTGTACTTTGTACTTTTTATTTTATATAGATTTGTGACCGTTAATTCCAAATATGATAAAGGAATTTTAAAATGTTCTGAACGTGTGTAATCAGGAACAACTTTAAATTCTTTAATAAAATCTTTAGAACTAGTGGTGTTGCAAACCAATTCTGGCACTCCTGGTGTTGAACCTTATTATGACTCTAAATTGGTTTCAAGGAATGTTTTTGAGAATTAGTGCTTGAGAACTAATTCTGAATGACTTCTACATAATTTCTCCGAACAAATTACTTGTTTCCAAACGACTTCCTAGAACTGTTTAAAACATGAATAAAAAATGTCAAATTAAAAAAATGAAAATAAAAAACAAATGCGTAACAAAATTAAAAATAGAATGAGTACAGGTTATTTTCATGCATTCTGGAACTGGTTGAAGAACTCATACATTTTTCCTGGTTTTTTAGGATGTTCATTTGTTAATTTTCTAAAGTTACGCAGTTTAATTCACTTTTATAAGGCAGTGAGTGCTGTTTTTCCATTATCTTAGCTCAAATCTTTTACCTTTAGCCGATCAACAAGAAATTGTCAATCTTTTATTCCTATGATTATTAATTCCTTCGTCTTTTTCGATTCGTGTTGCTCGTTGCTAGAACCAATTGAATTGCGCATTTTTTCGTACTCAAACAATGCTTGATGATTCTTTATATAAAATGTCATAAACAAATTTAAACTAGAGAGGCACTACTAATATTTAATTATTATTTTTCTTTATTTTGAAAATATTGAAATGATTTCAAAATGTGTAGCTCTGTATTTATTAAAGGTTAAAGAGTTGATCTTTATTACAAGCCTTTAACATGTAAATGTTGCTATTAATTTGGACACTTTTTAAGAAACTTTTTATATCTTCTTTTTTTTTCTTTTTGCATTATGGTTGAGGAGCAGTTATAATCATTAGAACTATAATACAACAATTATAGGAATAATTAAAGTTTGTATATTCATCATATGCTTATGCTTTATTATGAATAAGGGCAGTATTATATTTAATTATATATATATATATATATATATATATATATATATATATATATATAATTATATTTAAATATTAATATCAATAATGCAAAATAACATTGAAATGGGAAATCAGAATCATTTTGAGAGTAAATTTAAAAATATCAGTCGCCTGATAGGACGGCTGGCTGATCACATTCTTGAAGATATGTTAATGAAATTTTCTACGAATAATTATTTTGGTACAAGAGCGGAGATTATTAAAATTGCTTATGATTGGTCCATGTTTTCTAATAGTCTATATGATATTCTCCCGGATTTGGAGTTTAATACTCATAAATAGCTTAAATACACATATGGTCATTAAAATAGGTACTAAAAATTTTTTTTATGAAAATCGAATTTTTTTAAAAAATTCGGTTTTGGAATCATTTTTCACCATTATTTTACTTTTTAATAATAATTTTAATTGCCATATGCGTATATCACAATTTATCTGAAATACGACATATTTCATGTTAGCATATATATAAACATTTAACATTTTCAAAAATTTATTTGTATTACAATAAACATTAGTTTCTTCATTAAAATAGCAATAACACAAAGATTTATCAAAAGGAGCAAAATGTACAACTTTCTACCCTTTCAAGGATTACGTTTATGCTAAATTTATCAAAATATCGAGAAAATGTATGTATATGTTATAAATTAAATGTATATGCATATAAATAACCAGAAAACACAAATGTTTGTTATCAAATTGAAAGTGATTTGAAATCCTTTCTCAAATAACTTGAAAATAATAGCTTTCTCAACAAAAGGGAGAATAAAAGAAATATTATTATTATCAAATCATTGTTAAATGTAATTCCACATGTAACCACAATCCAATTTTTTCAAACGTGGATTGTGGTCACATGTGGAACATATATAAAACTAATTTGCATTTTTATTCTTTTGTGAAGTTTTCTTTTGTATAGGATTGTATTTTTGTCCTATCATTAATTGGAAAATATTTGATTAAATAATTTTATTTATTAATTTATTTATTTTTATATAATATTTCTAATATATTTTTATATATTTTTTCAAATATTTTTAAGAATGATTTGATAATAACATCTGATATCAAATTGGAAAATACCAGTTTTCAAATATTTATTAAATTGTCCCTTTAGATTTGTGAATGATTTCATAATAACATTTAATACCAAACTAATGATATACTATTTTTCAAATATTTTTAAAGTTATCTTTTGGTTTGAGATTGATTCAACAATAACATTTGATATCAAATTGAGAATGTACAGTTTTTTTCTTAAATGATTCTCAAATTGAAATCAAACTTAAAATTCAAACCTCTACCTACATTTGAAAGAAGTTCAAGAAACACGTTCAAATGTTTGACATCGTGTTTGCTGGGTAAATACATACAGTTACGAACGAATAAATAGGTTCACTTCATAAACCCTTGTAAATTTATTCCTAAAAAATAAAATACGAAGATTTCAAAAAAGTTTATGACCACTTTTGTAATGTTATATGGCAGCGTTTGACAAACTATAAAATATGTTTAGATTAAATAAATCTAAAGGAAGATGAATTATGGACAATAGTACGCGAAGCTTGGTACTCGATTTCATCAGAATCCTGTCTGCCATTGGTTAAATGTATGACTCATAGATTCTTGGAAGCTATTATATAACAAAAAGAATATTTAACTAAATATTTCTCCCTGTACCGACAAATATAACACATTTTAAAATTTTAAATGTCTCTCTATTCTCTTATTTAATCTAAATAATAATAATAATTTAGTCTACATATGTATTTCTCTTATATTTATAGACCGATTTTGATGAATAAATAAATGTTATATATTGATAAAAGAAATATATCTCTGTTATAAAAATACATAGTACTGACCAAAATAAATAATGATCTCACCTAATGTTGGATAATGGTACATTTACAAACTGGTTCTTTAAAATTGTTTGTGCATGAATTTTTAATTTTATTTGATTTTAAAAATGTTGACAACAATGGCAATGCAATGAATTTAAAAATAAGTGATAAAATTAGTAAAAAAATGTATGTATGTTAATGGATCAATTATACACAATCAACTAAAAAATATCAGAAAACTGTTAGTGTTGTTTATTCCGTTGGAAGGCTTAGGAAAAATTCACCAAGAAATTACTGAAAAATCAATATGGTGATTTCGTTTAATCAAATTAAAATATAATTTGCTAAAGCCCGTCTCAATTGTGACGTCCAAAAAAAAAAAAAAAAAAAAAAAAAAAAAAAAAAAAAATGAATAAAGGCTGTTTTATGACAAATCGAAACTCAGTTAAAACATTCCCATCGTATTAGACAAGGAGGCTTAAACAGACATACATTTTAATGGTTAAACAGGTTGCAATGTATTGGTGGGACTGTTTCCCTGGATAAGGTATATATTCAATTGGTGTATGACTTGATATTTTAATTTTAGTTAATATTAGCTAATTATTAACTAATTAAAGAATACACAAACATTTTATTTTAATGTTTTTAAAAATTAAAAGGGGTTATCATGTAAACGCATAAATGCTTTATAAAGCTAATATATAGTATAAATTTATAAGCTCGTAAAAAATTTGTCAAAGTTTGATATTTTATTTACACAATTCATAAACTTTTATTTTTTAATAATCTCATTTGTAAAGCAATCAAAAGAAACCAATTCAAAAGAATAATTTAAAAAATTTGAAAATTTTCTTGAAGCAAATAAAAATATTCAGGATGAATTAGCAAGGGCCGTTCATCTAATAGGTGAGTAAATCGTTTAAATTTATAAATTGTGTAAATTTAAACCCTTAAACATTTTCAACCCATAAAATTCCTGAAAGGTTTTAAAAATTGCTTTCGGCGCAGAAGGTTTTTGTTCCAAAATGACATAAAAAATGGAATTATCAATTAGTATGTAAATTATATGGGGACTTACGGTGTCAGAGGGTTAAGAAATACAATGAAAGTTTTTGCGATTTCAAAAAAGAACTTCAACAATTCTTAAGTAGAGCGGTTAAACGTTAAACACAGAAAATTCCTGCTAAAAATTGTGACTCATATGGCCCATATTTTACAAATTCCGATTTTAAATAAATATAAATTTTTGAAAACCATAAAGATATTTTATACATTTCAAAGGACCATAAATTTCATAAGTTAATTTGTTTTTGTTATAAAAACAAATTGATCTGTTTGATTTAGAAATGATAACTTCAGTACAATTGTGCTTTTTGCAGTACAATTCGCTCCTCAAAAGTACAGCCAGTTCTCCAGTGATTAATTTAGCACAATTATAAAGTTTTGCTTCTTATTAAATTTTTAATTGATTTTAAATAAAAATTCGACATAAATCAAGATTACCAGCACACTTGATTTTTAAATAATTTTAACAATGATTTAGCAGCAGCATTTTTATTTGTGTTTAAAGTAATGTAATGTAGTTTACGAGTTATGTATACTTGAAATTATAATATATTAATGCAATTTTCTGCTTCCTCCTATTATAATGAATATGAACAATATTATTGGAAAGGTCTTGAAAAGGCCTTTTGATTGATATATAAAATGTGCTAAATCATTAACCCATGGTGAGACATATATTTTATTACTTTTTATTTATCAAATCAATTTTATTTATCAAATTAATTAAGCTTTCATAGGATTCCCATATCACACCCCTAGCCCATTAAATAACAAAAATATAGCACTTTAAAAATTAATATTTAGAAAAAAAGATTTTTTCTAGTAATATATTTGTTAATATCATAATTTATCTATATATGTAATATGGATATCATTTGAAATGTTAAAAAAATCAACATTTTCGGTAGTCTTGATTTGTTCCAAGACCCCAAAAATTATATTTTTCCTGGATCCTTATTAATAGGGAAGTCGATATAACAATGTCCGTCTATCTGTTGAAATCACTTTTTAGAAAGCTCCAGTTATCTGATATATGTTTTTATACATCAAATTACAGGGAATATTCCTTAGAATGACACTAATAAAAATCAACAAAATCTGTCCATTAATGTCCCAGATATTACCAAAAAACCGATAAGACCTATAAAAATGGATATAAATCAGTTGTGCCCCTTCAGACAAAAATTACGGGCCTTGTAAAGGTTAACTACTTTTATGGTTTGAAAATATTATTGTTAAAATCAAATGTAATTTATACAACAAAAAAGACACTATTTTATTAAGTGTGATAATTCATTTGGATATTTTTTATATGAGCAAAACTTTACGAAATTTTTCATTTATACAAATTTAGTTTTTAACCAATTCAAGAGCACATTACTTAAATCTTCTACACGGAGTCTTTCTCAAAAAATCGAAAAAATGCACTTTTATATTTCGAATTGTAATACAGTTTTTAATCTGCCACGAAAATCAGAAGATTGTCAAGAGCAGGAAAAGAATATATTTAAAATTTTGTTCTCTTTAACAGAACTGTAGCACATTACTTATTAAATTTTGAGGAAGTCGCAATAAACTTGTTTCATATATTGGTAATTATTGATCTATGTACGTTAATGATATAATTTTTATATTTAGTACTTAATTTTATTGAAGGGGTCAAAGATTACGAAAATGAGGTTTAAAACAAAAATTGTACATATTACGTTGAGCGTTGAAAAGTTACGAAAAATGTAACAAGAGTAACCAAATGGCAACCAGTTGTTGGATGTTCTTAGTCGGAAATGTTTTTGTATAAGCAAGCAATGGTGAAGTGAAGCATTACAACGGCTGTTAGTATTGTTTTGTATAAGCAAGCCGTAATAGTTGGTTGTACACACATAATACACATAATAATAAAAGATTAGGCACAGCCGAATATCGCGCTCTAACTTGTTAAAGTGACTTTTTGATATGCGTTTATTTAGCTCTACTTGGATATTTTTACAATAAAACAAAGACGTTTTAATTTCCATTACTCCATCATGAACTTTTATTTTTTACTTCAAAATTTTCGATGGAATTTTCAGAATTTTACTTTTAAACCGAAGCTCATACAAATCTCATCATTTTTTTCTCTGGATTCAGGTATACTCTTTCGTTACGTCTTCATTAAATATAATACCTTTATAAATTTATCACGGTTTAATCAAATGTAGTTCTCACAACTTTCAATGTCGATTTTGAACGATATCTCGGGAAAGCTAAATTCACTTGGTTTTGACCCTTTAAAGTAATAATGTTCTAATTTTGAGATCTCAATTGAAATTTTTCAAAGATATTTTGATCTAGAAATATTGCAAAGTTATGGTTAGAAGTTCTTAACATTTTAGTATAATTACGGCAAAAAGTACAATTTTTATTAAATTTACTACAAAAATGGAAATCGCATTTATCACCCTGGTTTGATTAGCTAAAAATCCGTTAAACTCAACGAAGATTTTTGTGCTCTCTCTCTCGCTCTCTATATATATATACATATAATATATATGTATATAAATCGCCCACTTAACTACATAACAAAATGTTTATATATATATAATTCTATTTTGTCAAACTTCAATAACAAAAAAAAAAAAAAAAAAAAAAAAAAAAAAAGCTGAATAAAGAGAAAACAACAAGGACATATGGAATGTCATTAAAACAACCCTGTATTGCTATAAACCAAATTGCATTTACACAACTCTGTTGTTATCAAATACAAAATTATTTTATAAATACATACGCCAATCTATGATAAAATACTTACTCCTTTTGGGCAACATCTTTAGCTGCTATGGTACGAACAACTCCACGATTTTGTAAATCACCTAAAGCAGCCCTTTTGGTAACCTCAGTGGTGGTAATGCCACCAATTTTTTTGACTTGCTTAAAAGCAGCCGATTCATTCTACAAAAGAAAAAAATCACTTTTTAATATATAAAAGAATTATAAAAACAAAGTAAAATATTCAAATGCTCCAAAAGGCTAGGCGCCATTTTGAAGTAAAATTTTAAAATAAACCCAAGTTATAAGAAATACCGGCAGTTTAGAAAACTTTTGTTTTTGTTTAAATAAAAGGAGCCATGATGATGGAAGCCAGACAACGTGATTCAATACACAAACATTTTGTTATTGTTGGTGGTTTGGGATTCGAAGAAGTGGGGAAAAAGAAAATAGGAAAAGCACCGTAAGTAAATATATTATATGTTATTAATTTATTCTTTCAAGAGACAGCTTCATCAAACGGTACTTTTCCCGCTTTTTTAAAACTTAGGCTATTTTATTCTTTTTTTTTCACAAAAGTATTACATTTTAATACTACTAGAAGCATAATAAAAAAAATCTTACCTCATCCACACGTTTCAAAATAGTGGTTCCAACCATTTTTTATGCGATTTTTTTTCTCAATTTCTTTAATTTAAACGAAAGGTATTTTTTTTAATGGAAAAAACCCGTTTTCTTTAATTTCTTTATGATTATAATTGATTGTAATATAAAAACACTATTTGTTATCAAACTTTCACTGACATTAAAATACACGTAAATTTTTTCTTAGATGTTTATAAATAATTCAATTTTCTTTATTTCTATTAAATGATTGCACGACAAAGATATAAAATTTTATAAATTAAACTTTTGTTTTTTCAAGAGTTAAAGAAAAAGATTAAGCGAAAAATTGTATCTTTACGATCCGGACTCGAACCGTTGCTGATTGCTTTTGAATAAATGACGTTTGAATAGTCGCGCACTCTATTCGTTGAATTGCGTTGTTTTCTTATTTTTTTCGTTGCAAATGCATTAGAGCAACTTAACGAAATATTGCTGAATGGCTCTAATTGTTATTGTTGTTGTTTAGTTTTATCTACAGTTTGCGATATTTTCGTTATGGCGCCATTATAAAGAATCATGTGGTTTGGGTTGATATAATTACAGAAGATAATTGAAGAATGATTAGTCAACTGAACTTAAATAATGTAATTTTCTATGTTTTAAAGCGCTAGAAACGCTCTTAAAGAACAGTTTTATTGAAAAAGGGATAAACTTCTTAAAAAATATATGTGTTTAGTAATGGCTGAATAGCTTACATTGGCTCTCAAAATACATTACTATTTGAACGAAACACCAAACAGAGTTGTATTTAAGCACTTGGTACTAGTAGTGATGACAACTTTTTTTTATCTGAAATAGCTGTGTTTTGTTGCCAACTTTCATAGGCATTTACATACAAAATGTTAATTTATAAAGTTAGGAGTTAACGTGTATATTTATGAATGAAGTTACGTATGTTTGAAGATTTTTTACAAATTTTATATAAGAAACGATTTTGATTGATCAAAAATACTAGTGATTACAAATAACGGTCCTTTATTTAAACTCATATTTGCAAAGTTACGGTGGTTTAAAGATTTTTTTACAAATTTCATATAAAACAAGTTATAGTTTTATATTCGGCTGTTGGCTGTATCCTTTATCGCTTTCACCACTTTACATAGTGTCTACATTAGAGAATTTTTTATCAAGACAAACGTTAAACTTAACGCGAATTTGTGGAATGTGGTAACAGTTGCACAAAATCCACAATATGGCATATTCATTATTGTTTTTTATATATACAGTTTGACAACTGTAACAGCTAAAGTAATAATCAGCTGTTTAACTAAGGTTACCTTATATATATTCACACTGATTCTGACGTTTGTTTTGATAAAAATTTTTCTAATTTAGACACTAGGTTACCAGTAAATAAAAAGAAATGGTATGACTTAATATTTTCATATTTATACTCGAAAAAAATCATAATAATAATATATATATATACATTTGTCCCACAAGCGACGCTTGCTTACCCCAGGTCTACAACTGAGATTAACGCTGATATAATATATGAGATAACGCCGGCAGAAGAGGGTAACCATTTTGTTTCTATTATGTTAAATCTTAAATAAGGGGTACACGTATTCTAATAAATCCTATAAGAAATAATTATTTTTAATCAGTCGGAGAGTAAAAATGTCCTTTTTATTTAAGCAATTCGCATTTTTTAGCACAATTTTTATAAAAATGTTTTTAACATGTAAAATAAGCACTAAAAGGAAACAAATTTACAAAAAAAACATGTTTTTCATTAATTTCCAAAATACACATGCACACACACAAGTAAACTTTCGTATAACAGTGTCTACATTAGATAATTTTTTATCAAGACAAACGTCAAACTTAACGTGAATTTGTGGAAGGTGGCACCAGTTGCACAAAAACAACAATATGGTGTATCCATTATTGTTTTTTTTACATGCAGTTTGGCAACTGTAACAACCAAAATAATAATTAGTTGTTGCCTTGTATATATTCGTACTGATTTTGACATTTGTTTTGATAAAAATATGCCTAATGTAGACACTAGGTAAGTGTATTTTTTAACAGTTTATCTTATAAGATGGTTGTGTAGAGAAATATCATCACAACAGTCTCATAATCTTATAATACTAATATTTGAATCTACACATGAAATAATTCTCTCAAAGAGTAAATTTGACACTCTCTGACACAAAAATCTTACAAATTATGTTACGTCTAGACGGGTTGTTAAACAACAATAATAGTCATTGCAATGTTCCATATAAATTTTGTGTGTTTTATGTACTGCTTGCTTATACAAAAAAAAAAAAAAAAAAAAAAAATACTAAATTTACATGTTTTAATGTATATAGATGCTTATGCAAAAAACAACGACACTGAGGCATTGTAATGCTTCTATTTCCAACTAACGTAGTGTCTACATTAGACAATTTTTTATCAAGACAAACGTCAAACTTAACACGAATCTGTGGAAGGTGGCAACAGTTTCACGAAAACAACAAGATGGCGTATTCATTATTGTTTTTTATATATGCAGTTTGACAACTGCAACAACTGATTTTGACGTTTGTTTTGATAAAAATTTGCCTAATGTAGGCACTAGGAAAAATGCCCAAACATACATGAAAAAAGATTGTGTGTATATACAAACAAAAACTCAGAGATACAAGACGACCGGCTCGCCGCCGATCGATTGTTGGTTTATCAGCCGTCGCCGATTAAACTCTACGAAGTTGTCTTAAATCAGCCGCCGAAATTTTTAAATTTTCATTGAAATCAATGCAAAAAGTAGTTATTGCAGTGGTTCCATCTGCTTTTGTTTTTAATAATTTATTTTATTAGGCACCGCAGACTAAAGAGTATGGCGTTGCCGCTGTCGCTGCAACAACTACTGCTAGCTTATAAAAAAACAAAACACTGAAAGTCATTGCAATGCTTTTTACATATGTTTGTGTGTATGTATTTTTAATATTCTTTTTTCAGATTTTTGCCTATAACTCGGTTGTTTATGGACCGATATGGTTAATTCAAAAAACTGAAATATTTATGACCGATCTATATAAAAACTGGCTTCAAAAAGTCAAAAATGCGTTTTGCCCGATATCTCGGTTATTATTGGACCAATTTACTTCATTTCTTCAGCATAAAAATTCAGAAAAAATTTCAAGGTTTTCAGGCGTGTTGGTGAATAGAAATCGTGGTGTGGTGAATAAAATCGATGTATGGTAAATAGAAAAGAAATTCACCGCAATTTTTATCAATGTCATGCCAGATTTTACTAATATCACTGTGCGACAAATGGTAGGGGCCAGTGATCGGGACGGGTTTAAACTACCGGGGAAAGTTATATCGATAAAAAAGAAGTTATACCTGTCCCGGCGTTTCGCTGGGTCAAGTCTAGGAATCGAGATATATCAATTTGAAGTTAGTAACTATCATATAGGGGAAATTGTGACCTTTGGTGGTCTTTTTTTTGACATAACTCGAGAACCACCAGTCCGATTTTGCTGAAATAAATTTAAAAAAATTAGGAATTACAATTCTTTTAATCTGTTCATACAACGTTTTGCTACATAAGCAACAGTTTCGCAGTTATAAATAAATGTATGAAGAAAAAAACTATCTTTTGCCTAAAAAATTGAATTTTTTTATTTTTAATTCATAAAAAATCCAAAACGGTAAAAAAAGTGTCAAGTCCTATTACTTTCATGTAAAGTCACATAACCTTTAAACAAAATGAGACATAGATCATGAAAATCGATGGACGACTTTCGCTTTAATTCACAATTAAGTGAAGGTATGAATTTCAAAAATTTGCTCGAGATATGCTCAAATGCCGAAATGAGTGCAAATTGTCCAGAAAATATCAATTTATTTTGTTACGTTTGTGGCAAAAGAGCTTTTTCAACAAATGCTGCATTACTCACTGAGCAAGTGGAGCGCGCTTTTAAACTATATTTTGATTGCGAAATAATTCGCGGCGTTTCGTGGGTCCCAGACAAAATTTGTAAAACGTGCTACAATGGTCTTAACATGTGGATCCAAGGGAAACGCAGTTCACTTCGTTTTGGTGTACCAATGATTTGGACTGATCCAGGAGAGCACAATTCCGACAACTGTTACGCTTGCGCAAACAAAATATGTTTAGTAAATCGTAAAGGCCTTAAACGAAGAGTTTACATATCTGTTAAAAGTGCACAAATATCTCTACCGCATTCGGATGAAATACCAATTCCACCGCTTCCAAGTCCTGACAGAGAAACTCCTTTTTCTATTGAAACAATGGATCAATCGGATTTCACCTATAAACCAACACCAGAAGCCGGCCCATCGAACAAAATAATTCCAATATCACAAGCAAGAATGGACAAGATTGTTGCAGAATTCAACCTGTCTCAACGTGAAGCAGAAAAACTTGCCCAGCTTTTGAAAGAAGGCAACAATTTGGAGCCTAATGTCAAAGTCACCGGATATCGAAGACGACAATTGCTATTCCAACGGTACTACACACTCAACGAAGGGAACACATTTGTTTACTGCCACGATATAAAGGGACTGATGGAGGCGATGGCCATTAATTATGTCGCAGCTGATTGGCGAATGTTCATCGATTCTTCGAAATCAAGCCTGAATGTCGTTTTGCTACATAAATATAATAAAAAACCAAGCATTCCCGTTGGCTACAGCACAGACATGACCGAAACATACGATTCCATGAAAATAATTTTGGATAAAGTTTGCTACACTGATCACATGTGGCGGATAAGTTGTGATCTGAAAGTCGTGGCGATGATAAGAGGTCTCCAAGGAGGCTATACAAAAAAACATGTGTTTCTTGTGTCTTTGGAATACCCGATTTAAAGGAAACCAATACGAAACGCATGAGTGGCTTGCTCGAGATCCAACGAAGAAAGGACACAACTGCGTAAATGATCCACTGGTGCCAATGGAGAACGTCCTCATGCCCCCTCTCCATATCAAACTGGGAATCATAAAAAATTTCATCAAGGCCATTGTGAAGCAACCGAAAATTCCTAGCGAAACGCCGGGACACGTATAACTTCTTTTTTACCGATATAACATTTCCCGTTGTTTTCATCCCATCCCGATTTTGACTGTCGCATAGTGTATTTTTTGTAACTGTTAACTTGTAAAATATTAATATACACAGTATTTTTTTTAGGTGTATTTATGGGGTACTTTTTTGGTTTACAGGTATTTGTCGTTTTATATTGTTTAATTTAAAAAACAAAGGAAGTTTTTCAATTGTACGACAAAATAAAGAAACATTTTACAAAGCTTTTTAATTTGGCTTCCAATTTTCCAATTTGTTGTTAAAAACCGGTTCAGAAAATAGTAAAAACCATTGGTAGTACATAGACCTTCTGAGGCGTGGTTTGATGAACCTGGAGTCTGTTAAGCACACCATAAACACATACTGCATACATAGTTGCTAGATAAATTTCGTGCAAAATCGTCCAATTTTGAGAAAAAATCGTCAAATTTTGAGACAAAAATCGTCAAATCAACTATTTGAAATCGTCAAAAAAGTCACCAACATCGAAAATTGGGTTTTTATCACATGTTAATGAACATTTGTCTTTGATTTTTTTTGATGAAAAATTTGTTCAATTTATGATAAAATTTTAAATTAGTAAAATCAACTGATTTTGCCGAAACTAAATTTTAAAAACCAATTCGTTTACATGTCCATTTTCTTCCCTATTTATTTTTTGTTCACGTATAGATTTCTTGCTTAATTTTTATTTAACTTTTATTAGGCATTTATTTGATTTTCAAAATGTTTTTTAACATTTTATATTCAATTTTAACAAAATTTCAAGTTTCATAAAAAAATACACAGAAAAAAGTTTGTACATGAATATAAAAATTTACTTTCATTGATTTCAGTTCATAATATTCCTTGAAATTTTGCCATTTTAAGGCATTTGTTGTTAATATTTTCAAGTATAATAAAATCAAATCTAATAAAACTAAATCAAAGATTTTACAAAATTTTTGCAAAATTCCTAAAATTTTCATTATAAACAATTTAATAATATCTATGAATAAAATTTTATTTTTTATGAGAAAAAGTGGGAAAAAAAGGCATGTTCGATTCATAACATTTATGAAAAATTTTGTCAAATATATGCATTTTTTTCTCTGTGTAGTTGAAATTTTTCCATACAATCAAAAATCAAATGAATCCAATAACTACAAGTTTTCGTTTGGTATAAACAGGAATTAATAAAATTAATTTTGTATAGTCGGCCTATTATGAAAGTCAAGTAGTAAGTTTTAAGTCTGATGATATATGCATAAAAATGATGAATAAGTAATTTTGTATGATTTTCAAACAAAGAATAATTTATATATTTGCCTTGTCTCTTGAAAACGATATACGAACGATATACGAAACTTAATTTTGAATCAATTAATCAAAGATTTCCTTGAATAACTAGTACTGCTATTTAAGGATTTCAAATGCTTTAATTAAAAAAATATAATTAAAAGTTTTTATAAAAATTGCAAAAAGCTTTTGGATTTTTATTTTTGGATTTCATTGGTTCCCATAAATCTTCTATAAATGAAGTATTAACATTGACAAATTTAAGAAGATTTTCATGTTAATTGTTAATATTTATGTACCAACTAATTTACTTTTAAATAAAAATCTCATATTAGAAAAAATAATCAAATTTGAGACAAAAATCGTCAAATCGTCAATAGGCCATTTTTAGAACGAAAAATCGTGAAAATGACGATTAATTGTCAAATCTGGCAACAGTGACTGCATAAGCAAATGATTTTGTCAAATGAATTTGTTTTTTTTCTTCTTGTCATTTATGAAAATTTTAGTTGACTCTTTAATTTAAACAAAAATTAAAAATAAAATGTTTTAAATTCTTTTTGTTTTAAACGATTTTTTCACAAAAAATAACATTTTGATTGATGAATGTACAGAAAAATCGTCAAGCACACACGTATATGAGGGTTCATCGGTAGTATCTTTCTGCAGTATGTGTCTATGGGCGGCTTAATACTCAATCTGAGCGTTTCCCATTTTCAATGTTTACTTAATTTTATTTAGATCATTTTAGGATTAATTGTGCACTTTTATCCTGGAAAATGACTATAATTCAGTGGAATAGGTAAAAGTGGAAATTTTTAAAGCTGGGCGGGATGAATTCCTAGGAACACTTCTGGAAATAAAATAATTCACTTCTTAATCACTTCTATAAATCAATAAATAAAAATGTTCAATTAATAAATTGTAAAAATGTGATTTTAATGGAAACAATGCCGATGAACCCCCTCCCCCCCTATACATGTGTGATTGACGATTTCACTACATATTGATCAATCAAATTTATATTTTTGTGAAAAATAATTTTTTTTTTTTTTTGAATAAAAACAAACAATTTTAAATATTTGAATTAATTTTTCTTTCAGTTTAAAAAGTCAAACTGAAATTTTCATAAAAAACAAAGAAAACTTCAAAAATTCATTCAAAATATCAATTTCCAGTATGAGTTCTTTTGGAAATCGAAACGATTATGTGTCTATGGTATGATACAAAGAAATATGAATTGCCATTATCATTTTTATAATCTATTACTTTATCCTCCAATATACTACGTTTGAGTTTATAATTTTAACAATGCATTCATCGCTTTATATTCCCAAATTTAAATTATAACAAAAAATTAAATACTTCTACTGTAACATGTTAAATATTTCAGTTTAAAGTAAAAAAAGGTAAACATCCCATTAATAATACTTTAAATAACCTTTTTAAGATATATTTCCTGTAATTTAATAGGTTAGGGAAAGGATTATATATAAGACACAATTTTTTGTTAAAACAACTTGCATCATTTTGATAACAATTTCCTAAATATAATTTTCCTTTTTAGTAATGTGGCAATGATTTTTTCGTTAGTTTATAAAAAAATATATTTCAAATCATTTATACTCAAAAAAAAAAAAAAAAAAAAAAAAAATCCCTGAGAGAGAACGGTGTTATCTTGTTTCTTTATTCATTCACATTTTGTATTTGAATCACTTTTGCCAGATTTGACGATTTATCTGCATTTTGACGGGTTTTAATCGTAAAAGTTTCGAAGTGCGATTTGATGATTTTTGTTCAAAAAATGACAATTTCACGAAATGTTCACATATGTATGTCAATTTTTCTTGATTAAATTTGATTTTTTATTGTAGTAGATAGAGAGAGAGAAAAGGACTATAAGAAGTTTAAGCTTTTACTTCGAAATTCGTTTGCAATTTAACCAGTATTGGTGAAACAAAATTTTTGTGTGAAAAGAAATATGTTATTTTATATACATATGTATGTATGTACGTGAAATAGTTTTGATCATAGATAAGAAAGTTTAAGTTTGTTGAGTAGTAAAAAAAATTGTTTTGACAATAAAACCAATATATATGATTTTTTGAGTAATTTTTTCAATTGAGTTTATTTTTAAACAATTTTTATAATTATTTAGTAGTACTTTTAATTGTGGTTAAAGAAATGTAGAAAAATTTAGGCCGCTCGCTCTTAGTTTACGAGTTATAGATCTCTAAAGTTTTAATATATTTTTCTGAATATCTTTATTAATACTGGGCTAGTAATCTCAAATTGTTCCTATTTTTAAAATTTTGCATAATATAAAACAATGCTGAAAGTTTATTTGATAAACAAATAGTTCCAAAATTTAATATTATTTTTTAATATGAACATAAATAACCAAAAATATATGCATTTTAATTTTTCCGATTTATTGACGACCTCAAAAATATTATGCCGATTTTTTCATCGAATTTTATATTATATTTATATTATAATTATCTGGCAACAGTGATTTGAATGTATTCTGTATTACCTAGTGTCTACATTAGGCAAATTCTTATCAAAACAAACGTCAAAATCAGCGCGAATATATACAAGGTAACCTTAGTTAAACAGCAGATTATTATTTTGGTTGTTACAGTTGTCAAACTGCATACATAAAAAACAATAAGGAATATGCCATATTGTTGTTTTTGTGCAACTGTTGCCACCTTCCATAAATTCGCGTTAAGTTTGACGCTTGTCTTGATAAAAAATCTCTAATGTAGACACTATGTTACTCTCCATCTCTTATATTGTACACAGAAAAAATGTTCAACTTTTTAATTAAATATTTTGAATTTAAAAAAAAATCTTAATTTATTTTCAATATAGAAAACTATAAATGAATACTAAAACAATTTTCTTAAAAAAAGTACAAAAAATATATATAATTTATTAAATAACTGTTAAAATGTTCAAGCGAGATTGAGTGATTTTGTTAATCTGAAAGAGCTTGTAGGTGTGAAAAACTAAGAGATGTGCGCTAATTTGTGGAGCACTGCTTTACATTACAGCCCGTCTAGACGTAACATAATATGTAAGATTTTTGTGTCAGAGAGTGTCAAATACGCTCTCTGAGAGAATTATTTCACGTGTAGATTCAAATATTAGTATTATAAGATGTATTATGAGACTGTTGTGATGAGATTTCTCTACACAACCATCTTATAAGATGAACTGTCAAAAAAATACACATACACGAAAGTTTGCTTGTGTGTGTGCATGTGTATTTTGGAAATTATTGAAAAACAATGTTATTTTGTAAAATTGTTTCTTTTTAGTGTTTGTTTTACATGTTAAAAAGACATTTTTATAAAAATTGTGTTAAAAAAGTGCGAACTGCTTAAATAAAAAGGCCATGTTTACTCTGTAACTGATTGAAAATAATAATATCTTATAGGATTTATTAGAATACGTGTACCCCTTATTTAAGATTTAACATAATATAAACAAAATGTTTACTCTCCTCTGCCGGCGTTATCTCACATATTATATCAGCGTTAATCTTAGTTGTAGACCTGGGGTTAGCGATGTCAATTTCATAGCACAATTGTGCTTGCTGAGTTCAAACGTAAATTAGAAATAAAAGGAACATTATTTATGTATGAGTATATTAAACAATAAATCGATTTAATAGCGTCTACAATATATCTGATAATAAGAATTCACTATTATACACTTCAATGGAATCTTAATTGTTTATATTGTTTAAATTCAAAAATTAACCCCGGTATTCACAAACAAATTTTAAATTTAAAATTTATTTTAGAGACGAAATTTATACAGAAAATTTGATTTAAAATACATTCTAAATTTCAAAGTGATTTGTGAATACGGGGTAAATTATTAAATTTAAGCTAAACTTGTTTTTCCTAAACCCTTTTTTAGCCTTTCAAAATGAAATATCTCAAAAATGAGCACTTTTAAAAATAGTTAACACCACTAAATTCAGCGTCGTCGATTTAGTTTCATTTTCGAGCACAGTGTAATTGAATTAAGAAGAAAAAAAATACAACTTTTCTGATATAAAGCCCCTTTTTAGGTCATCAACTTTTAAAATTTATTGGACTTTATTATATTTTTTAAAATAATAATTCTAACATTATATAACAACATTAGTCCTAATAAACTTATAAATTATTTCAAAGAATTAATTTATACATGAACGTTCCTTAATGTATTTAAAAGATGATGAAAAAGAAATTATCAAACATTTAATACATAAGTATTGTAAAATATAATTTTTTGGGGAGAAAATTTCTTAAAGTAAGTTGAAGCTATTTACAAGTCAAGGCAAATACTAAAAATAGTCGATTTCTAGTAAGAAAATTTAATAGTTTTTCTCCTCAATTGTCTTTTTAATAAAAATTTAAAAATTAGCTAAATAAATTTCCACCATGTCATATAGGTTAGGTTAGGTTGGAAAGGGCGGCGCATTCACGCCTACACCCAGAGGCCAAACGGCCCATTGTGATCCCTTTATGAAAAGAAGAAAAAGAAAAAGAGAAAAGTGGAACCTATACCCAATCAATCAGTTATGATTGTTCCTAAGCCATTTTATTCCCATTACAAACCCTATGAGGTTGACAAGTCCTTTACCATTAACCTCACCTAGTTCATGTAGTGTATGGCTTCCAAACCACTTCAACCTATTACGCTGAAGCCCTACGCAGTGACAGAGTATGTGCTCCACTGTCTCTAGCTCCTCAACATCATCGCACGTTCTACAGAAGTCTGATGTGCCAATGTCCCACTTACTCATCATATTCCCTATTGAGAAATGACCCGTAACCATACCTACTATGACTCTAAGACTACCACGACTCATACCTAGAAGATGCTTGGAATCCGCCAGTTTTAAGCTAGGCCATAATGCCCTAGAAACTCTGCAGTCCGATCTGTCATTCCAGGCTCGATTCGTGTTGTCCAGAGTCCACTCCCCTATGGCCCTATAGAAGGACCCAATTGGAATCTTAACAGATGACTCTATGAAAGACCTATCTAGCTCCGAGCCACTGCGAGCTAGCTCATCGGCTATTTCGTTGCCAAGAATGTCACAATGACCAGGAACCCAACATAGTCTCATCATATAGGAATCCATTAACCTTCTCAATTCCCTTCTGCACTCAAGTACCAATCTGGACCTAACAAAATGACTAGTCAGAGCCAATAACGCCGCCTGACTATCAACATAGATAGTAATCTCAGACCCCCGTTCAACATTCCCTTCAATCAAGCCGAAAGCCTTATAAATGCCAAGAATCTCTGCTTGAAAGACACTACAACTGTCAGACAATTTGTAGGATCGTCTGATACCATGTCATATATCGCCAAAAGATTCGGCATGTCACCAAACGGAAAATTCTGTCGCCAAAAGCAATTAAAAATCGCCATGTTTGGCGAAAAATCGCCACATCTGACAGCCCTGATCATATATTAATAAGCAGATATTTATGTGAGAGAAAAAAAACTGATTTAATTGTCAAAAACCTAATCCATGCAACAATAAAATACATGTAGTCACATATATTTTGTTTTTGTGTTTTGAAAAAATGAGCAATTTTTTTGAAAATTTATTTCGAAGTGTCTCTCACATAAATTTCTAGTTGTATTCTATGGTACACATTCTCAAGTTCTCTCAATTTTACTAATACATACTTCTTGCATGAGCTTATGCATTATGTGGGGTGCTTTATAATTTTGGCTCATTGGAAAGTACACATTTTCAGTGTTTTTGTCTATAAAACGATCAAATGTCACATAAATGATACCAAATGGTGCATGTAGGAACACCTTTTAGATATAAGTATTTTAGCTGGCAGTACATTCAAATTCTCATTTTTGTACACGGAACAAAAAAGTGGCCTTATAATTTTGCCGCGCGCCATAGTTATAATTACTTTTATCTTTATCTCTTAGGATGATGAAACTCATTCTCAGTTGGCGAGAATTGCGATATCGTTACCATTTTACCTCGTGGTGTTATGGTTTCTGGTACTCAGTTTCTTCTAATTTTCATTCAAATTTGTTATTTTGCATAAAGAACCAACAACACGTTCCCACAACAATTGGATCTACGTTCTCGGAATGACTCGAGTTCAACACGACCAAAAAAGAGTAGTTTCATCAACAACCACAACAATAACATCAACTTAAAGCAATCCCAACAACAGGAGCAACTTTCTTAGCAACAAATGTTGACACCTCCGTTTTCTTCAATGTTACAACAGCATTTATTACTTCATCAACAACAAATATTCCAGCAGCAAAATAAGGTTTAAGTTACAAAATCAGCCAGTTTGTTCATTTTACTTTTTTAAGAGAATATCCGCTATGTTCTACATTTCATTTTTATGTGAAAATGAAAATTTTCACAGTGTTTGTGCTACCAAATTCGAAAGTTTTATTTCATAAATCAATCATATGATACCTACAGATTGGGAATCGGAATTGTCCGGACTTATTAATTTCCCGCGACAACGGAAAATATTGTTCGACTTCCCGGAATCCCAGATGAAATAATATAATTATAACTTCATTTATTATTTGAACAACCGAAACTGTAATAAAAAAGGATTCTTTGCATTAGCGGATTTAAACGTTCTGAGAAAAGGAAATTTTACATAGAAAGAGTTTCGTAAAGCTCTTTATAATTTAAGTTTATTAAAATTTAATTTATAAACGTAGAATTTTATAATTTTAATATTGGTTGATGATAGCATTTTTCGAAGTCATTTGTGGTCGGTATTAAATTATTTATAGCTTCTATTGGAAAGCCCAGCGGCCCAATATATTCTGAATTATAGAATAGTTTAACCAGGAGATAATTATAGTGCATTATTCTACTTCAGTTAGGTTTTTTTTTTAAAGCAATTTGTAATTCTAGTTGTTTTCTATGGTAAAATAAGTAAGTTCCACTTTCTTCTTTGGTAGCCATGATTTTCTGATATTTACTGGGATTATGACATATAGTGCTACCTCATTTATTAAAAAAAAAAAAAAAAAAATCCGAATACTTTTTATTTTGTTGATGTCATTTTATTTTCAAAAAATATTTAAAAATAAAAAATACTACATTATAAATAAAACAATTTTTGCTTTTTAAACAAATTTTTACGTTGTCCTGTAAAATGTGTGCATCCATGGAGTCAACTGCAGTCAAACTAATAAAATTTCTATTGATCTAGGAAGTAAATAGGTAAAATCTAAGTATCATAAGAAAATAAATACGCTCCTAAAGATTATTTTTGGAATTTACAGGTGCACAAAATTCGAAAACAAGACAAGGAGATCAATACCCCGCACAAACACGTTTTCAAGTTGTAGTATCTGTAAATGTGACAGATTTCAGAAGTGTTATCTTTTCAAATGACGAACAGACGCGAAATGGAAAATCATTAAATCATTTTATTTTAAAGATGCAAGGATAACAAAGAAATTAAATTTGGCTCCCAATAATTAGGATACGAAATGCAAAACAAAAAGTTCAATGTCCTACGTAGGGACATTTATATTTACTGATCCCTATCAAAGGAGTACGATAGTCCGTAAAAGTATATACTTTTCTGTTCTGGTCTGTAAGTCATCTGAAAAAATACATTCTCTAAATCTATGTAAAACGTTTAATACCTTTAACTTGAAATACATTAGATAATAGATATATTGAAAAGCTTTTGTCTCGCGAAGCACAAATAACCAGCGTGTCCATTTCAGTTTTTGAAGCAAACTTTCAATGTTAGGATTGGTGTTTGCTATCATAGCAATGCCCGATAAACTTCAAATTACTTATTGTGAGAGAGAAGTGAACTACCTTGTTATACCCTTTCCCACAATTTTCATCGGAGAGCAAAAAAACAAAAAAAAAAAAAAACTTTTCTGGATCCTTGTAAGAAATGATGTTGTCAGAACGATGTCAGTCCGTCCGTTTGTCGGTTGAAGTGGTGTTTACAGCCCTTGTTTAAGCTACTGATTTCGTTTTTATATAGATCGGTCATAAATATTTTTATAAAATTTCGTTTTTTTAATTAACCATATCAGACCATAAACAACCAAGTTATAGGCAAAAATCTGAAAAAAAATTGGGAACATATAGACACAAACATACACTGCCTACCACTTGAATAAGGAATCACATTTTTTTAACTTTAATTCAGTATATCACCTAAACTAAGGTTCAGAAAAAAATAATTTTTTGCGCAATCAAATTTCAAAGTGTTGGCTTTAGTCTCCTGAAGAAATAAAAAATATACATATTTTGTTATACTAAAATTATGCATTTATTTAAAGACATCTATTTCTGAGGTACTTTTTCGTGTGTCACTTGAATAAGGAATTCTTTTAATATTAATCAGGAAGGCTACGATTTGAATTTCTTTCAATATAAACGGCTAGAGAATTTTTAATTTGATAGTTTTTAAATAGTTTTTATTCAAAATGGGATTTGGTAAGGCTCTTAATAACTCTGAAAAAGAAAAACTTCTGATTTTGAATTCTCAGGGTCAGAATCCGGTCCAAATAGCCAAAAACATTAATAGAGGAAAGACAGTTGTGTACAATTATTTAAATAACGTGGAAAGATATGGAAAAAACATAAAAGGGCGGAAGAAAATGGCAACAACTCCAAAAGAAAGACGAAAAATTCTTAGAATTGCATCAAATTCTGCCATGTAGGTATCAAAAATACGTGAAAAAAGTAGAGTCAATGCCAGTCTAAGAACACTACATCGTATTTTAAAGTCGTGCCCATACATAGTCCGACGAAAACTGCAAAAAAAAAACCACCACTTAATGAAAAACGCAAATCACAACGTCTACAGTTTGCCAAAAATACAATGACATGGTCCGACAAATGGTTTAAAGTTGTATTTTCCGATGAAAAAAAAGTTTAATATTGATGGTCCCGACGGGTATAACTATTACTTCCATGACCTAAATACAGATACAGCCGAGAGGGCGGAATAATGGTATGGGGTGTCATTTCGTTTTATCGTACCATAGAATTGGTTTTTGTATCCAACAAAATGACTGCATCGATTTACAAAAACATTCTGGAGGAAGCGTTTCCAAAATTTAATGATTTTTTTGGACCCATACCTTGGACGTACCAACACGACAACGCTCCGATTCATACCGCCAGAGTAGTAAAACAATGGATTAATCAACAAGGTGTTAAACTTTTGGATTGGCCCCCATATTCACCAGACCTGAATCCAACGGAAAATGTCTGGGGTTGGCTTGCAAGAAAAGTTTATGAAGGAGGAAAACAATTTGAGATGATAGAATTCTTAAAGGATGCAAAACGGAAGCATGGAGTTCAATTTCGCTAAATTACTTAGAGTCATTATACAAGTCAATGCCAAATTGCATTTTTGAGGTTATTTCTAAAAATGGTGGCAGTACTCATTACTAATTGAATGCTAGAAGATAATAACTTTCATTTTTATAACCTAAAATTTAAAAATAAATTACAGTTTGCTTAGTTTTAAAATATTCCTTATTCAAGTGACACACGAAAAAATACCACAGAAATACATGTCTTTAAATAAATGCATAATTTTAGTATAACAAAATATGTATATTTTTTATTTATTCAGGAAAGCCAACACTTTGCAATTTATTTGCGCAAAAAAATATTTTTTTCTGAACTTTAGTTTTTAACTTAAATTAAGTATAATTTAAGTTAAAAAATGTGATTCCTTATTCAACTGGCAGGCGTGTATAAATGTGAAAATATCGAATCATAATTTAAGGTATAAATTTTATTATTTGTCGGTAAGGTGGTGAAGGGTATAAAAGATTTCACACAGCCAAATATAACGCTCAAACTTAATTTTATATCATTTTTTATGTATTTTAAATAATATAGAAAGATAGAAATAATTTTCTATGTGAAATGAATGTTTTTTTTTTATTTTTGAGTATAACAGTTTTTAAATAAACTAGTCAGTAAATGTAAACATTTTTTGAGTGTAGGATGCTATAGACTCTTGCTAATTTGACCTGTTTATTTTATATCAACATTTTTACTTTAATCTATATCGAGTGCTGACCTCCAAAAAGCTTTATATTCTGTAAAAATTTTATGGTCACCGTTTGATAAGAGAATTTGATGTTAATTTTTTTATTAAGATAAATGGCATTTGCAAACTTTGAATGCGATTTCTGCAAAAGTAGTTTTTTGAGTTATTACGTTCTTGAAGTAAATGCGATATATATAACAATGTGTAAATCACAAAAATGCGTTTCCTGCGAAGTTTTGTGTTCTGCACTTACGACATTTTCGCGGATAGGGCTCGATATATTCTAAAATTCTCAAGGTATGATTAACAAATGGAATGCAGTTTCCGAAACCCTAATGTATTTTAAATCTTTGTTAAACGTCTTGAGAGCTTAAAAATATTCAAAAATCGTTGAAATCGGATAAGAAACAAAAAATTACCAAGCGTTTTCAATATTTGCATGGCAAAGGTGCTTCACAGTGGGATATTCTATATGCAAAATCTTAAATTGGTAGCATCTTTGCCAATTTACGTTTAGTTGGAGAGAGAATATTTATCTGCGATCACTTTTAATTCTCATTAAAACTTAATATTTTGTATGAAGATGGGATGAAGACCATACTTTATCTTTTTTTTATTCGTTCGCATATTTTAGATTTCAATCTGAAATTAACTATTTTGTTGAAGTGTTATTGGCAGCCAAAATAAGATAAAAAATCAATCCATTGTTTTATAATTGTATTTTAACATTTTGTTTATCTTTAAACAATTTATAGTTTCCGCCAGAAAACATAAGAAAAAATATAAGTTAGAATTAATGTATTAGCATCATTATTAGAAGCTAAGTAAAAACAACTAGAGAATCTTGGAGTTTTTGCTACATTAACATAATCTCAAAAATATCTACAAATGCAAATTATATGCACAAAGGAAATACATACTAAGAAGTATAATGGACAGTGGGGCGGAATCGAAATTTTTTGGAAATAAATCTGCAACTTCTAATCGGCTGGTCGGATTTACATAAAATTTCACATAGGCGTAGCAATATCAACATCTTTTACAGAACCAAAATTACGCTACTTTAAAGTTTAATATGTCAATTAAATTTACTATTGTCGATGTGAAAAAGTCATAACTAAATAAATAATTTGTTCCCATAGTCAGTGTGTGAAGGGGTGTTTGTGCTGATATACGCAAAAAATGTAATTTTTCGTGGCATATTAAACTTTGAATTAGCGTAATTTCGGTTCTGTAAAAGATATTAACTTTAATCTTTTTGCATATAATGAAGAATTATGTCAGCTAGGCAACATAATTTATTTGAAGCAAAATTTTTGTTAAAAATTTTTTGGAGAAACTATAAATGTTTTATGTATCCATAATAAAATCTTTGTTAAAGTAATTCATTACTTTTTAGTTTTTTTTTTTTAAAGAATTTCTCAGTAAATTTGCCGGTATTAGTTGTCAGTTTTAAAATATAATCGCTATTTTTAATTTATTTCTCAATATTACAAATAGAGTTTTTCACGGGAAATTCCGGGAATTTTGCAAAATTTTCAGTCTCGTAATCACGGGAAATCATATGGGAATTACCGGGGTTTCTTGTGTATGCAAAATGTTTATATTTTCTTACTCATATATGGTTATTTTAGTATATAATATATTCTTACTTTTGGTTTTATTTATTTTATTTGATTTTGTTATGAGTTTAAATATCTAAATATATTTGATAAATATCTAAATATAAGTATTTGATAGTTGCTGAGTCCTTTATGCATTTTTGTATAATAGATGGAAAATAAAATAATTCCATTTATGGTAATATTTTAAATAGAAAAAAATTTGATTTTGCAAAGATGAAGATGTAATTTGCACGTATATGAAAATTGTAAGAGGAATATCATTAAAATATCTGGAATCCTCAAACAACAACTTACATTTTTAAATCACCAGTGATAACGTGGGGCTAAAAGTATCCAAACTATTAACTGTATAAGAATTTTTTTATCAAATAAATTTTATTATTAGATAAATTACAAAAACTCCACTTATAAGACCAAACTGTATAAGAATTGAACGTGATGTAAATTTGACTTGAATTTAAATTTCCTTTTTACTGGAGAACGCTATTGAATTAAAGTGTAATTCAAGTTTATTTCAATACTTGTTACTGGATTCAAGGCTTGAAGTACATTTGGTTTGAACTTGAATATAAGCAAAAATGCTAATTGGAATAATAAAAAGTTTTCATTTAATTTTCTAAATGTCAATATTCCAAAAAGAACTGAATTATCTTATAAATATTGTGAAATTTTTAATTATTAATTTTTGGTGGGAATGGAATCCGACAAAAAAAAAAAATCAATCCCAATTTCCCGGGAGCGGAAAAGGCCGGAAAAAGAAAAGCTCTAATTGTAAATAATTCTGAAGAATAATAATTTTAAGTTGTCATTTGAATTATATTTTATAAGAACAAGGGTAACGAAAATATGAATTTTTCTTCACAAAACAATTTACCATTGTCATTTGCTGCTTTAGAAAAAATTTAGCATAATTTTTTTTGACGATTTATCACTTTACCAGTTACATTTTCTGGCAACACTGATTGACTTTATTTTTTAAAATGATAAACTGTAAAAAACTTTAAGATTTTTGTAAAAGGAATCAGCAATTTCTAAAAAACGCCGAAAGTTCCATAAATGGGATTTCTCACTTTTTCGCCCATAAAGTCCATATATTCTCGATGTCCCAGATATAGCGATTGCAAACTTTTAAAAACACATTATAAATTCCAAAACAGCATTCTGTTTTCAAAGAGAGAGTATGTGCTTAGACCTCTTGGGCTATTGGAACTGTTTTCTATTTTAAAATAATCCTTGTGAAGAAAAGTATAAAATTATTTTGTTAAATAAAATTACATTTTAGAGGAAAAAAATCAATTTCAAAACCGCTTATTTTTGGATTTGGTTAAGATATCGATTGCAAATTTTCTGTATTTAATAGATAATTTTGTTCTTTAATTAGTTGGAATAAAACTAAGAAAATTGGTCGAAAATACTGGTATAAATATATATGAAAAAAAAACAGGACCAAGAACTTGCAAAATTGAGGCAGTTATAATTTCAGATGCAAATAACTCTAAAACTAAAAGAGACTTTATTAACGTCTTTAAGAAGATGTAAAAATATTTGAAATCGAATAAGAAACAAACTTTTTTTGGAAAACGTTTAAAAAATTTTGGCTTCCAAGGCACATTTCTTTGAGCCGTTATAGCTCCGCTCCTGAGAGATACGCGCGGTCCCCCTTCCAAATTTAAAATACGCCTGTGTGAAATTATATGTAAATCCAACTAGCCTGTAAAAAATTACAGATTTATTTCTGATCCACTGTACAATGTAAAAAAAAAGTTTGAATAAGTTGTGGTCGAATGTTTGATACTCTATCAGAGCTAACGAAAAAATTAAAGTGATTGAACATCCAAATTTGTGAAGTAAATATGTGTGTTGAATCAATATAAAGGTTCTATTTGCGCTGATTTAGCTAAAAATCGATTTTTTAACTTTTCGTACAAAAATCGATGTTTGGCAGGAAATATCAGTAATCACAGATTTTCGTTCTTTTTGCTCTATTTAATTTGGTTTAGCTAAAAAATCGAATTTTAACTTCTTCATATAAAATCCGATTTTTGGTAGGAAATATGAGTGATCACAAATTTTAAACCTATCTGTTCTGATTTAATATAATGTATATATTGAAGCTTCTCACATAAAAATAGATTTTTGGTAGGATATATGAGCGATAATCCGTTTTTGTCCTTTTGTCTCTTCTGCCCTATAAAGGTTCTATTTGCGGTGATTTAGCTAAAAATCGATTCTTAAACTTTTCGTATAAAAATCGATGTTTGGCAGGAAATATCAGTAATCACAGATTTTCGTTCTTTTTGCTCTATTTACTTTGGTTTAGCTAAAAAATCGAATTTTAACTTCTTCATATAAAATCCGATTTTTGGTAGGAAATATGAGTGATCACAAATTTTAAACCTATATGTTCTGATTTAATATAAAGTCTATATAGAAGCTTCTCACATAAAAATAGATTTTTGGTAGGATATATGAGCGATAATCCGTTTTTGTCCTTTTTTCTCTTCTGCCCTATAAAATAGATTTTTAGGTTCTCCATATAGAAATAGATTTTTGGTGGCTCTATCTGCTATGGTTTGGCTATAAAATTGGTTTTTAGGTTTTTTTTTTATATAAAAGCTGATTTTTGGTAGCAAGTATATGTGATCACAGATTTTCGTCCTTTTTCTCTGGTTTGGTTTTAAATCGGTTTTTATGATTTTACATATAAAAACAAGTTTTTCTTAGAAAAATAAATTATCATAGATTTTGGTTCTCTTTTCTCTAAATACCCTCTATATAATTGATTTTTAAATTTTACATATAAAAACCAATTTTTGTGAGGGAGAAAAATAAATGATCGCGGCTTTTCATTCATTTTGCTCTATCTGTTCTGATTTTAGGTTTCTCATATATATGTATGTATATATATATATATATATATATATATATATATATATATATATATATATATATATATATATGGATGTTTGGTAGGAAATATAAGAGATCATAGATTTATGCTCTTTTGTCATTTAATATAATTTGCCAATGGTACGATGGAATTAAGTGCATACTTATTCAAGTCTTTGCAAAATTTCCATAAGTATGTAATGTACTTCAGAGATCTCACATCACAAGAAGTAAAACAATTTTGGTTTTTCTTTGTAAATGAAAAAAATTCTTCTCAACTCAACTGTGATGATCAGTGTCAAGATTTGACATACAACTTGTGGTTAAATACAGTGTTGAATATTTTTTTTTAATACTTGAAGCTATAAACATTATACAAATTTACTTGTGCATCAAATATATGAGGGTGTTAAATTTAAATATATGAATGGATGTCTGGTATATTGTTTCAAATAGCAACAAATCTAATGAGTTGTACAGGAAAAGCACTTGACCAGAACAATGTTAGAATAGAATAAACAATAGACTTCATAAGCATTCCTAAAAGAAAAAACAGCCAACAACTTTTAAATTGTTTAAGGAAATATTAAAGAATTTTTAATAAAAAAAATGTGTTTATTAAAAAAGGCCGTTTTATACGCCTGATAATGTAGTTAATGATCTATAATTCTTAAGAAATTAGTTTAAAAATATTAAAAAAACTTAATTTAATATAACTTTATAGACTATTTAAAAAAATATATAAAAATAAAAAAGAAACAAAAAATAATAATGAATACCTACTATTATAATTTATATCGTACCCTGAACTTGAATCTTAAGGCATTATCATATTTATATTACGATTTATGTACTCGTAGTATACACACATACATATTTGTAAATATGTATGTTTATAATAAAATATTATCTTATCATTAAGATTTTGTCCACCTAATTGTCACTACTGCTTTGAGTATTATAGTTTTATTTAATCATTTGTTGTCTTTCCTATTTGATCTACAAATATAGTAAACAGTGTTGGCAGAAATTGGGAAAAATCGATACATGTAGGTATTTTTGTCGCAAAATTAGCTGCATAGCACAGTGTCACATTTGATAATTTTAGAATGATAAAATCCAGTTTTGGAGATATATGGGACTGAAATTTTATATTCTGTTAGTATACAAGGCCGTAAACATTTCCAATATATATACTATATACTATACGACTATAACTTTCTTACTTGTTTATTTTAAGAAGATTTATATATATATATATATATATATATATATATATATATATATATAATATAATAATAAACAATTAAGAAGGTATTTTAACAAGTACGACGATATATATATATATAAATATGTATATATATATATATATATATATATATATAAATATATATATATATAAATATATATATATATATATATATATATATATATATATATATATATATAGTTATAGTCGGTCAAGCCTAACCATATGATACCCCACACCATTGTGTATGTCCATCATGGAAGGGTCATGTGGAAAAATGTGAACCGATACTTTTAGTATACGAATACAGAATACTACGTTAATGTTAACATTTATTTTAATTTATGCACTTTAGGGTGACTCCCGAAAGTGGGCATATATGGGAGCTATGGTAAATTATGGAGCGATCCTCATAAAATTTATCACTATGATTTCTACTTATATAAAACTTATTTGTGTCGAATATAAACTTGATACTAACATGTGTATGTGATTTATGCACGTTAAAGTGATTTTCGGAAGAGGGCTTTCTTCATGAAATTTAGCACAAATTGATACTTATACAAAACTTCCTTACATCGAATTTAATTATTATACCCCACACCACCATAGGTGGTTGGAGTATTATGCGTTTGTACTGATGTTTGTAACACACAGAAAAAATCATCCGACACCCACCTTAAAGTATGCCAATCGACTCAGATTCACTTTTTGAGTCGATCTAACGATGTCCGCCCGTCCGTCCATCTGGCTGGCTGTCCATTTAAACCTTATGCACGAAGTTCAGGTCGCAATATTGAAGATAATTCAATGAAATTTGGCAGGTAGGACTATCATAACACAAGGACGAAGCCTATTGAAATTGGTTAGATCGGTCCATTATTTCACCTAGCCCCCACCTAGCCTCCCGGAATAGGGGTTTAACGATCATAAATGCCTTAAATATAACAAGTACGTTTTTATTTTAAAATCTTTATCACATATGTGATTCTTTAGCAAACGAAAACTCTGAAAACAAACTTAAAAAGTCTTTTCAATTTTTTAACTAAGAAATTAAGAAAAACATCCGATCATAGATTTTAAACATTAGTTGAGTGATGTTTTGAAAAACAGATAGGCCCAATAACGGTAGAAAAAAAATGAGTATTTGGTTTGATCGTCAGATATTTTATTGCAACGAGTTAAACAAAAATCACATATCAGAAGATAAAGATAAGTAAATGTAATTTTCTATAGTTTAATTTTCGATAATTATTTTTTTTATTTTTCTTCCAGGAAATGTTTTCGAAAAAAATAAATAGAATCTAAAAGCAGTTTTAAGCAATTCTTTCATTTACTTTGCTAATTAAAATGTATAGGGATTTTTTGTAGGGGAAAATTTTTTGATTATATATTAAAAAAAAGTATTGGTAACACTGATAGTAAATGCTTTTAAATATTTAACTTATTGTAAACTTAGCAAACTTTCTTATCACTTTTTTGTTGTTATTGTCTTATTTGTATTACTCTCAGACAATCAGTTATTAATTGCATTTTAAATTGTTTTAATAATTTTATATATATATATATATATATATATATATTTTTTTTTTTTTGTGGACTTGCATATTACGATCTAAATAAGTATAATTTTTATTATCTAATATATACTCAATAAGCATTTTTGATAGAATTCAAGCTGCCAGGCTTTGAATTTAACTTGTATTACACTTTAATTTAATGGCGTTCTACAGTAAAAAGGAAATTTAAATTCAAGTCAAATTTATTTTACTTGAACATTTTTAATTTTTTCAATCATATTTCATGTTTAAAGTATTTTTATATTGGAATTCATGTCGGAATCCAGCAAAATTTTCCAAGGCTTGAATTTTTGAAATTTGTGTGCTTATTGGGAACCTAGAAAAAGCCTGACAATAATGACAAATAATAATTACATCTAAAAAATTAAATACTGCATTTTGATGTAAAATACTTTTGGGAATAATTAGTTAAGAACAATAAAAACAAAAGTGCAAACTAAAGTATTTTTGAAATTAATTAGTTCTTTTTTTATTCATAGTAAAATCTGCAACGTTTGGTGGCTAAATTGGATGGCAAAGAATTGCTCCTTTAAACAAAATTACGATGGAATTTGACGTGCTAAACAAGATTTTTTCTAATACGTACTGATTTTTTTATGGGCATGAGAACAGTTTGTCCAACTGAGATAAATAAAACTCCAATAGATGCCGATTAAAATTACTTTCTCAATATTTTTCAAAGTTATTCAGAAATAAGTGGCTAAAAACACAATTTTTCATGCGAAATTGGAAAAATTTTCTCTTTAAATTTATTTAAATGTTAAAAATGGGTTTTTAGTTTTTTATTAAAAAGCAATTTAGTTACATTAGGAATAAAATAGGCCATATATCATGAAAATTGACAGAAAAAATAATGATTTTATTCACAATTAACTGAAAACACCTTTAAAAAAATCAATTCAAATTGTGCACGTATACGTATATTTATAATATAATATATTTTTTATATTTTACTTTATTGAAACCTTTATAAAATAATTATTTACAATGTTATGAGGATTTACTTAAAAGTATTACAACAATTAACAACTAAATAATTAAATAAAGAAACTACTAATATCACAGCATTAAGGAAAAGTTGTATAAAGAAACCTCGTATATACTTAAACGTTAATAAGAAATTTTAAAAATAACCACTAATTATCGCTCTTTGAGTAAAAAAAGTCTTAATGATTGTTTAGTAAATTTTTCATAATTTCATATGTTCTCTTACAAATGAATTAAATATTTTATCGTTAGGGTGGAGGTTATGAATTATTTTCAGATTTTTATTTTGTATTATCTGTAATTTGCCTATACTTATATATGGAGCGATAGTATGGAGGAAAGCGATGGAAAAATCCACTTTTTGCAGAATCTTTGAAAAGGTTCTGCGTAGCTCAGCGCTTCTAATTACAGGTACTCTACGTACAACACCATCCAAGGCATTATTCGTTTTGATGAACCTGATGCCAGTGGACCTAACGACCAAACAAATCATGTCGGCGACTAGGCTCAGTAATGTATGTACATGGAACGGTAGGAGCTATGGCCATGTGACCATTTTGGGAATTTCGGATGACATCCCTGACAATATTGAATATTGTCAGGGATTTCCCAAACCCTTTCTGGACAGAGGCTTCTCAGTTTCAATCTCAGCCGATTCCACTATAAGAGAAAGATCGGTTGAGCTTTACACTGATGGATCCAAATCTTCTAAAGGGGTTGGGGGAAGTGTCCTTATTCCCGCATATAGGACGAACATCTCCTTTAAATTGCTGGATTACTGCACTGCTATTCAAGCGGAGATCTCAGTCATTAAGAGAGCGGTAAATTGGCTAGTGTACTATATAGTATTCTGAGTGGATATTCAAATTTGTACCTATAATCAACCCAGGATTAAGGGTGTCTATTCGGCATCCAGGCTGGTACATGAATGCCGGACATCTTTAAATGAGATGGCCAGAAATTCAAACCTAAGGCGTGACTCAAGTACCCCGATAAGAGTAAGAGCACTTGGATTGCGGATGAATAAGCCAGAACTGGTTCTCTTCTTCAGTTGGCATACCGCTGTCATCTTGCAGATCAATGGTATTGCAGTACTTGTCGAGAATAGCGCAACAAAGATGGACAAATGAGTCCGTATGTTCTATCTCGAGACAGATATGGCCCCAGTACGATAAAAAACGGTCGAGTTTCATTCTGGGATTGCCAAGGCGTCAGCTTAGAACACTTGTAGCCATTGGATTGCTGGTGCACACGCTAGGAGACTAGGACTCCCTTTTAACGACGAGGAGGAGGAAGAGACAGTAGAATATTTTCTTTGTCACTGTCCTGCTCTTGCGGATATAAGGACTGCTGAATTTATTAGTCCATATACGCACGGATTATCTGATCTCTCTGCAATTGATGTCAGACGGATCAGAACTTTTATTCGTGCATCAGGTTGGTTTTCGAACCTATTTTCGTACATGTGAAAACAGATTCACATGTTCCATTAGAGTAACACAATGGGACCAATAGGACCCAAGTGAGCTGTATAATTACATTTACAGCTTCCCGTCTAACCTAACCTATTATCTGCAATTTTCTTCTGTAAGTTTTAGAAGCTTTATAAAACAAGACTTGGCACTTAGTCAGAATTTGCTGAATGCACATTTTGTAAATAAGAATCTTGTTTTTTAAATTAAGTTTAGATTTTCTGTTGAGTAAAGGGTAAAGTGCACGACCGCATTTTATTGCTTTATCACAAATATATTTTATGTGTTGTTTAACTGAAATTTTTTATCTAAGATAATTCCTAGATATTTGATACTATCCTGCAGTGGGATAAAAACTCCCCTACAATATAAATGTTTTGTAGGAATAAATTTCTGCAACTTATTATATAGAAATTTAATAGCTTGTATTATACTAACATTAAATTTTATCTTCCATTTATCAAAGTATCTGTGAGTAAATTTTAAACTATCTTCCATTTTTTTTTATTATAGTATTAGACACCTTTCCAAATGAAGTGAAAGTACTATCGTCTGCGTAAAAAGCTTCTTCTTGATTTCTGCGAACAGTATTATACCGACTCTTGCGGCAGACACACAGGTTTTCATCTATCACTAGATAGCATGTCATAGATAGATTCAACAAATGAGGGTTGATCTAAAAGACTCTTTATTATCTTTTGCAGGCACGTTGGATAATTGAAGGTATTAAGGTAAAAACTAAGCCATCATGTCATATTCAATCGAAAATGTCAAGAAAAATAATCCAAGTGCTCTTACCGTTTCTTTTGTTTTTTTCAAGAAGATTAACGACTATTTTTATTTGATGTAAAGTAGAGTGTTCCTTGCGGAATCCATACTGTTGATGGTTAATAATATTATTTTGATTAGAAAAGTCTAAGATTATTTTCTTTATTATTATCCAATAGGCTTAGAATGATGATTGGTCTATGACTGGACGTTAATTTAGGATCTTTTTCTGGTTTAGGAATTGAAATTTCTTTAGCCTTCTTAAAAATCATTGGGAAATATCCCTCTATTAAACAAGAATAAAAGAGTTTAATTTCAAAACAGTAATCAGGCATATTTTTAAGAATAATTTTATTAATGCCTTATTATTTTTCAATAAACGTAAAAACGATTTAACTTCAACTAGTTCCACTTTCGATCTGTCAAGAATTTTATCGTTAAGATCTTGAATGAATCTTGAGACAGCTGTGAAGAATTATTTAAAGTAATGGTATGTGAAATACCAAAAACGTCTGTTATAGAATTTGCTTTTTAACGCCAGTTTTTAAAACATCATCATTTATATAAAGATCAGTAAATAACATTTTGTTTACCAGGATTCATTTCGGGTGGAAATCAATAAGTTTTTTAATAGTTTAAAAATTAATTTCAATTGATTTTTGGGTTTAAACTCCCTACATCTTTGAAATTTACGTTTGTATTTATTTCTCTGGCATTTTACTAATATCAAAAATTACTTATTGCCATGCAATTTCACGACCGATAGCTATTTTCTTAAAAGCTTTTTTAACTATGGATATTAATTTATTGAAATAAAAATCTAGATTGACAGAATAAGTAGCAGATTGGTTCATATTTTGACTCCTAATTTCATTTTCCACCTAGTTTCTGATTGCTGACCGGTTTGCTCGATAACACAAGGGAACTGAATATGTTATATCTCGAACATGCCCTGAAATAACACAAGTTATTGGTACATGGTCCGATTGTAAAACATTTGGATGTGTCTCCAGGTCTGAAATATTTTGTTCAAAGCGAGTATACTCAATTGGGTAATATATGTAGTAGCTGGATTGAAGGCAATGGCTGTAGAGCTTCTTACTAGCTTCTCATTTAAAAGGAGATTATTTACACGCAGAAAAAAAACATGGTTATAGTATTATCACTACAACAATACTATATTCTCACTGTTAATATTCTTGAGTTTTAATAACTCTGTGTCCACAATAATAATATTTTCATTTAAATTTTGTCATTTAAAGTTTACACTCAATAAAATTAATATGGTTCACAGCAAAAATGATATATTTTTAAATATTTTGACCAGAAACAAAATTTTATTAATATGAAAAATATCATTACTTCTACAACCATTAAATACTTGCAGTCTTTTTCCTTGTTCTTAAACAATATTGTGCTTTTTTCTATTCACATGACATTAAAATGTTTCAAATAAATATAATATTTATTTGCATTTGAACTACATGTGATGGTTAAAAGGAATATAATAATAAATATAATAATAATAGACAGATTATATGTAAATATTTTTTCTCTATTATTTTTAATAAATAATTTTTAAAAATATTAGTCTTTTTTTAATACCTTTTATTTTAATATATGATAAGATGGAATAATATGACAAAGTGAAATAATAATATGATCAAATGGAATCATAATATGACAATGTGGTATAACAATGTAATAAGATAGAATAATAAAATAATATTAAAATTTGATAGAATGTAATAATGATGTAGTAAGATTGTTCAATTATATGTAAAATTAAAATCATAGCATGAAAAACCATAAAATCGGACACAATATGACAAAATGGATTTATAATAATTATTACTTATAATCATTTCTATTTTTTTCTGTAATCATATGTTCAAATCATAATATGTTGCTCTTAGATTATGGTCACTACAACTATATTTTTTCTCTGCGTGTATTTTCCTTTTGTGCAAAACGTATTTCAGCCGAACAGCTGCTGACTCAGTTGTCAGTTGAATTATATGGCATGTTGAAGCATCATACTTAAAACTCGTAGCTTGTATTTTGACATCTTTGTAAAGCATCGACAGTATAAAAAAATATTTCCAAAAGTTTTTCATTGAAAATGTCGTTATTATTATTCTTGTCCTACCTTTTGCCTTTAGCTACTTCAGTTATAAATTAATATAAGCGCGGGAATTCCATGTATTTTTATGGGATTCTTGCCTTGGCAATTGAGGAAAATCATGATCGTCTTTGTTAAAATATAAAACATTAGTTTTTCTGCTGGTCGCCCTAGATTTAGATATTTCTAAATATTCTTGACGACTTGGCACTTTGGGTCATCAGCTCTATGGTTAGCGTTCTTTAAGTTCTTTTTTATGCAGTTGGAACACTTATAAATTATACTATCATCACTATTACCTTTGTTGACTGAACAAGCTGCTTAATCATGTTTTCTTGTGTAGGCTGAACACACTACGACACGATTACAATTTTTAGCACCATGTCCATACATAGCACACTTGGTGCATTATGTGGCACCTTTGCTACCCTTTAAAGGTTTTATCCAATACACAGAAATATTACAAAAATATCTAATTTTCATAACTTTTCTTTTCGAAACATGTTGGCGATCAAACTCGATAAGATAGAGAGCGTCATCCAAACTAGATCTCTTTGTTTCCAGCTCCTTTACACGTATAGGTTTTATATTATGTTAGGTGACAAATTCTTTGCCGATTGTCTTTGTGTCCAGTTTTGATAGGCCAAATAAAACCAATTTAAGACTTTTTGTATCGTTCAACTCATGCGTATAAAATTGTTTTTTTTTTGTCTTTAAGAACACTCAAAGCTTCATTGTAAAACGTCAACGAGTTTGATAAAATTTTCGTAATTGCTTCTTCTTCGTCTTAAGATAGTAGCTGAAATCTGTTGGCGCTTGTGCTGGGTCCGTCTAAAGTTTTTGGCACCTTGAATTTAGGGCTATTGTACCAATGTTTTCTTCTCTTTTGAGCAATTGCCAATTAAATGAAATTAAACAATATTAAGTTGTTTTTTACAATTTTTATTTTAAAAATTTAATTAAGTTTTTCTAGCAAAAATAAACACGATGTTTTTATCTTGAGATAGAGATGCCAGATGATTTATAATATTTACTATATTACATATATTTAAGATTTTTTTGTCGACCTGTGTAATTAAATCAAATAGTTCAGTAAATACAATATACTTCAAAATTTTAGATCAGAGTTCTTTTGATTTCCACAGTTTTTGCAGAAGTGAATGTCTAGTACTTTAGAGTGATATTCAAAAAGACCTAATTAGTAACAGTAGTAGAATCACTTAATACGATGGATCCGAAGTGTAGTGTGGAATGCAAATGTTACCTCTCGATGATAATGATTCTTGCTTCATGTTATATATATGTCACAATGGACGAGTATGTTCAAGACATGTTTAGGCGATATAAACTGGACACTGGTATTTTACATTAGACTTATTACTCTAGTATTTCTTTAGGTCGCAGATTAATGTGAAAAAGTAACAAACGACGGGTGCCTTAAAGACCTTTGCCGAACGTAAAAGTATTGCCGGTCTATAGGTTATTGACATCAAAAATTAGATATTTCAGATACTATTTCAGCTACTATTTGAATGAATTCAGTGGAAAAAAAATTACTCAAAAGGGCACTCTTTCATTTCTATTTCTTCCCATGGGTCAAGTATATGTTGAGCAGCATTTTTCATCCGGGAAATCTATTCTTGTTAATATTATCAGAGTGATATTAGAAATCGAGGTTTAAACTAAGTAGATCTGTCACAGTCCTAACTCTCCTAGAAATACTTTAGAGTAATCGGTCGAAAAGTTTACCAGCCCTAGACTATATATGTTTTTTTAGAGCACCTGTAGAAAAATCCTGCTATGTATGATGAATCTCCGAAGCTGTCTATATCTTGAAATGAACGCTCGCGATGAAACAAAATTTGTATAGATTTTATTTTCTTAGCTAAAAAACTTTGGAAGTAACCATTAGGGGAAAAATATAAATTCCGATATTGGTTTGCTACAAAATGACAAAATACCTTATTCTTCTTTCTATTAAGTAATCTAGATAATCCATAACTGGTAATCGTGCAACAACAAAACAACCTTCCATATTCCATATTCGACAGATCGACAGGAATATTAACATCCGTCATCTGCCCTTTCGGTTTCAAGAATATCCTCTTGCCCTGGTACCCGAACTTGACGTTGTATTTAGTTGAGGCAGAGTTGGAAAAACATCTTGATTTTAACGCATACGATTTTGATAAGAAATTGGTAACGTTGAAAAAAGAAAGATTTCAGTATCTTAAAAATGTTAAAAAAAGCTGTATATCGCATTTGGATGATCGAAATAAAAAATAAAAACATATACAGTCATTGTTTATTTAAATTGTAACTTGCCTATATAAAGCTCAAAAGCAATGTTTTTAACCATCTTAAGGTGTTTAGTTTCTATTCAGTGGTGTCCGTCAATTAGTCCGTCCAATCGTTATTAATGTAATAGTTCTGACTAACCAGAGCTCACAATTTGCAAGATATATTAGTGAAATTTAACACATAACTTCCTTTTCAATGAGAACTCAAGTGAATTTGGTTGAAATCGCCATAAAAATGTTTTCTCGAAAAACGTTTCTATTGAAGTGAAAATTATGACAACTAATTTTGAGAATATCGTTGCAAATCAATTTTGGAATAAATTTTATATGGATGCTAGTATCGAGATCAAGTTTCGCAGTAAATGATATCAATCCGTTGCACTGTAGAAGAATCACATAAATATCTTTTTTTGTAACTTTTTACATAAGTATAATTATATATATATATATATATATATATATATATATATATATATATAGGATATACCATTCCAATAGTACATTAAAACCCAATATATATTGAAAAATTTCCAAAACATATAAAATTATATGTTTGAATAAAGAAACTGTGACAAAAAACGTTAGTAAAATTTTAATATTCCGCGTCTGAAAAGAGACTATAGCTTGATAGACTGCTACGCTTATATTTTACGCCAACTTGTTAATAATTATTATTCACGTTACTGATGTAGCGAATTACATCAAATTCGACTCACAATAACACAAAATATGCTCTATGATTAAAATGGTTTCTTTACTGAGAACCACGCCTTACAATTTTAGAACCTATAAATATGACATTTAGGTCGTATGTAGCACACATTATAGGATTAATAATAAGATATGCCAGGCCTTTTGGGTACCCACCCATATTCCATGCCCCTTTTAACATATTTGAGTCATAATATTATGTTGATATTATTATATATGGACTTTGGAGTGATTTCCAAAAGTGGGCCTTATATGGGAGATAATTATGAACCAATACTCATAGAACTTCTCACTTTGCTTTCTACTTTTATAAAAGTTATTTGTGTCAAATACAATCATAATACTGACGTTTATATAGGATTTATATACTTTAAAGTGATTTTCAGCTGAGGGGTTTATATGAGAACTATAATTAATTAAGGATCGATCTCCATTAAATTTGGCACACATATTAATAATTAAATGCAACTTTTTTATACGGAATTTCATTAAAATATTTGTATATTGTAAGCATTTATGATCGTTAAAGCTATATTTCGTGAAAGCATTTGTATTGGGCAGTGGTACGCGTTCATATTGTTCAGATTGCGAAGCTTATCTGTTATTTACACGTACACGATACGAAGTTTATAATAAACTTCTTTCACATAGCGCTTGGTTCTCAAAAATTAGTACACTGAAAATATTTATTTAACAAATGTGAATTTTTTGCTATTCCTTAAAAAAAAAATTCATATCATATACAAGGATATTTTTAAAAATAAACTTTTTTAGAATAAAAATTTATTTCTAAGCTATTTCATTTCAGAAAAACAATGAAGTCTAATTAATGATTTTTTCTTAATTTTTTTCTCATCTTCCTAACACTTATAAACAAAATCATACATTTGTACTTGTAAATTAAAACAATTGCACATATTTGCAGGACACGATAAGATTTTCTGACAGTGCCAATGTATAAATTTACAATCATAAAAAAGTAAAAATTCACCAATGCATCTACGTAATAGTTTCCTCTCAATTCGCCTATCAATGATATGGCGGCTAGGTGAAATAATGAACCGATCATAAAGAATTTCAGTATGCTTCGTGCTTGTACCTAAATAATTATTCCTGGCTAATTTCATCAAGACATTTGTACTTCGATAAAACAAGGTTGCATTTGGGAGCATTCACTGTGTACAAAAAGTACATTGACGAATAAATGGGCAAGAATAGGCAGACCATTTTGGACATTTTACAATAACAATAAACCAAATTAATAAACGAAACAAGAATTATACTGAATCCGATATAATACTAAAATATGCAATAAATTTTAATAAAACTATATAAACATAGGCAATAAACATTCATTCATTAATTAATATATTCCTATTAATATATTCCTTTAATTTTCGAAAAAAAAATACTCTTTAAAATTAATAATAGCCTTCGATAAAATGACAAAAACACACACTGAGTAAATAGACGCCTTATTCTTTCAATACACTTGCTGCAAGATATTATATTTTTGACTGCCTACAGTTTTGCGAATATTTAAAATAAAACAAAAGTAAAAAATGTCAATTTAAAATACATATTGGTCTTCTGTACACTATAAAATATTTATCGAGTTAAAGACTTCAAAATTTTAATTAAAAGGAGCTTTATCAGCGATTTCGACCACTGTGCGTAGTAGCCGCTCTTAATATGGAGAACAGACGTTATCATAGACGATCAAAAATTGGTTTGGCTGACTTTATGTCGCCCAACGCAGATTAATTTTAAGAACCCAGATTAATTTTAATTGTAGCCTCATATTCCTTGATTATATTTAACCGAAATTGTTAAGATGTATAATGCCAGACTATATTAAGTTTTGTGCATAGGTGTAATCACGGGATTTTTTTTTAGTTTAATCGTTAAATTCATATAAACAATTGGGGAAGAAAATTTCTCTTAATATATATAGGATCAGTTAAAATACCAAAGAAACTCATATCCAAATACATAATAACTTATAATAAATCGTATAAGAGTTATTATTTTTGAAAAATGGCTTTGATATTGAGAAATGAAATTTCTCGACTACTAAAAAGCCTTATTGATCCAGAAATATTTTTTATGCTATTCTATTGAATTTTTGTAGTATTGCTTTGAAACTTAATAATATTAAATAGGTTTCTGTTTGTGCTAAAAATTCGTCCACATTTTAATTATTTATTAAAAACGTTAACCTCAATTTGTTGCTAAAAAATCAATAAATGTCCATACACTTTGTCGGCACTGCAATAAATATTATACCATGTGCTATTGCATATTAAATTGAAAACGTTTAGGTTTCAAATAAAACTATAAAACCACCAACCTTTTACTGTTACATTTAACGTATATATTCAAATTAAAATGTGTCCAAAATATAAATACCTACATAAATATTTCTATGATTACACACCCCTAAAGTTGACTGGCATTAGCCAAATACCTTAAATCGTAAGTTTATGGCATTTTTTCTTTTTTATAAGCATTCATAAATTAACGTGTGTCAAAATTGGCGTGTAAGGTTTCTGATATATTTTGCTACTTCAAACATAATATAGGCAGCCTGAAGTCTGATTACTAGTAAGTAATATGATCTGATAATATATTACTAACTCAAATTAAAATTTGCAAACTGAGACATATAGTTCTCTCACTGATGAAAGTGCTCTCATTTTCTGAGTTAAAAAATATCTTGGTAATTAATGGTTTTAAGCGAAACAATTTTTAAATTTCTTTAAAATAAATATTTGTAAAGGGAAACCATCAAAAGCTAAGAATTATTTATGTAGTTTAAATAGTATTAAAACTAACTTTTGTTTAATTAACTCTGTCATCGTTTTTTACTAAAAACACTAGGAAGAACCTCAGTGTTGCCAAATTAGCTGTTTTCGTGATGGATTTTTTTACAACTTCTCTTTTAAATCAGATTTTTTATAATTATGTCATATCGGTTGGAACAAATCAGTAGAGTGGATTGTAAGGTATCGAGGGCGATATGGCCAACGCTCAACAGGGCAGACATAAGTACTCTCCTGAGTTTAAGTAGGAATAGTTTAAGAACCATGATAGGTGTAATAACGTGGCGCTGCATGATATTGAAGATGAGATCTAAATGAGACGCTAGCAATTCCGATTTTTGTAGAATGTGTAAGGACGTAGATGAGACCGAGTCTACTAAACATATTGTGTGTTATTGTTCACGAGTGCAGCATCGTAGGATGAAATGGTTAGCCAATCAATTTCTCGATGGGCTAAATGACGTTCGTAATAGAAAGCTTGTGGACGTCATAGGCTTCGTTATGGAAATTGATTGGCTTACTGGGTGTTAGGGGTATCCCACTAATAACTCCTTAGTTTCTTCTTTTGACACTATTTTCTTAATTTCATTCCTCTTTCTTCTATTTCTTACCATTGAAGGGACCCATAATGGATCGACATTGGTCTCTGGGTGGAGATGTTTTACAATAAAAGTATCACATCAACCTTCTCTATCTAACTATCTATCTATCTATATATATATCTATCATCTATATATCTATATATCTATCTATTTATATATCTATATATCTACCTATTACTAGATCGACGCGGTTAGCTTTTAAAAGAATGCACAATAGAAAATTTTTGTAATTTTTTTATCATAAGACTGTAACTTTTTAATCTTTAATAATAAATGAACAAAATTTTGAACCAATTATCTTGAAAAAAATATTCCATAAAATATTGTATTAGCTAAATTTATTTGAACATTATTTGGTAAACTCTACTTGAATTTAAAATTTATTGTTATTTGATTATGCAAGTTTAAATTATATTAAGTATTTATGATATTTAATGAGGGTAGGAGCATTAAAGGGCTACATAGTAATACATTTTAATGTAAATATTTATTTTTTTTAAGTAATTCCGTTTTAGGGAGAAAACAAAAATTTTCGAACACCCGACGAACCTCACCTTGCTGCAAAGTGTGATCGAAAATTGGACCTTCCACCAATCACCAATTGGACCAGAATATTTGAATGAAATTATCTTTAAAAAGTAAATGTCCGAGAATGTTCTTTCGGATCATAATACAAATTCTGACATCCAATTCTATTTTAAGTGTTTTTTTTTTACAACTAAAAAAGCTCTAAATAGATCACCCATGACATAGCATTATGGTTTTACCGACCACTTTTCTAGGTCAAAATTAAATTTTTGTCATATTTTCTTTTTGTGTTTTTGTTACCGCAATTGAATAGTAAACATTTTAAAATTTGAGAAAATTAATTTTCTTTTTTTTTATTAAACATTTGCTTGCCATCTTAATACAACATATCAAAGTTGAGTTTGTTAAGCAAATAATAATTCATAATTTTTGAACACAAACATTTTTAAAAAAAGTTTTTTATGGAAATAGATCTTATGATAGATACTTTTATAAATTAGTATCAAAATTGTAGAAACTATTCAGGCATCATGGAGAAAATGTGTGCTTTATGTAGCATGGGAAAAAATTTAGTTCGAAAGAAATTTTTACTTTTAATAGGTCTGCAACTTTTTGGTGAAAAATGGTATCCAAAAACTTAATTGAAACAAACTAATATCTGGGCCATATTTTTCACTTTGTCTGGTTTTGCGATTTTTTGCGTTTTTTCCGAATAAGCTAGCATTGGCAATTCTTATCTTTTACAAAAGTCAAACCAAAGAATAAAAATAAAGATATAAAAATTAAATTAACAAAAGTCGACATATATTCCCTTTTGTATTAAAATTATTGCTGCTAAAGGCAAATGCAGGGCAATGGGTGTAGTTATAAGTGATATATGAGAAAACTTCGTTTGGTATGACTTTTTAACCAAAAAAGCAAAACTTTACTTATAACCCACTAAAAATGCGAAAAGGAATTTAAGGGTTAAGCTAAGTTCAGATTACGCAAATATTTGACACGAAATATTTCATCGTGTTTTCCCAAAATTTTTGCGACTAAATACAGAGTTGATTTTTTTGTTCACATTACGTTTATTTATTTCACGTTTTTTGTTTTGATGAAACAGCTTTAAAATATCGTAAAATACGAGAGGAGGAAAAATATAATAAGTCTGTTCAGATTAAATGCAAATTATTTACTAAAAATTACTTGATTAAACGCACAATTACCATAAATTTACTTGACATCAAGTATTAAATGAATTTATAGTAAAATCTTATTTTTTTATATTGTTTTAACCAATTTTCTGAGAGAATTTCGGAATATGTGGATGACAAGGTAAAACTTGTAGCAATTTTATTTAATGTAAATCGAAAATGCCATTCATTTGAAATACAAATATTTATACAATTTATAAAGTAAAATATTTAGATAATAAAAGAAATACTATGAACTATTATCAATTGATTAATTGCGGATTATGGCTAAATAATAAAAAATATTAATATATTGACAATTTTTTTAAATAAATTATATTTTAATAGATAAAATATAAATTTAACACATTTTTTATATCAATTTAAAGTTTGTGTACATAAAAACAACAACTTTTCAACCGCATCAACTATTATTTGCTGCTGTTTGACTTACATTTATTTTGTAAGATCAAACAACGCTCAAAATAGTGTTAAATATTTTACAACTTGTGTTCACACAATGTTCACACTATCGGCATTTTTAGTTAAGGGCAAATAGTTTTGTTTGTCCAAAATCAGCTGTAATCTTGTTTGAATCGTAAAAATATTTCGTGTTCACATTACGCAAAGCAAATATTTGAAAAAATCATCAAATATTAGCGTAGTGTGAACTTAGCTTTATCACTGCATAAAATTGCTTTAATTTTCATTCAAACCATATTTCAAATGAGAAAAAAGAATTTTTTACTTTGATAATATTGGCCAAGAACAGTGGGCAACGAAAACATAGTGCACAGTACTGCAAACACAGTACTACAAAAAAAGTTTCACTCTATAAATAAAGTCTCAAGGACGGTCTTTGAATTTGTCTTACCTAAAACGGCATTATGTCATATTGGGCTGGATACTAGGTTATGAAACGGCTGAACAATTCGCGGGGAACTGATCGGCTATAAACAAAACAGATTCATAAATATATATTCATATTTCTTTGGTCGAACTGTCGGAAGTATTAGAACAGAGGACGTTTGGGGGAAAGATATATAAACTTATTTGACCCTCACTTGAGGGTAATACGGCAAAGTTTCTTATAGTCTTTGATAGATATTCAATGCAGCTGGGATGTAGTATTCTTTATATATGCGAATTTAAAACAAGCATTTCTTTCCATTTTATAAACTTTGGGATCCATCTATAGCTGCACCCATTAAAAAAAGAACGCCACTGTGGATCACACTTTTTACAAGAATATATTTTTTTTGTTTTTTTTTCTTGTCGTTCTTTTTGCTATCATTTGTTGTTTTTCCAACTTAAATGAAGTTTTCATCAGACGAAAGTTAACGATCTCTGAAAATAAAAGCAAAACAAAAAAGCACAAAAACAAGCAACGATGAAAAACCATACCAGGGCTATCAGATGTTTCGATTTTCGCCTATCGTGGCAATTTTTAATTACTTTTGGCGACTAAATTTTTCATTTAGTGACAAAACGAATTTTTTGGCGATTTATGAACAAGATGCGATTTATATGGATAATTTAAAAAATTTTATAAAATAAGTCTTTGTGGAGAAAACGATTACGTTTTCTTCTAGCAGCCGACATTTTTCATATAGCTTCAACTTAGATTGAGGAATTCTACGAACAATAATATACTTTATAATACTTTTTTTTGTTATAAATGTTTGAAATTTTGTTTTTCATCATCTTTAAAATGTATTAAAAATATTAACGATTTTATCGGTTACAATTAAATGAAATAATTCATAAGTGTAAGGAAACAAATGATGTTATACAATGTTAGAAATATTATATTTTTTTAAATAAGTGCCAACAAATTTTTAAAGTTGTTGCACAAAAATGGAGATATAAAATGCATTTTAAATTATTAATTTTTTATTCAATTACTATTAGCTACTGCAATTATCAATGGCTTTGTTGAAGTTGAATATAAATTTATAAATTACACGAAATTGAAATCACTAAACATTATACGACACTTTAAACATTTTAGTAATATTTTTTTTATTTTTTCTTTAAAAAACTAAATAAAATTTAAATTTGGCGATTTAGTATTAGCAATTTGGCGACAGAGGCCAAAAGAAATCTGGCAACTTTGTACGTCACAACTGACGATCATCGTACTACACTCGTTTTGATTGTAAAAAAAAAGAAAAAAAAAAACACAACGTTTGCAAACAATTTACACAAGAATAATTTTCATGCAGAGTTTTCATTTATATGATCATTCGCGTTTAAACCAGCGCACTGTTCAACAGCTAAACGCGGGAAATATTTCTCAACCCGATTAGAATATAAATATTAAAAAGTATTTAAAATAGTGATCTAAACAATAAAAAATACGAATTATTATAGATTAATATTTATATTAATTAATTTAATGCTCCAAAAAATATAAAAAACCATAGAATAATAAAAATGTATAAATTAAAATTTAAAAAGAAAAATTATAAAATAATTTAAAATAAAAGTGACCTTAGCAAGCAGAACATTTTTTTTTAATGATAATCACCATAAAATTATTTGTATAATTGATTTATTTTTTAATTTTAATTAAAAATACCACGCAATATTACTATTTAAATTTTAAAACAAAATTATTCCGTTTTCGGTTAAATTACTTTAAAAAGCATAATAAGTGGTAAAATAATAGTGTTTACAATTATTCGAATAAATGTTTAATAGAATTTGAGTAAATTTGAAAAATAAATTAAAGAATTAAATTATTAAAAATATGTTGGTTTCTAATGTAATTTAATAAAAATTGCTACTTAATTTCAATGTTTTATTAAAAGCGTAAGTTTAATAATTTTATTATTTCTATGTATATTGTTTAAATTATGTGATTTCGGATTTTTTAATATTGAAAATAAAAAGATATATAAATCTTAATTGATATATAGAGAATTTTGTTAAAAGGATCTATTTTACATTTTTCAATGGATTTTTTTGAACATTTAATAAATCCAAAATTGAATTTTGCTGTTACCATTGAAGTTATAGGAAAACAATTCTCTAAAATTCTATTCCAGCTTAAGATTAGAAATATTTATATTAACTTTTCTTGAAGTTGTTAAAATACTTTAATCACTTTAACATGATGTTGTCCTTGAAGGAGAAACTTGATATCTTCAAAACTCTAACCAAAATTGTTCTCTTCTGTCATGAGATAAGAGAGCTATACATAAATTTCTTACTTTAAGAAATGTATACGTACATTCGCACAATCTTGGCAAATGAAATAAAGAAATTTTAATATGCGAATTGTTCCTTTGATTCTAAAAAACATTACCTCAAAATATTAGTTTACCCGTGCCGCATTGCTCTCAGAATTTAAAGGTGTATATCTATAAGGAGTTTAAAAAATGTTTATTTATAGAATATCTGAGAGAATAAAATAAAAAAATAAAAAATAAAATAAGATTGACGAATAAGGTAAACTTATTTCCATTCTTTTAGTTTAAACAAAATTATTTCATAATATTTACATTTCAATTGTGAGTTAGAAATAGACAAAAAGGGCGAGTATTCTTCTAAAGGCAAATCTTTTATTGTCGATTATCTTGAAAACGAAGTAATCATTTTTGTGGCACTAATCAATTTACTTTTCTTTTATCGATAATCATCTTATCCATACAACTTTGATATTTTCAATTTACAAACGATCAGAGGCATATATGATTTATTGTTTTGACGAATCCCACGAAAATATTTTGCTGTAAATATTTTCTGTTTTTGGGACTTAAAAAATATATTGCTCATTGTTATAAAATTAATAGTAATGAATAAGAATTGACAATAATCATTTTAATAAATTCATTTAAAGTGTGAAAAAATTATCATTAGTGTAAAGGACTTCTCCTGCGAAAATTAGCCAGACTCCTGGTGGGTGTGGTGGTCCTCCAGGAACGTCAAATCATCTATAATTTATTTACATGATGTATATTTGTTACTGTATATAGAGCCTCTCTAGTATTCAATCAAATAAAAAATAAATCGTTTAATGATTTTCACAATTCTTTTATCAATTGCAATATTAAAACACAATAAAAATGGCATATTTAAACAAATGTATGTTTTATTTTATTTTTAACCCACATATTTGACGAATTTATCCCAAGAGTGGAGTGGTAAATATGTTGCAGGAATACGTATTACGATCATCAGAAACATTTTTAGTTTCGTTCCATCACGTCTTAAATTTAACCCATTAAAAAATATGCTTTCCCAAGCATATTTAGTATATAATCAAGTTTTTAGGTTATATACTTAATTGTCTAGGTAAGAGCTAAAGATAATATTTTAATAAGTGCTACCTATGTATAGTACTAATTACCTATGTATAGTACCTAATTTGCCTCGTTTAGCACCTAGGAGTTTTTTTCAAAAGCTTAAAAATTTTCCTTTTAACCCTCTACGATCATGGCACAATGAGAAGCAATGAGAGGGAGTACAATGGGGCCAGAATTGATTTTTTTGGAAATAAATCTGTAACTTCTAATCATCTAGTATGATTTACATAAAATTTCTCATACACAGAAAAAATGAAAAAAAATATTTTAATCACCAAAACGATTCGTTCAATCAAAAAATATTTAAAACTGAACCTCTTACCAAAATGATTATATCAATTATTAATAATTGTAAAAAACCAAAAATAACAAATTTTTCCAATTAAACACTTTTAGAATTTTAACTAAGAAAATAATTGAAGAAAATTCAAACCTCTAATAATGCATTAATTGAATGAATCAAAAAATTAATTTAACGAAAATAAATATTTTAATTAAATCAATTAACTAGATTATTAAATGAAACAATAAATATGTACATATTTTTACTGTTTCCTTTATTTTTCATTTGTTTTTTTTATTTATTACTAGTTTTTTTTTATTTAAGCCGATTTTGTTTTTCTTTTTCATAGAAGTTAGAGTTATTTCCGAAAAATTTTGATATTGCCCCACTGTGGGATTTTTAGGTGGAACTTGCGTAGCATATAACAAGGGAAACCATAAATGCTCTAAAAATGTGTTTAAAAATGAGCATTAGATATGCTGTAAAAAGCGAAAAATAGTCTTTAAAATCGAAAAGATGTGTGCTTACAAAACAAAAAATATTTGTAATTTTTAATAAAAGTTATGTTTTTTATTTATTATTAATAATTTAATGTTATAAAATAAGGCAGAACTGAAATTTATCAATTGCGTCGAGATTTGATTTGAAATTTAAGTTTTTATTATATCACATAAAAATACTATTTATCTGGATATTATTAGAATTAGAAACATCCAAAATGCTGTATTTGTTCTGAAATGGATAAATATTTTATCGATGACTTCATGCAACGTCCAGGAAAAAAATGTAATTGCATATTTCTGGTTTCCCTGCATATAACTAATGCTTGATCGTAGATCAGAAATTTATAAAGCAATCAAAGCTGTATTGTCAAAAAACTTGTGAACAGCAAAAGATGGAGAAAAAATGTACGTATTCTTAAAGAAATAAAAAAAAAAAATTTATAAAGGAGGGTTAAGGATTTGACCAATCTAGTGAATCGATAGGCACAAATAGGGAATTTGAATGTGTTAGTGATTTGGTTTGTTTACGGTCTTTGTTGCGAATGTGTTTGTTATATCTAGCATACAAAAAATTATTTTTTTTACGCTCTTTGTAATGTGTTTTGTTTTTGCTTAACCATGCGACATGAACCTGCCTTGTTGAAAGCTAGAACAAAACTAAATGATTTTTTATTTTTCACTCCCTCACAATTGTTTAGTTTCTTTAATGCCGAAAACACTCTGCTCTGGAGTGCTATGGGCGCCGGTCTTTGATCTAGAGTCAAAGAGCTTAAATTTTACATAGCAAGCAAAGGACCTTTTTAAAATTAAAAAAATGGGTGTGAATAGTATCTGCTACACCTACTTTTTAAGTACATATTATATTTTAAAAATATTTATTTTTGTATCCTTCACCGTAGGTATAAGTTCGTCATTCCATTTGTAATTTTTACAATAATCATCTAAGACCCAAAAAAGTATATATTTTCTGGATCCTTACTATTAAAATCAGTTTTTAGAAAGACCCAGTTATCGTATATATATATATATATATATATATATATATATTTTTTTTTTTTATACATCATCATTATAGGGAATATTCCTTGGAATGACACTAGTAATATCAACAAACTTTTTGAATTAGGGCCTGATTCAGTATGACAATCAAATTGTTTGAAAATAAAATTTGTATGAAAACTACTCAAAAAGCATTTGGAAAAATGAGTAATTTTCATACAAATTTTATTTTCAAACAAGTTGATTGTAGTAATGAATCAGGCCATTATTGCCCGAGATAAGATTTGAGTAATTTTCGAGAATTCTTAAAATATTCATTATCGCAGTTTTAAATTTTTTTTCGATAAAATTTTGAAAGTAAATGTTTCGAGAAATTATCTATTCTTTTTAATTTCTCGATATTTTGTATAGCAACATATATCTTGTTTTTGCATGTCATTATTGAGACATAGTTAGGGTTCTTATTCCGAGAATTCCCGATACGAATTTTCCAGGAATTTTGCTAATTTCTTGTAGTGAATCCTATCACAAATGTGCGTTTCCACAATTTTTCACAATTAAATATTCTATAAAAAACATTGATTGGCCATAATCAAGCAAATATACAGTTGGATGATTATATTGTTATATGTTATTAACTCTAAAGAGAAAAAATAATTTCCGAACAAAGAAATACTGAAATGACAAAACTATTTAAATATCTGAAAATTATCTTTTTTTGAACACAAAACTTAGAAAATCTCGCCAATGTTAGATGAGTGCACGTCATAGTTTTGAAAGAATTTTTATTTTGACCTTTCACCTTCAACAATTTTTTCACATTAATCTTCTATATTTAAGGCTAAAAAATATTATTTTTAATTCTTTAGGAAATCGAGTGAGATTAAAAAAATAAAATAAAAAAAAAAAAAACAAAAATAAAAAATTCTCGAAGACATGCTTATTTATGGTTTCTTAAGAAATGTTCAGTGGCTTTGGCGAACGTTATCCAAGGTTTCATTCTTTAAGTTTTTATTGTCGATGATGAATAACCAGATATTTAAATAGTAAAACATTTTGTATATAGATGTAGGTATGAATATATACAGAAGAATATACACAGTGAAAAAAAATCATATATTTGAAAATTTTTTTCATAAATATTATGAATCGAACATGACTTTTTTTCCCAAACTTTTTTCATAAAAAATAAAATTTTGTTCATAGATATTATTAAATTGTACTTTTTTACGAATTTTGCAAAAATGCTGCTAAAATTTTAATTTAGTTTTAGCAGATTTGATTCAAATTCTAAATAAAAATACTTATGCATGAAAATATTAACAATAAATCCCTTTAAATGGCAATTTTCCAATAAAAAGCTGTTTTTTACGAAAAACCCAAATTCACACCAAAAATCGGATTTTTCTTCAAAAATCTAAATTTTCACTAAAAATTTAAATTTTTACCAAAAATCTATATTTTTACTAAAATCCAATGTTTTACTAAATATTCCATTTATCACTTAAAATTCGATTTTTCAATAAGAATTAAATTTTTCACTAAAAAATTACATTTTTTTATTAAAAATTCGATTTTTCACTAGAAATTTGATTTCTCACTAGAAATCAGATCTTTCACCAAAAATTTTAAAAATCGATTTGTAAATAAAAACAAATAAGAAAGTTATAATCGATCAAGCTCGACAATATGATATCCTACATTATTTTCGAAATTTTCGAAAATTCTCTTATATGGGATTTATGGCCAATTATGGATCGATCCTTATAGTAATGCTATGATTTCTGCTTTTTTGTGTCAGATATTATCTTGATACTGCCATTCATTTTTATTTTATACCATTAAGAGACGATATCAAATACTTGGGTGTAGCTCTTGATAGAAAGCTTAAAAAAGCTATTAAATGTAGCCGTGTTTTGTATACCTTGCTCAACAGGAGGTTAACATAAAAAACAAAGTTCTAATTTATAAAATTTGTATAACTCCGATCATGTCTTATGCTTGCCACGTTTGGTTTCACAAAGATGCAAAAACTCATTCTAAGAAATTGCAAATAACTCAAAATAAAAATCTGAAAGTAATACATAATCTTTCACCCAGATTCTCTACTGACTCATTGCATAAAAACTTAAATAATAAACTGTTTAACTCTTTTGCATGGGAACTGACACTGTCATTTAATAATAAATGCAGAAGGTCTACTTTTGTATCTATAAGAAATATGTCTAGTAACCCAGCAAAAACTTTGCTTTCCTGGTAAGCTAACAGGTAAACTTGGAAACAAATTTATTTTCTGCCTGAATAACTAGTTATTTTTGTTGAGTTGTCCACAAATTCATGTAATTATTTTTAGACTCTAGGGGTACTTAAAAATATGTACCTGAGATTTGAACTTGGATACAAATTTACTATTCGTTTTTAATGACTAATGCCTTACTCTTTTTAGATATTTTGTTAACCAACATCCTTATGGTTGTTAATCCAGCGCTCTAGCCAACTGATCCACGTGATTGCAGTATTACTGTGCTATTATACTATTGAGTACTTATTTATGTAATAGAAAGTAGGCAAATAATAATGACGCCTCGTTACCAAAAAACTACTTTCATAAGTAGTTGTCATTACCGAGAAACAAAAGGTTTTTGCCTGGAATTCCTTTTTTAACTCCTAATTTTGTAAATATTTAATATTTAATAAAATGTAAAAAAATGTTTTTTTTTACACATTAAATATTTAAAAAGTGCAAAACCCTCTATCTCTCTTTAAAATTGCTAATATTTCAAAATAATAAACACAAATTTTGTGTAAGATTTAGTCGTGGTTTCAAATAAATGTTGTAAAAGAAATTTTTTGAAATACTTGCAAAGTAAGAGAAATAAACAGTTTTTTTGCTCTCCTGAAAAATTTTATTTTTCGAGATAGATGGTTTTAAATATATCCAATTCACAACTTCGTTTTTGTGTTATTTGTTAAAATATTATATGAATAGAAATAATATTTTTGAAAAAGTAATACGCTTTGTGAATAATTTTGTTATTTTCAAATGAATTAAAATATAATTTTCAAAAAAATTTAAATATTTTTAGGTTTTTAGTGAAAAATGTATATTTCAACACCCACCGTCAGAATCACTTTCTGAAGTTAATTTGATGGCTGGTTATATATCCATGTAAAACTTGTAAACTTGGCGACCATGAACAATTTATTTTGAAAGTGGCCTAAGTCCATTTAACTTTAAATTGAGATATTTAAAGGTTTGAGTTTTAATAAATTTAAAAATATTGGTAACTAATAACATGAACATGTAATGTTTTTTGTTTCTAAAGGTGTAAAATTTATTACAATTTTCTTTCAATTAATATGTTCTCTAGGACCTCAAATGGAATTAGGCCACTTTCAAAATTACTAAAACAAAGTTCCTATACTGGCACTATTTGTGTGTCAAATTTTGTGAAAATTAGTTTAGCCGTTTAGAAGTGACTGATGCACAAACGAACAAACAAATAAACAAACAAACTTGCACTTCATTTTTATAATATACTATCTTTTCCGGTACGCTTCGCTACTCTTTTTACGCTATTACTAATTTTAATTTCTATGGCTACTCGTCCCATCCTAAATTATGGAGGTTGGTGAGAAAGTTATTCTTACAAAATGTTAAGACTTTTGACGCAACAGTTCCTAAGGTATACTATATTTAATATTTTCGTTGTATGAGAGTGCCATTTCCCCTGGTCTTCCCTTTTGAAAGAAAATTAAGTCCCTGAAATATGTCTATTTCTCGGAAATTAAATAATATATATTAATATATTTGTATGTTATCAAAATAGAAATATAATATTTTCAACTTTTATTCAATATTTGGTAAAATTTTCTATAAAAGTAATAATTGATTGAAACTAACATAACATTCCCCTTCAGTTTGCATGTGCAGGAGCGATTTAAAACAATGATGATGCAGAGAACGTCTTACTTAGCGAATACGTATTTGACACATTTTAAACCAATTAACGCTTTTTTCCATTCCAAAATCGCATTTTTTTTTGCTTTTGTCGAAATAAAATCTTGCATCCATTATATTGTTCTTCAAAGACAAACATTAAATTATTTTTTCCTAACAAAATTTTTACAACTTCAAAATCTCTGACAAAAATATAACAATTCCAATATCTAACTAGATTTTTTTGGTAAATGGACTTAGTCCACTTTCAAAATAAACTGCTCAGAGCCTTTTGAAATTGATCATGATCGATCTATTATTTCACCTAGCCTCTATGTAAATGTTCCCTTTGGTAAAAATACGTTTTGTATAAGAGTGAATCATAATACAAAATTTCATCAGTCCGTAATTAACTCTCATAAAAATGAATGGCAGTATCAAGATAATATCTGACACAAAAAAGCAGAAATCATAGCATTACTATAAGGATCGATCCATAATTGGCCATAAATCCCATATAAGAGAATTTTCGAAAATTTCGAAAATAATGTAGGATATCATATTGTCGAGCTTGATCGATTATAACTTTCTAGTGAGAAATCAGATCTTTCACCAAAAATTTTAAAAATCAATTTGTAAATAAAAACAAATAAGAAAGTTAAATTTAAAGTTAAATGGACTTAGGCCACTTTCAAAATAAATTGTTCATGGTCGCCAAGTTTACAAGTTTTACATGGATATATAACCAGCCATCAAATTAACTTCAGAAAGTGATTCTGACGGTGGGTGTTGAAATATACATTTTTCACTAAAAACCTAAAAATATTTAAATTTTTTTGAAAATTATATTTTAATTCATTTGAAAATAACAAACTTATTCACAAAGCGTATTACTTTTTCAAAAATATTATTTCTATTCATATAATATTTTAACAAATAACACAAAAACAAAGTTGTGAATTGAGTATATTTAAAACCATCTATCTCGAAAAATACAACTTTTCAGGAGAGCAAAAAAACTATTTATTTCTCTTACTTTGCAAGTATTCCAAAAAATTTCTTTTACAACATTTATTTGAAACCATGACAAAATCTTACATAAAATTTGTTTTTATTATTTTGAAATATTAGCAATTTTAAAGAGAGATAGAGGGTTTTGCACTTTTTAAATATTTAATGTGTAAAAATAAAATATAAAACATTTTTTTACATTTTATTAAATATTAAATATTTACAGAATTATATAAAATTAAAAGTACTACAACAATTGATTATCATAATAATTGAATAAAGAGACTTTTCTTATCACAGCAATTAAGGAAAAGTAGTTTTAAAAAACCTTCGATATGCTTAGGAGTTAAAAAAAGAATTCCAGGCAAAAACCTTTTGTTTCTCGGTAATGACAACTACTTATGAAAGTAGTTTTTTGGTAATGAGGCGTCATTATTATTTGCCTACTTTCTATTACATAAGTAAGTACTCAATAGTATAATAGCACAGTAATACTGCAATCACGTGGATCAGTTGGCTAATGCGCTGGATTAACAACCATAAGGATGTTGGTTAACAAAATATCTAAAAAGAGTAAGGCATTAGTCATTAAAAACGAATAGTAAATTTGTATCCAAGTTCAAATCTCAGGTACATATTTTTAAGTACCCCTAGAGTCTAAAAATAATTACATGAATTTGTGGACAACTCAACAAAAATAACTAGTTATTCAGGCAGAAAATAAATTTGTTTCCAAGTTTACCTGTTAGCTTACCAGGAAAGCAAAGTTTTTGCTGGGTTACTAGACATATTTCTTATAGATACAAAAGTAGACCTTCTGCATTTATTATTAAATGACAGTGTCAGTTCCCATGCAAAAGAGTTAAACAGTTTATTATTTAAGTTTTTATGCAATGAGTCAGTAGAGAATCTGGGTGAAAGATTATGTATTACTTTCAGATTTTTATTTTGAGTTATTTGCAATTTCTTAGAATGAGTTTTTGCATCTTTGTGAAACCAAACGTGGCAAGCATAAGACATGATCGGAGTTATACAAATTTTATAAATTAGAACTTTGTTTTTTATGTTAACCTCCTGTTGAGCAAGGTATACAAAACACGGCTACATTTAATAGCTTTTTCAAGCTTTCTATCAAGAGTTACACCCAAGTATTTGATATCGTCTTTTAATGGTATAAAATTTTCCCGAAATAATAAAGGAAATGTAGGAATACGTTTTGGAGGTTAGTTATAAGGGAAAAATTATGATTGAGTTTTGTTAACATTTATCCATTATCCATTTATCGAAGTATTTCTGTATTGTTGTGAGTGAATGCTGCATTATTTTTATTAATGCATTTGATACTAAATAAATGCACTATCATCAGCGTAAAAAGCTGCATTATAGTTTTTCCGTATCGTACTATTTAATGTATGATTTTTAAAGTTTTTAGTAATTAAAAAAAAAAAAATATATATATATATAATTCGAATAGGCTACTTTATTTTGAGATCGGAGCAGAGGGAATAGCACCCTCCATACAATAATTATTATTGTAGTAAAAATTATTTATCGCTTAAATGAAAAACTATTAGAGAAAAAGTTTTAAAATTGTGTGAGAATCATTTCCGTATCAAGAATTATAACTGATATGAAAATGGGGCAGCTCTGGGGGAGGTTTTAGCCCCCAAACAAGATAAACCTTAATTATCGAATATCTATGGAACTATTACAGTAAAAGTTTCGAGATTTTGTGAGAATTATTTCCTTGTCAAGTTCCAGAATTGATATGAAAATAGATATGGAAGCTTTATAGGGGGTAGCAGCCGATATATAAAATGAAGAACTATTCAAACGATTTAAATTTTTTGGCCTGATTCACATTCAGTATGTATAAATTAGTCAGAATTGGTATATATTGGTATATATAAAATAATTACTCAGAGGGATTGAGGGTTTTACACAAAAAAATAAAAATAAAATATTTGTTCTGTAAGATAGAACAAATATTTATTTTTATTTAAAATTTATATTATAGATAAAGGTTATTATACACAGAAAAAAGTCACCAATCGCCAAATATATTAGTAAATAAATCATTCAATTAAAAACTTTTTTAAATTTGCAACTCTCACCAAAATGATTATATCAATTACTAGAAACTGTAGAAAATGAAAAACAGAAAAATTTTCCAATTAAAAAATTGACCAAACCAATCAAGTAGATGATTGAATGAATTAAAAATTTAAATGCGAAATAAAATTTTACTTAAATTTTAATTTTATTTCATATTTACTTGAATATATTTATTAAATTTGGATGCAAAATGAAGCAACTGTGATAATTGAAAAATATATGGTAAGAATTTTTCCTGTGTAGGTAATATAATGGCATAAAAAATGCAGCATAATGGCATAAAAAATGCCCGCCTTGCACTGGGTGCAATTTTGAGGGACTCAATTAGCAGCGCCAGGCGTTTGGGGCAAGTAAAAGAGAGATTGAACCTAGCGTCGTAAACGCTGTTATAGATGTGGTTACAGTACTCACATTTTCTTAGAAGGGCCATAAACAAGTTTTGCAAAACAGAGACAACAAGACAAATTGTCTTGTTGTCTCTGTTTGGCAATACCAAAGTAGAGATTGTGGACTATAATTAGACACCAGCTGAATGAAATACGTATTTTCTGTGACGCTACACAATTCATCAGCATTGGTGGCGTCTTATCCATTTTGGTTTCGTTGAAACCTAAACACTTGAGGTAGAGGATAGAGAATATAATAATAAACATTTTCTTCCCAAATGATGTAAAAATAAAGTTATACGAATTTATAATTTTGCACTCAGCGGTAAATGGTTTAATATGGAAATAATTATTTTGATTTTATTAAAACAAGAACTTAATAGTTTATAGGCAAATTCGAATAAGCGATTATTCGAATAACTGAATATAAAAATTATAATAAACCAACAATTTAATTTAAATGCATATAAAGAGATTGTGAACTATACATTACACAGTTTGGCAGAATCGACATTATTGAAAATAACTTCTAATAGGCTCCACAGATATAATGAACTTAATCGGCTCCACAGACTCCTCAAAACTGGAGCTATTGGTGTTCAAAATAGAGTACCTCCGACATACAAAATCTTTAAGCGCTTGCCAAATTTTTGTTTCTTATCCAATTTTAAATATTTCTACATCTTCTTGAAGCCTGTACGGCCTCGGTAAGGCATATGAAAAACATGTTTGCATGTGTTACTTATCCCTTATAGTTTTTAAGTTATTTGCATTTAAAATTTTAACTATCTTAATTTTGAAAAATCTTGGTTAAAGAACAAAATTATCTATCGTATAAAATAAATTTGAAATTTTAAAATTGAAAATTGCAAAAATTATGCTTTATGTGTGTGTGTGTTTTTCACCAAAATATTGTCTACATTTTTTTTCTCTAAATAAAAATGCTTTAAAAACATATAACACTTTTATACTTCTCCGAAAAGTTTTTTTTGTCCAACCAGCCCATTAGCAGTTACAAATTTATTTTCAAAAATTTTCGATTCTGCACACTGTGCCTTATTGAGTACTATTTATAACCAATTAAATTCCGTAACTTTTCAATCGGTTACTTAAATGAATCACATTAATCGATTATACCTTTTAAAATGTATTATTTTATTATCATGTCTACATTCTTGTTTTATCTTTTAATGTTTTGTTTTGCCAAAAATTACTTTAAAAACTTTTTTCATTTGTTACGCTTGGAATATAACATTATTATTATTTTTTGTTTGTTTTCTATTTATTTATTTTTTTGGTTCAAAATTAAAACACTAAATTGTTGGGTTTAGTTTTCTAAATTTAAATATTTACGTCTTTTTTATTTATAAAAAGACAACAATAACAAATTGTTAATCACAACAAAATAAATGTTTAGATGTACTAGATTGTATATGTAGTATCTTTATACCCCACACCATCATAGGTGATTGGGGTATTATGCGTTTGTGCTGATGTTTATAAAGCACAGAAAAAATAATCCAACACCCACTTTGAGGTATATCAATAGACTCAGAATCATTTCTTGAATCGATCTAATGCTGTCCATGTAAACCTTGTGCACAAAGTACAGGTCGGAATTTTGAATATAATTCATTGAAATTTAGCACATGGACTTTCATGACACAAGGACGAAGCCTATTAAAATTGGTTATGATAGGTCCATTATTTCACCTAGACCCATACAAATTTCCTCCCGGAATAGGGGTTTAACGATCATAAATGCATTAAATATAGCAATATTTGAATGAAATTTGTTGTAAGGAAGTTTTGCATAAGTATCAATCTTTGTGCCAAATTTCTTCCGAAAATAACTTTAACGTGTATAAATAACATACAAATGTTAGTACCAGGTTTATATTCGACACATATAAGTTTTATATAAGTAGAAATTATAGTGACAAATTTTATGAGGATCGCTCCATAATTTACCATAGCTCCCATATAAGCCCACTTTCGGGAATCACCCTAAAGTGCATAAATTCATATAAATGTTAGTATTAACTTGTTCTGTATTCATATATTTTATTTTACTTTTACTAAAAGTATCGGTCCGCAATTTTCCACATGTCTAATATAAGACCCCTCCACGAAATATAAGACACCTATACAATGGTGTGGGGTATCATATGGTCGGGCTTGACCTACTATATCTTTCTTGCTTGTTTGTATTTGTACTGGTACTATTTTTTCCTGTTTAAAGTTCATGTAAAATTGTTCATAATCATTGAGTTTCAAACATAATTGCACGACTTTGTAATTTGGCTAGAAATATATTTTTTTAAGTTTGATTTTATTTGTTTGTTAAAAAAAAAGAAATAAAATAAAAATGTTGAACTAAAAATTAACTGAGAAAAAGGTACTTTTTTGTTCCTACAAAATTTAAATGTTAACATTTATTGTTAGGGAAAATAAAATAAATTAAATCGTTAAAAATAATTGAGCTGATGCGTAAGATTGATTTATAGTTTGTTGTAATTTTGATTTAGTTATGTAGAATAGTCGAACTAACCATGTCCATCCATTTGATGAAATCAATTATTTTAAGGCTCTAGGAGTGGTATGGATATGTGTGATATTTGAAAATATCGTTCCTAAAATCATCATAAGCGGTTCATGTTATAGGCTTCACTTTTTGTAGTCCCCGTTTTCTTTTATTTAATTTTTTATTATTTTTTTTTATTTTCAAAACAAAATATATATATATATATATATATATATATATATATTTCTTAAAAAAAATTATGGATTGTAGATGAATATCGCTTATAGTTAATTTTTAAATATTTTTATTTCTAATAGTAATTTTCTAAAATACATTTTCAATATTGTTTTTTAACAAAATTTCCAACTGATTACTTTATTAAAACTATAAAATCTCTTTAAAGCTTATGTTAAGAAACATAAGCTTTAAAGAGATCTTATACTTTTATACTTTGCTAAACCGCTAAATGACAAGTTTGACATTTTCGTATTGATAACATAGCCACCAATTCAGAAGTATGTTAATATTATTTGATTTGCTGTCTCTGGTCCTAAATTAAATAGAAAGTCAAAATATATTTAAAACAAAAACTCAGTTTTACTAACCCGTATTAAAGTTAAACAAGAAAATACCGTTTTGAAAGTGATTGAAATAATTGTGTTACATAGAAAATCTTAAATTGTAACATAAATATACAACAATGTAAGTTAACCGCATATTACGAGTAGATATCTACAATTATAAATACAACATATTGGTAATAGGATGGTACCAAAAAAGAAATTTAAATGTTTTAATATGTTTTTATATGTTTTATATGTTTTTATATTTTCCCAAATAATGAGTAATTTCGCTGATGGATTCGCTTTTATACTCTTCACCTTAGTTATCTTTTTTTTTATAGTACGTTTTTAATTAGTATCTCAGTTCCTTTTTTGTAAATTGAACGAAAATACGGACATTGTTATTTGAAATTTGTTACCTGTTAGGCATAGAATACAAGTAGAAGTTTATGTGAGAGGTATTCAATAGGTTGAAGTCTACCAAAATACTTAGTTTAAAAGTCCACTAATATAATACATCCTTAAGATTTATTGTGGTTGGGTGCCTTTTGTGCAGTGTTGCCACTTCATATTTAGTTACACTTATCGTATGTAAATTTTACTCTATGTGTAATCGAGTGTATGTGTAATCCATATGTAATTTGAAATTACTTGTTATATTTTTTTAAATATTTATTTTAAATTAGGAATTGTTAAAGTTTTAGAATTATATTATTAAAATTAAATACAAATATTTACTCAAAAGTCTGTGCAAATCCTATATAAATCATATTTCAACCGCACGAAAACAATATTTGCGTGTTATATATATATATATATATATATATATATATATATATATATATATATATAATTCAAAATATATATATATATATATATATATATATATATATATATATATATTTTGAATTATTTTTTTTTTTGTACAAACTCATAAGCACAATGGGACGTTATATATATGCAATTTGCTATATAAAACTACAACAAAACAAAAAGTGAAATTTTTGCGTAATTTTGAAAAGTTCTATAACATTTTTCTATTAAAATTATTTTTAACGCTCCTTCGATTTTATTGTGTAAAATAACAAAAAACTAAGTTTACGCAGTAATCCATGCAATTCCACGAGAAACAGTGAATGTGCCTCGCGAAAAACTGTCTTTTTTAAAAATTTTCGTTCTGGTTTTCCAAATATTGAGACTATCTACTGCGTTGACTATTTAGGACACATCAATATGGCGCAAAATACGCGTAATTACAACTGTGTGTCCCTCAACGGCCCAAAAAACAATCAATTTTAAAAATTAAAAAATTCTGTCATCAAAATTTGACTACCCTGTATGTAGCAATTGAAAGTCTGCACTACAACAAAGAAGGTGTGGAACTTATCCTCAAAGTGCGATTAGTTTATACAAGATAGAATGATATAAAAAAGTATAAAAGTGCGAACAAAAACGTTAAGTAATTTTAAACCCTTTTTCTAAGTTTTTGAAATTTGAACAACAATCATGATTATAAAATGAAACCTATGGTAATAAAATTTTGCAGTCTATTCGTTTCAAGTCTTGTGAGTTCGGACATGTCACCCGTTTGTTTAAAATATTATTACCTCAAAACTTACTAAGGATTGAAATTAGTTTCAATCAGGTTTACCATTTTCGATAATGGCCCATATGTATTATATTATTAGGGTATTCACTTGAATAATGTTGACAAATTAACTATTTTAATTTCGATTAAATTAAAATCCATAATTTCGAGTAAAAATTTATTTGAGTAAATTATGCCGATTAATTGAATAATTAGAGTAAAAAAATTCCTCCCTTATAGATGTTTTTAATTTTAATTAAAAGTTTTTTTTGTTTGCTTGTTGCAAAACAGTTGCTGTAATTCTAAAGGTTTTAGTTTCGGTTTTAGGTTTAGCTGCGAAGTGATACAAGAATTTGGAATGTACTAAATAAATTTTATTCAGAGAAAAGATCATTTTTCAATCATAAAAATTGAATTAAATATAAACTTCATTTAAAAAAATTATAATATAAAGCACAGATTTGATATACCAACAGTCTCAGTGGTTTGGAGCATATAATGATGATGGCTTGGATGAAACTTGGATTTGGACTAAAAATCGCTGAACTTCTTTTTCTAAAGTAAACCAGATTTATTTTTTATTTCATAAATGTGCTCATCATATCCGAACTTTAACAAGTTTAGGTAATATTCATAGGCCTACTGAAAGATTAAGTAAACATAAAAACAAGAGAGAAAATATATTCAAATTTTCGTTACATATTTCAGATTAAAGCTACTTTTTATAAATTAAGTGATCTCAATTAATGTACATATTTTTGATGCTTTTATATTTTACTAAAATTAATTGTTACCATTATTTTTGTTTTATTTTTTAATAAAGTACTAACACAATAGGGAATAATTATTTAATTTTAAAATTAAAAATTAAAAAAAGGAGTAAAATTAAAATTATAAAATATTATTTGTTCGAATAAATCGAGTAATCTAAATGCTTTACTCAATTATTCGATTAATTGAAAAATAGTATTTTCGAGTTATTTGATTAATTAAATAATGAGAAAGTCGAGTAAAATGAATACCCTGCATATAATGTTGATACTAACATTTATGCGATTTATGTTATTAAAGGTGATTCCTAGAAGTGGAACTTACATGAAACCTATGGGCAATTATGAAACTTGGCACTGTGGTTTCTACTTTTGTAAAACTTATTTGTGTTAAATATTACTACTTGATATTAACATATGTATGGGATTTATTCACGTTAAAGTGATTGTCGGAAGTGGGGTTTATAGAGAGCCATAAAATTTGATACAAAGATTTATACTTATATAAAACTTACTTGTGATGAATTTCATTCAAATTTCGCTATATATAAGGCATTTCTGATTGTTAAACCCCTACTCTGGGAGGATATTTTTATGGTGGCCGGATGAAATAATGGTCCGATCGTAACAAATTTCAATAGGCTTTAATAGGTTTGTTCCAAAATAATTGTTTGCACCAAATTTCATTAAGTATCATTTAAATTGTGAATGATATCTTACTGACAGACAGGCTGCCATCCAATCAGACGGACAGCCGGACTAACATTGTTAAATTGACTCAGAAAGTTGTTTTGAATCGAACGGTATATATGTGTTACAAACATCAGTAAAACGCGTAACACCCCAACCTTCATATCATATGGTGATGTAGATTGTAAATATGTTCACTTTTTTTTAAGACAAATTCAGCATGTTATCAATAGTGCTGAAAATGCTAAGTCATATTTGTAAGATATCTACTATTATTGTCAGTTTAATGTCTAGTTGAATAGCTTTAAAATAAGTCTGTCTCCAGGCTGTATTCTCGTATTAATATCACTTATGAAAAACTGAAGAAAAAGTTTTAAAATATCGTGAAGCCTTTCCATATAAAATATCAATATCTAATAAATTGTAACTTGAGATTAATTAATTAAAACTTTGAAAGAAAGTAGGTATTAACTAATTCCGTTTAGATGATAACATTGTATATTATTTTTGCCTACATATAAAAGGGGACCATCCTAATGTATATAGTGAGTAAGTCACACATAAAGTACGAGTGATAATTTATGTTGTACATGCAATATGCATGTTTATATTAATTGTGGATAAAATGTAATAAGAAACTTTTAAAATCAACAATTTTATTGCAGATTTGTCAACTACGTATATACTTTGGTGGAAAATTATTAATTATTAAATTATTAATGTGTAGGCGCAAGAGAAAATTATTAATTACAATAGGCAACATAATTACAAGTAAAATAGTAGTAGGCAATGATTTTTTATAAAGGTAATAGTATGACATAATACCACTATGCACTTTATCATAATACAAGTTTACAAATTAGAGTAAATTTTTGAATCAGAGTAGATGAGAACTGATGTAATTTCGAATGCTGAATTCAAATTAAAATTAGTTCTAATTTTTTAGTTTTCGCATATTGGCTGCACTGTGCGGTCGCTAAAACTCATAAAAGATATTCTAAATATTAGAATTTAATCTGATTCTAAATAACATTAGAATCAGTTATTGGTTGTATACTTATGTAACTAGTCAAACTTACATTAATAAAATGGGCTTAAATACGAAAGGTTCAAAAAAAACTTTTCATAATGAAAAAAATTTGTAAGTTTTGTTAAAAGGATGGAAAATGTCTTTTGAATAAACTGAATAAAAGTAGTACTTTATAAACATATTTTTTATATTTAAACCTCTCTAAATATCATATCAGAATCAATAACAGATTCTATTAAGTGATGTTCGTCAGTTCGTCTGTATAAGCGATTTTTTACTAGTTTTCTGTCTATATAAACATTGTGTTTAAATCGCAAATTTATATTATAAATTTTGTTATGATCGGTATGATTGTACTTAGACCTCATATAAATATTTTTCCCGAAATCATAAATTTAAAATTAACAATATTTAATTCTTAATTCTATATTTGAAACATATATGAAAACTATAAAACTTGTATACTTTGTTTTTACCTTAGGTATTACTTGCTGTAGGGTGTAACATGATATTCGAAGAGAAATAAAACAAAAGACTTAAGCAACAAGCGTGATTCTTGTAAAGCAACAAATATATGTATGTATAACAACAACATATAAAACAACAACAAACCTAACAACTGAATTTCAACAGTAACAATTTAATCTAATAAAATTATAATATAAAATACAACTGTTTACCTACAAATAAAACCAAAGAAAAAATTAAATAAAAGTAAAAGAGAAAAACTAGAAAATTTTCAAAACCTAAACTAAAATAAAAGCTTAACTATAAACAAAACTAAATATAACAATTAATTAGTGCATAAACTTACAAATAATTAACTGCCGTTAAATTTTTCTACAACATGCAAGAGTTTGTGTTTTGAAAATATAAAAAAATTAAAAAATTTAATTGATTTAAAAAAATTTCTTCACAGTACATTCACTTTTCAAAATAAAACGAAATAAACTCCTACAATGTAACACAATTTTGAAAAAAAGTAAAAAAATGTCTAAATATTTTGATAATTTTAAAACTATTTCAAATAAATTTACCACCAACGATGCAGTGAAGATTATGGCCCAATAAAATAAATGCAATTAATTGTGCGGATTTTTTTTTCATTTATTTAGCAATAGAATGACCTAAATTCATTTAAATACTATAAAAAATATTAAAACAAATATTTTTTAAAAACTTTTTGTTACGTATAAAATTTTAAGTATTAAAATTATATTTATTTGTTGCTGCTAACGTTAAAAAGAAAAGAACGAAGTGTATATAATGTGTTCACCTAGTGGCTTAATTTGTATTTTAATTACAAGTTTATTTTACAATTGTGTTTTTTTCTCTGTGGTGGCAAACAAAGCTAATAGCAATACTGCCACAAATATCAAGAATAAAACAGCCACAACGAGTACAACAACTGCTAACATATCTGCTACATATCTTCGTACTTTAGCAAATGTCGACAACACAACACAAGGTGGTCGTCATACTTATGAGTTTGAAAAAAATTATCATGGTAATTTACCAACCCATAGTGCGGGTGAAAGTAAACGCAGCAGCAGCCGTAGTGATGGTCAGTTTATTGATATAACACGGAAGTATAAAATCCATTATAATGGTATTGTGGTAAGTATTAAATTTATTTTGTTTAAATATTTATTTGTTTGTTTCATTTGTTTGTATTTGCAATAAATATTTTTTAAGAAATTTACTTTTTTTCTGAAATTAATATGCATTTTGTTTTGTATGCGTTTTTATTGTTGTGGGTAATGGTTTTCAGTTTTATTTTATTTTATTACATTTTTATATCGTATACATATATATTTATGATAACTAAAAGTTATAATTAAATAAAAGTGAATTTTTAATTAGGTGGTTAGATTTCTATGAGTTTTTGTGGCATAAATTAACACACACACACAAAAAAGAAAAAAAAACTTGCTTAACGGTGTTAATTGATTTGTACAAATTAGGCCGTTACTTTTGTTGTACGCTAGACAAAACATGGACAGGGAGGGTGTTAGGTGCCTATGCTAAGCTTTTTTTATTATAATTAATATTCCTTTTCTGAATCGATTTTATGATGTCTCTCTATATGTCTGCCTTTTCATGTAAATATTTTGTTTAAAATTAATGGACGTATGCATTAATTTCCATAATTTTATTGATGAAAATTTAATGTTCTTTTCAAGAGAAAAGTTCAATGTATTTGATTTAAATTATTGTTCATCGAAAGTCACAACATCTTCTAATTTTCTAGCAATTTATTAATTCCATTCCCAGTACCACTTCTCATTGTTTGAGGCCAGAAATGAATCAAGCTAATTTTTGATACCTTGTAATGAAGTGAAGCGTATTTCAGCTAGGATATTCTGAATCGAACGAAACAAAAAGTGTTCAGAAAGGGCAATGTCTGGGCTATAGACATAAAGAAATAATTTTAAATTGGTTAAGCAATATAAGGCCGATCGCTATCATAATGGAAAGTTTTGGCCACGTTTTTGGTGGAATACTCTGGACGTTTTTCGTTCAATGTTTTCTTAAAATGGATCAGTTGAATTCGATAGATATCTACTGTGATCGTTTCACGCAGTCTTGAATGCTTATTATAAATGGAAACCTTCAGATCCCTTCTAATACAAAGCCATAACCTTGTCGGATTTTATTTAAGATTTTTTTGCCATTTATATTATTGTAATGGATCCACTTTTCATTGCCCATAATAATTCGATGTAAAACCGACATCTTTTTGTAGTGTTGAAGCAGGATTTCAGACATGCAAAATCATCACTCGACGGCTCTTGGCGTCAGTTCGTGTGGCACCTAATTCGCATGCTTCTGGATGAATCCAAGTTCTTTTAAATATCTGGAAATCATTGATTGAGCACGAGTTTTGATCACGTAAAGCTTCCAGTTCTTTATCTTGAAACTTTTCCAGCTGTCCGGGATGCTCCTTGGAAGTTGGCAGTTTTAATTCATTTAAAATACTCATAACAAGTTGCTTCAGCTAAAGTATAATTCTCATAAACTTCAACTAAAATACGAAGGCTTTCCGCAGTCGTTTGCTTAAAAAAAATAACGAAATAAAACAAGTCCCGCAAATGCTACGTTTTTGGTACCAAACTCTCCATATTCAAAGCTCAAAAAACTGTGTTGTTAACGTTTTATCGGAATGACTCATAGTGAAGAGCAAATCCTAATAACAGTATTTTCACTTTTACTGCAATTTAATGTAAAACGATGGGAATTAATGCATACATCCAATACTTAGTTTAAATGGGTTCCAATTTTGAAAAAAAAAAATAAAATTTGATTCATAAAACTATATTTTATAAGGGAAAAATCTATTAAATTTGGTTATGATTGGTCTTCGTTGTCTTGATATTCCTAGAAAGGCTTCTATACATTCCATTCATAATCTACAATAGTCCAGGTCAAGGATACCGGCGATGAAAAGAGGAACCACTATGATAATCTAAAGTTCAGCCAACTAGGAAAATTAACATTTAAGCCAAATAGCTGCGGCACCCAAGTAATGCTCTGTATTCAATGAAACCAGAAGTCATATGATCAGAATACACTGCTAAAACAGAATAAAGTGATCACGAGAGATCAAAATACACTGCCAAAACAGGATAAAGTGATCACGATAGAGCTGTGTGGAATATAATTGATCTGTATGAAAAAAAATATCCAGAATTTGCTACCAGCTACGAGTTCTTAAGTGTACATAATGACCATGCTAGGCCTCTTGTTGCGAGATCAAATAAAAATTATTTGGAAAAAAGTGGTTAGGAGGTTTTTTTTATTCAAAAACGACGGAAATTAATGCATATATCAATATATTTTCTTGGCGATCGTGCAAACATTTTTTTTACCCATTTTGCATTTGTATTATTAAAGAAGTCAAATATGTCTGGGGGTCCGCGGGAAAATTAAAGATTCTTGAACGGGTTTGCGGTATTGTGGGAACCCCTAGTCCAGTGTGTTATATAGCCATTTTGGACCAATTATAACTTCTTACGTGTTCATTTACTCATATATTTTTCAGAAACTAAAAAAAATATATATAAGCATTTTTGATTCTTACGATCTTTTGAACAATGTTGTTCTTTCTGACTGTTTAAAAGCTATTAGCTTCACTCATATAAATTTCTTATAGTTTTGACATTTTTGGTATTGAAATTCACTTAAATCGACTTAAGAATGAAGGAATTAAATATCAATTACTTACCCGATTCTTGAAAATTTTATATCCATAATAACCCAGTAAAAACTTTGGTAGCCATTTAATGAGTTAAGAATCTTCACTGCTTACACATCAGCTGAATAACTCATTATTTTAACACGGCTTAGAGACAACTACTTACCTCATATTACTACAAGTAGGTATTTTAGAACGCTATTATGTCACAACAAGAACTAATTACTTCCAAGCTGTTTATTTATTTATTTTTTTATTTATTTATTTAATAGCTAATGAAGTTACAATTTCTTACAGGCTAGCATATATATTGTTAAATAAATCATTGATTTTAAAGTATTACTGAAGTCATTATTAGTAAAAACAATAGGAATTAGTTACATTTTTGGTTACAAATAGCTAATGAAATATCAGGATATAGGAAGTATTTTTTTTAACAAGTAAATTTTTTAAACTTTTTTTAAATATTAATTTCAATAACTTAACAACCAAAAATATAATATTTAAAAAAACTATTTCAGATTAAAAATTATTTCATACGCAAATTTTGTCTTTTCATATATTTATTCCTTTCTCAAATATAGGAATTGGTAAACTGAATTAAAAAATCAGGAAAAAGTAGTATTTTCAAAAAATCTAATCATAAATAAATAATTACATACTGGGTTACAAATAAGTACTTTCTAAATTACTTCTTACTACTTATTAAAGTAGTTTCTTGGTAATGAGGCGTCATTATTATTTGCCTACTCTGTATTACATTAATAAGTATAATAGCACGGTAATACTGCAATCACGTGGATGAGATGGCTAGAGCGTCGGATCAACAACCAGAAGGTTGTTGGTTCAACCCCATTCTGAAGCCGTTAGTTTTTTACAACAAAATGTCTAAAAAGATATTTTAAACTAAATAGAGTTTTTGTCGCTTAGGATGCTATGTGCGAGATGGTGTACTGAGTAAGACATTAGTCAGTAAAAACGAATGGTTAGTGTGTGTCCAAGTTCGAGTCTGACTGACGGCAAAATTTTTTTGTTTTTTTTTTTATTTTTGTTTTCGTTTAGGTACGTAGTTTTGAGTACCCCTACAGTCAAAAAATAACTACATGAATTTGTGGACAAGTCGAACAAAAATAACTAGTTATTCAGGCAAAAAATAAGTAGTTTATTTTTGTTTCCAATTATACCTGCTAGCTTACCAGGAAAGCAAAATTTTTGCTGGGTTATATTCGAATTTTCAAACTATAAGAAAAAGTGGGAAAATTCGAAATTAATTACGAACTAAGTTTACAAAGAAATATTATCAAAATAAATTAAAATTAATCAAAAGCTTAGTTATTATAATTTTTAACTTTTTTAAATTTAGAACTTTTGTTTTCAAAATTTATCATTAAAGTAAAAAAAAGATTGAAATTGAACAAGAAAAAGATTAATTTTAAAAAAGATTTTATAAAATAACAAATTCAAGATAATTATAATGAGGTTTATTTAGATTTTTTATAAATTTTAGAAAAAAGATAAAACTTGTGAAAAAATATAATATAAATATAAAAATTTAATAATCCTAAAAATTCAAGAAAATTTGAATTTTTAATATTTTAAAGTAATTTTCAAAAGTTCGCATTTTGTTTTATAAATAATAAATAAATTTCCAAGAAACTTTTTTTTTTATATTTGACCAGGATCAAAAAATACTAAAAACATTTAAAATTGTAAAAAAGTTGAAAAATTTTAAATGCATTTGAAAAGGTTGTAAAACGCATACAACCATGTGGTAAAGAGAGGGTGCTGAGGAAGAATTTTCATATGATATAACTACCCAGCAAAAACTTTGCTTTCCTGGTAAGCTAGCAGGTATAATTGGAAACAAAAATAAACTACTTATTATTTGCCTGAATAACTAGTTATTTTTGTTCCAAATTCATGTAGTTATTTTTTAACTCTATGGGTATTCAAAAATATGTACCTAAACGAAAACAAAAATATAAAAAAAAACAAAAAAATTTTCCCGTCAGTGAGACTCGAACTTGGACACAAACTTACCATTCGTTTTTAATGACTAACGTCTTACTCATTACACCATCTCGCACATAGCTTCCTAAGCGACAAAAACTCTTTTTAGTTTAAAATATCTTTTTAGACATTTTGTTATAAAAAACTAACAGCTTCAGAATGGGGTTGAACCAACAACCTTCTGGTTGTTAATCCAGCGCCCTAGCCAACTCATCCACGTGATTGCAGTATTACTGTGCTATTATACTATTGAGTACTTATTAATGTAATACAGAGTAGGCAAATAATAATGACGCCTCATTACCAAGAAACTACTTTAATTAGTAGTTGTCATTACTGAAAACCAAAAAGTTTTTGCTGGGTAACTCATGATCCTAGATCACTGTTAAAAAATGTGAGAATAGTAAAAAAAAAAAAGTCTAAAGTAAAAGCAGTTAACTTATTATACTCCGACATGATGGAAATTTTATGTAAAATTATTTGCTATAAAGTTTTTTCTATACTAGTCAAGGATTGTGTGATTCAAATAAATTCCAATTTTTTAAAAAAAAGTAGCTATTTTCAAAGAAAAAAAGTATCAATTCTCAAAAATGTACAAATTTATTTTTTGCGAATTTTCCTTGTGCGTTGCATTAAAAAAAAGTAGCAAAAATCAATTTGCATAATATTGAAGTGTGGGTTGTGCTAACACGACAACTTAAATAATTTACAAATCAATTAGGAAGATTTTTTATTTTTTATGGTGTTAAAACTCTGTGTCATGTTTGAATTCGATTATATTATTGGAATAAACCCAAAAATATAACATGAAGTAAAGTGAATTTTCAAATAATATTGGCTAGACTTTAAAAGATACAATCATACATTTACAATTGTACATTCTTTTAATTTGAATTTTATTACATGTAAATTAAAAATGACACATACACACATGTGTATTTAAAGTTTTATTTAAAATCAAATTAAGGATTTAAAAAAAAATTATTGTCACAAAAAAATTGCATAATTTTATAAGTTTTAGCATAAATTTACGAAAACCAAATAAACATAAAACAGCTTAAATTTGAAATTGTTATAAAAAATTATTATTTACATGTAAATGTTTAACCTTAATATCGTGACCATTATTATAAGGTGTGTTTTGTTTACTTTATATTTCACTTCAGTTTTTTTTTTAAAGTAATAAACTAAAAAAGCTGCATGTTTAATGTAAATTACATTAAATATGCTCTATGCACCTTTTTTGCTGCTATTTTTAAATCTTAATTCTATTAAATTTACAGTCATTATCTTTGTGGTGGCATAAAGATTTTTCAATCTTTATGGCACCAGCATCTGTTGTTGGATTTTTGGCACGTGAGTCAAAGCTACATGTATTGCATTTGATTTGCATTATTAATAGAAAATAGACAGATATGTAGATATATTAACAGACATGATTATAGTAATTTAAAGGTGTTAGCTATAACAATACATTCTAGTACACACACATACTTAGCCATACATTTATTTAGCCGATTATTAAAAATTCTCATGGCATTTGATGTCATGACTTAAATTATATGCTTTTCTTATGATTGATTTGTAAAGTTTTTATGCAGGTATGAGCTTTATAAAAACGAGTTTAAACCATAAATAGCTAAGTGATTTATTTACTAGATATTTTCGTTTTAAATGTTGTACAAGGTACATTCATACATACGTGTATGTAATAGTATTTAGTATTCTAAATGTAATTATACCCAACACCATAGGTGCTTGGGGTATTATGCGTTTGTGGTGATGTTTGTAACGCACATAAAAAATCATGCAACACCCAACTTAAAGTATACCAATCGACTCAGAATCAATTTTTGAGTCGATCTAACGATGTCCGTCCGACGTCTGGCTGGCTGGACGGCTGGTTGGCTGTCCATGTAAACCTTGTGCACAAAGTACAGGTCGCAATTTTGAAGATAATTGAATGAAATTTGGCATGTAGTACTTTCATGACACAAGAACGAAGTATATTGAAATTGGTTATGATCGGTCCATTATTTCAGCTAGACCCCATACAAATATTCTTCCGGAATAGGGATTTAACGATCATAAATGCCTTAAATGTAGGAAGTTTTATATAAGTATCAATCTTTGTGCCAAATTTCATGAAGTTCGGTCTATAATTGACCATAGCTCCCATACAAAACCCTCTTTCGAAAATCACTTTAACGTGAATAAATCACATACACATATTAATATAAAGTTTATATTCGACACAAATAAGTCTTATATAAGTAGAAATCACTGTGACAAATTTTATGAAGATTGCTCCATAATTTACCATAGCACCTATATAACCCTACTTTCGGGATTCACCCTAAAGTGCATAAATGCATATAAATGTTAGTATTAAAGTAATATTCTGTATTCGTATATTTTATTTTACACTTAGTAAAAGTATCGGTCCAAATTTGTCTCCATGTCTAATATAACAACACTCCCCGAATTTTGTTGGACACCCACACCATTATGTGGGGTATCATATGGTCGGGCTTGACCGACTATATCTTTCTTACTTGTTTTGTAATGGATTATGGCATTAAATTACACAATTAAATGTTGTGTGATGTGATGTGCAAACTATTTATGTTTTGTAAATGAATACGAGTGTTATTTAGTATTAAAATATATATTTTTATATATACATATTTGTATGGCTAGTAAAAAATGTTATATGAAATTTAAATTAAGCGCCATTCGGTTTATGTCAAAGTGACAGCTGACAGTATTCATTTGATATTTCAGTAGTCTAAACATGCGCTAATTTGGATGATAATTGGATCGGATATGGTGTTGATACACTACTGCAAATAAATGATGTCATTTTGTATACGGTTTTGGTCGATATTTCTCGATATTTTTCAAACAGAAAGAAAATTTTTCCTTATTTTCTGACTATTAGCTATTATTGGAAACTATTAACTAGAAAAATTCATTGCAAAATTTTATATTGCTACAGTATTTTTATTTACACAGAAAAAAAATAATAAAAAGACTTCAATCACGAAATTGCTTATATTAATTAAATTTTTGTTTGAATTTGCTTCAATCATCAGAAAATTGTAATTATAATTAACATGAATAACTGATTTTGGCTTTTATTTTAATTAATTTTTTTGATCGAAATAATTAGAATTATGATTGAATATTTGCCTAAAATCAACTAAGATTTGTATTAATTCAATTCTACAGTAAATTAAATCCTTCCTTCAATGAAGACGCTCGAATCTTATTATAATTATTTATTTAATTACTAAAAATATTGAAATAATATATTACAAGTAAAATTAAACAAAAAAATATGAAAACTCCAAATTTGTTTGGGAGAAAAGGAAGTTTGTATATAGTTAAAGACATCTATAATCACGTATAAATCCGATTTTTGTAAACTTTGACTTCCATGTGATTATCTGTGATTTTCAATAGGGTATATAAGATGCCAAGGCCAAACTATATGTCAAGCTTCGTTTCCCTCCTTATATAAATTATATATAAATATAAATTACTTATGTATGTATAATATATGTCTGTATAATATACTTATATTTAATTCCCACCAACTTATAATAAAATCCTTCATTTCTGCGGGACGTTCCAAAAAAAGATTTTCGTATAATCCTATCTGAGTGCCTTTATGACCTAGGATGATATATCGATAAAAACGTTAAAGAATGTGACAGATGTCTAAAAAAATCGTCAAAAATATTAAATATGAACTGACCTTTTACATATATATTATAAATAATCTCCCATAGAACAGCTTTGAAACAGTAATGGACTTTGAAATTGAATCTAACTATCGATAACAATGAAGGGGACATCCACAAAAATATTGAAACAATTATATTCAAAATTCGTATATACCAAATAATTATTATTAAACATATTTCCGAACATATTAATGAGCTCAATAAGTTGAAAATGGTTCGAAATTGACTTAAAATTATTTTATTTCTATTTTTTTTATTGACAAGTTTTTCTTTTTTCTTTATATTTTCTTTAGAGTTGTCGAATTTTGTCAAATAATTGTAAATCAATTAGAAAGTTAATTATATTAATTAATAATAGAATTAAATTTGAATATATAGTTAATTATTTAGAATATCTTTCTCTGTGTAGGGAAGGGATAAAGTATCATTAAAGTTATTTTAATTATCGTAATAATTTGCATTGCTGATATAAGGTACCGCATATTTTTTTCTAATATTTTAAAAGGTCACAAAAAGTCGCAGCCAATATTATCAAACATAATTTTATGGATGTTGGCTTTTTAGTTTTCTACTCCATTAAAAATAGAACCTAAAAAAATAATATTAGGATTTATTTAAATAAAAAAAAAAAAAAAATAGTTTCAATATTGATTTTTTTAACTAACAAATTATAATAAAATAATTTGGTTACATTTGTTATTGCATACCAAGAAAATCATATCAATATCTGCAGTATTTACTGAGATATATCCAATTGAAGTTAACATACATCTCCATAAAAAATTTTAAATAAAATTAAAATATTTTTAAAATTAGCAGCTTTGAAAATTCATTAATCGTGCTATAGACACTTTCCAATATTTTATAAGTTTTTTACATAATATATGATATGTTTAATATTAAATGCGAAAAAAATTATTTCAATTCTAAGCTTTTATTTTCTTATTTTTGTTGTTATAATTTCGATAAATGTGGTACTGTATCATGCCGTCCGAAGGTACGTGCAATAATAATAAAATTTTGGACTAATCTGTAAGTCAGTTAGGCAGTTTCAAAATGTCACACAATTAAATTTGTATACTAACGTTTGGTATCCGGTGAAGCTAGATAACATTTTGTATCACTATTTATTAAAATCAATCATCTGTTTTGTTTAGTTTATCTGTAGTGAAGCTGGTAAAGTTGGAAAGATATTAGTGTTTTAGTGTACAGTGGAATAAATTGAAATTTTGTTGAAATCGACTGCCTATATTTTTACATAAGCCTTCTAAAAATGAAACTTTTATGATGGAACCGTATGTAAATATTTTTTTGAAAAAAGGGACATTTTTCATATTTGATGGTGGAGATCTTTTACATTGGGCAGTACTGGATTTAGATATGTATATTTAAAAAGTACGTATTCTTAGCTTGTATTTAAAAAAACAAAATAAAAAGTTGCACATATGTTGCGCCCTTTTTAGACATTTCATCTTATTTATAAAAATGCAAATCTTCTGAAGGCGTTTATTTAGCAAAAACATTATATAACTGACTGTTTCAAAGGTAATAAAATATGATTTTTTTTTTAATTCGCTAAAGAATTATTCTTTGGATATTAAGAATATATTTTGCAAACTAGCAGAGTGATCGGGTATCTCCAAACCATTCTGAATTTTTTACAATTTATAATATTTGAATTTTATTATAGAAAAATGGAAATCAACACATAATTATTTATCAGTAAACAGAAAAAGATATAAAAATCGGCTAAAAAATGGTAAAGTTGTTGCAAATTATCCTGTGAACGTAAAGCATTTAATAATTTTATTTCTTGTCAATATCCACATCATATAGAAAAGTACTTAAGACCATATTTCGAAAGGATTTTTATATGGGAGCTATATAAAGTAATGAATCAAATTGAATCAAATTCATTGCAATGAATGAATAAATCAATATAAATATATGTGCAAAATTTGGTTAAGTTATCTTAAAAATTGCCATCTGTACTTTAACCAAAAATTTTGTCAATTAACGACGGCCAGACGGACGGACGCTGCCTTAGGTACAAAAATTATCTTAAAATTATAAAATTATTTTTTTTTATTTGTTCTTGTCAAAATTAATAAAACAAAATATAAAGTAAGTTATTTTTATCATTTCCTGAATTAAGCGTTATATTTCATGCCATTGAAAACATTGTGAGTCGTCCTGAAATACAGCGAATGCTAAAAAATATTTAATCGCATTATGGTACATAAAAATATACTTCAGCATAATTGTTAGAACTTTTATACTCCATAAACGTTGTAACAGCATTAAAATAGTTATGATGCATAATAAGCGAGATATGTAAGGACTGCGCACAAAAAATCCATGCACATTTTAGAGCTGCTATACGTGAAAACGCCGTTAACTTGATTATATTTACTATTATTTTCAGTAACTACCCTGCGGGAAATTGATGACAATTACAGTAATGGACCGGTCCCTCAGTACCGGTTCAATACCAAATGATACCTTATGATTGTCAAGTGCGCAATTAGCAACTCGCGCTAAATAACAATCTGTGGCAGAAGAATGTGGGTTCAATTCAGGGTGCTGCTATCGACATTAACGAAAAATTATAAAAAAATAATATAATTCAGTAAAAATTAAAAAATAGAAAAATAAAAAAAAAACAATTTGAAAAGTAAACAATTTTTATCAAATTTTTATTATATTAATAGACTCTGAATATGTCCTCTTGGACCAGTCCTGTGACTAGTCCTATTGTCTGTACCAATGTGATAATTAGTCACCTCTAATGACAAAGCAATGTAAAAGTGGCAGGTTTCTCCAATATAAAGTTCCATAAGTGAAACCAGTCACTAGTCCTGAGAGAAAAAAGAAAAAAAAAAAAAAAATAAATAAATAAATAAAAATAACCGAAAGCACAAAAAAGCTTATATTTAGGGTGTTCCAGAAGATATTTAATATCTTAGTAAAAACGAATAAAAAATTAATTATCCCTTTAAATTTAAAACTGGAGTATAACGGTCCTTAACAAAATAAAATTTCAAAAAGATTAATAATTTTTTCATGCGTAGTTCTTATATACTAAAAACTGATTTTTGTGACTTTTAACCGCGAATAACACTCTTGGCGTACACGTAATTATCGGTGACTTTTAACAGCATATTTAAGTCACCCAGGCGAATCTATACGCCAAAATATGAAAAATATGCATAAGCTAAATTTCTAGTTTATTTTCTCAGACTAGCACACAATTAATTTTTTACCCTTGATATACTCAGTAATGATATATCTATGAGGTTTTCTTGAGAAAACTTTGCATTGGGGTTATTAACATGTACATTTCTTGACAAAAAAATTATATTTTTTTTTTACAAAATGTGGAAGTTTTGTCGAAAAATTTTAATTTAATTTGCAAGGTGATGGATCCAAAAGGTTATATCTTAGAGAAAAAGACTAAATGCCCTAAAAAATATAGCCAAAAAAAGCCAACATTTGCTTTTTAATTTTAAAACTTATTTTTCACGTTATAATTAGTTTTTTACGTTTTTTTTTAAATATTATAATACATTTATAAATTAAACATAAAACGACTGCCAATAAAATGACCCAATGAAATATTGCCCAAAAATTCCCATACAAGTTTGGGTTATATTTCATATGAAAAATTACTCAATGTATTGAAGTGATATTTCGTCATTTCTGAACTATAATTCCTTTCTGATTATTACTTTCCAAATTCTTATTCGATTTTTCATTTTTATAAGGTTTTTTTTTAATTATATTTATAAATAGTTTTTTGGTTAATTAAGTATATTTAAAAATAATTATAATAATCGATTTAGTAAGTCCACAAAATTTGCTATTATTATTGATAAAGAGAATGAAGAGCCGCAAGTGAATATTCTTATTAAGTATAAATAATCTCGATTTTTTTTTGTCCGAATAAATACACAAAAATACTGAATTGAATGATTCTGTTAAAGTAAAATTAGTAATAGCAAATAAAAAATTATTTTCTTCATTGTTGAAATACTAATATTTTATCCATTTTAGGGCAATTTTAAGAATAAAAAAGGTCAAAAAAAGCTAGAAGCTAAAACGAAAATTTTGAGGTGAAAAGGAAAATAAAAAGGCAAAATTTAGCCTTAAAATGACTAAGCTGGTAGCACTGTCAGAGAGATATGTGCCCAGATTGTTGCATCTCTTAAAAATAAAATTAAATTTATATTATTACTCCCTGCAACAATTTTCCAAAAAATTGTTTAGACATGGAAAAATTCATACATTCATCAAAGTGGAATCCATAAAACTACGTACTCAGGACGTCACTTTTTTCCCAAAAGAACTTCAAAATTTCTAAAAATATAAAAATTAGAAAAAATTATAAAATATATACCAAAACTATATCAATCCAATATGGATATCAAATGAAAGCTTAGAATTCCTGCAATATAACCATAACCCTTTAATTATATAAAGTATATAATTAAAGGGTTAAATTCAAAAAAGATATTATTATTTTAGCCTTTTTTACTGCAAAATTTAAATAAAATATATTATTTTATTGCATAGATTCGTAGCTTTAATTTGACTTCCATATTGGGTCAATATAATCCTCGTAAATATTTTATAATATTCTTACAAACTGCGCATCTTTCTAAAATTTAAAGTCCTTTCGAGAGGAATTTTGAGATTCAGAAGCAGCATTTAAATAAACAATATTATTATATTGCAGGGATTATTAACTTTCATTTGATACCCATATTGGGTTGATAAAGTATTCGTAAATATTTTATACATTTTTCTAAAAATGTGTATCCCTCGAAATACTTAAGTCCTTTTAAGATGACATTTGATGTCCTGGAGAAAAACTGAGTACATAGTTTTACTACCTATGGTGTCTAGTTTCATGCATATATAGATTTTTTTCACATGTAAAAATTACTGTCACACGGTGTTGTTCAAAGTGTATTAATTATAAAAAAATGCTAAGAACTTTGAGCTTTAGCTAATATTATTGGTGCAAAAACTAAATATATGTAAATATATGTATATTTACGTTTTTTGTGATTTCTTCTTATAAACAATAAAAAAAAAAAACAATAATGGACAACAATCTGTGTTGGCTCATTTACTGATGATTACGTAGAAATCTTTAAATCAATTTAATTGCAATCAATTCAAATAAATATAATTGTTTAGTATTATTGATTTTTTTTGTTATAGTTGCTGTTATAATTATAGTAATAAATATTAATAAAAAAATCTAAGTGAGAATTTATTAATTAATATTTACATAAGATGTTGTTCTAACGTTTAAGAATTACACGTGTTGAAATTTTATTTTTCTTTTTCAATAGCAATAATAATTGATTTTTATTAAACAAATGTGTTTAATTTATTTTAATATTATTGAATGTATTATTTTTAGAAAAATACACGAGGTTGTATGTTTTGAAAAGCTGTTAAATGCAAAGTAAATGACGACACTTGCTCAAAATTTGATAGTAGTCTATTAACAGGTGGTACTTGATGGGAATAGTGTTGCATTTCATATAGCTGTGAGGGAAGTTCGAAAAGTCACGGATTTATTGATCCGCCCACGTATAATACCTCAATACGGGTGAAGATGTATAATATTCGTTACAGCCGAATGTAGCCCTCTAACTTGTTAGTAACACGTATTTTCGAAAATAGCTACCAAATATGAATCTTTTATATCATAGCAATTTATTTGAATCTCTTTTTAGTAATATTTTCGGATGCTGTTTGTATTTCTTCTTTAGCGCACAAGAAAACGCACACTTATTGAAACTTTTGAAGAAGTACTTAACTAAAAATTACTTTTATTTATTTTTGCTGGGATATAACAAACATTTTGAAAAAAAAAAAAAAAATTATAGCTAATATAAATTTATCTAAAAATTAAAAAAAATTTCTAAATTTATAGCTCCAGAAAACTAAATTTCGGTTAATCGATTATTCGACACAAATTATTTGGTTCATTCGTTATGCGAAATCAGACAATTTTAATTTATTCGAACAGTTAAGCGACCAAAATTATTCGGATAACCGAATGAAGCTTAATCGATTGAATATTCTACTTAGTACTTAGTAGTCATTATTTCAGTGATACGTTTAACGCTATATTTTCCAAATTTCAATAATGACAAAAAATTAAATCCCGCTAATATAACAAGATAAATGCTTTTGTTTAAGATAACACAAAGGTTAAAATCCCATCAATAATATTTAAGATAACAATTTAAAGAGAAAAGTTTTCTTTGAGCAAATTACACAAATCTTGATAAAAATTTCATAAATAGAATTTTCTCTTGTTTGAATGTTTACGAAAAATATATATTTCCAAAAATCGTTTATATTTCAAAAAATTTTTTCTCTGAGAGGGAAGGGTTTTACCTTGTTTCTTATATCATGGTTGATATTTATCTGTGATTGGAAATAAGTAAATTAATAACTATAAATTTACATATAATTCTAGTAATTACTAAATCATGTTATTGTTCTAAATTGACGTATTTAATATAGCACCCTGTTTAGATATAAATCATAATCTAGAAATCTACTTTAATTATAACCAAATCCATTAGTTGCATATTTTTCCATCTTGAAAGTATTTTTTTCCTTATAGTTACTAAAAAGAATTAAATAAATACTAAAATCTTGACCCACAATTCTTGCTGATATAAAGAAAATATTATTTTACATATTTAACAGGTGATCATCGTACGATATTTGTATTTTTTTCTTATTACAAACTAAAGAGTTTTATATAAAACTATGTTTTCGCTGAATTTTAAAAAATATTTAAAATTTAAGTAAATTTTTTGCATGTCAATGACTCAATGCAAAACAGTAAAAATTTTTTATGAAAACATTTTTGACATCATATTAATTGTTTGTCAATATTTAAATTGCAGTTTTAGCATTTTTTTATATTTAATACAAAAAATAAAAAAAAAAAAAAAAAAACGTTTATATACAAAACGATTTCAATTAATATGAGCCATTAAAGTTTTGAATAATTTTTGCCTAGACAGTAAAGCGACAACGTCATCAAATTGTTATTAACATATGTTCACATAAATGTTTTTATATTTGCATTTTTTTGTGGATTTAAATTAATTTATTAAAAAAGATAGAAGCAAAATGAATATATAAATAAACTATAAAGTTTAATGCACTTTTAGCAATTTGTAATATTGCATGTTAGTTAGAGTGTGTTTTGAGATAACTTTCTATGATACAGTGAAGCTAAGTATCACATTAAACTATGAACTTTATGGTTAAATTTTCATTAGAACTAAAAAAATCAGGAAATAGATTATAATTTTTATACCCAGAGGAATACGACCAACTACGTATAAGTTCAAATTGTACAATGCATGTTCAAATAAAAAAACGAGGAATTGAAACCGCATTGGTAGAAAATTGACACCATGTTAGTGTTGAATAAATTATTATGTATATTATGTATACGATTCAATGTATTCAAAAGTTTTAAACGATTAGTGTCAAAAAGTCAACAGCGTAAATTTTCAATATGACCACAACCGTTGTGGATTTCATAAAAATTTAATATATAAAATGTTGACCTATTTTTACTCACATGTATTTATTTTTATTACCAAACACTGTTGTTAGTTTACAATGACCACGATGTCATTGCACTCTCTAAAAGCAATTGTTAAATAAAGTTCTGTTGTTTAATTTATTTTTTTTTCAAAGAAATATGAAATATTTTCAACGTACAAATTGTCATTAGCAAATTTTAAGTTGAAAAAAAAGAATCAAATTACAGTTTCTTTTTTAATATTTCGTCTAGAGATTCTGAATAATTTAGAAGATGTAGTCAGGAATGCAGTTTTGTAGCTGATACTTTATAAAAAATATGTTTAAATATGCAGAAAATATATGAGCAAAAGATTACTAGCGGACATAGAAGTTTTAAATTTGCACGTGTCAAGAATTTTCATTTTTTTGAAAAAATATGTTTTTATTAAATCAAAATAATTTAGTGAAAGCTCTAGAAAAATTTCACATAAATGTATAAACGTAACAAGCTCAAACCGGAAATTTTCATATAAATTTGTATGAAAAATGCATAATGCGGCACGATTAAAAAATAAATTGTATTTTAAATTCTCTCCGGATTTTATGTTGGTTTAATTTTATCACATAAAATATTGCAATTTCATAACCAAAATTGAAAAATGTTTGAAGTAAAAAATGAAATGTAAAGAAAATAAATGAAATTGTTGTTTATTTTCCATAGTCATCTAAGTTTTTGTTTAATTTAACAAGAAGAGCTTCGTACAACTCCATCGAAAGCCCTATTTGCTCTAATGAACTGGTTACCGGTGGACCTTATAGCCAAACAGATTGCGATTATGACGGCGACAAGGCTCAGGACTATAGGTGCATGGAATAATAGTGGATTCGGCCATGCAACTATTCTGGGATTCCTTAATAGCATTCCTAGCAATATTAATTATTGCATGCCCATACTCTTTCTTGGCAGCGATTTCTGAGTATAAATCTCAACTGCTCCAAAATTAAGAGCTGGTTTAGTAGAGGTTTATACTGACAGGTCCAAATCTGCTGAAGGGGTTAGGGGGACTGTCTATATTCCCGTTTATAGGAAAAACATTTCTTTTAAATTGCCAGATCACTGCAGCATTCTTCAAGCAGAGATCTCGGCCATAAAGAGATAGGGTATTCGGAGTGGATAATCAAATCTGTACAGACAGTCAAGCCGCGATCAAATCGCTCTCGGGTGTCTTTTCGACGTCCAGATTTGTACATGAATGCCGGATTTCTGTGAATAAGATGGCGAGATATTCAAACCTGGAGCCGGTTTGGATTAGGGGTCATTCAAGCACCCCGGGTAATTTTATTGCGAATGCATTAGGCAGAGATGGATACCTTCTTCGAGGTGAAGCGTTTATAGAAAAAAAAAAAAAACTTTTCCTTTAAATTGCCAGATTTCTGCAGCATTCTTCAAGCAAAGATCTCGGCCATAAAGAGGGCGGTGAACTGGTTAATGTACTATAGGGTATTCAGAGTGGATAATCAAATCTGCACAGACAGTTAAGCCGCGATCAAATCGCTCTCGGGTGTCTTTTCGACATCCAGATTGGTACATGAATGCCGGACTTCTGTGAATAAGATGGCGAGATATTCAAACCAGGAGCTGTTCTGGGTTAGGGGTCATTCAAGCAACAATTTTATTGCTAATGCATTAGGCAGAGACGGATCCCTTCTTCGAGGTGAAGATGCGGACTGGTTGGAGTACCGCTTTCGGTCTGCAAATCAATAAATCTGCGGAACTAATCGAGGATTGTACAGGTCAGATGGACAAAAGAATCCTTATGTTCAACCTCGAGGCAAATATATCCTCATTATGATGCACCACGATCTAACTTCAACATGGGACTATTGAGTCATCGGCTAAGAATTCTGGTAGCTGTGGTCACAAGACACTGGATTGCTGGTGCGCATGCTAGGAGACTAGGGCTCCCTTTTATCGACTTTTGTATAAGTTGCCGCAATGAGTAAGAGGAGGAAACGATGGAGCATCTTTTATGCCACTATTCCACTCTTGCTGAGATCAGGACTGCTTATTTTGGAAGTCCGTTTGTGCATGTATTATAAGATCTCTCTAATATTGACATCAGATGGATCAATTCGACATCAGATGACAATTTGACATCAGATGAATACTTCGGGTTGATTCGTTTCGAACGCTATTGTGGACATATAAGTTAGTAACACGTGATGCAACGGGATTAAATTGGTCCCAAGTGAGCTGTCTCTTATTGATTAGACAGCTGCCCTAAGAAACTAACCTAACAATGCGGGCTATGTAAAGCAATCTGAACTTGTTGTGTTTATACATTAAATACTTAATTTTTTATTTATAGTTTTAAACCCTTTTTTGTTAAAAGTTTTAAGGAATTTCTTAAAAAATTTGATCTGTGCTAAAGAAATAAAAACTGAAAGACTTTAAAGCAGGGATTTTCACCAGATCTTGCTTCGCTACCCCTTTTTGACATTGTAATGGAAGCGCGACCCATTACAACTTTGGCTAGTATAATAATTTTATAAAATGTTATGTAAAGTTAGAATAATTTAAAAATAATAATAATAATAATAATAATAATAATAATAATAATAATAATTGCGACATTGTTTTCACTTTATGATATATTTAATATTAAGATACTTTTTCGGATAATGCATATCTTATATAATACTCTGCTTCCACAATTTCTTCTTTTGATGGACAAAAGAGCGAAAAAAATAGTTTCACTTAAAAATGTATATTGTCCTAATAGTTTAAGGACTTTGGGGCCAACAAGTGGATAAATTTTGCTATATTTTAACTAAATATAGATTTTAAAATGCTTTAAAATCTGTTGAGACAAAATTAAATTTAACACAGGTGTTACATTTTAAGTCTTATTGATATTCATATTGAAAGAATTTTTTCGTCTTTAATTTGTTAGTTTAAGCAAATTTTATTTTTATAGCCGGCAAACTTCTCTGCGAAATAAAAGTTCTTAGTACTCAGCGTTGAGAGGCCACACCATTGGAGCAAATTTTAACAATCTTTTTTCAACAGGATGTTATTCCATGGTTAAAATTCGGAAAGGACATTCAAAAGATTTTATAAATGTTCTTGGCATAATATATTTACAAAAAATAAATAGTGTTTCATGTGAGAAATCAATAGTTTTATCAAATTAAAATGAACTATTTGTCTTTTTAATTAAATGCTTTCCCTCCCACATCGGAAAGTTTTCTTTATATTGTGTCATTGGACAGAATAACTTTCTTTATTTGATTATTTTTACTTTCATCAAACATAATATTTTCAATTGAAGGAAAGCACGGGCTCTTTTAGTGGTTTTTCTTACAGCTAGTACTAGTAGATTATTAAGGAAACCATAGGTGGTTGAGGTATTATGCGTTTATGTTGATGTTTGTAACACATAGAAAAATCCAATCCACCAATCGACTTAGAATCTTTTTAAATCGATCTAACCATATCCGTCCGTCCATCCAGCAGTCTGGCTGAACGGCTGGCTATTTATGTAAACCTTGTGCACAAAGTACGGTCGCCATTTTAAAGATAATTTATTGAAATTTGTCATGTGGGTCTTTTATGATATAAGGACGAAACCTGTTAAAATTGGTTGTGATCAATAAATTATTTCACTTAGCCCCTATACAAATGTCTCCCAGGAACAGAGTTTAATAAGTAAGTATATTTTAATGAAATTCGGTGCACTGAAGTATCAATCTTTGTACCAAATTTTATCAAGATCGGTCCACAATTGACCATAGCTCCCATATAAAACTATCTTCCGAAAATCATTTAAACGTGTATAAATTCCATACGAATATTAGTATCAAGTTAATATTCACACAAATAAGTTTTATGCAAGTAGAAATACATTGCCAAATTTTATGAGAATCGATCCATAATTTACAATAGCTCCCACATAAACTCACTTCCAGGAATCGTCCTAAAGTGCATAAAATCATGTAGGTATTGCTCATTATTCTGTATTTATATATTTATACCCCATACCACCATAGGTGGTATATATATATATGTATGTAGGTGTTTATACATGTAATTCTTTTTATAATAAATAAAAGAAACCTAAATAAATACAAAGATAATTATATTGTTTAAAATCATCTTAAAGAGAAACCTAAATAAAATGAATTGTTTATTTCCGTCTTTAAACTAAATTGCACTATGGGTTAATTTTAATGTATTTGATGTTACTTTTGCTAAGCCTTAAGTTTTAGAACATTCAAGTATCCAAATTTATACAAAAAGATTATGTTCACACATACATAAGTATTTCAAAATACTTCTTCAAACAGGAAAAATCAGAAGAGAATAGCAACAAATTATATCAACTTCTGCCAAGCTGAGGTTGTCTGTTGAAATGAAAAGAAGAGCCCTTCACTTAGAAAAAAATTACTTTGTAAAATGCACTAATTTTTCACTTCGAGGGCATCGTAAAACATTATTTAAGGATTAGACTGTACCTGAGCACGATGAGGTAATAGATAAGGTCAATTTATTTGCGGATCATTTACCAACAAAATTATTTGTTGCGTAATTTGTTTGGAAGACTGGCGAATATAAGTTAAACAATTATAAAGTAAACATGTTACCTCCTAAGAAGGTTGTATGCACTTTCCAGTACTAAAATTTTTTGGTTTCAGCTTTATTACTTTAGTGCAGTGTGGTGCAACATTGGGTAAGCAGCATATAGTATCATAAGCCAGCGTGATAGGTAAATTTGCAAAATGCCCGACACTGCTTTAGTATAACGAACGGAAGTTGGTGCTTGTCAATTATAGGCGGAGGATTGCGAAATTTAACAGCATGATTTATATTTGAATATAACTTATATATGCCAAATTTTATTTGAATACTAATATTTTTATGGTATTTATTCATGTTCAAGTAATTTTCAAGAGGTGGTCTCATATGGGAATTATGGTCAATTATGTATGCATTTAATATCTTAAAATTGTATAGTATAGCAAATTTCAATAAAAAATGTATCTGCTTTTATATTTCTGGAAATATGCTTATTAGGGTGGGTCAATTAATTTTGTTAAAAGTCGTATAGCAAAAACGTTACCTGCGTAGAATTCTAAGAAAACTTCAACAAGAAACTGTGGGTCTAAAATCAAAACCTAGTTTCCGCCCATAGACATAAAAATTTACAAAAATGCACTAAATTGTCCTTTGGGGAACGAAAATCCCATGTTAAAAAATTTTAAAATATTTTTTCATAACAAGCTCAAAATTGCAAATTTTTTGAGATCCATTGCGGGAAAGAATTTGAATTTTTTTTTGTCTAAGTATATGTACGAGTATGATTTTTCAATCGCTGGATTTCAGCTTTAGATAATTCTTAGGGTAATTTTCTTAGAATTTATCGTAGATTTCGTTTTTGCTATACGTATTTCACTTTTTTTGCGACCTACATATTTTTCAAATTTTTTTTTTTTTAAAATAGCTTCTTTCAACAAAATTTTGTTAAATTTTCAGATTTTCAACATTTTTTCATACTCCGAGGTAAAGAATATTTTTTTCAATTTTTCCAGTTTATCACACTTTATATGTACCTATAATTAAAATGTAAAAATTACTTAGGATGTACCCGTTTTGGTACAAAAACACACAGTAATAAATTGTATGGATAAATGTGTCCTCATTGTGAAAAAGACTGTTGAATTTAATGTTCATATATAAGAAATTTTAACCCATTATTGCGCGTTACCCGAAATCGCCAGCCGATTTTCTTGAAAATTTGCAGTACGTTTTTGGTCTAACTAAGATATATTTTAAGTTTAAAGAAAATGAAATGATTAGTTCTTGAGATCTGAGGTGGTAAGTTTACTTACTAGTGGGCTGAAACGTATAATTTCCCTTTGCCTATTATAATGTGCTAGGCAGTTTTGCATTGAAAGGGATTCTCGCTTTGCAACTATAATTTTTGCCATTTAAATTGGTACCGGGATTTGTGAGAAAGCAATCAAGTGCATTATGTCTCCGTTGCATAGCCAGCAATTCATTGGTATGATCCGGCGAGTTTAAAATTTTATCAAAAAATATATATCAAGTTCAACATGTTTGCAATCTTCACTTCAAATGAACCATTTTGATCCATATTGTCATTATATGATCTCCATGGGGCTAGGTAAATAATGGACCGATCATAACTAATTTCAATGGGCTTCGTTCTTGCGTTATGAAAGTAATACGTGCCAAATTTCATTGAATTATTTTCAAAATTGCGACCTGTACTTTGTGCACAAAATTTACATGGACAGCCAACCATCCGTCTAGCCACCCAGACGGACGGATCGTTAGATCGACTCAAAAAGTGATTCTGAGTCGATTACAATACTTTAAGGTGGGTGTTGGATGATTTTTTCTGTGTGTTACAAACATCACATCTGTGTGTTACAAACGTCACCGCAAAAGCACCTATGGTGGTGTGAGTTATAAAAATAAGATCATCATCTAATGCAATGCACTCAACATTGACTATGTAAAAGCAACAATTTCTCCATTTTATTTTTTTTTTTAATCAATTACGTACTCAAGTCTTTCATACGTTTTTGATAGGATTTTTACATTCTCGGATTTTTACATTTTTGAATTGAGAAATTCTTATTTTTTATTATTTTAAAGACTACGTGCAACAAGCACCAATTTCTTGTTTATAAAACATGAGTGAATAAGTTGCTCTATCTATTACATAGAAAATTATATAACCTAACAGAAAAGCATATTTTCTTTGGTCCTCAATGGGTCAAATTGTGACGGGATGGGAAAATTTTATTTAAATTTCTACACCATATAAAGCTTAAAGAATAATAATTTTGTAGAATTATTCGCGATATACATTTTTTGCAATTCTGTTGACCTGTGTAATTATCTCAAATATTGTCTGAAATATATTAGTGACTAACCGTTGTTAATCGATATGATAAAAGCAACTTAAAACCAACTATAGATTAAATTGAAATTCCCAATTTTACAAGTAGAATAAAGTAAGAAAAAACCAATAATATCAAGTCAAAAACAAATGTAAAGCCCATAGCATCTCTTTATGATGTTTGCCAAAATTGCTATATGTTTCTGCCCAATGGCAAGTAAAATTAACACAAAACTTTTTGATAATATTATATTTCGAACTTTTGGATATAATAAATTAAGTTTATAAGTACGCATATCCGAAGTCATGAAGAATGAATGAATGAAGAGTAAAAATTAATTGGTAATTTAAACATTTCTAATTTTTATCGTTCCTTAAACCCATGTCTTTATTGGAGCTTATTCAAATTTTCAAAATTTTTTCTTAAAAGATATGAAATTACAGAACAAATCTAAGAAAAACTAAATTTTTCATACGTAGTAGGATTTATACTTGATTAAAGTGCTGGTAAGTGAAATTACCGGTCGGGCAATAATGGATTAAAAATGTTCGAAACTCTTTGATATGTCTTGTAATTCCAAACTTTGTTGATAAATTTTGGTAGCCTTTATAAAATAACTGAGAAATCCAAAATTTTTGGTCATTCACTTAAAATATCAGTGAACTACATCCATTTAAACCTAAAAGAAAAAAATATAAAAAATTGGGTTACAACTTTAGATGATTTTTTAATTTATTTTAGTTTAACAGACTCAAACATTTAAACCATTAAGAGACAAGACTTAGGAAATTAACATGTTATATAACTACACTGGTGCATACTTCTATAAACGCACACCAATTTTTTAAATCAATTTACCAAAAATGGGACTAAAAAATAATTAGGGTGCTACAAACAAATTTTTTGTATTATTTATTGACTTCATTTAAAAAATTAATAACAAAAAACTTAAAATATGCATTAAATTTTTTTCATTGTAATTTTAGTAGTTTAATGCCATTTTTATGCCATTTTTCATATATGCAATTAAACTAATTGATTTGACTAATTTTTGAAGAAAACCACTGTCAATTTCTTCCCAGGATTACTTAATTTTTAGTTTTAACTTCGTTGTGTCGTTATGTTTTTATTCTGTACATTTCTTGCTGGAACTTTGCGTGTACTCCCACAGATTTAGATTGGTTCGAGAATATGCAATCTTCATCCATTTTTCATCCCAAAATGAGAGAAGAGCATCTTCCTACAATTCATTATAAATTGCACTATTCATTTTAGTTGGAACAAAACATATTTTTGATTTTCCTGCAGTAGAAAAGGCTACCCAATCTATGACACTGCCTCCACTGAAATTTCGTATCGACATACGAATTTCGTTCGACCTCAAATTCTGCCAATAGCAGGAATATGAATCGGGACCGTCCAAATTGAATTTCTTTTCATTACGATTTTCCTTATGATGCTGTTTCAACATTGGCTTACATTTTGGTTTCTTCTAAACTGATGAAATTTCCCAAATTAAAACAAAAACATTTCCAGTAAACAGAGATGTTGTCATCAGAAACTTACCATAAGCGAAACAAGCAACTAAAACTGTTAAAATTTTTTAATATGTTTATGCAATAGCCTTTTAGACAATTTTTTCTCTACTGCGTTTATAGGAATATTCCACTGAAATGATCACCAATATGTATTTCTTACATACAAAGGAACCGTTATATAACAATACAACATTGTTTTTGGTTAAGAGAAACGAATATACCACGAAGAAAAACAAACATTTTAAATGCGTTTATAGGAATGTGCACCAGTGTAGTTACCATATTGCCATCTAGTAAAAAGTTATGCTATGATAAAAAATAAAGCAAATAATTGACGATTTTTAAAATTTTGCAGTTTTTTTATTTAAAATTTGAGTGCATAAGTGAAACTAAAGTTAGAGAACAGTATTTAAAAGATGAAGACATTGCATCAATGTTGCCAGGAGCGTCATAAATTTATTTAAAAATAATTTTGGCTTATTTTTAAATTAAAAACCAATCGTGCTTTAAATACATAGAAATTCTTAAATTGATGATTCTTTGGAAATGAAATTAGTAATAGCAAATAGGAAACTGTTTTCTTCTTTGTTGAAATAATAAAAATTTAAAAATTTGTACGGCAATTTTATAAACCAAAAAGGCTAAAAAAACTTAGAAGCTAAAACGAAAATTTTGAGTATAAAAGCAAAATAAAAAGGCTAGCTTTAGCGTCAAAAAGGCTAAACTGGCAACACTGGATAGCATCATCACATATAAATGTATGTTTTTCGCGACTGACAACTACAGCCTTTGTTGAAATAAGAAAAATATCGCTTAAACAGCATTTCTAAATAAATAACAACTCCGAGTCAGTTAGGCGTTGAAGTTGAAATGCACAAATTATATGCAATTTTTAAAATATTCACCAGATTTCCAAATTTTGATCCGAAGTTTTTTTTTTTAATATATGACTTTATATCTTCGAAAAATATTAATAGCTAAAATTGAAAATACGAAAAAAGAATTTAAGAAACGCCATTTATATCGACTGCAGTGGCACACAGTGGGATCAATCGCGAAAATTTTGATAATAAATCTGTGTCTTCAAATTAAAGTGTATGGAAAAGTTGTAGAGGAGGATCTAAGCTTTCAGAAACATTATCTTATAGTCACCCTGTATTAATGCAATAGAAGCTATAGGATGTCAAAGTTGAACACCTCGAGTATGAGCAAGTTTAAAAAATCGTAACTTCTTCAAATTAACTCCGATTTCAAAGATTCTATATCTCTTATAGTTAAGAAGATATTTACTCTTGATTTTTAAATTTTTTGCCTCGACTTTATTTCGTTTTTCTGGAATAAGTCCCGAGGTATATGAGTTTAAAAATATTCTGTAACTTCTTATATAATCCGAAATAATATGCTGTATGATTATCTCAATTCGTTTAGCTGTGAAAAATATTCAAATTCAGCACTGAAATTATTATTAAAAATTACATTTTTTTTACAAAAATATATCAACCAATTTTTTCTCAAACTTTTGTTAAAAGATTATCTGTTTCTTTTCATATTTCAAAAGACAAGGTTTCAAAAATAGTTAATAAAGAAATTTTAAATTGATTTAGATTTGCACCCTACGTCCCTCATTGGTCGAAAATGGGTAATTTTTGAAAAAAAATTCATGTTTATCGATATATAAAAAAATCTTCATACGAGTTTTTTTTTAATTTATTAATGCTGTTTAATTTTAAAATATATTTAGATCGATTTGTCATTAAATTACTTATATATATTATATATATTTTATGAAAAAATTCAATTTTTCAAAAGACTTTTTTAATTGCACAAACAAACATAGTAATATTATATTTTGACCATTATTTTATAAAAATATTTTTTATTTTTGAAAAATTTCCAAAAATTGGTTGTTGAAGCTATTTAGATGATTTTTGGAGGAATGAAATATTGATACTTATTTTATTTTTATGCAAAAATTTTAGATTTTCATTTTAATGTAAAGATTCCATACTTTCCAAAAATTCATGTTTATCGATATATAAAAAAATCTTCATACGAGTTTTTTTTAAGTTTATTAATGCTGTTTAATTTGAAAATATATTTAGATCGATTCCAATATTTTAAATAGTATATTTAAAGAAAAATGCATTTAAAAATTGAAATTGCATTAAAATGGGTTTTTAAAAGATCTTAATTATTTTTGAAGTGTTCGTATTAAAACCATAAAGATATAAGCAAAATTCAAACGCCGTTTAAATCATTAAAATCCGTAAAGCCTTCACAGAAATATTGTTATATAAAATTATATATTTTAGTTTTCTTTTAAAAGGACAAAAGGGGAAATAAAATCGCGAGTTTTCTGAGTTTCACGAAACTGAAAACTGATACCCGTAGACTATATGCGTGCTAAATTTTATGAAAATCGAAACACACTCGGTAAATTATTGGGCGTTTTTTTCATTTAATTGTCGATATATATTTATGTATATCATTACCAGTGACGTTGTAGAAGTAAAATATTAAATTTTTTTGCATACATTATCAACTTTTTATTCATTATCAAGCCATAGTGAAAAAAGTTTTTTTTGGGCATTATGAAAAATTATAACAAAATTCATATTGTAGGTTTTTATGCTTTATGATTAAGGTAATTTCTTTCTTTTTTTTCTCGTTACTTACTAACAATAGTAGTAAACTATTTATTATTTAGTTTAAGACTAAGAAATTCCTCAGACCAACAAGTGTAACAGAGAATAAGAATTTGCCTCTGTCATAACGTTTGTTTTGCTAACAATTCTAATTATGTCTCAATAATTTCCGTATTGTATAACGAAAGTCATTGTTTTTCATAAACTTATGTCTGATAAATTAGTACAAAAACACCCACTAGAGCGCGGGCATAGTATGATTCGCATAATAATTTTAATGAGCATAGGGTTTGCAGTGAGATTCACTTTTTTTTTTTGCTAAAATATAAACTACAATTATAATTTTATAAAAACAAATTTTAAAAATATACCTTCTTTTGGTATTACCATTTTATAGTTTAAGTCCAGAATTTACTTTCAAGCTAATTTTCCTTGGCTTACCCTTGCTGAATGCTATGAGCTTTTCACTTTATCCATTTTATTTTTCCATTTACCATTTCACGCAATTATGCATCATATAATTTTTAAATAATTTAGAGACAAAATAAATAAATTAAATGCTATTACTGCGAGCCTTTTTTTCCTAAACATAATTCTGTAAATGTGAGTAATAGTTTTAAAGTTATACGTAAATAAATATTTATGATGTAACGACATAATTTATGTAGCTTATGTTTTATTTTCTTTTAAATTACATTTGATTGTAACATGTAATTTTAATGTAAGTACTTTATTTATAAAACTGAAGGTATTAAAGCATTGATAATATGCTTTTTTACAATGATTTTTTTTAAAAATAATTATGGGAAAAGTTTTTCTGAGCAGCTAAACATTATTACAAAATTTCCAATAGGTTTAGCGTGTTAGAAAGTTCCCACTAAAAATCGTTTGTATAGTTGACTTATGTTAGTAAATATAATAGAATATGATTTTAAAGGCAATTATTCTTCAGGATATATAAATATTGCAATTTCGAGAAAAAATATTTAAGAAAACATTTAAGTTTGTGTAGAAAAGTTTATGGTCCATTAATGTTAGCATTTACTTTTCACTTCCTTTTTATATTTACACTTTTTTTTTACAGGCATCAAGGGTGTCTATTAGCTACTTTTAAATATAATTTACAATATCTCAATATCCTCAATAGTTCTGCAGAGAACTTCAGATGAAAATATATTTTTAGTGAAATTCGACTTTCTGGTGAAATTTCGTTCTTTTGGTGTAAATCTATTTTTTTTTTGTTTAAAAATTTCGTTTTTTTATGTAATTCGATTTTTTTTGCTGAATATTGTTATTTTTGGTGAGGAAATTTTTTTATGAAAACTCGATTTTTTTGGTTTTTATATATTTTTTTTACTTAATTTGCTCGATAAAAATTGCTCCAAAAATTTTCTTTCTATAGAGAACTTTCAAATAATTAATTATTTAAAGATATTTTTCAATAAACTTTCGCTTTAAAGAAAATTTTCAATAAATTTTTTCTTTACAAAAAACCTAATCAATTTTCCTTTTATAGAAAATTAAAAAAAAAAAAAATTACTCATAAAAATGTTCGATAAATTTTCAACTTAAAGAGCATTTTCGATAAATTTTTTTAAAACAAATTTTCGATAAATATCATTCTTACAAAAATTTTTCGATAAATTCTCTTTTTATAGGAATATTTTTTTATAGAAAATTTCAGAAAATTACAGAAAATTTTCGATCAATTTAATTATAAAAATTTTTGACGAATTTTCTTTTTATACAAAACGTTTGATAAATTTTCTTCTTAAGAAATTTTTTCGAAAAATTCCTACTTAATGAGAATTTTCGATAATTTTTCTTTTCGTTGAAAAATTTCGATAGATTTTATAGAAGATTATCAATATATATTTTTTTGATAGAAAATTTTCAATAAATTTTCTTCCTAAGAGAATTTCCGATAAATTTCATGGAACATTTTTAATTTTTTTTGTCTAGAACATTTTCGATAAATATTACTCTTACAGAAACTTTTTGATTATCTGTTTTTTTAGAGAACAATATTTTCTTACAGAAAATGTTTAAGAATTAGGGAAAATTTTTGATAAATTTGTTTCTTATAGAAAATTTCCGATAAACTTAATTTAAAAGAATTTTCAAAACAAGAAAACAAATTTCTTATAGACAAAATTTCGAAAATTTTCATAGAATATTTTTGATAATTGTTTTTCTGGAACATTTTTGATAAATTCCCACTAAAAATCGTTAAAGCCAGTTTTCTGTGAAAATACAATTTATGTTGAAAACGTAACTTTTGTTGTTTTTTGGTAGAAATTTGTTGCTTTTTAAAATTTTTTCTTCTTATAGAAATTGCTGCATAAAATTTTTCTTATACAGAATCATAGAATATTTTCAATTAATTTTCCATTTAAAGAAAATGTTCAACAAAGTCTCTTTTTGAAGAAAATTTGCAATAAACTTTATCTCTATAGAAACCTTAATTAATTTTTGTTTTAAAAAAAATTTTAAGTAAACTTTCTCTTTATAGAAAACTTTAAATTAATTTTCTTTTTATAGAAAATATTGGATAAATATAATTATAAAATAATGTTCAAAATTTTTTTTCTTAAAGAGAATTTTCAATAAATATTATTCTTTCAGAAACTTCGATACAATTTCTTCTTATAAAACATTTTTTTTGTTATAGAAATTCTTAGAAATTTATAGAAAATTTTCGATAAACTTTCCTTTTATAGAGAATTTCCGAAAAAATTTTTTACGAATTTTCCTTTTATACATAAGGTTTGATAAATTTTCTTCTTAAGCAGATTTTTCGAAGATTTTTCTTGGTAAGGATAATTTTTCGATAATTTTTTTCTTAGAACATTTTCAATAAATTTTCTTCTTAAAGAAAATTTTCGATAAATTTCATAAAACATTTTCGATATTTTTTTCTTGAACATTTTCGATAAATTTTCTTCTTAAATACAATTTTCGATAAATTTCGTAGAATATTTTCGATAATTTTTTTTCTAAAACATTTTCTATAATTTTTTTTCTAGAACATTTTCGATAAATTTTCTTCTTAAAGATAATTTTCGATATACATTATTATAGAAACTTTTCGATAAATTATCCTCATAGAAAATTTCCGATAAATTAATTACATAAAATTTTCGACGAATTTTCTTTTAAAAAACTTCAGAAAAATGTGTCTTTTTAAGGAAATTTTTCGAAAAATTTACTTTCTAAAGAGAATTATCGACATTTTGTCTACTTAAAGAAAAATTTCAATAAATTTTATAGAACATTTTCGATAAAAATTTTCTTCATACGCAATTTTTTTTTTAATTTTCGATGAAAATTTATCAATAAAAAGAAAATTTATCGAAAATTTTCTATACATAGAAAATTTGCGATGAAGGAAGTTTTATCAATATTTTTTTTATTTTTGTAATTTTCTTATAGAAAATTTTTGATATATTTTCTTATCGATAAATTTGCTTCTTATAGAATTTTATATACATATAAATTTCTTATATAATTTTCTTATAGAAAATTTTTGATATATTTTCTTAACGATAAATTTGCTTCATATAGAAAATTGTCGATAAATTTCTATATAGAAAATGTATCTAATTTTCATTCCCAAGATCTAAATTAGTATTTGCTATGCTGTAGGGAATATAAGTTTCGTCTAATTCTGAAAATTACTTTTAAAACATATTGTGCTCTGTTCAAGTACATGCATATCTTTAAAGTGAAAAGAAGACACGACCAAATATGTGTGATTTATGTTCACAGTAGTCAACTTTTTTTGCACGTGATTTTCAATTTACTAAATGTAATGTAGAAAATATTATGATTTATATTTTACACCCTAGGCATAATTATGCACAATATATGAAATATAATAATTAGTGCCGATTCATAATAAAGGCTAAAAAGTCTGCATGAATATTTTTTAATTTGGTTGGTTCATTTTCACATGAATATGAAAATATGTGTATAAAAGCTATGAGTACTTGTAGTATAAATGCTTTTAAACTATTGGTCTACAATTGAGCTACATTTCGAAAAAGAGTTTTAATGGTATTGAAAAATAGTTTGGAACGTACTGTTTATAAGATTTTTTGTAAATGTGTTTGTAAGTTTAAATATTTAAAATACAATACATATTTTAAACAAAAACCTAATAACTAAACTAAAAACTTAATCCAGATTTTTGAAATTCAATAGCCAGTTATCGCTATATTTCTTATGGGTATTTGTGTATTTTTTGAACTGTGTCATTTCTCTTTAGATTTCACCTATTTTTGTCTTTTTCGAAGAAAGAAAGAATTATAAAATAAATTAACAATTAAAAAAATAGTATAACTCTACAAATCCATAAAATGTTCTATTTTATCTATAATAAAATGTGCTCACAACATTTTTAGTTACCTTTACTTAGTGCCCTTGTAATCAATTAGTGGCGTTTAGAAAAACGACACGAAAATGAACTCTTCATCAGCTTCTTTTCGTACATGTGTATTAGTGTGGTACAGATTTACTATAGAAATTAATTTTATATTACCCATAAAAAAAAGTAACATTGTAATGCATCTGATTCATTACGCTAAAAATACTGGTTCAGTATTACAATCATCTTAAAATCAGCAGCTGAATCAAATGAACGATGTTCGACAATCAGACCGATATATGGGCGCACCAACCATACAAAACATTAATCAAATTACAGGTGGCAATTTTGTATATTAATCAATGAGATGTGGTACTTTTATGCGAGTACTGAAAATGAAATTCGGTGCATTATTTCCCGAAATGGAGGTTTAATGCTTATATGATACTGCTTATGAAATATGTCTATATTTCCATTAAAAAAGTTTTTTGGACACCTTAATTATATTCCACATGTGGTTTAACTATTAAATGAACATCAGTATGAGGTGAGTTTAATTTATGCCACCAAAAATAAGCAACACAGACTCTATTTTTTAGTTAGTTTGATATAATAAAACAGTTTTTTATGCATGGTTGAATTAAATACGCATAAGCGTGAGTGAGCTCTTTCTATTTTATAAACAATGTTAAAGGCAGACTATCTCCATTTGAAGATATATATATATATATATATATATATATATATATATATATACATATCTTCATATATTTTTTTTTAATACCAGCCAATAAAATGGGAAATATTGGGGTAAAAACAATAATAATAATAATAATAATAATAATAATAATAATAATAATATTAATAATAATAATAACAATAATAATAATAATAATAATAATAATAATAATAATAGTAATAATATTTAGTGTTTATTAAATATTTTTAAATGATTTTTGAATTAACGTGACCACACGAATATGAAAACAAATAGGTAATAATTAGAGAGACAAAAATATGCTCTAAAAAAGTGTTTTATACGCATAAAAAGTGCTCTTAAAATCGGAAAATATTCCCTTCAAATTCTAAAATTATTAAATAGTAATTATTAAAACATTGTTTTTTCTGGCAAAATTTTAAATTATCTTTTATTCGTGCTAAACATAACTTGATTTTAATCAGCAATTGCTAATAAATATTTTCTTTTCCTTGAAATATTAAAATATACATTTTCTTAAAAATATTCACTGCATTAGGAAATTACAACATTTCTATGAATTTATAAGATGAAAATTATTATGGAATCGGATTTGAAAAACGTATGTGAAAAAAAATAAATAAATTTTTAATAATGGTAAATTCTGTAAAAAATTATATTGGGTGGAAATTATGCAAAATTTGTCTCTTAAGTGTAAAATATGAAAAGTTGTGCTCTTTAGTGTCATATACCGATAGCTTATATTCTACAAGGGCTATCTGCAAAACTCCAATTGTTTCTTTCAATCACTTTATTCATAATATGTCTGCTAAACCTTACATAAAAATAAATCTTTTAAGTCCATTAATGTGTGACCAACTAAACTAAATTGTGACTATATCATTCAAAAACGCTGCTTATAGAATATCAGCATTACAAACCGTTGAAAATCAAATAAAAATATGCAGATAGCCCATTTATTTATATTTTATATAAATATAAATTTTATATCTGGTCTATGAGGAGCCCCGCAAGTCCGCTAACGCAGTATAAGGTTAAATGCAAGTAACTAATAAAACTAATAGAAAAATAATAAAACAATATTTATAAAAGTAGGCAGTTATTGCTCTTTACTAGAATAATTTATAGGTGTAATAAATTGATATAAATTTTACACACCCTTATTGCACCGGCCATCTGCATGAGTTATACCATATTCTATGTGTGTATTTTTAAAAGCATACATTATTTCCGCGATTTTTGAATCCAGATTTTCTTTCTTTAATAAGCTAATATAATAATAGTATATGTTGGTTCTAGGACATTTTTTTCTTAGTGATATGGAGTTTGTTGAGTTACAGTGTCGCCATTTTAGAACTTTCAATGCTAGTTTTAGCATTTCAAAAGGTTAAAATGCATTGAAAATTTATAAAAAATATGCTAAATGCTTTTTGGCACTTTTTCTTTATAAAATTGATGGTATTAGTTGTCAGTTTTAAAATGTAAGCCCTATTTTTACTTTATTTCCCAATATTACGAATAATTCTGAAGAAAAATTATTTATAAGTTATCATTTGAACTAAAAGGAAGGTAAACAAATATATAAATTTTTCTTTACAAAACTATTTAGAATTGTCCTTTGCTGCTGTAAAAAAATTTAACATAATTTTTTGGGTGATTTAGCGCTTTAAAAATTATATCTTTTGGCAACACTGATAATTTATTTTCAATTTTCATATGTTCGATTGATTTTACTAAGACATCAATCACACTTTTGATTTTTTCTATTAGATTTTCTTATATATGTTCAAGTCATTTGTGATTAAACTAATAAGAAATATTATTTACTATATTTTCAGTAAAATTGCAAAATATTGTTGGAAAATTGGTAAAACTATATATTCCCCTTTACCCGCATGCATTTTTACCACATTACCTTAATTGGAAGAGATCTGAAAAAGCATTATGTTCATGGGACAAACCCTACTTGCAATTGAAATATATATGTGCAAAATAAAGTTTTTAAAATATCTTTTTCAATATATTTTACTTGTTTGCACTACAAAATAATAAAATCGTAGATTTCACAAATGAAATATAATTTAAAATGTAATGCAATAATGAAAAACATTTACCAGTAGTCACTTTTTTTGCAAAAAAAAAAAAAAATAAATAAATTTAAAATTTTCTTTATTACTCCATATGTCATAATACCCCACTTTCCCCTACTAATAATAAAATTTGAAAAAAAACAACTTTTTCTGTTTTTATTATTTTTACTCATATATAAGTAGTTTATAATCATATGTTTGAAATAGTTGTAGTTAATTTAACATCTAAGGTTGTTAGAAAAATTTTCAAATATGTATGTAAATTGTCATTCTTTCACAAAGGTAAATTCACTTTGATTTTTTTTAATTTCTATGTAAAGTTAAAAAATAAATATTTTATATGTAAAAGTGCTTAGTCATATTTTAATCCACTACACCACCTTAGATGGAGGGTGCGTATATTATTTTTGTGATAATGTTAGTAAAGTCAAAAATATTAAATCCATCTTAATAATGTCCGTCAGTCCGTCTGACTGATGGTTGTTTGCCTACGTAAACCATGAAGGGTATACTAGATTCGTCGCGGACGAATATACTACTTTAATTTGTTGTCGTACTACTAATTGCTTTCCATGGAAAATTTTCTTGTAAGAAAATTTAGTATTGAAATTAGTGTTATGTTTGGTTTAAGATTCTGACATAAAGATTTAAGTGAAAGAGATGTTTTTTTTTTTTTGTAGGTATGAGTATGTTTTTATCTTTATGCGTTGACTGAATGTTTATGGTTTTTTACTTCACCTGTAGTTTTATATTAAAGTTTTAAATATGTGGTATATGCTACGTATGAATACTCTTGAGCATTGTTTCCCCTTTGTTTGTTAAATATTTTTTTTTACTTTCTTTACAGATTGACGAAGATAATTTATTGGAGCATTTGGAAGATCATGAAAAAGACTTAATATTTGGTAAATCAAGAAAAAGTAAGTAGTTTTTTGATTTAAAATAAATAATTACAAATTTTAAGATGAAAGTGTAGTTATCTTTACCCAGCAAAAAACGTTGCTTTCTTGGATGCAATAACAGCTGATTTGTTTTCTGAAAATAAATCTGTAACTTGTAATCCTTTAAAGATATCTGAATAAAATTAGATATGTCCAAAGCTAAGATATTTCGAGTTGATTTGGAGGAGCACAGTATATCATTTTTTTTTAATCGTCAAAATTTCATTTATGACTTTTTTGTAAAGAAATTTTAAACATGAATAGTCCTTCTATACCCCGATATGACCAACTTTGGTGGTCCAACCACTACCCCCCTAGGTCGCTAGTGTACTGCGCTCCTCCAATTCAATTTAAAAACACTTCAGCTCTGGCCATGTCGAAGTTTATTCCGATATCTTTAACGGATCACAAGTTACAGAATTATTAAAAAAGCGTTTTGGAATTACTGTGATGGAAGCAATAGATTGCTTACTTAATTGCATATAGCTTCCATATAACTTCCAAGAATGCAATAGCGTAAGTTATTGACTGAGTGCGAAAGATACTCTTCCGTACTATAGTGCTTTGGAGAAGCACTAAAATCCTCTTCTATACTAGGCGGCTCATCTCGAACAAAAATCATGTATTATAAATGCGCTTTAGTAATGCATTTTACAATTTTATTTTTACATTATCTAAAGCTTACTATATTGCATTCTTGGAAGCTATATTGAAGTTATATGCAATTAAAATTTTTGCTGGGCAAAGTTTGTACTAATTTAAAAAAAATTAGTACAAAGCATTCTAGAAGAATGCTAGAAGGTGCTAAAAATAAAAAAGGTGCTAGAAAAAAGTGCTAAGAATTGTTTGTATTTGTAAAAAAAGAGATATATTATTTATTTTCAAGGCTAAAGCTAAAAGAACATTAAAGAAAATAATAAAAACATATTCTGAAATTGATTCCTTAGAAATTAAATTCCACTTTTATCATAAGGTATTAAAGTATGTGTTATCTGATTTATACTGTTATATGTATTCTAAATAACATATAGCTTAACATTATGACGAACTAAAATATTTTTTCTTTTACCGAAACTTTGGTTTTTAGAATCTCATTTATTATTAAAAACCAAACGCAATAAAAACTCCAAAATCTAGATAGTTATTGCAGACCCCAATCCGTATTATCGAGGCTTTTTTCTTTGCCAATAAAATTCACTGATTTCTTTAATTTTTTTTGTAAACTTAAAAAATAAATATTTTATATGTTAATGCTTAGTCATATTTTAATGCACTACAGCACCTAAGATGGAGGGTGGGTATATTATTTTTGTGATAATGTTAGTAAAGTCAAAAATATTAAATTCATCTTAATAATGTCCGTCAGACCGTACGATTGATGGTTTGCCTACGTAAACCATGAAGGGTATATTAGATTCGTCGGAGACGAATATATATATATATATATATTTTTTTTTTTTTATTTATTTTATTTATTAAGTCTATGGACAATATCCTTACAGACAGCAAATACAAAATTGTTACAAATTATATATTATATTAATTATTTAAAAGTAAAATTAAATTACGTTTTATTAAATATACATTGAGAGACATATCAATAACATTATAATGTTCATTAAAGTTTGAATATAATCTACGGAATGGATCAGCGTTAGCAAAGTTTTGTCTACTTTAATTTATTGTCGTACTACTAATTTTCCATGAAAATGTTTCTTATAAGACAATGTATATATATATATATATATATATATATATACAAAACTTAAGATAACTAATATCCCAATCCCAACTTGCTACTTCCTTCTCATCCAGTTATTACTTGATGGCGATCTTGGCGTGGTGCTGTAAAATACAGTGAACTCGCGGAAACGTGAACTAATTTTTACCAAGGCTCTTCACGTTTTCGAGATTGTTCATGTTTTCGATTGCCGAAATAAATAATTTTACTTAACTTCATAAATTAGTTTTTATCAGCAAATATTATTAGCAATATTTCAAATATATAAATTTCTTAATATTTTTGTATAAATAGTAATTCATAAATAAACAAAAGTTTATCGCGAATAATTTTAAGCAATTCATATTCCATTTCCTAGATGTAGAGGGTAAAGTTAAAATAAATGTCCGTCACGTCACAATTTTATGAGATAACGGCTTTTAATTTAGACATTTTTCAACAATTTTATACCTTTGTTAGGTTTAAAAACAATTATTTATAATTTTCTTTTTATTATTCTTCTTTTACATAACCGATCCCAATGATGGCTTATGTGGTAAAAATAAGCTTCTAAGTAAATATACTGCAAAATTTTCTGTTGACAATAGTGAGCCAACATACCTAGGTTTAATTTGTTTGATGTCGTCTCTCAGTAACTGCTATTTGATGACTCTCATTCCTTCTGACAGAAAACTGGTTCCATATTTTTGAAGAAAAATCTTAGTGAGATTCCAAAAATATATTACTGAAGTCATATGATATTCATATTATGATAGGCTTTGAACGATTTATTATATTGTGAATATTTATGGTTTCCTTAAGTATTTTCCGCGAGTGTGATAAACCTAATAAAGTTTCTATTTCTAAATCATTTAATGTTGAAATGTATGATAGATTTTTAATTAACTATTTTATATTTAGTTCTACGAATATTGAGCCTTTAATTTTGTCTTCACTGAGAGAAGAAAACATTTCGTTCAGTAAGTTACAACCTGGACGTTTTTGACTAGAACTGTAACAATGATTTTGTCGATCACACGTTTTCTATCAAAGTCAAGATTTCAAAATCATTATTACTTTTGTTGCCATAATATAGTTGTTAAAAAAAAAAAACTGACATTCTGGGTGCAACCTTAAACGCCTTTTATAAAGAGCAATTTTGATTGTTTCGTGATTTTCGTGATCTATGATCACATTACAGATTTTTCCTCTACACTCACTTTTTTTTTTTAATATTTTTAACTTTAAAAATCGGGATAAATCGGCACCATATTTTTCATTACAATTTCTCCTCTGTAAAACATAAATTTTTCAAATTTTCTCAAGATCTAGACAACTATATATAACATAAAATCCTTTGTTGCTACAAAAAAAAAAAAAAAAAAAAAAAAAAAAATACAAGTTTAAAGGGACGTCTCATCTCGATTTTTTAAGAAATGTACTATGTATTGTGGGACTCGAGAATGATACAGCGCCACTGTTTTTTATTTCATTTTTATTAAAAAAATCTTTAAACATGGATTAAATATTCAAAATCGAAATATCAAAACCAAGTTGAATTTGGATATTTTTTAATCGCGTCGACTCCTATGTAAGAATTAATAATCGGAAATGTTCATACGAAATTTTTCAGTTCAACCATAAACAAAATGTCAGTCCAATCATAAACCAAAAATTTCTAGGGAAATATTTTATCTGTGGGAAATGAATTTGTTGAGAATTTATTTGATTGTTTTTTAAAATAAAATTATTTATTGCAAATAAGAAATTATTTTCTCCGTTGTTAAAGTAAAAAAAGGAATGTTTAGAAAGCAGCAAAAAAAAAAAAAAAAGATAAAGGTGAAAGAAGCATAAATGCATACAACATTAAAGAAAATTGTGGTATAAAAACAAAGTAAACTCTTACTTGGAGACTTCTCGTTTTAAAAATATGAAAAAATAGAAAATTAAATTGTTTACATTTTAGAACTTTAAAGTTTTGTTCACGTTTTAGAATAGTCTGTGTAAAAATAAATTTGTTCACGTTTCTGGATTGTTCACACTTTCGAATGTTCACATTTCCGCACTGTTTCAGTTCTTTAAGCACTCAAATCAGTTTAATTTATAGTGCTATTGAGAGAATCGAAGCGGCAGAAGGCCTTATTGCTGAAAAAATTAAATTAAAGTTGCAAGCTGGGATTAAAAGACTAAAGAATTTGGAGAAATTAAAAAAAAGATAATCAAACTCAATTACTCTACATCCAGATGATATCTCGTATTTGGAAGAATACTCTCTTTCTGAATTTCAATTATTATTATTATAAATACGCTACTATGACATCTTTTGACATAGAAAAGTCATCTTTTATGTATAAACATTTTTTATGCCAAAATAGACAATCACTTGCATTTAGCAACTTGTTTATATAAATAAAAGCCTACGAGTATCTTACTTAGGAAGTTTGTATCAAATTCATTGTCACGAATATAAGTTTTAAAGACTTAAATCTAAGAAATAGCATTAATCTATTATTATCTATTATTATTATAGAATAACTTTTGATTTTTCTTTTTAGTTTAGTAAAAATCCGCCCCCTAATAACAAATCATTATTTTTTTTATAGTTCAGTCAAATTATTTTTGGAACTAAGATTTTGATAATGGGAAGCGAGTTTTGGCAGGTAAAATTATCTTGGTGAGTCATGTATGTTAAAAGTCAACAATAATCACGTCCTTTGCTTCTGCCTGCAATTGTAAATTTTTGTATGTCCTCTTGTTTGCTAGATTATGTATGCGAAATTCTTTCAATTTGCGACTGTAACTTTGGCCTCTAACTTCATTAAATTTTTTTGCGGATACCCTAAAATGGATCAGGTAGTGTGCTCTCGAAAATTTGTATAACAAAATATATATATAGCTAATGATTGTATACTTATCCTTACTATTTCAGAGTGTCTAACAATGAATCGTTCAGAGAAAAACATTTTATCATTTTCTTTTATTTTTGTAAAATATATGTCTAAGGAAAGGCAAGAGCTTGTGTATTTTAAATATATATTTTAGTATGCAATATTTTTAGATTAAATTTTTATTGTTCTACATATTGTACAAATAGAACTTAATAAAAAAATTTAACAAAAGTAGGTCTTCATCAGTATATCTTGTTGATGTAATATATTATATATAATATTTTGAAATATTAACAAAAATATTTTATTTAATATGTGGAACACTTAGAGTATCAACTTTTCCTATTTAAAGTTTATTTTTTATCTAAATAAACAATCTTTTTGTACTCTTTTTGCTGAAGAATTTTTGGAAGAATCAACTCTTTTATAATAATTATATCATTTCTTATTGTACATAAAAATGTAACAAAATAATCACAATAATATTTCAAAAAATAAAATAAACTTATCAAAATTTAATCAAGTGTTAAAGCATGACAATATATACATATATAAAATGCTATTCCCTTCATACAAACTAATCATTTTGTTTACACTTAGACTTTAGGTTAAAATTTGATAAGTTAACGGCCCATAATATAATATTATGAAGTTTTAAACTGAGCAAAAAGTTTCTTAATTATGTATAAATATTGTGAATTTTATGAAGATTTGAAATTAATAAAAATTTTGTTTTATTTTAATTTACAATATTAATTGAGTTACGTTTACACTTGAATTGTAAATTTAAAAATTAATATTATTTTATCATAGTTATTTCTTATAATAAAAGAATTATAGTTTACTTAATTGGCAAAATTTTATTTGATAGGTTAACTGTTTGTAATTATATTGTTTTTTACAAAGTTTATATTACTAAAAATACTCTTTAAAAATCGAATTAGTTACCATCGTTGAAAACACAAAATTTTAGTAGCAGTTTTAATTAAAAAAAAAAAATGGCAATGTTTTGCTAATACAAAACTACAAAACATTCTATTCTAGATTTTTTCAAAATATCAGATAAACTCTGATTTGAAATGATTTTAAATTTGATTAATTCAGGAAATGTTGATCCTTTTGACAGACAAGTCAATAAGTCAATGTGTTGGTCTAGCAAAAATTTTTAAGTCATGAAAAGAAGATATCAGCGTCGCCAGTACTATATAAAGTTCTTAAGTATACAAAAACAAGTTAGAAATATATAGTCGGTTAAGCTCGATCATATGATACCTTACACCATTTTGTATATGCATCAAAATTCGGAGAGGGGTATTATATGGGACCCGACTGATATTCGTTTTAAGCGTAGTGTATATTTTTATGACATTTTTATGTATTGTATTATCTTTTTATGCACTTTTGGAGTGATTCCTACAAGTGGGCCTTATATTGGAAATTATAGTCAATTATGTGCCGAACTTCATAAAATTTGGCATTGCGATTTATATTCATATAACGCTGTTTGTGTCAATTATTAACCTGACAGTATAATTTTTATAAGATTTATGCCTGTCAAAGTGATTTTCTGAAGTGGTGTTTAAATGGGTGCTATGGTCAATTATGAACCGATCTTCATGAAATTCAATAAAAATATAGCTATATTTAACAGATTTACGATCGTTAAACCCCTATTCTGGGAGGAGATTTGTATGGGAGCTAGGTGAAATAGTGGACCAATCATAACGTCTTTGAAGCATAAAGGACTTGTGTACCAAATTTCATCAAATTATTTTCAAAATTGCGACATGTAATGTGATTATAAGATTACATGTATGGACAGACGGACGGACATCGTTAAATCTACTCAAAAAGTGATTATAAGCCGATTTCATAAATTAAGGTGGATCAATATTTTTGGTGTCAGCACAAATGCATAAAATCGTCCCACCTATGGTGATATAGGTTATACATATATTCTGCAGAGCACTAGTATCTAACAAAAACAAAAAAAGAAAAAAAAAACATTTTTATATAAAATAACATCAAATGTACAAAAACAATATTAACTTAAGTTTTCGATTGATTTGCAAAAAAAAAACAAAGTTGCAATATACCGCAAGCATTAAATTACATCTAAAACACTTGGTTAATTATTAAAATTAATTAAATGGAAAAATTAGAAAAAAGCGGTCGATCAAACTAAAGAAATTTAGGTAAAACCACAAGAAATAAAATGTTCAAATTATTTTGTATTTCAGAAACTTTCAGAGCTTTAAAAAAATTCATGATAAACTTGAACTTACGTAGGGTCTACACGAGAGATTTTTCCATCATAAAAAACGTCAAATTCTTATCATGATAAGAATTTATCACGTGTAAATCAAATTTATTTAGATACAGCATTACAATTATTACAGCTCAAGGGAAGATAAATTTGTTTTACTATCAAACGTCATTTTGTTGTTTTTTTACGTTATTTTTTTTTTTTTAAGAAAAATCGCAATTCTTCATGGCAATCTCAATTAATTAATTAATTATTTAGACCCAAAATAAAAAAAAAAGAAAAAGGAAAATAAAAAAAAAAAAAACGAAAAACAAAAAAAGTGATTTATTATAATAACATTTTATATACATGCTGATATAAAACAAAAATGCTCTGTCAATGTATTCTTACTTGTTATGACAGAAAAATCTCTCGCGTAAACCCTACGTTTGAATATCATTCAAAAGACAAAAACACAACAAAATCCACAAGTTTTTTAATGCCACTGACTTTGAGAATGAAATTTTGTATTTTTTTGCAAATATAAACCAATGCAATTATTGTTACAATATTTCGTTCCATAGATATAAAAGCACCACACTATGCCCCCAGAGATATAAGACCAGGCCAAATCTAACCAGACCACATCATACAATTTATACAATACAACCTTAAACTTTGTCTTTAATAGAAATTCAATATAAATGAACTTAAACAGTAAAAAAAAAACATCAAAAGATTTTGCAGAAATCTTGATTGTATTTAAATTAATTGTGGATTCATTTGCTACTACTACTTTTATTTTTCCTCTTTATTCTTTACAGAACGTTCAGTTAAATTGGTGCATCTAAAATATCGAAATATAGAAAAAGAAACTGAGGCAACAGCGAAAGATGTTGTTGATAAAAACAACAACAACCAGCACAATGAGAAGGAGAAGGTGGTCGCCCATAAAAAATTTCAAAGTGGCACTCAAAAAAGCGTTCAACGTTTTAAGAGATCTAACAAAGTGGCATCTGCAGCAGCTCTTTATACAGTAACAACAACAACAACAACAACGCCAAAACGTCAAGGTGGCGCCCCAACAATGCCAATGGTATCAGTGCAAATCAAAGGTATGTATGTGATTATTTATTCCTCCTCCATTTGTAGTTAAACAAATGTTAAGATTTTAGCCACTTTATGTTTTTCTGCATCACTTTTTAGTTTATAATTTTGTTGATTTTCTTTGTAGTTTGTTGTGTAGTGTTTTTTTTTTTTCATTTTTATTGAAATACCATTTTATTTTTAACATTTTAACCTCTTTTCTGTTGTTGTGGGGCAGATACATATTTTTAAACTTTTTATTTTTACTGTTTTTTTTTTTTTTTGTTAAAAAATAATTTGCATTAAATTTTTTTATTTCAATTTAAAAAAAATTAAATAGCTAGTAGATGCAGTTTCATTAACGGAATACAGTGGGACAGTAAAATTAATATTAAATTCAATTTATATTACAGTAACTCACCTTACGAATTTCCGTCTTGCGAAAATGCGTAATCTTGCTAGAGTTGACGTGATCACCATTTTTAGTAAGAAGAACTTGTAACAATTGAAGAAAAAAAAAAAAAAAAAAATGTAATATTCCAAAATTTTATGAATTTTAGCTTTATTCTTTCATGATGATTTTCATATACATACGTGGTCATTAAAACTGTTTTTAAAAACCTAAATTTTTTGAATAATATTTATTAATATTCATTTGTTTTTGATTATTTGGCATATGTTAGGAACAGTTTAAAATATTATTTAATTGGACAGAAATTAAGCCATAAGTATCTACTAATATAGACCAAAAATCAAAATCCACCTTGCTCTTAAAATAGATACGGAACAATAACAATGTGGAAAAATTAAAATCCGTGCTTTACTTATTATAATTACATGTATTCCATCCTTTTGAATTATCGTTTCTATTTGTTGAGCTATAAAATTAGGAAATTTTCTTCAGATATTTTGCATCAGGAATTTTTTATTTTTCCTTAAATTTTAAGTTTATTGCGGTGAAATTTTTTGTAAATATTTTTTTTAGACTTTCCTGAAAGGATCTATAATGGTTAAATTGAATTAGCCGACGAAAAAGTGCAATTTGACTACTTTGAAAGTAATCATTCAACTCAAATGCTCTCTTCAGGATAAGATAACTTAACCTTCAGTGAAGATCATTTTATATTTTCCTCCTGAATTTTTAACATTAATACGAGGACGGATCAATAAGTCCGAGACTTTTCGAACTTCCCCCGTAGTTATATGAAATGCAACACTATTTCCATCACGTACCACCTGTTAATAGACTACTGTCAAATTTTGAGCAAGTGTCGTCATTTACTTTGCGTTTAACAACTGTTCCAAACATACAACCTCGTGTATTTTTCTAAAAATGGAAAACAGTGAATTTCGAGTGCTTATTAAATATTATTTTTTGCAAAAAAAAAATCGTCAAACAAACCAAGGTAAAGCTCGATAAATGCTATGGGACTCTGCACCATCGATTTCAATGGTAAAAAAGAAGAAGGCCAAGGTAAGTTTGTCGGCCAATAAGGTGATGGCAACGTTTTTTTTTGGGATGCACGCGGGATAATCCACTTCGATTACCTTCAAAAGGGAAAAACAATAAACGATGAATATTATGCCAACTTATTAGACCGATTTAATGAGGATTTAAAAAGTAAACGACCCCATATGGCCAAGAAAAAAGTTCTTTTTCATCAAGATAATGCACGGGTGGACACGTGTGCAGTCTCAATGGAAAAACTCTATGAATTGGGCTACGAATTGGTACCTCATCTGCCATATTCTCTGGATTTAGCCCCTAGTGACTACTTCCTATTTCCAAACCTAAAGAAATGGCTCGGTGGAAAGAGATTCAGCTCCAACGATAAATTTATTGACCAAACACAAATGCCTATTTTAAGGAACTCGAAAAATCCTATTTTTTACGCAAAGTAAATGACGACACTTGCTCAAAATTTGACAGTAGTCTATTAACAGGTGGTACTTGATGGGAATGGTATTGCATTTCATATCACTACGAGGGAAGTTCGAAAAGTTACGGACTTATCGATCCGCCCTCGTAGGTATTATGAGACCAATCTCCGTCACAGAAGTTGTACTACTAATCTATACCATACGCGCCATTGTGTTTAACCAATTTTTTTGTAAATATTTTTGTCAAATATAGACCTATTAATCATCTAACACGTGTTTTCAATATTATATGCTGTTTTGTCCCTTCACTTTCGAGTTTACAAATGTGGATTTTTAACTTGGGTATGTATTTTCAAACTATATCTTCGTAATATTAAAATATTGTATGAAACCCACAAGAAAATGATACAAAAAGTTGACTTATCTTATGCTGACAATAATATCAGTGCCTGAAGTGGATTTCAATATGATAAGGACCCCAACGCATTGCCAAGACAAAAAATAACTTGTTCTCAAAAAATTTTAATTGAAATTTTAAACCAATCAAGTCAATAATTGAATCGAATCTCTATTGAAATCCTTCGATTAGATCTAGAAAATCATATCATCAAAAGATTCAGCAAAAAATAAATAACATTTTCAGAACAAATTATAAGATTCTTAATAAAACCACTCTTGGGAAGACTATGCGAAAATGAATCAATTATTTGTTCCATAGAATAGAAAAATTATTTCAATTATTCCAATGTCTAGGGCACATAATAAAATAGATAGCTATTATAGTAATCACAATTTTCCAATTTATCCTTGTTTTTAATCTTTACTGTAGTACAAAGTTGGTTTCGGCACCTGTTTTAGTGGCCGTGCTAATTCTCATAATTTGTCCATATCATTAGATCCTTAATATTTTACCTACGTTTAATGAATTAATTTAGTTAACAAAAAAACAAAAATTTTAAAATTCAACTAAAATATTTTTTAAACTTTTAAAGCGATACTTCAGTTTTTAAAATCCTAACTTTCGCGAGGGTTGTTTGTGTTTAAATTATAAATAACTTAACTATGTGAAACTTATTTTTAAAAATTCCAAAAGAATATTTTTTTATTAGAAAAAAATTTTTTTTTCATCAAATATTCTTCCTTTTTTGTACTAAAAATTCTCTAAAATAAAAAAATATTAACAAGGTATCTTAATTTTGACTAAAAATTTGTACTAATAATCCATATTTTACAAAAATCCCATTTTTTTACTAATAAATCCTAATTTTCTATAGAAAACAGACATTTTTGTGTTAAAAATTCTAATTTTACAAAACTCTAAACTTTTACTCAAAATTTAGTTTTTGACTAAAAAATAAAATTTTCACCAACATTCAGGAGTTTCACTGAATTGCGTTTTTTCCCTAAAAGAAATTAAAGCTAAGAAATGAATCTTAATTAAAAATAGTAATAATAAATTTGTTACAATATTGAAAATATTCAGTTAAACACTCTCATTTTGTTCTCTCAATTTTTGCCAAAAAATCAGTAAACACTTTTGGTAAACAAAAACTCAGTAAAGCCTTTCACGTAAACGAACGCATTTATTATTCATTTTTCCATTTAATGAGACAATTTTTCTCATAAAGTTTTCTCTGCAATAGTTCTTCAGCTATGCTAAAAATAATATTTGCTTTGAATGGGAGCTAATAATTCCCCTAAACTTATCCGCCCTATCTTTATCTCAGCTATGGTACTTCATACGAAAATTATTCCCACCAAATCTTAAGAATTCCTCTGCAGCAGTCCATTATATATGCAGTTTGTAATTAAGATTTACTTTGTATGGGAGCTAGCATTCCCTTTAAACATGTTCGCCCTAGTTTCATCTCAATTATGTATATTGGTAAGAAAATTCCCTTAACAAAGTGTTACGACTTTTACGGCTACAGGTCTTCAGATATGTATTAATTAAGATTAACTTTGTGTGGTAGGGGGGCACCCTCTAAACCTACCCTCCCCATTGTCATCTCACCTATGCAACTTCATAAGAACATTATTCTCATAAAAATTTAAGACTTTAGCTGTTATAGTTCATGAGATATGCGATGATTAATATTTGCTTTATATGAGGGCTAGTACTCCCCCAAGACCTACTCGTTCTATTTTTATTGTCATTCTTAATGAGAAAATTATTCTTACGAAATATTAAGAATTTCTCTGCAGTAGTTCTCTTGATATGCAATAATAAAGATTTGCTTTGTATGGGGGCTATGACTCCTCCTTGACCTACCCGTCCCATTTTCACCACAACTATGGAACCTCATAAGAAAATTATCTTAACAAAATTTTAAGACTTTCGCTGTTATAGTTCTGGAGATATGCGATAATTAATATTTACTTAGTATGGGGGCTACCACTTCCCTTAGATTTGCCGCCCTATCTTCGTCTGAATTGTGAACCTTAATGAGAAAATTATTCTTAAAATCTTCTTTAGATATGCAATAATTAAAATTTGTTTTGTTATATATATATATATATATATATATATATATATATATATATATATATATATATATATATATATATATAGAAAGGAAATTGCCAAATTTTATGAGAATCGGTGATAATTCACCATAGTTATCATATAAGCGTTAGCTCCGGAAATCACCTTCTAGTGCGTAAATCCTATATAGATATTGGTATCAACATAATACTTAATATGCGTACGCATGTTTTATATAAATATGAAATACACCTATTAAAAAATCGGTCCACAATTTTTCATAGAACCAATATAAGATCCACTCACTTTTTTGTTTTCTATGTGTTTGTAATTTTAGGAAAATACTACACTTTCGCAACACTAGAATTTATGAAGTGAATTACTCTATTGTTAATATACCTTCTACGATGATACAATAAAATCATTTATGTAATGAGACCAAGTTATAGATATATAGTGCGTTATAGATGCAAAACCCATAAGAAACAAAAATATCTGTTTATTAGGGTTATAATTCGAACAGAAATTATTCGATTATTCGAGGAACACTTTTTTTATTCTTATCGAACGAACATAATTTTTCAATTTAGAATAAAAAATTATTCGATAAATTTTTAGCGATTAATTGAATAATCGAACAATTTTTCAAAACGAGTTTTTGTTAAATTATTATATTGTACATAAATTCCTTTTTGAAATTATAAGTGTAAAAAGTTTCGTTCAGTTGGAGAACCGTGTCGAAAATTATTGAAAATTTCGTTAGGATATATAAATGTGAAAACCACGTGTTAATAGATTTCAGGTTAAAGCCTTCTACGAACATTGAATTTACAGTGTTATTAAAAAAAAAAAAAAAAATAGAATAAAACGTATTAAAGTTGAATTAAACGGGAAACGTATAACTTATTCTTAAATTCTGGAAAATTTCCAGCGCATATTTTTTTATTTTTTATTCGTTCTATTAATCGAAGAAAATTCAAATTTTATTTGATCACATGAATAATTAAAAAAATTATGAAATTTTATTTGATCAACTTCAATGTCGAATAATTGACAGCCCTACTGTCTATATAAAAAAATTAAAATTGAGTTTTATGATTTTGTTTATAAGAAGTGCTTGTAATCGAATGAACCATAGGACTTTAACAGTCTACCAGATGAAAAATTCTATACCACATTGATGGAAGAATAATCTTTCAAACACTGAGTTTCCATTAGGCAATTTTTTTCTTGCACCAAATCTGAAATAATTGATGAACGATTGAAAAATGAAGATTTTCTTCTGTAGATAGTCAACATTAAAATCAAATATTTTCTTTACATAATAGTCTATATATATATTAAGGGCGCAAGGTTGTCCATTCGATCCTGTATGCAACATATGTAAGTCAAAACCAAATAACAAAAATGAATTTAAATCAAAATTACGCTCTAGTACCTTCATAACATCTCTAGCTCTTTATATTCTACTATTCAGCTGTAAATTAATAACAATAAAAAAAAAAAAAAATATATAGTTTGCGGTCAATGCATTTCAATTACATTTGCAGTTTACATGAATGAAAACATCCAAACAGCCGGCAAGTCAACCAACCATTTATTCATTAGCAACATTTAAATCTAAAGCGTTATTTAAATGCTCTGCTCTAATGAAATTTACATTTTCTTCTCTTCTCCACAGATAACGAACACTTGGTCAATTTGAAACTGCAACAAACACCAAAATTAATTGATGATTCGTTCGTGTTCATACGGCGCTATGCAAATTCATCGCAATTGATAGAGAATTCTCATAAATTAGTTACAAGATTGGAGAAATGTTTTTATCATAATGAAAACTCAGCACTTGACCTTTGTGATGAAGAAAATGTGGTAAGTTCTTAAAAACAGGAAAAATAGATAAAAACAGATTTTTTAATGAATTTCTTTTTGTTTTTAAATTAAATTAAAGCGTGGTGTCTTCCATCACAACAATACCGATTTTATTATACATCCCTTACCCGAAAGATTTGGTAATAATTCCCATATAATTTTGGAATCGGAAAGTGAAGTTTTTGATACTTCTTGGCGTAACTCCACTTTACTAGATGAAAATATACAATTTGAACCGGATGAAGAAGATTTCAATGATTTACAGCTGCCTGGTAATGAAGATTTGGCCACTATGAGATCAACAAGAAATATTGAAGGCGAAATATCTAATAATAAACATCACATGACGCATCATCATCAATTACCCTTGAATCTACGTTTTAAACCACGACATCATCATAGTAACCATCACAAACATCATCATCATAATACAAAGTCATCGCCAGGAGGTCATAACAAACATTACCATAAATATCAAGAAGAATCTCAAAACTTTAAGCGTTCGAAACGTTATATACACTCAGCTAGCCAATATTCACAAATACCGGATGTTTTATATATCGAAACAGCTATTTTTGTTGATATCGATTTGTATAAGCATATGGCGAAAAACTTTCCCAAAGACACAAGTTCGCATTTAATACGTTTCGTGTTGGCTATGATTAACGGTGTCCAGCTGTTGTATCATCATCCTTCACTGGGTAAACGGGTGAATTTTGTTTTGAAACGTTTGGAAATTTTAGAAAAAGATCCTCCTGAATTGAGAAGATCTAGCGATATTGATATATATTTAAGTAATTTTTGTAAATGGCAAAATGATTTGAATCCTGCAGATCATACAGGTTTGAGATTTGATCATGCTGTGATATTGACAGGTGAGTGGTAAGAAGTATGGTTATGTGAAATATTTAGGAAATTGTTTGAATGTTTTTACACTACAGTAGCATAATGAATACGCTCAACAATCTTGGTCTAACATTCACCTTAATTAGCATAGAATCATTAGCTAAGTCGATTAAAACATGTCCATCTATAAACCTTAGTCAAACTATGGGCCGAAATTACTAATGAAACAATTGAAACCGATCCATAATTTTATATAACTCTCACACAAATATTTTGGTGCTCATAAATCTCTGATATATCGTTATATTTCTTTAAAATTCTGTACACAAGACTTTTTGGTAATCTTTTTACACTCCAAAAAATCGGTTTCCAATATATCATATAAGAAGATCGGCCCATAATTGACCATGATTCTCTTATAAGACCCTCTAAATTAAATTAAAATATTAATACTATGACATTATTTTACACGAATAAATTTCCATTAAGTATAAAACTGGCTGTCCAATTTTGGTAGGGTTGGACCAATTTACCATAACTACCATTTGCAGTATCAGCTGAGAATCACTTAAAAAAGAGTTTAAATACCATATAAATGTAAGTAGCGATAAAAATTTTGATTTAGGTATTAATTGAATTTCAGTTGGATGGTCCATTATTGATTATAGGTATAAGACCCAATTTCGAGTATACTTATCGCGTATGTGCAATGGTGTAGGTTATCATATGGTTGGGTTATGTATTCTTCATCCTTGTAGTTAGCAGCACCGAAATTGTCTGTTGAAATCAACTCTTTCAAGGCCTGCTATAACGGTTTCATATTTTAATAAATAAATGGTCCTATCGGTTCTACTATCATTAAAAGTATCGTCATACATTTTGTGAACTTCTATTTTTTTACTTTTTAAAGCTTCAGAAATTCAAAGTATTAATTTTTAAATAAGTAATAAGTGAAAAAAGAAAGTAACAATTTTCAAAACTCCGATAGACCGATTCTTTTATACCCTTCACAAAATTTAAACTGCATAAATATACAAATTCAAAATATAAATTCATTTAAACTTTGATTTTATTGAATTAAATTTTTGTTTATAAATATCGTGAATTTGTTAAAATATATATAAGTATTTGTAAAAGAAAACTTAATAAAATATTTTTTCTGAAAAAATATATGCAGGTAAAGAAATTTTAAAGAATAAATTCATAGGAAACTTGTAATTTAAAGAGTTCGCGAAAATAGTTTTCTTGGGCATATGCTTAGGAAGATCGCATACTCCATCAGTGTTGAAGAGCCGAATAAAAAAGAGATATATAAAATTGCAAGTTCATTTTTCAGTTCTCTACCAACAATTTTGAATTTGAATTAGCTATTTTAGAATTTTCAGATATTATATTTTTCGAGACCAAAAAAAAAAGAAAACTATTAAATGATAAAGTCTGAAGATTAGAAAAACTGTTTTAATTTAAACATAAAAATTATTTGATAGCTTACGTCAAGTATTTCAAAATTTTGTACTTCTCACAAATCTACCAAACACGCTATGCCTGCATAATGAACTAATTTATTTTATTATCTATATTTTAAAAAAGTGAATTGATAATTTTTTAATATACATACTTTAATTTACCTGTCAAACGTATCTTTCATAAAAAATATACTCATATTTAAAAAATATCGATGGGATTCTACGAGGATACGAACCATGGCTTAAACATTTGTAGTCTAGAATACCAATAGAAGTTTTGTTCAAAAACTAATATGAACGGTATAAAAATCAATTTACAACACTATATATTGAATATATTTCAAATTCAACAATGTGGAGGAATTTTCTTTTTTTAACAAAATGAAACAAAAGTATTTTATGAATATGAAATTTCAAATTCCTAGGGCATAAGAATTTGAAGCTAGAAGTTTTTAAGTGTGCTTATGGGTTCGAATCGTGGCAAATATAAGAGGAATTTCTTTTTAATAAATTTCAAAAACAGAACCTGCAATCAGTTCTTCAGTCTCAAACACAAATCACAAGAAAATTGGGAAGTCTTTTTAGGCTACTCTGGAAAATCGTTTATAACTATGCCATTCCTGAATGACTGACGCTGAATTTCAATACCAAGATTTTCGAGACTATTCACCACATATGTGTTTAAAGATAAATTTCAACACTCAGACGGAACAGAAAAGTATTCTTGAAAGTTATTTTTAATCATAACAATTAAGAATATTTTGCATTTTAAGATCCTGTATGTATGTTTTAAGACATTTTTGTAAAATGATAAATGTATACATGGGCCATTTGAAAAATTTTTGATTTTAGTCGCATTAAATTCCATTTGTATATATGCAGAATCAGTTTGCGAGCAGGGGGCGCGAAAGTTATAGTGATTTTAAGGCTTTTAAGAACATATAAACATTTTTACAAACTAGAAGTTTATGTATAATTCTGGTACAAATCATTCGCAATATCAAAACTGAGCTATTAAAAAAATTTTATGATATTTTCAATTCCTGATAGTATTAGTGTAGCATATTTTAGGGTTTCTTAGTAAAATTATAAAAATCCCGATTTTTAAAAATTTTGCAAAAATTGGGGTTCGAATCCAAGTTAGTTATTTTTCCATATATTATACGAAAATATATTTTATTAGAGTTTCTTACAAAGGAATGCAATTTAATATTGTGCTCGTTTTTTAAACCAAGTAAATTTTTTTTGACTTAAATTTATGGTGCCGATCAAATCAATTTATCGCCGTTCTTATATGTATATATATCCAAGATTCGCACAAATTGCAATTTGCTATATAAAAATACAAAAGCAACGAGAAAAAAGATATAGTCGGTCAAGACCCTACACCATTGTGACAGATAATAAGTTCTATGCAATAAGCACACTAAACTCAAAAGCATTTTGTCATTGACTCAAAACAATAAACACAATAATATTTTTATGTAAAAATTGTTTTCTTGTACATAAAATTTTAGCAACAATAACATGATTCAAACTCAAATATATTGCTTAACATGTTGTGTCAACAATGTATTTTTTTTAATAAAATATATTCAACAATAACAATAGTTGCGATAACAATATATTATTCCGGATAAAATAATATTGTTGGGGCAATCATATCGCAAAATGCTTTTTCTCTGCACAATTTCCGGGAAATTTTGATTTCTTGGGACAGCAGGAAAAATCTTTTGAGTTCCCGGGATTCCAGATTAAAAACTATAATTATCACTATTCTTATTAGTTAAACAACTGAGATCGAAATAGCACAAGTTTACAAATTTGGGTCAACCTTGGCTACACTGTGCTGTCGTTTCAACTCATAAAAGAGCGCGTGGCGAACAATTGCATATTATTGATATTCTTAACGTTAGAAGTTATTCAAAAACGTGAAACCGATACTCTACAATAGAAAATACTTAGTTCGACCGCTAATCATTTCTAATTTGTAACTTTTTATTCAATAAAATTTTTTTACGAAAACGGAGTGAAGATTCGACTTCAGCGTCCCACATAATACTAGAATTATTTATTGGTTTCTCTGGTCCAAAATCTTTTAAACTTGTATAGAATATGAATCTTTGCATTAGCAGTAGATTCAAAACAGAATTCGGTAAGGGAATTTATATTACACATGTGGCCAATTTTACTATGTAATGTAAAATACACAAATACAGAATAATGCGTTGATACCAACATATAGATGATTTTATGCACTTTAGGACGATTCCTGGATTCTCATAAAATTTGGCAATGTTGTTTCTACTTATATAAAAGTTATTTGCGTCGAATATTAACTTTATACTAACATTCGTATGGGATTTATGCACGTTTAAGTGATTTTCGGAAGAGAGCTTTATATGGGAGCTTTGGTCAATTGTGGACCGATCTTCATAAAATTTGGTACAAACTCTATTCCGGAGGGACATTTGTATGGGGGCTAAGTGAAATAATGGATCGGTCACAACCAATTTCAAAAGATTTCGACCTTGTATCATAATAGTCCCACTTGTAAAATTTAATTGAATTTTCTTTGTGCACAAGGTTTATTGGACAGCCAGCCGCCAGTCGATTTAAAAAGTGATTTTGAGTCGACTGGTATACTTTAAGGTGGATGTTGGATAAGTTTTTCTATGTGTTACAAACATCAGCACAAACGCATAATACCCCAACCATCTACGGTGGTGTAGGGTACAAAATGTGCAATTTTTGCGTAGTTTGCAAAAAGTTCATAAATTTTTTTTATTAAATTTATTTTTAATGCTATATCGATTTTATTTTGTGAAATAACAAAAAACTAAGTTCACGCAGTAATCCATGCTATTCCGTTAAAAATTATGAATGTGCCTCACGAAAAACTAATTTTTTTTATAAATTCTCGCTCTTGTTTTCCAAACTTTAAGATCACATCATTATAACAAGTATCAACATCAGTTTTAGAATTCGTAGTCCATTGAGAGGCGCACAGACCCCGCTAAAAAAATCAACAAATTTTAGAAATTAAAACATTTTGTCATCAAAATTCGACTATCCTGTATTTAACTCTTGAAACAACAAAGAAGGTGTAGAATTTATACAGAAAGTTCAATTAGTATACAAATGATGGAAAAGTAATTAACGCCTGAACAAAAAGTGTAGAAGAATGTGAATCCAAAACTTTGAATAACAATCATGATTATAAAATGAAATTTATGGAGCTAAAATTTTGTACTCTACTAGTTTCAAGACCCATGAATTCGGATCTGTATCACCACGAAACTTATTGAGGATTAAAGACAGTTTCAGCCGGGTGAAAAATGTTTGATAATGGTCCATATACCCATCATTTTATGTCAAGAGTATAAAAAAAAAGTTTTTTTTTCTAAAAAAATGTGAAATGTAAAAAAGCTTAAAACTTACAAATAAGTAAAGTAGCAGAAAAACCAATCAAGGAAACCAAAAATATGTATTAAAAAGTGTTTAATGCTCTTAAAGTTTGAAAATATGCTCTTAAAATATTACTGCTTTTTGTTAAATTTTTAATTACATATCTACCAAAAATAGGTTTAATTTACTGTAAATTTTTATATTTTAATATGATGTGAGTAGCGTAGTATCCCTGGTTTGCCCTAGTTTATTTACAAAAGCACCATTTTATAAAAATTTATATCTGTTTGAATATTTTTAGTTATATGATATCCTTAATTTTCTTTTAATCATTTTTTTTTTATTAAAATACTTCTTAATATTTAATTATTAATATACACTTTCCTATATGATTTCTCTTTAAATACAATTACAATTGTTTCAATTATTTCAATTTTTATATTGATTTCTGTTTTTAATTTCAAGGTCTTGATTTGTATGTAGTGGATAAACATGGTAAAGTGATCAATCAAGTTGTTGGTCTCGCACCAGTGGCTGGCATGTGTATACCAACATCATCGTGCACCATCAATGAGGGCAAACACTTTGAAAGTGTTTTTGTTGTGGCCCATGAAATTGGACATAAGTAGGTTGAATAGCAAATAATTTACGCAGCCACAAATGCATAATTATTTTCGATTTACCATCATGTTCTTTAAATATTTTTTACAGTTTAGGAATGAGACATGATACCAGAGAACAAAGTTGTGATCCTACTTTGCATATTATGTCTCCCACATTGGGTAGTGGCAAAATAACTTGGTCTCAGTGTTCAAAAACTTCTTTGAATAAATTTTTAGAGTAAGTTTTTGTAGTGATTGTTCTAAAGAGAGTTATAATTTTGATTTTCAGATTAAAGCAGGCCAAATGTTTGTTTAATGTGGCTGAGTTCAAACATAATTTGGATCATTCTGCCGAAGGCATTTTGCCAGGCGAACGTTTTGACGCCAATCATCAGTGTATGTTAAAATATGGCAAAGATTCGAATAGAGCTAGAAGCCAGGCATTAGCTGATATTTGTCGTGATTTGCATTGTCAAAGAGATCGTTATACTTGGACTTCTCATCCGGCCTTAGAGGGAACTTCGTGTGGGGATAATAATGTAAGCTTCCAGGATTTATTGTTAATCAGACTAAATGTAACTCTTTAATTTTTAATTCTTGCTTAACAGTGGTGTCGCAGTGGTTTTTGTGTGGTTAAACGTCCTGAAGTTTATCCCTCTACGAAACAAACTAATGCTATAGCGAAAGCAAATTATGATAAGACTAGCTTTTTAGAAACCTCCAAAGTGGGTCATTTGATGCATGAGTATCAAAAGGTAATTACTGTAAATTGATTTTAATTTCCTTTCTATATATTCTTAAACTTTCTATCATTCTTTTAGCCTTCTAGCAGCTGGAGCGAATGGAGTGAATCGAGCGTCTGCAATTCCAGTTGCCTTTATGGTCCCTCCAAACGTTTGCGTGAAGGTAGTACCGGCCTTAAAATACACACCCGAAAATGTATCGATTACAAACGTCGTTGCATTGGACGCGATCGCAAATACGAGACATGCGTAGCCAAACAGTGCTACAATGTACCCATCGTAACAATTAAGGACTTTGCTAGACAAGTATGTGAAAGAGCCCAAAAATTTGACCTAGATTTGACGGGAGAAGGTGAACAAATCGTAGGCAATATAGAGGAGTCTTGTAGAGTTCATTGCAAAACCAAAACAAATGGTACTAATGCTCGTTCGTGGTCATTTCCGGATGGCACTACGTGCCGCTCAAAACTCTATAGTAGCGATGAACCTTCATATTGTATACATGGTAGATGTGAGAAATTTTCGTGCAATAATTCTACAGGAAATTTCTATAAAATTGGTGCAATATTTTGTAAACGAGAAGATAAGAACGATCAAAATTCCCTAGAAAATGAGACAGTAAGAAGATCATCGCAACATTATAGTAATAATATACCAGCAACAGCTTCCTATGCAGGTTATGCGGAGCGAAATGATTACAATAAATATCGTAATAATATCAATAGTAATTATGATGATCAGGAAAGATCAGCTGGGGGTAATAGTGATCGTATTTATGGTCCCACAACAGTAAGGAGTAAATATGAAAATGGTGAGATTGTTTAAAAAATCACTTGAAAAAATAACACTAAATTTTTTTCTTCCTAGAGGTGGCTTTACGTCCTTTTCATGGCCAGTTTTCTAATGATAAAACCTATAAACATAAGACGGAATCATATTCTCCCTGGAACAAATACAGTTATCATTTGAATGATCATGTGCCCGCTGAATCCTCACAACCCAAATCTTCTTCAATAGTTTCTTCTTTACGAAGTGATATTGGTGATTGGATTGTTAAATCTGGATGTCATTCTAGTTGCATGTCCAAGTCCCGGGGTATACAAGTGGTAGTCAATCGTGTAACAGGTATTAAAAATATACAGCTGTGTACGCATTCTGTTAAGGTCAGTTATTTGAGCATGGTCAAAATTCAATAGAATTCTAAAACATTAATTTATCTTTAACCTAAAGCCTTGCGAACGCTTACAATCCACCACGGAATATGCCGATCATACGTGTTTTCGCTACAAACAAAAAGTACGTGGTCTTTCTGGTCATGGCACTCAAATAGCGGCCAGTGTTGAAGATCCCGATCGTAGTTGTCGTGTTGGCTGTCAAGATGAATTCATACATCATCGCTTCTATTTGGTAAATGGTAACTATGGACATTTTCCTCTGGGAACCAAATGTTCCCATACTGAAGAACGTTATTGTGTACAAGGCAAATGTTTAGAATTTGGACCTGATCAAATTCCTCTTAAACAATCACACATAAGTTTAGCACTATTTCGTTCAAGGCGTTCGTTAAAGGGAAATATAAGTAAATCTCCTGCAAGAAGCAAGAGAAGTTTTCTATACTATGAACCGGTTAATATAACAGAGACACTAACACAAGAATTTATCAACAATATTGTTAACAGTATTATAACATTTGAAGAGAAACAATTCAAGGGTAAGTTTAAATTAAAAAAATAAATAAAATAAAATTTAATTTGACATTGTTTTATTGTATTTTTAGACGATTCTCTTTTAAATGATCACATCGAATTTACAAATCCTATACATTACTCTATGGATGAACTGAATGAGAAATAATTTTTTTGATTAAATTTATTTTTTTTTTACTTTTAATTTTTTTTTTTATTTAATGGAATATTTATTGATATTTTTTATATAGTAAATCTAAGCTTAAATATATGAACATATTTAGTACTAAATACATATATTTGTATATTATAAATAAGACGTGATATTTTAGATAAGAAAGAACAAAATAAAATTTATTTCAAAAATAAAAGAAATTTAGTAAGAAATCTCATGTAATTTCACAAGATTTTTATTTACGCTACAAATTTAAGGAAAAAAAAAAAAATATATATATATAATGATAATGGATAATGGATCAAAAATGTTTAATTTTAGGTTTTCCAAAAATTGTTTTTTGATGGCACATTAGAATCCATTTGTATGAATATAAAGTGACTCGAATGCATGTAGAATCAGTTCGCGATAATAATTTCGTGCAGAGAGCACAAAAGTTATAGCGGTTTTAAGTTGCTGGTGTTAGTGTGGCATATTTTAGGGTTTCCTAGTAAAATTAAAAAAAATTTTCATTATACTAAAAATCGCGATTTTTAAAAGTTTTGCGAAAATGCGGATCTTAATATTATACGAAAATATATTTTCTTAGAGTTTATTACAAAGAAATGCTATCTAATATTGTGATTCTTTTTTAACCCAAGTGAATTTTCTTTGATCCATAAAATTTTTGTCTTTCGAAATTTTTTGATGCGCCTCTTCAATGCCAATTATAGTCAATTTCGTACTGTCCATGCAATCTGCCTTAACAAAATCTGTTTTGATAAAAGTGTCCCGTTTTCAACTATCAATGACATTTGACTTCAATTTATAGTGCCGATAAGTTATATTTATCGACGGTCTTATATCCACATAGAAAAGATTTGTATAAATTGGAATTTGCTATATAAAAATACAAAAATAAAAAGTGTAGTTATTGCGCAATTTTCAAAAGGTCCTTAAAAGTTTTTTATTAAATTTATTTTTTATACTCCTTCCTTTATTGTTCACGCAGTAATCCATGCTATTCCATTAGAAACTGTGAAAATTCCTCGGAAAAACAGATTTTTTTTAATTTTCGCTCTTGTTTTCCAAACTTTGGGACTACTTGCTGCGTGGACTATTTAGAGTACATCGACGAGATATAGCGCAAAATACCCATAATTACAACAAGTATCAATTCCAGTTTAAAAAATTTGTATGTTTTTGGGGACCATGCCCAAAAAAAAAAAAAATTTTTTTTGCCACCGCACAGTGGCTCAGAATCGTTTTTCAACGGTCTGTAACTTTGTAACTTTTGAATCGATAGAGATGTTTTAGATTTTTTTTGATGTGGAGATATTTCCTTGAATTTTTTTCAGTTTTAGTTTTTAATTTCATTAAAAGCTGTTCAGCAGTTGTTGATAATTTAAGACTACATTTCTTCACCGCCGATTTGGTAGGCTCACACTGGTTTAAAATCAGCCGCCGAAATTTTTATATTTTTTTTTGAAGTTCAATGCAAAAAGTAGTGAATGCAGTGACTGCATATGTTAATGTTTTTAATAATTTATTTTGTTATGCGCCGCTGCCACCGTACAGTGGCTCAGAATCGTTTTTCAACGGCCTGTAACTTTGTAATATTTGAATCGATAGAGATGTTTTAGATTTTTTTTGATGGAGAGATATTTTCTTGAATTTTTCTTCAGTTTTAGTTTTTAATTTTATTAAAAGCTGTTCAGAAGTTGATGATAATTTTAGGCAACATTTGAACTTGTAATTTTTTTATAGTATTTAGTATGGAAATACGAATTTTTTGTTTTTTGAATCAACTTATAATAAAAGTTATGAGCAGATGAAAAAAATAAGTTTTGTTTTTTGAATAAGTTTTGAACAGAATAATTCTAGAACAGGTTTTACTAGAACTGGTTCTTAAAAAACCGGTTGCACTAGAATCGATTGTTTTTGGACAAAAATATGACGATTTTTTCAATGTATATTTTGTTTTTTATTTAAATAACATTAGGGAGAAAAATGTTTATTTTTTATAATAATTAAAATTTTTTTGATGTTTATTTTATTTTTTACTTAAATATCAATAAAAGAAAATTATAATTATTATTCGTTCGGTTGGAAAATAGCCCGGGAATATGTCATATTTAAATTTATATATTATTTTTAGCATATCTAGCAGTCATTTTCTTCTTCATCTAAGTCCCGAAGTTTTACTTTTCATTGACTTCGAATGCTAGAGATGAGCGGATCTGATGTTGCCAGTAATATATTAAATATATCTTCATTTGTAGAATTTTATCATATTTTTCTGGTATTATGTTCTCTATAAAATCTGCAATCCTTAATCCTTTTTTTCTGGGATTCTTTTGATAGATCTCCAATAGGTACTAAATCATACTTAATGATATCTTCTCCATGATAAAGGATTTTGTGGATATTTCACCAAATTTTCTTGCATCAATTTGTAATTTCTAAAGATAAGTTCGCTCTTAAATAATTTTTAAAGCTGGTATAAAATTTTTGGATGGAGTAACCATCTAACTTTTTTGTAGCGTTTTGTTAAGTTTTTGACGAAATAAGTTATTTTATTTTCCAAGCCCAATTGTATTTCGGTGCTGCATGAATATAAGTTTACCTTCATTAGAACATCTTACCGCTTTTTGTTTATAAAATTCTCTTCAAATAATTCTTTATAGCTGAAGCTCTCCATATTTTATAAAGATTTTAAAATTTGGTTGTTATAATTTAATGATTATTTTTGATTTATATTATTTTTTTGCTCAAAAAATGTGATTATTTTACTTTTTCGCTCAACTTATAGTGATTATTTTGCGATTTTTGTTTTATTGCTCAAGGAGTAAAACTTATACCCAAATTAGGTTTTTGCTAAAAATCAAAATTTGTAATACAAATCAGAATTTTTATTAAAAATCCAAAATTTTTATTAAAAATCAAAAATTATATTAAAAATCAAAAATTTTATTAAAAATCAAAATTTTTTGGTAAAAATAAGATTTGTTTTGTAAAAAAATTCGACTTTTAGTGATAAATCTGATTTCTATAAGAAAAGTGCGATTTTTATAAAAAATTTGAATTTTTAGCAAAATTTCTGATTTTTGGAAAAAATTATATTTTTAGTAAAAATTCAGATTTTTAGTAAAATTTTAGCATCTTTGTAAAAATTTAGTTTTTAGTAAAAGTTTTGATTTATAATAAAAATTTGGGTTTTTACTAATGTTTACATAAAACTCGAGAAAAGAAAAGTAAATTTTTTCACTAAAAATCATTTCGCAACAATTTAGGTTTTATTTAGTGAGCAAAGAAATAAAACACTAAAAATTGAGCAAAAAAATGAAATTCAAAAATAATCATTAAAATTGATTTTTTAAATAAAAATTAAAAAAATCATTCCGGATTTCGATAGAACCTGTTCTAATAATTTAACACTTTTATCGTTCCTTGTATCTATTTTTTTTTTTGTTCAAAATTTCAAGAATGATTATTTTCTGTCCTTGTAATATTTGTATTGTAATTGTGTTTATTGCCAACGCCTTAATTGTGTTTTAACTTTAGTTGTTCACGAGTTCAGTGTTGGTAAGTAAATACTTTCCATTTAAACGCTTTGCTTACTTTAGTGTTTTCCGTTTTTAATCGTTCATTTGTTGATTTATTCTATTATAGTGACACCCAAATGGTTTTGACTTCAACTGCACGCTAACATAGAAATTCCATTAGAGTAGAACAATATTAGATAGATACCAGATACAGCAACAACTACAAGAGTTGCTAACAACTATTAGTAGTCAGGGTATGTATTTTATTTTGAGAAAACAAAGGAGTGTATAAGTTTAATAAACTTTTACTTTAATAGAAAATAAATCTTTATATTAGGTAGTTGCCTAAATGAAAGCATTAAGTCTCGAAATTAGATTCATCTATAAAAAATATACGGATTGAAAATAAGATCTTTAGCAATTTTAACCGAGCCACAAAATCCGATTTGTTTAACAAGCTATCGCTATAGATTTGCAAATGTATACAAAATTATTCTCTTAATATCGATGTTGGCAACCGATTCAAAAATTTAAAATGGTAACGATGGCATTATTGGTTTTTCGAGCTATTTCGGTAGCGGTATTTTAGCGATAACTGTATTCGTAGTTATTTAGGTAATGGTGTTTTAAGAGTAACGGTTGTTTTAGCAATTTCGAAGATATCGGTTCGCAACCATGAAATATAATGTAGAGTTAAGTATTTAAAAGTCGGGTTAGGATAACCATAACATTCTTTCAAGTTTTATTTTAATTGAATCAAAATAATAGGTTTTTTTCAAACTTTCTAATAATGGTAATGATATTTTAGCGGTAGCGATAATATGTTTTATTTCGGTAACGGTATTTTAGAGTTTTTGGTTTTTTGGGTTATTTCGGTATCGTTATTTATTGATAATGATATTTCGAGTTATTGCGGAAAAGGTATTTTAACGGCAACCGTATTTCGAATTATTTCGGTAGCGGTATTTTAGGGGTAATTTGACTACCGTTATCGTCATCCTTGCTTAATATATAAAAATGAGTTTTGGAACACAGTAAGGCTTTTATCTTTTTAATGCACTATATTAAAATTAAAATAGTAAAATTAACATTCAAATATTTTTGTACAGTCAAAATATAAGATTTTTTAAATTTTACTGTTCATAAAATATGCTCTTATCTATATTTTTGGCTGGTCAAAAACCAGTTAATGCTAAGCCAATCTATAAAATTCACTATTTTCGACAAAGACCAATTATAAAATTCACCATTTATCATCTCTGAATTCGTATCATTTAAATTATGTAAACACTAATATAATTTTATAAATAAAACTGTAAGAAAATTTAAAAATTGAAGCTACATTTTTTTGTAAAAAATATTAAGACTTTTCTTACTTATATCAAATAAGACAATTCTAAAAATATTTTTACGAAATTCATGTAACTTGTGCTAAATATAGCATATACACAGAAACAATTATTATCTTATACTTTTCAATTAACACAGTTGTTTCATTTTACATCAAAATTTAGTTGATATATTCAAGCAAAAATAAAAAATTAGTAAAAATAAAATTCAAGTAAGATATTTTTCTCATTTAAATTTTTAATTCATGCTATCATCTAGTTGATTGATTTAAGAATCTTTTTTAATTGTACAAATTTTTCAGTTTTTTTTTTATTGTTTACAGTTATTAATATATTAATTATAATAATTTTGGAGAGAGGTGCAAATTTAAACAATTTTTTATTGAATGAATTTATTTGGTAATTGTTGATTATTTTCTGTGTAAATTTAAATAAGAAATTCCTAAAACTCATTACTTTCGACCTTCTTTGCTGTCCGCACATTTTTCGGCAGTGCAATTTTAATTACTTTGTCATTTTTGTGATCAACCAAGGCCAAAACAAAAAATTTAAAATTAAAATTTAAATTTAAAACTATTAAAGATAATTTAGTATTGTGAATATATTTTTTCTTTTTCTCATCAAAATCGTTATATGTAAAATTTTTGAGTTCCTAAATCTTTTTTAAGCTCGAGCAGATCAACTTTGACACCTTCTACCGCATTCCGTATTATAACATGGTGATAATAAAATAATTTTCCTGAAAACCTAGGTCTTCTTCTACAATTTTGATAGTATCAGTCTAGGAGATATATATTTATTACTTATTTTTGCGATCCTCCCCACTGTCAAATAAATTCATAATTTTGAAGTTTTTAACTTAAATTTTTTATTTAGTTTATAATTTATTGTTGAACTTTTTCATATAGTTTTTTAGAATTTTTGCATGGTCGGCTTAAGTTCATTGAATAATTGTAGAAGAATACAGTGTAAAAGCTCGCCAAGACCGTCATTGTTCATTGCTACTTAATAAGTGGCTAAACAATAACAAATCATAAATTGCTGATTTACTACCTAAACAATAATAATTGAAAAAGCAGAATTCGAAATAATTATAAAAAGCTTTATCGTACCATTCGTCTCACTTAATGACAAATAAGGAAAATAAGTTACAGATTACATTTCCCAAAACTTGTAAGTTAAATAGATGATGTTTACAGAGAATACCACGGTGGGACACTGGAGAGTGGTGATGACGTTCGTGGTGGACCAGAAAATGCATTCCATTTGGTCGAGTCTCGAATACAACTTTTACACTTAAGCCGAAAATGGAAAAATTGTAAAAAACTTAAATTTTTCATTTATTTATTTATTTTTTTTTTTGATCTTAACAAAGACATCGACTGATTCTTTAGGTATGATTGATAATTAAAATTTAAAAAAAAATTGGGGAAAAAAAGTTTTGATATTTATTTATCTTTAATGAGGGTTTTAAGAAGTCACATAAATCTTTAAAGTCATATGAGACATTTTTGTCATTTCTGATCAGAAGTTTACAATTCTTAAAATTTTTATTATAAATAAACACATTTTCACATCAATAGTCTTGAGAATATTCTTCGTAATATAGTTTAATGTGAGCTAATTCTATTCGAATATTGTTTGATAATTTTTAATTGAATTTGATGTTTTATGTTAATATATTAAAAAACTTATATTATTTTAAAAATTTATAAAATTGAACTAAAATTTTGGCTTAGTGTATCAGTAGATGTAATTTAATTAATTCTAATGGTGCTAAGGTTAAGGGGTCAAAGCTTAATACGAAAATTACTGATTAAAAAATTGCTTCCCCAATCGTTTTCAGTATAAACCACTGATGCTAGATGGAGGCAATTTTCCCTTTTTGAGGCAATTTTCGTAGACAATTTTAAGCAAAAGGAAAACGAGGGGGAATAATAATTTTTCTGGAAACGAAGGGGTTTTTTTAAAAAGTAAAAGTAAAAACTCCGAACTAATTTAGTATTAAAACTGTATTTTAGATAAATAATTTACATTCAAAATATAGTTGTAGTGACCATAATCTAAGAGCAGTATATTATGATTGAAACATATAATCACAGTCAAAAATAGAAATGATTATAAAAAACGATTATTATGATTCTATTTTGTCATATTGTATCCGATTTTATGGTTTGTTTTTTCATCTTATGATTATAGTTTTACATATAATTGAACAAGCTTATTATATAATTAAGACACATTTTCATATTATGATTCCATTTTATCATATTTTTACCTCCAATCTTATCATATTATTATTTAATTAATTTTTTAAATTTGTCATATTATTATTCCATCTCATAATATATAAGATTTTTATGAAATTTTTAATGAGAAATTTTATATATATATATATACATTTAATAATATTAACATATTATTAGTTATATTCATTTGTAGCACCATATGTGGTTCAAATGCAAGCTTCTTATATTATGTAAACGAACCTTGTCTATTTATATTTATTCATATATAAACTAAATGAGAATTACATTGAAGTTAGAAAACAAATATTAAAAAAAAATTATGTATTTAAAAACAAACAAGTATTGAAGTTTTCCACTAAGTTTGTGAAAAGGAAAAGTATTATATTTATTTGTAACATTTTATTTTTACAGGAATAATAATATTAATATGGTTTAAAAACAAAATGTGGTTTAAGAATAAGGAAAAAGACTGCAAATATTTAATGATTGTAGAAGTAATGATATGTTTCATATTAACAAAATTTTATTTCTGGTAAAAATATTTAAAAACATATAATTTTTTCAGTAAACATTAAATAACAAAATTGAATCAAAATCGTTATTATCATGAACACAAAGTTATTAAAATTCAATAAAATTAACAATGAGAACATAATATTTTTGTAGAGATAACGCTGTAACCATGTTTTTTCTCTACGTGTATATAAGTTTATTCAATTTTGAATTCCTACAACATTTATCTGAAACCCCATGAAGTAAATTTTTTGAGTAATTGTATGTATTTTATTAAAACAACAAGTTCACGACCCCATTGAGATATTACAATATGAGAACAACCCGCAACTATTTTGGTAAGTCTAAAGTTTAAAACATGATTACGTTTAACATCAAATGTAAATTTCAAATCATTTTGAAATCTTAAAAAATAAATACAAATAAATATTTAAAAAATGTAATGTTTCCAATTTGGAGATAAGAAGAATAGGTCACAATTTTAAAGGTAACTTTTTAAAAGTGGAATGTTTCTATCAATTTGTGAATATCGATAATTGATTTTATTTCTTATAAATACTCTATTCTAAATTAACTTTAAAACTTCTATAATACTGGAGCAATTAGGTCTAAAAAGTTCTCTTTAGAAAAAGTAAGTCTTGTGCGAATAAGAATCATAGTACCAAATATAATGTGATCTCCAAATAACACTCGTTAATAGCTAATCGCTTAAAATTTTTTAAAGTTCGGTCGAGTTAAATGGAAAGTCGCATATAAATATAATCTTGCATAATTTTGACGCCAATATAAATTTATTAAATTATTGAAATTTTTATTAAATTTCAAGATTTTTTATAAAAATGTAATAAATAGAAGTAAATTTAATTGCAAAATAATGCGAAATAATAGGCAACACCTAAAATGTTTGTATAGACCCTTATTGATTGTGGACTCCCATTTGAGAACCGTTGTACTATATTGAATCAAATATTGTAATCCATCTATATATGTATTTGTTAGAAATGGTTTTTCGAATACTTCTATACTAAAGGATTTTTTCGTTTAATATATTTTGATACCCTTATAAAGTGAAACACTCTTAATTAATGTAATTTTATTTTACATTTGATAAAATTAAGATATCATTAAAATATTTTTATAAATAGATTATAATTATTACTTTTATATTTGAAATTATTAGTTAGTTCGATTTACTTGAGTCCACGTACATTTTCACATATATATATGACGTTAACATATTTCTTACTGAAAACAACGATTTTATTGAAGAGGGAAAATTGGTAGGAACAGAAAAGCAAAAGGAAAAAAGCTATTTTTTCAATGCAACGGAGGGATTTTTAAAATAAAATAAATTAAAGAGGCGGCGTCTTATCGCTTCTTTTGTAGGTCTTTGTTATCGATTGGATAAATTTAACAACGTAATTTTCGCACTTTTTGTTATTCCGACGATCTTATAATAATTTCAACTTAATGGGACGACATGACTATTTCGGATAGGATTCAGCATGCCCTCAATATAGCTTATAATTGGTGCAGGGAAAGGGGGTTGACTACAAACTCTTCATAAATTATTCTCGTACCTTTCATTCAATTTGAGACGTAAAAAGTCGGTATTAAACCATTCAATTACGAAATTCTCAAATGAGGAAAAATATTTGGGAATCATTCTTGATAAGACGCTAAGTTGGAATATGTTCTATATTACCAATAAAAAAATGAACACATTCTATACTTGTCCATGTCTTTTTGGTAAAACGTGGAGTCTGAAACCAAGAATGATTTACTGAACATTTGTTATCCTAATCTCGGAAATAATAAGAACATGGTGAACAGTGATGCCAATTATTATCAACATCTACGCGTTTATGTTGAAATGTTTGAAAAAAGTGCTAAAAAGGGTTAAATTTAAAAAGACAACAGTTTTGTGAAAAAGCGCAAAAATGGGCAAAAATTAAAATTTATTTTGAAAAGTAAAAACAAAGCAACATTTTTATAATTAATCGACCATTTGGAACGTACATCTCAAAATATTAATACCAAATTGGGTAAATTAAAATGCAGGTTATGGAGATTCTATTATTGTGAATCTGCATCTAAAATTTTACAGTTCTCAAACAATTTTAATTTTTGATGATTTTTAAAATAAAATAAATTAAAGAGGCGGCGTCTTATCGCTTCTTTTGTAGGTCTTTGTTATCGATTGGATAAATTTAACAACGTAATTTTCGCACTTTTTGTTATTCCGACGATCTTATAATAATTTCAACTTAATGGGACGACATGACTATTTCGGATAGGATTCAGCATGCCCTCAATATAGCTTATAATTGGTGCAGGGAAAGGGGGTTGACTACAAACTCTTCATAAATTATTCTCGTACCTTTCATTCAATTTGAGACGTAAAAAGTCGGTATTAAACCATTCAATTACGAAATTCTCAAATGAGGAAAAATATTTGGGAATCATTCTTGATAAGACGCTAAGTTGGAATATGTTCTATATTACCAATAAAAAAATGAACACATTCTATACTTGTCCATGTCTTTTTGGTAAAACGTTTTTTTTTTTAATAAAGCTTCTTTACGAATTGTTAAGACATTTGGATAAATGTGGGTACTAGTGCATTCAAAAATATATTGAAAACTTAGTACAAAAATTGTCAAATAAAAGCAAAAATTAAAAAAAATTAAGGTTATACCATTAAAATAATTTTCCATTAAAAAAAAAAAAGTAAAAATGTGCAAAAAGTTCTAAAAGAAAATTGTTAAAAATGTTAAATTTGCGCATGTTTAGTTAGTTTCGGGCTAAAAAATATTTTTTGAGTTTTGGACTACTAAAAAAGGGCTAAATCTAGCCCGAAAAGGGCTAAGTTTGCATCACAGATGGAGAATTATAAGCAGGCAAACGACAAATATGCAATTGTATTTTTTTTTCTGTACGTTGAATGAAGTAATCGATAAAATATTTAAACGTTTCACAACGAATAAAACATTTTGCTTTCGATTTGTAAGTGGATATTGTTGCATATTTCACACTTAACGACATAGTTTTGCATTTCTAGGGCATAGCTATGGCATATTTTGTTATTTTTAGAAATATTTAACTCTATACCTCATGGGAAGTTTTTAAAATTTGATTTGTTATGTATAGAAAATAAAAGAAATCTATAAATATTTTGTATTTAAAATTAATTTTAATAGATACTGCTAAAGTTCGTTAAAAATCTCTGAGGAGATTGATTTCTGGTAACAAATCATGAAGATTTAGAATCAAGTTAATTGACTTTTATTAAATTCGTTTTTGAAATATGATGTACAGGATGTATTAGCCTTTCACTTTGCACCAAATAGCATCAGGTAATATTGTAAAATCAATTTTTTTAATGAAAGGCCTGCATAGAAATTTATATATGAATCTTTTGATAATAACTGAACTAGTTAGATGGGTAAGCATATAGAAGATCAACAAAGTTTTTGTGTGATAAATTAGAATTAAAAATAAGGCTTTTGATACAGTTTTATATCTTATATTAATGAAATACTTTGTTTTATTGAATATATATATATATATATATATATATATATATATATATGCATTTTTTTTAAATTTTGCTCGGAACACAATTGCGTCGTAGGAACGTACTACGATCGCATTTGTGTTGTATATGCGTTCATTTTACCCACAATTGCGACGTAGACGTAATTTTTTGTTTAAAATAAATATTAGAAAAACTAAAAAAAAAAAACGGTGAGATTTTCTTTATTTATTTTGTTTGAATTTTCTTCTGAAATAATAAAAAATTTAATTAATTGTTTTTCCTTATTTTTGTTTTTCAGTTGACAAATACGGTTGCATTTTTCGTAAAAGGTAGAATTAAATCTATTTGAAAGTACGACGTACATACGGTTCAACGTGTTGGCCGGTTGTTGTGTTCTTTTAAATAAAAGTGAATAAAAAACATTTCTTGCTTTTAAGACCATATTTTCGTGATTTCATATTTAACACGCGTGAAGTACTTTTTAAAGTCTATTTGTGATCTTCCTTTTTATAACTAATAAAAATAAATTAAATGCGGTTAAGTCTCTTCAGACCATGACCCGAAAAACTTAAAATTAAGATTTTAGTTAAGTATTGCTTGGAGAAATAATTATTCCAAAAGCATATTCTACCAAATTTTGGTATATTATAGATAAACTTGTCTTAAAAAGGAATGAAAAAAACTTCCAGTTTTTGTATCAAAATACCCAAAATTCCGATCAGGAGAAAAAATAAAAATTGTCTTTTTTCCTCAAAATGATCAAGCTGCAGTTATAAAAGGTATGGGTCATAAAATACTTTTTGTGTGTTTAACCAACATATGGGAGTATAAACGTAATATATTTTTTGTTGATTTAAGCTTTGCCTTTTAAGAATTTTACAAATAAATTTAAAAAATTTCATCAAAAATGGCAAAGTTAGGAAAAGGCTTGTGGATAAACTGTTGTCTAAAGCTCGTTTTGTTTTACTTTCTACACATTTGCGTTAATATTTCTTTTGAAAGTATTAAAAGAATTTCTATAGTTAAGAACAAAGATGTATTCTAGAAGTAAAAGAATATTACCACCCTTTTGGAAAAACCCCAAATATTTAATTTTTTTTTTAAATTTGAATTTGTGATTAATATGAATATTTTCAAAATAGTTTTACACATTAAACTCGCCAAAAACTTTAAACTGGCCATTTGAAATTTTATTTAGATATCTTCAATAGTTGATGAGTGATATAATTATTTTCAAATATATATATATATATATATATATATATATATATATATATATATGTATATAGGGAACATATATATATATATATATATATATATATATATATATATAGGGAACACTGTGCGATGTATTCTTTTAACGTGTTCAAACATAGTTCTAAAAACTTACTATTTTATTGCATCCTGAAAGTATGCTCTGAAATTAAAAAAAAATAATAAAATATTTTTTTGAAATTATTTTTATTATTTTTTTTTTTATAAATAAACGGGTACATTAGTATATATTGCTTTTCGAACCCTGCAAAAACACTTAAAAAAATAGATAAAACTTGTACCAGCTCAAAACCACCCACATTCACGTAATTGCTGAATTCTTACAGACACAAAGCTTCCGACAAAATTGCATTGTTTTCTCACATGCACACACAAACACCTCCTAGCACAAAAACTATTACAGCAAAAACTAAAAGACAACATGTATGTATACAAAACAACAAGTGTAAGTGCACAACAAAAAATATTGTTCGCTCTCATAGAACAGTAATTTTTATTATTTATTATTTTTTTTTTTGTAAAAAAATAAAATAAAAACAAAAACTATATATTGAAGAGAAAATTAGATAAAACACCCATGTATTAACTGGATATGATACAGTCTTTAAAGGATACGCGAACTAAAAAGACGAATTTAAAAGCATAAAACAATTTAAAAAAGAAATAAATAAAAACTTTAAAAGAAAGTGTTGTGCAAAAAAATAATGTAAAAATAAAAAAAATTGTTTAAAAAGAGTTACAAAACAAGTATATAAAATGAAGTGGTGTTTTATTTATTGTTTGTTGCTGTTTATTACAAAATTACATAAATTTACATTTATTTAAAAGGACATTGACCAAGCAACTTAAATGGTCTAGTAAGAAATCAGTGTCTTGGGGCTAGGTCATTGTGAAAATTTAAAAGAGAGTTTGTTTGCTCAAGAGGAAAATGCAAGAAAATTATTTAACCTTCAAGTAGTGAAGGCATTGAAAATATTATTGATATAAATTATTGTGAACAAGTATAAAAATCAATAATTAACACTTGCTGGTAACAAAATAAATAATTAAAAATTTATGATAGTCGCAAATTGTTATCAAAAATAAAACTTGTGAATTTGTATTGCGAAAAAACCTTTAAAATATTATATACTATGCAGTCCTATAACACTGAAGTTTAGTGAATAATTTAATGTTAGTTTTTTGTTTATTCAAAATATTTTGAAGACATGATTTTGAAAATACTAAGTCTGTAAAATAACAATTCAAAAATAGTAATAAATAAAAATTGTAATAAATATATATTATTGGAAAAGTTTAAATGACCGGACGTGGCCTTAACTTTTAGTGAAATTATTTGAAAAATAGAAAATTAAAAAAGTAATTTGTATTGAATTAGTTTTAAGAACTTTGTAAACTAATATTCCTTAAAATGCATTAAACTTCCTCAGAAGGGAACTAACTAAAAAATTTATATCTGTTACTCTTGCAAAAAAATGATTAGACATTAAGGCATAATTTTTAATTATTTTTTTTTAAGTCAAGAAAAACTCTAGTTCAAAATTATATTTTTATTTTATATTGAAAAGCGTTATAATGTGGGCTGTAGATTATCTTAAGTAGATCACAAAAAGTTTCAAAACACCTTTCATATATCGAGATATTTCGAAAAAAGCGTTTAAGGCGAGTAATTTTCCACTGTAATAGAGTGTTAATTTAAAGTATTATTCGCATAAAAGATAAATTTCACTCCGGATGTACACATATGTTTTTTTTATCTATATATAAAAACGAATTTGTGCTTGCTTGTCTGTTTGTTTATTTGTACCCTATAGATAGCTAGATCGTTGGAACGATTTTCTTGTAAGACCGAAATACTTAAAATTTAGGACTAGAGGTATTGCAATAAAATTATGTCATAATAGAGATAAACTTTTAAAATGATAGAATTAAAAATGTCTTAATTTTTCATATTAAAATACCCGCAATCACAATCCGGGGAAAACTTGTTTCAAAAATTGGATTCTTTCATAAAAGTTATCACACAGCCTTTCTAAAAGGCTTGGGTCAGAAAATATTTTTTGTGTATTTACCCAACGTATGGAGGTATATAGCTAATATAAAATTTTTTGCTGATCTCGACTTTGAATTTTGAGGCTTTCACAAAAAAAAAAAAAAAAAAAAATGTAAAAAACTTTTTTAAAATTGACAAAGTTTGTATAGAGCCTGGGGAAAACCGTTTCCGAGAGAGCCTCCGATTTTGCTTTACAAGGATTTAAGTAAAAATGTTTAAAAAACTTTAAAAGACTTCAAAGGAAACGAGGCCAAAAATGAGAGTAAAATTTGTTTCGGCCTAAATATCTCTTAAATTAAAAAGAACTATCTATATGTAAAATTTCTTTATATTCAAATCATAAATGAATTTTAGGCGAATTAAAAAAAAATACATTGTCAAGGTGACAAAAATTGGAGATCTAACCTCTATCCCCGTGACCCGCTAGGGATCTGTACTCAGCTTAGAAGCAGCTCTGACCATGAGAAACCTTATTTAGATATCTCTAACGCCCTATTTTCATATAAATTATAATCCTTGATAAGGAAATTACTCCCACTCAATTTTAAAACTTTAGATCTAATAGTTTTTCATTTAAGCGATAAATAATTTTTAGTCCAATAATAATTAATTTGTTTTTATGGGGGTACCATTCCTTCTGCTTTGAATCCAAAATAAAGGAGCGAACATACTTTGCATGCGTAAATGTTCCTTAATAAAACCAAAAATCAACGTTCGTGTCCGAAGAATAAAAATTAAAAAAAATTTCGAAATATGCTTAATAAGAATCTATTTTCAGTTGTTTTCTTAAAAAAACTGACTAAAATTACCTTCAAGGTATCTTAACATATTCTCTTTTTCGTTAAATGGTTTCAGTTATTCAGCGATAAGTGGCAATAGAAAAAAATCATACAAAATTCCAAAAATTTTGCAACTTAAAAGTTCCTTAAAAATTTAAAACGGTAAACATTTTCAGTTTTTAATTTTTTAATTCTCATAGTGGAAATGTGGAAGAATATACATGGCGCGTGGCGACGGACGGCAGCGTTTTTACCAGCTTAAAAATCACTCATTGATTTACAAACACTGACAAAGGACAATTTAAAAACATTGTCATAAATTTAATCTGATGATGCCATGGGACATTGGCCTTCCACCATTAAGAACTTTAATATACTTGGTTTTTTAAATTACTAACTAGTTTAACTAACTAGTTTAAAAATTGTAAAAATCATACATTAAGTGGTAATTAAATGTATTTTTTTTTACAATGCAGAACTCAATATATCGTTATTTTATTTATTCACATTGAATATTTTAAAAGTGCAAAACCCTCTATCTCTGTTAAGAACAGATTATATGTAAGATTTATTCATGATTTTAAATAAATATTGCAAAAGAAAATTTGTTAAAAACCTGGAAAATAAGAGAAACAAACTGTTTTTGAACTCTTATGAAAAGTTGTGTTTTTCGAGATAGAAGGTTTTGAATGTGGGCTCTCGATATATTGTGTTTTTTGTATAATTTCAACTGGTCTATTTTGATATATAAAGTAAAATGTTTTTTAAACCTAATATATATATATATATATATATATATATATATATATATATATATGGACGATGTATACATTTAAAATATAAATTATTTAAAAAATCTGGAAAAATATGTTAAATTTCGTGAATTTTATTTCTTAAAAATTAAATTTTATGCATATAATAATTTTATTAAAAGTAATTATTTTTTTTATTAATTTTTCACTGTTTTTTTTTTCAAAATCATTGAACTAAACATTTCTACTGTTGCTTAAGAACAAACTTTTACATTTTATTATGAGATCTTGCTTAGCATAAATTAAACAAAAATAACTAGTTTAATGTAATTTAAAGAAGCTGATAAATTATGGAAATAAAAAAATATTTCATAATTGGATAATTAAAGATTAAATGGAAATATTTATTAAAAACAAAAACATAAAAATAAGATAAGCATAAATAAGTTAAAATAAAATATATTTAATTGATTAATTAAGAGCATTCATGGAATATAAAGCAAACAGCAATTTTAAAAATAATGCTGAACTTTGGAAAAGTGTTGCAAGAAATTAATAAGAAAGTATATAAGAATATTTTTTACAGTTGGTGATGACGAATTTTATTTACTATTATCCGATATAAAAATTTATTATAAAACACAAACTTTTGAATTAATCCTTATTATCAGTACAGTTCAACCCAAAGTGCAGTGGTAGGGAACTGAAGATTTTTTTTAATTATTTGTCCTGTATTCTGTATTTCTAGAACATTTTTTTCAACGGGACTCTCTAATGTCTATACATGTAGGTATTGTGAAGAAGTTATACGGTATTAACGCTTATAAATATTTTAAATATGATCACTTTTATATAAAATTTCTCGAAAATACACTTTTTATAGTCGTTAGTCACATTACATAGGAATTGAACCATAATTTATTATATATTTATTATTATAAATTATTTAAAAGTGCTAAAATTTCATTTAAATGTTGCTATGTAAATAAAATTTGACATTCAGTTGCTTTTTCTTTTAAGTAAAAATTATACTATTAAATTTCAGAAAATTTCATCTAGTTAATCTGTAGTTTTGAATAATTTTTTTTCCTTACAATTAGCGTAGAAAAAAGAATCAGTGAGCGTGTGATTATTATTTAACTTATAAAAATGTCAACTATATGTTTTATTTTTACGCTGCTGATTAAAACTACATTCAAGTTATATGAAGATAATTTTTTTTATATGCACAAAAGTTTTGGAGTTATTCAGAAATTAGTGAAAAAAAAAAAACAATTTTTCATGCTAAATTGAACAAATTTTGCTTTTTAAAACTACTTAAAAAATATTTAAATTTACGTATGTATTTTGGTGTTTTATTTATCTAAATCGGACAAACCGTTCTCGAGTGAAACTGGTATGACCGTCTTATAATAGTAGTACTCATATAAAGAAATCTTTACGTTATAGAAAAAAGTATATTAAAGTTCTTAATGGTGGAAGGCCAATGTACGACTACGGTCGGCAATCAGCTGATCTTGTTTTCTCATGCGAACGAGCGGTCCATATAATGTGTCTATATTAGACAAATTTTTATTAAGACAAACGTCAAAATCAGTGCAAATGTATACAAGGTAACCTCAGTTAAACAGCTGATTATTATTCTTGATAGTTACAGATGTCAAACTGTATATATACAAAACATAAATGAATTCGCGTTATTGTTATTTTTGTGAAACTGTTGCCACCTTCTTTAAATTAGGGTTAACTTTGACGTTTGTCTTGATAAAAAATTTTCTAATAAAAAAAAAAGTTGGAACAAAATTTGCGGCCGAGTCTCATGGCATCGTCAGATTAAATTTATGACAATATTTTTAAATTGTCCTTTGTCAGTCTTTGTAAATCAATGAGTGATTTTTCAGCTGGTAAAAACGCTGCCGTCCGTCGCCACGCGCCATGTATATTCTTCCACATTTCCATTATGAGAATTAAAAAATTAAAAACTGAAAATGTTTACCGTTTTAAATTTTTAAGGAACTTTTAAGTTGCAAAATTTTTGGAATTTTGTATGATTTTTTTCTATTGCCACTTATCGCTGAATAACTGAAACCATTTAACGAAAAAGAGAATATGTTAAGATACCTTGAAGGTAATTTTAGTCAGTTTTTTTTTAAGAAAACAACTGAAAATAGATTATTATTAAGCATATTTCAAAATTTTTTTTTTAATTTTTATTCTTCGGACACGAACGTTGATTTTTGGTTTTATTAAGGAATATTTATGCATGCAAAGTATGTTCGCGTTAATAATTTTTATTAGTTCGCGCAAAACTTTTAGAGGTTTAAAGTTGAAACTAAAAAAAGTCTTAAAAATAGAGGTATTATCTTGTTGCAACCAAACTAATACAGTTTTATTGAACTTCTAAAGTACTATCAGCACTTCTCAAAACTATTTCTACATTTTTAATATTTATCGAAGTACACTAAAAAGAAAAATTTATAATTTCATTTTTTGCACAATTTTGTAAATAGCAAAAATCTTAAAAAAATAGTGGGTAATAATAGACATATTTTGAGATATATTGCTGAGCAAATTAAATGAATATCAATACTATCGTTTAAATATAATCGTTTAAACCTTACTACTCATGATAATATTCCTTACAAAAATGTCGATTTTAGTTTTTTTAAAGTAATACATTTACATCGAAAATACATACATTTACATGCGAAATATGTGAAGCTGATTTTTGAGGTTAAGAAAACTTTTTTGGTCCATACAATTTCTCATGCAGTTGTATAGCATATGTATGAAAAATAGCTTAATTTGTCAAGAGGAGGCCAAGTTTCTGTTAGATTTTAAGCAAAAGTATAAACTTTTTATACAAATATTTGGTATATAAGAAAATCTTATAATATAGAGATTGATAATTTATAAAAAAAGTTAGTATAGTGTAATTTTATCCTAGCATTTGTAGAAAAATTCCAAATTTAGCTGTTTAGTGTCTTATTTAAAAATAAAGTTAATATTTAAACTTTAATAAAATTTATACGAATAACGATATTTTATTGAACATTCAGAATAACATGCACAAACTTGTCGTAAAATCAGAGAACTAAAAAATCTCTCACTAGTTTACATACTTAAAATTCCAATCCATATAAAACGTGTTTAAATAAATAGATTTTTTTCATTGAAATGGTCATTCTGTTGGAAGATATATAATTAAAATTATTTTAAATTGTTGATCCCAGTTTTGCGATTTGAGAATTTAAAAAAAATTTAAAATTTTTTTCAAAATTGACAAAGTTTTGATAAGGCTTGTAGGCCAACCTTTACCCCAAGCTCCTCTGGATTTCCCTTACACGCATTTACGTTAAAATTTCTTTTGAAAGCATTAAAAAAATATATAGTCCAGAATAAAAAGCAAATTTTACAAGCGAATAAATATTACCACCTTTTTAGAAAAAAATATGAAATTCTTTTAAAGTTCCAACTTTATATTAACATAATTTTTATCGGATTCATATACTTATATGATTATGTATTATTTAGAATTTTATAGAAAATCTGGTAAATATTAAAAAAAAAAAAAAAAAATTAGGAGCAACATTAAGCCCGCCAAATTAAAAAAAAACTAAAAAACGAGACTAAAAATGAGATAAAAATTTATTTCGACCTGAATATCTCTTAAGGTAAAGAAATACATATATTACACATATAAGCATATTTTTGGAGACTTTTTAAAAAAGTGATATACCCCAGATGGGCAAATATGAAGGGCCACTCACTACCCCCCTAACCTGCAAGGAATCTGTACTCCTTCAAAGCAACTCAAAAACTCCTCATAGCTGGCTATTTTATTAAGATATTGATCCAACGGTTCACAAGTTGCAGAATTATAAAAAAAAAACGTTTCGGAACCACTGTGTGCTGATGAAATATCAAAAAATATTTTATAGAAAAGAAAATAAAATGTATTGCTAAGGTAGAATGTGTACACCTCAACTACTTATAGAGTGTCTTAAAAAAAACTTAATATAAATTATTCGTTTTATTACTGACTATAGTTTATTATCTATAACCTAAACCAGAAATGAAGTAAGAAACCCTCCACACATACGCCTTTACCATTACTTTCGACTTGAATGTTATTTTTTTGAAATCAATTACGAGTAAATTGTCTTTAATTATGATAGTTTTCTTTTAGTGGTGTACGTAAGAGAAAGCTAATAAAAAGGACACTATTTACATTATCTACATTATCTACACTCAATTTAAGTTGTTTTTCATATTCTACATCATCTGACACACGCATGAATAATTCACGTTAAAAAACATTTTTCTTGTTTTTGTTTTCTTCTATATTCAAACGATTGACCTATATATCGTCACACAAACCATTTATTTGATTGGAATTTGAAAATATTGGTCATTGTCTTTTTTTAATTTTTAGGTCAATACAATCATTACATGTCAATTGATTATTTTTATAAATTTATGTATAATTTTAGTAGTAACTTACTTAACCTTGAACATATGTAATAAGTATGTGAAAGAATTATAGATAGCTGAAGGTTAATACAGTGGGTAGCTAATTAGAAAGATTTGTGGGTAGTTAATTGGAAATATTTATATATATATATATATATATATATTTTTTTTTTTTTTTTTTCTAAAGTAAATCTCAATAATTACACCGTACAACAGCACTTTTCACACATGAACCAAACGATATACATATGAAAGTAAAGACATTTTGTGACAATACTGCATACTCAGTTTTTTATTTAAAATCTGTTAGTTGCTCGACAATGCTGATATGGGTATTAAATTATAGAATATGATTTAGAAATTCCAGTAAAATTTTTGTCTTTACCATTCGGGCCTTTATAATGTTAAAAATGTCCTTCAAATATTTTATTCTTAAATATGCTTGACATTTTCTAACAAATTATTCTGAATTTATATCAATTTTGAAAACATCATAATGAAATTTCTGAATCCAACAGTTTGTTCCTTTAGCTTTAACAGTTCAAATTTTATAAAATTTTAAAAATGTCGTGTCAGTATTTATGTAAATTTTGTTTTCGAGATATATATTTTAATATTATTTAATGATAAACAGTACAGTTGTTTTTTTAGACTTAAAGACGTAGCTTGTAGAAAATGCTTCAAATCGGACGATTATTTTACCTAGTTCCCCCACAAATTTTTCCCGCAAATATGCTTAAGTGATCAGAATTGATAGGATTTTTATCGGCATTGGATATACTATCAAATTTCAAGAGTTTGGTTGTATAATTGACCATAGTTTCCATATGAGGCTCCTTCTAGAAAATTATTTAAACACGTATAAATACCATAGAAATGTTAGTATCGAAATAAAATTTGGCAGGATTATTTTTTATTTGAGTATAAATCATGCTATCAAATTTCGCAAAGATCGGCCTTAAATTGATCATATCTCCCATACAACACCAATTCCAGAATGTCACTTTAACATGAATAAATTTAATATAAATTATTTAGTTTGTGATTTTATTTGCAACAATTAAAATTTATATAGCTATAAATCGCACTACCGAAATACAAGTGGATCTGTCCATAACTGAATATAGTTCCCATATAAGATCCACTCCCAAAAATCACTTTAAGCGCCCAAATTTCATATATATGCCAGATTTTGAATTAAGTTTGGCATTAGTAAGTTTTATGCAAGTATATAAACCGCGGTATGAAGATTAGCAAGAATTAGTCCAAATATGTTCATAGTTTCTATATAAGGACCTCACCCGAAAATCAGTTTAACGTGCGTACATAATGGTGCAAGGTATTATATGGCCGCGCTTAACTGACTGTACCTTTTCTCATATTAATTATTCATAAAACAAAATTAAATATAATATAAAAATCATAGCCTACTGTCCTTTCGCTGATTAAAAATACAAGTAATGGATTTAAAATTAAATAAATAGAAATACTCAACTTATCGTCTTTTAGGCTTTCAAAAACACATTTTAAAGTCTTCCAAATAATATTGTCATACTACACTCAAGGTAAGAATTACTTTAAATTTAAATACATTGACATAAAAAAACTGTTACATTGGTTTTGCATGCTCAATAAACTGAAAATTAAATTTGTTGTGTGTATTAAAGTAATAAAGTTAAAGCCATTAACCTTTGGTAATTGAAACTGGATATTAGTATCTTTAACATTTATTATTTTGGAAATTATTTGTTAGAAATTTTCAAGGATATTAAAATATTAAATATTCGAAGGACATTTTTTGCAACTTTTATTTTGATTATTAAAAAAAAGTAATACAATAAAAAGCTAAAATTTTTCTCTTTCATTTGATACCCATATTGTCCTATACTAGCAACTATAGAAAGTTGCATAATAAAAAATTAACCTCCTTAAGAACTTTAAAGTCCTTTAAAAAGGAAAACCGAACACGAAATGAAAAACAGAAAACGCAGTTACACTATATTAAGTCTATATTTTCACACGTTTATAGAATTTGTCATGTGTGAGAAAAATTTTTGATTTTTGTTGTACGGTTTTATAGAAATTACTTAAATATATGTAATAACTATATTTAATTTGTACCACTGTTTATTGTTTACCTAATTTATAATTGCTACAATTTGAAATAGTCCTTCAACATTTGTCGAAATATCAAGTTATTTAAATCAATGGAAATTTATGGTTGAAAAATTTATAAATTATAGAAATAAAAAAGTTATTTAATAAAACACATATATTTTTTGTATGTAGGAATTTGAAGAATTTTATTATGAAAGTTATAATGAAATTGTAAACTTAGTAAAATCTAAAAACTGGTATTCTTATTCATATTTTATTCTATTGAAAATTGTGTGAATTTTGAATTTTCTATAAACAAATTTTTAGATCTTTTCAAATTGAATGAATCTATTATACTAAATTTAGCAATGTTTAATATCGCAAAAATTATAATTTTCAAAGAAATATTTTCGATACTTTACGAAATTTTTACCATTTTTTTCTGTAAAAAATTATTTTTTTCCTATAGAAAATTGTAGATTAATGGTAGAATTGGTAACGGTGCTCTAGGGGAATACAACTTTTGTGGGGTTATGTGTAGTTATGTTGTTGACTATTGTATTTGTTCACTTAACTTTTTACAATATGTTGATGATTTCTTTATCGTATTCAAGTCTTACTTTGACCACATGCCACCATGCTTAAAAATTAAATTATTATGCCGTTAAGTTAATACAAATGAGAAGATTACAACTCAAAAACTGCGCTGGAATAAGAAATTTTCTGCTAAATACAAAGATAATCTTGTTTTACTTGCCAGTAATATTGGCAAGTTGTTGTGCATTAATGTGACAAGAAAAGTTAGCTAATTTTGCTAAAGTGAATAAATATTTTTTTGAACATAAACAGAAATGGTATGATGGGAAATGTGCTCGTGTTAGAAAACGTATGCAAATGAATATAAGGCGTTATAGAAAAAATCACAATACTGTATACAAATCTCATTATTCTCCGTCTAGAGCTGTCTATCTTAAGATATGTAATGAAAAAAAAAAAAAAAAAAGAAATGATTTGCATAATAAAAATATAGTGAAATGTAGCAGGGATTGGTGGAAGCTATCTAACTCTATGAGATTGCGTACATATACAGTAAAAGGTTTATTGAATGTTAATGATTGCAAACAAATGTTGATTCCCATACTATCAGCTGGTCAATGCCATATTTTATCGATGCCTTCCTTGACTTTCCCATAGAAATTTTTTTCGTTTTCAAAGAACTTAAAGTAAATCACCTGGTCAAGATGGAATCTGTTATGAATTTTATAAAAATGCTTCTAATTCTTATATTATTGAAATGTTATCCGTCTTTAACAAAATATTTCTACATGAGAAAATTCCATCCAGTTTCCAAAAATCAATACTGATTCCTCTCTTCAAAAATGGTGATCCTAAATGTCCATCAAACTATCGCGGGTTGTGGCTAATTAATATCCAAATATACAAAACCAAAAATATTTAATACCATTTTACGAAATAGTTTTATAGATTGTATCGATTGTAACATGATTTTAATTGAATTTCATGCTGGATTCAGAAAAAATTATACAATCGTTGACAAAATTTTGTGTATCTTTCTTTGTTGATTTTTCGTGTGCTTTTGATACAATAATTTATTCTACAAACTCTCGTGTCTGAGTTTGTCTTCTAAGATAATAAGAATTCTAAGGTACATGTATCAAAATACTGAAAGTTATATCTGCGAAGAAAACTCTTATTAAGATCCTTTTTCTGTTGAAATAGGTATAAAACAGGGTTGTATATTAAGCCCCCTATAATTCTCATTATATTAATGGAGGATGTTAAATGTTGCTGACGTTAATGTTAAAGTATTGCTTTACGCCGCCGGCATTGTTATTTTATCAGACAGCCTAACGGAATTGCAAAATATGATTGATTGTTTATATAATTATCGTTCAACGTGTTGTTTGAAAACTAATCTAGATAAATCTAAAATAACGGTATTTCGTGTCGGTACAAGAATTTCCTCAAATTTAAAGTGGGTTTTTGGTAGCGATAATATTGAAATTATATATAGCTGTAAATATCTCGGCGTTGACATCACATATAATCTCTCCTTTAAGAAACACTTAAACAATAAACTAACTGCATCAAAATTGGCGATAAACTCTACTTGGTCTAAATATATTAGCAACCCGAAGATATCACAGAATCGTCTATAACCATATAAAAATTAAAGAACGTAATGATTATATTCAATATGCTACTAGGTCACAATTTCATGATCTATATCCAAATCTAGATTACAATGTTTCATCGCTATATACTTCATACTTTTCTCCACGTTCAGTTAGTCAGTAATAATATGGGCTAGGGGGGTATTATTAGACTTGAATATTAGATCCTTTAGAAATAACTCTGTTGGTATAACTAAAGAATATATAGAGGCTCAGTTAGCCCTAGGTAGTGACAAGGACGATATATCTGAGGCAGATTCGGTTATGACATGCAAATATAAGGAAGATTATTCATCCGAGGATTCTGAATACCAACCTCCGCAAAGAATAAAATTAAATAGATTGACAACAAAGCTCGCGGTTAAGTTAGTTACTAACGCTAAGGTTAGCACCAGAAAAGCGGAAAAAATATGTAAAGAATTAGCAGAGGCGGGAGTTAATATTTCAACGCCATCACAAGCAGCTATTTACAAAGCTGTAATTAAGTCGTCTGAACAAAAAGAAGAGTTTCTGAAAGCTACTTTAAAAAGTGAAAACTGGTGTCTACATTTTGATGGCAAAAAAAAAAAAAAAAATTGATAAAAAAGAACTTCCAGTTCTAGTATTAAAAAATGAAGTAAGAGAAGTAAATTTACCAGCACTTGTTTTGGATAACGGAAAAGCGTTAACAATTTTTAATGGACTGCAGGAAGTCCTAACAAAATTTCATTTATGGCAAAATATTAAAATGGTTATCTGCGACACTACAAGTGTTAATTCAGAAACCAAAAATGGTGTTGTTGCCCATTTAAAAAATTATTATAATTTAACATGTCTTCCTCCTCTACAATATATTGGTTGTCAGCACCACATATTGGACTCAATATTAAGACATGTTATGGACGAGTTGATAACTGAAAAACTTCATCACCAGAAATAGCATATGACTTTGTTGAGCAATTAATAAATAACTATGAAGAACTACAAACAAATTTTAGGCAAATTAATGAAATATTTGAAGTAAAGACAATTAAGTGGCGTGATGATAATAAGTTCTTATATGAACTCGTAGCCGCATTCAAGTACTTTCAAAACAACAAAAAATTTCCCAAAATAAAGTTTAAAAGCATACTGCCACTTAGCAATGCTCGAAGGAATTCAGGGGCAATTCTTGCTATTTTAGCTTTTATTCTTATTCCAAAATACCGAACTAAACTATATCCAATTTGCCAATTTATATGTGGAAAATTTGGTTTTCCGAGCAGTGCTTCAGTGAAGAAAATTATAAAGGCTTAGAACAATCATTGACCCCATTTCAAAGCAAAGGCGTGTTTTGAAAGACACTAGGTAAAAGAACCTTCAACAATTCCTTTGCAACAAAGGAGTAAAATATGTGTAGAGAGAGCAATAAAAGTTGTAAAAGATATTTATCCGCTGTGTAAATCATCGCGTACATTAAACTTAAAGTTTATTTTATCCAATAGTATATAAATTTAAAACTACTATGTAAACATGGAATAAATTAATACATGAATATTGTATAAATAAAAAAAAAATAAAAAAATAAATAAAAAAAAATAAAAAAAAAAAAATTCTTGCGTGAGGTTTTTTCGTAAAACGACGGGAGACAGGTATTTTCATTACTAAAACATTCTTGGCCACTCCGTGGTACTATGCCAAAAATTTGGTTATAGCCCTATTGTACAGGTCGCAATTTAAATGATAAGAAAAACACATTTAATTACATCGGTGTTTGCCCAATATAAAATGAATTTCGAATAAAATATTTTGGTACAACTATATTAAGTTTAAATGATGTTATATGCATACTAAATGGCATAAACTTTTACTCCCTGTATAAATACATAGAAGTTTGTTTAAAATATAGAAGATTTATTTTAAATGCATTTGCTTTTTAAATTTCCATGAAAATGCAAACTTAAAAAATAGCTTGTAGCTTTATTAAAAAATTATATAAAATCAAAACTATGTGAATGTAATTTACTTGCCTAGAATAGTGCCAATCTGGATTACAACAAATATGTTATGCCATATATAGATAAAGATATCAATCATATTGTAAATGAATTAAATATGTACATAAAAAGTTTATTAATAAATAATAAAAATAATAATAGAAAATTGTAGATATTAATACTCTATAGAAAATTTACAAACTATTTGCATTAAAAAAGTTTCCATCGCAGCTGGAAATTGTGTCTTGAAGACAGTTTCATAAGTGATTTTTGAGGTACAAATCAAATTACAACGGACAACTTAAAGACATTTTTTACAATTGACTAAAACTAGTAAATTATAAGATGCCTTAATAACTCTGGTTGTGGTGTGAAATAACATTATAATTTCTAAGCTGAAGTGAAAAAGGTTATCAGGATCACAATGTTTTTTTTTTAATATTTTTAAGCATTTTTTAAATATATCAGTTACTAACAAGTAAAAAAAGTTTTACTGACCACAAGGTCAGCGGAAACATTTCAGTTCCTATTTGAAATGCATATTAAAGATATATTACAATTTTCAGTATTATTGACAACCTGCTGAACTTGTCTTCAAGAGTTTTGACAAAATATATGAAAATGTCATAATGTGTCATGATGGTGTTTTTTGTATTCGGACAAGGGACAATGTCAGCAGCAATGCCGAGAAGTCATAAATAACTAATTTAAGATGCCTTAAAAAAATTGTCAAACTGGCATCTTTTCGATTTGAAACATCTTTCTATAGAATATTTTTTGATATTTTTAAATTGGTACACACAACGTAACAACGTTTTCAGCATTTTTTAATTGTTTTGTAAAAAAATTTTACAATGTTTTTAAAGACAATCTAAATAATTTAGAAAATTCTGGGATTATAATATTGTTGGAATGTTTTCAAAACACGAAAACTGTTTGCAAAGTTTTTAAATGAAAAACTTACTAGTGTTCGGTTAATTAGATTTTCTTTCTAATATCGGCTTTTTGTGAACCGGTTAAGGTGTGCTGTCTTTAATTTTAAAGATTTTTATTGATTGCAATGTCTTCAAAAGATATGCTAGATTTATGAACATGTCGATTTTTTGAAATGCGTTGGTTTGATTTTTTTCAGAGGGTAGCCAAGAAAAATATACAAAGAAAGAAAAAAAAAATTATTTTAATTTCGAGCTTATTAGAAAATCTTAATTGAGTTATATTTGACCAATGAATTAGGTTTCAGGGAAAATAAAATGCTTTACAGAGACTTAGCCGAATCTTGGTTAACAGCTATTACAAAAATGTTCAGCCGCATAATGACCAGTGTTGCCAGTTTAGCCTTTTTGAGGTTAAATCTAGCCTTTTTACTTTGCTTTTAGTCTCGAAGTTTTTGTCTTAGCTTTCAGCTTTTTGTTTATCCTTTTTTGATTATTGAAATTGCGTTAAAAAGGCTATAATTTTAGTACTTCAATAAAGAAAAAAATAATTACTTATTTGCTTTTATTATTTTATTTCTAAAGAGTCACCCATTGTGTACTATTCGCACAAAAGATCAAGATTATTTGTATTTAACTAAAATTTTCACCTGTGACGCTTCAGTCTCCAAATCAAATATAATTTAACAAATTTTATGGACTTAATTAATTGTTATAGGTAATTATTTTGTTAACAAACTTCATTAACCACAAACAATTTTTATGAATATAATTAAAAAAAAAATTATGAAGGCAAAATTTCAACCAAAAATTTAAAAATGATTAATCAAAAAGAATTATTATTAGATAATTTCTCATATGAAATATGTATAACCCAAATTTGTACGGAAATTTTATGGGCGAGTTTTTACTGGTTCATTTAGCTGGCAGCAGTTCTATGTTTTATTTACAAATTTGTTACAATATCTTTAGAAAATATCAAACTAATGAGAAAAAAAAAATATATAAAAAAACTAAATAAATAAATAAAAAATAAAAAAAAATAAATGTCAAACAAAATTTTTAAACAAAAAAATATTAGATCTGACCTTTTCACTGGTAATAATTTCTCAAAATCCAATGTGCGTCAACTTAAAGCTAAATAGAGGCTAAAATAATGAACCTAAGAAGAACTCTGAGGTCCAGAATAGCCAATAATGAAAACGAAAAAATAATAATTTTTAATCATTTTTTAGTAGACTGCAAAACATATGTTACTGTTGACTTTTCTCATCTCCTTAGGTATAAGTTTTAATAATTAAATAATGGAAAAAATGGCCCTGAATAGTATCGTGTTAAAAAAAATACTAATTTACTAAATAATCTGTCGTATAGCAAGTTTACTCTAAACGTAATAAGATGTGTGATTGTTTCATAGTGAAAGATTAATTAAATCTCCAAAGGTTTTTTCGAATTTCGATTTTATGGACCTCTTAAATAAATTTCAATGTATTTATAGATGTTTGTTGTTTTACAGAGTACAAAGCTTCTCTTAGATATTGTGTAAAATGTTAATAAAATTAAATTATGTAAGATGTTAATTAATTAAATGCCCCTTATATGCAATATATCAGTAGTCGTATAATCTAACCGATTTCTTAACTGATATTTTGATACATCGTGCATCCTTCGAAAGGAAATATAGGACATAAAATTGATAAAAATGCTACGCCCACTTTTTGTAAATAATAATTTTTTTTTTTAAGTTCAAATGAAATTTAGTACACATATCAAGTATTTTTAGGGGAAAACTATGAGCTAAAATATTAGTTGGATACCACTTTAAGTAAACAAATAACATCCAAAGAAATCAATAATATTCTGAACTTGTGATCCAGAAGTGGTGCAAATTCGGATCATTTCCAATGAATTTAACATTGGATTGTCATTGGAAGATGTCCTCTTTTCTGATACCTATTCACTGAGTAGGAAGTCATGTTCACGATGTCATGTAAAATTGATTTTTTATAAACTTTTTTTATCAATTCAAAGAAATTACTTTTAATTGCATAAAAATATTTCTCATTGGATTAAAACAGTTATTATTTAGTAAAAAGTATGTATTTGTAAATTTTCAAAGTTTTATATTAGAAAAATTTATCTAAATCACTTTTTAATAATATCTTTGGATGATGTTCTTCAGCATAAGAAACCTTACATTAACCGAAACTTTGGAAGTAATGAAAAAGTACTTCCTTAAAAATTAATTCTATTTATTCATGCTGGGGACTTTCTTAATGTCATTAAAATAATTCACATAAAATTTACTTAAGTGTTTCAATTTTAGAAAATATAGTATCCCACAAAAAAAAAAAAAAAAAAAAACACCATCCAAAGTAGTCAATAAGATCCTGAACTTGTTATCTAGAAGTAGTGCTGAAGTAGTAGAAGTAGTAATCACTGAATAGGAAGTCATGTTCACGATGTCATGTAAAATTTATTTTTTTATGTGAAATTGTGTATGATGATTTATACTTATATAAATCTCAAAAATATACAATTTTGTATTGATGTTAACATTAATGTCGAATTTATCCGCTTTTAAGTAATTTTTAGGCAGTGGACCCTACATGACTACAAAACTTATGTGATCTGAAATCCCAAAAATACTATATGTTTCAGGTATTTATATGCGTTAAACCACTATTGCGTGGAAAAAATGTATGGGGTATAGGTAAAATAATGAACCGATCATGATCAATTTCAGTAGATTTTGCCTTTATTATCCCATGTATTAAATAATCATTCAAATCAACACAAATAATTCAGCGGATTTTGTAAAGTGTGTTTCAGTATATTAAAGATCTGTTAATATATTTCTGGAACTTCTAAAATAATATCATATAATCTTTTCGGAATTAGGAATATACTATATACGCGACTTATTTCAATAATTAAGGATTTGTTACATGAACATTTGAATAAGTATATAAATATGTTAGTTAGTAAAGAAAAATTGTTGTAACTTCTGATCATATCGAGACATCATTTTTGAATTTTTACACTATAATGACAAAGTGATTGTAAACATTGTGTGAAAAACAAAAATAATGACAAAATAACATACCCTTTTTAAGATATCCAAGGATAAATGATATCTTTACATTTTAGAGGTCCTGCGCCAGGGAAATATTTATTTATTATGACTTAGAGATAAATAAGAATATAAGTACTTTCCAACGATATAAAGATTGTTGAAATCTGATAATATACATAAAAGTTATTCAAGCTTAAAATTTGCTTATTTTTGACAAAAAAGCTAGAGGTATCCAAATTTAGAGTTTTATAAAGTATATATATATATATGTTATATAAAGTGCATGAATGAATAGATTATATGTACTGAATTTCATTAAAATCGATGATAGTCAAAATCCATCGATTTAACAACTGTGGTAATTGAAAAATTTTTTTTCTGTGTTCAAAGAAAATTTGTTAGATTTTATTAGGAAACACTAAAATATGCTACACTTATACCATCAAGCACTGAAAATGTCATAAATTTTATTTGAATAAATCGATAGGTTTTGATATTGATTGTAATTTTTACCAGAATTATACATAAACAGAAAAAATTGTTAGCTTATATATTTCAATTAACACAGTTGTTTTATTTTACATCAAAATTTAATGAATAATTTAAAGCAATTCAAGTGTTTTTTTCTCATTTAATTTTTTAATTCATTCAATCATCCACTTGATTGATTTAATATTGGAGAAATTTAGAGGTTTTAGATTTTTACAGTTAATAGTAATTGATATAATTATTTTGGTGAAAAGTGGAAATTTAAACAATTTTTAATTGAATGATTTTTTTGGCGATTGGTGACTTCTTTGTGTAAGCTCCTAGTTTGTAAAAATTTGTACATATATGTTCAAATTGAAACCGCTATAAATTTCGCGCCCCCTGCACGAAATGATTAACTCGAACTGATTCTACACGCATTCGATTAACTTTATATTCAAACAAAGAAATTTTAATGTGTCATAAAAATTTTATTTTGAACACCTAAATTCAAACATTTATTTATAATGGCCCTTATGTAAGTAATTATTATTTTCTTTCGATGAACTGTTATAATTTCCTTTCAATTTTATTTTAATTTCCTAAGATTTAATGGTTTTTATATCAAACTTTTTTTTTGGTATCTTCAAATAAATCTCGGTGTCATAAAACATAAAATTGCAGTTTCATGTTTATTTTTTGTCCACCCGTTTTGCTATAAATATCATAAATAACTAATAATATGCCATCTGTTAGTTTGTCGTTTTATACATTTATTCTACTGATAACAATAATAGTATTTTGTAAATAATGAGTAAGAACCATTAAATGTACTCGTATAGGATACAACTAAATGCATACAATATGTGTTCGTACGTGTCCATGTACGTGTAATTTAATTGATTGTGTACAATTTAATGGAGAACAAAGCAAAAAAAGGAAATAAGTAAATAAATATGTCAAACTTAAAGTTAATAGGGTGCCTATATTTGAGCACGGATTATAAATTTTTATTTGTGGAAATTAAGAAAAGCTTGGTCCAATATATCATTATATTGGTCGTAAACCCCTTCTATTTAAATTGCAAATATCGGCATCATGTGAGATGCTAAACTAGATAAATATTTTTTACTTTCTTTAAATATTTTGTATTGGAATGTGGTTTCAACGTACATTTTTCTTTTAAATTTAAACGATTTCTTAAATCAAAAGGGATTAATGCTTTAGTAATGACTTTAATATAAAAATAAAGCGACTTTTAATATTAATGAATTTTAATTAAATTTAATAAGCCTCCTGTCATTTGTTTTATGAACGATTCCATGTCAAAACGGACAGTAATCGGATTTGACATTTCCGATATCAACGAAATTCACTACAGTCATTGGCTATTTGGAAGTGTTTCTCAAATCGTAAAATGACCCATGTCCCTTTCTGGTCCAAAAATATGACGGAAAATCGAAAATCGAGGGTCGGTCTCTATCCAAAAAAAAGGTTATGCATGTCACTCCCTAGAATGAAAGAATAGTTCATGCAGTTTCAAAAAACGCAAAAATTATTTTTTTGCCAAGCCCCATTTTTGTTTTTTGTGTTCGACGTCGCCATTTTAAGTCCGTTTATAGAATGTGGTGTGAGTATTTTAATAATACCATTTTTTGAGATATAATGGTTTAATATTTATATATCTAACTTCGACCTTTGAACTTTTGATGAACTTTATATATATCCTTATAAAATCTATATCTTTCTATTTAATATAAATTTAAAACTGTAGATCTACTCTGCACAGTTTAGAAGTTATCAGCAATTAAACATGCACACTAGGGTGGATCGAAGAAAAAAATGAATGAGAATGAAGTACCAAAAATATCTTTTGACAATTTTAACTTCAGTATGTTTTAATATTGTTAAATGAAATTGCTTTAGACTTAAACAGTCTTTTAAACCTATGCAATTATATTATTTACGGATAAAAGGAAATTCTTCAAAAATCAAATGTATTAGGTTAACAAAGGGCATTAGGGAGGTTGTATCCGAAATACTAAAAGTGACATCGAAAATTTCTGTCGGATTCATAAATCACCAAAGAGAAAATTTAAGCGGTTATCAAACCATTAACAACGGCATACCACATTCTAAAATCGAACTTAAAATGGTATATATAAAAAAAAAAAAACAAAAAGGGCGGTATTTTGGGGCATGGAAAAAAAATAATTTTTGAATTTTTGGAAACCAATCAAAAGTTCAAAGGTCAAACTTGGATCTATATATATATATATTACACCATTGTATCACAAAAAAAACGGTATTTTTAAAATTCTTAAAAAGTTATATAATGTTTACATAACTGTTCCCTATACACGTGCAAAACACTTATTTAGTTTGAAAGTTATGGACTAAAATAAAATCTAATTACTAATAACTTTTGAACTATACATAATAAAATCTAAATTAATTAATTCCAAAGTTCAGTGGTCAAAATTAGACTTATAAAAATTAAGTCACTGTATCTTCAAAAACGATATTCTCAATATTCTTAAGAAAATAAATAATGTTAACACAACTGTTCCCTACACTCGTGCAATATTTCATGTTGGACACTCCTTGTATATAAAATGTATTTTTTTAATATAAGCTCATAAAGAAATGCACTTTGAAATTAATTTTTGTATACATTTTAAATTTTACATAAAAAATTAGTTTTTTGCCATATTTTACTTCATAACTCCTAAACCAAAAAAGTATACAACTTGAATTTTGGTACGAGTATAAAGTAAAGTTATCAATATATAATTAACTAACTATTTTTAGAATTTTAAAGTACAGTTTTTTCAGATCTTTATATCATCGATTTTAATCTTTGAAGTTTCGAAGTAAATAAATTTTCTACATGTCATTTTAAAGTCAATATTTTTTCCTGTTAAATGAAATAAAATTTTTACAGTGTATATTTTAGAAGTTATGAGCAATAAAATATGTATACTTTTGGAAAAAATTCGACAGTTTTTTTCATTTTGAAAATGTTATATTTTTGGACCGGATTTGAGCAACTCTTGCAATAGGTAATATCTATAGCGAATTTCATTGAAATCGGAGATATCAAATCTGAAAATGCTTGTTTTGATATGCCTTACTGCGCCTTTGTTTTGACCAACATGTGTATCCTTTTTATCATGTATGTAAATAAAACTATCGTATACGTGTCATTAAAGCTCACTGCAAATGCAACATGCTATAAAGAAAAAGGACTAAAAAGAACGAAAAAATAGGAACTAAATAAATTAAGCACGAAAAATGTATTAAAACAAAGACATGAAAAAAGAGAACACTAATACAAAAAAAAAAAAAAAAAAAAAAAAAAAATAAACTAATGAAACCTACTCCCACTTAAACATACATAGGTAGTAATAAAGAGACAAAAGTTCAATGAGAGTTTACTATCATAGTTTTATTTTGTTATTCTGTTTTTTACACAATTATCTTTTTTTTTATAGACCAGTATTTTTTTTTTGTTTTTGTTTTATTTTCCAATAAAAATGACCAGTTCTAGCCAGTACTCATATAACTTATATAGGAAACACTGTGTCACGAGTACTTTTTAGTTTCAAATATTAATGAATGAATATTTTGTTTTACGTTTTTTCCCTTTTCGAACTAAACGGAAGTTAATAGTGAACAAATTTAAATGCAAATGACATTTTGTTATAGACTTTCAACGCCTACAGTTCGTGGAAAATTAAGGAAAAAAGGAAAACTAAAAACTTTACTAGAAAAAAACTACAAATTGACAACAAAGTGACCACTAAAGGAAATTCCTAATAAAATGAATAACACTTAATGTTAAATAATAAATATACTCGTAAATTGTTGCCAGTTGTTTTGTTTTTTTCCTCGCTTATTTCTTCAATTGCCTGCCATGTTTGGGTGGGTTTGTGTTTATATTTGATTTGAATGCAAATTTTGTAATGGTAAATTTAAGCAAATTTATGAACGTATGTTTGAGTGTTAGTTTGAACATAATTATTAATACTATATGCCAAAGTCCTATTTTCTACTCGTTTAATCATAAATTTTTAATAGAATAGAAAAATCAATTTTAAAATAAAAAAAAAAAAAACAACATATCTTTAATAATTTAATTTATAATGTGTTTTATAAATGAGTGATACTATAAAAAAATAATAAAACTAAAAAAGTTATAAATAGTGATAAATTATACTAAAACACGATTTTATTTAAAAACTGTTATTAAATGAGTTAGAGAAAAATGTTTATTTCTTTATGGATTTTCCTATGAGTTATCTAGAATTGGTCAGAAATTTCAAAAACAAAATTATTATTTATATTTATTTAGTTAATAAATATAATAATTAAATACGTAAAAATACAAAATATAAAGGAAACAAAATAAACATGCCACCAAAACGTAGGCGCAGATTTCAAGGGTTATATTATCATTCATCTCCACCAAAAGGTAAGTGTATTTATTTGGGTTTTTTGTTTTTTTAATTTTTTCATTTTATCAATATGTATTTATTTAAAGAAATTTTATATATGTTCGTATAATTTTAAACTGTCTATCTTTGAATAACGAATAAACGAAATTTATTTTTCTGGAGTTATAAATTTAGAACTTTTTTTAATTTTTAAGATAAATTTATGTAAATTACATTTTCTTTATGATTGTTATATCCTAGCAAAAAAATAAAAAAAAAATAAATAAAAAAATAAGAAATAAATAATCTTGAACATGACTTCCTTCTTACTGAATAGGTATCAAAAACGTGAACAACTTCCAATGACGGGCCCATATTATATTTATTGGAAATGACCCGGAATTTATACTACTTCTGGATCACAATTTTAGGATCTTATTGAATTTGTTTGTTTTGATAACATATTTAATAAAATGCAACATGAAAAGATATATGCTTAAACTTGTGACAATAGTGTAATGTGTAGTTACAAACATATTAACATATTGTATCCACTTTAGTAGTTAGAGTACAATAAGATAATTTATGATTCTCATTTAATTTATATAAATTTAAACAGAAATAATTGAATTTGGATGATACATTTGAGCAAGACTTTGCTCTTAAGGATCAAAGTATCACCAGACACGATCGAAGTTCTATCTTCCGAACCGTGGCCGAACCCGTAGTTAGCCGACAGAAAGCCGAAGAGTTTATCTCAGCGGATTATATTAGTATCATCATAGTTAGCCAATTTAGAACTGAAGAATTTATCTCATCGGATCGTACTTGGAGGCCGACCGAAAGCCGAAGAATTTATCTCGTAGGATTGTATTTAGTTCATAGAATAGCTTATACGATTGTAGCTAGCCGTCCGATAGCCGAAGAATTTATCTCGTCGGATTGTATTTAATTTATAGAGAACTCATGCGATTCTAGCTAACCGATTGAGCGCCGAAGAATTTATCTCATCGAATTGTATCTTGTAGATGAAAGATGTGTCATACAGTTTATCTCGCCGGATTGTAGTTACACGATCTTAGTTAGCCGATTAAGAGCGGAAGCATTTATCTTATTGGAATGTATTTTGAGAACGAAACCCATAGTTAGCCGACCGATTGTCGAAGAATTTATCCAGTCGGATTGTATTTTGAGACAGAAACATGTAGCTAACCGAACGAGAGCCGAAGCATTTATCTCGCCGAATAGTATTTAGTATTAGCGTAGCCCATACGATCCTAGTTAGCCGATTGAGAGTTGAAGCACCTAACTCATCGAATTATATTTTTATGTCAGAAACCTATAGTTGGCCGACTGATATCCAAAGAATTTATCTCAGAGATTTGCATCTTAATAGTTAGTTTTAGCAAAAGCATTTGTAAATCCAGGTAGTCATATAATAGTAGACATCCGATCGAGAGCAGAAGAATTTTTACTAACTAACACATTCTAACTGGGGATTAACTTTACCAACACTGTCATTTTCTATCGTAATTAGGAATTCTTTCGGTGCTGTTCGCGTAACTAAGGAACAATGAAGCTCTCTGGTAACAGTCAAAGGAAGCAGATCTTTGAAGAAACTGGATACACTGATTATATCTCAGCTGGAAATAAAAACTGCATCAGAATAGAAATTCTGAACATATATCTAATGCCAATGAATATTTTCAAATCTCCTAGTGGTTATTTTTAACACAGTTATACAAACTACGGTACTAAATTATTTCCATCATCCAATTTTTCCTTGGTTTCTACACTTCTTAAACATTTGTTCAGAAACATAAAAAAGTCTAAGAAACATAATTTACTTAAATAAATATTAAAAAAAAACATTAATTTTCAATTATCTTAGATTTTGATTACTTCTTTTATTTTTTGCTTTTTGCTTAATAAAAATTGAATTATAATCGTATCTTTAATATCAACTGTAAGACAATCATCTTTTGTAGAACAGTAGAATATAAGTAATGATACTAGTTGAAAACAACGTTTAAGTTGTCAAAAATGTTAAAATTGTACGTAAAAATACTAATATTAATTTTTACTTTTATGACAAAAATTATTCTCACACAGAAAATAAACAGAGTTACATTAAAAAGGCTGATTTTTCAAATAAAGTTTAAAGAATATTTTGTATTAGTTCAAAAAATTCAAACTTTTCATACTGATAAAATATTATAATTAGTATTATTTATATGTTTTATATATATTATTAAAACTATTCGGTTAATCGAATGTCTTTAATCATTTGTTAACAAATCACCATTTGATCTCGAATAATTATTTGTCGAATTAACCGAATAATATGAAAACCCGAATAATTGGATACCCTAATAGATAGTAACTTATTTTTTTAAAAATTATTTTATTAAGTATATATATTAAGTCAAAAATGAAATATTTTGGAAATAAATCGGCAATGACTATAATAAATTTGATGTAGGATTAGTTATGGTACCGCTGACATGGAACTTTTGTAATATGGCTTGACAGAATTATCTGAGGTAAACTTTGTGTGACATCTGAATTTAAAAAGAGTTTTAAACATATTGTACACCTACAGTCAACGTCAAATATCTTCAATCAAATCTGCTTAAGAGAAAACATTTTCTTTTTTTTTTTTGGTTGGAAAACTTTGTGTTTTTTTTTAGATAAAATATATTTTTTATATAGTTAGTTTTAGCAAAAGCATTTGTAAATCCAGTTAGTCATATAATCGTAGACATCCGATCGAGAACATTTGAAAATTTATATATATATTTTTTTTTTAGCAAATTGATACATTTTTTATATCCACCATCACAAAAAATAGGGGTATATTGAGTTTGTCAATCCGTGCGTAATATTTTGAAAAAATAATTTAAAACCCCATGAAGTACATATATTCTGGATCCTGGTAAGATTCTGAGTCGATCCGATCATCTGTTTGTCTGTCTGTCCATCTGTCTGCTTGTTGAAAGCAGTATAGAGCTCGAGGCGAAATTTGGCTCAAATATATGTTTTATATCTGTTTTGTTCTTCTAATGGTGTAATTAAAGATATATTTTCTTATGTGGGTCAAAATCCATAAGACGGTACCTTTTTGTTTTTCTAATGAGGCTTTTTGAAGTTTTTTTAATACTGACCTTACAAACATAAACTTAATTATATGTGATCCTAAATGAGTGAGAATCCACAAGAGGGAACTTTGTAGTGCTTTTTGTATCTTCTAATGGTACTTTTTAAATTTTCTATCATATTGAACGTAGAAATATGAAATTAAATATACACATATGGACAAAAAAAGTAAATACACCAGTAAAAAAAAAAAAAAAAATCAAAAATTATAATTTTTTATTATCTTGCAGATGTTTAATAAAAACAGCAGGAGGAACAGACTAAATTAAAAACTAAAAAACTTTCAATTTTCATAAAAAGCTATTAACGCGTATTCAACTTTTTGAAAAAAATAAGTACACCCAGTGAAGATATAAAGAAATTAAATATAATCAAAAAATTGTTGGGATTTCCTTTAACATATTAATGACTTGACTACTATCTCATATATCCACTATTACTTTCATTGATTTTGTCTATTTTCTTTGGCATTCTTGCAGTATGTATGGCAGATGCCACTGTTAAAAAAAAAAATTGGTCATCCTTATTTTGAAATTTTTTGTTCACGATTTGTGTTTTTAACTCCTTGAAAAGTTTTCTAAGTAACTTAGGTGCAGCGGTACCGTTGAGAATTTTCAAAAAGTATCCACAAAAGGGAATTTCAAAAAGCCAACTGTTTCAATACCTAAAAACCCTCCTTAAAATTTGTTTATTTGAAAAAAAATATATATATTTTATTTTAAGAAAAGCTACTAAACTCAATTTTATTAATAGCAAAATAATTTATTTATAATAATTTTTATTATAACAAAAATAAGGATTTCTTTGTAAAAAATAGTTAACATAAAATTCTGTTTTTATTAACTAAACTTCCGCGTTTTTGTTCGAGGTCTTCACTGGGACTTCAGTATTGCAAATCTCCATCTAACGAATTTAGGACTGAAAGTTTGGATTCATAAGTCCTGACCTTAAGTCTGCTGGGCAATATATTTTTCATTAATAATAATTTAGAGAAAAGACGTTCCGCCGAGGCACTGCTAAGAGCCAAAAATAAAAATATAAATGAAGATACACGTATTCATCAAATCTATTTCTTAATTTTCCCAAAAAATTATAAAGATTCGGTATGTTATGTTTAAAATATTTGTTCATAAACGTTATCTTTAGCTTTAGTTTTTAACAGTTTCAGTTCATTTAAAAATTCTTCAAGGTCTTTTTTACATAAGCATATTTTAAAACTATTTTAAAATAATTAATTTCTTCGTTGGAATTAATATGCGAGTATAATTGGTCGATATATTTCAAACAGCTTAGTTTTGCGTCATTTAGAATATAGTCTAAAAAAGTCGCCATTTAGTTGCATATTAAAAAAGGGACCAAAAAAGTTAACAAGTGACTGAAAAGGTTGCCAAACGCTAACGCTGTTTAGGTTGATCAGTTGAGTAAGATCAAACTATTATCTTCAAAGTAATCATTGACCAGTTTTAAAGTATGCTTAAGATTATTATTCTGTCGATCTATCCATCTTAGATGCATATTTTCTTCAGCATATGATAGCGTAGTATTCTCTGAGATAACTTTTCCCAAATGAGAGTCCGCGAAATCCTAGGGGTCCTTAGCAGAGAGGCATTTTTCGGCAAAAAAATGGTCAATAATACATTATGTGAGTGATTGCAATCTTAATTTTATATTTATTGTTTATGCATAAAATGAAATACTTAAAAAAAAATAGTAGGTTTGTAAAAGACTTTCATTACATATGAAAATAATCCGATATTAAGGGGATGTATCCAATATACTAGAAGTACAATCTAGAATTTGATGTCGGATTCAAATATCACCAAAAAGAAAATTTATTCGGTTGTTGAACCATTAGTAATGACATACCACAATCGGACTTGAAATGGCGACGCTATACATATAAAATAAAAAGTGAGGTACTTTTAGGCGTGACAAAAAAATAATTTTTGTATTCTTGGAAACCTTCTTCTTTTTTTTTTATATGAAGACCGATCCATTCTAATGTCGAATAAATACTCTTTATTTGATTTTTTCGTATTAGAATTTGTAAATCAACCAGAACTTAGAATTTTGTGACCTTTAATATTTATATTTTTTTTACTATTAAAATACTGCTATGAACCAGAAAAAAAATAACAAAAAAAGTATAAGCTTTTTCTAGGCTTATTTTTAAGGGAATTAATACTTTTCAGAGCCTTTTAAAGCTGAATTTAATTTCATTTGTTAGAAATTCCTGGCATCACTGTTTAAAATATTAGCAAATCTCAGGTTGCGTATGAGTGCCTACGAAATCCATTTAATATTAATTATACGCGCCATATACTCGTACTGTTAATTCCAAAAATATGATTCTACTTTTAATTGCGGGCGAAAAATTTGGTTTGCTATAAAAATTAACTTTTATTCAACATTTTCTTTAAAGAATTAAAAGTATTTTTTTTGCTGTTAAGACGAGATAATATTAATACAGCATTAATTTAGATTTATTTTTGTCGGCAAAAAAAATCCTCCCTTAAACCAAAAAAGGTTGACTGGATAGAATTTGGCATGCTAAATAGGAATATACTTTCAGTTTTTTTTTCTATTAGGTACTGATTTTTTTTTATGGACATGTCTTATATGACCCCATGTGTAAGCGCTCACATTAGTATAACTCGATAATGGTTTGCCCAATTTATATAAATACTTAAAACTTCAACAGATACCGACTGAATTCATCTTGAAATTATCTTAACATTATTTTTTATCCCTTCAATAGTTGCCGAGTTTTATGGAAATGGTGAAAAAAAATCCACTTTTCATTGGAAAAATTTTGCTCCTTAAAGGTTATTAAAAAGATAAAAAACCGCTTCAGTTAATTGTGAATAAAATCATTAATTTTCATGGTATTCGTATTATGTTATTTTAATCGTATTATATCTAACTTTATAAACAGAGATTTAAAACCTCCACTCCATAATATTATCAAAAAAAAAAAAAAAAAAAAAAAAAGAAAAAAAAAATAATTGTAAGACTTGTGAATCCTTAGATATATTTAAACAAAATTTTATACGATCAGAGCTGAGGTGTATGCCCTAGCAGATCGCGTGGGTAGAGAGTAGACCTCCAAAGTTGGTCTAAAAAATACAATGGCTCTATATGTCGGTTAGACACACGTTTTGCAACGACTTAAATGAAAAAAGTAAAGTTTTTATACAAGTTTTCCATGGATTAGTATTTTAGGTATTTTGTTACGAAAAATTGGGATTTTTTTAATTCCCTGATTTTAGAACAACTTTATCTATATTGCTCCAATTGGAATAATTATAACAAGTAAGAAAGATATAGTCGGTCAAGCCTGACCATATGATAGCCCACACCATTGTGTAAGTCCATCAAAATTCGTGGCGGGGTTTTATATTAGACATGTGGAAAATTGTGGACCGATACTTTTACTAAGTATAAAATAATATATACGAATATAGAATATTATATTAATACTAACATTTGTGTGAATTTATGCACTTTAGGGTGACTCCCGAAAGTGGGCTTATATAGGAGCTATGGTAAATTATGGAGCGATCCTCATAAAATTTGTTACTGTGATTTATACTTATATGGAAATTATTTGTATCAAATATAAACTTGCTACTAATATGTGATTTATGCACGTTAAAGTGTTTTTCGGAAAATGGTTTTATATGGCACAAGGATTGACAGTTATACAAAACTTTCTTGCACCAAATTTCATTGAAATATTGCTATTATTGAGGCCTTTATGATCGTTAAATCATTATTCCCTTAGTACATTTGTATGGGGCTAGAAACAATTGATCAAACATATCCAATTTCAATAGGCTTCGTGCTTGTGTCATGAAAGTCCCACGTGCCAAATTTCATTGAATTATCTTCAAAATTGCGACCTGTACTTTTTGAACAAATTTTACGTGGACAGCCAGCCAGACGGAAGGACATCGTTAGATCGACACAAAAAGTGATTATGTGTCGATTGGTATACTTTAAGGTAGGTGTTGGATAATTTTTTCTGTGCGTTACAAACATCAGCACAAACGCATAATCATCGTTAGATCGACTCAAAAAGTGATTCTGCGTCTATTGGTATACTTTAAGTTAGGTGTTGGATAATTTTTTCTGTGCGTTACAAACACCAGCACAAATGCATAACACCTCAACTACCTATGGTTGTGTGGAGTATAAAAATATTCGCATAATGTTTGCTTTTTTATCTTTTACAAAATTGATTAAGAAATACTTTCTTAAACTAATTTGTAATAGATTTGATTTAAAGAAAATTTTAATAATTTAATATATTTTTTTAGTTTGAATTATCTAATTGAATGCAAATTATTTAAGGAATTTATTTATTTATAGAATTAAATTATTATGAATGCTTTAAAGGATATTCAATTTTGAAAAGTGAATTAAAGAATTAAGTCCTTAAAACCTTTCAACCTTTTTTATAGTGAAATTTTATTATCTATCGGTTGCGATTATACAAAAATTATTCAATAATTTTGTCATCGACTAGTTCTGTTAAATGTTTAAGTAGTACCTCAACTTAAAATACAATGATATACTAGCACAAAGTTAACCTTGATTAATATTTCATAATTGATTACGTATATTGACAAAAACACGTTGCAAAAAACCCCGTTGAAAACACCCTAAAAAATGTATACCTTTTTTTTTTACTCCAAATACTAAGTGACTAATTGTCTTTTCAATCTTTAATGTCATCAATGATTGTTCAACTTCTCCGAGGAACTACAACCTTTTAACGGTATTTCCATTTATTTTATTGTTCTAGAACATAAAAATGCCAACAAAAGCACAAATTAAAACAAACATAATTATCTTAATTATTAAATATGAATTTTAATCACTTAAATTCCATACATTACCAACATTCTTTTTAATTGTCAATTTAATCTGAAAAGTGTTTTATTAGGTTTTATGTTTCATAAACATGCAAAGGAAATAGTTCTATTTTTTCTTGCTGGTGTTCATTCAAAAGAAATTCCCCTTTCCCAGTAACACTAATACTAAAGCAAAAGGAATGCGTATATTACGTGTTTTATAGAAAGTTGCTCTGGTAAATATTATTTTGTTTGGTGTGATGAGAAGAGAGAAAAAAGCGAATAACATATTTGTGTTGCTAATTAAAGGTGTCTACAGGTATTTATTTGATAATAATTTTTATAGGGATTAGTATGTTTTAACTTGTTAAATGTACATGACTCATACGGCAACAAGTGATATTTTGGGTTATTGTTGTTTTTGTTTTTTGTATACAGTAAGGATTTGTTAGCACTGTAGAGAAATTATTCCCGTATGTGAGTTTTTAGTTTTAATAATATTTTTAATTATTTGACAATTTGTCAGAAATCATAACGAGTTGGAAAGTTGCTTTGTTGTACTTTTTATATTCCGAAAAACACCTTAATTATAGAAAGTAACTAACATTGTAAGAATACTGTAAAATTCCTAGAAACTTTAATAAAAAATATTGTATGTGTTAAGAAAGTGGTAAATTACTAATTTATTTGTAATTTCTTTGCATACTTTAAATTACTATAAATTACTATAAATTCTTTTACATACGTGGAGAAAAAACATGGTTACAGCATTATCGCTACAACAATATTATATAACCTTTGTTATTTTATTTTTTTTAATTTTACTAACTCTGTGCTCATGATAACAATGTTTTTGTTTAAATTTTGTCATTTATTGTTTACACTCAATAAAAATTTTATTATGGTTGTATAAAAAAATTATATGTATTTAAATATTTTTAACAGAAACAAAATTTTATTAATATGAAAAATATCACTACTTCTACAACTATTAAATATTTGCTATTTTTTTCTTGTTCTTAAACCATATTCTGTTTTAAACCACATTAGTATTATTCTCATGATAATAAAATGTTTCTAGTAAATATAATACTTATCCTTTTCATATACTTAGTGGAAAAATACAATACTTACTTGTTTTAAAATATATTTTGTCTTTATTGTCTGTTTTCTAACTTTATTGTAATTCCCATTCAGTTTATATATGAATAAATATAAATAAACAAGGTTAGCTTATACTCGGTATGATTCAAGTATATAAAGTGTTGATTAACTACCATTAAAGGGTTTAGTTAAAAAACTTATCTTACATTTGAACCACGTATGGTGATATAAATGAATGTAATTTATGAACAAATAATATGTGAATATTTTTTTTGGCTAATAAACACTTTTGTATATTATTTTCAATAAAAAATTTATAAAAATAATTTTTTTTATTAATACGTTTTATTTTAATATATGGTAAGATAGAATAATATGACAAAATGAAATAATATAATAAAACGGAATAATAATAATAATATGAAAAATGGAATAATAATATTATAAAATGGAATCGCAATCTGATAATGTGATATAATGAAATAATGGAAAAGAATAATAATATAATAACATCAAATCATAATCTGAGAGAATGGGATTATCATGTAGTAAGATTGTTCATTTATGCGTAAAACTAGAATCATAACATGCAAAAATAAACCATAAAATTACTATATGACAAAATGTCAAATATTCCAATTATAATATGTTGCATATAGTCTTGAGAATGTAGGAATTATAATTCTAGCAAATTCATTCCATTCGATTTTTTGATATTATTTCGAAAGCAAAATTGTAGGAAATTTTGTAGTCTACAAATTAATAATGGCACCAAAGCACATACATGCAGAGAAAAAATATGGCTGTGGTGACTATAATCTAAGAGCAACATATTATGATTACAGTTAACATTTAATAATAATTATTATGATTCCACTTTATCATATGTTTGTGTGGCTTTATAATTTTATGATTTAACGTTATAATATTGTGAACCTATTTTATCATATTATGTCCGATTTTATAATATAAAATATAAATCGTACCATAATTCGAATTTATCTTATTATAATCATATTTTATCACATTATGGTGCACCTTTTTATAATTTCATCCTATTTTATTATATTATAATTACCTTAAATTAAGTTTTCATTTTATTATATTATTATCACATTTTTTCATATTATAATTTTATTGTATTAAATTTGTTAAAATAAAATACATTAATACATTAATTTGAAATTATTTTCTTATTGAGTCTATAAAGTAACAGAAAAAATCTTTTTTAGATATTAAAATAAATAAATATATATATATATGTATATGTATATATTTGTTTACAGTTTCATTGCTTGTATACGACATGTGACTCAAAAGAACTGACACATGTTGTGTTTTTAGTGCAAAAACTATTATCTTAATAATCTTTTTTAAAATTGTTAATATTTTCGAAGCGCAACTTATCTAATATCCATTATAATATATATATATATATATGTATATATATATATATATATATTTATATATATATATATATATATATATATATATATAATATTAAAATTATCTAAATCTTGAAAGATGCGTCACACTTTAATATTATTTTAGTTTTTGTTAAATAACTATGATTTATAAAGTTTCTAATATTCTTTCTATTCTATTCTAAATTATAAGCCTTTTGCTTATAATTTAGGTTTTTAAGTATAAAAATACAATCCCGGGAATTCCTGTAAAATTAAATTTTCCATTCCCGTTTCCCGGGAAAAGAAATATAACGAGAAATCCCAAACCCTATTTAGAAACCAAAATAAAAAAATGTTGTTTAACGTGTATATTAAAGAGCATTTTGTTTATTATTATTAAAGGAAACATGTAAAAAAATTATCATTTAATTTACATCAAACTCTCTCTGGGTTTTTAGAATGTAATTTAATAAGCATCCTTAAACGTATGATTAATATTTATTAGTTTATTCTTATTACTCATACGTTACAGTTTCCAATAAAACTAGTAAAAGATATTATAATTATTAACGTAATTGTTAAGAAGTCTTAAAAATAATAGGAGCCTTTAAATAGATTTTTTCAAATTTTTTCGAAAGGAAGTGTAATAGTTATTTAATAAACATACGCAAAGCGTAACGTTAAAAATGTTCAGAGGTAGAATAAAATTCTTAATTATATAGAAAGAGAATGTATGCAAACTATTAGTGTCTTTACTTCTATTAGATGCTAATTAATAATTAAGTCAAAGTTAGTCATGAAAATATAAATAAAAAACTTATAACATTTCGAATATGAGTTCTTTCCTGCAACTTTAAATAGTATATCGTATTCATATTTGCAGGAAAGAAATAATATTCGGAATTTTCGAAAATATAAATAAAAAAGCTTACTTATATTTTCTTTAAAAATTCTGGCTTAATTATCGAATAGAAGTAAACCGAAAATAAAGTTATTTGTACAACAGAATTTTTCACACATGAGACAAACCACATATATATGAAATATATTATATATAAATATATATAAATTTTTTTTTTTGAAATGTATGATGAAATTTTAAATATTATTTAACGATAATTGGCACAGACATTTTTTTACCTAGAGATGAAATTTATAGAAAACGGTTGAAATCGATCCATAATTTTAGCTCCCTTAAAAATGTTTTCCGGAAATAAGCTTAGGTGTTAATCCTTATTTTGAATATATAAATATTTATAAGAAATTCGAAGTAGGTAGGATTTTTATCGGTATTAGACATACTATAAAATTGTAAAAGTTTGTTCGCATAATTTCCATATGAGGCCCCTTTCCAAAAATTATTTCAACGCGTATAAATACTATAAAGAAATAAAATTTGGCATGATTACTTTGTATTTGAGTATAAATCATGCTATTCAATTTTGCAAAGATCACGTCAATTGAACATAAATAATTTAGTTCGTAATTTCATTTGCAACAATCAAAATTTATATAACTATAAATCATTCCATAATTGAACATAGTTTCCATATAAGATCCACTTCGGAAAATCAAGATGAAGCCCCCAAATTTCATATAAATGCCAGATTTTGACATAAATTTGGTATTAATAAATTTCATTTAAATATATAATCCACGGTATGAAGTTTAAAAAGGATCGGTCGAAATATGTTCATAGTTTTTATATAAGGATCACACATGAATGTCAGCAAAACTTTAACGCGCGTATATAATATAATAATAGTGTAGGGTATTGACTGACAATACCTTTTTTATATTAATTATTCATGAAACAAAATTAAATATAATACAAAAATCATAGCTTACTGTCCTTTCGTAGATTAAAAACACATGTAATGAATTTAACATTAAATAAATAGAAAACTTATCGTCATTTAAGCTTTCAAATATATTTTAAAATCTTTCAAATACTGTTGTTATACTACACCAAAGGTAATAATTACTTGAAATTTATATACAATGGCTATATTGGTTTCATAAAGAATTCAGAATGAAAATATTTTTCTTCATTAAATTTTTAATATTTTGTTTTTAATCTTTTACAAAATGAATTAAAATATTTTATAAATCTAATTTGTTGTAGATTTGAATTGAAGAAAATTTGAATGGTTCAATATATTTTTTAGGCTTAAATTTTTTTCATAAATCTTATGAATCGAACATGACTCTTTTTTCCCAAACTTTTTTCATTAAAAATAAAATTTTGTTCATAGATACTATTATATAGTTCATAATGAAAATTTTAGTAATTTTGCGAAAATTTTGTTAAACCAAAGAGTTTTATTAGATTTGATTGCAAATAGTAAATGAAAATAGTTATACATGAAAATAATAATAATAATAATGGTAAAATTCCTATGAAAATCTGTAAAAAAATAATGTTTAGAAATTTGTATAATTTCGTTCGTATTTTGCAGCACATCATTTTGACAAAAAACACTTCTCTTTTATTCCTATAATGTAGCTAAAAATCATTAAAAACCTAAAATTTTCCGAGGAAAATTTCAAAAATTTTTTTACAAATTGAAAATATAAATGAAAATTTAAACAATTTATTTTTAGTTTTCTTGACTTTTGATTCATTTGAAAAAATTTAAAAAAGAGTTAATATTTAAGGCATTATTCTTAAATATCATGAACTAAAATCACTGAAAGCAAATCCTTTTTCTGTGTAACTGGAAAAAAAAATTTTGATTTTGATGAATATTATTTTGATAGAAATTCTTTAGAAATACCTTCACATTATTTCAGTTTTGAGGAATGATATTACCAATTCCATGTAATTTACTATCTATTCAAATATTATCAACAATATATTATATTATTATACTTATTAAATCCCTGAATATTTCACATATAAAAGTCAATGACATTATAGTAAAATGTATTGTATGTATTTACATGAGACAGTTTGTATGTACACGTATTTATTATATTATTTATGGTATGTATTTACTGACAGTTAACACAAGCAGAACAACGCTAATAGTCCTTGAAACTTCACTTCTCACTTAAGGCTTGAATAATTATCTATAACTGTCTTTTCACTTTCTTTAACAAGTGGAGAAAAAATCTTATTTTTAGATATTCAAGAAATTATATATATAATGGTTTTCTGATTTCGAAACGATAATAGAAAAACAGACATGGTAATATATATATATATATATATATATAAAGTAAGCCTAAAATGAACATAATTAAATTAATATCTCGTATATACTCAGAAAAAGGGTTTAGTCACTAAGATAATTCAATCAATTAGTAATTGTTTGAAAAAAAGAAAAACAGCAAAACCTTTTCAATTAAAAAATTTATTAATTCAATCAAGTAGATGATTGAATGAATTAATAATTGAAATGAGGGAAAATTCGTACTTGAATTTTATTTTTTCTACTTCTTTTATTTTATTTTTGCTTAAATATATTCACTAAATTTTGATGTAAAATGAAACAACTGTGTCAATTGAAAAATCCTAGGTAATAATTTTCTCTGTGTATATACAAAAAATTTGATTTTTTAATAAATAACAGAAATTATTGCATAATTTTATTTATTTACAATATTATTTGCTTAAAAAAAATATTCAAACCAAATAAATTAGAGTGGGTCAATTATTTTTGTCAAAAGGCGTACAGAAAAAACGTAATCTACGAAGAATTCTAAGGAAACTTCCCCAAGAAACTATGGGTTTAAAATCAAAATTTACTCACGCCGAGAGACATATAAATTCACGAAAATGCCTTGAATAATCTCCCAGAGGATCAAAATTCCAAGGTGAAAAACTAAAAAATATTTTTTGCATAACAAGCTCAAAATTGGGATTTTTTTTTGACACCCATTTCGGCAAAATTTCGAAACTTTTTCTTGGCCTAAATATATGTATGATTTTCCAGTCGCTGCACAGTGAATCGAGCCCATAGAAAAAGGACAAACATAGAAGGATATGTTCTATAGTCAAGAGAATCTGTACTTATATATAAAATTGACCGCTTATTTCTAACCGTATATCAGATCTTTTTAAATTTATTCCGATATAGAGAAAATTAATTTCCAAAATCTTCACATAAGTGAAATAATTAATATTTTCTAAAATTTTTATTAATTTAATAAAAATTGTAAATTCTTTTAAAATAATTAACAGCAATCACATATGTCAGTGTTGCCATATAAACGGAATAAATAAATTTTATATTATTAAGTATTATTTTTCCTATTCTCTTGAAAAGAATTTTTAAAATTTGTACAGTATTTATTTAGTCATTGAAATAAGTTTCTACGTAAGGCATAACAGGTGAAAAATTCTTACTTTTGACGTTCGCAAATTTTTGCAATAATGATATCTCCAATTTGGCAGGAACATTAAAGCTTGTATTTTTATACTTTAGTTTTTTATAAGTTCTGAACATAACATTTTAAAGCATGACTGAAATTCTAGAGATTGACAACAACAGAGAAAAAATAGTACTAAATGAAGAAAAAACAAAGAAAAAAATATGAGATTTTGCTAGTTATTAAAGAAAAGTTTTCAAATTTATTTAGATATATAAAAATTTATATTAAGAAAAAATCAGAATGTAAAAAAAACCTATCCAGACCATTACTTTCAGATTTTTCCAAATAAAATTGCATTGTTTATTTTTATCTTTTTATGAGGATAAAAACTAAGACTATATACAGAAAAATTACGGAAATCGAATTATTCAATTTTTTTTTCTAAAGCCTACATAAGCCAAATTTAAGAAAAATGGTAATCTTTTTAAATAAATTAAAAAAAATACAAAAATGGATATTTTTATAAGTGTAAATTTTGCCATTTATTTATTCAGTTTATATGGCAACACTGACATATGTGATTACTGTTAATTATTTTAAAATCATTTATTTATTATTAAATTAATAAAATTTTTAGAAAATGTTAATGATTTCAATTATGCGGAGATTTTGAAAATTAATTTTCTCTGTATCGGAATAAATTTAAAAAAAATCTGATATACGATTAGAAATAAGCGGTAAATTTTACATATAAGTAGAGAATTTCTTGAATGTAGGACATATCCTTCTATTTTTTTCTTTTTTTACATTCTTCTATGGGCTCCATTCACTGTGCAGCGATTACAGCAATTTTGAGCTTGTTATATAAAAAATATATATTTTTTAGTTTTTCATCATGGAATTTTGATCCTTTAGGCGATTATTTATGGCATTTTTGTGAATTTTTATGTCTCTCGGCTTGAGTAAATTTGTAATTTCTTTCAATGCACGTAGTATATATATATATATGTATATATATATATATATATATATATATATATATCTCCTAAACTAAAGATCAGAAAAAAATAATTTTTTGCGCAACTAAATTTCAAAGTTCTGTCTTTAGTTTCCTGAAGAAATAAAAAATATACATATTTGTAATACTAAAATTATGCATTTATTTAAAGACATGTATTTCTGTGGTACTATATTATGTGTCACTTGAATAAGGAATTCTTTTAGTATTAATCAGGAAGGCTATGATTTGAATTTCTTTCAATATAAACGGCTAGAGAATTTTTAATTTGATAGTTTATATACACTTTTTATTCAAAATGGGACATGGTAAGGCTCTTAATAAGTCTGAAAAAGAAAAATTCTGATTTTGAAATCTCAGGGTCAGAATCCGGTCCAAATAGCCAAAAACATTAATAGAGGAAAGACAGTTGTGTACAATTATTTAAGTAACGTGGAAAGATATGGACAAAATATGAAAGGGCGGAAGAAAATGGCAACAACTCCAAAAGAAAGACGAACAGTTCTTAGAATTGCATCAAATTCTGCCATGTCGGTATCAAAAATATCTGAAAAAAGTGGAGTCAGTGCCAGTCTAAGGACAATTCACCGTATTTTAAAGTCGTGCCCATACATCGTCCGACGAGAACTGCAAAAAAACCACCACTTAATGAACAACGCAAACCACAACGTCTACAGTTTGCCAAAAATACAATGACTTGGTTCAACAAATGGTTTAAAGTTGTATTTTCCGATGAAAAAAAGTTTAATAGTGATGGTCCAGATGGGTATAACTATTACTTCCATTACCTATATAAGGAGGAATTATTTTTGTACTGTTGACACAGCCGAGAGGGCGGAATAATGGTATGGGGTGTCATTTCGTATTATGGTACCATAGAATTGGTTTTTGTATTGAATTGACTGCAGCGACTTACAAAAACATTCTAAAGAAAGCATTTCCAAAGTTTAATGATTTCTTTAGACCCATACCTTGGACGTATCAACACGACAACGCTCCGATTCATACGGCCAGAGCAGTAAAACAATGAACAAGGTGTTCAACTTTTGGATTGGCCTCCATATTCGCCAGACCTGAGTCCAATGAAAAATGGCAGGGGTTGACTTGCAAGAAAAGTTGATGAAGGAGGAAATCAATATGAGACGATAGAATCCATAAAGGATGCAATAAGGGAAGCATGGAGTTCAATTTCGCTAAATTACTTAGAGTCATTATACAAGTCGATGACAAATCGCATTTTTGAGGATATTTCTAAAAATGGTGCCAGTACTCATTACTAATTGAATGCTGGAAGATAATAGCTTTCATTTTTTTAACTTAAATTTAAAAATAAATTACTGTTTGCTTAGTTTTAAAATATTCCTTATTCAAGTGACACACTAAAAAGTACCACAGAAATACATGTCTTTAAATAAATGCATAATTTTAGTATAAAAAATATGTATATTTTTTATTTCTTCAGGAAACTAAATCCAATACTTTGAAATTTGGTTGCGCAAAAAACTACTTTTTTCTGAACTTTAGTTTAGGAGATATACTTAATTAAAGTCAAAAAATGTGATTCCTTACTCAAGTGGCAGGCGGTGTATATATATATTTTTTCTTGTGTCCTATTTATACAATATGTTAAATAATAAAAAATTAGTTTTACAAACTTCAAGTACGGAAGATTCTAACTAGTGCAATGGTAAAATTGTTAAAAACAAAAATATGTATTTAAAATCCACGATCTGTTGGCATGACACTGAAATATATTAAAGTAAAATTAGCAATAATTTTACTCTGAACGGTTTACTGTGCCACGTCCGTGTCAAAAGAAAATTAATTTTGATAATATTTTTACTTAAAAATTACAAAATTTTTGAAATTTGAAATTATTTTAAAAACTAAAATAAAAAAGTATATCACAATAAAAGTGATTCATTATTGCGAACAAACCAAATATTTACAATGTTTAATTGTAAATGCAATTTTAAAAAGGCTGTTAGACGGGTAAATTCTAATGGTAGACATATTAGTAATTTATGTAAAAAAAATCCCTTTTTTCTACTCCATCGATATCTGCTGAAGTTGGATAATATCTTTCAACTGAAGTAAATATTAACACTAAACGCCAAAGTGTTCTCACTTATTGCAATACAACTTTCAAAAAATGTTCCCTTTTTGCAAGAAATTGCTATTCGAAAAAGTTTAAATTTTTGGAAAAAGGAACAATATTTTTCAAATTTACATATTTTTTTAAAAATGTACAATTTTGCAATAAAACGATAGATATAATACGTAATATAAAATATATTATATATAATATATAATATATAATATATAATATATAATATATAATATATAATATATAATATATAATATATAATATATAATATATAATATATAATGTATAATATATAATATATAATATATATAGTATATATATATAATATATAATATATTATCTATCATATATTATATACTATATATATTATATATTATATATTATATATTATATATTATATATTATATATTATATACTATATATTATACATTATATATTGTATAATATATAGTATATAATATATAATATGTAATGTATAATATATAATATATAATATATATAGTATATAATATATGATAGATAATATATATAGTATATAATATATGATAGATAATATATTATATATTATATATTATATATTATATATTATATCTATCTATATATATAAAATTCTCGTGTCACGTTGTTTGTAGTTGAACTCCTCCGAAACGGCTTGACCGATTTTTATGAAGTTTCGTATATGTATTTTTAAGGTATGAGAAATGTCGCTAGAGGGCGTATATCTTCTTAACTAATAAACCGATTTTCTTGAAATTTGGCAGGAAAATAGTGTAAAATCTGGAAGGAACTATAGCCTATAATTTTTATTATTTAGGACGAGAAATAGGGCAGGAGGTGTAGAACCTCCCTCTCGCTGTATCTTCTTAACTAATCAAGCGGTTTTCTTAAAATTTGGTATGCAGATAATGTAACATATGAAAGGAACTCAAAAGATATACATTTTTTTGAAATTCCCCCACCCATGTCTTCTTAATTAATTATCCGATGACAGTTTCAAATCTTGAGGGAACTAAAGGATATAAATTTTAACATTTAGGGCATAAAATAAAGCCAAAAGGGTAAAAGTATTCCCACCCATCCCCACACACTTACAATACATTCGTTATTTTTTAATTAGAAACCAAGATATTCACTAGTTATAAGTTATATGGCGAAACAACGTTTGCCGGGTTAGCTAGTATTATATATTAATATATACCAATTAAAACAAAAAAAGAAACATAACTTCTTGTTGAAAAAATCTATTTTCCATTTCTAGAAAAGATTAAATTGAAAAAAGGTAAGAATTGAGGTCCTCTCATGGCATTATTTTTTCACTCTTGAGAAAAGTTCGAAATCTTTTAATTGGCCTCAGTTATGTAGTTTCGTTAGAAATAAAGTTAGTACAGTAATATTTTTATTGTATCATTTTGAGGTGCGTCATTTATTCTGCCGTCTATTACATAGTATTGAATAATTGACCTTAATATTATTAATTGGAATAAATAACTTGCATGCAGAAATGCTTGACATTTGTTGTTAAAAAATAATATATGTTTTGTTGTTTAGCATTTTAAAACCCCAAATTTTAAAAATACAAGCTCAGCAAAATCTTACAAAATCAGAGATATAAAATTTTTCGGCAACTGCAAAAACAATTATTTTCAAATTATTATAATGTTTTTTTTTTTTGGACTAGACAAAAGTTGACTTTTCGGGGCTACTTTACTTATAAATATTTTTTTGTTTTTTAAGAATAAAAAATTACATGTAGGGTATACCTAAATGTACCATTTAAGCAAAAAGATCTAATACTGACACCCACACACATATACATGTATATAAACAGTATGTTATAACCAACAAATTTTAGTTAATTTCAAACTTCATTATTTGACCACTACTGAGAATTTACCACCCTAGCCATGTACATATTTGGCTATTAAATTTTCTAGTTTGATAAATTTTATTACAATGAAATTCACCGTTACTTACATGTTTATATGTTTTGGTCTTGCTTTAGTTGTTGTTGGCTACATGGTGGTTTGTTGACCATGTTCCTTTGAAAAACAACAATACAATATATTGGAAAACATGTGTGTCCTACTAAACAAAAATAAACTAGCTATACATTTAGTTATCCACCTATAGAGTTAGTTGGTTTTTTTTAATGCTTTATGAACTTAACTTTTGACTTAGTTGTTAGCCGGCTTTCTAACTTATTACACGTTTGTTTGTTAAAAAAGGAAGAAAAGAGAGTGAAACTAAAGAGAAAAAAAAAATTAAATTAAAAATAAAAAATAACAATAAAAAATATAATAATTTCTATAGATAAGGTTTTTGATAAATATTTCTACAATCTGTGCAAGTTATTTTCTTTGTTGTTTATAAAATCATGTAGATTATTGATTTTTAAATATTGATTGGTGTTTTATTATTTTCCTTTGTTTTTTAAATAAAAATTTGTTATGCAATTAAGATATTAATATAGTAAAATTAGTGTGTAATTTTAAATTAAATGTATTTTATTTTAAATTTTTACAGTTTTACCCATGAATGGTCAGATAGCCAACAGCAATGCCCGACGAAGGCATGATCCAGATGGTAAGTTAAGATAAAAGGAGTTTTTAGTTGTGGACTTTCTATTTCTATTAAAATTAAATTTAAAATTTATTTCTTTTGTTCACTGTCACTGATTTGTCTGTTATGTATGTAAAGCAAGCCGGGTCAAATGTCACATATATCTATTTTGATTTTTTTGTTTTTCACATATGTATCTCGCTTATTACGCATCGCATAGTGGTTCCAAAATGTTTTTTTTCGGAAATAATTCTGTAACATGTGAACCGTTGTAAATATCTCAATAAAATATCACCTGACCAAAGACGAGATATGTTCGAGTTGATTTGAAGGAGCACAGACTCTTAGCGGGTCAGGGGGGTATGGGTAGATCCCCAAAGTTGGTCATCTCGGGTATGCATTTTTTTAAAAAAATCGCCAAAAACTCATTTATGATTTGACAGAAAAAAATTTCACATACAGCTAGTTCTAAATTCCTACAAAAATACGTTTATATGTGTAGGTTATCTCTTTTAGTTTAAGAGATGTTTAGGTCGTAATAAATTTTTGACTCAGTTTTAGCCTCGTTTTTATTAACCCAAATTTTTTTAAATATTCATCGGATTCCTTACAAAATTCTAAATATTATTGCTACAAGAATCGCATAAGTATATAGATTAGATACAAAATTATATTAATCTGAAATTGGAAATTAAAAAAAAATCATTTTTTTTTTTCAAAAAAGGTGACAAAATTAATTTAATTATAAAATTTGTTTTTTGTTCTGGCCCATATCACTATTTTAATGTTTTCAAATAGAATCTTAATGTACATAGATGCGCGTAAAGTAAATCCGAAGGCGCTTGGGGAAATGGTCTTCCCGTTGTCAGAATTAGTAAAAATATATTAAATACGATCAAATTTCTTCAGACCATAAACTAAAAAACTTACAATATTAAAAATTATAATTTTTTTTAAAAATAATATCAATATTTGAACTTAATAAAATTTAAAGGTGTATAGATATTTAAATGAAATTTTGACATAATATAGACTTTCCTTCAAATCAGGGAATTAAAAACACACCAACTGCTTTGTACCAAAATCTCTTAACCCGTAAAAAACGTGATTTAAAAATTTACTTCTTCCATTCCAATAGTCACTCTGTTGTCACAAGAAGTGTCCCTCAGAAAATAATTTTCGTGCATTTACCCAATATATAGAGATATTTAATTAATAAAATTTTTTTTTGATCCGAGCTTTGCGATTTGAAAATTTTACAAACAAATTTAAAAGTAAGGCGTGTGGGACACCGTTGCCCCAAGCGCCTTCGGGTTTAATTTACACGCATTTTCATTAAACATTACTTTATGCTAATGTTTAAAATGCCCAAAAATAATAATAATCGAATTTTTTAATCTCAGAGATAAGTTTTGGTCTGTCACTAATTACTCAGATTCATCTAAATGATATCCAAAAATATATCATTAATTCCATGAAAGAAAGCCTAAAAATGTTCTCTAGGTCTTCGGAGTTTTGTAATATTCGACATATTATTTTAATTTTGAAAAATTAGAGATTTTAATTTTTTTAAAAGTCATAAAATTCAGAAAAGTTAAACAATAATATCTCAATAAGATCTAAATAGATTTTCATTATGTAAGTTACATATAGAAGATGAATGAATATGTCCTCTTTAAACACAGTAATTATTACCACTTAAAAACGCTTTTATAATGCGAATACAATTTTAGGATGAATTTTTGAAAAATGACAAAAATTCAAAAAGAGTAGATTTTTGTCTTACTCTGATATTATAAAAATTAAAATATTTACTAAAAATTGGAGAATAAATTATTCTGGGGCAAATGAGTCCACTATTAAAAAAAAATATTAAAATATTCCTACAGATTTTTTCATAGGAAAATAAAATTTTTTAAAATTTTTGTGAGTTTATTTTATAACTCTTTTTCGATATCATTCTTAATGTAATAATTGTGGTATAATACCTTCTTATCCTAAAATAGTTAAGAAAAGTTAAGCAAAATATTTGAAATTAAATGGGTAGAAAAATCCTAAAAATGCATCTGAAAACTGCATTTTTAACAAAAACGTTATTTTTGATTTATATAAGTAATATAATTCAGATTTTTTTTAACAAAATTATTATGATTTTTCCTAAAAATCAAAATTTTCATAAAAATCAAGATCAAAATTTGTATTAAAAATCAAAATTTTTAATAAAAATCTAAAATTTAATAAAAGCTAAAATTTTTAATAAAAATCGAAATTTTTACTAAAATTCAAAATTTTTACTAAAAATCAAATTTTTACTGCAAATCAAATTAAAAATCAAGATTTTTATTTAAAATTAAAATTTTTAATAAAAATTAAAATTTTTACTAAAAATGAAATACTAAGTTAAATTTTGTAAGAGTTTTTTCTATTTTTTTTATTCAAGAAATTTGAATGAGTTTTAGTGAAAAATCTTACTTTTATAAGAAAATTGCTATTTTTATAAAAAATATTCATTTTTAGTAAAGTTTTTTATTTTTGTAAAAAATTTTGAGTTTTAGTAAAAATTTAACTTTTAGTAAAAGTTTTGATTTTTAAAAAAATTTTGAATTTTTACTGATGTTTACTCAAAATTAGAGAAAAGAAAAGTAAATATTTTACTAAAAATTATATTGCAACAAATATTTTTTTTGTTAGCAAAAACATAAAACTAAGAAAATTATCATTATAAGTTGAGCGAAAAAATCAGAATCAAAAATAATCATTAAAAGTTGAGCAAAAAAACTCAACTCAAAACTAATCATTAAAACTTATTTTTTAATAGAAAATAAAAAAAGAAAATAATAAAAATCATCCTGATGTCAATAGAACTTGTTCTGAGTATTATATTTCTGTATCTAATACATTTATCCGGTCGTTCCTTGTATCTGATTTTTTTGTTTAAAATTTTAATGATGAATAATGATTATTTTCTGTCCTTGATTTAAATCGTAAATAAAGTCGTAAATAAAGACTAAGCGGATCTTTAAATAATTTAGATCTGGTAAAAAAAAGCATTTCTGGTGAAAAATTATTGTAAAAAAATTATTTGGTGGAGAAGTTTTTGCAATAAAATTAGATCGAAGTTGACAATGTCATGCATACTTTTTTTTGAGTATCTGTAAAATATGTTTTTTAGTATTCAGTTACGAATGATAAATCATCACATCAGTTGAATGCTTGAGCACATTAAAATGATAAAACTTTATTATGCGATTTGCGCCCATTCTACGGTAGCTGCGGTAGCTAATTCAAAGTCGGCTTTCCAATTTTCTCTAGTCTTTTCTAGGAACTGTGCCATCATCGGTGTTGCCAGGAGTTGAGAAAAAAAAGAGGCTAAATTGAGCTTTAAAAAAAGGTCAGAACTGGCTAAATGACCCGAAAAATAAAGCCAAAAAAAAGGTCAAATTTTGTTTTAAATTTAAAAGTTTATTTTTTCCCATTGTCATTAGTTTTTGATAACTCTTAAAAAGATATTGGATAATTCCATTTTAAATTTAAAAAAAGTTTTGACCACTCAGAAGTTTTCTCTGTAGTAAGCATAAAGATAAAGCTTCCTATCGAAAAATATGAAGAAAAAAAGATGGATTGCCTCTAAAGACAATTTTTAGACAAAAATATGCTCAAAAAATATTTTTTTAATTTGTATATGAAATCTTTGAAAAAGCTACGGCAATATATATATTTATATATATATATATATATATATATATATATATATACTGATATTACTTATACAACAAAAGTTATGGCCATTTAAACAAATATATTAATCACTTGTTTTAAAAATAACTTGCCACAGTTTTCAAAATAAATTTTGCATGAAACTTTATCCAAAGGTTAAAAATTGTTTAAATTTAAAATCGAATTACAAAGGTTAAAAATTGTTTAAATTTAAAATCGAATTGAAATGATTTTTTGTAATTTTTGAGTAACAATTTCTTTTTGATTAAGAATTCCCAAATCTGTAGGTGAGTTTTCACTTTTATAAGAATATTTTCGAAATTATATTAAAACGAAATTTTGAGGCAAAAAGCAAAAAAGGCTTGATTTAGCATTAAAAACGGATAAACTGGCAACACTGTCCATCATACTTGAACGATGTCATATTCTATTCATAATAACATTTAAGGGCCTTCTTAAAATGTATGTTATAGTGTTGTCATATCGTAAGCTTAATAATTTTTTCATATTTCTTCTAAAAAAATATATCGAGGGCTTATGTGCAAAAAAGACTATCTGCAAAACCCCAATTGTTCAGGAAAGCATAAAAACTTTATTCTTTCACTCATTTTCCAACATTTTGCAATCCGATCTTTTACGATTTATTAATAATACGTCGACTAAACCTCACGCATAAAAATAAATATTTTAAGTCCATTATTTGCGAAGTTATAGTAGATAATCCTTTTTTTTAATATATTTTTAATGTGTGTTATAATAGCCCTTTTTGTATAAATTTTATTTGTAAAAGAATGTTGCTAAAAATTTGATAATATATTAATTTTGTGATATCTAACAAATCAATAGATAATAAACAGCGAAGTTAGTAGATGGTTAGCAGAATCATCTTCAAATGTTACTACTGTAAAACGAAAAGTGTGTTCGTAATTCAAATCATAAATAAAAAAAAATTGCATGTAAAAAAACTGCAAGAAATTTTTGCAAAGAAATATTAAGCATAAGAATTTTGGCAACAATTTGTTACTGCATATTTTTGCATATTTTGGTCCTAATAGCACATTGTTACATATTTTGAGCTTAACAGTACATCTTATCATATTTTCATAGAAAATCCTTATTTTAAACAATATCTTAGCCATTTAAATGTTATATTTTTGCATATTTTGCAGTTAAGAGCATATATTACATATAATTGAGAGCGTATATTACACTAAAGAGTACAATTTTGCATATTTTAAATTCAGAGAAAAATTTTGCATATTTTGGCACAATATAATTTTTTACATAACTTACTATTAGTGAAATTTTCTTTTTACTATAAAATATGTTTTTCAATTCCGATTCTCTTATATTTTTCATCTTATAAATTAATAGAAATTTTGTAACTTCCTGATTTAAATATTTTTTCAGTGCAAAAACAAAATATATTTTAGAAATTACTAATAAAAGTTATTTTTAGCACGAATAGTAGATAATTTAAAATTTAGCCAAAAAAAAAAAAAAATAATATTTTAAGAACATATTTTTTTTAATTTTAAGGCCATATTTTCCGAGTTTAGGAGTATTTTCTATGTGCATAAAGCACTTTTTTTCGAACACTTTTTTCGAGTAACTGTTTCAACAATTCATACAATTCTTTGAAAATGAAATAAAAACGTGCATATAACCTGTTTTTCTTTTTCTCAAAAAATACATTTGTCCATTCCACGAGAGATTTATAAATTATGGTAACTTTTTGACGGAGGGTAGCCACATTTTGTTCATATTGGGTACACATACACAACCTATGGAGCCATTTAACCTTCCCTATTGTTATTTTTTCTAATCTCAAAAAAAAAAAAAAAAAATTCGCAAATTAAGAATACGACAAAGCACGTAAATTTAAATGTTAATATATCTTTGCTATGTAGACTTATTTTAATGATTCAAGACTCTAATGAAAGCTAACTGAGACTTAAAGAGGTTTATATTTCAAAGAGAAATTGTTTATATAAAAATTCAGCAGCAAAATACAAAATTTTAGTTTTCTTACAATATTCTATTTTTTTTTCTTTTTTGGTTATTATCACTCAATAGTATGTAAATATACGTCGGATTTTATTTATTTAAAAACCATTATAAAGTTTAGTAGAACGAATATTGTAAATGATATTGTAAAATTCAAAAATAATGTTTTTCGTAAAGATGCACTCATAGCAAGAATGCAATTTTTAGATGCATTTTATGGAAATTTCTAAACTCTTAATTTTAAATATCTTTGCTTAATATTGAAGATAAATGCGTTTATAGCATAGCACACTAGTAATTATTAAAAGACAAAAAATTGTATACAACAAAAAACAAATTATAAAAATTATGACTAAAATTAATTTTAAAATAAACTTATAAAAAAGCCACAAAATTAAAAAAAAAAAAAAATAAATTGTATGAAAAAATCTGTAGGCATATTTTAAAAATTTTTTTTAAATAGTGGACCATTTTGTCTCGGAACAATTTATATTGCAATTTTTAGTAATCATTGTAATTTTTATTATATCAGAGGAAGACAAAATTTTAAAGGGTAGAAATTTTTCAAAAATACGTCCTAAAATTGCATTTTCATTATGAATGCATTTTTAAGTGATAATATTATTTTTAAATTATTTCTTTTAAAGAAAACAAATTCAGCTTTCATAAGTAGTTTAAACCAATAAAATCTTTTTAAAGTTATGGCGTTTAAAGTTACACAATTTTTAGATTTTTTTGACTTTTAAAAAAATAAAAATCGTAAATAAATTTGAGAGTTTTTCGAAATTAAAAAAAGAATAAAAAATAAAAAAATAAAAATGGGGATATTCAAAAGTCTCCATAGAATATTCGCCGAATATTAATGCTAATGCAGAATCAAGTCACGTTAATCATTTCGTGGAGGTGGCGCGAAAGTTATAACTGTTTTAAGTTGAACATATAAATATTTTTACAAACTAGTAGTTTATATATAATTCTGGTAAAAATTACGTGAACATCAAAACCTACAGAGTTATTTAAATAAAATTTATGATATTTTCAATCTTTGATGACATTTGTGTAGCATGTTTAGGATTCCTTATTAAAATTAATATATATATATATATATATATATATATATATATATATATATATATATTATACAAACATTTTTTATACTAAACTTTTTTCGAAAAATGTGGTTCGAATTTAACTATTTCTTCAAATATTATACAAAAATATATTTTATTATAATTCTCTTTTAATCCTAAGAAATTTTGTTTACTCCATAAAATGTTTACCTTTCGAAATTTTTTTTTTCATTTCTACCTAGTTATGCAATTATGGTAAACTTCGTGCTGTCCATGCGCTGTGCCTTAGCAAAATCTGTTTTCACAAAAGTGTCACGTTTTTAACTATCAACAATATTTGAAATAAATTTATGGTCTCGAGCAATTATATTTATCGTCTTTCTTATATCTATATATCCAAGATTTGTACAAATTGAAATTTGTTACATAAAAATATAAAAGCAAAAAGTCCATAAAATTTTTTTTATTAAATTTATTTTTAATTCTCCTTCAATTTTATTGTGTAAAATAAAAGAAAACTAAGTTCACGCAATAATCCATTTCCACTTTGCTATTCAATTAAAATCTGTGAATGTGGCTCGCGAAAAACTGACTTTTTTCTTTAATTTTCGTTCTTGTTTTCTAAACTATGATGCTATCTACTGCATTGACTATTTAGAGCACATTAACGAGATATAGTGCAGAATATGCATAATTACAACAGGTATCAATCTCTGTTTCAAAATTTGTATTCAGTTGGTCATCTCGTGTATGAATTTTTTTTAAAAACTCGCCAAAAATTCATCTATAATTTGACAGAAAAAAATTTTTACATATTGATAGTCCTTGTAAAACCCTACAAAAAATAAGGTTTTCTCTTTTAGTTTAAGAAATATTTAGGCCGAAATGAATTTTTCGCTTATTTTTATCTTCGTTTTTTTAGGCTTTTCAATTTGGCGGGCTCAATATTGGCATTAATTTTTTCAGACCATGATTTGAGAAACTTGAAATTTAATTTTTAAGAATAATTTTTGAAAAACAATGTTAATATTTGAACCCAAATAAAATTTAATCGAGTTGAGAGATTCAAATGAAATTTTGACAAAATACGAGTATAGAGCGACTTACCCTAAAAGCAGAAAATCAAAAAACATCCACTGTTTTGTACCAAAATACCCAAAATCCTAATCCGGAATAAACGTATTTTAAAAATTGACTTTTTCCATTCAAATGTCGTTATAAGAGGCGACCGTCAGAAAATGCTTTTCGTGAGTTTACTCAACATATGGTGGTATTTAACTAACATAATTTTTGTTTGATCCCAGCTTTGCGATTTGAGAATTTTACAAACAAATTTAAAAAGGTTTTGGAAAATTGACAAAGTTTATCTACGGCTTATGGGTAGACCGTTGCCCCAAGTGCCTTCTGATTTACTTTGCACGTATTAAGATTGCACGCATTAAAATTCCTTTCGAAAACATTAACATAATTGCATCGGCCGGAACAAAACATAAATTTTATAATTTATAAATTTTATAAAATATTGTCACCTTTTTGAAGAAAACTCCAAAAAATATCTTTTTAATCTACATATTTAAATGAACCTATTTAGAATTTTGTAAAGGATTCGATGAATATTTTAAGGCAATTTTAAGGCCAATATTGAGCCTGCTGAGTTAAAACAGCTAAAAGACCTAAAAACCTAAATATCTCCTAAACTAAAAGAGATAACCTACACATGTAAGGAATATCTATATGTTAAATTCTTTTGGTCAATCCCCCCCTGATCCGCTAGGAATCTTTGCTCCATTAAATCAATTAGAAAATACCTCGTCTCTGACCAAGTGAAATTTGTTTGAGATATTTCCGACAGTTCACAAGTTACAGAATTATTAAAAAAAAGTGTTTTGGAATTACTGTACATCTAATCCTATATTTACAGTTTGGAAGATTTTTTTTTAATTATTACTTTTACCGTTTTCAACTTACGAACATCTCTTTAGAATTAGTTTTTTTTTATTTATTTATTGTTTGATTAATTCATTTATTCTAAAAGTTGGTGAGGATTCCATGTACTTTGAAAATAATAAATGAATAAATAAATAGAGATTTTTTCTTATAATCAATATTCTTATTAATGTCTGTATTTTATATGAAATGAGTTCATATACATATGTACGTACACAGAAAAAAGAACAATTAATACCCTTAAATTGTAAGAAGTTAAAACATTAAATTTATGGGAAATAAAACGGACAAAAGCTACGATTTCTTATTAAAATATTTATAAAGGTACATATGAAAGAAAGTACATATTGTAATGTACAAGTAGACACCTAATCCTTTACCTACAGTTCAGAGGATTTTTTTAATTATTACTAATACAAATTTCAACTTACGACCATCTTTTAAGAATTGTTTTTTTATAATCAGAAGAGAAAATGTCGGTTATATATAACGGTTTGAAAATTATTTTTTGTTTACTTCATTTATTCTAAAATTAGATGAAGTAGTCGAGGGTGCCATGTACTTCCATGAATAAATAAACAAATAAATAAAGAATTTTTCTTAGAATCAATATTACTATTAATGTCTGTATTTGATATTGAATTATAAATGAGTTCATATACATATGTACATATACAGAAAAAAGTCACCAGTCATCAAATATATTAGTAAATAATTCATTCAATTAAAAACTTTTTTAAATTTTCACCCCTCACCAAAATGACTATATCATTTACTAAAAACTGTAAAAAATGTAAAAACAGAAAAATATTTCCAATTAAAAAATTGATCAAATCAATCAAGTAGATGATTGAACGAATTAAAAATTTTAATGAAAAATAAAATTTTATTTAATTTTATTTTTATTTTATATTTGCTTCAATATATTTATTAAATTTAGGTGAAAAAAGAAACAAATGTGTTAATGGAAAAATATACAGTAATAATCCGAGTACTTACAAAAAATATCTTGTTTATAAATATGTACACAGAATAAAGTCACCAATCACCAAAATATTTAATGCAATTAAAAATTGTTTGAATTTGCACCTCTCATCAAAATGATCATATTAATTACTTATAACTATAAAAAGTGAAAAAAGTACAATTTTTTCAATTAATTTATCCTTTTGCGAGCTGGACAAAATTAAAAAAGCTTCATTTTTTAATTTTTCGGAATTTTTTTCATATTTCTACCAAAGGAACATTATGAAAATTTGGTATCGTTAGTAAGGCCTTTGGGACACGCATTTAATGATGTAAAAAAAATTGGACCAGGTTAAAATGTGTATAAAATTTTGCAATTTTTTTAAAAAAGAAAAAAAATTAGATATTTGAATTTTTCACATAAATATTCCAAAAAATAAGACCAAAATAATACAATATAATCCGTTAGCAATTATACCGAAACTGTAATACAATTAACCCACTAGCAGTTATTCCGTTTTTTTTTTTTAATTCAAGATTGTTCGTATTTTATTCGAATTTTTCGAAACATAATTTAGCATCTAAATAATAATAAATAGAATAATTTCTTATTTTATCATAAGAAGAAATCTCTGTGTGTTACTTAACTGCTATAATTGTAAGCAAATATCATTATTAGCATACATTTTGTGAGTATTTCACTTAAATTTAAATTTAATTTATTTCGATGTTTGTTAATAGATTATGAAATGTTATATATCATTATAAAGCTTACAAAAATACGTGTATTTTGATGCAAAATTCCTTTAATTCCTTATCGCATAGAAACATTTGTATATAAAGGATAAATATGTTTCGAAAAATTCTAATAAATTACGAACAAATTCGTATTTAAAAAAAAAAAAATACGGAAAAACAGTTTCGGTATAATTGCTAGAGGATTATGTTGTATTACTTTGGCCTTATTTTTTTGGAATTCAAATATCAAAAATTTCGGACTTATTATCGAATAAATTTTTATTAAGCCATTAAATGTAGGTTCCACAGACCTGCTACACCAAATTTTCATATCGTTTCCTTGGCAGAAATACGAAATAAATCCACAAAACCCGAAAAATGGCCTTTTCTTCATTTTGATCCATCTTACGAAAGGATAATGTCAGGAAGAAAATTTATAGAAACGTTATCTTAGAATGAATCAAACTTTCATTTGATACTTTTAACTTTGGAACCACCCTAATGTACCTCAAGGGTAATAGAAAAACGAATGTGGGTTCCGATTTAATATATCAATATATATATATATATATATATATACATATATATATATATATATATATATATATATATATATATATATATATATAATATTTATATTATATTATGTATATATATATATATTATTATATTATATATATATATATATATATATATATATATATATATATATATAAAATTACACACAGCTTACGTTTGAAAGGTCTGGGCAGAAAATTCAACTCAAATAATTTTATTTTATATTTTCTGTACCAGTGTGTACATTGCAAAGTGTAAAACAACACATTTATCAAAAGTAAAACTTTTCCTTTCTGTTAAGTCGTGCAAAAATAAATATCATATAAATAAATCAAAATTTTTATTTTTTATTCTTCACTCATAATAATTGCACTTGAATAAAATTTCATTGCAAAAGAAGAAAAATTCTACCTTCATATTTTGAACTACTTTATTTTGAATAATTTAGTTTATAAAGAAAAAATACTTTTGTGATTTTGTAATTGATTGGCATGCAAACATGCAATAATTGTAAGCAGACTAAAGAATTGAAAAACTTTACACCAAAAAATAATTTCCCAAAAGAAAAATGCATGCAAAAATTTAAATTAATCCTCAACACTTGAAAAGTTCAAAAAAAAAGCAATTATTTTTACTTTCACTAGATTTATCAGTCAAATTATCCACAATACGTATATGGATGCATGAAAAGGATATTGGCAAATTGACACGAGTACTATGGACTGGCCAGGGTAATCGTTTGCGTCAACAAGCGAGCACAAATCCCAAAGTAAAGAGATTTCTAGCAGCAGTGCCATATGTTATGGTATAAAAGAGAATTTTTAAATAAAATCTTTATGAAAATAAATAGTGTTGTTATTTCCTTCCCCAAACAGAACTCCATTAAAGATGTCCATCAGGCTGTTATAGATAACAGTTTGGAGAACTTACAAGCTAATTTAGAACCACCAGTACCACCGGCTCTGGTGACATGTCGTGATGCGAATGGTTTAAATCTTATACATAAGGCCGCTGGTCTGGGTCATGCTACTATTTTGGAATATTTAATAACCACTTGGCCCGATGGTGTACACGAAACAGATATAACGGGTAAAACCCCATTGCATTGGGCTGCCAGTGCCAAAAATAATATGCGCTGTTATACATTGCTCACGCAAGCTGGTTGTGATGAAGAGGCCGTTGACTATGTAAGTTATTTATAATATATTTTTTTTCACTAAATTATAATAAAAAGTTTCAATTCAATTGTCTTTTGCATCCATAATTTGTCATTGCAAATATTGTTTTGGAAAATCCATTAGAAAATGAAAACACCTTCTTTTTATCGTCATAAACCTCATGAAATTGAACGTGCTTTTCTGACGTTTGTACCGGAAGCGCCGCGTGTGTCACCGGATATTGCTACTGATTGGGAGGCTTTAAGTGATGATAGTGGTGATGGCAAGGTGGTTTATTATTTTATTTTTATTAATTTTAAAATAATTATGGTTTTTGTTTACGTCAATGTATGTGTTTTTACAGAAACTTGATATAAAAATACCCGAAATTAATGGTTTTGGTAGACATTCAAATGCGGAAAGCAATGAAAATACTTCGGAAGCCGAAATGACTGAAGCGTAAGTTTAATCAATATACAATTATTTAGGATGTTTTGAAGGTTCTTTGAACAAATAATATATTATTAATATTAAGAATTATAAATTTACATAAACTAGGTTCTATTATTATTTACGCAATGTTAAAAGTATCTAAGATTATAATTTCGATGATTTATTATAATTATTGAATTTTTAATTTAAAAAACTCTAGTTTCAGGGTTAATTCAAAAATTAGGATTCCATTTTTATATCTTTAATATCGTAGACTTATGAAAGGATAAAAAAATATCTTAAACAGAATTGTTGCAGAGATTAACATAATTCAGATATACGAGTATTTTGCAGTTTTCCACAAATAATAATTTGGCTTATAATCTACTCTACAACGATAGTAACTGTTTCGATTTATTCCGGGAATGCTTTTTAAATCGTTTAATGAATGCAGACACAACACACAACTGAATTATTTTCTTAGAATGCTAAAAAAGGATTCCGGTCCTATTAAAAAATATCGATCAGTTGTTACTTCAGAGTAGTAAAGGAATGGATCTTTAAAAGAATTGATCTCATTTAGAGAGTGGAAATTTTCAAGTACTTAACATGGCAATAACTTAGCTAAAATGCCGTAATATAATGACAGAAAATATAACCTCCAGAATATAAGTTTTCAATTTAATTTAATCTGACGTGTAGAATTGCAGCCAAATTATTATAGGAACCATTCAGCAAAATTAAAGAAGTGGCTTTATATACATTAAGAAGACTCACTCGAATAAGTGTTTCTTTCTGTTGCCCCTGAAAATGAACCTTGGTATGTTTTATGATATTTCCCAAAATATTTCGGGTCTATTTTGACCGTTACACAATGGTCCAAAAACCCTTTTTTTGAAATAATTCTGTAACTTGTGAACCTTTGAAGATATCAAAACAAAATTTCGCATGGTCAAAGCTGAGGTGTTTGATTTAGAGGTCTTAGAGGTAGACGCTGGAACTCCAAAGTTTGTCACATCGAGTATATTTTTTTTCTAAATTCACCAAAAATTTATGATGTAAAAAAATTTCACATATAGATAGTAAATCTCTACAAAAAAATGCTCACATATATAGGTTATCTCTTTTAATTTAAGAAATATTTAGGTCGAAGTTAATTTTACCATAAGTTTTTTTAAAGTTTTTTTTTTTTTACTTAAAGGCCTTAATTAGGCCCCTAACATTTTTTAGATATATCAATATATTGGTAATATTTATCAACTTTGAAAATATTTTTTGTTCCGAACTATAGAATTTTTGTAATAATCTCAAAAGAAATATTATCGTAAATGCGTTGAGCAAATTGGAGGCGCTTTAGGTTCTTCCCAAGCCCTATCCATACTTTGTCAATTTTGGAAAGTTATTCTAAATTTTTATACAATTTTTAAACGTCAAAGCTGAAATCAGCATACAAATATATTTGACATATACCCCCTATATGATGGTTAAACATACAAAGAAGTATTTTCTGATCCACGCTTTTACATTTTAATGAAAAAAGTCAATTTTTGAAAAAAGTTTCCCCGGACTGGGATTTCGGGTATTTTGTTACGAAAAAGTTGGTCCAAATATTAACATTATTTCTCAAAAATATACTTAAAATCCAAAATTTAAACTTTTCGGGTCATAGTCTGTAGAAATTTCACCGCATTTAATTTATTTCTACTAAATGTTGTTCTCTACGATTTTAAGAGTTGAGATATACTAAATATCAGAATGAATTTTTGGCGAATTAAAAAAAAAAAATTACGTACCCGAGGTGACCGACTTTAGAGGTATACCATCTACCAGTGTGAACCACTAGGGATCTATGCGCCTCCAAATCAACTCGAAAACACTTCAGCTCAGACCATGTCAAATTCATTCTAGATATCTCCAATGGTTCACAAGTTACAGAATTATTAAAAAAAAAAAAAACATTTTGGGGCCACTGTGAGAGGTTGAAAAATAATTAAGCGTTTGAGTTTAATGCAACTTTACACATTTTTATACCCTACACCACCATATAAACTTCTATTTAAAACTGACTCCTTGTATTTACTTCGAATTGTATGTTTTAACAATTAAAGGTTGTGGACAACCTTTTCTCTGGGAATGGTATTATGTTTTTGTGCTGATATTTATAACACCAAAAAATATTGGTCGCGTTTAATGAAATTTGGCACTTATAAATTTTATATAAGCATGAATCTGTGAAGATCGATCTATAATTGACCATAGGTCCCATATAAACCACTCATCAGAAAATCATTTGGACGTCATAAATTCCATATAATTACCCATCAGTCAGTTTAATATTTGACACAAATCAGTATTATATAAACAGAAATCGCAATGCTAAAGTTTATGATGGTCGACCGGTAGTTGACCATAGCTCGCATATAAGGACCACTTCCGGGAATCACCCTAAAGTTCATAGAAATATACACTGCGCTTAATACAAGTATCGGACCACAATTGCCCTCGGGTTTCATATTAGAACCCGTCCTCGAATTTTAATACACATACACAATGGTGTAGGGTATCATATGGTCGGACTTAACCGACTATATATTTCTACTTGTTGATTGTTATTTTTTTGTCACTGAAAAATTGATTTATTTATTTATCAACATCATTTGAAGAGTTCTTTGTGATCAGATGTGAAAAATACATTGTCGAATTAAATGCGATCAAAATCATATCAAAAATCTATTCAAACTTTGTTTTTTATTCGATATTCTAAAGGGAGGCATAAAGAGATTTAATGATCGCGACTATATTTACTAATATAAAACTTATCTAACCTTCCATAACTTGTATTTTGTATACCTTTGGGTAGGTTATGTATGTGCATGTATTTTTGATATCGGACATAAAATAAAATTTTTAACATTTTTTAAATTTTTTTAATTTTTACTACCATAAGATAAACGATAATTTCTTGTTAATTAATATCATTAAAAAAACTGCTAAATATTAAATAGATATCAATAAATTTTATACAAAATTTATGCATACTTTGTTGGTTAAAATTTTTTTATTATCTTCGGCAGTGTTGCCAGGGGGAGAGAAAAAAGAAGCTAAATTGATCTTTAAAAATGATCAAAAAGGTTAAATCTCCAAGAAAAATATGGCTAGAAAAAAGTTAACTTTTTTTTAGTTTAAACTTTTTTAGTTCTCAATAGTTTTTCCTTTTTTTACAGCTGCAATAAATCTATAGAATAAAACGAAAAATTGGCCCAAAGATCCCATACATATTTGAATTATATTTCATATGAGAAACTAATGCTTTGAAGTGATTTCTCTTAATTTTTGAGTTATAATTTCTTTTTGACTATGCATTTCCAAATATTGAAAATTAAATAAAAAAACTATCTTTTTATTTTAATTTGAATCTAAAAACCATCTTTGGTGTTCAAAAAATAATAAAAATTCATCATATTTTTTTTATTTTCATCAGTAGTTTAATTTATTTCAAATATCATTTGTGATATTAGCTCTGTTCCCGTACTCGAAATTTGGGCAAATGAGAGTAATTTTGAGAGATTAATGTTCTTCTTCTTGCACGAAATAGCTCAGAATATTTGTTCGGGTAGATTATGTAAATAGTGAAATAGTTAAAAAATAAAAATATATAATAAAAAATTTGAATGAAACTATTTCTTCTTATTATTAGTAGGAAAGTTTCATTTAAAAAAAATTAAAGAAATTCATATACCATGGAAAATAAAATTACATTTACGTAAGAATTTTTAAAAAAGTTTGATGTTTTATTCCTGGGTAAACAATTTGGACTTTTGGGTTCCCGTACATGTTCTATTTTTGTGGGAGAAAAATGAGCTTTTTCTCAAAAAGTGCGGGAATAAACTTATTTGATACAAACGTTGAAATTTATTTTCAACTTTTTTCATAGGATGAAAAAAAGAAAAACGAAAATCAACAAAGCAATATTTTTATAATTTTTTATAATCAATTTAAAGAAAAAAATATATAAAATTTATTTTTTTTTTTATTATTTTTATCCTCAAAATATTGAATTTTTTTCAGTAAGGTGATTATCACCTCCGAAATAAATTGATGATTTCATTTGACATCAATATTAACTTAATTTCTACTTCGCGGTAGTTGTTATCAAGCGAAATGTATTTATAGAAGAATGCCGTTGTAGCCGGTATAAATGATGTTTTATTAAATTTTTTCTGACATTAACAATTTTTACAATAAAGATGATTCCTTTCAAATACTTTTCGATGATCCAAAGTCATATCTGGTCTTAAAGCAATGCACAGAGAGATCTCTCGAACATTTTTCTGGCAAAAAGTCTAATTTTAAAAGTTAAAATTTTTCAAAACTAAATATCGCATTCAATAAGTTACAATATGCTGAACTTTAATCCAAACTTATCTTCTTGGTATGCCATTTTTTGAACTAGGTAAACGCTTCCAAAGTCAAAGTTTTTTCAAACATTATTTTATTTTTTTAGCTACTGGAATATAACATCAACTTTAAATACAAAAATTATATATAATAACACTTTTATTTTATTTTCCCTTATATCACAAATTATTGATATCTTATAATGCAAAATCATATATATATATACTCTGCACCACCATTTGTCTTTGAGGTATAATGCGTTTGTGCTGATCTTTATAACGCATAGAAAAAGTTATCCAAAAAGTTATCTACCTTAAAGTATATCAATCGATTCAGATATGTTTTTTAAATCGATCTAACGATGTCCGTCCGTCTGACTGACTAGACGGCTGACTGGCTGTCCATATAAACCTTGCGCACAAAGTACGGGTCTCAATTTTAAAGATAATTTAATAACGTGGGACTTTTATAATACAAAGACGAAGCCTATTGAAATTGGTTGTGATCAGTCCATTATTTCGCATAGCCCCCATATAAATGTCTCTCCCGAATAGAGTTTAAACACTCAAAAATGCCTTAAAAATACAAATTTTATAAAGATCGGTCCATAATTGAACACAGCTCTCATATAAACCTCTCTTTCGAAAATCGTTTTAACGTGGATGAATCCCATACGTATGTTAGTATCAAGTTAATATTCGACACAAATAACTTTTATGTAAGTCGAAACAATAAAATTATTATGAGAATCGGTCCATAATTTACCACAGCTCCCATATAAAATCATTTAGATGTTAGTATCAATTATTGTGATGTATAAGTTGCATAAGGCATAGTTTAGAGAAAATAAATTCATATAGCCAGTACTAAAATATGTAATATAAAAATGTAATAATATGTATATATATATATATATATATATATATATATATATATATATATATATATATATATATATATATATTTATATATATACATGTGTCTGTACGAAATTATTTCTAAAGTTATTTAATAATGTTAAAAAAAAACAACTATAACAATTATAACAAATGATCATTAAAATTTTTATAATTAGCACTATTAAAAGTGGCAGCACAATCATAAAACTTTTAATTTGAATTTTAGACATATTGATGTGAGTTATATATGTAGTAATTTTTTTTAATATTGATGAAAATATAATTTGGCAATATTTTATAACTTTTTATCTTAAACCTCCATAACACTGACGCCGTTCGCTAAAAGTCATTCACGCGAACTTATTTCTGTTTCATTAAATACAACTAATATTAGTACTAAATAGCGCTGATGTGCCATTAAAAAACTATAAAAAATTTTTTTAACCCCAAAGTTAAACAATTTTGAAGAAATATCCATATATTGACAATTCAATGAGAAAACGCCCAAAAATTTACCGAGAGTCCTTTGATAATATCTTAAGATTTTGTACTCAAAAAATATTTTATGAAACCCTATATCGAATTCAGTTTTCAGTTTGGCGAAATTACGAAATTATGCTATCTTAATTCAGCAAGAAATACAATTGCATTAAAATGAATTTCTAAAAAGTATTACTTAAATATTCGTATTAAAACCGACATTAAATGCTGTATAAATCATTAAAATCTACAAAGCCTTTCCAGATATAACGTCAACTAAAGTGCAAAAGGCCGTAACCACCACACTTTTGTTTTTTACAGCAGAAGCAAAAAACATTATGGAAATGCAAAAGGCCGTCGTAACCACTATTTTGAATTTTTTACATTAAAAATAAACAAATTAAGTAAAATTTTTCAACCGTTCACTTAAAACAAAAATAGATAAAGCATAAACACTTTTCTAACCATTTTTTTTTATATGGAACTCATTTTTACGTTTTCTTTATGAAGTTAATGTTAGCCTTTTGACTTTTGTATGATATGATTATATGTGATTTTTTTTTAGTGTAGATATATCATGATCCAATAAAAACCAACATTGACTTTTTTAGTAGTTGCGGCCTTTTGCATTTTAAATGACGATATGTACTTCTGAAATTTCTTTCTTTGTTTTTTCAGAAAGTGAAAAAACCAAATAAAATCGTAATTTTTCACAATTTTTTGTAACTGAAAACTGAAATCAATGGTTCAGTGGAGTTTGTGTATAAAATGTTTATGAAAAGTGAAAATAATATAAAAAAAGCTATTTTTCGGGCGTTCCTTCATGGAATTATTGATACATATTTTTTTTTTTAGCTTTTAATACCATTTTTTTTTAATATCATATCTTTTAAAATACTGTAAATTACCTTTACATATATTTTTTAATTATTTCATAACTGCTAGTGGCCAGGAAGATGAGAACATGTCTAAAGATGGAGATGCCGCTGAAGAAAATGCCAAACCAGATGCAGAAAACGAACATGAAGATGAAAAAGAACCCGAAACAAAAGATGAAAATGAGGAAACAGAAGAACCGGAGCCAAAAGAAGAGGAAAAGGAGGAGGTGGAAACAGCTGAAACTAAAGAGGACCAAGAACAAGATAAAGAGGAAGAAACACAAAATGATCCAGAAGAAAAAGAGGAGGAAAAGCCACAAGATGAAGTAAGTTTATCTATAATATTCATACACATGCTCTCATATTTTTAAGGTTAGCAATGAAAGCACTGTTTGAAAGCGTCAGGATTGTATATACAAAAAAAAAAAAAAAAAAAAAAACTAAGCTTTTACAAGTTATTCGTTTAATTTTTCATTTGTTAAGGTTATTTTGAAACCACTTTTGAGTTTTTATTGAAAGAAATAATTGGGATTGTATATTTGCGAAATTTAAAATAGGCTAGAAAACTAAAAGGACATGTATATATTAAGCAACAACTTGAACTTATATTAAATTAAAGCTTAAAAGTGCACTCTAATAAAGCTTTCTTTTAAGCCTCTTCCCTCAAACGCTTTTGCCTCTTTTACTCCAAATAAGCTTAAATTTACTTAAAAACCAATATACATTGTATATAAAAAACTTTACTCTGACATTTATAAAAGTTCTGTTAAAAGTAAGCCATTGTCGGCCTTGATAAGAAAAATCTATTACATATTTTCTTTAATAAGATTTAACTAAACTTTTTGTAAGTATTGTTTATTTTTACAAATATTTTATTTTTTGATGTACCTGTAATTATTTGGTTTTTCTTTTATTATTCATTTTTTCATACAAAAACTTGCTTAAAAATTTTCATTTTTTGTTAATTTCTTACAAAAGGTTATAATTAATAAAAATATATCAATAAATAAATTAAGTTTTAAAGAATTTAGAAAAAAATCAGTCGACAATTGTTTACTTTTGCAGAAACAACAAACTGAAACTCTTAACGTAACTACTGCAAATTTAACAAAGGATACAGATGAGGATGAGAAGGATCAAAATGAAAATGTCGAAGATAGCGGGCTAAAAGACGATAAGAATAGCAGCAATACGGACGATCATAAAGACGAGGGTGAAAATGAGAAGGCGGGCGAAGAGAGCAAAGAAACCAAAGAGCATGAAATTGAGGCTACAGATAAAAAACCTCTAGAGAAAGACCAAGTAGATGAGGATGTGGAAACTACTGATAAAGGGGAGACAAAAGATAAAGAAGATGATAATGAAAATCTTCAAGAAACTACAAATGATGAAAAGTCAATTGAGAAGGAGAATGAAGAAAAGAGTAAAGAATCCATAAAAGAGAAAATAAGTGAACCTGATAATGAGGAGAAAGGGGAAAAAACTTTAGATGGGAAGACAAATCAGCAGGACAGTGATGAAAATTATAAGGAAGATTTAGAAGAAAAACCTGAAGAAACTCTAGGTGACGAAACAAAATCTAGTGATGAAAATAAGACAAATGATGAGGAGAAAAATAAATCCGATAGCGAACTAAAAACTGGCCTAGATGATAGTGATCATAGTCAAGAAATTACCGACGAAGTTAATAAAAGAGAAGAAGAGAAAGAAAATGATAAAGATAATGAAGACGCTAAAACAATAAGAGAAACTTTAGCAGATATCAAAGACGAAGTAAAAGATAATGTCAAATATTTGGCCAATTCGATTAAAAATGTCTTTAGTGATAAAAATGAAGATAAGGAAGAAAAAATTATTAATGAAAATTCCGCTTCAAAGATAGAAGAAAATATGGATAATACAGAAGAAGAAACCGATAATGAAAAATTTAAAGAAAATACAGAAATTGAAGGCAAAACTTCAGGCAATAAAATAGAACATAACTCAGCTGATAACCATAAATCTTTAGAGAATGGCATAATAAATGAAGCAAAAGTAAACGAAGATAAAAATAAACAAAGTCCTCCCAAGGAAGATTCAAATAAAGATGAAAACAAAACAAATGATAATGAAACTAAAGAAGAAAAAGAAAAGACTAATGAAACTACTTCAGAACCAAATACGACTAACAACGATGTGCAAACAACATCCAGCAATGATTTCAATAATACAAACAAAAATGCTCAAACACAAGCTCGCTCCAAAACAGATGACCCAACAATCGTTAATGAAAAATCCAATAGTTCAAATGAAAATAATCAACCACAAACTCAAAGTCCACCCAGAACAGCAGCTAAAACTCCACCAAAAGAATCTCCCAAGAAAGAAAATGATAAGACTGAAGAAGATGAAAATAATAACACAAGTAAATTGACCAATGAAATAGAAACTAGCACAACAACCAAAGAATCAGAAACTATATCCAAACCAAATACAGCAGAAGCATTAATCGATGATCAATTCAAGGAACTTAACAAATCTCTAGAAAAATACAAAAAAGAGGAAGAAAATTACCTAGAAGAGGAGAAACAAAATATTGGCGACAAGTTGGAAGAAATGGCAGACAATCTCAAAGAGAATGTTAAGGACATGGCCGATAAGGTTGTAAATTTGTTTTCATCTACAAAAGACGTCGGCGAAAAATTGGAAAATGATTCAAACGAAGTAGTAGTGCACACAGAAAGTCCTCACAAACAAACTCCCAGTAAAAAGGTAGTTAAAGACAGCGAGAGTAGTGATGAAACCGCCGATGAAGATGAGGTACAATTTGGCACTCTCTAATTTGTAGAACTCTCTCAAATGATTGGAATTTTCTTTAAAATATCTCACACTAAATTGCACTTGGATTGCTATCTAACCTAATGAAACAAAATTTTGAAAGTAGTTGTCTAAAACGAAGTAACTAACTGTACCCGTATGTGTGATTTAAAGCACCTGTAGTTTTTATCTTATTCAAAATTATATTTGAAAAAATAAATATATACATACAATATATATATTCTTATACTAAATATGCTCTTGAAATTTTAATAAATGTTTAAAAACTAATAAAATAAAATTATAATATTTGTGTAATTGTCTGAATTTTAAAATTTCTATTTATTATTTGACTTGAACAGCCAAAAATCTTTTAGGAATGCTTCCATTAAAGGTCAAACTAAAAAGTTTTATATTTTTTTGAATACATAGCATTTAATTTTGACGAGAATTTGGATGGTGATATCTTAAAGTAGTTTACAAAAAATTGTTCTCTGGAGATTTTTTTTAGCCTATTAATATTGAAGTCCATTGTAGTTTTAGCTTTCTTTAATAAACTAGTACTAAAAATTATAGCGCTTAAGTGATAAATTAAGTAATATTTTTTATGAGTAGACTATGAATATCATTAGACTGTAATCAGTTATTAGTCATAGCCTAATTTTATTTCAAATAAAATTAGGCTATGACTAGACTATGACTACACTATAACTGGACTAATACTAGACTATGACTAGAATATGACTGGAATATGACTAGGCTATGACTAGACTATAAAACTGATAATATAGTAGACTATAGACCACTTTGTACACTAGAATATAGATTCTTTTATGCATTAGTCTATAAACTAGACTATATTCTATATTTTAGACTTTAGGCTAGAATATAGACCAGGCAATTGTCTAGATTATAGAGAAGACTGTATTTTTATATATTACTTTGCATATATCTCAAAAATTTTCGAGGCATTAAAGAATCTTAACATTAAACTACAAGGCAGACAAGTAAATATATTAACTGAATTTGATTCAATAAGTGCTCTTATATGAAAAACTTCTTTATGAAAAAGACGTCTTCAATCCCCTCAACCAAAATATTCGTCATTTCCACTGCTAAATGATATATTGGATTCAAAGGTATAATAATATACTTAGATTCACCTAGCGATGAATTTTCCTAACATTACCGTGGCTTAAAGCCAATTTTTTCCAAACCAGTTTACTTCGTAATCCATACAACATTGCTATTGATGACATATCCGATAATTTTTAAGAATACGCAATAGAACGTATGCCAAAGCTGATTTGGAATATATGTTGGCTGAACATTTTTAGCTACAGTTTGTGTCTACATATTTATTCGAAACTAGTTTTTCTGCCTTCCAGTTTATAAAATCCAAATCTAGATCCCGTTTGGATGTGAAAAATGAAGTAAGAAATTTCTTTTAGATATTTCTCCCAATTTATTTATTTAATATTTTTTTAATATTTATAATTATTTATGAGCTTTTAAAAATTCATTATTTTTATACCCTTCAACACAGGTGTAAATTGTGTACATAAGTTTGCAATTCCATTTGTAATTTTAGCAAAGAAAATACGAAAGTTTTTTCCTGAATTTTTGAACTAAATCAGTTGATTAATAATCGAAATATCGTCCAAAACGTATTTTTGACATTTTCAAGCCCCTATTTAAGCTACAGATTTCGTATATAGGTCGGTCATAAATATTTTTATAAAATTTGAGTTTTTTTAATCAATCAACATAAATAGACCAGTTACTGGTCAAAAACTGGAAAAATGTGTTAAAAATATACACACAAAATTTATGCTCAAGCATTGCAATGACTAACAGTGTTGTTGTTTTTTGTATAAACAAGCAGTTTAGTTGACAACAGAATCATTAGAATGATTGTTAGTGTTGTTGTTTTTTGTATATGCAGTCAGATAAATATGTAATGTATGCTTTTAGTTTGTTGCTGTTTGTTTTTGTCTTTTTGTTTAAGCAAGCGATGGTTGTGGAAAAAATATATGTATTTGTGTATGTATGTATGTATGTATGTATGTATGTATGTATGTATGTATATATGCATGCATGTATGTTTGTATATCTGTATGTATGTATGTATGTATGTTTGTATGTCTGTCTATCTGTATGTATGTGTGTATGCTTGTATGTAAGTATGTATTTATGTATGTATGTATGTATGCATGTATGTATGTATGTATCTATGTATGTATTATAAATTTTAAGTATAAATGTGAAAATATCAAAAAATATTATTATTTTTTATTTGTTGGTGGTGTAGGGTATAAAAGATCCAGTACAGCCAAATATAGCGCTCAAATTTGTTATAAATGAATTTTAGTAAAGCACTTTTATTTAAAATAAATAACTTTTATATCAAACCAAGAGGTCCGAGAAAAACGAAAAATTTCTAATAGGGTCCGTGAAGCATGTAGAGGTGGGAATCCCTGGACTAGACTATAAGATATATTTTAGATTAAAATATATACCACATTTACGACCAGATTATAGATGATACTATAGACTGCAATATAAACGAGGCTATAGACTATAGACGAGACCATAAAAGAAACTTTATAATAGAATATAGACCATAGAGAATAGACTGTAAACTAGTTTGTAGACTATAATATAGACTATATTGTAAACTTGAATATAGACAGGAATAAACATTAGTTTATAAACTAGACTATATAAAATACCATACCGTGGACCGGATTATAGACTAAATGGACAAGATATAGACAATGCGATATACATAATTGTAGGCACAGACTAGTTTTACTTGGCAACAGCATTAGGCATAATTGACGATATTAGGTTTAATACCCCGTGTTCTCATTTCGCCAAAAGCCTATATTTTATCAATATCACCTTTCAAGAGATATGACCTGTCTGTGAGTTTCCGTTGATCCAAAATGGTATGCCCAAGGTCCCAAATTACAGGGCAATGACAGAAAAGGTTCTCAATCGTCTCCTCTTCTTCTTCGATATTGCAACTTCGATATTGCAAATCATTCTAAGAGAAAATTAGTACCAATCAGGCGTGGATCCAATTTTCAGCTAAGAAATATCAAAAAGATAGAAAAAATTTAAAAATTGAAAGGGAGAAAATAAAAATTATTTTTAATAATAATAATAATAATAACTATAATAATAATAATAATAATAATAATAATAATAATAATAATAATAAGAATAATAATAATAATAATAATAATAATAGTTTATCGAAAGGAAAAATTATTTTTTTTACAATATAATGGAGCCAAAATCATTTTTAGGGAAAATATCATATTTTTTTTCTATTAGAATTTAAAACAAAATTAAAGGTTTTAAAAATTAGCATTTACTTAATTAAATATGTAGGAAATGCAAGCGATTTTTGAAATTTTTAAATAACAACAATATGTTAAACAATTTTAGTTTTTATCCAGTAGAGAAAAAAATTTTAATTTCATTTCTTTTTCTTAATTAAAAAAAAGTAATTACTGCATAATATTTCTTTAACTGATAGTTTTATCATTTAAATATATTTAAATTACACTAACAAATTGTATTATTACTTAAAAACTTCATCTGCATGAAAAAAAAGTTTTTATAAAATAAAAAAATTTCGATATACTTTATGTCATGATATAAAAATAACAAGGTAGTGTCGCTCTTTCATATCTGGAGTTTAAGCCAAATTTGTTTTTTAATTTTTTATGTGCAGCAACATTGAGAATATTATAAAAATTATTAAAATTATAAATATATATCCGATCTTAACAAATTTTCTTATTTTTAGTAGTCCTTTGTATTCTAAGACTAATGGTACATATATACATTTTAACTAAGCAACTTTTAATTTAAAATATAAAAGGAAGCAAAGTTTCATCATATAAACATTTATATTTATTTTATTTGTAAACTGACCGGAATAAGATGTATATAATTTGAGAGTACTTTCCAAATATCTATTAAGTTATATTCGAAACAAACCAATTTATTGATCCCTTAAATTGCAATATCTAATAGTTAGTTTCTTTCAGAGTTTGTTCATAAAAGTACTGTTATCATAAAAGTAGCGTTGGAAATTATTTATTAAATAGATATTGTTGAATAATCAGTAACTACTGTAATACTAAGTACTTCAGCAAAACGCTGATATGCATCTTTTCAAGACCCAATAACACTATATATGCGAGAAAAGTGGTTATTTGAAATATAAAAAATATTTGCGTAATAAACAATATTCCTAAATAGTTTTCGCTTTTTATTTTTGCGGCAACGCTTTTTTTTATTTACAAAAGAACAAATATCAAATAATTGGCTTAAAAGTAAAAAAAAAAAAATTTTTTTGTGAGAGCGAAGTTGAACTCCTTATATTTATATCAAGCTTTATATTCTATGTCGAATTTGGAAAATTTTTTGGAAAACAACTATAAAATGTTAAATTTATTTTTTGTCTTCTTCCGACATAGAGAAACAGGTAGATATGGTAATAAGAGAGAAATGAAAAAAACTTGAAAGATATCGGTAAAATAAAAAATGCTGACTCTAGGCTTAGTTAAGGATTAAATTTGGCTACTGCTAATATTAACGAAAAGCTTTCCGTTTTTTTTACAAGACACATGAAAACCTTCCCGTTTTTTTTTTTTTTTACAAAACACAGGGGTTTTTATTAAATTTTATCTGGCATCTACTAGAGTATAGACTAAACTATAAATATGAGCTGTTGAAAAATACTTCTGCAAAAAATTTACAAGTTAGCTACATGTGTATATTAGATATAAAAAGAAAAAAATCGGTTAAAAAATGTTAAAGTTTCCAGACCATTAATGTATTTTGAGTGTACAAATAAATATTAATTTTTATGCGAAATGTTTAAATAAAATGTTAATTTTATATAAATTTGAACCATAATTACTGAAAATTAAGTCTTTACTTCTGAAGGATAATTCAAAACCCTTCCATCCTTGATTAAAAAATGTTGATTTTTTTAAGGCTGTGTCAAAACTCTAATTTTAAATTTTAAAAAATTTTGTTGAAGAAATTTCAAAAAAGTTTAAATAAAACTATGCAGATTTATAGGTACCACAGAAAAAGAATTGAGAAAGAAATAGGTCGATACCTTGTATGACTGAGATTTGAATTCTGCGGATTTCGGCAAAAAGGTCTTTTTTAGTTATAAAGTGAATTTTTTTCAACTGGTATTCAGATTAATCAAAATTATTACATAATAAGTTAAAAAAATATATTTTAAAGGTTTTAAGAAAATTGGACAAAGATCACCTTTAAAATATTAAAGTCAAAAGTAAAAATTTCAAAACATTAAAAAATTATTATTTTTTTTAAATCGGATTTAGATGCAATAATATCTGATGGTTTAACATGTCTTCATTTACCATAATTTGGTAATTATCAAATTATTTGTATATGTGTGAATAAAATTTTCAAATATATAAGAATATTTCCTTTAAAAAAATGCTGACTCTGGGCTCATTTAAGGGTTAAATTAGGTTTTTTTTGCTGCTAATATTAACGAAAGCCTTTCCGTTATATTTACATACAATTTTATCGAAATCCACATAAAAATATTTCCTCTTTAAGACTTTCAAATATTCCAAATTTTGATTTTTAACCTTCTTATTTTAAAGGTTATACTTGTCCAATTTTCCTGAAAACTTCTTTGATATTATTTATCTTATTGTGTAATAATTTTGTTTTCAATAAAAATTGAATTTATAACTAAGAAACTGCAAAAAATATTTTTTTGCTGAAATCCATAGAATTCAAATCGAAGGTACAACTTAGTCATGCAAGGTATTGACCTATTTTTTTTAATTTATTTCCTGCCGTATTACCTATAAACCTGCATAGTTGTATTCAAACTTTTTTGAAATTTCCTTAACAAATTTTTAAAAATTTTGAAATTGCAGTTTTTACCTCAAAAAATCAATAGTTTTTAACCAAGGATGGAAAGGAGTTTGAATTATCCTACAGAAATAAGCACTTATTTTTCAGTAATTATAGTCTAATTTGAATGTAAATATCATTTTATTTAAATATTTATGGAAAAATTAAAACTTTTTTTGTACACTCCTTACACAAGTTGTCTAAAACACATCAATGCTTCGGGGAATGCGTAATAATTTTAGCAATTTTAAACCGACTTATTCTTTTTGTATCATGTTTGATAGATAATTATATGTAGATTACGATTTTTTAACACTTTGTGAAAAGCAAAATGTTTAATGGCCTATAACCCAGTGAACGATTCCAGAAGGAGCTACTATCAAAATTCAAAGGTCGGTAAATTTTTGGTGCAGTCTAATATACTGCAAACATATGCGACATTTTTAAAATTTGTACTCAATATTAGCACCAATTTATTTTCTGTTTGAAAATATTATTTAATGCCATCAACATTATCAGAAAATTGTATCCCTTGTTTATGACTTTGAAAGTAAATTTAAATAGTTTATGTAAATATGTAAATAATTTAAATTTTTAGCTATAATGAAAAAAAAAAAATCAAATTCAATTTTAAATCAAATTTTACAAAAACTTTCAATTTCAACAGTCATTCAATTACATAAATTTCGTTTTTTGAAATAAAGTTAAATAATATTTAAGTTACCTTTTTACCTAGAAATAACCTATGTTAAGTATAAAACAATTTCCGTATGTTTATTGTGTGGGTATTTTATAACTGTCAAATACTTGAAGTAAGTTTTTACTTTATTTTAGTTATTGCTATTTTTTTCCTAAACCCACATCAATTTGAAATGGCATCTTGGCATGCAATTATTTAGTTGGTATCAAAGTTTATATCATATTTATATCATATAAAAGGATACTAAAAAAAGCGTCAGTTGTAACTGTTAGATATGGCACCCTGAAAATTTGTATAAAATTATATTTCAATATCATTTTAGTCATATCTAATGCATAAAGTTTTATTTGTTATAAATAATTTTTTGTTATGAGTATTGTTGTTTTTTATTAGATGATCATTTCCGAATTTTGTGTTTTTTTTTCAACTATTGATAGCAGATCAATATAATGGAGTTTAATTTATTTTTCTTTGTAGGTGAATATGTTCTATAAAATTAAATATTACAACTAATAAAATTAATATATAATATATTTAATAATATGTTTCCTTTTTGGAATTTGGAAAATATTTTTAAAGATGTAAAATACTAATTATAGAAATTGAATTTATTTTATTCAGAAATTTAGTTTAGTTGAATAGTAGAAGAAACATAGTGCATGCATATAATAGTGTAGCTAAAGACAGATTCCAAATGTTTTTTCCAAAAAAAAAAATATTTCCAATTATTTTCTTAGGAACCAGAAGGCGAAGCAGAAAATGAAGAAAACAACGAACAAAATGAAGAAGAGACACAAAATGATGCAGATAACGAAGTGGAAAACGAAAATGAAACTGAAACGAAAACAGAAACAGAACTACAACCAGAGCAAAAAGATCAAGAACCCAAAGAAGAAACTGAAGCAAATGCTGATGCAGAAGAAACCAAGGAAAATGAAGGTGATAATCTGAATGATGAGGAGCGTGATGGTGAAGGTTCTCTTACCTCATCGCTGGATATAGAGGGTTTCGTGCAAGGCGATGCTGAAGATAATACAGTTCAGTCTCAAACCGCTGCTTATGTTCATGACAATGAAGTATAACTCTAAAAAAAAATCATTTTTGTCCCGTTTGTTTTTTTTTTTTCTTTTTCTCAGCATACAAATAACAATGCAGTTACAATTTTTAACATTATGATTTCTTATGAGTTTTAATGTTTATGCAATTGTTTAATTAATGTTTTGTTTACAGTAATCAAAAAAAAAAAAAAAAAAAAAAAAAAACATGAAACATACTGAAAAACTTAGTAACAAATACATACAATAGAAACTTTTCGTCTCACAAAACTCAATTTTTCTCTCTCAGTCCAGTCCCAGTGTTTTCTTTCTGTTGTCCTTTTTTTTAATTTGCTTTTCATTTTTGTTTAGCTTTCGTTTTGAGTTTTCATTGTTTCTATGATTCTTATGTTTTGGCACGTTTTCCTAACACTTTTCATTGTTATCCATAAAATTGAGTTCAATTGGTCATTTTGTAAATTTAGTTTTTATTTCAAATTTAAGTTGACTTTTATGTCTTTCTTTTGATCTCAAAATTGATGGCAAATTTAATTAAAAAAATATATATTTAAACACCATATCTTATCATCACAAACGAAAAATAAAAAATTGCAAACAAATAAAAGGAAACACGTATACAGAATATTATTGCATCCGGTGATATGGAACAGTTGGCACAAATAGTTTTAAATGGTGATGGCCAGAAGTTGTTAAATGTGGAGGCAACGGAACCGGAAATACAAGCATTTTTAAAAAATGTACCAAATTATATGGTAAATGTCACAAATACTTATATTTTCAAGAAAAAAAAAAAAAATAAGTTCTAATATTTATTTTGATTAATTAAGGATAAAATTAAACGTGTCCACGAAGCCGCCCGTAATGGTAGCCTGTTAAATTTACAACAAGCTTTAGATCGTAGAAAGTTTGCAATTGCCAAAAATGAAATCTCACCTAATGGTGCCACTCCTTTACATGTAGCAGTATTATTTGGTAATAGTGGTAAGTTAGTTTGTTTCTTATTTTCTTTTTTTGGAAAATTCATTCTTTGTAATGCTTTTCATGTTTTAGATATTGTACGTTATTTGTCTGCCCGCTTTCCCGAAACTATGACAATAACTGATGATGATGGTCGTACCGCTTTACATTATGCCTCCGTAATAAATGATAATGGTCATTTTTATAATGTTCTCCTGCAATTGGGTGCAAATCCCAAAGCAGAGGATAAGGTAGGATTTGATTTGTTTTTTAAATAAAAACTTGCATTTCAATGCAAAATTCTTAAAATATTACATCTAAGCAAATTTGATTGGCAAAGAATTTATAATTTTACAAATTAATTTCCTATTTATTGTAGGTCTGTTGAAAGACATTTGGTTTGTTAATCACTTCTTTGGGATTTTAGATTAAAGTAAAAATTTTTAAACGAAATAATTTTAATTTAAAAAGCCTATCCCTATTGACTTTAAAAACATTTCTATAAAGATGTATTTTAAAATAGTATGCAATTTTATATATCGAGGGCTATCTAGAAACCCCCCCCCCATTGTTCAGGAAAGTATAAAAACTGTTTCAATAAACTTTCAACATTTTGCAATGCGGTCTTCCACGATTTATTAGTAATACGTCTACTAAGCTCCACACATAAAAATAAATCTTTTAAGCCTATTATTCGCGAAGCTATGGCAGATTGCCCTTTTTTCTTAATCTTTTAAACCGTACAACAATTTCTCAAAAAAATTTTTTCACACATGAAAAAATCTATATATGCCTTAAACTGTACCCAATACATAATAGAATAATGTACTCTGCTTCTCTTAAGGACTTCAAATTTTCTCTCAAAAGGACTTCAAAATTTCGAAAAATGTGCAACTTTAAAGAAAAAGAAAGAAAAAAGAAAGAAAATTGCACATCTTTCGAGACTTTGAAGTCTTTTTGAGAGGAAATTTGCAATCCTGGAGCAAAACTGGGTACAAAGTTTTACCATGTATAGTCTCTAGTTTTAACAAACATATATTTGAAAATAAATAGTAAAAGGTAATATTTTAAAAAGGATATTTTTTATATATATATATTTGCAATGTGTATCCTTCGAAAATTTCAAGTCCTTTTAAGAGGTAATTTGACGTCCTGAACAATAACTGAGTATTCAACTAGCCCTTTTGGTTTATCGAGAATTAAAGGTGCAAAAAATGAATTTATTTGTGAAAGTTAGACAGTATATTAATTTTATGACATCTTGCAAATCAAAATATAAAAAAACGATGTTTGATGGTTAGCAGGACCAACTTTAAATGTTACAACGGTAAAAAGAACAAGTGTGGGTACTCAAAAAACGGAAATGTGGTCATAATTAAAATTATAAATAAAACTTGCAAAAAAATTTTTTTGATAAAAAATGTATACTAATTAAAACTATATTAAATTTCATATCAAAAACTCAATTGTGATTAAAACAAACTGTTGTTAATATAGTTTAAACATTACAATCCTTTGAAAATCAGATAAAAAAAATGTAGATTTTGTAAAATTGGGGTAGCTACAATTTCAAATGCATATAACTTGAAAACTATAAGGGATAAATAGCACATACAATCATGTTTTCATAAGCCTTACCAAGAGATTTAAGAAATAAGAAACAAAAATTTGGTTAAAAATTTTCTATGTCGGAAGTACCCTATTTGGAGCCCAAGTAGCTCCGCTGCTGAGAAGTCTGTAGAGGCCCCCTTTCAAATTTAAAATTGCAAGCCCCCGCGTTACGGCTATATAAAACTTTATGTAGATCCCGGCAGCCAATTAAAAGTTATAGATTTATTTAATGTTTAATTCTACCCCACTGCACGGTGGTAAATTCTGGCCAAAAATTCCGAAAATGAAAATCTCATTAATAAAATTTAACTGTGAAAACATAACATTTTTTCCTACTTAGACATCTAGTTCGCTAATAAAACTAACGCAAATTTGGATATTTTTTATTAATCATTATTAAAAAAATGCTGTTTAAATTCTAATGAACAAAGTATACTTTTGTCACGTAAAAGTTTTTTGCAAATTTGCAACATTCTTGAGAAATTTGATTTATTGACAACCACTAGATGTAAAATGCAGGTCATAAGATTATCTTTTTGATAAATTTAGGGACTGTAGAAAAAGTTTTTACTTATATCATCAAAAAAACCATAACTTTAATGGAGCAGACATTTTTTGTACTATGCTTCAGCGGTTGAGTCTAGATGGGGTAGAAAACTTCTAAGTCTATACTACCCCATACCATATCTGATACCCTACTAACCACATAAATTTTAGTGACTGTAACAAATGCGGAACGTTTTAATATTTTTAAAGTTCAACATATTTAAAATATGAATTATAAAATATTAATTAGTATAGGATCGGCCAAAAAATATTTTTTAAGTGCTCTAATACACTGAATATAATTTCTAGAGTGGATTCATGGAAATTTTGAGCAATTTTTAATATGAAGTTCATAAAATAAATTTTTAATACGTGTAATAAACTTTTTCCCCATTTTGGTCTTCCCAACTAAGTTGGAGGACTCATTTATATATTTCGCGCAATTCTTAAAGCAAGATTATATAATTTATTAATTTATCTCAGTGATTTTAGTTAAAAAGGTATCCAGGATAACACTGGATCAATTTATCATGAAATTAACTATTTTCTTCTACTTTATAGGTTTATTTTGATTAACGTATTAAAGATTATATTTTCGAAAATTTCTCATTATATGCAAAAAAAAAAAAAAAAAAAATCGCCTATGTCTCTTTTTTTGCTAAACCAATTTTTACGAAACTTATAACATTGGAAAGCTTATAATTATATCTTACACTTAAACTAGTTCATTTAGTTTGATATTTATCAATTGTGAATTTAAGACAAATTTTCTTTGCCCTCATTTAATCGGCCATCCACTTTTGGTATACCCAAAATATTTGGAGCTTTATATATTTTATCCGTATACTAAATTTAAATTATTTACATTGAGAATCATTTTCTGAGTCGATTTAAAGATGTCCGTCCAACCGTCCATCCGTCCGATCGCCTGTCCGTCCATCCATGGAATTTATACACGTTAATATTTGACACAAAATTCCTCTATATATATGTAGAAATCACAGTTCCGAATTTTATGAGAATCGGCAACCAATTGACTATAGCTCCCATATAAGTATTTCTTCCGCGAATTACCCCATCTATTTAAATGTTAATATCAACATAATATAGTAAAAAAATGCATTACACTTAATACAATTATTGGTCCTCAATGTCCCATACTCCCCGAATTCTGATACACATACACTATATTGTATATGATCAGGCTTGACCGATTATATCTTTCTTACTTATCTTAAATTACTTTTATTTTCCATACGTACTTGGATGTAAAAAATAAGCGATCGTAAATAAGTGCACGGTATTAAATTCCGGACAAAAATCAATAACTCCGATACTTCTCTATGCAAACAATTTAAATTTGGTATGCGGATAAGAAATATAATACTTTATTCACAAAGGGGATGGCGGAATAAGTGAGGACAAAAAGATTTATGATAAATTCACAATCGATAAATACCCAAATAATTTAACTAGCTTACGCGTAAAATATAGTTATATACTTTCCAAGAGAAGAAGAAGATATATTCGATTTTCCTTACATATAACGAAAAAAGTTAAAATATTTTTTATTTAAAAACTTTTTTTATTCACATTCGTTTTTGATATTTTTTTAAAGATATTGTAATAAATTTATAAATAAAACATAGAACGGCTGTGAATAAAATTATTCAATGAAGAATCGCCCACAAAATTTCATCCAAATTTGAGTTATATTTCATATGAAAAACTTGAATGTTTTGAATTGTTTTTTTTTAATTTTTGAATCCTTTTTGATTATATTTATAAAGAGTTTTAATGGTAATGAAGGTTATTAAAAAAATAATTATAATAATTTATTAAGTTCATAAAATGTTTGTTAAATATAAATAATTTAGATTTTTTTATGCGAGTTAATAAACAAAAATGCTTTTATTAATGATTATGAAAAAATTAAATTAGTAAAAGCAAACAAGAAATTACCTCCTTCTTTGTTGAAATATTAAAATTTTAGCCTTTTTATGGCAATTTTAAGAATCAGAAAAAGGCTGGGAAAAAGCTAGAATCTAAAAGGAAAATTTTGAGGCTAAAAGCAAAATAAGAAGGCTAGATTTAGCCTTAAAAAGACTAAACTGGCAACACAATAATATTTAATACATTTCTCAAAATAAACTCCAAAAATTTAAGGATATAGTTAATTACGTGGTAAATGGACAGTTTTGTGTTGTTCACTGTTATCCTATCTAATGTGGATAACAACCGCTGTATGGTTGTTTATTCCGCATTATTATTAGATAAGTTACGTACATATACGTTTTTATTTAAAATTATTGATATAAATTAATAAATTATAAACTTTGCTTCAAAAATTGCGTGAAATAGATAAATGAGTTGTCCAACTTAGTAAGGACGACTAAAATTTGAGAAAAAGTTAATTACACGCCTTAAAATTTTATTTTATAAATTTCATTTTAAAAATTGCTACAAATTTTTAAGAATTCACTCTAAAATTAATATTCTGTGTATTAAAACACTTAAAGTATATTTTTTGGCCGATCATATACTAATTATATCATCATTAATATTACATGATTCATATTTTAAAAATGTTGAACTTTAAAAATTAAAAAAAATACTAATTTTAAGTGTTTACTTTAAATGCTGTAATAAGAAGGGTAGCAGGTAGTAAGTAGCAGCCGAATTTTATTGAAACTAACTTATGACACTTAGAAGTATGCCATTCTGTTTAAGCACAACCTTTGAAACCTATTGAAAAAAATTTCTGGTCCATTAAATTTTGGGTTTAAAATTTTTATGATGATAAAATAACCAACTTTTCCACAGTCCATAAATGTACTAAAAAGATAACTTTGTGGCCAGTATTTTATACCACAAAATTGACCATAAACTAGTATTCTAAAAAAATGTTGCAAATTTATAAAACCATGCAAGTGGTATAAATTCACAGCATAGTTTGTTTATAAAAATTTAAAACGTATTTTTATTTTTTTTTTAAACATCGCTTAGTGGAAAATATTCAAGTTTGCGTCATTATAACTACCAAACTACATACGTTATCTGAAGTATTGGCTTTCAAACGTAATAAAAATTTTATCAAAAATCAGATTTTTATTTTGTCATTTTTAACCGGAATTTACCACTGTGCAGTGGTCACAAAACGCTTTTTTTTGGAAATAACTCTGTAACTTATGAACCATTTCAGATATCTAAATAAAATTTCACACGGTCAGAGCTGAGATATCTTCGAGTTGACTTGAAGGAGCATAGGCCCCTAGCTGGTCAAGGGGTAGAGGGTAGACCTCTAACTTTGGTCAGCTTGGGTATGTAAATTTTTTAAAAATTTTTTAAAAATTCATTTATAGTTTGAATGTAAAAAATTTTACATGTAGGTAGTCTTTACAAATCTCTACAAAACACATGGTTTAAGAGATATTTGCGTAGCTGCAAATTTTTTGTGGCCTCGTTTTTTTAAGTTTTTTAAACTTGGACGTCTTAATTTGATTCTCAAAATTATTGAAAATATCCACTAGATTTCTTACAAAATTCTAAATAATGTACATAAAGATATCCATCCGATAAAAAGTTATATTAATCTGAAGTGAAAAAAAGAATTCACATTTTTGGGGGTTTTTTTTTTCAAAAAGATGGTAATATTCTTTCAGTTCAGAATTTTTGTAATGTTTTAAAAAAAAATCTTAACGTAAGTGCATGTAAAGCAAAATCGGAGATATCTTGAACAGTGGTTTCGTCCAAAACTTTGTTAATTTTGCAAAAGTTTTTTAAATATTTTGGTAAATGTCTCAAATGTCAAAGCCGAGATCAAAAAAAAAAACAAAAATACATTGGCTATATTTTCTAAGCTGGATCATAATTTAAATGAAAAAAAAAAAAACAATTTTTGAAATATATTTTCCTCGGCTGGAATTTCTGGTATTTTGATATGAAAAAGTGTCAGGTTTTTTAATTCACTGATTTTAAAACAAGTTTATCTATATTGGGCAAAAATTCATTGGAATACCTCTACTTGCTTAGATTTTATTTATGTACAAATATTAAAATTATTTCTAAAATATATGCTTAAAATCCGCATTTAAATTATTTTTACTAATTATGATTCCCCATGTTCTAACATTTCCTATGATACAAAACACTTTAAAACTAACAAAAACTTTGTCTTCTTAGGCATTTTTAATACTTTTCCTATGAAATTTATGAAAAATGTAAACGGAGCACGAGCAGCAATGCAACTTCTTCTTCTGTTACCTTTACATTGCGTTTGTAATTGTAACATGTCTGCATTTTTCATACAAAAATATGAAAAATTGCCAAAACTTGCAAGGTTTATTTTATTTTTTTCGTTCAGATGTAACGTATATATATAAGTGTTTAGTATCTCTGAACTCGCAAGATTATGAAGAATTACAGCAGTGAAATTTCTTCGAACCCTGAACCGAAAAATTTTAAATTAGGATTTTAAATATATTTTTGAGAAATAATGTTAATGTTTGGACCCAAATAATATTTAAACCAGTAGAGGTATCCCAATGAGATTTTTCCACAGTATAGATAAAATTGTTCTACAATTAGGAAATTAAAAATACTCCGACTTTTTGTACCAAAATATCCGAAATTCTAGTCCGGGGAAAACTAATTTCAAAAATTGACTTATGTAATTAAAATGATCACCCAGACGTTGTAAAAGGCGTGGCTCAGAAAATATATTTTGTGTGTTAAAACAACGAATGGAGGTGCATAGCCAAAATATTCTTTTGTTTGATATTTGAGAATTCAATAAAAAAATTTAAAAACTTTTTCAAAATTGATAAAGTTTGAATAGGGCTTGGGGGGAAACCATTGACCATAGCGACCCCGACCTCTTTACACGAATTTACGTTAAGATTCCTTTTGAAACCATTAAAAAAAAAAAAATGTAGAAGCGAAAGAGTATTACCACCTTTTTGGAAAATAATCCCAAAAATGTGAATTTTTTAAGTTTCAAATTCAGATTGATATAACTTTTTTTCGGACATTATATTTATATGTTTTTTGCAGCTATATTATTTAGAATTCTGTGGGAAATCTAGTGGATATTTTCAAATAACTTTAGGTTCCTAGTTAAGGCGTCCAAATTTAGAAGAACGAGGCCAAAAATGGTTATAAAATTAGATTCGATCGAAATATATCTTAAACTAAAGCATGTATGCTTGATTTTGTACAAGCTTGTGATTTACAAGGGAGTAATTCCATTTTAAATTTAAAAATTTGACCTTGGTTACCGATTTAGATAAAATTTGATGCATGTGTAGAGGAGGATACAGAGGCATATAAAATGAATTCTTCTCATTTTTATTTTGAGAACTGTGGTAACTCTATAACATTGAAAGTGATTAACATATTTATTTAAATGACCATAAATTTTGTTATATAAAAGATATCAAAATATTTTTTTTTTTGGAGTGGATTTGTCAAGACTTTTATTTGAAGATGCCATATAAAAATTTAGAAAATAATTTTATTAACATATTTTTAAGAATTTTCTTCAGTGACGTGTATCTAAAAAAGTCCATTTTTAATTTTTTATATATTTTTTTGTACTCTGTACCTGTACTCCTCAGAATCAACTTAAAAGTTCCTCAGCTCTGATCATATGAAACTTTATTTAGATATTTCCAACGGTTCATGAGTTACAAAATTGTTTTTGGACTACTGTGAATCGGTTTCAGGTTGCTAAGTCGATGGTAGTCTTAGCCATTACATCTCTGTTTTACTGATTTTTGACAATTTACAAAAATGTTTCATTTATTAGAAAAATTAACAACTAAGTATATGTAATGGCACAAATATTCAAACAATGAAATTTATTAAAAGTGTTAATTTGTGTAACTTTTTATTATGGGAATAAACACATGACTCCTTTTCAGATTTATACATGCGTTTTCTTAAAAAAAAACTTGTTTAGATATTTTTAATTATTTAGCTATTAATTTAAAAACACTTGACCCATATTTGAAGAAAAACATTGATATTGATTTGTTTCCTCTCATTTATTCATTAAAAAAAGATGGGTTACACACCCGAAGACTATTTGGGCAAAGAAGAATTGAAGGACATTTTAAATTATGGTCAACTTTTAAAACATTTTGGTGCCGAAGAGTTGGAAGAACAACTTTTAAGTGACCAAGGTAAGTGGGTCAATAAATTGTTAAAAAATATTGTTTTTTGACATTAAAGACATTATCATTAAAAAATTAATATTTAATGGGGTGAAATAAATTAAATACTTATTTGTTTATTATTGTAGTTTATTTTTTTTTAATCTCTGTGTGTGTTTTAGTTATTTTATTTGTTTAAATAAATTGGGGTTATTTTATAAATGAGATTATTAAAAGTTTTCTGTTACATTTTTATTTATAGTTATTTGTTCGTAACTTTAGTTTTAATTGGTATATTATTGAAAACTTTTTCATTGTTATAGTTATAGTTGATAATTTTACAATTTTTATTTTACTCACACTGTTGCAAGTCACCGTTTATGTTCTTATTTACGTTGTTGCATTAAATATTCAATTTAATTTATAAATTTATTATTCTATTTATTTAAGCGTCATTGGTTATTTTGTTTGTATTGCACGCAAAGTGAATCCTTTTTCTATTTTCTTAATCACCGTTTTATTTGCTAAATAAAAGTTTTTTTGAAGTTTAAAATTGGAAACGAAAATGTGATGAATGTGTTAGTATTGCTAAGGTGTTAGTATGAAATATGTTAATACACGTGTAAGAAAAAGGCAACATTAATAAGCTGCTGCCAGTTTAAAAATCGTTATTAATTTAGATTTTTGTAAAATTTTAAATACTCGTAATTATTATAATTTTCAGTGGCAAGGGTTTATAAAAGTTTGTAATTCACTTTGTAATTTCTATAATATTTATTTTGGGTATTTACAGGTAGGGGAGTTGAAAAAGGTCTGTTGAAATCAACTTTTCAAAGGCCTTTGGTAAAAATTTTCGGTAATGATTGACTCTAAAAACCTAGCCATTATCCAGTGATTCGTTTCCATATAATAAATGGAATAAAATATAAAGAGTTCTTCTAGATTTATCAAACTTGAGTAATGGCTTTCTGTTAGTAACGCACATTTCTATTAATAATACATTATGTTAAAATATTGTTTAGGAAGATAAGACTGTAATTGTAGTTAACAAAAAAAAAAAAAAAAAAAAAAAAAAAAATCATGATCAAAAAAAATAAAATAATAAAAATAGCAAAATGTTAGTTTTCAAATTATTCGAAAAATTGCTTCTTTTTAAACTGTTAAAACAGTATTCGAGGTTTTATTTAAAAAAACCTGTTAACCGTTTTTTACTAAAAATTTTAATATTTTTTAAATGTTTATTATTTTTACTAAAGAAAGTACACTTATCGCACATGTCATTTGTAATGACAAATAATATAAAAATAAAAAGTGATATCGCTCTTCAGCAGCTAGAGGATTATTCCCAAAAATTTGTATTTTTTGAACTATTTGAACTTCAGTAAATTATTTATTATTTTGGGAGAGGAAAAGTTTTTTTTTTCATTTCTTCCTGGTCTTGAAACCAAAACTGTTAGTTATTTATCCGTTTCAGACAATTTTAAGAATCGATTAAGCATCGATTTGTTATAGTATATTTTCGCATATTTTAACAGACTTTTTTGGCATAATTTGGGTTTAGCAGCATATTTTATCATACTTTCATAGAAAATAATTATTTTGGAGCATATTTTTAAGCAATATAAATGACATATTTTTGCATAATTTATACTTAAGAGCATTATTTTGCATATTACATTAAAGAGCATAATTTTGCATATTTTGCACTTAAGAAAAAAATTTTCATATTTTTCACAAAATTTAATTTTTTACATAATTTGTTGTTAATGAAATTTTTGGTAGCCCTTCTTATGTCTAAAATTAAAATTGACTTTATCTAGATTTTGTTAATAAAAATTAGTTTAAATCAACTAAAAAAATGTAAAAATCTCAATTCTTAATACGTCTGGGGTTACTCAAATCATAAATTAGAAAATTTAAAACAAGGGAACTTAAAGCTTTATAGGATAATAATGTAAATGAGAAATACTTTCAAATAATTTAGGAACTGATCCAGTACAAGAGAATTGATTACAAATTTGTACAAAAATCATTCAAAGACCACTTAAAAAAATTTGAATTTTTACAAATTTTACTTTCCAAAAAACTGATTATTGTAATGAATCGAGACCTAAATAACCCAGCAAAAACTTTGCTAGCAGATATAATTGGGAACAAAAATGAACTACTTATTTTTTGCCTGACTAACTAGTTGTCCAAAAATTAATGTACTTATTTTTAGACTCTAGGGGTACTCAATATGTACGAAAATACAAATAAAAAAAAAAAAACAAACAAATTTTCCCGTCAGTGATTTGAACTTGGGCACAAATTAACGACTCGTTTTTAATGACAAACGTCTTACTCAGTACACCATCTCGCACTTAATTTTCTAAGTGACAAAATAAGTAGTTGTCATTACCAAAAAACAAAAAGTTTTTGCTAGGAAGATTTCCTGAGCAAATATTAAAAATGGGAAAACGAGTTGCTATAGTAATAAAACAAAAAAAGACATTTCATAAAAAATCGGTTAACCAACAGAAAAAAGCCGGCCTGTCGAATATTTCGAAAACAAAAATTATTCGAAACGGTTTTTTAGAAAGCAAAAACCGGTTAATCGGCTTCCAGTTTCGGTTTTTGAATACACTACCTTCACGACAGATATAAATGGTATATATAAGTTTGTCATGCCGTTTGTAATGTCCACAATTTTCATCGGAGAATATAAAAGTTTATATTTTCTGGAACCTTATAAGAAATGATGTTGATAGGACGTTAAGCATTACAAACACTACGTAATTATGCTAATTATGGTCAATTTCGTGCTGTCCATGTGATGTGCCTTAGCAAAATCTGTTTTGACAAAAGTGTCCTCTTTTGATTTTAATTTATAGTCCCGACAAATTACACTGGTAAACACAAGTTTTCTTTATTTTTTTTATTATTGGGTATTTCTATGGCCCAGACTATGAAGAAATACTGGGATATTGCTACCAGCTTTACTTTTTGAAATATACAGTTTTAGTATTTTGACAAAAAATTAATATATATGTTAGCAAAATTTCTATCGAACGCTATCAGATGATCTTTTATAAGATTTTCTTGAATGAATGACTGCCATCATATATGAGTCGCACCTTCCCTGATAACGCTCTTCCAATGTCCAAAGATCCTGATGAAATCTTTCACCCTGATATTCACTAAAATCAACCAGATTTTGTGAAAACCGGTCTAAACGCGAGTGCAGGAAGTAGATTTTTATGCTCATGTTGTACCCTAGCTCTTGCAAGTTTGATAGCATACACTCAGCAAGTTCGACATGGCCGTCAGATTTCTTTTTGCTTAAGAAATTACTCATAACCAAAACAAATAAATTCCGAGCTTTTGATTTGTCTTCAATTATTGATTTGACAAAATTAGAATCTTTCACGAGTTGTTCAGATCTCTTACTAAGTCATTTAGTTCTCTCTGATAAAATCGTTGATATTCTGAAATGCAAAATTTGTAGTTCGGATCAGAGTCTTCACTTGATGTATTTCGTTCGGGTTCACAGAGATTTGTACCATCAGAAGATGGAATTGTGTTTTCGTGATTTTAATTGAGGTCGTTGAGCAGTAGATAAGTTAGGATGTGACCATTTACTTCGATTATCAGGGTCAATTCCATATATTTTTACAACGCAGTCGTCATGATGGTTTCAAGGCTCTCGCCAAATCATAGGAATTAGGAACATTATTGTATCACAGGAAACAACAATTTTTTTGTTGACCAGTGTTGTATTTATATCCATTCTAATACCTATCTATCCAAGATTTTTGCAATTTCTATGTAAAACTACAAAAGCAAAAAGCGAAATTTTTGCGTAACTTCTATAAAATGTTTTTATTATTAAAATAAAAAAAAACTAAGTTCATGCAGTAATCCATGCTATACAATTAGAAACTGTGAGTGAACCGCGCTTAAAGCTGATTTTTTTTTAAGTTTTTGTTTATGTTCTCCAAAGTTTGACACTATTTTATTTGTTGACTATTTAAGGCATATCAACGCGTTATTGCGTAAAATACGCACAATTGCAATAAGTATCCATCCCTTTTTCAAAATTTTTATTCCGTTGAGGGAAGAAACAATTTTTGGAGTTAAAAACTTTTGCATTCAAAATTCGACTGCCCAATCATGATTATAAAATGAAACCTATGGTGCTTAAATTATGCACTCTATTAGTTTCAAGTCTTATGAGTTCAGGTCTGTAAAACGTTTGTTCAAAATGGTATTACCACAGAGCTTATTAACGATTTAAGTCATTTTCATACAGGTTAAAATTTTAAATAATGGCCTATATATACTATACAAACTTTTTCGTGTCCGCTTTTATTTCGAAAATATTCGAATTGTTAAAAATGTGTTCTAGTTTTATATATTTTATGCAAATATGCAATATTTGAAGTTTCTGTTAAAATAAATATGAGTCACTTAATTAATTCAATATTTAATATCACGAGAAATAGTGGACCAATTTTTCTTTAAATATCTTTTTTTTTCGAAATCAGTGACTTAGAAAACTTTAAAAATCATTTTTCATCCTAGATTGCAATTTCGAACCTCTGCACGGTGCACAGTGGGGTCAAACGCAAATTTTTTGGTAATAAATCTGAATCTCCTAAACTACTAGTCGGATCAAATTGAAATGTATGGAAGAGTTGTAGAGGAGGACCTAAGCTTTCAGAAAAATCATCTTGTAGTCACCCTGTGATAAAAAGAGATAAGCTACAGGGTGTCAAAGTTGACTACCTCGAGTATGTAAAAGTTAAAAAAAATCGTAACTTGTACAAATGAAGTCCGATTTTAAAGGTTTTTATATTTCTGGAAAGTGCTTGGCAAAATTAAGAAAAAATAAGCTTACTCATCTAAGTTATCTCTTACAGTTAAAAAGATATTTACGCTTGAATTTTGAATTTTTGATTTTTTGGCTCGACTTTGTTTCGTTTTTCGGGAATAAGTCCGGAGATATATGAGGTAAAAATTTTTTAAAAATATTCTGCAATTTTCTACATATTTCAAAATAATATGCTGAAAGAATTTTTGGATTATCTCAATTCGTCTGACATATTTTTGCATAATTTATACTTAAGAGCATTATTTTGCATATTACATTAAAGAGCATAATTTTGCATATTTTGCACTTAAGAAAAAAATTTTCATATTTTTCACAAAATTTAATTTTTTACATAATTTGTTGTTAATGAAATTTTTGGTAGCCCTTCTTATGTCTAAAATTAAAATTGACTTTATCTAGATTTTGTTAATAAAAATTAGTTTAAATCAACTAAAAAAATGTAAAAATCTCAATTCTTAATACGTCTGGGGTTACTCAAATCATAAATTAGAAAATTTAAAACAAGGGAACTTAAAGCTTTATAGGATAATAATGTAAATGAGAAATACTTTCAAATAATTTAGGAACTGATCCAGTACAAGAGAATTGATTACAAATTTGTACAAAAATCATTCAAAGACCACTTAAAAAAATTTGAATTTTTACAAATTTTACTTTCCAAAAAACTGATTATTGTAATGAATCGAGACCTAAATAACCCAGCAAAAACTTTGCTAGCAGATATAATTGGGAACAAAAATGAACTACTTATTTTTTGCCTGACTAACTAGTTGTCCAAAAATTAATGTACTTATTTTTAGACTCTAGGGGTACTCAATATGTACGAAAATACAAATAAAAAAAAAAAAACAAACAAATTTTCCCGTCAGTGATTTGAACTTGGGCACAAATTAACGACTCGTTTTTAATGACAAACGTCTTACTCAGTACACCATCTCGCACTTAATTTTCTAAGTGACAAAATAAGTAGTTGTCATTACCAAAAAACAAAAAGTTTTTGCTAGGAAGATTTCCTGAGCAAATATTAAAAATGGGAAAACGAGTTGCTATAGTAATAAAACAAAAAAAGACATTTCATAAAAAATCGGTTAACCAACAGAAAAAAGCCGGCCTGTCGAATATTTCGAAAACAAAAATTATTCGAAACGGTTTTTTAGAAAGCAAAAACCGGTTAATCGGCTTCCAGTTTCGGTTTTTGAATACACTACCTTCACGACAGATATAAATGGTATATATAAGTTTGTCATGCCGTTTGTAATGTCCACAATTTTCATCGGAGAATATAAAAGTTTATATTTTCTGGAACCTTATAAGAAATGATGTTGATAGGACGTTAAGCATTACAAACACTACGTAATTATGCTAATTATGGTCAATTTCGTGCTGTCCATGTGATGTGCCTTAGCAAAATCTGTTTTGACAAAAGTGTCCCCTTTTGATTTTAATTTATAGTCCCGACAAATTACACTGGTAAACACAAGTTTTCTTTATTTTTTTTATTATTGGGTATTTCTATGGCCCAGACTATGAAGAAATACTGGGATATTGCTACCACCTTTACTTTTTGAAATATACAGTTTTAGTATTTTGACAAAAAATTAATATATATGTTAGCAAAATTTCTATCGAACGCTATCAGATGATCTTTTATAAGATTTTCTTGAATGAATGACTGCCATCATATATGAGTCGCACCTTCCCTGATAACGCTCTTCCAATGTCCAAAGATCCTGATGAAATCTTTCACCCTGATATTCACTAAAATCAACCAGATTTTGTGAAAACCGGTCTAAACGCGAGTGCAGGAAGTAGATTTTTATGCTCATGTTGTACCCTAGCTCTTGCAAGTTTGATAGCATACACTCAGCAAGTTCGACATGGCCGTCAGATTTCTTTTTGCTTAAGAAATTACTCATAACCAAAACAAATAAATTCCGAGCTTTTGATTTGTCTTCAATTATTGATTTGACAAAATTAGAATCTTTCACGAGTTGTTCAGATCTCTTACTAAGTCATTTAGTTCTCTATGATAAAATCGTTGATATTCTGAAATGCAAAATTTGTAGTTCGGATCAGAGTCTTCACTTGATGTATTTCGTTCGGGTTCACAGAGATTTGTACCATCAGAAGATGGAATTGTGTTTTCGTGATTTTAATTGAGGTCGTTGAGCAGTAGATAAGTTAGGATGTGACCATTTACTTCGATTATCAGGGTCAATTCCATATATTTTTACAACGCAGTCGTCATGATGGTTTCAAGGCTCTCGCCAAATCATAGGAGTTAGGAACATTATTGTATCACAGGAAACAACAATTTTTTTGTTGACCAGTGTTGTATTTATATCCATTCTAATACCTATCTATCCAAGATTTTTGCAATTTCTATGTAAAACTACAAAAGCAAAAAGCGAAATTTTTGCGTAACTTCTATAAAATGTTTTTATTATTAAAATAAAAAAAAACTAAGTTCATGCAGTAATCCATGCTATACAATTAGAAACTGTGAGTGAACCGCGCTTAAAGCTGATTTTTTTTTAAGTTTTTGTTTATGTTCTCCAAAGTTTGACACTATTTTATTTGTTGACTATTTAAGGCATATCAACGCGTTATTGCGTAAAATACGCACAATTGCAATAAGTATCCATCCCTTTTTCAAAATTTTTATTCCGTTGAGGGAAGAAACAATTTTTGGAGTTAAAAACTTTTGCATTCAAAATTCGACTGCCCAATCATGATTATAAAATGAAACCTATGGTGCTTAAATTATGCACTCTATTAGTTTCAAGTCTTATGAGTTCAGGTCTGTAAAACGTTTGTTCAAAATGGTATTACCACAGAGCTTATTAACGATTTAAGTCATTTTCATACAGGTTAAAATTTTAAATAATGGCCTATATATACTATACAAACTTTTTCGTGTCCGCTTTTATTTCGAAAATATTCGAATTGTTAAAAATGTGTTCTAGTTTTATATATTTTATGCAAATATGCAATATTTGAAGTTTCTGTTAAAATAAATATGAGTCACTTAATTAATTCAATATTTAATATCACGAGAAATAGTGGACCAATTTTTCTTTAAATATCTTTTTTTTTCGAAATCAGTGACTTAGAAAACTTTAAAAATCATTTTTCATCCTAGATTGCAATTTCGAACCTCTGCACGGTGCACAGTGGGGTCAAACGCAAATTTTTTGGTAATAAATCTGAATCTCCTAAACTACTAGTCGGATCAAATTGAAATGTATGGAAGAGTTGTAGAGGAGGACCTAAGCTTTCAGAAAAATCATCTTGTAGTCACCCTGTGATAAAAAGAGATAAGCTACAGGGTGTCAAAGTTGACTACCTCGAGTATGTAAAAGTTAAAAAAAATCGTAACTTGTACAAATGAAGTCCGATTTTAAAGGTTTTTATATTTCTGGAAAGTGCTTGGCAAAATTAAGAAAAAATAAGCTTACTCATCTAAGTTATCTCTTACAGTTAAAAAGATATTTACGCTTGAATTTTGAATTTTTGATTTTTTGGCTCGACTTTGTTTCGTTTTTCGGGAATAAGTCCGGAGATATATGAGGTAAAAATTTTTTAAAAATATTCTGCAATTTTCTACATATTTCAAAATAATATGCTGAAAGAATTTTTGGATTATCTCAATTCGTCTGACATATTTTTGCATAATTTATACTTAAGAGCATTATTTTGCATATTACATTAAAGAGCATAATTTTGCATATTTTGCACTTAAGAAAAAAATTTTCATATTTTTCACAAAATTTAATTTTTTACATAATTTGTTGTTAATGAAATTTTTGGTAGCCCTTCTTATGTCTAAAATTAAAATTGACTTTATCTAGATTTTGTTAATAAAAATTAGTTTAAATCAACTAAAAAAATGTAAAAATCTCAATTCTTAATACGTCTGGGGTTACTCAAATCATAAATTAGAAAATTTAAAACAAGGGAACTTAAAGCTTTATAGGATAATAATGTAAATGAGAAATACTTTCAAATAATTTAGGAACTGATCCAGTACAAGAGAATTGATTACAAATTTGTACAAAAATCATTCAAAGACCACTTAAAAAAATTTGAATTTTTACAAATTTTACTTTCCAAAAAACTGATTATTGTAATGAATCGAGACCTAAATAACCCAGCAAAAACTTTGCTAGCAGATATAATTGGGAACAAAAATGAACTACTTATTTTTTGCCTGACTAACTAGTTGTCCAAAAATTAATGTACTTATTTTTAGACTCTAGGGGTACTCAATATGTACGAAAATACAAATAAAAAAAAAAAAACAAACAAATTTTCCCGTCAGTGATTTGAACTTGGGCACAAATTAACGACTCGTTTTTAATGACAAACGTCTTACTCAGTACACCATCTCGCACTTAATTTTCTAAGTGACAAAATAAGTAGTTGTCATTACCAAAAAACAAAAAGTTTTTGCTAGGAAGATTTCCTGAGCAAATATTAAAAATGGGAAAACGAGTTGCTATAGTAATAAAACAAAAAAAGACATTTCATAAAAAATCGGTTAACCAACAGAAAAAAGCCGGCCTGTCGAATATTTCGAAAACAAAAATTATTCGAAACGGTTTTTTAGAAAGCAAAAACCGGTTAATCGGCTTCCAGTTTCGGTTTTTGAATACACTACCTTCACGACAGATATAAATGGTATATATAAGTTTGTCATGCCGTTTGTAATGTCCACAATTTTCATCGGAGAATATAAAAGTTTATATTTTCTGGAACCTTATAAGAAATGATGTTGATAGGACGTTAAGCATTACAAACACTACGTAATTATGCTAATTATGGTCAATTTCGTGCTGTCCATGTGATGTGCCTTAGCAAAATCTGTTTTGACAAAAGTGTCCCCTTTTGATTTTAATTTATAGTCCCGACAAATTACACTGGTAAACACAAGTTTTCTTTATTTTTTTTATTATTGGGTATTTCTATGGCCCAGACTATGAAGAAATACTGGGATATTGCTACCACCTTTACTTTTTGAAATATACAGTTTTAGTATTTTGACAAAAAATTAATATATATGTTAGCAAAATTTCTATCGAACGCTATCAGATGATCTTTTATAAGATTTTCTTGAATGAATGACTGCCATCATATATGAGTCGCACCTTCCCTGATAACGCTCTTCCAATGTCCAAAGATCCTGATGAAATCTTTCACCCTGATATTCACTAAAATCAACCAGATTTTGTGAAAACCGGTCTAAACGCGAGTGCAGGAAGTAGATTTTTATGCTCATGTTGTACCCTAGCTCTTGCAAGTTTGATAGCATACACTCAGCAAGTTCGACATGGCCGTCAGATTTCTTTTTGCTTAAGAAATTACTCATAACCAAAACAAATAAATTCCGAGCTTTTGATTTGTCTTCAATTATTGATTTGACAAAATTAGAATCTTTCACGAGTTGTTCAGATCTCTTACTAAGTCATTTAGTTCTCTATGATAAAATCGTTGATATTCTGAAATGCAAAATTTGTAGTTCGGATCAGAGTCTTCACTTGATGTATTTCGTTCGGGTTCACAGAGATTTGTACCATCAGAAGATGGAATTGTGTTTTCGTGATTTTAATTGAGGTCGTTGAGCAGTAGATAAGTTAGGATGTGACCATTTACTTCGATTATCAGGGTCAATTCCATATATTTTTACAACGCAGTCGTCATGATGGTTTCAAGGCTCTCGCCAAATCATAGGAGTTAGGAACATTATTGTATCACAGGAAACAACAATTTTTTTGTTGACCAGTGTTGTATTTATATCCATTCTAATACCTATCTATCCAAGATTTTTGCAATTTCTATGTAAAACTACAAAAGCAAAAAGCGAAATTTTTGCGTAACTTCTATAAAATGTTTTTATTATTAAAATAAAAAAAAACTAAGTTCATGCAGTAATCCATGCTATACAATTAGAAACTGTGAGTGAACCGCGCTTAAAGCTGATTTTTTTTTAAGTTTTTGTTTATGTTCTCCAAAGTTTGACACTATTTTATTTGTTGACTATTTAAGGCATATCAACGCGTTATTGCGTAAAATACGCACAATTGCAATAAGTATCCATCCCTTTTTCAAAATTTTTATTCCGTTGAGGGAAGAAACAATTTTTGGAGTTAAAAACTTTTGCATTCAAAATTCGACTGCCCAATCATGATTATAAAATGAAACCTATGGTGCTTAAATTATGCACTCTATTAGTTTCAAGTCTTATGAGTTCAGGTCTGTAAAACGTTTGTTCAAAATGGTATTACCACAGAGCTTATTAACGATTTAAGTCATTTTCATACAGGTTAAAATTTTAAATAATGGCCTATATATACTATACAAACTTTTTCGTGTCCGCTTTTATTTCGAAAATATTCGAATTGTTAAAAATGTGTTCTAGTTTTATATATTTTATGCAAATATGCAATATTTGAAGTTTCTGTTAAAATAAATATGAGTCACTTAATTAATTCAATATTTAATATCACGAGAAATAGTGGACCAATTTTTCTTTAAATATCTTTTTTTTTCGAAATCAGTGACTTAGAAAACTTTAAAAATCATTTTTCATCCTAGATTGCAATTTCGAACCTCTGCACGGTGCACAGTGGGGTCAAACGCAAATTTTTTGGTAATAAATCTGAATCTCCTAAACTACTAGTCGGATCAAATTGAAATGTATGGAAGAGTTGTAGAGGAGGACCTAAGCTTTCAGAAAAATCATCTTGTAGTCACCCTGTGATAAAAAGAGATAAGCTACAGGGTGTCAAAGTTGACTACCTCGAGTATGTAAAAGTTAAAAAAAATCGTAACTTGTACAAATGAAGTCCGATTTTAAAGGTTTTTATATTTCTGGAAAGTGCTTGGCAAAATAAAGAAAAAATAAGCTTACTCATCTAAGTTATCTCTTACAGTTAAAAAGATATTTACGCTTGAATTTTGAATTTTTGATTTTTTGGCTCGACTTTGTTTCGTTTTTCGGGAATAAGTCCGGAGATATATGAGGTAAAAATTTTTTAAAAATATTCTGCAATTTTCTACATATTTCAAAATAATATGCTGAAAGAATTTTTGGATTATCTCAATTCGTCTAGACGTGAAAAATATTCAAAGTCAGCACTCTGAAATTGGCATGAAAAATGGCTATTTTTTTTACAAAAATATAGTACAATTCATTCACTTTTTTCTCAAAGTTCCGTTAATAAAAAAAATTGTTTCCTTATTAATTTCAAAAGATAAGGCTTCATAAATGGTTAATAAAGAAATTTTGAATTGATTTAAGTTTGCACCCTACATCCAGCATTGGTCGAATATTGTCAATTTCAAAAAATAGTTTCATTTTTATCGATTAATAAAAAAAAATGTCACGCGAGCTCTTTTAAATTTGGTACCCATATTTTTTATAGAAATAGATTTAGAATGATGTAACACTAAACTTCTTCCCGCCCGGCCAAAAACGAATGCAAGAGTGAAGATTTTATGTTAAAAGTCAGTTTTTTTAACGACTATTTTTAAAAGCATATTAAAAGCATATTAGCATAATATTTTTAATATTATTTCTTATGTACTGTATAAAACACAAATCAAGCTTTCATTCCTAAAAAAATCAAGAAAATAGCTCCAATAACCTATTTTTGGTAGTTTTTCAAAAATAATTTTTTTTTTTTAAATAGCTGAAAATCCAAAAAAATTTAATTTTTTTAATACAACTCCATTAATTTTGCAAATACTTTAAAAATGTTAAAAGAATATAAAAATAGACTTATTTACCAATTCAACGATATATAAAATGTTGATAGAGGTCATTTAATAATAGTAATATAATGGCCTCAAAACTGCCAAGTCACGTCAAAAGTTGCAAAATTCACCGTTTTGTTCCGTATTTCCATATGTGTGTATACGTAACATTTTAGTTTTCTAATGTATTATGTAGGTATATATTTGTTATTATAAAGTAGTAAATTCTTTATTTGAGTAATGTTTATTTAATTTGTTCTACATATTTACATACTTATTATACATATATCCCGTATATTTATTTTATTAAGAATATATTATCGAAGATATTATTAGAGATTTTCTTGAAAATAATCAGAAACATCAAACGTTAGCAAATTTTTAACTTCCTTAGCTTCGGAATCCTCTTTTTCTATTTCAAGAGTGATTTTTGGTAGCCATTGTGTTCTTATAGAATATATAACTGGATCTGATGATATTAATAAATATTCCATTAAGTCCATATTTTGCGCTATTTTCGAACATTTTCGGGTATTGAAGAGTCGGAAATGTTTAACATCTTTATTTCGGGCTTACTGTACTTCTTCTGTTAGCTCTTCCAATGGCAAAATACTATTTTCTATTATTTCTTTACCATGAGCCAATACTTTGTGAATTGTTGGAGTCATTGATTTCCAGGGGTATGTAATGTTAAGTAGTTCTTTAGTTTCGTAAGCAAAAATTTTAAATTTGTCCGCATTAATTTGTTTTTTGCTATTAATGGCTGCCAATATAATCTTAAAACGCTTCAAAATATTTAAGTCAATGCCTGTGATTAAAAATGTGAGTTCCGGATTTTCAAAGAAACGTCTTGCTGTATTTCCATCATTTGAGCTTCCATAGCCATGTAGAGGTTTATCAATTATTAATCCGAGTTGTTCTTTGAATTCTAATTGAATTCTTTTCTTCTCCTCTTTTCGTAATTCGTGAAGTTCCAAATTGTTTTTTACTGTAGCATTTTCCTGCCCGGGAATATTTCTGTACTTCATATCATATGCAAGATGTAAGCAGAACTCCAAAAATCTTATCCTTGCGTGGAGTGGTGATATTCCAAATTTTAAAGAATGTTTATCAACAAGGACTTCAGCATTATCCTGAAATTGTGAACTTATTTTTCCACATATATTACATTTCCATGTAGATGTTGTATCTGTTATAGCGTTTGCAACTTTTTCATCAATCATCGTTAATTGTTATTGATATGTAACTTTAATAGTTCTTTCTGTTTGATACTTTTACATATATTGGGGGCAATGCTTTAATTTCTTCTTCCAATTGGTTGACAATGCTGTTTATTGTAACCGTGGCTTCTTTTGTGTAATCAAAAAGGATTGGACGGCACAAAAATTTGGATCCTGGAGTTAAATTTATCCATATATCATCAAAAAGCGAGTCATTTCTTGTCGATGAGGAAGGCTTATTTAAGCGCATTCGAAGTGGTACCAGAGGCGCTATAAACAGCGAGGAATAATTATTTCCAGAATTACTTCCATCCTGTGGTTTGTATTCCGAAAATCATGATGTTCCATCGCAGCTCCATTTGAATATTAAAATAAATTCAGAGTCTTTGCATTTTTCAATGTTATCATTGCTGAAGGTAGATATAATTCTATAGGCAGTATTTTCAAGTAATTGCAATATATTAACTTTAGCACTTTTAACAGAAGCATTAACCAGGTGCTCCATAAGCTGTAAAATATTACTTTTCGCTTCTCTCACTGATTTGCTACTGGGAAAGATATCATATCCTTTTTCGGTAACAGATTTCCTCAAAATCTCGTATTGGTTTCTTGATAATCCTAAATTTAATATTAGAGCTAAAGCATCTTCAGAGGTAAAGGACGATGTTGATTTTGGTGTCACTATGCTTTGGATAATCCGATGTAATCGATTGGGAGAAGCTGTTGGTAACACATCTATAACTTTTTCTACTTCCTTTGGTTGCGTACGTGTTACTAAAGCTTTAAATGTATCTTTTATTTCGGCATTCGTATGTGAATTTAGAATAGGTTCCTGTTTGGTTCTCTTTGTTCTTAGCTGAACTTCATCGTAACTTTTTTTTTTGGTCGACCCTTTTTCTGGTTTCCGGTGAAAATTGGTATTTCTCCCTCCAACCACTCTTCATTTTTCTTCTTGAACTTTGGTATTGACCAATCTGAAGCTTGCATCCTTTTTTCGTATGAATTATAAAAATTTTCGAGCTTTAAACTGTCTTCTGCAGTAAGAGTTAAACCAAAAGATACTACTGTATCAATGAATTTTCTTATTTTTTCTGGACGATTCATAATATCAGATAGATTATCGAAGATTACTTTGCAAACAGAAAAGTGTTTTAATGTAATCTCCATAATGGCAAACTCACTAATAAATCTGCATATTTATATGGATACTTATATATAGAAAAAGAATATTTATATCAGGTAAATGGTGACAGGCAAAAATGAATTAAAAAATTAAAATTTTTGCTCAAAACCCCCAATTTCATTCAGTTTATTTTTATGACCTGTAGTGTTAAACAGGTAAGTCAAAAACTGTACCTATGCGATTGTAAAGAAATCATTTTTGTTATAATACATTAATTAAGTAGCTAGGTAAATTATATAAAAACTTAAAAAAAATGTAATAAAAAACGAAGGAAAATATACTTATTTATGTACTTAGGTAATTTTAAAAACCTTTTCAGTAGGAAAAAATTATGAACACTTTAAATAAATTCATTAATAAATATTATTATCTCGTAACAAAAATAAGCAATGCAGTTGAGTGTTACGTATACACACATATGGAAATACGGAACAAAATAGTGAATTTTGCAACTTTTGACGTGACTTGGTAGATTTGAGGCCATTATATTACTATTATTAAATGACCTATATCAACATTTTATATATCGTTGAATTGGTAAATAAGTCTATTTTTATATTCTTTTAACATTTTTAAAGTATTTGCAAAATTAGTGGAGTCGTATTAAAAAAATTAAATTTTTTTGGATTTTCAGCTATTTAAGAAAAAAAATTTATTTTTGAAAAATTACCAAAAATAGGTTATTGGAGCTATTTTCTTGATTTTTTTAGGAATGAAAGCTTGATTTGTGTTTTATACATTACATAAGAAATAATATTAAAAATATTATGCTAATATGCTTTTAATATGCTTTTAAAAATAGTCGTTAAAAAAACTGACTTTTAACATAAAATCTTCACTCCTGCATTCGTTTTTGCCGGGCGGGAAGAAGTTTAGTGTTACATCATTCTAAATCTATTTCTATAAAAAATATGGGTACCAAATTTAAAAGAGCTCGCGTGAAATTTTTTTTATTAATCGATAAAAATGAAACTATTTTTTGAAATTGACAAATTTCGACCAATGTTGGATGTAGGGTGCAAACTTAAATCAATTCAAAATTTCTTTATTAACCATTTATGAAGTCTTATCTTTTGAAATTAATAAGGAAAAAATTTTTTTATTAACGGAACTTTGAGAAAAAAGTGAATGAATTGTACTATATTTTTGTAAAAAAAATAGCCATTTTTCATGCCAATTTCAGAGTGCTGACTTTGAATATTTTTCACGTCTAGACGAATTGAGATAATCCAAAAATTCTTTCAGCATATTATTTTGAAATATGTAGAAAATTGCAGAATATTTTTAAAAAATTTTTACCTCATATATCTCCGGACTTATTCCCGAAAAACGAAACAAAGTCGAGCCAAAAAATCAAAAATTCAAAATTCAAGCGTAAATATCTTTTTAACTGTAAGAGATAACTTAGATGAGTAAGCTTATTTTTTCTTTATCTTGCCAAGCACTTTCCAGAAATATAAAAATCTTTAAAATCGGACTCATTTGTACAACTTACGATTTTTTTTAACTTTTACATACTCGAGGTAGTCAACTTTAACACCCTGTAGCTTATCTCTTGTTATTACAGGGTGACTACAAGATGATTTTTCTGAAAGCTTAGGTCCTCCTCTACAACTCTTCCATACATTTCAATTTGATCCGACCAGTAGTTTAGGAGATTCAGATTTATTACCAAAAAATTTGCGTTTGACCCCACTATGCTAGGTGGGATAAGATTTCTTTAAGCACACAAGACGTTTTTTTTATACAAGCTATGAAAGATTTGTAAACTTTTTAAAATTTGCTTTATTTAAGACCCTTTTTAAAGGACGAAAAAAGACGAAGATCAATTCCCTATCAAATTGTGCATAATGTTAAGCAAAGCTAATGTCAATATATACTTAATATCGAGGGCCTATATTCAAAATACTCTATATTGAAAAATACAGCTTCCCAAGAGAGTAAAAACTGTTTGTTTTTCTTATTTTTCAAGTATTAAAAAAATTATTTTACAATATTTATTTAAAACCAGGACCATATCCTTCATTTAATTTGTTTTAATATATTGGAATATTTGCAATTTCAAAGAGAGATAGAGGGTTTTGTACTTTTAAAATATTCAATGTGTATAAATAAAATAACTTTATAGAGTTTGAATTGTAAAAAATATATTTAGTTACCGTTTAATGTTTGATATTATAAGATGTTAAAAATGTTAGTAATTTAAAGAGCCACGTAATTGAAATATGCTACTTTATTTTGGAACATACACCCATACACCAAATAATAATTTTCGCCTATATAAAAAACTATTATAACCAGTGTTGCCAGGAGGTAGGGAAAAAGCGGCTAAAAGCTAAAAGGCTAAATGCTTCAAAAAAAAAATAAGGCCAGAAAAAAGCTAATATTTTTATTTAAAAACTTTTTTTATTATTTTTTTTTGTTTTTTATATTTTTCCGAAGATATTGTAATAATATAGAATTGTGATTATTGATTTTAAAATGTTGTAGAGAGACACTGACAAAAATTATGTAAAAGTACTTTAAAATGTTTCTCAGAAGTCATACCTAAAATAACTACAAAACATATAAATTATATATCTTATTAGCAATTAATTTTTATATAAAATTATATATCAGAAAAATCTGGAGAAGAAATACTAAAAGCAGTTTTTTTGATTTAGTTTTAATCGTCTTATTCCGTTTATATTTAAAAAAAAAAATAACATGTTATCTTTTGTTTGAACGCAGTCTTTGTTTAGATACTACTTGATTTTTACTATTTTATATTTTATAAGAACTTAAAAATAAGTGAATGTGAATTATATATATTACCTTTAAATAAAAAATGCATTAAATTTTATGTTTAAGTAAATGGTCTTCGCGACCCCCTAGAATATTTATACGCATTGTCTTTTAAGTTGTGGAATAAAATGGCATCAAAAACGCAATTTATGGAAACCTAAGATAGAGGGTTTTGCAAGTAGACCCTCGATATGTAACGTATGGCTTTTAGTTCATTAAAAAATAACTACAATATATTAAGTTAAACATACAACTTCTAAAGAAAATGAATACCAAATATAAGGGAATAGTTATTTGTCACATTTCTCATACCTCTGACATGAAAATAAAACGATCAATTTGAAAACTTAGAGTAAGATTTTAGCTATTGAAAAAAAATAATAACAACAATTTTGTTCTAAACTGAAGACACAAATTGTCTTTAATTTTGTCCAACTGAATTTGTGAATTTCATAAAAATATTTCTATGTTTAAGGCATACATGAGTGTTAAAGCTCTACTTCAGAAGGACAATTGTATGGGGGTTAGCTGAAATAATAGACCCATCATAACTAATTTCAATAGACTTCTTCCTTGTACTAAAGTTATTTGTGCCAAATTTCATCAAGACACTTTTTCACAAGGTTTATACGGAAGATTTACATGGACAGGCAATATTAAATCAATTTCAGGTAGATGTCCGAAGATGAACAATGAACACTTGGGGTATAACTCTTTTCGAAAAACAAAAATTTATGTGGTATCATATTATGGAAAATACCGTAGTGATTTCAAAAATATATATATTTTTAATGTTATTTTGAAGCGAAACCCGTCCGCACCAATTTCCATGAATTTTCTGTTTAAACACTTCTTATTTTTAATAATATTAACAAAAAATACTTGTGTATTAACTATAATTGTCATAAAAAACTGCAAAGTTTTTGATATTTTATGTAGAAGGGAGGGGCTAGAAGGGAGATCATTCTCCATAGGGTCACATCTAACATTGCCAATTATCTTTAAAACCAAGTATTAATTTTTGTGACATTAATTGATTTTTTTTTCCTTTATCGCTGATCTATCATCCATTAAATTTTAATATTTTCAATTTACATTTTATCGGAGGTATACGTTATTAATTGTTTTTTCAATACTCTTCCATATATTTCTCTGTATGCATTTTTAGTTTTTGGAATTTAATAAGGATTTTATTCCGTATTATAAATATGATAGTAATGAACGTGGGTTGGAGAAGTTGCGCCTTTTTTAGGTCACTTCAGAAATTCATAAAAAAATTAACCTAACGCAAATATAATCAGGATTAAATCCAACCTATCCAAGTCTTTATTATAGAAGAAAGTTTATAGATATCGTTTACAGTTATGAAAATAGAGAACTTTACACAAAAAAGTGACGAATGCTCCTCCTCCTACCCTTATAATGAAACGTTTTTTAATTAGTTTGTTATTAGTAACTCTAAAATTAAAATATCAAGCCAGACATACCATATATTTACTATAAATAATACGGGATTTCAAAAATGCGTTTAGAGCGGAAACTTTTTCAACGATCTCGTAAATATAAAATCGCATATCTTAATATTTTTCTATGACCTACATGGTTATGCTATGTAAATTTAGATATTCGAAAAAATCGACAATAGTTATACCCCTAATGAACACACTTTTAAAAATAGAATTTTCTCTTAATTTTGTATAATTATTATTATTTTATTATTATCTTATTTATATATTTTTAAAAAAAAAAAAAAAAAAAAAAAAAAAAAACAGTGTTTTCAATACTCCTTTTTATTGATCATTTAATTTCATAATATTTTTCCAACCCTCGTAAAAGTTTCATTACTTACCATTTTGCTTTAAATAAATAATTATGTTTGGTTTGTTCTTGTAGTAGTTGTTTTAAACCTTCACCTTGTTGTTGTTGTTGTTTATATTAGGTGCCATTATTTGTTGTTAGTAGTTCAAAGGCTTGGGGAGTGGCAGTGAATCCCCAATACTATTTATTTTCATTTATATTCTAACGTTCAGTCTTTGTTTTAAAGTCTACCTAAACGGTTGTATAAAATTTCTAAAAAAATTTTTAAATAAGGCAGCAAACAAGGAAGAAAAGAGACAAAAAATAAGTCTGATTTACCTTTAAAATTATTTCAAAAGTAAAGGGGTATTGTTTGCCTTTATTTAATGAAATGTAATATTAAATCAATATTTTTTTACAAACTATAAATAAAAAATATATATAAGAATTTGATAAATTAATGCATAGAAAATTTATATAGAAATTAATAATTAATTCAAAAAGAAAAGAAAAAAACATGGAAAATCGTCAATTCTTAAATCATATTATTAACAATATTGATGATGTTTTTGGTAAGTGGAAATATAAAGAAAAAAAAAAAATATTTTCAAACTCTTTGGCAACTTTAAAAAACTAGAATTTTATTGTTTTTAATTTAAAAATTGCTGTTATATTATTTTTGTAATGTGTGAACTGTCTATAGTGGAATAAGGTAGAATGTGGAAAATAACGATATATTTTTACTAAAAAATGGAATGTTGTACAGTGAAGCCTATCTAAAAAAATTGGTAATAAATCTGAATCTCCTATATTACTTGTTGGGATATATGATAAAGTTTTAAAGGATGATTTAGTTTTCTAGAAAAATTATATTGTAGTCACTCTGCCAAATTCAACTACCTCGATCAAGGAAAAGCATTAAGAGCATGCAATTTTTAAAAATTTTGTAGAAATGGAATGATCGATTTCAATGACTTTTAACTTTTAAAAAAGAATTCAACGAGATAAAGAAAAAAACTTGCTTACACACATAAGTCATCTCTTACAATAAAAAGGATATTTACGCTTGAATTTTGAATTTTGGATTTTTTGTCTTTATATTATTTTTTTTTTTTTAGTTTTTCTCAATTAGTTTCCACAACATAGAAGTGAAAATATTCTTAAAATTTCCTATGTATTCTGAAATAATTTGTTGAAATTTGTTTTGAATTATCTCAATTCGTCTAGCCGTGAGAAATTATCAAAATCAAAACTTTGAAATGATTATGAAAAATGGCTGATTTTTTCACAAAAATATACGCTAATTATTTTACATTTTTTTTCAAAATATGGTTAAAAAAAAATAATAAATAAATAATTTTTTTTTTTACATATTTCAAAAAGCGAAACTTCAGGAATTGTTAAGAAAGATTATTGAGAGCTACCCCCAACGTTCAGTATTGGTCGAAAATTGTGAAATTTTTAACAAAAAAGAAAAAAAGTCACGATAGATTTTTCAAGTTAAAAAGTAGTGTCAGTAACCACATATATTTATATAGATCGTTTCAATACTAAACTAGTTCCCACTCGCCCAAAAGTGTAAACACTAAAGCATATTTTAAGAAAATAGTAAAATTTTTAGAGCCATATCTTTTAAGTGCACAAAAAACATATTAAAACTTATAGTTTTAATTTTATTTCTTAGTATAGTGTAAATATCAGCAAGATAATGATCATTTCGTGTTCTAAAAATCAAAATAAATTTAGATTTGAAAATTTATAGAAAAATAATTTTCATTATTCTTAAAAATTATAAATATTAAATTTTAATTTTTAAGTATGTATGTGTTTAAGTATATGTGTACAACAAGGTGATTATCGAAGGTAAATATGTGACCTATCGTGCTTTAAATAGACAGATAGACGGACGAATTTTAGAATTTTCTTTATACGATTTTCTGAAGTCGCAATCGATCGATCGTTCAAATACAGCACGAAAAGTAAATCTCTTGAATTTATGATCACTAGTTTTTCTCTCTAAAAATCAATATTTTGTATGAGCATTTCTTGAAATGTAAATCGTTAATATCTCGGTAAATAAGCTTCCAAATGGAAAAAGGTCCGCGATTTGTTATCATTAATTTTTTTCAAAAAACTCGTTATTTTGCATGAAAATTTCTAAAATTTTAAATTGTTAATGTCCCGAAAGATATGTTCCAAAAAAGGCCTTGATTTGTGTTCACTAATTTTCTCACTAAAAGTCAATATTTTGTATGAAAATTTCAAATATTTTAAAACGTAAATACATCGATAAATAAACTTCCAAATGGATAAAGGGTGCTTATAAGTTATCACACGTTTTTCTCATTAGAAATCGATATTTTGTATAAACATTTCAAAATTGTTAATATCTCGATAGATAGATAGATTTCTAAATGGAAAAAGTGGCTCGAATAATGATCACTATTTTTTTTTTGCTAAAAGTCGATAATTTGTATGCGAATTTTAAACCGATAATATCTCGGTCAAAAAGCTTCCGAGTGGAAAAAGGGTCGAGATTTGTGATCACTAATTTTCTCACAAACAATCGTTTGTATGAAAATTAAAATCGTTAATATCTCGATAGATATGCTCTAAATGAAAAAAACGCCTTGATTTGTGATCAAACATTTTTCTCGCTATAAATCGATAATTGATAGATATTGGTAGTTGAGTTTCCAAATGCAAAAAGGGCTTCGATTTGTGAAATACTCTAAAAGAACTGGTTTATGCGCATTAAATATGCAGTAAAAAAAAAAAACATAAAAATATGAATTTAAAAACAAAAAATTTATATAATTTTTAACAAAAATTGTGTTTTTTATTAAAACAAATGCAAAAATGTTATGAAATAAGGCAAAACTAAAATGTATCTAGATTTGATTCTCTATTTTTTTATTACATCACATTTGTTTACCCATCTAATTCAAGACAATAGTTTATAAATCATTGACATTTTCATATGCTTTCATAAAAAGAAAATAAAGATATTGCTTTTACACATTTTACAAAAATAGCTTTATTGAAGAACAAAAAAAAAAATCCGTTTCTAAATCTTCAATTTTGTTGCTACAAGTCAAGTTCCACTAAAAATAATTTTAATTTCTAAGTATTTTGGATTTTCTTATTATTAAAAATTTATCCTCAAAATGTCAAAATATACTCTAAAAGGTTTAAATATGCTTTAAATGTTTTAAATATGCTCTAAGAATTATAAGATATGCTATAAATATTCACTAAAAATCTCCAAATACTAAATTATGTCGTTAAGGGAAAAATATGAAAAAACGCTTTATTTGATCTGAAACAGATAAATATTTTATCGATGGCTTATTCAACGTCCAGAAAAAAAACATGCAATTGCGGGTTTGTGGTTTCCCTGGTGAAAACTAATTTTTCTCACTAAAAATCAATATTTTGTATCCAAATTTTAAATAAATAATCTTCCAAATGAAAAAAGGACCTCAAATAGTGATCACTAATTATTCTCACTAAAAATCGATATTTTGTTTACAAATTTTAAACCGTTAATATCTCGATAAATAAGGAAAAAGGGCTTTAATTTGTGATCAGTATTTTTTTTTTCATTAAAAATCTATATTTTGCATGAAAATCTTAAATAGTTTTTATCTCGCTAAATAAACTTTCAAATGGAAATGGGACCTAGATCATTAATTTTTATCACAACAAATCAATACTTTGTATAAAAATTTCAAAAATTTTAAATCGTTAATATCTCGGTTAATAAGCTTTTAAATGGAAAAAGGACCTCGATTTGTAATCACTAATTTTTCTCACTAAAAATCCAAGTTTCGCATGAAAGTTTGAAAATCTTAAATCGTTAATATATCGGTAAATAAGCTTCCAAGTGAAAAAAGGGCCTAATTATTCTCATTAAAAGTCAATGTTTTGTATGAAAAGTTCAAAAAGTTTAAGACTTCCTAAAATCAACATTCGAAATAACTTTGCAAAACCCTTTCGAAATTTTATTAACTTTCATTTCGTGTTGGCATCAATGAGGCAATATTTGATGTCCCATAGTTGGTTGTATTGTGATATAGCGCATTTTTCATCTTTTTAAAATATTTATATAAAAAATACATAAGATATAAAAATACTTAATTAGTACTGATGGTAATACATAAATTTATTCTTTTTAAATAGAAATATGACAAGCATTTTGAAAAGTTGATTTTTATCAACCACATATTCTCGAACAATTCCCTGGTCAAAATATAATGACAGATTTTTAGGTAAACTTTCGATTTAGCATGGCATAAAGTCCTGGTTTTTAAACTAAATTTCTTAAATTATCCTGAAAAAGATAATAAAGAATTTTTTAGATCAACGCTTATTTGTTGTATCTATATATAACACGCTATCTAGTGAAAAACAAATAACTGCGGGACTGACGCAAGGATCGGCTTCTGATTTTACTATTCGCAAGTATCAAGAAGTAGCTTTTTACGCTGACGACAGTGCTTTTATTTACTGCGGTAAGGTGTCAAATGCAATATTAAAAAAAAAAAAAAAAAAAAAAAATGGCAGAGAGTTTAAAATCTACCCATAGATACTTTGATAATAGATATAATATATCACAGAAATGTACTCCTATCAAAGATTTACATTGTACGGGAGTTTTTGTTCCTCTGCAGGATAGTATCAAATATTTATGAATTATATTAGATTAAAAACGATCATTTAAACAACACATACAGTATATTTGTGATAAAGCAATCAAATGTGGCCGTGCACTTTACCCTCCAACAAAACTTTTTGGTTTTCGGTAATGGCAACTACTTATTAAAGTAGTTTCTCGGTAATGAGGCTTCATTATATTTTGCCTTCTCTGTATTACATAAATAAGTACTCAATAGTATAATAGCACAATAATGTTGCACTCACGTGGATGATTTGGCTAGAGCGATGGATTAGCAAACAGAAGGTTGTTGGTTCAACCCTATTCTGATGCTGTTAGTTTTTTGTAACAAAATATCTAAATAGATATTATAAAATAAACATGTTTTTGTCACTTAGAAAATTAAGTGCGAGATAGTGTACTCAGTAAGATGTTAGTCATTAAAACCGAATGGTTAATTTGTGTCCAAGTTCAAATCTCACTGACGGCGAATTTTTTTTTATTTTTTTATTTTTATTTTTGTTTAGGTACATATTGTTGAGTACCCCTGGAGTCTAAAAATAACTACGTGAATTTGTGGACAACTCGAACAAAAGTAACTAGTTATTGAGGCAAAAATAAGTAGTTTATTTTTGTTTCCAATTATATCTGCTAGCTTACCAGGAAAGCAAAGTTTTTGCTGGGCCTTTACACAACAGAAGATCTAAATCCTTATCTACAAAATGTGTATTCGACCATTTTTGACCTACGGATGCCAAGCCTGGTTTAATAAAGCTGATAAAACTTTCACAAGAAAATTACAGATAATACAAAACAAAAATCTGAAAATAATTCATAACCTACACCCCAGATATTCTACTGATCTACTGCATAGAAACTTTAACCATAAAATGTTTAATTCATTTGCAAAAGAACTGACTCTGTCATTTAATGAAAAATGCAGAACGTCTACATATGAAATAATAAGAAATTTGCTTAACAATTACTAATACTCTTTTTTACATAGAAAGTAATAATTGATGGCTGTTTTTAAAATTTCTTATTACGTTGAAGTAGTACAAGGTTTTTTTTTAAAACATTTCCTTAATACTGTGATATTAGTAGTTTCCTTATTTAATTATTTAGATGTTAGTTGTTGTAATACTTTTAAGAAAATCCTCATAACAATGTAATAGTTAATTATATTATAAATTTTTCAATAAAGTCAATAATAATAATAATAATAATAACAACAATAATAATAATAATAATAATAATACTAATAATGATAATAATAATTATAATAATAATAATAATAATAATAATAATAATAATGATAATAATAATAATTATAATAATAATAATAATAATAATAATAATAATAATAAAGATTTTAGTTTTTTAGTGCATTTAATGAATCTCAAGCAGAACATATATGTTTCTACTAAATTATAGGGTCATTCGGTTATTGGATCTTAAATTTAAAATCTTATAAAATAGATTTTCTTGAGTCATTGTCACTTAAAGTTTTTCTGTATATATATATATATATATATATATATATATTTATTTTTAAAAAATAAACAATTTTTTACTGCTTATTGTTTAATGTATTCAATATTTTTAGCTTGATTTTTAGTTAGAAATCTTATTCCTTGTTTGTCTTATATAATTATAATTTACATTTAATTTGTTGTATTATATTTATGTGCTTTTAAGTGTTTAATTTTTTTTTTTCAAATAGGGGGTCAATAAATGTATTGATGTGTTATTGTCTTATTGTTGGGGTATGATGTGATTTAAGCAGTTGAACTTTATATAATGAAAACGAAATTCAAAACAATTTAAAATATGTATAAAAAATACCTAACCAACTGCCTTCTCTGCACTTCTCTGCCTTCCTTTTTCCACATGATCCGATTTTATAATGAACAAATAATAATTATACACCAGTACCCGATGATCTGCACAGTTCACGAAGGCTGATAACCGATGGTGATGTAGCAAGCACTTTGGATCGTTGTTTTAGGGTCATACAAGAATGTAGTAAAATTTGGAGTGGGCAAACAGCATCGGCTTTGGCTCAAAGAAAACCTTTGTCGGCCACAAATTCCATTCAGTTGGCAGTGACAAGTTATTTGAGTCGTTTCCTCAAAGCTTCGGTGTATGAAAAGATTAAAAAGCGTCAAACCAGATTAGACCACAATCTCTTCGATGTAATATGGCCGGCCTTGAGAAAAACTTCTAAGGCACGTAATTTAGAAGAAGATATTAACTTTGGCGTAATAGCTCCTGACTTTGATGTGTATGTGGTATTTCAGGAGTTTTTGGTGCCCCTGATTAAAGATATGCAATGTTTAAGTATAAGTGCGGAATTTAAGCCTCATCCTCGTATTGCATATTTTCCCATGGAAAATGGTGAACGATTAAATACGGCCTATTTTGTATTCGATGATGAGTCCAATTTAATTTCCCGTACCATAGTGGAATGTTCTAGAAATTTGGACAATTTTGAATTACCACTAAATCTTACCATAGGGCAAATTGAACAAGCGGAACGTTTAATGATGGGCAAAATATTTTCTTCGGCCTTTATAGAAGCAATAGATGAGGCGGAACCGGGTAGTTATTATACCATGTCGGAAATTTTGGAGGACAATTCGGAAATCTACGAAATTTTGAATGAATATGGACTTTTGATTCCTCTGCTAGATTTTAAAGACAGTACCCAGTTAGCAGAGTCCACAGCCTTCAATGGTAATCTATTTCCTTATGGTCGAGGAGTCTATATAAGTTCGTCAAATAATTTGGCTTTGTGGTTAAATTGCCAAGAACATCTACGCATAATAGGCACTTCTGCCATCAAAGATGGTGCCGATATTGGTGCAGTATACACGCGTGTGGGTAGAGTCATTTCATTTTTAGAACAACAAATACATTTTAAAGAAAGCTACTTACTAGGCTACCTACAAGCACGACCCTCGTATTTAGGTACTGGACTCAAAATGAACACCATTCTTCGTTTGCCCAATCTCACGAAAGAAATGGACAATTTAAGACATCTGTGCTCGGTGAGAGGTTTACACTTGATCACTAATCTGCAATCAAAAATAAGTGTACGTTTAATAAATATGCAATCGATGGGAGCTGTGGAGCATATACTCTTCCAAGACTATTGTACAGCGGTTACGAATATTCTATCGCTGGAAAAAGACATGTCGCTGACAAACTCAAAGCATATTGCCTCAATGTTGGTTAAGATATTTCGTCGTAAGAAAACTAGTCTAGTGAATCGCGATTAAAAATTATATGCCTCCCTTGCCAGCCAGCTAGCTAGCTCTTCTATGTCACCCATCTCAAAAAAAAAAAAAAAAAATCAAAAAAAGAATACATATACATATATCTCAAGAGCAGCTTTATTAACACCCTCTCACATTCAAAAACACCTCAACTTGTATATACAAATTTCCCGTCATCAGTTATAAATAATATCTTAGTAATAGAGTCAGCAGCACAATAAATTCTTGCCTGTGTTATAAAAACATGTCATATTAAGATAAGATTCAGAAAAAATAATAATCACTTGTATATTTACCCTGCTTAAGCTGATATTTTGTCAAATAATGGGGTTCGTAAGTTTAATTTTTTGAATTTTTATAAATTTTGTTGTGCACTCAGTTGAATTTCACAGACATTTTTCAAGTAAAATAATGTTACAGTTTCAATTGTTATTATATTTTTTGTTAATTTTAAGCATATAGTTAAAAGTTTTCATTATCAAATTTGCATGAAAATTTTGTTTTATAAACTTCAATAAATCAAGAATTTGTTTATGAATAAGTTTAATGCCTTGATAGAATATTGTCTTTGGAATTCAGCGATTTATTTTGTATATAGTCACATTTTAATTTTATTTTGTTTTTCTTTTGGTTTTGTGTCTTGTCTATAGATTTTGGTTTGCTCGCAAATTTTTAATTTTGTTTAAATGTATTGTAATTTCAAAACAAACTATATAATTTCAGATTATATATATGAAATTTTATATATTTTATTGTTTAGTAACTAAATAAAAAGCTAAATACAACTTATTATTTCATGTAATTGGAATCATAGGGAAGTTACTTAAATATGTTGAAGAAAAATTTTAATGTTACAAATATTATGCAGCTAAATACTTAAAATACATAGCAAAAAAGACAAGGCAATAGCTTATCTTCGAATAAGCCGGATTATATTGGATATATGCATTAATTCTTATCGTTTTTAATTAAAAATTAATGTATATTTCAAGATAAATATACTATATTTTATTTTCCATTGGAAACTACGATTTTTTCCCATCATTCTGGCAATTTATAGATTTCATCCAAAAACCGTGAAGTAATAAAATTCGTAAGGCAACATGGTTAAAGCGATCCTCAGTGGGTCTTTTCGTCTTAGTGATAGGTTAGGTTAGGTTGGAAAGGGCGACGCATTCACGCCTACACCCAGAGGCCAAACGGCCCATTGTGATCCCTTTATGAAAAGAAGAAAAAAGAGAAAAGTGGAACCTATACCCAATCAATCAGTTATGATTGTTCCTAAGCCATTTTATTCCCATTACAAACCCTATGAGGTTGACAAGTCCTTTGCCATTAACCTCACCTAGTTCATGTAGTGTATGGCTTCCAAACCACCTCAACCTATTACGCTGAAGCCCTACGCAGTGACAGAGTCTTAGTGATAAGTATAAGGCAAAGTGATCACATTATCCTTAGTAAGTCATTTTAAGTCGACTCGAAGATCAGCTTACTGATTCCACTATATCGATATATCAATAGTGGACTCCTCGTGGTGCTCCCTGGGCACTATTTCCTTAGAGGTGGAAGCGAATTCAAGCAACGATCTTTAACCAGTCAGAATGACCAAATATTTGAATGGCGTCTCTTGAGTATGTTTTTGTCAGTATGCAAGCAATGCTCATTTCGCTATCGACTACTGCATAAAGCCAATCTAATGGCTCAACCAATCTAGGATGCTTTAGGTCAATCATCTACTCATCTGAATTTGAAACCGATTATTGAAACCATCACAAATGCAAATCTATCCACAAATTATCAATTCAATACCCCATTGACCACCATTGGAATGAAAAAGAAACTAAGAATTGGATCTTTGAATCATGCGCAGATCGAGATTAAATTCATCAGTTATAACATGCTCATACTGGGTTTGAGCGAGATAAAATGGCCAAATATTTGCGAGCATACTACATTTAATGGATCAACATTACTATACTATGGCAAGGCTTCTAATCAGGCGAGGTCGAGTGGCATGGGTTTTCTTATCTCCAAGGAGATTAAAAGTTTTCTCATTAAATACATATAGGATAATACTTGCAAGGTTTAGAACACGTACTAGCAATCTAATTTGCATTCAATGTTATGCTCCAACTGAAGGCGCTGATTATATGGATAAGATAGATTTTTATAGTAAATTATCCCATATTCTCAATAAAGTCAATTAACGTGATATTTAACTTCTAATGGGTGAATGTTCAGGTAGGCTGTGACAATGTAGGCCGTGATTGTGTTATGGATAAGCATGATGCAAGACACAAGACAGCGAACGGTGAGATGCTTGTTGAATTGTGCGGAAACTTAACTCTGGCAATAGGTAGTACTCTGTTCCCACGTAAGTCTATTTACAAGGTTCCCAGTTCCCCAGACCACTTAACGGAAAACCAAATCGATCATTTTGTAATTAGCAAATTGTGGATAGAGTTACTTTTGGATATGAGGAATAGAAAGAGTAATAATGTGGATAGTGATCACCACTTGGTAATATCTGAAATTCTCCTTAGAATTAAGGCGGTAAATCGTGGAACTGTTCTCAATAGAAAAAAATTTAGCATGGGGAACTGGCTACTGCTGTTGGATTCTCTAATTTACTTGTGAACAGATACTTCATGGCAACTTACTGAATATAGAAAAGAGTATACGGCTAACATAAATGTCACAAACTCAACCCAGACAAAACAAGACAATATAATGAGAAAAATATCAAAGTCAAAAGAAACGCTAGAAATGATAAGAGAAGATAGGTTTACAATTTAACCAATAATACGTAGATTGCTAGTGATACTGGTCATTAAAAAAAAAACATTATTAAGGAGATTGGGGGTCAAACAAATAGTGAGTTAGTGTATGCGGATGTTCAACTGACCGTAATGTGGAAGAAATACTGCAGCAAAATGTTATCGCCAACTCCAAGGATTTTTGATTGAACTTTGTGACTGTGAGCCAATCTTGCACATTCGCAACATAAGATATGATATTGTCATCTCAGCATCGTCACCTTAAGAAATTATATTGGCTATTAATAACTTGAAAGCCGGAAAGGCTACCAGCCCTGATAGGATACCACCCGAAATTCTAAACCGATAATCACACAATTTTCGCTGAATGGGGAAATTCTACACAATCTTAAAGAGGGTCTAATTATAAAAATTCTAACAAAATTGCAGGAATGCTATAACTGAAGAGGCATTACACACCTTAATGAACAAAACCACATCACATAAACGTACTTCACGATTGTATTTCAACTACCCTGGAACCAGTTCTAAGAAAAGTGAAGGATGGGTTTAGACCCATCGTAAATCACATCAGCAGCAAAAGAGTATTTATTGAACAATCAGTTAACTGCAAGCGAGCATTTACATTTTAGAGCATGCTATAATCTGGGAGGCGCTAATGTGCATATAATTGCATTAAAAGTTGATAAATCTTATAAGAGAATTATATAATTATTCATATTGTTATGTGCTCCATGAGGGGTCAATAAGCAAAAAAAAAAAATAAAAGTAAATATTGGAGTTCGTCAAGGCTATGTGTTATCGCCATTGGTATTTGAGGTGGTACTCGATGTTGTCATAAATCAATCCATGACGAAACTATATGATATATCATGGGGTCTTAACTAGAAACGGTCTTACTAGAGACGGAGGTAGTAATAAGGATATACATAACAGATTTTGTAAAGCTCAGCTAGCGTGCGGTATTCTTAACAAATTGTGAAAATCTCAAAACATTTCAATTAGTATTAAGATATCGTGATTTAATACCAACGTAAAATCTGTACTACTCTATGGCTGTTAAACATGGAACATCTAAACGCAGAATGAATAGTCGTCAAGTGTGTGTAAATTGATGCCTTCGATGTATACTACCAGCTACTATTTCCAATCCGGAGCTATTAAATCAGGCTTTTTAGAAATCTCTTAAAAATAGCAAGCATTCAATTGAGAAAATACAGTTGGCTTGGCCACAATAGGGAAGGTTCAGGTGATATCACACTCCAAGCAATTGTATATAACCCCTAAGACTCTAGAAAATGTGGAGACGTTAAATCGATGCCAAAATTAAACAACTTTGCATATCCTGGAGGGAAGTGACTGCTCTTGAAATGGATAGAAGTATATGGAAAGAATTTTACGGAATTAAATGACTAAATATATGAAGCAGAATTTTAGATATGCGAAATATACTTTCGACGTCTCTCGGCTTGCCTCAACTGATGGCTTTTTGAAGCGGCTTTCTTCATAAAGTAATAAGGAAGTAAAACATCCCCCAAATAGTATTTTTCGGTACGATATACTCCATAATAAAAGCTTAAAAAAGTTGTGTCCTTAACGTTTCAACAGAATAATACTAAATACATGCCATAGTTGTAAAAACGGACCGCTTGAAAAAATACTATTTATGCAACCTAGAGTAAAACAATGAGGATTAATGTATATATCCAATATATATGATATTAATGAAGATTAGTAAGGGTAGTTTACTTACTTGCTAGATTATATGCCCTAATTTTTTTCATTTGAAGGTTATAACCTCATTCTGTTATATCGCCCGGAAATATAGCGGGACTAAAAAACATTAAATCGAGCATAAAATAAGTTGTAACTCCAAAACTGATAAAGGAACATAAAAATACACTTCAGCAGAATCGTGGGAATCTATAAATGTTCTATTTGTATCAAAAGACTTACGATGCATAATAACCGCAAGAAATTCAAGTGAACATGTTTCTAGGTGTCTTATTTTAGAGCTTTATTATTGTTTATGATTTGTTCGTAGGAACGAAGATACTAATATTTTTATAAATAGCTTCCGTTTGTAACTCATCAAAATAGCTATTTAAGAAGGCATAAAGTCCTTATGAAATTGTAAGGCAATCTTTTAATACGTCCTTCTGTCTGTACGTTGAAAGTACGGTAGGGATTAGGGATGCAATTTCACAAAAATTCATTATTGGCAACAAGTTCATTTGTTATTAAAAATGGGTTCAATTGGTACATAAAAACTTAATGTCTGTTGTAAAACCTGTTCACATTTTTCCATTTTTTTATACCCTTCCTCATCACAAGTGCAAAAGATTATATAAGTATTTTGGATATAATTTGCAAACTACTTAGAGAAACTAAATAAAATACACAAACTTTTCAAACTTCTATCAGAAAATTAAATAAATCGATTCGTAGCACTGTGGGGTGTTAACACCAAAAATGGCACTTAATACAGCGCATTTTTTATAGTTTTGTTGTAATAACTTTCTGAATTTATAAATATTTTTTTCATATGGTTGCCCATTAGGGTCGTCCAAAATTCTTTTTTGGGTACTACATTCAAACATACATAAAATTATGAAAGGGGATATCATTTACAACACATTGACCAAATTTCAACATCCTACGATTATTGGAACAGGATGCTACACAGCCTAGAACAAATCTTAAACAAAATTCTCAGCAATTTTAATGATATGTACACCAAACGATACTTAAAGAAAAAAATATACCCATGTTTTTAATTTTTTAAAGTTAATAGGAAGGATAAAAACGTAATTTTAACAACAAGAACTCAAATAAAAAATTACGTAGAAATCGAAATAAAAATACTAACAAATTTTTAATAAAATGCTATTTTTTTCGATTCCATCAACTTTTTTGGAAAAATTAGGAAATGTGGGTATAATAATTTTTTATTAGCTATTCTTTGGAATATATATTATTAATTTTGGTGAGAAAATTTTTCACGATTTGTTCAAGAATCATCAACTTAAATGGTCATGTAGTATCCTGTTCTAATCATCGTAAGAAGTTGGGAATTTGCAGAGATATTCATAATTTGAGGTACGTTTAAATGTGTGATAAACTTTGGTTTTCTTCATATGATGTTGGACAACCCTACTGTCCATGCATAAAAAACCAACATTTAAGATCATATACATTTGATGCATAGACATTTTCTCAGTCTAAGCGCATTTACATGGAAGTGTACATTTATTTTCGTAATCCTCTATTTAACTATATGATTATGTAGGCCAACCGAACTTTAGCTGTGTTGTCAGTTGGTGAAATGATATTACAGATGGCAACAGCTCTCAGCTTCAGTTGCCACAATATTCTTGCCAGAAGATTGGAACAAAGAGTTAGCCTGTTGAACTTTAAAAACGGGGAAAAAATCTAAATGCCCCAAGAAATGACGCTAGAAAAAATAATTTTTTTTTAATTTTTTAAACTTATTTTCTCTCGTTCTTATTAGTTTTTGATATTTTTCTAAAAAAATTATAATAAGTTTATAAACAACACCCACTAAAATGCCTTACAAACTTGGGATATATTTCATATGAAAAATTACCCAAAGCTTTGAAGTGATAACTCCTTTTCCAAATTTTTGCGTGATTTTTCTCATTAGTATTTTTTTTTTTAATTATTTTCATAAATATTTGCTATGGTTGATGAAGTGTATTAATAAATAATTATAATATATTTAGTAACTCCATGGACTAAGGGACTCTTAATTTGGAAAATGAAGCGCCGCAGTCGAAAAGTTTTACTAAATTTAAATAATATCGATTTTTTGTACGAATAAAAACACATAAATTTATAAATGAATGATTCTATTAAAATAAAATTAGTAATATCAAATAAATTTCTTTGTTGTTGTAATGCTTAGATTTTACCCTTTTTAAGTCAATTTTATGTATCACAAAAGGCTAGAAAAAAGCTAGAAGCTAAAACGAGAATTCTGCTGCTAAAAGCAATATAAAAAGGCTATACTCAGCCTTAAATAGGCTAAACTGGCAACACTGTTCCATACAGACAACTACAAAATTTTGGTTGCTGAAAATTTTTTAAAGCAAAAATTGAAATATCAATATTTTTTTGATCAAGGTGTTAATAATTTGAGCATTTAGTAGATCAAAAGCTGGGAAATTGGATGTAGCACAAACATTAATCCAAAAGGTAGCTATAAGTCAAATTTTACATGTCTGAAATTAAAATTTAGTATTACAAACAAATTAATAATTTCAAGCGCAAAAAGTTGTGTATGTAGCCTTCCATAAACAATAATTCACGCCAAAGCGGAATATCTTTGGCACCGAGGTAATTTTCTGTATTTGGTAAGATCCGAAGAGTGTTTTGTATTATGAGTTGTTAAAACCTCTTGAGATGATCAAGGAAGATATATAAGAAACACAATTGATCCTTGAGTGACCCCTTACCCAGATCAACCCTAGGTTTGAATGTCTCGCTATCTGATTTGAAGATATTCGCCATTCATGTGCCAGCCTGGATATCGAATAGACACCCGAAAGAAACTTAATCGCGGGTGGACTGTCGGTTCAAATTTGAATATGCACTCCGAAACCCCTTCAGAGGATTTGGATCCATCAGTGTAAACCTCAATTGATCCGTCTTTTATAGTGGGATCGGCTGAAATTGAAACTGAGAAACCTTTGTCCAGAAAGGGTTAGGGAATACAATAATCAATATTGTCAGGGATGTCATCCCAAATTCCCAAAATAGTCGCATGGCATAGCTCTTACCGCTCCATGCACATATAGTACTGAGCCTAGTCACTGACATGATGGCAATTTATTTGGCCATTAGATCTATTGGCATAAAGTTCATCAGAACGAATAATGCATTGGAAGGTGTTGTACGTAGCGTACCTGTAATTAGAAGCGCTGACCTACGTAGAACCATTTCAAAGATTCCGCAAAAGTATAAGCTTCACCACCGTGTCGAAGAACCATTTTGTATTCTTAGGATTTAATCACCAAGATTTCCCTATGACCTTCCTACACATATAAATGGTAATATTTGCCTTTGAAAATCTAACCTGGGTGTTCTGGAGCCAGTATAGTTTGGATTCCAGTATTATACCCAGATACTGTGCACTGTCTGACAACTTTAATTTAACTCCATTAAGGCAAATAAAATCACTCTAACTTTAACAAAAGTCAAAAACATATTGCCGAATGTAATTACAATCGCCTTCATGTAATAGTCCATAAAGTCATATAAATATTACTATCATGACAATATTATGCATACAAATTTCAAAAATTCATAAAAAATTCTAAATAATTGGTCGTTTATATATGGCAACCAACTTTAGTTGAGTAGCCCACTGGCAATGCAACCAAAAAGCAAATTTATATTATGGCAACTTTTTTTAGTTGCCAAAAAGTTATCGTAAATACCATTTTAACTATTCAGCAACTGAAATAAATATAAACAAATAACCAATGTAAAGAAATAAAAAATAAAAATAAAAGCGAACTTGTCTGTTTTTCGTTTAACGCAGTAGATCTAATGGCCAAATAAATTGTCATCATGTCAGTGACTAGGCTCAGTACTATATGTGCATGGAGCGGTAGGAGCTATGCCATGCGACTATTTTAGGAATTTCGGATGACATCCCTGACAATATTGATTATTGTATTCCCTAACCCTTTTTGGACAAAGGTTTCTCAGTTTCAAATTTCAGCCGATCCCACTATAAAAGACAGATGTGTTGCAGATTATCGTGGGTACCTGCCACGACGACCTTACCCCACGGTGCTCTCAACACCGGGTGAGTACAATGCGCACACCAGCGCCCCCAGATGCGACAAAGCTACACCTGAGTACCAATTTGAAGACATGTATTTGGACATGCCTTCCCCCTTGGTAAGGAGCGGAGCCTATCTAAAACTCCTTCCGTTCTATGGGTCACGGCACCCGGTTGCAATGCAACTCCACACCGAGCTTGCGCTCTACCCGCGATTTGGGTCTAAACCACAACCACCACGAAGCTCCCCAAGGGGCCGCACCGTTGCCAGGCTGGAACCGAAGTTCCAGGGGCTCCTGGCAACCGTGGTACCAGTATTAAGTCACCGGTCGGACTTCGTAGCCAAAATTGACTACTACCAGTTGAACTCCAAACAGTTCGGGACTGGTGACCCGCCACCACACAAAACATACAACACATAAAACACAAAGGGATTCACATACAAACATTCAACAATCGCCCTCACGGGCGACTCGTTGGCCACATGGTGTGACACCTGCAATGGACAACACGAACTAAAAACAACAAGGACAACAATCAACGCAGTACTCCTCACGGAGTGCTCATTGGCCACATAGTGACACCAGCAAGGACGTCACGTACAACCAAACAAAATACAACAAAAACAACGCAGTCAACCAAAGGGGAAAGGCACCAAAATAAAAAAACGAAGGCAACGAAAGAGAAAACAACCGCGACAGCAGCAACCAGCAACAGCTACCAGGAACGCACCATGATGTGTTGTCAACATCGTGGGCAACCGAAACAGCGATCCACGAGCATTGAAGACAGTCAACGGCAGTAGGACGACTATACTACGCGGATAGCCGTAACGGAGGGTTGCCTCCGCTAACATGTCCTAACCTTCTCCTATTGAAAACTCCACGCGCAAAAACGCCCAAAGTCCGATCGTCCATTAAGGCCCTACTAAAGTCCCATCCCATGTCAGTATGAGCTATTCCCATACTATCTAAACTCCTAATGTCATCATAGTACGGGCACTCAGTCAGTATGTGCACCACGTCCTCAGGTCCCCACCCACACCCACAGTCCGGAGTATCAGACAGACCTCTCTTATGCAAAAATGCATTGAGTGAGCCATGTCCCGTCAGTATGAACCCCAAACTCAAGCCGAAGCCGAAGTCTGGATGTTGCCGTACAAAGTCCGCGTCACGTATGAAATCATACGTTACCTTTTGTCGCTGTTCGTCCTCGTCCTCCACCTATCCACAAGACACTCATCTAAGAGTGCCTTAGCCCGACCAACATCCCCATCCACCAGATCAGAAGCAGAAATCCAATCATGAGCAAGAAGCGGTAGTCCCTTCTTGAAAGTAATAGCACGACGTATTACCTCCAAGTCAACGGGTGCTACACCTAGCAAGACCTGAAGTGCGTCAGTCGACACAGTCCGGCACACTGGCAGGCACGCCAGCATAGCCACTCTCTGACACGTCATGACCTTGTTCCTGCCAACAACAGACATAACTGTTTCGTACCATAAAGGAGCACCAAACGCTGCACAAGCGACGAAAAGGCCCTCATATACAGTACGGACAGCACGCCTGCTTAGGCCCCAGTCACTTTTAAGGATGCGTCTAACCACACCCGCAACAGCAGTCAGCTTGTCCCTAACATGAGCAAGATGAACCAAAAAGTTCATCCTCTCCCCCATCATTATTCCCAGATACTTGACCTCAGTCGCATATCTGAGACTAACATTGCCAGACCGTATGAGAGGGGGACGACCCCGTGATAATCTGCCCTTAAGCAGCATCATCACAGTTTTGTCCATCGCCACTTCGACGCCTGCACTTTCGCCCCACTCACATACACAATGCATGACCCCCTCACCCCTAGCCACCAGTTCAGCACGAGACTGACCTTCAACAAGAATGAGCAAATCATCCGCATATGCACACACCTTGAAAGAAAGGCCGAGCTGCCTCAACAGAGGATCGATCATGATGTTCCAAATAACTGGACCACAGATAGAACCCTGCGGACAGCCACGAACAACATCCCTCCAAACCGTATCGCTGGCACCAGCCACACAAGCCTCCCACTATAAAAGACAGATCAATTGAGGTTTACACTGATGGATCCAAATCCTCTGAAGGGGTTTCGGAGTGCATATTCAAATTTGAGCCGACAGTCCACCCGCGATTAAGTTTCTTTCGGGTGTCTATTCGATATCCAGGCTGGCACATGAATGTCGGATATCTTCAAATCAGATAGCGAGACATTCAAACCAAGTACCTAGGTAAACATTATTGCGGATGAATTAGCCAGAACTGATTCCCTTCTTCAAAGTGAAAAAATGGACCAACTAATTGACATACCGCTGTCATTTTGCAGATCAATGGTACTGCAGTGCTTGGCGAGAATAACTCAACAAAGATGGACAAACGAGCCCTCGTGTTCATATCTGTCTCGAGACAGATATGAACCCAGTACGATCAAAAACTGTCGAGTTTCATTCTGGGATTGCCAAGGCGTCAGCTACGAACACTACGAACGCCATTATTACAGCGCACTGGATTGCTAGTGCGCAAGCTAGGAGACTAGGACTCCCTTTTAATGACTATTGTAGAAGTTGCTTTAAGGAGGAGGAAGATATAGTAGAACATTTTCTTTGTCACTGTCCTGCTCTTGCGAATATAAGGACTGCTGAATTTGGTAGTCCATATATGCACCGATTATCTGATCTCTCTGCAATTGATGTCAGACGGATCAGATCTTTTATTCGTGCGTCAGGTTAGTTTGATTCGAAACTATTCTCGGACATGTGATAACAGATTCACATGATCCATTAGGGTAGCACAACGGGACCAATAAGACCCAAGTGAGCTTTATAGTTTACATTTACAGCTACCCATCTAACCTAACCTAACCTAACATAACCTAAGGCGACTTTTAGAAGAGGTAAATTATGGAGCGATCTTTGTTAAAATTAGCCCCCTTATTTACGCTTATAAAATACCTGTTTTTGTTGAGATTTAAATGTTAATATGATAACTAATTTAAGGTATTTATTACTTTAAAATCCTATTTCGGAAGGACACTCCCATGGAGGATAGGAAAATAATCGACCGATCCTAACAAATTTTTACCGACTTTGTCCTTATGCTAAAATAAATCTTCGTGCCGAATTCTGTTACGATAACCTAAAAATTTCAACTTTTACATGCGCAAGTTACCTTTTTAAATTTACATTGAGCACAAACTTCTTTTTCTTAACTTGATATCTAAAAAACTTCCTCTTTTCAACGATATCAAATGCTCATACTAAAACTTGCTGCTTTAATTAATACCAAATTTTATTGAAGGCTACCTCAGTGTTCATCGTTATATCGTCTCAGAAAGTGATTTTGAGTCGAATGGTATACTTAAAGGTGGGGGTCCAACAATCCTTTTTTTGCATTACAAACATTAGTAGAAACATCTCAACCACCTATGGTAATGTAGAGCAATGGTTCCCAAATGTGGATCAGTAGTACCGTAAATAAGAGATCGAAATCAATCTATTGTCTTGTACTCATTAGTGTTTGACTACATTCAGGGCAAAACGAATTATTTTTGGTCCGTAGTCTTCAAAGCAACTATTGTATATATTGAAAGATAGACTGAGATTAGTTCTCGCTAACATTGACATCAATATCGAAGGGTCTTTCCGGTTATCTGAGAAAAGTTGTGTAGAATGTTTTTTAGTGCATTAATTCCCATCTACTATGTCACGTGATATTACTGTAAGAAAGCCTAATTCTTAATTCTTAACAAGCATCACTGTCAGCCAAAAAATTTTGAAGATTAAGAATTGGAGGCTAACGCACAGAAAAAAAATTTACAGCACCCACCTCAAAGTATACCAATCGACTCAGAATTACTTTTTGAGTCGATCTAACAATTTCCGTCTGTGTGGCAATTTTGAATGTAATACAATAAAATTCGGCACATAGGACTTTCATGACACAAGGACGAAGCCTATTGAAATTGGTTATGATTGGTCCATTATTTCACCAAGCCCCCATACAAATGTCCTCCCGGAATAGGGGTTTAACGATCATAAATGCTTTAAATATAGCAATATTTTAATAAAATTTGGTGTGAGGAAGTTTTGAACAAGTATCAACCTTAGCGCCAAATTTCATGAAGGTCGGTCCATAATTGACTATAGCTCCCATATAAAAAACTATTCCGAAAATCTCTTTAACGTGCATAAGTCACATACATATGTTAGTATAAAGTTTATATTCGACACAAATAAGTTTTATATAAGTAGAAATCACAGTGAAAATTTTTATGAGGATGGTTTCTTAATTTGCCATAAGCCCTATATAAGCCCACTTTCGGGAATCACCCTAAAGTACATAAATTCATATAAATGGTAGTATTAAAGTAATATTCTTTATTAATATATTTTATTTTACACTTAGTAAAAGTATCGGTCCACAATTTTCCACATGTGTAATATAAGACCCCACCACGAATTTTAATGGACATACACAATGGTGTGGGGTATCATAAGGTTGTCCTTGACCGACTATATCTTTCTTACTCGTTTTCTTTAATTTTGGTTTTTGAATCAACCAAATCCGTTCATATGTAACCAAGTTATTGGCAAATCTGTTTTTTTTTTATTTATTTATTGCCTGTTTCCAACAATAAACTACAATACTCGAACAACAATAAACTAAGGCATGTGTTGTTTTTTTAAATTTTTTGAAGCATTTATGTAAGCTAGAAACTTCGTTCAGAAAAATCGGATATTTTTTAAAGAATTTTTGTGCTGAAAAAATGAACTAAGTCGATCCAGTATTAACTGAGTTACAGGCGAAGACACGTTATTAGATATCTTATGTTCTTATATATGCTTTCTTGAATAAATCTCTTACATATATTTTTTTTCGAATTTCGGCTTTTTAAATCAGTAAAATCGGTCCATAAAATTTCCAACGTATCTTTTTTAATTAACATTATTTAATTTAATATAGTCTTACATTCATAAAATATTTATTCTGCACCGAAGTGATTATATTTTCATTATATATGTGCGAACTTTTGTAAAATTCTGTTTCGCTACCCTATTTGATGAGATATCTAATATTTACTTTATATAGGAGCTACTACTCCCATATAAGTTTGACATGAAAATTACTTTTAAGTTTTTTTAAGACTTTCACCATAATATTAATTTATATGAGAAAATTTATATTTTCTTTATATGGCAGTAGCCCCTCCTGCACCTATCCATCCTATTTTTATTTCATTAATGCGATAATGAATATTTGCTCTATACGGGGTGTAGTACACCTCCTGCCCCGATTTTAAGCCAATCAGTTCATCCGTTTGAGAGTTTTAAAAAGTAGCATAACCATATTTTATGTGTGGCATCCGACCAAGACCCAACATAACCTATAACATTCTACAGTCTAACCACTATCTGTGAGTCATATTTCTTATAAATAGCTTCATTAATAACGTGTAAAATTGAAAAATATAGATTTTTTTTAAAGTCGGCCTAAAATGTGGGTGTGACTTCCAATCGATATCTAACAAAGCCTGTAACCACCTTTGGCATTCTAACTTGTTTTTACTCATTTTGAATTTGTATTCTTAAATAATTCAAATATGTCAGGGTCCTATAATATAATAAGATTTTATCTTTACAGACAAATAAATTAGGTTGAACTTATAAATGCAGAATGATTCTAAATACAACGTACAGAAAAAAAGTTCCATTATGAAAAAGTAATTAGTGGCCAATAGAACGATAAAAAGTAACGATAAACCTGTAAAATGGTTAACTTTGTTTTTTTTTTTTTTTTTTTGTTTACGCCTGGCCATTGGTCATTGACAACATAGTCGTTTGTTGCAATGAAACAGTTTCCTCTGTGAATATTAATTCGGATTTATTAAATTTTAAATTTATTTTTAGCTTATTTTGGCTTCATTTATTTAGAATAGTTTCTAGATGTAGATTCTTTTATCGAAATCGTCTAATTTAATCACATTTTTTGTGATTTTTCCTGAATTCTACATTTTAGGTCAAATTGAGAATCAAAGTTGTCAAGAAAATCCAATTTTTAAAACCGAGCAGGGCAAATACTTAGCGGATAGTAAGTACTACACCTTTTGCATAATTCGAAAAGGGTGCATTATAGTTATTTTTTATTTACAGATTTAGCTGATCCATTGATAAAAGCTTTAACACAAGTTGCACACAAACGCCCCACTGATCCTTTGCAATATCTAACAAATTACCTACAAAGTTATGTATCATCACGCAATACAAATGGTAGAAGTATAACCCAAGTAGCCGTACATTCGGGCAGTAGTCAAACAAATTCCACACGTTTAGCCTCGTCTAAACCATCAACACCAGTACAAATACGACAAACAACTCTAATGAATGGTCATGCCAAGTATGCCAATGCGGATAGTATTGAAGAGGACTCAATGCAACAAATTCAAGAATTTGAAGGTGACGACGATGGCAACGACTCAGATACGGCAATGTCGAAAAAATTAGAAGAGCGAGATGAACATGGTCAAAGTATGTTACATTTTGCTTGTGCCAGATCTCATCGGAAGGGTGGTCTTATACATTTGATCGAAGAGGCTAAAGCTGATATTACATATCGTGATGAATTGTATCGTACGGCAAGAGATGTAGCACTGCAGGCTAATCAATTGGGTAATGCCAAGGAAATTGATCGCTATGTTATGTCGTTGGCCATAGTAGGTGAGTATTAAGGGGGAGAAGAGGGTTTTGTTTCGAAAGATCTCTGTTGATAAAACTTTTTATTTTTTAGGTGATAAAAAACCTTTTGAACATTTTGCTATATCTGGCTATGATCACATTATTGATGTTTCGGATGAAAATGAGACGCCTATTATTGATGTGGTGGAAGCTAGAGGACTTCATGAATTGGCTGAATATTTGCGAACAATTAGACCTTTAGAGGTAGTTGAAGATTTGTATGTTTTAAAGTAATTGTAGTGATACGTATTTTTTTTTTTGTTCTTCTAGGAATTACGTGAGGAACTACATCAAATGATACGTGATAATAATGTAGAACGTGTTAGGGAAATATCTAATTGTCCCAGTGGCAAATGGTTGATAAAGGCTAAAAATTATTATGGTAGTATTCCATATATTTAATAGTAATTCATTCAATAATTAATTAAACATTTTCTCTATTTATTTACAGGTCGCACTGCTTTTCATATAGCTATCTTGAAAGAATCTATAGAAATTGTGGAACATTTTATTAAAATCTGCCCCGAAGCTTTAAAAATTGGTGATAATGTTAGTATTAAAAAAAAATAATAATAATAATATTAATATAACTTGATATTATATAAATATTACTAAATACTTACAGTTGGAACGCACTCCCTTACACTATGCCATGGGTACAAATGTTATAGAAAGTATTAGTCATGTTTTAATACAAAATGGTGCCAAGCGTACGTATAAAGATTTAAAAGGTCGTCAACCCAGTTATTATTTTATAAACAAAGCGGATATTTTACGTTTGCAAGAGGAAGAAGATAAGAATCGTTAAAGAAAAGAAAATAACTCAAAATTTGTTGCCTAATTTTAACCTAAAAAAAAATTCTAAATTTACACATATAGAAAATATAACACAGGGCAACACTGATTCTATGACATGAAATTTCTCAGTCAATTTATCTACATTTGATTATGGAGTTTTAAGCCTATTATTCACTTTTTTAATTGACTTTAGTTCTCGAAATAATCCTTTATATAGAAAATCAATGAGATTACAACATATTTCCTGATTTTAATAAAATACCAAAAAAAAAAATTCTTATTTAAAATATCTCCAAGTTATAACTTCAAAATTTTTGTTATATACTCAACAGATTCGCAGATATAAAAATATTGTGTCGAAAAGAAATTAAATTTCTTGAAAAATTTAAAAGTTTTTGAATATCTATTTTAATAATCTACTCAACGACAAACAACACTATATTACATCTCAATTATTTTTTCAGCTCCGTGTAATTTAATTTTAAGGAACTTGCTTCAATTTCTTTTCAATATACATACACTAAAATAATTATTTTTGATGACGCGATAGCAATACATGACATTTATATATTTTATAAGAAATCTAATATTTGATTAACTCTGTTAAAGTAAATTTTGTTTTATGGATAAAGTTGTTTTCTTTTAAATTTTAAAGCATATTTTTTAAATTATCGCGCTACTTAAGTTTTCCGATATCATTACTAGTATCATCATTTTTAAAATTTATAATATTATTTACAAATGTATCTTTTAGAAAGCAACTTATATCATTTTAAAATTATAAGTGATATCATTCTCGGTCATTATTAATTTCGAAACAATATCGTTATGATGAAAAAAATATATAAAACTATCAAAAATACTTATTTCTCTTATTTGTTATATGTTATTATGTTACAAATAAAACGAGCTATATTTCTTCAAAACTGATGCACAAATGTCGACTTTATTCACGACTAAGTAAAGGTGTCTAATTCAAAAATGATAAAAAAAATAATAAATTTATTTATTAAAATAAAAATATATCACAAGTTTACAAATCCGGCTCAACTTTTGGACCTGAGCAGATGAGAGCTATTGTAATTGGGGTCGCTGATTTCAAATATGGCATACGTTTCTCAAGATTTTTTCACGTGTTGCAGAAATGCATCGTAATAACAAGTTTTTGATGTTGACATCGCTAAAAGATTCATTGCAGTCATATTATAAATGTTGAATTTAATTCCAAATAGTGCAGAAATATAAATGAGCGTTACAAAGACGAGTACAGGAGTTTTGTTATGCTTACAAATATTATATACTGGAGAAAATGCACGCAAAAAAATATAGTTGGTAGCAACCATAATCGAACACTATCATATTATGGTTTCAATTTATGGTTGAATGCAAATTTTATAATGTTTGAATGAAAAACATTGTTTGAAGCATATTATTACAAATATTATATGTTCGTCAAATAACCGTGCATTTGTAAAACACTTTTGTAATTATTTTTAGGTATAGAATTTAATTTTAGTTAATCCGTAATTTAAATATTTATTCAGTATATTTTCTAATATATTCAAATCAGCAAATTTACTTATTTTTGGGTACAAATAATGTATATTGTTGCCTTATGTATGGACAACATATTTTTATTAAGCCAAAACAATAAATAAAATAATAATTTTGAATAATGAAAATTATTTTGTTGCAGATAAAATTTTAGCAATCATAACGGGATTCAAACTCAAACATATTGCTCAGTATGTTGCGCCAACTATGAAATTTTAAAAATGAGAAAAATATATAATCGCTACAACCAAATTATTTTAAAAATAAAATATATTCAACAATAACAATGTTTGCGATAATATTATATTATTGCGGAGAAAATAATATTATTGGGGCAACCATATTGCAAAATGTTTTTTCACCTTGGTTTATATGTTTCTCTATCTAAACTGAATGACTTGTTTCCAGGTTTGAATTTACTAACACAATTGGTAGCGTTGACCGCAACATGATTGCAGGTGTTTAAAATGTTGGACACTGTAACAAACGTCAATGCTTAATACTTACTTAATACTTAAGTGACGATATTAACGAATTATTTGATTTCATGAATACACTGTCCGATACTATTTATGCCAGAAAATAAAACGTCTCCTTTTTAACACTTCTAAGCTCACAGAATACTTTCAAGCCACATCTTCACATAGAGTCTTACATTATCAAGAACTCTTTTTACGCAGTTAGCTGTAAAGCGCAAAAATCAAAGAAGATATATTTTTCAAACTTAAAATTCGAAAATTTATGAACGACGAAATTTTTAAAAAGTATTTAAAGTTCAATAAACCCCTAACGGAAAGATAATTATAAAATCTTGTACGCAACTTTCTCGATAATCGCAAATCACCTACTTTGAAGCAATAAGGGATAGTTTATTACTCGAATATCTTTAGAATATCATTTTCTTTATTCGATATTTCCAATTTTTACTTAAAAGTTTGGCGGTACGTGAAACGAGAAAGAAGACCAAATATAATAAAATTTTAAGAAAATCGAAAAATAATACCTAGGATTTTGAGACGAGGGCATGATAACTTTCTACTATTTGATTCTAATGCACAAAACAGATCCCAAATAATACGAATAATTCAATTTGATAAATCTTTAATATTTCGCTTATTGAATAAATTTATTATCAGATCTCAAACATAGTAAAACAAAGACTTTTGTTTGTATCGAAAACTAGAAAATATTTTTGGTTGCTCAAATCCAAAACATTGTTACCTGTGTTATTTATTTGCGAATAGAATCGACATTTATGTCAATATTGGTGGTTCTAACCGGCTTTGTAATAAAAGAGAAAACGTAGATTTTTTTATCCTTTTCGATTTTTGAAAATTTATTATTTTTTTTTTTAACATAATTCTTTTAATATTTCCGAAACTACGAAGAAGATTAAAATATGAGGTATGTGTGGCTTGCAGACATTTTAATTACATTTTTTTTCTGTATTTTATTAATGCAAACGAGGAAGATCGTCATCGATATATGTTGCAATATGTATGTAAAACAACCTCATTAATTTTCTATATAACGCACCACAGTAGGGCCAAACGCAAAATTTTTGGTAATAAAGTTGCATCTCCTAAACAACTGGTCGGCTAGCGCTTGAATTTTGAATTCTAGATTTTTTCCTCGACTTTATTTCGTTTTTTTGGATATAAGTCCTGAGATATATGTAAAATTTTTTTATATAATATATAATATATGCTAAATTAATATGCTAAAGAACTTTTTTGGTTATCTTAATTCGTCTAGACGTGAAAAATCTTCTAATTCAGCACAAAAATATAGTACTATTGTTTTAATTTAATTAAGGATTTGTTCCTTTACATATTTCCAAAGATAAGGCTTCATGAATTCTTAATGAAGAAATTTTAAATTGATTTAGTTTTGCACACTACATCCAGCATTGGTCCAAAAAAGTGAATTTTAGAAAAAAGTTTAATTTTAATCGATTGATAACAAAAAAAGTCTCCCGAGTTTTTTCTTTTTCTAAATTTTTTTTGACGATATTTATTCTTGAAATAGATTTAAATCGATTTGCCACTAAATTGCTTCACGCCCGGCCAAAAATGAACTCAGGAGTGCAGATTTTATGAAAGAAAACTATTTTTTAAACCACTTTTTTTAAATTGCATCAAAGAGCATATTACCATAATATTTTCACTATTATTTCTTATGAAGTATATAAAATAGATATTAATCTTTCATCCCTACAAAAATCATTCAAGAACTTTTACAAACCAATTTTTTAAAAATAAACAATATTTAATAAATTTAATCGATTATTACAAATATTATATCGTTACACAAACAACACACGTCAATACAATTATTGTTACATATACGCACATACGGAAATGCACAGTAAAATATTATAAAATAGAATTTAGTGAGAGTTAACTTGAGTTGTCAGTTTTGAGGCCATTATATTATATTTTCAAAATGACATTATATATATATATATATATATATATATATATAATATATATATATATATAATATATATATATATATATATATATATATATATATATATATATATATATATATATATATATATAATTATAATTAAAATATGTCCGAAATTCAAACGAAAAAATGTTTACTAAATATAACATTTCTATCCAATATCTCCAAAACTGTACTTTTGTTTTTCGAAAACTGTGACACTCTGGGCCGTCTAGTGCTCTATATTAAATATTTATGAACTCAAATTTTGTTTTTTTTTTATTTGGGAAAATATTACGTTTTTCCCAAAATTGTATTTTCCCGAAATATTTTGCAACCAAAAAAAAAAAAAAATGAAAATAAGATCAAATCATATAGTGGTAGTACCACGGTACCAACAGATATAAAAATGTAACAAAAAGATTATAATTGTATCATATTTGTCATCCGGTAAAGTGATGAAGGATATAAAGGATTCTGCACAGCCGAATATAAAGCTTTAACTTGTTATCATTTCCTTTTTTATATCGAGAACTAGGGTCAATAAAAACAAGAATTAATAGGCTTAGAACTCCATTATCACGTATATTTAAATTAACTGAGAACTTCTGTGCCGCAGAAAAAAAAAAACAATTTTATATCGCCCTGTGCAATAGTATTACTTTGAGTATTTATTACATAATGTAGCGTGTCAAATATTTTTTTAGATTTAAATAAAAGTGCACTTAAAGATTTCTTTCATGTTTAGAAATAAAAATATTTTTGGATATAATTAAGTGCCTTAAAAAGAATTTGTTACTAATTGTTGAATTAATTAAATTATAAGAATTGAAATAACTTAATTATCATATAGTTTTAAATTAAAATTGATACAAAATATTAAATATATTTTTTGAGTTTCTTAAGTATTGTAACGAAGTTTTCGTTACATAAAGAATTTACAATTTGAATTTTTGTGTTACAATTGAATTTATATAATTTAAGTTATTAAAATGTAATGAATTTAGTTTGTTAAATTGTATTGAAGTAATTCTTTATTTGGAACTTATATTTTTTTGTGAAGAATGAAATCTGTTAATTATACGAGAGCACTTTTAGTTTAACATTTAAAGAGATACTAGTATAAGAGAACGTTACAGCAATTAACTAACTCACACACACATTTCAATTATTTTTGTATTATGTATTTTATGGTTCTCATTACTACGCAGCTGGTGATCACTTTGTGGTCGCAGTGTTTATCACTACCAGTTCAGTTGAGCTTTGGCTGTGCTCGTGTGCGGACAGCTAGTATAAGTTTGTAACAGCTTTACTAACAGCCACATGCGAGCGCGGTCAGGCGCAGCTCAAGTAGTAGTGTATAGGGTTACTACTGGTATTATACAGCCATAGTTCCCAGACACATTAGTTGTAGTGTACAGGGATTCTAATGGCCATAGTTCCCAGGCGTAGTGGTGACTAACACACTAACAACTATTAAAGTTTTCAATAAAAGCCTACCACTTCTTACTGGTCGAGGAGTCGGTGTTAAAGATTTTAACAGGCAGGACGTTGCGCGGTTGTCAAAGTTAATTGCTGGGCTAGTTTATTCTGGAATCACAATTTTGTAAAAAAAGAAGTAATAAATAAAGTTTGTAAATTAATCTTTTTTTGTTTTATCCTGGAACCGAATGGGCATATCCTGGCAAAGATTATTATAGTATTTCTAACTAAAATCTTTTATTATTATTGGCATGCAAATTACAAAAAAAAAAAAAATTGAAATAGTTAAAAAATAAATATTAAAATTGTATATGAATTTGTATAATTTTTTTTTGCTAAATTGTAAATTTTTGTATTATTTTACTTTAAATTTTCATTAATTAAATCCTTTAATAAAATTTAATTTAAATTTATTATACTGCTCGGATTTTAAACAAAAGTGTGTATTACTGAGAGACTTTTTAAACAAAACAGGTAATAATTGAAGCATGAGCGAGTGCAATATAATAATTATTATTGAATTTTTAATATAAAATACAGTTTTTTAGACAGATAAGAAAGTGAATACAAACAGCTGTTAAGTTAGTTTAAACTTTGCATTTATTTCTTCATTATAGAGGAATCTAATAAAAAGTCACGGTGCTGCGAAATAAAAAAGTTAAATACACTTGGAATGTAACATTAAACATTGTGATTTTGTGCGTAATATTTTACATTCGAGATAAATATGTAAAAAATCCGCGAAGTTAAAAAAATCTATTGTTTAGGTTTCAACGAAAGCAAAATGGATAAGACACCACGAATGCTGATGAAGTGTGTAGCGGTACAGGAAATACGTATTCCATTCTGCTGGTGTCTAATTGTAGTTTACAAATTCTGCTTTGATACTGTCAAACAGAGACAACAAGGCAATTTACGATTTCAAACTTGTTTACCTATTGTTTTGGATTTTGGGAATATATTGAAAATATGCTCGTAATAACATACTCAATGACAAACTACATGATATTACATACCAAGTGCTTGTTTCAGCACCGTATTATTTAATTTTAAGGAACTTGTTTCTAATATTTGCTTAACTCTGATGAGGTAAATTTTGTTCTATAAATAAAGTTGTTTACTTATTTTCTTCGAAAGCCTATTTTATTTTTAAATTAATCATTCATTTTTAGCAATGATCCTGCCTTGCACCTATAAAAAGCTTAGACTTGCTTTTTGCTCTATAATGATATACATAAGAATATTTATCAAAAAGGTATAAAATATTTATACTGTTCTTAAGGAATTTTTTTGAAATCTAATGGAATATAGTAAAAAGTTTTGTTAAATAGTGAAATTTGAATTTTTGTACATGAATAACTCTAGATATAGCACGTAAAAAATAAATAAAGTGCTTTAGTACAATACATTTTTTTTCTTTAAAATTTTCAATTAAAATAAAAAAATTACCTTGAATCAATTGTTACAAAATTTTTTATGTGCTTTCAGGTTTAGTTTTTAAGAGATATAATTTATCAAAAAATGTTTTGGAGTTCTTTAAAGAAGGCATAAGTACCCAGCAAAAAAAAAACGATCAAGGCTTTCAAAAAGGAAAATTTTCACTACTTCAAAAGCAGAACTAGGTGCATATTTAGAGCTTTTTTGAAATTATTAATAATTACTGCCAAAAAAAGTGAAAATAAATGTATTTTTAGCAGGAAAAAAAGGTTAGTAATTTCTAAGAAAATTAAAAGTTTAAAAATTTTAAAGCATTTTTATTATCTTTTAATAAGGCTAAAACAGCATTTTTGTTATATATTTTATTAACATAGTTTTAAGAGAATTACTTCAAAAGCAATGAGCAAGAACCATAAAAGAGGAACATCTTTCCAGTGATAACCATTGGTTCGGAAAAGAAATTCTGCAGCTCTTTTTCAGCACTATGTACTTCCTATCAATGACAATACAATCATGACTTTTTCAGTTCTTTTTTTGATGGGTATGTATTTTTACTCCTTTGCAATCACTACACTAAGTATACAGTATAAAATGAAATTTTATTAAAATAACAAGTTTAGTATATTCGGCGGTATGTATGACAAGTGAGAATCTTTATAAAAGATACACTAAAATAATATAATAATAATAAAGTAACAAATAAATAATAATAATAATAATAATAATAATAATAGTGACATCTTTTAGGTGCTGTTCGGTTGTACAATAAAAAAAGCTATTTCAAATAATATTTATTAATATTAAATATAATCGCACCTAAAACACAAAGTGGTATAGTTAAAGATCAAATTGGTTTGAAATGTTGGAGATGGAGAAAATAAGTAATTTGTACTCTTATATGCAGGGCAAGTTAAAATATGCACAAGAAAAAAATGAAAATATGTGCTTGAAAAAATTTAATAATATGTACAGAAATATTCAAATCAATTCATTTGTTTTATAATATAAATATGAATTTTTCTATTTTTAAAATTTTAATAGTTTTTGATTCTTAAAAAAGTAAAAATATATTAAAAATGTACGTTAACAGACTTTGATACTCATATTAGTTACCTCAAAATTTTTTTCTTTACAATTATGTTCAAAGTGTTAAAAGAAAACTTACAAAATAATTTATCAGTTAAAACTAATAATAAAAAAATGCATTTTTTGTGAAGTACTTGTGTAACATGCAAAAGCTTACTTTTCAAGAAAAAAACTTGAAAAACTTGCCCTTCTTTTAAGGAAGTTTTTGTAAAGAGAGCTTAATGCTGTTTTACAATTTACGTACAAATTTTATAGTTGTTACTTTCTCTTATGATTCTTTTGTATCGGCACCCCATATAAAAGACTTAAAAAAAGGCTTAAAATTAAATAACCTGCATAATATTTTTAAAATTTTTCCATAAAAATAACGACTTCTGGTATGAAAAATTAGTGATCACAAAAAACTCAATATTAAGCGATGAAAAATTAGTGAGTACATATTAATATCTTTTTCAATATTAAGTGACTGATGGCCAATTTAAGTTTTCTCATAAATAAAAATATCAATTTTTGATTACAGATTTGCGACTTTTTCTCAAAAAAAAAAAAAAAAAAAAAAAAAACTCAGTATTAAACGACTTATGGTCGGTCAACTTAAGTTTCCTTATAAAAATACCAATTTTGTGTATGAAAAATTAGTGATCACAAAAAACTCAATATTAAGTGTCTTATGGCCAATTTAAGTTTTCTCATAAAAATATTGATTTCTGGTATGAAAAATTAATGATCACAGCTTGACGACCTTTTCTCAAAAAATTCAATATTAAGCGACTTATGGCCAATTTAAATTTTCTCATTAAAATTTTTGCAAAAATTTAGTTTTTTTAAAAAACCATTTTGAATATAATATGCTTAATATTCGGCTTGGCCGAATCTATATACACAAGCTATGAAATATTCATAAAGTTATTTTATTTAAGATTCATTTTCAAAAAACGGTAAAAGTATTGAGGTCAATCAATACCTCATTAAATTATGAATACTGTTAACGAAAGCTAATGTCAATATCTGTTTAATATATAACGTACAGGTTTCTAATTAGAGTTTTTTACCGGACTTTTTTCATTCCCAGAAAAGCGGGAAAGATATTGCATTTCCGGGATCCCACTTCGAATAATGAAAACATGCAGTGGTGGTCACGATTTTAGCATACCTGTACTGAAATTTATTTGGCCTTAAATTTTTTTTCTAGAAAAAAGTTTTTAATTATTCTATTATATATTAACCATAATATACATGTACAAATACATTGCATTCGTAATATTACAGAAAATCAGTTACCTTCGATAAAATGCATTTTTATTATAAACTATAATTTATTAATGGATTTCAATTAAATTACGGTCATTTTTGTGGGAACATTTTATGTCAAAATGGTTAAAAACGCTTTAAAATTCGAATATTTGAAAACTAGTAAAAATCGCGAAAAATTAGATTAAAGATGTTACGAAAAACTATCGATTTTTAGTCAATAATTTATTTATGGTCAATAATCCTTCAAGGTATCATAAATAATACAAAAACTTCAAATCCGTATATAAGAAAGAAATATTTGGTTAAATTACGAATTTCAAAAAAAAAAAAAAAAAATAATTGCAAAGAAACTCCTCACCGAGAGATTACTGGGAATTAAGAAAATCTTTCTAATTACTTAACTATTCACTATAATCAAAACCAATTGTTAAATGTTATACTATACAGATTGAAAAGCTTTACAAGTAGTGTGTTTTCAAAAAAGAATGAAAGTTCTAAATATAACTTATCGAAGCTGGGTAAAAATACACCGAATTGAATCTAGAAAATAGTTTGGTAAGAATTCCATAAAATATTGATCAATATGTTACATAGGCGATCGACTTAAACAAAACTCCTTTCAATTTTGCAATGTTAAGCCGGTAATTTACACTCGTTTTATCTAGAATTCTAATAAGACTTTGAAATATTTTTCATATACCAAACAAGTGCAATTTTTGCACAATATAGTATTAAAATAAAATCTATTTTATATGTTATTAAATTGTTTATGCCCTATAAAACTATTTTATAACTTTAAGTCTTCTTTTGGAAAAGATTTTTCTTATTTTCATATTCGCGGAGTAATTAAAACTTTAAATTTTGTAAACGAGTTAAGATCTCTTATATTCCTTTCGACGCTTTAGATGATTATTGACAATAATTCAAGGATTATCAATATTGTCGAATATTTGAATTTTAAGGCGTTTTCACCAATCTTTACATCACGAGCTAGCGGTGGCGGTGGCTACCTTACGATGTCAGAGAAAATTGTAAATTAAATTGAAAAAATAAGTCCGACGAATAGTTTAATAGACATAAATTTATTATTAATTTTTGGCAATCGGACCCACAGTACGAGATTGATTTTTAACAAAAATAGTGCAGAATTACCGTATTCGATATATTAGATAAAAATTAACATATTCTATTTAAATTTCTTTTAATATCGATTCCTGTTTTTTTGTGTTAGTTATGCCGTTTACTTGATCAAATATTAAAAATGAGAATTAATTATAGTAACTTTCAATATTTTAAACAACTAAATAAATACTATTTATTATTTGTTAAGATATAATGAAGTAAGATATGATAATGTCAGGCATACTTTCGTCTTCATTGTGTAGATTAAATATTGTATGGTCGGTCATTTACTACAATGAATTGTTGGTGATAATAGAGTTATTTTTTTTACAATTTTCCCTGATTTTATAATACGATTGAACTTTTTTTTTATCATAAAAAAGTAATTTGTTCTTCGTACTATTGTTGTATAACAACTAACTAATTTGTATGCTAAATATGAATAGAAATTTCCCCATTTGTTTTTCGTTACATTGTACTTTAAGTTCTATTGATGTGTAGTGACAATAAAATAACTTTAACCGTAGAATACTAATGTACGTAAATTTTAAGTATACATTCTTTTCAAATCATTATTACTTTCATACTAACGGTATGAAATTCCAAAAGTTTTTTCGTCAAGTACTTTTACACATATGTTAAAAAGAAAATTTTTTTGACGTTAACTGTTCTGTATGCAAATGTAAAAAAAGTTACAACATAAAATTTACTTATCCTTAGTATTAAGAGTATACATCTTGTGCGTAAATTTAATTTATCGTTAGTATTAATATAAATTTATAAATTTGAATATAAATTTGGAAATATGATACGAAATGACAGAATAAAAGTTGAAATATTCCGCGAAATAAATCAAATAGTTGAAAGCAAATTGTGAGACACTGGGATTACCGTTATACTAAAAACTCTTTACAGAAAATATAGTCAAATGTGTTAAAAATTTAGACATTATAACATTATAATAGAAGGTTAGAACTTACTGTTATTGAATACCAGATCATAATTTATCATGACTTTTTATAAATAAAATCTTGATATATTTTTAAAGGTTTTTTTAATGTTTCATGCTTATGTATTGAATTTGTTTGTTCACTTTAAGTCTTTCTAAAGACAAGTAAATAGTAAAATAGCTGGAAAACAACAACAAATGAAGTGTTTAAAAGTAATAACCATGTGTACGTAAAATTTACGTATCGTTAGTATTAATGAATTAAAATAAATATCATGAGTATTCTAGGGTTAAGATTTTTAGTAATTCATTTGAGTGGTCTATAACGCGTAACTTCAAAACTTAAAGAAAAATAGTTCTGTACAATCTATGTGCTTTCAATTTATTTCAGAAATATTTTTTATTCTGTCCCTGTTCTGTAGCTGATATTTTTATTCGTAATAAATAAAATTTTATAAACATTTATCTACACAGAAAAAATAAATAAAAATCAATTTCCATTATAAAAATTGCTTATATCAATAAGAATTTTGTTTGAGTTAAAACCAATCATCAAAATATACTAATCAAGGGAAAAAATTGATTTTTTATAGAAATTTCAATTAATTTTTTAATTAAATATATAACAGTAATGGTTGAAATTTTACTAAAAATTAATCAATCTATTAATTGAATCGATTAAAGTGTTAACTAAATCTGTACTATTGCATAAAAAATAAAATACAATACATTTTTTAAGTCTTTTAAACATTTATTTTAAATACTTATTGCAAAAATTATAAAAAGAAAATTAAATACATTAAGTAACGTTTACACTTAGATTTTTTGCAAAACTCTTCAGCGTTCAGTCCTTTGAATCAATGCAAAAAGGGAGAGGTTTGTTTGGTTGGGAAAGTTTCGGCTGTTGTGGTGTGACTTGGGTTTCTAATTTCCCTATATTTTTCAACTCTCGGAAATCATAAATGTAAAATTATATTTTACATATATATCTACTTTGAAATAAAAATATATGTTTGAAGACAACTTTTTTAATATAATTAAATAAATAGTTTTTTTTTATAAATGATTCTCTTTGATAATAAATAAAATATACATTATATCCGTATTCACAAACAAATTTTAAATTTAGAGACATTTTAGAGACATAACTTTGTATGGAAAATTAATTTTAAAGGACATTTAAAAGTTGTCTGTGAACACGAGTATTAATATTTTCAAAATGCTTATTTGTAAATTAATTGTTATATTAAGAAATATATTCATACCTATATCTAAAAAAAAGAAATAAATAAAAAATATAAATGTTTTACTCTTTAAGAATTTGGTTATTCATCATCGATAATAAAAACTTAAAGAAACAATCCTGAATATCTTTCATCACAGCCACCAAACATTGTTTAAGAAAACATAAACATGTTTTCGGCAATAGTTTCTTTTATCTTACTTGGATCCCTATCGATTTCTCGAGGAAAGTTAATGTGTAAAAATTGTTGCAGATGAAAGGTCAAAATAAAAAATCTTTCAAAATTGTGACGTGTATTCATCTAACAATGCGAGGTTTTCTAAGTTTTATGTTCAGTAGCAGTTTTTTCAAAAATTAGAGAATTTCCAATTATTAAAGTAGTTTTTTCATTTCAGTATTTCTCTATTAGGAACCTATTTTTTCTCTTTAGAGTCAATTACATCGAACCGTATTGTTGAGGCCCCAATAGCTGACGACGATGACGATTTGTTGGACATCGACATGGAGCCTCTCCTATAAATATGATCCCTCTCGGTTCAAGGTCTTCTATTTCCTTGTATACATGTCTATTTAGCGTGGTTTCCGGTTAGTGAACGTAATCGTTTGAGTGCTTTAGCTAATACGGGAATTGAATGTGGTACCATATTAGCCATGTTTTTGAGAAGCATTATTGCCTCCTCTTCAATGGGTTGGCCGGATATTTATTATATATCCTTCGTCATAGGAGCAATTTGGTGTTTGTTGTGAATTATTTTTGCCGCTAATGGTCCTAAAGAATCGAAGCTAATATCAGGTTGAAAGAAGTTATATAGAAAATTCCAAAAATGCTTTAAAAGAGCATAACGTGAGTTCAACTCTAAAATCAATACCAGAACCTTGGTAAGCCATTGTAGCATCATTGCCTTTTTTCGCTTTGCTAACAGTTATATCGACTCACTCGTGGGGCTTATCTACTTTGCAAGCTGAAATTCCCTCCTATATGAATGGTATCTTGGGTATGTATAAGAAGGATAATGCTTTGTTTTCTGCTCCGCCTTACTTTGCATGTGGTGCATGTCTTATGTTTACCTAATTTTATCGGACATTTTGCTACAAAATAAAATCTTATCACTTACTGTCTTAAGGAAAACCTTTAATTCGTTGGTTTTATGGGCGCCTGCAGTTAGTCTTATACTTATAGGTTTTGTGGGTGAAGATTAAAGAACCATTGTTCTGATGACAGCCAATGTGGGTATAAATGCAGTGCTCTCAATACCATTGATTTGTCTCCCAATCATGCGGATATTTTAATGGGTATTGGAAATACTTTTGCTAATATTATACCCATATTATTACCCTTATTAGTGGGTCTCATTGTACAGAATGAGGTTTGTATAGCAACATTAATATTTTAAAAATTATATCAAATAAATACTAATATTTTATTTTTGTATTCTGTTCTACACTGATCGCAATGAATGGCAAATTGTTTTTGGCATAGTTGCTGTAACTTTCTTTATGGGCAATCTGTTTTATGTTCTCATTGGTTCAATGAACTTACAACCCTGGGATAATGAAAATTTCCTCTTATCAAGGGATGTAAAAGGATGTAGTAAAGAGCAAAATATAATATTAATTTATTAATAGGTTTAAGATATGTTAATATAATAAGAAATGTGATATTAGACAGAATGATGTAAATGAACCTAAATAAAAAATTGTATATTTTTTACTAAAGAATTTAAAAAATAAATCTTGAAGGAAAAAATAAATTAGGTTAGGTTATAAATGGTAATATGATGATATCCAGAAATCTTTTCTGAAACAAAACCCTTCGAAATTGTATGTATATTCTACAATATTTAAGCAGCTTTTTGAAGTTATGAGTAGTTAGAAATTTAAAATTTGTAAAAATGTAATGATTTTTCTGCAAAAAATGTGCAATTTTTAACCCGGAGCTGACTCATTAGATTAATTACAGCTTAATCAAGAACGTTTGCATATTAAAATACTATTTTGAATTACGTGGAAACGGTAAAAAATGAAAAATTCAAACATATGATTGTGACGAACAGCCGGAATATTTGTATTTTAATCGAAAAGTACCCAGAATCAATGACATCAGATGAAGGTAATTTTCCCTTTTGAGAGATTAAAAAAAAAATAATAAAGCAAAGGGAAAAAGTGAGGCAATTTTAATTTTTGTCAAAATACAGTATAAACACGATAATCTGCATAATTGCTTGCAGACCCCTATACGGATTACCAAATAATCCGGATTAAAGAGATTACTTTTTTTTAGAAAAAACATTAAAATATATAGAATCAGTAGAATCAGTTCGCGTTAACCCTTTAATGCGCCATGATGCACATATTAATCAACTGTCTTTCACTTTTATTATATTTTACGCGAATTACAAGCGAATATTTGGTACAAACATGTATTTTCTCGATTCAGTGTTTCAACAGTAATACCAAAATTATTTTAGATTTCCTAATTGTACGGTTCTCATTACCGAGTAAATGTATTATCATCTTTTGCGAATATTTCTAACATAAAAATATGTTGGATTAGTGTGATTAGTTATAATATTATTAAAAATTCTATGATTCAGAAAATATGAGAAAATATTGATTTGCTTTTACATTTCAGCGATAATTCTTTACAAACCGCAGAATTTGAAGCCCATTATTTCAACATAAATATATGAAGAAAAACTACATAGAAATGCGCACTGAGGCATATATGAGTCATAACATTTATTAAAAAAATTCTATTAAAAATTATGGAAAATAAAATTATTATTATTTCCTAAATCTCACATAACTTTTACCTTGAATATTTTTTTTTTACTGAAAAATAAAAAATGCGCACTAAAGGGTAAATCATTGCAAGCAGAGTGCGCGAAAGTTATAACTTTTTTAAGTTAAGCATATAAATTTTTTTAAGAAATAAAATTTTATATGCTTAATATTTTTAATTCTATTAAAAATATTACACAATATCAAAACCTGTTAAATTATTCAAATAAAAGTTATAGTAATTTCAAATTTTGATGGTAATAATGTAATAAATTTTAGGGTTTTCGAGCAAAATTTTAAAATTTTTATTTATGCTAAAAATCGCGATTTTTAAAAATTGTTCGAAAAATTGGGTTCGCATCTGAGTTATTTCTTCATACATCATATGAAAATATATTTTATTCAAGTGTATTACAAAGAAATTCTATTTATTATTGTGATTATTTTTTAACCCAAGTAAACTTTTTTAACTTTCGAAGTCTTTTGATGCGACTCTGTATTTCCATTAAGCTTTACAAACACCTACTAATTATACCAATTGTATTGAATTTCGAGCTGCCCATGCGCTGAATCTTAGCAAACTGTGTTTTGACAAAAGTGTCCCGTTTTCAGCTACAGACGGTATTTGATTTAAATTTATGGTCCCCATCAATTATATTTATCACCATTCTTATACATCTAAGACTTGTACAAACTGCAAATTGCTGTATAAAAATACAAAAACAAAAAGTGAAATTTTTGCGTAATTTTTAAAAAGTCCATAAAATTACTTTATTAAATTTATTTTCAATTCACGATTTTATTGTGTAAAATAACAAAAAGCTAAGGTCGCTAAGTCTTCGATGCTATTCCATGAGAAACTGTGAATGTGTCTAGCGAAAGACTGATTTTTTAAAACATTTTTACTCTTGTTTTCAACATGTTAATTCTATCTACTGTGCAGATTACTTAGGGCGTAACAACGTGGTAAAGTGCAAAAATTTAAACCAAAAAATTTTAAAAATTTTGTCATCGAAATGAAATGAAATTCTGCAGCGGGTGTAGAATTTCTATTAGTATCGAAGTCCGATTAGTTTATATAAGATAGAATGAGATCAAAAAAAAAAAAAAAAAAAAAATAAAAAAAATTAATAAAATAAAAAAATTAAAAAATGAATAAGAAAAAATGTTCTATGTTTTTGGTGCTAAAATTTTGCACTCTATTAGTTTCAAGCCTTGTAAGTTGAGATCTGTAACCCGTTGTATAGTATTACCACAAAACTTATTAAGGATTGAAGTCATTTCAGCCAGGTTAAACTAGCCCATATAAGCTATTTAAAATATAAAGATGTTAAAGTATCATGCTTTTTAACTGTTCTTATTTTTAACTAAAAAATAAACTTGCTTCTACTCTTTTTAATGAAAAAAAAATTTTTTTTTGGGGCAATATTTAACTGAAAACTAAGAAATTCAACTGCAATCAATTCTTATACCATAATTTTCATTTTATTTTTCAAGCCATACTAAATTTTAAATAAATAATAACTTTTTTATGCAATCCGGTTACAAAGTTGTAATCAACACGGATTATAGAGTATGTAATAAGTTGGAAAATTACGTCCGGATTACGGAATAATCCAGATTACCGAGGTCCGGTGGTGCTGCAATGAAAATTTTTAAAATGTTTAATTTTTTTTCAAAACAGGACAAAACAAACATTTAGTTTTTAAATAACTATAGTGGCACATTTCGAAATGAATTCTAACATTCCGATATTTAAAAATGTGTAATTTTTGTCCAAAATATAAAAATAAAATTTATTTCGAAAGTTCAAAGGTCAAAATTACATTTATAAAATAAATAATTTTATCTTCAAAAACGGTATTTTTAAAATTCTTAAAAAAAGTTATATAATGCTAACACAACTCTTCTCTATACTCGTGCAAAATTTCATATTGAACATTCTGTTAGTTTAGAAGTTTCGTAGCAAAATATACTCCAAAGTAAAATTTTGTATACATTTTTTATTAATTATGAGCTCATAAAAAAACATATTTTGAAATTAAATTTTATAAATATTTTAAATTTTACATACAAAAAATTTGCTCTTTACCATAATTTTTAAGAATTTAAAAAATACCGTTTTTTGACATATAATGGTTTGATTTTAATATGTACAACTTTGACCTTTGTAATTTTGATATAAATAAACTTTATACATATCATTATTAGGTTTATATCTTTGTCTTTAATATGAAACTAAAACCGGAGATTTATTTTTTCGAGGTTATTAACAATTAAACAAGAACACCTCTGGGAAGTTTTTAGTTTCTTTTAGTTTTTCAAAACGTCATATTTTTGGACCGGAAAATGCCAAAAATATGAGTTAAAGTTTATGATTTGGGAAACATTTCCAACAGCTATCGATTGCTATCCATTTTGAAATACAATCAATCTTTATTACTTTAGAAATCAAAAATTAGAAATTTTAACAAAACGGAAAAAATTCAAATGATAAAAATTTATTATGAAAAATTTAAGTAATTTAATACTTAACTTTATTATTTTGGTAAATTGAATTAGGCTACTCTCAAAATAATCAGCTAAAATAATCTACAGCCAGTTTTAATTTTTTTATGAATTATTATTTTTTTTAATCGAATTCTGGTGATAAATAAAACATATCATAGATTAAGGTAATTTTCTTAATTGTACTCTGAACATTCCTAAATGTACATCCGGCATTGGTCGAAAATGGTGAATTTTAGAAAAAAATTTAATTTTTATTGATTAACAAAAAAAAAAAATTCCAGTTGAGTTTTTTTCTTGTTTAACTTTTTGACGACATTTATTCTTAAAATAGATCTGGCACTAAATTTCTTCCGGCTGGGCCAAAAAAGAATTCAAGAGTGCAGATTTTATAAAAAAGGTCATTTTTTAAATGAATTTTAATTGCATAAAAAAGCATATTAGCATAATATTTTTACTATTGTTACTTATATATTATATAAAATAAATATTCCAGCAAAAATCATTCGAAAAGCTTTACAAACCAATTTTTGGCAATTTTTCAAAAATAAACAATATTTAATAAATATAATCAATTATTACGAATATTATCTTGTTATATAAATAGCACACGACAGTATAATTGTATGTTATTATTCCTGTCTATTTAACATTTAAAAAGTTTTTAAAAATTCCAACACATTTAAAATATATATTTAATATATTTGGTGACATCTTTTGTTGTGCTGTGCTGGTGTTTTGAATATTTTTCCAAGATGAGTGCCAACTAAAAAATTCTTAAAACTCTTGATTATGGTCTTTGGTTTAAGCTATATTTAATTTGAAGTATTGTTCTTTTTTATTTTTTCAGCGAAATTAATCCACCATCCTCTACACCGAAAGATGCAACAAGAAAATCAACAACTATCGAAAACCCAATGAGTCATATACCCAAGCATGATGTTACTCTTTTTGGTGTGTTTTCTGATTTGAGTTATCTTAAGTTACCAACCGAGCTGGATATCTTGAGATATTATTTTTACTTGAGCGAACGTGCTAAAGAAGATCAAAAAAAGTTTTCCTATAAATCATTCACTACTCAAGTAGCAAATAAGTTGATTGGAATTTGGGAAAAACTTGGTATGGAAATAATGCCGAAAAATAGTGTATTTCGGAAATGCACAGTAAAATATTATAAAATAGTGTATTTAGTGAGAGTTAAATTAAGTTGTATATTTTAAGGCCATTATATTATGTTTTGAAAATGACCTCTATGTACATATTAAATATCACTGAATTGCCAAATAAGTCTATTTTTATATTCTTGTGACATTTTTTAAGTTATTGAAAAGCAGGCGGAGTTTCACTTTAAAGAAATATTTTTTTTAGTTTTTTGCATAAATGAAAGACTGATATCAATTTTATATACTACATTAGAAATAATAGTGAGAATGTTTTTATAATATGCTTTTTTATGCAATTCAAAAAAAGTCGATTAAAAAATATACCTTTACCATAAAATCTGCACTCCTACATTCGTTTTTGGCCAGGTGGGAAGCAGTTTAGTGTCAAATCGTTCTAATTTTACTTTATGAATAAATACTAAATTAAAAAAAACGAGAAAGAATTATATAGTCGGTCAAGACCGACTATATGATAACATACATCTTTATGTACGAGCATAAAAATTCGGGAAGGGGACTTATATTACACCTATAGGCAATTTTACTAAATGTAAAATAAAATATACAAATACAGAATAATGCATTGATACTAACATCTAGATGATTTTACGTACTTTAGGGCGATTCCTGTAAGTGGGTTTAAATGGGAGCTATGGTAAATTATGGACCGATTCTCATAAAATATGGCAATGTTGTTTCTACTTACATAAAACGTATTTGTGTCGAATATTAACTTGATACTAATATTCGTATGGGATTTACACACTTAAAGTGATTTTTTGAAGAGGGGTTTATATGAGAGCTATGGTCAACCGATTACAACCAATTACAATAGGCTTCGTCCTTGTATCATAAATGTCCCACTGTCAAATTTCATCGCGTTATCTTTAAACTTGCGACCTACACCTCGTATACAATGTTTACATAGATAGCGAGCCAGTCGTCCAGCCAGCCAGCCGTGCAGCGGTTAGCCGTCCAGTCAGCCAGCCGACCAGCCAGCCAGACGGTGGGACGGATATCATTAGGACGATTTAAAAAGTGATTCTGAGACGATATACTTTAAGGTGTTGGATAATTTTTTCTATGCATTATAAACATCAGCACAAACGCATAATAAGTAAGAAAGATATAGCCGGTCAAGCCCGACCTTATGGTAACCCACACCATTGTGTATGTCCAAAAAACAATTGTGGATCCGTACTTTTACAAGTGTACAGAATATTACGTTAATACTAAAATTTATATGAATTTATGCACTTTAGGGTGATTCCCGAAAGTGGGCTTATATGGGAACTTTGCTAAGTTACGGAGTTATCCTCATAAAATTTGTTACTGTGATTTCTGCTTATATAAAACTTATTTGTGTCGAATATAAACTTGATACTAACATGTGTATTTGATTTATGCATGTTAAAGTGATTTTCGGAAGAGGGTTTTATATGGGAGCTATGGTCAATTACGGAATGATCTTCATGAAAATTGGCGCAAAGATTGATGATTACATAAAACTTCCTTTTACCTTTATCAAAATATTTCTATATTTAAGGCATTTATGATCTTCCTGATATTTTTTTATTTTAATCGATAAAAATTACATTTCTTTTTAATTCATCATTTTCGACCATTGATGGATGTAGGGTATAAACCTAAATCAATTTCAAATTTATTTATTAACCATTTATGAAGCCTTGTCTTCCGAAATATTTTAAGTAAAATTTTTTTGTTAACAAAACTGTGAGAAAAATGTGGAATAATAGTACTATATTTTTGTTAAAAAATAGTCATTTTTCATACTAATTTCAGAGTGCTGAATATGAACATTTTTTTCTCCTAGACGAGTTAAGGTAATCAAAAAATTTTTCAGCATAATATTTCGGAATATATCACAAGTTACAAGATATATTTTAAAATTTTTCATTCATACGTGTCAGGACTTATTCACGAAAAATGAAATAAAGTTGAGGCAAAAAATCAAAAATTCAAATTTTAAGCGTAAATATCATTTTAACCGAAAAAAAAATAACTTCACTGAATAAGCCTATATTGCACTTTACAGAAATATAAATGCCTTTGAAATCGGGCTTTATTTGTAGAAGATACGATTCTTTAAAACTTTTACATACTCAGGTGTTCTACTTTGACATCCTGTAGCTTATCTCGTGTTATATCCTCAACAACTTTTATAAATTTACATATAAATTCGAACTGGCCAGTAGTTTAGGAGATACAGATTTATTAGCAAAAATTTTGCGTTTGTTCCCATTGTACAACGATAATTATTCTAAAGGATTAAAAATAACAAAATGACATAATTTTAATTATTTTGTACAATTAAAAACTGCAATGTTATGAAAACCGTCATTTTTAAAATTACTTTTAAATGATTGCTTAAAAATATGTATTATATTGTATAAAAAAAAAAATAATTAAAATAATAATAAGTGAGCTAATTTGTACAAGAAATTTTTCCATATCCAATATCACAAAGCTTGCAGCAATGACGCAAAAACTCAAAATTTTTACCAAAAATGCACCAAAACTTTTTGAATACTTTTGAATAAAAATTAAATTATTCATCAAAAATTCGATTTTTCACTAAAAGTTTAATATGTTACTAATATATCCGATTTTTCATTAAAAGTGAAAATTTAGATTTTTTTCTAACAGCCATCTTCTCAAATTGTTTACCATTAGTCATTTTAAATTAAAATACGAAACTTAAAATAAATAATATCATAAAATATTCAAATTTTAATTATGAATGATACTTATTTGTTTAAATCCATTTGATTTTAGTAAAATATTTTATCTTCTCGCGCGTAAAAATCTTAATGACATTTTTCGATAGATTTAGTAATAAAAAACGACACTCATGGTACCGAAAATTGTAACAGAATTTTCAATACTATCGTATTTTTTTTCGTTTTCCACAACTATAATACTTTTAAATGAAAAACATTGCTGTTCGACTCATAATCGTTACGAGAACTATACTTATATTTAGGCTGATTATATCAAAATATTAGTAAATTTCATTATAAGTATCACTATCAATTGTAGTCTAACGACGTCTATGATTATTTACAATCATAAAAAATTAATAAGAAAAAAAAAAAAAATATAAGAGAAAAGAGTAAAATTCTCAGCAAAGTATTGTTGTAGTTCTTCTTTTTTGTTGTCCAAATACCTTTCTGCGATTAGATTATATTCAGTGGCAAAAGTTAAGAAACATTTGCTTTAGTTTCCCAGTAAAAAAAAATGGAAGAGCTGAAAAAGTCATGATTTTAAAATTGTATTGTCATTGGAAGGAAGTACTTGGTGCTGAAAAATAGCTGCAGAAGTTATTTTTTTAACCCATGGTTGTCATTGGTAGGATGTTTTTTATGCTTCTTGTTCATTGCTTTTGAAGTACTTCTCTTAAAACTATATTTATAAAATTTTTTAATAAAAATATAGTTTAAATTTTATTAATAGATAATAAAAAAACTTTTCATTTTGTGAAATCTTTTCTTAAAAATTATTTACAATTTCTCCTGCTAAAAATACATTTGTTTTCACTTTTTGGAAGCAATCTTTATTAACTTTCAAAAAAGTAAAAAATATGCACTTAGTTCTACTTTTTTACTTGATGTTTTTTTGCTGGGTTGTAGTAGATTGTGTTTATCTTTGTATTTAAGAGAACAGTTGTCGATGATAAAGATTTATTCTATCGTTTTAATAAAAAATAAATTTGTGAATTTTGCTTTTTCACTTGATGGGTTTTTTACTGGGTTGTTTATCTCTGTATTTAAGAGAATAGTTGTTCTATCGTTTTTTTAAAATCTTTTCATTTGTAATCTTCTTGATGTATTAAATTGATATTATTGTGTGTAGTTAATATGAATAGGAGAGTTTTCCATTGGAAAAACTACATAATTGATTTTTATTACTTTTCAGGAGACTGCATTTTAGGTTTTAAATTGAAATTAAAAATCGTAGATATAAAGTTTTGAATTATCTACCTTGTAAATATATTTGCAATTCATACGAAAATTATTTGGTATATTTTTCAAACCGATATGTATATTAATCACATTTATTTTAAGAATCTCAATTTCTGAAAATATTTTATTTATTAAGTTTAGTTTTGTGATTTTTCAAAACTTTTACCCAGTTTGTACTTAAATTTGGCGCTGGACTGAAATTCCACATCGCTTCAGATCTGAAAGCAAATAAAATTCCATTATCTTTTTTAAAATTAAGAAAATGTACATAAAATTTTAATTTATAGAACTAATGAAATTCAATATTGAAAAATATAATATTTCAGAAAATATTTCAGTGTTTTTTTTGGCGAAAATTACGTGCTTTTTTGCGTAGTTTTTGAGTGCTTTTTAAAAATTTTAAGTTGACAATGCTGCTTGTTATATATCATTATTATTATTTTATTTATTAAGTCTATGGACAAAATCCTTACAGACAGAAAATACAAAATTTTTACAAATTATATGTTACATTAATTATTTAAGAGTAAAATTAAATTACGTTTAAATAAATTTACATTGAGCGACATATCAATAACATTATAAAGTTCGTTAAATTTTATACATAATTTACGGAAGGGATCAGCGCTAACATAGTTTTGTCAAAAATATTTTATAAATAACGGCTGAAAGCTACGCGAGGGACCTTGAGGTATATTAAAATTAATTTTATTCACAAGAAATACTGCTTCGATGCTGCCGGATTTCAGCTTGATAACGAAAATTATATTTTATATAGTTCTTCGACTTTTGAGACTTGGTAATTTAAATTAGAAAATTAAAATATGAAAAGCAAAAAATAATAATTACGAATAAAAGAAATATAAAAGAAATTATTTGCATTTACAGTTTTAAAGAATTCCATTTTTCCAAATATCATACATAAAATTACATGGATATTTGCTTTTTATAAAATTTAATTTATTCAGATACAATTTTTTATTATCATTTTAAAGAACTTTTTTTATCTTTTGCTGTTTTATTTTGAATTTTTTATATTTTATATTTTATTTATAAAATCGAGAACATAATTTTTAATGATTGTACCTTCCTTATTATATCATAATAGTACAAAAAATCGGACATATGAAAAAGATAAATGATTAAAATTCCATAGAGGTCCCAAAACGATTTTTTTGGAAATAATTCTGTAACTTTTGAATCGCTTGATATATTTGAATCGAATTTCACATGGCTGATTTAATTTTGTACAGAATCCCGGGAAATTTTAGAAAAATGTTATGATTTAAATTGAGACCGCCAAGTTAAAAAAGCTTCAAAAAAAAAAAAAAAATGCTCAAAAATTAGTCAAAATTTTGCTTTGGTCTAAATATCTCTAAAACTAAAAGAGACATGTCACACATGTAATCGTATTTTTTGTAGAGAATTACAAGGACTATCTGTGTGTATTTTTTTACAATCAAATCTATGGCCAAAAGGAAAAACTACATAACTTAAGTTATATCGTTTTCCAGTTTCTTAATTTTTAGAATTTCTATATTTCATTACATATTGTGTAATTTTTTTTTACAAACATTTGTCCATTACTTTATGAAATAATGGTCTGCATAAAAACATAATTAGTTTGATTTTACTTTTTAATATATTCCTTTCAATATCACCTAAAAATTTAAGGGCATCAATGATTCATTGTTATATCGGATATGCGAATGAGATGTGATCAAAATATAATGATGAGATTATACTGAGTTTGTCATTCCGTTTGTAACATTTCGAAATATTCATCTGAAGCATATATATATATATATATAGATATATATATATATATATATATATATATTCCGGGTTCTCATGAAATTTTAAGACGACCTAGCTATACCCGTCAGTTTGTCTGTCTGTTGAAAGCAAGATAGGGCGGACCACCTAAGGTTTGTAATTGTAGAAATTAACATATGTTTTTTTCCATATTTTGTATATTAAAATTTTTTTAAGACATAAATCTTTTTTTCATAGTATTTTGGAAATGGAACATCTATATAACTCATCATATTCAAGATATATTTTAAAATCGCATTTTAAAAAACAATTATAACTTGAAATATTATTTAAACAAGATATTAATTTTATAAAGGGAAAACAACACCATTATTTATTTGCTATATTTTTCGATAGTGATCATTAATCACAATAACTTTTCACTTTGAAGCAATAATAAATAACGTAGCATTAATTAATCTTACTAAAACCTCTAAGGAAATATTTATTTCTGAAAAGCATTGTTCTAACATCCATAACTATAAAATTAATATAATACGATAGCACAAATTATGGAATTCAACAAAAAAATATATCTCACTTTGTTGCAAGCATTTTCTTAGATATTTCACGCATAATATAAATAGTGTGTAGTGTACTATTAAAATTTAGAAATTTGGTGTCACAGAAATCTTTTAAAAGCACTGAAAAAAGCACCGAGCACTGACTCAATATTTTTCCTAGTCCAAATTTTTAAAAATCACTAAAAACAGTGCTAAAAGCACTGAGTTGACAACGCTGTTAACAAGAATTACGAATAACAACTCTCCCAAATGATTGTAATGGTGATTATTTTCCATGATATTTGCTTGTTTTTTTTTTTTTTTTTTTTGATTAGATGTCATATTTTACAATTTACAGGTTGGAACAAAGTACCACAAAACTGATTCAATATTTTTATCATTACAGTGTAAAAGCTAATTATTTAAATATATAAATCTAATAATAATTCCAACATTGCTATTTTCGGTCAATTAGAAATTATTTCAGATACATAAATATGAGTTCTTTTCGAATGAAAATGTTGCAAAAAGTTCACTGAATTTTAGTAAAGTATCTTTTAAATAATTGGATATGAAGCACGACAAGTTATACATTTAAACACTTGAATATTAACGGTTATATATTTTGTAAATATTATTTCACCACACATTGTTGCATTATAAATAAGATGCCATCAAGTTAGCAACATTGAAAATTACAGTATTTTCTCTGACGCATGTCAACGCTCCACAACGCACACTAACACCTAGACAATTTATTAATATCCCCAAATCATTACTTAAAATTTAAAGCGTGGTTCTTTCATAACCAAATTATAAGCTTTCTTTTCCATTTTGGACTTCATCATAAACACATCGACATAATTAACAAAGTTAAATTTTGCAACTAATTCAAAGAAAGTCATCACATAAAATTATTAAGAACACTTTAACAATATTCTTTTTATTTTCAAATGTTTAAACAAACTTTCTATTCAGGTAAATCCTTATTAAAAAAAAGTAGCTAAAGCTGCTAAAAATTGTGAATAAAAATTTCTTTAGATAATTTGAAAGAATACGCCGCAATATAATATAATCTCTTGCATTATTAAATAACTTTCCATTTCAAAAAGATTTACTCACACCAGACACAACTATAAAATTTTCTATTTAGACAGGTAATATGATCTAAAATCTAACCATATTTTTAACTAATATAATGTTTTCCAACAGGAAAATTTTGTATAACCAAAAACTTCAGTAGTAGACTTATTCATCTGGCCTCCACTGTACCCTATTTTATTTGCACAAAGCAGAAAATATAATACCTCTCAACTAGAAAAAAAATATATTAATAGATCATTTCAGTAACTGTTTAATAAGAAAAAAGAAAGAACTCGTAAGAAGTGTCTATTAAAGAAAAATAGTTATTGAGTAACAACTAAAGGAAAAAAAAATTCAGCCAATTTGTTATCCAAATATTCTAATAGTTAATTAGATAGTGGATTCCACGGAGTTGAAAATTGGGGAAAAAGATTCAAGCCAAAATTATATTCCAAGAAAGTCACATGTTTCATTCAGTAAGTGTTAAAGTGTCCCAATCGTAAAAAGAAAGAAAAGCACCACATTCTAAAATCTATTAAAATCATAAAATTTGTTTAAAAAGAGTGTAAAAAAAGGAGAAAAAAAAATATTAATTATAAATCGTAAAAAAAAAATTAAATAACCCTTTGTAAAAGGATTGGGAAACTTTAACTATATAATATTGCATATAATTATCACTAGCAAAACAAAATAACACCTCAACATTAACTGTCTGCAACCGATTGTCGAGGCCTCATCAGTCAGCAGCTCCCGGAATGGTAAGGGGTGAGTCATTATCAAATACTATTAGATTATATTTAAAATTCCAAACAAATCTATAGTTTTGTTTTGCATAGTTGATATAAAAATTAAAAATAAGTACTAAAATTAAAGTGGAAACAACAAACGATTTGTTGAAATATTATAAGTATTCTTCATTTCCCGTCAACTGAGGGACGGGTGCACTAATATCATACATAAATGAAATAACGCAATAAAATTGTGTCTTTGATCTATTTTCATGTATTTTTTAAATATTAATGTTTATTAAGTAACACCCTTTTGCTTTTGTTTTTGCGTTGAGATAAAACAAACAAACAAAAAAGAAAGATCATAGCTAAATTTTGTGTATTCTATTTGTCAATATTCTTAATTACTCATTGATAACATTTATTTTATTAACACTCAGTGAGCAATTTCTCTTATTATGAGTTTTGTTTTTGCCACTAATATTTTATAAGTTCAGTTTATTATGTTAAATCAAACTGTAACCCTTTATTTAAAAGATTAACATCTTTAATTCCAATTGTTTTTTTTTTTTCAACCCATTTATTAAATAAATTTAAGTAGCGAACTGAATTCTGGATTAGATTAACTACTTATTATATATGGAATCTACATTTCAATTTTTTCCTTTTTTTGAATAAATTTTGAATTTTAAAATGAAATTCTAAAATTGTTAGAAGTTTTCGTAATGTGAGAGAGTTGGTATGGAAAAGGTTTGGAATCTTTATAATAGATGGCCTAAAGATCATGGAAGGGGGGGTATTGAGGCCTTTTATCTTCATTACATCTTGAAGATACAAATTATAATTTGATCAAATTTTAGCCGTTAGATTGATGAAAGCAGCGGGTCTATTAATATCTATTTATTTTAAATCAATCAAATGTTTTTTTTTTATTTTATTGTAGTATAGGGAGTCTATAATAATATTTGTGAATGTAGATTTTTATATAGGCACATAAAGAAATCAAATGAACAAGAACCCCACCGATCGACTGACCGCTAGTGGCAATCAATAGCTCCCATAAGTTCGTTGGTTTTTTTATTCCGTGTAATTCCTATATAATATGAATACTTGTTCCACTGACGAGGAATGATTATTTTACTCAAAGTGTTTTGCCTTCAGGTATTCGTTGAAAAAAATTTTGTTGTACATTACATGATTCAACCTCTTGTAATTATATCATAGTGTATAATTATGTTTTTATACCCTACACACCACTAATTATACAAAAACTTGTCCGTGTCTAAAGAAGAAATCCATCCGTCTGTGGAAAACGTTCTCATATCCAAAATGTTACCTGTTGTTTTTCTAAGCAGTTTGCTATTTAAAATCAGAAAAATTAGTTTAGTAGAATAATAGTTGTAGAACAAAATCTGTATCAATTTCTTATTTTCTGGTTACAACTGCTTGAACGTGCGTCTTTATTTGTGGTAAGCAACATTTTGATAAAAAATCTCTTTTTAGTTTTTTTCAGAATTTTTTTAATCGGTTTAATCAGAATCTCAAAAAGGCAATTTATTGGTGAAAATTTTATCGTTTTTTTAGAATAATCGTTTTTTGTGGAAAACCTGCTTTTTTATTTGTTAATATTTGTAATTGGGTTTTTAACGAAAAAGCGATTAATTAGCGAAAAATCATCGTTTTTATCCTGGTGAGAAAAAATCTTTGTGTGATTTTTTTTTCTTTTTGATAAAAATTCAGTTCACTGGATTTAATATCTGAAACTTTAACGATATGAAAATAATTAAAAAATAATCGGATATAATAATGTATTCAGAATCTTATCAGCTTATTCATTTTTATATTCGAAGCTAACATTAAGAAAATAATTTAAAAGCAAGTAAGAATATTATATTCGACTTGGCAAAATCTATTACACCTACTATCTGCAGCTTTTTGTACCACCCTAATTTAAGATTTCACTATATATGGGAGGTGGCCGGTAAAGTGGGCGGATAATGCCCGATTTGTGCAAAAATTAAATGGCATATATGCTTTTGTTTAAGAAATATGAGCAAAATAGTATGAACTGGAATTACTATGGATATTTAGTTTTTCTCGTATTTGACCCTTACCTTTTTTGTATATATATATATATATATATATATGTATATATATATATATATATATATATATATATATATATATTATATATATATCTGTATATATATATATAATATATATATATATATATATATATATATATAATATTCATATATACCTTATGCATTATATGAATATTTCGAAATGTTACAAACGAAATGACAAACTCAGTATAACCCCATCATTTTGGATGGCGGGTATAGAGATGATTATATTTCGATCACATCTCATCCTTGTACATGTTTTGGCGACAAAATTAGCAAAAGCATATCCGATATAATAATGAATGTTTAGGTGCTATTGAAAATAATATTTCAAAAGGTAAACTACATAAGTAAGTATATATTCAGCATGCAACTTTCAAGGACCCAACGTAAGTAAAAAAAATTTTAACAACTATATAGGAAATCGTGACAATTTTGTTCTTCGCTGTACACTCACTATATGGGATTTTTAATAAACAATTTGATTTGATATGAATTATATAATAAAATTTACGAGTACAGTAATATTTTATTGACACCCAAGGGAAGTAGTTCAAGTAATTGTATCAACTGGAAAGAAGGTTAACAAAATGAATTAGAAATTTTAATAATAAAAAGTGGGACATAAACAATGTATTTGTACCCTACATAAAGAAACATTTTTTAGAATATTTACAATAAAAAAGATACTCTACATTGCGTATATGTGCTGATGTTTATAATTTCCCTAAATAAGGGTAGCCATAGAGCAGGGACAAAGTTTTATATAAAAATAAAACACCAAAAAATATTTTTTTGTGAAAATTGATCATATTGACCAGAATTTCCATTAGTTTTTTTATATTGCGGATTTTATAATTTAATTTGGTATAAATAAGTTAGATTTTAAGTAAATTAAATTTGCTACAGGCATGTTAAATATATTTTTTTTTGTTCTCATTTACCAAATAAAGTCAATTTTAGCTTTTCAAGTGTTTCTTTTGGGACATTGGGTGTTATCGTTGATAATATTGGCCTTGATTTAGATTTCATTTTATTTAAACGTTATATATTTATATTAAAACTATCCATAACAATATTTAAGTACTTAAAGTGTTCTTTAAATTTATTAAATTTTTTATGAGAAGAGTTAGATTTGAAACGTCAGTGGTGGTGGTATATTGTTTAAGTGTTAAACGGTTAAAAAAATTATTTAATTCATTAAAAAAAGAAATCTTAATATTTAGTAAAAAAAAAACTCAATCAACATGACAACAATTATAGACAATGGTAAATTTTGTTAAACAAATTAAGTGAAAAAAGTAAAAATCTAAAGGATATGGTGAAACTAAATTTAAATTTTGAAATTTAGCTAATATATTGAAAATAAAACGACTTTTAGTGATACATATATATTAGGCTGTATCAAATTATATACAATTGACCTTAGTATTGAATAGCATACTATTGATTAATGAACCGACTGACAATAGCAAAATTCTCTGAAGATCTCCCCAAACACATGCTGTTTAGTTAATAAATATGATTAAGTATCCGTTCAGACAGGACTAGGCTTAAGATAAATTGCAAACAAAAATCGTCCTTTGAGTTAGGAACTGATAAATTTTTAGCACTTTGTAAGGAACGTTACGAACTTTATTCCCTAAATAAAGTTGCAGAGAGTAATGCAACTACATGTAACTTCTTCATCATTGTTTGCGAAATTTTCTACCACAGCGGCTATACAAACACTAGGCAATTTCTCTGATGCCTCTGTTTAGTATACCAACGTTAAGTTTGTGAGCAATAATTAGAAACCAATAGAATGATATATACATATGGAAAAAATATATAAATAAATAAAAACTAGATACAATTTATGGGAATATTATTTCGGTAATATTTTTTCGATATGATTGTAAATATATGCAAATGATATTGGTATGACAATTTTAAGATCTCAAAGATGTTATTCTGTATATAGACATAAAGAAGCAAAACGGTCCGTCGTTTTCAAATTTTCTCCTTGTTTGAACAAAAAATAAACTATATTATTTTTGTTATACAGAAAAAAGTTTGCACATATATATAAAAATTTACTTTCATTGATTTCCGTTCATAATATTTAAGTATAATTTTTTTAACATTAAAACTTTTTTTATATTTTTTCAAATGAATCAAAAGTCAAGAAAACGAAAAAAGTTTTTAAATTTTCATTTATATTTTCAATTTGTAAAAAAAATGTTTGAAATTTTCTTCGGAAAATCTAAAGTTTTTAATGATTTTTAGCTACATTTTGGGAACAGAACAGAAGCGCCTTTTATCAAAATGATGTGCTGCAGAATGCGAGCAAAATTATTCAAATTTTTAAACATTATTTTTTAACAAACTTTCTTTGGAATTGTGCCATTTTAAGGTATTTGTTGTTAATATTTTCATATACAACTATTTTCATTTACCATTTGCAATCAAATCTAATAAAGATTTAACAAAATTTTTACCAAATTCCTAAAATTTTCATTATGAAGAATTTAATAATATCTGTGAACAAAATTTTATTTTTTATGAAAAAAGTTTGGGAAAAAAGTCATGTTCGATTCATAATATTTATGAAAAAAAAAAAAATCAAATATATGCATTTTTTCCTCTGGACATTTTCCACAATTTTGTCAGTTGTTTTTTTTTTGGCTTGTAATTTTATTTTAAATCATAACTAATACTACAAAAATAATTTTAAATATGTTTAATGGATGTGTCGAAGCAAGCCTTTTACAGAAGAGAAGACAAAATTTGTTTCAAAACATAAAAATGGTGGTTGTAATCTTCGCGGTCTTCCCAAATAGGTTTTTATCTTTAGTTTAAAACGTCTCTAAAATAAAACGGAATATTGAAAATCTCGGACAGTAAAATCAAACATCAACAACAACTGACAATCGCATTATTACTCCTCCGTGAGCGATTTCAGCAGATATTAACAAAATGATTTTTTCCCGACCGGTCGATTTTTGTTTGAAATTTATTTTATCAAGAGCCAAATAATGTGGAAAAATAGCTTAAACAATTGCATTGCTGCAATAATTTTAAGATACGACAAACTTTAGACCGAAATTATTTAAATTGGACTGAACTAGACGGTTGGTAAAAAATGGCGCAATATTAAAGTGAGCTACAAAACTAAAATAAATTTGTTTAGATTTAACAACGATAGAAATATACGGTGCCCCATGGGTAAGGAGTTTTAACGAACATTATAAAAAAAAAATTTAAAAGCTCGGCGAAAAAAATATAATGGTCTGGTCCAATACATCGTATACCGCACACTATTACATGATTCCAATACAGAGACATCTTAGAGAATACCATGCTATCAAATGCTGAAGAAAATATACATTTCAGATAGGTGTATCGACACAATAATAATCCTGCTCATACCACGAATCTGGTCTTTGAATAGTTTAAAGGTTAATTAAGTTAATTTGTTTATAGCTTCACTCGGTGTATTTATTTTTTTGTCCAACAGTTGAATCCACGTTAATAGGTTATTATGAAAATCTAAAGTTATTTATGTTTTTAATTTGGTTTATTCCTTCTATATTTATTCTATGTACATATATGGTGTAAGAAAAAATAAGCATAACAATTTTTGAATTTTTCTTTAAAAAATGTTTCATTATGAGCATTTGAAGAATAATTTTGCTGGTGTATTTCTTTTTTTGTCCATATTACTACGTATTATTTGAGCAGCAACACACTTTAGCAGCATTCATGCTGTCATTTCGAATTGGGTTTCAAAAATAAATAGAAGTCTTTTTTAGGGAAGTATTTTTTATTACTCAAGAAGTTATATAAACTCCATCAAAGATATAATTAAAAAGCAATTCAGATAAATTATTCTGACATAAAACATTGAGAATTTACATGTACTTGTTACTTAATAATAACTGTTTTAACAAAATAAAAAATATCGTTATGCATATCTGTTTGTAATAAAAAATATTTGGTTTATACAAAAATTGAAAGCAATTTCCTTGAATTGATAACAAAGGACATCAAAGAAATAAATTTTGCATGACATCGTGAACACGACTTCTTACTCACTGAAGAAACAGAATAGGTATTAAAAAAAAGAACATCTTCCAATCACAAACCTATGTTAAATTCATTGGAAATGATCCGAATTTGCACCACATCTGGATCACAAGTTCAGGATCTTATTGACTTCTTTGGATGTTCTTTTTTTGTTGGGAAAGCGACAACATTTTCGTCAAAACTAGCATATAAAGGTTACTGGTAGCTCCTCAGTCTTGTCCGGTTCCAGCCTTCTGGTATTAAAAAAAAAAACTTTATACAGTTTTACAAACGATTGATAAGCAAAACTGTTATATTTAAAAATGATGATTGGCTTAATGTACCTTTAGTAAACCATTGCTTACTTTTAATATTTTAAAGTTGGTTTGATACTATTTTAAAGCTGCTTTAAGGTTATTTCTGCTAGAAAAAAAAATAAATTGTCAAATTTTTAAATTTTCTAATGTCCCCAAATATACAAATATCCCAAAAACAGCTATTTAAGAATATATTTAATGAATTCAGGGACATGATAATATTTTCTACATATACATATGTTCAATTTATGGATTAAAATACAAACATTCCGGCTGCCCACATGCTAACCCAATGTTCGCCACAATTGTATATGCTTGACCTTTTCATATTTGCTTGTTTGTTTGATTTTAAATTACTCCATGCACAGTGGGGCAGAATCGAAATTTTTTGGAAATAAATCTGTAACTTCTGATCGACTGGTTGGATTTTCATGAAATTTGGTACAGGCGTAGCAAAGGAGCGTACAATGTTAAGTTTGGAAGGGACACAACAAACCCCTCAGGGGCGGAGCTAAGGAGGCTCAAAGTTTGGTACCTCTGATATACAAAATTTTTAATCACTTGCCAAATTTCTGTTTCTCGTCCGATTTCAAATATTTTTATATATTATTGTAGGCCCTGATAAGACCTATAAAAGACATACTTACATATGTCCTATTTATCTCTTATATTTTTCGAGTCATTTGCGTTTGAATTTTTTAGCACTATAATTTTGCATGTTCTTGGTCCAGTTTTTTCATATATATCCAAGTATTTCCGACCGATTTTATTAGTTTTTTTCTTAACTAGTTAAAGAACAAAATTATCTATTGAATAAAAAAACTTGAAGTCGATATCTTTACCGAGTCCAAAAATAAACGATTTTGAATTTGAAAATTGCAAAAAGACGACTTTTTGTGTTTTTTATTTTAGCCGAAAAAGTATCTACACTCTTTTTTATCTAAAATAAAATTTTCTTTAGCAATATATAATAATTTTACACTTTTCTGAAAGCTAACTTCATAGAGATGACTCCTAGATAAAAAAAGGTCTAATAACTCAATTGGTCATGGTACACACCCTTCCAAATTCGATCCATTTTATATGAAAGTTTTGAATTTAGACCATATTTTCTCAAATCCCAAAGCACGAATAGACAAGCAGTATATATTTTAAGAATCTTCAATATGTTGTTAAAAGTATTAAGTCAAAATCTGCCGGACTTCGGAATTTTTTTGTGAATTTTCATTAGTTTTTTGCGAATTCAGGAAAACCTACCTAATTGAAATTTGGTTAACGCGCTTTTATTTATATATTTCTTTATAAAGAAATATGTTATTACAATTAAAAAATTTTTATTTTTTTAGCATATATAATTTCCGATCTTCTGCAGAAAGATTCAAGTCAATATCATGTCTCATTTCAGAAATATGCGCCTTTAAACTTTTATATTTCCAATTTATTGTATATATGACTATATTTCTACAAACTTGCAACTTTTGCCTTTAGCTTTGCATGAATAATTACTTAGAAAATTATGAATATTTCTGTATACTTTTAATAATATCTATACACAAAATATTTTTATAAAATAATTAATAAATATTTTTTTATTTTTAATAGGGTTGCCACATTTCCCAAATTTAAGTAAATCTTTATCCACTTCTAAGCATTCATATATTTCTATTAATGAATTTAAAATAACAAAACAAACAAAAAATATCTATTTTAACTTAATCAATAAGTATTTTATTAGTTTACATTTATGGTGTTTACCTAAATTTAACAAATGTATTTATCTATTGGTGATGGTTAAAAATTTATATATTTATGATCTAGTGGCAATGTACATGTATCCTTTCCGGTGATACCTAGCTGCAGCATTTATCTATTACTGATGGTTCAAAATCTATATTTCTATGAGCTAGTGACAATGCACAGGTAATATCCTTTCCGGTGATACCTAACAGCAACATATAATATCAATGAATTCGGTATAGTTACTCCTCCAAATAGACTCTTTCAGATATTTTACCTAATGAAAATTCACAGAATTCCTTTAAATATATATACCTGTGCTATATATCTAATAGATATATATAAAAGCGCAGCTAATCTTTATCAACATAATAACGAAGTTGATTACCATTACCATACATGAACAATTGTGTTGTGTTCTGTGGAGTTTATCTAAAAATGATCTTAATCGTTTAGAAGCTATAGTATTCATAAAAACTACATATCATGCAAGAGTCGATGTCATTGGTAAATCTCAGATAGAGCTTTTTAAAGTTGTATGACGTAAAAATGAAGTCCTTGAATCAGCGTACTAACAGATTAAAAATTAAACATTCCGGTTGTATGGATACTGATATAGAAATATCGGCATGCAAAATATTAACTGGAGCACCCTGCAAGACATATGATGATTTAAGTACAAGATCTAAGAAGAAAAGACTGGCCCATAAGCTTTCTATAATTTCGAATGAAAAAGTTTCTGATACATTCAAAAAAATGTTAAGAAAGGAGACGCAACCTAAGAGAGCAATTAATATTGCTGAAGTACTGTGAACTGCATCACCAAAACGTCTTAAACGGATTGCCGAAAGTGAACCTACTCCAACATCATAATCCAATTTTACAGAGGAAGAAACAATTGCTTTCTTTAATACTTGAACTGGACCTCAACCGAAACAAATATCAAATTTTAAGAAAAGCTCTTCTTGAAAAGGGACACTCAATTCTGTCATCACACAAGGATATTCAAGAAAAAAAAGCATACTATTTCACCATCTATTTCGGTTACCGAAAAGGAAGCATGTGTAGAGCTATCTTCTTTGCTTGAGAATACAGCTACCAGCAGATTTTTCTGCAGATCAGTTGGAAAAAGTAAATAACAGCGACGTTGTATTAATCTGTAAGTGGGGATGTGACGGACTACCAGCCCTTCCTGAATACAAGCATGCTAGTGGAAGTAAGAAAATGGCGGATTATAAAAGCGTTTTTGTAGCATCTTTGGTGCCATTAAGAAAGCGATCTTATTACTTAAAGCAATCTTCATCAAAGTGTAAAAACTTATTTGAAGATATATGGCTTAACACCACTTCAAGATCAAAACATTTTTGCAGACCTATTTGGTTCGAATACACAAGGGAGTCGAAGACAACGACAAAGGATTTAGTGGAATATATTAAAGATGAAATAAATGATTTACAACCTCTTTCAATAACCATAAACCAATAAACATTCGACATATCCTTTCAACTTAGTCTAACAATGATTGATGGAAATGTTAGTAATGACATTTCGGAAGCATCTTCTTTTTGGAAATCACAATTTTCGGATATTGGTAAAGCAAGAAGTATTAGTGAAGAATTTCTGTCTTTCGGAATATCTCCACTTCATGCCAGAATACGGTTCATGGAGCATTTTCTGCGCACAGCATATGATTTAAAGTATAGAAGTGTGGCAGAAAATTTAACAAAACCTACCAGAAACAAAGAAGATTTAAAAACACTTATAATATCTGAGAAAAGTACAATCCAAGATGAATTCCAAGAAGAGACGGGATTAAACATCGACAAACCTTTGCCGACTGGTGGTAGTACAAAACATGGGAACGCAATTATTCAGCTCCACGAAATGCTCCAGAACGTCACAAAACGAGGATATTTTTAATAGCCTATTGTTATCATCAGACTCTGTACTATCATCAATGAGAAAACTTTGGATTTATTATGAGCCTTTATCAACTAAAAATACTGAAGACTTGAAGGACCTTTATTATCTTTTAAATATGTATACAGATACAACAGATTATTTTATAGAAAATAAGTAGTATAAGTTTAAAATATTAGAAAAATTGTCTACATAAATTTAATGTAAAGAAGTAATAAAAAATCGTATTAGAAATAGAATATTTATTAAAGAAGATGGTAATACTAAAAATAATAATATTGATTAAGTTAAAATAGAAATTTTTTGTTTGTTTTGTTATTTTAAATTCAATAATAGAAATATATGAAAATATACATGGAATTTGCAGGAAATGTGGATCTTATTAATATAAATAAACCAAATTTCATTCAGGGATTTGAGAAAAATGGTCTAAAATCAAAATTTTCATATAAAATGGGTCGAATTCGGGAGGGTGTGTAACATGACCAATTGAGTTATTGGGTTTGTGTTTTATCTTAAAGTCATCTCTGTGAAGTTGCCTTTCAGAAAAGTGTAAAATGATTATATGTTGCTAAAGAAAATTTTATTTTAGATAAAAAAGAGAGTAGATACTTTTTCGGCTAAAAAAACACAAAAAGTCTTTTTGCAATTTTCAAATTATTTTTAGACTCGGTAAAGATATCGACTTTAAATTTTTTTATTCAATAGATAATTTGTTCTTTAACTAGTTAAGAAAAAACTAATAAAATCGGTCGGAAATACTAGGATATATATGAAAAAACTGTACCAAAACTATGGTGCTTAATAATTCTAACACAAATAATAGATAAATAGGATATGTAAGCATATTTTCTATAGGTCTTATCAGGCCCTACAACAACGTATATTTGAAATCGGACGAGAAACAGAAATTTGGCAAGGGATTAAAAATTTTGTATGTCAGAGGTACCTAACTTTGAGCCCCCTTAGCTCCGCCCCTGAGGAGGTTGTTGTGCCCCCCTTACTTAACATTATACACTCCTCTGCTACGCCTATCCCAAATTTCATGAAAATCCAACCAGCCGATCAGAAGTTACAGAATTATTTCCAAAAAATTTCGATCCTGCCCCACTGTGCACTGTCGGACAAAATAAAGTGCGGTTTTCTGCTCTTGCTGTTTATTTCATAACAATTGTCTTCTAGGTGCATTATAGGCTACTTTTTGGTGTAAAGGTGGTTGTCGTCTTATATTGTTTAATTTAATAAACAAAAGAATTTTTTTTTTAAATTTTTTAATAAATTTTTTATTAATTCATCCAAATAACTTTATTTTTGAATGATTGCTTGAAATAGGTACTTCTAAAACTCATATGTTTGAGTTTTCTCTTGGTGGTAAGAGTAAAAATAGTTATAAATACTTCTCTCTTTATGTCTTTGAGTAATAAAACCCATTCTATTTTCGGTAGAATCGCGATATCGGTACCATTTTTATTCGTAGTATTACGGTTTCTGGTGCTCAGTTTCTTTTAATATTCATTCAAATTTGTTACTTTTTATAACGAAATCATTCTTTTAGCTTTAGATTTTAAAATTTTGCACAAAAATTTTAATTTAACTTCATTTTTCCGATCTGGAACCAAGAAATCTTTCTTTACTGTGGTCGTTGTGGTAAAATGGACGGATCTATTCTTATTTTTCAAATGTAATAGTAAACTGAATAGAATATTAAAATTGAGCATTTTTAAACCATATACCATCCGCTTTGTAGCAAAATATCGGAAAATTGAAAGCCAAATTTATAAATTTAGTAAAGTGTCACGAAACACGAAATGCAAATTGTTCAAAGACTTTTTTTGTTTATTAAATTAAACAGTATAAAACTACAAATTTCTAGACACCAAAAAAGTAGACCTAGAGGCTGTACGAATTTTTTGAGTATTTGTGTACAAACACCCAAAAAATTTGCAAAATCACCTAAAATTTTGTGTCAAACAACAAAATGAACAAACGCCCAAGAGTTTGGGTTATTTTTCATAATATCAAATGACCCATAACTGTTATCAGTATTTACCCAAAAACTAATTATACTGTTGTAAAGATTTTATGCAACCTAATTTTTTTAATATTTTGTCATTTTACATAATAAAAGCTTTTTTAGCGAACAATATTTTTCTTAATAGCCGGTCTTCAGCCGGGCGCAAGAGTTTTTAACTCTGTGCTATATCGAAAAGCTGCTTCGCTTACATAATTTTTCTTTTTATTACAATAATTCTGTAAAAAAGAAAATTATGTTAGCGAAGCCGTTTTTGGACATACCACGGAGTCAAAAGCCCTTGCGACTATTAAGGAAGAAATTTTGGCAAGCGAAAATAATATTTTCCTATAAAAGTATTGAGTACATATTATTTTTCCTTGTACATATTAGTTGTCTAGAAAATCTGAGATAAGCTAAGTTTCCACACATAGATGACAAAATCCCTGGGAACAACTTACACTTAAAAAGAAAACTTTTTTCCAAAAAAAAAAAAAAAATGTATATGAAATAAAAAAGGTAAAATTAAAGTTATCTAGAATTATTTTTTGCTTGTGTAAAATAATTTAAAAAACTAAATAATTACTAATTCGCAAAAAAAAAAAAAAAATAAAATGCCAATAAAAAATAAAAAAAAAAAAAAAAAATCAAAACTATGAAAAAATTTCCATTGTATCTTCTACGTTTTTGCGGACAGTTTGGTCTGGTATAAAAATCACTCTCATCTGCAATACTTTTTGTCTGTAATTTTAAATTACACTCACTACAAATAACAAGGAGTCTACATGGGAGTAACACAATGTTTGTTGGGAGATTTAAACAAATTATACGAGAATTTTTATTATGAGGATATTTTAATTTACAGCAACTGTATAATCGCCCATAAATTTTACATTTATAAATTTGGTTGAAAATGAACAAACCCTAAAAAATTAAACATGTCAAAATATCTAAATGCAGTAAACAATCACTCAAATTGAATTTATCTTTTTGCGGGCAATTGTTCATTTATGTGTTTTGGGCGATTTTTCCTTGGGTAATTATTAAAGTGAATAGCAAGAGTAAGAAACCGTACTTTCTTTTGTCCGACAGTGTATTTTAGGTGTTTTAGTCTAAAAACACAAACTTTTTTTACATGGGAAATTTTTTTTGGTGTTTTTTTTTTCAATAACAAAAATAATAATAATAATAATAAAAATACTACATCACCTCATTCCAAAGAAACTTAAATTGAATTGATTAGTCAATATATTGAGTTTTAAGTTTATTTAAGAAAATATAAAATCGAACGGGGAGAAATGCATCCAAAATATGCATATGCATTATATATGCACTTTTTAAATGATTTGTTTTTCTAATAATGTCATTAGAAGATATGTTAATCGCCTTTCTAATGACTTTTAAATCTATGAAATGGGACTTTTACTTCAAAAGATATGAATAATTAAAATTACACTCATAGTGAAATATTTTAAATTTTTACAAAGTTAAGAATGTGAATAAAATCGCAAATTTTTTTTTTTTTAATTTCAAGAAATTAAATTAGATGCTGTTCTAGTCATTTTGTTTCCAGACATATTGAGAGTTATTTCAGAAATTCTGTTTATTGTTGGTGAAATTTTAAAATTGCTGGTAATATTTTTACAGAAATTATTTAATAAACATATGTTTGTAATATATTAAATTTCTATTTAAATGTTTGTAATTAAAATATATTAACAAAACTGGTACCATTATGGTCGAAAAAGTACATTTTATTTTTGTGGTTAATACAATATAATATAATTCATTTTCCATCCATGGGACAAATACAGACTTTTTAAACGATTCGAATTTCCTTAATTCTGACCAATATTAAAAAAGTGCACATCTATAAACAAATACCTCTTCAATGATATATTTTTTTGTTGAATAATGTGAGCATAAAATGCGATACAAAAAATGGCATTGCCTATTAATATTATGGATTTTTTTGTCAGTCTGCTTGTCAGTCTATTAGTTATTCACTAAAATCGATACGTTTATTTCTTTGTTTAGAAAAATAAAAAAATTGTTGAAAATAAAAGTCATAAAGTTCACTTTATGTTGGTGTTTAATTACCTTCCACCACTCAGGTTTATGATTATATGTATAGTAAAACTTTTTCTTTTTGATAAAACTTGATAAGTAGCTGATGACAATTAAGTAGACTTTGTATGCTAAACAAAGGCAATTGTGCACTTATATATACCTGACACACTGCTACGATCTTTTAGACCGAAGATATCCAAGAGTGTAGCATGACTGGATCCTCTCTACCGCGTATGAGCTATACATCAAGGATGAGATTTTATCCAAGAAGACAAGCCGCCGTAGCGGGCTTCAAATAGTACAATTGTATACTTATTTATTACACCATCACTGTTCATATATTTATTTTCACATTGGCAACTTTCAACAATTACAGGTTTGTGGTTTCGCTAAGTGTAAAATGTTAAAACTGTTATTCTAGTAGTTTTTTTTTTATAAATCAATACTTTACAACTAATTTAATAAATCATTATGGTTACAAATCATATTGTATAAACCAAAATACTGGCAGAAATTCCATATTGTTATCATTTTCCAAATAATCACACTGGTAATGCCCAAACACTTAATAATATTTTAATTTGTTTGATTATATTGCTGCAACGGCATTAAAAGTTTTGTTTATTTTCCTTTTATATTATTTGTTACCAGCAATTTAGCCGTGAAAAATGAATAAGTTAGTTAAATGCTCATCTAACTAACTTGGCTAATAAAACCATTAAAACTGTCTGTAAATAAAATTATTATGGGAGAATTACTTATCGCATTCTTATTTCGTATGGTTTCGTTTACTTATTTATTTTTTGCTTTTTATATTTTAGAGATTACACAGTTATTTAGCACGCTGTACATTAGCAAAAATATTGGACGAACAAATTTTAAAAATTTTAGTAGAAAAAGCTTCAATATTAGTTAGAAATCAAGTTTGATTTTATATAGACTATTTTGGTCGTGTGCTCTGAACGTGTGTGGTATTTAAAAGTGCAAATAAATATAAAAAAAGTAAAAATAAAAAATTCTAGGAATGAAAGTAAATTTAATTAAGCATTAAAAAAATTAAATTTATTTTTTGTTTTATTTCGACTAAGAAATTATTTTAAGGACACAAAATGACAACAGTCATTGATAAAGGTATATGAAAGTGAAGTTTTAATAATAATAATAATAATAATAATAATAATAATAATAATAATAATAATAATAATAATAATAATAACAATAAATAAAAAGTAGTATGTTGTTCTTTTCCGCAGTTATATTAGATAAACTAAGTAAATTTATTTTGCCATAAAAAATAATATTTATTAAAATATCTGTGGATAAATAATAGTTATTGCATGATCTGCGCTTTTATTGCATTATTCAAAATAATTTATTATTATTGTTTTTCAGTTGTCAAACTATGATGTATTTCCTATCATATTAAATTAAATAAGATTATAACAAAGAGAAACTAAAAATAAAATAAAAAAATACGCTTTTGTAATAAAGCTAAATTAAAAAATTATTTTAATTATAAAATATTCTCAACTTATATAGTATTTTAATTAATTGTAAATATGCATGCGCTAAATTTTGTAAATTTTAAATAAATATTTTGTTTTCAAGCTCACTCTTGGAATTGGATTAAATTTCTGAAATATTATAATATAATGTCAAATTTTGCAAGGTATGGTGTAAAGAGATATTTATGTGCTTTTGACTCCAAAAGGTTTTATTCTTAGAAGACATTTTAATATATCACAGCACCAAAATTAAATAAATTTATTTATAGACTGCAATCACTATTATTTGAATAAAATATAAACGTTAATTTATAAGTATTAACTCAGCTTTTGTTATACTGGTCAACGATTCAAAATATTTTAATTTTATTTACACATGACTTTATCGAAAATGACATTATGTTCTAATCAAGGCGAATTCAAGAGGTATTTGAACTGTCAAACCCCCTATAAGCACAATTTTTACTTACCCGCTGAAGTATCAAAATTAAAGTATAAAAAAAAAATTAATGAATTCGCCGTTTTGTTGTCATTGTAGAACTGCTGCCACCTGTTTCATTTCGCCATGGTTCTAACCTTTTTTTGCATAATGGCTACATTTTGAACACATTTGGCTTTCTTTTCTGTAGAAAGTTTTTAGTATAGGTGTAATCTCAGTAGCTCATAATTTTCTTTTAATTATTAAATTAATTTCATTGACAATTTATAATTGACTACTATATCCACCAAGTTAAGATTATTCGACAAATATTTTGACTTCTACTCTGCATCAAAATTTATATTCAAATTTATAGTGGTAATACTAACGCTAAGTAAAATTTACTTACACAATTTATATTGTTAATACTAACAATACGTAAATTTTACGTAATAACCTTTTTCGTACTTGCATTCAGAACATGTAAACGTAGAAAAATTAATAATTTTCTTTTTTTATATATTTTTAAAAATACCTGAGGAAAGAACTTTTGGAATTTCATATCACTAAGTTTCCATACACGATAGTAATAAGAATTAAAAAAAAAATAAAAATATATATATATATATATATATATATATATATATATATATATATACGTAAACTTTACGTGCATTAGTATTCTAGGGTTAATTTAAATTAAGTTGTTATAATATTGTTTTGTGTCTAGTAAAACTAGATAAAACTTTTGCTTCACCGAATACTAAAATCAAGCATCTGTTCAGTTTGTTTGTTGAAATGAATTTTGTTAAAATAAAAAAACAAATAAAAAATAATTAAAACTTTTATGATGCAACCTTCAACTTTTTGTTTTTAGATACTATTATACGTAAATATATATATATTTTTTTTAAAGCAGGTCAAAATTAGGGGTATTTTTTATATTTGTTGGACCAAAATATCTGGTCCATTGGATGGAATTGGGCATAGATATGTAAGTAGAAAATAGTATGCATTCTTAGAGCATATGTTGAGCTATTTTTAGATATTTTAGTTCTTTTGTAGAACGTCAAGTCTTCTGAAGACAATGATTTTCGAAAAAAACAATTGTTTCTTATGAATTATTTAAATATTTTTATTTAAATTCTATTCATTGTTATTCAAATAATGGTATGGAATGGTAATTTTGATGTGCGTGCAGCATCCAAAGATGATATTAAAAAGCGATTTAAATCATCTTTCTGATATAAAACGTTTATAAACGGTCCCTTTTTTCGGATACTTGTTACTAAAAAAACTGATTCAAGCAAATAAAAAATAATGTTATCCATAATTTTTTATTAAAACATATATTTGTTTATATAAAATTAAAACTAATTTCCTAGCGCTAATAAAAAGTGACATCAAAAAACTATATATACTATTCTTCACAACATCGTGAACATGACTTCCTACTTAGTGAATAGGAAGATAAAGGAGAACATATTTCAATGACAAGCCTATGTTAAATTCATTGCAAATGATCAGAATTTGCACTTCTTCTGGATTACAAGTCCAGGATTTTATTGTCTTCTTGGATGTTTGTTTGCTGTGCATATAAAAAATCTATCAACTGAAAAGCGGTCCAATCCTTTTTATATTTTTCAATAAGATTGTTGAGTACATAAGCATTAGAAAAATTTATTTCATATCAATATCCACATCTATACGTATGGAAAAGCACTTAAAGGCATATTATAAGAGGATTTTTGTGTGAGAGCTATATAAAATAACGAACCGCTTTGAATCAAATTCACTGCAATACATGACTAAATCGGTATAAACATATATATTTCTCATAACATTAGTGATATGGAATTCATGACCAGGATGTTGTAAAAAGTACGCACTTTTTATTACTCTTTAAGTAGCACACATATATTTATAAAATATTAGTTTTAGTAATTTGCGTCCTATATTTTGCATTCACAGTTTTTCTAGTATTACTATTAGGAACTCTTTTTACTTCGAGGGTATTCAGGCTAGCTTTTTTTAGCTTTTCCAATAAAAGATGTAAAGCAAGTTAAAGAATGGTTCACGTTCCATCAAAAGATGTAGTGGTATTCTCTTAAAATTCGTATAATTTTGTCTGCGAACTTGCAGCCGGATTTTTTCGTGCGCTGTCCTCACATGTACTTATTAATTTATGCTGCCAAAGAATACTTATTAGTGTTGTGAATTATTCGACATTGAAGTTGATCGAATGAAATTCTAAAATATTTTTTAATTGTTAGTGTGATTGAAAGTTTACCCGATTAATCGAATAAACAATGAATGAAATGCATTGTTCGAACGCATATCTACATATATATATATATATATATATATATATATATATATATATATATAAATCCTTTGACTTACTTAGTGACACCATCAACCATTAAAAACAAATCTGGTTTTGCTGTTCTTTTTGGATTTTAGTAAATAAAGTTAATGATCATCAATATTGCTAAAATCTATTTTTTTTTAAATTTCTAATATTATTTATTGATTGAATTCAGTTAACAAACCATCTTTATATCACTTGAATCATTAAAATAACTTTTGAAATAAATAATACATGAAAAATTTGAAAAATAAAGCATTTACATATAATTCTGTCTCACTTTTTGTTGAATATTAAAAAAAAAAAAAAAAAGATATTATGCAATGAAAAATACCCAGGATTTGAATAATTTATACGTCTTCCTGTTAATCTAACTTTGATTAAATCTTTAGAAACGCTATTCTAATTTTTTTTCAAATAATACTGTGACTTTAACCCGAAATCTATTAAGACGTGGTGGACAAATTAATATATCCTAACGAAATTTTCAATCATTTTAACCTAGACAAAGTTTTTAAACTTATAATTTCAAAAAGACATTTATGTACAATATAATAATTTAACAAAAACTAGTTTTGAAAAATTATTTGATTATTCGATTAATCGTTAAGAATTTATTGAATAATTTTTATTCTAAATTTAAAAATTTTGTTCTTTCGAAAAGAATAAAAATTTTATTCCTCGAATAATTTTTGTTCGAGTGACTATCCTAATACTTACTATGCGATTCTCATAATTATTTTAACATTTTTTATTTTCCCTTTTCTTCGTACAAATACGATGTACGTCAAAAGTTGTTATATGAAAAAAATATAATTTTTTTATTATAAATTAATTAAAAAAAATCCATTTTTTGCGCTTATTTTAAAATTTAATAAGTTATGAATATATGAGTTTTGTGGAAGGTAATTTTTATATACTTTTAAAAGAGTACACTGTGCTCGAAAATGGGACTTATTTTTTTTAACATGATGGGCACCCATGGGGCAAAACTAAGTCGATGACGCAGAATTTAATGGTGCTAACAATTTTGAAAGTTAGCGCCCGTTTTTTGAGATATGCTATTTTGAAACGCTAATAGAGGGGTTAGAAAAATTAAGTTTGTTTTGCTTAAAAAATTAAGATTTTGTTAAAGTAAATGATCATGAATTCTTATTATCAAATATATTTTAAACGCTAAATTACAAAACTTTAAACTAACAAAAAATGTTACTACAATTTCGTAAGTAAGCTAGCTAGTATTATCATTGATAAAATTTTCAAACAAAAATATAAATCTATTAAAAATCGGACTGAAATTGATTTAATTTATGCTTGGAGTTTGCTTATATTGAATCAATTTATTTTTTAATTTACATAAATAATGTCCACTATATTTCTAATTTTCTATTATTTGTGCTATTTCTGCAATAAAGTTGAAACTCAAATATCGCGAATACAAGCGCTAACTTCAAAAAATGACTGTCATCATAGAATTTAGCGTATTCGAATTAGCTTTACCAGTGGGATACCCTAAATATTTTTTTAGAGATAAGAGTGATGTTTAAAATCGAGCCTTTAGTATTAAAAAAAAAAAATCAATAAATTAAACAGAAACTAATTAATGTTGCAATTATAAATTTATTTTAAGAATATTGACAGTAACATTTCAAAATAAAGAATAGTTATTGGAATGAATATTTATGATTTTCGGCTTTAAAAAGTACTACTTTTGAATAAAAATCTTCCATTCTATAATATTTTATTTAACAACACTAAACTAGAAACATTGCAATATTTATATGAAAAATCATGACTGACTACTAATCGGCATTATATCGTTAGTGATTTTTTATATCAAGACATTCGTCTAATCAACATTAATGTAAATAAATTATGGTATTTGTACTTTTTATTCGAAACACTTCAATTGGGAAAAATATAAACAAGACGTTTGCCTTGTTCGAGTGATAAGATTTCCAAGATTAAATAAATCATGTCGTATAATTTAATTATTTTGAATAATCGTGGCAAGATTATTATATCGAACAGTCGTAAAGAATTTATATTGTTATTAATTGTTAACTGATAATTAAAAGATAATAAAAAATATAATTGTATGTAATACATCAAAAAAATGTTGTTTGTTAATAATAATTTGCAAATCAAATAATATTGTGAGAAAAATTTGCGTTTGATAAGGACAAATAAATTTGGAAAATAAAAATTTAAAACAGATTGTATCTGCTAGGATAGAGTCAGTAGCAGCATATAGTTTAATGCTGCTACGGAATTGTACATTTTATTTTCACTCGGAAAACGATCTAATGTTGGCAAGAAGATCTACTTGAGGACATCACAAAATAATTTTCAAAAATTTCGAAACACCCCCTAAATTTTGAAAAATTTTGAAAAAAAAACCGTTTTTAGAATAGCTCCTGCACAATAAATCTCGTAGATTCATAAATTTCATAAGTCAATTTAAGATTTTTAAATTAATTTATAAAGCAGAAAGACGTAGCTTACTTCTAAACTTTATAATAATTTTTATGTACACTAAGTTAAGTAATGATTTATTTATTTACCAGTTCTAAATGTAATTCCTTTTTCTTTCTTTAAGACTATACATATTTGCTAACAAATTTTGAAATATTTTTATTTAGAATAAAATGAGATGTCCGTACATAATATCGTTTAAAAACTCAAACAATTATTTAATATTTTTTAAATATTTTCAATAAATTCTTCATATATTTCTAGACAAATTATTACTTTTTTATATTTTTTTTCTTTGGTTTTATTTTTTGAGGAAAGAACTAAAAATGTATGGAAAGTTTTAGTGAGTTATTACAGATAAAATCCAATAAGTTCTACAATTGTCTAATTTTTAAAATACAAATTTTTTAAAAATTATTGCATAATTGCATAAGCATTTATTATTATATTTATATAAAATTTAAAAAAATTTGCATTTCTAGATGTTTAAAAATTATATTTTAATATTTGACCAAAGCATAACAAATATACACGGTTGAAAATCCTGTTTCTTCTACATTTCAAGGAAGTTTAAAAAGGAAAATTCAACAGAAAAATAAATGAATTAGTATGTACAATGGTACATATTCCTATAAACGCACTTCAATTTTTTAATCATTGGCATTTTCCTACATACGCACTTAAACTAATGAACGAATTTAACATTATTAATAATGTGTTGATGAACCTTTGTTTTGGATAACTTCAAAAATTTGGCATGGCATTGATTCGAAAATCACTCTCAATTTCTTCCCAGGCTTGCGTTCTGTGCATTTCTTGCGTAAACATTACGGGCCACGTACCCCACAGATTCTCCATTGAATTTAAATCCGGACTGAAAGTCGACCAGTCCAACAGTGAACTACTATGTATATTAAACCACGATTTAGATTGGTTCGAAATATGGACAGCAGCATTATCCTGTTGAAAAATGCAATCTCCATCCATTTTTTCATCCGTAAATGAGAGAAGAGCACCTTCCAACAATCCATTATAAATTGTACTGTTCATTTTAGTTGGAACAAAATATATTTTTGATTTTCTTGCAGCAGGCTGCCCAAACCATAACACTGTCTCCACCGAAATTGCATATCGACATAATAATTTCGTTCGACCTCAAATCATGCCAATAGCAAGAATATGAATCAGGACTGTCCAAATTGAATTTCTTTTCATCAGAAAAGATTATTTTATTTAACTTATCTGTCCATTTTATGTATTTGCGCACGAATTTTAAACGATTTTCCTTATGAGGCTGTTTTAGCAGTGGCTTCCATTTTGATTTCTTCCATTTTATGTTGCCATCTATTCGCAAAATGTGTGCAACATGTTTGGAAGTGACAGAACTGTCAAGTTTATTTTTTATTTGTGTAACATTTAATTTATTGCGGGTGGCTTCTTCTTTTATTTTTCTTGAGAAAGTCTCGAATAACTCCTTCTTAACGGTCAATTTTCCAATTTCACTGTTACAACAGCCTTGATGACAAAAAAATTTAATTTGAATTTTTTCCTGGTTTGTAAGAAAATTTCTTTTGGGCATCCTTTAAGCTGATGAAATTTCCCAATTAAAATAGAAATATTTCCAGTAAACAAAGATGTTGTCATCAGAAACTTACCTTAACTGAAACAAATAACTAAAACTGTTAAAAATTTGTAGTATGTTTTTTAGAATAACATTTTAAACAAATTTTTCTCGACTGCGTTTATGAGAATATTCCACTGAAATAATCACCAATATGTTCTGGTTGCTAAATTAAAGAAAAAAATATTTCTTACATAAAAAATTACCGTTATATCGCGAGTTATTGTAACAACACAACATTATTTTTGATTAAGGGAAACGAATATACCTCAAAGAAAAACACAAATTTTAAATGCGTTTATAGGAATATGCACCAGTGTCTTCCCAAAGAATCTTCCCAAAAAAATTGTTTGCCAATAACTCGAAATTTTGAGGGTGTATTGCAAATTTTTAAAACTTATTTATGATGTCCTTAAAAAGGCCTATAACATACGGTACGGTTTCTCGAGTGACTTTTTCACCAGCATGTTATTAATAAAAAGGGAAATTTGTTAACGATAAGTTTTAATATTGCGATTAGAATTACAAAAAAATTAATATATTTTTTTGTTATTTTTTTTTTACAGGACCCAGATTGGGAATGCGCCATATGCAGGCGTTTCTTATATTTCTAAATATTTCTGTGATCTATATAAGTCGTTTGAATATTGGTGTAGCCTTGGTGGCCATGACAAATGCTGCAACTTCAAATCCCGATTTTCCGGTTTGTTTTTTACACTTTATTAACTTTTAAATCATTTAAAAAATTTTCTTTGTTTTTTTCTTTTTAGGAATTTGATTGGACTGATAAAGAAATCTCCTATATACATTCCAGTTTCTATTGGGGTTATGTGATAACACAGTTTCCGGGCGGAGCTATAAGTAAACGTTTTGGTGCCAAAATAACTATGCTGATCTCAACATTCCTATCAGCTGTGTTAAGTGCTTTGACTCCTTGGTGTGTGGGTTGGGGTGGTTGGCAAGCATTTTGTGTGATACGTATTATACAAGGTCTCTGTCAGGGTTCCTTGTTTCCCTGTATACACGAGCATTTGGCCAAATGGTCTCCCTTAGAGGAGCGCAATCGTTTGGGTGCCTTAAGTCAGACTGGTATTGAATTTGGAACTGTTATGGCTTTAGCTATGAGTGGTATTATAGCTGATGGACCGTTAGGATGGCCAGGAATTTCTTATGTTTCGGCTAGTTTGTGTTTTGTATGGTGTATTTTGTGGTTAATCTTTGCTGCTAACAATGCTACCGAATCGAAGTTTATCTCCGAAGCCGAAAAACATTATATAGAATCATCTTTAGAACATTCAAATGATTTTCATAAAACTAAGATACCAGTTCCATGGAAAGCCATTTGGTTGTCAGTGCCGTTTATAGCCTTATTAATTGCTCGCTGTGCAGAAGGTTATGGCTTGAATATTTTACAAACACAAATTCCTTCTTATATGAATGGTGTGCTAAGCATGCAGATTAAAAGTAATGCTCTGTTCTCGGCCTTACCTTTCTTAGCCATGTGGGGCATGTCGTATGTTTATGTTTTGTTGGCGGATATAATGCAAAGCAAAAAACTCCTAAGTCTTACTGGCATACGTAAGACAGCTAATACTATAGCATTTTGGGTGCCAGCAGCTGGTTTAATCGGTATTGGATTTTTGGACGAAAATAATAAAACTTTAGCCATAGTTTTGCTAACTATTTTGGTGGGTGTTAATAGTGGTGCCACTATTGGCAGCACCTTGAATACTATTGATTTGTCACCAAATCATGCTGGTATTTTAATGGGTATTGTTAATACTATAGCAAATTTTATGCCTCTTATAGCTCCTTTGGTAGTAGGTGTTATTGTTACGGATACGGTATGATTTTTGTGTTTTAAAAAAATATTCCTGTAGTGTGCTAATAAATTAACTTCTTATAATTTCAGTCAAGTCGCACTCAATGGCAAATTGTTTTCATAATCGCTGCTGTAATTTTCTTCTTCGCTAATTTAGTTTATATTTTTTTCGGTACCGCGTTAACACAACACTGGGATGCTGAGGATTTCCTTAAACCGAAAGATGCCGAAAGTTCCTCGAATACGAATTCACAGGCAACAGCTGAAATTGAGGTAAATGTTAAGAGCATTGAAGCCAAAGAATCTAGTTCTGCTACTAATAAGGATTCTGAAGCCAAAGAATCTAGTTTTAATACTCAAACATAATAATTAGTAAATTTATGTGAAACAAATTAAAAATTGATACCAAAAATTTTATTAAATATTTTTTATGGAAATTTTCTAAATTAATTTTTTTAATTGTTTTACAATACTTGTTACTTATTTATTAATTAATACACACAAATAGTATATAGGTTAGAATTAATTAACTATTTTAGTATAAAAATTTGTAATTTAAAACTAAAAAATATATTCTATCATACTTCGTATAATAGAATTTTTATTCGTATTTGAATAAATTCTTCCCCGACTTTCTGCATAAATTATAATTTCTATACAAACATATCAGACCAAAATCAGTCCATAGTTATTATATGAAGCTTTTTAAAAAAATACTTTAAATGTCTATACAGTTTCGATGTAACAACGGATTTATTTGCCAATCGCAAGAATTTGATTTCGAAAGCTTTTTGGGCAAATTTTGAAACTTTTTTTAATATTTATTTCAATGATTATTTTCTTTAGTAGGCGTTCACATATACGAATTTTTCTTGACGAAATTCTGAGTTCATTGGAGAGAGAGAGAGAGAGAGAGAGAGAGGAAAAGGGAATATAAAGGAGTACAAACTTGCGTGCACTTGGAAATTCGTATTGTTTTGCATTTTAATTCAAGAATAGTTAAAATAAAATTTTTGTGTAACAACGTAAAGAGAAAATTAAAAATTCCGACAAGAAAAATTGTTGCGTGTGAACACAGACTTATTACAACCCTGAGTGAAAATTAATTTTTTCTACTGTTCAACTGTTAACAGTACTACATACAAAATTAAAGTTGTTGCAATTATTTATATTTAAAAAAGCGCTTATGAAGTGCCCGTCAACATTAAAAACGCTTAAATATGAACACAATTTTACAAACTGCTTGAACATATAAGTACTTAAAATTTAAATAAGATTTTAATCCATCTGCAATTGTTGATGTTAGATAAAGCTGAATGGAACTCCCAATTATTGCAATAAATACTTGAACAAAAATGTTTTTTTCTCCTTTTTAGCCGTAATATTTCGCTTTTTTCTTGAAAATTGTTCTATAAACACTAATTACGCTGGTCGGCAGAAAAAATCCTCCTTTAAACAAGAATAGAATTTATAAATTATTGTCGGAATTTTTTTTCAATCAAAATTGAAGAATTTTTTTGTTTTCCTTAAAAGTTCTTTTAAGTAATGAAAGAGGCAAAAATGTTCGGTTTTTTATTCTTTGACAAAATGATTTTATTCACAATAAGTGAAAATATCCATATATTCTACAATTAAGTGAAGACACATGGCGTGCAAAAGAAATAATATATATATATATATATATATATATATATATATATATATATATATATATATACATATGTATTTATATATATATGTATATTATATATGTATATTTATTCTTTGACATAATTATGTACAAATCTTGATTTTATTCACAATAAGTGATAATATCCATGTATCCTACAATTAAGTGAAGACACATGGTGGGCAAAAAAAAATTACATATATATATACTTAACTGTAGGATACATGGAAATATATATATATATATATATTCTTTAAACAAAAATAGGTGGACTTTTGTGCTGAACAGAAATCTCTATCAGGTCTTCATTTTCTTTTATGAGCATATCTAATATTTCCCCATTAATAAGGCAATTACACAAGCATATTTAACATTAACTCAAGAACCGTTGGTATAATTTAGATAAATGAAACACCTGAAGATGCAGACGAAAATTGCTTTCAAGCTATCTTAACATTGTTTTTTATCCGCTCAATATTTTTGGAGTAATTCGGAAATTAATGACGAAAACATAAATAATGTTTTCATGAAATATTGGAAGAATTTTGCTCCTTAATTCGAAGGTGAATAAAAAAAATGTGTTAAGATAACTTGAAATTAATTTTAATCGGCATCTACTTATTTATTTAAATTAGACAAACCGTTCTAGAGTTATACTAATGTGACGGCTTAATAAGGTGGTTATATTTCTCGTTTCCACAAAAAAATAATACGTGATAGAAAAAAGTGAAAGCAGATTCTTGTTTAGCACATCATTTTATATATATATAAATGTTTTTTTTTTTTTTTGTTATAAGTCATTTATTTAAAAGCTTAACTTAAAGAGGATTTATTATACCTTACATCTAAAGTATTTCTATTAAATTTGATTATCCTAAGGAGCATTCGTTACAATTAAATTTATGTGGAAGGAAAATTTCTCGCAAATATCTTTATTAAATTATAAGAACATGTATGTATGTTATAGTAGTTTAAATATGCGTATTACAACACAGAAAAGATTATATTTCGTATTTTATTACTAAATTTATAAAATCAAATATTATTTTTACTACAATCGGATCTATCTCTAAATTTTTAAAATCAAACATTCAAATTCGTGAATGCTTTAGTAAAAAAAAAATATATATATATTTTTTTTTCTTATTTAAATATTTTTATTATTTGCAAAGATGAATATTTGAAAATTCTGATAAAATTCAATAATCTTTTTAAATAAAACAGTAAAAATAATATTTAGTTTTTTATAAATTTTCAAACAATATTTATTTTTAATTAATAAAATATTTAGTAAAAATTATCATGTAAAACTTTATTATAATTTTTTCTTCGTTTATTATATATTTTATTTTTAACTATAATTGTGTAAAATAATGTGAAAATAAGAAGTAAGTGATTTTAGTCTTTTACATGTTACTTGTAGTTTTCTTCCATATTCACTGAAACGACCAAATCGACCTTAAAAAAGGAATAATCGTTATTAAAATAGAAGAAAGTTCTAACTGGATATTACCTTTTTTTTTTTGGCGTAATTAAGCCATTCCCTATGTTTCCTTTAGCTGAAGACTTTAAAACGTCTATTCTCATTGGTAAATGTGCTGGGTCATTTACCAATGGGAATATACAAGATTAAACTGCATTTAAATAAGTTTTTATATATGATCAGTTCGAAATAATTTTGCAATTTGTTATCAGCTGACCCGATTAACATTAAAGCTTACACTATCTGAATAGATCTATGCCAGTAGTGACCTATTTTGAGCCCTCAAAATTTTGGTTCAGAGGTGGGTTTGTAAAACTCGTATACTTATTTGCTACGCTAGTTATGTGTGCTATGACCAGATCTTAAAACATATGTAAAATATATGTATGTATATATACCGTACCTTTATCAAATCTTAAGATATTTAACTATTGTAAGGAATTACAACTTTCTTAAAATTAAGATAATTTGAAAGTATTTTTATTCAGCATCTTTTGGTGTTTTATATGTATTTATCTAAATCGGACAAACCATTTACGTATTAAAAAATAATCTGTTCGTAATATAAAAACTTAAAGCAAATAAAACTTTTTATACATATATGTATAAAGAGGATTTCTTTGTAGCGTGGTGTTATTTATGCATAGAGTTTATATGGATAACTAACTAATCTTACAGAAAACTATCTGTATGAACATTCTTAAATCGATGCATAATATGATGATAGGTTTGGTACTTAATTATTTTCTCTGCTAAATCTTGCCACATATTTACGGATGAAAATATACCCATTTCATAAGAAGAAGATAAGTATCAAAATATTTATAAAATCTGGACGATAATTAAGACAACTTACCTTTAGAATATGTTCTTATATTTTCTAGCTTCAGAAATTTTATAATTTTACTAGCTAACCCGATAAACGTTGATTTGCCACATAACTTATTTCTAGTGAATATTTTTGTTTTTAATTAAAAAATAATGAATGTATTGTAAGTGTGTGGAGGTGGGTGGACCTTATTTTACCATTTTTGCTTTATTTTCGCCCTGACTGTTAAAATTTATAGCCTTAGTTCCTTAAAGACTTGAAACTATCATCGCATAATTAATTAAGAAGACATGGGTAGGGGGTAGCTTATACCCGTTTTGCTTTATTTTACACCCTAAATGTTGGAATTTCCAAAAAAATTATATCTTTAAGTTACTTTCACGTGTTACAGTTTGATTACCCCTCTTGCCCTATTTTCCGTTTTAAATAATAAAAATTATAAGCTGTAGATCCTTCCAGAGGTTACACTATATATGCCTGCCAAATTTCAAGAAAATTGAATGATTAGTTAAGAAGATATAGGGAGGAGGAGCTTTTACCCCTGGTAGCCTATTTTATGCCCTCTAGCAATATGAAATAAACTTTTCGACCTATTCTCATACCTAAAAAATACACATACAAAATTTTATAAAAATCGGTCAAGCCGTTTCAGAGGAGTTCAATTTTTGTTGAAAATGTCAAAACATAAGAAATAGTTTTTGATTTTTTTATTGATTTTTTGCATAATTTAAAACCAGTAAAACTAAATTTTAAAGTTAAATAAATTTTTTTATAAAATTTTATTTGAAACCAAATAATGATTTGTTTAAAAAATCCTATATTCTGTGAATATATGTTACAAATATCAATCGAACATTATTTAGTACAAATATGTATAGGAATGTATTTATTATTCATTCAAATTTCGTATATACTCAATATATACGAATATATGTATATATGCTTAGAGAAAATTATGATTAGATTTTTTTTAATAAATCATTATTTGGTTTAAGGTAAAATTTTATTAAAACAATTATTTCATTTTAATATTTTGTTTTATTGGTTATAAATAATTTCAAAATCAATATAAAAACAAAAACAAATTTTCTGTATTTTGACAATTTCCAAGAAAAAATTGATTATGAAATAAAAAAATATAAAATCCAGAATTTTAAAGCTTTTAGAGGTAAGTTGTCTCAATTGTTGTCGATTCAATAATGCCTGTTCTTATGGGTGATTCAGTGTATTGCTACCTCTTCATATAAACTTTGTGCGTAAAAAATCACACTTCTGAAGGACGTGTTTTGAACTTATTTTTAACAGATACCAAAGTTTCATTTTAGCTAAAGAGATCTTTCTTGACTTCACCTCATGCGAAAAACGAACATATTTATATGGGTTTGAAAAAACGTTTCAATCCATTTCAGATTCATTTATTGCTTTTGCCAACCATCTTGCTTGATTCAAAACTTTTGGTATCCCGAAGCAAAAATTGCTTGTAGACCAACTCAGAAGGTAGAGGAAGTAGAGGGAGTTGTTACAACTCTTGTCTAGAATGATTTCCATCTTTTAAGACACTTTGAATGCAGTTAACTATTCACACACAGACATGCATAACGATATTTTTTTTATTTGATTAAAACAGTTATTATTAAGTAACAAGTACATGTAAATACTAAACGTTTTATATAAGAAAAATTTATCTGAATTAGTTAGTTGGTCTTAATTAACTTACATTTTATATGTTAACCATAACATTAACATTTTTGTATTAGAAAGAAGGCAATAATTGTTATAAGCAATAATTTTATAATGTTGCTTTTAAAAAATGTTATTAAAAATATTATGAAATCCCTAATAAATATTGTTTGAAAATCTAATCAAAACTAAATATTATTTTTATTGGTTTTTCAAAAATAGTTTTTCAATTTGATGAGAATTTGCAAACACTCAAATTTTTAAATAGTAAAAATATTTTAATAAGAAAAAAAAAAAAAAAAAAATTAAAATTTTTTCAATAAAACATTTACGAATCTTACTAATTCAGTGATAGGTTCGATTTTAGTAAAAAATAAAATTTGTTTTATAAATTTAGTAATGGAATACGAAATTTAATTAAAACATGGTAAAGTCATAATCATTTTTAGTAATTTATATTGACTTAAATGTAATTTTTTTACATGTGTTTTGGCGCACACACCTCATACCGGACAATCATATAATATTATGACTTGAAATATTGATTTAACAATTATTATTATTTTATATTTTATATGTACTTAATTGAGATTTGCAATGACTTAAAGGGTATAACATTCTGATACCAGAACTTTTTTTTAAACGTTTGTCAAGAATGACACCACCCATATTTAATATTGTTAGATCAAGGGATTTCTAAACCATTTATAGGTAAGTTTGAGGTTTGAGGTGGGAAGATTACATAAACTTCTTTCTCTTGTAAAAAAGATGAATTGTAATTTTTATTTTCCACTTGTTAAAATAATCACGTAGGATGTATAGGACAGACTGTATATTTCCTAGCACAATTTGAGGTGATTTTACCGATATATTGCAATATCGACGGCAAAAAAGCAGTAAGTATATGTATTTATAGTACGGACATCCGAACAGTAAATAAATAATTAGAGGCCCAAGCCTCTAATTATTTATTTATTTTTATAAGTAGCCCTGGTGTACACCAGCTGCTACCTCATAAAAGTCAGAATATACTTTATTAATACAAATATGAAAAGTGCGATTTAGGAGGAAACTTTGTATAATTTTAATGAGATGCAATGGGAAGCCGTGTTTAATTAATTTATATATTAATCCTTGAGAGGCTAATGCTGTTGAATTTATTTTATCGATATCGTTTTTGATATAATTAAATATATATTTCACTTGTTGTGTAGTATTATGAATTGACACCATCTAGAAATTAATTACTGATATCTAAATACTTCCAAAGTGTAATTTTAATGATTTTTTCAATTTTTTCACCCTGATAAATTTGGAGGTTTATTTGGTTTAAAAATTGGAATGATTTTAGCAGTACGCCATGAAATTTCGAATATGTTGAAATTTCAAACATGCGTTAAATATAGACGTTAGATGTTTCACACCAATTGATGAAAGATTTATTCAAAATTCATTTTTAACATCATTTAAGCCACATGACTTTTTAGGTTTTTAAAGATTTTAGATGATATTGTATCGCAGATTCCGCAATATAATCAGCTTCTGGTGTTATCGTATTAACTTCAATAAATTGGTTTATTTCAAAACTTTATTTAAAATGCTGGGAAGACTATCTGATATGTGATAATTTAGGGAGAAGATGTGTCCAAATAAATTAACTTTTCAAAATCAGTAACTAAAATTTCATTATGGATATTTAAAGGAGAAATGGTAGAAATCTTTATCTAAATAATTTTGATACGTTTCAAAACAGTTTAGACCGATCACCTAGTCTACAAAGTTTATCATTCCATTTTGTGTTTCTAAATTCCCAAATCATATTTTAAAATTTTCGCAATCTCTGAAAGCTCTTAGATCTGATGTGTATCGGTGACTCTTCCACTGTATTTCTACGTTTAATCAATTGAATAATATAATTTGGCAATCTGACAAAGTTATTGTTTGCATTTCATATTATCGGAGCACTTTCTTACTCTGGTGTCACAACGACATTTATGAAATTAGCTAATGTGCTCAGTGTTTTCAAAAGCCTCCCTAACATCTGACTCGGTTGAGAGATAAGACGTAACTTTCTCTGTTACCATAGATCTGAGGAATGCGCATTTAAAACAACCGGGTGTGTTAAAATTTCAGGTCCATTGATGTTGGGATATGGGTTAGATTGTTAAGTCGAAAATTATATTCTCATAAGAATTTGTTCTTGTACATTCCCAATTACGTTGTTTACTATTTAATAGGAAGTTTCTATGGATGCTAAGAAATTTTCTTAGGTCGTTTTTATAATCAGATAATGGTACTTGGGTATCGGGACCTCCAGGAAAATATTTAAAATACAATATTAAATTATTAGAAATACCAAGTTTAATCTCTTTGCCACATTTTCTATTACTTTAGTTTTAATAGGTTGTGATTGTCCAAAGCAAATCAACACGATATATTAGACAATTTTTTATCAAGACAAACGTAAAAATTAACCCGAATTTATGGAAAGTGGTAACAGTTGCACAAAAATAACAATAAGGTGAATTCATTAATGTTTTCTATATATGCAGTTTGATAGCTGTTACAACCGAAAATAATAGTTCACCTATTTTTGTTTAAAGATGATTTTTTTTTTTTTGCCCACCAGTTTAGGCATATATGGACATTTTTACTTAATTGCAAATCAAATCAAATTTGTGTATCAATTTTGATGATATATGGTTTATTTTATGATAAGGAATTAAAAACTGAACACTTCTACCATTCTCATTTCCTAAAAAAAAACTTTTAAGGAAAAAATTCTTAAATTTTTCGTAAAAAAATTGTTTTTTCCGATACAAATTTCTGAAATCCGAAACAATTAGGCAAATAAAAAAATAATGTTTTGATGACTTGATATACTCATGTAATTGCCTTATTAATGGCGAAAATTAGACATGCCCATAAAAAATTATAGCCTGATAGAAAAAAACTGAAAGCAGATATGTGTCACTTCAAATTCCACCTAGTTCACCTATTTTTGTTTAAGTGGGTACAAGAAAATCTTTATTTGCTGACCAGCATTATTTTTTTTTTTTTTGCCTTCTTTAATTTAATTTGGATACTAACTGATCGCAGATCTCATACTCTCGCAATAGAAGTTAAATGAAAAGGGCCACAATCAATTTTTCAGCATTTTTGAACTTCAACAACAAATTTATACGGTAAAACGCTTCAATTTATATGAAGTTAAATAATGTTGGAAATGCATTTCCCAAAAATTAAAATTAGTATTGATTGACTGAATTGAATTGACGCCCAAAATATTTCAACTCCATTTTCAATTTTTGTGAACTGAAAAGATGTAAATCTTTTTTAATAAAAGTGTTTTTAAAATATTCAGTTAACATTTTAAAAACACATTGTATGTTTTTCCCATTTTAGTTAATTTGGGATTTTAAATTTCAATCAAATTAAAATTTGATTAATAAATAATACCCAACAAATATTTTATCAGACTCTATATTGAGATATGTACATATAGTCTTTAATTTGATTGTAAATACATGGTAAGTTTCAAGGAGATTATTGAATAACACGATGCTCTTTTAATTTTCACTCGAATTGAATCGAATGTAAGATGTAGATCTTCTTGAGGATATCACATAATAATTTTAAAAAATTTTTTAAACCGTTTTTATGGTTTTTATGGTAGTTACTGAACTAAAGATCTTGTAGATCTCTAAAATTCTCAATTTAATCTTAAATTGACTTAGAAAGCAAAATAATGTAATTTTTAATTGTAATTATTTATTCAATGCTTTTAAATTTATTTTCTTTATCTTTTTCGAAATTTTGATTATAATATAATTTTTTGGATTAAGCATATTCTAAACTTTATTAAAATATCTCATATGCTTTATTTCAATAAATACATTATAAACAATTTTAGTAAGTTATTCTACATAAAATATAATAAATTCTACAGTTTTCGTTATGTTATGTTTACAAAAAAAAAAAAAAAAAAAAAAAAAAAATTCCTTTAAAAATTATTGTATCGTTCTGCGGGTTTTACAGAAAATTTTTAATAAATTACATTTAAACCAGAAACCATAAGTGTTAAAGTTTAAAAAAATAAATCAAATTTTAATGTTTATTTTTACTTTTATTTTATTGTTTAAAAAATAAAAATTTGTTTCGATTTTTATTTTTATTTCATTACACAAAAATAAAAATTTCTTTTGACTCTTTTTTTTCCAATCCAAAATTAAAATCAGTTTGTGAGTTTCAAAATATAAATGAGAAATAAAAATCAAACAATGAGTTTTATGTTTTCAAATGAAAAGAAAATTAATTTAGGATTTTTATATTTGTTTTTAAACAATAAAAACATCATGTATTCAAATTTATATTAAAATGTGTATGAAATGGATGTTTTATTAATTTGTAGGCGAGGTTTTTTAATCAAATTCATAATTACTATTATATTTTAAAATATTTGCACATACACGCGGAGAAAAAAATAAAATTGTAATAACCACAATCTAAGAGCAACATATTATGATTAGAACATATGATCACAGCGAAAAATAGAAATGATTTATAAATATAAATGATTGTCATATTGTGTTCAATTTCATAGTTTGTTTTTTTTATGTCATAATTCTAGTTTTATATATAATTGAACAATCTTACTTCATTATGATCCCATTCTAGCAGATTATGATTTAATGTTATTATGTTATTATTCTATCTTATTATATTATTAAACCACAATGTCATAATACTATTATCCAATCTTATCATATATTAAAATAAAATGTACTAATAAAAAATTATTTTTATAAACTTTTTATTAAAAATAATAGAGAAAAAACAAACATATATATATATATATATATATATATATATATATTTACATAATTATTTGTTCATTAATTATATTCATTTGTTCTTCAAATGCAAGATATGTTTTTCTAACTAAATCCTTTAATGGTAGTTAACATCGACTATAATCAAACCTTGTCTATTTATTCATATATAAACTAAATGAGAATTATAATAAAGTTGAAAAACAAACATTAAAAACAAAATATATTTAAAAACAAACAAGTTATGATTTTTTAAACCAAGTTTGTGCAAAGGATAAGTATTATATTTATTTGAAACATTTTTTTATCATGGGACTAATAATTTTAATATGGTTTAAGAACAAGGAAAAAGGCTGAAAATATTTAATGGTAGTAGAAGTAATGATATTCTTCATATTAATAAAATTTTGTTTCTGGTAAAAATATTTAAAAAACATATAATTTTTGCAGTCCAGCATATTAAAATTTTCATTGAGTGTAAACATTAAATGACAAAATTTAAACAAAAACATTGTTATCATGAATACAGAGTTAATAAAATTCAAGAAAATTAACAATGAGAACATAATATTGTTGTAGTGATAATGCTGTAATCAAGTTTCTGATTTAAACTCGAAAAATTATGGAAAAATTTTATTTTTTATAAATGTTTAAAAATTTGCTTTTAATATTTGATAAAAAAAAATAAGCGGTTAAAAATCCAAATCCTTTTATTTCCAAAAAAAAAAATCAATAAAATGCTAACATTATTAGATATGCTTTATACTTTTTTTTAGCATAACCAGAAATTTTGAGGGTGTATTAAAAATTTTAAAAATTGATTTATGATATAACGTACGCTATGCCATTTCTCGAGTGCAGCGTGTAATTATAAACACAAAAAATACGATTTCAACATCAATTGTGCATAAAATTTTATGGTTATATGGTTAAGATTTTCGGTTACAATTTTGCAATATTTATATATTTACTTCATTTGCGCCAAAAATCTGTTTTAATGTTAAAAGTGTAATAAACGTTTTTAGACATAATTTTGTAATTAAATTTCCATGTTATATCGCAATCGCCCTAAAATATGTTTTACTTTTTATAATGCAAAAGCAAATGTTCACATGAATTGCCAATATGTATAGTTGCGTGCAGTTGCCACCCAGCAAAAACTTTGCTTTCCTGGTAAGCTAGCAGGTATAATTGGAAACAAAAATAAACTACTTATTTTTTGCCTGAATAACTAGTTATTTTTGTTCGACTTGTCCACAAATTCATGTAGTTATTTTTTGACTCTAGGGGTACTCAAAAATATTTACCTAAACGAAAACAAAAATAAAAAAAAAACAAAAAAATTTTGCCGTCAGTGCGACTCGAACTTGGATACACACTAACCATTCGGTTTTATTGACTAACGTCTCGCACATAGCATCCTAAGCGACAAAAACTCTATTTAGTTTAAAATATCTTTTTAGACATTTTGTTATAAAAAACTAACAGCTTCAGAATGGGGTTGAACCAACAACCTTCTGGTTGTTAATCCGGCGGTCTAGCCAACTCATCCACGTGATTGCAGTATTACTGTGCTATTACACTATTGAGTACTTATTAATGTAATACAGAGAGGCAAATAATAATGACACCTCATTACCAAGAAACTACTTTAATAAGTAGTTGTTATTACCGAAAACCAAAAAGTTTTTGCTGGGCAGTTTAGCCTTTTTGAAGCTAAATCTAAGAATTTTATTTTGCTTTTAGCCTCAAAATTTTTGTTTTAGCTTCCAGCTCTAACCTCTTTTGATTCTTAAAATTGCCTTGAAAAAGCTAAAATTTTAGTATGTCAACAAAGAAGCAAATAATTTCTTATTTGCTTTTACAGAATCATCCATTTAATCGTTTTTTGCGTATTAATTTGAACAAAAAGATCGAGATTACTATATTTAACAAAAAATTTCACCTGCGGCACTTCATTTTACAAATCATACAAAACTGAACTTATTTTATTGATTTACTTAATCAATTATTATAATTATTTTTTAATAAACTTCATTAATCATAAAAACTATTCAGGAATATAATAAAAAATATTAAAGCAACAAATTTCCCAAAAATTTAGAGATTATCAAAAAGGAATTATAATTAAAAAATGATGGAAAATTACTACAAAACATTAGGTAATTTTTCGTATAAAATACAACCAAAATTTGTATAGGAACTTTGTGGGCCATTTTTCATTGGATCATTTTGTTTGCAGCTGTTCTGTGTTTTATTTAAAAACTTATGACAATATCTTAAAAAAAAAAACAAGTAAAAAAATATAGCCCGACCCACATCATTGTGTATGGCCACCGATACTTTTACTAAATGTAAAATAAAATATAAGAATACAGAATATGACGTTAATACTAACATTTATATGAATTTATGCACTTTAGAGTTATTCCCGAAAGCGAGCTTATATGGAGTGATTATAAAATTTGTCACTTTGATTTCTACTTATATAAAACTTATTTGTGTCGAACATAAATTTGATGCTAACATGTGTATGTGATTTATGCACGTTAAAGTGATTTTCGCACCAATCTTCTCGAAATTTGACACAAAGACACCTAATTTTATTAAAATATTGCTATATTATATCCGGGAGATATGTATGGGAGATAGGTGAAATAATAGACCGACCAATTTCAATAGGCTTCGTTCTTTTGTCATGAAAGTGCTACGTTCCAAATTTCGTTGCATTTCAAAATTGCGACTTGTACTTTGTGCAGAAGGTTTACGTGGACAGCCAGCCGTCCAACCATACGGACGGGCGGACGGACATCGTTAGATCGACTCAAAAAGTGATTCTGAGTGGATTGTATACTTTAAGATGAGTGTTGGATGACTTTTTCTGTGCGCTACAAACATCGGCACAAACGGATGGTACCCCAACCACCTATTTTGGTGTAGGGTATAAAGATATTTAAAACTAATAAGAAAATAAATAAATAAATAATAAATAAATAAAATAACCCTCATATTCGGAACATTATGGGTAATGACAAAACTTAGCAAATAACAAAAAAAAAAAAAAAAAAAACAAAATGTCAAAAAATTAATTGTGTTGTAACTTTTTCATTGTCACAAAGTTCAGAATATCGGTATAAGTTCTTAAATAAAAAAAAAAAATATATATATCAATCTTATTTTGTGGGGCATTTAGCCTTTCGTGACCTTTTTTAGAGTCCAATTTAGATTCTCTTTTTCTCACCTCCTGGCAACACTGGTGATAACCGATGTAAAAATACTATTCTGATCTTTTTTTTTGCGGCCGTAGGCACTTATTATATATAATTTTGTCGAATTTTTTTGTTCGTAAGAAAAATTATTAAATGTTTGCTAAAAGTATTGGTAAATTTGAGCGAGCAAAAAAAATGCTACTCTTAACAAATCAACATGATATCTTTAAATTTTTATAAATATTTTTATTGGAAAAAGTTGGAAACTATAATATGATTTACTATTCTTAAAAATAGATTTGAAGACATGAAATCTGCAGATAATACAAATGTTACCAAATAATTATACTTTATACTAAATTTTACTATTTTGAAAATTTTCCACAATGATGATATCTTTGGGACTATTTTTTATTAATTGAAATCTCAAAAAGATTCTCTATACAAAGGCGATCAAATATTTATGATAGCTTGGCTGAGTTTGATATTTCATAATTGTTTATCACCCTTCGACCGAAATAATGCGACCAGTTTAGATTGTTATTTTCATTAAATAAAAATTAAATATACATTTTTCACAATGATAAGATATTATTTAATGCCCGATAGCGGAATATTTTTCAAATATCCCTTGATTTTGGTTACGAAGCAAATTCTACCACAGGTGAAGACAATTTAGAATTAGACCTTTTTGACACTTTTCCTATGTTAAATAGTTAAAATTTCATCCTTCGTGATTATTGGACTGTAGCTCTATTTTGCTATTACAAATTAATATTTAAGGGAATATCTATACCTAGACAACCTAAAATCGGAATATTTGCGTTTAGAGTTCAAGTTGTCGTAATCAGTCCTCATTTCAACTATACAATAAACGTTAAAACAATAAAAGACCTGTCTCTAAAAGTAAAGATGCTACCTTGATTGGGGTAAATAACATTTAGTATATTAGGAGGGTTTCCAGTTATCATATTAACATCATAAAATCAGCAATTAGTGGCAGTAGCAGATTTAAATGGCAACATATGTTCATTTAGGTAATATCAAATATCTAATGTTACATGATTTGTATCAAATTTTAAATGCAAGATCGTTTTAATATTGTATCTCTAAGATAATGTTTAATAATTCTCACATTAGAACTATACATTAAGATTACTTCAGTATCATCATCATAATGTAATTCTAAAATGTTACGAAATTCTTATAAAAATGGGGAATATATCTTGTTTTAGTATTATTAATATCCTTCATAAATTAAATGACATTAAATTTATGTGAATAGGTAGTAATTGACTGTAATAAAATTTAAGGACGCCAAGTCTTGTTTACTAAAGCGGATAAAACTTACACAAGAAGATTACAGATAATACAAAATAAAAATCTGAATATAATTCATAACCTATACCCCAGATATTCTACTGATCTACCGCATAGAAACTTTAATCATAAAATGTTTAATTCATTTGTAATGGAACTGACTCTGTCATTTAATGAAAAATGCAGAACGTCTGCATAATAATAATTTGCTAGACAATCACTAAGACTCTTTTCTACTTAAAGAGTAATAATTGATGGTTGTTTTTAAAATTTCTTATAACGTTTAAGTATGTACAAGGGAAAAAAACTCGAAACTTTTTATACCCTACACTACAATCGGTGATTAGGCTGATGTTTACAACGGAAGCTTTAAAGTGTACCGGTCGACTCAAAATAACTTTCGGGATCGATTTAATGATGTCCGTCCGTCTGGTCGGTTGACTGTCTGTCCATGTAAACCTTGTGAGCAAAGTACAGGACGCAATTTTAAAGATATTGTAATGAAATTTGGCTCGAATAATTATTTTGGTACAAGGACGGAGCTTTTTAATTGGTGTGATTGTATTGGTTATGATTGGTTCATTATTTTACCTAGCCCCCAAGCAAATGCCTTCCTGTAATAGGGGTTTAACGATTATAAATATCTTAAATATGGAAATATTTTAATGAAATTTGAAACAGTAAGTTAAGGTATGTTTATAATTGATCACAGCTCTTCCAAAAATCACTTTAACGTACATATGGAAATGCCACAAAAATGTAAGCATTATTAACATGATTTAACAAAAATAGGTTCCATATAAGTAGAAACAATAGTGCCAAATTTTGTAATGATGGGTTCGTAATTAACTATAGGACGATAACAAGCGATGGATACTTTTTTAATGACATTACAGTTCAGATACAACTTTTACCAAATTGCAATAAGTCTTTACTACCAGTGTTGACAAGTTACCCTTTTTAAGGCTAAATCTAGCCTTTCTATTTTGCTTTTATTCTCGAAAATTTCGTTTTTGTTCATAGTTTTTTGTTTGATTTATACAAAATTTGTTATAGGCTTAGCAGTGGAGTGAAAAATTTTAAGTTTGGAATGGGGACTCCAAGAGTACTCTCAGGAGCGGCACTAAGGGGGCTCAAAGCGGAGGTAAAATTTTTGTTTCTTACTCGATTTCAAAGATATTTATATTTTATTAAAGCCCTTGAAAGGGCGTATGAAAAACCTGCTTGCATGTGCTATTTATATCTTGTAGCTTTCGAGTTATTTGTATGTGAAACTGGACAAATATCTTGAAAAATATAAGAGGTAAATAGCACATACATGCATGTTTTTCATAGGCCCTATCAGGTGCTTTAGAAGGTATAAAAATCTTTGAAATCAAGTAAGAAATTTGGCTATCGGTTAAAAATTTCCTATGCCGGTGGTACCCTACTTTGAGCCTCCTTAGCTCCGCTCTAGAGGCTAAAAAGCCTTATATATGAAAATAATAAAATGTTTATTATTTAACTTAAAATAGGCATAAGTTTTGTTTTGCTATTTTACGTTCATTAATAGAAATACGTGAATAGCAAAATAGCGAATTAACTGAAGAAAATAAATTCCGAAATTCTTGAAAAAATCAAAAATCTCAAAAATTATACTTTTTAAAGTTTCGCAAATTGCCTCGATAAAAGAAAAGTACTTTTTATTACATGTAGAATAGAGTACCTGTTATTGGTTTTAGATTTAGATATTTAAATTTTGAATTTTAGTAAAAAATTGATTATTTTTAATTTTTCTATAAAATAAATAAATTTAATTTGGGAAGTGTTTGCAGCAACCTTATTAAAAAAATATTTATTAATTTTATTTTAGCATTTATTTATTATATAAATAATTAAGTATTTATGCACGCAAATCTAGAAGCAAAATTTGCTGTTTTGTAAAAATGTAGTCATATGTATAATAATTTGAAAATACAAAAGTTCAAAGTCGCGTATTTCCGCAGTTAGCCATGATATTGACTTTCTTTTTCAAACGTTGAAAAATATATGTGCTAAGGAATAAAATTAATATTTTCAAAATTGCTTTCGCTATTTAGAAATATACAAAATAAAGGACCAAATTTCTGGCTTTTGAAGAAACTACAAATATTTGAATTGTAATAAAATATTTGTTTATAAAAATATTTTTATGCTTTCAGGAAGCTTGGATAATATTAATTAAAAGAAAAATGCATAAACCAAATTCAATCGGGCGAAGGATTTTTATGAATTCCTAAAAAAAAACTAATGAAAATTTCCAAAAAATGGAAACTTTCACATTTTTACCTATAAAGTCCACATTTTATGATTATGATTGAAATCTCCAAAAAACAAATGCCTAAACTTGCAGATTCATGCTTTGGGATTTTATTAAATATAGACTCAATTGAAACTTTTATATAAAATATGTCAAATTCGGTAGGTTGTGTATCTAGAACGCGTGGGTTATTAGCCTTGGCGTCTACTTCAAGATCATCTTTGTGAAGATACCTTTCAGAAAAGTATAAAATTATGTTGTTAAGGAAAATTACATTTTAGAGAAAAAAAAGTGTGGAAACTTTTTTGGCAATAAAAAAAAAAAACATAATAATTTTTGCAATTTTTAAATTCAAAACTGTTTATTTTTGGACTCGATAAAGATATTAACTTCAAATTTTCTTTAATCGGTAGGCAATTTTGTTCTCTAATTAGCTAAAGAAAAACTAATAAAAGCGGCCGGAAATATTGGGATATATGTGAAAAAACTGGACCAAGAACTTGTAAAATTGAGGTAGTTAAAATTTCAAATGCAAAATTCAAAAACTATAAGAGATAAATAGCATAAGTAGCATGTTTTTTTAGGACGTATTAAGGTTTTAATAAGATATAAAAGTACTTGAAATCGGATGAAAAAAATGGCTAGCGTTTAAAAATTTTCTATGTCAGTGGTACTCTGCTTAGAGTTCCCATGGCTCCTCTCTAGAGGGGTTTTGGGGTCTTCCTTCAAAACTTTAAATTGTAGACTTCTCTGCTACGCCTATGTAAAATTGTGTATAAATCGAACTATCCGATTCTGCCCCACTATGAATTTATAAATCATTATAACTAAAACTTCATAAAATTACCACATTATTCATTAACCATTTTTAAAATCCTACAACGCCTACTTATGTATTTTAAAGAACTAATAATTAAAGAAATTAAGAAATAATAATTAAAGTGATAAATTGTAAAAAATTTTTTCAAAATAATTTTAAATTCAAAACCAATTAAAAGGTAAATAAAAAAATATTAAATAACAAATATAAGTATTTTACTTATTTCACACACTCACTCGCTCTCACTCCCTACTAAATTATAAATTCAATCAATAACAAAGTGATAAAATATGTATTCAAATATTTAGATAGTACATAGTTTGTTATTTTTCTTTTCGAACCCACAAATATACGATAGCCGAATTTTAAATAGTGCAAAGTACGTCAATTTCACATAAATAAAAATCGATCGCGTCGTATTGATGTTACGCATACGTCTCATTATTGTTTGTTACTTTTTTGTTGATCTCTACAGTAGACAATGATGGATGGATTGATGAAAGAATGATAATTAGGGTTGTCATTTAAATAGAAATTATTCGATTATTCGAGTAAAAATTTTTTTGCTATTTTCGAACGAACAAAATGTTTAAACTTTGATAATAAATTGTTCTGTAAATTTTTAACGATTAATCGAATAACCGATTATTTTTTTCAAAACTTGTTTTTGTTAAATTATTGTATTGTACACAATTTTTTCGGTGGTGAGATTTGTATTTTTAATAGAGAAAAAGTGCTGTATAGAAATATGTCGTACAATTTATTTTTATTTTTCAATTTAAACAATCAATCGTACTTTTTTTTTGTTTCCTTTTGTTTGACATTTTAGTCCTATTTAAGACGAAAAGAATGGCTGTTATTATTGCATTGTTGTATTTGTTGACTTTAGTCATATACCTTGTTAAATTGCTGTACCATGGTATAGCTTTTCTAAAGATTCAACCAAACAGTCTAATGTTAGGATAAACGGGAGACGTATAAGTTATTATTAAATTCTGGAAATTTTTTTTAATATTCAGCAAAAAATTAAACAAAAGTATACGCATATGCTTTATTATTGAGATTTGTTCATTTATTATTTATTTCAAAAGTTATTTTAATGATTCAAGTGATGTGGAAATAACAGAAGATTCTAAAATATATGACGATGGTTTGTTAACTGAACTCAATCAATAAATAATATTAAAAATTTGAAAAATTGATTTTAGTAATATTGATGATCATTGACTTTATTCAGTAAAATCTAAAAAGAACAGCAAAACTAGATTTGCTTTTAGTGCTATTCTTACTGTATTTCCACCATCAATAATAAGTAAAAGGGATTTTCCACATCTGCTTTTACTAAAAATAAATAAATAAATAAAAATCGTTTTAAAGCAAAACAGCTTAATTATATTCTTTATGAATAGTTATTTTAAAAGAAATATAATTTCATTATATAATTTGTCTTCAATGTTAATGACTTGTTATATTTAGGTTTGTTTTTTTGTTAATAAAACTATTACATTTTAAAATTTAAAAATTACTTTTTGCAATTTTTTAACCTGTAATTGATTATTGGAATAATATATTTTATTCTTTATTTAAATTTCAATTTTTTTCGATCACACAAATAATTAAAAAAATTATAAAATTTTATTCGATCAACTTCAATGTTGAATAATTGTCCACCCTACTGATAATGTGAATAACTAACTACTTATTGTTATACATAATCGTTAATGAAATTTCGAATACCAGTTTAATTTGACTGTCTGTCAACATTCTAAACTTTTATACATAGTTTTCATTGTTTCGTTTACAGTCGTAGTCAAATATATTTACACTTTTTATTATTATTATTATTATTATCTGGAAAAGAACACAAGCACTGTTGTTGAAATAATTATTTTGTTGTTCTAATACTTGAAATGTGTAGAGTAGAGTTGAGATAATTTCTGAAAATTTCTGATATTAAAAGAAAAGTTCTTCATATTCTATGGCACCTCGAGTTTATTTGCTAAAATTGAACAAAATTTAAGCTTGAATAACTTTTATGTGCATTATCAGATTTCACCAAACTTGGTATTATTATAAGTATAACAAAAACAACTATTAAGTTGTTTTTGATATACTTATTCAAATTTTAATATAACAAAAATTTAATAACACAAATTATTGAAATAAATCGCCTATACAGCATATTCCTTATCCCGAAAATATAATTCTGTATTATTTTAGAAGTTTTAGGATTAACAAGCCCTTAAACCATTGTAATCCACTTTACAAAAACCGCCAAGTTATTTGTGATAATTTTAAAGATTATTTACTCAAATTACACACATGGTTTTACAAAGGCAAAATTTACTGAAATTTGTCATGATCGGCCTATTATTTCATCAATACTTCCTACAACTTCCTTCCTCGGAATGGTGTATTAACGCATATAATTATTTGAAAAATGTTTTATAAAAATAGGTCCATTTTTGATCATATCTGAAAAGCCCTTTGGTACTTCTGCTAGACTACTGGTACGTTTCCATTTGCCTTGGAATGATTGAGATACTTTTTTCTTGTTGCACTGTGTAATTGATTTATAAAGCTGATGTAAATAATTTTGAAATGAAAAATTCTTAAGAGCTTTTCCTTTTATATTAGAAACAAATACCGCTCGCTTTTCATAATTTGCCACAATCTACTCAACATATTTCAGACATTATAATAAAATAATTATTTCAAAATAATTTATAATAACAATATTTGAATTATTTTTCAAAATTATAAAATATTTTAAAAGTGTAAATACATTTGACTATGATTATATTTGTTTTTTGTTAAACCCAAGTCGCTTATCAATTATTCTTAATAGCTTTTTAATAAATTTAATTTTCAACTTTCAGTCATTGTAGTAGGTTATTAAAAATAGTTATAACTGGATCTTTTTAACAGGTTTATTTTACAAAACTATTAGAGCAATAATAATAAGTGTGAAAAATTAAGTGAAATTATAAATATGGATGTTTTAGTCTAAATGTCTATGGTGATTACACCCATGTTTAATTTCATATTTATTTAATTCGCTTATTTTAATAGCCATTAAATAAACTAAATGATTAATATTATTGACCGTAACTAATTGGCTAAACATTTACTAAATTATGTTTTCATAAAATATTTATTTATAATTTACAACAAAGGTATTAAGAACATATCGCTCGTTTACATCAAAAACGTCATAACTTAAAAAGTCTTTGTTCACAACATTTTACTGGGTAGTTATTCTTAATAATTGAATATATTCTGTCAAAATATTACCATTAAAAAATTTAAAAAAGTTTTAACTCCAAAACTTTTTTCTATCTCCTACCTCCTTAACATATATTGTGATGACATATAATTGCTTAATGCATTTTGTGAGAGTGAAATCAAACCTTATATTTTCTGGTTCATATGGATCTTCATCAAAGGTTGTAAAGGATTATAAATTAAATTTGTCAAAATTCAAAAAAAAAAAAAAAACAAGTAAGAAATTTATAGTTATTCAAACCCAACCATAAACCAATATGATTAAATAGTAACTTATTAAATATAATAAATTAATAAATTAAAAATAAAATAAATTTTAAATAATTTTCATCGATGGAAAATCTGGGTCATTATGAACTGATTTCCATATAAAGTAATAGCGTTCAAAGAGTCCTAGTTTAATTTTAAGCACTATGCGTTCCTAAGGAGGAACGCAGGGAAACCACAAATATGCTCAGAAAAAAGTATTTTGTGCGCATTATTATCAGTATGATCTTTAACAAAAAAGATACTTTTTTTTTATTAAAACAAATTTTTTTAGTAAAAAAGTAAAAAAAAATAAAATTAAACCAAATATTATCGGTGCGCTGTTGATGCAATGCACAGTGGGATGGAATCGAAATTTTTTGGAAATAAATCTGTAAATTTGATTTACATAAAATTTCATACAGATATAGTAGAGGAGAGTAAAACTTTAACTTTTGGATGGAGAGTCCTGCATACTCTTCAGGAGCGGAGCTTTTGGGGTTCAAAGTACTCTATTTTGAAGTAGAAAATTTTTAACTGTTTCTTAAATTTTTGATTCTTATCCGAAATTCAAATATGTAAAGGCTATTTATCTCAAATAGTTTTCAAGTTATTTGCATTTGAAATTTCAACTATCTCAATTTTGTCAGTCCAGTTTTTACGTTTTACGTTTATCAAATTTACAAAAATGTTTACCAAATTAGTTAAAAAACTAAATTATCGAACACAAAACTTGAAGTTGATATATCTTACAAGTCCAAAAGTAATCGATTTTGAAACATAAAATTAAAAAACAAAGATTTTGAGTATGTGTGTGTATGTGTTTTTTTGCTTACTATTGTAATCGACTCGGTTTTCTAACCGTTTTTTCGGTTTAAGTACTTTCGTTTTTTTTTCAAAATATTCAGTTTTCGAATATTGAATAGACAGTTTTTTTAACATAAAAAACCGAATAATAATTTTAAACTAATTAATACACAGAACAAAGTTTATACATTAATATAAAAATTTACTTTCATTAATTTCAGTCCATAATTATATAATTTCTTAAGCATTAAAATTGTTTTTCAAATGAATCAAAAGTCAAGAAGACTGAAAAAAATGTTAAAATTTTCATTTATATTTTTCATTTTTAAAAAAATGTTTGAAAGTTTCTTTGGAAAATTTTAAGTTTTTAATGATTTTTAGCTACATTTTGGTAACAGTACAGAAGCGCTTTTCACCAAATTATGTGTTGTAGAATGAGAGCAAATTTATGCAAATTTCTAAACATTATTTTTTAACAGATTTTCTTTGGAATTTTCTCATTTTAAGGCATTTGTTGTTAATATTAATATTTTCATATGTAACTATTTTCTTTTACCATTTGCAATCAAATCTAATAAAACTAAATCAAGATTTAACAACATTTTTGCAAAATTCCTAAAATTATCATTATGAACAATTTAATAATATTTATGAATAAAATTTTATATTTTACGAAAAAAGTTTGGGAAAAAAAGTCATTTTCGATTCGTAATATTTATGAAAAAAATTGTCAAATATATACATTTTTTTTCGCTGTATATACATAAAGTCTAATTTTTGTTTCCTAAATTAAATTGAAATTAATTTTGTAATTAGTTCTGTGATTTCCCAATAAAAAATGGAGCTTTGAACGAAGTAAGTTTGTAAGGGTGGAAAGTAAAATAGCGCTTTCACATTCCCTTACGAAAGGCCTGAATTGTTTTAATGGCGAGTTTTAATAAAAAAAAACGCTCTTTTCAATGCTTAAAAAGAAACAAATATTTTATTTATATCAAGTACGTAGATTAGCTTCACGTATATGTTACTCTTTTTAGTTATACATACACATATTATTTATATATACTCTAATATTTGCGAACCTAGTACATCATAGTAAGGCTAATTTCGAAGCCCACAAAAGTGAATTTTCTTTGCAAAATATTATGTTAATGCATCCAAAAACTTTGATTTTTTGTTACTCTGTCTAAGCAATTAATTAATTAATAATTATCTTATTAAAAACTGACAGTTGTATTTGAAAAAGCTCTACCTATAAAGTGGAGTTCGAAAAAATTGAGACATGCTTTTTCTATATTGAGCCATAGTTTCTACACATAATATAGAAAACTTGGTCTCAGTTTTGAAGATTATTTAATAAATATTAACTAGAATATTGTAATACTTGTTGAGTTTTTTTTAAGAAATATTGTTTTTGATAGAAATATTAGCTTTTACAAAAAACCGATTAAAAGTTTTTTTTTCAGAATTTCAAAAATAGAACCATTCAAAACCCGGTTTCTCCAAAAAGTCAAATAATTGATCATCCTAGTGTCTACATTATTTTTAATTTTTTATTTTTCTAAAATAAAATGTTCTTTAAGAACATATAATAATCTTGTAATTCTGCGAAAGATATCTTCACGAATATGATATTTAAATTAAAGTCAGATCAGAAATTTTGAATTTAGCCTATATGTTCGAAAATACCAAAGCCTGAATCTAAAAACAGAATGCAGTGACATATTGAACTTTAAATCTTTTTGTATATAATTTAGAATTCAGTCAGGTAGACAGTTTATTTGAAAAAAATAATAAAAAAAAAAAATAAATAAAAAAAAAATGAGTCCATAGATCTTTTAATTTTTTGAATTAAAGTATTTTTTTTGTTTTGTTAAAAATTGGTTCTTGGAGAAACTATAAATATTTTATTTCTAATAAAATCTTTTTTAGGCAAGATATCTTAACGAAATTTTTGGTGATAATTGACTTTATCAATTGAAACTGAAATAAATAAAGTATAGAAAAAAGTTAAGATTTTTGTAAAGATAATCTCGCAATTCCCAAAATGCCGGTGAAAATCCAAAAAATGGAATTTGGAATTTGGAATTTTGCCTATAAAGTCCCTCGAATCACGATTTCGTTACCAAATAGGTATAATTCGGGAGGATTTACATTATTATACGTTCTGAATGAAAGTTTTGTCTTTGAGGAAAAAGAAAATCACAATTTTTTAAATTTTCAATTTATAAATCGGTTATTTCTGGACTTGTAAAAGATATAGACTTATTTTTTATTTGATAGACAATTAAGTTCTTTAATCAAAAATGAAAATCGGATAAAAATATTGAACTATATATTGAAAAAAGGGACCAAGATTTAGTAAAATTGGGATAGTTAAGATTTCAAATGCAATAACTTGAAAACTATAAAAGATAAATAGCACGTGCAAGCATGTTTTTATAGGCCTTTTCGAGAGCTTTAAGAATATTTTTTTCAGAACGGATGAGAGACAAAAATTTGGCAAACGTTAAAAAATTTCCTATGTCCGTTCCTGAGAGGCATGTGGACCCCTCTTCCAAACGTAAAACGTAAAACTGTTCACTTCTCTGCTGCGCCTATGTGAAATTTTACGTAAATCAAATTAGCCAATGAGCAGTTACAGATTTATTTCTAAAAAAAATCGATTCTGTCCCACTGTGCAATTGAAGAAGGTTTAAGGTTTAATATATATTAATAGTGAAAATTTTTTTCATACCCTTGGTAATTGGCATTCCGGGACTCGCAATAGTTTATAAATTATTACAAAAAATGTTATAATAAATAAGAAATATTTATTTCAGTTTGTATTGTTTCGTTTATAATCAAACAGAAAAATCGCCAACTGCTTCAACAAATCATTAAAAATTTAATGAAATTTATCAAGAATATTAACATTAACCTGGTAACGTAAATACTGTATTTTAGTATATTTCCGTGAGGGTTGTCTTTATAAAAATACGAATATCTTCCAAAATATACAAAGCACAGTGGGGCAGAATCGAAATTTTTTGGTAATAAATCTGTAACTTCTGATCGGCCGGCTAGATTTTCATGAAATTTGGTATAGGCGTTGCAGAGGAGTTTACAATGTTTGGAAGGGGAGATAACAATCCCCCCAGGGGCGGAGCTAAGGGGGCTCAAAGTTAGGTACCTCTGACATAAAAAATTTTTAATCGCTAGCAAAATTGTTTCTAGTCCGATTTCAAATCCAACGTTAACCAAATTTCAATCAGGGGTAGGGTTTTCCTGAATTCCCAAATAAACTAATAAAAATTCCCAAAAATGGAATTTTTTACTTTTTTGGCTATAGAATCCACATTTTTCCGAAGTCCCGTAGATTTTGATTTAAAACTTTTAACAACATATTGAAGATTCTAAAACTATATTTTGCTTGTCGATTCGTGCTTTGGAATTTGAGAAAATATGGTCTAAAATCAAAATTTTCATACAAAATGGGTCGAATTCGGGAGGTATGTACCATGAGTTATTGGGCATGTTTTTAATCTCCAAGTCATGTCCGTGACGTTACCTTTTAGAAAAGTGCAAAATTATTATATGCGGCTAAAGAAAATTTTATTTTAGATAAAAAAGAGTATAGATACTTTTTCGGCTAAAAAAACACAAAAAGTAGTCTTTTTTGCAATTTTCAAATTCAAAATCGTTTATTTTTGAACTCGGTAAAGATATTTTTGTTCAATAGATAATTTTGTTCTTTAACTAGATAAGAGAAAAAACTGATAAAATCGGTCGGAAATCGGATATATATGAAAAAAACTGGACCATGAACATGCAAAATTATGGTGCTTAAAAATTCAAATGCAAATAACTCGAAAACTAAAAGAGATAAATAGGACATATAAGCATCTTTTTTTTATAGGTTTTATCAGGGCCTACAACAATTTTTAAATCGGACGAGAAACAAAAATTTTGCAAACGATTAAAAATTTTTTATGTCAGAGGTGCCTAACTTTGAGCACCCTTAGCTCCGCCCCTGGTGGATTGTTGTGCCTCCCTTCCAAACATAACATTGTACGCTCCTCTGCTACGCCTATAAAGAAATAAAGATTTATTTCCAAAAACTTTCGATTCTGCCCTACTGTGCAGTGTCAATAATGAATCTGCCCCATTTGTGTGCAAATTCAACACTGCGTGTTGAAATCATTAACGAAAACTAATAATAATTGGTATCAAGTTGACACCACTTCAGTATCGAATTAAATATTGATATTAAATTTGTAAACGAACGGTATCAAAAAGCCGATACCGAAAATTTTTCAATGTAACCACAACCATGGTATATTTTGAATTGATTTTTTTCCCTTAGTGTGTGTTACCATCTACATTTAGCATAAAAAATGTTAGTGTAATATTAAAGGTTATAGAGCTATTTGGTTCTTTTAAATTTGATTGATTTGAAAAAATGTATCTTTAATGAAATTAAAGATTGGTCACAAGATAGGCCATTTATGACAACATTTTTATAACAATTTATTTTTATTAAAAATAATTTTTATTATGGAGCATTTTACTTAAAAACCTATACAAGTATTATGTAAAAAAATATTAAAATATGTAAACAAATAAATAATAAAAAAAATTTTGTTTTCCCATTTATATTCCATTCTTGTAACACATATGAGTTTAGTTCCGCCAATAAAAAAAATTAAAAAAACGCTTTTTTCAATACTTGTTATAAACATTTCATATAACAAAATAATTTATATGCAAAACACATAATTTAGTTTTACGCCGACAAGTACGAGTTATATTAACCGCTGACAAATTCGTAAATATTATTATCGCCATGAAAATTTTACGTCATGAACTTGAATTTTTCGTACTTGTTTTTTATAAAAAAACACATTATTTTTGGCTTAATGTTCACTGACACTTATACATAGTTAGAGCTTTACTTTAGAATATTTTTATACTACGTTTAATTGGCCTACAATTTGGTTTTTATTTACACAATCTTTTTAATGTACTTTTGCAATAAAGTTCTTGAAATTTGGGGTTTTTGCAAAATATCTTTGTAGTAGATAAACAAAACTTGCTGAATTTGAAATAATTACGAATTTGTTAAAAGTAATTTGATTAGATTATCTATATAAGATTGTGATAATACTTTTATGTGATTTGTTTTTTATTACTTAGTCCGAGATTTAATTAAGAACAAATTGGTATGAAAGCAATTAAAATCAGTAGATAGGGGAAACTGGATTATTGTGGCTTATGGGGTAACCCAGCAAAAACTTTGCTTTCCTGGTAAGGTATAATCGGAAATAAAAGTAAACTACTTGTTTTTTTGCCTAAATAACTAGTTATTTTTGTTCGAGTTGTGCACAAATTCATATAGTTATTTTTAGACTCTAGTGATATATGTACCTAAACGAAAATAAAAACAAAACAAAAAAGTTTTGCCGTCAGTGAGATTTGAACTTGGATACAAATTTTTGAATATCAATCGAGTCTAAAAATAAATACATGCATTTGGGGACAACTTGAAAAAATAACTAGTTATTCAGGCAAAAAAAAAGTAATTTATTTTTGTTTCCAATTATACCTGCTAGCTTACCAGGAAAGCAAAGTTTTTGCTGGGCTGATCCACGTGATTGTAATATTACTATGCTATTATACTATTGAGTACTTATTTATGTAATAAAGAATAGATAAATAATAATGACTTCTTATTACCAAGAAACTATTTTAATAAGTAGTCGCCATTACCGTGAAGCAAAAAGTTTTTGCTGGGAAGAAATTTTTTATATCTTCGCGTATTTTTATTTATTTATTTTTTTTTTATTATTATTATTATTTGTTTTTGCAAGAAAACATTACTGGTTGGTATATGTTTACCATTATTGCATTCCATTTTTAAATAATATATCATCCATGAAACCTCTGATTTTATTGCTTTTCGAGCACAAGCAAATAAAATATACTTAAAAACTTTTTTTTAAGTGCTAATGTATCTGTGGAGGATATCAAAATAAAAATAATTTTTAAACAGATGAATACAAAATTGAATACAATTTTGCAATTTTCCAAACATTGTAAGTAATTGCTTTAATCATCAACGATATTAAAATATTTAAGAAAATCTAATAAAATAAAATAAATGCTGTGCTTTAGTAAAAACATCATAGGAACATTGGAAATAACTTAATAAACTTCACAGCGGTAAGATTAAAAATTCCTAGAACCAACTTTTACCATTAAATTAGCTTACTAAAGGAAGAAAATCTGGAATGAAAAATCGCGAAAATAGTGGATGCTGTAAAAATATATACAAGACTTGATAAAACTCATGCAAATGGTCTGCTCACTTAACATGTGCAAAATTATAGAAATTTCATCCACTTATGGATTAGATTATTCCATTTTTAAATATTTTGTTTTATTATTTAATATTAGTTTTGTCAGTTGTTACCTGTTTTCATCACTTATTGGAATGTTGATATTCGTATGGCCTCGTAAAAGAAAATTTTATAAACACTAAATATCTTAAAATTTGTAATTTTTATTACTTTCTACTTAACCCCAAAATATCACTTTTTAAATGATGATTTGAAAAAACGCCGAAAACCATTCCAAAAGATAAAATAATCTTATTATTTTTATGTAAAACGTTAGACAGTTATTCATTCTATACAACAGTTCCATTGGAGGGTTCAAAAGATTATTGTGTGGTATTATTGATATTATATAACTAAAGTATGTTCCTGTTTACCCCAGTCTCCCCTAAATAATTTAAGTATACATTTCTCGACAGGAGACTGTTAATTATGATTATATACTTAACCAGCTCTCATTACTACAAAATACTTTTTGTGAAAAACAGGATCGAATAAATAGAACTTCAAAATAATATAATAAAAAAAAAAACAAGCTAAATTGCTATATTTGGCTTTATCGAATCTTAAATAGGCAAAAAAAAAACAAACATTTTAAAATCAATGAAACCGATTTAATGTTACAATAATTTCGTATACTCTTCTGTTTTTGGATAGAGGGTTAAAATATTGTGTCGTATCATTATTAATTTCTGTTCCGGAAATGGAAAATGATTATTGAAACTTTTTTTTATTATTTTTATTATTTTTATTATTTTAGAATTTTTACCGACAATGCGATAGAGTCGCCAAAAATGGTGCTTCATTCAGAGAAAGTGTATAGCGCTTTGTTTTGAATTTTATTGCAATAATTTGCTAATTAGTACACTGAAAAAATACTTTTTGAATTTTTATTTTTTTTAGCATATACTTCTGTCCGTCCAAAAAAACAATAATTTCTCAATAATGTGTAGGTCGCAATTTTAAAGGTCACTTTATTTGGTACATATTTTGGGCGATTAATTTAACTCAATAAAATTGGTTAAAGTGTAATCATTATTTCACTCAGCCCCCGTATTAAAATTTTTCTGAAAATAGGCCAAAATTTTATAAAGATCCTAAATATATACGTATTTAAGTAACATTCATCATAGATGAGTTTTGTCTAAGCAAAAATCATACTACAAAATTTCATGAGGATCGGTCCAAAATTTACCGTACCTTCCATGCAGAAACCCCTCACGGAATTACTTTTTCGTTCGTAATTTCTACATAAATGATCGCATAAATATAAAATTTAGTAAAAGCAATTCTCATTTAAGTATTAATCTTACAGCCAAATTTCATTAGATCGGAAGGATTTGAGACCTTGTTACATTAACGCATATTCACAATTACGTTTGCTCATTGAAGTGACTTAATATGGCAAAACTTGCTCTATTGTTACTTTTCTACACGTTTTAAGTTTTTTTCCGAAAATTCTGTTCTCTTGTTAAATAATGCAACTAATTTAGTTAATAAAATATTTATTTTAAATTTGTATTACTTTAATTTTAATTAGATTTTGTTATGAAAACAAGCATATTGACCTCGAAAAAACATTTTTTGTCCTGCCCTAAACAACGCGCTGAACACGAATCTGTTTTCAGGTTTCATTTTTTTTCATGGGCATGTCTAATATTACCCCCTTTTCTGGAAGTCACATTAGTATAACTCAAGAACGGTTTCTTCAATTCAGATAAAAAAAACTTCAAAAGATGCCGCGTAGAATCAGCAACAAGTTAATATTATATAGTTTTTTTTATCCGCTCAATAGCTTCGGAGTAATTCAGATATTAGTCCATTTTCAGCTCAAAACTTATTAAAATATTTATTTATATTTTATTTATATTTCGATTTTTAATCTTTCATCATAAAGTTAAGTCCACTAAGATCAAAATAAACTATATATCATGAAATTTTAGGAGCATATAATGTTTATTCACAATTAACTATTGCATCATTATTGGTCATACATCTTTTAAAGCGGCTCCTTTCAGCAAAAACTGTTTGACATATGACTCTCCGCATACCCTCGGAAAAATTCAGGTCTGTGATAAAACTAGCCCATGCCTTATCAGAACAGTTTTTATTTCGTTAGGAAAAGAAGCTTTTTCATAATTTTCTGTACTTATAAAATACTTTAGAAATATTTTATTATAACAAATAGCACACGATTCTAAAAGAAACATTTCATGAAATTTGGTATGTATTTAGTTTTCTCACTCCGCGGTTTATTTTTACAACCTACACCACCATAGGTGGTTGGTTTATTATGCGTTTGTGCTGATGTTTTGTAACGCAAGGATAAAGTCATCCAACACCCAACACCAATCGACTCAGAATCGCTTTATGAGTCGATCTAACGATGTCCGTCCGGCCGACTGGCTGGCTAGACAGCTGGCTGTGCATGTAAACCTTGTGCATAAAGTACAGGTCGCAATTTTAAAGATAATCCAATGAAATTTGCCACATAGGACTTGACACAAGGACGAAGCTTATTGCAATTGGTTATGATCGGTCCATTATTTCAACTAGCCCCCATACAAATGTCCTCCCGGAATAGGGGTTTAACGCTCATAAATGCCTTATATATAGAAATATTTTGATGAAATTCGGTAAAAGAAAGTTTTGTGTAAGTGTCAACCTTCGCGCCAAATTTCATGGAGATTGGTCAAAAACTGACCATAGCTTCCATATAAACCCTCTTCCGAAAATCACTTTAACGTGCATAAATTACATACAAATGTTAGTATCAGATTTATATTCGACACAAATAAATTTTATATAATTAGAAGTCATAATGACAAATTTTATGAGGATCGATCCATAATTTTCCATATAAGCTCATTTTCGGAAATCACCCTAAAGTGCATACATTTATATAAAAGTTAGTATTAACGTAATATTCTGTATTCACAGTATCGATCTACAATTGTCCCTCCACGAATTTTAATGGATATACACAATGGTGTGGGGTATCATATGGTCGGGCTTGACCGAAAATTTAAAGCCAATTTAAATAATTTAATAAAGTATCACTTTATTCATTCGCACAAAGTCCACAACCAACAAAACAATTTTACGAAACACGAAATTCAAATAATTCAAAAACTTTATTAAATTAAACAATAAAAATGACAAATATCTCGACACCAAAAAAGTAGTCAATGATGCATCTAGAAGACAATTATTATGAAGTAAGTAGCAGGATTACGAAACCACACTTTATTTTGTCCAACTGTGCACATTGTATGTGTCAGACATAAAAACAAAAAATAATTCAGCAATTATTTTAACAACATAAATAGATATTGACTTGTGCTAATACAAAAAAGTTATGTATATTTAAGAAAGTTATCTAAAATAAATTAAAAAATAGGATTTACGTGCCTCGCTTTTGAGTTCTTATAAAATGTAATTTTGAAAAATAATTTTTTTACACTTCTAATTATTGTGGTCAGTTCCGATAGCAGATCACCATTAGATGCTTCAAAAGGTTTTTCCATCTCCATAGGTTCTGCCGAATAAGCTTGAAAATATATCGTTTCCAAAATCTTTAGTTTATGTTTTGAAAAATTCTTAAATTTTAAAACTTGATATAGATATGCTTCGATGTTTAACATCTTGTGTTATTTTTTTTTTGATGCAAAACATAAGACTTAAATGTTTTCTGTTTATGATATTCTCAGTTATTCAAAATTTTCCAACATTTACGTACCTCGTACGCATCAATAACATCACTTATAAAATATTTCAGTTTCTATGTATGTTGATTTTAAAATCTTTGTATTTTTTTACTAAATAACAAATGTTACAAGCAGTTCCTTTTATTCTTAATTGTCCAAGTTCGAAACTAAAATTTTTAATTGATTTGTTTTTAGAATTATAACTTCTTCCTGTAAAGTCTATGTATTTATAAAAAGAGTTATCTGACCACTCATCTGCTATTATTGAAAGGCAACCTTTAAAATAATAAAATAAAAATAAAATATTAATATATCTATTTATTTATACAAATAGTTGAAAATATGGTTAAAGAAAGTATAATATTAAAACAGAAAATTATTCACTTTGTTTCAATATTCGACATCAAATTACTCCAATTATTCGTTATTCGACAAGTCTCACTTTTAGATTCTTCAAAAAATTATTCGTATCGAATTATTCGAACGAACATTATTCCAATGGATACTCTAATACATAAGATTCAGATACTTTCAGTTTAAAAATACATACATAGTTCATATTTGGCGAGGTGGAACTTTTTTGAAGCCTTTTCGTCTTCATAAAATCCTTATTAAACATTTTCATAAAATCCTTATTAAATGGTTCATTCGGAAGCCTTCGTAATTTTTGGACACATAATATGATTTCAATTAAATAGGTTCAATGGGATATTTCATTATTTACGAGTATTGTTGCGTTAATACAACGAAAAATCTTAAATCTCACAGGGTTCAATTACCCTAACTAACGCATCGTTATTATTATCAAATTTATATCTTGTATGGTTAAGTTATTTCGTTTGAAAATTTCACGGTTATTTATAATTTCCAAAAAAAAATAAGTATATAAAATGTAAAATTTTTATAAATTCTTTAGTGCATTTAGATTACAGTGTTTGGAAATAAAATTGATATTTTCTTGAAATTTATAGTTAGCAAAATATGTAAACTTTTACACTGTATGCTTAGGTTTTTTCGCTAATAATATATACTATATAAAAATAAATATTCAAAAGCATTTTCAATTATTACGAAGTTCACAATATATTTGTAAAAACTGCAATTACTGAGAAATGCATTTTTCATTAATAAAGTCAAAATTCAAAGTTAAAAGAGTGGAAAAGCATTTATAATCTGGGACCACATGTATACTTTATGTGGTCCCAGATGAACATTATAGACATTAAAAGTGTATAACAAACTAATAACATACACTCAGGATGACACAGTTTTACATTTAATTTAAAAATTACATAGTACGTTCAAAATAAAAAGTAATCAATTAATGCTTAAATAATTACAGAAAATCCAAATGAAGTGGTGATTTTCGTTCTGCCTCCCCTTAGATTTTTCAAAAATTCATACCTACATGTGAACGAACTATTTAATACTTTGGAATGTTACTACAATTACACTTAATATAATTAACAATTCTAAAAATTTTTAACATATTTTAACAAAATCGAGCTCTATTTATACTTATTTCTCCATGTCTTAAATGCTATTATTAAATATTTAATTTAAATAGTTTTATTTGCTACAAGTTTTTTATAAAGTTGTCATTTGAGTTGTTCAAATCAATAAGAGAAAAATGTATGTATTTTTTATAAAGAAAAATCTTAAGCTAATTACCCGGCAGTTGCTTACAAGTGAGTGAGTGACAATTAAATTATGAAATTGACATGTAAAAAGTTAGAGAGATATTTTCGTAGTAAATACTAATCGTATTCGTCTGTAGTTATATCCCTGCAAACATTTCACATTGCGGAGGTCACTAAAAAGAGTCTTCCGGTAATTCAAAAGTATTATAAAATCATTTTCCGTACGGAAGAACTGTTCCTCGTATAAGAGTCTTCTTCGAATAGGATACATCTAGAAGTATCGTGAAAGGATTCTCTGGGGGAAACCCGGACGATCCTAGTAATTAAATGTAACGTTTCTTTTTTTGATATTTCATAATTATTTTTATTCTACACATGTTTATATTGCAAAAGATATAACTCATATAAAAACAAGTAAGAAAGATGTAGTCGGTCAAGACCGACCATACGATAACCCCACAACATTGTGCATGTCAATCAACATTCGTGGAGGGGTTTTATATTAGACATGTGGACAATTGTGGATCGATACTTTTACTAAGTGTGTAATAAAATATCCGAATACAGAATATTACGTTAATACTAACTTTTATATAAATTTATGCACTTTAAAGTGATTCCCGAAAGTGGGCTTATATGGGAGCAATGGTAAATTATAGACCGACTTTAGAAAAAGATTAATAAACATTTTTATAATATAAGAGAGTAACGTTACTAAGTGATTGACTGACTGATTCATCATCTCACAGCCTAAACGCCTGAAGCTATAAAAATCAAATTTGGTCTCCCACTAAGTAGATCCACCAAGGCGGGATTTTTGGAAATTCGAAGGTTTAGAGGGTAAAAAGGAGTAAATTAGTAACTTTGCAACTAATAAACTTATTACTGCTCATAATTTTATCATATGTGAAAAAATTAGCACCGTTAATATTTTTATATTTGTTATTATTCTCAGTAACTAAGTGCTAAATAAATTTTGTTGTAATAGCATAATTAGTTTTTCTTAAAATGAAATGCATAATTAAAATTTATAATCAAAACACATGCCGACCATATAAAACAATTCCTAGAAGTGCAGAAGAATTGAAAAATTATATTTTTTGAGTCATAAAAAATATAAATAGTTAATAATTGTCGAAGTAAAAGTTGATTTATGGACTTTAGGATCACTGACAAAATGATACCAATTTTAAAAGAAAATTTTTACATCTCTAGATGGAATGTGACTAATTCTTTAAATAGCTAGTTAAACTTGTATAATATTTATATTCATAACATTATTTTACACGTCTGTATTTCATTAACATTCCACTCCTTTATTCGCCTGTATCTACATTATTTTACACTAATACGTATAATAATATGTTTACATTAGTAACCAATCATCATATTAATATTTCTCATTAATAATTTTCACTCAGTTTATGGAATTTTTCAAATAAGTATTCTAAGGTTGGATGAAGTAGTTGTGATTCGAGCGATAGAAGAATTTGCCAAAAACCAAGACAGCTGATCTTAAAATATAATCTGCCTTATTTCCAAAACATCTGATGTTGTGAAATCAGTCACTTTTTCGGTTGACTGCTTCGAAAACATCGGCTTTGCTCTAACTGTTTTGGCACATCAACTTCGGTTGACTGTTTTGACAAAGCAACTTCGGTTGACTGTTTTGGCAAAGTGACTTCGGTTGACTGTTTTGCTTTAAATTAAATCCAAAATTTTGTAACCTAGTTTTAAGGATTTGTATTATTTAAATCATTATTCGTAAGATATCTCTAAGTATCATAAACGATCAGGTCTGCTGCATAATACCCGAGGGAGACGAATTTTCAACGTAGCATCTACTAGTAATAGAATCTGAATTACCTGAGAAGTACCCGACTGAATCCTTACATATCAGCGTGCTGATAGTAATTTATCTAACACTTAAATATTTATTATTATCTATAACTAAAACACTAAACAATTAAATAAAATATCAACGTGCTGATAGTAATTTATCTAACACTTAAATATTTATTATTATCGATAACTAAAACACTAAACAATTAAATAAAGACACACTGTATATTTGAACCCCAGAAAGGGTAAATCAATTGTGGAAAACTTTTTACAACATCCTGGTCAGGAATTTCATATCACAAATGCCATAGGAAATGTATGAGATATATATATCGTGCAAAAGAATCGAAATTGTTGAATAAACCTTTGGTTTGGCAAGAAATTTGTACTACATGAGAAAAAGCACTTTATCCATAAAAAAATGTAAGTAAAAGAGTGGCGTCAGAATATATTCCTTCCTATCATTAGAAAACACAATGAATTCTAGTATGTTCGGCCTCACCTATTTTTTCATTATTACAACAAAAAAGTAATTGGTATCAAACAAATGGTGCTGGTATGTACAAAAGGAGGCTAATCCACTAAAATGTTCAGAACTTTGTCCATTTTAAATGTATTTTGTCATAGTAAAAAAATATTTGAATAATACTTAAAGCTAACTTAAAAATAAAATAGAGTTTAAAAATAAGTGGACCCATTTCAACACAAAAAACAGTTCTTAATACAGATACAAAAAAGAAAAAAATAATACCTATCATTATTCAATTATAATACCTATCATTATTTATTTAAAAAAAGCGGACGAGTGTCTGGTACTTTTTTGAAGTTCAGCCCCTTTAGGGAGAAAATAGATGAAAACTTTATTTTGGCATTTTTTTTTATCTTTTAAGCAAGTAAACATACAAATAAATTTTAGATCGTATGGTTCTATGTGGGTGAGAATTCATAAGCACTTTTCTACTAGTACTGTATTGATACTCTAAGAATCTTTTAAACTACAAAACGTAGAAATAAATTCTAAATAGTATTCAATCTTTATCACAAATAAATATGTATATTAGACATGTCCTAAGAACTTTTTGAAAATCCTTTTAATTATTTTACTTTTTTTTACTTCTTCAACTAATATATTTAAAAAGTTTATTGTTGTTAATGCCATAGAAAACAACTGGAAAAAACATACTCTCTTCACACGTATAAATTAGTTCTGAAGAAAATTCTAGTTCTAGAGTCCGGTTTTTTGACAGCTGAGCTATGTTTTTTTATAGTAAGTTGGACTTCTAGTTATTTTCTATGGTTAATGCCGACACAGTGTGCTATAAAAATATTATTATAAATATCTCTCCCCCCAACATTTTTAGAAATTTGGAGTCTTGGCTATATGAGCATCTAGAAAAGATACTTTATACATCTCCTAGACTGTGGAATGTAAGAACAAAATTATTTTTTTTCTAACCCAAAAAAAAAAATAGTTGCAAATTTTATGAAATTCGTTTTTTCAAATAGGTTTTATATATACGTTGGTAGGTTTTTGATATCTTATGTTATTTAATGGGGAACTCATAAAGGGTTACGAAGTGGTACGATATCCTAATACTTTATGTTCATTATTTAAATATAAACTTTGAGGCATGAGAACGGAATCATTAGTAGTTGCAACTGACATATATTTAATTCATTTTCTGAAGATATCAGTAATATAAGTGTTCCCATGGGAATTAGGAATCATAGTTTAATTTTTCGAGTTTTGTCATTTTTGGTGATACTCTTCGTTTTTCTTTAATAACAAGAAAAGTTAACAAGTATATATCTGGTCTGATAAGTGTGATAAGATTTACGAAATTTTTTAAAATAAAACACTACTTATATTTAATATTACAGCCAAAAAGTACATAAGCTAAATTATTACTGAAGTACATGATTTTGCTCGCTTTTCTCTTGTGGTTTCCTTTTAAAAAATCCTGACAATTTTCCTAACGCAGTCCAAGAAAATTAATTGTCGTCATATTATCTTCCAGAAGGGACTACAAAGTATTCTTTTAAAAGATGAAAAAATGATAATAATGTATTTTGTTTTTGTAAATTTCGTATACATTCCTTACAATCATTTAGAAGTCACTAAGAAGTGTCATATTTACGACTAATGGGCAATAGCAATGTGATTTGTTTTTGTAAATTTCGAACAATCTTCCAAAAATCATTTAGAAGTTATTAAAAATTAACGTCTGGACGATTGGAAACAAATTTATCTTCCAAATGTTTGTCTAAATAAATACTTACATTTAGCAAATTCTAAAAAATTAATTATAAAATAAGTGAGTTTACATATTTACTTTTTTTTTAATGATAATTTTAAGTCAACTGGTTGTTATTATTAGTTAGAAAAGAAAGTAAAAGTTTATTAATAAAAAGAAAGCAGATGTTAAGTAATTACGATAGTGTTAACTTAAAGTTGATAATTATAAGGAACATCTTGCGATGTGAAGGGATTTTTGGTAAATTATTGTAAAATAAATTGTTTATCATGGACATGAAAAAAATTATATTTTACGAAATATATATAGTCTATATCCTTAACAATATTAAAACGCTTTATGAATAAATATTTTTCCCCTTCCTCACAAACCAGCTTTCAATACTGTGTAAAAACAACAACAATGTGTAAAAAAGTATCAAGTAAGTAATAGCAATCACACAGTGAAACAGAAAAAAATTGCGTCAATAATTCAAACGCAAAATGAAACCATATCAATAGTCAAACAAAACCTCAAAACCTCTATGGCTTTTGAATTTGAATTTTTTCAATAGGATTGGAAATAAAAAATATTTAAATTATTTAATCCAAATGTTTTTATATGTTGTTATTACTTTATAAAGTACCACCACTATTGTACTAGATTTTTACTGGGTGTCATTATGTTTAAACGATTAAAATTGAAGATTGAAGAAAGTAATGACTGGATGCCATTATATCACAGTATAATAAAAGCGACGTGGTAAATTCTATTCTTTGCGTATGTCAAACATAATTAATTTTTACTTAAAGTGGGTCAAAAACTGGTCATGATATCTAACTTATATTTTAGTCCTTAGTTTTCTCCAAAAAATACCTGATATAAATATGTACGTGCTAAATTTTACTTGGATTTTTTTTATTATTATGTTCTATATTTTCTTCCGAAGGATGTACGATATATATATATATATATATATATATCATTTATATAAATGTTTTTTATTTTCACACATAATTAAAAAAGTGCTCCAAAATATCCGAAGTCTAAGAAAAACTTTGAACATTTTTTTAATCTGATGGTATACTTTAATTTTGCGTTGGTATCATTGTAGCAACATTTGATGACACAAAATAATGTCGCATGGTGTTGTTTTATTTATTCATGTTTTATTTATTTCAAATTATATATATATACGAATTAACTTAAACTTATAATGATAACCTAAATTCCTAATTAATTTTTTATATGGGCAAAAACAGCAAAACTTTAAAATTCGAAAAAAAGTTGTTTTTGTTAATCGACCTAAGTTGAATATTTGATACACATAAAGGATGTAAATCTATGCATTAATGAATCTAAACCAGGAGAAAAGAAAATCTGATCTAATTATTAATCAACTTTATCAAAAATTAATAAATTTCTAAATTTTCTTAAAAATTAAAATTATTAAAAATTAATTTAATAATTTTGTTTAGACCAAAGTGACTTCTAAAACTTTTCACAAAAATATAAAATTATGAACTCTGTTTTATAAAACCAATTTATTACCACTCAACACTTTTATTACTTTTGATTTAAATTCAGTATACTATAGTATAGTACAGTGATAAATAATTAAAAAATAATTAAATAAAATTAAAATGAAATGAGCAATTTTCTGTTAATAAAGTTATTTCAGTATTTAGAATAAAAACGTTAATTTTATATTTTGAAAGTCACTGCCTATTTGAAGTCAAAAATAATAATAATTCAATACCAGCTGACAAGCATTTTTACCGAAAACCTCCGGAGTGATTAAAGTGAGTTTAAAATACATTTTCAATACAGTGGGGCAGAATCAAAAATTTTTGGAAATAAATCTGTAGCCGATCTGTAATCGGCTTTTTGGATTTACATAAAATTTCACATAGACATAGTAGAGGAGTGTACGTTTTAAGTTTGGAAGGTGGATCCCACATATCCCTCAATAACGAAGCTTCGGAGGCTCAAGGAAAACTTTTCGAAGAACAAGGAAAACTTTTAAACGTTTGCAGACTTTTTGTTTCTTACTCGATTTTAAATATTTTTATACCTTTGTCTACAAAAAATTTGATATAATATATATATGGGCATTTCTTCGAACTCGTTTACTTTTGGGGTTCAAAACATTACCACACGTATATAATTCACATTAATATATCTAAAATGGAAATTAAGAATGATACGATATTGTTGATGACACCGAAGATAATCGCGATCATAGTGATTTTTTAATATTTCATTAAACAAAATTTTAATCAAAAAAGTATGTATAGATTTTCTCGTTTTTTAATTTTATAATTTTTTAAATTTTTTGATATATTTTGAATATTTGATAATCAAAAAAATTTTTTAAAATAAAAAAATTACCATTTATATTATGGTAGTTAAAAATTAAAAATTTGAAAAAAATAAAAAAAGAATCCATTTTAAATCCGATATCAAAAATAAATTCACTTATGAAGCCAATAAAAAGGTATACAAAATACAAATTAAAGGGGGATCGATACGTTTTATAATCGGGAACGTAATCGGGACCATAATTATGATTTAACCTACCTTTAGAATATAGAGTAAAAACAAAGAGTGCATAGATTGTTGATATTTTTTTAATTGCATTTAATTCATTAATGTATTTTTAACAACTAACTTCAAAAGAAAAATCTTTAGATGATGTTAATAAATAAAAAGTTGCTAATATTAATTATATAACTATAAAATAAATTTTTCAATGACAAAAATATACACTGAAAAGTGTTAAAAGTTGAATTAAATACAAACGCATAATTATTTTTGATTCCGATATAGGCTATAATAATAGCTGCAGATTATATACATTTTCACCGATTTCAATTAGCGCCTTGGGTGAGCTTCGACAATTTACGAAATATTAAAGACAGCGTGATCTCTGAATACTTTTTATGCAATTTTTTTGTTGAAACCTATCTTTCGCTTAACTAAGGCAGGGAAGATATACCAATTATGTAATTTCACATAAAATGTAAACAAATGCTAATATAAAGTACACAAAATTTTATATCGATTTTAAATTTAGTATTTTATCGCGCCACAGCGAATATGAAATGTAATTTGGAAAACTTTTTTGATCACGCGATACTTCAGCTTCATTGAAATTACACTGTAAGTGTGCGTCGCGAAGAAGGCACCTCTTAGAGCCATTCACGTTTTTTCTCCCCAAGTTCGGGCTATAGCGCTGCTACCGAGGGCACATTAACGATATGTATCTCAAACGATTCATAGTTACAAGAGCAATATGCTTCCATCCATTATTTTTTAATACTAGAAACTTCGCAAATTTTCACCACTTGTCCATAATATAATTTAACACTGGTCAACGACACATTGATTAACAACAACATATTGATTGAAAAATTGGCGTATTTCTACAAGTGTTTATAGTTTACATTAGAAAAATTGCACTCATATGCAAAAATCCGCGATTACGCGAATCCAAAAGAAAAAAAAAACATATATATATTGATATATATATATATATGATCACTTATATGTACTGGTGCATATTTAAAATTATTCGTTTCTCTTAACCAAATAAAATAACTCGCGATATAATGGTACTTTTTTATGTAATATTTACTCGTATTTAGCGATCCGAACATATTAGTGATCACTTTAGTAGAATATTCCCATAAACGTATCGAGAAAAATTTGTGTAAAAATTATTGCAAAAAAAAAAAATATTGAAAAACTTTAACAGCTTTAGTTATTTGCTTCACTTAAGGTAAGTTTCTAATAACAACTTCTTTATTTACTAGAAATATTCTTGTTTTAATTAGGAAATTTTATCAGGTTAAAAGATGCCAAATGGAACTTTTCTTACAGGCCAAGAAAAAATTCTAATTAAGTTTTTTCGTGATCAAACCTCTTCTAACAGAGAAATTTGACGAAAAATTAATAGGAGTTATTTCTTAAGAAAGGGCAGAAACATGGAGTGCGGACACTAACAAAAGGTACTCGTAATCAAAAATTAACAAAAAGGCAAATTAATAAAATAAAAGAAGAAGCTACCCGCAACAAATGAATTAAAAATAAACTTGACCTTCATGTCACTTCCAAACATCTTGCATGCAATGTAAACCGATGTTAAAACAGCATCATAAGTACAATTGTTTCAAATTTACGTGCAAATAGATGAAATTAACAGATGAATGGAATAAATTAATCTTTTCTGATGAAAAGAAATTCAATTTGGGCGGTCCCGATTCATATTCTTGCTATTGGCATGATTTGAGGTCGAACAGAATTTGTATATCGAAATGTAATTTCGGTAGGGACATGTTATGGTTTGTTTAGACAGCCTATTTTGCTGCAGGAAAATCAAAAATATGTTTTGTTCCAACTGAAATGAACAGTGCAGTTTATAATGAACTGTTGCAAGATGTTCTTCTCTCATTTATGGATGAAAAAATTGATGAAGATTGCATATTCCAACAGGATAACGCTGCAATCCATGTATCGAACGAATCTAAGTCGTGGTTTAGTAAACATAGTATTCCAATATTGGCTTACAGTCCGGATTTGAATCCAATGGAGAATCTGTACGGATTACATGGCCTGTAAAGTTTACGCAAGAAATACACAGAATGAAACCATAATGACAATAACGGAATTAAAACTATAAATTAAGCAAGCCTGGAAAGGAATTGACGGTTATTTTCTTAAAAAATTAGTCGAATCACTGCCAGACCGAATTTTTGAAGTTATCCAAAACAAACGTTCATAAAAATATTATTAATAATGCTAAATTTGTTCTGTAGTTTAAGTGCGTATATGTGAAAATGCCATAAGAAATAAAAAATGGCATTAAAGTACTAAAATTATAATGAAACAATTTAATATACATTTTAAGTTTTTGGTTACAATTTTTTAAAGTTGCCAATAAATAATTTAAAAAATTTATTTGTTGCAACTTAATTGTTTTTAGTCTCATTTTTTATAACTTGATTTTGAAAAAATGATGTGCGTTTATAGGAATATGTACCAGTGTACATAATCATTTTGAGCTGGGATGTTATTTAGTGAAAAATTTGAACTTAATACTCTGTTTTACATGTTAAATAAAATATATAGTTTAATAGTCTGATCATCCGGATAACTCGACAATTCGAATTGGAATCTGCAATAATTATCCAGATTCTTGAGTTTATATTATGTCTGGTTTTTAATAATAAATAAGATTTAAAAAATGAAGTTTTCGATAAAAGAAGGAAGATTTTAGTTCGTCAAAATGTTAACCTATAAGTTATTTGGAATACGTATAGCGATATAGTTCAGATAACACATACTTGGATACCTTATGAAAAAATTAGAATTTTGAGAAATCAGTTTATTTATTTATTTATTTACTTAATTCTCAGAACAGTATTCTTTACAGACTAATGGCCTGATTCAGTACGACAATCAAATTGTTTGAAAATAAAATTTGTATGAAAATTACTCATTTCTTCAAATATTTTTTGAGTATTTTTCATACAAATTTTAATTCTAAACAATTTTCTTGTTGTACTGAATCAGACCCTAAGGATTTATATAAACAAGAAATTATAAAAATGCATTGTTACGAAATTGTACTTGAATTCAAATATAACAGTTTTAACGGCTGGTTTAAAATTAAATAATACTTCTCAACCTTTCTGTTTCTTTCTCAACGCTTCTCGACCTTTCTGTTTATGTTAACAGCAGCTAACATATCTGTATAAATTACATAGCTGTAAACATACAACATCGAATAAAAAGCTTTCACCATTGTTTGTAAGTACGGAAACACTAAATGTTGAAGCTGCTAACATTAACATCGAAAACTCTAAAATTCGAATATACTACTTTGTCCTTTAAGAACATTGTAGAAAGAGGTAGAGCTTTCGAGAAGCATTTAGATGGCAGTGCAATGTATATAAATTGGCCGTGAGAACATCACTGAGTCAGTCTAATTGGAAGCATCTTGTACATTATTAAAGTGTGCTGTATAAAGTATGTAATTTAAGTATGTGTGTGTCTATATTAGAACACATAGTGACTATTTAAACTGTTATTATTGTACATTTTTAAATAAAATAAAGAGTCGTTACAACTTTTAAACTACTAAACTGCTTTTATTTGCAATAAAAGTATCCGGTTTATTTAAAGGAAATAGACAACCGTTTTCAAAAGGTAAAAACGTAACAGTATGTATTTTTTATAAATACGGTTACTACATATTATGAAGTGTAAAGCTTTTAAAATCAGTTTTTGATGCAGTTAATTCTAAAATATGATTATTATTCAAAGAATTAAAGTAACTTAATGATCTGATTAATGGACTATTTAACACATAATTTCTATGATTTAAGCTAATATATGACTCATAAATTTTTTTTAGTTTCTAAAGAATCAATTTCAGAATGTGTTTTTAATATTTTCTTTAATGTTCTTTTAGCTTTAAACCTGAAAATAAATAATATATCTCTCTTTTTTCAAATATAAATAACTTTTATTTATTCAGTGAACTTTTCTTTATAATTTAATGAGTAATTCCATTTTAAATTTAAAAATTTTGAGCTATCTAAAATTTTCTCTATAACAAGTATACCGATAAGGCTTCCTACCAAAAAAATATAAAAAATTAAAGATGGACTTTAGAAAATTCTTACAAAAAATATGTTAAATAAAAATATTTTCAACATTTTTATATGGCATCTTAAAATACAAACTTTGACAAATCCACTGCAAATTGTTTTGATAACTTTTATATACCAAAAGCTATGACCATTTAAATAAATATGTAAATCACCTATAGAGTTGCCAGAGTTCTAAAAATAAAAATTAGAAAAATTCATTTTACATGCCTTTGTATCATCCTCTACACATGCACTAAATTTTATCTAAATCGGTAACCAAGGTTAAAAATTTTTCAAATTTAAAATGGAATTACTCAAATGTAGCAGTCTTACCAAATTTCACTAAGTAAAGGTTTAAAGAAACTAGCACCAATTATTATAAAAAAAAAACTTTTTATTAAAACTTTTGTCGGTTAAATGTTGCTTTACATTTTTAAGTCGCGTTTGATCAGTAAAGAGTTCAAAGCTGATACAATACTTTTTTTTTTGCAAAAAAGTGAAAAAAATTAAAAATATGTGAATTTATATGCATTATTATAAAAAATATGATAAAATATGCATTTAACATTAAAAATGCACTAAAAATTTGATGTAATTTTTCAGTAAAATGTGTGATTCCGAAAGAAATCTACATAAGTTAGTTCTTAAATATTCCATACATTGCACAGTGGGGCAGATATTATATATAGATATATTTATAGATATTATTAAAAGTATAAAGAAATATTAATAATTTTCTAAGTAATTATTCACGCAAAACTAAAGGCAAAAGTTGCAAGTTTGTAAAAATATAGTCATATATACAATAAATTGGAAATATAAAAGTTTAAACGCGCATATTTCTGAAATGAGGCATGATATTGACTTGAATCTTTTTGCAAAAGATCGGGAATTATATATGCTAAAGGATAAGCTTAACTTCGAGTACATATTTTTAAAATTTCTTTCGCTATTTAGAAATAAACCAAACAAAAGGCCCAATTTGGGGTTTTAGGAGAAAATACAAATTTTTATTTGTAATAACATATTTGTTTATAAAGATATCTTAATGAAATTTGCCAGAAATGTGGACTTTATTAATTTAAATAAAAGTAAGTTAACCAAATTTCAATCAGGGGTAGGGTTTTCCTGAATTCCCAAAAAAAACTAATCAAAATTCCCAAAAATGGGATTTTTTACATTTATGGCTATAGAATCCACATTTTTCCGAAGTCCCGAATATTTTGATTTAAAACTTTTAACAACATATTAAGGATTCTTAAAATATATTCCGCTTGTCGATTCGTGCTTTGGGATTTGAGAAAAAATGGTCTAAAATCAAAACTTTCATATAAAATGGGTCGAATTCGGGAGGGTGTGTACCATGACCAATTGAGTTATTAGGCTTGTTTTTTTATCATAAAGTCATCTCTGTGAAGTTGCCTTTCAGGAAAGTGTAAAATTATTATATGATGCTAAAGAAAATTTTATTTTAGATAAAAAAGAGTGTAGATACTTTTTCGGCTAAAAAAACACAAAAAGTCGTCTTTTTGCAATTTTCAAATTCAAAATCGTTTATTTTTGGACTCGGTAAAGATATCGACTTAAATTTTTTTAATTTTTCAATAAATAATTTTGTTCTTTAACTAGATAGGAAAAAAAACTAATAAAATCGGTCGGAAATACTACGATATATATGAAAAAAACTGGACCAAGAACATACAAAATTATGGTGCTTAAAAATTCAAACGCAAATAACTTGAAAACTATAAGAGATAAATAGGACATGTAAGCATGTTTTTTTTATAGGTTTTATCAGGGCCTACAACAATTTTTGAATCGGACGAGGAACAAAAATTTCGCAAGCGATTAAAAATTTTTTATGTCAGAGGTACCTAACATTGAGCCCCCTTAGCTCCGCCCCTTAGGGGTTTGTTGTGCCCCTCTTCCAAACTTAATATTGTGCACTCCTCCGCTACGCCTGTATAAAATTTCATGAAAATCCAACCAGCTGATCAGAAGTTACAGATTTATTTCCAAAAAATTTCGATTCTGCCCCACTGTGCATTGGCATGAAAATCTACTCCCTGGTTATTAGCCATTTTGCAAAAAACGAAACCATGCTTGAAATTAATGTATCATTTACTAGGTTTCATTGATTTTAAAATGTTTGTGTTTTTACCCATATATTTTTTCACAAACTCCCATACGTATCTAATAATTTAAACGTTTTGTTATCAATCAATAAATTAAATACAAATAATAATTATATTTATTTATTTGTTAATAATTTATCAGTAATGCATCCTTGTTTTTGGAAAACAACAAAACTAAATTCGTATACTCTTGACGTTTTTAACAAGATAAGGAGTATTTTCTACTTCAGTCATTGATATAATTCACATTAGTAAATACTGATGTTTTTTTTTTAATTATTGTTTTTATGTTTATCAATTTTATAGGTACAATGTCGTCTATAATATTTATTTGTTTGTCGTCTATAATATTCCTTGTTTCCCTTGAAAATTTATGGAAAATACTTATATTTCGAGTGCTTTTAATTTTTCTAAAGTGAAGCTATTTTAATTTTTGTCCCTGTACTTAAAAAGTCACTTGGTGGATAAGACTCTTTATACGCCATAGTAGTTTATTGACTGAGAGATATATGAAGCGACAAATAAATTCTATATCTTTATCTTTTATAGTACATATTTCTTAAGAAAGTATTGTTGCAACATTCCAAGTAAACAATCTTATAGAGAGTTAGAAAAAACTATCAAGTCATCGAATTGTCTGAAATGGGTGACACATTTTAGTATATTAAATATTTTGATTTTTTATCTGATAACTAAATTATCGTTCAGATTGTAAAGTTATGAGGTTAATCAGTTGAAGTGTGAAATGAAAAAAAGGCCTTGTAGTTGTCATAGCTGTTACTTGTGAATAAAATAAAAAATGAATATATGTTATTTTATTATTTCTAATTTAAAATAATTGATATTAAAATAAAAACATTAAGAATTTTTATTTATTATAAATCAAATAAATTTTTTATATAAATTTGTATGTGATTGAAGAAAAAAGAAAAAAAAAAATAAGTAAAAAATAAAAAATTAAAATATTTTATTTAATCAAAAGTGAAACATATATTTTTACAAGAAGATAACTAAATATTTTTTATTTGAATATTTTAACCTTGCGAAAAAAAAACTGTTTTATTTTGTAATTTAGCAAATGTCATTGAAACTTATATAATTAGTTGGTACCTTAGTACAATATTATGTGAACAAAAATCGGGATTATTAGATATAAGAGAACAATAATAAAACCTTTAAAAAACTACACATAACTCATTTTGCCGGAACATTTTTAATTAAATTGTTTTTTGATTTAGAATATTTTGTACACATAAAAAATTTTTTTCTAAGAAAAAACATAGCAAAAACTTTGCTTTCCTGGTAAGATAGCAGTATATAATTGGAAACAAAAATAAACTAATTATTTTATGTCGGAATAACTAGTTACTTTTGTTCGAGTTGTCCACAAATTCATGTAGTTACTTTCAGACTCTAGTGGTACTCAAAAACATGTACCTAAACGAAAATAAAAATAAAAAATGTTGCCGTCCATGAGTTTTGAACTTGGACATAAATCATCCATTTGTTTTTAATGACTAACGTCTTACTCAGTACACCATCTCGCACGAAATTTTCTTAGTAACAAAAACTTTTTTAGTGTAAATATATGTTTTTAAATATTTTGTTATAAAAAACTAACAGCATCAGAATGGGGTTGTAAATACCAACAACCTTCTGGTTGCTAATCCAGAGCTCTAGGCAACTCATCCATGTGATTGCAATATTACTGTGCTATTATACTATTGAGTACTTATTTATGTACTACCGAGTAGGCAAATAATAATGACGCCTCATTACCAAGAAACTACTTTAATAACTAGTTGCCATTATCGAAAACCAAAAGTTCTTGCTGGGAACTTATTCAATATGGGTGTGGATTATTAAGAATTTATTAATCTTTTCTTCCCAGTAATACTTTTTCTCTAATGATGTCCTTAATATTAATAAGTGTAAAGCAGAAATAAGTTAAACAATATTATAATGATATATAAGCAGCTGAAATGTAAAATATATTGGTGTATGGTTTTCTATTTTATTTCTATAAAACTATTTATTTTATTTTTTTATAAAAGGTACTAAAATATAAAATAGAAAGATTATTATGTAACAATTAAATAATTATTATCCTTTTTAAGTTAATAAACACTAATTTGAAATGAATAAGTTAGTGATTTAAATTTTCATAAAATGTATGGAAATCTTTATGTACACTTGTATTTTTTTAAGAATGTAAAGTGTTAAATTGTAATTCCTCTATTTTGGGTTTTGCTTCAAACAAAGATATAATTTTAATTTTTGTTTTTTTTTTTGTGGTAATAATCTCCAGTCATCAGGGTATCATATCTAGTACATTACTACATTTTCTTTATAAAAAGTTCCTTTAATACTGTTCGCAGTCCTTTCTCCAGAACTTTTACCAGGTCTTATTGAATTGAAATTTTCATGGTATCACCATACTCATTGTGATTTATCATTTTTTATTATAATTAGATTAAATCCTGGTCCATAACTTCTAAACTAAGTGAAATTTAGTGAAATTTTACAAGAGTAGAGAGGAGAGTTATTTCAACCTGATATAATTTTTTAAGAAATAAAAAAAACTTTTTTTTAAAAATAAAACTTTGACCTTTTTTTATTTATTTATTTTCAATATATCGCCTTTTTTCCATAATCGATTACAAATTTCTACCACACAAAACAATTAAATTAAAAATATATTTTATAAATATCGTCGTAAATATATTATCTTTGTATATAATATAAAACTAAAACCAAAGGTCATCAATATATATTTTAGAAGTTATTAGCAAGTAAACAAGTAAAACTTTAGCATTTTTAAATTTTTAAAACGTTATATTTATGGGACAGAAAGGGCACTGAGTCGCATCCAACAGCCAATGTCTGTAGTGAATTTCATTAAAATCGGAGATGTCAAATCAGAAAATGGCTGCTTTCTGTCCGTTTTGATATGGAATCTGTAATACCTTTTTTAGTTTAAAGTAGTTATTGACTAGTTAGAGAAATTATATATATTAATAGTTTTATACATAGATTAATAGATATGTCAAAAAACTAATTCAAGCAACAGCAAAATCCATGCACATAAACACATATATTTTGTTTTTGTGTAAAAAAAATGAGTAATTTTTTTGAAAATTTTGTTCGAAACTTCTAGTTTTACTCTATGGTTTTATATTGATAAAGAATTGAAAGAATGAAAGAGTTTGCTATCTTCTAAACCTATCAAAATATATTAAAACGGTTTAGTGAGAACATGTAAGACCAATAAAGGTTCAAAATGATGCAATAAAAAAGAATCGAAAATTTTTACAAAACCGATCACATCGAAGCAGACGATATGTATTTTATATAAATACAAAAAACTTTAACAAGTTTGTATGATTTTTATTTGAAAACAATATATTTAAATAGAAAAATTTCAACTAAATATTTTTTTATTTTTATTCAGAAAGAAATCAAAAGAAATAAAATTTTCAGCCACAAAATATTTGAATAAAAAAATTCATATAATTTTTTCAAATATTTAAGTTTAAAAGATTAACATAGCAATTCTTTCAGAAATCTAATTACTAGATTCTAGTAAGTAACCTGACCACTAGTCATCGAAATATACTTATTTAATCGCATTAAATAATGGCAACATTGATAAAAAAAAAGAAAAAGATATTACTTATAATTAAAATCTAAAATTATTTAAAAAAATTTATGTTGAATGAAGTATTTCAAAATCTTTATATGAATGAGTAATTCCATTTTAAATTAAAAAATTTTGACCTCTCTGAAATTTATCCTGTAACAAGTATACCTACCAAAAAAATGTAAAAAAATAAAGATGGGTGGATACACGTCACTAAAGAAAATTCTGATAAAAAAATATGTTAAAAATATTTTCAAAATTTTTATATGGCATCTTAAAATACAAGCTTTGAAAAATTCACTCCAAAAAAATTATTTTGATATCATTTATATAAGAAAAGTTATGGCCATTTAAATAAATATGTTATTCACTTTCAAAGCTATGGAGTTGCCACAGTTCAAAATTTTTTAAATTTAGAATCGAATTACTTGAATAAAAAAATTGTATTTTTAAAATTGGAAATAAAATAAAGAGCAATTACATTCTAAGTAAGGAAATAAAATTTATTTCCAAATTAGTTGAAGATTTTGGAAATTGATTTAAATTTTTTAAAAGTATATTCGAATACTTCTGGTGAAATTTATTCTAATCTAACTTGTTAACAAATGGAATAATATTTAAATTATTTTATTCCAAATTAATTACAAGTAACTAAGAATTCTGCTATAAAATGATTTTAAACTATTTTATTACTCTAAATATAAATTGAATACAAAAATTATTTATTTTTAACAAAATTTTTGAATGAAAATATTTAAAATAAACAGTTGCATAATTTCCCCAATCATACATTTATCTGCTGTTTCATCTATAAATATAAGAGAAAAATACTTTTCATTATTCTCAGGACATGAATTAACTGATGTTTCATCTCATAGCCCCCATATGACCGAAAGTCACTTTAACATTTTCGTTCTCTTAAAAATGCTGCTTTCGAGTAAACCTTTATGTATGTTATATAAAAATAAAAAGATCAAGGAAGAGAATAATCCATAATTTATAAACATCATGATTAACTGCAGCAAATTCAGAAGAAATTCTGAAATTCACAAAAATTATTAATTTTGCACATAATATACAATGGTGTATGGAAGTCTCTAATAACTGCCCCGAAATTTCATTTATTGTATCAAATTATCAAAAATTTTAAATTCTACAAAATTTTTATAAAAAAGTGGAATATTTTGCTGAAATCTTAAATATTGACCAACTTGCAGTAATTTTCTTTTCTGGAGTGGCATTAATGTATTCTGGCACAAGTATTGATCCTCATTGATTAAATATCATAATTTTTGCATATCAGTGTAAACATCACAAATTTCTCTTGATTGAAAAATTAGCTCGTTGCCAAGAATATAAAATTTAAATAGCAACCCTCGCAGTTTAGATAAATAAATATTTCTAACTCAAAAACATATTAAGTTCTCTGCACAGACAAAAGTCACCAATCATCAAAATAATTCATTCAATTAAAAATTGTTTAAAAATGCCCCTCTCATCAAAATAATTATAAAAATTTCTAATAACTGTAAAAAATTAAAAATGAAAATATTTTTCCAAGTAAAAATTTTATTAAATCAACAAAGCAGATTATTAAATGAATTACAAATTTAAATGAGCAAAAAATCACTTGAATTTTATTTTATTTTTGCTTGAATATATTCATCATATTTTGATATAAAATGAAACAACTGCGTTAATTGAAAAATATAGAGTAATAATTTTTTCTGTGTGAGAGGTAAAAAATAATAAACATAGTATGGGATTATAAAAAGATCACAAGCAAAATAAATAACATGAAAATAAAATGGAATATTGGAAAAATATTTTAAATATGATGACACTTTTAAAAAATCTAATGATTGTGTAAAATTACTTTTTCTGAATAGAGTTACATTTCATGCATTGATGATAAAAAAATATATAATAATAGTAATAAAAATAAAACACCTGAATCAGCGTTAAAAAAGTCATTTGACTTGCAAACGATTGATAGTTTATGATTTTAAAATAATGACTTTAATAAAATGTTATTTGCATAAAAGAGATTTCTACATAAAATATTTGATAACTCGAAAATACAAATATTTATGCAAAAAATAGCTAAAATATTTATATTATAAAATCTTGTCAGACATTTGGTTAGTAGCAACCATAATCGTACACTGTCATATTATAGTTGTAATTTATGGTTGTAATGTCATTAATTATGTTGGGATGAAGCACCGTAAATTGGTTTCGTCGAATAATAGTATAATAATAGAATAGTAGAATAATAGTATAGTTGTAATACGATTTTAATATGGTTGCACTGCATGGTTGACTGAAGTACCAACATAACAACAATATGTTTGACACGCAATAAAAATATGTTTGGCAACCATATTTTTAATGTATATAAACTCTGATTTATTTATATAACCATAATGTGGTTGAGACACAGCAAAATTGTGGTTATACACCAACATCGCAGTTGGTGAGAACAATGATATTACAAAACTTTTTTTATTGAACATTTTTTAACATTTGTGTCATCCGTTTGAATAGAGAACATTATCTTTTATATAGAGTTTGACAGAACGAGCCTCAAAACAAGTATATACATACCACCTTGTAAATATGTTTCCAAAAACATTCTTTGATGTTTTCTGACAATATGAATGTTATTCAACATAACATTATTTTAAATTATTTAATAGTAGGTGGAAACAATATATATTTTGGAAATAAATTATAAACCATCAAATTAGATGTTAACGATGTTATAGGTTCTGTATAATTTATTCAACTACTTACATACTGTCTAGTTTATTATGTAATTAAATATACTTTTTGCTAATGTTTATCTGTATGTATATTTAAATATTTTTGTTTTGAAAATCAAATTTTTATTTCATTTTTTTTTTAACTGGAAGATAGACTATTGTATTTCTTTCCTTCTGTATTATGCATTTAAAATACTTTTATAATGTAAAACACTTATGTAATTATTTATAATTGTCTTATAAAATTTTAATTCATAATTTAAAAGTATATATTAATATACTTTTAATACGTCGACAGATAACCAGCTCTATGTAATAAGTACACTAAACTGAATAAAACTTAGCAAATTTACTTATTTTCAAGTACTAATTATGTATATTGCTGCCTATACAAAACAAGCATTTTGTTGTTAAATCAAAATAATAAATATAATAATATTTTTATGTAATGAAAATTATTTTTTGTACATACAATTTCAGCAACAATAACGTGATTCACACTCAAACGTATTGCTTAATATGTCGAGCCAACAATATACCAAATTATAATTGCTACAACCAAATTGTTTTTAAAATAAAATATATTAAACAATAACGATGGTTGCGATAATAATATTCCATTGCGGAATATTGCTGGGGCAACTATATTGCATAATGTTTTTTCTGCATGTAAGAATCTAGCACGGTTACGATCTGTGTTACTTTCTATGTAAATGTTTAGAAAATCATATAGATGTCAACATGTGCTACTACTAGTTCTAAGATTTATTAACAATTATTTAATAGCTTGAAGTTAAAAGGGTTATTTACAATTTATTTGGAATATATAATTAGTGTTATATTTTAATATTATCAACAGTGTTGGCAGTTTAGCCTTTCTGGGGCTTAATCTAGTCTTTTTATTTTGCTTTTAGCCTCAAAATTTTCCCTTTAGCTTCTAACTTTTTTACACTTTTTTGATTCTTAAAATTGCTAAAAAAGACTAAAATTTTAGTACTTCAATAAAAAAGAAAATAAAATCTTATTTGCCTTTACTATTTTATTTCTACGGAATCATCCACTTAAGTAATTTCTTGGAAAAAATCGAGATTATTTATATTCTCTAAACTCAAAATCAAATATAACTTAACTAATTTTTTTGACTTAATAATTATTTTTTGATAAATTTAATTAACCACAATATATATATATATATATATATATATATATATATTATTTATATTTATCTATTTATTTAAAAACAATTCTTATAAAATCGAAAAATCAGCCAGAATTTTGGAAATGATTATTATATAAAGAAATTATAATTCAAAAATGACGAAGCACCACGTCAAATCATTGAGTCGTTTTTCATATGAAACGTGTATAAACCAAATTTGTATGAAATTTTGTAGACGATTTTTTTACTGGATCATTTTGTTACCAGTCGTTCAATGTTTTATTTTTAAATTTATTATAATATCTTTAAAAGAAATATGTATCAAAAACTAATGAGAAAAAAATGTAAATAAATAAGTTTTTGAATAAAAAAAATATTAGCCTTTTTCTAGCATTCTGATCTTTGTTAAAGTTTAATTTAGCCTTTTTTCCCAACTCATAGCAACACTGATTCTCATTTAGCATGAATAGATGTTGCAAACTCTAGTGTAACAAAAGTACACAAATTATATTTATGATATATTTCTCTAAGTGCACTTGTTCAAGATAAATAAAGAAATATCTAATAATGAGAATAATGTTCTGTCTATTTCTTTTATAAATAAAACTATTTAACTATAGATGTTTTATTTACAGAAAAAAATATTCTGACCGCAAAAAATAGTAATTAGAATTCAACATTTGACTTGCTTTATAAAAGGAAAATCCAAAATAGATATACATAAATACATACATACATACATACATAGAATTAAATAACGTGTAGAATTTTATTAATAGTATTAGAGATTTAGTACTATAAAGTGGTTTAATAGTGCTAAGAATAAATGTAGTAGATACACTGCCTGCCACTTGAATAAGGAATCACATTTTTTAACTTAAATTAAGTATATCTCCTAAACTAAAGTTTAGAAAAAAATAATTTTTTGCAAAACCAATGCCAAATCGCATTTTTGAGGTTATTTATAAAAATAGTGGCAGTACTCATTACTAATTGAATGCTAGAATATAATAACTTTCATTTTTATAACCTAAAATTTAAAAAAAAATTACAGTTTGCTTGGTTTTAAAATATTCCTTATTCAAGTGACACACGAAATAGTACCACAGAAATACATGTCTTTAAATAAATGCATATTTTTAGTATAACAAAATATGTATATTTTTTATTTCTTCAGGAAACTAAAGCCAACACTTTGAAATTTGGATGCGCATAAAATTATTTTTTTCTGAACTTTAGTTTAGGAGATATACTTAAATAAAGTTAAAAAAATGTGATTCCTTATTTAAGTGGCAGGCAGTGTATAAAATACTAAAACTAGTTTATTAAAAACCGTGTTTTAAATTTTAGTCTTCTAAAGCACTTTTAAAAACGAACGAAAAGGAAAAAAACCTTTTGAAAGATGTCGTATCTTTGTATATCGTATATCATCGTATATCGTAAAATATTTTAAATTAATTTGCTTTTGCTTTTAAAAATTTTGTTTGAAAATTATTTATGACATACAACCATGCGGCAGAGGTTGTAAATTGGAAAATTGTAATTTTCTACCAAACTTCGATGATTTCTAACAGCTTGGACTATATTGCAGCTTGTTGTGAAAAACATTACTTAATACGGATTTTTATAATTTTTCAGATTTCAAAGAAGACGTTGATTACTGAATTATTTGTTGAGTATAAGTTTGTAATATTTGATGAGATTCAAATAAATAAAACGTACAATATCTTTATATAGACTCAATACTAATATTTCAGTATCCATTAATATGTTTCTTTTTTTATTATATAAGGGAATGTGTTTTAGAAGTTATCAAACCCTCCAGGAAACAGTGGTTGTTATAAAACCTGTCGTAATCATTATTCTTTATCAAAGTTTCAAATTTCACAACTATAAATTATTTTCAGCTTCACAAATTACATTTGAACTTATAAATTGAACTTCTGAAATTTCTTGACAATCAAGTTCATTCAAAGCCATTTGGCATTCCTAAAACTTACTGAGTTGTTAAAAAAAAAAAATATGAAATTTTCAATGTTTGATGGTATTATTTTATATTTTTTTGGCATATTTTATGGTTTCCTAGTAAAATTTTTAATTCGTGGTTTATAAAAAATTTGCGAAAAATGATGTTCGAATCTAAATACTTTCTCCATAAATTTTACGAATATATATTTTATTAGAGTTTATTTCAAAGAAATGTTATTTAGTATTGTGAGCCTTTTTAATTCAAGTAATTTTGTTTTTTTTTTATTTTTTTTTGTTAATGAAACATTTCGCGCAAATATGAACATTTGCACAAATGGGAAACTTAAACGTTTAAACGAGAACCCTTATTATTTTTACAAAATTAACAGAAGCTATTCGGGCAAGTTTAAAAGCTAATACGTTCTCTATATTTCATATCAAAAATTGCTCAGGCTCATCAGCGATAAAATGGTGTCCATTAAATTTAATTTTAAATACTAAATATTTTAGGGTTTCTTATTTATTTTTTTTATATGTACTAAAAATCGCCAAATGCAAAAAATATACCGTTGAGGGAACAGCATGCAAAAAATATGCTCTTACAAATCGGTGCCAAAATGCTTTATTTGTTCTGAAATGGGTAAATATTTTATCGATGGCACCATTCCACGTCCAGGAGAAAACATGCTTACACCTACTTTTCATACACTTACTTTTCATACATTTTTAATTCTGGCCTTAATACACAATTTTATCTTAAAATATATGAACAATATATTATTGATAAACTTTACAAAACGATTAATAACTTTTTAATTTTTGATTCGATTTTAAAGAGTAATATCGGGTTTTGTTCCAAAGAAAACAGTGTTTTAACTATGTGTACAAATACATATATTTACGTTTAAATAAAAAATTAAGAAAAATTACATCAAAATCGAAATTTTAAAAAAGAAAATGAAAATAAATTTAAATATGTTGAATAAGTAATAATTTATTTCAAATATATAAATAAGCTTTTTATATAGTTATAAAGCTGTGTTCTTTTGATTTCAAAATCAATTTTAAAATCAAAATTTTACGTAAAATTTGTATAGGAGTAATTAAAGTGAAATCCATAGAAGAACATAGAAACATCCTCCCACGGAAATACAGAAATTCTCGTTTTAATGTCATTTACATGACAATATGATTTTAAATTTTACTTGAGAGCTTTTGGCGGTTCTATATCTTCAACCAGTTAATAAAATTTTTCTCTTCCTTCTGCTACTTTACACATACGGCATTCTTTTACTCATATTCAATTTGATGTGTATCTTAATTGCTAAGTGCTTTTATTGGATAACTATTTGAAAATTGTTGTACTTATATTAACAATTTAAATAGTGACTGTTGAAAATTATAGAATAATTTAGTTAAAATACAGTAATTAATATTTAAAATATAAATACCTTTGTAAATAAATGTAAAATTTTTGTTACGCTCAAATGCACAGGAATGTTTTAAATGATGTTCTTTACTAAAGTAATATCTGGGTAAATATATAAATTTTTAGAAACAGTATAGAAAATTTTAATGTTTTATTGTGAGGTAATACAATTTTTATTAAATTTACTAAAGGTGTTTATTAAAAAGTTTGACAAAAAAAAAAAAAAAACAAATATTTTTAAATATTTTTATTTAATTAACAAGGCACAGTGGGACCAATTGCAAAATAAATGGTAATAAGTCTGGATCTTTGAAACCACTGAACCGCTTTGGATGAAACCTGGATAGAGAAGGAGTTAAGCTTTTGGAATGTTTTTAGCCGCCGTGTATAGCTCGAGCACGGACGGCGCTACAGTGGTGCAAAATTGACCACCTCTAGAGTCAGAAGTCTAGATGTCAGAGCTTCTAGCTTTATATATATAAAATATTGTTAAAAAAAGTTCAATATTTTTAGCATTTTCTGAAAGACTGGACCTCAAGAAAATGTGCAATATTTTCTTAAAACAATTTTTTCACTTTCTATCATTTATTTTAGAAAATATATTCTATAATTTTTTATTAGCTAATCTACGTATACTTCATTTGAAAATAGGCATAATTTCCTATCAATTGATATATAATACATTAATCTTTTGCTCTTCTTACCTAAACTTTAGCAGCCCTAAATAACCCTTCCATTGCAAATCTGTAAGATGTGATTTTTCTAATTTTCACTAAATTCAGGCATGAAAACATTTTTCGTTCTTGAAATATTTTTAAGTAGGGATTACATAATGAAATTTCTTATTAAAAAGTGAATTCTACCTGTTTCAAGATTACTTGTTTTCGAAAAATAATGTTAATAATTAGGTTGTTAATAGGTGCACATAATTAATCAATAATTTTACCTTGGGAACAAATGTATATTGTTATACTTATAATGTATACCTAAGTACATGTTTATAATCAGTTATTATCTATATAAAGTATATATAAATATATATTCTTTTGATAATGTATTAACATTTTTTATTTTATTAAAAATATATGTTAGCTGTATGTGCATAAATAATTATAAATATATAGATATGAAAAACTTAATACTAGCAAGTTACACTTAAATATAAATAAATATTAATAGCAATTTCTTATTTCTTTTCAACAAAACAATAAAAAGTTAAAAGATCTTTAATATCTTGTGCTTCAGCGTCGCCTTTTTACACTGCAAACCTTATTTTTGGTAACAATTTTCTTATTATTGAGTACAAAGTACAACAAATGATATATTATATCAGAATTTGGGGCTAATCTTTAACATTTTCGTGTTTTGATTCGCATCTCTAGTTCTTGCTTCTTGACCTTCTTCATTTAGTTCTTATAAGGGAAGGATATCAGTTTCTATAATTTATTTTCCTTTAGATAGCACTTTGTATACTGTTAGTGTCATTAATGTCAATGGATATAAATTTTTCATTAATATTTTTGTTTTATTGGCAAACGTTTTATATTCCTCTGCATTGATTTCCTGTTATTATTTTGAAATTAAGTACTAAGTTATAATCGTTTTCAGTAATTAAATATGCAGTTTCAAGATCTTTCGTTAGAGCTTCCATAACCGTTAACGGGTTTATCAATGATCATCCACGCTTCATAAATTCTTCTTGAATTTTCTTTCTCGACTACTCTCACATTTATTAAATTTTTGTTGTTTTTTGAAGAAGTATTTTCATTTCTTTCGATATTCTTGTACTTAATGTCATATGCTAGATGAAGAGAATATTCCATAAATCAAACACTACGTTCACACGATTATTTAAAGTCATAACTTTAAATCATGATTTTTTTTTTCTTTTTTTTGGTTACGAGAGTTGAAAGAGAGATTGAGGAAAATTCACGTTTCACACCCATTTGTATTTTTCTCTCATACGTTTTATTCGATTTTATCAGTTTTAAATCAAAAGATACATTTATGGTGCAATCAGATATTTGAATACTAATGGATTGCAAATCATTTATTTTCTTATGCATATTATCTACAAGACTTTTTGTAGAATTTATAGTTTTCTTTATATACTAAAAAGTATCGGTTGACATAAAAGCTTTGATGTGTAGTATTAATCCATATATCTTGAAACAAAGGTGCGAATGAAGATGATAAGAGATGCCTTAAATATTGAGTCAAAACTTATATTTCCTTTAATTTGTTGTCGGTATTCAGAAAATCCAGTGGCTCCGTCACAACCCTACTTACAAATTAATGTTAACTCGGAATTGTGATACCCTTCTATATTCTCCTTATTAAAAGAAGATATGACTCTCGCTGCAGTGTTGTCAAGAAAGTTCGAGAATCCAATACGTGCACTTCTATTATTTATGTGTATTTTGAATGATAAAATACTATTCCTTGTTGTGCTTATTAATTTGGCAGATGGTAATGTTCCTCATGTTTTTCCATCTGAGCTCCCCTTAAAATATCGTACTTATTCCTCGTTAGACCCAAATTTGTAATCAGATTTGGGAATTACTATACTTTCCGTTTTATCATCTCGGTGAGGCTTCCGGCATTATATCTATAATTTGTCCAACTTCCCTTGTTCCATTTCTCGTCAACGCTGTTTTAAAAGAATCTTTAATCAGGTCTAGTGAATAATTATTTATAATATCCTCTTGACTTTTCTTTTGTGTTTTTGGCTGCAGTTAATCATAAAATTTACTTGGACGTCTAAATAGTTTTTTTTAGTGATAACTTAATTTAATTCTCAAACTCTTCTATCGTATGTAATTAAAAGCTTTTCAATTTCGTTCACAGCATCTTGTTGTAATTTAATTCCAAAAAAAAAATTATCAATGATTCTCTTGACGTGATTCCAAGCAGAAAATATTCTTACATAATTTTACAGTACTATATTTGAATGTTATATCTATTGTTATATGCTAATTAATCCTTTTAATGAAGTTCGAATTTTTATATAGGAATTTAACATTTCAGGTAACTACATTTTTTTCCAAAGTAAAAATATTGTTTGATTACCTGCCTAATTATTAACATAGGTTCAAATTTCTTCAAACCATGACATGAAAAACCTGCAATTTAAATTTTAAGTATATGTTTTTGAAATAATGTTAATATTTGGACCTAAATAAAATTTAAACGAGTAGAGATATATAAATGAAATTTTGAAACAATATGGAAGATTTGTCGTAGAATCAGGGAATTAAAAACACACCCACTCTTTTGCACCAAAATATCCAAAATTATTACTCGGAAAGGAACTTGTTTTAAAAATTGACTTTTTCCATTCAAATGGTCACACTGTTGTTATGAGAGGCGTCCGTCAGAAAATCATTTTTGTGTGTTTACCCAATATATGGAGGTATTTAACTAATATAATTTTTGTTTGATCCTAGCCTTGCAATTTGAGAATTTTGTAAATAAATTTAAAAACGGTGCGGAAAATTGACAAAGAAGGATAGGACTTTTGGGGAGACTCTTTACTTAACACGCATCTGCATTAAGATTGCTTTTGAAAGCATAAAAAAGTTGTATGGTCCGAAAAAAAAAACAATTTTAATAAGTAAAAATATTGCCACCTTTTTGAAAAAACCCCAAAAAATTCTTTTAAAATTCCAACTTCCAATTAATATAACTTTCTACTGAATCTATTTATATGATTCTTGCAGCAAAATTATTTAGAATTTTGTAAGAAATACAAAGAATATTTTATAGAATAGTTAGGGCCAATATTGAGCCCGCTTAGTTCAAAAAAACTATACTATCTATATGCATTTTTTTTTCTACCAAATCATAAATGAATTTTTGTCGATTTTTTTTAAAAAGTGGATACCCGTAATGACCAAATTTCAAGCTTCAAATGAACTCGAAAACAGCTCGTCTTTGGACAGGTAAAGTTTTATTGAGATATTTCCAACAATTTACAAGTTATAGAATTATTTCCAAAAAAAGTGTTTTGGAACCACCATGCAAGCTTTAATGAATATTTTTAGTACTAAAATTTGAATGTGAAAGAATTTTTTTTTGGATTATTATTTAATTTTTTTTCTTGTGACTTCAATTTTATCAATTATTTTTTGAAATTTAATTTTAATTTAATTAAATATTTATTTTAAAATAATAGGTAATTCATATATTATAAATATGTCATTATTTATTTAATTTATATACTTTTTCTAACATTTTTCATATATTTATTGTATGAAAGTTGCAGAACATTATTTTCTTAATATTTATTAATATAATAATATAATAAGATAATAATATGATAATATTATAAGCATTAATAAATAAATTGCTTCAATTATATTACTTGTTTCTAAGAGCAAACATTAACAAGAAATATATTAAAAGAATTTTAGTACATATTTCTTGTTTCATCCAACAACCGTTAAAAAATAGCTTCCAAAAATAATTTTTTTTTAAATGGACTTCGTCATTTGTTTATTTGATAAAAATAAAAAATGTTGTATTTTAAGGAAAACTACTAAATTCAATTTAATAAATTTAAAAATTTATAATAATTTTTATTATTACAAACATAAAGATTAATTCTTAAAAATAGTTAACATAAAATACTATTTTTATTAATTTAAATTATGTACTTTTGTACAAGGTCTTCACTCGGACCTCAACCTCAAAAATCCCCGTCTAAAAATTTGAAACTGAAAGCAAGTATTCACAACTGTTGACCTTAAGTCTGTTGGACAATTTCTTTTTCATTAACTATAATTTATAAAAATAAAGTTCCGTCGAGGCACTGCTATGAGGCAAAGTAAAAATATAAATTAAGTATGCATTGAACCTGCTTCTTAATTTTCCCAATCCGGTTGTTTTAAATAGTTGTTCATAAAATTTATTATTAGTTTCAGTTTCTATCAGTTTCAGTTCATTTATAAGTTGTCCGTGTTTTTTTATAACATTGTGAAACAATCTCAAAATAATTAATTTCTTCGTTGAAATTAATATTAATAATTAATATATAATGAATCAGGATACTTCAAACAACATAGTTTTTCGTCATTTACCACATAAAAAGTTGTCAGTTAGTTTCATTTTAAAAAAGTGGCTAGGTAGTTAAAAAAAGGGCAGTTGGCGACTAAAATAGCCAAACGGTAACATTGACGATAATAGCTAATAAAATTAAGTGAAACGGACTATATGTTTATTAAAAAATCAAACGGCTTTTTATTTTTCCTTAACTCCCATTGTGTTTTCAGAGAATAAAAAAGCATTAGATCTTTGTTGGCAACTTTAGCTGTCACAAAACGCCGTTTAAATCATTAAAATTCACAGAGCCTTTCCAGAGATATTGATATTTAGAGTTTCATACTTCTCATTTTTTTTTTTTTTTTGATTTCGAGAAAGTAAAAAAGTGAACTAAATCGCAAGTTTTCCCTTCCCTTTTTCTGGTGTTCTTTCATGGTGTTGTCGATATACATTAATGCAATAAGTTTTTAAAATATTTTTTTTGTTGATATAACAAGATATATTTTTTTTTTTGCAAATTGTACAAAAAATGTAGAACTTATCGATTTTGTTTCTAATAACCCACTTACTTCAATAAACAAGTTTTAATGGATATTTTTAGCAATCAAATTTGAATGTTTCTGGAATGAAAATGGTTTATACTAACATAAAACGGAAACTTCATGAAAAAGCAAAATATTGATGTAATGTTGGTCTCCGAGACTCATCTCACCAAAAGATACAATTCCACTAATCATCTAGATGGAAAAGCACATGGTGGTACTGGTATAATTAGAAATCGAATACAACATTATGCCTAAGATGAATTCTCAGAAGATTACTTGCAGGCAACATCTATTCATCTTGAATGTTTTTCAGCTGGTTTAACCCTAAGCTCGATTTATTGCCCATCACGATTTTCAATGACTAAGACAAAATTTGAAGAATTGTTTAACATTCTAGGTGATCGTTTCCTGCCATGTGGCGATTATAATGCCAAACACACGCACTGAGGGTCAAGATTGATGAGGCAGACAGCTTTATAAGGTACTTGTTGATCGCAAAAATGGCATTTATTTCGTATCCCCTGGACATCCAACGTACTGGCCACCTGATCCTAGAAAAATTCCTGACCTCATAGACTTTGCCATATTTAAAAATATAAACCGAAATTCAATGACTACAGAAACTTCTGACCATTTTCCTATAATAGTAACATACTATATAAGGACTAACTTACGAAATTATTCCACGAATACTTTCTATAGGACAAATTGGTTAAAATATAGAAAATACATAAGTAGTTATATCATATCGAAGAGGATCGCCAAAGTAGAAAATACATTGAAAGCTTAGAGAATAACAAAAATACTCATTTTTCAATATGGAAGGCAGCGAAGACTATTAAACCACCGGTAGAGGCACAAATTCCTTTAAGACAGGCTGACGGTACCTGGGCCCGTAGTGCAGAAGATAAGGCCAATACTACACTAAATTATGACTACATAATTGTTGTTAGCCCAGAGGACATTGATTTATATTTTCAATCACCTGGATATGATTCAATAACACCATCTATGATTAAAAACCTAACGAATGTGGCAATATTTGTGCTACCAATAATTTTCAACGCGATCTTGAAACTAGGAATCTTTCCAAAAAAAAATTTGAAAAATTTTCCCTGATTAAAATGATACCAAAGCCGGAAAAAGATTCTACCATAATATCTTAATATAGACTTATTAGCTTTCTTTCTTGCTTATCGAAGCTGTTAGAAAATGTATTTGCAAAGAAAATTCTACCATTCTTGAACGATTGATATATCGTCCAAGTTCACAAATTTTATTTTCGTGAAAAAAACGGAACCATAGAATATGTGAATCGTCTAACTGAAGAGATAAGGAAATGTTTCGAATTAAAGAAGTATTGTTCAGCTATTTTCTTAGATATCGCACAAGTATTTGGCATAAAATTAAATGTTTATTATCACCATGTATCCACAAATTGCTGGAGTCATGTCTATCTGAGCGTATATTTATGATAAAGTATAATGACTTCGTGACAGAAGAATTTGAAATAAAAGCCGGTGTTCCACAGGGAAGTGTTCTTGGACCTACACTATATCTAATTTACACCTCTGATTTGCCTATATATGATCAACTGACTATTTAAACATTTGCCGATGATACTGCAGTACTCAATTCTCATGAAAACCCACAAATAGCATCTAGCCAACTAGATATTTACCTCAGATGTACAGAGACATGGTTGAAAAACTGGCGTATTCGCCTAAATGAAGTGAAAAGTAACCATTTTAAATTCACCCTGAAAAGAGGTTACACTTAACGATATAAAGTTAAAAGTTACATTTAATGATATAAATATACCCCAGTCAGATCATGTTACATACCTTGGTATTCATTTGGATAGGCGACTAACTCAGCGTCGTCATATAGAAGCCAAGAAACTTCATATGAAGTTAAAATCTTCTAATCTTCACTGGTTAATTAACAGTCATTCAAAACTAAGCCTTGATCATGAAGTCACCTTGTATAAAATTTGGACATACGGCATCCAACTATGGGGAACAGCCAGTAATACGAGTATCGGTATTATACAGAGGGCTCAATCAAAAATTCTTAGGACCATGACGGGTGCACCATAGTACGTAAGAAAAAGAGAATATCCATAGGGACTTAGAGGTAATATTTGTAAGAGACGAGTTTAGAAAGCTCAATGAAAAATACATTCTCAAACTAGAGACTCACCCCGACCAACTCGTAAGACTTCTTTCTGAATTTCAAAGAGAGACAAGGATTCGCAGATCTCGATGATCTCGACAGAGATTGAATAGTGTTTAATTTTTAGTTTTTAAGATTTTAATACATATTGTAAGGTCTAAAATAAGACAGATATAAATAATATAAACAAAATGTTTAAAAAAAATTTTAATGTGGAAGAAAAAAATTTGTCAATTTTTTGGTGACTTCAATTTTATTATTTTTTTTTTAATCTAATTTAAATTTAAATCAATTTATTAAATATTTATTTCGAAATAACATGTAATACGTTTATTATAAATATGTCATTGTTTTTTAACAACTTACAAGTATTTATTGGTCTTGTATTTTATTGTGAAAAAGTTGCAGAATATGATTATCTTAATATTTATTTCAAGATAAAATTACAAGTATTAATAAATAAATTGCTTCAATTATATTACTTGTTTCTAAAACAAATATTTAAAACAAATGTACATATAAAATATTTTAGTACATATTACTGGTTTCATCCAACAACCAGTAAAAAATTTAGCTTTCTAAAATCAGAAAATAAAAATAATTTGTTTAAAAGGACTCTGTCATTGCATTTAAAAAAATTCACCGAAATTTTGGCTTATATTTTGAACGTAAAGTTTTCAAGAATAGATAATCTTAAATCATAAAAAATGTGATTTTGTAGTGATTTATGTTTTTGAATATCAAATCATTATTCTTAATCATTAGTTAAATCTGTACAAATGAATAGTACTCTCCTAATCCATGGTGGCGTACAAACTCTGCAATAAACTCTCTTTATGATAACAAACATTTTATTGTTTCCTATGATGTATCTATGCCAATAAATATTACATCTCTAAGTTTATGTAGATCGGAGAATATCTTATTTTAGTACATGTTTGCAGGTCTATAGACATTTGTTGTTTAGAAATAAAGAAACCAATTATAATGTTAGTAATCGTGTTTGCTCCCTCTATAGTTTATTATAACTTTTGTTCTGATCGTATATTTAAGCAGATCTGCAAAAGAGTTAAATATATATATATATATATATATATACCTATATATATATATATATGTATATATATATACCTATATATAAGACACCACGAATACTGATAAAGTGTGTAGCGGCACAGAAAATACGTATTCAATTCTGCTGGTGTCTAATTATGGTCCACAAACTCTGCTTTGGTATTGCAAACAGAGACAACAAGGCAATTTACAATTGCAAACTTGTTTATGGTCCTTCGAACCGGATACTGGAATCACTTCTATAACAGCGTTTACGACGCTAAGTGCAATCTCTATTCTACTTGCCCCAAACGCATGGCGCTGCTAATTGAGTCCCTCAAAATCGCACCCAGTGCAAGGCGGGCGCGATGTATAGGTTTCAACGAAACCAAAATGGATAAGACACTACGAATGTTGATGAAGTGTGTAGCGGCACAGAAAATATGTATTCCATTCTTCTGGTGTCTTATTATGGTTCACAAACTCTGCTTTGGTATTGCCAAACAGAGACAACAAGGCAATTTACGATTGCAAATTTATTTATTAATAGACTTATTGGTGCTAGAAATCAAATCCGACATGCATATAAAATTACACACTATGCAATCAAAACACAATTTAAACGTCACAGATACCAGCGCCAACTCACGACAACTCGAACTCAACGCCACACAGACACAATCGCGTACTCACACCGAACATTGGTGTGAGGTAAAAGTAAAGAATACGGAATAAAAACAAATTCAAAATAAAAAAAATTATTTAAACAGAGAAAAAATATATAAAATAAATTGTAACGCTAAACAAATGCTCAGTCAAGTTGAAATTGTCGCGAGAAACACGGCGAGAGTTAATAATAAAAAAAACAAAATACGAAAATATAACAAATAGTTGAAAAAAAAAACATTATTATAAAATGTTTAACTAAGAGTAATTAAAAATTATAACTTTAAAATGAAAGTTTGAAAAAAACTGCCAAGTTAAAAAATTTTAAGTAAAAGTGTTTTAGGAATAGCAAAAAGATTAAAGTTATGTCAAATAGAATAGCACCAATTGTTAAAAATATTCCATTTAACTTTAATGGCAATTAAAATTATATTAAAAATTTTATAAACATTGTTAATTTTGTTATTATAAAAATAAAAAATAAAAAATAAATATTAATAACAATTACTATTCATTAAAATTAATATAACTTAAACAATAAAATAATAATAAATAATTTATGTGTAATTATATTTATTTATAACTCACAAAACAAGAAAAAAAAAACAAAAACAAAACTATTAACAATTATACATTAGAAATTAAATTTCCCATAATATACACCTACAATTTCAATAAATTTAGGAGTATAAAAATTTAAAATGAAAGTGCCAAATCCATTAAATAATAATTCAATAGCATCCAATACGCCCACCGCTAAGGATATGGATGTTCCAACGGAAGCGCCCAGTAAAAAAGGTTGGTGTCTTTACTGACAAGTGTAAAAGTTGTAAAAAGTGTATTAATGTTCTAAAACAAATGACTAAAAATAAAAAATTACACAGAAAAAAAATCATTGATTTAAAGAATTTTTTAGGAAACATTATGAATCTAACCAGATTTTTTTCCATAACTTTTCATGCTAAATAAAATTGTTTCAATAATATTACTAAATTATACTTAATAATAATTTTAGGTTTCTTTTTGTTAGAATTCATTACGGAATCTAAGTAAATAATTATATACACAAATCTATATATAAAAATGTATTGTGTTTGTTTGCACCCAGCTAAACTGCTAAGCCAATTTTCCTGAAACTTTTGCGGTATCATTCTGTAAGCCCCAGATTGAAATAGGCTACTTTATTTATATTACGATAGAAGCAGTAGAATACAAGGAAAATATTAATTATCGCATAACTTAAAAAATATTTCCGCAAAAATCTTTTAATTTTAAGGTAATAATTTCCTTACTATCTTTTATAACTGAGACAAAAAAGTAAAGGGAAGGGCCAGGGGGAATAGTATCTCCCATACAAGTAAAATATTAATTATCGGATAATATAAATACTGTTACAATAAAAGCCTTAAGATTTTACGGGAATACCTTTTGGAAATACCTCTAAACTTAGAATGAAAATGATATGGATAGGACAGTGGTTTACCCCTTCCCACCATGCAATGAAAATATTAAATATCGTATATCTTAAGAACTATTTCAGCAAAAGTCTTAACATTTTGTAGTAATAACTTTCTCATCAACCTCCATAATTTAAGATCAAAATAAGAGGGATAGGACCAGGAGCAATGGTATACAAGGAAATTATTAAATGTCGTATATTCTAAGAACTTTAAGAGCAAAAGTCTTAACAATTTGCAGGAATAACTTTCTCATCAACCTCCAAAATTTAGAAAGAAAATGGAACGGGTAAAACCAGGAGGAATGTTATCCCCATACAACGAAATTATTAAATATCGTATATCTTAAGAGCAAAAATCCTAAAATTTTGTAGAAATAACTTTCCCATCAATGAAAATGGAACGTGTAGGTACAGCAGGAATGGTACCCCATACGACGAAATTATTAAATATCGTATATCTTAAGAACCTTAAGGAAAAGTTTTTAATATTTTGTAGGAATAACTTTTTCATCAATCTCCAAAATTAAGGATGGAACGAGTAGGATCAGAGGACGAAGTAGCAATATAGAAAGTAAATATTAGTTATTGCATAAAAGGGGGTAGCGAGGCGCACCGGGAAATGCTAGTACTAAACATTAATGCTAAAATGACAATATTTCAAGAAATATACTGCGAAATAACTACCAAATAAGATAAATCCCCATGTTTTTCAATGAAATAAGTCCCACCAAAAATTTAAAAAAACTCGAAAACTTAAAGAGTGAAATAACTTCCATAAGAAAAAATGAACCAATTCCCAACATAAGTACCAAATTTAGTTAAATAAAAAAGTTAAAAATTATAATAATACTAATAATAATAATAATGATAATAATAATAATAATAATAATAATAATAATGAAAATAAAAATTTAAAATATAAATGAAATAATTGGTAACTTATCGTTTAGGAGATGTAAGACATCTATAAAGCCGTCTTTTTATAACAGATAGATTTACGGACATAGTTAGGTCTAATACGACCAAAAATATATATACCTTACTATCCTTAGAGGCATATTTCGTTATATTATAAACGGAATAACATACGCCCATATCTTTTTGGATATTGGGAAAAAAGAGAACTTCAAAATCTTAATTTCGTAACAGAAAGGGAAAATAAAAACGTTTAAAAACGTTGAATAAGATTTTAGTATAGTTAAATAGCTACGTACCTTTGCTTTCTAAATCAATTTAAAAATCTAAAATTGACTAAAAATTTTAGGAAATACAAGATACTTATTGCAGGAACTACCCTTAAAATATATTTTTCAGAATATCTCAATATTATAAGAATGTTTTGGAATTTTTGAAAATTGTTATTTGATGCCCTCAACGAAACCTCAACCTCATTATGTCGTTTTTCGAGTAAAAATGAAAAGTGTAATTTTGTCGTATTGTGATTGACCCTAAAATATTTTTGAGTATATAATCAGTCCATAAAATAACAGAAGTTAAGCTATATTGCCGAAAATCAAATTTAAACGTTTTGTATACGCTTAAAAGTGGTCAACTGTGGACCAAAATTTGGAAGATTGATTCATACACTTACAAAATTTGTTTTTGTATAATACTATCTGGATACTAACATTCAAAATCGCACGGACGGCCATCGATAAATTGACTCCGAAAGTGATTCTGAGTCAAATGGTATACTTTAAGTTGGGGTATGTATAATACCGTAACAAGCTGGTGATGGATAATTAACCAAAAAACTGGTGATATAGGATATAAAAATTATTTTGATTGCCTTAGTTTCTAAATCGACTTTCAAGTAATCAAATAATCGATTTTTTGTTAAAAAAAAAAAAAAATAGAAATAGACTTTTGGTCAGAAAATTATCGTGAAATCAACTTTCTGGACGAAAAATCTATTAAATATAAATAAACGAAAAAATCTCTTTACTGAAAAGATAACGCTTTTTTAGTTTTTCACTTTAACAATGACATCTAACTGTTGAAATTAGTATGGTAAAAACATATTTGTATATAAAGCCAACACTTTCATTATATATACTGTCCGTTAATTCATTCGAAAGTTGAATATTAAAAAAAAAAATCGAAATATCGACTTTTTAAAAATAGAAAAAAGTTGAAAAATCTATTATTTAATAATTGACAAAAGTCGAAAAGTCTTTTTGTTTCAACTTTTTGTTCCAGCTATAGAACTTCATAGTGTAAAGTTCTTTATTAAATGTAAAAAAAAACACAACTGCGTTATATTTTATTACATAAAACAGTATGAAATAGTTTTAGTCAACTATACCTATTACACACATATGTATTAGTCAATACTATAAAAAAGCCCGATTTGTAAAAAAGAAACCTTAACACCCTAATTTTATAAATCACTTCGCTTCAATTTTTATCACTTTTATGAGATTCGTTTTTTTAAATCATCTCAATGTTAAAGTGTTTGCCCATGATAGGCACCCGATGTTATGTTATTTCAAATAAAAATATATTGAAATATAATTTTATAAATCACCGGGTCAAAAAGTTTATCACTTTAAACTTCAAATTCAACACCTAAAATTTTTAGGCGTTGGTAAAAGAAAAAAATCACATATATTGAAGTTGTAACATATTAAAATATATATCGTCAATTCCATAAAAGAAAGTCTTTTGTATAATTTAGTCAACATCTCCAAAATATTCTTTTCGTTCAAAAATATTTTCAAAATATAAATGCAATTTTATAGATGCATTTTTGACAATTGTGAAATTGTTAATTTTTAGTTTTCCCTTAGGGGTATTTTAAATTGCTTTATTTGCTATAAATTGCCATGTTAATTAGTCTAGTACATAAAAGTTTACTATTTTTAATAAATTTTAAAAAATAACTAAAAAAAATGTTTTAAATAAAATATATAAACCTACTCATATTTTAAACTAATACCAGAAAAATACAATTTTTATATGAAAAAATGTGAATAGGTTGTAGGAAAAGTGAAATTCTGCATAGTAGATATGTGCGTCCAAAAAAATGTCTATTCTTATTTTAATGTAAAGATTCTATATTTTTGAAATGTGTTAAAAACTCTAAAATTATTAAATATGCATTTTAATATTTAACGAAAAATGCATTAAAAAAAAATGCAATTACATTAAAATACATTGCTAAAAAATTTGTCCTATTTTTGAAATGTTTGTACTAAATCCAATATAAGCAGAATTCAAACACCGTTTAAAGCATTCAAATTCACAAAGCCTTCCCAGAGATATTGATATTTAAAATAATATACTTTAGAATTTTTTTTTTTTTTGGTTTTGGGGCAAGTGAAAAAGGGAAATAAAATCGTGAGCTACTTTCGGGCAAAATTTTATGAAAATTTAAAGACATTATGTAAATTCTTGTGCGTTTTTTCATGAAATTGAAGATATATAAATTCTCCTTATTTTTTTGGATTTTGTTTTCAATTAATATCAGCAATGCTAAGCACATAAACTTAGGATTTACGAGAAATTTCATACATATATATTGATGTTGGAAATCCTGAAATTATTTTTATTTGTCATCTATCAGCAACCAAAATATGCAAAATGCAAATATGCAAAACTATACTGTTTTCTGTTAGTCATTTATTCATTTTAGACAATTTTAAAAATTTTGTCATCGATTTCTTATAGCATTTTTTTTATATTTGCTTATTATATATAGCATTTTATGGCATTAACAGCATATTTTGTTATAGTTTCATAGAAAATTTTTATTTTGGAAAATATTTCCCAAACTTAAATAGCATATTTTTGAATATTTTATACTTAAGAGCCTAATTAACCATATATTACAATAAAGAGCAAAATTGCGCATATTTTAAACTTAGAAGAAAAATTTTGCATATTTTGCAACCAATAGAACTTTTTGTCATTGGTGAAAATTTATTTTAACTGTTACATACGTTTTCCAAATCCCTAATAATTTTATATATTATTATTTAATTAATTATTATTTAATTAATTATTAATTATTATATAATTTACTTATAAATTGTTGTAATTTCCTGATACAATGTATTATGTATGTTTTTAAGCGTAAAAGGAAAATATTTTTTTTTTTTTTGGCAATTTTTAAAAAATCAAGTTACTTTTTCTATGAATAGTGTATAATTTAAAATTTAATCAGAATAAATAATATTTAGAGATCATATTTATTTATAAATTTATTTATTTTAAGAGCATGTTTTTCGATTTTATGAGTATTTATTATGCGCATAAAACACTTCTTTTAGAGTATATTTTTGATTTCTCTGGTTATTAGAAAGCAATTCAATTTAATTTTTCTGCTATAAAAAGTTAAGAATCGGTTCTCGTTTTTGTAAATACTTGATGCTAAAAAAACTGAAAGAAATGAAGAATAATGTTCTGAATAATTTTTTTACGAACAAATATATTTATTTATATACACTAACTTCCTCCAGTTCGCTTCGCTACTCCTACTCCTGATGCGATAGCTAATATTTATTTTATATGCTTTCCTTGGACCTGTTATTTCTAAAATTTTTTATAATTTTCACTGTAATACTCCTTCAGATATGCGAAAATTAATATTTGCTTTATATGGGGGGTACCTCCTTTCCCTGTTTTTATTTTATCAATGCGATATGATAAGGTAATGTTTTCCACGAAATTTGAGGGCTCTCATGATAATTGATCCTTAGATATGCCATAATGAATATTTGCTTTGTGTAGGGGTATCTCTCCCCCTTTTCCGATCGGCAAATAAAATATCATATTTGAATTTAAAGATACACAGGATGATGCTGTGAAAGTTTTAAGAAAATCGGTTGGGTCATTTAGACATGATTGATACACAAAGAAACAAACAAATAAACAAACTTACATCTCATTTTTATAACATATAAAAGAATTAAAAACTTATTTGCACTGATAAGAAAATATATACATAGAAATTGATTGAAATTTTGTAATTTCCTCATACAATGTTTTTTTTTTTTAAATGTTAATACAAATCAAGTTATTTTTAGTATGAATAGTAGATAATTTAGAATTTAGTCAGAATAAATAATATTTAAAGATAACATTTTCCGATTTAAAGAGCATTTTATTATATATATATATATATATTTTTTGGTTTCCCTGGTGATAACGCAAAATTTTAACACAAAGTCGTAGTGAATTGGTGGTTGAAAGTAAAGTGTATTTGAAGCATTCAAAGTAGGCGATTTAAAAAATTAGAGCATAAATTTATTTCATGTCTGTAATTCTTTTGAAGTTTTTATCACACATTTTAAATTAAGTATATTTAATTAAAAAAACAATATCTTTACATATTTAGTTTCTTAGTTTAATTTTAGTTTATCTAAAATGTTGTGCGTTATTTATTTAAAATACTTATTAGTAACTTAAAATTAGTATATCACCAACAATCATTTCAACCGTTTGTAGTTTTTTAAACTTCTAGTTTTATTAAAAAAGTGAATATAGAATATGGTGTGATAGATAATCTGGAGAAAAATGGTAAACAATTTAGTTAAACATTTTAAAATAAAGTAGAATAAATAGGTGGTAAAAAATTTGCACCAGTGCTAGGAAATTGTATTAATTAATTTAAAATCAGTTTTTTATGCGAAAAAATAAATACGCTGCAGAAATATAAATTATTTTTATTAAAATATGTGGTTTACACAGTATCTATGTGATATTCAACTTGTCATAATTCTGTAGGTTTTGTTAATTCAACTATATTAATAGTTACCAGTGATGCCAGTTTAGCATTTTTAAAGCTAAATCTAGACATTTTTCTTTTAGCTTTCAGCTTTTTTTATATTTTTTGATACTTAAAACTGCCTTAATAAAATTTTGAAAATGCTTAGTTAAAAAGGAATTATAATTCAAAAATGACGAAAAATTACGTCAAAACATTGGGTTTTCATATGAAATATGTATAACCCAAATTTTTATGGAAATTTTGTAGGCGATTTTTTAATGGATCGTTTTGTTGTTTTATTTCTAAATTTATTACAATATCATTAAAAAATATGTATCAAAAAGTAATGAGAACAAAACAATAATAATAATAATAATAATAATAATAATAATAATAATAATAATGATGATGATAATACTAATAATAATAATAATAATAATAATAATAATAATAATAATAAATATATGAATAAATTTTTAAATAAAAAAATATTAGCTTTTTTCTCTTTAAAGTTCAATTTAGCATCTTGTTCCCCCACCTTCTGGCAACACTGATCATTACTGTGTTTCCCCAAAATTCTATGTCTACCAATTTGCATTTACAAGTTGTGAAAAAGAAACCCCCATAAAATTGTACAAAATTTTCCATGTAGTTGTTTCTTGTTTTATTTATTTGTAAGCCATACTTTTTGGCAATGACCGACAAATTGCATTTAAATTAAATTTGACATTCAATTTTTGCATGACAAGTAATTCCCTATTAAAAAAAAACAATACTTGATTATATATTTATTTGTACCGGTTCAGCAAAGAAATTAACATAAATATGATAGCTTGAATTAATTATTTAAGATTTAGTTTTGTGTGATTTTTTTTATAATTTTTAGTTTAAATGAAATTTCTATCGTTTTATACTCACTGTTTTATTTTGTAAATCACATAAAAAATATCTATATATATTTTTTTATATAATTAATTAAGAATTTTCTTATAAATGATGTTGTCTCAAAATATTATTTAGTAATACTCGATGTCAAACAGTCATTTGGACAATTTGTATTGAAAACAACAAATAAATTTTAAAATTTTAATTATTAGAATATATAAAATTATTTAAATAACCTTTAAAATTTTAGTAGAATGCGTGCCGGAAAATTATGGTCCCCTGGTTTGAAATATCTGCAGAAATAGTTCGAAAATGATAATGGGACACTCATCGGGGTCAGAGGTGAATTTTGTAGAAAGATATTCGAACAGACATATAATAATGTAGTCATATAATGACTACGTTGTTTGGTGTTGTATCATCCAGTCTATTACAAATTTTCTTTATGATGACTTAATTGGTTCCTAAGATATTAGTAAAAATCGTTTAATAAAAAATTCATTTTAACATAAATGAAATATAAAAGGTGGTTCGAAGTGCTTTTTGTCAATTTCAAAATGCAATAACTCAGAAACTATAAATATATTTTCATAATTCTTTCACAATCTAACTGACGTGAGTCCAAATAATATGTACGCAAAATATTACTCTGGTCGAAGTCGTAAACTTGGTAAATAAGTTATAACAAAAAAAAAGGAAGAAGGGAGGAATAAAATGTTGAACATTTTGGATACAAATTATGGTTTGATTTAAAATAGAGCCAATTATAATTCTTAAGTGTACAGTTGGCAGAAAAAATTATATATTTCAAATTTGCAATAAATTTTACTACTAAATGACAAAAGGTGGTCCGTTCTAACTAATTGTATATTTGATTAACTGATTATACAAATTTATAAAAATTATGTAGAATTTCCTATATTTTCGCACTGATATTGAACTATATTGATCTAAAAAATTGTATACAATATTAATAAATGATCATCTGAATGTCTTTTAAATATTAAACATAATTGATCAATAAACTATAAAGTATTGCAAAACCTGGTATACAGAAATTATTCTGAGCAGGATAGCCCAAGTCTTTGTGCTATTTAGAGCAATTCAAGCCTCAAAATATATTTGGATAATCTTTTTTTTTTTAATTACTTAAAAAGCTGGTATCATTTCGTTTGATTATTTGCTGGTATGTTACGGATTATTTCTAAATTACGCATCTTAGAGATGTTACCCTCAATTTGTACCAATTAACATAGCCAGAACTATCTAAATTTGTATGATGATATATATTGTGAAGCACTTAATTTATTTTGCTATTTCTGGCGATCAGTCATTACAGTTATACGTTCCCAAATTTCAATTAGTATAGTTTTGATACTAAAGATGTTGAGATATCTTTTCGTTATTACTAAACCATTTATAGAAATTTGATGCTATTAATAAATCAGGGTTTAGTACATCTCTGATACTTACAAATATTGTACAAACATTTCGAATTTAGCGGAAAACCTCTGTGTAGAACATACATTCGTTATGTGTATGTGTCCAAATTAAAGAGTGAGGTTATGAAGCAAAATCGCAAATTATTCCAAAGTGAATAAAACTCAATATTAATTTTTATTTGCGTCAATATTACTGATAATCACCTTTAATTGCGTATCACTAGTTTTGTTTTTATATAGTACAAAAACTAGTCATTTTATAGCGTTTTAAAAATGACAAAAAGCACTTCTGAACATCCTATATTTATTTAACTTTTATAATAAAAAACTTTATGTTATTAATAACTCAGAAGCCAATTCAATAATCGTAATAAAAAATCACATATATTTTTCCTGTGTCACTAACAAATATCTACGGTGATATAAGTACGTCCGTTCGTATGTCCAGCACAAAAGCAAATTTGGGTCAATGTCCGCAGATATCCGCGGATGAAAGTATAAAAATTGTATGCACAATGAATCAAATTTCATTATATATTTAATAAAACTCTGAGATAACAGGAGCACAACAGGAATAATAATATAATACATTAAAATTTATGTTTTCATCAAAAATATCTTGCATGCAATCTGTACAAAAATTTAAATCCCTGTTGTATTAATAGGTTAGTTTCCGTAATTTTTTGGTAGAGTGCCCTAAAATGAGAAAAAGCTAATTTTTCTCCCACAAAAATATAGTAACATACAAAAGTATGGGAATACAAAATTCCAAATTGTTTACTCAGAAATAAAATATCAAACTGTTCTAAAAATTCGTATATGAATGCAATTTTATTTTTCAGCATATTTGAATGTTTTTAATTTTTTAACAAAAATAATATTTTTTTATTAATTTTCTTTCAAATTTTTATTGTATATTTTTACTTTTTTTTTATTGTATATTTTTACTTTTTAATTATTAGACAATTTACATAATATATCTGAAGAAATATACTGGGCTGTTTCGTGCAAGAAAAAAAAAATGTTCTTTTTTCTCTTAAAATAGCTCTTATTTGCCGAATTTTTGAGTACGAGAACGCTTTCAGTAACATTGGAATCGCGCGTGCTAAAACAGTAAAAAGTATTTTTAGCAAAATGTCTGATCCCACAAAAAATGATGAACCAGCACAGTGGGGCCAATCGTAAAAATTTTGGAATATATCTTAAACTACTGCTAGGACACAATTGAAATGTACCGGAGATCATATATTTTACTATATTTTTTTATTTTTTATACAGATTTCAGAGTACCGGTTTTGAACATTTTTCACGGTTATATAAATTGAGATAATAAATTCTCGAAAGGGGCAAAAAATCAAAAATTCAAGCGTAAATATCTATTTAACCATTTTTTGTTTTTTCTTTATCTCGCCAAACTATTTAAAAGAATATACAAATGTCAGAAGTCTTGATTTGTAGTTGTGACTTTTTTTCAAACTTTTACATACCCAAGGTTGTAAATTTTGGCACCCTCAGGTTTTTCTCATATTCACATAAAAAATGATTTTAGTTATAATATGGTTCAAAAAATATTTAAATTTGCACCTCTTACCAAAATGATTATATCAGTTACTAATAATTCTAAAAAATGAAAAACTAGAATTTTTTCAAATTAAACACCCAGTTGGAAACTTTTTTAAGACATCCTAAAATAGTCATTTATGAATTTTCAGCGTCACTGCTAAGATTGTCCTTTGTTCCCATATAAAAAACATCATGGCACCTTATGACATTTTCATATCTTTTGTTAAAATTCTTTAACACAAATTCAGCAGGTTGTCAATAGTTCTGAAAAATGGTGACTTATCTTTAATATGATTTCCGCTTTAAAATTTTTTTTATTTGTTAGACACTGATATATTTTAAAAATGCCGAAAATTTTTTTTTTGACAAAAACACTGTGACTATTTTCACCATCAGCTTTGAAATTATAATAAGATTATACATCACTACAAGAGTTATTAGGGAATTTTTTAAGTTTGGTCAAACTATTGCTAGTTTTAGCCAACTGTAGGAAATGTCATGAGTCGTCTGATGTACTTTGTCATCATCTAATGACTTGTAAAAACACTTAACAATAAGTATAGAGAAAACTTACAAATGTCAATTAAATTGTTAATAAAATTGTAATAAGAAATCAAGCAACAGTGTTAATTTGAAAAATTTTAGGTAATATTTTTTTCTATGTTATTACAAAATGACTTCAAAATGATTATTCTGAAAGCTTAGATTCTCCTCTGGAACTATCCTATACATTTCAATTCGATCCGACCAGTAGTTTAGGAGATGCAGATTTATAACCAAAATTTTTGTGATTAACCACACTATGCTCCGTTACGTTGCTGAAGATTTTTTAAAATTAAAATTGCAAAATTATACATTTTCACACAAATGCAATTATTTTAGGCTAATACAAAACTATTGCTATGATTCAGGACTTGTTAGACAAGTGTGACCGAAAATTGGACCTATCGAAAGAACCACCTTCAGCGTTTTCGCGGTCAACGTTTGACAAAAATTATCTTTAAAATGTAAATGTTAAAGATTGTTCTTTCAGTTCATAATAAAGATTATGAATGAAGAAAATAAGCTATAAATTGGGTCACCCTACATAATATCCCAGCAAAAAATGACATCAAAAGAAGTCAATAAGATCCTAAACTTGTAGTCCAGAACTAGTGTACATTCGAATAATTTTCAATTAATTTAACAAATTAGTGTGGTCAGAGAATATGTGTTTTTGACTCATAAATATTTTGTAAATTGATTCAGCCATGTTTATCCTTCCATCCTGTTGGCTATATATATAAAATTTGTGAGTAAACTACAGGTCGCAATTTTGAAGATTTAACAATATTTTTTTCCATATTCATTGTGAGCGGTCAATGATTTACAAACGCTTTCCTGGAATAGGTGTTAAATACTCATAAATATCTTAAATAAATCAAATTAAAGCAAAAACTGCAGAAATACATTTTTGTAGTCATAAATAACTACACACAGAAAAAAGATTTTCCAACTAATGGTTAGAATAAAATAACAGTTTTTTCATAATAATATATTAACTACAATTTTGATGGGCTTAGGATTCCTATAAAAAAAATAGTCTCAATAAAATTAACTAAAATAATTTGGAAACGACAAGCGAAAGTTAGTATTTCGTATTGATGATACTAATTATTTATTTAATTAAAAAACCTTAACATACAGTTAAGTTAGGAAAAAAATTAATGCGATGGTTGTAACCAAATATTGGCATAATTTGTTTTGATATTTTTAAATTTTTTATTTCTGAAGTAAAAATTAGAAACAAAACATCTAAAGTTTTATTGTTCTCTCAAAACATCTTCGATATAAGTATTATTTTCAAAAAAATTCAACTCGCCGTATTGCCAAAGATGTTCTTAGGATATAAAAAATTTAAAACTTACATATATATTAACAGCTTCTTATATTTTTTCATTGATAGTTTGTTCATAGGAAAACGGAATGGTCAGAATTGCTACAAAGTATTTCTTTATTCATAAGACTACACGCTATTGAAAGCATTAAAATATTTCTGAAATCATGGCGTTATAAATGAGAGGTCGTGGCTTCAAGTTGTAGACTGCAAAAGCTCAACATTTCATAGTGATATAAATTGGTGCATAAATTTGTTTCCTAACTAAATCAGAAGATAAATTCTATTAACCAAAACTCAACATTTTTATATTAGAACATTTGTCAAAAAAATTGTATCAGGTCTTGTAATACAGTAACATCCTTATAAAAACAAATATGTACTTCTCTACTTATTTACCAATATTTGTGTCAATAAATAAAAATAAAAAAAAAAATAAAAAAATAGGAGTTATAAAAATATATGTTTTTTCTTTGAACATGCCTAATAAATGTTGATTAATTTTATAAATAATTATTATTTACCATAACCTAATTGAATTTATTGAAATGGTTCCATAAACAATATATTCAGTAATTTGAATCGAATTGGTACACGCAACCGATAAAACTCGATTGGCTAAGAATTCGCTTATCACAACGAAAAGTCTTATGCGTTATTTTACATCCTTTTAGGATAGCAACAAAAGCAAATGCCATTGCGTACGAACGGCAAATTAAATTATATTTTAATTTCATTGATAACTTCAGAACTAATACAGATTAATAGGTAAATATACAATCACTGCAACTTTCAAATGGTCTGATAAATAAAAGTGCGGAAACGTAGGATGTTTTTCAGCATATGGACAGTATAAATATTAATATGGAGATAACATTTGCTAAAAACGAATATTAACTTAAGTATAAATCCCACTATTATCATTATAATGCTGCTGTTGTCAACTAAACTGCTTGCTTATATAAAAAACAACAACATTAATGGTCATTGCAATGCTTAATATAACTGTTTGTGTATGTATACATTAATAATATAGTTTTTTAGTTTTCTGCCCATAACTCTGTTATTTATGAACCAATTTGGTTAATTCGAAAAGCCAAAATTTTATTTTATATATTTATGATCGGTCTATATAGAAACAAAATTCGTAGCTTAAACAAGGACTGCACAAAATCAAAAAAAAGGTATTTTGGCCGATATCTCGGTTATTAGTAGACCGATTTAGTCCATTTCTTCACCATAAAAGTTTAAAATCTTCTTTGTATAAAAGAAGTACCTAGCTTATTATAGAGTTTTCAGAAAATCGAATACTAATTTAAAAAATCGGGCTTTTGACCGATGTATACAAATATAGTTTACATTACGGCTCTCTCTTGAATATTACTTTCAAGCCCCCATTTAATGCACAATGATGTACGGTTATCATACAGTTAGATTTAAAATTTTCTTTTTTCGAATAATTGTTCTTCACTTAAAAAATTATACTTATTTTTGAAAAATAGTTATTAAAAAAATTCTATTTCAATTATTTGAGAACTAAACAAATTACTGACAATTCTAGTCAATTTCAGTCTCTTACTTATTCCCATTTTAACAAGTTACTGGCGATTGTGGAAAGTATATCTCAACAGACATATGAAAATTTTTCCGACTGCCACTTGTGGTCGTCGCAAATAAATACAATAGATTAGAGTTTTCCGTTAAATACGAGATACTCATCGTGAGCTGGACACAAGAAAAGTATTTAAAAAATTTTAGAAATTAATTTTTAGTTAGCTACCACCGTTTGAAAATTACAGGTCTATGTAGTACATTTTATCAAAAAAAAAAAAAAAAAAAAAAAAAAACAAAAATTTCGAGTTTTCTAAAATTGATCTAAAAAAATTCGTAATTTTAAACTTCTTATTGATATCGTTTGTAAACAAATTATGAAAGAGTGAAAGACCTGCAACTTTTAATTACTTATGTATATAGTAGCCCCAATATTTTTATATTAAAAATGGTGGGGGTTTATTGAGTTTGTCAATCTATGTGCAAAGTGTCATATATATATATATGTTAGATTTATACAAGTATATATATACATATATATATATATATATATATATATATATATATATATATACTTGTATAAATCTAAGACGATCCAGTGATGTCCGATCGTCTATCTGTCTGTTGGAAGCAGCAGACATCGCTGGGGAACGATATTTGATTCAAATATTTATCTTATATAAGGTTTATATGATATTAAAAAAAAAGTTATGGACTAAACACTAGAAAAACAGAGTGTCCGATTTAGCCTTAATTTACAAAAATGAAAAATTAAATGAAATTTTTCTCAAATAGTTCAAGGACCAATATTATGTCAGAAATCAAAAAGGGCGTGACCTTCCCACTTTGCCGACAACCTACCATATAAATATCAACGAAATTTTGTATAAATAGTTCAAGGCCCAATGTAAACTCGGAAACAAAAAATGGGCGTAGTCCGCCCACTTTAACGCCCACCTTCCATATAAGGTGAAATTTTAAAAAGTTGTAGATAGTGGGTATATAGATTCGACCGAGCCGACTATAACATTCTCAATTGTTTTCTTTTTTTTACTTTTCAAGAACATTAAGAAAAAGTTCTCTTCTTAAGTCTTTTGTTTTATTAAACAAAAAATAGATAATGTAATAATTACTTAATTTTAAAAATGTATTAATTTCTTAATTGTTTTAATTTCCTGTTTACAATAATACCAAAAATACAATCATTAATAAAATATATATATATAAATAATTAGAAAATGTATTTAAGATAAATGAAATTTATGCATCTAAGCAATTAAATATATCAAAATAATCTAAATCATAAAATTTTATTAGACAGATGTAAAAAAATATTTATGTGGCGCCAAAACGGGAGTATATATATTTACCAAATTATACGAGGGTCATTTCTAAATATAATATATACATACATTTCATATAAACTACAACGTATTTCAAATATTTTTTTGCTGGAAACCGTAGCATTGTAAGCAAAATCACCATTATATTTTCTGGCTTTTTAATGTTTTAATAATTTTACTTAAACTTCTAAACTCACCCTCTTAACTATTTCTAAATATGAATTAACTACTTACATGAGTTGTTTAAACCAAATGCTATTAAATTTACTAAACTGTATGATATTAAGTATTTCAAACTTTAAACCTCTTATGGCTTTATTCGAAAATCTATTAACAAAGAAATATAACACAAGCAAATTTATACTATAGAATGTGCACTTAATACAACAGGTATTTTAGCATAATCTAGCTGAGACACCTTATTAACAAAAAACTAATTAAATAAAAATACTAGTGATATTTAAATCAAGTCGAATGTCGAATACCTATTTATTATTTTATAAATAAAATTTTGCAATTTTTAAATAAAGCTTTGAAATTTGTTGTATGCTATTGACTTCAAAAATTTGCATAAATAAAAGTATTATTAAATAAAATGTTAAAATTTTTAAATTTCTTTTATTTTTTCACTGAAAGCTGAATCAGTAATTTATTAATATTTAATGTATTCATTTTACAAACGTTACGATAATCCGTTAATACTATTTTTATTAAAGTAGGGGTTATATATGACAATATACTTACTTGCATATAAACTTCCTTGACGGAAATTGAGTTTTTTTTTACCAAAAACAGTAAATATTTTATGTAAATATGCGTAAAGAAAATAAACAGTTTTTCAACACTTAATATTTTGTGCATATATTTAAAACAAAAGTATTTAAGAAAATTCACTAATTATTTACGAGCATAAAAATGAAATTAATTTCCTTTGTGTGGAAATGTAAGTAATAAAAAAAAATTTAAATATTAAAAAAAATATTTATTAAAGGCATTAATATTTCAATTAAAAAAATAATTTAATCTAAGAATTATTTAAGTATCAAAAAAGTTATACATTTTAAATCATTTAATAGAAAAATTATTTTATCAAAATTAATATACTTTTTCAAATTTCTTTGTTTTTTTTTTTTTTTGTATAAGAATATACCAGAGGGAATCACCGCCAACTCCAGACATGTGTTTATTTATTAATTCTGGTTTAATGTTTTAATTTCAATAATTTTATAAAAATTAAAATTCATTCAAGTTAGTTGATGCAATAACACATGTTCATTTTATAATATTAAAAGAACCAGAAGTTATGTGTGGCACATGCTAAGTCAGGGGTTCTCACAAGATCTTGCTTTGCGACGCCCTTTTGACATTGTAATGGAAGCGTGACCCACTACAATTATGACTAGTTCAGAATTTAACAAAAAGTTATGTAAGGATAAAATAATTGTAAAATTCTATTAATAACTGCGACATGGTTTTTACCTCGTGAGATCATTAATATTAAGAGTCTTTTTCAGATAATGCAGATGCAGATAATATTATTATCTGCATCTACAAAAGATTTATTCTAAGTTTTAAAGCCTCGGAGCCAATAAGCTATATTTCAACTAAAATGCTTTGAAATCTGTTCAGTCAAAATTAAATTTAATACATGAATTACACTTTTACTCTTTCTGATATTCATATTAAAAGAATATTTCCGTCTTCAAATTATTATTATTATTAAAGTCGTTTGAGCAAATTTTCTTTTTATAGCCCCCAAACTTCTCTGCGAAATAAAAGTTTTGAGTACTCAGCATTGAGCAAATTTTAATAATTCCACAAGTTGTTATTGTATGGTTAAAATTCTTAATCTTAATTTCTTACATATAATAATTTTGGGAAATAACTTTTAATTAAAGAAAGAAAATAATCATCAAAACTGAGACTAAGTTTTATATACCAAGCAAATATTTTTCAATATTTGGAAACAATTACAACTGGTGGAAAAAATAGAGAATTCATTGAATTCGGAGAATTCAATAGCGTAAGTTATTGACTGGGTCCAAAAGACACTCTTTCTTACCATAGTACTTCGAGGAAATACTAAAATCCTATTTCTATTGCTTCTAGGCGGCTCATCTCGAATAAAAATCATGCATTATAAATGCATGAAACCATATAATACATGGAGCGTGGGCTTTTAAGTGACACTTGAGATAGTGCTTTATATGGGAACTATGGTCTAATATGAACAGTTATGTCTGAAATTTCATAGAGTAATTTATTCTTAAACAAAATGTATAATTTTAGCACCTTTAAATTATTTTTGGGAGAGGGCTTTATATGATGGGCAATTATGGACTGATTATTGTAAAATGTGGTAATGCAATGATTAATTTTGCAGAAATTGTTTGCCTAAAATTTTATCTTGATATTAACTTTTATGCGAGATTTGTTGACTTCAAATTGAATTTCGGAAAAACTTATATAGGAGATATGTTACGTCAATCTTTGTAAAATTTGTCGCAATAACTTATGATTGTATAAAGCTCTTTTTACCAAATTTTACTACAACAGAAATTTATTGAAAACATTTAAGAACGTTAAAATCCTATTCCAAGATCACAGTCGTATATAGCCGAATCACAACCAATTTCAATGCTTTTCGTCCTTGTATCATAAATCCTACGTCCCAAAATTTTATTAAATTACCTTCAACATTTTGACCTGCACTTTGTGCAGAAGGTTCACATGGACAGTCGCTCAGCTAGTCGGACGTACGGACGGACAACATTACGTCGATACAAAAATGATTATGAGTCGATTGTTGGGTGTTATTTAGTTTTTTCTGTTTGATAAAAACATTATTATGGGTTTGAGCCGATGTAATGGTGTAGGATACAAAAAACCGAAATATTTTTAAATTATTTCTGACAATGTTACAGGTGTAATAAAAGAAGATACTAATTCTATTGATATGTGTATTTCATTCAAAATAATTAATACTTAATTAGTTTTTTAAACTTACCTAATTAATTTCAATTTAACCATAAACTATACCCAATATGCGCATAATAAATTAAAATTCAAGCACTTGAAATTTAATTAAAATTGTATTGAATTTTAATAATTTCAATATATTAAAAATAAATGGACTTCGATAAATGGACTTCGAGATATACTCATTTTTCATTGGTTAACGGAAATAAATCAGTAAAAAAATAATAAATAATTAAAAAAATAATAAACAGAAGATATTGAAACGATAATATTAATTTTAAAGATTCCTTTTTTCCAGATTTTTAAAACAAGAAAAATTTAAACCAAAAATTACAATCAAACTCTGCAGAAATTCTTCAAATCAAGCAATCAATAATGTTTTAAAATCGCATTTAAGATGAAAGAAAAACTAATTTATCTAGAAAGGATGCAAGAATCGGAAGAAATTGTTAATATGTAATTTAAATTCTTTATTATCTTTTTTGTGATTATATACTTTTATACGGTACATATTTAATGTAGATTTATTTTTGCAAAATAAAAAATATTAACGGATTTTCTTTAGATTTATCACCATGAATTCCATTAACTTGAAGTTAAAAGTATTTCCAATTATGAATTTAACTACTGTTTCAATTGGAATTACGCTTTAATTCAAGTGTTGAATTTAACTTTCTTAACAGTTTTATGTTCGATATGAATTCAAGTTTCCTTTTTACTGCAGTATGCTACTGAAACAAAGTGTGATACAAGTGTAATTCGAAAATTTAAATTTGAATATATGACTGGAATTTAACTTTTTTTACACTTCGATTCCAGTAAAAATGCTTATTGGGTATTTATAAGATATAACAAGAAATTAGACTTTATGAATAATAATCAGTTAAAAATTATTAATAAATTACTATTCAAATCTTAGTAATACGGTTCTCCAATGGGAATCCGCGATCCACAAGTAGTTCGTACAAACATTTTAAGAATTTTTTACGAATTTACTTTGTTTTCTTAAAAAAATAAACACTAAAAAAATGTTTAATTGGTTAATCAATGTTTGAGTAGATAAATCAACCTTCGTATTTCATTTTTGATAACATTTAAGATTGTGACCTATTCTTAGTTCCAAATGGAAAACTGGATAGTCGATAGTACTTTTAATTTTTTTATGGTTTTTTTAATGCGAGTTTCTTCTCAAATCACAAAGATTTGAAAACAAATAAAAACTTCATAAACAAAAAGAGAAATATGTCACTACCAAGCAAAAAAAAAGAATTGAAATAGAACTGAAAAAGTCATGACTTTTAACATTGTGTTGTCATTGGAAGGAAGTACTTAGAGCTGAAAAACAGCTTTTTTTAACCCATGGTTGGGATTGGTAAGACGTTCTTCTTTGTGCTTATTGTTCATTGCTTTTGAAGTACTTCTCTTAAAACTATGTTTATAAAAATTCTGCTTTTGCCTTATTAAAAGTAAATAAAAATAGTTTTAAGTTTTGAAATTTTATTTTTCTGTAAAATTATTAAACTTTTTTCTCGCTAAAAATATTTTTTTTTTTTACTTTTTTAGAATAATAACTTTTTTGGAATTAATGACTTCTACAAAAGCACAAAATATGCACTTAGTTCTACTTTTGAAGTTGTATAAATAACGATATAAATAATGGTTTCAGAACTAATTCTTATATATACATATTTCAAATGTAGTTCTCAAACTTAGTAATATATATTTATAGCTCTGTTCCAGCCAGTGATTTTAGATGAAGGGAAGTTTCCCTTTTTGAGGGAATTTTTAACGAAAATTTAAAGCAAAGCAAAAAAGAGAGGGAATTTTTATTCTTGGTAAAATAAAGGAAATTTTTAAAATGCTAAAATTTTTACTCATAAAGACGACTAAAATTAAGAATAAAAGAGGAAAAATTTAATATTATCGTTCGCATTTATATATGATGGCAAATTAGTTTGCCAAGCAGATTTTGTCAATAATTCTTGTTGTTTTCTTTTATTAATAATTGCGATTTTTAGGAGGAGAAAAACTTGGAATGAAAAAAAAATTTTAGAAAATATGGAAAAAGGGAATTTCTTTTACAGAATATAGGGATTTTCATAAATTGTATCTGGCATCACTGGTAAGCAGATTTGCAAATTTTAGTCAGAATTAGTTAGAAATTAGGAAAACAACAGCAATTCTGAAACGATTTCTAACTAAACAATGTAAATCTGACTAATACTGAAACATAGCTTATGTCACTTTGTTTTAAGTTCATATTTATTTATTTTTCTGTTTATTTATTTATTTATTTTTTCTATTTATTTATTCATCTATTTATTTATTTATTTTTTGTATGAGTAATGTCTTTTATTTTAAAAATTGCATCGAATCTTACATTTTAAAGTTTTTTATTAATATGGCTTCTAAAAATAAAAAGTTTTATATTTTCCTAAATTTAGTTTTGTCTTAGGTTTAAGACTAATTTCAGAATAATATGAGATACAAAGCTTCTATTTTTAATTTCAGGTTTAAGAATGATTAGAAAATAAATTTTTATATCAAATTAAGAAAACTCCATTTTTCGAATGTTCTCCTTTGCACACAAAAGTATCGACACAATAAATTATAATATATTTGACGTTTTATTGTTTATTTAAAAATGTCTATTTACAAAACTTTTTTTTATATAAAAAATTAAAGTCATATTTCAAACTTTTGACATGGTGCTTAATTATTACACAAAAGTTATGGTGGGCCTTTTTCGAGTTATAATGTCTCAAGCGGGACGTTAAACTGATGATTGTGAGAACCGCTGATTTAGTACATATGTTTTTTTAATAAAATGTTATTTTCAGAACCTGTTTTTTATGTTTAAAAAAATCGCTTATTTTACATTCGAAAGATTAGAATTTTGAAAAAACCGAAGAAAAAACGATTTTTAAACCGGATTGAAAACCGAGTCGATTACCCTACATAATACGTAAAATATACAAGTCTTCAATAAATAAAATAACTACAGTGATTTGAAAAATAGAAGTGTTGATGGTATTTTGACGATTTTTTATTATAAAATTTCAAAAGTACTATTTGACGATTTTACGAAATGTCGCCACTTTTTTTTTTTTTTGTTTAAATCTGATATTGTATTGTAGTATATATATATATATATATATATATATAGATAGATGAGAGGACTATAAGAAGTTTAAACTTCTACTTCGAAATTCGTTTGCAATTTAACAAATACTTGTACAACAAAATTTTTATGTGAAAGGAAAAATGTTATTTTATATACATATGTACACTGCCTGCCACTTGAATAAGGAATCACATTTTTTTTAACTTTAATTAAGTATATCTCCTAAACTAAAGTTCAGAAAAAAATAATTTTTTTCGCAACCAAATTTCATAGTGTTTGGTTTTAGTTTCCTGAAGAAATAAAAAATATACATATTTTGTTATATTAAAATTATGCATTTATTTAAAGACATGTATTTCTGTGATACTTTTTCGTGTGTCACTTGAATAAGGAATTCTTTTAATATTAATCAGGAAAGCTATGATTTGAATTTCTTTCAAATAGTTTTTATTAAAAATGGGAAAATTGAAATCTCAGGGTCAGAATCCGGTCCAAATAGCCAAAAACATTAATAGAGGAAAGACAGTTGCGTACAATTATTTAAATAACGTGGAAAGATATGAAAAAGACATAAAAGGACGGGAGAAACTGGCAACAACTCCAAAAGAAAAACGAAAAATTCTTAGAATTGCATCAAATTCTGCCATGTCGGTATCAAAAATACGTGAAAAAAGTGGAGTCAGTGCCAGTCTAAGAATAGTGCACAGTATTTAAGGTCGTGTCCATACATAGTCCGATGAGAACTGCAAATAAAAACACCACTTAATGAAAAACGCAAATCACAACGTCTACAGTTTGCCAAAAATATGATGACATGGTCCGACAAATGGTTTAAAGTTGTATTTTCCGATGAAAAAAAGTTTCATACTTATGGTCCCGACGGGTATAACTATTGCTTCCATGACCTAAATAAGGAGGATTTATTTTTGAGTCGCAGACACAGCGGAGAGGGCGGAATAATGGTATGGGGTGCCATTTCGTATTATGGTACCATAGAATTGGTTTTTGTATCCAACAAAATGACTGCAACGACTTACAAAACCATTCTGGAGGAAGCATTTCCAAAATTTAATGATTTCTTTGGATCCACACCTTGAACGTACCAAAACGACAACGCTCCGATTCATACCGCCAGAGCAGTAAAACAATGGATTAATCAACAAGGTGTTCAACTTTTTAATTGGCCCCCATATTCACCAGACCTGAATCCAATGGAAAATGTCTGGGGTTGACTTGCAAGAAAAGTTTACTTAGATTTATTATACAAGTCGATGCCAAATCGCATTTTTGAGGTTATTTCTAAAAATGGTGGCAGTACTCGTTACTAATTGAATGCTAGAAGATAATAAGTTTCATTTTTATAACCTAAAATTGAAAAAAAAAATACAGTTTGCTTAGTTTTAAAATATTCCTTATTCAAATGACACACAAAAAACTAACACAGAAAAAAATTTTTATATCTGAACTTTAGATATTCTTAATTGAAGTTTAAAAATATGATTCCTTGTTCAAGTGGCAAGCAGTGTATGTAAGTAAGATAGTTTTGATCATAGATAAAAAGTTAAGTAGTAAAAAATTTAATTGAAAATAAAACCAATACATATGAATTTTTGTGTAATTTTTTTCAATTGAGCTTATTTTTCCGTAAATTAGGATCACCGGGTCACTTGATTTTTAAACTATTTTTATAATGATGCAGCAGTACTTTTAATTGCGATTAAAGAAGTATAAAAAATGTTAGCCGCTCGCTCCTAGTTTTAATATATTTTTCTGAATATCTTTATTAATACATATGCTATTTAAATTATATTAATACTGTTTCAAAGTATAAATATCTCTTGAAAGATTTATAATATGACCATATCTATTAAGGTCTTGAGAGGATTTATGCAATTTTTAATTTTTATTGATATATTTGAACTTACAAAATTTTGATATTTCGCTTGTTCAGCGAATAAATATAAGTGAAAGACCCTGAGTCCTGCCAAAGGCCGGCTACACCAAAAACCTTTGTTAACGTTAAAAAGAAAATATTTTTATTTTAACTGGGTCAGTAATTTTAATTAATTCCTATTTTTCAAATTTTGTATAATATGAAACAATGCTGGAAGCTCATTTAATAAACAAAGAGTTTAAAAAATTAATATTATTTTTTTTTTAATATGAACATAAATAGCCAAAAATATATGCATTTTAATTTTTCCAATTTTTTAACGATTTTAAAAATGTTATGCCGATTTGATGATTTTATACTATAATTATCTGGCAACAGTGCTCACGTGTTTTATTTTCTGTTGTCTAGTAAAGAAAAGCTTTTTCCAATAATAAAAAGTTCTTACCTACAAAAACTAAAAGCTTTATACTGCGCACACACCAGAGTTGCCAGGGGTAGCTTTCAAAAAGTTACAGGTTTTTGTTACAAAAGTTACAATTTTTCCTAAAACGATACGTTTTCTAAATTTTAAAAAATAAATGATCAATAAGTATTTGTTTTCGATTCAAAATTTCGAAGATTTAAATAATGCTTAAATATGGTTTAGAATATCCATATTTTGGACAATATTTTTTATTAGTCCTCAATGGGGCTATCGTCTTCGTATTCAACCGGTTATGATTATTTGATTTTATAACTCTAATTGACTAAATATTCTATCATTGCATTTGAAATATTTCTTTTTTAGGAACAAGTCAAGATTACCAAAAAATATTAAAACTAAATTTTTTTAACGCTAATATTTTATGTATTGCCGGCCTTCGGCCACGATTAAGGACTTTCTCTTCTGAATAAGCCTTTTTCGAATATGAGATATTTTTTATTTTTTTTTTTATTTTTTAATCGATACAAAATGTAAATTTTTCTCCCATGGAGTTAATGTTATATATCATTATTTCTCGTTAACTAAGAACGAGTGTACAACATTTTTTACGATCACAAGTCAAAAAAAAAAAAAAACTGTTGAATCAGTATCAAAGTCATTTAAAAATCAATAGTACCGGCGATCTTGAACTTATATTCTTTTATAATATTATTAATTTAGCATTCTTCAGATCGTAAAAATGCTTGCAATAATCGTCGGCACTTAAATTAGGATTTAGTTCTAATGTGTTCTTATCGAGAAGTGAATGCTGCCAAAATTTTCTCGTGAATCCAATTTTTTTAATTACAAATTTGTTTAATAAATCGGTTATGCTCTTCTAACTAAAATATTGGGCAAGTCCAAGGTTACCTACTTTTATAACTTAAAAATATTTTTGTTAATCCAGGTTCTGGACTTAAATCTGTGTAATCTGCTACGTGAAGCGTTGAAAAGTTACGAAAAATGTAACAAATATAACTAAACGTCAACACTGGCGCATACTAGAAGAGCTTTAGCTATAAGTTTTGTTAAGCTTTTAAACTTTTTCTTCAAATAAACTGTTATTTTAAAATTTTAACAGATAAGGTGACCAGAGTGACCGAAACATAAGAAAATATAAATTTGCAAATACTGTATTTATGTTAGTGTTAATCGGAAAAATATATATTTTGTTTAATGTCTACATTTGTATTTTGCTTTCTTTTTGTTTATTTTTCATGATCAACAAATTGATATTGCACTATAAAACAAACTTTTCCATAGACTAGCTGATGGTCAGATCTGAGATGTCTACTCATAAAATCATTTTTATTATAGACAATACGTAGACATTTATTTGTAATTCTTTTTTAATAAAATGATAAGAATGCAAATAAAAACAAAATTGAGCATTAACAGTGTTAGTGATATTCAAAACAAATAAGAAATTTATAGTCGGTCAAGGCCGACCACTAAAAGCGTCGAAGTGATCTTCGGGGAGGGTCTTATATGAGAAGTATGATTTTTATTTTGTATAAAACTTGCGAAATTATAATAGTATCCTTATACTGAAATTTACATGGTATTTATGCACTTTAAATTGATTTTCTGAATTGGGAGGTATGGTAAACTCTGGACCGATTTTTATAAAATTTGGCATATAAAACACATATAAAACATTTTTGTGTAAAATAAGTTAATATGTATTTTATGCACTTTAAAGTGATTTTCGGAAGTGAAGTTTATATGGGACCTATAGACAATTATGGATGGATCTTCTTGAAATTTGGCACTCAGATTTACGCTCTTATAAAACGTACATTACCTACTCCAAAAAGTCATTTGTATGGAGGTTAGCTGAAATAATTGACCGATCTTAATAGGATTCGTCCCTGGATTATAGAAAGAATTCGTGTCAAAAATTATCATAAAATTATCTTCAAAATTACAGCTTATATGTTGACTACAAGTTTATATAGATAAACAGATGGACGTATCGACTCAGAATGTCATTCTCTTTCAAACCTTTAAATGTATAATATCCGAACCACATATGATAGTGTAGGGTATAAAAAAGGTGAACCAGAATTTGTTCAGTTATAAAATATGTGGTTTAAAATTTAACCTATTTCATACGTTAAAGACTTATTCAACACATGAAATTTTTTGTTTTTGCATTATCAAACGTGATCGATATTTTGTGGACTTATTATCAATTGGTGTCAATAAAATAAATTGAGTGCCACAAGTTATCTTTTTTGAGATTTTTTTTATAGGAAATGCATTGTCAAGGGCTGTTTATCACATGTATTTTAAAAGTTTATTAATTCTTTAAAAAAAAGTTTACTTTACTAATATTAGTTTATTTTTTTTAATAAGTTTTTGTTTGTTTTATTTTAATAACTTATGATTATATTTGTTCTATTTAAATAACATAACACTTGATAGTATGTGTAATAAATAGTTAAATTTGTGTTTTTGTTCTTATGTTGAATTGAAAATAATATAATAATAATAAAACACTTTAATTATAAGATGCTTAAGCATTTTAATTTTTTTTTTTTTTTTTTTTTGTTTTTAATATTATGAAAGTAAAATTAGTCGATCAGTAATTGAACAGACTTTGCCAGTGTCAGTCTGGCTGTCAAAGTGGTACATTTAAGTGAAACTAAGTTTTGTAAAATATATTAAGTTACAGAAATAAAAAAAGCAAATATTTAATACAAAAACAATAAGCTATAGAAAATATATTTACATTGTAACAATTACAAAATAAATTAACATATAACGTATTCAAATTAAGTAATTATTTAAATTATTATTTAAAAAAAATGCCTAAAAATAGACGTTTCGAGAATGAAGGTAAATATGTGCGTAGGTATCATAAAAAAATTACTAAACAATTTTTAAACTAAAACAAATATAGAAAAACAACAACAACCAGAACATTATTTGTTTGTGCAATAAATACAGTGTAAATTCTTGAATTAATTAAAATTACTTGTAAAATTGTAATTATTTATTTTCTGTGAATTGTTATTGCGTATTAATTTTCCTGAAAATTTTCTAATCATTAGAAGTTTGTTAATTAAATTATAAAAACCGTTGTGCGTTCTTCAAAAAATAATATTAAAATAATTAAAAAAAAGAAATACCAATAATAAGATAAGATTTTTTCATTGGAACTTGATTTAATCAGATTTGAACTTTACCATAAAGTTATCTGCTTCTCAAAAGCCTTGTATTTTACTTCAGTAATTTTTACAATTTATTGCCGCTGTGGACTTTGGAATAATTTTTTTGTAACCTAGATTATGATTTTTACATAATCTTGATTTCAAGTGACAGAAACATGCAAAAATATATCGAAAAAAGAAATTTAAAAAATCTGACAAATAATTGCTATTCTTTCAGCACTTTTCCTTAGTATTGATTTTTTTTAATTTTTAAAGTAGTTACTGCATCTCATTCGAAATAATTTTACTATTCTATTTTATTAGCTATTATTTTTAAAACTTTAATACTCAAAAAACATAAAATTTAAGCTTCATTTGAAGAAAAAAAGTATATATCCCGACATTACCACTTTAACTGTGATCGCTTTGATTAGATTAAAAAAGTATTAAAAAAGTATATAAACATGTTAAGAAATGGAAGTATTTTTTCATTGATAAAATTAAAAGCTACTAAACCAATTGAGATGAACATTTTTCTTTTTTTTTTTTTTTTTTTTTTTTGAGTAGATAGTGCCATAATTTCTATTTTTGATCAATTACCTAAACCTATTTATTTGATATTTGAAATTACATTTCTGTGCGAAATTTCCTCTAATATATGTAAATATACAAGTAAGAAAATATGATAACCTTCATCATTTTGTGATACTCAAAAGATGAACTTATATGGAAGCTTTGATCATATATACATATATCGATCCTTCCAAAACTCTTTCCATAGATTTAAACCATAATGAAACTAATTTGTTTTAAATTGTAAGGCTATGGTCAATTGTGGACAGATTTTCGTAAAATTTGACACTTAGATTTTATCTTATAAAAATCTAATATATTACAAAATCTACACTTTTAAAAATCTAGTTTATATCGAATTTTGTAATATATATATATATATATATATATATATATATATTTCTACAAAACATCTAGGATATTTATTCTTTTATTCTTTTTCGGGAGAACATTATTATGGGACAATTAAATTACTTTACTTGTTGTTTTAATTGAAAATGTTCAGTTACAATTATATTTAATTGAAAATAACGGTATTTAATTGCATTTTAAATATTTTAAAACTAAATCATGTGGAAATGTTATTAAGAAAATTAAATTTTTATTTTTTTATTTGTAGTAATTTTTATATTTTTTAGCGTCATACAGTCGTTATTTTTTAAAATAATCTCTTCATAAGAATTTAATTTCTAATTGAAATTTTCAATTACAATTACATTTAATTGTAAATTTTGCAGTTACAATTAATTGTAATTGAAAATTCGAATTACAAATTGCAGGTTAATTGTAATTTTGTATGTAATCGATTACTGAAAATAATCATTACCGTAAGCCTAGTATGGGGATTAACAGAAATAATGGAGTTATCTTCAAAATTTCAACCTGTACTTTATGCACAAGATTTACATTTACAGCCATCCCTTCAGACAAACAGACGGATGGACGGACGAACAGACTTCGTTTAACCGACTCAGAAAAAGATTCAGAGTCTATTGGTACACTTATAGCTGGGTGAGTTACTAATGCTGTATTTGCGTGCACAAACTAGATACACTTGTTTGTGGCTTTAAGGATAATCGCCAAAGGGAAATCGCCCAAAACCCAAAAATGTACAAAGGTCCAACTTTGTGGGTCTCTTAGTATTTGTAAACAAAAACCCAAAATGTTTACCAAATCACCCAAAATTTTTCGAATAAACAACCTGTTTTGCTTGAAATATTTTTGTCGAAAATATAAAATAAAAAAACAGGTGATACAATTTTTAAAATAAATTTTTAGGGTTTTATTTTAACATTGGGTTTTCTTTTCAATTTGTACGTACCATACATTTGGGGTTTAAAATTATGTACACTTAGAATGTGAGAAAATGTCAAAAAGTAAACAACATAGAAAACTGCCACTGAACATTAATTAGTTGCTGTTTACACTACAAGAGAGGCTAAAGACAACACGGATCAAATTTACACCTGAAAAAAGAGTTTATTAGTAAAAAATAGGGTACAGTTTTCATTAATAAAAATAATTTTTACAATATAAATAACAATAATAATATCGGTATTGTTACGTGGTTCTGGTTCAAGTTAGGTACGGTGTACTTCTAAATGATGCAAATTAGACGACATTCTTCTATGGCGTAAAAATGGCGTAAAAAAAGAGAGAAAGAAAAGAAAATGAATGGGTATCTTTGTAAAAGAGAACAAGCTTCAATATTGAGCGGGTAAAAATGTCAGAAGCTGTTTTCACGTCCGCAGTGCAGATTTTCGAATCCTGTTCTATTTGTTGAGTTTACCTGTAAACGGAATATTATATTTATGGATGAAATTCTGATGACATACGAGCACTAATCTATCACGGGTAAACTTCATTTCTTTTTGGGTTAAATATAAGGTGTTATATAAACATTTTCAGGTTTTCAAATATTGTTATTTATAGAATTTTTGCATGTGCGGCTTAAGTTCATTGACTAATTGTAGAAGAATACAGTGTAAAAGTTTTATTGGACACTCGGCAGAATGGAATGCATTTTCTTGTCCGTTACGACCGTCATCAGCATTCTTCAACGTATCACCGTGGTGTTCTCTGTAAATATCATCTATTTAACTCACAACTTTTGGGAAATGGAATCTGTAAATTATTTTCTTTATTTGTTATTAAGAAAGACGAATTAAGTAGCAATGAACAATGTTGTTGTTATTTTTGATTTGTCCCTTTTTTTAGTTTTCTATTATTTTTTTTTTTAGAAATACTTAACAGGGGCAGTAATCAAGTAACACTTTACACCGTGCCTCGTATTTAAGGTTAATTAGTTTATAGTTTTTTGTTGAACTTTTTCATATAGTTATTTATAGAATTTTTGCATGTTCGGCTTAAGTTCATTGAATAATTGTAGAGGAATACAGTGCAAAAGTTTTATTTATTTATTTTATTATTTTCAAATATTTTAAACACCTGCGGCAATATGAAATAACTTGCATTGTTCGAGGTAAATCTGAAAAGAATAGAACTTCTAAATGTTGATGATCGGTAACAGAATGCTGTGGTCAATTTTTTTGTGGTTTCTTTAGCCATGAAGCACCGTGTCACCGCAAAGAGTTTTAAATTAAGTCACGAGCTAGAACTCCGCAACTTACCAAATCGGCGGGGTTATCTTTTGAGTCAACATTCCAACGTTCTTCAAAATTAACGCAACTCTATTTATTACGAAAGTGGGACAATAACATAGGTTTTTTTAACAAAATAAAATTATGTTAGAATCAGTTCACAGATAAATCCTTCTCTTGTCTAGATTTAATTTACTACACAAGGATTCTACCATTTTTGAAATTTTATAATAGAAAAAAACATATTGTGGGGACTTTGATTAAAATGTACAAACGAAATAAATATTTAAATTTAATTTAACAATTGGTTTTCACATATATATCAATCTTTATATCATGCGGTTTTCTATCGTTTTTGCTATAACATTTTGCACTATTAACATATTAAATGTTACCATATGCGAAGGTTTATCTATTTTTGAAGTTTTCGTATACCTTGGAGAGTTTTGAAGATTTTTAGTCCGAAAATAAGATTTTTGATAAGTAGTTATTATGTAATTTTTGCTCGAATTAAATTGCTCGAAAAAAATATAACTCATATCGTTTTTAACTTTTGCGTTTAGCCACTACGTACAAGAATTTTGTTGATCAATTGATTTTTAGACAATATCTCACTTTAAGTAAATTAAATTAAAAATAAAAATCTTTTGCCTTCTTGGTCTACAAAAGAGAGAAATGAAAAGTTAATCTGAGTATAGAAAAAATGTAAAAAGTGAGAAAGGAAGATATTTATAAATTTATTTATGGAACATATGATAAAAAAAGTATCAATTTTTATATAAAATAGTTTATGCCGTGTAAAGTAATTTTACAGTTTTTTTAATCTTTTATTTTTTTGCTTTGAAATTAAACTTTTAAGTGGATAAATTCCATAAAAATTACATATTTTGTGACGAAAAATTTTTTTCTTCCACAAATAAGATTTTTTAAAAGCAAATGTAAGATGTTTAAAAATAATATATGACAGCACTGATTGCATGCTAGCTTTAAGTTTAGTTCTTGTTAAACAAATATACACTCATACACTCAAACACATACATTGCTTGTAGGGATCATCAGTATATTAAGGAATGCTGCTTTACCGTTTGGCGAAATTAGGCGCCAATTGTCCCTTTCTCAACCACTCGACTACTTTTCTTGGGCCCCATCTTTAAAATGGAACTAAAAGGCTACTTTTTAAGACTATATGTTGAATGACGTTTCTCGTCATAAGTTGTTTGAAATATCTAGATCCATTATATATTAATTCCAACGAAAAAATTAATTATAATTATTATTAATAATATATTAATGTAAAAAATGACCACGAAGAATTTATAAATGAACTGAAACTGGTGAAAACTAAAACTAATGATAAAGTTTGTGAACAACTATTTAAAACATTAAATGCCGAAGATTTTTAAACTGTATTGAGAAAATTAGAAAATAGATTTGATAAATGTTTATATTCTAATTTATATTTTAACTTTGGCTCATAGCAGTGCTAGTTTTTTCTAAATTATCATTAATCAAAAATGAGTTGTCCAACTTATGGTCAACAATTGTGAATCTATTCTTTCAGTCCTAATTTTGTTAGACAGGAATTTGTAAAGCTGGAATTCGAGTGAAGGCAAAAGGACAGAAGTTTAATTCCTCAAATTTTGGGTTAAAACCCCAAATCTGGCAGCCATACCTGTAACTGAAAACCAAAAATCCTCTCCCATATAATTGAAATTTTAAGTTCATATATTTTCTTTATATATACATACATTCATACATACATACATCCATACTAAATACATACATATGTATATATTTTGAAATGATAGATTGATATGAAACACTATAGGATTTGACCTAGCTTAAGATATGTTTTCTTCTTAATTTTTGATACAGTTATATATATACTATCTTTACGATCTATTGAAAATTTTCGTATATATTTTTAAGTTGATAGCTACTTCTACAATTGACTTTGTTTTTCAACTTCATTGTAATTCTCATTAAGTTTACATTTGAATAAACATAAATAGAAAAGGTTTGGTTATACTCGGTGTGATTCAAGCAATATAAGATATTGATAAACTATCATTAAATGATTAGCTAAAACATATATATTGCATTTGGATCACAAATGAGGGTAATAATATGTAAATATTTTTTTTGTGCTCGTATTTATTATTGCTCGAAAGTTTAGTGAATAAACTTTAGTTACACAAAGAAAGCTATCATCGACTAGTCTCCGACTGAATAACATTGAGATGACGGGCGCCACATGTCACAGTTTAGACTTAAATTTAAACCAAAGAGAATTTCTAAATACAGATTATTTGCCTTTGTTTTGAAAATCTATTTCTATACTTTAAACTATGAAATGGTCATGGTCGTTTACAACACGAGTATTTGTTTTATAAAATAAATCATAATGGATGTACCTATATGTCTAAATCTGTGTGAAAAAATATATTTTTTTATTTTTCATTATCAGCAAACAAATTAATTTCATATTTTTAACATTTGAGATGGTCTTTGAACTGCAAAACTTGCGCTGCCATACGTACATACACAAACATCTTGAATAACAAAAAAAATATAAGAACAAAAGTATTAACATTATTTTTAAGACCTAGAACAGACTTGAATTAAAATTAAAATTTATTAAAAAAAATAATAAAAGTAAAACTGAAGCAATTACAAAAAGTAAGAAAAGAATTGTAAAATGTTTAAGTTTGAGTTATATTTCAAAAGTTTTCTTTAAAATATGATTAATTTTTCTTTTGTCAAATAAATATTGAATATTTAATTTTTAATAACTTTTTTATTCCACTTGCATAAAAATTCTCTTTGTACTTTTCCCATTATCTTTGAATTAATTAAAGTTCTATTTTAAAAATATTAAAGGAAAATTTATAAAACTAGTTCACATCAATGTTATGCTTGATGAATTCGTAATAAAAAATAAATTTGAGATCATCTTTAATAGGGGTATTCATGAGCAGATAAAATAGTTAATTAAAAAAGTATTTATTTATATTTATATATAAATAGTATTTTACAGAGAACTACAGCTAAAACTGAACACCACTTTTGCACTCAATTGTTATCTTTTGTAGCAATTACGTTGTTTAATTTATATAAGTACAGATGATTATAAATAAGTTAAAATTAGTTTAAGTTGGTTTAAGGCAGTTAAAATTTTATTATTTATGTTAAACTTAAACATTATTAAACTTTTTCTGTTTGTTTTCTTTTCACAGGATCAGTATTTGGCATAAGACATTTACAATGCTTCCTGTTATTCTGTGGCTTATCTGTGGCGTATGCGCTGCGAGTAAATCTATCAGTGGCCATAGTGGCAATGACCGATAAAAAAGCCACAAATCCAGATTTTGATGTAAGTTCAGTTGTAATTGCTTACTAAAAGGAGAATAATAAATAATTTCTAAATTTCCTTTTTAGGAATTTGATTGGTCAGAGAAAAATAAATCTTTACTTTTGAGCAGCTTTTTCTGGGGTTATGTAATTACTCAGGTACCAGCTGGCCAATTGGCACGCAAATTTGGTGGCAAAATCATGTTACTTACTGGCGTTTTTGTGTGCTCTCTGCTAACGGTTTTTACACCCTTTTGCGCCCGAATTGGTGATTGGCAATTAGTGTGTGCTCTGAGAGTTATAGAGGGTTTAAGTCAGGGCTTTCTCTTTCCCTCCACACACACAATTCTCTCAAAGTGGGCCCCGGTAGAAGAGAGAGGTACTCTGGGTACTTACAGCTATTCGGGTACACAATTTGGTACAGTTGTAATGTTGGCTACTAGTGGTGTCATGGCTTCATCTTCCATGGGCTGGCCTAGTATATTCTATATTTCAGGAGGCATAGGTTTGGTATGGTCTGTTGCTTTCTTTATTTGGGGTGCCAGTTCCCCTAGTGCATGCAAACATATTTCCGCTGAAGAAAAGAAACTTATTGAAACTTCCTTGGGCTCACAGAATGAGGAGGATGCTAAGCAACCTACACCCAAAACACCCTGGATTAAATTCTTCACCTCAGTGCCATTTTTGGTACTTACTCTAACACATTGTACCCATAATTGGGGCTTTTGGACTTTGCTAACGGAAATTCCTTCTTATATGAAAAATATTCTCAATATGGACATCAAAAGTAATGCTTTGCTCTCATCTTTACCCTATGCCGCCATGTTTCTTTTGAGTTTTGTATTCTCCGCCATACAGTCTGTGCTCAGCAAACGTAAATGCATACCTCTGTCAGTTAGCCGTAAACTATTCAATTCTATAGGCCATTGGATACCAATGATTACATTGATTGCCCTTGGCTATGTGGCTGTCGATCAAACAAATTTGGCCATAGTTTTACTCACCATAACTGTAGGTATTAATGGTGCCACCTATTTGGGTTTCCAGGTAAATCATATAGATTTGTCTCCAAACTTTGCTGGTATACTAATGGGTATAACAAACTGTGCTGCTAATATAATGAGTATAATTGCTCCTCTAATTGTGGGCTTCATTGTTACAAATGAGGTAAGTTTTCTCTATTCACTTGGCTCTTGAAACATTATTTTTAATTGAATTTATTTTTCTTCTCTGCAGAAAAATCCTGATCAGTGGCGTATTATTTTCTTCATTGCTGCTGGTTTTTATTTCATTGGTAATTTATGTTTTGTCTTATTCGGCAAAACAGAAGTGCAATCTTGGAACGATCCTGAAACTAAACAACTGGCGAAAAAACGCAACTCTACTTTTGTAGAGTCCCAGCATTAGTTTTAATGTTTTTTTTTTAGTTTAAATGCTTTAACTGTTATTTAGATACTATTTAATACGTAATCTTAATTTTTAAATGTTCATCTATAATTTGTTTAGAATTTTTTGTATTAACTCTAATTAATAATGAATTAATTCCAGTAACACATTTCGTTTATTTTGTTGTGTCTGAGTTAGCGTAGTCTTAGCTTGTAAAATATTTAATAAATTTTTGCTTAAGTTTAGTTGTTAATTGTATGAATATAATTTAATTAAAACAAATAAAATAATTTTGTAAAGAGTTTATCTGTTTTTACTTTAGATAAATAGTAGGTAAATTTTTTTGAAATACAGTACGAGCTCGATCTGTGCAATCGATATCAAGCCAGGGTTGTGGCAAATTCCGAAAAAGTTGCGATGAGCGGCCATTGAATATTAAAACGTCTCATTATATATTTTTAAATATAAAATTTATATTAATCAAATAATTAATTTAAGTTAAATAAAAGACAAAAACAAATGGTTTATTTCAAGGTTTATATTTCGAAGTCACTATTTTTTTAAATTTAAAAAAATTAGATTGAAAAAAAAATTTATTTATTGCAATTTTAATTTTGATAGGGAAATAATTTAATATGTTTGAATATATATAGAGATCATTAAAACTACTTTTGTGAACAAGAAAAACTCATACAATAAATTGATTTATGATGAAATATTACAAATATCAAGAGAAAGTTGCAATTATCGATACTTTTTTGGGAAAAATTGCACTTATACTGGTTGCCCATTTCAGGGTGTTACAATGATAAGGTAGTTGCACAAATCGAGCACGTAATGTATATCTCATTTTTTAGTATAATTGTTAATACAGTCACATAAGTGGAAATAAGGAAAATAAGTTTTAAATTCCATTATTACAAACTTTTATGGCAATGTTAACAAAAATAATATATATTAATTAAGTTTGTATTTGAATTTCATAACGGAACTTTAAACTTAATTTAATTGCCCAAATTAACTAAAAAATCTAAAATTTTGACCAATTGCTTAAAACTTCACGAAAATATAGCCACTTAAAGTTAAAATATATCAAAAAACTGAGTTGAAAATTTCCATGTTTTTTGATAAAATTTAGTTTAAATTCGTACATTATATAAATAGTTACCATAATACTACCTGGTGTAAAGTTGTGCAGTGATAAAGGAGAAGGAAAGATATAGTCGGTCGAGACCGATTATTTTATATCCTATACCATTGTGTATGAGCATAAAAATTCGGGAAGGGGACTTACGTTACACTTGTGACCAATTTTGCTAAAAGTAAAATAAAATAAGCAAATGGTAAATGTTGGACCGATTCTCATAAAATTTGGCACTTACATAAATCTTATTTGTGTCGAATATTAAACTGATACTAAAACTTTTGGAAAAGGGGTTTATATAGGAGCAATGGTAAATTGTGGACTGATCTTCATAAATTTTGGTTCAAAGAACTTTTTTGCACCGAATTTTATAAAAATATTCTTATTTTTAAGGCATTTTAGAGTGTTTAAACTCAATTCCGGGGGACATTTGTATGGGAGCTAAGTGAAATAATGGACCGATCACAAAAAAATTTCAACAAGCTTAGTGCTTGTATCATAAAAGTCTGACGTGCTAAATATTATTGTATTTTGTGCACAAAGTTTACATGGACAGCCAGCCAGACAGACGGACGGACATCGTTGGATTGATTTAAAAAGTGATTCTGAGTCGATTGGTATACTTTAAGGTGGGTGTTGTATAACTTTTTCTATACGTTACAAACCTCAACCACATATGTGGTGTTGAGTATAAAAATAAAAACAAAAATTGAGTATTTTTAAATTTTGCAGTTTTTTTTTTTTTGATAGAAAATTTTTTGTGAAATTAAATTTTTAGAACAGAAATTTAAAGACGAAGTAATTCTCTGCAATTTGAGGTTTATCTCGTTATCTACAGTTTAGGGTATATCTCGTTGATATTAGGAAACCAGACATGCGATAGCATGATCAAAAACTTCCATATAATTGGAGTAAATGTTTGTAAAATGTATGTTTTTCACTTCTGACAAATACCGCTTTTATAGGAATTGCCTAAAATATCGCCTAAACAGAATTTTTTAATAAATTACACTTCCGACTCAGAAGGGTGTTAAACAATTTTTTTATCTGCAAAAATTGTATGAACTTTTCAAAGTATTCACCAAATTTTAAAATTTTGTTCGGCATTTTCTTAAGAGCAGATACGGCTTTGGATCATCATCATCATCTATGAGAGAGAACTTTTTTATTTTATATGAAGTTTGACAGTTTAACAAATGAAGACTAATTACGATGTTACCTTGCTACTTGTGCCATGATCGAAAAGTATCTGTAAAAATTATGTTAATGGCTAAAATTGATAACGTGAAAGAAATTAATAAACTACCACGAAGTTTAAATTACGTTAATATTGATGTCAAATGAATGCACTTTATTTGCTTAATACTAAAATTCAGGGGGCGTCACAATATTTTAAGGATATATAATTATACAGACGAAAAAACATGGTCTTAACCTCAAATATCAGGTCCACATATTTCGCATTATATTTCCGATTTAAATCCGTGTGGAGTCTTTACTTGTTTACTCCCAGCGTCCCCAGGTGGCGGATAGGGGGACTGGGCGAGAGGCACTGGATGCACTAATGTAAGGTGCTGGAGCCCTCTCCCTTTGTCGACATTAATGCATCCTTTGCCGAGTATCCGAATGATTAGTTAGTGCGACAAGAAACTAAGCGAGAACAGCTCTCCTCTGATGCTGATGGCAAGGGTCAGTTGTATTACAGCCTAGTCCGCGTATGCCGTCAGTGCGCGAGATGGTCTATATTTTACGTGCTTATATAAAAACAAATAGGTTAAGGGGGAAAAAAGACGAAGGGATAATAGACAGAGGGGATTTGGCTAGGGAAGAAGTAATTACGGACGCTGATGTAGGAGCTTGGGATAGGGTCAGGGTAGACAAAAATAATGACGACCTTAGGAAAGGGGGGAAGCATGAGGATGAGGACAGATGTGGTCGAGATTAACTTGGGCACCTGCCATGACGGCCTTATCCCACGGTGGTCTCACCACCGGGTGAGTACAATGCGCCAACCAACGCCCCCATGTGCCTGTTAAGAACACACAGGTGGCAATTCGAGAGACTCGTTGTCTGGATAAGTCCACTCCCCCTTGCTTAGGAGTTGGAGCTATCTAACCTCCTGCCGCACTATTGGCGACTCGTGTTGCTATGCAACACCACATCGGGACTATAAACCCCTTCCTGGGATTTAGGTTTAAACCACAGCCACCACGTGACTCCCCGAAGGGCCTCTCCAACAGCCAGTCCAGTGCGACAACACCGAATCGATGTTGCCGCACCAGGGGCTACTGGCTCCCGTGGTACCAGATTGTGTTAAGTCTCTGGTCAGGCCCCGAAGGTCCTTTTCTTCCATTATAGACCCACATACAAGTCCAGGCAATGGTGCACCTATATGTACCTGCCAAACTGTTACGTTCTCTAGGACCGAAGTTATCCTAGAGTGTAACATGACAGGATTTTTTCTACCACGTTTAAGCTATACATCAAGGAGGAAGGAATCTCCGAGAAGACAAGCCGCCGTGGCGGGAGAATGAGGACATTGACATTGACTTTCTAAGACTACATAAGGACATCCTCATGCAACACGAACAATCACTGACCCAACTGACGGAGGAGGACAGCCTGCTGGACTCGGCGAAGGATCTTGTAGGATCCAGTGCGACGGAGGGACTGGAGGACCTGTCTCTTGGGTCCGATGAAGAACATGAGACAACAGTTGTCTCTGCTCTTGATCGGGGCAAGGAGAGTGGAACTGCAGTCACTGTGACATCACTGGGTATGAATCAGGAGAGCTCGACGGGGGCACCAGGCATGTCAAGGCCTATGGCCAAAACAATTGTTCGGCGGGAAGCGGTAGCAAATCCAATGGATGAGCAGGCCGCAACCGACAGTCGAACGAGATTTGAAAAGGCGAAGAACGGAGTTAGGGCATAGCTGTACTAAATAAGTTGGCTAAGAAGGACCCATCGCTGTTAGACGGACGGGATAGACATGTTCGCAGGAAACACCGAAAGAGCATATACAGGTTTGAACGGACCTACGGCTCCATCATTGATATCTTGGGAATGTCTTATCCCGATGGTTTTAAAGTGGAGGTAGAGGAAAGTCCGGAAATTGCTCGAAAGGGTAAAGAGTCCGTCTCTATCAGCACTTTGGAACCACAATTCGGCGCTGGCAAACAAGGAGTTGCTCACAAGCCATCCAGGACAGCTCAGCTAGGACTGGTAGTGGGACAAACCATACTACGAAGCGAGTAGAGAGGGTAAACCAAACTCTTGCGAGCCCCGCTAAGGACTCTCAGGTGAGGACCATTAGGGGAGCTCTGCCTGGAGATGAGATACCCTCTACCTCCAAGAAAGCTGTTCATGTTCCACATGACTCTTTTAAGGGTCCTCCCATATGTTCGGGCTTGGTTATGTCAAATTTCGTTACACGAAAAATGACAAAGCCAAAGAGGTTGGTGCAGATAAATCAGCACCATTGTGAATCGGCCTCGACCGAATTAATAACCTACCTCAGTGAGACTAATGTGGACGTGGCCCTAATCCAAGAGCCTGGGTTAAATAACAACCAGGTCTGTGGACTAAGGGCTACAGGATACAAATTGTTCTGGCCGTCCACTGAGGACAAGGTGAGGAATTGTATTCTAGTGAAGAATGAAATTCAGTTAATTCTTCTTAATTCTTTCAGTTATGGAGACCTGATGGTCGTTCAAGCAGAGACGTTAGGAGGCAGTAAACTGGTCTTGCCCTCGGTATACAGGCCCTACGAGGAGCTGAAATTGCCGGATTACAGGGTGTGGGTACGTAAGACGGAATGGAGTACGTCTATTGCTCGGTTGCGATGCTAATGCACACCACAGTCAATGGGGTAGCAGGGATACTAATAAGAGAGGTGAGTCAACATTTGAATTCATTATTACGAATGATCTTTTAATCTGTAATAGAGGTAATACCCCTACGTTCAGGACGAAGGATAGGAACTCACATTGACTAACTCTAGAGACCTAGTTGAGGATTGGAGGGTAGCTATGGGATGCACTTTTTCTGACCATGGCAGGATAACCTTTAATCTGAACCTTCTGGGTTCTGAAGAGAAACCTTTCAGGAATCCTAGAAGGACGGATTGGGACGCTTTCGGGCGGGATCTGGAGTTAAGATTGACTGGAACTCCGAGGGAGTTCATGTCGAGGGATAATCTTGACGGAGTTGTAGAAAAGTTAACGGGGTCTATTAACATAAGCTATGAGCTCAACTGCCCGGTGAGTTATCCGGGCAGAAGGAAACAGCCAGTCTGGTGGTCAGAGGAATTCAGAGTTCAACGGACCACAGTTGGCAGGTTGTATAACAATCCATAGAACTGGTAAGGATAAAAATTGGAGCACCTATAGATTGTGTTTTAATAAGTACAAAAATGACATTAGAAGAGCTAAAAGAGCCTCGTGGATTAAGTACAGCGAGGCCTTTGACCCTGTCAATGAACTATCCAGATTCAGGAAGATACTGTCAAAGGACCCTAGTGTGTATCCTAGTGGGAGTATCCAGAGATCAGATGGTTCATGGACAGAATCTAGCTCTGAGTCACTTAATGTGCTTTTGGAAACCCATTTTCCGGGTTGTAGGGATCCATTGGTGAAGGGATCAGGTAAGGAAGAGCACTTCTTCATACAGTCCGTCAGTGGGATAATTGAATCAGTGGTGAGAGACCTGATTACGGTTGAGAAAGTTACATGGGCGGTGAATTCATTCGAGCCTTATAAGTCACCTGGCCCGGATGGTATTTTTCCGGCCATGTTGCAGAATGCACCGTTGGTGGTTCGTCTACTACTGGTTAAAATTTTTAAAGGGTGTCTGATACATAGACACATACCGAGGGGGTGAAGAGAGGTAAAGGTCATATTCATACCTAAAGGTGGTAGGACTCGTCACTCGAAACCCAAGGATTATATACCTATAAGCCTATCGTCTTTCCTTTTAAAGACATTAGAGAGACTGATAGACCTATATCTAAGATCTGCTATTGGCACCAACATCATGAGTAGTGCTCAGCATGCTTATCTGAAGGGTAAATCTGTTGAGAGTGCGCTGAATGATGTGGTGAGATATATAGAACAAGGACTTCGGTATAGGGAATTTACCATGGCCGCGTTCTTGGATATTGAGGGAGCGTTCAATAATATCAAGATTGACGCTATCAAGCAGGCGCTGGTGGATCTCAAATTACATGACTTCTTGATCGTATGGATAATCCTCATGCTAAGCAACAGGATTGTCAATTCGAGCTTGGGTGGAGTATGCTTAAGGAAACTAGTGACTAGGGGGACACCGCAAAGGGGAGTACTCTCATCCCTGCTGTTGCTAGTGGTTGTCGATGTGATTTTGCGTCAATTTGACAGCAGGGGACGGAAGATCGTGGCATATGCTGATGATGTGGTCATACTGGTAAAGGGAAAATTTCTTCCCACAATCAGTGAGATCATGCAGTTCGCGCTGGGTGAGCTGTCCTCTTCGGCCGCTGACAGGGGGCTGGGAGTGAATCCGGAAAAGACGGAGTTGGTTCTGTTTACTAGAAGGTACAAGGTAGAGAATCTCAGATTACCGGTACTGTGTGAACTGAACTGAGGCTTTCCGACTCAGCGAAATATCTGGGAGTATTCCTTGATAGTAAGCTGACCTGGAAGAAGAATTTTCAGGAGAGACTCAAACGTGGCCTCAATGCCTACAACACCTGTAGAAACTTCATAGGTAGGAATTGGGGGCTCAAACCAAAAGTTGAAAATTGGATTTACACTTCGGTGGTGAGACCAATTCTTACTTATGGTTGTTCTGTCTGGTGACAGGCACTGGAACGTAAGAGTAATAGGAACCTTTTGTCGAAGGCACAGAGGTGTGCTTCAATTGGCATTACAGGTGCAATAAGAAGCACACCACAAGTGGCTCTGGATGTCATACTTCATCTCTTACCCATTGAAGAGTTTGTGAAGGGTATGGCAGCAAGGAGTCTGCTGAAACTTAAGGAATTAGGACTATTAGGTTCATCAAGTGCAGATCACTCCAGGGTCATATACGAGATCAGTTATGGTGAGGTTAATCTGAACTCCATGGTGGCATCAGATTACATGGCCGCTGAATCAGACTTTGGGGTAAATCCTGTCGTGGTGATACCTGATTTCAACACATGTGTCCCTGGGGACACATGTGTTGAAATCCAGGCTAGTTGCTGCCTGTAAGAAGTCACTGAAAGAGCTGATGAAAGACTACATGGTGAGACTCTGCTGGGTGCCTGGTCACTGCAATATATAAGGCAATGAACTGGCAAGGCAAAGCGCAGCAAAGGATGTCTCGGAGAAGGAAACCTATGTGAAACCACCACTGAGTTTCTTCTATGGGAAGATCAATGATTGGATCTTGGTCAGAACCAATTCGGCTTGGGAGAGTAGAGAGGACTGTAAGGGGTCGAGAGCGATATGGCTAGCACTAGACAAAGCAGGCCCTAGCACTCTTCTGGGCTTGAATAGGAGAAGCTTAAGAATCATGGTAGGGGCCATAACGGGACACTGTTTGATAGGGAAGATGAGGTCTAGATGGGACGCTGGCAATTCCAATTTTTGTAGAATGTGTGGAGACGTCGACGAGACCGAGTCTATTGAGCAAATTATATGCCATTGTCCACGATTGCAGCATCGTAGGATGAAATGGCTGGGCAGCCAATTCCTCGGCGGGCTAAGTGACGTTCGGGACGTAGAACTTGTAGACGTCATAGGCTTCGTCATGGGAATCGACTGTTTAAGGGAGAATCAGGGGTACAAGGGGGATTGGTAACATTGCTAATCCTCCTATATGATTCGTTTTCACTCCTATCTTTTTCTTTTCTATCCCTGTTCTCTTTTTTTCTGTCTTTTTCACAGCTTTACAATGAAGGGACTCACAATGGACCGAGATCGGTCTCTTGAGATGTGGTACTTTTTGGTATCACGTCAACCTTCTCTATCTATCTTTCTATCTTCCGCTTTTAAAATAATAAAAGCTATTTGCCATGTAAATAAAACTTATCACTAATTTTGCGAAAATTCTTTTTTTTTCAGTTCACAACTAAAAAACATCATTTAAACCGGCTACAGCGGCATTCTTTTCCAAACACATTTCGCTCGCTGACAACTACCACGAAGTTTAAATTACGTTAATATTGATGTCAAATTAATGCATTTTATTTGCATAACACTATAATTCCGAGAGCGTCACAATATTTTAAGGACTTATAATTGTATAGACCAAAAAACATGAACTTAACCTCAAAAATCAGGTCCACATATTTCACATTATATTTCCGTTTTTAAAAAGCTATTTTCAATGTAAATAAAACTTATCATTAAATACAAGATAATTTTTTTAAATTTTGCGAAAATTCTTTCAAATGTCTAATATAAAGCCCTTCCACAAATTTTCATGAACACACACTATGGTGTGGGTATCTTATAGTCGGGTTTGACTGACTACATCTTTCTTATTTGTTTCATTTCCTTTATTTTTTAGTACCCTTAGAGTAAAAAAAATCTACATGCATTGCTGCGTACACCACAGACAAGAAATATAAATACATAAAAATGGATTTCAATTATGAAATTGCTTATATTAATTGAAATTTTGTTTGATTTTGTTCCATTTATCAACATGATAATATTATTTAACTGGGAATAATTGATTTTTTATAAATTTTAATTAACTTTTTTAATTAAATAAATTATATCTATAATTTAATTTTTGATTTGTAGTAACAAAATTTTTAATTGAAAGAATTAAAAAATTATTGAATATACATTATCTTAAAAATATTGTACCTTTTCGTAACAATTGTACCTTTATTGTAAAATTACAATTATTATTCGAACAATTTTTCATAGTAATTTCTGTAAAGTGCATGAATATATTTATTATAATCTGTTTTTATGTAATGCACAGAAATATTAGTCGCACCTTTAAGCATGTATATTAATCCATTCAGAATTTCTTTCTGAACAGACTTAGTGATGTCCGTCTGCCTGCCTGTCCATGCAGACCTTCTGAACAAAGTACATGTAGATATGCACATATTTTGAGAAAATGATAAAAATTGTTGAAGTCGGTAAAGTAATAGACCTTTATAATAATAAGATTTCAACACTCATAAAGGCCTTAATTAAGTCCGTATTTTTGCAAAATTCAGTACATATAACTTCTATATGATAATAAACACCAAATTTCACTCCTATAAATTGAAAATAACTTAATCATGTCAAATTTCACTATATAAAATTATTATATCCTATATTAGATCATATATCTCAAAAATCACTTAAACGTACATAATTAAATCTCAAAACAATATCCATAATTTCAATCACTAAATGACCAATTAATGAAAAAAAAAATAACAAACTCATGAAAGTCACTATAACACAATTATGTAATGGTGTAGTGTAACATATGATTGGACTTTGCCGGCTATTTGCCAAACTTTCAAACTTGTTTAATATGTGATATATTGAATGTTTGCAATTTGTAAGTGAATATGTTATCTTAAAATTAAACTTTCTTATACTTATTTTACTGGACAAAAGCTTTCCAGTTGGAGATACAAAATTTTCAATTTGCATTACATATTATTTTTAATCATATAAGTAATAGGATTTGATGAAAAATTTGCTGGTTTTAAAAATAATATTTTAAAAATTGTTTTGTTTTGCGTTTGAATTCATTTTATAGTTGCCAAATTTATAAAACGGTTTAAAAATGTTATTTGTATAAATTAATAGTTTAATGAAATTTTTACAAAAATTAAAAAAAACAAAATATTTAAAAAATTTTATTAATTTTATTTAATTTTTATAATTTTCTGTGAAATATTTAAATACTGAAAAGTTTACTAATAAACTATTGATTTTCTCTTTGCTCTTCATTAGCCACTGTATGTAGTTGCATCAATTTCATTTCAGCTGGTACAGGCAAAGAATCATTCCAGGTTTGAATTTTAGTTTGACCAAATACTACAAACAATAAATTGGCAATACCATAAAAAGTACCAGCTACTATAAATACATTTCGCCACTCAAGGACATTTGTCTGAAATAAAACAGAGATAATTGATAATGATAATATTATTTAACTGGGAATAATTGATTTTTTATAAATTTTAATTAACTTTTTTAATTAAATAAATTATATCTATAATTTAATTTTTGATTTGTAGTAACTAAATTTTTAATTGAAAGAATTAAAAAATTATTGAATATACATTATCTTAAAAATATTGTACCTTTTCGTAACAATTGTACCTTTATTGTAAAATTACAATTATTATTCGAACAATTTTTCATAGTAATTTCTGTGAAGTGCATGAATATATTTGTTATAATCTGTTTTTATGTAATGCACAGAAATATTAGTCGCACCTTTAAGCATGTATATTAATCCATTCAGAATTTCTTTCTGAACAGACTTAGTGATGTCCGCCTGCCTGCCTGTCCATGCAGACCTTCTGAACAAAGTACATGTAGATATGTACATATTTTGAGAAAATTATAAAAATTGTTGAAGTCGGTAAAGTAATAGACCTTTATAATAATAAGATTTCAACACTCATAAAGGCCTTAATTAAGTCCGTATTTTTGCAAAATTCAGTACATATAACTTCTATATGATAATAAACACCAAATTTCACTCCTATAAATTGAAAATAACTTAATCATGTCAAATTTCACTATATAAAATTATTATATCCTATATTAGATCATATATCTCAAAAATCACTTAAACGTACATAATTAAATCTCAAAACAATATCCATAATTTCAATCACTAAATGACCAATTAATGAAAAAAAAAAATAACAAACTCATGAAAGTCACTATAACACAATTATGTAATGGTGTAGTGTAACATATGATCGGACTTTGCCGGCTATTTGCCAAACTTTCAAACTTGTTTAATATGTGATATATTGAATGTTTGTAATTTGTAAGTGAATATGTTATCTTAAAATTAAACTTTCTTATACTTATTTTACTGGACAAAAGCTTTCCAGTTGGAGATACAAAATTTTCAATTTGCATTACATATTATTTTTAATCATATAAGTAATAGGATTTGATGAAAAATTTGCTGGTTTTAAAAATAATATTTTAAAAATTGTTTTCTTTTGCGTTTGAATTCATTTTATAGTTGCCAAATTTATAAAACGGTTTAAAAATGTTATTTGTATAAATTAATAGTTTAATGAAATTTTTACAAAAATTAAAAAAAACAAAATATTTAAAAAATTTTATTAATTTTATTTAATTTTTATAATTTTCTGTGAAATATTTAAATACTAAAAAGTTTACTAATAAACTATTGATTTTCTCTTTGCTCTTCATTAGCCACTGTATGTAGTTGCATCAATTTCATTTCAGCTGGTACAGGCAAAGAATCATTCCAGGTTTGAATTTTAGTTTGACCAAATACTACAAACAATAAATTGGCAATACCATAAAAAGTACCAGCTACTATAAATACATTTCGCCACTCAAGGACATTTGTCTGAAATAAAACAGAGATAATTGAAAATTTTTTCATTAGAATTGAATATGTTACCTCATCATAGTTACCTCATCTTGCACCAAAAATCCTTTAGCTAAAGGAGCTAAAATACTCATAATATTAGCAGCACAATTAGTAATACCCATCAAAACTCCCGCAAAATTCGGTGACAAATCAATATGATTTACTTGAAAGCCCAAAAAGGAGGCAGCATTAAAACCTACTGTGATGGCTATTAAGATAACAGCTAATAATATATTGTTGTTATCACAAAGACCCAAAGTAATTTGGGTAATCATAGGTATACCCTGACCTATAGAATTAAATAGTTTACGACTATAATTCACTGACAAAATACGTTTTTTGGTAATGAAATTTGCTACAAAGCAAAATATAAAACTCAATATCAACATAATGACATAAGGCAAAGACGAATAGAGAGCATTACTTTTGATGTCCATGCCCAAAACATATTTCATATATGAAGGCAGCTGTGTTAACAAAGTCCAAAAACCCCAGTTGTGAGCACAATGATCTACTAACAACACCCAAAAGGGTAGAGAACTGGCAATTTTCCACCAAGGTGTCTTCAAATTGCACACAATTTTCTCATCATTATTTTCATTTGTTTGTAGTGAACTATAAATCATGGTCTTTTCAGCACTTGATATACCCTTGTAATTTTCAGGTGAATTGGCACCCCATATATACCAAACTATACACCAAACTAAACCCAATAGGCCAGATAAATAAAACGTTCCTGTCCAGCCAACTGAAGAGGGCATTATCCAGCTACTATTGGCAAACATGAGAATAGCACCATAAAATGTTCCAGCATAGGCGAAAGTACATAAGGTGGCCCTCTCTGGGGCGGGTGACCATTTCGAGAGAACTGTATGCGTACAAGGAAATAGAAAACCTTGAGTAAGGCCCTTCAATATGCGAACAACAAATAGCAATTGCCAACCTCCAATTTTAGTCAAGTAAGGAGTGAAGAGACATAGAATAGAACTAATTAAAATGGCATAGAAAAATAAGGTTTTAGCTCCCCATTTACGGGCCCAGGGTCCAGCGGGTATTTGAGTGCAAACATAGCCGATGAAAAAACTGCTTAACAACAGCGATTTGACATTTTCAGACCAATTGAAAATCTGTAAAAAATATAAGTAAAATAAATAATATGTTTAATAATAGAGTAAATTAACTTAATTTTGAATGGATATAATAGAAACCAAAAAGACGTTAATAGAGATTGGAAAAATATTCGACTTTTGTTTCAAAGGAAAAATTAATTTTAAGTTTTCGTACAAAAAATTATTAACATTGCCGATTTTTTTTTTGTATCATGAATTCTATAAGACATTAAATATGAAATGACATTAGGTTTTCCGATTTGGTTCATATTTCGCGTATCCAATAAAAAATAACTATTTTAATTTTTTCAAATAACAGAAAATTCGCGATTTCATTCACGATTCTAATTCTATAAAAAATCAAAATATTTCACATAGCCGTATTTTTTATTATACATATCTTATACAGCAGAAGTCCGATTTCATTTATTTTGACCAGTGTTGAGAGATGAGAAAAAAAAGGCTAAATTGAACTTTTTAATAGGCCAAGAAAGACTTTTTTTTCAAGTTCTCATTATTTTTTTACACTTTCTTAAAGATATTGTAATAAATTTATAAATAAAACATAGAACGGCTGTAAGCAAAATGACCCAATTAAAAATCGTTCAAAAAATTCACATGCAAATTTGCGTTATGTTTCAAATAAAAAATTAAACATTTTTTTTAAGTGATTTGCCATTATTTTAGAGCTATAATTAGTTTTTGATAAAGCATTTCCAAACTTTTAGGTGATTTTTCGCTTTTATGAGAAATTTTTTAAATTATATTCATAAACAGTTCCATAGTTAATAACGTATATTAAAAATAATTATAATAATCGATTTAGTAAGTCCATAAAATTAGTTAAGTTGTTACTGATGTCGAGAATGAAGCACCGTACGTGAAAATTTTTGTTAAATATGAAACAATCTCGGTTTTTGTGCTAATAAATACATAAAAATTCTCAAATAGATGATTCTGTAAAAAAAGAAGCTAAAACGAAAATTTTGCGGCTAAAAGCAAAATAAAAGGCTAGATTTATCCTTAAGAAGTCCAAACTGATAACACTGATTTTGACGGTTTTACAAAGTAAATGTGGTCCTTTTTAAATATCACAATAAAAGAAAAATTAATTCTTTAGAAAAATGTATTTCCAACGTAGATGCATTTTTGATGCACTTTTGAAAGCGTTATCCCCATTCGATTTTTATTTTTTCAAATAAATTTAAAAACTGATGAATCGACTGAATAATTTAGTTTTAGTTTTATGTGACGGAAAGTTCTAGTATTTTTAATAATTTTTTTTATAAAAAACCCCAAAAACATTTTCTATACAAAAGCTTTTATTTTAGAAATTTTTATTTTATGATTTAAAATATAAAATTTTTGTATGAGTTATTTTTTAGGTTTATTTCTAAAAAAATGGAGGAAATGTGTGCCGAAGCGAAAGTATATATGTCTAAATATTTTTTTAAGACATTGGTACCATATCTTCTTTGAAATTTTTTGACAAAGAAATTCTCCAGAAATTGCACTTAAAAATATGCCAATGCATTAACGCATCTATGCAATTTCGAACTAATTTTGTAGTTTTTGCTAACGTAGCTTAAAATGCGTTAAAGCGTAGTTTATTTTTATTATTTTTTTTTTTAATCTATAAATGCAGATATCTATGTATTGAGATTTATATGTTCAAAGTTGCGCAATTGTTGCGTAAACCTATAAAAACTTTAATATTTATAAGAATACTAACATTTTGTAGGGGAATAAGTTTTTTTTAATAGTAAACATTTCCTTCAGAAAAAACCTAAATAAAGTTTTTGAACAAATAAATCGCTTTTTATGAGGAAATGAAAACATTAAAAATTGAAGGTGCTGAACATTTCCAAAAATACAGTTGCATTATAAATGCACTTTTTTAAATAATATTATTTTTTTATTATCAGACTTAAAGAGGACATAATTACCTTCTCGCTCACTTTTATTTCAATGAAATTGGATTGAAACTTAAAACTATATACTTCGTATATCTTTTACCATTTTCTTACAAAAATCCCGAATGAAATCGCAAGTTTTTCTAAATTTTGAAAAGCAAAAAATAGATATATTCATTTTATTCCCTAGCATAAATGCCTGTTTAATTTCAAGAAAATCGGAATGATTTCTTTGGATTTTTTCCATTGTTCCAGATTTTTTCCATTGTTCCATTGTGCATCATCAATAGTTTTACAGAAAAATTAAGCTTAATTTTTTAATAAAAAAGATTATTTCTAAGCAAAAACTGTTATGATTATTTGTAGAAATATTACAGCGTGTAATATTGTAACATTTAAAGCTTTTCAAAATGTTTACTCTAAGTTTTTTGAAATCAGTTTTAAATAAACAGATCTTGTAGTTCATTGATTTTAGATATAACGTTTTTATAATAATCCAAATAAGTGAAATATAAATATCAAAGTGATTAGAAGTAATTATGTGATAATTATTATCTTGTAGCTATTATTTCTATTAAAAATCGTAACAAATAAAACTGTTTACTTTTAAAAGCTTCTATACTTATTGCCAAAATTTTGGAAAAAAATGCAATTAAAAAAGATACAGTCGGTCAAGCCTGACCATATGATACCCAACACCATTGCGTATGTACACCAAAATTCGGGAAGGGGTCTTGTGTGAACCGATATTTGTATTAAGTATAAAAAAAAACATACGAATACATAATGTTACGTTAATGCTAATATTCATATGAATTTATGCAACTTAGGATAATCCCTGAAATTCCGAATTTTATTAAAATAAATTTATATTTAAGATATTTATGGTCGTTAAACCCTTATTTCGGGAGGAAATTTGTTTGTGAGCTAAATGAAATAAGGGACCGATTATAACCAATTTCAATATGCTTCGTTTTTGTGCTAAAATAATTATTCGTTCCAAATTTCATCAAGATATCTTTAAAATAGTGACTTGTACTTTGTTCAAAAAATTTAAATGGACAAATAGCCAGCTGACCAAACGAACGGACATCGTTAAATCGACTCAGAAAGTGATTTCGAGTCGAACGGTATAATTTAGTTTTTTTTTTGTGAGATTTTTTCTGTGCGTTACAGACATCAGTACAAACGCATAATACCCCTACCATCTATGATGATGTAAGGTATAAAAAGTAATTAAAAATTGTTAAAATTTTTCTTTAAACGCTTTTCTTCAACTTATAACTCTTACCTTTGCATAGGGTTTTTCTTCCAAAGGATCAGTCATTGCTATAATCGATACTGATAAATTAATTCTCATTGCATAAGCCACTGCTAGTCCCCATAACAGCATTAGACATTGTAAATGTCTAATTCCCAGAAATTTTTGGGGTTTCATCTGCTCGAAAATAGTAGATTGTATCATTTTGAAAATATATTGAATAATTTTCCGATTACGCTTTTTATAATAAAAACGCAATTTTTATTTAAGTCGTTTGATTTTTTTTCGTCTAAACATAAGTTGATCTCTTATTGATTGAAATCGTAATGAGATGATTGAAGAATAAAATCCCAAAAATTTTTGAACATCTAGATAAAATTTTGTTTGAATTGTCAAAGTGTGAATTACACTATAATTGAATTGATTTAAGCAAATATATGGTATAGTAAGTTGCAATAGAATGTAACTAAAAAACGATGAGAAAAAAAAATAATAATTTAGTTGGCTTTATATACACATATATTAAGAAAATATATATTAAACTAATAAATAATAAATTTAATTAAAATGAATAAATAATAAATAATAAATAAATGAAATTAATAAATAACTAAATTTGTATGGGAATTTTTTAAGCGACTTTTATGAGACCAAGAAAAAAAAAATAGTCTTTTAATTAGCTTTTTTTCTGGCCTTATTTTTAAGGGCATATAGCCTTTTTCGACCTTTTTTAAAGTTAAATTTAGCATTTTTTGAATGACGCTACTGGCAACCGGATATGAGTGGCAAATAATCAGGCAATTATCTTCTTTAAATGACCATTGTATTAGTGAAATATAGTGTAGTATGAGCAGATCATAAATATTTTTTAAAAAATTTTAAATACAAAATTAATAAATAATTAAATAATTAAAATTAATATACAGTATTGAGCAAAAAAATACATGATAAAATTCATGGAACAGTAGATATTTGATATTACTCAAATGAACACATGTAGCCATTTAAAGCTAATATGGCCACCAATCGTTAATTTAATGATATTAATATCGTAACAACACCCTTCTAACATATCACATATTATTTACTAAAATCAAACTAACAACTTTACTTTTGGAGGCAGATCATTTATTAATTTTAACGAGTACTGTTTAATGAAAATGAGATCCTATTACGACAACTTATATATATATATATATATATATATATATATATATATATATTAAATTTGCGCATATCTTTTGGAATACAACTATTAATATATGATGGTATTTAATGTTATTTAAAAATAATAGTACCCAATAAAAAATTAACACTAATATAGAAGTACATATTGCAGATAAAGAAGCCATTTCTGCCTTAGTTCAAAAAACGTGTTTACATAGATGCTCTAAGGTAAGGAAATAAACGGTAAATTGTAAGCGGATGAATTCTGTAAATAATTTAAAAAAACATGTTTCCAAACTAGCTTCTGACTTATATTTATTCGCTTACATTTTAAGATTACAAAAAGAACGGTTTACTTTAAAAATGTAATTAATGTCTTTCGTAAGGGAGACGGTAAGTACAAACATACTTCGAAAAAACGCAGAGCGCTTCGTTCCCGATTGGAAGTATTGCGTTTTTGAAGAAAAAAATTCTTTTTGTAATAAATGTAAGTAAGAAGTTTTTGGAAGTAAGGCAGAAAAGGCTTATTTATTAACAATGTTTCGATAGAAGCTCATTTTTATCTGGGTAAGTGTTCTATTTAATTGTTTGAAAACATTGTTCATATTTTACATTAAAAATTTAAGTGGCAAAAAATCTGGAGAGAAATATTTATCTGTTCCAAATCTTACAACCTTTAGAAAATGGCATTTTCCTTAAAAAATTATAAATTTTTAAGAGCAAGAATTATTTTCAAAAATGCTACTATTTTTAAATTACGTATTATTTTTGAAGCTTTTGATTGAAAATAAACATATTTTGTATTTAAAATTTTTTAAAAAATATTTATGATCTGCTCATACTACACTATATTTCACTAATACAATGGTCATTTAAAGAAGATAATTGCCTGATTATTTGCCACTCATATCCGGTTGCCAGTAGCGTCATTCAAAAAATGCTAAATTTAACTTTAAAAAAGGTCGAAAAAGGCTATATGCCCTTAAAAATAAGGCCAGAAAAAAAGCTAATTAAAAGACTATTTTTTTTTCTTGGTCTCATAAAAGTCGCTTAAAAAATTCCCATACAAATTTGAGTCATCATATGAAAATCATATGAAAACTGATCTGAAGTTCTGAAGTGAGTTTCCGTCATTTTTGAAGTATAATTTGTTTTTGATAAAGTTTAGTTAGTGAGTTATATTAAGAAAAATAATAATCTATTTAATAAGTCCCTAAAATAATTTTAGTCAGTTTTTATTTAGAGGAAGAAGCGCGCAGGCGTAAATTTTTGTTAAATATAAAAAAAAATGCTAACTTTTGTTTGCGAATTTTGATGGTGATATGGATTATCCATAAAAGTAAAATTAGTAATAGCAAAAAAGAAATCATTTTCTTCGTTGTTGAAATAAAAAAAAGCTAGAAGTTCTAACGAAAATTTCGAGACAAAAATAAAATAAAAAAAACTTCAATTGAGCTCAAAAAAGGGTAAACTGGCAACATTGCCGTTTGCCTACCTTAAATTGGTCAAATCACAAAGTAGAACAGAATAGTCAAATCTGACATATAAAAATATAACTTTTGTACCGGTCGTGTCGAAGAAACAGAAATAATGTATTGTGTTTAAAAACACTATATGTTGAAGGCAACTTCTAAAGGTCTTTTCTACAAAGAATTATTTTATCCAACATACACAGCTTGTAGTTTTTTTCTTGGCTAGAAACTATTTAGTGTACTTTTCGTAACCCTCTAATAGAGTAGGATCTCCATTTATGTGCCATACATAATTACATTTAAAATGCTTTTATATTTCATGCCACGACTGTTTATATTAATTTTGTAATAACGAAATCCTAAAAGTATACTAAACATTTTTTCTTCTTTTTCTATGTACTCTTATTTAAAACATTATTTTAAGTAATTATTTTTAAGCAGGGTGTGATTAATAAAAAAAAAATGATTTTTAATTATTAAAAAATAACAAATTTGTAAGCATATTTTTAGCAGGACAACACTTCAAACGTAATACACTGCCTGATACTTGAATAAGGAATCACATTTTTTCAACTTTAATTAAGTTATCTCCTAAATTAAAGTTCAGAAAAAAATAATTTTTTGCGCAACCAAATTTCAAAGTGTTGGATTTAGTTTCCTGAAGAAATAAAAAATATACATATTTTGTTATACTAAAATTATGCATTTATTTAAAGACATGCATTTCTGTGGTACTTTTTTTAGTATAACAAAATATATATATTTTTTATTTCTTCAGGAAACTAAAGCCAACACTTTGAAGTTTGGTTGCGCAAAAAAATATTTTTTTCTGAACCTTAGTTTAGGAGATATACTTAATTAAATTAAAAAAAAGTGATTCCTTATTATAGTGGCAGGCAGTGTATGTAGTTTAAAAGGTATGTGAAAATAATTCAGTTTAGTTATGCTGATCAGAAATATAATAGACAGATTTTTTATGTATATGTATCATGTTTAATATTATTTATAAAATATAAGGAGGTAGTTCCACTTCGTACTCACAAAAATTTGTTTGAATTTTAGGTAGTGTCTATACTAGACAAATTTTTATTAAGACAAACGTCAAAATCAGTGGGATTCTATTCAAGGTAAACTCAGTTAACCAGCTGATTACTGTTTTTGGTTGTTACAGCTGTCAAGTTGCACATATATAACAAATGTTAACGAATTCGCCTTATTGTTGTTTTTGTGCAATTGTGTCTACCTTGCATAGATTCGTTAATTTGTTAATAGATATTTAAAAGCACTCTCAAATGATATAAGATGTATATCAATCCGATCAGTTTCTAAAAAAGCAAATATATAAAAATTTATATAAAAAAATATATAAAAATTGAATCCTTATATTTTTTAAACTAAAAGTTGCTTATCTAAAATATGCATATCACTAACATTAGAAGAAAAAGCTCTACTAATGTTAAGAAAATTTCTCAAGATCCGAAATGTACATACAATTAATTTTGATAATTTTTAATGATTTTCTGAACATAAAAAAGTACAAAAGACTCGAATTTTTTAAATTTGTGCGGTAACACAATTTGAGAGAATAAAATTAGTGTTGGCCAGCGTTGCGTTTTGATCCAATTGGACCAAAATTGGTAGATTTATTTTAAACTTTGGTGGTTTTTTTGGTTTGTTTTAAATATTGAGTTTTTTGGTAAAACAATCTATAACTTCAAAAAATGTTAGACAAAAAAAAAAAAATTGCATTTGAAAAAAAAAAATAAAAAAATATGTTTGGATATATACAGTGCAAACACGATTTTCGCGACTAATTAAAAACCAGACTTGTCACGAAAACTGAATTTTCGCTATAACAGAACCCACAATTTTATTGAAAAATTGTATGTAATTTTTAAAATTAGAATTGTTTTATATATTTACATTTTAAACATTTTTAAAAAAATTGGAGATTTTGACTTGTTGTTTTGGCAAATTATTTTTTAAAATAGCAGCAGAATCACGTATGTGGTTCATATAGTGCTGTTTTCGGCTTATCATTTTTCAAAGCCCATTGTATGCATATTTTTATCGATGTTATACAATTGTCCACTTTAAACTTGCTTTCATTACCACTATCGTATATATCCTCCGATTCCGTATCTGATAATTCCATTTGCTCCTAATTACTTTCCACATGAAATTCTTCTTGAATCCAATTGTTTATGTCAGCATTCGTGAAAAGATGCTCCTTACCAATTTGAGCTACATGTGTCGAAAGATTTTCGATTTCTTCCTGAATCTTCCCGATTATATTTTGTAAAATATTTAAGGGCATGTTATTTTCTTCACTCCATTCACTGCCGAATTCGAGCAAGGCGTTGCAGGATTTTTGGATATATTATATGATATTTTATCCCAGGACATAGCTAGAATCCGAATTGCTTTTTTGGAGATTGAAGTTTTTTAAATTGAGCTGCAAATTTATTACCTTCTCACCAAGCAAGTGGTTGAGCAATTTTTTTTTTTATAATTTAATTTGACCAAGTTGATAATGTTTTGATTTAACGATTGAATAATCGCAGAGCAATTGGGTGGTATATTCATTGCTATAATTAAACCGTCATCACTTTTTAGTTCTTCGACTGCATGACACGTTGTGGATTCGTCGACATTGTAGATTTGGTAAAGAGTCAACCCATGCTCATCAACGTAATCCTTAAACTCTTTCATAAATGTATCCATAAGATGAAGTTTTGGAAGACAATTTCTCGCCCTCAATTTTTAAAAATCTAATTCCATGTAGACGCTTAAATTTCTTCAACCATCCTTCACTGGCATTGAAACCTGAATTGGTTTGATAGATTTTGGAATACAAGTGACTGGCTTTTAATCGTAAAATCACTGCTGATATTGGAACATTTTTCTATTTTGTTTTACAAACCACTTATAAAGCATTTTTTCTATTCTTGGGTACTCAGCTTTCTTTAAGGTGCAACGTTTCTGTTGTACGTACTAACTATTTTAATGAATTTTCTTGCTCAATAATGCGGTAAACCGAAAAATTATGCAACTTGTAATTCACGTAAATTAAATTTATGGAATCTCCACTTTTAATTTTTTTAAACCTCTAATTTTTGAGAAATCGTTGGCTTCAAAATATGTTGAACTTTTCCCATATTAAGAGGTGTATTTACACAACAAATGACACGAATAAACTTACAAAATTTAAGATCAAAATCTTCCAAAAAGGTTAATATACCAAAAGACGGGAATTTCCTTTTTTAGTTATAAACATTGTAATCAAATTTAAAAAAATACATAAAAGTCGCGAAAATAGAATCCGTTTTTCGTAATGTGTCGCGATTATAGAACCTGAAATTTTAAAAATTAAGCCGTCGCGATAACCGAGCCGTCTCGATAGTGGCTAGTCGTTGAAAATTGATGGAATAATTTTAAAATTTTCTTTTTTTCGAAAAGAATAAAAAAATTTGTTCCTCGAATAATCGAATAATTTCTGTTCCAATGACAACCCTAGTAGGGTATCAAAACTCGTGTATACTCAATAAAAATAAAACACAAATACAATGTTTCACTAATCTATTCTCTACAAGCCAAATAATACGAAAATGATCCGAATTCGTATTGCTTACAAGAAAAATGTTATTGCCACAATAATCACATTCGTATTGCAGGCGATACATCTAAGCAATGAGAAATCAATACGCCTGGAAAAAAATAGACAATATTGCTATATAATCATCTACGTGAAAAAACGATTATATCACCCGATAATTTTCTAGAGGATGTAATAAATATATAGAAAAATTATCACTAAACAAGTCTTGAAATAATATAATAAAAAAAAAACTTTTACATCTTGTAAAGCATAAATCTTAAAATTGTAAAGCACGAAAAATAAAATTCTCACATAAAATATCAATTTTTTTTTTTATAAAAAACCAACAAAATTTCTTCAATATTTTTTTAATTTTTGAACAAATTTTCGACAACTGAAAATCGTGGCTGAAAAATAAAAGTATTGTATTAATTTCTTCCAAATGATCTCAATGGGATATCATCAACACAAACGTGAGACGTGAGGCAAATTTGTTAAAAAAAAACAGAAATTTTATTGTAAATATTTCATGCATTTATAACTTTTAGACTTTTGTCAACTCATAATGTAAATGAGGAATAATATTGTTACCCAGAATGGAAAAAAAAATAAAATAAAAGTTTTATGAAACCAGTAATCGCGTGTTAATCACGATTTTTTTTTTATTATGTTTTGTTGTTGAAAACCAAATGCTAAAGTCATCGCAATAATCAGCAAATTATGCTGCTGTTTTGATATAAAGTACATGGGCCATTATCAAAACTGTTTTACCTGGCTGATATTGACTTTAATCGTTAATAAGTTTTGTGGTAATAAGATTTTAAACAAACGGGTTAAAGACACAGCGTAAACTTTGTTTTTTGTTATTTTACACAATAAAATCGAAGGCGCGTTTAAAATAAAATTATTGAAAAAAATGTTATGGGCTTTTAGAAAATTACACGAAAGGTTCACTTTTTGTTTTTGCATGTTTATATAGCAAATTGTAATTTGTACAAATCTAAGATATATAGATACAAGAACGGCAACAAATATAATTGATCGGGATTTTAAGTCAACCGAATAGTTTTGTCAAAACGCATTCTGTTAAAGCACATTGCATGAACAGCACGATATTGGCCATAATTGGCATCACTTTTAGTGCAACATAGTGCATTTTGTAGATATAGGTGAGTAGATCGGGAGTTAATTAAAAAAAAAAAGAAAAAAAAATCTGATTTTTCGGACTTAAAAATATTTTCACTCGAATATCTTTTAATGGCATTGAAAGAAAAGTAATTACCCTTTTTAAAAAGTATATACACATTTATATTATAGGAAAACTGTGTAAGATATTGAGGACATAACCTCAATTTTTTTCTTTTTTATTATTTTCTTGTTTAAATTTACACTCATTTTTGACCCGCACTTTATTAGAAAACATATTTTTTCCTAATACTATATTTTATTAGGAAATACCTTACAACGGTGCACTTCGGATGCGATAACTAATATTTACTTTATATGAAGGCTACTACTCTTCCTTGACCTATTCGCTCTATTAAAAATTTTATATAAAAATTTTGTCTGCAACTTTTTAAGACTTTTAACTCCTATCCGTCCTATTATTGTTTCATCAATGAAATAGGATAAAAAAGTAGTTTCCACTAAAGATGAGGGCTCTCACCATATTAGTTTTAGATATGCCTTTAAGAGTACTTGCTTTTGCCTTCCCATTTTCACCTTCAATTATGGAAGTTGATGAAAAAGTTGTTCTTATGAAATGTTAACATTTTTGCTGTAATAGTTCTTAACACATGCGGTTTTTAATATATTCTTTATATGGGGGTGCTACTTCCTCTAGTGCTATCCGTCCCAGTTTCATTCTAAGTTTGGAAGTTAATGAGACAGGTATTCTTGTGAAAATTTTAAGATTTTTGCTGTAACAGTATTTAATTTATTCATTAATTAGTATTTTCTTTCTATGAGGGCTACCTTGCCCCGAGAACTGTCCGCTCTATTTTCATTCCAATTGTTGAACTTGTTAAGAAAATTATGGGAGGAGCATTTCCCCCTGCTAATATCGAAAAAGATGATGCTTTAAAAATTTCAAGAAAATCGGTTCAGAGGTTTAGCTGTCTAGAAGTTGCAAATCAACAAACAGATATAAATCCAAAAAAAAAAGAAAAATTATTTGTTTTACAATTCTCATCAGATTTCATCAAGTGATGGATCATTTCACTCCTAATAAAATATAGTATTACGAAAAAATAATAATATGGGTCAAAAATGGCTGTAAAATTCACAAAATACGAATAAAAAATAAAAAAAAAAAATTAATTTGTGTCTTTAACATCTTACACAGTTTTGCCATGAATAAAAATGTCTAACTGAGGAATTTCAAAAAATTTCTAAACTCTGACTTCATGTGTCCTGCATTTCTAAAATTAGTTTTGAAATCAGGAAAACTGTTATCAGAATTTAATGCACCTTACCAAATAGTTAAGAAGACCAAAATTTTAGGACATTCACCTAAAATCTCAGGAAACTACAGCAACTTAAATCTAAAAAAATATAAAAATATTAAGTTGAAACTTTCAAGAACTTTTTTGTTCATTTTAATTTTGCACTCACAATTTAAATTTGTTAGACTCAAACTATTAACCAGTCGGAAGGCAAGACTTAGGAAGTTCATATGTTGTATAAATAGTTAAAATATTACTATTTGGTGAAAAGTTATGTAGGCATCAAAATTGAAATCAAAAATTTACGACTTTTTTAAATTTAGCTTTTTTTTGATAGAAAATTTGCTCGTTAAGGGAACATAATTTAAAAGACGAAGGGATTTCATACAAATCTTCCTTATATTTGGCGTATAGTATAATTGAAATTGTTTAAAATGTCACGAAACCAAAATTGATTAACAAATAACACTTCCAAGCCAAATGGTGGTTTAAAAATGTTAAAATGCAAAAATTGTATGCAATTTTTAGTATTCTTACTAAATTTCCAAATTTTGCTCCGTATTCTTTTAATAAAAGATATGACTTTAGATGTTTAAAACGTATGTATATGTCGGTGATTGAAAGTGTGAAAAAAAATTAAAAAACACATATTAATACTGGTGACAGAGGTATTTATTTTTAAACGCATTGCTGACTACTACTGCGAAGTATAAATAAATAATGTTAATATTGATGTCAAATGGAAGCCTTTAATTTACTTAATACTAAAATCCAGTGGGCATTGAAATATTTTAAGGACTTACAATTTTATGAACCAAAAAATAATTTCATAACCTCAAAAAACATCCTCACAGATTTTGCATTATTGTTCGAATTTTAAAATAGTAAAAACTAATTTCGATGTAATACTTATCACTTAATAATATACATGTTTAATATTTTGCGAAAATTTTCTTAAAAGAAAAATGCGCTATTTATAACCATATTTTGAAACTAGTACTGATATTCATTTAATTTTTCAGCAAAATGTTCCAAAATATGTCTATTATTAACTATAATTTTTGAGATTTTTAAACGATAAATATTTTGATCTATTTATATGTGCCAATAGCACTTTAGAAATTTTATGAAATCTCCGTGTTTTAGTTTCGATAATGCAATTCCACTATTTTTAAGATTTTTGTAAAAGTTTCGAATTTAAACGTACATAACCTTCGCGCGCATTGATAAAAATGATTTACGCTAACTGGCTATTTATGCATATATATTGGGTAACAAAACCACTAATCAACATTCGTGTAAGAAGAAAAAAAAATTTGAAAATACTTTTACTTAAAATTTTTTAATTTTTTGAAATTTCTCATATACTTTAACTTTCTAATGCCGTTTAAAAACTTAAATTGGATAACAGCTATTCGATATAACAATTTTTTAAACCCGCAAAGCCCGAAAATTTTTTTTTGTTTTTTTTTTTAAATAACTCCCGATTTTGGGGGTATATCGCAAATGGTATTATAATCTACTTACCCATATCTACAAACTACACTATGTTATACTCCAACGGAAATGTGGTGGCGCATCAAAAATTTTCGAAAGATTAAAATTTTATTGACCTAAAAGAATTTACTTAAGCATCATCATAACATTAAATATAATTTCTTTTGTAATATACTTAAATAAAATATATTTTCGTATAATATATGGAGAAATAATTAAGATGCGAAATCCATTTTTCGTAAAAGTTTCAAAAAATCACGATTTTTAGTATAAAGAAAATGTTTAAAATTTTGCTTGCTAACCCTAAAATACTATCAAACATTAAAAATAATACAAACACTTCAAGTAAAGTTTTTTGTATGATCAATTTAAAGCCTCAATAACTTTGGCTCCCCTTGAGTGAAATGATTAGCGTGAACAGATTCTACATGCACTTGAGTCACTTCATATTAGATTTTAATGTGACATTTAAAAACTCTCAATTTTTGTTTTTTTTTTTTTAACTTGTTGCAATGTTATAAACAGGGAAACCACAAATATGCAATTGCGTGTTTTTTTCATTTACGTTGAACGAAACAATCGATAAAATATTTAGTAAATTTAGAGCATATTTTATGATTTATAGGGCATATTTAATCCATTTAGAGCATATTTTGACATTTTGAAGATAATGTTTTATGTCCCAGGGCATGGTTTTTAAAATTTGATTTGTAATGTACAGGGAAACCACAAATATACTCTAAAAAAGGGTTTTATGCGTATTAAATATGCAATAAAAAACGTAAAATATGTATGTTTGTAATTAAAAAAAAAATAGAATCCATATTCAAAAAAACTTAACACAGTTTTACTAACCATTGTTAATCAACATTCCTTAAAGTTGTTGTCAAAAACGATAGTTCGCTTAGTATACCTTTGGTAAACCATTGTTAACTTTAAATATTATAAAGTAAGTTCTACCCCGCTTTATAGCTACTTTAAGATTTTTGTTACATTTTCAAGGCAAAAAATAATTTTTTTAATTCATTCGTACATTTTTGACAAAAATGTCACATTTTAAAAAATCCGGATGTAAGATTGGTTCCGAAATAGAAAATGTCCCAATATGTAGCTATTTAAAAACATATTAAATGAATTCCAGGACAAGATAATATTTTCTGTAATTACTTTTAAACTATATTTTTAAAATTAAAACAGAAACAGGAAAAAGTATGTTCTGGGGGCTTTTGGATTAAAAAATCAACATTCCGGCTGCCCGCATGTCAACGCAATGTTCACCACAATCGCATATGTTCGATATTTTCATTGTTTGTTCTTAGACGTCTTAGTTTAAGGTATTATTAATCTAATATATCAACCTCGGAATAAAAATTTTACATTTTAACAGAAAAAAATATTAAAATAGTTAAATATTAACAAAATCCCGACAAAGATAATGTAGGCAAAACAAAATATGAAATAGTGATGTTGATTTTATTAAACATAAGTATATTTACATAAGCTAAATAATGATTTTTTTTTTTTATAAAAAACTTATTTATTATCAGAAACGTACTATAACATCAAAAATAATAATGGATAATAAAAATGAGAAACAAACTTAGAAGGGTTGCCTACAAAAGCAACAAATAGTTTATTAGTTAATGTAAACTGTAAAGAGTTTTTTGAATATGATTTTCTTAATAACGACTTTAAGAGCTAAATTGTGTATCAGCTAGTATGTGCTTTAAATACAAATTACATTTTTTTAATATGGCTGTAAATATTTTTTATTTTTTTATTTTTTATAAACTAAAATTTGAAAAAACATCCAATGCGAAATAAAAAAATATGATCTAAAAGTATATATAAAAATATGCAATCGATAAATATTTTATCGATAGTTTCATTAAACGTCCAGGAAAAAACATGCAATTGCATATTTGTGGTTTCCCTGGTCATGTACAAAAAGAAATTAAAGATCCGAAGATATTTATTTTTATTTTATTTATTTCAAATTAATTTTAATGGGTATCGCCGAAGTACATTAAAAATCGTTGACTTGTAGGAATAAATCATAAAGATTTGTAAACTGATTAAATGATTTTTATTAAAGTAATTTTTTAAATGTGATGTAGAGGACGATTTAGCTTTTAAACTTACACAGCTTATGTTGTAAAAATAACTTTTGTTTTTGAATGAAACCTATATATGTATAATTACATATGATAATTTTGATCATTTTTGAAATTATCTACGATTTTTTTAAACTTTAGCTTATCTCGTGTTTTCACAGGGTGAATACAAGAATATTTTTCTGAAAGCTTAGACCCTCCTCCTCTACAACTGTTTCATCCACATTGATTCGTACCGACCGGTAGTTTAGGAGATTTGTTACCAAAAATTTTGCGTTTAGTTCCACTGTGCACCTGTCCACTTTTTTTAATGGAACTAAATGATTTTTTAAGACTGTCTGCTAAGTGACGAGAAACTAACTTTTTTGAAATATCTTGATCCATTGTATATTAATTCCAACAAATAAATTAATTATTATGAGATTATTTCACAAATTAGTGATGTTTTAAAAAACCCCGGAGAATTTATAAGTGAACTGAAACTTTTAGAAGCTAAAATTGACGATAAAGTTTATGAGCAATTATTTAAAACATAAACTGCCGAATCTTTTTGGATCGGACTGGGAAATTAAAAAACGGTTTCGATGAATACTTATATCTTAATTTATATTTTTACTTTGCCTCATAGCAGTGCCTCGGAGGAACGTCTTTTTCTAAATTACAACTGGTGTAAAATAAAATTGTCCAACAGACTTAAGGTTAACACTAGTTAATTCATGCTTTCAGCCCTAAATTGTTAGATGGGGATTTGGAATATTGGAGTCCTAATGAAGACCTCGTACAAAAGTACAGAAGTTAAATTAATAAAAATATAATTTTATGTTAACTAATTTATTTTTATAAATTAATCTTTATGTTTACAATAATAAAAATTATGTTGTTATTTATAAAATTGCATTTTTTAGTTTTTCTTAAAATACAACATTTTTTGTTTTTATATAATAAACAAATTTTAAGGAGTTTTTTAAGTATTGAAACAGTTTGCACCTTTCTTTAAATTCCCTTTTTCGGCGACTTTTATTTTGAAATGCCCTTTTTTGCATACTTTTTAAAAATTCTCATAGGTAATGCTACCCAGGACAACTAATCTTATAATGCGTATTGATGAGTTAAATATACAAAAAAGAAATAATTCGTTTTCGCATATCAAGCTACACAGTAAAAAAGTCACCAATCAGGAAATATATTATATTCATTCAATTCAAAAATTTTTTAAATCTGCACCTTGCACCAGAATGATTATATTAATTACAAAAAACTTTAAAAAATTAAAAACAGGAAAATTTTTTCAATTATAAAGTTTATCAAATTAATCAAGTAGATGATTGAATGAATTAAAAATTTAAGTGAGAAATAAAATTTTATTTAAATTTTATTTTCCTTTTATATTTACTTGAATATATTTATTAAATTTAAATACAAAATGGAACAAGTGTGTTGAAAAATTTAACGACATTTAATAGACCTATTAAAAAAGCTCGAAAACTTTTGGACAAAATATGAATCGTTTTAAGGGTGATTAACTGTTTAAAAAAATATCAAGGAGAACTTTTGCCGCACGCTTATTTGAACATGGAAAATTAACTCTTGACTATTATTGGGTTTATATAGCCCAATATTAGTTTTAATGGTTTTTGTTTTTATATTCCTAAATAGCTTCAATCATAGTACTTAATAAAATACTAAATTATAATTCGATGTAATCTTTTGTCCTTTTATATTCACAGATAAGCTTTAAGGCTTTTTTTAACAAGGAAATCATATAAAATTGTTGTTCCCTGTTCAGCCTTATATAAACATTGTTGTTTTGTAAAAGTATATTAACAATATTTAAATATATAACTTTTGTTTTTTTTTACTAATAAATGCACACTTATCTAGACGAAAATAAAAACGGATAATACGAACTACACTTTATGATACTGACGACAATTACTGACTTAAATCTATTTATCATTTTTAGAATCATTTAGTTATGATATTCTTACATAACTAAAATTTATTTATATAGTAGCATTTCTATTAAAACAGTAACAATACAGCATATCGCTATCTAAAATGCAAAAGGTCGTGAACGCAATATTTAATTTTTTTCTTTTACTTTAAAATTAAACAATTAAGTTAATTTGTAGATAAAGCATAAAACTCTTTTCAAACTAAATTTTCCTTAAATGCAATTGATTTTACGGCTGTTTTATTTATGAATTTTATATTACGTGTATATTTTGAGGATATGAGTATGAATTTTTTTGTGCGGATGTATTTTGAATCAGTGCATCTTAATCCAAAAATAAACCAACATTATTCAAATTTTCAGTCGTTGCGACCTTTTGCATTTTAGGTAATGATATATTGTTTTATATTTTTATTTATTTATTTTTTCTAAATAAACAATTAAATGCAAAACAATATGATTTAACTTAATCTAATAAATCTAAAGCTTTAAGAAAAAGACTGAAAAAGTTTTTATAACGTCAAGTCGATGGAGTATGGGGCTGTATTTAAGAGGATATATATTGTCGCTGATATATGAGTATTTATTATTAAATAAATAAAACCATATTAAACAAATATACTTAATCTAAAAATATATATTTTTTTATCATATTTAGTTTACGTTTTAATTATTAAGAGAAAAATTAATGTACAACCTTATTTATAACTTTAGAAATTTTGAAAAACTGTAAATGTTAATAAGAATTCATTTATTAAGTAATTTATAAAACTAAAAATTATAAAACATAGTACAAATCAAATATTACATCTTTCAAAATTTAAATAATTTGTAATTAAACCAATCTCTCACATATTCTATTAATCTGTTATACTAAATCTGTCTCTGACAAAACTTGCATATTCATACCTTATCAAAATCATTATATACATTTTCTTTTAACTAGAAAACAAAACTTTCAGCAACTGATAACCTTTTTCTTAATTTTCATTAAATTATATGTAAAACTTTAATCAATATTTATTTCCGTTTTTCAAAATCAATATTGCAAGAGTTATAAGAAAATTGCTTTAAAGAGCTTAATCAAATTTTAACTCTCTATGAGTTCAAATTTTACAAAGAAAAAATAAATAAAAATAAAAAACAATTATTGATTATAGATCACGTTTCATATACGTTCATAATTAGTGTTGCCAGCAGTGGTTACAGGAGGTGAGAAAAAAAGGCTAAATTGAACTTTAAAAAAGGCAAAAAAAGGCTAAATGCCAAAACAATAAGAAGGATTGAAAAAGGCTAAAATTTTTCTTTAGTTTAAAAACTTATTTCTTTTCGTTTTCATTAGTTTTTTTTTTCGTTTTTTTTTTTTTTAATTTATTACAATAATTTATAAATAAAATATGGATCGGCACAAAACACCTAAAAAATTCCCCTACAAATTGGTTTATATCAAGTTTTAGAATTTAAGTCCATAAAATTAGTTTAGTAAGTTTTCTTTTGAATAATGAAGCGTAGCAGGCGAAAATTTTTGTTATGTATTCTAATCTCGATTTTTGTACGAATAAGTACTTAAGATTGCTTAATTAGATGATTCTATAAAAATAAAATTGGTTATAGCAAATAAGAAATTATTTTCTCCACTTTTGAAATACTAACAATTAACATTAAAAACCCTTAACTGGCACTGGTCGCCAGCAGGTGATAAAAAAAGAAGAAAAAAAGGCTTCAAAAAATAATGTCAGAAAAAATTTTTCTTGTTTTTTTTTTTAATTAAAAAAAGTTTTTCATATTTTTTAAAGATATTATGATAAATTTATAAATAAACCATAGAACGATGCTGGCTGCCGTTTAACCCAATAAAAACAACCAAAAAATTTCCATACAATTTTTGGCTCTATTTTATATAAAAAATTTTTCGATATTTTTAATTATTTTTTCGTAATTTTTGGACCATAATTCCATTTTCACATAAAAAAAATTGTTTTTATATTATATTCGTAAATAGTTTCAATGGCCAATGAAGTATATTAGAAAATGATTATAATAATCTAAACAAGTTTGCAATCGTAAATTGCCTTGTTGTCTCTACTTGGCAGTACCAAAGCAGGATTTGTGGACTATAGTTAGACACCAGCAGAATGGAATACGTATTTTCTGTGCCGCTACACACTTCATCAGCATTCGTGGTGTCTTATCTATTTTAGTTTCGTTAAAAGCTAAACATGGCGCCTGCCTTGCACTGGATGTAATTTGGAGGTACTCAACAGCACCAGGCGTTTGGGGCAAGTAAAAAGGAGATTGAACCTAGCGTAGTAAATGCTGTTACAGTAATGTCGTAAGCCGACATTCGGCTCGAAAGATCATAAAAAATTTTGCAATCGTAAATTGTCTTGTTGTCTCTGCTTGGCAGTACCAATGCAGAGTTTGTGAACTATAATTATATACCAGCAGAATGGAATACATATTTCCTGTGTCGCTACACACTTCATCAGCATTAGTGGTATCTTATCCATTTTGGTTTCGTTGAAACCTAAACATAATCGATATAGTAAATGTAAATAATCTAGATATTTTATGTGAATAAATACACAAAAATGCTGAAATGGATGATTCTGAAAAAACAAAATTAGTATTAACAGATTAGAGATTTTTTTTTTCCTTGCTGAAATACTAACATCTTAGCTTTTTTTGAGGCAATTTTAAGAATCAAAAAGGCTAAAAGCTAAAACGAAAAAAAGCTAAACTGGAAACACTGTTCATAATGGCAAATTCACGTGACAATAAAGTGAACAATTAAAAACATGTTATAGTAGTATTGATTCATATCAGTCAAATTAGGAGTGAGTGTTTCATTAAAATTTGCTCTTTATAGTAATTTAATTAAAATATTCTCTTTCAAATTGCCTGCCTATCTTGAAATATTTGTACAAATATGTTTATAAGTGTGTATATTTGAGGTTTATATGTACATATTACCAGTATATAGTTTATATTAATGAGTTGATAATAAATTCATATATTTATATTCCGTCTGAGTTTGACAATCTGTTTATAAATGAGTTGTATATGTTGAGAATTAGGTAATCAGAGGGCGTGTTATTAAAAAACACATTTATTATATTAGGTAAATAATATGAGGATACTTTTAAGAATGATTATTTTCTTTATATAAAAAAAAAAAACAATTAAATATTTGAAATTCACATTGAAATTATTCAGCAATTATTTTAAAAACTTATAGTAGGACATATTCAAAAAATATCATTGTCTGTAAGGTTTAAATTAATATTTTGGGCATACATTTTTTAAAAATAGTGAGTTCAAAGAAAAATTAAGATACAAAAATTTTTTAATTTTTAGAAGCTTTTTATTTAAATGAATTTTAAATTTGTTAACTATTTTTTTAAGGAACTCTTCCATTAAGTATGTAATGAAAAATTGCAAGAACATTTTAGAATATCTCTTTAATGATCATAAGCTTTCGCTAAATTTACACTGAAAATCTATGCTTTGGTCTCAGCCCCAGGCAATTGACAGGATATTAGAGTATCCAAAACCGATAAACTACGTTTCCAGTTTTTTACAAAAGCAGTCGGTTTCGATTTTTTTCTTATTTTCGGTTTATTTTTACCAGTGTTTTAAAAGCGGTTAACCGACATTTTAACAGTATTTTATTTAACTTTTAATAATTTTACTCGGAAAAAGAGTTAAAAAAAGGAAAAACTACATAACTAAAAATAAGAAGTTTATTGTAACTTGCCAAATACAATAAAATGACGCATAACTTATTTAACTTGGACAATTCTCTTGAAATAAATCGATCACCTTAATTAATAATGCCCAGCGAAAAAAAACTGATAAAGAGCTGAAAATGTCATGATTTTAACATTGTGTTGTGATTGAAAGAAAGCACATTGTGCTGAAAAAGAAATGCAGAAATCTTTTCTAACCCATGGTTGTTATTGGAAGGCTGTTCTTTTTTATGCTTCTTGCTCGTTGCTTTGCTCCTAAAACTACATTTATACAATTTTTCAATAAATATTTTGTTTTAAAATAATAAACCTTTTTTCCAGCTAAAAATTCTTATTAATAACAATTAAGAATAACTTCCAAAAAATCTCAAAATATGCAGCTAGTTATATTTTTAAACTGGTGAAAATTTTATTTTTGGAAGCTCTCGATGGTTTCCGATCAGTTAAAATGTATCTGGACCTTATTCAACAAATACTTAAAGGATACTAAAAGCTTATAAGTACACACATTACAGTAAAAAAGATGTCGAATACACAGTAAAAATTTCGCAGAAAAGTTTAATTAAAAATAATAAGAAAATTTCAAACTTTCATTCATAAAGGAACATACCAACAGATGATTCCATTGGTATCATTTTTATAGCCAGAATTTTATGCACTAGTTTTTTTCCTGCTCACTTATAAGTATTTCAATCACAAAATATATTTTATTTTAGAAAGACATATTTTCCAATACCAGTATTAAAATATTGAAGCAAGTTTATTAAGTAAGATAAATCAAATAAATAAGAATTTCAACTTAAAAAAATTTCTCTAAATTTATAACGTAAATAAAGAGCTTTAATTTTAAAATTATGCAGTCCAAAATTTATTATTTATTATGAATGCACTTATAAATTTAGGCTTTTGTTTTAAAAAAATATAAAAAAATAATATTTTCTTGTTAAAAAATGTAAATGACTAAAAACCGGTCCAAAACTGGTCAACCAGTTTTTTCTAAAATGAGATTTTTCTACTAAACCGAAAACTGGTTTTCGAAAAAAGTCGGTTTTTGGATACTCTACGGGATATGATGGATTTATGCACTTGTTTCTTTGTATCATTCTAGTGTCATCTTTCGGTAATGATAAAATTGAAAATCTGTTTAAAATATATAGAAAATCTGAACTCAGTTGGAAAAGCTCCAAAATGGTATTTTTGAAGACACTTCTATATGTAACTGTCAGCGTTGCCAATTTAGCATTTTTCGCGCTAGATTCAGTGGTTTTGACAACCCAAAAGTCGAATATTTTTCTGTTAGCAATTTTTTCAAAAAAGGCGCTAAATTGGCGCGTTTCACTTTATTGATATATCGATTAGTAACATGATTTTACATCCCTATTAACTAATAAAAAATAGTATCTTAGCACCTGTATAAAACGATAGAAAATTATTATTTTTAGTAAATTATAGACAGCTATAAACTGAACAAAATTTTACTAGCCCATAACTCTACGCTTACACTACGATAACACTTTTATTTCTTAACATTAGAAATAATGTCGACAGAATAATGGGAAAAATTTTATTTCCAACTTTGTGTTATGTTAAATTGTCTTGTCGAAAATTTTAATTTGTTTCGCATTTTTATTCTTTATTCATCTTTTCAAAACAAAATTAATTATTTTGCACTTTTCTTTTTGTTTAAAAAGACAAAATTTTAAAAGAGAACAATAAATTTTACAGCTCATGTTAAATATTAATGCTCAGCTTTGTGTTTAAATATTTATTGCGATAGAGATCACAGTTGGAAGGACCCGTAGAAATTTAGCTTGGCGAACTTACTGTGAGGACTCGTCTGATATCGTAACGAAGTTAAATCAGCAATAAGACTCGTAAGAAGAAACAACTGTATACAATATCTTCAAAATTGAACACATAGGCAAATGTGGCGAAAGCTAAAATTTAATGGAATTTTTGGGGACTATGAGATTGAAAATGAGTTGGATGTAGAAGAACTAAGAATTTTAGACTTCCTCCAACAATTATGAACAGTAATATTTCTGCACCACCATTTTACTTGTGCAATCAATTAGGTTTTACTTTTCGAAATGTTAGTGAGAGTGAAATTCTTAAGGCAATGAAGACTATTAAAACTAATTCCACTGGCCCTGATGAAATTCCCTTGAAGTTTTTAAAATTAATATTTCCTGGTATTTCTCGACGATTACAATTTAATTTAATACGATTATAACTGCATCTAAATTTCATGATAAATGGAAAGTTGGAAAAGTTATTCATGTACCAAAAACTAAATCACCTAGATTAGTTACTGATTATCGTTCTATAAGTATTTTAAACACTTGTCCAAAAATCCTTGAGTTTCTATTAAGGGAGTAGCTTTTGGAACATATAAATTCTGGTAATTATTTGAATAGTTACCAATCTGGGTTTAGAAGACGCTATAGTACTACAGGCTTGATGTTGGATTATGTTGAAAATAGAAGGACTAATATGGACAACAAATTGAATTTTGTTCTCATATTTACTGATTACAGCAGAGCCTTTGACACTAATTAAATTTGATACTAATTAAAAAATTCTTATCTCAATTTAACTTGAGGTCATCTGCCTGCAAACTAATCTGATCATTTCTGAATGAAAGATACCAATATGTGCAATTTAGAAAATCACAAGAGGAGTGCCCCAGGACTCCACTCCAATAGAAGATGTCCTAACTTCTATTTATGATTTAGCTGAACGATTTATACCAGCAAATACAATTTTTTAAAAATGTTATATATATGCTAATGATGTTCAGTTGCTAGGTCTCAACTTTTTGGGTATAATGTTAATAAAGATCTAATACTTATTTTGGAGTGGTCTAATGTAAATTGTCTCAATTCGAATCATTCTAAGATGAGATGTATGTGGTTCTCGCAAATTTGTAGAGTACCCAAGTTATTAATATACTCAGAGGAAATATAATTTGTATCATATTACAAGATTTTAGGACATTTGTATAATGTAGGCTTTTACTTACCTAGTCTTACAATATTATTGTATGGTTTAGAAGTATATTCTGTTATATCAGTAAATAGTATTACTAAACTGAAACAAACTTTTAATAGAATAGATAGATGTATATTTGTTCTAAAATATAGATCTCACGCACATATGATATCTTATGCAATTAATTTTCTCCAATGTGACTTTGAGAGCTTTATAAAATTAAGACTATTATTAAAGTTTTATAAAATTTTTAAGTATGGTAAACCCAAACATCTAATAAGCAAGTTTAACTTTGGTACCCCAAATAGAACTAATTCTTTAGTTATGCCAAGATATTATTCTCAAATTGTGAATAGATCATTTGTTTTCCGAGTGTCCAGATTATGGAATAGAATTGTACCGTACAGAGATGGAAATTTTTCGAATTCTATATCAAAATTTAGAACAATTATGCTAGAGAATATGTAAATTATGCTGTTTTACTTTACCGCAATCTAAATTGTTATTTTCTAAGTTTTGTATTATTAATAACAAAATAATACTTTTATAAATGTATGTATTTAAATTTTAGTATTAAGAATCATAATTTGTAATTGCCATATAAATAATTTGGATTAGTTTGATGCTATGGGCTTATAATCTATAATAAATGAAATAAATAAATCAAAAAATAAATAAATTGCGCAATAGATACGAGTATCTTACTGAACCACACGTAACATTTTAAAGAAAGAGATACAATTTGACTATAGCCAACATAAACATGTCTAAATGTAGACTAGGGGTAAGGGTAGTAGAATTTTTGGCAAAAGTATATAAATTGTCGACGTTTTACAATTGATAAAAAATACATAGAAGTTAGAATAAATTTTATATTACATTCTTTAAAATACTTCGTATTCATTACTAAATGTCCATTCCCAAATGGATTTAAAATTTAAAATTTGTTCATGCATCTCTTGTTTTTTTAACATTTTTAATTTTTTAATGATAAAATTTTAATTTTTCAGTAAAGTAAAGTTTTTATTTCAAACTAAAAAAAAAAGGATTTTTCTTACCAGAAAAAGCAATTTCCTACCATAGAACAATACTTTTATTTTTATTAATTTTCTAGTTCCTCAAAAACTAAAATGATTTTTTCATTTCATTTCGAAATGACATTTAAAGTGTATCCGTTTTCTCAAATCCTATTGAATAAAGGATTTATTAGCGAGTTTCAGATTTTTCCAAACACGTTCCGATTTATTTTAGGATTTTTTTTTGAATAAAATTAGACTGATTAAATCGAACGTTTTACAATAAAATTTAAAAAAAATCTAACTGAAGATAACAGTTTTATGAATTTAAATTTTTGGAAAAAGCTGTTATGAATCAGGAATATTAAATGTACATAAAATTATTTACTTCTGTAATAAAATCACCAATTTTAAATTTGATTCGAAATAAAATTCACTAATTCTATTGAAGTTAAAATATTTATACAAAGAACAAAAATGTACACTGCAATGTGTAAGTTGTTAATCTTAATAAAAATCAGATTTTAATTTAAGAAATGATCTAAAAAGAGGTCTAAACTGAACTAATTCTTTTATTTTTGGTTTAATTTAGCGCTTTTTGGCGCGTTTTGGATTTTTTCCTGCGCGTTTTAGTTACAAATACTTGACAACGCTGGTAACTGTTGATGTTTGTTGGGCTATTATTACATAGTGTCTATATTAGACAATCTTTTATCAAGATAAACGTCAAAATCAATGCGAATTTATGCTAGGTGGAAACAGTTGCACAAAAACAACAATAAGGCGAATTCATAATGTTGGCAGCGGAAACAACCTAAAATAGTAATCAGTTGTTGAACTGAAGTTACCTTGTATAGATTCGCACTGATTTTGACGTTTGTCTGTTACAGATATTGCAACCTGCAAAGAGATTGAAAAAAGCATTCAAATGTTATGACAATTTGTATATTTCTTCTCTTATACAGAAAAATAAACAAGTCCTTAAAATGCTTATAATTGAACTTGAAAAAAACAATGATTTTTTCATACAAGTCTCTTTTAGATTTTAATAAAAAAAATAATAATTTAAAAATGTGTAAAGTTAAATAAATTTTTTATTTTAATTAATAAAAAAGTTATTTGATACATCAGTGTTTTAAGTAAATGATTTACTGAATTAAACTTTTAGTTAAAATTTTATTGATTGTTTACATTTGTTTATTTTTTATGTTAAATAAAAATATATTCCTTTTGTTTTTATCATTTTTAAAAAAATATATGTATGTTTTTACTTTCTTTTTGTTTTTGTTGATTTTTTCGATCTCAGCTTATTGGTATTGTGGATATCAAATCGATGATATTCTAATCAGCTTCTTGGAATTTCCTTTAAAGAAAGCTTTTCTATGAAAGAATTTTTGTATAGCGATTGAATTACAATTAAAATTGTGGACTTTTTAAATGATGGTCTTTACAATATGGATAATCTATTACAAAAAGTACGATCAGTTTTATTTTAAATCCACAGGAGTATACAATTAATTAAATGATAGCTAAGCAATGTTTCGAGATCATATGTTTTCTACATCCATTATGCTCAAGTAATATATTTGGATAAAGTTTGAATTTAAATTGCCTGCTCTGCGCTTTAAAATACTTTAATTTGATACAACATAAAAAAATCGAACATTACCTCTTTTGGGGGTTTAAAAACATAGGGTTCAGCTAATTTTGTACCCTACAAATATATATGTACATTAAGACGACTCACTCAAAAAAGTGTTTTTGTTACCCCCTGAAAATAAGCTTTGGTATGTTTTATAATGTTTCTCAAAATTTTATGGTTCTACTGATGATCGTTCGTATGCTGTATTGTTCTCAAAAAAGTTTTTTTTAAGTTTTTTGAAAATGCTTATATTTTCTTCCAAATCAACGCATAGAAAATGTAGTATAATTTGAAAGGTATTCGCAAGCCACTTCCATTGGTATATAAAGCATATCTAAACGTGATCTCAATATTTTTATATTCCACAAAATATCTTATTTTTCAAGGGTTTGTTTTAATAATGTTTGTTATTTTTTACGAAATTTAAAATTGTACATTTTCTACATGCTTATGAATATAAGTTGTTGGTGTCTGATTAATTCATATTTTAATATTCTTGCAATTTCGCCGTATATCAAAATTCTTCTTTTAATAAAATCTACCCGTATGAATTACGAAAATTGCAAAAAAGTATTAATAAACACGATAAATAACACTAACAGTGAATGTAAATACAAAAAGGATTAAAAAATGTGACAAATTAATGTACTGCTTTAATCAATCATAGCTAAAAAAGAAAACTTTAAGTAACAAAGTTGAGAAGAACTCTGAGCCAAAGATTGATCCTAAATAATAAAAAATAAAAACATTTTCAATATTTTGTATTAGCCTGGAAAACATATGTTGAAGCTGACTTTTTCGAGAAAATGCTCCTGAATATTATTGAACTAAAAATGATAAAAATTTACAAAACAGTTTGTCGTAATCAAAACGCGACAAGATTATTTTACTTCTTTTTAGACTGAATAAACTCGAATAATCATAATAAAGAGTGTCATAAAAAAAAAATATTGATGACACTTGTTACATGCAACAGTGTTTCTAACATTTTCTGGCCAGATTTAGAGTTTTTCCATTACAGTAGAAGCACTCGGATTTGGTAATTTTATCTTAGTTACACAGAATATTTGTTATTTAAACTACACAGAATTTTGGCAATTGTAAAGAAATACATATTAAAGGCGAATTTAAGAAGGCCCCAGCAGAGCTCAATTGTGATTATTAATTTTAAATTCTTATAGAGAGATACCGCGAACATTTTCGTAAAATTTTTTTTTAGAAGTCGTACCTAAAAAAATTAAAAATTACATTATGCTACAAATTTTAGGTCATCGAATATTGTCTCATTAATTCCATCGCAAAATAAATATATACCATCAGATTAATAAAATCCTCAAAGAGTTTTGCAAAGTTAGTTCGACATTTTGGAACACATTTTTCTTTATGTGTGAAAATAAAAAGAATTTCAATGAGTGATATTCAATGTATTTATCGGTATTTATTGTTTTGTGTAATGTAAGTGATCTTTATCATATATATACCCGCTTTTTGTAAACAATCTTCTTTTGAAAGTTCATTCAAACTAAATCGTGTATTTTTTGTATCAAAATACGAACTAAAATATTAGTTAGATGCTACGACCAGTTTTTAGCCCACTTTCAGTTAAAATCAATTTTGTTACTTTCTTGATGCTACTAAAATAATACATATATACTTTGCATATCAATAATAAAATTCTGCATATTAAGCAATTTATATTGTAATATTTTCAAGAAGCAAAGTAGCTCTTTCAAAAAAAAAAAAAAAAAAAAAATAGGTGTGGTATCTAGTCTGTACTTCCTTTAAAAATGTACATGTATGTCAGGCTTTATTTTAATCTGCTCTGTAGCTTAGATTAACATAAGTCAAATAAAGTAAATAACATTATGACAAAAATGGGTGTAAAAAGTGTGTGGCATTGAACAAAAATCTAGTGTAATATGGTGGTACTCTATAAAATAACAAAAACGCATAATAACATTTGGATTAAATAATTTAAATATTTCTTATTTCAAATTATATTGAAAATGAGCTTCGAAAAATTCAATACTCAAGAGGCCATAAAACCAACAGTCGAACTAACTTTGAAAAAAACCTTTGAGGGTGTTATTAGACTACAGCTAAGCTTTCATTTTGTATATAAACTATTGAGGCAATTTTTTCTTGTTGCACTGTGTAATTTAGTTAGCAATTAATTTTTATATAAAATGATTTATCAGAAAAATCTGGAGAAGAAATGCTGCAAATAGTTGATTTAGTTTTAATCCTAACTTATTCCATTCACCTTTTATTAAAAAAAAAAGAATGATATTACAATTGAAGGTAGTTTCGGTAAACAATTGATTATTCACGTAAGAGATATGATTAAGGTAAACAACTATTTTTGGTCTTCGTCATTCGAAATTGATCAATCGCTGTTTTATATTTAGCTTATCTTGGGCATTTGAAACTTCATAAATACTAACGATTAATGCTTTTTTAAACAACAATTTGTTAATTCGACAAGGGCTAAAACTAAAACAAATGAAACTAAATTTGAAATATTTCTACTAAAGCCAATAATGGACTATATTTGGAACAACAAGAACTACATAAAGACCTGCGACTAAAGCAGGTGCTGATCTATAAGAAGGGTGAAAGGGAAATTTCTTCCCCAAAATGAAATTGTTTGATAGAAAATCTGTACAAAAGAATAAATTGTGAAGAAACAATTAATAAAATCATTATATTTTCCTCTTCCAAGTGATTGAGATGGAACCGCGGCTAGACAAAAGCAAATATAGCTGGAAATTCTATAATGAAAACAAATATACACTCTTTTTTGTTTGGAACGCCTGATATTTCTTAATATTATTTTAAATACTTGCAGCATATGGGAACATTTCTTAAATTTGCTAATGAAGTTGTCAAATAAACACAGACACCACATATCTTTGCCAACATGCTAATCGTTTTCAAATGACCATAATTTATTAAATATGTATACAATGAAAGTATTTGAAAAGTAAAAGCTTATACATACTAAACGTCACTATTGAATATAATTTTCTGAAAACATAAAAAATAAACTTTATTAAGTTGTTTGTTATCAATTATTATTAAAATATTTTGATTTTGACCAATAAATCGGTTCAACAATAATGTATAAAAAAAAATTCCATTCAATTTAAACGAAAACAAATTAGTGCCTTAGAAAATTGATTAAAGAGAGAAAAAACAAAAATAAATATTATCAAAGCGTGCAGGTGGTCAAGACCTCAATTGCTTGTTTAACTAATTTGACATAGAATACTCAGATGATACAAAAGTTAAAGATAAACAATAGTGAATCATATTTAAACACATTGTTAGTTTCTTTATTAAAAATGTAAGCGTATATGAAAGGATTTATTTTATTGATTCAATTTTTGGTAATGTCACCAGCTGACACTGAAATAATTGCTTTAGTTCTTTAATCGTGATGTTTAGAAGATTTGCTAATTGATATTCCCCATTTGAATTAGTTTTTGAAATTTAAATTTAAACTAATTAGGTGTGAATAGGTTAAGGTTTTATTATTTTAAGGAGAAATGTAAACTTAATTCTACGTTTCGGATACAAACGCGATATTTCTTGTTGAATTTTAGTTTTTAAATAAAACTGTTATTTAAATAAAAACAATGTTTTTAATTTATTTATTCTTCATTCTAAACGAGAATAAAATCTTAAATCCATTCGTAACATCCACAATTCCAACAATTGAAAAAGTTTGTTTAACATATCTCCGTCGGGACATGTTTATTGTACGTTTTTCCTCTATAGGCGTCATTGCCCGTCGTTACATGATTGTAAAATGGATGACGTTTTTTGTCAGAATACGTAAAAAATGCTGGGACAAGATGAAAGATAGATAAACTTTCCCTGAAATGACTTTTACATTCTTGTTGTTTTTTTTTTCAATTGTTTAGTTAGCTGTCAGTCAGTTTAATTACGTTCTTACAAAAAAGAAAATATTTCGCTAAATATTTATATAATAATGAAATGTATTATAAAAATTTATTAAAATCCAAGTAAAACAGAAATAAAGGGAGGAATAAAGAAATTATAAATTATAAAAAAAATAAAATAAAATTACGTAGGTTTTAAATTTTTTAATTATTTCAAAATAGAAATTTAGAGATACTTAAGTCAACTGTGTAATAAATTAAATTATTCCACTATTTACAAATTTAAGTTCGAGATTGTCATATTAATATACGTATAATAAACGTTTTAGAAAAGAATCAGCGCATGTATGTAATTTCGTTTTCTTGATTTATTTTATTTACAATAATAAAATCATAAATGTTGGCAAAAATAAAAAAAGGAAAATATAACTATAGTAAAATAGTTAAAATATAAAAAACTGATAAGAGTAATCTAAACTTTTGAGTTACATAGCTAAAATAAAATCAGGGCTACCAGATTTGGTGTTTTGACCCCAAATTTAGGGAATTTTTGTTGCAGAAAATTACGAAAATTTTGGTTTGGGGACTGGGGAATTTAAAAACATTTTGGAGATTGATTCGGGGGAATTTTGTAATAATTGAATATTTTGTTTAGTTAATAAAATTGGAATTTAGGACAAAATTTAACTTACATGTCATTGTAAAGAATTTGTTCAAGCAGTATTTAATATGCTAACGATTCCCAAAAGCAACGCATGTGTTTAATGTATATTTTCGGTTAAGAGTTTAACAAAAACCAGATTTCGAAATAGTAAAATGAACATCAGAAGGTATCATAACTTATTAATATCCACTGTGCCTGAAATTATCGGCTGTTATTTTTGAAGTTTAAAGAGCTGCAGTTTTATTTTTCTTTTTTATTTAAATAAGTGTCAAAGAGCGATTTAATAGTAATAAAATAATAAAATAAAAAATAAAAAATTTGAGGTACGTATTTCTAACAGGGAACGCAATTTCTCGGACTTTTCGATTTCCCGGAAAAGCGGAAGCGAGAAATTCCCGGGATCCCGGATTAAAAATAATAGTTATCGTTAATTGATCTAGGTTGATCACTTAAGACACATATAGGATATGATTGTATGCACTAACGACTTTGAAAACAAGAGAAAATAAAATGTGATATTTTGTTTAGTCAACACGATTAAAAGTTAATAAATTCTTATGTTTTTTAAAAAAATTAAATTTGTAAAAATTAATTTAAGACTTTTAGTATAATTAATACATATAGTGATTTTCAGAACAGTTCACAAAAAAAAAAATAAATAAATACATACATATATATATACTTAATTTTATAAAATCAATTAATTACAACTCAACTTTTTATTATTTTCAATTTAATTTCAGTAATAAATTAAATAATAAAAAAAGAATTGAACAAATTATTTCATATATAAAAATTTAGCATGGGGGCAAGTCACAATTCTCTTGGAAATTATGACACTTTTCAAAGGGTCACAATGTTAAAAAAAGAATATTATTTTTTTCCATTGGATGCACTTAGTCATCCTATTCATTGACATTATTTATTTATATATTTATTTATCCAGCATGTTTTCAATACTATTGAAAAATTTATAAAAATGTAGTTTCAACTAGTTATACTTTTCACTTGGTGGTCTCGAGTGCTGATATGTACATGCTGTATTTTTAAAGTGTTTAGTAAATGAATATAAAATAAATCTGTCGTTGTATAGTGCTGTTAAAGTCATTACGGAAAAGAAGTCACATGGAGTCATCTCATGCTTTATGATGTCGTTGTGATTCAGTTTCTAACTGGATAAGGATGTCAGGGCCTCAACAAACTTTTTTTAAGCCCAATTTTATTAAAAATTACTAAATTGTATTAGTTTCTGTTATAATTCTAGTAGTTTTCATAAATGTAAATCCTATGGATTCCCGGACGGAATTCTGGATTCACGAAAAATACAATCCCTGATTAATGACAATATCAGAACATTGATAGTGAAACTTCAACATTCATCATATAATTTTTGCAATTTGTTAAATACTGGTTAGAGACCTTAATAACACATTCAATTAAATTCTTTGATTACAATAAGGTGTGCTTTCAAATAAAACATAACATGATTTTTTTTAATGGAATAATTTAGGATTAAAACTGAATCAGCTACGTGTAGTATAGTGATAAATTTATAAAAAAATATAAATATATTTTCTACTCGTTATTTTTAATTTTGACATCTTTAATTTATTATTCTTTCCAACCTTTGAAAAAAAAGCAATAGAACCAGGAAATAGTAAAGTGTGATATCATTATCACAAGATGTATTGAACCATTATAGTTCACCATAAGAAGTGCTAAGAAGGTAGGTGATAGAAAAAAAGTTTTAGAGTTCAAATTTTTTAAATTTTGTATTGGTAATATTTTGACAGAATACATTCAATTATTGAGAAATACTACTCATAATGTTATGGACCAAGACTTATTTTTAAAGGAGAACAAATATGTTTTCAAAATAGAAAGTAAAAATACGCTTTGTTATGTATCGGTTATTTAAGATATGCAGCCTTATGTGAAAAAAGGAAAGAAATATGCTGACAGGATTTTTTGTAGAAGTTATAAACAAATAATTAACATAAAAAATGGTAAATTAGTGCAAACTAGTTTTTTTTTAAGTTATGACATTCTCGATATAAATGAGCGATATGTTTTTTTAAATTATAAAAACATATTTTATAAAAACATAATCTAATAAATGTTCAATCATTCATTAGTTATGATCAACAATATTAATCATTTAGTTTATTTAATGGCTATGAAATAAACGAGTTAAATAAATATAAAATTAAACATTGATTATACTCATAGACATTTAGACTACAACATTTATATTTATAATTTCATTTACTTTTTCACACTTTTTATTAGTGCTCTAATGGTTTTGTAATTTGTAAAATTAACCTGTTCCTCAAAATCCAGTTATAACTATTTTTAATAACCTACTGAAAAGGCCAAAAGTTGAAAATTAAATTTATAAAAAAATTATTAATGATCAGTGACTTGGATTTAACATCAAATAAATAAAAGTCATATTCAAATATATTTACACATTTTAAAATTTTTTTTTAAATTTTAAAAATATTTTAAAATAAAATATGAAATATGTAGAGTAGATTGTGGTAATTTCTGAAAAAACCAGCGGTATTGTTTCTAATATTAACGAAATAGTCCTTAAGAATTTTTCGTTTCAAAAGTATTTATACAATTTTTTTTACTTTTCAAAATTATTTACACCAGATTCAAAAATTAATTATTAACATTTAATACTGCTAAAGATGAACCAAAATCTTATCTTTAAGATAGTTTAAAATCTTGTGATACAAAATCAACTTTAATACGTCGCAAAAATCCAGAAATAATGTCAAATATAATGGAAAAACCTTTAAGAGCCAAGATGAGATTTAGATGAAAATTTAAAATGGTACATCATCATTAAGATTTGTTAAAAGGAGTGAAAATAGTTAAAAAATGGTTTAAATTTTTGTTTTAATTTTTATGCAAATAGAAGTATTTAAAAATTAAGACTTTTTGAAACGTTATAATGTTCGTACTATGAAATGTATAATTCAATAGTTCCATAATAATGGCAATTGTAAAGGATCCAAGTTAAAAGCAAAAAATTTAGGAAGCACAATTGTGATTATTAATTTTAGATTTTTATGAGTAATCCATGAGAAATTTCGTAAAAGTACTTTAAAATATTTTTCAGAAGTCGTCTATCATATCATTTGATATCAAAATAATCTTATTAGCAATTAATTTTTATATAAAATAATATATCAGAAAAATCTGGAGAAGACCATATATCGACATGAGTAAATAGTAATTTATTAAATAAAACAGATGTAGTCAGTTTTATTTCGATGTTGGATGAAAAAATTGAAAATAAAATAAATTTTAAATATTTTTCCATGTAAAGTAATAGCGTTCAAAAGAGTCTTAGTTTCTTAAGTACTAGGTTTTCCCAATGTCAAAATATTTAACATACTTATGAGCAGGGAAACCACAAATATGTTCTAAAAAAGTATTTTATGAGCATTAAATATGAGGTAAAAAACGAAAAATATTTTGTTAAAATACAAATATATGTTCTTTAAAACAAATATATATTTTATGAAATTTTAATAAAAAGGTATTTTTTTTTTATTAAAACAAACTTTTTTAGTAAATACTTTTTTTGTTAATGTTCTACAATAAAATTAAAACATATATCATCGGTGTCATTGTTGCACAGTGTGGTCGAATTTTTTGGAAATAAATCTGTAACTTCTAATCGGTTGGTTGGATTTACACGAAATTTTGCACTATCGTAGCAGAATAGTCTAGAACTTTAAGTTTAAAAGAAAGGCTCACCATACCCCTGAGGAGCGAAGCTATTGGGGTTCAAAATAGGGTACAACTGATATAGAAAATGTTTAACTGCTTGCCAAATTTTTGCTTCTAATACAATTTCAAATATTTTTACATCTTCTTAAAGCCCTCTAGTTTTTAGTTATTTGCATTTGAAATTTCAACTATCTCATTTTTGCCAAATCTTGGTCCAGTTTTTTTTTTTTTTTTAAAGATATAGCCTAATAATATTAATATCTTTCATCAGATGTACAAAAACGTATACCCAATTGGTTAAAAAACTAAATATTCTATCGTGAAAAAAAAGCGAAGTCAATATCTCTTACAAGTCCAAAACGAACCGATTTTGAAATGAAAATTTAAAAGAATTATTAGTTTTTGTATTTTTTTCTTTTTTTTTTTTTTGTGGCCGAGAAAGTGTCTACTATGGTAATCTACTCAGTTTTCTAACCGGTTTTTTCAGTTTAAGTACTGTCGATTTTTTTCAAAATGTTAAATTTTTTAATGTCGAATAAAAATAAGATTTTATTTAAAAAAAGTATATGTACTAAATAATTTCTTTTTATGTTTAATTGAAATTGAAATTAAATTGAAATTAATTCTGTGAGTTCCCAGTAAAAAGTGGAGCTTTGGACGAAGTAAATTTGTAAGGGAGAAAAGTATAATAATGCTTTCTCATTTCCTTACGAATGGCATGAATTTTTAAAAAGCGCTCTTTTCAATGCTGAAAAAAACGAACATTTCATATGCACGTAGATTAGTTTCATGTATATGTTACTTTTTTTGTTAATATGTGTATGTAACACTTATAATTTATATATATCCTTACATTTGCAAATTTATTCGCTTATCCTAGTGCATCATAGTAAGAATTATTTTGAAGCATATAAAAGTGTATTTTCTTTGCAAAATGTTATATTAATACATACAATGAAAAGTATAGTTTTTTTACTGGGTATAAATAACTAATTAAGTAATTATTATCTTGAAGTAAGAATATCAACAGATATATGTAGTTTTTTGTTTTTTAATACCTGTAACATTCTTATAGACAATTTAAATATTTTGGTGTATTTAAAAAAAAAAAATTAATTGAAATTTTTTTAGAACAATTATATTTGAAAGAGGTCTACATATAAAATGGATTTCGAAAAATTTGAGATATGCTTTTTTCATATTTAGTCATAGTTTCTACTCATAATATATGCAACTTGATCTAAGTATTGATGATTACGAGTATTTACAAGTTGTTTCCTAAAATATATTATTTAATAAATTTTAACTTGAATATTATAAGATTTGTTGAGTTTTTTTTAAGAAATATTGTTTTTGGTGGAAGTGTTAGCTTCTACAAAAAACCAGTTAACCGTTTTTTTTTTTTGAATTTTCAAAAAATTCATTGGCCGGTGCTTCAAAGTCTCTGTTGGAGCTTCCCGAACGTATACAAGAGAGGACTAAGGTACTTATTGGGGACAATATGGTATCTACTAGATTCATTGGACTATTGTCGCATTGTGTTTTATTATTCTGTATTTATAACAAGGAAATTTGTTCAGATACTATAAGGGAACTTCATACGCAGTACACGTTTTTTCCAAATATCACATCCATTTAATGTAGAGTGCCCAGTGGATCTCTCGATACATTATATTCATTCTTAAGCCGTGCCGTTCAAATATGGATTAAAATATATCTTCCCTACCGCAACCTATTCCCTTGGTAACATCATAACACAAAACAGGGGTTATGAACTCATATACGTACATACTTTAAAAAAATATCTCATAAAACCTTTTATAAATTTAATCTTCCACAAATAACTGACGTCAGCATTTAACACAAGCACCTCATTTACATTGTTAGTTTTTCCAACCGTTTCCTTCCAATTATTTACTGCGAAAGATAAAAAATATTATTATTATTTCCTTGTCATCTGTCGCACTGATAGGAGTTTATCAGATAAAACCGGATTTGTTTGTTGGTTTTTTTTAATTTTTGCAATTTCAGACAAATTTATTATCACAAATATGATAACAATACAATTATTTGCAAATTACATATTAACATTAACATTTCATTTTAAAATTTTCTACTCGCTTAAATATTAACAAAGTTGTTTTTAGCATGAAACTATATTAAACGATATTTATGTTAAAAGTTAGAGGATGCAAAAACATTGATATTACGGCGCGAAGAATGTGAGACAATAAGGGAAATTTTAAATTCCAGAAAGGAATTTTAGAAAATCAAAAAACGACAAATTTTTAAGGGAAAAACCTGTAAATACATTGTTGAAATAGTTGTAAATATCTCTAGAGTTTTAAAGCTTTGCTCACCCTTTATTTTCCGACTCCCTCATCCTAAATATTCGCTATATAATTAGATATTAACTCCTAACAACGCAATTAACCAAACAAATGTCTTGAACATTTTATGAATTAAATAAACTTTTATATCAAAAATAAATATTTTTACTTCAATATTTGCCCAATTCATTACAAAACCAAAAATATTTTATTTGATTAGACCATAGTATAAGGATCAGACACATATGTACGTGCGACTCAATTTTTATTTTTTTCAAAATTGTCAATAATATATATATATCATTGAAAGTATCAAAGCTTGCAAATGAAAAATTTCCATTCGCACGATTTAAGATATCGATTAGTAATAATCAATAAAGTTTATTTTTATATAGAAATAATAGACAAATAAATATTCGTTGGTTTATTTAAATAAATTAATCTAAATTTTGATTAGCATATATCCAGGCTACAAAAAAAAATTATAACAAATAAATTATATGTACGAAAAACATTATTTATTGAGTGTCACTAAAAATACGAGGCACAAAGAAATCGAACAATACAAATATTATTTTGAAAGATGACAATCAATTGGTTGGATGAACTAGAATGAGATGAACTGAATAAATGGCTGGAGTTGTCTACAACAACAACTAAAACAATACTAATTTTTTGTGTAAATATAAAAGAAAGAAAATATAAATAATATAGTCTTTATTTGTGTAATTGAAATTATTTGGATCAATAATAACAACAATTGAACTTTATTTAATTTATTAGGATTTGTATTTAAATTAACATGGACGAAGTTTTAATAAAAAAAAAACGTTAATATTTTTAAAATTTACTAAATTGGAAGAACAGAAAATATTTCCATTGAATTTACACAATTTGTTAGACATTGTGAAAAAAAATGTTATGATATTTACATACATATTATGTTAATTATTAGGGATATAGAAACACAGATACATATACATAAATAAGTATTGTATATTGAACTTTCCTTAATTTAATGCTTAAACTAGTATTTGTGGCCTTTAGATTTTTGGAATCACAAATATAAGTGCATTTTTAACTTACACGCTTTTTACATAATATTTACATTTACGTTCCTTTCAAAACCTGCAATATAGTTTAACCTGTTTTATCTATTTTCAAATATATCTGTTAGTTCAGAAGATTACAAATAACAAATAATATGGGTTTTCTTCAAATTCGTTTACCTTTGGGGTTCGAAAAAATTTTAAATTTTTTCAATGGCACATCAACGCTATTTTGTACCAATATTATTTCATTCGCGTGAATGAAATTTCGCGAACGACGCGCCGTTAGTGTTATGGAGTTTTAAAGCTAAAAGCTAAAAAATGACAAAATTCTAATTTCAACAATATATAAAAAATTACCACATATATGTTATCTATATCAATGTATCTAAAATACAACATTTCATAAAAAAAGAATTAATCAACAAAGTATGCATATATTTTTTCGTTTTTTAATTTTATAAAATTCGATGATAGGTTTTTAACATCTGACAGTCAAAAAATTTTCTAAAATGATATCAATTGACAAGAAATGACCATTTATGTTACGGTAGTTAAAAAATCAAAAAATTTAAAAAATTTAAAAGATAAAAAGTAATAACATTTTATAAATAATATAAAAATAAAACAATAAAAAAATGCGTATATTTAACCTGCACAAAGGTATAAAAAATATAAATTAAAGGATGATCGATAAGTTTAAAATAGTGAACACAATCGGGACCATAATTATAATTTAGCCTACCTTTACAATATCGAGTAAAAAGCAAAGTGTACAGATATTTTTTTAATTGTATTTAACTCTCTGATGTATTTTCCACATACAACCACAAAACAATTTTTAAATAGTGTTAATGAATAAAAAGTTACATAATTATATAACTATAAAATAAATTTTTCAATGACAAAAGTACACACCCAAAATGTTAAAAGTTCAAACGCGTAATAATTTTTGTGGCCACTTGATTCCGATATAAACTGTAATAACAATTACAGATTGGTATATATTTTCACCGATTTCAATTAATGCTTTAGTTGTACCTCGACGATTTAAGGAATATTAAAGATACCGCGATTTCAGGTCATGAACACTTTTTATGCAATTTTTTGTTGAAATCAATTTTTTGCTTAAATAAATAGATGTACTTATTATAAATTTCACATAAAATGCAAAAAAAAAAAAAAAATAATGCTAATATAAAATACGCAAAATTTTAGATCGATTTTATAGAGTTATAACATTTTTGTAAATTAATATTTTATAGCGACACAATTTTAAATCAGGAGATACTTTAGCTTTATTGAAATTACGCTGTGAGTATACCTCACGATAAAGGCACCTCTTAGAGTTGTTCACGTATTTTCTCCCCAAGTTTGGGTACCCCCTATAGCACTACTATTGAGATCATATTAACGAGATGTATCTGAAAAGATTCATAATTGCAAGACCAATAAACTTCCGTTCTTTATTTTGCAACACTCAAAACGGCGCAAATTTTCCAATCGAAAAACTGCAATAAAAAAATTTTAAATTTTGGTTTCACCACTTGTCCACAATATAAGTCAACACTGGTCAACGACACACTAATTGAACTCAAGTTTTACTATTTCTACAAGTGCTTGTCGTTTACGTTAGAGGAATAGGATACATATGCTAAAATCCGCGATTACTGTAATCAAAAAAAAAAAAAAAAAAATAACTTTTTATTTTCAAACACTTTTTTGGATTTCTTAAATTTGAGTGCTGGCCGGTACCACATGGAACCATGTCTGGTCTTGAGGTTTGGTTGTTTTACTCCACCAAGTGTTGTTAAAATTTAGTTAAAAAAAATTCAGAATTAAAAAAAATATTTGAGGTTTAAGGTCGATTTCACAAAGGTAAAGATTATTAATTAATGTAATTAATATAATTACATTATTAATTAATTCTTTCTAATTTAGAGATGTAAAACACAATTCTGGGGAATATTTAAAATTGGTTCTGTTAATCGTTTTAAAATCCTCAGTTAAGTTTTGAGACTTTATCATTTATATATATTTCTTTACAGTTTCATTACTTGTATAAGACATGTGTTTCAAAAGAACTGAAATTTTTCAGTGAAAAAGCTCTTAAATTAATAATTTTTTTCTAATAGAGAATATTTTTGAAACTTAACTTATTTAATATTCATTTCCATAAACCAATAATACAATAAAGCAGTCCAGAATTTAATTTGCCAAAAGTAAGATTGTTTTGAAATTTTATAAATTTCTTAAGGCATTCTATGACGAGAAGTATTAATACCATAGATTAATAACAGATATTTATGTAAGAGAAAAAACCTGATTCAATTGTCAATAACCTAATTTCATGCAACAACAAAATACAGATTCGATAGGGTATACAATAAATTTATATTCAATTTAGTTTTTATTTTTCTTTCAATATTTTTGCTTTTTAATTTTTTTTTTTTTTTTAGAAAACTTTTGTATAATCTTATTTTTGATAATGTAGAAAAAAATACCTTATTGATACATATGAAAATCAAATGCTTTTGAATGATTTAAAAAATCACTTTTGAACGTGTCCCAAATGGTAGCAAAATTATGTGGAAAATATCAATTTTCCTATGGTGAAAAAATTTTACACTTTGCTTTGTCAAATGAAAACTTTTTCCCATGTTAAATTTTGACATAATTTCTTTTTTAGTAAAACTTCAAAATCTTTTAGAAAATTTAATATATTTTTAATAACTTAAAGTTTATTTTTATGAAAAAAATAACACTTATAAAATAAACAATAAAGTGCGCAACGATTTTAAAATATTTCATTTAATTTATGTAGCCTTTTGGCATAGAAAACAACTAGAAGTTCAATTGTTTTAATTCGCTCATCAAAAACAAAATTACTCTCTTCACACGTATGTTAGTTCTGAAGAAAATTCTACTAACACATATAAAGAGTTCGGTTCTTTTGACAGCTGTGTTACGTTTTTATAGATCAAGTTGGACTTCTAGTTGTTTTCTATGTTCTATGGGCTAATGAAATTTTATTCTCCTCAAAACTGTCAAAAATTTACTTTCCTACATACTTTGCTACCGTTTGGCACAAATCCTTTCTATCGAATTTTTGGCAAATCTTAATATTTAGTATTACCATCTAAAAATGCCTTTAGTAAGTAGTGTGTGTACAATAACGCAAATTTTTCATTGAGGCGATAAAAACAGTAACATATTTGCTACAGAATCTTAGAAATACATATTAAATTGTTATTAAATTTCCCGTTCACCCGGGAAAATTAAAAAAAATGCCCGGGAGTTCCTGACGACATTTTTCCGGATCCCAAACCCTACTTAAATGCCAATTCACAAACAATATCGAGAATCAAAAATAGTCTTAAAATATAAATTGCGACTATAGTGTTAAAATTCCTATTCAAAAGATAATATTGTAAAATTTTTAGCTTTCAAAATTAAGACAGTATAAGAATTGTGAATATCATAAAGAGAATTAAAGGTGAAAAGTATGAAAATAGAAATAATTTTATTGTGTAAAAAAACAATGCAAACATAAAAATTTCTATCAATTGAGGTTATAATATTTCCTGGTTATGTTCATCGCATCTTTCTGTCTTTTTTACGAATTAGCCATTCTTCTATAAACACTTAAAATTTCTACACAAAATTTTAAATTTTTATTTATGAAAATCAACTGACAAATTTTTCTTTACATAGAATGACAAGCATGTTTTTGACTATGTTAAGAGAATGCGGACTTATGACCGAGTCACATAAAGTATCATAACTTTCAACCATAATAAAATTGTGACGTTTTTGAGGCTTTTTCTAAGAAAGGGTATGCTAATCTGTTTTATAAAATCATAAACAGAGTATAACAAAAAATATTTTAAAAATTTAAAAAAGAAATATTAATAAAAATAGTCTTTATTATAATTTTTCCTTCGATTAGTTTGACAGCATTTTGTAAGTGGGTGTAAGATTACTTTAAAAATCTTTAACCTAAATATGGACTTACAAATATATTTTAATCTCCTAGTTATAACAAATGAAAAATAAAAATTTTTAAATTAATAAATAAATCTTGAAAAGTTCTAAAGCCTTTTTTATTGACATTGTTCCTTTGGCTGTGTCTTTACAATCTTTTGTGAGTGAGTGTAAAATCCACACACTTTTTTTGCACTTTAAAATAAACAAAAGCACACACGATACTCAGGCGCAGACTCTTTAACACACACCCCACAATATACTAAATACAAATGTATATATGTATACGTATATGTTTATATTTGTGGACTTTTGGCAAAACATCTTAAGTCGAGATAAAGCGGTTTGAAAGATTTTTAACTACAAAAGGTACATTTTAATTACGCATAGTTTACTCTAATTGTCGTCTTTGTACTATTCATAGTTTTAAAAATATAGCTTACCATAATTTACTTTTCCATAGTAATTTTGAATTTTTTAAACAGTTTTTTTAGATCTTCTGAAAAATATAAAAACTTGAATTGAGTTATTTTGTCAAAAGTCCACAAATGTGTACTATGTATAGTCGTCATAGAATTTATTAAAAATTTATATTAAAATAAAAATGTAAAAAACAAAAATAAAAACTTGAGATTTATTTAACATATAAAAATAAACAAAACTAAAAATTTTGTGTTTTGTTTCGTTTTCCCGTTCTTTGTATTTAATAGACTCTTAGAAAAATTTTGGCGTTATACACCAAGAAACAAATACAAAATTATATATAGTTTTCAAATGACATTTTGATGACAATAAACATAAAACAGGTGAATATATATACATATATATATATCTATATATATATATACATATATATATATATATATATATATATATATATATATATATTCTTTTTTAATTTTTTGTATTTCAAGTTTATATATATATATATATATATATATATATAAAATTAAAACAAAGAGAAAGTCCAGTTAATAATAAATTGTAGTTCAAACCTTATCTATTCAAAGTTTCTACCATACGAAGAAGCTGTCGCCTAAAAATAAAAGCACTTTAACAGCCTTAATCGATTATACATTTTATTAAACAATTGGTGTATTAGGACTCTCTCTCCCTCTAATTCCTCTGAAGGTTTCTTTGACTCAACGAAAAAATATCAATGGCTGTTTATCAAAAAGTAGCTTTTAAAATCCAATGAAGATATGGTTATCAAAATCTTCAGACAGATAAATTTATACAGATACATGCGAAACTTTGGAAACCATGTGATAGGGCTCTGAATTGTTGACCCTTTGGCAGAGATATTTTCTTATTTTGTATACAGATCACTCATTGCGAATCACTTAATACTCATATTATTGGTGTCTATAATATTACTATCTTAAACTTATATTACAACACTTAAAATATTAATGACTGTATTTCTATTTTAAAAACGGATCGCTTACATTTCACTTTAAAAAAAATGAGTTTTACAATTATTTTTGATTGTTAAATTTATAACCAGTCATATTTACAGGTTTTAGTCAGAATTAGTCAGAAATTGTCAGAAAAACAACAAAATACATATAAATTCTTAGCTTCATTGTAAATTCTGACTAAAACTTGCAAGTTTGACAAGTACTGGAACAGAGCACATGAGTATAAAAACTAACCATATTTTCCTTTATTATAACTCACAAATATTCTATACTATAGTATACTATACTATACTATACTATACTATACTATACTATACTATACTATACTATACTATACTATACTATACTATACTATACTATACTATACTATACTATACTATACTATACTATACTAAAGTATACTATACTATACTATACTATACTATACTATACTATACTATACTATACTATACTATACTATACTATACTATACTATACTATACTATACTATACTATACTATACTATACTATAATATACTAAAGTATACTATACTATACTATACTATACTATACTATACTATACTATACTATACTATACTATACTATACTATACTATACTATACTATACTATACTATACTATACTATACTATAGTATACTATACTATACTATACTATACTATACTATACTATACTATACTATACTATACTATACTATACTATACTATACTATACTATACTATACTATACTATACTATACTATACTATACTATACTATACTATACTATAGTATACTATACTATACTATACTATACTATACTATACTATACTATACTATACTATACTATACTAAAGTATACTATACTATACTAAAGTGTACTATACTATACTATACTATACTATACTAAAGTGTACTATACTATACTATACTATACTATACTATACTATACTATACTATACTATACTATACTATACTATACTATACTATACTATACTATACTATACTATAATATACTAAAGTATACTATACTATACTATACTATACTATACTATACTATACTATACTATACTATACTATACTATACTATACTATAGTATACTATACTATACTATAATATAGTATATATATACTATACTATAGTATACTATACTATACTATAATATAATATACTATACTATACTATAATATACTATAATATACTATACTATACTATACTATACTATACTATACTATACTATACTATACTATACTATACTATACTATACTATACTATACTATACTATACTATACTATACTATACTATACTATACTATACTATACTATACTATACTATAATATACTAAAGTATACTATACTATACTATACTATACTATACTATACTATACTATACTATACTATAGTATACTATACTATACTATAATATAATATACTATACTATACTATAATATACTATAATATACTATACTATACTATACTATACTATACTATACTATACTATACTATACTATACTATACTATACTATACTATACTATACTATACTATACTATACTATACTATACTATACTATACTATACTATACTATACTATACTATACTATACTATACTATACTATACTATACTATACTATACTATACTATACTATACTATACTATACTACACTATACTATACTATACTATACTATACTATACTATACTATACTATACTATACTATACTATACTATACTATACTATACTATACTATACTATACTATACTATACTATACTATACTATACTATACTATACTATTCTATACTATACTATAATATACTATACTATACTATACTATACTATACTATACTATACTATACTATACTATACTATACTATACTATACTATACTATACTATACTATACTATACTATACTATACTATACTATACTATACTGTACTATACTATACTATACTATACTATACTATACTATACTATACTATACTATACTATACTATACAATACTATACTATACTACACTATACTATACTGTACTATACTATACTATACTATACTATACTATACTATACTATACTATACTATACTATACTATACTATACTATACTATACTATACTATACTATACTATACTATACTATAATATACTATACTATACTATACTATACTATACTATACTATACTATACTATACTATACTATACTATACTATACTATACTATACTATACTATACTATACTATACTATACTATACTATACTATACTATACTATACTATACTATACTATACTATACTATACTATACTATACTATACTATACTATACTATACTTATACTATACTATACTATACTATACTATACTATACTATACTATACTATACTATACTATACTATACTATACTATACTATACTATACTATACTATAATATACTATAATATACTATACTATACTATACTATACTATACTATACTATACTATACTATACTATACTATACTATACTATACTATAATATAATATACTATAATATACTATACTATACTATACTATACTATACTATACTATACTATACTATACTATACTATACTATACTATACTATACTATACCATACTATACTATACTATACTATACTATACTATACTATACTATACTATACTATACTATACTATACTATACTATACTATACTATACTATACTATACTATACTATACTATACTATACTATACTATACTATACTATACTATACTATACTATACTATACTATACTATACTATACTATAAAAATAGATATATAAGGCATATTTTAGAGGCAAACTTGTTTTAGTGACCTCGAAATGGGTTTTTAAATCATCTTAGAATTACTTTGTGACCCAATAGCGCCGCTCTTGTTGGGATTTGTAGGGCCAGCCATCTTCGAAACTTTCATCTAGAATAATAGCCTTTTAAAGGCTTTGGTAATCTTACTAACTTTGCAGTTATTAAAATTATAATCCAGTTTAGAATACCAATTTTTATAGTAAAATAAAAATCTTTATAAACGTGGACTTTTTTCACTTGCATTTTCCCATTACAAAAATTTGTGGGGTTAATCTGGTTCAAAGACCAGAATTCACCATGGACTTTATAACGGATATGCTCAATATTAGCACAATGTGTATATAATAGTTACTGAAGTATAGAAATGAAATGTTAAGTAACATAAATTTGTTGGCTGGTTAGCAGATAGCTTCGTTTCATTATGGTGATGGAAATTTCATTATCAAAGAGAGGTAATGCATTACATTAACGACCTCTAATCCAAACTTTAATCGCCACAATATAATTCTATTAAGGCACAAAATTTGTGGTAAATTAAAATAACACTGCATAGTGAGTGGAGTTTTTCACGGGAAATACAGGGACGGGAATTCTCTAATCCCGTAATCCTGGGAAATCATGTGGAAATTCCCGGGATTTCTTGTGTGTGCAAAATGTTTATATTTTCTAAATCATGTATGGTTATTTTAGTATATAATGTGTTTTGACATTTGTTTTTATTTGTTTTTGTTACTATTTTAAATATATTTAAATATGTATATTTGATAGTTTCTGAGTCCTTTATACTTTATGTATAATATATGAAAAATAAAATATTTCTATTTATGGGGATATTTTAAAAAGAAAAAAATAAGTTATAAAAAATAATACGTTGCGTAAGAACTAGTAAGAATAATAAAATTCGACATTTGAAAAGTATATTTATTAAAGGAATTGACGATGTAATTTGCATGCATGTGAATATTCATAGAAATGGCTTATAAACCTGGAAAGAATAGGGTTTCAGAAATCTGTAAAATTCTTTGGGGCTCTCTTAATAAAAAGCTTAATTCCGTAAAATTATCCAGAAAGTTTTACCCACAGAGCAATATGAAAACTAAAGTAATGATTGGACTTTCGGATGAGTTATTGTATAGTAAAAAGTGTTAATTTAATTTTCAAAATGTCAACATTTAAAGAAGAACTGAATTAGTTTATAGTTTTATGATTAAATAGTTTATTTTAATATATAATAGATTATATAAATATTTTTATATTTTTAAGTATATATTCTTGGCGGAAATTCCCGAGATTCTGGGTAATTCAAAAATCAATCCCAATTTCCCGGGAGTGGAATATTACCGGGAAAATAAAACTCTAACAGTGAAGCAGAATCAAAATATTTGTGAAATATGTACATAAAAATGTTCAGAATGGTATAAAATAGCATTTAAATTTCATTTTGGTAGCTAGGCTCCTCAGGAGCGGAGCTATGCGATCTCGAAATAGGGTAAAAATGAAATGCACATTTTTTTGCTTGCTATTTTTGAGTTTCTCATCCGATTCCAAAGATTTTTATGTTTCTTAGATCTTTTGTTAAAAATTTTAAAAAATACGTATGCTATTTATCTTTTATAGTTATAAAAGAGAAAGCAAACCCAATTTGCTTTCTTCCGAATTTGATATATTTATTGTCTAAATTTTGAATTTGATGTTCCAACATACAAGAAAATTGTAAAAATAGGGGGAGAAGTTGATAAATTTTGGTGCAGTATAAAGTTTCCATTTCTAAGTATAAACATTTTTTAAACTAAAATAGAATATAGTTTACCTTTGGCAGATTGATATAATATATATTTGTTTATGTAAATAAAAGTCTTTCTTACTAACTTTTTATTAAACTCAGTGTAACGAACATAAGTTTTAAAAAAGTAAATCTAAAAGAGGACGAATTTAAAAAATACAAAGAAATAAAGGATGGACCGAAGTGCTTTCTGTCATTTTTGAAACGCTATAAAATGACTAGTTTTTCACCTATACTTTTGATACAAATAAAAATAAATGTTAAGTTTTTATCCACTTTGGATTAATTTACGATTTTGTTTCATTACCTCACTTTTTGATTTTGACATATATTAATGTACATATTTGCTACGAAGAGGTTTTCAAAATGTTTGTACAATATATTTAAGGCTTGGAGATCTACTCAGCCCAGATTTATTTTTATTTATATTTACCAACAACCTTCTGGTTGTTAATCCAGCGCTCTAGCCAACTTTACTATTATTATACTATTGAGTACTTATTTATGTAATACATAGTAGGCAAATAATAATGACACCTTATTACCAAGAAATTACTTTAATAAGTGGTATTTACACCCAATAAATAAAACACAAATTAGGAAATTTGTTGTTTTGCTTTAAACTTGTAATTAATTTAATCAGATAGATTAAGTTATTTCATTGATGATTTTACTGATAAAAATACATTGTTACATTTTAGTACTAATTAATTACATAGGTAGTTCATTAATACGAGTAGCAATGAGATCTTAAAACTGCAAATGGTTTTGTTATAGTGAAAACATATCTCAACATCTTTAGTATCAAAATTACTCTAATTGTTGAAATTTGGGAACGTATGACCCATTTACTACAATGAGTGATCTCCAGACATAGCCAAATAAATTGAGTACTTGGTAGTCTTTACCATGATACAATTTAAGTTAGTACATGCTGTACTAATTGGTACAAATTAAGGGTGATATCTCTAAATAGCATAATTTAGAAATTATACATAATATACCAGCAAATAACCAATCGAAAGGTTACTAGCTTTTTAAGTAATTTAAAAATATGATGAGACTCAGAATAATTTCTGTGCAACAGATTTTACAATACTTTATAATTTATTGCTAAATTATGCTAATTAGTTATGCTAAATTATTTATTATCGTATAAATGTATACAGTTTTTAAGATAATTTACTTTTATTTGTATTATTGTGATCTCCTGATTAAATTTCAGTTCAATTTTATGCAAAAATATTTCGAAACTCTTAATTTTCTAACAATATAGGTGACAAAATATAAGAGATTGTACATAAACTATATAGACTTACATAATCAATTCTTCAAATATCCAATTTGTTACAACTAACTTAATTTTACCATTTAGAAACCAAATTTGTTTCAAAAATTATAATTGCCCAGCAAAAACTTTGCTTTCCTGGTAAGCTAGCAGGTATAATTGGAAACAAAAATAAACTACTTATTTTTTGCCTGAATAACTAGTTATTTTTGTTCGAGTTGTCCACAAATTCATGTAGTTATTTTTTGACTCTAGGGGTACTCAAAAATATGTATCTAAACGAAAACAAAAATAAAAAAAAACAAAAAAACTTTGCCGCCAGTGAGACTCGAACTTAAACACGAACTAACCATTCGTTTTTACTGACTAACGTCTTACTCAGTACACCATCTCGCACATAGCAGCCTAAGCAACAAAAACTCTATTTAATTTAAAATATCTTTTTAGACATTTTGTTATAAAAAACTAACAGCTTCAGAATGGGGTTGAACCAACAACCTTCTGGTTGTTAATCCGGCGATCTAGCCAACTCATCCACGTGATTGCAGTGTTACTTCGCTATTATACTATTGAGTACTTATTAATGTAATACAGAGCAGGCAAATAATAATGACGCCCCATTACCAAGAAACTACTTTAATATGTAGTTGTTATTACCGAAAACCAAAAAGTTTTTGCTAGGTGGCTCCATTTAAAATTAAACCATAATTTTTACTCAAAATGTCCTAAATTTTTTCTCTCCTTTCTTCCTATTTTTCTAAGAACTTAATAAGTACTTCACCGACCAGTATAATATTTTACACACATATTACTTGGATTCACGTCATTTAGGCTGTGAAAGAATTATGAAAATATATTTATTAGTTTCTAAGTTACTGTATTTTGAAAATCACAAAAATTAAGTTTGAATGTTTAAAAATGCAATATCATATATTTTACATTGAATAGGTTACCATCGATTAATTTTTGTTTGAAAAATAAATGCATGTTTTTAAAATTTTTATTGAATATTATGCATTTTTAAATAACGTATATTTAAACGTATATTTTCAAAAAAAGAAAAAAAAATAATAATAATAAAATAATAATAAATGCATAAAAATCCGCCCTCTAGTCAGTACTATATATAATTTACTCTACATCTTATTGGTGATTAAATTATTTACTGACGTTTTCAAATAAAATAAAAATTAAGAAATAAAAAAGAATAAAACTGATAAGCGTTCAGTTTAAGAAACTAAACAATATGTTATGAATCTTAATAATATAGTGATTATTTTATTAAATTTCTTTTTGCTAAATTTAAGAGAAAGTCAGTATGCTCTTGTTTAAATTATTTTAGTTTTGTTTTCTTTTTAATACTAAGAAAAACAAAACAATAAACTATTGTAGTCTCTTTTATATTTATGTAAACACCGCATGTGACTTTGGTGATATTTCATAATAACAATACCTGTCAATTGAAACGTAATTTTTGTAATTGAAACGTAATTGTTTGTACTTTGTGTAATAATACATTTTCAATATCTCAACATTTTTATTTTTACAATTGACTGGGAGATAATAACAGAGAGTTTATCAACCAGAGAAGCTAGCTGATTAAAAAATATATAAGGGCAGACATTTTCTGCGGCTGTTCGACTATAAGTGGCAATTTATACTTCTAAGAAATATATATATATATATATATATATATATATATATACACATATATATATATGAATTTGTATATATATATATATATAGTTTAAAATATGATCATATTGACCTATTATTTTTTCTTTAACTTCACTTTTATAACATAACTTATTTCAGTTAAATGACTTTTCAGTTGCATTCAAAATTTAAATTTGAAAATGTCTACCTTATACCGGAAAAGTACTCAATGTTCCAATATTCTTAATAAAAGAATTTACAGCTAAATGAGTTACCAAGTTTTTAAGATTAGAAGTAAAATTTATACTTTAAATGAGTAATAACTAGGGCAACCAAAAATATGCTCTAAAAAAGTGTTTTATGCGCATAAAAAATGCTCTTAAAATCAAGAAATGTGCCTTTAAAATTAAAAAAATATGCCCTTAAAATATTAATTTTTTTGGCTAAATTTTAAATTATCAACGAGACATGCTAAAAACAATTAGATTTTCATTAGCAATTGCTAGAAAATATTCTCTTTTTGCACTTAAAGATAATCAAAGCTAATACATTGCTCTTAAGTATAAAATATGAAAAATTGTGCCCTATAATAAAATAAGAATTTTCTTTGAAAATATGCTACTTAATCCAAAATATGCAAAAATATGCTATTAGGGCCAAAATTCTTTAAATTGAATGAAGCGGATAACTAACTAACAGTTTGGTTCATTTGAAGCCCAGAAAAATATGATTTTCCATATATTTGGTTGCCCTTGCAATAACATAAAAACAAAAAGGCCGCTGATAAGTCGAAATTTCGGCGGCGTTAAAAATGATAGGCTTGCTTCTCTGCTCTCTTGCCTTTTTAGATGCAACTGGTGATGAAAGTAAAAAAATAAATAAATAAATATTACAAATAGTACAAAAAAAAGTATTGAACCAAGTTTTTAGGTTTTACATGGAGGTCTTTGAATGTCAGGTTCTTTTTTATGTAAAACGAAACAGTTAACATAAAAACAAAATTTATGGAAATAAGTTAAATTTTAAGCAAAATTTCTCTCCCTACTTTGAAGGTGAAGGAATTTGTCTTTAAAAAGATACGAGAATAATGTTTCAAAATTCTTTTTACGATTCTCAGAAAAATTTGCTTTAATATTGACTTATAGCCAAAAATTTACAACAAAAACTACTTTAATCATTCTGTTCTTATAAATCTCAATTACAAAAAGAAGTACAATTTTCATCCCCTAATGATGACAGATTTTTTTTTATTCTCACCCGCTGCATGTTGTCACTAAAAATCTTGGTATCAGTGCCAGTCATATAAAATATATTTTAAGAACTTTCTATTTTTGTTCTGTAAATTCTTTTCATTTTCAACAACAATAGAAATCATAAGACGTCTATAGTTTTAAGCATTTTGTGATTATTTTCCCTCATTTAAAAAAGGCGATCGGTTGGTGTGTCAACAACTTGTTTACAAAATTACACGACTCATCGATAAGAATACCCTAAAGAGTTCTTTTGTAGAAAAGGAAAGTGAAATGTAATTTTGCGTTAATCTTAGTAAGGATTAAGAAAAAATTTCCATTGAATACACATAAAACTATTCGAGTACAAAATAAGTATTTTGGTTTGAAATTTGTAAATCAATTACTTATGCAGTTGTTTTGAGATAATTTGTTATGTTAGAATTTTAGAAATGTCTTTATTTTTAGTGTCGATTGTCTTTAATTTCAATAATGTAATATTTATTTCCTGAATTACACGCGGAGAAAAAACATGGCTACAGGATAATCAATACAACAATAGTATGTTAATTTTCTTGAATTTTAATAACTCTGTGTTCATGACAAAAATGTTTTTGTTTAAATTTTGTCAATTAATGTTTACACTCAATAAAAAATTTTAATATGGTTGACAGCAAAAGTTACATGTTTTTAAATATTTTTACTAGAAACAAAATTTTATTAATATGAAATATAACATTACATCTGTTTTTAACCATATTTAAACCATGAGAATAAAATATTGCAAATAAATATAATACTTATCCTTTTCACAAACTTATTGGAAAAATTCAATACTTGTTTATTTTTAAATCTATTTTGTTTTTAATGTTTGTTTGTTGATTGCTATTCTCAAGTCTATTTATATATAAATGTATATTTTCATAAATATATATAAAAAATAGACAAGGTGTGGTTATACCTCAAGCAATATAAGATATTATTTAACTACCATTAAAGGGTTTAGAAAAAAGACATATCTTATATTTAAACCACATATGGTGGTACAAATGAATATTATTAATGAACAAATATATATATATATATATATATATATATATATATATATGTATAGATATACATATAATGAACGCTTCTCTATTGTTTTCTATAAAAAATTTATAAAAACAATAAATTTTCATTAATACATTTTATTTTAATATATGATAAGGTAAAATAATAATGCGACAAAATGAAATAATAATATGATAAGATTTTATCATAATCTGATAAAACGAGATAATGATGTAGTAAGATTTTTCAATTATATGTAAAACTAGAATCATAACATGAAAAAACAAACTATAAAATCGAAAGCAATATGACAAAATGGAATCTTAATAATTATTACTCATAATCATTTCTATTTTTCGCTGTGATCATATGTTCCAATCATAATATGTTGCTCTTAAATTATATCCACTACAACTATATTTTTTCACTTCGTGTAAGCACTACCGAGATTTTTTCATATATTTCAGATATTCTATTACATATATTGTATATAGAAGTGAAGGAATAAGAGATTATATGCTTTAAAAATTTTAAGTTTCTTTGTGAACTGCGACATGATTATGCTTTATTGGTTCTCCTTGATATTTACTTCGAAAACATATTCTAATACTAATACGGGAACTGAGCCTGCGAATAGTTTCCAATGACCTAGAGATCTCAAAATACCTCAGAATACCAGTTACAAAAAAATTTGAATTGATACCCAGGTGTTCCCACCTGTTCATGCTTCATGTACCCATTTAGAAATTTTTGTTTTTTCGCGGACCTCTTGACACATTTTGATTTTTAGTATAGTGAAAATGAAAAATATTAAAACTGAAAAGGTATTTATTTTAAATAAAATTGCGTTACCAAAATTTATTTATTTATTTAATATAAAAACTATGGCTCTTTTAAAGGTCATAAACAATTAAAAATATATAACTTTTTAAGATTGGAAAAAATTTCTGACAAAACACATCTTACTTCATTTTCCACATCCAAAAGTGATCCGAATTAGGATTTTATGAACTGTAGGACAGAAAAACTTGTAGATACACACTGTAGCAAAAGTTTCAATGCTTCATTTCCAAACAACGTGCCAACATTGTAATATTTTAAACAAAAATATTGAACCAACATAGATTCAATATCAGCTTTGGCTCAAGACTTATTTTTTAGTTCTATTTTTTATTCTTAAAAAAAATATCGGGTATGTCATTAATGGCAATGAATGGTTTACAAAGTAAACTCGCTATTTTAATAAAAAAATATCTTTTTTACTAAAAATACATCGAAATTAAAAAAAAAAAACAAATATCTAAGACGAAAAATGAGAACACTGAAAATATCCATTTAGAAAATTAGGATTTCTATTCTTAAATCAGAATGTATGGTAAAATTGCATTTTTTTCCTTATCTATTTAAATTTTATCGTTTTTTGAAAAAAAATTAACATTTTTAAGATTCCCTTTATTTTGACAGAACATAAAATTTTCCTTTTTCCCTTCGCCTTAAATTGTCTTTAAAAATTCTCTCATAAAGGGAAATTTCCTCCATCTGACATCACTGATTTTGGTAGAGAGGACTAAATACGTATTTTCCATAAAGAAATTTTGCACATATAAACACTTATTGAATCTAATTCATTTAATATATTTACTTCTCTGCCTCGTACTTCAATGTAAATATTGTTTAACGTCTTGAAAAATTTAGAGAGTAATAAAAAAATAGTTTTCTGTAAATTTTTTATAAAGATCTTCATTTATATATAAAAAAGCAAAATGACTACTTCTGTCTTTAATTTGCATAATCTCTTCAGCATATTGCCCTTCGAAATCCAACGACATTGATACGAAATAGTAATTTCTTATTTTCTTCGTTTAAATCTACACATAGGACTTTAAGAATTCTACTTCTTAAGACACTAGTTTTTATAAAACTTACTACGTCTATAGCAGTTTGAAGAGCACTTTTAAATATATCAGGTAAAGTTTTTGCCGCAAGTACTTGTCGGTGGATTACGCAGTGAGATTTAAAATAAAAGTTGGCTTAAATTGTAAACATCAGTTGTGTCATTACACTGCAGGTCATAAATTATTTTTTTTTTTTTTCAGTTATCATGACTTTTTCTTTTGTGGGTTTATCTAACATTATAACTCCAACAACAGTTATGGAAGTTCAATTGTATATGGTTATATATATATATATATATACCATATATATATATATATATATATATACCATATATATATATATATATATATATATATATATATATATATATATATAAACCAGCAACTCAACTACATAACGACTCAGGTGACAACAATACAACAACAATAAAATTTAAGCAAAAATGTGTCACATTAAGGATTACGACGATTTCGAAGTATAAAATATTTCAGAGGAATTTAAATTTATTGCAAAAAAACAGGACATGATAATAATCTATTCCCTAGGAAATTAGTGAACAAATTCCACCAATTTTTTATTTTGTACCATTTAGGTCTTCAATTAAACTACATGAAGGATACTGTTCTGATTTTGTTCTTAATAAAAATCAGAACCTATTTCAATAATGAGAATAATACACTGCCACTAGATCTCTATTATCTACATAAATTCTGCAGTAAAGAGCTCTTCAATTAAAAATCTGTTAAATTCAAGAGTTCTGAAAAATGCTTAGATTTTATTGAAGATTTGTTTTAATATTATATTAATATTATACTTCTCTATATTACACAGTGGGACAGTCATCGAATTTTTATTTTATTTTGGAAATTAATCTGTAACTTCTAATCGGCTGGCTGGATTTACTATTGGTGGTAAAAATAAGGTATCTCTGATATAGAAAATTTGTAATCGCTTGCCAAATTTTTGTTTCTTATCCGATTTCAAATATCTTTACATTTTCTTAAAGCTTGGTAAGGCCTATGAAAAACATACTTGCATGTGCTATTTATCTCTGACAGATTTCAATTTATTTGCACTTGAAATTTTAACTATGTCAATTTGACTAAATCTTAGTTCAGTTTTTTTCAATATGTAGTTCAATATTTTCTTCCAAATTTATGTAAGTTGCTTTTTCAATTAGTTAAAAGAAACTTTGAGTCCATATCTTTTCTGAGTATAAAAATAAACATTTTTGAAATTGAAAATTGCAAAAATTATGATCAACTTTTTTATTTGGTTTTTTTGGCCGAAAAAGTGTCTATACTCTCTCTTCTCTAAAATTAAATTTTCTTTTAGAATATATAATAATTTTACATCCTTCTGAAAAGTTTTTTCATATAGATGATTATAAAATTGGAAACGAGCCAAATCACCGAATACGGCTAAGCATAAACAATCCCCAATTTGATATATGTTGTATCCCAATTTTGAATCCCATTTTCTGGAATTTTCGCCGGTTTTTTGGGAATTATGAGATTACTATTAACAAACTCTTAAATTATTTACATTCCAGCATTTCAAATAGCAAAGACAATAACCAATGCAAAATTTTCTTAGGATATCTTATCTAACATAGATTTTATTCACCAAAAATAGATTTTTTACAAAAATTTTATCTTAATTCCAAAAATCAGACAAAGTAAAACCTCCAGTTTTCTCAAACAAATTCTATTGTCTAGCTGACGCAATTCTTAATTATATACAAAAAGAGATAGTTAGAATTTCAAACGCAAATAACTTGAAAACTGTATGAGATAAACAGCACATGCAGGCATGGTTTTTTTATCGAGAGCCTGAAGAAGATGTAAAAATATGGTTGAATCAAAATTTTCTTTGTCAAAATTAATGTTAATATTTTAATATAAAGAGCATTATAATAAAGATATACATGGTTAAGACCGACTATATGATTCCCTACACCTTTGTGTACGAGCATAAAAATTCGGTATGTGAAATGTAAAATGAAATATATAAATACAGAATAATGCGTTGGTACTAACATCTAGATGATTTTATGCACTTTTTGGGTATAGATTCCTTGAGGTGTGTTTATATGCGAGCTATGGTAAATTATAGATAGATTCTCATAAAATTTGACAATGTTGTGTCTAATTACATAAAATTTATTTGTGTGGAATATTAACTTGATACTAACATTCGTATGGGATATATGCACGTTAAAGTGATTTTCGGAAGAGCGGTTTATATGGGAGGGGTTTATATGTCGACCGATACTTAGTACAGTACTACTTTGCAATGAATTTCATTAAAATATTCTTAATTTTAAGGCATTTTTGAGTGTTTAAACTCTATTCCGGGGGAACATTTGTATGGAGGCTAGATGAAACAATGGACCGATCACAACTAAATTTAATAAGCTTCGTCCTTGTATCATAAAAGTCCCATGTACCAAATTTCATTGAATTATCTTTAAAACTGCGAACCATACCTTGTGCGCAAGGTTTACATGGCCAGCCAGACGAACGGACATCGTTAGATCGATTTAAAAATTGATTCTGAGTCGATTGGTATACTTTAAGGTGGGTGTTAGATAATTTTTTCTATGCGTTACAAACATCAGCACAAACGCATAATACCCCAACCACTTATGGTGGTGTAGGTTATAACAAATATAACAACAAATTTTCATACGTACAATACTTGTGTTTGCGTACTTTCCAGCAATTTTTACCCAACAACTTTTTTTGAGAAAGTAAAAACCAATTTATTCTAAAATTAAAAAATATTTTGCAAACATTTGCTGGTTTTTATTTGTAAACTACAAGTATTATATTAAAAAATGCTATTCTATATAAAAAAAAATAGATTTTTTTGTTAACAAACTAAAAGTAAAAGGTTATTTGTTAATAACAATTAACTAAAAGTTGATTCATTAAAATAAAATTTTTAACCAAAACACTAATAAAATAATTTTCAACAGAAAATAGAAATTTTTATAAATGAATTTTTTGTCTAATTTTTTTAACATAAATCTAAATGTATATTAATTGTGAGTATTTGCGTAATATAATTTTATTACATTTGTTTTTCTGAATTTTCGTAGAATTTGAGTCTTTATATTTTGATTTTTTATTTTTTACATTTGTAAACAAATGATCATATGTTCTTTTTTAACATATATTTTATTGATTGAAGAAAAACATCCGGCAGCTTTTATCAATTTCTCTACAATTGTCAAATTATGTTCCTCTCTTGCTCTCACTTGTAAGATTTTTAAAGTAAACGAACGTTATTTAGCAACCTCCAGCAACATTTTTGTGATAATTATCACAAAATATCAGGAACGCCAACACAGCTAATATGTAAATAAAATGATAATCATATATTCTTACAAATCTATAATCCGTATATGCAATATATTACAAATTCATATATATATATATATATATATATATATATATATATATATATATAAACATGCTTATATTGATATATACTGATGTACATATGTATGTATTCAGTGCAAAAAAGAAGTACTAAAAAGCCCTTCAGAAACACCTTACTATACCTTATTTGAAGGCAAAGGGGAATATGATTAGAATTTTTTGGTGGCATTTACAAAGGCCTGCACAGTGTAGGACTGACATATTTTCCCCCTGTAGACATACCGACTTACATATATTTATAATATGTACATGTGCAACTATCCTGGCTTCCAATTCATAATACAATTTAACACGATAATCATCCATACATAATAAATATATTGAGAGACATTATCAGCAACTAACAAAAATAGTAAAAGTTATAACAATAATAACGACAACTAAAAGTAATTACAACAATAAACAAAAGAAATACTAATAACAATTGATTAGTAAATAAATCGAAACAGCTAATAATATAAAAGAGTACAATACTTGTTTAAAGAGTAAGACCTTAAAAAATGAGAACTAATTTTATTAATCTAAGTTTAAAAGTGGGGTAGGGATAAAACTAGATTAAGGATATCAATTTTAATTAAAAAATTATATTTCTTAACTTGTTGAAGGTTTTAAAATTTATAGATATTTTTTGAAAATGACTTTCATGTCTCAATTTTTGCTGTCTTAAGAGAAACATATTTTTTCCACCGATTTTTCTTTTAACATTTTGTATAGATGTTGGCATTTTGCCGGCATTTGTTGAAATCGAATTGAGTCTATAAAATATCAACAAGATGTAAATAATCATTTAATTATTGTATGCTCTTTGTGTGCAGGCCCCGGTACTCTTTGAAAGTGAGAATTATGCTTGCCAACCTATGGTACAATGAAAATGTATTCTGCGATGAATAAAAACAAAAATACATGTCTGAGCATATTATACATATCATACACAATAGTGTAGGATTTTTTTTATATAATTTTTATATAAAGTGTGCGTTCGAACAACACATTACATAAAAATATTGATATAAAAGTTGAGTAAGAATAAGTTAAATTTATGAACGAAATAATGAAACAATACATTTTAGGGGTTTTTCTACAGATTTATTACGTGCAACAATAAAAGATACATTAATAATTGGATATGATTTTTTTTTTTTTATTTGAAATACCCTCCATTATTAATTCGATTGTATTTTGCGTATATTTTTTGGAACTAGCTGTCAACTAGTATTCAAAATTTGTCAATGTTTTGGGATATATATATTGATCCAAATAGGAAAATAAGTTATCAGCAGACAAAATATAATTTACTTCTAAAGCAAAAAAATATATAAAAAATGCTGAAAAGAGTTCTGAATCTTCTTTTAGAAAAAATCGTCAAATTTGTTACAAAAATCATTAACAGTACATTTTTAGCACCAAAAATTATCCAAATGACGATAGATCGTCAAATCCGGCAACAATGAGTGTATTTTGTGGTTACAATTATTATTAAGTTGTGGATGAAATATGGGAATTGTGTTATAATGAAGGTTCTTAAAAATAAAATGTTTAAACAAAATTTGACACAAGCAAATTTGGAAATGTAATATTATAAAGACAATGCATGTATTTATATCAAAATAAACCATTATATTTTATTTTCCCAAGTAGCTTGCCACTTTAAGAACAATAATGTTGTAATAAATGTTTACATTGATGACATTTTTTTATTGTGTAAATATGTAGTTGTAGTTGTATATGAGCAATTATAATGTAAATAAATGTATTTTGAAATTTTAGAGATTTTTTTTTAATTTTGAATTTTAAACCGGGTTAACTTGTGCCCTATTGCTAAAGTGATTCATGCCAACGGATTTTAAGCGCTGAAGTATTTCTTTTAGTTCGTTCAAACCGCTGTTAATGTGTCAAGAAGAAAAATATTTTTCTATTTTTGCTCATATACTTTTCAACAACTACTATTTAAAGCTAATTGACAGGAATTTAAAAATTTTGCAATATTTTAAAATGGTATTTCCAGAAAATATAATTTTGAGAAAAACATATTCAATTGCTCCCCCTTTGTAAAATACTTTCACAAATAAGAAAACAAATGTTGAGTTAATAAATATTTAAAATGAAGCACGGGATGAACGAAGACTTAATAATTTACTATAGTATTTCTGATCAAAGTATTACGGAAGAAAAATGTACTAATTAAGTTTTTTTTCTAAACATATCGAGATTTATTTTAGGAATTCTGTATATTTCACATTCGCTTGAGAAAGCCGTGTCGAGTTGAACTCAAAAAGTTTGTTGCTGCAATTCTAAAATTGCAGGTAATATTAAAAAAAATATTTAATACAAATATGTTTATAATATATTAAATTTCTAAACAGAATAGAGTCACCAATCATCGAATATATTAGTAAATAATTCATTCAATCAATAGTTTTTTTAAATTTGCACCTCTCACCAAAATGATTATATCAATTACTAAAAACTGTAAAAAATAAAAAAAAGAAAAATTTTTTAAATTAAAAAATTTATTAAATCAATCAAGTAGATGATTAAATGAATTAAAATTTAAGTGAGAAATAAAATTTTATTTAAATTTTATTTTTATTTTATATTTACTTGAATATATTTATTAAATTTAGATACAAAATTAAACAACTGTATTAATTGAAAAATATACTATAATAATTTTTTCTGTGTATGTAAATGTTTGTAATTAAAATATATTAAGAAATTGGTACAATTATGGTCGAAAAAGTACATTTTATATTTATGTTTGGTACAATGTAAAATAAGCCATTTACCTTCCCTGCGATTACTTATTATTTTTTTTTTTTTAAGATACCATTATTAAACGTATTTTTATGGCCCACCCTTTCAATTGAGTTTGCCCACTAACGATTTAGAGTGATCGAATTTAAGTTACTGATACCAAACAATTCACGCGATAATTTCGTGTGTGTGAAAATACCAAAAACAATTGTTTAATAAAAACGCACCAAAGACAGCACCAGAAGTATAAAAAAGCAACAAGTCTCACTCACTCACTCGCTAAACAAACACACTTAAATAGCAATATCAACAACAATACAAGGAGAATAGTGAGTGAGTGTAGAGCGTGTGACAGCCAGAAAACAAGCCAGCTATCATCGAATACGAACAGTAAACAGAAAGAAAAACGGAGGGAACCCGTAAGTGGTGCGACGTAAACGGATCACAGATCAACGTTTATAAAAGCATTGTAGCCGCCTTCAAAACAAATCAGTCGGTCTAAGAACGTATCTGCAACAAAAACTGTCGTTATAACGCATAGAACAAATCTTGTTGCCTTTTTGTTGATTATTTATAATTTTTTGTTGTTACTTTTGTCATTCACGTTGCTCGTATCTACTGAAAAGTTGAAGGAAAAATAAATGAAAATTTTCTGTGCTAGTGTGTGCGTGAATGTAACGAAACAAAAAAAAAGTGTATTAAAAAAAATATATATATATATTGTATACTTTACTTAGTTACAATTTAAGTAGTAGATATAGTTAGGATTGTTGTTATTTAGTAGATAAGCCTAAACCAAGATAGTTAGTTGGTAGTTGCATCTTCCTACTCTACACAAAAATATAAAATAAAAAATTTTATCACTCTACAAATTAAAAATAACGAAGAAAAGAAAATTTTTACTTTATAAAAATAAAATAATAAATAAAACTGTTCCTATTATTTAATGTGCGTGAATATTTTTAATAAAATTATATAAAAGAGCAAAAAAATTTTTTTTTAATAAAAAACACAATTTTATAAATAAATTTAAATATAAATAAAGTGAACAGTTGAATCGGAAAAAAAAGAAAAATAAATAAAATTCAAAATCGCTTTCCCAAAGCTGTTGCAGTTTAATACCTTTTTGTAAAAATAAAAACGAAAATACATAAGTATTAAACATAAGGTATTAAGAAAGTGAAATTTTGGTTTTGCTGCACCTTAAGGATACATATTTAAAAAACACAACAACAAACTGGATCAACCAAAGTCCAATATGGTGAAAAATCGCAGATTTGATGAAGGTAAGTGTTTGGGTTTTAACTACATATTTGAGTGGCATTTCCCACGTTATTAGAGTTTTTCCAATTGGAGTTTAGAGTTTTTTAGAACACGTGTTTTTTTATGTTAGTCTTTATTATCGAATAGTGAAGTGCGTTTTATTAAAAGAAATACAAATATATTAAATAAAATGAAAAAAAAAAACAAAATTCTTATCAACATGTGGTTGTTAAATACTCGTTCATATTTACAAGTGTTTATATATTTTTTTAAATATTTAATATTTATGAGCATTTAAATTTATACTAGAGTATCCAATTATTCGGATTTTCTTATTAATCGGTTAATTCGATAAATAATTATTCTTGGTTAAAAGTTGATCGGTTAATATCCAATTATTGCCAAATTATTCGATTAACCGAATACTCTTAGTTATACATGTAAAACATGTAAATAGCGATAAGTTTAGTATTTAATATATTGAAATAGTTATTTAGAAACTTAATGTAGACAAAATTCTTTCTTAAAATGTTCATTTTGTTTTGCCTATTTGTATGAAAAAAATTGCATTTGTTGACTTAATACTACCAAATATTCTCCTAATTTTTCTCTATGAGAATGATTTTGTCATAAATGTAGATTTTAATATTTTTACGTATATTTTATTGATAAAAATTAAAATGTTTATTACTCAAAATTATGTTTTTTTTTGAATTGCTATTTACACAAGCATATGAGTTGAAAATGTTTAATTCTTTCATGATGTATTTTATTAAATATTCTATCCGAAAAAAAAACATCCAAAGAAGTCAATAAGATCCCGAACTTGTGATCCAGAAGTAGCGCCAATTCGGACATTTCCAATGAATTTAACATAGGCTGGTCATTGGAAGATGTTTTCTTTTTTGATACCTATTGAGTGAGAATTAAGTCATGTTCACGATTTCATGCAAAATTACAATGAACATCCCCATTTGTTTTTATCGCCGCAAGAAAATTAATATTAATTTTTATATATTTTTTTTAATATAAATGTATTTTAAAAATAAAAAATAAAATAAATTTTTAACTCCAGAAAACAAATTTTCAGTTAATCGGTTAATCGACACAAATTCTTCGGTTTATTCGTTATTCGAAAATAAACAATTTTAAATTATTCGAAGAATCAATCGACCAAAATGAATGGGATAACCGAATAACGGTTAATCGATTGGACACCCTAGTTTACACCTTTTTTTTGTTAGTTTTTTGATAGTTTTCACAAAAATATGAGTCATATGTCATTATGTATACAATTATAAGAAATGCACATTTATGCTTAAAAAATAATATGACCAATATCCGTAAGTACTGTCTGTCTATTCTTCTGCGTGTTGAAATATATTTTTTTCAGAAAATCTTGATATTGCAATTTAGCCAATTCCATTCAAGGACAGCAGAGTTGTCAGCAATTAACCACAATGTCTTAAAATCTTTTCTTTAAATGTTCATATTTTCGTTAAGTAAGGGTTATTAATTAAATCCAAATTTCTAGTAAATGATTTTAAGACATCAAATAAGTAGCTACTATACTAAGACCTAAACTTTTAGAATATATATGTAAATAATATCTACTTTAAGTGGATATTCGATGAGTTACTCTAGGTCAAGTGAGAGAATTTAAAATTATTTTAAAATCTAAAGACCCTACCTACTCATAATACAAAGTTTATATTTATAAGTTTTGTATGAAAAATTTTTCTATAAAGCTTTGATAAATTTAAAAGATTAATTATGAATAAGACATTAAAAATCATTGAAGTTTTGGAATTAGTTTTTGAAAATATTTGGATTTAAAATCAGAGTTTTCAAAGAACTAATTGAATTATATCATCATGCTCTGAAATCTCAATTATATTTTAATATAATGTGACCTATTATCTTTCAACTGAAGAAAACATTTAATAGGATAAAAGAAAACGACATTTAATTTTTTGATTCTTTTTTAATGTTTACTGTAATTTTTGATCTTGATTTTAATGTTTGATTTTAAAAATAAACTTACTAAGTTCAAATCAGAACTTCCAAAAAAAAAAAAAAAAAGATTAATTGTATTAAAATTTGAGATGAATATTTAAAGAATTTAATAAGATATATGCAAATAATATTTCAATACTTCAAATTAGAAATTAAAACTTAAAAGGCTAAAACAATTCTGAATTTAAACCTTTAAAGTAATTCATTCCATGTGAATTACAATCAACTTTTGAACTTGAAATTTAATGTATTTGACTTTAACCTGAGATTTAAAAACATTTTCTATTTAAATTATTTTGATCTCGAAAAATAATTATGTTACGAAAAGAATTAAATAGAGAATAAAATAAAAATAATTCTTAAAAAAATATAAGAAAATGTTTCTTAAATTAAAATATAAAAAATGTAATCTTTTTTAGAGTTTTCAATTCAAACCTTTTATCTATACTGTTATAAATTATTGTTTAATGATTTCAAAACCAAAACGTATTAAAATATGTTTGGTTTGTTTATATTTTTTAAATTCTTTTTAAATATAATTAAAAACATAAATTTGTTTATATATGTTTTTCAAAATTTTTTTATTAAAGAAATATATATATCTTTAGGAGATATTAAGTAGTATCAAAGAAATTTTAAAAAAATCGGCATGTGAAAATAATGAGAATGCTTTTCCCATAAATTAATATTAACTTGAGCACTAAACAGTGAAAAAATAAACAATACTATAAAAAAGGTACAAATAACAAAAATAAAACTGTCTAATGCAATTAAATTTTTTTGTAGTTTTCAAAATTTTAATTATTTAAAATATTTGCTAATAAAAACTAAATTATTTTTCATATCAAGTTTTTTAAGTTCTTAAATATTAAATTTGAGTTATATGTAATTTTATTCCACATACATTTATATTTTGCAAACTTACTATATCATCTTATTGAAGTTTTTCTTCAGCTTATTTAGTTTTTATGTATTTATATTTATTTATTTAGCGGAAATAAAATGTTTTAATTTGTCATAAAGTTTGCCGGTACAAAATAAACAATGTAAATATAAATATTATTTGTTTGTCAATAGTCAATTTCAACTTAAAGTTAGATAAAAAATAAAAAATTATATTATAACTATTTAAGGTAATATTGCAAAAACTGTTACTATGTTTTACAGAATCTAAAGATATAAAATGCTAAGAAATTTACTTACAAAAAAAAAAAAAAAAAAAAAAAACTAAAATTAATGAAAAAACTGGCAAAAATAATATAAGGCAACACTAAGCCTTTATACTATTTTTTTATTATTATTTTTTTTTTATTGACTCTGGTTCTCGCTATATATTGAAGCATATCTCGAAAACGACTTGTCCGATTTGCTTTATTTGAACACAAATAATTCAAAATAAAATTACTTTCAAGTTAAACTTACATTATTTTTTAAAACGCTCAAAAGTTATGGAGATATTATGCCTATTTTGTAAAAAACAAAAAATAAATTTCATACAGAATTTACCAAAAAAAAAAAAAAATTAAAAAAATTCGAAAATGGCAAAAATAAAAATTTTTATTATTTGATCTTCACAAATTATATTATTTGTAAATAACACAAAAATATTTGAAAACAATTAAAAAAAATCACAAAAAATTTTTGTTTTTTAATATTTTTGTATAATTTGTAAATGAGATGTCTTCATAAAATTAATATTTATTCATTAATTTTAATTTAATATGTCTTGTTTTATTTGCATCAAATTTATCTTTATGATTAACGAATAAAAATTTGCATTTTTGCCAAATTTTTATGGTTTCTGAAAAAAAGAAAATTTTGTTCCAAATTTATTATATCTCCATAACTGTTGAGCATATTAAAAAATAATGTGAGTTTATCTTAAAGGCAATTCTAATTAATTTTTTTTTTTTTTTTTTTTTTGGTATTTTATTGAACTTAATTAGACAAGTCATTTTCGAGATAAGCTTCAATATATGGTGCAACCCAGTTCACTTTACAAATAGCGATTTATCGCGAGAACCAGAGTCAATTAAGAAAAATGATATATAGATTTAGTACTTCATAATAACATGTATCTGAATTGGCTTAGATTCGGATACATGCCATAGAAAAAAATATTTTGTCAGCCTTTGTAATATTACAAAATTAGATTCTTTTAATGATTGATTTATTAAAATTTTGCTTAATTCAAAAAAAAAAAAAAAATTTTTAAGAGACTAAAAACATAATTGAGTCATTTTAAAGTTTAAAATCCATTAAGATAAAGTTCAATAAAATATTAAATATATTCGAATTAAATGCTTTGAATGAATTCACATAGTCCGTTTTTTTGGGTAAAGGATTTTATGGCTTGTTATACATTTCGTAATTTGAAGAGAATTTCTTAAGCTGTACTTTCAACGCCAAGATAATATTTTTGGTTTGGGTAAACTTAAGTTTAAGTTCTCTAAATAATTCTCTTAAAACTTTGAAGGTAATGTTTTTTTCCTTAAGTTAATATTGGGTTAACAAAATCTGTGTTTAAATTCTCAATGCATTCTACCATTTTCAAATAGCTTAATTTAAATTGTATTATTGTATTATGATTTACTTTGCTTTATTTTAAACTTAATCAACATAAGCTTATTTTAGCATTTCAATTCTGATGGGAATCTACGGGTAGAAAAAAAATTACCTGCGTTTGATTAACCCATGAACGCCTACCGTTACCTATATTTAACGTGACGAAGTGTAAGTTTTAATCCATTTCCGACCACTACATGATCGCATTACGATAAAGTAACATAATTTGTTATGAAATCTATTTTAGTAACTGTAATCATAAAATCGAAAAATTTTTGTACCTAGCTATTTTAGTTTTGAAGAGTTTCTGAGCAACACAATTATGGGTTTTTTGCGCTCATATAAGAAGCGGACGTTTTAACAAATTTTATGGAAAAATTAATTTTATTTGTCATTTAAATTGAGTTTTATAATTAGAAAAGCAAAAATTAGAGGTTGACCATTCCAATAGGAATTGAATTCCTTTAAATAACGAAGTTAAATCTTTAAAGAGTTTGAAGGTGTAAGATCAAATAATTTCTTTTTGAAATATGTTATACATCGAAGCAATTGTAATATTAAGAAAAACTGCATTTGATTAACTGGTTGTGCATCATCTCTATAAGCCTTTAGATATGGTATTCAAGATAATTATCTTTTGAATTCCATCTGGCTAACAGGCTATTTATTTTCGGCTCCAAACTATCTATTTCCCATGTTCACCGTGTAATTGATGATATAATGTTACCTAAATCGATACTGTTGAATTTTCATCCCAAATTTTGTGAAATCATAAATCCTGGTAATGCATCAAATGCATATAATACAATGTACATAATTTAATGTAATAATAAAGAGTAGGTTTCTTTCATTTATTACGGACATATCCTCCGCCAACTTATTCTGTTATTACACCTTGAATATCCCTTTAAATGACTCGTTGATTCTATAATATGTGGCACAATTTCAACACTTTTTATAACTTGTTATACACTTAGTTTAACTTCATCGAAAGACCAAAATAAACTAACATAGACTTTTATAGGAGAAATTCTTAAAACAAAATATATGAAATTGTATACCTATTTGCATTAGTTCATGGAATATTTTAATATTTTGAATAAAAACGAATAGTAGTATAGTATCATTATAAAAATTCCAAATTTTATGTTTTTCTTATTTAAATTTTATTACACTTTTGTTATCCTTTTTTGAGACAATTTAAAAAATTTAGCAATAAAATACACAATCTTAAAGGTTTCATTCATCAATTTTTACCATATTTAAGCTAACTCCTTGAATATTAGTGATTATATTCCATATGATATTATTCCTATACAAAATGCACTTCATTTCCAATTAGGGTCGATCCTTTGGAAATCCATGCTCACATTTGTTGTCAATGCTTGCAAAAAATAAGCAATGGTTATTTTAAAGCAAAAATCTTAAGGCCACAGTACACAAATTTCTACTACACATGTAATACTTTCCATATTTGCTATGCACCACCTTGCGTAAATATATTTAAAACACGTAATTAACCATTGATGGTTTTTTGCAACACCAATATTTAGGAGTTTGGTGGTCCTATCCTTATAAATTATTTGTCATATTGTGAAAACGTTCTTATTTTTGGATATCTTAGCTATCGTTTGAAAAGTTATTTTAGATTTTTGTACAATTTTTTCAATTATTTTTTAAATTTTAAAAAGGTCTATTTTATAGACCTTTTTTGGTCCACTCTACGAAGAGTAAAAATTACGCGAAATTCCAATTTTTTCCACAAATTATTTAGTCAACATTCCAAGCTAAATATATATGTATAAAAATGTCATTAACCTTATATTAAATGAGTTAGGATATAGGTAAATTTACTGATGCAAAAACACAAAAGTGGTCCAAAATGAGTTAGACTTAATTATCAAAAAACGGAATAATATAAACTGCAATTTTGTTATAAATTATAAAATTCAATATATTCGTCCCGCGTCCTCTAGTTTTTGTTCACTTTCACTGTTGTGGCAAAAAGTAATTATTCGACTTAACGAAGGGAAGATTGCAAAAATGCTTATTATTTTCATGCAATACATTTTAGCTAAAAAATATGTTGTGCACTGAAATAAAACAAATTAAATATGTTTATTTATTTATTTATAAATATATATGATGTGTCCGATGAAAATTAGAAAGTGGAGAAAGAGCGTGTTACGTATTTGTAACACTGGGTCATTCCCAATACTATATGGCCCCTTTTAATTTTCAATACGAAAAGGACTAAATGAGAACATTTTTTGGAATTAAATATTATTTGCTATTTGAGAAGTAAACAAACATTTTTTTAAACAAGTGGTTACAGAGCCGTCTTTGTTAATTATTTGCAATTGAATTAAGAATATGTAGGGCAACTATGGGAAAATTTGTCCCAAGTACTATTTACACAGATTTCTTTTCGTAATTTCTTATTCTTATCCAACTTATCAGCATGGAAACACAGTTGATGAAGAAGATGTAATCCTGGATGAAGCATTGGAAGACGTTTCCGGAACCCGATTTGAGCCACTTGGTCCCATACATGAATTTAGAAAAGCTTTTTTTTAACTCTGAATTAGTACAAATTTTATGAGCTTTATGAAATACATCAATTTAATTATGTCTTTTATTAAAATAACCAACTGTTTTTAGCTGTTGCTTATATAACGCAGATTTACATATAAAATACAAGAGCTAAAAATTTGTGGGTAACACCCACTGTTACATATTTGTAACGGCTTATAAGTGCCTTACTAAAACAGATCTAAAAAAATTTTGGGCATTAATGGGTTAAAGCTTAACTTTTATGTATCCTATATTATTTAGGCTATATAAAAATCTATTAAAACTAATCTTAGAATATACAAAGCATCACATTAGAAGCAAATCTAGAATTATAGCAAGACGTGGAAAAAACTGTCTGCAAATACAGCTGATTTCTAATTATTAAAAGCTAATTTAGCTCAGATGAAAAGATCAAATATTAAAAATAACCTTGGCATATAAAATTATATAAATTTAAAATTAAACAGCAAAAATGATTACCTTATATTTTTTAATTAACACATTTGTTCCATTTTATATTAAAATTTGATCAAGCAATTCAAGTACGTTATTTTTTCTCATTTAAATTTTTAATTCATTCAATAACATACTTGATTGATTTAATAAATTTTTTAATTTAAGAAAACTTTTTTTGTTTTTAATTTTTTACAGTTATTAATCATTTTGGTTAGAGTTGCAAATTTAAACAATTTTTAATTGAATGAATTATTTTGGTAATTGGTATCTTTTTTTTCCCATGTATATAAAAACTATTGATTAATGCTAAAACTATAGCAAGCTAACTGGACACAGGATTTTTATAAATTCAAACGTAATATTTTATCTGAATATACTCAGCAAAAATTAACTTTCAAACAAATGAAAACAAAGAATTATTCGTAACAAGGAATTGCTGTAAATGATAATAATCATAATAATCAAAATTTTTGTTTCTTTTTGTTTGTATTTTTTGTTTTCCTCTTACGTTTGCATTCAGAGTAAGGAAAAAAGCTGACTTAGTACAAAAATTAATGTAAGAAAAAATAAAATTTTGATTTATTCTTGTGTTTTGCCAAAGATACGATGTTTTTTACTTAAAACATGTTTAACTTTCATTGAGTTTAAATATGTTTTTATGTATAAGACATTTTTAGCTTTTCTAAAATTTGGGAAAGGTTTTCTAATGAGCTGGTTTAAGCAACCAGCGATATGCGCATCGGAACTAGCTTATCCCCACAATAATAAATCTAAATTGTATTCAACCTGAGAATAATTGCGTGTGAAAACATTTTTTTTTCTTTTTGTAACAAAACGTATTTTTTTGTATTTTTTTTTTTTCAGAAATATTTTTGTACTCAAAAAAGTACGTTTTAGCCTGCGGCTTTTCATATTATATATTATTTTGTCTGCCACTGTAAATATTTCCTTATCTTAAATACGTGACATTTTGAAATTTTTTTTCAATGTTTTAAAAAAATTTAATAAATTAAAAAACCGAATTTATATAAAATATAAAATTATAATATATACAATTCTGTAATATATCATAGTTTTGCTAATTTAAAACACTTTAGAAAAGTTTTAGTGTTAACAAAATTATTTTATAGATAAATAAAAAATAAAATAGAAAAAGAGCCAAAGAAAGACCTTCTCTTGAATAAAATACTTGAATGAATTTTATTTCTTTCATTTTTTGTATTTATTTTATTTTTTATTTTATCAAATTTTCTTTTAAACTTTTCAATTGTCATTGTATTATTTCTATTAAACGTTTTACCTACTATTTTCTCATATCTAAATAAATAATTATATATTTGTTAAAAATAAAACATTGTTTTTGTTTACAAAAAATATATAAAATTTTTTGTTTAAAAGAGTGCAATATTTTTTTGTGTTATGTTTTAAACAAAAGCACGTGCATACATCACATAGCACATTGGGGTCGCCCTGAACAAAACTTGGCATTAATTAACTAGCAGGTTTTAGTATTAGTGTTTGGTATCGTTGAAAATAGGAATTCTTTAAGATGTCAATTTAGGAAAAAGATGTTTGCGCTTAATGTAATTTGCTAATTTGAAAAACAAAATATTTTTATATTGTAAGAATGGGAATTTGTATAACTTACTACACCATAGAATGTTGTTAACTTCAAAGTGCAACAATTAACTTAAAATGACTTCTTAAGTCAAGTCAACGATATCCGTCCTTTCGTCTGACCCCAATTTTTAAGATAACGAAATAAAATTTGACTAAGAGGCCAAAATATACTTTTTCTCTTTCAAAATCGAATAAGTTATTTGTATTTTATTAAAATCAATACGATAAGATTTCGCCAATTATTAAAACTTTGTAAGTAATCGAACTCAAAATAATGTCATTGCATTTAAAAGAGTCGTAAGTTTAAAATAGAGAAATATTCAAAAAAACTATAAGAAAATATATTTTTTTAACTTTAAAAATGATGTTATATAAACAAAAAAAAAAAAAAAAAAAAAAAAAAAATAAAAAAATTAACTTTGATGCCTCACACACGGGTCAATAGCATAAACTAAAAAAGTAATTATGGAATTGTATAGAGAAAAGTCTTAGCTTTCAAGCCATTTTAATTTTTCTGTAAAAAAACTAAAACCCAAAAACGAAATAAAGTCGAGACAAAAAACAAAAATTCAAAATTCAATCGTAAATATCATTTTAAATGTGAGAGATAATTTAGGTGAGTAAGCTTATTTTTTCTTTATCTTGCCAAGCACTTTACATAAATATAAACATCTTTGAAATTAAACTTTATTTGAAAAAGTTAAGAGTTTTTGAAACTTTTACATACTCGAGGTAGTCAACTTTGATACCCTGTAGCTTATCTCGTGTTATCACTGCGTGACTACAGGATAATTTTTCTAAAAGCTTAGATCCTCCTCTACAACTCTTCAAAACATTTCAATTCGATACGACAAGTAGGAGATACAGATTTACCAAAAATTTTTCGTTTGGCCCCACTGTGTGTCACACAGTGTTTTATTCCCATATAACGATGGGATAAATATGGAATTAGATGTCGTAAAAAATTTAAACTATATATAAATACTTGTCAGAATTCTGATTGCAGTTAAGAATATATTGTTTATGATTCTGCTAATGTTTTTTACAATCGAAACAAGAACACCCCTACCTTCCATATATCCTAAAATTGAAAAAAAATTATTTTAAGTTAAATTACTGGTCTGAGTTTTATAAAAATAGAAGGAGGTGTTGTAGAAAATTTAAATCTGTTACACATATTATTTTGAACCCAAAGTGAATATACACAAAGTTTTGTATCCCATATATCTTGAAATTAAAAAAAGCGTACTTTCTTCTAAAATGCTGGTCAAAACAGCATAGGTTTTTTATGGGTCAGATAATATTTGATTTAAAAGGAGCAAAAGCATCTACTATTATTTTAGCTTCAGCAACTACTTTTTCTCTCCAATAGCTAATTAATGTACCTAATTTTGTCCGGTATCAAATTATTATTTATATTAAATTTTACAAAAATACAGACGTATTTGAATATAAAGAATTCTTAAACTTTTTTGTGAGAAGAATTCTTAAACTTTTTTGTTTTAATGCTCAAGTCATTTTTATATTAAAATTTTAAAATGCTATATAAATAGCGAAATCTTTCGAATATTGGGTGAACTATTTTCAGCCTAAATATTATATTTTTTACTATTCTTAGTTGTTTTCTAATTTTTAAAATTATTTTAATAAATTTTGTATGTTAATTTATCAAAATAAATTACATTAACATTAAAAACTTTTTTAAGATTGAAGTAAAAACTGGAAATCAGAAACTTTTTCAATTTAACTTTTTTTTAAAGTTGGGGCAAAAAATATGTGTAAATTTGAGCAATATATATATATATATATATATATATATATATATATATGAAATAGTTTAATAGTTTAAAACCACATTTTTCTGTTCATTAATATTTACTATGAATTCTCTCTATGAGTTATATTGTTACCTTTCTAAAAATATATACTACTATAACAAAAACTATAACATAATATGAAAAATGTATTAATTTTGATTTTTGTCTATGGGACAAAGCACTGTACGTCAAGTACTTTGTGTACTCTTTAGGTCGTCATAACAGTAATAAATAAAGCTTAAATATTTGTGTGTTAATATTTTTAGCCATATATATATATAAATATATATATATATATATATATATATATATATATATATATATAAATATTTTTGTACATGTATATTCATATCAAACATTAGGGGTATTCAAGTAATAAGAATTTTACAAAAAATAAAATACATTTTTTATTACTTTTAAATGAAAGAAATCATGTCTGTATTTTCTTTTTTTAATATTTTCTTTGGTTTGGTGTAGAATTTGAAAAAAATCCATTATCTTGAATAAATTTGCTTTACCTTGAATACTGTTATTGTGTTTATTTAACATATTTCATATATTGTTTAATAAGTTTATTTTTAAAATGATTTACTTTTCCCATTTTTATTTTTGGTGTCTAACCATTTGTGAAATGATAATATTTACTTAATATTAAGCAAAGTTGTTATAAATGATTAAATTAAAAAGAAATTATTATAAACAAATATATTAAAATATAACAGATATAAAACTATAAAACGTTTCTGTTTGAATTTTGAAAATTAATTAAAATTTTACTCTGAGTGTGTAGGAAAGAGGGAAAAGTAGAGATATGGGTTAATCTCCTAAAGAGGTTAGATTAAACTTCAAACAAATTTAAATAAAGAAATTAATTTTTTTTTTGTTATGTTTTTAATTTGAATTATGAAAATTTATTAAGATTTTATTCACAGTTTCTAACATTTAAGATTATTATAAAATCAAAATTTTTTAAGAGGGAGAGACAGTGAGGAGATAATCGGTTCATAAGAGAATAAAAGATCGATGATTTTTAAATAAATTGATTATCTTTTAAATGTATGATTTAGAAAGAAGAAGTTATAGAAAAGAATTCTACACAAAATTTAATTATTTGTTTTAATTATAAGAAAATTTAAATCTTGAGTTTTTTCTGAAAAACTGTAAACAAAAACTTTTAAATATCTTCAATATTTAGAAATTTAGAAATATACATAGAAATAACTGAAAAGGACTATTGCTTTAGGAAGACTATACACGTAATTACTCGACATTTGCAGGGTTTTATAATATTACCGATAAAGTTTGTACAACAGTCTCACCTTTTCAAACATCAATGGACTCTAAAATTCTTACTGAGACCACCATCGGTATGTCCGTCCGTAACTCCCTATTTCCGTGCATCAATCCGTGTGTAAGTCCATGTAAATCTTATGATCTTACAAGAGATAGCAATTTTCAAGACATATTGTTTCTAATTTCTCTGTTTAGTTTTTTATCTTTAGAATTTTTATTTCAAAAATAAAGATTTTACACTGTCATTTTTAATGATAATCAACCACTTGATCACGTGCCTATAATGCACACAAATTTTAAGACTTATCTTGCATTCCAGCTGTACAAAAAATTTAAAAGAAGAAAAAAAAAATAAATACCCAACCATAAAAGTTCATTCGCTTTTATGACTGAAATTTGCAAGAAATCTGTTTTTAGCCACAAATAAAAATAAACTTTATTTTTTTTTTTTAAGAAAATAAAAAAGTACCCAAAAACAAAAAGCAAAAACTCTCAAGAGATATAAATGATCATTAAAATAATTTAAAACTTACTTTATCAAAAAAAGAGAATTTGTTAGGGTATTCACTCGAATAATGTTTGTTCGATTAATCGACAAATTAAAATCAAATTATGGTTCGATTAAATTAAAATCAATAATTTCTAGTAAGAATTTGTTCGAGTAAAAAATGCCGTTTAAACGAATAATTGAAGTAAAAAATATTTGAAAAAATTTGTTTCCTAACTAGTTTTAAAAAGTTTTTAATTTTAGTTTTTTAACAAAATTTACTTGAAAACAACTGTTGCAATGCAGTTGTTTTAAAGAATGTTTAAAATCTAAAGGTTTTAGTATGTCGCGAAGTGATACCACGACTTTAAATTGCACTAAACAAATTTTATTCAGTGAAAATTACCGCATATGTTTGAAATACATCGCATAATTGAAGTATAAGATCGTTTTTAGATCACAAAAATTAAATTAAATATATAAACGCCATTAAAAAAAAAAAAAAAAACTATAATGGAAGATTTGTCATTTGTAATTTTAATTTGGGTTTGGAGGAGATAAAGAAAAAATTATCCTTTTTATATTAAATTTTCTATAAGAAATTAATTATAAGATTTTGAACTTGATTTGAAAAACAGTGCACGCGATAGTTGTAAGTATGAAGTTGAGGTACCAATAGAGTCTCAGCGTGGTATAATGATGCTAGCTAGGATGAAACTTGTGATATAGAAGTGATTTGGACTTAAAATTGAGTTAAGCAGTAAACTCATACTTTTGAAATAAGAATCACTGAAGAAATTTAGGTCACATTCATAAGTCTTTTGAAATATTAAGAACAAGACAAAACACACAAATATAAATATATATTATTTTTTAAAAACTATTTTGGATAGGGAATTTAACTGTTTCTTGTAAACTAAGTGATCTCAATTAATGTAAACATATTTTTGACGTTTTCAGAAAATTTTATATTTTATTAAAATTAATTTTTAGCATTATTTTTGTGTTCTTTTTTAATGAAACGCTAAAACAGCACAAATTTCTTGATCTATTTGTTCAAAAACGTTGAAAAAACAAGAAAAATGTTAAGATATAGTTTTCAAAATACTCGAGTAACTCGATTAATCGATTAATTTAAAGTAAAATGAATACCCTAGAATTAATTTCTACAAAATAAAACACATGTTTGCCAACAAATAAATAAAAAAGAACAAAATTCAATTGTTATTAATTAAAAATAAATTTAATTTATAATTCTATTTAGATATTGCACAGTGTCATATTTGGCAGTTTTAGAACGACAAAAATCCAGTTTTAGAGATAATAGACTAAAATGTTATATACTGTTAGTAGGCAAGGTCGTGAATTTTTCGCACTAAAAATGGGCGAGCGAAATCGCTGCCACTCCCACACTAAAAAAACAAACAATTTTTTTTCTTTGAATTTAATAAATTTTATTAAAAAAGGAGTAATTTAAGGTCGATGTGGTAGAATCTAACCACACCTATCTTAATGTACTATTTGCATATCAAAGTTTTAGCCATTATCTTAAAGTTTTGAATTAATTCTTAACAAATTGCTAATATAAGATATTGCACATTTTTTCTAATATTTTCAAATATCGCTAATAGTCACAGCCAAAATTCTCAAATATAATTTTATGGATGTTCTTTTATATAATAATCGTATCTTTAAATTGGAATTCGGTGGAACTTTTAGTCCATTAAAAATACAATTTCCAAAAAATATATAATTTTTAATATAAGGATTTTTGTTAAACAAATTGAATTTTTACTTAAAAATTTAAAAAATAACTTGGATACATTTACTATATATACCAAAATATTATATCAATATCTGCAGTTAAAATTAACATACTTAGAAAAATAAAGAATTTTTTTTTTTTTTTTTTAAGTAGCAACTTTGAAAATACACAATTCGTGCTATAAACACTTCAATATTGTAATTATATAAATTTTCACCAGTAACAAAAAAAAAAAAAAAAATTAATTTGGCTAAAAGTGACACTGTGTATTAGCAAGGTTTGTTTTCTCAGAAAAATTTTGTTTGAGAATTTATAAATTTATATTTTTTTCTAAGAGGTTAATAAACTACCTTGTAACCTTAACTGCATTTGTGTTGATTATTCCTCTTAAACGTATTTTTTTAGTTGGGTTTATTAAATTTAGATTGGCTTTAGCCACTTATTTACTGTAATTATTAATCACATGTTTAGCTGTTTAAGTTTTATTTTTTATAAAATTTCTTAAAAAGCCACAAAATGTAATAAACTAAAAAATGAAAAGAATTCAATGGCAACTATTGTTAATAAAGATTTCAATGGAGAGATTTTTGTGATTGAAGTATTACAATATTATTATTTGCCTAGTAAATTACTTAAAATTGGTGTTAAAGAATTATCATTGACAAACATATTGAGCGACCGGAAAAAAATATGTATGTATGTATGTATGTATGTGTGTATGTATGTACGTATATATGTATGTAGGTATATATCGCTACCTTTTCTTGATAAATGTTGCAATTAATACCGTTATTTTTCGTTTTGCAAGCAGCTTAATCAATACAATTTTTTACTAAAAATTATAAAGGTTTTACTAAATTATTTTCACAAAATAATTAATTAATTTATTAAATCATTATTCATTATTGTCAAAAATAAAGATGAGACTTAATGCTTCTTTGTCATTGTTTAATACAAAGAAAACATTTTTGTTAATTTTAATTTTAAAAAATAAAATAAATTATTATATGCAGCACATGTCAATGAAATTCAATGACTATATTATACATATACATATACATACATATACATATTTTATCAATAATCTTATCTTATTAGGTAATCAAAATCAAGCATTTTATAATATAAAAGTAAAATAGAAGAAAATAATCATAATTGGCAATTATTTAACGATATAACCCTAAAAAATTTGGAGTAGATATTAAGGCGTTAAGTGATTATTAATTATAATTGTGACAAGACAGAGAGGTACATACAGAAATTTTTTTTACATTGAAAGAAAACAAGATTTTTTCAGAGTTTGACTTGAGAAAAGTATATAATTTTTGAGCTAATTGAATATTTTGTAATATGAATATATCAACTAATATATATATTAACATTTAACACAAAGAAAAACAAGTTGGACAATTGTAGACCTATACTTTCACTAAGTGTAAAATAAAACATACGAATACAAAATACTCATTTATATGAATTTATGCACTTTAGGGTGATTCCCGGAAGTGGGCTTATATGGAAGCTATGGTAAATTATGGAGCGATCCTCATAAAATTTCTCACTATGATTTCTAATTATATAAATCTTATTTGTGTCGAATATAAACCTGATACTAACATGTGTATGTGATTTATGCACTTTAAAGAGATTTTCGGAAGAGGGTTTTATATGGAAGCTATGGTCAATTATGGACCGATCTTCATGAAATTTGGCATAAATTTATACAAAACTTCCTTATACCGAATTTCATTAAAATTGCTATATTTAGGACATTCATAGTTGTCATAGGTCATTTGTATAGGGGCTAGGTGAAATAATAGACCTATCATAACCAATTTCAATAGCATTATCTTTAAAATTACGACCTGTACTTTGTGTGCAAGGTTTACATGGACAGCCAGCCAGATGGACGGATATCGTTAGATCTACTCGAAAAGTGATTCTCAGTCGATTGGTATACTTTAAAGTGGGTGTTGGATGATTTTTTCTGTGCGTTACAAACATCAGCACAAACACATAATATCCCAACCACCTGTCATAGTCAATTTGAATTTTATATATTCCACCAATATTGCGTTTCTTAGTTAATTATGATCTTGTAATAATTCTTAACCACTTTCTTCTTCACATATGGACACAAGTTTAATATAGAATTCAAGTGTGGACTCTGTGTTGTTATATTCCACCAGTTTTATAATTTAATAATATCCGCATTATCACTCTTTTTCCCTATATGCTTGGAGCAATTAATTCTACATAACTAGAATGTTGGCTTTGTTGTCCTTTATAAACTCAGATTTATTAACACATTATATTAGACGAACTTTCAAAGCCTACAAATATTGCTGCACATTTATACTATTTTATAAAAATTACCGAATTTCCAACAAAATACATATGTTTTTATCTGTATTTAACAATGTCTTTTAAATATAAAGTTATGAATATTTCATTTTTAATTCTAAAGGCTTTTTAAGATTTCCGCCATACTCTGCCCAGATTCAATTATATTACAACATAGTTTTAGCATTCCCACAAAATTAATTTAATTTCATCATAGCGAATAATAGTAATTTTTCAACATTTTACCACAATAAGAGTGATTCTTTTCTTATAGCTTTCAACATGTATTTGTCTTGGTTTAGTGTTTTTCTTATTGTTTCTTGAAACACAAAAATGACATATTCTTCCTATATTTGCGATGTTTCCTTAACTTTTCTACGTTCTACTCTGCCGAATATTTTATGCAGATGGCTACTACTAGTCTTAAGCTTCAAAGTTTCGTCATTCTTGGAGCGTTTCAATACGCTTTTAATTATTTGCCTTTATACAATATCTTTGACATTTTTTCTGACTCGGTTTATAATAAACCACAAAAGAGTTTATCCTTTACATTTCTTTCACTTGACCTAATTGATATATAATTTGTGATTTACATATTATAGATTCGAACCCATATTCTTGTTTACGTGATTATAAACATTATACTGAAGCCTTGGTGACTATAAATACATTCAATAGTTCCAAGAATTGTTTTGAACAAAAACACATATGTAAACAACAATTTCTTGTCAGGTGGATTAAAGAGTATGTGCAGTTTTTGTTGTTGTACTTTCGTTATAACAACCGTAATAAATCTTTTTTATACCCTACACCACCATAGGTAGTTGGGGTATTATGCATTTGTGCTGACGTTTGTAACGCATAGAAAAAGTTATCCTTAACCTTAAAGCATATCAATCGATTCAAAATCACTTTTTTAATCGATATTAGGATATCCGCCTAGCTGGACGGCTGGCTGGCTGTCCATGTAAAACTTATGCACAAAGTAAGGGTAGCAATTTTAAAGATAATTCAATAAAATTTGGCACGTGATACTTTTATAATACAAGGACAAATCCTATTGAAATTGGTTGTGATCGGCCCATTATTTCATATAGACCCCCTACAAATGTCCTCCCGGAATAGAGTTTCAACACTCAAAAATGCCTTAAAAATAATACTATTTTAATGAAATTCGGTGGAAAGAAGTTATGTACAAGTATCAATCTTATGAAGATCGGTCCAAAATTGACCATAGCTCCCATATAAACCCCTCTTACATACGAATGTTAGTATCAAGTTAATATTCTACACAAATAAGTTTTATGCAAGTAGAAACAACGTTACCAAATTTTATCGGAATCGATCTATAACTTACCATAGATTCCATATAAACCCACTTCCAGGAATCGCCTTAAAGTCAACGCATTATTCTGTATTTGCATGTTTTATTTTACATTTAGTAAAATTTTAGTTTTTAGTTTAGTACTCGACTATACATAATGGTTTATTATTGAAATCAAATAGTTGATTCTTCAAATTTATTTATTGAATTTTTACGGAATTTGTTTTTGGTAAAAATTTGTTTTTTTTTTTTTTTTTTTTTTTTTTGAAAAAAATACATTTTTGGTAAAAAAAAAATTACATTTTTGGTGAAAAAACAGATTTTGTTTTCGTAATAAATCATATTTTGTAAAAACATCGAATATTTGATAAAAATTTTAAAATTTTGTTTTTGTTTTAAATGTAAGTTAGACGAGTCGTTTTTGCGCTCGTGTTATAAAAACAGGCAGTTAACCCAAATTGTCGGTTACATAAAAAGTTATATAGCATAGAAAATATTAAAAATTTTGAAAAAGTCTGAATTGCATTTCCTCACATAGAAACTTGTTAATAATAACATGATTGAAAGTCATTTATATTATGTTATTATGTGTTTGGAAGCAAATGATCCTTTTTGAAACCCTTAAAAGAATTATTGTTAAAAATATAAAAAATTAATAATATGAAAATATAATCATTTGTTTTTTTGGCACTGTGTAACGTTTAAGGAAAATATTTTATGATTTTTATATATCCAATTTGTACTATATTATATTGGTATAAATTAATAAATATCAGTGTTAACATATGAGTGCGCTGGGCTCAACATAGAAAATTTTTTAGTAGTATTTCCTTTGAAAATTTTGTTAAAAAATGTAATTTTTTGGTATAAAACGTATTTCCCGATAAATTGTTCATCAATGAAGCTTTGAATAACTTAAGAGTGACAATAAAGAATATGTCTGAAGAATGGCCCAAAAATTATAGTGACATTAGCAGGGACAGGAAGTTCATGCATTTAAAAAGTGTGTTTTTAGGCGATTAAAAAAGCATTAAAAATGTTAAAATATGCCCTAAAAACAAATAAAATTTACAGTTATTTCTTAACTTTTATTAAAAAAAAAATATAAAATTTTACGATAAAAATATTTTTTCTGTGGTGATAATAATAATGGAAAATATTGACAAATTAATATTTTGTTATTAAAAAATCAAAAAGAAATGTGTGAATACTGAATATGAAGAATTTTAAAGAACGTTATGTGTTTGAAATTTTAAAAGGTTTTAAAATATATTTCATTTTTCCAAATATTTTGTTCAATTGAAATTTTTCTATAAATTTTAAAAATTTTTAAAAAATTTATATTCATTTGTCAAAATTTTTACTAGCCCTATTAGTAGCTTCTTTAAAAAGAATTATTCAGTTGTCGGTGTTTTACAAAAACGTATGACAACCAAAGCAAAGAAAAAGTTCAATAATAAATGAACTTTTTTGCCTTCAGATAAAGGACTGGAAATTTTACCCTGAAAATCTGTATTTATATCTATGTTTTAGGCTATCCAATTCTCCGAAACGAAATTATTTATTCTGTGTAATTTTGCATCTTAATACGAGATAAGGGACCTTCTGACGATGCACTTTTTTAATATTAATTTGCGTGTGGAATTTTTAATATTCTGAAAATTATGAAATGTAGACTTAAGTTGTTTTATCAAAAGTTCACAGAAGTATAATTTTGAATAGGAATATTGCACTATGATACAAAAATATGCATTTGTTGTAAAATATGCAAAAACATGCATTTTCAGCAAAATATGCACTAACAAATCGATGTCATTGTAAAGCAAATTCTCTAATTCGCAAAGATCTTTCGTTTACTTTATTCTATAAGAAAAGGCAAAAAACATGCATTTGCATGAACTTCCGGTCCTTGGATATTAGTGTCGAAGACGATGCTGGCAATAGTAGTTTTCTTCGTTTAGTCCTTGAAATATTCCTCTCAACCAAAATGAAATTATTTATCATATTGAATATAGAGGAAAAACATTTTAAAGCAGAATTTGTACAAAACTTAATGAAATTTGTGTTGAAATAAATGGTCAGCTTCAGGGTAAGTATATGGGAAGTCAGAGTTAATTAGAGTTTAGGAGTCCGAAAGTAATTTACTACTCTGTAAATGACAAGAAGTGGATGTCTTTAATATCCAAAAGCGGATTCGTAACACAATAAGTTTTGATGATAATGATGAAGGTCGTCTTTTAGTACCAATAGTGGGTATACTTAATGGTGAATGTTCAATATATAAAATATGTTCCTTATCTCCTTAAGAAAATTTGCCAACAATCTTTTTTTTTTTTTTCTTTTGTTCTTCTTATAAAAAAAATTTGTATAAAATATTGCCTGCCGTGATCATATGACCCATTATGCCCAATCCAGGGACTGAAATTTTAAAATTTAATCAATTAATTTTAATTTATTGAATTTTCGGTGAAAAGGAATATTTTGTAAAAACAGTATAATTTCTGATGAAAAATTAAATTCAATATTAAGTGAAAAAAAAATTTTCTGAGAAAAAACTTACTTGAAAAAATAACAAATGTGTATATTAATTGTTGTAAAATATGCATTTGAATTTATGTGAAAAATTTTTATTTTATGGTGAAAATATGAATTATTATTTATATGGTAAAAGATTGAATTTTGATGTAAATACTGAATTTTGGGATTTTTTTTAAGTTTTGACTTTTTTGGTGATTTATCAGCAAATTTAGATATTTAGAAAAATATAATTTTAAATATGGAATTTTAAGATTTTTTTTTATATAAAAATATAAAATATTTGAATACTTAGATTTTGGAAGGAAACAAATAAAGTTTTTCGTGAAAATTTTTATTTTTATATATAGAATATTCAGAAATATTTTAGTATATTTAGTATACATAAAAAATTCAGTGATATTAGTATATAAATCAATTGCTTTTTTGATAAAAATGTTTAATGTTAGTGAATTACAAATAATATTTTTTAATATACATAAATTAAGTTTATTAGAAATTAAACTTTTGGTGAGAAATTTTGGGTGAATAATTAATTCTTGGTGAAAAATTTAAATTTTGGAAATTAGGTATATATATATATATATATATATGGTTTATATGATTTAATATCGCATGAGATTTAGGCTTTAGGTTCATCTCCGACCGTAGGCATCCACTAAGGACGGATTTTTAGAAAGTCGAATGTTTAGGGGGTAAAAACGGATAAATATATATCTTCTAAACTAATATAGATACAAAACAAATTTAATGCCTATCCTTATTCATTTGAAAAATTTGAAATTCATCTATATTAGGGAAAAAGGGAGTAAAAATTGTATTTTGATACTTAATTGGCACCCTATGTATCTTTTAAATCAGTAATAATATAAATAAAATTTTTATCATATTCGTAACTTATCGAAAAACGACAAATACAAATTTGGTACTTTTTGGAAATTCGAACGTATTAGGGGTAATTTTCACCCCTAAAACGTAATAATTTTTGGTACTGTATTCTCATAAAACATTTTTTTTCTATTTATTGACTATTTGTATGAATATTTTATTATGGGATTCTATTAAAGTTTTGAAATTCATAAGAATATAATTTTTGTTGCATCCGTGAGGAAAAAAGGTGTAAAAATAAGAATTATTTTTTCTTGAAACTCATTGAGGGAATTTTGATCTAATTTGAAGGATTGGTTGGTCTATTTAGTCACACAAAAGAGGAAAGTCTAATGGTATTTTCCTATATATATTTTTGAATTAAAATCCCCAAAAGCGGGACTTACTGGTACTTTTTCGTTCCTTTAATGGTATTTTCTGTATTTTGCATACTATGAACTTTGAAATATAAAATTAAACTTACGTCGTACTGAGTGAATGAAAAGAAATACGAAGGAACGTTTTGGTACTTTTTCGTTCTTCTAATGGTACTTTTTGAATTTTCTATAATACTGAAGGTAGAAACATAAAATCTATATGTATATAATTTTAACGTTACTGAGTGAGTTACAAAACCGAAGCGACAGAAGGTAAAGTAATGAAATTTAGATCATAGGTATCTCTTCTTCTTTAAAATGTGAATGATTAAGGTAAAAATCAGCTGTAACAAGTAAAATAGGTAACTTAATGTCTTCCAAAAAATATAGACTAGAATATATATTTTACTCACATCTTTCTCTACTTAGAGAATGAGCAGATATGTATTTTGGTACTTTTTGGAAATTGGAACATTAAGGGAGTAAAAATTGGTAATAACTGTATTTTGGTACAATAAACCGATAATGATGGGAATAATATTTTTATCGTATGATATTTTTATCAAAAAAATATAATTCACATCATTGGAATTTTTTTAGAAATTTGAAATAGGATAAAAATGGGTTAAAAATTTATTATTTATATCTTCCAAGGCATCAAATTTATGCAATATTCTTTTGTATTTAAAGAAAGAGCAAATTCGTGTTTTGTACATTTTGGAAATTCAAACGTTTAGGGCTAATAAGGGTAAAATCCGTTTGGTTGTACCCTTTCGTTACTCTTAATATCTCCTAAACTAATAAATATAGGAAAACCAAATTTAATAACATTCTCTCTGCTCGAAAAGATAATAGATAGGTGTTTGTCACTTTCTGAAAATTAAAACGCTTAGGGGATAAAACATGAATGTTGCTACTTTAAAGAGTACCTTTTTAGAACTTTTACGTTTAGGGCGGCAAAAAGTGGTAAAGTCGGTGTGGTAGTGAAAGAAAGATATTAAAGGTAGGTTCAGGAGTGGGGAATGAAAGCTCCCACACATAGTAAATATAAATTTGTCGTATTTAAAGAACTAAAAGGTTTCAGAATTTGAGAGAACTACTATTATATCAAATTGTGTAACGTACACAACGAAGCGGGCACCGAAGTACACCGGGTATTAGCTAGTGTATTATATTGACAATTTTTTTTTAATTTTTTTATTTTAGTAAATAATTGTTTTTTTAATAAATTTTTGATAAAAAGTAAAATTTATGTAGAAACCTATAAACTATTTATATTCTGGACCCATGTAGGTGTAAGAGTCAAAATAATAATGATGTCTCTCTGTCCGTCCCAATAGCAGTGGAAAATTTTTTTGTACATCTGGTTATCGGGTTAAGATCTAAAAAAGTTTCAAATAAAAATTATCAAAGATGGTCCATAAATGACTGAGGTAAGTATAAGAAAAAAATTTTTTTTCGTTGAAAAATTTAAACATGTTGGTTCATAAAAGCGCGAAAACCTTTTCACAGTTATTAAAAAGTGTAAATTTTGAAGAAAAGTGACAATAAACAAGTAAGAAAGATATAGTCGGTCAAGCCCGAATATATGGTAACCTACAATTTTGTGTATGTTGTATCAAAATTCGGGGAGGGATCTTATAAGAAGCCTGTGGCGAATTGTACACCAATACTTATATTAAGCGTAATGTATGTTTCTATGAAACTTAGATATTAATTACATAGTATATTATATTATTTATACTCTTTAGGGTGATTTTCGTAAGTGGACCTTGTATGGGAGCTATATATATATTACGATCCTCATAAAATTTAGCACTTTGGTTTCTACTTACATAAAATTGATTTGTGTTAAATATTACTTGTAATTAGGTTTGCATCAGCTAAAGTGATTTTCTGAGGAGGGATTTATATGGGAGCTATGGTCAATTATGAAACGATCTATGATGAAAAAAAACTTGTAATGAAATATAACTATTTAAGTCAATATTTATCAAAATATTGCTATATTTAAGGTTGGACATTTGTATAGGGGCTAGGTGAAATAATGGACAGATGGATGTAGCAAATTCTATCTGTGTAGCAAATTCTATTGAATTATTTTCTAAATTGCTATTATTAGTTTGATTACAAAATGTATATGGATGGACAGACGGATGAACATCGTTAAATTAACTCAGAAAGTGATTCTAAGCCGATAGCTCTTAGACCATTATTTTATATTGTTATAAAGACTATCACAGATGTATAATACTTTCCCCACCTATGGCAGTAAAATTATAATTATTTCAAAAAATGAAACTAAAAATAAAAAAGAACGATTTTCATAAAAAAAATAAATTTCAAAAAACCAAATTTCAAAAAAAGTAGTTGAATGCTATAGAATGATTAACTAACGATATATCGTCACCTAAAGTGTAATGAGTTCTAGCTTATATTCAACAAATGTTCATGAAGCCTAAGAAGACTAATTAAAATAAATGTTATCTGACCATAAAAACATTGTGTTTCATATCAGGGTAAAAGATTTGTTAACAGACTTTTGATATCGTTTATCGTTTTGACATCGTTTATAAAAAACACCATAATTACATATGTTTTTATTTAATCGGTTCTTTTTTATAACTTGATAAGTATTAGGCCACCTGTGAAGAAAGTAAAAAAAAATAATTAAAAAAATTTTTCAATTAATTTTTTCCATCCATATGATAGAAAACGTTTCAAAAACACCTGTTGATTTGTTTTAAATAATTTGAAGTTCCTCAAAGTAAAAATCTCTAACATTTTAAAAATATATACTCAAAACGACACCTGTCTGATATCTAAATCAATTCTAGTCTCGTCTATAGGCCAAATTGTTATTTGATGCCTATTTTTAAAATAAATGGCCAATTTTCATAACATTTTGCTTTTTTTAATTTCAAAGAAAATTCCTTTATAATTGTTTATCACCTCTTAAGAAAATTCGAAATGTACTAGATTATACTCATAACAATCAACAGCCACGTCTACTACTCGTATAATGCACAGTGGGGCAGAATCGAAATTTTTTGGAAATAAATCTGTAACTCCTGATCGGCTGATTGGATTTTCATGAAATTTGTTATAGGCGTAGCGGAGGAGTGTACAACGTTAAGTTTGGAAGGGGGGCACAACAAACCCCTAAGTGGCGGAGCTAAGGGGGCTCAAAGTTAGGTACCTCTGACATAAAAAATTTTTAATCGCTTGCAAAATTTTTGTTTCTCGTCCGATTTCAAATATTTTTTATATTGCTGTATGCCCTGATAAGGCCTATAAAAAACATGCTTATATGTCCTATTTATCTCTTATAGTTTTCAAGTTATTTGCGTTTGAATTTTTAAGCACCATAATTTTGTGTGTTCTTGGTCCAGTTTTTTCATATATATCCTAGTATTTCCGACCGATTTATTAGTTTTTTCCTATCTAGTTAAAGAACAAAATTATTTATTGAATAAAAAAAATTGAAGTCGATGTCTTTACCTAGTCCAAAAATAAACGATTTTGAATTTGGAAATTCCAAAAAGACGACTTTTTGTGTTTTTTTAGCTGAAAAAGTATCTACACTCTTTTTTATCTAAAATAAAATTTTCTTTAGCAACATATAATAATTTTACACTTTTCAGGAAGGCAACTTCACAGAGATGACTTTAAGATAAAAAAAAAACAAGCCCAATAACTCAATTGGTCATGGTAGGCTATTTTTAATAGCCTATTGTTATCATCAGACCCTGTACTATCATCAATGAGAAAACGTTGGATTTATTATGAGCCTTTATCAACTCAAAATACTGAAGACTTGAAGGACCTTTATTATCTTTTAGATATGTATTTAGATACAACAGATTATTTTATAGAAAATAAGTAGTATAAGTTTAAAATATTAGAAAAATTGTCTACATAAATTTAATGTAAATAAATAATAAAAAATCGTATTATAAATAGAATATTTATTAAGGAAGATGATAAGTACCAGAAATAATAATATTGATTAAGTTAAAATAGACAAGTTTGTAAAAATATAGTCATTTATATAATAAATTGTAAATATAAAAGTTTAAACACGCATATTTCTGAAATGAGGCATGATATTGGCTTGAATCGGAAATTATATATGCTAAAGGATAAGCTTAATTTGGAATACATATTTTTAAAATTTCTTTCGGTATTTAGAAATAAACCAAACAAAAGGCCCATTTGGGGTTTTTGGAGAAAATACAAATTTTTTAATTGTAATAACATATTTGTTTATAAAGATATCTTAATGAAATTTGCAAGAAATGTGGATCTTATTAATATAAATAAAAGCGCGTTAACCAAATTTCAATCAGAGGTAGGGTTTTCCTGAATTATCAAAAAAACTAATCAAAATTCCCAAAAATGGGATTTTTTACATTTAGGGCTATAGAATCCACATTTTTCTGAAGGCCCGTAGATTTTGTCTTAAAACTTTTAACAATATATTGAGGATTCTTAAGATATATTCCGCTTGTCGATTCGTGCTTTGGGATTTGAGAAAAAATGGTCTAAAATCATATAAAATGGGCCGAATTCGTGAGGGTGAGTACCATGTGTAGCAATTGAGTTATTGAGTTATTTCAGAAAGTTGTAAAATTATTATATGTTGCTAAAGAAAATTTTATTTTAGATAAAAAAAGAATGTAGATACTTTTTCGGCTAAAAAAATTTCAAATTCAAAATCGTTTATTTTTGGACTCGGTAAATATATCGACTTCAGTTTTTTTAATCAATAAATAATTTTGTTCTTTAACTAGATAGGAAAAAAACTAATGAAATCGGGCGGAAATACTAGGATATATATGAAAAAACTGGACCAAGAACATACAAAATTATGGTGCTTAAAAATTCAAACGCAAATAACTTGAAAACTATAAGAGATAAATAGGACATGTTTTTTATAGGCCTTATCAGGGTCTACAACAATATAATAAATATTTAATATAAATATAAATATAAAAAATATTTGAAATCGGACGAGAAACAAAAATTTCGCAAGCGATTAAAAATTTTTTATGTCAGAGGTACCTAACTTTGAGTCCCCATAGCTCCGCCCCTTAGGGGTTTGTTGTGCCCCCTTCCAAACTTAACATTGTACACTCCTCCGCTACGCCTATACCAAATTTCATGAAAATCCAATCAGCCGATCAGAAGTTACAGATTTATTTCCAAAAAATTTCGATTCTGCCCCACTGTGCAATGTACGATAAAAAAACATTAAATACATAATTGGCGCCTTAAGCAAAAAATGGCAAGAAAATAACAATTCAGTAAGTTAAAAATAGACTCAATTGTCAATTTTTAGAAGTCATACATAAACAATGAGCAAAATAAAGATAAAGAAACAATATACGAGTATTCTATTTGAAAATGTCTACAATAAAAAAAAACTCCTCACGTGCAGGAGAAGTTGAACAAATGTTTCATTGTATTGCTGCTGGTTGGTTGGATTTTTTCGTTTGTTGCATAAAGACGCACACGATTTAACAGAAACAACAAATAAGTACAACAGAAAATAAACAGGTAGAACAGGTAGTTAAAATGACTAAACGTCATTACGACATTTAAACAAAATGCCAGACGGACGTACGGATTGGCACAGTGTCTGAACGTCAAGTAGTATAAAATGTGAAATATTTTACTCAGTTTATGAAGACACACCTTTAAGAAATACCACTATAAGTGAGTAAAATATAAACGGCAGTGACGATTGTTGTGAAGAATGATCAGAAAATTTTCTATTACAACGTTATATAGGACGATAAGGAACAATGTCTGAACAAACCTCCTAAACGAAAATTTAGGAAAGCTTAAGCTGTATATTTAATGACATAAGACTGTTAATATCATACAAAATTCAAAATTCTTTGAAATAATACACATAAAATTTCTTACAAATATTGCGAAATGTTACAAACTCAATATCTAAATGAAAACACCGGCATCTAATTTTGTAATAATAATCATACATTTTTGTGGTGGGCTGGCTGACTGTCTGGGTGGTTGACAGCCTATAACTCTTTGAGAGAATGTAAGATTATTTACAAAACTAAACAATATAACATAAGGGATTTTTCCATTTTTTATTTGTATGCTAATAAATTTTTAAATATTTACTAATGCTCATGTATTTGCTAGGGTATTCATTCGAATAATGTTCGTTTGAATTATTCTATGAATTTGTTAGGCATAATTATTCGAAAAATATAAAAATGATGTTTTTCGAATAACGAATAATTCGAATACTTTTGGGCCGAATAGTCGAATAAAACGAATAATTCTATTTCTTCTTTATAAGAATTTTTATAAAAAAAAATATTTCTTTATGTAAAATTTAAATAAATGCACATTTTTTTAGCGAAATATCTTTACCCAATCTAAAAGCAAATTTTTAAATTTAAATTTTATTAAAATTAAGCGTATTTTGCAAGTTTAGTCATGAAAGGAGCTTTCTGAAAACAGATCGTATAAAATACCAGAAGTATAAAATACGTATTTTATGGGATGCGTGTCATAGTAACCAATTGACATAAGAGTCTGGTGTATTGCAAACACCGGCTTCGCTAAATTAAAGTTTTTCTGAAAAGGATGACTAATTCCATCCTATGCACTTATGTCATTTTTCACTTGGACATTATGACATTTTCAAAAGTGTAATTTTGTCTATGGGCACTATAACACTTTTTTATGAGTCGCAATGTCTATGAATATTGTGACATGCACAGTTTTCTGACCCGCTACATACTTCATCAGCATTCGTGGTGTCTTATACATTTAGATTTCGTTTATACATAAAAACCTGTAATGTTTAAATATAATTATCGAGGTGCTTCCACAACACACTAATACCTTATTAAAATTGTTCAGAGTTCTCAAAATAAAAAGAGTAAAATCAATTTTTAATTTTTTTGAAGACATTTTAAACTAATTGTTAACTTTAGTTATTATTGTTATTATTTTTTTTAATCAAGTTTTTTATAAAACTTACGAAATCCTAAATAATTTAGTCTACTTTATTTTGTTTCAGTTATTCGAATAATTTGAATCATTTTAAATACGTGATCGAAAAATTCGAACAAACTAAAATGTTTTTTTTTCGAATTATTCGAACAATGAAAAAAAAAAAACAAATAATTTGAATACACTAGTATTTACATATTTACAAGTAGTTGTTTATATCTGTGAAATTTTGTGTATGCGTGTATCTATGTATATATGTATGTATGTATTTGACACACTATGAGTTTAAAAATAGCCTTCAGTCTGTCCTACAAGGTTGAAAATACTTGGTCATATTATCAGTAATAACAGAACAAAAAGCAACAGCAATTAACTAAACAATCGACTAAAATTCATAAAACTAAGAAAATTCAACTCTCTAAGAGCATAACAAGTATTTAATACTATACAGGATAAGAAAAATTTCCAAGAAATCTCTTTATATAATTCAATATGACTGGAAAATAACAATAGTGCTTATTTACCAAGAAAATTGAACTTATTGTTCTATAACGAGTTCGATTCAACGCTAATATTGTGCACAGCCTTATTCACATTTTTGCTATTGTTTCGATCTCCACAATAGTACTATTTGAAAAACTTCATAATTATATGTAGTAGTCAAAACCGCAGGATCTCGGGCATATAATGACTTGGTGTAACAGAGAGAGAGCGTTTATATACCACCAACCTTTTTCGTTTGTTTTGTCACATAAAGTCATTATTTCCCTGTACTGAATCAACCTTTACCGGGACATGGTATTCCAATGGCCGTTCGTCTGATATCGCGTTATTCTTCTCAGAGCAAAGCATGAGCATATCGTCCTCGTCGATCTCATTAGATGATCGAGAGTGAGTATAATCTTCAAAAATGAGAACAATCTGTCTAGGCTAGTCATTTTTAACTCCGATAGCTATATGGTATGCTGATCCCTGTGTAGCCGTGCATTCCGTCATGGACAGACGTTATGAGGAATGAAATAGGTGATTCTTAGGTTACACGAGGAATCAAGGTTATCGCCTTTTGCAGTGAAGGTTTTGCTTATTTCACTCTTTAATTACTTACAATTTAAATATTTCATTTCAAATTTTTTTAAAGGATTAAGAAGTTCTTATAAATTACTGAGGGGAATAATTTATGAGCAAGATTTGTTAAAGATTAGTCCAATCATAATTATATTTAATATATTGATATGTAATAGTTTCTGTGTAATATTTTTTTAGCTGTGCAAAGTGAAAACGTCTTCAGATGCTTGACTATAATATTAAAAAGCCGTTTGGTATTTCGGGTTGTAATACGTCATGTATCAATATTGCTCCCCATTTTAAAAACATCACTATGAATTCCTTATTCAGTTTCAAATAGTGGAAAAATATTATATATTATAGTGGAATGTACATCGTTCCTTATGTTTATCTTTCGTTCACACATAGACTTATGCATTAAAACAAGTGTCATTCAAATAAATCCACGAAGATTCAACAAATGAGAATGTACTGAAAGAAAATTTGTGCTCTTGTTTAAGCTACGCTTTTTTAACGGTTGAAATTCATAAGAAACTCTAACAAAATCCAGGTCGAAAGAGTTGAAGTTTCTAAAAGAAAGTTGAGTTATGATTTTACATAATCAAGTCCTTAAAACCACTACCGATGTGTTAATATAGCATGTTTATAACTATATATTTGGAATCTTCGGAAAAACTATTTCAATAAAAACGGAGTGAGTGGCATGCACAAAATTTTTTTTTAATCTGACATATACATTTTTTAGCAGCGTATTTGCTAATAAACACCCTTTGCATTTTTCGTGAAGATTACGCCAAATGTTTGCCCATTTTCCCCTCTACTAGGAAAGAAACAAATATGACAACCCTTTATTCCCTTTTTTATTAACCTAGTGTCTACATTAGGCAGATTTTTATCAAAACAAACGTCAAAATCAGTGCGAATATATACAAGGTAACGTTAGTTAAACAGCTGATTATTATTTTGGTTGTTACAATAGTCAAACTACATATATAAAAAACAATAATGAATTCGACTTATTGTTATTTTTGTGCAACTGTTACCACCTTCCACAAATTCGTGTTAAGTTTGAGGTTTCTCTTGATAAAAAATTGTCTAATGTAGACACTATGTTAATCATAAAGTAAACTAAAGAGTATTGCAAGGCATAAAATAATAATGTACAAGGTGGTGTTAAAAGCACAGCTGATTGTTTTTTTTTTCTTTTTGATAGTTAAAACTATCAAACTCTATGTAAAAAAAAAAAAAATTAAAATAAATTAAATTTCTCTCTCTTAACCGTTGCTAATAACGTCAAACTCTATTACCTTGTTTAATATGCCTTGGAGTATTTATATAAAAAAGAGCATATTACTTATTATTATATAGAGAGTAAATGAGAAAGAGCATATAAAATACAAATAAATTAATAAAAATGGGTGATTTAACAAATACATACGCAAGTACAAATATTACAGATACTCGCTCTCATATCCACAAAACAGAGAATTGGAGCTGTAGGTATTTGTAGCATTTTCAACTCGCGCGATAAACTCGTGCATTGATATCGTTTTTTTTTTTTATTTTATTTTTGTTTGTGTTTATTGCAGCATACACATGATCTTGGTGTGGGGATCTTTTTATATGTATGAATAATGCATTTCAGTTTTATAGACAGACAAATAATAAAATTGAAATCACATGTTTTGGTTGATATTTTAGAGATGCATTTAAAAGTTCAAATGTTGTTTTTGTTTTTGTCTGATTCAAAGAAGGTGAAATTTAATATTAAAAGTTCAATAAACTTGAATATTTTTTACTAAGACAAATTTTAAAATGAGTATCTTCTTTAACATATTAATCATATCACAATATATAGTGGCAAATCAATATCTACCCCATATTTTTCACAAAAACAACCTGCATAACATTAATGCATTTTTTATAATTAGGCTATTTTATTAGTATTTTTATCTCAAATGTGTTTGTTTTTTTAAGAAGACATTTTGACAAGTATATTACATATTTAAATATATCAAATATTATTATTTCTTTTTTTAAAATACATACGAGAATAATTATTCTGTTTAAATTTTCTTTAGATAATGCATCATAATGTGAAATATTTTTATAATGAATAATAATTTTATAATTACATGACGCAATTCTTATGAATTTTAATAAATTTTTTTATAATACCTAAATTAGTCTTAATTCTTCAGTTTTGCCTTAAGTAACTACATACCTTATATTATCTTTTGTTATAATAAATATAAATAAATTTTTAAAGAAATAGAACATAAAATGTCTGAAATTTATAATGTTTTGAGAACAAATAAAACCGTCAACGTTGTTATACTAGGGTATTCAAATTGTTCTTTTTTCTATAGTTCGAAAAAAACGAATAATTCGAATAAGGCATTTTAGTTTGTTCGAATTATTCGATAACGAATTTAAAATTATTAGAATAATTAAAAAATATTAATAAAGTAAAATATTTATGATTTTGTAAGTTTCTTTAAAACATATAAAAAGTTAAAAAGGCATTCTTAATATAAATGTAAATATATCGTCCATTCTAAGAAAGATTTAAAAAAAATTCTATTTTTTGAGAGGAAGTCATCAGACTGTCTTCATATTTGGTGTACTATATAGAAGCATTTTTCATTTAAGATATTAATTTTATGCAAGATTTTAACTTTTCTACAAGTTAAAAATCGACAAACACTGGAGATTATCGTAGCTTGCTTTTCGACACCTCTTATTTATAAGCATAAAAGTTACAGCAATTTTTTCCAGTGAAAATCCCTAATGTAAAGGTTCTGATTTTCCTGAAAATTTTAAAAATCAATTTTAAATTTAAATTAATTTTACCTAAAAAACGATAAAAAAAAGTCAATTTTCTTTGAACTTTATCTCAAAAGCAAAAAATTTTATAATGATATAAACAATTCGTCTTCAAAAATTCTCTTTTATGATTAAAAAAAAAAAGAGAAAACTGCAACTTGTCAAAAGTCCTCAGAAATTAACTTATGAAAGAATAAAATTTAAATGAATAGATTTAAGACAATTTTTAGCACTAGAAAGAATTTTTATAAATAATTTTTTTATAAATAATCAAATAAAATCACTTCAATAGTAATAAATTAAATTACTCGTATTATTCGAATATTCGGTAGAAAGACATTAGAATTATTCGTTATTCGAAAAATACCATTTCCAATTATTCGAATAATTATTCATAATAATTATTCGAAAAATTCGGACGAACATTATTCGAATGGATACCCTATATTATACTCACATATTTTGTAAATACAACAAGTTCGTTTAAATAAATAGATAAACTAACAAATAACATAAACGTAATTGTACTGCAGCAGAATAACAGTTTTGATAAGTACCCATATAAGTCTATTATAAATTATTGAGTGTTTAGGATACACTTGAAAATAAGTAATCATTACAATAAATATAGTGAAGAACAAAGTATTTGCTTTAGGACTACTGTAAATTATTTATGTACATAAATAATAATATTGTATTTGTAAACGTAAACGAAAAAAGTTGCAGTTGCAGTATAAATCAGTATATAGTACCAATATCTTTTTATGCAATTTTCACAAATATCCAAAATACCATAGCAAGGCCTTTTAGAAATGGAAAGTTATAAAAGAATATTCCAGCAAAAACTTTGCTTTCTTGGTAAGCTAGCAAGTATAATTGAAAACAAAAATAAACTACTTACTTTTTTCTGAATAACTAATTATTTTTATTCCTAAACGAAAATAAAAATAAAATTTCCGTCAGTGAGATTTGAACTTGGACACAAATTAATTATTTGTTATTAATGACTAACGTCTACTCAGCACACCATTTCGCACTTAATTTTCGAAGTGACAAAACTCTTTAGTATAAAATATCTTTTTAGACAATAAAAAAAAAAGAAATCAGAAAACTAACAGCATCACAATGGGGTTGAATCAAAAACTTTCTGGTTGTTAATCCAGCGCTCTAACCAACTGATTCACGTGATTGCAATATTAATGTGATATTATACTATTGAATACTTATTTATGTAATATATAGTAGGCAAATAATAATGACGCATTTCATTTCCAAGAAAACCCTATAGATTATACATTAGAGTATCCAAAACCGCTTTTTACAAAAGCTGTTGGTTTAGGTCTTTTTATAAATTTCGATTTTATTCGAAATCCGTTTTATAAAGCTGTTTAACCGCGCTTTTTAAGCAGTATCTTATTTACCTTTTTACATGTAATTCTACACAGAAAAATAGTCCAAAAAAGAAAAATTATATGATGTACACTGAAAATGATATACATTTATTATTATTAACAATGATGTTGTATTTCTACCAAAGGATCTCGATCGATCAAATTGCCCAAAATTCCGATAAATTAAAAGGTATTGGGCCTAGTACACACATTCCAGCAAAAAAGTTGAATAAAGCAAATTAAAATGTTAAATTCGGCTGTGCCTAATCTTATATACCCTTCACCAGTGTTGAGATGTGTTATATGAACATGAAATACATTATACATATATTGGATGTAATTGCAAATATATTTACCTGTCCATATCTATGTAAACATTAAAAACTTTAAATAATTTGCATTATCATATAAAGTTAAAATTGAATTAAGATTATAAATCCTTAAATCGTTATATATTATAAAAATTAAGTGTAAGTTTGTTTGTTTGTTTATTTGTTTGTCTGTTTATCAATCACGTCTAAACAGCTGAAACAATTTTCACGAAATTTCGCATATAGATAGTACCAGTTCCAAAGGCTTTGTTAGATTTTCATTGGACGTCACATCCACATTTTACGCCTGCTTTAAAAAAAATTTTTATTCAATGAAGCTATTTACATCAAATATAACTCACAGATAGTGCTTGCATTGTAGAATGGGTCTTGATCGAATGCCAAGCGCATAATTTACGCCTGCTTTTTTAAACCTCCAAAACCAATTAGCTAAAAATCGGAGCAGGGTTTGTAGTACCCCTCATATAAATCATATATTCATTATGGCATATGTAAGGAACCATTACAGGGGGAACCCTCAAATTTCGTGGGAACCTTTATCTAATCATATCGCATTTGTGAAATGAAAATAGGAGGGATAGCCCCCATACAAAGAGAATATAAATTTTCTCGTCTAAAGAAGTATTACAGTGAAAGTCTTAAAAAATTTAAAATTAATTTTCATATCAAATTTTGAATAGGGTGAATAGATCCATGGAGAGTAGTAGCTCCCATATAAAGTAAATAGTAGCCAAGCGCACTGGTAAAAGCTAGTAAATAACATATTTAATACTTTGGAGTTTATAAAACTTCGCATATATATGAGGAAGATATGATCTCTTCGGCACAGAACAAATATTTTATAAATGTAAGAAAATATTAAATAAAAAAAGGTATGGACGAAAAATGTATGGACCAATTTAACTGGTTTAAAAACCGAAATTCAAAAAAAATATTTGTTATAGATTTATGCAAGAATGTTGTTATTGTTATATAGGAGCTTTAAAAATAATGCGTTTTGGCCTATAACTCGGTTAGTACTGGATCTACTTAGTTTATTTTTCAACACAAAAGTTCTTGAAAAACGAAGTCTCTAGTTTACATAGGTGCTTCAAAACGTTTAAAAAAACCAAATATTCCTTAGTTTATTGTTGTTATTGTTGTTTTTCAGTACCCATGAAAATAACAACTATAGGGGAAGCATACATTAAATAAATAAAAAAAAAACAGATCTGAAAATAATTCGTTTCTTTATAAACGGATTTGGTTGATTCAAAAAACCAAAATTCAAAAAAAAAAAATATTTGTAATCGATCTACATAAGAAATAAGTCCGTAGCTTATTTAGTACGTGGACATCAGTCAAAAATGCGTTTTGGCCGATATTTTTGTAACTAATGGACCGACGGAGTCATTTCTTCAGTAGAAAAATTCAGAAAAAAATTTCCGGTTTAAACCATTTTTACGGTTTTTTGCACATATCTCCGCCATTTATGAACCGATCTTGCTGAATTTCAATAACAAAATTGTCGAAAGTATTTTCGATCATTTTAATTATATATATATATATATATATATATATTTTATACTATATTATATATGGCAGTTATCGGTGGGCTTCATAAACGCCATTTCAACCGACAGATAGACGGACATCGTCCTATCGACATCATTTCTTATAAGGAGAATATAAGCTATTCTGTTCTTGTGGAAATTTCAAACGGAATGACAAAATTATATATAACTTTTACACCTGTGTTGAAGGGTATAAAAAAGGAATAAAATATTAAATAAAAGTAATTCAAAACAATAAATAAAAACATTTGAAATTTAATGGGCAAAATCAATTAATAAGCAAAAAAGTTATGGGCCAAATACTATAAAAAATCTAGTTCATCTTTCTTCGCTGATGTATCTTTAACAAAAGCATATACGCCATCGAAATTGTTTACAAATAGTTCAGGGATCGTTATAAACTTAGAAACTAAGAATGAACGTGATCCGCCCACTTTATCACCCACATTCCATATAAGGAGAAATTCTAAATTATCGCGACACAAAAAAATGCAAATGATTACTTTTAAGAATAACTACCTAACTACAAAAATTTTTAAAATATCTAGTTTTGTAGCACCCAGATAACACAAGTAATACTACAGATCTGTTAGAAATTTTCATCTGATTATAGGCGAAGAGATTTTTGTCATAACAAAGTTGATTGTTTTAGTTCAATGTGTTCTCTGCTAAATAATTTTTGGTTATGGAAAGTTAAGGCGAATACTTCTTAAGTTCGTTGTTCGCTAAATACTGAAAATTGTTTGGCGAAGAAGTCTTCAAGAATTTTTATTATTTTTTTGTTTTTAGTTTATTTTATAAAACATTTAATGATCCGTTCCGAGAAGCATTTAAGTAGCAGTTAGGATCGATTAAAACAAATTTCAATACACTTCCTTTTAAGTGCTAATCAAGCAATCTTGGAAATTGCGACCTTTTAGTTTGACTAGAATTTTTATATGAATGAAGGACGACCATGCGGAAAGGCATCTTAAAATTTACTCAAAAAAATCCTAAGTTACTTAAAAATGTCTCTAGTGGTCATCACAGATATGTACGTTTTAAAAAAAGATAATACTTTTTTCATAAAGAAATTTTTAAGAACTGCTATGTGTAACTGCGCATATCAGAAAAAAATTGAAACCAAAAATATTATGTAATAATATGTCGATATTTACTTCAAGAACGTATTAACTCAAAAAAGCGATTTTGCATAAAACGTATGTCAGATTACTATTACATTAATAGAGAAATGGATGAATAACATATTTTATTTTCAATCGGCGACCATAAAAGAAATGAACACGAATTTTTACGGAAGGTAAAGCTTAATATAACGCAAAATTTCTACGTTATTAATTCAAAACTCAAATTTTTTGAGTTTTAACGTTCTTGAAGTAAATGAGCGATATGATCAAACTTGGCCCATTTCGCAAATTTCTGCGTTGAGGCCATTTTTGAATGTGAACAAAATAATAACTGTATCGTTTGAATTTATTTATTTTTTTGTTTTTTACTTTGTAAGTTTGTCTGCTAAAATAAAATTTCCGAAAGCCTTCAGATAACTTATCGATATGTTTTGATCCAGATAATTCCGAAGGTTTTTCAATTGAAATCAAATCTTACATATTTTTTAAAAAAAGCTAGGTGTTTTCATTTTCACAAATAAATTTTCTTCAATATAATTAAATATACTGCAATTATTATATTTTTGCTATTATTGCAATATTTCTTCGAAAGATTTCAATAAATTGTTTTTCGAATGTGTCATTCAATTTTGTTATCACTTGCATGCAGCCTCATTAAGACACAATATAATTAGTACAAGGAAGTCTGTCATATTTATGAAGTCTGTACCATCTTCTAATACAGAGTAGCGTAAGAAAAACTGCAAACTGATAAGCAGGAAAACCAAAAATATGCTCTAAAAAGGGTTTCATTTATAAAAATGCTTATAAAATCGGAAAATATGCTTTTAAAATTAAAAATATGCTCTTAAAATATTACTTTTGCTGGCTAAATTTTAAATGATGAAAATTATCAGGGAATCGGATTTGAAAAACGTATGTGAGAGTAGAACGAAAATTTCGCTAATGGCTAATTATTTATAGAAGACAATTGGAAGCAAAATATGCAAAAATTGTCTCTGTAATATATGCAAAATTGTGCTTTTATGTATACAATTTTTAAAAATATGATATTTGAAAAGCCAAGATATAACCTAAAATAAGAATTTTCTATTAAAATGTGACAAAATATGCTGCTAAGTATAAAATATGCAAAAATTATGCTATAAGGATTAAAATATGCAAACATTTTCTGAAATGAATAAATAACTAACAGTAACTTATTTTGCATATTTTTGGTTACCCTGCTCATAAGGCAGTTACAAGAAATATAAAGCTAATAAATAATATAGGTTCCACTTGAGTGTTTTTTTTTTCAATTATGTTATATTCGTTTGGTCATCAGTGTTATCTGTAGGATTTCTTTTAAAAATATGTATTTGTTTTTAATTTTTTAATTGATTATAAATAAAATAAAATAAAAACAAGAACATCTTCACTGATAAGATTAGAATAAAATAAAATTTTATAAATTATTTTATTTATACCTTTTTATTTAATTTTAGGTCCACTTATCGGAACCCGGCATATACAATGTTTTCTATGCTTTTGTTGTCTCTCTTTGGCTTATGCTCTGAGAGTTAATTTAAGTGTGGCCATTGTAGCGATGACAGATAAAAATGCTACGGAAAGTGGTTATGAGGTAAAATTTAAAATTTTTCTCTAATATTTATTATTATTATTATTTTTGTAAATATCTAATTATATTCTCTTATTTTACAGGAATTTGAATGGGATGAAAGCACAAAATCCTATCTATTAAGCAGCTTCTTTTGGGGCTATATTACAACACAAATTCCTGGAGGCCATATAGCCCAAAAATATGGATCTAAAATGATACTTTTAATAGGTCTTACTTTATGTTCTCTGCTTACTTTACTGACTCCTGTGGCAGCACATTTTGGTGGTTGGAAATTGTTATTTGCTGTACGGGTAATACAAGGTCTTACGCAAGGTGCTGTACATCCCGCCACTCATGCAATGTTAGCTAAATGGGCTCCTGTTGAGGAAAGAGGTACTTTGGGTACTTTCTGTTATTCTGGATCACAATTTGGCACTGTTGTAATGTTGGCTATGAGTGGTTATATAGCTGATTCTTCTGCAGGTTGGCCAGGTATTTTTTATATATCCGGTTCCATGGGTTTTGTATGGGCCATTTGTTGGTATTTGTTTGTTGCTAGTACGCCAGCAGAACATAAGAGCATAACACCAGAAGAAAAGAAAATGATCGAAAACTCTTTAGGTCAAGTGGATAATAAACCCAAAACTGTGGGACCTACACCTTGGGTAAAAATCTTTACCTCGCCTCCCTTCATTTCCTTGATCGTAGTTCACTGTACTCACATGTGGGGCTTCTGGACTTTGCTAACACAAATCCCTAACTATATGAAGAATATTTTGGGTGTTGATATTAAAAATAGTGCCTTACTCTCTTCTCTGCCTTATGCTGTAATGTGTGCACTCTCGTTCTGCTTTATATATTTGTCAAAATTGTTGGCCAGAAACGAAAAATTATCTTTGGCTTTCAGTCGTAAATTCTTTAATTCTATTGGTCATTGGATTCCTATGATTTCGTTGGCGGCTTTGGGTTATGTAACGAAAGAACATTCTACAATAGCGGTGGTTTTACTTACTCTAACTGTAGGCATAAGTGCTGCTACATATTTGGGTTTCCAGGTGAATCATATTGATTTATCACCCAATTATGCTGGTACACTCATGGGTATAACGAACGGTGCTGCTAATGTGATGAGTGCTGTAGCGCCTTTGACTGTGGGTTTGGTGGTGAATGATGTGGTAAGTTGATTACTATAAATTTTTTTTTTTATATTTGTAATTAATATAATCCTCTCATTATTTTTCAGACTAATGTCATTGAATGGCGTATGGTCTTCTTCATTTCCGCCGGTTTCTATTTTATTGGTAATTTACTTTTCGTGTTATTGGGTAAAACTGAAGTACAAAGTTGGAACTCTCCTGAAGATGCTTTAGCCAAACGTTTGAGTATTATTGATCCTGAGACACCAGCTCTCATAACAAATGGTGATCTCGTCAAGCCACAAATTAAAAAAGAAAATGGCAGCCAATAGAAAATCCCTTAAGCAAAAGTGATTGTGACAAATATACACATATAGAAAAGCGTACTGAAGACCTCTTTAAATTTTAATTTTTAAGTAAAATTAAAAACTTTTAAAATTTAGTGATTTCTTTTATTAAGTAGATTTAAGCATTAAATAGTTTTAATTAAAAAAATCTAAAAACGAAAATTCATATAAATTTTATAAAAGAAGGATATGCATTTAAACGCTTTTTAATCTAAGGTCATTATTAAAAATCCAAAATTTATTAGAAAGGACCTTCTGTAAAAAAAAATATTTTATATTTTCAAAAACAAACTATTTTTTTTATCTTTTTAATTAAATATTTTTAGAGCTTCCATTAGTTTTATTTTTATTAACAAATTAACAAATTTTATAAAATATAATTTCCTTTTCAATTTTGCATTTCAATTTGAGTCCTTTAACAGTATTTAATTATAGGGAATTTTTAAAATAAACTGTAAATAATTTAGATATTTTCAAAATTTTTATTTTGTTTTGAATATATTTTGTTTGTTTTATTTTCCTTTTTCTTAATTTCTTTAAGCGTTTGTACTTTAATTATGTTATAAAAGATTTGTGTAAATAAATAAATTCTAAATAAATTATTAAATTTATTTTAAATATAGTTTTTTTAAATATAAATTAAAATGATATAAAAATTAAAAAAAAAATTAACTGCAATAACTAAGTGTGCCTTAATAGTTATAAATTTACTTAGTTTAAGTTTATTAAGATCAAAATTTATTTAAATTAAATTTTGCAAATAAAATTTATCATCAACTACGGTGCCAATATACTGTTAAAAATAATAATAATAAATTTTTGAAAACATCAAAATAAAAGACAGATGTATTAAAAAAATATTGATTGTTATTTTTGTATAAAATTTGGAAATGAAGAAAAACAGAATGTTATATTCGACTTGGCCGAATCTGTTATACCCACCATCTGCAACTTTTTCTGCCACCTTTATTTAAAATTTCACCTTATATGGGAGGTGGGCGATAAAGTGTGCGCATCACGTCCATTTTTGGTTTCTTAGTTTACATCGATCCTCGAACTATCTGTACAAAATTTCGTTGTTGCACATTCTTTTGGTTTTGATATATCAGTGGAAAAGTATGAACTGGACACCCTGTCTTTCTAGCCTTTGGCCTATAAATTTTTTGTTTATGTACCGATTTTGCCCATTTTAAACGTTATGTAGAGCAAATATTTGAGCAAAATTTCGTTCTCCTATGTGGTCCGCCCAGAGCACCTTCTTTCAATAGACAGACGGACAGGCGAAAGGGCATAACTGTATCGCCTCAGAATCTTACCGGAACAAAGAGCATACATACTTTATGAGATCTTAAATTTTTTTTCGTTATATTACATAAAGAACGATAGACCCTATATGTTCCTTATATTTTTTCATGGTGGGTATAACAAGAATGGAAACTTAACAATGAATGTTGGTATGTGTTTGTATGCAATAAACACAGCAATATTACAAGTAGTGTATAATTTAGGGTCAAGTCGACCCTAGTTTTAAAAATTTATATAAAGATTATTTTCGATGTTAATATCAAAAATACTAGTATCTTGCTTTCATATCACTTGTATATTCTATCAATATTTTTTATATCTAATAATATTTGGGAATATTATATAACGTCAAATGTCCATGGATTTTATGACACAAAGTGTCCATGGATTTACGACCAGTGTTGCCAAAACCTTAGTGGCAAAAAGTGCTAGATTTTGAAAAGAAACTGCTAGATAATGGTAAAAATAAAAAATTAAATCTTAAGCAAAATTTATAGATTTATGAGTGGATTTTTCAATATCCTAATTTTATCATTTATTTTATAATTTTCAAAATAACACCTTGCTTTAACATTTTGACAAACATTTATATGAAAATTATTTAATCAATATTTTCAACTAAAATATTTCTGAACTGATTTTGAATCAAAAATTTTAACTTCGAACTAAAGTCCGATTCTTTTTCAAATATTTTTTTTTTTTTCGAAAAATAATAGAATGTTAAAAATCACATTTAATTGTCAAATTTCCAATACAATTTTCCCTCTAAATGAACCGAAATAAATTTTTACCAGAATTTGCATTTTTAACTAAATAAATGATATGGCGAAATGAAAAACTAATGAAATGAGTCCCATGAAATAAGTTCTAATGAAAAAGGTCCTAAAAATAATGAATTAACTGCAAAATATTTTTAATGAAATAAATCCTCTTAAAAAAGAAATTATTTCAAAAATGAAAATGAAATAAAATCCTAATTTTATTTATTTTAATAATGAAATAACTCCCATGCAAGAAAATGAAATAATTCCAAATAAAATAATTCCAAAAAGAAATTAAATAAGTTTTAAATTTATATGTTGAACGTGTTTCTTTGAAGCTTTGAAATTCTCGCTGCAAACCGTCTGTCTCACAGTTTTTAATATTTAAGACAAAAAAGCATTGATTTTTTACAAAATGCAAATTATAGACTTTCACAAAATTACTGATTAAATAAAAAATAAAAAATCGAATGATGCTTTATTAACAGTTCCTTTTCAGTGCCAATCGTTTTCAATTCAATGTTTTTTTTTTAATTCGTTATATTTTAGCTCATTTTTTAATAAAAATGTTTGACTTTTGAAAATTATTAATAAAAAAAAACGCTTGATTTTTTGGACCATAGAATTAAAAAAAAAAAGAAAATGTATATCATTTTAAAAATTAAAAATATGTTTCCTAAAAAATTTAATTTTTTGAGTTATGAGGTCTTTGCAGCAAATGAGCGATTTGCATTATATAAAATTTAAAAATAATACTCTTCAAACTTAAGATATTATTTTATAAATAAAGTCATAATTAAAAGACTTTCATTATGAAATTATAAACTTATCCCAAATTTAGGAAAATGAAATAAGTCCCTAAAAAATTAAAAAAATTTGGTAGGAACTTTTTTCGTTATTATTAAAAAAAGAAATAATTTTATAAGAAAATTAAAATATTCCCTAAAATAATGCAATAATTTCAAAAAATTGTATGAGTTATTACATATCGAGGGCATATATTTAAAACCCCTGTTTCAGGATTTCATGAAACTGTGTTTTTGTTCACATTATCTTCCCTATAATAACGCTCATCTACGCGCATAATCTAAGAGCAATATATTATGATTAGAATATATGGTTACAGGTAAATATAGATATTATTATAAATAATAATTTTTATGCTTCTATTTTTTCATATTGTGTCCGATTTTATGGTATGTTTTTTATATTATGATTCGAGTTTTTCATATTATTATACCATCTTACTACATTATTACCAAATTCCATCATATCAGTGCACCACTTTATCATATTATTATCCAATATTATCACATTATGATTCCATTTCATCATATTATTCCATCTTAATGTATAAACGCAACAAGCCTGGTACGGAATTTTCCATAAAAAATTTATGCGAAAAATGCGCAATGCGGCTCGATTAAAAAATAAATTTTATTTTAAATTCTCTACGGATTTTTAGTTGCTTTTTTGTACTTATACATTTATCATATTAAAAAAATAAAAAATATTATTTGTATAAATTATTTATATTTTACCATCATATATTTTGCAAGATAATACAAGATATTTTTTATTAACTAAACCCTTTAATATTGGTTAGTAAGTATCTTGCTTGAATCACAACATGTGTAAACTATATGAAAATTATATTGAAGTTGAAAAACAAACGTTAAAAATCAAATATATTCAAAAGCAAATAATTTATGAAATTTCCAACCATATTTGTAAAAACCATATTTATTTGTAACATTTTATTTATGGGAATAATGATATTAATATTAATAATATTTTAATAATATAATATATTTATTATTTATAAATAATTTGCCATCTATATTAAAATTAATTAAATGCCTCTTATTTGTTCCCAATTATATCAAATACTGTCGAAAATTGCAGTCCGATTTAGACCGTTTTTCCCAATGGTATTTTGATAATGATATTAAAGTAATGTTCTCAAGGATTTTTTAAGGATTTGGGAATTATATTTGACGTTAAGTTATAATTTAATCATCATATGGATTACATCAGCTCTAGAGGTTATGTAATTATTGTCTTTATAAGGAGAAATTCAAGAGAATTTAGTGACGCCTTTATGCTCAAATCATTGTATGTTTCATTTGTGCGTAGCTTTTTAGAATATTGCTCAATAATTTGGTATCCACTTTATAAAAAAAACAATCGGATCGTTTAGACAATTTTTGAAACAATTTTTACAAAAATGCTTTTTAAATCATTGTTGCATAATATTCCTTCCTATGATGTAAGAACAAAGTTATTTGGTCTTAAAACATTACTTGACCGGTAGATCTTACAGTTGTATTATGTGTGTTTATAATATTTTTTTGATCAAGTAATTTGTTCTGATTTGAAAAGTTATGTTAATTTGTATAATCCACCAAGAGATCCAAGAAGAAAAGGTATATTTGATGATGCTTTTCATAGAACTAACTATGCTATAAGTGTAAATTAACATAAGTTAATATTAAATTTATTTATGTTATATAATTAATTTATGTAATCTGTAAGATTAAATCTGTAGATGTAGTAAATAAGTAGGTAAGTAAATAAATTAATAAATAAATAAACTATAAACAATAATATGGTTTGAAAACAAAATATGGTTTAAGAACAAGAAAATGATTTATAATAGTTATAGAAATAATGATATTTTTTTAAATTAATAAAATTTTGTTTGTGGTAAAAATATTCAAAAGCATACAATTTTTGTAGTCAATAATATTAAAATTTTTATTGAATGTAAACATTGTATGATAAAACTGAAACAACACCAGTATTATCATGAAAATAGTATTATTAAAATTAATAAAAATTAACAATGAGAACATTATATTAAATAAACTCTCTATATTATTTTATGAAAATTTAAATATATTATATATATGTATATATATATATATATATATATATATATATATATATATATATATATATATATATGCATATATACATCTTTTTACTACTTCCAAAATAAGAGAAATACATTTTTGTTTTTTGCTACCCTGAAAAATTGTGTTTTTCATAATAGAGGATTTTTAATATAGACATTTTTTGGGACTTATCTCATTTTCTTTTTTATAATTTATTTCAGTGGGAGCTATTTCATAGAACCAGGAATGATATTAAAAATCGTTTTACCAAAAAAAAAAATGTATAAATAAATAAATAATAATAAATATTTGGCAAAAAAACTAATTTTCTTGAAAAGAGTTTTGCTCATTAAAAATTTGTCTTCAAAAAAATTATTTATAAAAGTAACAAAATACTCATGCGCGGTATTACCTTTTTTAATAATTTATTCTTCATATAATATTTTAAAAATTAATAAGATATATTATCGTAATTTTTAGAACAAAAAATTATATAGAATTTCGGCTGTAAAATTAACTGTGTGTAATTGAATTTGCATTTTTTTTTTTTTTTTGGACTAAACATACGCCTTAAAGTTCGTACTAGTTATCATCGCTAAAAACACTGCTGCACTTTCAGTTTCTAGAAAAAAGAAATACTATTGTTCTTCAATACAAAATATGCTAAAAAATGCTAGACAAAAATGTCATATAGCAGATTAATTTTTTTCGTGCTAAATTGATTTAAAAAGTGATAAATATAGCCCAAGAAATTGTATATAACTCTGATTATGACACTATTAAAAGTGACTTAATGTCCGTGGACAAAATGGTACTTTCTGGTATGAAAATTAATGCAATATATTATAAAATTGCTGAACAAAATTAGCCATCCTGAGGAAGAAAATGTTTCAAAATTTGTCCTGGTTAGGGTTCAGATCTCCACTAAAATGGTTTTCTAGACAGAAAGCTTTCCGTCGAATGCAGGGGTTTTCAACTCTGGTGTATTTCAGTCTGTCATTAGAGAAACCAGTGTTTTAAATGCCACAGAGCTGGAACCCTTTTAGGGGGGCCCAATAAAAATGATAAAATCATCAACATAAATGTCCGTATAGCATCCTGTTCCAGTCATCGTAGGATGTTGAAATTTAGACAAGATATTAAAAATGATGTCCTCTTTCATAGTTTTGGGTACGTTTAAATGTAAAATATTCCTTGGTATTTTTTCATACAATGTTGGCTCACACCACTGCCAATGTAAACTCTGCGCTCGACGTACAGGATGCAATTTTAAAGGTAATTTGATGAAATTTTGAACATATGATTATTTTGGCATGAAGACAAAGTCTTAATTATATCATTATTCCGTGTAAATGACGTTAATACAAATAAGCATGATTCTGTATATAATTAATCACAGCTTCCATATAAGTTTCGAAAATCAATTTAACATGCATAAGTCTCACGTTAATGTTAATATAATTCATTATACCAAATGTCATAAAGATAGGTTTATGATTAATCATAGCACAGTGGGTTGAACGATAGCAAAAATGCGGATAAATTTGGGAAGCTTTAATTCAAAATATAAATATTTATTATTTATGTATATTCATAAGAATCATTTAATTTTAAAATAACCAGCTCTTCTAAATTTGATAATATTTGATACAATCATTATGCTCGTCAAAATTCAGACTGATACAAAATTTCAGATAATATTATCAAGTGGTTCGCGAAATATAATAATTTTAAAGTGTAAAATAGCTAAAAAACTTTATAAAAAAAATTACAAATATCTTTCAAAGTATTAATGTACAATATTCATTGAGGTGTCATATTAAAGGTATCAAAATTACCTTTAATATGACGTACAACATGACTTTTCTCAACTTTAAAATGGTCCGTATCTCACGGTGGGGAAAAAATATTTGTTAATTATGAAAATATTTTATATATCTCTGGTAAATTGGACTCGCAATAGTTTATGAATTATTACAAAAAATGTCATAATAAATGTAAAATATTTCTTTTAATTCGTATTGTTTCTTTTATAATCGAACACAAAAATTGCCAATTGCTAACACAAATCAATCAATTTTCATGAAATTTGAAAAGAATATTTACATTCACACTGGAAACGCAAATACCAAGTTTCAGTGTGATTTCCGAGAAGGTGCGCGATTTACAATACTTCTAAAAGAATATCTTCTAAAATATTTATGTTGCAACTTTAATTGAGGTTTATAGTTAAAGTTAATACAATTATCTTTAAGATGATGTCTGAAACATGTTTATGTTGAATTTCAATGTTTTTATGATGAAATTAAATTAAATTCGTAAACAGAATATATGTAAACGATGAAGCTATTTTTTATATTTTCTGTAAGTATCGTGATGGGAAGAAAGTTATAGAAGAAAATCACAGTGAATAAAGTGAAAGAGAAAAAAAGTCATGTTTTACATCATGATAAAGGTAATTTTGGTACTTTTCATATGATATCTCAATGATTCTTGCACCATAAATATTTTGAAAGATATTTGTAGTTTTGTGTATACAAATTTGTATTTTTTTTAGCTATTTTACACTTTCAAAACACTACATTTGCGAACCACTTGATGAAATTACCTGAAATTTTGTATCAGTCTTAGTTTTGGCAAGTACAATGATTGTGCCAAATATCATCAAATTCGGAAGAGGTTAGGAGACCAGCTGGTTAGTTTTAAATGGAATGACTAACATGCAAGTTTTTAAAAAAGTCTGTAAGGATAAACTCGATTGACTTAAATAAAAAGAAAAAAATATGCGGTCGAGCATGACCGACTATAATATTTTATTTTTATTTATTATTATAATTACTGTTCTTATTATTATTATTATTTAATTTTTTTTTTTTTTTTTGAAAATAAATAACTGTTATAGCTGCGATTTTTTAATTATTTTAAAAGTCTGCCATTTTATTTTAAATACAACTCTGTTTCATTAGATGACCCCTGCGCTGGCATATTTTCTGAAGTAAACAAAGAAAATTAAACTGAAACAGAACACAACAAACCAAGACAAAGCAAAACATGATAACAGCTGTTATATTGTTGATAGATAAAATATTGTTTTTATTGCTTTTACCCCAGTAAACACTTGTTACCCACAAACAACAACGATAATAAAGTAACGCTGCTAAGCATTACAACAAATCTTTTGTTTATTATTTATACAATTTACCTCAAAATTCATCAGTAGTACAGGCAGGCAGTCTGCCAGCGAATCGGGCTTTTGAATTGAATTTTACTTGTTATTGAGCTTGAAGAGTTTTAACTTCGTCATCAATAATTTGTGTGAAGAAAATAAAAAAATCAATTCTTTTTATAGAATAAATAATATTTGTAATAAAAATGTTTTAATGTTGTGTAAAAAGTAAAAATAAATAATAATAATATTTTCTTGATTTAAAGTTTAGTTGTGTTAATTTTAAGTTTATTTATCTGTGTTTAACGAAAAATAAATAATGGTATTTTGGTGTGATTGCTTGCAACGCAATGGTTATCAACAAATTTCTCCTACAGCTGGGGGTGGACAAGGTATGGAATTTTTTAGTTCATTTCGTATATAAATATAACAGATGGAATATTTTGTATTAAAAATATACATATTTTATATTACATATTTCTTTGTTTAGGACCTCGTTTTGGTGTCCGTCATGTACAATGTCTGCTGGTATTTTGCGGTTTAGCGGTAGCTTATGCGCTTCGTGTGAACCTTTCAGTGGCTATAGTTGCTATGACTGATAAAAATTCTACAAATCCTAATTTTGAGGTATGTTAGATATCTGTTTTTTACTAAATGCTATGTATTACATATTGTAGAAGTATTTTTAAATGTTAATAATTTTTCTTAATTAATGAAAATGTTATAATTCTCCAAATCATAATCAAAGATTTTTTTGTTTGAAAAATGTAGTTTGGTTTTAAATCGTTACCAGACTCCAAATTAATTTAAATTAATTTTGTGCTTAAAAAACCAAATAAATTTAGAAGGAATTAAAATATTATACATATTACCGTTTTACTTTTAAATGTAAACGAATGCTGAAAGCACCGATAACACCTTAAAAATTTGGACTTTTATTTTTGCATTTAAACAAAAACATATTCATCTGAAACTATGGTTTAAATATAATAATACTACGTATTAAATTTTCCATTCTCTGATTTTTTTCTCGTTTTTAAAAGACTTAAAATTTGAAGGATATTAATTTTTCAATAATTTAATTATTTCTACACCATATTCTTTAACAATATGGGTATCAAATGAAAGGGAACAATCCGTAGAAGCTTGAATAAGTTTTTACTTTAATTCGTCAGGACGAAAATGTGAAAAAATCTCCTTTAAAAATTTTATCCTTTTATAGAAAATCATCAACGAAATTATATATATATATATATATATATATATACGAAATTTCATTGATGTTGATGCTTTTTTGTAAAAGATATCAGACTGGACGGAACCCTGTTTTTCTAATATTTTTTTTTTTTGTTTATAAACCGATTTTGCTCATTTTAAATACCAAACCAACCTTATATACCAAACCAACCTTATATATTTGAGCTAATGTTTTTGCCTCTAGGATATCCGCCCCGAGCCCTACCATGCTTTCAACAGCAAAAGGACATCGTTGTAGAATATACATAATTTATGGGGTCTTAGATGATTATTTCGACATGTTACACACGGAATCACAAATCCAATAAACTGCCGTCCTTTTTTGATGGTTGAAGGCTGTCGTTTACTCCATAACATATTTAGAATTTATTCCTGTACGTCTTTTAGTTAAGGATTATTGAAAATTATTGAGTATTAATGTACAAAAACATTACTAATACACATTTTATTTATTAATAAAGAAGTTAATTTTACAAAAATACTCGATACTAGATTAGACTATATAATAATTAGAATATATAATAATATTGCATATTTAGCTTTTTATTTTTGTTTTTACTTAAACTACTATTAATTTTAATTTATGGCATGTATACATATTTTTTTTATATCATTTGTATTCAGTTAATTTTCGAGATGCTACGATTTTTGTATTTTTATCACTAACTTCTATCTCGAAAAAGAATTACTAGATTTGATTTGTAATCAGTATAAGAAAATTATTTAAAAACAATTAGAAATATTATATCCGCTAAAATTTACAATGGAGTTATAAATAATTATGGGACGATCTTTGTAAAATTTTGCACTCATATTTGTTGTTTAATAAAATAACTCTTATATATGTAAAATTTTTATAAAATAAAATTAGGTGCCACACGAACTGAAGACAAGGGAAGTCGAAATGTTCAGCTCCACAAAACGTAATTTTTTCTACCGAATTCTTATATTTGTTACATTCTACCGAATTTGTTGCATTTCTTCAATTGTTACCAGCCTCGAAAGTTAAGAAGCGATTTTAGGATGGAATCCATAGATTTGATTTAAACATTTTCTTTACACGCTAAGGAATTAAGATCACTGAAATCTCAAAAAATTGAGGGCCATAAAAAAGTTTGAAATATGTAACACTTTTCACTTTACTTTGAAAATTTTAGACAATATTTAATGCCCAAATTTAGAATAATAAATAACAGAGTTATATAGAACTCGACAGAGTTCCTTATAAGGAAGTTTTGGTAATTTTTTTTTTAATAGAGTCTTTTAAGAATATAAAATACTTCCGTTCCTAGGTGATTTTGAGGTATTTTGTACACATCGTTGTTATTGACACAAAGTGCTCTTTTCATTTTGACAACGTTCCGTTTTCATTTTAAATTTGCTAAGTTATCCCATTAAACCCCGATATAAAGATAAAACTTTATTTTGCATCTAATTATTATATTTAAAATAATAATTATAAAAGATTGCACTTTCTTAAATATAGCTGTACTGTTTTTTTCCTACAAAAAGGAAAGTATTTTTTCTGGAAACTGTGCACTCTGATTCTTTTAAGTCCTTTTGACTTAGGTGGCGCAAGCTTTGAAATATTACATATTCATCTAAAAAAGTACTAAATTATTATCAACTATACTGATGGTTCTAAATAATAATTTTGTTACATATCAATAAAGAAAAACACAATTGAAGTCGATAGTTCAGGGAACTTTACTTAGTTTGATGTGAAATAATATTTCGCTACGACTTTTAACTTGTGAAATATAATATTAATTTATTGTTACGATCTTTTGAATTTCTTTCATAAAGTCGGCATTTTTTATAATAGAAGTCTAAATATTTATAATGGCCCTTTATGCTTCTGGTGATTGGAATGACTATACCTTCAATATTTCGAACATATTTTCAAAGATATTTTTTTAATGTAAATCTTAGTTATTAGAAAATTATTTAGATGTAAATTATGTATTAATCATGGAGAGACTGGCAGTATACATAGCTTCCTTAAAGTTTATTGATATTCCCTTTCAATGAAAATTACCTTTTTAAATTCAAGTTAAGTATAATTTTGATAATTAAGAACTTATGTAGATGCAAATAATAAATAAAAACTATAGTTAAACTATAATCTAACTAATAAAATACTTTTATTAAGGCACTTCAAATTTAATTTCATTAACTTGTAATTCTGCGGCAGAATTTCTTGTGGATGATGTGGAAGGACTGGAACTATTATAATTTATTAATGACTCTCTAACAGATTCATAATTAAAATATTCCTGATCGGCAAAAGGAAATGAACTATTCGAGTTCATGGGTGATTGCGGTCGTATGTTTGATTGTGGAATGTTGGATTTTTGCAGAAACATTTCTTGTAATTCTATAGTGTGAGACATATTCAAATTTCCTAAACAGCCATGAAATATTATATCAGATATTAATTTGTTAGCAATTAACTTTTGATCACTTTTCAAATCTCTATATTGGACAGCCCACGATTTGGCCAAGATATCAGAATCAATTTTGGCTTGTTCTTTATCTTCGTAAGACAATTTGACGGCGACAGGTATTTTACGTTGCATCAATTTTTTTCGTTTTGATGATGTAGGTAATTTCTAAAAAAGAAAATGTTATTAAAATAAAATAAAACCAAAAATTGTACCTCTTCTTCGTCGTTGTCTTGGGAATTAACAAAATGTTTTAAACCCAATTTGGGGCTTATTATTGAATTTATATTAATATCCTGGTTCGTTTGTTTTTGCTTTAAATAAAAATTTCATTATTATATTGATAATTAATTCCGTAAATTAGTATATTTACCTCTTCTGTGGTTTCCTCTTCATAAATTGCTTTACCTCCTACACATCCTTCATCTTGGTCATCCAGAAATGACAAACAATCAAAATACCATAATGTGGGCTTATATGTTTTACCAGTTTGTTGACTTTCTTTTATTTTTCTTATTTCTTTCCTATATGATGTGCGAAAATTATTAATTTTCCTCACCACCATTTCTCGGTCCGCATTTGGATAAACTTCCTTTAATTTTTGTATAAGTTTTAAATAACAATTTGACTTTAGAACACGGTCCGTATATTCGGTACTTCTTACACGCCATAAAGCAGGCATATCTTTATAAAGTTGAAAGAATTCTTGCCAAAATTTTTCACGTTCCATTTTTTACGTCAACATATTTCCAAAGAACTGACGCAAATAAACACAAACCACAAAACGAAATAAATGACTGTACCTGTATGATTTTAGTGAACAAAAAATTTACTGCGCAAATAAAGAAAAACAACACAAAATTCTTTAACTTGAAGTCTGTAAAATTACTGTTTTTCTATTTCAACTTTACTGTACAAATAAAGGGTGCGTTGGATTATGTCTTTAATCAATGTGAAAAACCAAATTTATTATATATCTATTCTTTTTCTTAAACACAGACAAATTTTAAGCGAACACATGTTTTCCCTTGAACAAATGTTTTAGACTGAACATACCCGTTTATTTGTGCAGTTTTGTTGTGTGATTCTTGCGTTCATTTTACTAGTTTGAACAAATTTGTGTTGTTTGTTTCATTCACTCTTTTGTGCTGGTAGAGAATGACTACCATACACAAGCAGAGTATTTAAATACCCATTGAACATTGAGACGTACGTTGCATTTTCATTTAACATAAAAAGTAATTACTTTTTTATACCCTACAGCATCATAGGTGGTTGGGGTATTATGCGTCTGTGCTGATGTTTATAACGCATAGAAAAAGTTATCCAACACTCGCCTTAAAGTTTACCAATCGACTCATCTAACGATGTCCGTCCGTCCGTATGTCTTGCTCGCTGTCTGTCCATGTAAACTTTGTGCACAAAGTACAGGTCGCAATCTTAAAGATAATTCAATGAAATTTGGACTTTTATGACACAACGACAAACCCTATTGAAATTGGTTGTGATCGGTCCATTATTTCACCTCTCAAAACACTCAAAAATGCCTTAAAAATAAGAATATTTTCATGAAATTCGGTGCAAAGAAGTTCTGTACAAGTATCAATCTGTGTACAAACTTTTATGGAGATCGGTCCACAATTGACCATAGCTCCCATATAAACCCTTCTTCTCTTTAACGTGTATAAATTCCATACGAATGCTAGTATCAAGTTAATATTCGACACAAATAAGTTTTATGTAAGTAGAAACAATATTGCCATATAAACCCACTTCCAGAAATCACCCTAAAGTGCATAAAATCATCTAGATGTTAGTATCAACGCATTATTCTGTATATGTATATTTTATTTTACATTTAGTGAAATTGACAACATGTGTAATGTAAGTCCCCTTCCCGATTTTTCATTTTTTTTTTTTTTTGCTTGTACACCATGCTGTAAGGTATCATAGTCGGTCTTGATCGATTTTATCTTTCCTTCTCGTTTTTCTTTTTTCAAATTCTAAAAGAAATATTAGAACAATAATTTCTTATTATTGAGAAAAAGAAACAAATATAAATATTGTTACGATATTGTACTTGAATTCAAATATAACGGTTTTAACGGCTGGTTTAAATCTTTCTCAATGCTTCCAGACATTTCCGTTTATGTTAACTGCAGTTAACATAGCTGTAAAATTATTAACATAGTTCTAAACATACAACATTGAATAAAAAGCTTTCACCATTGTTATTAAGTGTGGCAGCACTAAGTGCTTATGCTGCTGGCACTATCATCAAAAGCTAGCTTGGCAGCACTAAGTGTTTATGTGCTGGCACTATCATCAAAAGCTAGTTTGGCAGCACTAAGTGTTTATGCTAATGGCATTACCTACAAAAACTCTAGATTGTCCGTTAACATTGTAGAAAGAAATAGAGCTCTCAAGAAACATCTAGTAGGCAATACAGTGTATATAAATTGGCCGTGAGAACACCATTGAGTCAGTCTGGTTGGAAGCGTCGTTAAGTAAAGACATATTAACTGCCTTGGCTGTATAATCTTGTACATTATTAAAGTGTGCTGTATAAAACGTGTAATTTAAGTGTGTGTGTGTGTATTAAAACACAAAGTGACTTATAAACTGTATTGTTGTACATTTTTAAATAAAATAAAGTGTCGTTACAATTTTTAAACTACTGAACTGCTGTTATTTTTGTAATCAAAGTATAAAGTTTATTTAAAGGAAATAAACGACCGTTTTTAAAAGGTAAAAACGTAACAATTGGTGTCAGAAGTGGGATTGCAAAATAATAAGCAGTCATGAAGTTTGAAGAGCTAAAAGTGGAGCAACTCAAGAGGGAGTTGAATAAGTTGGAGTTACCTACAGCTGGTAATAAAGCAGAATTACAAAAGAGGCTGATAGATGAATTCAAGCGGCGTAATATTGACATCGGAGCTTACGAATTCGAGTATAAAGAAGAATTGGAAGTTTCTACCCGTGCAACAACAAGCAGCATGGATTTATCCACAATGTTTGCTGCTATGATGGAGCAATTTAAAGAAGCTAACGAAACTTCTAAAGCTAATAACGAGAAACTTCTAGCTGAAGTTCAAGAAACTTCTAAAGCTAATAACGAGAAACTTCTAGCTGAAGTTCAAGAAACTTCTAAAGCTAATAACGAGAAACTTCTGGCTGAAGTTCAAGAAACTTCTAAAGCTAATAACGAGAAACTTCTAGCTGAAGTTCAAGAAACTTTTAAAGCAAATAACGAGAAACTTCTTGCTGAGGTTAAAGAAGAAAATAAAATAATGGAAATGAAATTTCAAGAAACTTCTAGAGCGACAGACGAAAAACTTCAGCAAATTTCGGAAGTTATAAACAGCAGAGTGGATAGCATTGAGACAAAGGTGTCCGACTTAGAGAACTGTCTAGATTTACAAGCCAAAGTCGTTGATAAAAAGCTATCCGATTTAGAGAATGAAATAGCCAAAGGTGTTGATAAAAAACTACAAGACCTAGAAGTAAAGTTTAATAATCTTCAATGCCAAGATGGACAGATGCGAATTATACCAGAATCCTCTAGTAGAATAAAGGCCCCTAGTTTTGATGGCACCACACCATTTAATGTGTTTAAGTTCCAGTTTGATACAATTGCCATTAGAAACATGTGGAATGACGAAGAAAAGGCTATAGAGTTGATATTGGCCTTAAAAGGAAATGCAGCAGTGGTTCTAGAAAGCGTACCAGCGTGTAACAGAAACAGTTACAATGACATAATGGAGGCGCTACAACGTAAGTACGCTGGTGAACATAAAAAGGACTTATACCGAATGGAATTGCGTGGTAGAGTGCAGAAGCCCAATGAGACACTACAAGACTTTGCGTTGGAAATCGAACGTTTACTGCAGCTTACTTATCCAGGGGAGAACAGCCCGTTTTTGGACCATTTCAAGACAGAGGCATTTGTTAATGGCATTCGCGATCCTGAAATAAAACACGCGGTTTGTGCAACACCTAAACCATCATTTACTGAAACCGTCTCATTCGCACTGGCACAAGAAACGGCGAAAATAATTTCAAAGCCGCAAATATGCAAGGTGCGAAATGTTGAAGTTGTTTCTGATAATGAGAGAAATATAGTCGACGAATTAAAAAAGGTTTTGGAGGCGTTTAATGAGAAGCAAAATAAAGCAAGAGTAAAATGTTATAATTGTGGTAAATCGGGTCATATTCAGCGAAACTGCAAAGCACCAAGAAAACGAACCAGATCTGCCTCGCCTCAAAGAAATAACCGGCAGTCAAATCAGCAATCATCACAAGAATCACCTTTAAACTAAAACGAGCTGGCACTATGGGGCAAGAGCTAGCTCCCACATCTGAGGGCCCCACCATCTCCATATCCGTAATGCAACAGAAAAATAGCAATCTTACTGCTTCGGGGTACATCAACGGTCAGAAGCACGTTTTTACTGTAGACACCGGGGCATCACAGTCTATCGTCAGGCCAGATTTAGTCAAGAAAACAATTGAACCATTATGTGGGGTAAGCCTGCGCACAGCTACTGGTGAGCCGGCCACGGTCTATGGTAAAGTAAATGTGGAATTAACCATTGCCAATGTTACCGTCAATCATGTATTCATTGTTGCCGACATTGTGGACGAAGTCATCATTGGTGCTGATTTCATGATTAGCCATGGCATTACTTTGGATATGGGACAAAAAGTTATGATTTGGCGAAATGTGGAGATACCCCTTGACGTCGGATATGAAAATAGGACTCAAGTAAGAAAGCTAGTTACCGTCGAGCATCAGAAGCTACCACCACAGTCAGAAACTTTAGTATGGGCTCGCATGGAGGGAGATTGTGAGGACAACAGTTTGTGGGTAGTAGAACCAGCAGAAATAACAAGTGATCTTGTAACAGCAAAAGCCCTCGTTAAACCCTGCAACAACAAAATAGTTCCTGTAAGAATGCTTAACCTGTCCAGCTACGAAAAAGTCGTTAAGCCAAATTCTGAAATAGGTCAATGCACTTCAGCAGAGGCAGTAATCAATTGCGAGAAAAACCCGCAACCTGCCAATAAATCCACCAAAGAACACGAGCTTCTAGCGGAATATGTGGGGAAATGGGTAGAAGGATTAACGCCGCCAGACAGAAATAAGGCCAAACAGATTCTGAAGAAATACAGCTCCGTCTTCGCCTTAAAAAGTCAAGGCCATGGTAGAACGGCAATTGTAAAGCATCAAATAAATACTGGCGAAGCGAGGCCAATAAAGCAGGCGCCCAGAAGTGTTCCTCTAGCAAAACGAAGTGAAGTGAAGGAGTTGGTCAATGAAATGGAGCGGAATGGTATAATCGAACCATCTTCAAGTCCTTGGAGCTCGCCTGTTGTTTTAGTTAAGAAGAAAGATGGCAGCACTAGATTTTGCGTCGATTATAGAAAACTGAATGACGTCACCAAGAAAGACAGCTACCCGCTACCAAGAATTGACGACACCCTGGATACACTAGCTGGAACACAATGGTTCTCCACATTGGACTTGCAAAGTGGTTATTGGCAGGTAGAGATTTCAGAAAAGGACAAGGAAAAAACCGCCTTTAGCGCGAGTGATGGGTTATGGCAGTTTAATGTGATGCCATTTGGACTCTGCAATGCTCCAGCCACATTCGAGCGTTTAATGGAACAGGTATTGAAAGGACTTCACGGGAAGACATGCTTGGTGTACCTCGATGACATAATTGTCATGGGTAAGACTTTTGATGAACATCTGAATAACCTTGAAGAAGTCCTTAAACGTATATCAGCGGCTGGACTCAAACTCAGTGTAAAGAAGTGTGCGTTGTTCCAGAAAGAAGTTAAATATTTGGGACATCGCGTAACAGCAGACGGAATATCAACAGATGAGGATAAGATAATGGCTGTTAAGAACTGGCCACGTCCGAGAAATCTCCACGAATTGCGTAGTTTTCTTGGCCTTTGCACATACTACAGACGATTTGTCCCGAATTTCGCCAATGTAGCCGCAAGCTTACATGAGCTGACCAAGAAGTCACAATCATTCCAATGGTGTGAAGCACAAGAATTAGCATTCCAGAAGCTCAAGGACCTGTTATGTACGGCACCAATTTTGTCATATCCTATACCTGGAGAAACATTTGTGGTAGATAGCGATGCGAGCGGATACGGAATAGGCGGTGTACTTTCACAAGTAGTCGGTGGCACTGAAAGGGTCATCGGATACTTCAGCCGAACGCTTTCGAAGCCTGAAAGAAACTACTGCGTAACGCGGCGAGAACTTTTGGCAGTATTAGAGTGTGTGAAGCATTACCACAAATATCTGTATGGCCAACACTTCCGACTGAGAACCGATCATTCTGCCCTCAGGTGGTTGCTGCAATTTAAACAACCTGAAGGACAACTGGCTCGTTGGATAGAGCGGCTTCAAAGCTATGATTTTAGCATCGAGCACCGGAAGGGTTTGAAACACGGCAATGCGGACGCGCTGTCAAGACGGCCCTGCAACGTGGAATGTAAGCATTGTACAAAAGCCGAGGAAAAGGAATGTATCATCGATGTTCGACTAATGTATATAGAGTCCAGTGAAGATTGGTCTGTAGCGCAAAGAAATGACCCCATACTGGCAAAAATAATATCGGCAAAAGAAGAAGGTAGAAGGCCAGCCCGCAATGAAATATCCGCCGAAAGTCCACAGATGAAATCATATTGGGCCCTATGGAATAGTCTACAGTTGTTAAATGGCTGCTTATACCGCATATGGGAAAGTGCTGACGGTAAAACAGTGACAAATCTAATTGTAGTACCATCCTCTAAAATAAACGAAGTAATGAAAGAGTTCCATGACGGCCCCAGTGGTGGTCATCTTGGTGTAACAAAAACCTTAGAAAAGTTAAAACAACGTTTTTATTGGGTGGGTTGTCAGCAAGCAGTAGCCGATTGGGTAGCCAATTGTTCGCAATGCATAGCAGCAAAGGGCCCAGTAAGAAGAAGTCGTGGACAACTTCAGCAGTATAACTCAGGCGCGCCATTCGAGCGGATTGCAATGGATGTCGCAGGCCCTTTCCCCGTCAGTGATGCCGGAAATCGTTACGTTCTAGTGGTTATGGATTATTTCAGCAAATGGCCAGAGGTATATGCCATACCTGATCAAGAAGCTAAAACGGTTATAAGTGTATTTGTGAACAACTGGGTGTGCCGCTATGGTGTTCCACTGGAGTTGCATTCTGATCAGGGTAGAAATTTTGAATCTGCCGTATTCAAGGAGATGTGCGATTTATACGGAATAAGAAAAACGAGAACAACGCCACTGCATCCTCAATCTGATGGCATGGTCGAAAGATTCAATCGCACTCTGGAGGAATATTTAAGAAAAGTGGTCAGTGCACATCAGAAGGACTGGGATGAACACATACCGAAATTTCTATTGGCATACAGATCAGCTGTTCATGACTCAACCTCTCGAACACCTGCAAAAATTGTCTTCGGGACAGAACTTAAGTTGCCTGGTGATTTAGAATTCGGTATTAAGCCCTCATCAACAAATAGGGAAAACACTTCCCAAGAGCAAGATGACCTGAACGAGCTACATGAATTCGTACGCGGACGAATAAAAATGACCAGCGATAAAATGAAAGCCAGATACGATCGAGCAGCGAATTCTGAAGGATTTAACGAAGGCCAGCTTGTACTGTTGTATAACCCACAACGTAAGAAAGGACTGTCTCCCAAACTACAAACCCATTGGGATGGACCATACAAAGTGATTAAGAAATTAAACGACGTAGTGTACAGAATACAGAAAGAAAAGAGCCCGAGATCTAAAATGAAGGTTGTACATCTAGAACGACTAGCTGCCTATGGGAAAAGTGAATTCGTGCCTATTCGGGACGAACAGGCTTAAGCGGGGGGCAGTGTTACGATATTGTACTTGAATTCAAATATAACGGTTTTAACGGCTGGTTTAAATCTTTCTCAATGCTTCCAGACATTTCCGTTTATGTTAACTGCAGTTAACATAGCTGTAAAATTATTAACATAGTTCTAAACATACAACATTGAATAAAAAGCTTTCACCATTGTTATTAAGTGTGGCAGCACTAAGTGCTTATGCTGCTGGCACTATCATCAAAAGCTAGCTTGGCAGCACTAAGTGTTTATGTGCTGGCACTATCATCAAAAGCTAGTTTGGCAGCACTAAGTGTTTATGCTAATGGCATTACCTACAAAAACTCTAGATTGTCCGTTAACATTGTAGAAAGAAATAGAGCTCTCAAGAAACATCTAGTAGGCAATACAGTGTATATAAATTGGCCGTGAGAACACCATTGAGTCAGTCTGGTTGGAAGCGTCGTTAAGTAAAGACATATTAACTGCCTTGGCTGTATAATCTTGTACATTATTAAAGTGTGCTGTATAAAACGTGTAATTTAAGTGTGTGTGTGTGTATTAAAACACAAAGTGACTTATAAACTGTATTGTTGTACATTTTTAAATAAAATAAAGTGTCGTTACAATTTTTAAACTACTGAACTGCTGTTATTTTTGTAATCAAAGTATAAAGTTTATTTAAAGGAAATAAACGACCGTTTTTAAAAGGTAAAAACGTAACAATATGTATCATATTTTCAACAACACTTTAAAAGAAGAATTAAGAAGTCAGTATACCCTACAAGCAAAATAATACGAAAGTGATTCGAATTCGTATTGCTTAGAAGAAAAATTTTATTGTCGCAATAGTCATAATCGTACTGCGGAAGTTTCCCCCATTTATAAATTTTAGTCCTGTTAAGTTTAATCTTTCTAAATTTGTTCATAATATTAAAACAAAATTTCTCTTTCAGGAATATGACTGGGATGAAAGCGTAAAATCCTATTTGCTAAGCAGCTTCTTTTGGGGCTATGTGATAACACAAGTTCCTGGTGGCTATTTATCTCATAAGTATGGCGCAAAATTTACATTCTTCTTTGGTGTGCTAATCTGTTCAGTATTGGCTCTACTAACGCCTCTCTTTGCGGAAATTGGTGATTGGCCTTTGCTGCTAATACTGCGCTCAGTACAAGGTCTCTGTCAAGGCATGATATTTCCCTCGACTCATACATTTCTCTCCAAATGGGCACCAGCTGAGGAAAGAGGACGCCTAGTAAGCTATTGCTATTCTGGAGCACAATTTGGAACGGTCATAATGTTATCGATAAGTGGTTTTATTGCTTCATCATGGATGGGTTGGCCTAGTATTTTCTACGTATCCGGCTTAGCTGGTCTAGTGTGGTCCATATTTTGGTATTTCTATTGTGCCAGCACTCCTGCCGAACATCCTACTATTACTGTAAATGAGCGACATTATATTGAAACTTGTGGACCAGGAAGAAGACCTTCAGATGCTGTTCAAATAGATGCATCAGAATTAAGAACTCCTTGGTTAAAAATATTTACCTCATTGCCTTTTTTAACTTTGCTTATAGTTCATTGTGCTAATAATTGGGGTTTCTGGACTTTACTAACCGAAATACCAACGTATATGAAAAATATTTTAGGCATGGACATACGCAGCAATGGACCACTTTCGGCTTTACCATATTTAGCCATGACTTTGTTATCATATGGTTTCATATTTTTGGCGGATATAATAAATCATAATAGCGTTATGCCTTTGTTTTTCTCACGAAAACTATTTAACACCTTGGGCATGTGGATACCCATGATGGCCTTAATAGGTTTGGGCTACATAACCACTGGCGAAAGTACGAAATTAGCCATAGCTTTGCTAACTATAGCAGTAGGTGCTAATGCTGCTACATATTTGGGTTTTCAGGTAAATCACATAGATTTATCACCAAATTTTGCTGGTACTTTAATGGGTATAACGAACTGTGCGGCCAATATAATGAGCATAATAGCACCTTTAACAGTGGGCTTAATAGTAACAGATGAGGTAATGTTTTAACATTTATAGAGAAAATATATTATTTTATTTAATATTTTTTAATTTTTATTTTTTCACAGACAAATCCCTTACAATGGCGTATTGTATTTTACATAACAGCTGGTTTTTATTTCTTTGGGAATTTATTGTTTGTAATTTTTGGTCGCACTAGTCCACGTGCATGGAATGTGCCTGCAACTTTAACTCGTTCTACGTCATCGTCTCCTCTGAATACCTCTAATGCTGAAAATGATTTACAAGCATCTGAAACTGATCCTTTGCAATCAAATTCAACTTAATTTAATTGAATTGCTTTTATAAAATGGTGCTTCTTTTTTCAAATGTGATTACTTTATATGTATATGTAAAATTATTTTATACTTATATTTCTTAATTAATTTTTACATATGTATATGTATTAATCTATCTGTTTTATTCAATATATTTATATATTTGTAAATAATAATTATTATGTATTTATTTAGCTACAATTAATTAAACTATCTCTTATTTATTTTTGCTTAAATCAATCGATTTATAAGTATGCATTCTTTTTCAATATCACCACCTAAGAAGTTTTTTTTTTTAACATGACAATAATATTTTAAAAGATCCGATCAAAGAGGCACAATTAGTTTTGAACAATATTGAAATTTGATGGAATTTTTTAAACAAACAAACTTATAAAAATAATATTTATAGTTAATTTTAATTGAAATTTTATATCTTTTAAATCATACCTAAATCTTTTGATATATTTTTCTGTTATTTTAGTTTTGAAATTTGTTTAAATATTCACGAAATATATCGAAAATGGTGGAATAATTCAGAACTAACGCTTTATATGTATGTTAGAAAATAAATTATTTTATTTTTACTCTATGTAAATGTAATTTTGTATTTATAAACATTAGGTGCTTATTTAAAAATATTGTTCAATATATAACTTGTTGTAAATTCAATCAAAATGTTAATTAAATATATATGTGAGCACAATAAATGTTAAAGAAATATATAAATGTTTCAAACGCAAAAAAAAAAATTTATTTAATTAAACATAACTTGAACTAAACCGTTACATGTAAGTAACAAATGTGTTTGTTGTTCTAATTTGAATAAGGAATGACATACACTGTGGGACAAAATAAAGTGCGGTTTCCTACCTTGCTACTTATTTCATAATAATTGTCTTCTTGCTTCATAATAATTGTTTTGGTATCCACATATTTGTCATCTTATATTGTTTAATTTAATAAACAAATGAAGTTGTTAAATTATTTGCATTTTTATTTGGGGTAAAAATGTTGTATTGATCGTGGATTTTGTGCGACACTTATTAAATTTTTCAATTTGGCTTCATATTACTGTAAAGCTATCGATCACAATAAAGAAAGATTTCTTGATTCCAGTTCGAGAAAATGAAGTGATATTAATATACAGTGCAAGCTCGGTATTCACGACTACTCATTATCGCGACGGCTTAATTTTTAAAATTCTATAATCGCAACAGTTTACGAAAAACGGGTTCCATTTTTACGACTTTTATGTGTTTTTTAAAATTTGATTACAATGTCTATAACCAAAAAAGGGAAATCCCCGTCTTTTGGTATATTAACCTTTTTGGATGATTTTGTTCTTCAATTTTGTCAGTTTATTCATGTCATTTGTTATGTAAATGCATCTCCTAATATGGATTCAACATAATTTAAAACCAATGATTTCTCAAAAATTAGGGATTTAAAAGTGAAGATTCCATAAATTCAATTTGCGTGAATTACAAGTTGCATAAGTGTTCGGCTTACCGCATTATAAAGCAAGAAAATTCATTAAAAAAAAATTCGTACGTACAACAAAAAGTGGCCCTGGCAAAAGTTGCGCATTAAAGAAAGCTGAGTACCCAAGAATTAAAAAATGCTTTATAATTGGTTTGTAAAGGAGCAAATGGAATTAACAGATACGGAATCGAGGATTTATGCGAAAGTGGTCATGAAGAAAACAAAATTAAAGTGGACGATTGTATAACATCGATAAACATATACATACAATAGGCTTTGGAAAATGATAAGCCGACAACAGCACTATATGAACTACATACGTGATTCTGATACTATATTAAAAATGAATTTGCCAAAAAAGCAACTCAAAATCTCCAATTTCTTTAAAATTTTTTAAAATGTAAATACATCCATAAAAACAAATCTAATTTTAAAAATTACAAAAAAAATTTTCAAAAAAGTTTCGGATTCTGTTATCGCGAAAACTCAGTTTTTGCGACAGGACTGGTTATTAGTTAGCCGCAAAAATCGAGATTGTACTGTATTTGTCTTTAAAATGCAAAATTTTAAAATCTAAAGCTAAAAGAGTGATTTCGTTATGAAAAATAACAAACTTGAATGAAAATTAGAAGAAACTGAGTACTAGAAACCGTAATACCACGAATAAAAAGGCGACGATAAAACAAAACAATATTTATTTTTAAAAATATTTTAAACATGCATTTGTTCATTTTATCGTTGTGTCTTCCTTCAATAACTTTGAAACTATTGAAAGTCCTATATATAATCAGTAGGTATTGTTCTGGGACTTTCAACAGTTTCAGAGTTATTGAAAGTAGTCGCATCGATAAAATAAAAAAATTCATGTTTTTAGAAATAAATATTTTTTTGTTTTACACTTCATTATATTTCTATTAATAACTCAGAAGCCATTGAGAGTCCCAGCACCATACTTACTGAGAATACATATATATATATATTTAAAGAACTTTTGGTAATAAATCTCTATTTCCTAAACTATTGGTCGGATTGAATTGAAATGTTTGAGAAAGTTGTAATGGAGGACCGAAGTTTTGAGAAAAATCATCTTATAGTCACCCCGCAATAACAGGAGATAAGCTACAGGATGTCAAAGTTGACTACCTCGAGTATGTAAAACTTTCTTATTTTGATGTTTCATAAAGCGCTAACCATTACAAAAATTGTGTTTATGTTCTTACAGAACATAAGAACATAAAACAATAGTTGTGATCTTCCTGTTTGATCATGAAATAAAAAAAAAAAAACAAATTAAAATAAATATTTTGTAATTAACATGACATTTTTTATAATAATTTAACTATTGCGCTATTGACATATATCTACATATATATATATATATATATATATATATAAATATAAATATATATAAATATATATATATGTATATTTTTTTTAATTTTTGAAAATACAATTTTTTGAAATGTTTACCCGCGAACTAAAAATTTTGACATATGCACCATTTTATTGTTGGGAAAAAGCCATGCGTTATACTAAAGGTAATTTTGATACCTTTAATATGTATCATAAATGCTTTGAAAGATATTTATAATTATGTGGGGACAACTTTCTTTTGATGACTAAGATCCATATTTTTAATTTTTCGTCTTGGTTTTAAATGGAATTACTCTATGCTAGAATATTTTAATCAGAAACCAACTGAATAATCACCTTAAAAATTCGCGTATATTTTTTCTATTTGATTTTAAGCGATCAGAATGAATTAGTTTTTTATCTTAGTCTAGGTTCACACTGGGCGACATATCGCACCGACACTTATTGTTTTTCTTGTTACGACAACAAAACAATACGTCTTCCATTGAAAATTAAAATTTATCATTCAAAATATCTTGCGTATAACGTTAAAATAATTTAAATCTCTATTGAATTATTTTTGAAGTTTATGATGAAAAATAAAATCTACATATAATTCTTCATCCAAAATGGTATATTTTTTCGCAAAAATCTTAAGCTGTGAAAATAACTCCATTTAAAATATTGTAGTTTTATTTCAACAGAAAATTTTATCTTCACCAATCACTAAATTTAAAATTTCAATTGAGAATAGTTTAAATTTGCACCTCTCACCAAAATTATTATATCAATTGCTAACAGCTGTAAAAAATTAAAAACGGAAAAATATTTCCAACTATAAAATTTATTAAATCAATCAAGTACATGATTGAATGAATTAAAAATTTAAATGAGAAAAAATAAAGTACTTAAATTTTATTTTTCACTATTTCTTTTATTTTATTTTTGTTTAAATATGAGATAAAAATTTTTTCTGGCAATTGTAGAAAACGAATTGAAAAGGAAACTAGAAGAGTTAGAGAAAAAAGAATGGAAACCTGTGATCGCTTATATATAACATTAAAAATACATTTAACGAGAAATATAATATTTCTCAAAAAAAAAAAAAAAAAAAACATTTTAAAAGAAAATTAGAGGCTTGAGAGCAAAAAGAACGAAAGTCTGTGATCACTTCATCAAAAATATGTATTTTTTAAATTAAAAGGAAAAGCTAAAATTTCAATTTAAAGGGAATTTATAGAAATCAATTTGTAGATGAAAACTAAAATTGTATTTTAAAAGAAAACTATAGGCGCTAGAGCAAAAAGGGCGAACATTTTGGATCACTTGTATTTCTCAGCAAAAGTCTATTTTTTTTATGAAAAACTAAAACTGCATTTGAAAAGGAAACCAGAGGCGCTAGGGAAAAAAGAACGAACATCTGTATTTACTTATATTTCTCATCAAAAATCTTTTTTTTATGAAAAGCTAAAATTGCATTTTTAAAGAAAAATAGAGGCGCTAGAGCTAAGGGGCGAAAATCTGTGATCAATTAGATTTCTGACCAAAAATTGATTTTTTTAGTGAAAAATTAAAAATCGATTTTTTTTTTGATGAAAAACAAAAAAAAAATTGCATTTTGAAAGGAAACTAAAGGCGCAAGGGAAAAATGGAGAAAAAAATGTTATCGCTTATATTTTTTTTTTTTTTTATCAAAATTCGATATTTTGATGAAAAACTAAAACTGCATTTAGATTCTAGTTCCTCCTAAATATCGAAAGGTAAATCGTTCATTAGAATTGTGTTTACCTCTTAAAATCTTAAAAAAATTAAAGTTAGCTGAAACGGTATTTGCTGGAATAAAAAACATTTTATTTTATATTTTATTTTTTTATTATTACTTTTTTATATTGTACAATTTATAATTATTATTTAATGTTTTTTTTTAAATTATATTACAAAACTTAAAACTATATAATACTAAACTTAAATAATGAAATGTTCAATATTTTAATAAACAAAATTTTTACTAACTTCATATATGGATCGTTGAAATAAAATTCAATGTTTTTGAAAAAAGAACAATGAAAAAATATGGTTTCATAGAAATGATATGAATAGAAAAAGAAACAGAGAAAGAGACGTGTTACTAAATTTATCCGACTAAAAGGAAAGTGTAATTAAATGAATTTGTTTATTCTAAAAACTAAATAGATTTTATTAATTTTAAAAAATCTAAAGAAAGCTAAGAAGTTTTATTTTAATAATTATAATAAAAAAGATATAAGTAGATATGACTTTTTTTCGTTTAGAAAAAGAATGACACATACCGCCACTAAGGAAATCTTGATAGAGAGATAAGAAGAGAGAAATAATTTTTCAATTTATCACAATCTCTATACGTTAAAGATACTCTTCTTCTGCTCTCTCTCTATGTGAATTATACTCTTACTACACTCTTTGCCAAAAAATAGTTGGCTGTAGAATAGTTTTAATTTTATGGATTTTTATTTTTAAGTGACGAACATGAAGATGAATTACCGTGAAAGCAATTGTGGATGTGAAATAATTTCGCTGTGTTAATTTAATTTGTGATTAGATGGTAAATCCTCGGATTTTATACAACGTCCCCTATAACAGATTTCAGCCTCTGATGTTTCTTCCTGTTGGACCGGCGATGATGTAGCATAGACTACATGTTTCATTAGTTCTCGATGAAAGGCTTTTTTATCCTCCACTGACATTGGTTCGGTAATGGAAACAAGATCTATCGCTGAAGCTGTGGTGGTTTCAACTTTTGGTCTCTTGATATGGGTGTACTCTTGACGACGTTTACCCACCGCCGCCAAGGCAGCAGTCACAGCGGTATCATCACTTTCTTCAATGGAGAAAAGTTCATGCAATTGTTTTTTAACTTCTGAGAAGAGACTAGGTTGAATTTCCAAGTCATCTTCTATGGACATATCATAATCCATACGACGTGTGGCACTTTCTTCTTGGTTGCTCATTTCTTGTGCTCTCTCGGTTATCGTTTTAGTCTCTTCCATATTCATGGGTACTGTTGTATCCAAAGTTTCTTCAGGTTTCACAGTTGACATGTTATATTCTTCTATGGAACTCATGGGCATGGGGGTGGTAATGATAGGATTATACATGGAATTTATTTCAGCTGCTGTAGTCATAGGTGTGGTAGTACTGGGTTTATCCGTCTTGTGCAGAGTATTATAGAGTTGGGAACCTAGATTTTGCGATTCAGCAGTTTCAAAACTTTCACCGTTTCCATTGTTGGAGTTGGCCGAGGAGGAGGAAACGCGAGTCTTCTTCCATTTCCCGCGACGTAAGATACGATTTGCAATTGTAGTTTTTTGTGATTCAAAAATTGTACCATCTGTGGAAAGTTCAGGATTTATAGTGGTTTCCACAGGTTTTTCTTCAGAGGCCTTGCCCATTACTTCTTCTAGAAGTTCAGCAAAGGATTTTTCGGGTCTATTTTAAAGTAAAAAATTAGTTGCTTTACTGGTGAATTTTTTTTCATTAACTTACTTCAAATTGGGTTGCTTCATGCTACTAGCTGATGGTCCATAATTGGCTGAAACTTTAATTTCATAGTTTTCCTTGTTATCGCTTACAGGTCCAGCTGTTACAATCTCGGGTTCATTTTCAAATTTATGTTGATTTCTAGTCTCTTTGGGGTTAATGGGCTTGAAATTATTTGAAGGTCCTACTTTAGCTGAAGGAGACCATTGGGATTCTTGACCTTCTAATTGAAATTTTTGTTTATAACGACGTCTGGGGCTCTTTATTGCAAAGAAGAAGGAAATACGAATTTTATTCTTGCCTAAATTTTACTTTTTCAGGTACTTACATCATTTTCGTATAAATCTTGATTGAAACGGTTCAATTTACGATAATTTGGTTTAGGCTGCTCAGTAGGTTCATTTTCTTCTTCTGGTGCTGGAGTGGGGGAAGCTGGATGCAAAGGGCGACGTGTACGGGCACGTACCTTAATAACTTTGCGGGGTGGCAAACGATTGCGAGTCTTAAAATTATAAAAATATTAGAAACGTTTATTACATATTGTCATTGCAAAACTTACCACTGGTTTATCTTCTTCAGCTGGTGTGGTAGTGGTAGGCGTCTCCGTTGTTGTGCTTCTCAATCTAGGATAGTTTCTTCTTATGAAAGGAGAACGTCTAGTGGTTATGATGACCGGAGGCTCAGTGGTAGTGGTGGTTGTAGTAGTTGTGGTGGTAGTAGTTGAAGGTGTTGCACTAGGCTCTGTAGTATAAACGGGATTGATTTCATTTCTTACTACCGGTTCAGTAGGATTGACATCTTCTTGATTAGGGAAATAGCCAGGTCCATAGTTATTTTTATATTCATTATACTGAGCAATTTGCATAGGTACCAACAGGCCTGCGGGGAAGTTATCATTATCTATACTATTACTAGGAGTAACGGTATAGACTTGTTGAGTTTCCGAAGTAGGAACTTCAGTGGTGGCCACTTCATATGTGCTGGGTATGGCCGTGGGACTACTGCTGGGTCTACGTGAGGTGTTGGGCTTGAAAACGGGGTAGTTTTGTTTCAAGACATCACGTTGATAATCCAAATCTTCAGTTTCATTTATCACTTTGCTGGAACTATTATATTTCCTCTTAGGTTTAATTCTCAAGGTTTGTCTCTCCTCGGGTGTGGGTTGATAGCGAATACGATTTGGATTTCGTATCAAGGGATTACGGCCAGCAGAGGGACGTCTTGTAGTAGTAGAGGTCGTCTCATCATAATCCGTATTTACTGAGCTGGGAGTAGTAGCTGTGGTGCGAGAGCCAAATGGACGTCTGACACGGTTTATGGGTCTTCTGGTGAAAGTTTCCGATTCCGAGTACGATACAGAAGATGTTACTCTGGTGGCTACAGGCTTGCGTACACGATTGATAGGTCTTCTTGTAGGTCTGGTAGAAGATTCTGGTTCTTGTGGTATTACCGTCGTTTGTTCTTGGGTAGATGTAGTCTGCTCTGGGGTACTTGGTGGCTGATCTTTCATTTCTTTGAGATTGTTAACTAAACCAGGGAAATTGGGTGTCAATTGTGGTAGCTCTGAGGGCAATTGATAAGGATTGGGTTCATATTCTACAGGACTATCGGTTATTTCATTTTGTATGTAAGAAGGGCGATGGTTGGCAGGTAATTGATTATTCTCGATATGCTGCTGTAATTGTGGCTGCTGCAACTGTGGTTGCTGTAATTGTGGTTGCTGTAATTGTGGTTGCTGTAATTTTGGCTGCTGTATTTGTTGCTGCTGAAGTTGGGGCTGCTGCTGTTGCTGGCGAGGAGGCACTGTATTATATTCATCATCTTGTATAGGCGCTGCTGTGGGACTAAAGAATGTTATTCTTGGCTTATTGGTGGTAGTCTTGACAATTTCATATTCCAAATTAACGGGTGTATATTGCACTTGTTCATATGGAGGATTAGTTTGGGCTACAACCTGAGGACGATGACGATTGGCTTCTTGTTTCCTATAGTATTGTTTCATACGATATTCCTCTTCAGCTGTTGTTGTAGGCACCGGTGGTCTAGTAGTAAGTCTAGGTTTTTCCTCTTGTACAGGTTGAGCAATTTGATTTACTTCTGGATACAAATGACCACTAGCACCAGGATATTCCACTTGTGGATGGGTATTGTAGGCGAAGTAGTGTTGTGGAGCTGCTGTTGTTGAGGTAGTTGTAGAGCTGGTAGATGTGGTTGAAGTTGTCGATGTAGTAGAGGAAGGTTTGGTTTGTAGCTTATAGAAGTCATCTGTTAAGATTTGATTTGGTATGGGATTGAATTGAGCATATGGATTGTTTAGCTGTTGCTGGTTAAATGAGTTCTGTTCAATTCTAACCGATTGAGGTCTCTTCTTTTTGGGACGTTCCTTTTGCAATACTTGAGGAGAGTGCACTTCCTGTATGGGATCTTGGTCATAGTAATAGCTAAACTTATTGCCTCTATTAAATTGATGCTGAGATTTAATTCTTTGTGTAGAAGTACGTGGTCTATGGGTAGTCGTAGTGGTGGTGCTGGATGTTTGCTCTACCACTTGTGATTGTGGTTGGGGTCGATAGTATTGGGGTTGAGCATCGGGTTGACCCGATTTAGACAGATTAATGACAATCGAACCTACATGAGGTTCTGGCAATAAAATTTTATTAAAACCACCAGGAGTGCGATAACTTAAAGGAGCCACAAAGAAGGAAACATCATTGATATCCTGAGTACCTTGCAGTTGCGACAGATATGGCAAATCGAATTTAGTGTAACCATTTGGTATGGGCATACCTGAAGGACCAACAAAGATTTCCGGAGGATTTTGAGTAGGAGCATCAATGACAGCAATTGTTTTTGAGTTGCTTAAAGTATCGACAACATCAGATTCTGTGGGACGGGCTGATATACGTAACAAGAACATGGCTAATGGAGGTTGATGGGCTTTTGGCTTTGGTTTAGGTGTAGTTTGGTATTGAGGATTAACAAAGTTCTGGAAGATATTGGCTGGTTTTAGGGAAGTAGTTTGAGGACGAATAGTGGTAGTGCTGGTAGTGAAGTATTTGAGTTGTGGTTGCTGTCCCAAAGAGTCGGGTGTATAGAATTGATTAATTTGATAAGGATTTACAGTGGGTAAATTGTTGGTATATTTAGGAGCTGTTGTAAAGGGGTTTTGTGGTTGGGCTTGAGGTTGTGGTTGTTGTACGGATGTTTGCAATTGTGGCTGTTGTTGCTGCTGTATTGAAGGCTGGGCCTGGGGTGTCTGACTGAATATATCATTATAAGGCACATACAAAAATTGATTATCCTGTTGCGGTGAAGGTGCTGAAGGAGCGGGCCCTGATGGTATGCTGTTGAAAGGAGCTCTTAAAGAGAAGTGTGAGTTGCCTTGGTTATCAACTTGTGGAAATACTTGTGGGGCTACAGATTGTAAAGGCGAGGCTGGGGTGGGTTTATTATCTTTGAAAAAGTTTTTTAAGGAAATGGGTTCATTAGATAGGAAATTGGACTGCAATGCCGGTTTCTGCTGTAAAGCCTGAGTCTGAGGTTTAGGTGGTACTGGGTGGAACTCAGGCGGAAAAACGGGTTGTTGATTAAACAAGGGAGAGTTAAACAATGTAGCTTGGGCACCATTTCCAAAAGCATGTGAAATCTGATAGCCTGTATTTACACCCGAAACAGCACCTAAAGGAGCTGTATTAAGTCGTGAGCTTTGTTGATTCAAAGGCATTTCAAATTTGAAAAACGATTGCGATGTGGGATCCTGGCTTTGGAAAGCATTTGTTTTAATACCGGTGACAGGTTGTTTCAGCGACTGAGCCTGGGGCGCACTGCCAAAGTTTTGGAATTGAAAAGGAAAATCAAACGGTGAAGATTTTTGTGAGACTGGAGCTCCAAACCCTTTTGCAAAATCACTAAAATGACCATTTGAGGGGAATGCCTGAGAATAAGTTAAAACACGGCCATTTCCAGAACGATCCTTATTTTGTGTTGAACTATCGGCGGGTTGAGCCAAAGGAATCCAATCGAAACTATCGGATACACCGGGATCGGTAGCTTCCAATTGCCGTGACCATTTTTCTAAAGCTAAAGCTTGATGAGGCAAAGCCAAAAGCCATATACAAGTACAGGCACATAAATATTGCAGGTGTCGCGTCATTGTTTAGCCTAAAAAGATACAAAGAAATAAAGAGCCAGATTATTTGAATGAATAATATACACAATTTACGGTCACGTTTATTTACAACGTGATTTATATTACATATTTCTTAGATTTTAATTAACCTAATATGTTTAATGGTTTTAGATTTTCTGTTACAAAAGAAAGTAAATTACATTAAATTGATTAAAAATCTTATTTATACAAAATTTCGTATTTATTTTATTTTGTTTTTTTTTTTAAGGTAAAAGAGAGCAATTGATTTCACCTTTCATATTATTAACTTAGCTCAAGGCTAAATATTTGTTTTCTGTATTTATTATTAGTTTAAGAGCAGGTGTCTTTAAACAAATTTAAGCATTTACTTTTTAGTTATATCTACTTGCTTGTCAAATCATGTGATCTTTTTTCTCATAAAATATATCTGCATTAAATTCCATTAAAATGATATTATACCCCATTTGAAAATATAAAATTTTTTGACAACTTTTAACTCCAAATTTTTAAAATAATTTAACGGTCAAACAAAACTCTTTCTTAAACGAATTACTTTCACCATTAAAACTTGTTAAGATACATACTTCATCGAGACAAGATAACAAAGTAATAAATTATTTATGACAGTTTAAAAAATTGTAATGATGATGGTCATCATTATATACATACATATGTTAGGTTGATTTAAAGATAATTATTTTATGCTTTATGACTTTATGCTTTAAAATTAAGGGAACAATAATAGAAATAACAGTGACAAAAGTCAAATTCAACTGCAGCTTAATAACCATACAAATGATGATAAAATTTTATAAATTCTATTGTTTTATTGTTTAACAAATGATTGTTAAAGAGGATTAAAGCCCTTATAATGTATCCGTACATACTTACATACATACATACATATTTATATATGTATGCATGTGTTATTATTATATTTGTCAAGTACACATAAAGAGTAAAAGTGAAATAATTTTAAATAAAAACTACCTGAAGTGGAAAAGAGGTACTTTATAAAGGCGAATATTATTTAAAAGTGATTTTTGTAACTTACATTTAAAAAAGTCGTCAGTTAAAAAAAAAATAATACTTAACAGTTTTTTGTCGTTATAAGGAAGCAAATTTTAGCGACCATTAGGACGTGCTAAAGAAAATATCTTACTAGATAATTTATGGTAAGTAATAATTATATTTTAATTAAAGAACAGTTTTTTCTCCTATCGTAGAGATACGTAGAACCTAATTTTCCCTCATTCCCGTAATAATTTCTATGCATACAGAAAAGCACATATAATATCCTATGGGGACAGAATAAATTGTTCAACTGTGTTCACATAATTCAGCATAAAGATATCCAACTGACTGTCTAACTTTCTGTGTATGTACACAAATAGGAAACGCAGGAAACCAAAAATCTGATCTTAACCAAAAAAAAAAATAGAAATAAAAAAATAATTTTTTTATATAATAAACTTTTCCTTAAAGAGAAATTTTCCGGAGAAAAAAGCAGCATTTCAAAAAAAACAAGAAATAAATAAAAATATCTATCAACGAAAAACCAGCTTTTAATTCTAGAAATAAAAAATCTTAATATTAACCGATTATTTATATATCACAAAACTAGATTTTCATCAAATCGAGAAAACTGACTGACAGTTTTTCAACAGATTAACACTAAAAGTATAGATATGTTGCAGATTTCGTCCAATCATCAGGAAAATTTTAAGTTTCATACTATCATGTCTCAAATTTGATCGGTTATATAAAGGTTATATAAAAAGAGTTAGAGCAAACATGCTTTGTAGAGAAAAAAGGTGTTACAAAAATCTAGTAATAATTATGCCATTTTCATTTCCTTTTCCCGCCTAGAGTTAACTTATTTATTGTTATCTTATTTTCATGTTCTTATTTTTTTAAATAAATATTTCCATTTAATCTTTAATTATTTAATTATCAAATATTTTCTTTTAATTACATAATTTATCAATTTCTTTAAATTACATTGAACTAGTTATTTCTATTCAATCTATGCTAAGCAAGATCTCATAATGAAATGTAAAAGTTAGTTCTTAAGCAACAGTAGAAATGTTTGGTTCAATGATTTCTGAAAAAATAAACATTGAAAAATTAATAAAAATAATTAGTTTTAATAAAACTATTCCTTTAAAAAATAAAAAATTTCCCTTTTAACCCGCATACAACTATGACAAAATTATAAGCAAAGAGGGTCAGGTAAAAACTAAAAAATATCGCGGAAAAGAAATTGCGAGTTTCACCGCGAAAATTTATGTTTTATTCCATCACGTCTCGAATTTAACTCATTGACAACCAAAGAAAATATGCTTCACCATACAGATTTTAGGATATAGAATTGTCTAGGTAAGAGCTAGAGCAAATATATTAATTTCATTTTGTGTAGAGGGGAAATATTACTAAGAAAAATATGGTAACAATAAGATACCTTATTTACTCCATTTATCCTCTAGTGGTTTATAACGTAGAAAAGACTAATAATTTCTACGAAAAGGTGGAGAGGGAGAATTTGTATAGGATATAACTAATCCATGAAAGTAGATCAAAAAAATTACAAATCAATCAAAATTATATTGCTAGTGTGGAAAACAAAATTTTGAGAAAAAATGTAATTTTTAAAAAATTAAATTTATAAAAGACGGTTATCCAGGTCCAGAAATTTCCATACAAAATTGTATGAAAATGCGCAATACAGCTCGGTTAAAAAATAAATTTTATTTTAAATTATCTCCGGATTTTTTATTGCTCTTATTTCCTCACAAAAAATATTACCATATTTTTTAAAAATTTATATGAATTTCGTTAACAATTTTGAAAAAAGTTTGAAGCACAAAATTTAAAAGAAAATAAATAAAATTATTTTTTTTTTTTATTTTCCATCGCCTTCTAAATTTTTGTTTAATTTGACAATGCGCACTTTTAAAAGAGTCCAGACTTATTATGTTTATACCTTAAGGATGGACCCTAGTATGTCAACATTTTTTTAAACAACTGTTGTATTATAGCAAATTTCTAAAATAATAAAAATTTTGAAATCGCTTGGGCATAAAATATATGATCTTCAATATCATTGTTAAAGTTCTAAACAAAGATGGTCCAGGCTGTAACATTTTGAGCGAAATTTTTCGTTCTCTAAGCAAAGCCAAATTAAGGAGGTAGAAAATAAAGATAGAAAAACGTTCGTCGCAGTTATATAAAACATTTAAGGAATACATTAATATCCATAATATGACAAATTGTTCAAAGCTTATTACACTGGTCGGTAGAAAATCCTCCCTGAAACATGAATAGGTGGAATAAATATAATTTGACATGTTAAACACAAATTTGCTTTCAGATCTTTTCTATCAGGTCCTTATTTTTTATGGGAATGTCTGATAAGGCGATTACACGCCTTATCTATTTTATTAGATTTATGAAAAAAAGATGCAGACAATTCATTTTTTATATCTGGTCAATAGATTCGGAGTTATTTAGAAAGTAGTGTCGAAATAACTTTTATTTTTTTTTTCATGCAAAATAGAAATTAGTTTTTTTAAAGTTCATTTAAGAAATGAAAACGGCCCAGTTCAGTTCTTTTATCCTCCGACGTAAGGCTGGCAACGCTAAGAATAAAATAAGACATGAAAATGGATGTAAAACTCTTGTGATTTTATACGAAATTAAGGGAAAATACTCATATATTATACTTACAACTATGTGGAGACATATTCAATATAATGATGGTAAAAAATCTTTTTTTCCCTCTTTAAACAAAAATGGGTGGACTATATGGAATTTGACGTGATAAACAGGAATTATTTGTTTATGGGCGTGACTAATATGACCACCTTATTAGGCGATCACACTAATATAACTCAAGAACGGTTTGTCCAATTTAGATAAATAAAACATTAATAGATAACGATTAAAATTATCTTCAAATTATCCTAACATTACAATATTTTTGGAGAAATTCAGAAACTTATGAACGCAATGAAAATTAATTACTTAAAATTGTTGCATTATATTTTTTTGTCTTTACTTTATTTATTATTTTTTTTTTTGCCCTATAATAATTTTTTATTATAAAACCTTTTTCTAATTACAGACAGGAATGCTAAGTGAAAAGGTTAGGTAATATTAATTAAAATATGTTTTATACCAAATAATATCATGTCGAAAAAAAGACTTTTTAAAGGGATTACGCTAAACTATAGCTCTTCTAAATACCTTTTATTAAAAGCTTTATATCTTTCCTCTCTTATTTAAACAAGCACATTCAACTATTGAAAATATTTCTTTGGCTCTTACTTTTTTATTTAATTTCAGTTTTCATCCTACGCAGAAACGCCTCGAGGAGGACTGTACAAATTTGTGAATTTTTATATTAGGTTTTTGGTGCTTTAAACATTAGGTGTATACAAACTACTTATAAAAGTAAAATAAATCACTTTTGCTTTCATTTTCATCTCACTGCATTCGCTGAATTATTGCAAAGCTTAAGCCGGAGAAGAAAGACAGTAAGACAATAACATTCATTCACTGCACAAACATTTTTTTTCACTTTACAAAAATTATACTTGTGTATAATGAAATAAATATACCAAAAATCTATATAAAATGGTATGTAAAGTCATTGCTCTTATCATGTGCCTGATATAACACAGCGGTTCCAAACCGCTTTTTTTTTGGAAATAATTCTGTAACTTGTGGACCGTTCGAAACAGCTCAATAAAATATCACCTGGACAGAAACGAAGTGTTTTCGAATTGATGTGAAGCAGCACAAATTCCTAACGTATTAGAGGGAAATGGGTAGACCTTAAAGATTGGTTATCTCGGGTACACAATTTTTTTAATTTTTTAAATCGTCAAAAATTCATATCTGATTTAACAGAAAACCTATTTTACATATAGACAGGCTTTATAAATCCCTACAAAAATATGCTTACAAATGTTGGTTATCTATTTTAGTTTTTGAGATATTTAGATCGAAATAAATTTTTCACTAAGTATTAGCCTCGATTTTTTTTTAGCTTTTTTTAGCTTGACGGGATCAATATTGGTACTAAAATTTCATTGGATTCCCTATAAAATTATAAACAATATTGCTGCAAAAATAGTATAAATATATAGACTAGATGAAAAGTTATATTAATCTGAAGTTGGATCTTTAAAAAAAAAATTCACATTTTTTGGATTTTTTAAAAAAATTTGGCAATATTATTTTACTTATAAAATTGTTTTTTTTTTTCTGGTTGATATAATTTTGTTAATGTTTTCCAAAGGAATCTTAATGTAGATGCGTGCCATGTAAACCCGAAGGCGCTTGGGTCAAGGGTCTCCCCACAAACCACATCCCTACTTTGGCAATTTTCCAACATTTTTTTTAAATTTGTTTATAAAATTCTCAAATCGCAAAGCTGGGATCAAACAAAAATTATGTTAGTTAAATACTTCCATATGTTAGGTAAAAACGCAAAAAGTATTTTCTCTTATAACGACAGCAAATGGAAAAAGTAAATTTTTAAAACACGTTTTTTCTGGCTTGGGATTTTGGGTATTTTGGTACAAAACATGGGGCGTGTTTTTAATTCCCTGATTTTAAAACAAGTAATAATAACAGTAACTGTAGTAATCTTCAAAAGAGTTAAACCATTTCTCAAGTAAATTTTTGTACACCTAAATCAAGTTCTTCATAATTTATACAACGACCATTTGAAGACAGAATTGAATTAATTTCAAATGATTGAATTTCTTTTTATAAACTTTTTATTTCGCAACGCATGCGAAGAATTTTTTATTCTTTTTCTAATCGTAACTCTTCATCCTGATTATTTACACCAGAAATTGTATTTGAGGTGACAGGGCTAACATCGGCTACTATACCACTAGAAAGTGGTAATGTGGGAAAAATCTCACAAAATTCATTATATACAGCAGAATTATTAACATCAACGGTGGGTAAATCACAATGGCTTTCAGCAAGAAATACATCAGCAGCAGTTATAATTAAAACATCAGCGGTTTGTTGAACTATATCGTTATCAATTTGAGTTTGAGGAAAAGTTTTATACAAACTTCTTAATTGCGATATTGTTGCTTGTTCGGGAAACGAACCCCACACCTAAATTTATATATATATATATACATATATATATATATATATATATATATATATATATATATATATATATATATATATATATATATATATATATATATATATATATATATATATTATTAAATCTTATAATATATATTATTAAATCTTTTATGTTTCATTGCTTTAATCAAAGCTGAAACTCAAAAACTGTTTCTTTTTTATTTTTTTCATTTCTTTACAAATTAAACAAAACAACTATTTCTAAAATTGTTTTAAATAACAAGTACAAATAAGTTACAGTTACTGTTACAATTACAGGTCCAAATATTAACATTATTTCTTAAAAAGTATACTTAAGAAATTTGACAGTATTTAATATAATTTCACTAATTCCGATTTTCTATATTCTAACGTTTCATATGATATGAAATACTTTAATAAAATTTTTATACTTTTGCTTGAAAACTAACAAAACCTTTATCTTCTTTAGCACTTTTCTCATATATTTTATGAGTATCAATGCAAAACTTAAAGTTTAAATTTTAGGTATATTTTTTAGAAATAATGTTAATCCTAATGTTAATCCAAATAAAACTTAAACGAGTGAAGATATTGAAATGAAATTTTGACACAATATAGACAGACTTATATTAGTGACAGAGAATTAAAAATATACACACTGTTTTGTACCAAAATACCCAAATTTTCAACCCGGAAAAAAACGCGTTTTAAAAATTTACTTTTTCTATTCTAATGGTCATACTGTCTTTATAAAAAGCATCGTCAGAAAATACATTTTGTGTGTTTACCCAATATACTGAGGTATTTAATTGCTATAATTTTTGTTTGACCCCAACTTTACGATTTGAGATTAAAAAAAAATTGGACAATTGGCAAAGTTTGGATAGGGCATGTGGGGAGACGGTTGCTCTAATTATATTATAATTCCAGTATAAAATAATAAAAAACAATATATATATATATATATATATATATATATATATATATATGTCATATCTTAAATGAATTTTGGGCGATCCTAAATTTTATTTTATTGAGCTACCTCCAACGGTTTACAAGTAACAGAATTATTTACAAAAGCAGCGTTTTGGAACTACTGTGCTGCGCAGAAATTATTTAACAAAAAAAATTTTTTTTTCGTATTCAAGTTTACAAAAATTGTACTTGTGTACAGTGTTGCCAGGAGATGAGAAAAAAAGACCAAACTGAATATTAGAAAAGGTCAAAAAAGGCTAAATGCCACAGAAAAGTAAGACCAGAAATAGGTTAATTTTTTTTTTATTTAGAAACTTATTTTTTCTTGTTCTCATTATTGTTTGATATTTTTTAAAGAAATTGTAATACGTTTTTAAATAACACCCAGCAAAATGACTTAAAAAAACCCGTTCAATAAATTCCCCTACAATTTGGGGTTATATTTTATGTGAAAAATATCCAATGTTCTAAAGTGATTTTTCATAATTTTTTCTAAATTATTTTCTATGGTTGATGAAATATATTAAAAAGTAATTATAATAATCGACTTAATAGCTCCAGAAATTTAGTTAAGACACTTTTACTTGCAGAATGAAGCGCAGCAGCCGAAATTTTTTTATTAAGTATAAATAGTTAAGATTTTTTGCGCGAATAGATACACAAAATTGCTTAAATGAATGATTCCATGAAAATAAAATTAGTAATAGCAAATAAGAAATTAGTTTCTTCGTTTTTGAAATAGCCCTTTTTAAGGCAATTTTAGGAATAAAAAAAAGGCTTTGAAAATCTAGAAGCTAAAACGAAAATTTTGAGGTTAAAAGCAAATTAAAAAGGCTACATTTAGCCTTAAAAAGTCTAAACTGGCAACACTGCTTGTGTATAATAAAATAAAAAAAGAAAACAAAAAATATATGTAAAATGGTATGTAAAATCATTGCTTTTATCATGTGTCTGACATCCGTTTGTAGTTTAAGTCATGTAATTTTAGTGGTTATTTTATTTTTCTTTTTTTTGCTTCTCTCTCATACAATTTCTTCTTAATGGTAATTTTTTACTTATACTGTTTTTAACTCTACTTTTTTGCATTTTCTTGACCGTAAAGTTTTTTATGCATTTTATTTAATATTCATTTTCTTACACCCCAAATATTGAAAATGAAAGTGAACATAAGTGTAGTAACCGCTGATTAAGATTGTTTTGAATGCATTTTTAAAGTGAATTTTATTTACTTTTTTTTTTTTGGTAAAGCTAGTTTTTTTCTTATTTTCAGCTTTATATTTTTTGAGCCATATACAGTTTTTTTTTGTAGCTGCTTAAAGGCATTTTTGTATGAATATGTAGATGTATACAAATATGTAGATATATGTTGCAAACAATGACCAACACTAAACTGAATAGATCGTGTCTTATAATCAAGTGTTGTTAATGATTTAACTGAAAATAATTTAAGTTGTACAATGGTGTTTTGTTGTAAGTAGTAATGGAATATGGTCATAAAATGAGTAAAAATATTTGGGCAAGTATTTGTTACAGCTGAAGTAATAGTAGTTTACAGTAATTTATTAAGAATAAATAGCGAGTTCAAAAGATTTTGCAAAATTTTAATGAGGATGAATGAATCATAAGTCATTTCAATTTTATTTCCACATAATCGAAATAGACAAGAGCTCTATTTTATTTTTTTAATTACATAAATCAAAAATAGGGTAGAAGAAAAAAATATCGCTAATAACACAGTGCAACATGAAAAAATTACCTCAATAATTCCAACGCAAGATGAAAACTTACCAGTAGTCTAGTAAAGTTAGTTCGAATTTTGGTTTTATAGTCTCTTCAAATTCAATTTTTTTGAGCACTTTTTTTCATATAATTGGAAATAAAATTAATTTAAATTATTTAATTTAAATGTTATTATATGTATTTTTAATAGGCTACTAGTATTACACTCGATTTTTGATGGATGCCACTCCCGTTTTACACCCATTTTTGTGAAATATTGTTTACTTTATTTGACTTCATTTTATTCCTAAACAATTGAACCGATTAGAATGAAACATTGCACATATGTATATCCTTGAAAGAAAAACTGACTGGACGCCACGCTCACTATTCTTAGGAAAGGGTTGCTTTGCTTCTTAGTAAGAAAATTTCAAATTTCATAAAAATTTTGATGCGAGTGGTAAAAAACTATCACATTATAATAAAAGTTTGCGAAAAAGGGACGTGGAACCCACACAGATTAAAATTTATGATACACAAAATTGAGCTTTGTTTACAAAAAGTGGACATGAAATTTTTATTCATTTTATATCCTACATTTCTTTTCGAAGAAAGCACGATATATGGGCAAAAAGTTTGCTAAACCGGTAGAATAATATCGTGCATATATTGCATGCAATCTTGTTAGGAAAAGTAGGCGTAGTATTTAATAAAACTTTTAAATAATATTGAAGAGAAGCTTTGTACTCTAGAAAACAATAAGTACCCACAAATATATTTAAATTTACATAATGGCAAACGTTCTCCAAAATATTCGAAGTTTTAAAGTCCATAAAATCGAAATTATTTCATTTCGTGTGGGAATCATTGAGGCAATATTTGATGATCAAAAAATTGTCGCATATTAAAATTTTATGTAATTAATGTGCAATCTAAAATTTTTTTCATACATGATAAATTACATTTATATATATATTTATGTGAAAATATAGACTTAATATAGTATAACTGAGTTTTACGTTTTTTATTTCGTGTTCGTTTTTCCTTTTTAAAAGACTTTAAGTCACATAATTCTAATATAATTATCGGGAAATAACTATTTTTGATACTGCGAGAGGGCGTTAAATTCAGTGAATTTAAAGCAAATATTAGTTAATAATTAAGGTTTAAATTTTAAAGAGTTGCAGTTGTTTTTTCTTTCTGAATTTTCAGTATTTCAGGAAAAAAAAACATACCTTTTCTCAATTACTTAAGGTTTAATCTCGCAGTGTTAGTTTCGAATTTAACTTTTTTGGTAATATGATGCTTTATTTGTAAAATATATGATAAGTGCATGTTTTTAAACTTTTTTGTGTAAAATGATCACAGGTGTATTTACTCCAGCACCTAGTTAAATATAAAGAGAGTCTATTTTATTTTTATCAAATTTTCTACATCCTTTTCAAAAGTTTTGCACAAATACCTCCCTTGGATATTACCTTAGACATTAATATGTTAATATTTATAAAATCTGTTGCCAAGTATTTAGCCCTATAAAGACATGTTGATAAATATTACTAATTCTTCCAATTTACAAGGTTGCGAATCTTAAATTTATTATATCATATGTAGTTATATAAAAATATTAATCCAAAAATGATATCTATTAATACAACGTACAAATACTTGTATATATATATATATATATATATATATATATATATATATATTTAAGTAATAAATTTAAAACCACAAAGCTAGTAATTGAAAGTGGACATTAGTATCTTTAACATATATTATTTATTAGAAACTTTCAAGAATATTATGGGATTGAATACTCGAATTACATTTTGTGCAACTTTTAGTCGGATTATTTTAACAAAAATTGCATTGGATTACTTTGCCAAAACTCTCCTCTTTCATTTGATACCCACATCGCATATAAGAACAATCTATGGCTGAGAGGTCAGCATGTAAAACTATAGAACGGGTGATAATTAATAAGGGCGTGGGGTGCCTCCATCGCATAGTGGTTCCAAAACGCTTTTTTTTTGGAAATAACTTGGTAACTAGTGCACCGTTTTTTTCTGTCAGATCATAAATGAATTTTTGGCGATTTTTAAAAAAATTACATACCCGAGATGACCAATTTTGGAGATCTACCCACTCCTTCCCTGAGTATGTACTACTTCAAACCAACTCAAAAACACTTCGTCTCTGACCAGGTGAAATTTTATTGAGATATATATGTTTAACGGTCCACAAGTTACAGAATTATTAGAAAAAAAAACAGCGTTTTGCAGTGGTTCCAAAAACGAAAAAATATATAAAAATATAAAAATAAACATTAATATATAAAAGAAAATGTAAAAAAATATATTTTTTTAAAGTAAAAAATTACCGAATTTTTACCAAATTTTTATTATATTAATCGACACTGAACATGTCCTCTTGAGTTAGTTCTGTGACCTGTCCCAAGGTCGTTTAAAGGCGTTAATTAACCACCTCCAATGACAACCCCATGTAAAAGTGGCAGGTTCCAACCATATAAAGTTCCGAAATTAGAAGCGGTCATATAAAAATTTTAAATTTTTAAAATTGATGAAGTATAAAAAAATTAAAAATATATACAAATTTATAAATTTTTTTTTGCTATTTTTGTAATTCTTTACAGTTATTTAATAGAATAGATTAACGGCCTGACAAAGTATATGGGAAACATAACTTGAAATATATTTTTTGTTTTCCATATAAATTGTTAAAACGAATTTTTTGTTCGACATCGTTGGATAGGCCGTAATTTTTTGCCTCAACTTAATAGAAAGCTAAATTGAAAACGTATTTTATTTTTAGGTTTTACATAGATTTCATGAATTTCTTAATTTTAACGTAATTTATTCTGTTAAATTGAAACGAAAAATTAACTAAAATTATTTTGAAATTTAGGAAAAAAATTAGAAAAGGAAAAATATAAATTTATAATCAATATATATTGCTTAAGCTCCACAAGATTAGAGAGAATTTTTATGCAAAAATTACATATGCTCAACAGAGTATTGCAATAAATTATATAAATTCTTTTTTGCTTTGTTATTTGTTATTTTTTTAATGATTACTTATAATCATAATCATAATATGTTGCTCTTAGATTATGGTCACTACAACTATATTTTTTCTCTAAGTGCAGGTGAATCTTTATTTAAGATATTTCCAATCGTAGAATTACATCCTATTTTTTACCACAACTTAAAAAAACAAGAAAAAAAGATATAAAATAAATTTTAAAAATTTCAAAATTTCTACTATTTTCTGAAAGGTCTAAAAAATATGAATAAATATTTTCTGATGTCAAATCGATATTACTTGAAAATTTAATATCGGAAATCTACAAGATTGGACAAATTTAGGCAAATTATATGGAGATAGGGGTGTCCTTGCAAAAGTTTGTGAGTTTCAATTTTCTACGATACTTCCTTTTATGCCATATAAAATTCTGATCTGAATTTTAGCTGAAAATGTGTTATTTAATTTCAGGATATATAGGAAGTAGTGGTGTTCTTGTTCCAATTGAATTACAAATAGGCAGACTCAAAAATTATTTATATTTAACTGCAGTAATAAATTTTGGTAATGTATTGAAAATGGTTTTAGAAGAAAACAATTTTTTTAATTTCAGGATTTAAGGGAGGTAGGCGTATCCTTGCACCGATTTTTTAAAAACTTCCTATATATTAAGCTTACGTATAAAGCAATATGCGCACCAGGTTTCAATTTTCTATGAAAAATGCTTCCATTTTCACCCTATCGTTCTATGGGAACTCTCAAAAAAATTTATATTATTTCGCTTTGTTAAGCATTCGTAGCACTAATCAAATCAATCAATATAAATACTATTGCTCACATTTGTCAGCAACAAAATACTTTCAAGGTTAATAGGATTAAATAAGTTACCAGTATATAGAAATAAATATTTCGTAATAAATTTATGATTTCTAGATAAATTATTTTTGATATCTTAAATACTGTATGTTAATAAACAAAAAACGTATTAAAATTTCAATTATTTTATGTGACTTACGAAAAAAAAAATAAATAAATAAATACTGAATGAATTGATTAAAAATTATACATAAATGAAATTATGTAACTTAAAATTGAGTGTGGGTTATTCATTTGATTTATAATTATTTTTTGAAATTATTAATTATTGTTGGGCGATGACATTGAAAATTTAAAAAGACTGTATGACGATGTAAAAAACTATTTATTTGTTTTGACATAAATAATAAAACTTACCATAAAATAATGGAAACAATGCAAAACAATAAAAAATTAATACGCTTAAAGAAAAAAATCTGCAAAAGAAAAAAGAGAAAATAAAATTATTTTAACATAGATTTTTTAAATTGATTGTTTTAAATCATACTCAATATAATAATTGTTTTAAAATCTTTTCATTAGTTAACACTCATTGATAAATTTTATTTTGGAAGGGTGAATTAATTCATATTTGATTTTTTAAATAAATAGTTAATAATTACTTTTGTAGTTTATTATATATTTCCGCAATAACTATTTTTAAAATATTATTGCAAAAATTTATAGTTGCATTAGAAATTATGAAAGGAATATCCACAATAAATATTTTTTACTAAATAGGTATTTGCTATTAAAAAATTTTATAGTTGACTGACTTAAATTTAATAGGGGAATATACTATAAGACATCTTAGGCACTATAATAAAGAAATTGAAGATCACATTTATCTATGTAATACTTAACCCTCAAAAAAAAAAAAACACTGCCTAACACTGCCAATTATCTTGAAAACGAAGTAGTAATTCAGTGCCATAAAGAATGATTTTCATTTCCTTTTTCATGGAGCTTTCATCCGAGAAACTCTGATCTTTTGAATTTACATTTGACCGGAGGTAGACGTTATTAATTCTTTTTCAATGTTCTTCCAAATATTTTTCTATGGGTATATTCTGCGATAATTTTCTTAGTTTTTGGGATTTAATAAAGATTTTGTTCTGTGTTATAAATTTGATAAGAAAAACAAGAATTGACAACTTTTATTTTGATAAGTTTATTTAAAATGTAAAAAATATCATTGGTGCATAAGAGTGCTGCAGGGGAGCTTACGCCAGAATCCTAGGGAAACGGATTTAGCTTATCCTTCATATAAATTATATAGCATAGTCATGTAGGCTTTTAAGAAATGTAATCTTTGTAAATGTTTCTGGACCAAACGTTTTGAAGTTTTCAAATTAGACATTTTCGTTATCACGAAGTATTGGATCATTGAATATAATAAATAGGTGGTTTGGTGCTCTTTTGGCAAATGATCAAAAGTTCTAAATACTTTCCATTCTATACCGCAATTAAAATGTAAATTTTAAGCGTATTTAATAATGCTTAACATTAACCTTTTTAAAATTTGTTTTTTTTTAATATTAGATTTTATCTTTAAATTTAAAACAAAATTAAATTTTTTTCTCGTTTTTAATAAAATACCCTAAGTAAAAGTTTTGTCGTGTTTTTATTTATTTTTTATTGGAATGGGTGCACTTCTTTTCAAATTCTTTTTTATTTTTTACTTAGCTTTAATTCTTTGAATATTTTTGTATTATGACCAATTACATTTCAATTGGATTGAGCTTTATGCAGTTTAGTGGATTGGCCTCCCTTGTTACATAGCAGTTTCATTTTGTTGTAGTGATAAGCTGCTAGTTCAGGTCAGAAAAATTTGAACTCATTGTGCTTTCTAATAATAGAAAGGAACCTTTCCCAAGAGCACTCACTAGCGCACAATTCTCTATTGAAAATGTCATTGGTTATGAATAAAGTGCTTTTTTCCTCGCTTACTAGACCAAAAATTTCTTTCATTTTTTTAAATTTTTTTTTCACAATATTTTTCTGCTACATTTTTCCATAACGTCTGTGATATGGAGTTAATGACCAGGATGTTGTAAAAAGTTCGACAGTACATAGTTTATATTGCCATTTAGATGTATACATATTTGTGAAGAAAATTAATCACAATAATTTTCGTTCTCTCTTTTGCTACTATATTTTTTCTAGCATTCCTATTAGGAACTTCTTTTACTTTGTGGGTCTTCAGGCTACCTTTTTTAAACTTTTCTGATAAAAGATATACAGAAATTTAAAGAATGAATCATATTCCATTCAGAGAAGTACCGATTTTCTCTTTAAAATCGTATAATTTTGTCTGTGATATAATAGCCTGTAGATCAACTTCTTGGTTTATCAAAGATAGTTTTGGTTATCATGAACTCTTTGTATTTTTGATGACTCAAAAAAGTAATTTTCCTAACTCACCTTCATTCCCAATAATTGTTTGTAATGGTCTACATGTGTTTTGATTACAAATTTGAATTTTTTAAGATATTACACCACATAGTTATTGAGAATAATACTTTAAGGAAGTTAAAAGTTCAGTTTTTTTTTTTCGTACAACAAAAGTTATAAGCTGCACGAAATTTTTCGCACTCAGTATTTATAATAAATCTGCCATTATTTTTTAATTTTAGTGTTAATATTAAATAACAAATTGAAAAACATTTTTAGTATTTAACAAAATATTAAAAATGTTGCAATTATTACTTATAATCATAGTTAATACACAATCATTTTATTTCAATATGTTTAAAAATTAAAAATTTTCGAACAAAAAAATTCAAGAAAACTTTTAGAAATTGCATTTGGTGCGAAAGGTTTCTATTCCTTAAAAATGGTTTCTGATGTCACTACATTATTATCCATAACGTGGTACCCTGTAAACTTTGTAAAAAAAGTTATACTTCTAATAGAATCTCTAGGGTTTATAGAATTTAAACAAAAAAAAGAAAAAAGTTTTTTAATGATTTTCATTATGCACTGATTCTGGATCTGAACTATTAATTGAATTTTTATTTATTTTACATGAACTTGAATTACATTAATTTTTTTATATGCAAGTGGTTCTGCCCAGTCATTTTTCGAATTTAACCCCTGGTTTGGGGTAGTTTCGACGTTTGTGGTCACTTAAGAAATTCATAACAACATGAACGAAACCGGAAGATAATCAAAATCCAAATGACTTAAATTGAAACCTTGTAGGTTCTAAGTCTTTAGAACAAAAAAAGTTTACAGATATCGTTCATGGGTATGAGAACCGAGTGCTTAAAAAAAAGTGGAACATGCTCCCCTTTCTATGTTACACACATTTTATATATAGGATACTAATTTATTTGTTACAAGTATATAAAAAATAGTAAGTTCTTACTTAAAATCAACTTATCAATTTTTTATTTATTATTTTATTTATTTTAATAAGAAGCTGGCAAATTAATATCAATGTCCCACATTTAATGTTTCTTTATTTAATATGATCTCCCAACCCTTTTTTCGATATGCTAATTGACTTTTCATAACTATATTTAAAGCAATAAATAACTTTTTTTTTGCACCAAATTTCATAAAACTCTTACAAATGTTTATTTATTTTGCAAAAACTAATGCAATATATATACATTTTTTTACCAAGACCCTATAGAAAACATTGAAAATTTCTGCTCTACTTAATTACAATTCATCACCATGTCAGCGCCCAAAAAAAAAAAAAAACATCATTAACAACAAATAACAACAAGCAACTAATAAATAATTACATACAGGCAACATACAACTACAGCAGACAACAACAAACACCATCAACAAATCTTTAACAAATCAACGTCTCAATGAAACAACAATTTAATACTACAAAAAAGTGGGGAAGAAATACAAATTCAAAGCACTTCTTTTACAAAAATTCAAATTGCAACACCTTTTTTGCTTCAGTCAGATCTACAACCCATTGCAATGTGATTACAATGCAAAGTGATAGCAGAGTCCTCTAAAACTAACACCCACTAACCGAATTAATAATCTAGATGTACGACTACCACAAAAATAAAAAAAATAAACCAAAAATAACAAAACAAAATTTAAATAATAAACCACAAATTGAGGTGCAACTAAGCATTGCAATGATCAGAAATTTAATTATTTTTATGATCATAATAAAAAAATGAAAAGATAATTTAATACGCTATTTAATTATTCAAAAAGCATAATGACCAACATCATATGCGTTCAAAAAGTCAAAGATAATTGTTCAAAAATATTAATAGCTTTGGCCAGATGCAATTAACGTAAGATAATTAATTAAATATATCAAAGAAAATGCTGCTGTTTTCTATAGAAAATGTTGCTGTTTAAACTGACAAATTTTCTATAGAAAATGTTGCTGTTTAAACTGACAAATTTTCTATAGAAAATGTTGCTGTTTAAACTGACAAATTTTCTATAGAAAATGTTGCTGTTTAAACTGACAAATTTTCTATAGAAAATGTTGCTGTTTAAACTGACAAATTTTCTATAGAAAATGTTGCTGTTTAAACTGACAAATTTTCTATAGAAAATGTTGCTGTTTAAACTGACAAATTTTCTATAGAAAATGTTGCTGTTTAAACTGACAAATTTTCTATAGAAAATGTTGCTGTTTAAACTGACAAATTTTCTATAGAAAATGTTGCTGTTTAAACTGACAAATTTTCTATAGAAAATGTTGCTGTTTAAACTGACAAATTTTCTATAGAAAATGTTGCTGTTTAAACTGACAAATTTTCTATAGAAAATGTTGCTGTTTAAACTGACAAATTTTCTATAGAAAATGTTGCTGTTTAAACTGACAAATTTTCTATAGAAAATGTTGCTGTTTAAACTGACAAATTTTCTATAGAAAATGTTGCTGTTTAAACTGACAAATTTTCTATAGAAAATGTTGCTGTTTAAACTGACAAATTTTCTATAGAAAATGTTGCTGTTTAAACTGACAAATTTTCTATAGAAAATGTTGCTGTTTAAACTGACAAATTTTCTATAGAAAATGTTGCTGTTTAAACTGACAAATTTTCTATAGAAAATGTTGCTGTTTAAACTGACAAATTTTCTATAGAAAATGTTGCTGTTTAAACTGACAAATTTTCTATAAAAAATGTTACGGTTAGAACTGACATTTTAAAGTGCCCAAATTTGTATGAAAAATGCGCAATACGGCTGGATTAAAAAATAAATTTTATTTTGAATTCCCTCTCTCTCTTTATTTTCTCACAAAAAATATTACCATATTTTTTAAAAATTTATATAAATTTCGTACACAAAATTGAAAAAAGTTTGGAGTAAAAAAAAAAAAAAAAAAAAATTAAAAGAAAATAAATAAAGTTGTTGGTTATTTTCCATTTCCGTCTATTTTTTTTTTTTATGTAACAATGTGGGCTATTTAAGGAAATCCGGACTTGAGTGTTTTTAATTTCTACTATAAAACATACAACTGCTACGATCATACATAAAAAACATACGGCATATGTTCGAGAGTAGTACATACAATTCAGGATACAATTTCAGGATCATGGAAAAATTTTACATCATCACTGAAAATACCATCTAACAACTGGCTATCTTCTATCATTTTGTTAACAATTCCACTTTCTATCATATACAGCAAATATTGATTGAATTTATCCAGCACGGCTATATGATGATTTACGAAAACAAAAAAGCTTCATCCAATATTTTTGCTGTCGTTTCCTTTAAGGACGCTGCTGTAGTAAACGCACTAAATATATTCAAATGTGCTAAATATATTCAAATGAACATTTAAATTTTTCCGATTGTAAAACATGTAAGTATTATTGACTGAAATTAAATATTGATAAATGATGAATGGTGAATCTATTTTCTCATAATACGCAACTTCCAAAGTATATTCATAGAAGTAGATATTAGTTCTATTGATATCTTCTAGAATTCGTGGTTCAGAATTTAATATCTTGGTATTCGCAAAACTGGTAAAAATTGATGAGCAGTATATTTGTAAATAAGTTCCACCAGCATGAAATTAAGTCACTTGTTACTTTTGCGAAAGCCGCCTTAAGACAAAGAACTTTGTGTATGTTATGAATCTGTCAATTTATTATTTAAATAAATTAAAGAAAATATCGTCAGACTCAATATACACCGTTTCGGTAAATGGTTTTGCTATATACAAACTTCGAGGTATCTCCTGATCCGTGGATACTAACAAATAACGATGAAATATACACAACGAATCACTCGTTGCAAAGGCTTCATCCTCAAGTAGGATATTGTAAAATAAATGAAAACCTTTAGTCTGTATTAATGCCAAATCCCCCACTTTGGTAAAATTCTCAGCCCACATATCAATATCATAGATATTCATAACACCATTATGATGGAATAAGCTTTTTTCGAATATCAAAATTTTTTAATTTCTATATACATAAACTATATACATTATTTCCAAGGAGTTAATATATATGTTCATATTATATATCATTAAAAACATGTTTTAATAAAGATATTCAGAAAAATATATCGAATATTTAAAAACCTATAACTCATAAACTAAGAACAAGCGGAAAAATTTTTTTACATTACTGTAATCACAAGTAAAAAAAACTATTGAATCAGTATTAAAATTATTTAAAAAATCAACGATTTATTTCAAAATTTGTATTTATGATGAAAATTTTAATTTTTTATAAAAAGTTTGGTTTTAATTAAATTAAATTTTTTGTAAGAAAACATCAAATTTTTAAACAAAATTATTTTAACAAAATTCATTAACATAGGTCTTACAATGTTATAATGTTATTTTAAATTTCCATATAAATTTTCAAAAACTGTTAAGAATAATGTGTTATTTCAAATAAAATATAACACAATAACTCAAATAATATAATAATAATAATAATAATAACAACAAAAAAAAGTCTTTATCGCTTAAGTTTAATTGAAGTGGCTCTAACTATCAAATTTGTAGTCAAAAATATGATTACAGCCCATACATATTTAAAAAGAAATATTTGGTTTTAGTTCGTTCAGTTTTAAGTATATTTCATATAGAAATTTCCGGGAAAAATAAAATCTATTTTTCATTTCCCGGGAACAAAAAAAGTCTGGGAAAATATAAACTCAAAGTAGATACTAAACGAATTTCAATTAACATTACATCCAAGTTCATGCTTTTATCTAAAGTAAAATTTATTAAAAAATTAAAAATTTTTGTTTTTTAAAAAATTAAAAGAAAAAAAAAATTAAAACCACCAAATAAATTCCCTTTTTCACATTAATCACAAGCAAAGAAAAAACATGGTTGCGGCATGCTCATGACAACAGTATTATGTTCTTATAGTTATTTTTCAAAAAATTTAATAATACTCATGCTCACGAAAACAATATTATGTTTTTATAGTTATTTTTCATAAATTTTAATAACACTGTGTTCCAGATAATAACGTTTCTGTTCAAATTTAATAATTTTATGGTTAAGCTTAATTAAAATTTTAATATGGATAACATACAGAATATTATATTTGGAGAATACTTTTACCAGAAACAAAATTTTATACACATGCAAAAATTTAATTATTTCTATAATCATTAAATGTTACCAATATTTTTATTTGTTTTTAAGCCATATTTTGTTTTGATTAACTGTTAAATATTTGTTATTAAAAATGTTATGTTTTCCTCAAAGATAGAATCTTTGTTTTAAGACCATGTTTTGTTTTCCACAACTATTGAGTGTTTGTTTTTAAAACATATTTTTTTCTGCACAACTATTGGTTGTGTCGGTCAAGACTGACTACATGATTGCCTACACCATAAAAATTCGGGAATGGGACTTTTGTTACACCTGTGGCCAATTTTACTAATTGTAAAATAAGATATACAAATATAGAATAATGCATTGATATTAACATCTAGATAATTTTATGCACTTTAGGGCGATTCCTGAAAGTGAGTTTATATGGGAGCTATGGTAAATTTGGAAATGTTGTAAGTAGAAACTTACATAAAACTTATTTATGTTGAATATTAACTTGATACTAACATTCGAATGGGATTTATGCACGTTAAAGTTATTTTCGGAAGAGGGGATTATATGGGAGCTATGGTCGATTGTGACTGACCTTCATAAAATTTGGTAAAAAGATTGTACAAGACTTCTTTGTACAGAATTTCATTAAAATATTCTTATCTTTAAGGCATTTTTAAGTGTTTAAATGCTATTCCGGTGAAACATTTGCATGAGGGCTAGGTGAAATAATAGACCGATCACAGCCAATTTCAATAGGCTTCGTTCTTGTATCATAAAAGTCTTATGTGTCAAATTTCATTCAATTATCTTTAAAATTGCGACCCGTAGCACAAGGTTTACATGGACAGCCATCCAGCCGTCCAGGCGGAGGGACGTACATCGTTAGATCGATTTAAAAAGTGATTCTAGGATTCTAGGTGGATGTAATATAAGTAATTAGTATGTAAAAGATATTAATATGTAAATTAATATCTAATAAATAATTTTTTCCATGTTTTCCCTTTTTGTAAAATGTGTAATGGACTTAATAACAAATTAATAAAAGTAATGATTTATTTATGTATTTTATTTAAAAAAATTTAGTAGAGAAAACTTATAACTCTTAGTTATAATGCGATAAAATGTAATTACAATATGATAAAATTAAAACATGATTACAATATGATAAAACTGACTAATTATATGATAAAATGGGATTATAATATGATAAGGTCGAATCGTAATAATATAAAAATACACTATGATAATATTGTGTCCGATTTTATAATATAACTTCATAATATTATAAAATTGAATAATAAAATAATAAAATAATAAAATAATAAATAATAAAACCGGACACAAATATTATAAAATGGTATCATAATAATTATTATTTATAGTCATTCTAATTTTTAACCGTATCATATATTTCAATGATAATATTTACTCCTATATTATAGTCACGACAACCATACTTTTTTTCTGTGTGCATATCGATATCTTAAAAATGAAAGGACACATATTTCATATTTAAAATCTATGCATAAATGTCTATTTTATTCATAAGTAACTTATAGCATATCATTAGAAAGCGATTTTCCTAAGTACCAGTGAAATGTTTTTGTAAATAATTTTATAGTTTTTTGTGTCATTTTTAAATGATGATGATTTATGTATCGTTTTTAATAATATATAGTTCGTTTTATTTGTAACATATCCAAGATTATAATAAAGAAGAAAAGAAGTATTTTTGGCCATTTGAGATTATTATTATTATTATTTTTTATTTATTTATTTTTGTTTTTTTAACAAAAATTTTAAAATTCTGTAAACATTTTTTTTCGGTACAATTTTTTTAATATCATGGTGTGTGTATGACTTAGATATAATTTTGATTATAATTTTTTAGCATTTTCTTAAACTATTTAATTCAGGCAATACGTATTTTTCAATATGTGAAGCAACCTGATTAATTTCCTATATAAGGTTTTATCTCTAGAATTAAGTGATTTATGGGCATAGAACTCCATGATCACATCTATCTAAATTGATTGGGAAATCCATGAAATAAAATCAGTGTTGCTCAGCGTAATCATTTTTTTTATTTATAACTTATATATAACAAGACAAATTTTGTATAGAAAATTAATTTTATTAAAAACTTATGGATTAAAAAATCTGTTTATGAACTAGGCCTTAACACATAATAAATCTTCGTTTGTGAAATTATTGGTAACTTTAATAAATCAAGAAATTAAAAATCTAATACTCTCCCCTCTCTTTATATTATTTAAATGGCATTAAAATACTTAAGACAAATTTAAAAGTAAATTTTTTGTCATTGACAAAGACACTATAAATCAAGTTTTCTATTTTTGCATAAAAAAAGGGAAAGCAATGGTAATTGTATGGAAATTCAATGATATTTTTTATTTCTTATGACAAAGACTATTAAAATAATATTAATCAAAATCAAAACAATTTAAACTAGTATGAAAAATTTATGTTTAAAAAAAGGCTTAATACACTAACAAATATTAAAATGCTATTAAAAAAATATTCAAAAGCCAATAAACTCTCTTTCAGAAAAAATAAATGGTAATAAAAAGTTTGCTGAAAAACTGTATGTAGTTTTTTTCTTTTCCTTCCACTCCCAACCGTCAAATTTTAATTAAAAGTTAACTTTAAAAAATATTTATGCTTAGTTTTTTTTTTTTTTTTGGTTTTAAGTAATATTAACTAATTAAAAATCACCGTAAAATATACCAAAGTTAAGCGTTTGTTAGTAGTAAGTACTAGAGTATAGAAGACAAATGTTGGCTACCAGTTAAATGGTGAATGCCTTTCACCAACTTTTTATTTTAGTTTATTTATGATTTTGTTTTATTTTTCTTTTGCTGAAAATTTTCTTTTAGTGAATGAAGATCAACAAATTTTAATTTTATGTACCTGTCTGGGCGAGTGAAGTAAACATAAATATTTTAAATTTAAAGGTTTAATTAAATTAATTAACATGCTTTGGTACAGTTAACAGTGGGGCCTTTTGCAAAATAAAAAATAATTCTACAAATTTCTAACAAAAAATATAATTTTTGGAATTATTAATTTAATATTTTAAAATCAATAGAAGACTTTGTTTAAAATAAAACAAAAAATAAATACAAATTTTGTTTACAGGAACATATTTCATAAATTTGAGCCTGAATATTTACGAAATTCTCATAGGTATTAAAATAATTTTTGCTTATGTTACAAAGTGGTTTAGGAAATTGATAAATGCAAAGATCAAAAAATATATATATATATATAATTTTAATATATATCGTTCATTCCACGAGAGATTTATAAAAAATGGATCATTGGATTTTGATCATATTTGGTACTTATATAACCTTTGGAGCCATTTATTCCTTTAGAAAAAATTGTGAATTTATTCGCGATTTAGATTTTTATAATAATTAAAAAATCCAACAAAGTACGTAACTTTAAATGTTAACATCTCTTTAATATGTAAACAGACTTTAATGATTCAAAGCCCTAATGAAGGCCAACTGAGACCTCTTTAAAGACAATAATGCAGAGGTAAAAATGCACTGGTAATGCAATTGCAGTTTTACAATGCATTTTTGACAAATATCTACCCTTTCGATTTTTATCTTTAAAAAATGCATCCTAAAATTGATAATATTATTTTTAAATTACTGCTTCTATATCGAATTTAAATACTTAAAATCCGTTTACAGCTTAAAGAGATATCGTTGACCTCAAAAAATTAAAATCGTGAATAAATTCGCGAGTTTTTCAAAATTTAAAAATATAAAAACGAAGAATATTAACAATATCTGACGACCTGAGGAAAATAGAATTAATGATATATATTTAAACGTCAAGACTTATTGAAAATATAGGGTTTTTTCAGAAAATTGCCTTGTTTGACCAAACCGATGGTCTGTCACAATTTTTTGCAAAAACTTTAAAAACATACATACTTACTAATTCACAGAAGTACCCTAATCAACAATCAAAAATTTTTTCAGGCTCGATAATTAAAACTGTTGTTAAAAAATTAATCAATTTTGACCACTGCTATTGAACTTTATTAACAAAATTTTTTAAAAAATTAATATATATATATATATATATATATATATATATATATATATATATATATATAATTACAATTTAGTTATGGAATTAAGATAAATAAAAAAAATGTTCTTTAGCATAATTCGGAAAATAATAGAGAATTGAACCATGTTTAAAAAAAATATACAATTTTTATTTTGAAAGTTATTTGGCAAAATCCGAATAAAAGATAAGGCCAAAAATGACAAATTAAAATAAAATAAAAATAAAAATAAATATTTGACTTCAAATAAAATTTCGAAGTCAAATATCTTTTAAACCAAATATCTTACATTATGGTTCTTTCCTTGCTTAGTAGAATTCTGAAATGTAAATTTTTTTTAAATTAGTTCTATTTGTAAAAGTTTCAAAACAAAACACTCCAGCTAACAATATTCCAAAAGCCTAACTTCTAATTTATCAATGTCCCAAGTTTTATCAAGATTGGCCGGGTAGTTAAAAAGCTCCAGATTTATTTCCATTCGTTTTGCAAAAGACCCCACTGTGCAGTGTTAACAAGTGGTTTATTTAAACAAAAGTTTAAAATTTTGTAATTTGGAATTCTAAATGCAGGAAAAAAGCATGATTTTAGAATTTTATTAAAAGCATGATGATTAATCTGAATTTTAAAATCGAAAAACGAAGACCTTAAATATTGTTTCTATTTCTAATAATTACAAATAAAGTAAGATATTACTTAAATTTATTGCTCTTAAAATTATAACAGTTATGTTAAGACAAGTGTGAATTATGTATATTTTTTTTCCACATTATTAAATCTTCCATATTATACACAGGTAAATGAAAAATTTGTAGCTGATTAGTTACAGATAAAAATCTTAGTTTTTATTTTTAAAAATTTTATGAAATTAGCAAAACTTTTACTACTCTCCAGTTAACATATTGAAGTGTTTTTTCTTTATAAAAAATAATGTACATACATATATAAAATATGTATAAATATTTTACATATGAGTGATTAAAAGGCATAAAATGTATACATGTAAATAGGTGTAAATAAATTATTCAAAATAAATACAGACACACACAAATACCATTAATTTAAATTTACAAACTTATTTACATAGTTATCACATATTAACGAAGAATATGTAAACATACAAGTAAAAAAAAAAGAAGTGGAAAAAAAGACACAAAACTTTCTTTAAGAATTGTCTGTGTTATTGTTTGGCTTCGTTGAAAGCGAAAGTTTTAACATGTTTTTTTGTTTTGGGGTGTTGTCTTAAGTGTTGTCAAGTGTTGCTGCAGAGTTCACTGCACAATGTTTATGTAAATAAAAAAATATATTAGCTAATAATATGTATTGTTTACGCTCTTAAATAAATTGGTATAAAAAAATAGAACATAAATTTATTACAACATTTTTGGGAAAGTATGAGGTAATAATGAGTATTAGGAAATAAAAAATCAAACACATACAGTAGAGCGGGTCGGTCTTCATCAAAAAAAAAAAAAAAAAAATATTTATTGGAATGAAAGAATAGTTAATGAGGTTTCCAAAAAAGTAAAAAATTATTCTTTTATCACGCCTCAAAATACTCGATGTCACTTCTGGTATATCGGATATATCCCCCTAATATCCAATTATTTTCATATGCAATTAAAGCCCTCTGTTAACCTATTATATTTGGTTTTTAAAATATTTCATTTTATGGTCAAATAATAAAATTGCAAAGGTTTAAAAAACTGTTTTAGTTTAAAGCAATTTCATTTAACAAAAATTTAAATTTGCTGAAGTTAAAGAAGTTAAAATATATCTTAAATTATGAGCCAAAGTTAAGGCATAAATACAAATAAATAATAGTTTTAATATATAAAATAATTTTTTTTAACATAACTGTACTGTAAACTTAAGTTTATACAGTTTTTTGAACCCTTCCTATTTTATTGTTTATGCATAAAATGAAATACATTAAAAACTAAAAGTAGCAGGTTTACAAAAGGCTTTCATTACATATGAAAATAATTGGACATTAGAGGGGATGTATCCGAGATAGCGTAAGTGATATCGAGAATTTGTCAGATTCAAAAATTACCGAAGAGAAAATTTTAGCGGTTGTCAAACTATTAACAACGACATACCATGTACTACAATCGGACTTAAAATGGTGAAAAAAGAATAATTTTTGCATTTTTTAAAACCTCATTAACTATTCTTTTCTTCTAGGGGGTGACTGGCACATTTTTTTTCGACCCATCCTAAAAAACAGTCATAGTCAAATACACAGAGAAAAAAAATTATATATTTGATTTTTTTTCACAAATATTATGAATCGAACAATCGAACAGTTTCATCAAAATATTACTAAAATTTTCAAACTGAGTTTGTTCAAACTCAGTTTGAACAATACAACTTTATTCGACTAATACTTTTTGAAATCTCAGTTTAGACTTATATTTGTAATTACTTTGAATTATATACAAATTTAAGTTATGTATTATTTACGTACTTATTTACACATAATGTAAATTAATGAAACTTTATAATTGTGAATTTTGCTAAAACATAAATATTATATTGTGAATTAAAAAATTTATTCTTATCGCCACTGAATAGTAATTCCAGTGGAATCTTCGAAAAGCTAATATCGCTAGTAAACGATGTAAGCGATTTTTCGGTCTCCTGCCTCCGAACCTACGAATTGTAACACACATTTTATTAATAAATCTAAAATTAATCATGAAATCCTTAGAAATATTCTATTTATTTCATTTATATAATTGGAATCAATTCATTTTCCAATTACCTAATAATTTCATATGAAATTTATTAATGCTAATAATTTCGTATGAAATTATGTCATGACCTATTCAGTCTTATTATATTTGATTCAAATGGTAAATAAAAATAATTATGCTTCAAAATATTAACAATAAATCACTTTAAATAGCAATCTTTCAAGAAAAAGTTGCTAAATAGTAATATTTGGAAATTTGCGTAAATTTTCTGTCATTCTATAACACATGCATTATTTTAATAAAAAAAGCGTTTTTTTCTGTTCCCAAAATGTGGCTAAAAATCATTAAAAACTAAAAATTCTCCAAAGAGAATTTCAAACATGAATTTACGTGTTGAAAATATAAATGAAAATTTAAGTAATTTATTTAAGACTTTTTGATTTTTGATTCATTTCAAAAAATGTAAAAAAGTGTTAATATTTAAAACTATATTCTTAAATTTATGAACTAAAATGAATCAAAGTAAATTTTTATATTTATGCACAAACTTCTTTCTATGTAGATTTACACTTTTTTATTTTTATTTTTTAATAATTCAGATATGTTTGTTGTTATAATATATTTTGAAATTATTATTTTGTTGTAATATATGAAATGTGTAGAGTAAATTGTGATAATTTCTGAAAAAAATAGCGGTATTTATTTCCGATATTAAAAGAAAAGTTCTTATAAATTTTTCATTTCAAAAATATTTACACACATTTTTTATATTTCAAAAATAAATTTTTTACGCCTAACTTTTCCAAAGATAGTCTACGATCTAGTTTCTAGGATAGTATAAAATCTTGTGATATAAATTCAACTTTAATAAGTCGCAAAAATCTAAAAATATTGGCAAATTTTAGAAAAAAAAAAAAAAATAACTAAAAAATTTGATACATTTTTGGTGGACCATAATGCTTTAAAAAACATTAAAATTGTGGAATCCGATGGAAACAAATTTGAAAATGTTAAAAAAAACTTAATGTCATGGTACTGATCATAAGGGTTCAAAACTTCATCTCGTCTGTTATTTTGCTAGGCTTTTGAGAAAACTATATATCTAGCGCACTAGCTAGTGGATTCAAATTCCTATTATTCCACATAAATTATATTTAATTCAGAATAACCTAAATGGAATCAAAAAAAAAATAAATAAAATCATAAGTAAAGCACTCTGTTCAAAAATATATCTTAAAAAAATTTGTGATTTATGAAAATTGTTTAATAATTTGATTAATTGAAACTCCAAACACTTTGCCATACATCAATGCAATTCCAAGGACAAAATTCACTTTTAATATCTTTATACAATTAAATGATTTTTATAATTTGTTTACTATATCATTTTAAATACTTTTCCATTATAAAGTTCACCTACCTTTTGCTTAGGCTACTCTAACAGCACAAAGCTTCAAATTAAAAAGTTTCTGTAAAGAAAAAAATTTTAAACAGTAATTAATATTTTAATTGATTTAAGAAATATATTATGAAAAAATTACTTTTTGTTAATTTTTTTATTTCAAAACTATCCAGTCCTATTCAATATTATTTAATCAACAACTCAAAAGCAACTGACTAAAAATTTGTAAAACTAAATAATTTTAAAGTTGGTTTGTTTTCAAAATAAAAGAAAAATTCTTCTTATATATTTTAATGCATTATTTATAGTTACTTTAGTTTGTTTAAATTAAATATTATGTTTTTTCCTAAAAAAAAAAAATTAAAGTTAATACATCGCATACGAAATTGAATTATTGAAATTATAATCAATCCTTAAACTAAACATCAAGGTTAATTTTCCTTTCAAACATAATTACACACATAAATATATATTTCAAACTTTTAAATGGTTCAAGGCATGAAATCTAACAGCTTAAATTAAGGTATGCTTCTTAAGTTTTTTGTTTTATTTTTTTATTGATTGTTTTATATGCCGTGCCTTCAATTTTGTACACTTGACAAGTTGTCAATAAATATTTTTGAAAATTGCATAATTTTGTATGTGACCAGTGAGAAAAAAAAAGTTTAAATACACAAATAGACACACGTTTTAATGCTTATTTTAAATACAAATTTCAATTACTACTCTACATGAAATTTTGATTATACTATATATATATTTTTTTTATTTTTATTTCACACTTTCAATTTCCATATATCTAGTGTGATGGTAATTTAAGATAATTTTATATATCGAAATTTTATAGTAAGTTTCAAAAAAATGCAACTCACGTTCTGGTCTTTACTCCTTCACAGACTATTATGCAGTGGTAACTAAAATAAATTTGAAAAAAAAACTGCTAATTTAAACTACTTACTCTAAAAATAATATGGCCAGTAGGTACATTTTATTTCATTTGCATTAAATATTGAAGTCATTATTTTATGACTTGTTTTAAATCTTTGGTAAATTGCCTCAAATTAGCCATTCAAATAGCGATTAAATGATTTTCAGTTTTTTTCTTCTTAATTATGGAAACCATTCAAAATTTTTGTCAGGTTGTTGCTGCTCTATTTAATTGCAACAACTTTATATTTTGCATGTTGCTGTCACACAATTTAAACTGATTAAAATCTCACGCATTTTTCAAGAAAGTTTTTATTTTTTAGGTTTTAGTATCATATCATATTTGTTAAAGCAATAGTCTACTCAATAAGACTAAATTAATTGCCATTTTAGAAAAGCAAAATATATTTATAGTTTTTGTTTGGTTTTAAATGTAATAAATTATTTGAATTTATTTAAGTTATAATGCTGCATTTTAAAGTAAGTTATTTTTAACTCATAGCTGACAGAAAAAGTTGTTAAATATTGTAATTTTTATGATAAGATATGCAAATTGTTTTTAGGTCAATAAAGAGAATATATAGTATAAATTAGCAGGTAAACCATATGTTTTAATAATTTTGTTTACAAAGCAGCAAAAAAAAAAAAACAACTGATCGTAAAATTTATCCGAATAAAAATATAAGGGTAATAGTTTCAGTTTTCATAAAACTTTAACTTAATCTTAATTAATAAGTAATACTTTTTAATTTAGAATCTTTAGGAAACTGAGCCTAATATTTTCATCTTTATACACATTTATTTTAGAATGGTGTTAGTGTTTGAGGTTTCCCGGGATATTGAATATTTCACATTTAAAAACTTAAATTATAAGGAAAGATTACTGATTTCTTATAAAGCATTATAACAGCATTATAAATCATAATTGTTTAACAAAAAATAAAATAATATCAAAGTATGGTGCATTTTTCAAGATTTAAACAATTTTAAATATTAGGTTAATTAGTTTTTAATGCCAAAAATTAAAAAAAAATATATAAAATCCAATCTATGGTACTACATTCAATTTTCAATATAAATAGTTTTTCTTATAGTTTTATTTCCGTTTTATATTCATCTTAAATTATTATTTAATTCTTTCTAATTTTGAGATATAAAACACAATTCTGGAAAATATTTAAATTGGTCCTCAACTTAACAATTTTTTTTATAAAAGTGAATATTTTTGAAGCGCAACTTATTTGATATTGCCCCAAAATTTCCTATTTCCACAAACCAATAATATAATTAAAAAATCAAAAATTTAATTTGCTAAAAGTAAAATTGTTTTAAAATTGTATTAAATTTTTAAGACATTCTATGACGAGAAGTATTAATACTTTTGAAAAATAAAATGTTTCGTATTTTACCGGTATGTTAAAAAAATCGATAGGGAATACTTAAGGCAATACAATGATTTTATATTTAATTTAGTTTTTATTTTTCTTTCATTATTTTTTCTTTTTATTTTTAATTTTGTTTAGAAATCTTTTTTATATTTTATTTTTGATAATATAGAAGAAATACCTTATTGACACATATGATAATCAAATGTTTTTGAATAAAAAAGTGATATTTTAACACTTTTGCATCGAATTTTTGACAAATATTAATATTGAGTTTGTGCAATAATGTAAGTTTTTCATTGAGGCTTTAAATTAAATTAATATTAAATTTCTCTTTTTCCCGGGAAAATTCCTGACCACATTTTGCCGGAAAATAACGGGAATTCCCGCACTCCAAAGCCTAAATGGTATACAAACTTACATCCTGCTAATTCATTTTATTTTGTAATGCAGATCGTATTTCTTAACTAATTGAATAGTATAAAATCCGTATTGATTGCAACTTTGTAATTTATAAATTTTTCGTTATGATTGGATTGTAGGATCTGTGATGAAGCGTACAAAACTATATTTCTTAAATAGTTGAGGAAGTTTATAGAGACTTAATAGTGCTAATTATAAAAATTGTAAATAAATCATTTACACGATGTTAGTGTTTTATTTGTTTTTAACATAACATGATAATTTGAAATTAAAATTTTAAATTAACTACAGAAATAATTTTGTTTGGTTGGGGAAAACGGGGTATTGTATGGAGTAATGAAGAATTTTTTCGCGTATTTTCAAATTTTTTTAAAGGCTACTACCATACGTTTGTCATTATTGCACTATATTTCTAAATTATATTTCATCTATAAAATCTCTGGTTTTTTTGCTTTTCGAAAGTAAGCAAATAAAATGTATTCAAAAGGGTGAGGGTATCACCCTTTGTGCGTTTATGCTGATTAGCCTTTTTATTTTACTTCCTCAAAATGTTCGTTTTAGCTTTATTCTTAAAATTACATTTTTTATTTGTTAACATTCATTCTATTTTTACAGAATCGTCCATAATTATTTTTATATATTTATTCACACAAAAAGTCCAGATTATTTACATGTGAAAAAATTCATTCATTCTCCAAATCAAAAATTTTGTTTTATTATGTTCTATTAATTTTATCAGTTATTATCTAGCTGTTTCCATCACTTACTTCAATTATGATATTCGAGTATCTTCATAAATACATAACTCATTTAGAAATATTTAATAAATGCTAAATTTAAATTTGCCATTTTAATACGTTCTTCTTTGCCCCAACATTTCCTATTTTACCCAAAAATAGTGGATTTAAAAAAAAAAACGCCGAAAAATAATACCAATAAATAAGTTAGTCTTATTATTTTTATGCAAAACGTTAGACAATAATTCATTCTCTAAAGCAGTTACATTGTAGGAATCATAAGTTTATGGGTTTTTATTTTATCGAAGTTAGATTAAAATATGTTCCAATTTACCCTAATCTTTCCTACTAATTTGCACGGATTTTTTCATGCACAGTCCTTAAATAAAATGTATTCAATGTTATCTCAAAAAGAAAAGAGAATAATTAGGAAATGGTTAATACCATAAATATACAACAAAATAAACTAATTTTTTATAATAGTTACTAATAATTTAAAACTTTAACAGAGTTTTTTTTATTTAGAACTATATAGTCGTAACTGTAATGATATTATGGTTCCTATAATTGTGGTGTTAGTTCATTCAATTAATTTGTGTTCTAGTAAAATTTATTCTACACATTTGGTAAACACAACCGAGTTATTTTTTTTTAATTTTATAGTTAATTACATGCTGCTGCAAAATGGCACTTTTCTTTTCCGCTCGTAAAACGATCTGATATGGCTTAAGGATTTTTTTGAGGACATCACAATACAATTTTAAAAAATTTCGAAATACCACCTAAATTTCTAGATATCACGAAAACCCACTTTCAGTATAGTTCGTGCACCATTGATCTTTTAGCTTCATAAATTTTAATTTAAATTATGATTTTAAATTTGCGAAAGCATTAGGATATAGCTTATGTTACCATCTTTTATATAAACTTAAATTAAATAATGAATTGTTCACCATTTTTAAATGTACGTCCTTTTTTTATTTCTTGATATAAAATTTTCCGATTTTTTTCTAAAAGACCACATATTTGTTCATAAAAGCCCTATATAAAATCGCTTAAAAACTCAAAAAGTTATTAAGCATTTTCCAAACTTTATTAAAAAAGTTTTTCTTATCTTTTAAGACAAAATATTTTTTTTTTGTTATATTTTTTTACTTGGTTTTTACTTTTTGAGGATAAAATTAAAAATGTATTTAAAGTTTTAATAAGTCACTACAGATAAAATCGAATAAGTTCTACAGTTTTTGTCCAATTTAAAAATATTATATTTCGTTATGTTCACAACAAAAATGCCTTTAAAAATTATTGCATTGGATTTTATAGAAACACTTATAATAAATCGCAGTTAAACTTGAAAAATTGTGGAAAAATGTTATTTTTTTTTTCTAAAAGTTGTTTAAAAATTTAGCTTTTAATGTTTGACCCAAACAAACCAAATGTGTACGGTTGAAAATCCTCTTCTTCTATTTTCTAAAGAAGTTTAAAAATTAAAAATAAAAAAATAATAATAAAATCAGAACCTACTCAAAAAGAGTTTTTTGCGAATAACTTGATATTTAGAGGATGTGTTGAAAATTTTTAAAACTGATTTATGATGTCCACAGGAAGACCTATAACCTACGCTATATAATTTCTCGAGTGATTTTTCAGTTTTTATTCGGTGATAATAGCAAAAATGTAATTCTGTTTTGAAACCAACTGAATATTAGGATAGTGAAAGAATTTTTTATTCTCTGACATTTTTAAAAATAGAACACAATGAAAAGAATTCAAACCAAAACTGTTAATTCAGTAGAAATAAAATGTAAAAGTAACTTAAAATTATGTCATAAAAGAGTCTTAAGAAACGGTAATTGAACTCGATCAGTAGTATCATAATGAAGTTGGTAAGTATTTCATTGTTGAGAAGTATTCATGTATGCGCACTAACATGTTTTTTTTTTTTTAATATAGACTTGCAATCCATTGAATCCAAAATGGGTAATTCCTTCATTTACACAGCACATATACAGCATAAAATATTCGTGAGAAAAGCCCTATTTTTTAAGTAGTGTCCTCAGGATATACTGTGTTAATATGGGAGTACATTATATAGATACGTATGTATGAATTTACTTTCATTTTTAAAATTCACATTCTAACGTTTATTGATGAGTTTTTGGTGGAATCTACAATGACTTATGACTCTGCAAGTAATCACAACAATATCATCAATGGAAAATCTCATATCAATATTAAAATATTTTTATTTATATGCAGAGGCGGACAAAATTATTCACACATGTCGTTGTTACATGTTAGTGAGTTTATATCTTCTAATCGAATAAATTTACAGATATGACTTATTTACACCAAATGTACATTTAATAGTAATATATTTAAAACAATTGAAAAAATTATTATAACTCTTAAAATTACAAGATAACAGACGCAAATTATAAATTTAAACTAACTTAGTACGGACGACAAAATTATTAACAGAGTGGCAAGACACTTAAAGCATTGTTTAATATATTAACATTTTTGTAAAAACCGATAGTTTTGTCAATATTAATTCGTGAAAACTATAAAAAGTATCAAACTCTGACGTATTCAAAAGGATACCAGGGAATCAGAAAGAAAAATTATATTAGAATTGCACAAACAAAATAAAAGTTATACAGAAATAGGTGAAATACTATAAATGAGCAGATTTATCATTTATAACATTATAAAACTGTTCAAACTTGATAAAAGCAAACAAAAGTCGGCCTAATACTGGAAGACTTTGAAAGCTTTCTGCAAAAGAGGAAAGAAAAATTGTAAGAAAAGTCAAAAAAAACTCAAAAATCACTTCAATCTACATAGCAGCAGAAGTTAGAGAAGAGATAGGCAAAGAAATTCATCTCAAAACTGTGCGTAGAACACTGCAACGTGCTGATTATAGCTCCAGAGGAGCACGAATAGAAGGCTACTCATTAGCAAAGTGAATTAAAGAAAGATAATTGAATTTGCTAGAATGTATGTGAATCATTCAGTATATTTCGGGAGTAGTATGCTGTTCACAGTTAATACTTTAAAACGTGGTGGTGCAGGACCTATGGTGTGAGGACGTATGTCTGCAGTGGGTGTTGGTATCTTGGTGGTCATTGATGGAATGATGGACAAGTCAATATACCTCAATATTTTGAAGCAAAATCTTCTTTGGTGATAATTTTTATATATTACGCAAATTCCCCACAATCGCCCGACGTGAATCCGATAGAACATCTTCGGGATGAAATCAGTAGAAGAGTGCAAAATGCAGCATTTCAAGCAAGTCTCAAATTAAAGAAATTCTTCAACAGGAATGGAAAAATTTTTGCCGAACAACAACGCAAAACTTAGTTGACACAATGACCAATATGTTGAAGGGAAAAGATTTATCTACAATATATGAATCCTAAATTTAAATGGCTGTGTGAATAATTTTTCCCCACGTAAATTTATTTAATTTTTAATTTTTCTTTATTACTTTGTAATGGATATACATATTTATGTTAATGATTTTATTATTTTTAAATATACCAACAAATCATGTGAACAAAATATGGCATTCAATTCATTGGATTAGAAGATATAGCGTTGGGAATATACATCAATGATGTGTGTCAATAATTTTGTCCGTCTCTGTATATCATTTTTAAATTTGTTCATTCATTAAAATAAAAATGAAAATAATAAATTTCCAATAAAAATTAGTAAAAAAAATGTCAGTTATTTTGAAATTAATTCACAATAGCCACACAAACGAATATTTAAGAGCACCGATAAATTTAGTTATTTTAATCGTATTGTAAGATAGTTCCTGCAACTGTCCGAATTCGATTGGCTAAAAATTCTGTAGCCACAACGAAAGTGTTTTCTCTGTGCGACTAAAATTTAAATTTTGTTCTGTTTTTATTTGTTGTTGAGGATAAAAATGTAATTTTTGACAATAAAACATAAAATTTGATAGTTTTAGAAATACAAAAATCCAATGCTGAAGATATTGAAATTAATTTTTATATTCTGTTAGTAGGCAAGAGCGTAAACATTCCCGCTAAAAATGGGCGAGTAGAATCACTGCCACTACCATACTGAAAATAAATATTTTTTATGCATTTCTCACATATATTTTGAATTTTATTCTAACGAAAAATACTTTAAAGATAGGTGCGGCAGGATCTAATCACACCAATCTTAGTGTAATATTTGTATAAAAAATTGTTAGCCCATACCTAAAAATTTTGAAATAATACTTAACAAATTACTGGTATAAGGTAAAGCACATTTTTTTATACTATTTTTAAAAATCGCAGAAACTAGCAGCCAATATTCTTAAATATAATTTCATAGATAATTTTTTATATACGAATCGTATTTTTAAATTGGAACTCGTTGGACACTTTTAGTTCTAGTTCATTAAAATAGAATTTAAAAATAAAAAAATTACAAAAAATAAACACAATATTTAATTTTTCAACCTAACAAATTATAATAAAATAATTTGGTTACATTTATTATTATAAACCGAAAAATATATTTGCAGTATTTACTCAGATATATGCAGTTAAAGTTAACATATTTCTTTACAATAATTTTTATTAAAAAAAAAAAACATTCTTCAAAGAAGCAACTTTGAAAATCCTAAATTCGCGCTATAGACATTTTCCAATATTATTAGTATCTTTTTTCATAATATATGGTATATTTATTAGTAAATGCGAAAAAATTACTTCAAATAATAAGCCTCTATTTTCGTGTTTTTATCATTCAATTTAGATAAATGTGACACAGTGCAACGGCCAATAATAAAGATTTTAAGAAAACGTAAGTAAAAATTTAGAACATTTTTGGCACCACCATTGTTTGTGTTTTATATATTCTTAAATAAATTCTTCGAATTTCAAAAAAAAAAAAAAGTAAAAAAATATACAAATAAATTATATTTATTATATCAGTCGTGTTAATTGACTTGTTGAATTCAGTTGTATATACCGAACAAGAGAATAAAATTTGTTTGCAATCAATCAATACATTGTATTACAACAATATAATATTTATAAAAATTCCAATATTAAAAATCTGTTTCGAACAAAAACAATTAAATAGAACAAAATTAAGCGGCTACGAATATGTGACAATGATAACGCAATGAGCGTTGAGAAAAAAAAAAAAAAATTAAAACAAATAATAATGGATTTAATAATACACAATCCAACAAATACTTTTCTCCTCTTAAAAAAATTGATGACGATAAAATTGACATGATGAAGTGATAGTAGAAAAGACTACTAAAGTTCACATTCCTCCAATTACTATTTTGAAATTAATGTTTTTCTTAAATCTCAAGCTGATTATGAGCCCATGCTTAATATACTCGGTGATAAATATGAAAAACCGCTCTTCTATTTGATCTTGATAGACAAGATCCAAAATTTCTAATGAAAACGTTGACCGATATGGGACTAAAATGTATGGATGTAAAAATCGTTACCAAGACTTCCTCGTACAATTCGGAGTATATAATATACTGAAAGAACTACGTCAGAATTATTCTGTATTAAATTTCCTTAAAGTAAGATCAGAAATTAAACAAGTCACAAATAACCCAATGTTATAACTGCCAAATGTTTGGGCACGGATCCAGTCGTTGCAAGGTCAAAACTTTCTGTGCCAACTGCGCTGGATCACACAAGACCTCAGAATGTAAAGATGCTACAATCAGATGTGCTGACTGTAATGGATCACATAAATCTACGTTTGACCAATGTCCAAGCAAGATCAATTACTTAAGTATGAGACAACGTTCTCATCCTGTTCAACAACGTCGTCCACGCAACAGTTACGTTAATCAGCCAAACAGCAACTACAATAATAACTTTCCAAACACACTACATCAAAGCGCGAACACGCGGTCTAGTATCTGGATAACCCAAACCAATGGAAACAACAATAGTAACCAAAGCAACAACAGTAATGATCTCTTCACTCTTCAGGAAATGAAGAATATAACATTAGAATTAATTACTAATCTTAAAAACTGTAAGTCAAAGATTGAGCAATTTAAAGCTGTAAACAGTCTAGCTTTTAAATTTTTATCATAATGAGTAACAATGGCATCTGTATAATAACTTGGAACGCAAGAGGTGTTAGGAACAAAAGTTTAGAGTTATTTCAATTCTTAATTTCTCGTAACGTACAAATCTGTTTATTAACAGAAACAGGGCTAAAACCAGATATATCTATAAGTCATAATCAATTTAAGATATATAGAAATGACAGAGTGAATTCGAGAGGTGGCGGGGTTGCAATTATAGTGAAAAAAGATGTTCCCCATCAGTTACTCCCATTTGTAAACACTGACTTGGTTGAAAATATCGGCATTAAAATTTTTACTACTTCACATAGTATACATATTTATTCATGCACTTTTCCTGGTGGATTATGGTTGGGGAAATATCTTGTACGAAAAGCTAGATTCATATGACATTGATATAGTGTATACAAACGACTTTACATACTTACCTGCTAGTGCAAATAGGCAAGGTTCTATATTAGATTTATTTTTAACAAATGTGCCTGGTTTATTGTCTACCGCCGAAGTCATAACCGATTTAAGCTCAGATCACCTTCCAGTCAAAATCATGTTAAATAGCTGTTATAAAACTACTACAATTTTTAAATATGATTTTGTAAATGCTAATTGGAAACGCTTCTCTAGGCTACTAAACAGAGCACTGACTATACCTAATTTAAGTAACATCGAAAATACTGAACATATTGATAATCTGTTATTAGATTTCAAGTTTGCTATTAATTATGCAGCGGATCTTAGTGTACCAAAAAAACAATGTTCACAAAGAAACAAACCATTACCACAATTCTTAAGGAGTTTGATTCGAAGAAGAAACAGTATCAGGAGAGACTGGCAAAGATTCAGAAATTTAAATGACAAATACGAAATGAATTTATTAAATCAAAAAATCAAAGAATAAATAACAAAACATAGAAACAAATCCTGGGATTACTTACTTTCAACCCTTGATAAAGGTTCTCCCCCATTTTGGAACTTAACCAAAATTCTAAGGAAGAAATCAAAAAATAAAAAATATTCCAATCAAAAAAGAAATCAAAAAATAAAAAATATTCCAATCTTAAAGCAAAATAATAATATTTATACTACTAATCGGGAAAAAAGTGAAATTCTGGCTCAAACATTTGCATTGAATCACTCAATTTCCTTTAATCTTGGTGATATATATACGAATTCCCAGGCCCATAATGCTCTCGAATCGTTAAGAAATTCTAATTCAGTTCTTACAGTTGAATTACTAACCTACATTTCAGAAGTCTCTGCAATTGTTAAATCTTTAAAAAGCAAAAAATCCCCTGGAATCGATGGGATCAATAATATTTGTTTAAAAAAGCTTTCAAGCAAATCTCTTAAGTTCTTGACTATTATAATCAATGGGTGTTTAAAAATCTGTTATTTTCCTAATGAGTTTAAGGAATCCAAAAATATTCCTATAAAAAACCAAAAAAAAAAAACACCTAATATTCCTTCATCGTACCGACCTATAAGCTTACTATCCTCTATTAGTAAAATTCTTGAAAAAATTATAAAAGAGAAGTTAGTGAACTTTTTGGAAATAAATAATATAATCCCTTCTCAGCAATTTGGCTTTCGCCGAGGACACAATACTGCCCATCCACTGATTAGAATAAGAAACTTGGTTAAAGAGAATTTTAATGCTCAAAAATCAACTGGTATGCTATTACTAGATGTCAAAGCTGCATTTGACTCAGTATGGCATGACGGCCTGATTTTTAAAATGATAAATTTTGGATTTCCCATGCAACTTATAAAGTTTTCTTAAATCACGCTCCTTCAAAGTCTATATTGGTTCGATTTATTCTAATTCATATTCTATTGCAGCAGGTTGTCCGCAAGGCTCTTGTTTGTCTCCAATTCTTTATAACTTGTACACTTCAGACTTCCCCCAATTAGATTACTGCACTATGCCAGTGTTTGCGGATGACACAGCGGTGCTCAGCTCCGAAATACTCTCAATAGATGTATTAACTAACCTGCAGAGAGCTTTAAGAGAATTACAATGTTATTTTAACAAGTGGAAAATAATGTTGAATTCTGAAAAAACACAGGCAATATATTTTTCCAGAAAGCTAAAGCATGTTTTTTACCTCAAAGCAACATTACATTTAATAATTGCTCTATTCAATGGGAAGATAAAGTTAAATATCTTGGAGTGATACTGTACTCCAAAATGAAATTCAAAGACCACATTCATTATATAATAAATAAAGTAAATGTACTAACACACATGCTATACCCTTTTATAAATAGAAATTCTGCTTTAAGCATTAGCACTAAAATGTTAATACTGAAATCAATATTTCACGCCGTTACTTACTACGCAGCTCCTGTTACAAATATCGCAAAATAAATTATTAAAACTAATATATAACCTTCCTTGGTTTTATTCAACAGCTCGCCTCCATTCTCTTGCAGATATAGAATTAGTTAAAGATAGACTTTCAAGACTAAATGAAAATTTTAATACAAGGTGCCAAAACTCTTCTTATAATCATATTAATGAGCTAGCTCAACTTACGTAGTTAAGATTTAGAATAAGTGTTTTTATAAAATTAAGAAAAGGAAAAACAATATAAATAAAATAAAAAAGAGGCTCAAATAGGTTTTTGCTAAATTTTTACCTCCAGTATAATTTTGTCAATATATATATATATATATATATATATATATATATAATAACTATCGAAATATATTATAATTAAGTAGAAAAAGATACTAATCTTAAACTCTTCACAATTAATTATGTAAAACTGAGATGCAACATATTAAATATGAAATAAATTGAATATTTATTATACAACCAGACTACTGTAGGCTTTATTAAAAAAATAATCAAATTCAATTAAAATAACTTTAAAATTTTTATATTTTAGTACTTTTTGCTCAATTTGATTGCAAAATCCAATTTAGCAAATTGCAAATAATTAGCAAAAATGAAATAACATTGTAGTTGTTAAGCTTAAAGACCTCGTCAGCATGTTAGGAGATAACATTAAAGTTGGTGTCTTAAGTCTTTTGTTATTCATAATATGACAAAATATTTTGTTATGAAATAAAAATAAAGACAAAAGTTATGCAATTTAATTACAAATTTGCTATAATAACCTCTTTTAATCCGGTAAAGAAAAATTCATTTCCGAAAATAATTTTGTAGGAATTTTCTTAAAAACAAAAAATAATAATAAAACAAATATTTTCATTGCTCTCTGACTGCCTAGACTTTGGCGTGACCTTTATTTATTATTTTCAATAACAATAATATATTCTTCAAACATAAAAAATTACATTCTTTCATTTATAAATATTTATAGAAGCTCAAGAAAATCTAGCAATGAAACTTTATATGGCTAAAACATGTACAGGTAGTTTTTTTTCTTTTTTTTTTCTTATACCTTTTTCTATTTACTCACGAGTTTGGCTTAATCATGATCTCACTTTTATTTCATTTTTTACAAAATTGAATATAAATGTAGACCATAAGAAATACTAAATGCAGTTAAAAAACAACAACAAAAAAACCTACATATAAACTACAATACAAATTATTGCAACAAAAATGTATTAACTTCTTAGTTGAAAAAAAAAAAAAAAAACAACAGCAAGCCATAAAACACCTTGTAAATATAGACTAGCAAAAAAAGTACAGCAAATAAGTTTTAGTAATAATGGAAAAATATTGCTGCTATAAGATAAGGGGTGACTTCAGGCAAAAATTTGAAAATCTGATCTCATATTGATATTCAGTTAGTAAAAATCTACAAGGAATGCATATTTGTAGTAACTCCAAGATATAAATGAAAAATTAAGACGATTTTCCAATCCATTCGTAATCGGCGATCCATAGCACTTTTTTTTAGTAAATGTCAAGATAAATATTATGCATATTAGTTTTGCTAATTCTGCCTAAAGTTTATAGTAGCACAGAGTGTTATATTTTTAATCAAGTCGATATGATCTCCAATTATAAATTAGTCTTCAATATTAAGTCTGAAATCTGAAGTAATTGTTCAGGAAAAAATATAAACGGACTTCAATTATGAAATTGTTTATATTAATTAAATTTTTATTTGATTTTGCCTCAAGAAGAATAATTAATTTTTGGTTTAAATTTCAATTAATTTTTTTAATCAAATTAATTAGAATTATGATTAACGAATTGTCCCACGATGTCGAATGAAAAATTCGTTTCGACAAAATGTAAGGAAAATTATAATTTTCATATAAATTGTCGAAACGAATTTTTTGTTCGATATCGTGGGACAGACCGTGAATATTTTCTAAAATCAACTAAAAATTTAATTAATTAATTAATTAAATTAATTAAGTTAATTAAATTAATTAATTAAATTAATTAAGTTAATTAATTAATTAATAAAATCCTTATATCGATAAAAACGAAACAATTTTATTACAGTCATTATTAGAAATATTTAAGTAATGCAAATAAAATTAAACAAAAAATAATAATAATCCAAATTTTATTGAAGGAAATGAATCTTGGTATATAAATAGGTTTTTTTTTAAACCTTTGCACTCGTTCCAATAAATTTTTCATATAGTCCTATCAGATCGTCTTTACGACCTATGATATTACAGATGTCTGAACAAATAATCAAAAGCAATCAATATGAACTGACCTTTTACATACATATTTGGATCTGGAAATTAAATACAACACTCGGTACCAACGACGGGAAAATTCATTCTTACCAAATGATTATATTTTAAACGCGTCTCTGAAAACTGCGCGAATTCTTACAACATACTTATATTTCGCATATTTCGTAAGTTTCTTAAACGATAGAATGAGCCCAATAGTTGAAAATGGTTACAAATTGACTTCAAGCTATTTTATTTTTATATTTTTCATTGAAAAGTTTTTCTTTTTTTATATTTTTTTTAAAAGATATCGATTTTTGTCAAAAACCTTTAAACCAATTAGAAAGCTTATTACATTATATATAATTAAATTTCAATATTAAATGAATTAATAATTTTATTAAAAAATTATTTGGAATTATGATTTTATTATTATTTTTGTGTCAGTTTTTCCAAACCCCTTAATTACTATTTAGTACATCTCTTGCTTTTTTTTTTGCAGTAAACTACAAGACAGCTGCAATGTTTTTCTTAGTTTAAATAAATATAATTACTTTTATGTATTTTTTCTATATGTGAGTCATTGTCTCTCTGAAAACAACTTAAAATTGTTTACAAATATATGTAATTTTTTCTTAGATTTTTTATATGTAATTTTTTCTTAGATTTTTTACTAAACTCTTCTTACAAAATAAGCTTAAACTCTAAGTTAGGAGCAATTTAATGTTGAATTGTGGAGTTCAGTTGTAGAGCAATTTTATTTTGAATTGTAGAGTAATAGCTGCTGAAGTAATGCTTGTGAATAGAAGCTGTGCATTGTCATAAAAAATCTATTTTCCCACAGTCTGTCCATTTATTAGATTATGTTAAAGCAAGTGTTTGCTAATATTAAGTTTTTTTTTTTGTTAAAGTTAATGATTAAATATAATATGGCTTCAAAAGCCTCAGGAAATTCCAACACAAAAAATGCGCATTTTTTATTAAGATAACCGGAGGAGGGTTTATTTGTTTAAACAAATGTTTGCTATTGATTTATAAAAATTTTATTTATTGAATTTTGTCGTAAACGATGTTTGTTTTTAACATTTACTGGAAATTGTTATCCGTTTGATTTTTTTATTTATTTTATTTTTAAAGTGGTATTTTATACATATTTAAAGTTATCCATTGAAATAATGAACCAGAATTATGATTGGCTTTAAAGTTCTGAAATTGACTGTGGCATTCTTTCGCTAATAACCGACAAAATCTTTAAGACCATATTTAAAACCATGACCAAATTTTACATCAAATTTGTTTTTAATATGTTACAATATTAGCAATTTTAAATTTAATAATTATTTCGTCGTCCAGATTTGAAAAAAGTAAAGGTTTCGAAAAAAATTTACAAAAAATAAATAAATAAAAAATTTTTTAAATAATTTACTGCTGACCCTACCTTTTTGTCCGCACGGAAAAAATTCCCCTTTTTCTTCAGATGATGTATCGTTATTGGAATAATATTAAAGGATATTATTTTTGTATAGGTTTACAATTTTGCACTGTAAAAAATACATTTAATTACTTTATTTGAATGTATTTTTCAAATTTAATGTTTAAAGTTTTTAAACTAGTTAGCAATCAAAAAACCAAAATAATTCAAATACGTTACTTTATTTTGGAATCGAAACAGAGGTAGCCCCCATACAAATAAAATAATGATTATTATTGAAGTAAAATTTATTTATCGCTTAAAAGAAAAATTATTAGAGTAAAAGTTTTAAAATTGTGTGGGAATAATTTCCTTATCAAGAATCCTAACTGAACTATGAAAAGAGGATGTGCAGCTCTAAGGAAAGTATAAGTCCTCATAAATGATGAGTATTAATTATCGCATATCTAAATGACTATTACAGTGAAATTCTCAAGATTTTGTAAAAATAATTTTCTTGTCAACTTAAACAATTGATATGAAATTAGGCTTTTCAGAGGGTAGTATCCGCCATACAAAGTGAATATTTATTATGGTATATTTAAAGAAATATTTAAACAATCTAAATTTTGATGGAGGGTTTTGTGCTAAAAAATAAAAATAAAATATTTATTTTTTAATTTAGAGGATAGAAAAAATTTTGAAAAACTAGTAATTTTCATTTAAAATTTATATTATAGATGCAAGTTATTGTACACAGAAAAAAGCCATCAATCACCAAATATTTTAGTAAATAATTCATTCAATTAAAAAATTTTTTAAATTTGCGCCTCTCACCAAAACTATTATATCAATTACTAAAAATTATAGAAAATGAAAAACCGAAAGATTTTTCCGATTAAAAAATTTATCAAATCAGTTAAATAGAAGATTTAATGAATTTAAATTATAAGTGAGAAATAAAATTTACTTAAATATATTTATTCAATTTATATGCAAAATAAACTGTGTTAATTGAAAAATATATGATAATAATTTTTTGTGTATAGGAAATATAATGGCAACAAAAACGCAGTTTCATGAAATCGTGAGATAGAGAGTTTTATATTTAGGCCCTTGATATATTATTTGTATTTAATTTGTATATTAAGTAAAAGATACATATATTTTTTTATTAATGAACATTTTTTAAAAGTATTTATAACATTGCAATTAAAAAAACCTTTAATCTTTAAAGTTGCTAGGTTTTTTTTTTGCTTTTGATTTCTATATCAGTTTTTATGCAGAATGGAGGGAAAATCTTTAAACAACATATAATTTATAATTAAGTAGATATAGTCGTTTTCACTCTTGATTAAGATTAAGGAGTTAAGATTTTCCCCATCTTTTTGACGTTCTTATTCAATAGATCCTTTTTGATAAAAATTGTTCTGGAAATAAAAGATCATCCATGATTCTTATCCTTTTTCAGTCTTTAAGAATCCAGATTAAAAAAATAAAATAAAAGCTTCGAAAAAAATTACAAAATTCTTTTTATCCGCGCTGAAAAAAATAGTCTTTTGGCTTCAGAAGATGTACCGTTATTGGAATAATGTCAAAGAGCATTATTTTTGTATAGGATTACAATTCGATTTATTCGCAATGATCTCGCACTAAAAGTTTTATTGTTTTGCATAAAACTTTGCTGAAAGTCAAAAAAGTTTAAAATAATTATAGTTGACCCTATTTTTTTGTCCGTAACTGTATATCTTATCAGGAAACCAGGCATGGGATATCGTCATCACACAATTTAGTATTATTTACGTAAATGTTTTTAAAATATTAGTTTTTCGCTACTGAAAAATACCGGTTTTATAGAAATTGCCCAAAATATTGTGCAAACAGAATTCTTCCGAGTCAAAAGGACGTTAAAAAATCTTAAAAATACAAAAATTATGTGCATATTTTAAAAATTTTTCGAACGAAAACATTTTATTTATTTAATACTAAAATTCAGGTGGCGTCAATATATTTTAAGGACTTTTAATTATATAGACCAAGCCCAAAATCAGTTCTATATATTTTGCATTGTAGTTCGAATTTTTAAATTACAAAAATTATTTTCCATGTAAAACTTATCACTTAATAAGACACATGTTTTTTGGCGAAAGCTCACTTAACTTAAAACGAGATAGTAAGTTATAGTCAGTCACGACCGACTATAAGATACCCTCCATTATTGTGTACGAGCATAAAAATTCGGGAAGGAGACTTATGGTCAATTTTACTAAATGTAGAATAAAATATACAAATACAGAGTAAAGCGTTGATACTAACATCTAGATGATTTTATGCACTTTAGGGCAATTCCTGGAAGTGGGTTTATATGGGAGCTATTGTAAATTATGGAATAATTATCATAAAATTTGGCAATTTTGTTTCTACTAAAGCTTATTTTTGTCGAATATTAACTTGATACTAACATTCGTATGGGATTTATACACGTTAAAGTGATTTTTAACCAATAAACATTTTTTGCTATTTACAAAATTGTGCAAAAAAATAAAATAAAAATATTTATTTTCAATGCACTTTGATAAATATTAAAGATGCAGTAACAGTTTTGACATATGCTGACAGTACTTTAGAAGTTCTATAAAATTGCGTTATTTTGGTTGTGATAAAAAATATTTATACTTTTAAGATTTTTTTAAGTTTCAACTTTAAACCTCGAATAGATTTTGCATGCATAAATATTGGTTAATAAAACCACAAATCGACGTTCGTGCCAAAGAAAAAATTTAATATTTTTACTGAAAATTTTAATTTTTTGAAATTCCTTATATTTGCAACATTTTTTTTTCTTTTTCTCAAATAAAATGTAAATAAAATGTAAACCATTATTAATATTTAGGTCAATTTTCTAGTCGTTATCAATTAATTGACTATAATTTTGTTAAAGATTTAAGCAATCTTTCATCATGGGTTTTTACTCCATTTAATGTACATATTTATTAAATGGAATTGTCTTTGGCTCATGTTAATATACACTAAGATTACAAAATTTTGCTACCATTTTTTTTGCCATAAAATTCCATATATGATGTTTAAAATTGTTGTAATGCATTTTACTTTGCATTTTACTTTTGTTTTATTTTTTTTATATATTTGTTTTACATATGCAAAATATTTTTACACGTCTAAAGTCCATTGATTTTTGCTAACTTTTCTTTGCTTCTTTACTTTTTTCTTTTTTTTTCTACATCTTTAAGAGAAGTTGCCATAGTTTCTACTGCATGTAGCAATTGCATTAGTAAATTATTACTCTGCAAGTGCAAATTTATGTTTACAGACAATTTCTTTTTTGTATTTGGTTTCTTTCTTTCGATTTTTTTTTGTTGGAGTTTTAGTTGTTTTAAACGCAACATTTATTATGATTTTTACAAAATCCCTTGTATCATGTAATACACATATGTTTTTATATTTGTCTTTAATATAAATATGGTACTGCTATGAATATTTTTGTAGTTGAAACTTATGGTAATACCAAATCAACTTTGTTTAATGTTATTTTTGAATTATTATGTTTATAAAAAAATTATAAAATTTATATGAATTTGAGATTAAGTAAATCATGTTAGAGGAGCTAATTTCACGTTCAATGAACTTTAGGCGGTTTATTAAAGTAAAATTCGTAAAAAAATTATTATAGTCAACTACGAACAAAGGTGTGAATATGGAGATGTATGTAGTTATTAATATTTTCCGAAATTTTCTACTATTTTCATTATCAATATGTTCCAAAATGAAATTTGAGTTCAGTATCTTAAATATTTAATTTTTATGATTTTTTAGCTTTTAGAAATTAATTATTTAATGTACCAAAAGTATTTGCGGTTTCCCACAATATTTCTTTTCCCGGGAAACGGTAAGGAAAAATCAATTTCCTGGGAATTCCTGGGATTTTTTAAACTTTAATTATAAGAACAAAAGGCTATGATTTCTTGTAAAGATAATTATTTTTTTATTAAAAAAAAAAAACGAGACATTACAAATCATATTAAATTAACAAAAAATATAAAATTATATGAAAATAAAAAATATAAAATATTATGAAATTATAAAACCATTTTTAAAATTAAAGATTTATTAATATATTAAAAAAATTCGTAATTTATATAAAAATTGTATCCCAGCTTTTTACGTTATTATGTTTTCGATTTTAAAACTTTTTAAAAATATACAATAATCTATTAGATAAATTTCATTATAAATAGCTTGCCGTTTATTTATTTATTATTTTATTTACTTAACTAAATTAACATAAACTAAACATAAACTAAATTAAACATAAATCTGGAACACATTAAAAATGAATTCGCAACAACATTTTTCGGATCAATCATAGTGTTCAGAAATCAGACAAAAATAATCTCATATACGTTTGAATACAACATGAGTTTAGTTTTTTTGTAAGTATTTTGAAGTTATAATATTTACATCTATTATCTACAGATCCATTGCTTGTATAAGTAATGCTGTTTCAAAAAAAAAAAAAAAAAAAAAAAGGAAAATTGAAATGAAATTCGGAAATTAAAAAAAAATTATTTATTTTTTATTATTTTATTAAAATTATGAACTAAAATGTTGAAATGAATATATATATATATATATATATATATATATATATATATATATTCATATATGAATATTTATATTCAGTTCAACATTTTAGTTCATAATTATAGTTCATAATTTTAATCTCAATAAAGTTGGTCATTGACCAAATAATAAAAAAAAAATAATAAAATTTTTTTAGAAAGTTCATTCATAACTGGCTATATGAATATATATATATATATTAGTTTTACCCAATGGGTGCCCATATTGTTAAAAAAAAAATTAATAAAAACTAAAAGAATTTTTGAGCGCAGTATAATTATTATATATATATATATATATATATATATATTGTGCTAGAGTGAAAAATCTCCCAATCAATTTTTTTACAATATCGAAGTTCTACTTATTTCATATTCACTTCTACAAATCCCTAATAAAACTAAAGTATATAAAATTTGAACATGACAAAAATAAAATTAATATAAAATTTCATGTGAAACAACTTGTTAAACCATTGATAAAAATACATGGACATCTGAAAGAATAAAACATAATTCTTGCAATATTAAGGTCCCTCTCAGATAATGTTCTAGTTCTATTATATTTGTATACTCTTGCAAGTACCCTGTTTATTGTAATTCCCTCCCGGGAATTCCCGGACCCCAAGTCCTAATTAAAACACAAGTATTAAACAATTTTTTAAATTTCATAAGATCTTAGAAAGTAGAATAAAATAATTACGCTGTGCTCAAAAATTCTTTTATTTTTTATTAATTTTTTTTATCAAGTTGGGCACCCATTGGGTAATTCGACGACGCTAAATTTAATGGTGTTAAAAATTTTTAAAAGTTAGCGCTCCTTCTTAAGGTATTTCATTTGAAAGGCTAAATGAAGGGTTAGGAAAATTTAGTTTTTTTTTCAATTTAGCAATTTAGTTGTTAAATGTAAATAAAATAAATTATTAATATCCCATTAAAGTATGGGATCATGAATTCTTACTACCAAATATGTTTTAATGTTCAATTCCCAAGTTTTAATAAATAGGTAAATAAAATAAAATAAAATAAAATAAAATTTTTACAATTCCTAACTAATATTACCAGTGAGCAACTTTTCAAACAAAGATTGAAGTATATCAAAAATCGGGCTGAAATTGATTTAGGTTATGATTGGAGTTTATAATGAATCGATTTATTATTTAATTTATATAAATCATGTCTCTTTTATTTCTTATTGGGTGCGATAACTAATATTTACTTTATATGGGAGTTACTACTCCCCCTGAGCCTATTCACCCTATTTTAAATGTGTTAGGAATAGCCCTTCTGAAGCGAAAATTTGTAGTTTCTTTCTATAGAAGCTACCTCTCCCCCTGGACCTATAAATCCTACTTTCATTTCATCAATGAAATATGATAGGATAAAGATTCCGACAAAGTTTGAGGGCTCTCATCATAAGTATGGCGTCCAATAAAAATCCAACATGACCTATAATATTCTACAGTGGAAGCACTATCTGTACGTCAAATTTCCTGTAAATATATTCATTAAGAACGTGTAAAATTGAAAAAAAATAATTTTTTTAAAGTAGGCGTAAAAATGTTGGCGTGACGTCCAATCGAAATGTAACCAATCCTATAGCCTCCTCTGGCGCTGGTGCTATCTGTGTGTCAAATTTTGTGAAGATCGTTTTAGCCGTTCAGACGTAATTTATACATAAACTAACAAACAAATAAACAAATTTATACCTCAATTTTATAATGTAAATAAGAATTTTCTATTATTTGTGCTACTTCCGTAATAAATTTTAAACCCAAATATCGCGAACTCGAGCGACAACTTTAAAAAACAGCCGCCAACATTAAATTCTGCGTTCTCGAATTACTCGTAGTTTTAGCAGCGAGGTGCTCATCTTGTTAAAATTTGCGATTATTACAGCGTTATTTGTTTGCTTTTTGAAAACCCTCGAAAATGTAATTTTGCATGACAAAAGTTTTACTGTAAAGTGGTCTTTGTTTTTTTTTTTTTTTTTTTTTTTGTACTTTAAATTTCTTTCAACAAACTAATTTGTCAATGCGTTGGTTATATAATTTTTTACAACTTTGTTATATCAAATTTTAATCTTTTGTTTACACCATTAATTAAGGGCCTAATTTCGTAAAACAATTCAACTTCTTTGTTATTGTTTTTTAAAAATTATTATGAAAAGTTTTCAAAATAAGGTGGTAAATTTAATTTTGCTTTTAATTCATACAATTTTAGCATTTCTTTTGAAATTGAAATCATTCACTATATAGTTATGTGTCTTAAGTCTTTTGTTTTTTTTTATTAATAAAGAGAATTAACAATCTTTTAAAGATGACCAAAATTAAAGAAATTTCTGCTGTATTTTTAAAGTAATTTTATTTTCTTTTAAAAAACCAAACACTTTTACTAAAATTTCTTTTTTTATTTTATTTTGTTTTATTTTATTTTATTTTATTTTAAAGTCTTATTAAATACTAAGTCTTACTTACAATTATTATAAAACACTAAACAAGAAATCTTAGAAAATAATTAATAATTTTTCTGTATCAAGCTCTAATGAACACTGACTATCAACCAATACAATCAACAAACGTCTACAAACTACACGCAAAACGCAAACGAAATTTCTGAAGAAAAAGAAAAATAAACTAAAAGAAAATTAAAAAAAAATGTCAAACAAAATTTTGACCATGAATGTAAAAATGTAGAAATTTTTATTTAAAATGAATTTTATTTGTTTATAATTATTGTTGTTGTTTACTCAAAAAAAAGGTAAGTAACTAAAACTATACAGAAAATTGGTCATAAAAACACGTTCCATAATGTTTAACTAAAAATAAAAATATTATAGAAATTGTAATAAAAAACTAAATAAAAAGCTTGTAAAAATAAATAATAATATTAGGCTTTAATAACAAACCAACTAAAAAGTAAACTCAATAAAATACTTATAGTGGGTGCGTGTTGAAAAATAATTTCACTTTCATTTTTGAAATCAAATATCAAAATACTTATAACAAAAACATGCCAAATTGAAATATGTTAAGGTAGGTAAATGCTAATTAACATAAATTATAAAATATAGATATAGAAATTTAGAAGCAGTGAAATGAAATTAAAAATTTTGATCAAGAAAAATTACACGATTTGTTTAGATATTTGTTTTTAAAGATTTTCTATATATGCATAGAAATATTTATTAGTAGTGAAACTATTAACAAATATTTATATGTACAACATTTTTGAAAATCTACTTATTTTTTTTATTTAAAAGGGAAATGAATTTTGTACACCGGTTTATAAGATATAAATAATTGGATAGTTTTGTTGAAATGGCATATTCATCAGTGATAAAGGAAAAAAAATGAAAATAATATTAAGTACATATTTATTCACATAGTATCCTCGTAAAAGGCAAAAAATCCTTTCAAATAAGAATTTCACATAATTTCGCATTATTGTCAGACTATGCTAATAAATCCATCATTTATTAGATTTAAATTCTAGTGCACAAAATTAAATAATATGAATTTATATTAATAGCTAGTTTTGCCCAGTATACTTCGCTACCCCTACTGATGAAAAAAGTGCTCCAAAATATTTAAAGTTTAAGAGTCCATAAAATCAAAATTTAAACTAACTTTGAAAAACCCTTCATAGATTTAATTAATCTGATGGTGTGGAAATCATTGAGGCAATATTTAATGACCCAACATTTGTCGCATAGTGTAATAAGTGATAAAACTAATAGAAAATAATAACACAAAATTTATAAAAAAGGCAGTTATTTCCCGTATTTGGAATAGTCTAACTGAAAGGTGTAATAAATTGCTATAACTTTCGTATATTTTAAATGCACAGACCATTGCGTATTTTTACAGCATCCATTAGTTCCACATTTTTTAAATTATTACCTTCTTCCTATAATACGCTAATATAATAATACGTGTTGCTTCTAGCAATTTTTAATCTTATCGCTATGGAGTTTGCAGAGTTATTTCCAATTTTAGTGTGTTTTATTACTTTTACTAAGGCATCGCACTTTTGATCTTTTTTATTAGATTTTCTTATATATGTTCAAATCAGTGAATTAAAAACAATAAGAAATACAATTATACATTACCATAATTACCATAATTTTTACGTCAAGTAGGGATCGGAAAAAGAATTATGTTTTTGAGAGCAAATATATTAAAATTTATGCAACATGAGGTTTTCAATTTTGTATTCATGGATTTAAAAATGCTCTTGATTTGAATCTATTTCTCAGAAACATCAGTACTTAAAAAACCTTTTTAAATGTACTTTATTGGCTTGCTCTCGAAAAGCAATATCATCAGAAATATAATTTAAAAACGTAGTGCAATAATAAACATATACCAGTAGTCCCTTTTGCAAAGAACAAATAATAATAGATGAAAATACACTTTCCCCTATATATGTTCTTTAAAAATATGTATTACATTTAATGGCCATATAAGATCCCTCCACGAATTTGATGCATATACACAATGGTGTAGGGTATCACATGGTCTGGCTTGATGGAATATATATTTTTACTTGTTGTTTTTTTTTATAAAAATATAAAATAAATCAAAAGATATAGAATTTATTAAATTGCAACTTATTGATATTATTTTGCTATTTTGTCTCATTAAAAAGATATTTTTTATATTTAAAATAATTTAAGCAAAAACCAATTATTATTTTTTTTAAGATTTTTACATTTTATAATTTTAAATTTTATCTCGGAATTTTATAAAAAATGTTTCATTTTGGTTCACCTTATATTTCTTAAAATCTTTTAATTGCTGTTGGCTAAAAATATGTTATTTCTAAATTATGAAATAAATACCTGAACTTTTGAAAAGTTGCATGCCATTTTTTTGTAATCTCTATGACGCTTTTGTTAGTCATATGTGGTTTTATTTTCTTTTGTTTTATCAAATATTTAACAGTTCATTAAAAATTTAATTTATTAAGTTTATTTTCCTTTCCATAATTTCTTCAAAATTTCTTTTAAACCTGTTGGTTTATATTACTTCAATTCAAAATATTTTATATATTTTTTTTTGGCTTTTTGAATGACAAGGTTTGTGTAGTTTTTGTATTTGTAAGCTTTGATGTTGTTTAATAGTGGTTTAATATTAATGATGTTCGTGATCATCATCATATAATAATAATCATGATCTTTATGATGTTCGTGATCATTGTCATCATCAGTTGCATCTTGTTTAAGTTTAATGAGTTTGTTGATACAGTGACATTGTTTATATTATTTTTTATAATTTTTTATTAAAAAAAAACTGGATAGAAAACTTTCGCTTTTCTTTTTCTTTAGTTAAAAAAAGCTGTATGAAATGAAACCTTAAGAATTAATATATAATTTGTTTACTTTAGTTGAACAAAGTTATTTTGAAGTAGTTTTTATTTTGTTTATTTGAACTTAAGCTTTAGAGAGATTAATGAAATTATCATTGGTAGTGGTTAAAATTAACAATAAATCTTTGATTACTAATTATGACACCCTTAGGGGGAAATAGTTATAAAGCTAAAATTTTATTTATCTTATTAATATGCAAATGTTAGTTAGCTCCATGTTTTAATTTCTTTTGTTTTAAGAATAAATTCGAATTTCCAAAGGTTTCAGTTTCAATAAAATAAAACCTAAGATTTTGACTAAATTAAAAAAATAAAGGAATTTCTCCGTTAAATTAAAAATCATTTTAATTAAAATTTAAACAAAAAAGAATCAACATTTTAAAGAAAAATCTGGAATTTGTAAAATTTTTAAAATAATTCTTATAAATTTTATTTTAACTAAGATAATGAGTCTGTATAAAGAAATGTATATTTTTGTAATACTCTTATTTTATTTTTTTCTTTTTTTAATAATTTAATGACTTTCCAAAAAATGTCAGTTGAGATTTTTTTATTTGCTATAATTGCTGATAATTTTTTAATAAATTTCAATTGCTCAATTGATTTACTATTATACTCTAAAATCAGTTCAATTAAATTTCATTTATTTTTATTTTCTTTTATAGTTTCTGATTATGTTTGATAAAAATGTCATAATAAACGTAAGTTTAAAACGTAAAACGTAAACGAAATTATTTATAAATAAAACTAAAATTTCAATTTATTAACATTTAATTATTGAAGTATATGTATAATACTTTCTAAATATTATTTATATTGAAAAGATAAAAAAAAATAAATTTTAATTATAGTTTAAAATCAACAACACGTAGTTTGTTACTCGAAACATTGTTTAAATAGAGAACTTCTTTTATGGTGGTAGTAAAAATGAAATTAAACAAATTTTAATACATAAATATGTTTATACTTTTTTACAGGTTTATTGTTTATTTATTTATTCACTAATTTATATATTTATTATTTTTTTTTTTTTGAGAGATTTAAGTACGAAATTGTTTTATGAATAAAAATTTATATCGAAATAAAATTATGTGTTTTTATACCTATTATCATCAATATTTAGTATAAAATACAATTTAGAGGTTATGGTAGAAACATTTTGATATAACTTGAAATATAAATAAATTAATTTAGTCGAAAAAAATGATAACATGATAAGTTTTGGAATTTCCCACTAACATTTTCTAACCAGTTTCAGGAAAGCTGCTCATTTTCTTTCTGCTTACAAATATTAAAAAAACTTCAATTGGACAAATTGGCGATTAATTAAAAATTAATATTTTGGAAAAGTAATTGATTCTAGGTAAAAATAGATAAAATAAAGCATCATTATCTGTTAAAAAAAATTCTGTAATTTTTTTTCACTCCCCGTGTAGTGCGCCGTCAAAGTCACATATTTTTTGCAATTATTAATCACACTGGTGAAAACTGAAATAAAACTGCGTTTTATTTCATAAAAAGTATTTTTTTTTAAATTGAGTTATTAGCATAGTTATTTAAAAACATAACTACGCATCTTTTGTTAAAAAATTTTTTGTAGAAATATTTTTAATATTTTTTTAATCGGTCTAGAAACAGGCATTATTTACTTTTATATAAAAATTTAAAAAGCTTTTAGACAAACTTGGGTAAAAATAAAATTTTTATATTTTTACTTTGAATTTTGTGGATACTTTGTGATTTTAAAGAAAAAAGATATTTTCTCAAAAATCCAATGCTTATTTTGTGAATAATTATTATATAATTATATATTTAAAATTAAAGTTTATTTAACTTATTTATTTGTTTTATTCAAAAATAAATAAATATATATATATATATATATATATATATATATATATATATAGAATTTTACGAAAATATTGAAAATGAGTAAGAAAGTTACATCATGCAAGTTTTGCCTTATTAAACCACTTAAGTGCTCAATAATAATTTTAAATTGACATTGGCGTAACAAGTCCTTATATGGAAGCCATGGTCAATTATGGTCCAATCCTTATGAAATTAGACTGTAAAACTAATACTTAAATACATTTTGTTTATACTTAATTTTGTCTTTATACAGAGGTTCATAAACAAATTATGCGAGAAAAAGTGATTATGGGGAGGGGATTTTATATGGTAGCTATGATCAGTAGGGCTATAACCAAATTTTTGGCATAGCACCACGGAGTGGCCAAGAATGTTTTAGTAATGAAAACACCTGTCTCCCGTCGTTTTGCGAAAAAAACCTCACGCAGGGAAGCAAATTTCTAAAACCTTCTAAGAAATTTTTTTAGAAAAATTTTTTATTATTTATTTATTTATTTTTTTTTTTTTTTGTATTTATACAATATTCATGTATTAATTTATTCTATGTTTACATAGTAGTTTTAACTTCATATCCTATTGGATGAAATGCTTTCTAAATTAAATAAAAGTTTTTAAAATAAAAAGTTTTACAACTTTTTCGTTTATTATGTGATTTTTTTGAATTTTGCATGAATTTTGATTGGAAATGGTGTAGTTTAAAAGATAATAATATAGGCATTTAGTGATGGTACAATCTATGAAATTCGGATTATTGCTTATATTTTTATATCGCTTTAAGCATGAGGTATTTTACTCAGGTTTTTACATATAACGAATTTTGAACCGCGGTGAATTGCAAACCGTAGGAAAATTTTTAAATCTAAAGCAGTGGATAAATTCCAAAATAGCATTTAAGTAATACATATAGGAATATATACAAATATTAGGTGTATATTTTTTAAAATTTCCGTGATATAAAAATGTTTGTTTTCAAACTTTAACCCGATCCCTGTGTGAACTTTTTTAATGAACCGAAAAAATTATCATATTTTTTATTAATAACTTTCTATACGACTATATTATGCCGCTTTTGATATTCCAAAAAAGTGTGAAAAAGTTATAGCCCTAATGATCAGTTTTGAACCGATCCTCACAAAATTTTTTGATATTATTTTTGCTTAGACAAAACCAACCAATTTTAATATGTTATAGTATTGAACCAAAAAAAGCTTATGTACTGAATTTCATTAGCTTATCTTTAAAACGGCGAACTACAAATCATATTAAATGTTGATTTTTGATGTCCAGACAGACGGACATAGTGGTAAAGTGGTTTAGACTAACAAAAATATATATTTATAAATTTAGAAAGTATTTATTTGACGTACTAATGATCTAATTATTACAGCAAAATTACAAATAATGCACTTTACTCCTTCCTTGCCATATTTGGCATTTCTGTTCAAATGTGTGATGAATCAAAAGTCTCAAAAGTTGGTAAAAACGACTTTTGAAAGAAAAACATAACTATTAACAATTAAAAACTTGAAGTCATTCTGATTCAAATATATTAATCCATATCTTACATAGAAATTGGGAATTTAAAAAAAAGTTTGTATATACATTTATATATAAATATTTTTTTATATAAATTTATTATTTATAAATCTAATCCATATAATTAATAGGTAAATACATTTTTTTGTTATCATTTTTACGCTCACACTATACATCACGTATGGCAAACATGGTACTTTTTGGGTACATTTTTATATCAGTTGGTACCATAGTACTACCATAACACTTTTGGTACAATTTGATATGATCATATTTATTTTTATTTAAGGAGCAAGATAAACGAACTATTTTTGAAATGTGAAAATTTTTTTTTGAGCTTGAACTCAAAATAAAAAGTTAAAATATATTTCATTAGTACTTAAAAATCTCCTTCATAAATACATTCATTTGAAAATATATCTAGATTAGAGATAAATATATGTATTTTTACTAAGATAAACTTTTTTCTGAACAAGAATTTTCTAGACAAATGTAATGTATTTTAGTAAATATTTCAGAAAATAATGTTTACACTGATGAACTTTTTTGTAGTATACTTTTCAGAAAATAATATTGACAAATTATTGATAAATACAAATAATTTTTCAATGTTTTAAAATCGAAGATAAACTTTAATAAGAAAAGTCTTAAATGACTTCAAAAATTTTCATCCGAAAATATAATTTTGAGAAAAACTAATTCAATTGCTCCCGTTTCATAAATTTTCTTTCCAAGTAATGAATATTCAATATAGAACACTAGACGATAGGAATAAAGACTCAAAAAAATTAATATTTCTTATCTAAAGTATCACTGATAAAAACTGAACTCATTGAGCTTTTCCAGACATCTCGAGAGTTTATGTATTTCGCATTTGTTAGAGAAAACTTTACAGCAGAACATAATATTTATAACAAAAGAAGGAAAAATTTTTCTACTATATCGAGTTTAATTGGCACACAAGATTTGAACTCAACAAATTTTGAAAATTGCATATAATATTTCAACTCAAATTGTTCTATATATACTTATGCAATAAATATATATTTATAAAATTGATATCCTCATATTCAAAAAAGTAAATTTTTTGTATGGTTGGTATAAAATGAAATAAGCCATTTTTCATCCCTGCTATACATCCGATTTTAGTAAAAAATATATCATTATAAGGTATTAGTTAGAGTGTTATTCGCTCTCTATTCTTTAAAGAATTTAGGGGTTTTGTTTTTGTATTTAAGCGTTATTTTTATATTGGTTACTTTAGTTTTCACGATTTTTTCTTTTTTGAAAAACCAGGATTTATAAAATTTTAAAATTGGTAAAAAATATTTGGAAAGTATTTATTTACTTTACATACAACAATTTCAGTATTTCATTGGCTCGCTTTCATCGTTAAACAGTTCTACTGATATGTTTTTCGATTTTAGACTATCCAATTATTCGGGTTTTCATATTAATCGGTTAGTTCGGCAGATGCTAAAATCGATGTTAAAAGTTAATCGGTTAATATAGGATTATTGGCAAATTATTCGATTACCTGAATAGTCTTAGCAGTATATGTAAAATATGTAAATAACACTAATTATAGTATTTAATTCATTGAAATAGTTATTTAAAAACATAACGTAGATCAAAATTCTTTTACAAGGGGTTATTGCTATCAGTTCTTTCGCTCAATTCTAGCACTTTTAATTTAGCTTTATTTAATAAATAAAAATTCATGTGACTATTTTCTGTGTATGAAGGATTTTTTGTCATAAAAGTTAAAATTAATATTGATAATTTTTGCGTACATATTTATGATAAAAATTAAAATTTTTATGACTTATATAACTTTAAATTTACTATACTCAAATCTATGTTTTTGGAATTTATTTTGCCACAAGTTATAGTACTTATGAAGTTATAAATTATAAAATTTTATGCAGATAGAGAGAAGGTAGATGTGATACCAGATAGTACCACATCTCCACCCAGAGACCGATCCCGGTCCATTTTATGCATTTTATTAAATATTCTATCCCAATAAAAAATAACACCCAATGCTGTCAATACAAAATTAAACTTGTGTTCCCCAAATAGTGTAAATTCGAATCATTCCAATAAATTTAACATAGGCGAAATAATAAAACTCCTAATGAAAAACGACATACAAAAAATTAAATAACCTCAAAATATTTTTAAGAAATAAATATTAAGGGTACTCATTTAAACGATTAACTCTCTCAGTTGTTTAACTGTGAAAATTTACGCGACACGTTTCATGAACCTCCTTTTCAAATGTCGTGTGATATTAACGATAAGAAATCATTGTAAATAATTTAAAAATTGTGTTAAAATCAAAGATGCGATGCAGTGGTTTTATTATTATTAACGTAACTATAATTTTTTACATCGCAGTTGTTAATAAAGTTTAAATATAAACAAAAGACAGAAAAGAAAGTTTGCGAGATAATTTTTCATAAAATTTTTGACAGTTTATTTACCAATGTGCAAACTTGCACACATTATACAATGAAATTATTTCCAAAATAAAAATAAAATAATGCTATGGTCACATATAGAGTTTTTTTGAAAAACGAATCGTTTTCTCAAAAAGCACATACAATTTGATTTGTTTTTTCATATATTTCAAAGCCAAAAAACATCTCGATCGTAGTTGTTTAATTATTTAACACAAAGAAAAAAAATATTCTAAATTTCCATACAAGGAAGAAATTTTTGGTATTTTTAGTGCATAGAAATTTTTTTAAAAAAGAATTTGTGAAAATTATCACAGTTAAAAAAATATTCAATAATATGAATGAAATTTAAATTTGTTCATAAATTTTATAAATTTTATTTGTTTTAAAATATGGAAAATATGGAAAAGACTATCGAGCGCAAAATTTTTACGCTAAGTTGAAGCTAATGATGAGCATAAGATATTTAAAATTCAAAACCTTTTAGAGAGAAAATAATTCTGGAGAAATGAAGTTTTTGGCCAAATTTAGATTTTTTTGTTATAGTACATTAAACCACCTTGGAATGGTACTCTTAAAATATTGTAACTTTTACACATAATCTGCTTGGAAAGGAAATTGTTCTTAGTTAGAAATACACTTTTAAAATATTCTAAATAACTGCAAATTTTAAATGCCAACAAATTCAGAATAAAATTCTGATAAATTAATTATAAAAAACGTACCAAATAAATAAAAAAAATATAGGTACTAAAAAATTAAATTACATAAGTTACTTCTTCACAAAAAGTAATTTACTTTTGATTCTAACCGCAGAAAAAATTATTACCATATATTTTTCAACTAACACAGTTGTTTTCTTTGCATCTAAATTTAATAAATATATTCTAGTAAATATAAAATAAAAATTAAATTTAGGTAATATTTTATTTCTCATTTAAATTTTTGACTCATTCAATCATCTGCTTTATTGATTTGATTAATTTATTAATTGGAAAAATTTTTTCTGTTTTTAATTTTTTACAGTTCTTAGTAATTGATATAATCATTTTGATGAGAGGTGCAAATTTAAAAAAAATTTAAATTGAATAAATTATTTACTAGTACATTTGATGATTGGTGACTTTTTCTATAACTAATTACAGTCGTTTTTTAATTAAAAATATGTGTGTTAGATTTTATGTCCATGATCACCTAAAAATGTTTTACGCTTTCGACTTAAATTTTTTATTATTCCTATTTATATATTACTAGCTTATCCCGGTGCACTTTGCTAACCCGTTTGATGCAAGAACTTATATTTAACTTATATCGGGGCTACTACTCCCTTTCGACTTATCCGCCTATTCGAAGTTTGAAATAAATTTGTTTCCATAACTGTTTAAGACTTTCATTGTAATATTCCTTTAGATATATATAAATTAATATTTAATTTGTATAAAGACTAACCCTCCCCTTGGTCCATTCTATTTACATTTCATCAATGCAATATGATAAGAAAGTAGTTCCCACAAAATTTGAGAGCTCTCACTATGTAGTTTTTTAGATATACCATTTACAATATTAGCTTTGTATGGGCGGTACCATTCCCCCTGGTCGTACTCACCACATTTTCATTTGAAACTTGGAAGTTTATGAGAATATTATTTCTACAAAATGTTAAGACTTTTGCTGTATTAGTTCCTAAGACATAAGATATTACTATTGGTATTATTTACCCTCGTCCTATACGTCCCATTTCATTATAATTTTAGAGGTTGATGAGCAAGGTATTGTTCACAAATTTTAAGACTTTTGCTGTAGCAGTATTTAAGTTATCCAATAATTAGTATTCTCATTGTATGGGAGGTAATAGTTTTTACGTTATGTGATAAATAATATTTTCTTTGTATGGAAGGTACCACTCCCCTCGCTATTTTAATTCAACAAAATCGGTTCTGCGGTTTCGCTGTCTATAAGGTACAAAAAAAAAAGACACAAACAAACATAGTTCATTTTTATATACTATATAGATAAGTTTCTAGTTGATATTATCAAATGAAGTATTTTTTAACAATTATTTCATTTATTATTTAATTGATTTTTAAAGTTGTTGGTTAATTAAATAACAAATCTAATTATCTTAAGCTTCAAAAATTTAAGGAACGAACTTTGTTTAGATATACAATTTAGTTTCAGAGCTTATTGTAAAACCACAATTATTTTATAACTGTAATAAATTTAAATTATTTTAATAAATAGTTTAACACCATTCATTTATAAATAAATGAATACTTATTCAATTACATGAATATTAAATATCAAGGTCTTTTTATATATTTTCTGTGCTTTTAATTTCTCTTTCATTAATTTTCCACATGTTTATTTTTTTTTGTCTTCACTTGACTTTCCTTATCATTTCATTAACCAATATAAATAATATTTGTAGTTTTTGTTATATTTTCCTTTAGTTATTTTAAAACACATAGAAAATCGTTAATATGAAAGTAAAAATCTACTCTTTCAATAGCACTTCAAACACAGATGTGTGGCAAGGTAGCAAATACTAACAAAATATTCAATACACCTTTCAACAAATTTCTCGATAATTGGAGCATAAAACAATACTTTCTTGTTTTTTTATTATTGAATTTTTTTTTATTTGGTGTAGTAGCTTTGCCATTTTAAGTTTACTTATAGCCAGTCATATAAAATTTATATTTAATTTATTTGTGAAATTGAAAATTGCATGCTTAGTGTTTAAACGAAAACTTTAGCAAAAATTTGCTGGCAATATTGTTGGCAATAATTAACGTTTTTTTTTTTGTTTTTTTTTTTTGTTAAACTTACCTTTCAATTAAAATTTGGCTTTATTCCCTGCCAAAAAGCAGACTTATATTCAAAAGGAAATAAGACAACCTTGTAGATGGCAAAATATTCAGATAGTTTAATTTTTAATTTTTTTCAAAAAATTTTCAAATATTTTTTAAATATTTTTCAATATTTTTTCCAATATCATACAGCACTTTTAAATTATTTTTGTTTCACTTTTGATTTTTGTTAAAAATTAGTTGTTTTTAAATTTATTTTAAGATATTTTAAATTTGCTTTTAGTTTTCAATTTTCTTTTAAAATTAGTAATCTTTAAATTTCTTTTGTAACCGTCTACTTATTTAGATTCTTTTTTCAAATTATTGAAAACTTTATTTTTTGTGATTTCATTTATTTTTATATACTTTAATTATAATTATTGTATTTATATTATTTCTGTGGTTGTTATTTCCGTTAAAATGCGTCTGCATCGTTTGCGTTTCATTAAGAAACTAAAAAAATGAAAATTGTCTGCGGCCTAAGTAAGTAAGAGTGGTTTTATTATGGCTTAAGTTGAAGCTGTTAATTCCAATGCGGTTTGGCAGCGCCACACATAAAATATAGCTTATTCTGCCACCGCGAATTAAGTTGTAGCTGTATGTAACTATGTGCCTGTTTAAATATATATTTAGCTTTAAAGCCAACAGCCTCTGTTCAGTTTCAGTCTAAGCCATTATATTAGACTATAATGTTGACGCTTAAGTTGGCTTCATTTAAGTCAACGTCTTTAAGTTGCCTGTCGTTTTATAAAATGAACACTGTTGAGACTATAGTACACACATCAATTTCAACATTCATTTAGTCATTCATTCATTCAATTGAGCAGTGTGTTAAACCATCCCCCTCATGTCATTGATATGCAGAGCTTTCAAATAATGGAATAATATAAAAAATAAAAATTATTTTATTTCCATTTCCCGAAAACTTGTGAGTTAAATAGATGATTTTTGCAGAAAAGTCCAAGGTGGAACGCTGAAAGCCGAGTGCCCAATAAACTTTTCCAATATATTCTTCTGCAATTATTCAATGACCTAGAGCCCAAACAAATTTAAATATTGTAGAAAAAACTCTATAAAAAGTTAAACAAAAATTACAAACTAACAAATCGTTATGATTTAAAAAAATAAGATGTATTTTATAAGTCAGTAGAAAAATGTTTATTTTAAAGACAATATGAAATTCATTCTTTTAAATCTTGACTTTTGTTTGTATTCAATAAAATGAACTCTACCAACAGTTTGTTGATCTGTTAAAATAACCAGATATTTCAATATTATGCTATAATCTGTAAAAAACAAGGCACTCATGTAGTTTTGTCTGCTTTTGTATCAATATAATAACAGAAAACTGTAACAAATTAACTTATAAATATATTTTGAAGTTTTGTAGTTTAAATAAAATTACAACAAACAATTTATTGATTAACTTAATACTGACTTTTTTCTTATATTTGTTTCAACCAGATAAAATAAAAAAAAAAATATATTAAATAGAAAAAAATAGATTCGTTGCACTTACAAAGCTAAAAACAGTAAGATGTTAGGAAACTAGTTCAAACAAAGTTTAATAAGTATGAACAAAAACGAAGAAACATTAAAGTAAAAAATATAAAATATAATAAATATACTTAAAAGAAAAGACAAAAGAAAATAATAACTGTAATTGTAAAACAAAAGATTTAAGAAACAAACGTAAAAAAATACATTGTCATGCTAACATTTTATTTGAACAATTTTTTTTAAGATTCATGTGATTATTTATAAAAAGAAAAATAATCGATTTAATACAATATTCGAGAAAAAATATTATTTATTTTTAAATTTATTTCGAAAACTATGTTTTATGTTTGAAAAAAAGTAGCGTATCAAATTTTAACAGTTTAGGATTTTGTTGCTGGGAAAAAATTATTAAAATATTAAAATAAATATGAAATCAAACACAAAGAAAATAGATTTATTGTGACAATCTAATTTTTTTGCCAATCGAATTTTACCGTTTCCCAGTACCATACTTGATTCAATTACGGTTACTGAATAAATACGGTACATGTAACTAACTTTAAATTTAATTCGATAAAAATATAAGACTACTATCATTTTTCGTAGTTAAGATGGAAAAAGGACGGATACGTGAGGAGTAATTAGTATTTACAGAATTATACCACAATAGCGAATTTATTTCCTATTGATCAATCTCCAGTAAGCTTGGATAACGTGAGTACGTGGTATCAAAAAATAGGCCTTATTAGTCTCTGTTATTTCTGAGCTATATGCGTACCGAATTTGAAGTATATATATATATATATATATATATATATATATATATATATATATATATATATATACATATTAATATAATATAATATAATATAATATAATATAATATAATATAATATAATATAATATAGGTAAACGTGTACAAATGTGCTAAAAAGGGGGAAATTTCATATGACTACAGTTTTGTCTTCCAATCAAGACAAATTTGTGAAGAAGCACAAATTTCTTTTGAAAAGTGACAAATTTCTTTTCAAAAGTAAAATGAAACATATAAGCAACATTTTTGTCATTTGGAACATACATCTCAAAATATTAATACCATACTGGGTAAATTAAAATGCAGGTTATGAAGATTTCATTATTATTAACATTGTTCAGTTCTTTCAACACTTTTCCAATCAAATAATTTTAATTGTTGAAGACAGTTTTTTTAATAATTAGTTTCTTTACGAATTGTGAAGATCTCTATAAAAATTTATCTTCTCCCTGTTCTTTTCACAAATTTAGGCAGGACTTTCCAGGAAGAAAATATATTTGGACTATTAAAAACGGGCTAAGTTGGTATTAATGTAACATAGGGTGCCCGTTGTAACTTCAGTTTCGACTGATATCTCTTAAACAAAAGCATATATGACAACGAAATTTTGCAGAGATAGTTCGAAAACCAAAAATGGGCGTGATTCGTCCACTTTACCGTCCACCTCTCATATAAGGTGAAACATCAGCAAAACTTTTTACAAATAGTTAAATGAACAATAAAAAAATGTGCGTGGTCCGCCCACTTTACCACCCACCTCTCATATGAGATGAAATTTTAAAAAGTTGCAGATGGAGGGTATACGATTTGGTCAAGCCGAATACAACATTCTTACTTGTTTCTATTTATTTTCACATATTTATGAACAAGCACATGTTTGTATTTACCAAAAAGAAATTAATAAAGATACTTTGTGGAATGTTATAATAAACTCTCTTGTCCTGGAAATGATTTGAAGTTTACAATACGCAGGTTTAGGAACCTTATAAATCTGATGAAAGCAAATGGAATAATCACGAAAAATTATCACTTTAAACACAAAACTATTTTTGAAAAACAAATAAGCCGCACTCCAATCATCAAGGTTTTACCAATCATAATAGATTCCTTATTGGGCACCTAAAGAAATTTATACATAGATTAACATACACATGCTCATTAAAAAAATACAAATCTTGAAATAAAACACACATATATACATCTATAATGCTTGATCATCCGGCAGATAGATACTATTGAATAAGATTTGATATATCCGGTAATTGTAGATACTAAAAAAAAATGAGCGTTGCTAATATATATGTTTGTAGCAACTTTTTACTTGCGCCATCCTTATCCATTTTATGTCGAAATAAAAACCGAGCTTTTTAATTATTTATACATACGTACACACAAAAAATTATGTCTAAATTTTTTAAACAAATATTTTTTTGGCTAAAATTTAATTTTAATAAAAAAATTATTTGATTGAAATAATTTTTATTATTGGTTTTAAATATTTTGAAACCCAAATGAAAATTAAAAACGTTTCATAAGTTTTGACAATAAATAAATAAAAAGAAAAAATATTTAATAAAATAATTTCTATAAAATTTTTTATGGGCACTCAGAGGTAAGCTATGTACTATATATTAACTAGTTGAAGGTTATCTAAATGCAACTTATATTATTGTTCTTTTCCCAGGGTTTCTAACAAGGACTTTTGACAGTTAATGGCAGTATTAAACGCGACTATTGACTAAGTCCTTCCCGTTTGAAGAAATTTTTGAGTCAATAGTTCTGCGATCCATGACTCTTCACGATATCTTATATTTCACAAAGTAAGTAACAGTTATTGGGTTATTTAAATACACTATGTGGGATACAACGCGTTTGCGCTAATGTTTATAACACACAGCAAATTTGTCGGACCTATGCCGGAAAAAATTCTTTTTTTTTCATCTAAATTTATTTATTGAATCTTCACAAAATTAAGTGAACTAACAAATGTATTCAAATCTTAACTCTAAATCTTAATTTATATTAAGTCCAACCACTGTCGGATGAAAAGTTATATGCAATTAAAGAAGTCTGTTGTGTTCTCTCAAACGGTTGTAGTCATCGCTTCTCATTATGTTTCGAGTAAGTGAGTTAGGTTGTACTTCAAGCTTCCTCAAATACGATGCGTTTTCTTATTTCATCTTTGAAAAGAGGAACATTTAGGTCCATGTGAATGTTTTCATTTTTCACATACCAGGGAGCTGTAATTATCATTCTTAGTATTTTATTTTGTAGTCTTTGAATTTTTTCAACATTTGAAGCTGAGGCCGTGCCCCATAGTTGGATACCATAGCACCATATTGGCTTTATAATTGAGTTATAGATCAACAGTTTGCAGTCTAGACTTAATTTTGAATTTCTTCCAATAAGCCAGTTAATTTGAACTGATTTTAACTTCATTTGGGTTAATTTTGTATGTATATATTATATTCACATAAGCTATCGATCTAGATGCATACCAAGATATTTTACTTCCGTTTTTTGGGGTATAATCTGACTATTTATTAGGATTGAGGGGCACGAATCTCTCCGCAACGTGAAGGTTATATGTATACATTTCTGTTCATTCACTTTTATTCTCCAATGATTCAACCATTTTTCTAGATAGAGTATATGATTTTGCAAGAGTTTAGATGCTTCTTGGGGGTTTTTATGAATGCCTAGAATAGTTGTGTCATCCGTAAATGTTGAAGAGTATAATAAATATAAAAAAGTACGCAGTATACTGTCTTGGGGAACGCTAGCTTCAATGGACTGTGATGAGCTTATAAAGAACAAACTTTCGATGAGTTAAATAGCTTTCCAACAGCTTATGCGTACTTGTGAGTAAGTGTGGTTATTTTTAAATAATAATCCTTCGTGCTATACTTTATCGAAGGCTTGAGAAACGTCAAAGAAGAGAGCAGAACAATATTTCTTTTCTTCAAACATCTTAGATATAACTTTTATAAGTCTGTGAGTTTGTTATATGGTGCTATGTTTTTCTCTAAAACCAAATTTATGTGATAGAATATACGAGGGCGGATCAATAAGTCCGTGACTTTTTGAATGAAACACAGTTTTTTTGCAAAACAACAATTTATTTTTCAACATAATCTCCTTTTAACTCAATACGCTTAGTTCAACGTTTCTCCAGTTTTTGTATCCCTTCCAAAAAATAGGATTTTTCGAGGTCCTTAAAATAGGCATTTGTTTGGTCAACAATTTCATCGTTGGAGCTGAATCTCTTTCCACCGAGCCATTTCTTTAGGTTTGTAAATAGGAAGTAGTCAACAGGGGCTAAATCCAGAGACTATGGCGGATGAGGTACCAATTCGTAGCCCAATTCATAGAGTTTTGCCATTGAGACTGCACACGTGGGCACCCTTGCATTATCTTGATGAAAAAGAACTTTTTCTTGGCCATATGGAGTCGTTTTCTTTTTAAATCCTCATTAAATTGATCAAATAGGTTGGCATAATATTCGCCGTTTATTGTTTTTCCCTTTTGAAGGTAGTCGATGTGGATTATACCGCGTGCATCCCAAAAAACTGTTGCCATCACCTTATTGGCCGAATAACTTATCTTGGCCTTCTTCGGAGCAGGCTCACCCGGAGAAACCCATTGTTTAGACTGCTGCTTGATCTCCATGCATCCATGTTTCATTCACAGTTATAAAACGCCAAATAAACTCATTCAGATTGCGGTTAATCAACTCCAAACAATCATTTGAAGTTGTCAAACGTTTACGTTTATGGTCAATTGAGAGCAAACACAGTACCCATCTTGCAGACAACTTTCTTAAACCCAGTTGATCATTTAAAACCGTAAAAACACTGCATATGAAATGCCTATAGCATCAAAAATCTCACGCACTTTTACTCTTCGGTCGGCCAACACTATATCGTGGATTTTTCCGACATTTTCGGGTGTACTGACCTCAATTGGCGGTCCACAACGTTCAGCGTCATTTGTACTTGTGCGACCACAGCGAAAGTCAGTAAACCACTTTTTTTACCATTGAAATCGATGGTGTAGAGTCCCCGTAGTATTTATCGAGCTTTTCCTTGGTTTGATTGACGGTTTTTTCTGCAAAAAATAAAGTTTAATGAGCACTCGAAATTCAATTTTTACCATTTTTAGAAAAAATATACGAGGCTGTATGTTTTGAACAGCTGTTAAACGCAAAGTAAATGACGACACTTGCTCAAAATTTGACAGTAGTCTATTAACAGGTGGTACTTGATGGGAGTAGTGTTGCATTTCATATAACTACGAGGGAAGTTCGAAAAGTTATGGACTTATTGATCCGTCCTCGTAATCGAAACGATTCACTATTGGTTTCAACTTTTTCATTAATAGCTTCTCAAACAGCTTTGATAAATTAGACAACAGGCTAATGGGCCTATACATATCTTGCTAGCCAGTTTACACACAAACATTTTCCGATAAGTGTTTCAGCGTTTGTCTCCATGTTTTTATAAAATAACATTTATAACATTAAATTGATCTATCAAATTTTTAAGTGTCGGTCCATTATTGAACGATTGGTGAGATTTTATTTATATATTTTAACTCTATTTATTAATATTATATATTCATTATTTATTTAATATTTTTATTTGTTTAAAAAAATCCAATATTTATATTAACTAATTTTAAAATATATTTCCATTACTGCTTTTTCACAAAAAAAAAAAAAAAAAAAAAAAAAATTTTTTTTGCTTCAAAATATTACTTGTTTGAATAACATTTTTATAAACTCTAACAAGTTAATTGCTTGAAATTATTATAGATTTTCAAATATATTGTTTTATAACTAGTATATTATTTTAATTTAAAAAAATCTTTTTTTGTTCAATAAACAATTTACGAATTAGAGTTTTTGTTTTTACGAATTTCGTGATAGAAGAATATTGAAAGACTTATTTCTTAATTTTTGAATTTGAAATTTAATTTTTTATATGAATTTCTACATATTCATTTTACTTCATTAAAATACGTTTCTTCATATAATTTTAAAGAAATTAATTTTTTTCAGACGTCAAAGAAAACTAAAATTTTTTTGGTTGTGAGACCCGAATTTGTATTTCTTCTATTGTAACTGAATTTTTTTGATTCTCTTAAATCAATTAATGTTTTCAACCGCCTAAAATTTAAATATAGTATATAACTGAATTTGCTTTAACAGGAATTATAATTTCATTTTGACTGCAATTTTTTCATAGTAATTATTAAAAGACCTTGTAAATATAGACATTTTTCATTATTGCAATAAACTGTTAGCCATTTTTAATAGATATTTACACAGAAAAAAATAAAAATGGATTTCAGTTACGAGATTGCTTATATTAATTAAAATTTCATTGATTTTTCTGCAAATTTCAATTAAATTTTTAATCCAATTAATTATATATATGATCGAAATTTTGAATGAAATTAAGAAATAAGTCTTTCAGCAAATAAAAATACAAAAATTTTATTTATTGTATTTATTGCAAAATTACACATATCGTCACCTAAAATGCAAAAGGCTGTAACAACACTTTTTAATTTTTTACAGCAGAAGCTAAAAACATTATGAAATTTCAGAAGGCCGTAATTTTTTTCTTTAAAATTAGCATTTAAAAAAATATTATTCGCCCACTTAAAGAAAGAATAGATATAGCATAAGATACTCTTCAAACCAATTTTTTCTTAAATAGGACACATTTTACGAAAGTTTCATTTATGAAGTTGATGTTGCGTCCTTTCCAATTTTATTAATTTTAATTTTGTAATTTTTGAAGTTATGAATATGAATATTTTTGTATAGATTTATTTTGGGTCAGTATATTATAATCCAGTAAAAAAACAGTATCTAATTTTTCAGTGGTTACGTTCCTTTGTATATTAGATGACGATATATTTTATTGAAATATTTTACAGTAATAAAAAAAACGTTTCTATGTAATGCAGTGAATGACAGACATTTGTAATTAATGTATATCAACAATTCTATGAAAGAACGCCCGAAAAGGGGATTTTTTTTACCTGGTGTCTTTTAATTTCTATATCAATTAGAATACACAACTCTATTAAACTATTTATTGATTTCAGTTTTCAGTTTCGTAAAATTGCGAAAACTCGCCATTTTATTTCGCTTTTTTATTTTCTCAAAAACCAAAAAATAGAAAAATTCAAAAGTATGTATAAATAGCAATATCTCTAGGAAGGATTTGTGAATAACAATGATTTAAACAGCCTTTGAATTTTGCTTTTGTCGGCTTTAATGCAAATATTTCAAAACTAAGAAAGATTTTTTAAAAATTCATTTTAACGCAACTGCATTTTTTTCAATGCATTTTTCGTTAAATATGCTATTTAACATTTTTAAAGTATGGAATCTTTACATTAAAATAAAAATCTCAAATTTTTAGGATGCGCAAATTTATTATGCATAGCATAATCTTTAAAAGATCGTATTACAAATTTTTAACATGAAAATAATATTTTTTCTTATTTTAATTTTTATAAAAGTTAACAAAATAAAGAAAATATACAGTTATAAATGTTAAGGTATCTTAAAGTCATTGATGGATTTGTGTAATTCCAAAAGCATATAAAATGATATTGCCACATTTTTTAATAGTTCAGTCAGCATCTCCAAAATATCTTTTTCGTTCCAAAATATTTTAAAATACAAATACAATTTATAAATGCATTTTTGACAATTGTGAATTCATTAAAAATTAAAATTTTTCTTTAAGTGTATTTGATATCACTTTGTTTACTATAAATAGCAATATTAGTTACTCTAGTACAAAAAGTTTTGTAGTTTTAATAAATTTTTAAAAAGTAACCCTATAAGTTTAAAAAAAAAATGTACAATGTAAAAATAATATCAGAAAAAATTAAATTTTATATGAAAAAATTTAAATAGGTTTTAGAATAAGCGAAATTGTGCACATATATATATAGTAGAAATTGACGCAAATATATATATAGTAGATGTGTGCGTCTAAAAAAATTTGGATTTTTATTTTAATGCAAAATTTCCCTACTTTCAAAATATATTTATAAAGTCAAAAATCTGTAATAGAATATTCAACGAAAAATGCATTTAAAAAATACAATTGTATTAGAATGTAGTTTTAAAAATCGTTTTCGTTTATGAAATATTCAAATTGAAGCTGACGTAGTCACAATTCAAATAACATTTAAATCATTGAGTTCCGCAAAGTCTTCAAAGAAATATTATTATTTAAAGTTATATGCTTTTGAGAGTTTATAGGTTTTTTAGGAAGAGAAAAAACGAAAAAATCGCGAGGTTGTAGAATATAGATATCCATAGATTATTTACGTGCAAAATTTTTTGAAAATCAAATGACACTCGGTAAATTTTTAAGCGTTCTTTCATGGAATTGTCGATATATATTTTGCATCGCATGTTAATAATACATTTACTATGTATAATGAACTAAATGATGCTTCTAAAATTAAACGCAGATAATTCAGATAAAATGGCCTAAGATGCAAAAGGGATTACGCAACTATTAAAACATTAAGCAAGTGTTATTGGAAATTAAGAAGAGGTTAACAACAATGCGTTTTTACTTATATTTATGCAGATATGTTTCTTCAGATGTATGCATCCTCGATACAATCCTTGATTTTGACTGGATCTTCAACAATAGTGCGAGATTCGATTTGAGGGGAATTTTTAGTTTAAGCGAATAAACATTTTACAAACCTCCTTTACATTCTATATAGACACGACATGAGAAATATTTAATGATATAAAATAATCGAAACGTTAATAATAGTTACTTACATTGAAATATTTTTTATAAATCTTACGAGAGCAGTGATTTTTGAGGCAGCTCATTAAAATAAAAACCACACCCGAAATTTTTGACTTTCTAGCTATGAACGAATATCTACAGTACACATTCAAAGCGAATACTTGCCATATATTTAACACAAGCTCTTTATATTTTAAAAGGACCTATGGGATTAAAATATATAATATTAATATTAATATTAAAACACATTTTTTTAGATCATATTTTTTATTGCCCTGGCTATTTCTCGTTTGTTTTCACAGAATCATCCATTTAAGTATTTTCGTATAATTATTCATGCAAAAAATGCGATTTTTTATATTTCCCCAAATAAAAAACGAGAAAGAAAGATATAGAAAGTATTGTGTACGAGCACAAAAATTCGGGAACGGGACTAATGCGTTGATATTAACATCTAGATGATTTTATGCACTTTAGGGCGATTTCTGGAAATGGGTTTATATGAGAGCTATGGTAAATTATGGACCGATTCTCATAAAATTTGGCAATGTTGTTTCTACTTACTTAAAACCTAGTCGAATATTAACTTGATACTAACATTAGTATGGGATTTATACACATTTAAGTGATTTTCGGAAGAGGGGTTCATATGAGAGCTATGGTCAATTGTGGGCCGATCTTCATAAAATTCGGTTCAAATATTGATACTTATACAGAACTTCTTCGCACCAAATTTCATTAAAATATTCTTATTTTGATGGCATTTTTTAGTGTTTAAATTCTATTCCGGGGTTACATTTGTATGGGGGCTATGTGAAATCATAGACCAATCACAACCAATTTCAATAGGCTTTGTCCTTGTATCATAAAAAATTTCACTGAATTATCTTTAAAATTGCGACCCATACTTTGTGCAGAAGGTTTACATTTACATTATAATTTAGACATATAAAACACAATTGTGGAAAATACTTAAAATTATTTCTATTAATTATTCTAAAATCCTCAGTTTTGAGGCTTTAGCAGTTCCATTGTTTGTATAAGACACGTGTCTCAAAAAAACTAAAACATATTGTTTTTTCAGTGTAAAACTCTCAACTTAATATTTTTTTACATTAGCGAATTTAACTTGCCAAAAGTAAAATTACTTTGAAATTTCATTAAATTCTTAAGACATTCTATGGCAAATAGTATTAGTACTTTTGAGAAATAAAATATTTGGTATTTTATCAGTATGCCAAAAGATTCGATAGGGAATACTGAAGATGGTCATACAATGATTTTATATTTAATTCATGCCCGTATTTTGAACTTTGTGACAATGACAGAATTATAACAAAACTAATCTTTTTGATATTTCTCCATGAAAATTGTCCTTTTAACTGTCATTTTTTTGTTTTTACATTAGTCATAAATTTCAGAATACAGGGGTTAGTTTTTATTTTTCTTTCAATATTTTTTTCTTTTTAATCTTTGTTTCTTTTTTTTTTTGTATATTTTATTTTTGATAATGTAGAAAAAATATCTTATTGATACATATGAAAATTATATGTTTTTGTATAATTTAAAATATTACTTTTGTATAGAATCTTAATGTTCAATATTACCATCTAAAAATGCGTTTAAAAAGTAGGGTGTGTACAAAAATGTAAATTTTTCATTGAGGCGTCAAAAACAGTAATATTTTTGATATAGAATTTAAAACTACATATCAAATTAATATCAAATTTCCCGTTTCCCCTGGAAAGGTAGGAAAAAATCCTGGGAATTCCCAACAATATTTCACCGGAAATTCTGGGATTTTCCGCCCGGGACTTATAGTTTATACGAAACATAACTTTTATTCCGAGAATAATGCCAATTTTTCATTTCTTAATTCCTGGGATTTTTTGTCAGGAATCCTGGGAATTAAAAATCAAAAATTCTATAAAAAAGTTGGTTGCACCCACTTCGATGTAATTAACTCTAAAGAGTTTATTAAATTGCCAGAAAAAATAATTTCCGAACTAAGAAATATTGAAAATATAAAATTACTTAAATATTGAAAATTCTTTACGTCTGAAACCATTGCTATTAGAACATAAAACTTAGAAAATCTCGCTATAATTTTGTAGGATTTGTTCTTTTTTTTACCTTAAACAACTTTTACACAAAAATAAAAAAATTATTAATTTTAAGTCTTGGAGAAATTAATCGGATCCATATGTGATTTCAGACAAATTATTCTCGAAGACATGCTTATTTATGTTTTCTTAAAAAATGTTCTGTTGCTAGCAGTGTTGCCAGAAGGTGAAAAAAAGATTCTAAATTGTACTTTAAAAAAGGTCAGGAAAGGCTAAAAAAAAATAAAGCTAGAAGAAAGCTAATATTTTATTTTTTTTTTTTTTTTTGTTCTCACTAATTGTGAATATTTTTTATTGTAATAAATTTATAAGTAACATATAGAACTGCTGTTAGCAAATTGACCCAATGAAAAATTGCCCAAAAAATTCCCATACAAATTTGGGTTATGTATCATATGAAAAATTACCAAATGTTTTGAAGTGATTTGTCATTTTTGAATTTTAATTCCTTTTCGATTATTAGTTTACACTGTCTACAAAAAATTGCCCTTTGAATTTTTTATCATAAAATGATAAGCTGCATTTAAATCTGAACTAAAATGTTAATTAATTAAATTATGGTATATTTACATTAAAAATAAAACATAAAAATAATGTTATTATGATTTACCTTCATAAAGTTTTCGAACTATTTTCTTATACCCCCATATTAGTTTTTACGACGTAATTTTATCAACATTGGAGCAGACTATTTGCCACTTTTTCTGAAAAAAATATTGGCAGCTTTGCACTATCTATTTGATCTCCTTTAATGATCTTTTCATCAGCGCCCAATATCTCTCAGATTGGCGGATCTTCATGCACTTTGAAGAATTTACTTTTGAAGGAAAAAATATATAATATTTGTACTTTACAGATCAATTGCGTCTTTTGCATAGTGGATGGTAACAAAATTTGGCAAAAATAGCACAGAACCCTTGTGTTGTTGAATAAAAGTTTTAGACCTCTATAAACACTTTTCCATATGAATTTTGGTGTTAATTAGTCTTTTTACCATCTCTTTGTGTTCCAGATAGTACAAGTACTAATTTTTGAGAAATTTAAAAATGTTTTTTATACATATTTTACACAGGCCCCTTCTCTGTCTGCACAGATAACTCGCATAACTGAATTTATTGAAACCTTTAAATCCCGAGGTATTTTATTATACCTTGAGTTTTGATTTCCAAGTATTTTGCTCAAAATTATTTTTCGGGTTCTTCATTTACTAACCTCTTAAAGTTAAAAACTAAAAGCATTTTATATTTGATTTGAAGAATTCAGTGCCGCAGACGAACATTTTTGTAACATATAAATAATCTCGATTTTTTGTGCGAATTAGTACATAAAAATCTCTTAAATTCTGTAAAAATAAAATTAGTAAAAACAAATGAGAAATTATATTCTTCTTTGCGGAAATACTAATTCTAGACTTTTTAAAGCAATGTTTAGAATAAAAAAGCTAGAAGCTAAAACAAAAATTTTGAGGCTAAAAGCAGAATAAAAAGGCTAGATTTAGCCTAAAAAGGGCTAAACTAGCAACACTGGTGGCTGTGACGAACGATATCTGGGATTCTTTCTGAAAGTTTTTGTTGTCTATGATGAACATCCATATACTAAAATAGTAAAATATTTTTAGTCGTTTTATGTTTTTTTTTTTTTTTTAATAGATGTAGGTATTAATATATTTTTATTACTAAGCATCTCATAGACACATACTGCATAAGTTTGTGCAATAAGTATGTATCAGTAAAATTGAGAGAGCTTTTGAATGTGTGCGTCACATCGACAATGCAGTATGAATCGTTTGATGTTAAAATGAACTCATATTCTATTATTTATGAATTTTTTTGTTTTTCATTTCAAATTAAATTAAAAAACATAAAAATATTTAAAACTTTTTGTTTTTAATCAATATTTTTCACAACATTTTTTTTTGATGAATAAGTAGGAAATTTGTCAATAACATACGTACATGAGGGTTTATCAGCACTATATATCTATGGGTGCCTTAATAATGAATTTCTAAATAAGCTTTTAAAAATATTAACACAGATATTCACAAACAGCTTTTAAATTTAAATAAAAAAAAATAATAATAATAAAATAAATTTTCCATACAAAATTTTTCCCCAAAATGTATTTTAAATTTATGGTCTATTAAAAGATTTATCAAAGACAAAAACTATTCCAATTAATTTTTTAATTGTATCAATTATTCATTTGAACAATATTCAAGTGTTCTAATAATTTCTATTAAAAATAAAATAATTCAATTAAATTCTTATTAATAATTTAATTGATTTTTTAATATTTTTTTCTGTGTACCAATATAAATGTATACTATTTTTACCCAATAGATATATTTATAGAAAACTATTTATTTAATTATCTTAAAAAAGTCACTTTCAAACATTTACTGTTATTTCAAAGTAGTTATATTTGCGTGCAATTTATATGTAAAATATAGCTTTTATTGTTTAAATTCCATGCTTTTTGAATGAAAATGTCGAAAAATTAAAATCCCTAAATATAACAATAAATTGTATTGGATTTTTTGGGCTATTTTTCATTGAGTCATTTTCTAGGCAGCCATGTTTTATTTATAAATTTATTAGACTAGCCCGGTGTGCTTGACTACCCCCTTTGATACGGTGACTAATTTTTACTTTGTAAGTAAAAATTTCACAAAAGGCGAAAAAGGTGCCGTAAGTGCATTTTCCAAAAAAGGGCGTTAAATATATGTATGTGTTCTGGTATGATTTATGCTTCTTCTGATAGGATACATTGTCTATGCACCAAGTTCTATTTTCATATGTTTGGTAATTTGGGGATAATGATGTCTCACAGATAATCAAATATTGTTGTCAAAAATTGGGTGTGAGATAGGTTTGGATAAAAATATAGATGTGCTAATTTCATGTAAATTACTTCAATAGTAACGTAGAAAATGGAAAAAATATTTTTTTGAAAAGTAGGTGTAAAATGTGGGCTTGACATCCTATTAAATTCTGCCATAGCTTACATCTTTTCCCGTAATATATACTATTTCTGCGCTACGTTTTGTTCTCATAGATTTGGTAATTTGGGTGCAATGATGTCACAAAGTCTAGTATTGTTGTTGAAAAGCAAGCGATGTGTGGGCGTGGTTAACAATAAAGATACGTTTTTAAGTATAGGCCAAATCAAATATTTAAGAAAATTAATTTTCTTAAAGTAGGCGTAAAATGTGGGCATTACATCCAATCGAGTATATAACTTTTTCCGCCGGTAGTACTATATGTGCGTTAAACTTCATAGAAATCGTTTCAGCCGATTAAACCTGTTTGACTGAAAATCATCATCAAAAAAATAATTATATATTTTTTTTTCGTAAATATTTTCATCCAAAAGTGAACTTTTTAGTACATCATGGGAACAAACAATGATATTTTTAGCTTAAGGGATAGAAAATCTGTACTTTTTATCCCTTTTATTAGTAAAATATTAAAAAAAAATAATTTTGCAATAATTTCGATCTATTTTATACTAAGAAATTAGACTCAAAGGAAGAAATTTCTGAGAAAAAAATTTATAATTATTTTTTTAATAAATTAACTTAAAATTATGGAAATTTCAAAATCTGTTTCAAGAAAAGCCTAACAGTTTTTGGGCCAAAATGTACTAATACAATGATTTTCAATCGCTTGTAGGGAACTGAAGATGAATTAAATTTTTTAATATTTTTGCGGTATCCGCAATGTCGAAGCAGCGTTTAAAAACTCCAACTGCTACAAAGTTTTTTGGATTGGTTAAAACTACAGCTAATGAAAATTACCAGTAGTGGTAGCAAAAGCATTTATAATTTTTTGTAGAGTAACACTTTCTATAACTGCTGATACTCGCAAAAAAATAAAGCTTAGTTCAAATGCAGCAGTAGTTAAAAAAAAAAAATAAATGAGTACCACTCCGTTTGTAATTTAACTTTTATGACTATTTCCTTTACAATATTTTTTATTTTTACTACTAACTTCACTGTGTAGTTAATACTACCAGAAGAGGTAGTAATAAACTAGCAGAGGAGGTAGCTTATAGGTAGCAGAAAAAGTAGATTTTGAAGCAGCAATAACATAGAACAACGAGAAAATATACAAAAAAAAAAAAAATGTTGCTAGATTTGGTGATTTAGTAGTTTTGACGATTTTTGGTTCTAAAACTGGCCAATTGATGATTTGACGATTTTTATTCCAAATTTAACGACTTTTTTATCAAGGGAGATTCAGAACTATTTTCAGTATTCTTTATATATTTTTCCTTTAAAAGTAAATTAATTGATACAAAAATATTAGCAATTAAAATAAAAGTCTTCTTAAAGTTTACATTGTCAACTTTAAGAAGAAAAGATTTATGAGAGCCAATATATTATTATATTCGATTAAATTATGTACGCTTTTATTATGAAATGTCAAATAAATACTTTACAAAACTCCAAAACCATTTTGCAATTCTTATAAAAACCTTCAATTTCATAATCAAAAATGATGCTTTTAGAAAAATCATAATATTGAAGAAAAATGTTTTTTTTTTTACAGCATATAATGATATATTGAAGCATATAAAAAAAATCTGGTAACATAACCATGTAAAAAAAAAACTCTCTTATTTATGATTTGCGACTCGTGTAGACCGCAAATTATAAATAATGAGATATATATATACAGCAAAAAATGAAAAAGGTAAATGGTTTTTAATTTTAAGGTATATATATTTCAAAATTAATTTTATGAAATTTTATTTCAAATTTCTTATTAATTAAATTTAAAATAACAAATATTAATATGTAAAAATAGTAAATTAATGAAAAACTATATTTATCGTTACTTTGAGTTTTATACTTTGAATAATCATATTTAAGCTACTTAGTTTTTTATTAAACTACTTCAATAGCTACCTTTACCGCTATCTCTGCTTCTCCCTCTGTCACTACCACTGCTTTATATTGCTACCCTATTTACTACCTTTAAAACTGTGCAAATTCTTTTAAGAATATGGGTAAAAATGAAGGTAGCAGTAGTTACAAAATTATAAAAACTATACTACTTTCAAAATTGTAGATTTTGACTAAAACTAAAAACAAGTTTTATACATTTTTTAGACTATAATTTTAGTTACTTTTTGCTGCTACGGCTATTTGAAGTATAGTTTTACAAACGCTGTGTTGAAGTGATCTCTCTACTTCGGAATCGCAAACACGCTATTTCTCGAATGCCCCTATATTTTTATTATATTGCTTTCTAAATAAAAAGCTAAATAAAAACCGAGTAACAAACAATCTGTTTGCCTTGAAAGTAAATAATATTTTTCTTTGATAAGGAACTTTTGGAATAAAATTGTAAATTAAATATCAAAATGTTTTCAAACGCCATAAAAGAACATTCAGTTTTGCTATTGAATATTCTGCAATAATAGTCAAACGAAACTGAAATTTTTAATTAAAGTTTTTACTCATTCTAGACTTAAAATTATAAATTAAAACTTTCTATAAGAATTAAAAAAAATGGATTTTATCATAATTCTATCAATAAATGAATGAGTCAGAACAAAAAAAAAAAAAAAAAAAAAAATTGCTATTCTTTTCACTTTTGTAAATGAACTAATTTCAATTATTAGCAAGTTATAAATAATGAGATTTTGGTATTTTAAGCACAAGAATGAGGAAGTAATTTTCATGCATAAAATATTAAACTAAATTTTCAAATTAATAAGACTAATTTTTCACTTCCTGTTGATATATAAAAAGACTAATTGTTATACATACCTATTTCCGATTCTAATATTTTTTATTTTTAGAATCGAAATAAAAAAATGAAAATCTGTATAATAAAGCTATCAAGCTAACAAATATTTGCAATGAATTGAAAATCACACACATTTATCTGTAGAAAAATAAATCACCTACAATAGCGTTTTATAACAAGCCACCAGCCAGCACTTAATTCCTCAAAAATAAAATATTCTGAACAACAAACAAAATTATACTTAAAAAATTCAAAACAAATGTCTGCAAATTAAAATTAAATTACTACAAGCAAAATAAAGTGTTGGCTTAGTTCTACAATGTAAAATATGGTAATATTATGTAAATTGCGTTTGTTATTTTAGTTTTAGATTTTTTTTTTTGTTTAGAAAACAAAACGCTTAATTTAATTAGCCAGAGACCCTGAAAGATATTAGCAATATTAACAGCAGTAACGAAAAATGCCTCCTCCCTTAAACAAAGAAACTTCTGGCTAAAAAATCTTTATAACAAAACTGTAAACTAGCAATAAATAAATTTAGCTACGTTTTGAATTTTTAACCTTTTGAAATGCAAATGCTTGCTAGCAAATAAATAAATAAAAAACATTACAAAAATAAAATATAAACTTAACAAATAATTTCAGTAAAAACTGGGTTATTTTTTTTTTTTTTTTTGATTACTCTGTGACGCACATGCGCTTGCCAAAAAGTTCAAGCTTAATAATTGTGTTTTTTTTTTTTCATAGTTTTTTGTTCAAATAATTTACAGTCTTTTGTTATAACAAATAACTCAAACTAAAGTAAAAATTTTAACAAATTGACAACATTTTCGTTTTTATTGTTATATTGTCGCCACGAAATAAATTTATTTATTTTTATTTTCTGTACTTAATGTGATAAGTTTGCTTTTTTTTAGAAGTACAACTATAATGTGCTACAATAATCAATACGGGGTACAGTAGGCCAATTGCAAAATTGTTGTTAATAAGCCAGCATCTAATCTTTTAGAAAAATCATCCTGTAGTCAATCGGTAATAATTCGAGATAATGCTGAAGCGCCGATATTATGAAAAACGTCAACTTTTCAAAAGACTTTTTTTTTTTTAAATTATATAAAAGGCATAAAATATTTTTACAATTATTTCCTATATCTATATATATAAAAGAAAGTGATGTTAGTTACTATTGTTATAACTCAAGAACGACTAGACCGATTTTGATGATTCTCACCAATTCGGACCGGTCACCGGCCAGAAAAGGATAATACGAAAAAAAATTCGCGAAAAATCCGCGATAAAAAAAAATTTTTTTTTGTCATAATTTCTTTGCCTTAATAATCATTAAAAATATTTTTTTTAATACAAATTATAACAATTACTGTTTCTGTTTCTATCGAAACGCTTACTTTTTTGTGCAATTTGTTTTCTGGTGGTGGTGTAGAATTCTATTTCCAAACGGTAAGTTCCAAGTAAAGCTCATCATTTAGTGAGGTTGTGATATTTAAAACCATTTGTTGTATTTTTGGCATTCGTTATTAAGTGTTATTCACAATGCCGCGACCCCGGAGATCTAATATTTCGCGTCGAACACGTAATGCAAGTACTTATCGTAATATCGTCAATCAATTGAATATATATGAACGAGAAATCGCACGAGAACAACCCCGTATTAGTTTGGCCCGACTTCGTACATCACAAACGCAGGAAGAAAGGCAGGCGAGAAATGAAACGGCTCGGTTAGCAATGAGAAATCGTCGAGCAAATGTAGCAATTCAACAACTTTAAAATTTTTAATCAACGCATAAGAAGAATTGCTTCAAGTTCTGATTTGAATCAAGCAGCGTTCCATTACAACTGCAATTTCGACTACAGCTCTCATCATTCCGTTCAAAAAAAAGACATTGTCTATCCGCTAACCTTAAGATGAAGTAATAAATAAATATAAATTCAAATTTGCCTTAAATACATGCGTATATTTTTTTATTGAGCCCACATCTACATCATATTTAAATTCTTCTGTAAAAAACACTTTATAATAGGTATTCCTTAGATTTTTATTTAAAGGTCGTAAATTTCGTTAAAATATCAATTTAAATCGTTCAGTAATACAACACTAATGTTTGCTTAGGGCCAGCAACGCGGCTCGGGTCATCGTTCAGTAATACAACACTAATGTTTGCTTAGGGCCAGCAACGCGGCTCGGGTCAGCTTCTACATCATATTTAAATTCTTCTGTAAAAAACACTTTATAATAGGTATTCCTTAGATTTTTATTTAAAGGTCGTAAATTTCGTTAAAATATCAATTTAAATCGTTCAGTAATACAACACTAATGTTTGCTTAGGGCCAGCAACGCGGCTCGGGTCAGCTAGTATTATATAAAATAAACATAAACTTTTCGTTTCTCCAAAAATCTTTCAATTAATTTTTGGCAATTTGTAAAAAATAAATAATATTTTGGAAAAGTTATATATATATATATATATATATATATATAAAGGGTGATCCATTTCGAGGTTCCCTACTTTTTTAAAGAAAAAAACACAGAAAATTCAAATTTAATAGCGAATGTTTATTGTCATTTGAAAGAACATCCTTTAGCATTTATTTTTTGAAGATTATGTCTATCAAATGTTGGCCATTGCTATGTTGCAGATGGCCTATCCGTTGAGTTCAATATTCGATGACTCGTTCGAGCGTTTCGACTGGTAACTGGCGAATGACATGCGTGATGTTTTCTTCCAAGGCCTGAATGGAAGCGGGTTTGTCTGCATAAAGTTTGAACTTTACATATCCCCACAGGAAAAAATCTAACGGTGTGATATCACACGATCTTGGTGGCCAATCGACCGGCCCAAAACGTGAAACTATATGCTCACCGAAGTGTTCTCTCAATAAATCCATTGATTGATGCGATGTGTGGGAAGTTGCGTCGTCTTGCTGAAACCAAATATCGCCGAGATCACGAGCTTCAATTTCATTAATCAAATAGTCGGCTATCATTCGCACAGACATCATTTTTAAAGAAATATGGAGTGATGACTCCACCGGCCCACAAACCACACCAAACCGTTGTTTTTTCTGGATGAAGTGGCAGTTCTTGAATCTCTTCAGGTTGATCTTCATCCCAAATGCGGCAATTTTGTTTGTTTACATACCCATTGAGACAGAAATGGGCCTCATCGCTGAACAAAATTTGCCTCGAAAACGTCGGATCTTCTTGGAACTTTTCAAGAGCCCATAGAGCGAAGCGATGTCGCTTGAGAAGATCGAACGGCTTTAGTTGTTGCACAAGATGGACGCTTTCGATTTAAGATCTCGACGTAAAATGCGCCAAGTCGTTCCATACGTCAGTCCGAGTTGCTGCGAACGGCGCCGAAACGACTCTCCACGGTTTTTGTGTACACTCTCAGCTACGGCCGCTATATTTTCTTCATAGCGTGATGGACGTGGTCTATTCGGTCGAATATTATCCAATAATGAATTCTGGGTCCCAAAAGGGGTGATGGTGTTGCGAATAGTGTGCTCAGTAGGCCGATTATGTTGACCATAAGTTGAGCAAAGTGCACGAAACACATTCCTCATAGAATATAGTTTAACGATTTGTAAACGTTTTTCTTTCCATTATGAAATGCCAAACAATACTAAATAAAAATAACATGACAACATGACACGACTCATACGCGATCTGTCAAAAAAAAAAAAAAAAACTATTGAAAAAAGTATCTCTACTTGAATCACCCATTATGTATATATATATATATATATATATATATATATATATATATATATATATATATTTCGTTTAAAAAAGATAATATAAGGGCTGACAACTCGAGCCAAAACTTACTAAATTCACTACCTTATAATATTTTTTAGCTGCATTTCTATATGGGATAATATTCGTATATTCGTACTAATGGATTAAATTTATTAAATATTATTTATTCTTGAAAATTTCCTAATACAATACATAAGAAATAGTAGAGTAATTCCATTTTAAATTTAAATAATGTTATCCTTAATTATTGATTTAGATTAATATATTTTTTAAATGGTCATAAATTTTGTTGTATGAAATATATATACATATATATATATATATATACGAGTATATTGTAGTAAAATTGTTAAAGCTTGTATTTTAAAATATTGTATTTAAATTAAGGAAAATGTTTGTAAACATATTTTTTTGATTTTCTCTTTAGAGTCGTATATTTAAAAAAGTTCATCTTTTTATTTTTTTATGATATATTTTTTATAGGAAATTTTGTCGGTATACTTGCTATGCACAAAATTTCATAGTGATCTGGAAACTAGTTACTGAGATATAAACAAAAATTTAAAATTTTGTAATAGAAAAATTTTTGTTATTAATTTTGTTTTTTAATTATTAATTTCTATTTCATTATTGTTAAAATTACTGAATAAATTCTAATAGTTGCATCATAGTAGTCGTTTATATATTTGTTAAATAGCTGAAATAAATATCAATTTTCATAAATGTGGAATTGGAATTACTCAGTATTAAAAATATAATATTGATGTTTTTTTTTAACAAAATATCTTTCGAAAAGTTTACTTTTTTCATAAAACCTGTAGTCCAACATATATTTTTGGCTAGGCGGAAAGGAGTTTATTGCTAAGTCGATCTAAATATATTTTGTAATAATAACAGCAACAATATAATTTTTCGCGTATAATTTTTTTTATTAATCGATAAACATAAATTTTCCTTCTAAAATTCATCAATATCGATCAATGCTGGATGTAGGGTACAAAGCTAAATTAATTTAAAATTAATTTATTAACCATTTCTTAAGACTTGTCCTTTGAGATATGTAAAGAAAAAAATGTTTATTAACAAAACTTTGAGAGAAAAGTGAATATAATAGCCATTTTTCAATACGACCAGTAGTTTAGAAGATACAAATTTATTACCAGAATTTTCGCTATTGACCCTACTATGCGGGGTTGCATTATTTGGTGTGGATAATGAGAAACATACTTGTGTCTTAAGTCTTTCGATTTTGGTTTTCAGGGACACAACTACCAGTATAATTATTGAAACAAATTTAATAAGCAAGAAGAATTTTAAAATATTTCGCAATGTTTAATTTGTTTTTTTTTTTTTTAATTTCATAGCTTTAATTTAAATTTTATATTACAATAAATCCAATGCAAATACATAATACATACATAAAAGTGCATTATTACTAGTGAATTCACTATTCCAGAACTGTTTAAGCGGTTTATACTTTAAAAACAAAAGCCGACCAGTTTCAAATAATTTTTGTTTTCAAACTATTCGTCAGGGGTTTTTTCTGTCGGTTAGCTGGTTTTTTATGAAATCGTCTTTCCTTTTTCTTATTTGTTTTTAATATAGCAACCCAGTTTTTCCATTTTTAACATTTGCTCAGGGAATCTTATTTAGGTTCGATCAAATTGTTTGAAACTAAAATTAATAGAAAATTAAATAAATTATAAAATTAAGTGGTTTTTGTGTAATTTTCTTACAAATCTGTAAACAATTCTCTTATACTGGATCAGGACCTACATTATTTAAAAGTATTTCTCATTTACATTATTATCTGATAAAACTTTAAATTTAATTTTTTAAATACCTAATTTATGATTAGAGTAACATAAGATATACTGAGAACTGATATTTTTTAGTTGATTTAAACTAATTTTTATTAACAAGATCTAGGTAAAATCAATTTTAGTTTTGACATTTGTCATAAGAAAAATTTCTCTCACCCAAAATAAGGTAATATTCAATAAATATTTAAAAAAAATTTTGAGCATAGTCCTCTAGTTGCAGAAGATCGATGTGAGCTTTTATTTTTATATTATTTTTCATTACCAGAGAAGCCATACGTATGCAATTGCATGTTTTTTCGTGGACGTTGAATGAAACCATCGCTAAAATATTTAACCGTTTCAGAACAAATAAAGCATTTTGGCATCGATTTGTAAGTGCATATTTTGGCATATTTTAACCTTAGCGGCATATTTTTGCATCTAGCAATATTTAGTTCATATTTACAGCATATTTTGTTATGTTTTGACACCTTGAGGATAATTTTTTTTATACCCCTCATGAAATGTTTTACAAATTTGATTTTATTAAAAACAAAAAAAAAAAAAAAAAAAAAAATGAAAAATGCAAAAATATTTAGTATAAAATTAACTTTAATGGATATCATTTCATCTTTGGGGAGCTTGACTTGTAGCAACAAGATTAAGGTTTTAGAAACAAATTATTAATTGATGTTATTTAAGGCATTTTTAGATGATCTTTTTTAAAACTATTTTGGAAATGTAATATAGATTACGTATTAGCTTTTAAACTTGCCCTCAGTTAATGTTGTAAAAATAATATTTTTTATTTTATATTTTTAATAAATTTGATAATTTCTGAACTACACAGAAAACAATAAAAATGAATTTCAATTACGAAATTACTTTAATCTATTAAATTTTTAATTGAATTTCCTCTAATCATAATCAAATAATTGATTTCTATATAAATCCCAATTAATTTCTTAATTATATTAATTACTATCGTGATTAATTGAGTTTAAAATCTATTGACTTAGTAATTAACATGATTTAAATATTAGGTAGATTTGCACCTTTGAAAAATTTTTCGCTCAATATAAAAACTAACATTATCTTAATTATTTTTCTTCATTATTAATACATTTTTCTTCATATAGCAAAAGTAAAAAATATGCAGCAATTTTGGGTGTTAAGTTGGGAAAACAGGTCATTTGATAGAGCCATCCATTTTGTGTAACATTTTAATAAAAGAAAGACCTATGAGATGATACAACATTAATATATTGAATTATATGCGATAGATTCTTCGGAAAATCAAGACATTGGTAGTACTTTCTTGGAAAGAACAACCGAAGTAGGAATTATGTAAGGTGGCGGCAACTAAAATAAACCCGAACCTGGATATTTACATTAGAATCATTTCATGATAGGTATATCTACAGTAATATGGAAAACTTATTAATAGATACTCTCAAAGGTTTTAAACGTATATTTACCCCATTATAAGAACAAATTCATTATTAAATGTTATATATTAATATTTTGCTTAAGTCTAATTGGTTTTAACAATTCCAAAAAGGACTAATAAGTTGGAAATTATTTAATATTGAAATATATAATTTGTATGTATATTTTCTTTTTCTAAAAATATTGTCTTTTTATTTTTATTTATTTTTTTTACAAACTATGTACAATAAGTTTGTTCGTGTATTATTATTACACAAATTATATGATTAAGCAAATGTGATATAGTGAAAAAATAGCGAATCAAATTCGACACGGTTGATAAATTTCAGTTTTGACTTATTTTATAACATTGAGATATTAATAAAAAACTTTTTTTTGTTCAAAAATTAAAATTTTTTATTTTATTAAAATTTTTTATTTTATTTTTTTTCGCATTTTTAGAATATATTTAATGCGCATAAACCCCATTTTATGAGCATATTTGTGGTTTCCCTGGTCATTGCAAATGACATGTGCTATAAGTATACTTTATTTAATAAATATCATAAACGTTTTAAAAATATTTATATTTTTAGTAAAAACCGATTAACCGATTTTTTAAGTAAAGCTGTATTTGAAACCGTTTTTATTTTTAATAATTTTTCGAATAATTTGAAACCCGATTTTTTGAAATATCGATTTTTTGAATGCACTAATTATTACCCAAAGACTGATGGACTGAATCACTGTCATTTCAGTTAAGCAAAGTAAAATAGATCTTAATTAATATCTGGAGACTGATAATAAACCTAATTTTTTTTACAAAATAATATGTATAACAACTCTCTATTTTACGGTGCAGTTTTATTAACTCTTTCTATCAACAAGCTTCATTAATAATTTCATCTCCTTTTTTATTAACATAAAGCCGAATACTAAATGTTGTAACTTAAACCATAAGAAAACTAATAAAATTTAAACAAATTAAACAAGATCATTAAACCATTGTGACCATTATAAAATGCACATGTAACTTCTTTTTGTATAATTTACGAAAAAAAAAAAAATGTAAAAAAGACTAACTATTAAAACAAAAAATATTCATTAACATTGTTAGACTACAACAAATACCGTTTTGTTGACAATTATCACCATTATGATTATTAGTTTTGTTTATTTTTTTTTTAATTTTTTCTCTTTTTGTTTAAATGGATCATCATATTTATCATTAATCAAATGCTGAATATTACATTTTATATGAGGTGCGTAAAAATTTTAAATAAAAACAAAAATAAACTCTAAACCAAATAATGATGATGTAATTTATTTTTAGGTTACGCAAACTGAATCTTAAATACTCATACATATATAGAGATAAAAGTGCTATTTAAATTTCTAATTTGAATCTACAATTATTCGACGTAGAAATTGAAAGTGAAAGAGAAAAGAAATTGAATAATAATTATATTTCCGAATTATGTTAAGTGCTATTGGTTTGAATAAATTTATTAGAGTGAGGAATGTGTGTTTTTATCGAATGTCATAAGAATTGGATAACATAATTTACTTATAACTATAGCATGAAGTTGTAAATAAATAACTAAATATTAAAAGAATAATAAAATTTTATTTATTTTGAAAATAACTGACTATAACCTATTACTGCATTTAAACCATAGTTTCAGAAAAATGATACATGTTTACTTTATAATATTTAACTTGATCATAAAATAATTTGTCAAACTAATAAGCAGAGAAATAAATTTTGATTAGAAAAGACACAATAATTGGCGAAGAAAATTAAAATTAAAAAACTAACTTACCAAAAAAAAATAAAAATAAAATAAAATAAAATTCTCAAAAATATTTTCGTGACGGGGAAACACAGTTACTTAAAGATCAACAAACTTGGGCTCAACAAATTTTTGAAAACCAGCAACACATTTTATCGAAAAGCGTTAACACAACCCCAAAATAGAACATACCGCACTTTCCAAAGTTTGAAAACAATTTTGATAATTTCTCTATTTACTCCAACCAACATTTTAAAGCCTATGGCATTCAAGAATCCGAACAAGTGAAATCATATTTCATTTCTTGGATGTTTGAATTAGCAAGCAAGTTATTTGGATCAGAAAAAATTCAAAACCAAAACATTTGAACAAATCTTTATAAGTTGGAACAATATTTTGCATCAAAAGTTCATATATTAGCAGAACGATTCAAGTTTCCCAACAGATCAATGCAAGAAGGTGAATCATATTCAAAATGATTACTATACTTAAAAGGCTTAGCCAGAAATTGTTCATTTACGTGCAAACATTGTCAAAACGAATACGTTGATAATTTATTATCTCATGCCTTAATTTAAACACTTCACATGAACTCGTATGTTCAGCCGCCTTGCAAAAACAAAATCCTTGTTTAGAGGAAGTCTTCAACATTTATTTATTTATTTATTTATTTAATAGCCAATGAAATTACAATTTCTTACAGGCTAGCATATATATTATTCTTAAAGCTATTAACAATAAAATATTTTCATAATCATTCAATAACAAAAACTTATTATTTAACTAAGTTAAAAATATTCCTCTTAATGCGGATTGGATTTAATGAGAAATCAATATATGGATAGAAACTGTTGAATTGATTGTATATATGTCTCATGGGATCAAAGTTGGCATAATTGGTTCGAAAATATTTTATTTTTAAAGGAGTATAATTTCTAGTTGGATGATTTGGGATTACGAATTCGATCTTACGAAGCAGGAACTCAGAATTAATTGAACCGTTTACTAAATTAATTACAAATGAAATATTCATATATTTTCTCCTACTTTCAAGAGTAGGGAGATCAATAAGCTGTAATCGACTTTCATATAATGATAAATTAATATTAGGATTCCATGGAAGATTACAAAGACAAAATAAGAGAAATTGTTTTTGGACCGATTCAATTTTCTTTATATGAACTTCGTATTGAGGATGCCAGACCACGGAAGCATATTCCAGGATTGGTCTTACAAGAGATATGAATAATTGCTTGGAAACGTAAGGATCATTAAACTCTCTTCCCCAGCGCTTGAGGAAACCTAGAACTCCTTTTGCCTTATTAACGATTTGTGAAACGTGGGAGTTAAAGGATAGTTTACAATCAAGCAACACATCCAGATCAAGAAATTCTTCGACTAGATCAAGTTGATATTCATTTATTGTGTATCTACAGAGTACTGGACTTCTTCTACAGAACATCATGCGTTTACACTTTTTTAAATTCAGATCCATTAGATTCATCATACACCAATCATAAAGATTGTCAAGATCTGATTGGAGTAAGGAACATTGATAGGAATAGTTAAAGCTATGGAACAGCTTTACATCATCAGCATACATTAATATTCTAGAATTCTTAATGCAAGCTGGTAAATCATTTATAAATATTAGGAATAATAAGGGGCCGAGATGACTACCTTGTGGAACACCAGATAAAACAGGAATGGTTTTTGATGTACATTCTCTGAATAATACACATTGGCATAAACATATGAGTCTACTCAATCATCACTGCAAACAATAAAAAGCAACAGCTTTCCGCAAGAAGTTCAGCAAATTAAGCATAGGATTAGTAAACATCAGTAACAAAATTTTCATGCCAGAAAAATAGAAAGCTAAATGCTATTTCAAAATCAATTACCGTCATATTCTGGCTGTTTCAAAAATCATTCAAAGAAAAACTGTAGGTTTCGCAACGCCAAATGACATAAATGTGCGAAAACTGGTCATATAGCTTCTTTATGTAAATCGAAAAATGTTAATAATATTGAACATTTAAAAGACTTCGATACTCAGTCAGAATATTGTCACCAAATTAGCGATCTTCTTATGCCTAAAGATAACAAATTATTCGTAAATGTTCAAGTAAGCGAACATAGAATTGAATTTCAAATTAACACTAGTGCATCATATTCTATGATAGATTTAAAATATTACAATCTTTTCTCAGTTAGATATGGAACAGTATCCTATTCCAAAATTGCAAGATTTTTTATATAAATTTTCGAAAATTGATCTGTCTGATGCCTATTTTCAAATTCCTATAGACGCAGAATACTAAAAAATATTAGTTTTTAACACCCGTCTTGGTATATTTTAATAACAAAAGTTACCCTTCAGTGCGCTCCAGCTATTTTTCTACGCTTCCTACAACAAATAATTTTTGATATTCCAAACACCATCAACTACCTTGATGATATAGTGGTCACAGGAACTAATTACGAGGAGCATCAACAAAATTTAGAAAAACATAATATAATATATCAAAATGCTCTTTTATGCAAAATATAATTTAATATCTTAGCAATATAATTAGCTAAAAAGGAATTGAACTTTCTGATAAAGATATTTTAGCAATTAAAATTCTACCAAGACCAAAGAATATGTAGGATTTACAAGCTTTCATGGTAAATAACTTACATGAATTATATAAATAATGTTTCTACAATATGCCAGCCTCTTAACAAATTACGCAGAAAAGATTGTATTTTTATTCGGAAAAAAGTCAAGAAGAAACATTTCAAAATCTTAAACAATAACTTATTTCAACAATAAAACTTTCGATAACAAGCCTGACCACATGATATACTACTAAGTCGAAATAATTTTCTATATTTTCGGAAGGTGTTTGATACGGGTCCTTTGGCAATATTTGGAATTTTATTAAAATAGGAATAATATTTGTATGGCGTCTTTGTGAAGTAATGGATTATAACTCATTTCAATTTTTTTTCAAATGATTTTAAATAATTATTCGTGCTTAATTTCATTAAGAAAACTTCAAAATTTTGACATATACTTTGTTCACAAGGTTAACATGGACACACATAGCCTACCGAACAAATGGATGGACTTCGTTAAGTTGACTCAGAAACTGATTAAATTTTTCACTAAAAATCCGATTATTCACCAAAAATTCAAATTCATTGAATATTGATTATCCGCAAAAAATTCGAGTTTTCACAAAAAATCAATATTTTCATCAAAAATCCAATATTTCTCTTAAAGTCGATTATTTAATAAAACCGATTATTCCTTAAAAATTCGATTTTACCTGAAAATCCGATATTTTCTCAAAATTTCTTACAAAAATTCAAATTTTAACCAAAAATTAAATTTTCGACAAAAATTCAAATTTTCACCAAAAAATTCAAATATTCACCAAAATTCAAATTTTCACTAAAAATTCAAATTTTCACTAACAAATAATTATTTACTTGAAATTCGATTTTTCAAAAAAATTCCGAATTCAAATTTTCACAAAAAATCCGATTATTCACCAAAAATTCAAATTCATTGAATACTGATTATTCGCTAAAAATTCGAGTTTTCACAAAAAATCAATATTTTCATCAAAAATCCAATATTTCTCTTAAAGTCGATTATTTAATAAAACCGATTATTCCTTAAAAATTCGATTTTACCTGAAAATCCGATATTTTCTCAAAATTTCTTACAAAAATTCAAATTTTAACCAAAAATTAAAATTTTTACCAAAAATTAAAAGTTTTACCAAAAATTCAAATTTTCATCAAAAATTCAAATTTTTACTAAAAAAAATTATTTACTTTCAATTCGATTTAAAAAAAACCGATATTCAATTTTTCATTAAAAATCCGTTTATTTACCAAGATTCATTGAAAACTAATTATTCATTAAAAATTCGATTTTTTGCAATAAAAATCCGATTATTCACAAAAAATCCAAATTTTCTCTTAAAACTGATTATTCACTAAAACCGATATTCAGTAAAAATTTGATTTTTCACTAGAAATTTGATTTTTCACTTGATTCTTCACTTGAAATCTGATTTTTAACCAAAAATCTAATTCTTCAACAACAATTAAAAAAAATAGATTTATCAATAATAACAAGTCATGTCCGACAACATGATATTCTTCACCACTGCGTTTTCGCGATTTTCAAAAATGGCCTTATATGAGACCTACGGCCAAATATGAATTGATCCTTATGAATCCATGGTACTATGATTTCTGCTTATATAAAACTTATATCGAATATTACCTTGATATTATCATTTATATGGTATTTATGCGAGTTTAAGTAATTTTCGGAACTTATATGAAAGCTATGCTTAATTATGACACTTGGTATTCTAATTCAATCTCATATAAAACTTATGTCTAACAAATTTTCTTGAATTATTGACATAATAAGTCATTTATAAATATTAAAACCCTATTGATGTACTTTAAGGGAGATATTGGAATATGTAGATAAAAATTGGAATTTTCAAAAAATAAGATTTTCATCAACATATTTCATTAAAAAACTAAGTATTTAAAAAAGCGAAAGAATAAAATAATAAAAATTTGTCATTTATAATATTTTAATTCATTGGAAAATAACACACTTATTCACAAAGTGTATTGCTTTTTTAAAAATTTTATTTTTCTTCACATAATATATTAACAAATGACATAATAACGAATTTGAGAATTGGGCATATAAGTTAAAGCAATTTCATTTCTTTTAAAAGTATATTAAACTATTACATTATAAAAAGTACTATTTCTTAATACTTATATTATGTTACTATATTACGTAATCTTATATTAAAAGAAAGGCTAATTCAAAATAAATGTTTTTCTTTTTTCTCAGCTAAAATTATTTCAGTAAATTATTTTTAATTAAGTATAAATACAAATTCCTTCTTAAGCGTAAGATTTATTGCGTAACTTAAAATCTTTTTAATTTTTGGGAAAAATGTGATTTATGCTTCTCAATATATACCAATTTTAATTTAATATATTTTCTAACTTAAATGGTGATACATTTGTATATTTATATTTAAATTGACTAGTAAACGAAATTTTTAATTTATCTAGCAAGCAGTTAAATTTGTGTCAAATATGTTTACAACTTTTTATGTTTATTACTAGCTGTTGAAATGAATTTTCTCTATATTGCAAAATAGGATAGTATATTTTTTCCATTTCAAAATTTTATATTTAACTGATTATTAAGAAACGAGTAACATTTTATATACTTTAAATTATGAGAGTTTGTACGTACCAGTTTTAACATATAATTTTATATGAATTAGGTTGAAGTAATGTTTAATATTTTGATAGATATTTAGTAAATATTGTGTTAGAGTAATTAAAAGCAGCCACACTTCTAGCATTTAAAAACTATTAACATAATTTTAAGCAAGATAGAAAATTAAAATTTTCCATAACCTAAATTAATAAATTGGAACAAATTACTAAGAAATTTAAAATGTTTAAAAAATAAGGAAGTTAAAATAATTTAAAGAAATACTTATATTTTTTATTTTATAATTTTCTTTAATATATTGCAAGTAAAATTACTTATAAACAAATTAGTAAATAATAAAAAAAGTGAGTTACAAAAAAAAAAAAAACTTATGGACGAATTACCAAATAGTAGTAAAAACAAAAGTGAGTTTAAAAAAAGTGTATTATGGTAGGTCATAAACCTTTACGCTTTTTTTCTTTCTCTTAGCAAATTTACAAATCATCTAAAGTTTAAATGGTAGTAAAAAATCATACATAAATTCAACACAATTAATGCAAGTTCATTACTAAACACCGCCTTTAAGTTGAATTTCAAAAAATTTTAATTTCAAGTGCGTGTGCCATCATTATTAACATTAAAAATAAAGTTTTTTCTTGGTTTTTTTTTTTTTTTTTTTTTTTTTTTTGTAAATATTAACTTTTTTATTTTTAAATATAATACCTCTAGGTATTTGTCTAAGAATAAGTACACAAAATGTTCATGTTCGCATTGTTCACCATAATCATATGAAAAAAAAAAAAATTTAAGGTGAAAATTTCTTTTTATACGTTTTTACATTTTTTTATAAATGTATTTAAATTGAATGGAAGTTAAAGTAAAAAAACCTATAAAATAATTATGAATGCCTATGCATACAACGTCATTGATATTATAACCTTAACAACAAACATAATTATGGTCATGTTGGTTTACATTGATAGAAGAAAAACTATGTTTCTTTCTTAAGTCTTTTGTTTTTATGAGGTAACACTTGTTTAAGTCTTAAGCGAAATATGTAATTATAAAAGGAATTTATAGTGGTGATATTTGTTTTAGTAAATTAATGAAAACTATTAAAGTATTACAACATAATAAGAAAGTTAATTTATTAAATTTTATTATTATTTTTTTTTTTTTGCTTCAACAGAAATGAAATTATAAGCAGTCTTACTGTTTGGCGATTTCAGTCGCCAGTTGAAACTTTTTCAGCCACGTGGCTACTTTTTTGGTCCCTTTTTTAAAATAAAACTAAATGGCGACTTTTTAAGACTATGTGCTGAATGACGAGAAACTAAGTTGTTTGAAATATGTCAACCCATTATATATTAATTACAACGAAGTAATTATTTTCACAATACAGCAATGTAAAAAAGACCCCAAAAATTTATGAACGAACTAAATGTATTAAAAACTAAATATCTAATCTTTTTGCACCGGATTGTAAAAATTAAAAAATAAATAGAAAAAAGTTTGTGCATAAATATAAAAATTTACTTTCATTGATTTTAGTTCATAATATTATCTTAAAATTAATACTTTTTACATTTTTTGAAATTAATCAAAAGTCAAGAAATAGTTGAAAATAGGTGGAAGTTGACTTGTTGTTTTATTTCTATACATTTTTTTATTGAAAAGTTTTCCTTTTTACTTTTTATTTTTGAAGACCTATCGTTCTTTGTCAAAAAATTGTAAACCAATTAGAAGGTTAATTACATTAATTAATAATATAATTAAATTTCAATATAAAATTAATTATTCATTTTATTGAAAAATTATTTGTAATATTTTTCTGTATAGGAGTATAATGAAAGTGTTTACAAAAAAATTAAAAATGTATATAAAAACATATCGTTAAAGCCCAGCGTTTCGTTTTAGCAATAACTCGGAATAACTTGGCTCCCACCGACAGGGTTGTCAAATGTGGCGATTTCTAATTGCTTTTGGTTGCTGAATTTTCCGTTTGGTAATATGACGAATTTTTTGGCGATTCATAAATAAGGTGGCTATTTGTTTGGCTAATTTTTAAAATTTTATTAAGTAGGTATTTGTGAATAAAAACTATTAAATTTTCTTACTAGAAATCGTCTCTTTTTTTGCATTTGTCTATTTACACAGTAAAAAGGATTGTTTGGAAAATATTTACTATTAAAAAAAATTAAGATAATAAAACAAAATTCAATGTGAGTTATTAAAAATATATAAATCTAGCAGATTTTCTACATTTGTAACAATTTTAATATTGGGAACACATATACCATTGGGAGTATTTGTGTTCCCATACAAAAAAAAAAGAGTAGTTAAGTTAACCAATTAATTAGTAATTTAAAAAATTTTCTAGGGTAACCGAATTTAATTCTTTCAAATTCATTCTAAATTCGCTTACGTAATATATTTTCAAGTTAAGTTACCAATATTTTTTTCTAATATTTAAAAACTTCGGTTACCATAGATAAATAAATTCTGTTTGCCCAAACGAATTTTTATGTAGATAATTTTATTTTGATGTTTCATAAAAAAGTAATAATTGAAAAAGAAAATAGTAAAATATATTTAAAAAACTGCTAAGAAAAACTAACTGTATTCAAGTAAGGACATAAAATTTATAGAAATGCAGTTAGTAGTTCATGGTCCAGTGTAAACCAATTGCGAAAAGTAAGTTTAAGTTTAAGAACATATTGGTGATCGTTTCAGTCGAGAAAAATGTGTCAAAAAAGTTATTGCAAAAAATATAAAAAATATTAACAGCTTTAGCTGTTTGTTTCACATAATGTAAGTTCCTGATGACAACGTCTCTACTTACTCGAAATATTTCAGTTTTAATTAGGAAATTTCAACAGCTTAAAGGATGCCCAGAAGGTCTTACAGACCAGGAAAAAATTCAAATTTCAAGGCCGTTCTAACAGAAAATTCAACGAAAAATTAACCATTCCTAAGGAGTTATTCGATACTTTCTTAAGAAAGCCTCGAATAACTCGAAACTGAAAAAATTCGAAATTGACAAAAAGGCAAATTAATATAATAAAAAAAAGAAGCCACCCGCAATAAATTAAATGCTGCACAAAGAGAAAATAAACTTGACTTTTCTGTCACTTCCAAACATGTTGCACACATTTTGGAAACAGACGTTATCGTAAAATGGAAGAAATCATAATATAAGTCAATGTTAAAACAACATTATAAAGAAAGTCGTTTAAAATTTGCACGCAAATACATGAAATGGCCAGATGTGTGGAATAAAGTAATCTTTTCTGATGAAAACAAATTCAATTTGGATAATGCTGAAATCTATGTCTCGAACCAATATAAATAGTGTTTTAATGAACATAGTATTCCACTATTCCGGATTTAAATCTAATAGAGAATCTGTGGGGGTACATGACCCGTAAAGTTTACGGAAGAAATGCACAGAATGAAACCATAATAACAATAACGGAGTTAAAACTAAAAATAAGCAAACCTGGAAAGAAATTGACAGTGAGTTTCTTCAAATTTAGTCGAATCAATGCCATACGGAGTTTTTGAAGTTATCCAAAACAAAGGTTCATCAACACATTATTAATAATGCAAAATTAGTTCATTATTTTAAGTGCGTATATAGGAAAATAACCATAAAAAATGACATTAAACTAATAAAATACAATGAAAAAAAATTAATGAACATATTAAGTTTTTTGTTATTAATTTTTTAAGTGAAGTCAATAAATAATTTAAACAATTAATTTGTAGCACTTTAATTATTATTTAGCCCCATTTGTGGTAAGTTGATTAAAAAAATTGATGTGCGTTTATAGGAATATGCATCAGTGTAGTATGTGTAACTGACCGAATTCGATTGCCTAAAAATTCGGTTACCACAACGTAACTATATTCTCTGTGTATCAAAATGTAGAGGCTTAATTTATAAACAGCTTCAACTTAGTTTACGAAAGTTTACCCAAAAAATATATATATTAAAATATCTATGTTTGCAAATATATTAAGGGTATTAATAATTTTGGACACAATGAATTAAAAACGTTCATGAATAAATTAATTCTTTAAACAATAAATGTTAGAATTATTCTTTCAAAAAATATAATAAAGTTCAATAAATTTTAAAATTCGTTAACTGGAACAAAATATCAGAAAAGTGTATTTTAAGTTGTATTTCCTTTTATTCAATTATTACTAGCTAAAGCAATTTTCGTTGATTTTGTTAGGGCTGAATTTACATTTATAATTTTTTTATTATAAAAAATTTTTAGTATTTCTTTAAAAATTAATTATTTTTGATTAACAATTTGGAGACAAGGGCTCAAAAAAATCTGGGAACCCTGTTCACCGATTAGAATTGTTTCAAATTTTGTCTCTGTTTTACTGAGGCCAAAAATGTCATATTCTGAAAGATTCATAATTCTAGCCCAACGGTATCATGGTCTAGGCCCCAATGGAGTAGACGTTTAAACAAATTAACAAATTTATCTATTTTAGAATTAAATTGCAATGAGTTTGAATTTATTTTTAGATAATTTAATTAATTTAACTAATTTTGTATAATAAAAAAAATTAAATATCAAAAATACAATAACAATATTTATCATTTACTGCCTGTTTTTATAACACGAGTGAAAAAACGACTCGTCTAACTTACATTTGAAACAAAAACAAAATTTGAAATTTTGATTTTGTTTTAAATGTCAGCCAGACGTGTCGTTTTTGCGCTCGTGTTATAAAAACAGGCAGTTGAAATTTAGAAAGCTGCGTGAAGCAAATATTTATAATATTTTAGCAATCTGGAATTCTTCTTTTCAAATTCATTATATCGGAGGAAAATTCTTTCTTCATTCGTTATATAACGTATCTAATGTAAATATTTGTTTACTCGTATTTGTTATATCAAATTTTCGTTTTATCGGTATTTGTTATATCGAGCTACGACTGCGTTTTCAATGTTGGATGGTATTACTTAAATCTATAGTCCCAATCAATTATACCTATCGCCGTTTTTATATCTATGTATCCAAGATTTGTTATTTGCTATATAAAAATTTTCTACATAGAAAAAAGTCATCAATCACCAAATATATTAGTAAATAATTGATTCAATTAAAAACCTTTTATAAATTTCCACCTCTCACCAAAATGATTATATCAATTACTAAAAACTTTAAAAAAATGAAAAACATAAAAAATTTCCCAACTAAAAAATTTATCAAGTCAATAAAGTATATAATAAAATGTATTAAAAATTTAAGTGAGGAATAAAATGTTACTTAGTTTTATTTTTGTTTTATATTTACTTGAATATATTTATTAAATTTAGATGCAATTTGAAACAACTGTGCTAATTGAAAAATATACGATAATAATTGTTTTCTTTGTATATAAAAATTAAAAAACAAAAAATGCAATTCTTGCTTAATTTTCAATAAGTCCATAAAATTTTTTTATTTTTCTTTCTCCTTCGATTATATTATGTAAAATAACAAAAAACTAAGTTCACGCAATAAGCCATGCTATTCCATTAGAAACTGTGAATGTGGCTCGCGAAAAACTAATTTTTTTCTTTTTTTTTTCTTTTTCAATTTCTGACCTCGCCGTAAAAAACAAAAATTTTAAAAATAAAAAAAAATTCATCAAAATTTGACTATCACAACAGCAAAGAAGATGTAGAATTTATCCACAAATTCTGATTAGTTTATATAAGATCGATTGGGATCAAAAAGTATAAACGCGCGATCAAAAAGTGTAGAAAAAGGGGATTTTTTTTTAATTTCAAGCCATTTTTCGAAGTTTTTGAAATTTTAGCTACAATCATGATTATAAAATGAAACCTCTGTTGCAAAAATTTTACACTCTATTAGTATTATGAGTTCATATCTATAGTCCGTTTGTTTAAAATATTATTACCACAAAACTTATTAAGGATTAAAATCGGTTTCAGCAGGTTAAAATGTAGCTAAGGTCTCACACTGTCCTAAATATTTCGTTATTATATAGATTTTTAAAGTATTTTTTATTAATAAAAATAATTATGAAAATTAAATATTTTTCTTTTCTTCTTTTTCTTAATTTTAGTAACAATTTATTTTGTCAAAATTGTTGTTAATTTATTGTAGCAAGTGCTTGATTTAATCTTAACCAAACATTAAACAAATTTACATAAATTTACATTTTCTATTCTATTTTTCAATTTTAGTCTGCTTTTTTGCCTACTCCCTCTACAAAAATTACATCTTCTTTAAGTAAACGACCTCTTAATCCCCTCAAAAAAAGGTTAAATAACAGTTGGATTTGCCACCAAAACCTAAATACATAATAACTACTTTAGAGCAAAATAAAGAAAATTTCCACAACTAGAAATATAAACAAATTGTTACAAGTGGCTGCTACGTTTATTGTTTATATTATTTTGCTAAGCATTTGTTGAACCACTAAAAGACCTTCACTTGTTTAGTCGACTAAAAGTAAGTAAAGGGAGGGAATTTTTCTATGTAACCAACTCAGTTTTTCCCACCTTAAGCAGGCATTAAGTGGCTAAAACGGTGTTCGAATTAAGTCAGAAATGAATAATGCGGAAAACAAAACAAACAAAAAAATAAATAAATTAAACACAAAATTAATTGTTGTGGGAATATTTTTTTAATAGCTTTTATAGTTTAGAGTTAAAAAATACATAGTTCTTTAAGCTTTAAATAAAAATTATTAACAAATGTTTTCTCAATATTTTCCAGATATTAATTACACGCTGGTACAAAATGTCTTGAGGACATCACAAAACAATTTTTACAAATTTAAAAAATTCTCCTAAATTTTAAGATATTGCGAAAAACACGTTTCCAGGGTAGCTTCCACACTATAGACCTCATATCTTCATAAATTTTAAGTTTATTTAGGATTTTTAATTTGATTCGGAAAGCAGAAGATTTCTTTTGCGCCACATTTTTTTAATATGGAACTATCTCGCCACTTTCCAAGACCATGTTGCTTGACCCATTTTATATTAGTTCCAATGAAGAAATTAATTATTTTGAGATTATTTCACAATATAGTGATGTTGATGGCTTTTAAGTAAAAGTCCCTTTAACATAAAAAAATATATTTATTTAAAGAGGGTAATTCCAAAAACTTTCGACCTAGCTCGGAATTTGACCATCTCCGATTTTGATAAAATTCAGCACAATCTACTCTTGCATGCGTTTCATACTGCGTATTCATCTGCACCACACCGCTAATGGTTCATATTTTATGAAACTCCAAAGTTCGACATTTTGAGCTTTTTGTCAAAAATGAACAAAGTTTAGGGTTAAATAACTTTTATGTGCATTATCCGATTTTAACAAAATTGGTGTTAGTGGAAAGGAGTAATACTCCACACAAAAGTTGTATATATTAATATCAAAAGAACCAGTAAAATGAAAAAATATCCTTTATTCTTGGATATCTTAAAAAAATGTCATTCAGTTTTCATTATTTGTTATGCGATATTTACAATCTATTTGTCGTTATAGTGTAAAAATTTCAAAATGGGATCTAAGTGGTATCAGAGGTTACGACAATTTTTATTTACTAACACATTTTCAATTAGATATTAGGTGGTTTTAAGCATATTGATATACTTATTAAAATTTTAATATAATAGATCACTAGTTTTTAAAACAGCTATTATATATAGCACATTTGTGATCCCGAAAAAATATTATTTTAAAAGTTTTAGGAACACATTAACAGACCTTTAACTCACTGCAACCAGCTTTACAAAATCCGCCGAATTATTTGTGGTGATTTTAAAGATAATTTACTCAAATTTGACAAATGTGCTACAAAGGCATAATTTACTGAAAATGATCATGATCGGTCCATCATTTCACCTATAAACCAAACAACTTTTTTTGGTTTAACGCACATAAATATCTGAAATATGTCACATTTATGTAATTTTAACATACATAAGTTATGCATAAGTATCGATCGTTGTACCAGATTTTATAAAAATCGGTCCATAATTGATCATTTCTTTCATGGAACTTCCATTATCTAAAAATTACTTCAATGTTAACATCAATATAAAATTTCATATATAAAAGTTGCATATAAGTATAAATCACCATACATAATTGAACAATAATTGGTCCATAATTGAACATGTTTCTCATATAATCCCCATTCCCGAAAATCAGTTAAACTTGCTTAAATCTCACACTACACTAATTTAATACAACTAAATTTAAATTTAACATAACTAAGTTTGGTGCAAGTATATTGTTGCACTAAATTTTATAATGACCGCTCATAAATCTCACATAATGCTAATATTAAAATAAAATTTTACATAAATAATATTCATAATGTTACAATTGTTACAATCTTTTATATACACCCAAATTAAGTAATGATTTATTCACCTATTTTAAAGTTATTTACCTTTCTTTTTCAATATTTTGATTTTGATGTAAATTTTTCTGATTTTTTTTTTTTTTTTTTTCTATAAACTAAACATATTTGTTGACAAAATTTAAAATGCTATTTTGTTTAGAATAAAATTATATATCCCTACATAAAATCGCTTAAAAACTCAAAATGTTATTAAGCATTTTCTAAACTTGATTAAAAATATATTTTATATATATTCATATATTTTAAGATAAAACATTTTTTCATAATTTTTAATTGGTTTTTACTTTTTGAGAAAAAAAGTTTAAATGTATGGAAAGCTGTAGTAAATATAAGTTCACACTACGCTAATATTTAATGATTTTTGCAAATATTTGCTTTGCGTAATGTGAACACGAAAAATTTTTACGATAGAAACAAGACAACAGCTGATTTTGGAGAAAAACAACTATTTGCCCTTAGCTAAAAATGCCGCTAGTGTGAACATTATGTGAACATAAGTTGTAAAATATTTGCTACTATTTGGAGCAAATTTTTGTTGGATCTTACAAAATATATGCAAGAGCAAACAGCAGCAAACAACAACCATTCGCAAAGGTGCTCTGGATTTAGGAACAATTCTCGCGTCGCCGTAATTATTTCTAAAGTACAATCAACCGGGTTTTTGTTGTTTGGCGTTCGAGAATTTTGCGTCAAACCACCCCCCCCCCTTGTCTAAGAGTTTGTTATCGTCTAACTGTATCGTGTTACGGGTTTTCCAAGCTTTCATTTGCAAAACTGAGATTGATATTAGTGGAGACCATTAAAATTAGGGATCTGAATTCGGGAACTCCAGCTTTCTACACGAAAGTGTAGATTAAGTGGATGATTTGCGATGGAGGATTAGTTTGTGTGTATATCCTGGCAATATGATATCAGAAAGCTACGCCATTTAAACTTTTAAAATTCCAAAAAAAAAAAAAATTGCAAACAACAGCTGATGCGGGGAACGGTTTGAGTTTAAAAAATTATGGTTTTTATGTGCATAAACTTTGAATTAACAAAAAAGAAGTGATCAGTTTACATACATTTTATCTATTAAAATATATTTTTTTTAATAAAACTTTCAATATATTAACATTTTTTAGTATTTAATCATAATAATACTTATAATTTTTTATACAGCTGAAAGTGGCGTGCTAAAAAAAGATAGTGTTGTTTCGTCAAACAGCCCTGTTTGTAAATGACGAGAAAAGGAAAGAGGATTGTTCTTGTGTATAAACTTAAATTACTATTTACGTAATCCGAACTTAGCTTAAGTTATTACAGATATGTCTAATTTAAAATTATTAAATTTTGCTATATTTGCAAAAAAAATGCCCTTACAAATTATTGCTTCGCAGTATAAGCTTTTACAGAAAAAATTGTAATAAATTCCAGTTAAAATAGAAAATTTTTTGAAAAATTTTATTTTTTGTACATGTTGTTTAAAAATTAGCTTTTAATATTTGACCAAAACACAAATAATATATATTGTTGAAAGCCAGTTTCTTTTATTTTCCAAAGAAGTTCAAAAAGAAAAATCAGTAAAAATCAGAATTAGGAATACATTTATATAACAACCTAAACAGAAACAGTTTTTTGCCAATAATTCGAAATTTAGGGGAAATTTTGCTAACTTTTAAAACTGATTTACAATATCCTCAAGATATTTATTATAACATTTATATTTATATATTTATTTATAATGTCCTCAAGAGCTTTAGAATTTTATATGCCAATAAGATTTAATTTAAATTTCACTTATATTAAAAATGCCACAAATTATTATAAAGTTTAATCATAATTCGATCGTTATAATATCTTGATATAAAAATGTATTTCTAATCATGTTCACATGTGGTTTGCTTATCATAATATGAGGAGAACTATATTTTTTTTAAGAATTTGGTCTGTAAATATAAAACCATGGAAGGAATTGTACTTACTAACATTAGCGGATTTAAAATAGATTTTTATATAATTTTGAATATATACATAACTTTGAAGAGATTTGATAATATTCAGTTTAACGTAATGTAAAGTTGGCTTTAGCTTTAAGAGTATTGCCTTAGTTTTACATGAATATTTTCTTAACGATAATCTACTGCCTTAATATTAATAATAAATTTTTGGTTAATACTCATCTTTAATAATTGAAGAGACTATAACTGAATTTGTATGTATATCTATAAAACAACTTTTCAATACCCGAAATAATTATCTTCACTTTTGTCTGCCTCACTTTGAAAGCAAAACTAAAACTGAAGCAAAGTTTTGTTTTCTTGCCACAAATTCATGCTGCATAGAAAATATTGGAAAACTGTTACAGAAATATATTAAATCATAAAATTTGTTGTTATGTATATTTTAGATGAGATAATTGTTTTAAAAATTGTATTTCCGTATGAGATTAAACACATGCACATAAAGAGCGAAAGTATAATCAAAATTTGTTGGTAATTTTTTAAATAATCCTTAAAGCTAAGTTGGCATGAAATATTTCATTGTGTTTTCCGCCAATTGTTTACTCAAAATTATCTGATTAGACACACAACTACCACAAATTTATTTAACACCAATTATTAAACAATTTTCTAAGAGAATTTCGGAATATGTGGATGTCAAGGTAAAGTTTGTAGTATTTTTTTTTTTAATGCGAAGCGAAAATTATGTTTATTTTAAATACAAATAATAATAAAATTTATAAAGTAAAATATTCAGATTTAAGATCAACACTGTTTCTTTTTCTCGTAATTTACAAAACGACCCTGTCTTCACAAAACAACACTGTTTTCTTTGCACGCCACATTCAGCTGTATAAAAATATCAAGTATTATTATGATTAAATAATAAAAATACTAATATATTATATTAAAAAAGCTACAATTTAATAGATAAAATATAAATTGATCACTTCTTTTTTGTCAATTTAAAGTTTGTGTATATAAAAAACAATTTTTCTCAAGCCTTTCTCCGCATTAACTGTTGTTTGCCGCTGTTTGATTTTACATTTATTTTGTAAGAGCAAACAAAAATTCGCTAAGAGTGGCAAATATTTTGCAACTAGTGTTCACACAATGTTCACAATAGCAGCGTTTTCAGTTAAGGGCAAATATTTTTGCTTGTTAAAAATCAGCTGTTATTTTTTTTTTTTTTTTTGAGTCGTAAAAATATTTCGTATTCACAATATAAAAGATATTTGAAAAGTGAACAGTTACAAAACAAAATTCCGGCGAACTTTTGGATTCGAGCAGATGAGAAAGAATCTTAAATTATTTTGTGGCGCTGAATTCCAATTAGGCATAATTTTTTCTAGTATTTGATATAACTATATGAAAATCCAATTTGATATACATTAAATTTAATAAAAGAATACTTGTCGGTTCTGATATTAAAAAATTTAAGCAAACAGAAACCTTCTAAAATGTTCAGCGCTCAATAAAGCACAACTTTCTAGATACATAATTAGAAATAATCGAATCTCAAGTAAAAAAAAATTGTTGAATAATACATTTTCTTCATTGCCATCTCGAATTTAACCTGTAGACCAAAGAAATCGAATACACCGAGATTTTGGCGCAAATAAAATATCTATGAAGGATTTTAAGATAAGTTATTGAACTATAACACCGTACAACAGCATTTATCAGAAATGAACGAAAAAATCTGCACATGATATGATAGAACTGCAACATATCAGTTTTACATTTCGTGTTCGAATATCCTTTTAAAAGGACTTTAAAATTTCAATATTAATTACTTATTTATAAAGCACTTTAAAATCAGTTTACGGCTCAACAATGTCGATACGGATATCAAATGAAAAAATTTGAGAGAATTATATGACACTGTTTTGATGAGATTTCTCTACACAACTATCTTATATATATACATATACGAAAGTTTGTCTATGTGTGTGCATGTATATCTTGTAAATTACTAAAAAAACAATGTATTTTGTAAAATTGTTTCCTTTTAATGGCTGTTTTACATTTTAAAAAACATTTTTATAAAAATTGTGCCAAAAATGTGCGAATTTCTTAAATAAAAATGTTTACTCTGTGACTGATTGAAAATAATGGTATCTTCTGCCGATGTTATCCCATATATTATATCAGCATTAATCACAGTTGTAGACCTGGGGTAACTGCTTCTAAAAAGGAAAATACAACTGAGTTTGAAAATTAAATTTGCTGAACACAATTTTCAAAGAAATAGTTAAAATTGCCTATAAAATTAAAAGGAATACAACATTAGTATTTCACTTATAAAAAAGTGCATCATTTAAAAAAATATATTCTATGAGAGATGTATAAAAAATTTCAAATTTTTTTTAAAGGTCATCAGATCTTTATCATATTTGGTAAGCATATAACCTATGGAGTCGTTTAGCCTTTCTCATTATTATTTTTTCCACGATTTAAATTTTTATAAAAGTTAAAAATTCGACTAAGTACTTAAATTTAGATGTAAATATCTCTTTACGATGTATATGGATTCTAATGATTCAAGGCTTTTTTTAACTGCAAAGTTAAATTTTAATATTTAAAAATGCACTCATAATGCAAATGCAGTTTTATAATGCATTTTTTACAAATTTTTACTCCTTCGATTTTAATTCTCTCTTAATATGCTTAAAAGCAATATCTTTATTACAAACTGCAATGATTGTTCTGGAAAAAGCTGATCTACTATTTTTAATTTTTTTAATTACCACCAGTTGTTTCTTACAAAAATTAAATTTTTTCATAATTTCTTATATTTTATTTTTTTTTTCTTTTTTTATTATCAATATATATTCAATAATATGTAAATTTAACAATAAGTCTGATTCGATTGATTTAAAAACCTGTATAAAGTTTATTACAATAAATATTCTAAAAGATATTGCATAATTCAAAAATAACATTTTTGCTAAATATGCACTGACAATAAGAATACAGTTTTCAGATTAATTTTTAACCTTTTATTTTAAATATTTTTGAATAATATTGAAGACAAATATGATTATTATACAGTGTATTAGCAATTATTCTGCGACAAAAAGTATTATAACACAAATAACAACTCATGAAATCCTATGACTAAAATTAATTTTTAAATAAACTCGCAAAAAATAAAAATCAAAAAAAAAAAAAAAATAATAATAATAAACAAATAAAAAAAAAATGAATATAACGCCCAAAAATATTCCTTAGCTCTCGGATTTTCTTAATATTCCGAGTACTCGCAACCTATGGAGATATTTTAATATCTACATTTTTTTTTTTTTTTAAATTTTAAATATTCGTAAATTTATTTACGATTTTCATTTTTTGAAAAGTAAAAAAATAAATAAATAAATGTGTAACTTTAAACACTCTATAAACTACAAACGGCTTTAAATGATTTAAATTACATATAGAAATGAATATGTTCTCTTTAAGTGATAATATTATTTAAAAATAATATTATCACTTAAAAATGCATTAATAATGTAAATGTAATTTTAAGATGCATTTTTGAAAAAATTTGTAACCTTTCAATTTTTGTCTACCTCATTTTTTTACTTTTCACAAAATAAAAATCGTATATATATTCATGAATTTTTTAAATAGTGATATTAAAATATCTCCATAGGCTGTGAGTCTTCGGAATATTAATAAAATCGGAAGAACTAAGGAACATTTTTGGGCGTTCTTTGATGGAATGTATGATATATATTTTTAATATTTTTACTAAAATTTTGCAATTTTAAGAAAAGTATTGAGTAGTATTGAGTGCCCATAAAAATTATTGAGTATGTATAGAGTAGTCAAAAGTACTCATAATTTACAAACTAATACAAATTCTTCAGTCTTTCTAAAAGTATTTAATATAGGGCTAAAATCTTTTTTTTTTTCTTTAACAAGTCTTAGAAAATTGGGTTAAGAGAATACTCTAAGGTATTCACATAAATGAAATTATGTTACATAAACAAAATGAATTAAGTTAAAGTCCGTACAAACATTTTACAAAAACTAGCGCAGTCTTACAATACACAGTGGGTCAGAATTAAAATTTTTATGAAATAAATCTGTAACTCCTAATCGGCTACTTGCCAAATTTTTGTTTCTTATTCAATTTTATATAATTCTAGATCTAGTCTATTTCATGAAAAATTGCACTTTATGCACACCTTCGAACATTGGGTGCGGAAACAAATTTTTTATTTATTTATTTATGACTTTTTAGAATCCATAATAGTACAATATTTTTGCAAATTTTTGTGACTTATTAAAATTTAAAGTAGCGTAGTTTTGGTCTTCTAAAAGTTATTGACTTCAGTCTAGATAAGTGAATTTATTTTAAAAATGTAGTCCATAGTTTTTCAGATTTTTAGAATTAAAGTAAAATTTTTGCAAAAATTTGGTTTTTGGATAAATAATTAATATTATCTGTAATAAAATCTTTGTTAGTTAAGATATCCTAACGAAATTTTTGGTGATTGTTGACTTTATCATTTGAAAAGGTGAAGTGTAAAATCATTTAAGATTTTGATAAAAATAATCCCGCAATTCCAATAAAACCGAAGATAACACCATAAATTAGAAATTTTTTTATGAATTTTGTCATTAAAGACCACATTTGTTGCAAGTCTGAAAAAGACTAAAGTACTTAGAGTACATTAGAGTTTTTAAAACTGCATTCCTCTTGTAGATCCATGTTTTGGTATTTTAGAACATATAGGCTAAATTCGAAATTTCGATGAAAAATTGGTCAAATTGGTTAAATTTTTTTGGCAATTGAGCTCGTTTTTAATTTTAAAATCATCTACGTAAATATACCCAGCAAAAACTTTTTGGTTTTCGGTAATGGCAACTACTTATTAAAGTAGTTTCTCGGTAATGAGGCGTCATTATTATTTGCCTACCCTGTATTACATAAATAAATACTCAATAGTATAATAGCACAGAAATATTGCAGTAACGTGGATGAGTTGGCTAGAGCGCTGGATTAGCAACCAGAAGGTTGTTGGTTCAACCCCATTCTGATGCTGTCGGTTTTTTATAACAAAATGTCTAAAAAGATATTTTATACTAAAAAAAAGTTTTTGTCACTTTGAAAATTAAGTGCGAATTGGTATATTGAGTAAGACATTAGTCATTAAAAACGAACGGTTAATTTGTGTCCAAGTTCAAATCTTACTTTCTTTTATTTTTATTTTCGTTTAGGTATATATTTTTGAGTACCCCTAGACATGAATTTGTGGGCAACTTGTACAAAAGTAACTAGTTATTCAGATAAAAAATAAGTAGTTTATCATTGTTTCCAATTATACCTGCTAGTTTACCAGAAAAGCAAAGTTTTTGCTGGGTACCTTTCAGTAAGGTATAAAATTTGTAATTGTTCTAGAGGAAAATTTTATTTTAGTGAAAAAAGAGTGCAGATACTTTTTCGCCAAAAATCCTAATTTTTGCAATTTTCAAATTCAAAATCGTTTATTTTTGGATTTGGTAAAGACACTGACTTCAAGTTTTCTTTATACGATAGATAATTTAATTTTTTAACTAATTACCCTAAAATCTAACAAAATCGGTTGGAAATGTTGAGATATATTGTATATGGAAAAAATCTGGACCAAGATCTTGCAAAATTGAGACAGATGAAATTCCAAACGCAGATAACTCGAAAACTATAAAAGATATATAGCACATGCAAGCATGTTTTTCAAAAATCTTATCAAGGGCTTTAATATAATATAAAAGCGAAAAGAAAAAAATTTCTATGTCAGAGGTAACATACTGTTCATAGGTCCGCTCTTGAGGGGTCTGTGCGGTTCGACTTACAAGCTTAAAATTATACATTCCTCTGCTATGCCTGTGTTAATTCTTTTATAAATCCAACAAGCCGATTTATTTCCAAAAAATTTCGATTTTGCCCCATTGTGCAATAGATGGAACATCACACTTTGTAAAAAAAATAAAAAAAAGGAAAAAGTAGTATAATTGTAGCAGAAACCACTTTTTCTGTTTTGTTGCAATGTTTCAAAACTTTTTTTAACTTCCTGTATCTCAATAAATGCTGAATAAGGCAGCAACAAGTTGTTGCATTAACTTGATCTTAAAAACTAGATTTTTGTTACACACAAACAAAATTGCCAAACACTTGCATATGGACTATTAACAGAAGTCTGCGTATAGAGAAAATTATTAATGATTTTTCAAAAAAAGTAGAAGAAAACATCAACAAACAACCAGTTTAATTTAATTTTATTTATTTTTTTTTATAAAATACTTATATTAGTGTTTGTTAAGTGTCATGAATTGTTTTTTTTTTCTTTTTTTTTTATAAATTTTGTATTTCTCTAAGTCATAATTTTTTTTGCTCAACACAACTTCCTTCCTGATATTTAAGCTTGCGTATGTCTGTCAACATTTATTATTTTTATTTAAATAAAATGTAGTGAATTTTTGGTCAATATTTAGTTTCAGCTAAAACTTTCAATTTCTATATGAATAGACAAAAACGAATTCAAATCAAAGCACTTTAATAAGTATATAAATTTGTCTTTTATAAACAAATTTCACTTTAAACATTTTGCAGTGTGTTAATGAAAATGCAAGAAATTATTGTCAATTTCTAATTAATTTTTTTTACGTTTGTTGTTTTTGCTACATATACGTTAAAGTTAAAAAAGAAAACATTTTTTAAAAACATAATGTATGTAAACTAAAAAACACACGTCTTATTTAGTCAATATAACCATGCATTTTAATTAATATTTCGAAAAAAAAAAAAAAATAAATAACAAAATCACACTTTAATACTTATAAATGTGTAATACAAACAAGTTGAAAAAAGGCATTCACTTGAGTTTAATTCAATTGGCCAAATAAAAGGGAAACTAAATATATATGTAGTTTAAAATAAATTTGCAACTAAATACGACTTATGTATAGCTACAGAATGGGGGAAAAAAGTAGCAGCAGCTAGAAGGAAAAGAGTAGATATCTGTCACATTGAAAAAAAAAATATGGAGGTATAGAAGAGACTTTTATTTCTTCTTAAAACTCTTAATAAGACCTATGAAAAACAAGCTTGCATGTGCTATTTAACTCCTACAGTTTTCGAGTTATATGCGTTTAAAATTTCAACTGTCTCAATTTTGCATGATCTTGGTCCATTTTTTGCCATATATATCCTAACATTGCCAACCGATTTAGCTTGGTTCTTCTGTGATTAGTTTAAAAAAATATCTATCGAAATTATCAACAATAAACGATTTTGAATTATTAAACTTTAAAGCAGCGTATTTTTGGTCTTACAAAAGATATTGACTTCAGGTTTTTGGAATTAATGTAAAATTTCTGTAAAAAATTAGTTTTTGGAGAAACTGAAAATATTTTATGTGTAATAAAATCTTTGTTAGTTAAGATATCTAAGCGACATTTTCGGTGATTGTTGACTTTATTATTTGGAATGGTGAAGTGTAAAAAAATTTTGATTTTGGAAAAGGAATCCTACAATTCCCAAAAAAATATGAAAAATCCAAAAAATGGGATTTTTTGAATTTTGCCCATAAAGTCTACATTTGTTGCAGGTATCGAAAAAAGCCACTAACAAACTCTTTGCAGCACATTAGAATTTCCAAAACTGCATTCGTCTTGTAGATTTATGATTTGAAATTTTAGAACGTATAGGCTAAATTTAAAATTTCGAAATTTGGCGGGATCTTTACCTAGTTCTGTTGGGTGATTCGTATCATCTATAACTTTTAAATCATTTCCCTGAAGATGCCTTTCAGAAAAGTATAAAATCATTATATGTTCTTAAAAAAAAAATTTGTTTTAGAATAAAAAGAGTGTGGAGACTTTTTCTGCCAAAAAAAAAAAAAAACACAAAAAATCAAAGTTTTTACAAGTTTCAAATTCCAAATCGTTTATTTTTGGACTGGGAAAAGACATCGGTTTCAATTATTTTTTATTCGATATATAATTTTTTTCTTTACATATCACAAAGAAATTAAGCTAAATCGGTAGGAAGAGTTGGGCTGTTTATAAAAAAATAGCATAATGCAAAAATTGAGAATTTTAAACGCAAATGATTCAAAAACTGTAGAAGATAAATAGCACATGCAAGCATGTTTTTTATAGTTCTTACCAAGAGCTTGAAAAAGATATAAAAGTCTTAGAAATCGAGTAAGAAACGAAAAATTGGAAAGCAGTTAAAAATTTTCTATGTCAAAGGCATCCTAATTTGAGCAACTTCTAAGCGTACTATTGAATCCCGCTTGCAAACTTAAAATTGTAAATTTCTCTGCTATTTTTGTGTGAAATTTTATATAAATCCAACCAGCATATTGGAAGTTACAGATTTATTTCCACAAATTTTCAATTCTACCCCACTGTGCATTACTGTTTTTCTCTCCCCCAGACATTTCAATATTCTTTAGTAAAAGCATTTCGCTTTCAGCCAAATACTTGCACTGTCACTATTACAAAAAAACATTTCACTTTATTTCTTTTAAGTCACTTTTATTGCACTTACTTATTGAATTATGCTCAAAATTTCTAATTAATATATTTCAATAATTCCATTCATTCATTTATTTATTCAGCTGCTATTCATTTCAGCACTTTTCATAAGCACTTTACAACATAAAACAAAACCACTAATACTTCCAAATGTTAGTCATTGTGTCGCAGTTATAATACATATCAGTTTATCATTTTGTATTTATGGTCTCAACACAGTCTAGCTATGGTAGGAAAACCTTTTAACTTATTGATAGCCAAAAATAAAAAATTAAAAAAAAACTTTTATATTTGAATTTCATTTTTTCTGTAGTAATTTTATTTTGTTTCCATCTCGCCTTGCTGTCTTAGAAATAGTTGCTGCGCATTTCAATTAAATGCGATTCAAGTTTACTTAGCTGCAGGTTTTCATTATAAAATGTGGCCATATAACAATTTCTTTATATTGTTAATAAATTTTAATCATTATTGTTTGTATTGTTTTATATTTATTACTGCGATTGAACAGATAGATGCCTTGAACTTACTTTTCGAGTACGGTTACTTTCTTTATAAATTGTTTTGTGTAGTTGATTGGTTTTATTTGTTATCACATTTTAAATAGATGGAAGTGAGTTTATAGATATGAATAATTTGTGGTAAAATAAAAAATAATAAATAAGTATTTATTATGTCTTTGGATCTGTCGGTCAATGTGTTTATGTTAAAAATACATCAACATTTTGGAAAAAGAAAGCTATTTAAATTTGAAATTGAATAGCAATTATGATTATGTATTTTGTTATTAGAGTATCATGTTAAATTACTAACATCAACTGTTAAAAAATATTATGTAGTACATTAAAGTGTATCAATTTGTATGAAGACAAAAAATGTTGCTAATGTTTTAAACTAGTCCCCAAAATATTTCAATTTAATTATTTCGTTCACGTGCACTGGACCATTTTTAAAATATCTCCAAAAATATGATTTTCGATCAACATAATGACGTTTAATGCATGAATACAATAGGGTTGTCTACTGTATGTAAATTCTCCTTATAGATGATGATGAAGTGGGTGTATTGCAGAGAAAAGGGAGTTATAAATCTATAATTTAAAATTAATTATAATAACTCCTTTCATAAGAGGAATTATAATTGAGGGGTTTGGGAATAAAGAAAAATAGGGGCATTCAATTAGTGGTGTAGCTGGTTGTTATTATAAGAATTTTTCATCTTTTCTTGCAGAGAAAATCCAAGAATGAGGTAAGTATCCTTTCGTTTTCAATTCAATTTCAGTTTTCTATTACAAAAGATTTCTTTCTTAGATTTAGGTAACATAGGTTAAGGTTAGTTTTGGAAGTAATTATTGTAGAGTAAGTATTTTAATTATTTTTGTCACTCGTGATGGCTAGATGGTAGGATGGTAAGTGACTTTAAAAATAAAGGCCATTCGTTTTTAAAAGACTTCTTTTAGGTTTTCGTTAAACCATCGGCGTTGTCACGAAAACCGATAATATTACTTATTTTTGGTTAAAAAAAAAAAAATATATTCAACTTATGGCATTACCTGATCTTTTAGTTCTTACCCAGAAAAAACTTGATTTCCTGGTAAGCTAGCAGGTATAATTGGAAACAAAAATAAAATACTTATTTTTTGCCTGAATAACTAGTTAATTTTGTTCGAGTTGTCCACAAATTCATGCAGTTATTTTTAGACTCTAGGGGTACTCAAAAATATGTACCTAAACGAAAATAAAAAAAAAAAATTTCCGTCAGTGAGATTTGAACTTGGACATAAGTTAACTATTCGTTTTTAATGACTAATGTCTTTACTTAGAAAGAGGTGTCAATACACCATCTCGCACTTAATTTTCTAAGTGACAAAAACTTTTCTTAGTATAAAATATCTTTTTAGACATTTTGTTATAAAAAACTAACAGCATCAGAATGGGGTTGAACCAACAACTTCCTGGTTGTTATTCCAGCGCTCTAGCCAAGTCATCCACGTAATTGCCATTGAGTACTTATTTATGTAATGCATAGTTGACAAATAATAATGACGCGTCATTACCAAGAAGCTACTTTAAAAAGTAGTTGCTATTACCGAAAACCAAAAAGTTTTTGCTATGTACACTGCGAAAAATAATATTGAATTAATTTATTATAATTAATATAAAAATTATAATTAAATAATAATTTAAGCGTCCGACTTAATTGAACAATGCATAATGAGTAAAAAAGATTAATTAATTCATTCTCGCAAAACTATAATTTTAGTAAAATTTTCTATGATTTTATTTTAAATACTATTTTATTAATGTTTGAATATTTCCAACATTTTCCATCGTAGTCTATATTTTAGGACATCATTGAAAAGGTTTCATTCAGTACTGTTGATATATTCATTTAACCCTTTAGTTGCACAAGTATTGTTTTGGGATTTCCGGTCCATAATTAGTTAAGCTAATTTTTACGTCAAAAGCTTACATTTATTATAAAAACAATAAAATCGTGTAAAATCGTAACTAAATTTCAGAAATCTCTTCAATTCGATTATTATCGCAGTTTTAAAGGAAATTATTGTATTTTTCATAAATTCATCTATATTTAAGTATAATAAATACTTCCATGTGACCAACTTGCAAAAATTGCTAATTTAATATTTCAGGAACTAAATGCGTAAAACTTCGTTTAATCTTCAATAGTATCAGAATAGACCATGATACATTAAAACCAAATATATGGTGAAAAATATCCGAAATATATAAAATTATATGTTTGAATAAAAAAATATAACAAAATCTTAATATTCCAAGACTGAAGGGAGACACAACAATTATTTAAATGAATATTCCAGACCTTAGTATGTGTCTAATACAATTTGAAGTGAATTTTCCGTTAACAAAAATTTTGAAAATGAAATTGGAAGAAATACGTGTTTCGAAAATGGTCCAGCTCACGTAAATTTGAACATTCAGATGAAATATTTTGAGAGTCATATAAGAACAGACCAGACTTCATTTCCTAGGAGTGTACATTTGCAACTTTTCTTTGTGGGGCATTTTAATATATATATATATATATATATATATATATATATATATAAAATATTATAAGCATATATGTCATCAACAATTTTTAGTCTGGCTGAAACTGAATTAATCATTAATAAGCTGTGTTGCAATTAAACAAACTAGTTACAGAAGTATAAGAAGAATAGAGTGCAACTTTTTAGCACCATAGGTTTCATTCTTTTTATCATGACTGTTGCTCAAATTTCAAAAACTTTGAAAAAGGTATACAAATTACTTAAATTTTTTCCATTCTTCTACACTTATTGTTCGCGCGTTTATACTTTTTGATCCCATACGATCTTATATAAACTAATCGGATTTTGTAGATAAACTCTATACCTTGCTTGTTGTTCTCTTATGTTTCTATTCTGCTACTAAATTTATTCTGCTGCTAAATGTGTCTATATGTATGGAAAGAAATTCCAAACTGATAAAAATACAGAACATACTATTGTAATTTAGAGAAAAAGGGGTTCAGAAACAATGAATTTAACACAGTGTGGTAAAAAGTCTAAGAATGTTATTTTCCACGATTGATATTGTTTGTTAAAATGTCCTTTTTTATGTTTATGATTTTTCAAAAATACAATTTTAATGGTGAAAGCGTGATTCCTTCACATGCACATTCCCATTATGTGACTTAAAAGTAATTCAATTTCATCTTTTTAAAAATTTTTAAGAATAACTCAGGTTATTCGTATAATCAATATAGTTTGTTGGAATAAATTTTCAATTCAAATTTTAAATTTTAATTTACTTTAACAGTTATTCGATTTTAATTCATCGACATTATTCTAGTGAATACCCTAATATATAGATATAGGAACGGCGATAAATATAATCTATGTCAATTGTCTTTGATTGTTGAAAATCGGACCAAAACACATTTTGCAAAAGGCACATTTCACAGCACGAAATCATAAATGATATATATAGGTGATGTTTGTAATGCTTATCGGAAATGTAGACGCGTATCAAAAATTTTCGAAAAATACAAATTTTATGGAGAAAAAAAATTAAAAAATTAAAAAAGGATCACAATATTAAATAGCATTTATTTATAATAAACTCAAATAAAATATATTTTCGTATAATATATGTAGAAATAACATAGATTCGATCCGAATTTTTGGCAAAGTTTTCAAAAACCGCGAATTCCAGTGTAATTATTTTTTTTTTTTTTAAATTTTACTGATAAAATAATATTCTTTTTTTTTCAAAAATATGACTTTTCTCCAAAATTATGAATTTTCAAAGCCAAGCAGTACCAAGTATTATTCATAGTAATAATACTGGTGAACTCCCTAAGGTATATTCGCAAACTAAAAAAGGTCCTTTAAACCTCTTTCATTTAAAGTGTAAAAATTGTGCAACATTTTATTCCTTTTTTTTTTTTTTTTTTTTGATCTCACCTCTTAAAAACTTTATATAACAATATAGTATCAATTATAAATGATTTATACTGTTAAAAATTCTACAAACAATTTTTTTTTTATACAAATTAAGAAATATAAAAAATTTATTGTTATGTTAATTTTTGATGATTTCAGATCAAAAAAAAAAAAAAAGGAAAGAAACAAAATGGCAAATCCAAAATGACGACAATAATTTGTTTTATTTATATATTATTATAAAGTAAAATTTGTAAAATGTCGATTATTACTGTATACATAAAAATACATAAAATGTTAGAAATACCAAATGGCACATCCAGTATGGCCTTATTCTGAAAATATTTTTTTTGTTAACATAAAAATATTAATAGCAAAATATTATAAATTACACTTATTGGAGGCCATATTCAATCCGCCATTTTGATTTTTATCAAATTTACCTTAATTTCATTATTAACAGCTTCACAAATATATAAATCATATATATGTTCATATATATTTTAGCATTTAAATACAATATTGACTTATATGGCGAAAAATTCCCTTTCACTTACTTATAATCCGAAGCAATACAACCTTTCCGAATTCGGTAAATTAAAAAACAAATTCGTGTTCAATGACCACATATCTGCCAAATTCGATTATTTGAAATTTCGTTATAGAATATTTTTTACCGCCATTGGATCAGCCATATCGAATTTCATATTTTTTTAATGCAGAGTCGTGATCAGCGCCCCCAAAAATTCCATATTTGTCATATATTTTTTATGTACACCAATTTTTCTAATTATGAACAAAATTCAAGCATCGTGTCGCACTTTGGTTCACCATATTGCTTCCGCTTTTTAGAATTCGTATTCAGGGATCACAAGTCTATCAAATGTGATTATTTAAAATTTCGTCATAAAATAAAAACATTCTTTGACCGCCATATTGGGTCCGCCATTTTGAATTTATAATTTTTTATTACAGAAATATAATCGGCGTCCCCAAAAATCTTGTATGTGGTATATATTGTTTACGTGCATTCTACGAAATATGAAATATTGAGAATCCTTTTGTAGTCCAACCTAATTACTTTTTTGAGAGCAAAATTTACCCTTTATGGATTGGAAGTGTGCAGTAGTTATGAGAAAGACTTAAAAAATGTTTCTCGGAATTTTTTAAAATAAATTGCAAAGGCGAATCTCCAATGGGATCCTTCTATATTAAGGTAGTGGTTAAACTGACCTTTGGCTGGACTCGCTCGTATTATAGAAAACAATATCACCAATCTTTTTTTAGTACATCAGAGTGTTAGAAGACAGAATTCTCCTTTTCATGAGTAAGTTTTGCAGATATGATACGGAAAAAACCAGATATGGGAAAAACTAGATCAATATCTCTCAAATAGTTGAAATTTCAAACGCAAATAATACGAAAACTATAGGAGATAAGTAGCACATGAAATACCCTAATTTAAGCGCCCATAGCTCCGCTCTTGTGGGCCTGTGGGGCCCCCTTCCAAACTAAAATTGTACAGTCCTCTGATGCGTCAATAAAAAACTTTATGTAAATCCAACCAGCCGATTAGAAGTTACCGATTTATTTCCAAAAATTTTCGATTTTGCCTCACTGTGGTTTGTTAACTAATTCTTTTTTAACCCTTTTTGGAAATAGGAGAATCGAATTAGACATATGCATTTTTGTATACTTTGATTAAATATTAAGAGAAAACTTTTAAAGGTTTAAAAAAATATTTTTTTTTTTATTTTTTAAGTTTAACTGCAATTTTTTACTTTTTTTTTATATAAAAACTTAGAAAATTATGAAAATATCAATAAAAAAAATTAAAGTATAACCAAAAATGCATGCAGTGATACATATTTAAAATGTCTAGTTTTTCGATAAAGAAAATATCTTTCTATGTAGCACAATTTTTTATTTTCTTTATATTTAACCATAATTATAATTGTACTAGTTTTTTTTACCCATAAATTCAATATTTCTTTTAATTTTATATTTTCTTAAACCAAATATAAGTAGCGGCTTCTTATAAGAGAGATAGAAAAGAAAAATTACATCATACTCAAAAACACTATATGCAGTTTCTGCTTTAAGCCTTAAACTAAAAACTACACGTATGTAAGTTGTAAATTTCTTATTGCCTTAGATAAATGTTGGAAGTTTGTTGTTGGTTGTTTCGGTTGAGAGAAAAAAAAATAATAAAAACATAAATTACACATTCAAAACAAGATTTAGCTAACATGCGTATTTCAGTTAGTATGTACTTTTTCGTACTTACCTTTTAAACAAATGCTGAAGCTCGTACGTAAAAAAGTCATATAAATATTCGCTGCACTATAAGGTGAAATTACTTTCATACCTTAAATATTTAAGCTTTTTTCGCTACAAAGACTTAAAAAGATACTAAAGTATTTGGAAATATATTTACGAAATATTGGTGGACATACAGTACACACTTAAATCTCTATTAAGACGGATTTTTTGTATGTTCATAAAATATGATAATTTATCTAGGCACCAAAATTTTTATGTTATATAAAACAGGTCAACACTAAAAAAAAATATCGTGGAAAATTTGTTTGGGTTTTTGGTAGCAATACTCATTTTTATCACCAGAAAGAATTTTAGCAAATATGTCAATTACGATTTGTTGAAAAGGAATAATGCTACAAGGGCCAATTTATTCCATATGCCTTTTTGAAGTATAAAAGAATTAAAAATTTCCCTTTGATCCGCCACAAACGTGGAAAATGAGAGACAAATATAGTATATATAGTATAGGGAGAATGAGATTACGAAAATTACTTACCAAAAATGTGTGGACAGCAAAAGATTAGAATTTAATAAAATATAAGAATGGGCCCTAGGGTGCAATTTTTTTAGGAATACTATCCTATTGTATCAAACTCCAAAAGTAATAAAAATTTCGAAAAGCTTAAGCAAAAAATGAATAATGATCAAAATCACGCTCTAACATTCTGAACGAAATTGTTAGTTCTCTCAGAGATACCAAATTACGGATAAAATATTAATAAAAATGTTCAATTTAACTTTATACGCTATATTTAGCACAAGGAACCTGAATTATGTAAAATTATTTGTAATACATTTATTATTCTTTCTTAATACATAAAAAACTTATTCTACAGAAAATATACAACATTAGTTTATTTAAAATTAAATAGTTTACTTTCGTCTATATCAAATACAAACTACTTACGGTCTTATTCATTGCTGATGTTAATGTTTTCTTTCTATTTACAAAAACCTTACAATTTTAGCAAAATCTAGTTCGAAACTCAAACTCAAAAATAAAAATAAATTTGAAAAAAAAAAAATATTTAAAATTACTTAAGTGGCCATACAATCGCACAAAAAATATTCAAAAACAAAAACAACAATAATCATCAAACACTAATATGACATAAATGTTTCTTTGGTGCGATACGATTTTATGAACGTGTAACAACTATACTGCCACTTCATTGGATGGTAAATTAAACGAAACATGACTACGTATAAGTATAATAGACAAAATACTTATATATTTTAAAATACATTAAGACAGAATTAGAGACCACATAGATGTACGAATATAAACAGATAAAAAAAAGCCTAAATAATCATCAGCAGGGCAATCAAAAATATGCAAAATCATAGTTTATGTTGATCTTCAAATGAACCCAACTGTTAGTTATTTATCCATTTTAGAAAACTTTAACAATTTTGGCAGCGATTTTTTATAGCATATTTTGCATATTTCGGCCATGACAGCAAAGTTTTTTATATTTTGAAATTAGCAGTATATTTGGTCATATTTTCATAAAAAATCTTTACTTTAGAATATATTTTAGCAATTTAAATGACATATTTTTGCATATTTTATACTAAAGAGCATAATTTTTCATTCATTAAAAAGCATAATTTTTAATATTTTGCACAAATAGTTTTTCTAAATTGGACTTGTGGACATTTTTAAAAAATTTTCCAAAATATGACTTAGTACAAAAATCTCATATATATGTTCCGTGAAGGATATGTTCATTATGGTCACCTCCTTCGATCTCAAAAAATGAGACCTAGTAGAAATTAAAGCTAATAGATTGTGCTAACAACCAGCATAAACAGGTTTTCCAAATTGAATTTATAAACATTTTTAAAAAATTTTCAAAAATCTCACATATATATTCTATTGAAGATGTATTCATTTTGCTCACATCATTCGATCTCAAGAAATAAGACCTAATGCAAATTAAAGCTAATAAAGCTAAAGCTAATAGACTATTGTAAGAATTTGCTCAAATAATTTTTCCAAAAATCTTTCATATAAGTTCTATGAGAGATGTGTTCATAACGCTCATATCCTTCGATCTCAAGGAATAAGATCTAGTGGGAATTAAAGCTAATAGACTGTGCTAACGGCCTGAATAAATAGTTTTTTCAAATTGAATTTGTGAATAGTATTTAAAAAAAAAATTCCAAAATATGACAAAAATTAGTTCGGATTTGTTGCTTTTAAAACGATTTGTTTTCGTTCATGAGGAAAATTTTAAACATTAAAAAATTCCCTTAATTTCGATAAAAAAAAAATTAAATTCTTCCCTTTTCTCCTTTGCTTAAAATTTCCAACAAAAATCCCTCAAAAAGGAAAAATTCTCTCCATTTGGCATTCCCATCACTGGCATGAATAATAGATAAATTTAAATTTAGCCAGAAAATTTTCATTTCAAGAGTATAATTTTTAATTTTAAGGGCATATTTTCCGATTTTAAGAGCACTATTTATGCGCATAAAACACTTTTTTCAGAGCATATTGTTGGTTGCCCTGATCATCACAATTGTATTCGTTTACGTGTAATACTTTTGCAGCCTAATTTCATAGATTTACAAAATTTTCAAGTGAAGAAATTGTTTAAGAAATTAAAACAAAAATATATTGAAAATAAAATTATTTATTTCGATTTTATGGTTGTATCATTATGGAAGAAGTTTGTGAATGTTGGGGGAAATACTTACATGTTCGTTTTGGTCATTGTGATATTAGGTCATTAAAAGTGTATTAGGTAAAGTAGACTTTATAAATTTTAGTGTATGAAAGATTTTTAATAACACATATTAGCAGTGTTGTCAGTTTAGCCTTTTTAATCAAACCTTTTTATTTTGCTTTTGGCCTAAAAATGTTCGTTTTATCTTATAGCTTTTTTAGCCTATTTTGATTTTTAAAATGCCTTAAAGAAGGTAAAATGTTAGTATTTCAGCAAGGAAGGAAATAATTTCTTATTTGGCTTACTAATCTTGTTTTTACAAAATCACAATAAATCGCACAATAAATGGAGATTATTTATACTGAACAAAAGCTTTCGACTGCGGCGTTTCATTCTCTAAAACAAGAATAACTTAACTAATTTTATGAATTTAATAAATCGATTACAATTTCTTTTAATATACCTCATTACCTGTAGTAACTATTTATTAATAATAAAATTCTTATAAAAGCGAAAAATCACATCAGAACGAATTTACAGTTTAAAACTTATGAAATATTTCATATGAAATATAATCCAAATTGTTATAGAAATTTTTTGGGTAGTTTTTCCATTGGCTGTCAGCCTTTCTATGCTTAATTTATAAATTTATTATAATATCTGTATAAAATTACTAAAAACCTATGATAACGAGATGAAAGACTTGTAAATTAAACAAAGAAAAAAAAAATAATAAGTTTAACTTGTTCATGACCTTATTTTTTGGGGCCTTTTTTGACTTCTTTGACTAAAGTTCAATTTAGCATATTTTTTTCTCATCTCCTGGTAACAATGCATATTAGCATAAAAACACACATGAAAGTTAAAGATATAACTATAAGAAATATTTCGAATTAATTTAACAATAAATGAGAAGAGTAGAGAATTTTTTAGTTCCTTACCAATACCAATCAAATAAGAGGTAATTTCATATCAAAACGGACAGCATTCAGATTTGACATCCCCGATTTCAGTGAAATTTATTAGAAGTATTGTTTATCAAATCATCAATTAGATTATACAGCTAATGGTGATTTTTCTACAGTTGTTGTTGTAATAAAATGAGAAAAAAATTTAGTTCTTTGTAAGTAGTCTATACAAAATTGGATGTAGAAAAAATTCGGATCACCTAAAAAATAAGTGTTGCGAAAACGTATCAATGTTCAGTTCGGTGTTATTTTCATATCTGTTTCGAGTAAAAGATTCAAAAGGACCAAAGTTGGTAGGTTAATTTTAATTTTTCAACGTTTGGTAGTTTGATTGGTTTGGTGCAGTTATTTTCATTTTTTATTTATTTATTTTATAAAAAAATAAACTAAATATATTTCTTCTATGGTTATATCATATTTCTTTTTAGTAGTTAAAAAGTACCAATGTTCAAATTTGACAGAGAATGATGGTTCAAACTCTTTAAGTATCTGAAAGATGTTTTCTACTCTTAAATTATTTGTTCAAAAACTCTTTTAAAAAACTGAATCTAAAATTAATTGTGGTAACATCCAAATAAGATGCAATTTTTATAAAAATACTTTTGTTACTTTTGTTACTAACAAAAAAATTTTTTTCCAGTGTGAAAAGCTGATTAAATTTTTAAGTGATAAAGTGCTGTTTTATCTGGTTTTTAATAATTTTTTTGTTTTCATTTTTAAAATGAATATTTGATTTTATTAAATTATGTGAATTACTACTTAGACAATTTCAAGATTCAATTATAATTTAACTTTTAGCATTTTTTTTAATTGGTATTTTTTGGTCAGTTTTGGTAGTTTTTAGAGAAATAATATTTTTTTTTTTGTAAAAATGCGGTTTACAATACTATATTTATTTTACTTTTTTCTTTATTTATTTTATTTGTTTTTAGTTTAAAGCTGCAAAGCATAAGTATATAGGTTTTTAATAATTTTAAAAATATATTTTTTTAGAGATATAATGATTTCATTTTTATATGTCCAGCCATGACTTTTGAAATTTCGAAATAAATTAGCCTTTTATATATCATATCAAAGGCAATATATTTATCCTTAAAATGAAGCTAAAAGTTAAATGTTACTATGTATAGCTCAAGAGATATTTTTGTATCGGAGGAGGGCCTGATAATTAAATAATTATAGAGAAAGTAACATCGCTTAATTAATTAAGTGCGCGGATGAAAAGTCGTATGTGTATTTCCACAAAATCCGAAAATTTTCACTTTAACAGTTCTCTAGATATGTCACTCTCTAGTTCGCGATTTCATTTTATTTTAGATTAATAACAAATTATATAAAAACTCCAAAAGAATTCCTTGCTCCATATTCCATAAGAACTTTAAGAAAATAAAAACAAAAAAATTTAAAAACGACGAAAATCTCTGATGCCTTATTTTTCTCAACAAAATGTCGATTATTTTGGTAAAAAGAAAAAATATACTTTTTTATATATAAATTAACTAACAGTGAGAGAAAAATGAAAAAGCATATTTTTAATTTAGTAATAACTAAAATTCCATTTTATAAGAAAATTCAATAGTAGCGCCACGTCGTGGTGTGACCACTATTATTCATCATGCCTTTGTGTTTATCAACATCAGTTTTGCTAAGGCCAGCTTGGAAAGAGTTACAGAATTTTGTCAAAACAATTAAAATTTTTCCTAAATAGTTATACTTTCGGAATTTGAAAAAATAAATGTCTAATACGTACTTATTTTCTATTGAAAATTGGAAGAAAGTAATACAAATATTTGAGTATAAATCAAGATCACCCGTACACTTGATTTTTAAATGATTTTGGTAATGATTCAAGAGTACTTGTGATTAAAGTAGTTTACAAATTTTTGCCCGCTCGCTTATAGTTTACGAGTTATGGACCTCTAAAATTTTCTTCTTCTTGCTTCATTGAGACAATGTGTCAAAGCCACCAGAGTGGATGTATAAAAAGCTGATCTGGGACACTATATGTTATCACCTATGTGGGGATATCGATCCAAGCGGAGTCCCAGACGACCTATATCTTGATATAGAAAGCTGTAACACTCAGATGAAAGCATGCAGTCAATATAAACGAAGCACAACTTTTACAGTTATACTTTATAATACAATGCACCTGTGCGAGCGAGATGTAAAGTTCTCGAAGGCCAAACAACACTTAACACTTACTAAAAAAATAATGACGCGTGAGTTGTTTTCCAACCCAAAATTACTTTACGACTCCCTCTAAAGTTTTGATACATTATTCTAAATATATTTATTAATACACATGCGGTTTAAATAATATTAAAATTTTAAAAGTATGTAAAAATACTTTTCTAATGATATATAAGATAACCATATGTAATAAATCTTTAAGAGGAAACATGCAATTATTACTGATATTACCGCTACTTACAAAATTTGCTTTAGAAGGTCCATAATATTTAGTATTCAACCGGTTGCAATGATCTGATTTTATAAGTTTTGTTGACTAAATATTACCTAAAAATATCAATTTTAAAATACGTATTGTTTTTTTTCATATTGTTGAACTTGCACTTAAATTTAGGATATAATCTTAATGTCATGTTAACGAGGAGAATATGCTACCAAAATTTTCACATGAATAAAACTTTTTAAAATAGGAAATTCATTTAAGAAATCAGTTGTGCCCCAAAGACCAGAATATCGGGCGTTGTAAAGGTTAACTACTTTTATGGTTTAAAAATATTATTGTTATAATTAAATGTAATATTTTAATTTATATAACAAAGACACTATTTTCTTAAGTGTAATATTGATCTGGATATTTTTTATATGACGAAAATTCAACGAAATTTTTCATTTGTGCAAATTTAGTTTTTAACCAATTCAAGAGCGCATTACTTAAATCTTCTACACTGAGCGAAAAAAATACTCTTTTTATATCTTGAATTGTAACACGGTTTTTAATGGAAATATATCTAAAGTTACTTTTTGTGTAATTTTTTATACCGAAAATATATATATAAAAAAAAAAACGCAACAATTTCATCTGCCACAAAATTTATATATCTTAAATTTTGTTCTCTTCAACAGAAGTGTAGCTCATTATTATTAAATTTATAAAAAATTATAAAGTCGCAACTTGTTCCTATTGTTGGTAATTATTTGCATGATCTATGTACATCAATGATATAATTTTAATATATAGTACTTAATTTTATTGAAGTTCCAATAAAAACAAAAAATTATACATGTTACGTGGAGCGTTGAAAAGTTACGAAAAATGTAACTAATGCAATCAAACGGCAACACTGATCAATATTTATATTAAAGCGAAGACACACACACGCACTACATACAAATTATAACATCATGTTGTTTATGTTCTGTTTAACGACGTCGACTTTTGTGGTAAAATTATAAAATAGCTTATATTTTTGTCTATAACTATTTCTACTGCACCAATTTTTAGTAGTAGTTTTAAATTCGTTAAGTTTTTATTTAAGTTAGTTTTAGGAGTTGGTCCAGATATGGTTCTATAAATTTTTTCTGCTGAACCTATTTGGCTGGTGTACAAATCCAAGCTGCTCGTGGGGAAATAGTTTGGATGTGAGCGTGTTTTCAACGGACATAGCTATATCGACTCAGAATTTTGTGGGGACCCAGAATTATATCCTATAAGTGGTCTTAATATATATGTACATATACTTAATATATATATATATGTTGTTACACATGGAACTACAAGCTTAGTATTCTACCACTATTAGTGGTGGTTGTTATTATAAAAGATTTTTCCATCTCTGGCAAAAGTGTACGATAATAAAAAGCTTTTTTATTGAAAGCTTTTTCAAGTTCTTCATGCGTTTGTCTTTTATTTATGAGTTACCAGATATTTTTAGTACTAAATTGTAAAAACTCGGTTTAATCGTTTTAATCGTTTTTTATTGTTCAAAACCTATTTTTTAATTTTCTGTGATGTACAGATTTTCCAAATTTTTTAAGAAGTATCGTTATTTTTACTATTTATTATAATTACTCATAAATTATTTATGGACCGATTTTGTTAATGTCAAAAGGGAAGATATCTTCATCAGCTTTACCTTTGGGTGACTTTAGTGGCTAATTGCCCCTTTTACAACTCCTTTGCTACTTTTTTCTTTGTGTGGCACTATTTACCCCTTTTCTGACAAAGTACAGTTTTTGATAATTTTTTTTTTTTTGCCAAATATTTAAATTAATAAATAAAATCGATTAAAATGTTGATGTATAAACACAACAAACCCGATCGGGAAATATCCATACAAATTTGTATGAAAAATGCGAAATGTGGCTGTATTAAAAAATAAATTCTATTTTAAATTCTCTCCGGATTTTTCGCTGTTTTTATTTTCTCACAAAAAATACTACCATATATTTTAACAATTTGTTTGAATTTCGCAAACAAAATTTAAAAAATTTGAAGTAAAAAGAAATGAAAAGAAGATAAATAAAATTGTTGTTTATTTTCCGTTGTCGTCTAAGTTTTTGTTTAATTGAAGAATACGCGCTACTTACATTTTTATGTTCACAAATTTATGTATATAAAATTAGACTGCACCAAAATTTACCGACTTTTGAAATTTGATCGTAAATCCCTCCGGAATCGTACACTGGGATGTAGAAAGATATTGCGTGAAGTATTAGTTAAGAGTAGCAAATAGAAATAAAAAAGAATTAGGTCAATACTTTGTATGACTAAGCCGTACCTGCGATTTGAATTTTTGAAATTTCGGCAAAAAGGAAAATTTTTTGCAGTTTTATGAAGTATTTTTTTTTTTTTTTTTTTTAACTAGTATTAAGACTAAACAAAATTATTACACAATAAGATAAACGTTTTCTAAAAAAAATATATTCTGAAATTTTTCAGATAATTGGACAAAGATCATTTTTAAAATATGAAGGTCAAATGTCAAAACTTGAAATATTTCAAATTTTTAAGGAAAACATCACGAGAAAATATTTTTTTTAATCTGGATACAATTATTTTTGTTAGGAATTTTGATGGTTTAATGTGACTTTACTTTTCAGAATGAAATAATTATGCTTTTATTTGTCCATGGCATTAATTAATAAAATTTACTTTGCAAATATTTTAGAATTTAGAATTTGTATAACAAAGTTTTTAAAAGTTTGAAATTTGAGTTTTGAAACAGTCTTAAAAAATTTCAAAATTTTTTAATTTTAAAATAATATTTTATTCAAACATTTTTCAAAAAAAAAAAAAAAAAATAAAATAAAATTTGTTTGTACTCTCCTTACATAAGTGTTCTAAAACACATTAATGGTCTGAGAAATTGGTAATAGTTTAACCGTTATTCATAATTTAACCATTTGTTAACCGATTTTTTCTTTTTATTTCTTGTTTGATATATAATTATGTGCAGATTCTGATATTTGTAACATTTTGTTACAATGTAAAGTATCTAATAGCAAAATTTTTCTTAAAACTGCAAAAAAGCCATGTTTTCCCCATATAAATTTCAGGTCCGGTTTATACATGGCGCAACCAGTACAAGGTGTGAACGAACTCAATTTTATAATTATCATTATATTATTTTTTTTCTTCATTTGTTAGGGTAAGACTGAAATGTCAAATTTTTTATGTTTACATGCATTAGTTTGTTTACAAACAAAAGCAAATTTTTTCGGATGATGAAATTTGTATTTTTAATAAGAAAAAAGTGCTGTATAAAAAATATTTAATTAATTTAAATTTATAAAACAGTAAAAAGCAAATTTCTTATTATTTTTCAAATTAATTTTTTATTAGTTTATAACGTTTCAGTGCACAGTGGGGCAGAATCGAAATTGTTTGGAAATAAATCTGTAACTTCTGATCGGCTAGTTGGATTTCCATGAAATTTGGTATAAGCATAGCGGAGGAGTGTACAATGTTAGGTTTCGAAGGGGGTACAACAAACCCCTCAGGGGCGGAGCTAAGGGGGCTCAAAGTTAGGTACCTCTGACATAAAAAATTTTTAATTGCTTGCGAAATTTTTGTTTCTCGTCCGATTTCAAATATTTTTATACATTGTTGTAGGCCATGATAAGACCTATAAAACTATGCTTACATGTCCTATTTATTTCTTATAGTTTTCGAGTTATTTGCGTTTGAATTTTTAAGCACCATAATTTTGTATATTCTTGGTCCAGTTTTTTTTTTTATATATATCCTAGTATTTCCGACCGATTTTATTAGTTTTTTTCCTATCTATTTAAAGAACAAAATTATCTATTGAATAAAAAAAATTGAAGTCGATATCTTTACCAAGTCCAAAAATAAACGATTTTGAATTTGAAAATTCCAAAAAGGACGACTTTTTGTGTTTTTTTTTAGCCGAAAAAGTATCTACACTCTTTTTTGTCTAAAATAAAATTTTCTTTAGCAAAATATAATAATTTTACACTTTTTCGAAAGGCAACTTCACAGAGATGACTTTAAGATTAAAAAAATTCCAATAACTCAATTGGTCATGGTACACACCCTCCCGAATTCGACCCATTTTATATGAAAGTTTTGACTTTACACCATTTTTTCTCAAATCCCAAAGCACGAATCGACAAGCGGGATATATTTTAAGAATCCTCTGTTACGCTTGCGTAAACAAAAATTGTGGAGTAAATCGTAAGGGCCTTAAACGAAGAGTTTACATACCTGCACAAATACCTCAACCGCATTCGAATGAAATATCAATTCCACCGCTTTCTAGTCCTGACAGAGAAACTTCTTTTTCTATTGAAACAATGGATCAATCGGATTTCACCTTGGCATTAGGCTCCAAATTGTTGCCTTCTTTCAAAAGCTGGGCAAGTTTTTCTGCTTCACGTTGAGAAGGGTTTAATTATGCAACAATCTTGTCCATTCTTGCTTGTGATATTGGAATTATTTTGTTCCATGGGCCGGCTTCTGGTGTTGGTTAATAGGTGAAATCCGATTGATCCATTGTTTCAATAGAAAAAGAAGTTTCTCTGTCAGGGCTTGGAAGCGGTGGAATTGGTATTTCATTCGAATGCGGTAGAGATATTTGTGCACTTTTAACAGATATTTAACTCTTCGTTTAAGGCCTTTACGATTTACTCCACATACAACAATGTATAAAAATATTTGAAATCGGACGAGAAAAAAAATTTGGCAAGCGATTAAAAATTTTTTATGTCAGAGGTACCTAACTTTGAGCCCTCTTAGCTCCGCCCCTGAGGTGTTTGTTGTGCCCCGCTTCCAAACTTAACATTGCACACTCCTCTGCTACGCCTATACCAAATTTCATGAAAATCCAACCAGCCGATCAGAAGTTACAGATTTATTTCCAAAAAATTTCGATTCTGCCCCACTGTGCAATGGTGTAGAGAATCGTACAGTCGGTCTTGAGCGACTATGTTTTTCTTTCTCTTTTTTTATTAACGCATCTTGTATTATTATTAGTCGTACGTTCACCCACGAAAGCGTTTTCCATTATCTCAACGGATTTCGAAGATACAAAAAGTTCTGCGTCCTTCAGAAAAAAAAAAAAATGTTATTGTTTTTTACTACACTTAGGACTTTTTTTAGAACAAAAAAATAATAATAATAAATAAATAAATAAAAAAATAAAATATGAAAAAAAAAAATAAGCTTCTTGTACAAAAAATCCTGTGCGTAGATCTTTTAACTTATGTACATATATAAAATGATGATCAAAGCAATAGCACAGCCAGACCTACCTTCACTTAACGCAAGTTATATTTTTATTTCTATTTATTTTCTTCCCCAAAGTACTTTATAAAATTGTAATTTGAAGTACTGTTTCTCAATATAAGAACCCTTTTTCTGAGAAATATTCACATTTAATGAAATATTAACTATTTTTTAAAAAATTTCTGATATAATGTAGTGAAAATCATAACACCGTCATTAGAAATTATTAAACAAAATTTAATGCTTGGATTTCTTGTCTAGTAAAATTATATAAAATGATAATCTATATTAATTTATACCATATTTACCACAATAGGGAGTAAATTTCACATAGGTCAGGTAAAACATGTGATTGTTGATATGGAATTCATTTTTAAATTTAAATTTATCTGAATAAAATGTTTATGTTAAAATTAGGAATTTTACGACTGATTGATCTGAAATGATATTGCGTTCCAAAAAAAGATTTAATCTTATTGTTGCTGAACCATCATTTAAATTTTTATAGTTCCAGACTTAGTACAGCATTCCAGAAGCAGCGTATTATGTTACTTAAGGAGCACAATCGTCGTGTAAAAGTGACAAGCGGTGTTGTATTTATTTATTTGTAATTGTGAGAATGAAACAACAAGTTTCTACAAAGGCAGAGTTTACAAAGTCCCTCCTACATTTTGTAATACTTAGGCGAAAACACATATCTTGATCAAATGAGTCATAAATTGCTTAATTTGATGGCAGGAGATCACACTGATATGTAAGGGCAATGTAATCAAATATGTAAAAAATATTAAAAAAATGATGCGATGTTAATATAATTCAAAACATAAAGTCAGAATTAAAGAAAAAAATAAATTATCGGAACAAAAAATACAACCAGAAAAGTCTTTCGGATAATGTGTGATGATATTTCGCATACGAGAGCAGACCGGCATATTTTTTCAACACTAAAACATTAACTTAGTCACCAAACGTAATAACATTAATCGACTTTATTATTCTTGGTAATTTAAGATTTATTGCAACGAACTCAAGATTGGTATTTTTTTTTTTTTTTTTTTTTTTTTTTTTTGTTGACTGCCAATTTTCATAGCATTCCAAATATTTCATATCTTTTTCACAAAAAGTTATGTGAAATATTCATTTATTATTTTACTTATTATTACTTTAGTACTACATAAGGTATATTTTCGTAAAAAAAATCGAAAATAAATCTATCAGTTTTTGTATAATACTTTGTAATGCAGTTTATTTTCCAAGCTGCGGTATACTCATCCAAAGGTCTGCTTCCTTTGAAATAAAATTCAAAGCTGTACGTTGATATGATGTCAATGAACACAGTTCTATTAAGTGAAACTAACATAACCTTACTTAAATAGAGATTATATTTATATAGACATATATAACTCAGGGCTGCAGGCAGATGACACTGTACGACTCACTAATAAAGAAACCAATAAGTGTATGCTGACGATAATAGGAAAGAAAATACAAAATGAATAAGTAAGTGCACTCTACTGGGAAAAACTCTAGCTACGAGAAAAAAAAAACAAAAAATCCGAAAGTTCTTGTGTTTAAGGTACGACTACAAGAAAAATTATTGTACTCGGCTACGATGTAATAGCTACAAACTATGGTTAGAGGAATACAAGGAAAATTCAGAGATTCTTGTACTCGGCTAAAAACTAATGTAATAGCTACGAACTATGATTACACGAATGCAAAGTAAATTCTTGGATTCTTGTACTTGGCTAAATAAGTCGATTTTTATTTTCTATGGTTATACGAATACAAAAAAAAAATTCGGGGGTTCTTGTACTTGGACATATTAGCTACGATGGTTACGAACTATAATTACAACGAATACTAGAAAAATTCAAGTGTTCTTGTACTCGGCTATATTAGCTACGATGGTTATGAACTATAATTACAACGAATACAAGAAAAGTTCGGGGGTTCTTGTACTTGGCTATACTAGCTACGACGGCTACGAAATATAATCACAACGAATACAAGAAAAACTCGGGAGTTCCTGTACTCTATTACTCTAAATACAATATAGTAGCTACGATAAAATGCACTAACTACGGGCTAAGCTAAGAGTGAATACTGTTAGTAAGGTATCAAATACGGTACTACACGTGTCGAAAACCGGTATCGGTAAGGTTCGGATTATAGTTTAAGCGGCCGACTTAAATGAACAGCACGAATAATATTGATGATTGCTCGCCTTTTGTGTAATACTTTTTAGCTTATAAGAAAATATTTTTATGAACTGAATGGAAATTATTAAAGTTAGTGTAAACGTATAGAAGTTGTGTAACTGCACGTTACAACTTGTATAAAATAAAATATATCATGTGGTGCTTTTATTGACCGCAGCTGTACGTCTGAATTATTTATTCCACTTGAATCTTATCAGTAGCGCGTGTCTATACCATATGTTTGACTGGTTTTATGAACACAAACAATACCAAAATGAAATATTATTAATAAAATGTAAACAAATGAAACTTTCCTTTGATAAAAAAGCTTTTATACAATGCACACTGGTCAAGTACATTTTTTTTTCTTTTTGTATTTTATAAATTATAATAGATCAAGTAATCAAGAACATATGATACTAAATTTGGTACTTTAATGTTATTTTTAACATTTTTATTTAAATGGAGTTAGAATTATAAAAGCAGCCGCATTACCAGAAAATTATATAATAAAGTTTTGTAATGTAAATTGCAGCCTAGGATATGTATTTTAAGACCTTTATTCGCCAAAGCGTCTATTTTGTAACAATTTAGAAAGTGCCAGCATTTTTCGGCAAACTCTTACAATCGTCAATTTTCTTTCACTTGCAAAATAATGAAATTAAAACCAAAAATATTAGTGCTAATTTTAGATAAAATTACTTGTGCTTTTTTAATTTAATGCCAAAAAAGTAGTTTTTTGACCAGTGTGCAATGGAAGTTATACGTAAATAATGATTGGAGCTTATTCCGTAAATAAATTTATCATGATTAAGAACAAGATCATCTTGTCGTTTTAACCTTAATTTGTTGTTACATGATTAACACAAGATTCCAGGAGTTCTGTTCCTATACGTAGATATAGGTAGTTTTGGGGCAACTAGAATTATCGTGGATAACCTTTCAATTTGTGATATTTTAATATCTGCCAACAAGATCATCTTGTAGATATTTAGATTATTTTAAGACAAAATTATGAACTGAAGATACAACGGATATCCTGTATTTCTAATATTTAGCCCATAAATTTTTTGTTTATTAACCCATTCTGCCCACTTTCAATACCAAACAAACCTTATATAAGATAAATATTTGAGTAAAATTTCATTCCCCTAGATGCTCTCCGAACCATATCCCGTTTTCAACAGATATATGGACATAGCTAGATCGATTTAGAATCTTACCAGGACCCAGAATGTATTACTTTATGGGGTCTTAAATAATTTTTTCGACATGTAACACACGGAATGACAAACTCAATATATCCCCCATCTTTTTGATGGTGGGTATAAAAAATAAAATAAATCCCTACATTTACATACAAATTCCCCGCACCATACTGACCAAACACATACTTCTTATCATACAATTAGCAACAAACTGTTGAATAACAACGCAAAAGACTTTCATTAAATTACAACAATAATAATATTGATATCAAACAAATATCTTTTGGAAGCCCCACAAACACTCATTCAGGAGAGGTAAACCGAGAGAATTGAGCAAATATTCAATCAATTATATTTCTTTATCTCACAGAGCATAAAAACTAGTCGCTGAATGAGGTGATGTTTTTATATTCTTAAATACCGGGGAGCCGGTGTGTATACGCGTGTTTATAAGCATGAGTGTATATGTTATTGGTTCTGGAAAATTGTTGTTGTTTTATTATTGGTGGAGCTTGTTTGTTCTGTATACAAATCATTTTTTATGGAAAAAAAATTAAGCACGCTGACGTTGTATTTTCTACATGCGAGACAATATAGTTTAGTGTGCTTTTGGCATTCAAGGAATAGTGATCGTTGCGGTTCTGGTTCGTGGTTAAATAGCCCAGGTTGGTAAAAAGTTAATTAGTATGCGTGTGGATTTTTTTATTCAAATTTTTAAATAATATTTTTGTGTTTTTCATTCTCGTTATATAATTAAATATGTGGAATAACATAAATACATATTTGCTCTTTGGATTTATGGATTGAATATATATAGATAAATTTTAGAAAATATGGCTTTACGTTTAATTTGCATTAACCCTGCTTTTAATGTCATGGGTCAAACTTTTGTACGTGCCATGTCCAGTCAAACTAGTGGAAAGAATATTGGCTTCATTGGTTTGGGCAACATGGGCGGTCACATGGCCTCGAACTTGATGAAGAGTGGTCACAAGTTGCATGTTTTTGATATCTCCAAGCCCGCCTGCGACAACTTGAAATCCAAGGGTGCCAAGGTTTACGAAAAGACCACTGAATTGGCTCTGAACTCTGACTTTGTCATCACCATGTTGCCCAACAACGATATTGTCAGCAAAACCTACGAGGAAATGACCGCCGATGGTGTCAATAAGAATACCATCTTCATTGACTCCTCCACCATTGATCCCAACTTGGTCAAGCAATTGCAAAAGATGATCAGCAGCAAGGGTGCACGTTTCATTGATGCCCCCGTTTCTGGTGGTGTACCCGGTGCTGAACAAGCCACTTTGACGTTCATGGTTGGTGGCACCACCGAAGAATACAATGCTGTCAAGGGTGTTTTGGAATGCATGGGCAAGCGCATCACTCACTGCGGTGATTATGGTATGGGCCAAGCCGCTAAATTGTGCAACAACATGATGTTGGGTATCTCTATGTTGGGCGTTTCCGAAGCCATGAACTTGGCCATCCGTTTGGGTTTGGATCCCAAGACTTTCGCTGAAATCATCAACTCCTCCACTGGTCGCTGTTGGGCTTCTGAAGTCTACAATCCAGTTCCCGGTGTTTGTCCCACTGCTCCCGCCAACAACGACTACAAAGGTGGTTTCTCCACTGACTTAATTACCAAGGATTTGGGTTTGGCCTCTGGTGTTGCTACCGCCTCCAACACTCCCATTCCTATGGGTGCCATGGCTCACCAATTGTACCGCACCTTCAAGGCTCACGGTTTGGGAAACAAAGATTTCTCTATTGCCTACGAATTCTGGAAGAACACCAAATACAACTAAATTATATAAGATAAATTGAACGAGAGGATCAACTTAACTTAATATATATATAGTGCTTCCAAAATTAATTAGGATCATTACTAACCAGATGTGCATTTATATTGTAATTTAAGCATGTGTAAGATTTTTCTATATATATGTATATAGTATAAAGAAAAAAACTATGATAAAAGATATTAGTTGGAAATAATAAAATAAAATTAAATTAATGTAAATAAAATAACTTTTCGGAATGTGTTTAAATTTATTGAGAATATTCTATGCATAGATGAATAAATAGATAGTTATGTGAGAGGTAAAAACCTAATTCAATTGTCAAAAAACTAATTCACATATTTTTTGTTTTTGTGTTTTGTAAAAAACATCGCATATAATCTTCTTATGTGATTAAAATATTTAATTAATAAAAAAGATCTAGATTAAGCTGCTGATAAGTGTTAAAAAACATCTTGGAAAATAAGTGATTACCACTACTTATCATTGCTTTAATATTATATATATATATATATATATATATATATATATATATGAGAACTACATATATGAACAATATGCAAAAAAAAAATTATTAAACTTTTTAAAAACACAACAGTTCCAAATTATTTATGTTTAAATTTTAAATAACTCAGATGATAATAATCGTTCATAGCGCGCATGCTACATTCAGCTATAATAAAATTGTTTATAATTTCCATAATAATTACTATATGTGAATCCTAACTATGTCCATCTGTCGTTTGAAATCAACTTCCTAAAGACCCGCTATAACTGTGCAACTTGTTTATCAAAATCGTTCATTAATGGTGCAGATGTGTATATTTTTAATACCCCGATAAAGCTATGGATTTTATTATTTCAGAAATCTGTCATAAAAATTTCCAAATTACAGAAAAAATTTCGCTAAAATAAATTCTAAATTTTACAATAGCTGGAGTTAATACGTAACACTTATTTTATATTATCAGCTTAGGTTAGTGCGACAGCTCGTGGAGGTATTTGAGTGACAAAACAAAAAAGGGTCATTTTGACCCAACCTGACTATCCGCTTTATAATTTTGCGTCAAGTAAAATAACGATATTACGTTATATTATTTTTTGTTCTATTTGCTTTTCTTATTCTGAATTATATCTATATAACGGGAATATTGTTCAGAAAAATTATATATTTCGGGAGAAAGAGTCGTACACGCAGAGAAAAATATAGTTGTAGTGACCATAATCTAACAGCAACATATTTTGATTGAAATGATTAAAGAATAGATTAAGAGTAACAATTATTATGATTCTACTTTATCATATTGTAACCGATTTTATGTTTTGTTTTTTCATGTTATGATTATAGTTTTATCATATTTTTACCTCATTTCATTTTGTCATATTATTCCACCTTATCATGTACTAATAAAAATTATTGCTATTTTTATAAAATTTTTATTGAGAAATTTTATATATATATATATATATATATATATATATATACAATAATATACAATAATATTACATATTAGTTATACTCATTTGTACCACCATATGTGGTTCAAATGCAAGTTTCTTATATTGTATAACCAAACCTTGACTATTTATATTTATTCATATATAAACTAAATCAGAATTACATAGAAGTTAGAAAACAAATATTAAAAATATATTTAAAAACAAACAAGTATTGAAGTTTTCCACTAAGTTTGTGAAAAGGATAATTATTATATTTATTTGTAACATTTCATTGTTATAACAATAATAATATTAATATGGTTTAAAAACAGAATATGGTTTAAGAATAAGGAAAAAGTGCAAATATTTAATGATTGTAGAAGTAATGGTATGTTTCATATTAACAAAATTTTGTTCCTGGTAAAAATATTTAAAAACATATAATTTTTGCTGTCAATCATATTAAAATTATTATTGAGTGTAAACATTAAATGACAAAATTGAATCAAAATCATTGTTATCATAAACACAAAGTTACTAAAATTAAATAAAATTAACAATGAAAATATAATATTGTTGCAGTGATAATGCTGAAACCATGTTTTTTCTCTGCGTGTAGATGAAAGTGTCATTATTAAATTATTATTATTATTATTATTAAAAGTGATGGAGTCGAACCATACACTTAAGGTAGCATATAAAAAACAATTGTCAAAATTTTGCCTATATGTTCTAAAATATCAAGGCTTACTAGACTTGCATTAAGTGTGGACTTTATGACCAAAAATTCGAATTTTAACTTATCTTTTTATGAATTATGAAACTCTCTTCGCCGAAAGACTCATTAGTATTAGGATTTTGTATAGCAAACATTTTATTGTAAATTAAATACTGCAAATAAAATAAACTAAAACTATAACTATATATACATATAAAGATTTTTTAATCAAAATTAGTATCATCTCTAGTTCAATCAAATTAACTACCGCATTAAGCGAAATATTTTTTCTTTAAATTGGTGCTTAGCTTTTTGAGATTTTGTTTCTTTTTCAATAAATGCAATTTATCTTATACTAAATGACCTTGTGACTGTCATACCCAATCCATAGTACAGTAAAAGTCTAAAAGTCATATCGACCAAAATGCTATAGATGAACTTAAATTTTTATAGAAAGTGAAATTCAATATATTTATTTTTATTTAATTTATTTTCTTCTTATTAATACATAAAATCAACCAATACAAACTAACGAAATTTTAAAATTGTTATTAAGGAAAAATTATACTTTTCAATGTTAAGGTCAAATGTTTATTATTGGAGATTATTTGTAAATAATGAAGTAAATATTGTCGATTACTTTGAAAAAAAAAAAAAAAAATAATAATAATAATAATAATAGTAATAATGTTTAAAAAACCGATAATTTCTCCTACATAAATATATTTTATAAGGCTTCTTTAAGAATGATTATCATATTCATACAAAACATGTACATGCTATTTTTATAAATAAACTACTATTAAACTTATGTTTACTCAATTGACACTACCAAATTCAATAAAAACTAACAAACATATACATATGAATGTATTTTATCTATGAATATACAAATATACCTTTGAATGTATATACCCGCTTGACCACAAACTTCAATAGTGATATTGTTTTCGTATAATTCGCGAACATTTCGCTAACAAAATCTTCGAGAACGACTATCGAAGGCCTTTCGATAATATACTCGTAGAGCTCATCTCTCGTTCAGTTTGCGGTACAAATTGGTCGATATCGAAGGTTCTTTTATGATATATGATAAAATAAATTGATCATTTAGATAAATATGCTATTTTGCAAATATCTTTAGAAAAATATAAAAGTTGCTTTTTGTTTTTCTAAAACTAAAATATTATTTTTTATAGAAATTACAATTACCTACTATGACTCAGGAATGATATGCACAAACAAGAAAATGTGTTATTTTTTGATTAAATTAATAAAATATCAAGAAATTAAAAAGAATAGAAAATTTATCGAAACATTTACTTTCGAAATTTTATCGAAAAAAAAGTGATACTGCGATAATCAATATTTTAAGAATTCTCGAAAATAACCCGAATCCCTACTTTCGAAAAATTATCAAGTTAGTTGCGGTCCTACGAACATTCAGATGTTATATAATTTTCGACAATTTCTCCAATATATTGACATGTAATAATTTTTTATTACTACATCATAAACAGATACTATATCCCCATGCCATAAGGGAAAAATACAAAACTTTGTAGTTTGTCTACTGCGTCATGACTATACCCAATACCACCATAAGTGGTTAGGGTATTATGCGTTTGTGCTGATGTTTGTAACGCATAGAAAAAGTTATCCAACACCCACCTTAAAGTATATCAATTGACTCAGAACCACTTTCTAAATCCATCTAACGATGTCCGTCCGTCAGGCTGGCTGGACGGCAGTTTTGAATTAATTCAATGAAATTTGGCAGGTAGGACCTTCATGACACAAGGACGAAGTCAGTTGAAATTGTTTATGATCGGCCCATTATCTCACCTAGCCCCCACACAAATGTCCCTTCGCAAAAGAGTTTTAACGATTATAATTTCTTTAAATATAGCAATATTTTGGCGTAAAGAAGTTTTGTATAAGTAGCAATTTTTGTGCCAAATTTCATGAAGATCGGTCCATAATTGACCATAGCTCCCATATAAGCCCCTCTTCCGAAAATCACTTTAACTTGCATAAATCCCATACGAATGTTAGTATCAAGTTAATATTCGACACAAATAAGTTTTTTGTAAGTGGAAACAACATTGCCAAATTTTATGAGAATCGTCCATAATTTACCACAGCTCACTTCCAGGAATCGCCCTAAAGTGCATAAAATCATCTAGATTTTTGTATCATCTCATTATTCTGTATTTGTATATTTTATTTTACATTTAGTAAAATTGGCCACAAGTGTAATCTTCCCGAATTTTTATGTTCATACAGAGTGGTGTACGGTAATCATATAGTCGGTCTTGACCGACTATATCTTTCTCGTTTTTAGTTTTACTTAAAATGAATCATTAATACTAAATTCATGCAAAAATTAATTAATAATATAAATAACATTATTATTCTAAACAATAATAGGAAAAATCCATAAAAATCCAGTTTTGTTTTCAAATAATCTAATTGAATTATTATTTAATAAACAATCATTGAATTTGTTACGTTTTCAGTTTGTTTTACTTTCATTCTGTACTTGACGATAAGTTTTTGCTCTCAACTAAATAAGAGAGTACACATATAATTATATTTGTTTTTTATAAAAGCAAATAAATTAATTTTAATCTTAACATGACATGGCATTATTTTTATTAACATTTTATTGGTGGGTGTGTAATAAATTAAGCTTTTAAAACAGCTTTTTTTGTACACCAACTGTTGCGAACTAAATTATTAAGTAAACGAAAAAGAAAGATAGAGTTGGTTAAGACCGACTATATGATACCCTACACTATTGTGAACGTGCATAAAAATTCAGAATGGAGACTTATGTTACACATGTAGCCAATTTTACTAAATGTAAAATAAAATATACCAATACAGAATAACGCTTTAATATTAACATCTAGATGATTTTATTCACCTTAGGTCGTTTCCTGGAAATGGGTTTATATGGAAACTATGGTAAATTATGGCCCAATTTTCATGAAATTTGATAATGTTGTTTCTGCTTATGTAAAACTTATTTGTGTCAAATATTAACTTGATACTAGCAATCGAATGGGATTTGTGTACGTTAAAGTGATTTTTGGAAGCGGGGTTCATATGGGAGCTGTGGTCAATTGTGGACCGATCTTTATAAAATTTGATACAAAAATTGATAAGGAACTTCTTTCTACCAAATTTGATTAAAATATTTTTGAGTGTTTTGAGAGTTTGAGGCTAGGTGGAATAATAGACCGATTACAACCAATTTCAATAGGTTTCATTCTTGTATCATAAAAGTCCCACGTGCCAAATTTCATTGAATTATCTTTATAATTGCGACTCGTACTTTGTGCCAGCCGTCTAGCCAGCAGACGGACATCGTTAGATCGATTTAAAAGGTGATTCTGGGTCGGTTGGTATACTTTAAGTTGGATGTTAAATAAATTCTTCTATGCGTTACAAACATCAGCACAAACGCATAATACCCCAACCACCTATGGTGGTGTAGGGTATAAAAATGCATACGCTGATAATAAATACAAAGTTTGTTGTTATGTGAAAAAGCTTTTATAGTTTAAGGTGAAAAAGTTTGAAAAGCATTGTAGTAAAAAATATTACTACCCAGCAAAAGAAAAAAAGAACTGAAAAGGCAAAAAGTCATGATTTTAGCATTGTGTTGTCATTGGAAGTACTTAGTGCAAAAAGGGAGCGCAGAAGTTATTTTTTAACTCATGGTTGTGATTGGTAGGATGTTGTAAAAATATGTTTTTAGTTTTGATAATAGATAATAAAACAAGAAAGATATAGTCATCAAGCGCGACCACATTATACCGTACAACATTGTGTATGAGCTCCAAAATTCGGGGAACGGTCTTATATTAGACCTGTGGCCAATTGTGGACCGATGCTCGTGTTAAGTGTAAAATGAAACATACGAATACAAAATATTACGTTGATATTAACATGTATATGAATTTATGCACTTTACAGTGATTCCCGAATGTGGGACTTATATGGGAGCTGTAAAATTTGACATGATGACTTATTTAAAACTTATTTGTGTCCAATGTTAACTTTATACTAACATTGTGTGTGATTTATTCACGTTAAATTGATTTTGGGAAGAGGGGTTTATATGGAAGCTACGATAGATTATGCACCGATTTTTAAGAAATTGGCTTTCGTTACATATGAAAATAATTGGACATTAGGGGGGATGTATCCGATATACCAGAAGTGACATCTAGAATTTGATATAGGATTCAAAAATCACCAAAGAAAAAAATTTAAGTGGTTGTTGAACCATTGACATCAACATATTACATTTTAAAATCGGACTTAAAATGGCGACGCTATAAACAAAAAATAATTATTGCATTTTTGGAAACCTCATTAGCTATTCTTTTATTCTAGAGCGTGAATGACACAATTTTTTTTCGACCCACCTTTTAAAACTTTCGGTAAAGCCTAACTGCTATTTAACCCGTATAGTTTTAAAGTTATTTGAAATTTCAACTATTTAAATTTTTCAAAATCTTGTTTCAATTTTTTTCAATATTAGCCAAATATACTCCTTCAATTTAGTAATTTTTTTCTTTCCATTTAGCTAAAAAACTATACTATCCATCAAATAAAAAAGTTCGAAGTTGATATTTTCTCCGAGTCCAAACATAAAAGTTTTTGAAATTGGAAATTGCAAAAAATATTATTTTTTGTTTTTGGCCGAAAAAATGCCCACTCTTTTTTCTCAAAAATAATATTTACTGTAAGAACATATAATAATTTTATACTTTTCTAAAAGGCTTCTTCAAGGAGATAATTCTAATATTGAAAACGAGCCCAATTATCCAATAGGGCAAAGTACAGACCCTCCCGAATTTAACCTATTTTCTTTCGAAATTTTTATTTTAGCCTATATTTATTTTCTAAAATCGCTGTTTCGGAAACTCCATATAGAGAAATATATATATTTTTTCAAATTGAAGCTTACCTAAGAATCTAAAGCCAATTTTAGTGCAGGAGTTTAATGATTACAGATATTCGTTATTTTCTCAATTGAAGGCTTACTTAAAAAGCTAGAGCAAATTCTAGTTTTTCGTAGACAAAAAATCATATTTTGGTGAAGATTTTTAGTGATCACAGATTTACATTTTTTTCTCTATTTAAACCTTATTTAAGAAGCTAGAGAAAAGTTTAGTTTTTCATGGAAAAAATATTTTGATAAACAAAAAATCATATTTGGATGATTTGAATTTTGATTGATGAAATTTTGGCAATCACAGATTTTTCAGTTGGATATTATTAAGAAGTTAGAGCCAATTTACTATACTGTTTAAAAAGCTAAAGCCAATTTTTGTTTTTCACAGCAAAGATCATAGAGAATTAAACTTTAAATGAAAAAATTTTAGCGACTACATATTTTCATTTTTTTTTTTTAGTTTTTCACAGAAAAAATAACATGTTCTAGTAACGAATTTTAGTGATCACAGATCTTTATTATTTTCTTCATTTAAGGCGCTATATAAGGAGCTACTGTCAATTTTAGTGAATTGAATTCTGCATAAAAATTTTAGAAATCACGGTCTTTCTTTTTTTAGTTTTTACAAAAAAAAAACATACTTTGGTGAAGAATTGTAATAACCACAAATTTTCGTTATTTTCCTAATTGAAGGATTTAATTCGAATGTATAGAAAATCTGTAATTCCTAAATTTATTCATATCTATATATATATATATATATATATATATATATATATACTGCCTGCCACTTGAATATGGAATCACATTTTTTTAATTTTAATTAAATATATCTTCTAAACTAAAGTTCAGAAAAAAGTAATTTTTTGCGGAACCAAATTTCAAAGTATTGGCTTTAGTTTCCTGAGGAAATTAAAAATATACATATTTTGTTATACTAAAATTATGCATTTATTTAAAGACATCTATTTCACAAAAATCCTTTATTAGCAATCTCAAAATATTTATTCTTAATATCTGAAGTTGTCAATTTGCCATCTCTGAGTAAAGTATACTTTCAGTTTGTCTTTAAAAAAAATATTCGTAGAGTGAAAAAAAACTGTTTTAAATGCATAATATTAAAATTGAAAATTGTATTTTATTTATTTTATTTTTGTTATTTTTAAGTTTTATAATTTAGGAAGAATCGCAGATAATTGAACAATTTTTACAATTTATTTGTTATTTTATATTTTTTTAATTTTGTTAAGTTTTAGTAAATATATTTTGTATTTAATTTTAATGTATATTTGTTTACACAATAAGTATCTGTTAAATAATGGATATTTTTGTTAGTTAAGGTACATTTCAGTTTCATGAAAATGAGTGTATATAAGAGAGAGTGAGTGGAATAAGTGACGACTGAATATGAATTGTAAGTGTGATTTTATAAATTGCTAAAAACTATCTAATAAAAATATTTTAATTACAATTTGTCTCTATTATTTCTTGATTTGTATCATTAATAAGGGAATTAATTATTTTGTAGATTTAAAATTTTTTTAAAGCAATTATTTTTATTTAATTCCAAAAAGGTGCATAATTTTATTGAATAATTATCAATATAGTTCTTACATATGAAAAAGGCAACTAATTTAAAATAAAACAAATAATTTGAAAAACTTTGATTGACAAGAATTTTTAGAAGCTTTGATTTTAAGTGGATTAATAATGTTATTTTTTTATTTTATTTGTTATAATTATTTTAATAATATTAAAAATAATTCTTGGAAAAATATCACAAAATTTGTTTTAAAAAAGTTTTTTTTTTAACTCACTTTATAATTATGTATAATTAATTAATATAGGACATAAAAGGAGTACACAAATACATATATAAATATTAAAAAATAAATACAATTTAAATACTTTAAGAGAGAATAATGGAGGGCAATTAGGATATTTTAAATAATTATAGGCTACAATTTATAAACTCTTTAAACTATTAAACAAATTTAATTTTGTTTTTTTAAATTTTATTATAGTGGATATAATTTATTTTATTTAAATAGATTTAAAACATATTAAATTATCTTCTAATTCAAAAAGAAGTTTACAAGTGTGTAGTTGAACTCGGAATGAAATATTTGAATTCAAATCATTAACAGTTTACTTATATGCCGTTTATACCAAACCAAAACAAGTAGTTTTTGGCTTCATTCGGTTTTTGATTAAAAAACTACATACATTTCTTTAGTTTTTCCATACAAATCAAAATCCGTTTTTATTTAGTTTTTATTAAGTTTACTAATATTATTATACATGAATTGGTGTTTAAACATTATGTTAAAGCATCGTTTTTGAAAGATTTGTATGGGCAACCACATTTAAACCTTAAACATAAGCCGTCTACATTTGCCATTATTATGATAATTCAAGAATTTTGACAATTTTCTTTTTTCATCATATACAAATGATCACTTTCTGGAATCAACTGAACAGTCTGTATCATAAATATTTATTTTAATAGTTTTTATTTGGTTTTCAATAAAAACTAGAGGAAATTGGTTTTTAATTTGTATGGAAAAACTAAAGAAATTTATGTAGTTTTTCAATCAAAAAACAAATGGAACCAAAAACTACTTGTTTTTATTTGGTGTAAATGACATATTAATTTGTGTGTAAAAATTATTTTTAAACTGTTGTTAAAAAGGTTTTCAACTTCATAAATAAATAAAATTCTATTTAAATAAAACATTTACACAAAAACATTTACGTCTAAAAAAAACCACGTGGCGAAAAAATGTAAGCGAATTGATTTTTGAAATTTAATTTTTCAAAAACCAGCTATAAACGGCATATTAAATTTGTAATTTTTATTTAAAAATTAAAATCTAAATTTAATCTCTGTTTATATAGGGCTTTTTTCAGTTTTTAGTTTTTATTTTAACTTTAATTTTTTTCTGTTTAAAGCAGCAACATATTCTAAGCTATTTTTTATAAATATTTATTGGTAATTATGTAGATTATTGCTAATATTCGGAGGGTAAAATATATTTTCTAAACTAAAAGAATTTTTTAAGAATGATTTCTACCTAAAACAATTTTAATTTAAAGCTTTTATTTTAAACGTATTTTCTAACTATTGCAGTTTAATATACTGTAGATTTGACTAGTATAGATAATATTTAAGAATATTGCTTATTATTTAAAATAAAATATTATATAGTTTAATAAAAAATAATTAATGATGAAATGAAATTATGATGAGGAAGAATAGAAGAATCAGAGTATTTTAAAAAGGGGATTTTGAATTTGTATAAGTGTTTCATCAATGCATGGGAAATGTAACATCCCTAAAATGTTATATTTCTCATAAAAAGCCAGATAAATTTTTCTTTTTCCTTCTGCTGTTCTGAGCATTTTTATCTAAGTTGAGCAAAAATACGTTTCAAAATAGTCAAGTCTGAGTGTACTTTACTATATGTTGGCTGAGTCAAAAAATGTTCCAGTGCTAATCTGGCATTCACCTTCAGCAAAAGAGCGTAAACAGGCACTCAGTTTGATACGGCTGGCAGCTTCTTAGTCCTGCGGCTACTTTTTCTTACTCAGTTTTTTCCTATATCTCGTTTATTATGCATCATGCGTGTGTTTTGATGTTATTATAATATTTAAAGAATATACAATTTTCAACGATTTGGCTGAAGTACATTTGTATGAACTATCATTAGTTTTGGAGTTATAGAGCATTTTATATTGAGTAAAATTGTAAGGATACTTATGCCAACCATCTTCTAAAGATGATGATTTTTTTGTTTTTTTTTTTTTTTTTTTGCCGAAAAAGAGTTTCTTTGAAAGAAATGGATTCCATACTTTTAATGATATATATATATATATATATATATATATATATATATATATATATCAAATAAATTTGTAGAATGCAATTCGTTTCCAATTCAAATGAATTTGTTAAAATGAATTGAAATTCATTTCCAATTCGTTTGAAATTGAATTGGTTTTGAATTCATTCAAATGAATTAGAACAATGAATTGCAATTCAAATGAATGAAGTTAAAAATCAAATTCAAGAGCAGATCTAGGGGGAATGAAAAATGGAAATTTGATAAAAATAAAAATTTAGGTTTCTTTTAGCAAATAAAACAAAATTTTCCCATTTTGATAGGATTTTCGCCGATACCTAATAATTCAATTCCTATTCTGCCCCTACCTGACAATTCCAGTATATCATTTTCTGTCTTTGAACTATAACTATAGGTCACATACAAAACGAGAGTAATGCTTACAGTCTTTTACATAAAAAATAGTTGAATAACAAAACGAAAAATTAGTTGGAAATGAATTCCTAATTCTTTTTTCTAATTCATCTGAATTAATTCAAAATCAATTCAATTCAAATGAATTGGAAATAAATTGCAATTCACTCGGACAAATTCATTTGAATTAGAAACGAATTGCAATTCATTCTACAAATTCATTTGAATTAGAAACGAATTACAATTCATTTGAATTAGAATCGAAATGCAATTCATTTTTTCCAAAACCATATGAATTGACTCAAATTTCATTCAATTAATTTTTTTTAGTGTGAAAAGCATTAATTCAAAATTTGCTAATTCAGTGCATGAATGATTCGCGAGTTAATTCAAAAATGAATGATTCATTTACATCTCTGCTGGGTAATCACTTTTCCGGTATTCAGTATTGAAAACATTTCGAATGTTGTAGTGTTACATAGTTACTTTCTAATATTAAAGTGAGTATTAAAAAATATCCAATATATATAGTATCAAATGGATTTAAGAACGTTGCTTTGTCGCTATATTGAATTCAAACTTTATCAACAATTGAATAATTTATGGAAATTTTCTCGGTTGTTTTCCTGTTATAATTCTTAGTTTGTAGGAAAGAAATGAAAAAGGACTAGAAGGAGTTTAGAAAAAACTTTATGTTAAGTATACTTAGTAAATATTTTGAACCAAATAGAATAAAGTTTTTATACGTATGCTTTTAAATGAATTAATATCAGTAGCTAATTTCATGCTCATTTTTAATATTTCTCTGAAAACAAAGATAACGCATTTATTGGCTGGTATGTCAGAAGTTTGAGGAACATAGATATCGTCAATTAAAACGCAAAAGGCCGTAACCACACTTTTTAGTATTTTGCTTTAAAATTAAGCAATTAAGTAAATTTTTTAATCGTATACCTAAAGCAAAAATAATACACTCTTCAAACCAAAATATTTCTTAAATGAAACACATTTTACGACTGTTTCGTTTATGGAGTAATGTTACGGCCTTTTGACGTCATTTTTGAAGATATGAGTATGATTTTTTTGTTTAGATGTATTTTGGGTTAGTACATAATAAGTAATCCAGATTTTTCAGTGGTTACGGCCTTTTGCATTTTAGATGACTATATGTATTTATCAAATATTTTTGATGCATCATTTAAAAATATTCGAGAGTGTTATTTCAGATAAATGTGCGTTTCATGAACTTTAGTTTACTATTTTGGTTATCAGGACGTCTGGATCCTTGTATAGGCTAAACCATTTAGAGTTTTTTGTTATATTATAAATAAAACCCATAAATATAATTGGATGTCGGAATCTGTTTTATAGCCCGAAAGAACATCTCTTAAGAATTACCTTTTGAAGGTAATTCAAATGTTGCCGCGGCTACGCTGGTGAAATTTTCGATCACACTTTGCAGCATTACGGAATCAAAAGTTTTATGCATCTGAATTTTGAAAAACGTCGATTTTTCGCCGCTTTTTTTTTTTGCCAAAAAACTAGTAACATTCTTTTCCATTTACAAAAAAATCCTTAAGTAAAATACATAGTATTTATACTCTTTTGAAAGACAATTTTATAGACGCTTAATTTGAAACTAAAGTTATATCTTTTTTAGATTTTCTAACAGGAATCCCGCACTTCTAAAAAAAAACTCCAAAAATTTCCAAAAATTTAATTTTTTACTTCTTTTGCCATATCTTTCCAATTGTTATTGAGGAGCGAAAATGTCTGTTACCAAAAAATTAAAAGCACACTAAACTATATAAAAGATATACACTTTTTTTAAATCCAGCTTTGCGATCTGAGAAATTAAGGTAAAAGTAAATAAATAGGTTGAATTTGGGAGACCCTGGATCTCACAAAATTAAAGTTTTTACAATTTTTTCCTTCGCACAATTTTCTATAAATTTATCTTTCAGAAAAATGTAAATATTATATGTGTTACTTAAGAAAATTTTTATTTAATAGAAAATGAATGTGACCAAAAAAATCAACTCCGCAAAAATTTTGTTAAAATTTTTCTGTATACAAAAAAAAAAAAAAAAAATTGCAAAAAATCGGTTAAAACTTGGACCCGCTGTAGCGAAAAATTTTAATATTTGAAGCTAATATCTCTTAAACTGAAAGTGGTAAGATATATATACTATAATGTTTTTTTTAGATTTTTTAAATTGGTTTAGATATAATGAATTAGAATCGTTTTTAAAAATTTTGTACCCGAGGTGCCCAAATTTGGGCACCTGTGGACCCACTCCCTGTAGGTTTATATGGTCTTAAACTTAAACTGACCGACACCACTACTATCACTGTGTGAAATTTCATTGAAACGGCCGTTTCGAAATTCCATAATTATTTCCATTTCATTTTTTGAATCAAACACTGTGCGTCAAAACTAGGACCAATAAATTACGACCAAATTTTAATTGAATATTTGAGTAAGTTTAAATTTAATTTAAAAACTTATCTCAAAATGTAACCAGATTTTAGCCACCTTAATTTTATGTTCTATCCCCTTTCTATATAAACTATACATTGTCTTTTATGTTATGTTTTGTTTCCATTCCCTTTAATTAAACATTTTATTCTTATTGTGCGGCTTGTATCTTAAATTGGTTTTGTTGTATCTCTTTAAAGTTATTTTCAATTAACTACATATAGATATAAAAATAAAAAAATGAGGTGTATAATACATAATATATTAAAGTGCCAAGGAATGTAAATGAAAAAATCTTAATTTTTGATTTGTGCCGCATGTTTATAAGAGAAAACTTTTTAAATACGATTACTTTAACAATTTCAATTTTATAAACGTTCGTAAAAAAAACTCATACGAAACATCTACTTAAAAAAATTACAGTAAACAATAAATTTCATATTTTTTAACTAATTTGTCATTTGATTTATGTATACTTTTGTTTGATTTTTTTAAATGCTGTCATGCGAATATTATCAGTGCTGGCCTTTAAAATGTTTGAAACATTACGCATGGAACGTTGCGATATGTTGACAACATGTTGAGGCAAAACGGCCCTTGATTTGCTAGATGTTGTTGGCTCACGATCACCATACAAATCCATCATAATATCGGTATCATCCGTACTTGCTATGGACTATGAGGCTTTGAATTTCTTTTTGGGATTATTTCGAGCAGCATCGACAGCTGTTGTGGGTGGTAGTTCGCGGTATTGATTCTATGAATATTAAAAATTAATTAATTTTAGCTTAAATTAGAAATTAAATTTTAATTTACAATTTCTTCATCATTTGGTACTCTCGATAAAAAGTCCAATAACTCATTGTTAGGTATAGTATTTGGTCTCAAAATTCTTCGGGTAAATTTCATTATACCCCAAAATAATAACAAAAAACGTATGGGTATATAATGTAAAACTACAATAGCACCTATTAGTAAAACCACTGCGAGCCAGGTCAATTCAGGGACGGAAAAATTAAAGGTACTACAATAATAAAATTTAAATCAGTTAAGAGATTTTTTTCTCTAATAACAAACTTACTTCTTAGTGCTCTCTCCTAATGAGGCCAAATATCCTATAGTATTTTGTACAGTCTGAGAGACTTCTTGTATGGCCTGTAAACGTTCCTTTAAGGATTTTTTCTCTTCTTTCTCCTTGTCATCATCATCGTCTTCATCATATTCATAATCATAGCTACCACTACCGGCATCAGACTGACCGGTTATTAACCTTATCAGCCATTTTCTTCAAGGATTGAAAAATAAATATAAATAAATAAAATTTTACCGCCAACATTTATAAATAATTTTGTAAAAAAACTTACTTAATTATAAGTAACAGTAATACTAGGGGAATAGTTTCCAAATTACCATAAATACATGCTAGTACCCATAAAGTAAAAGCTATAGCTGATCTTAAAGGATTTTCCCATTCGAAGCAAGATCTGTTTAAATTTGATTTAAGTAATTATCATACTCCAAAAACATTTCAAAAGTTAAACTCACTGTATATATCGTGCCGCATCGAATATATTCATTATTATAATTTTCAGTCTATTGACATTACGTAGGAATAATTGTCTTTTAAATTTAGCCTCTTGTTGTATTAGTTTTTCTTCTTTGGGCTGCAAAACACGACACACCGCTCTTAATTCATTCCACACAACATTCATTTCTAGTAAAATCTATTAAAATGAGAAAAAAAGTTTAAGACAATAATTATGTATAAATAAAATAATGAGTACAAACCTGTGGTGACATTCCTTTGGCTCTACTGCATAAATTTTTGTCTTTTAGTGTATACCATCGCTTGACACCATTTTTAATTCTCAACAGAGGTATAACAAGTTTACCCAAAAATTCTACTCTATGGTCCCGGTCTTCATCGTAGACAGTTATTTCTAGTACCTGGGTTATGTCTTTGATGTTGCTGAAAAAACCAAAAAAAAAAAAAAATAAAATAAAAACAATATTTAAATTAATTTTAAGTTGAAATTTTAAAAAGGAAATAACTTATTTAAGTAATCCACCACGGTTGATATGAAGTCGAAATAAATAACACTGTGCGGCAAGAAAATATTGCCTGAATAATTCAAACGCAAAATTAAAGCGTAGCAGAAGTTTACTAGAACTCCCAAACTGCCTCTTAAAGTTAGTTTGAATTTCGGTTTTATGGCCTCTTGAAGTTTGAATATCATGGGAACAAATGGGAAATAAAAAAAAAAAACATTTAAATTATTTAATAAAAATAATAATTATACCAGATTTTTACTAGATACAACACCGTTATTACTCTTATTTTTGTCATAATATATTTCATTTTATTTAGCTTAACTATATACCACTGTACCAATTGAAATGAAACTTGACACATATGTATATCCTTGAAGTAAGAGCTGACTGGAAGCCACGCCCACTTTTTAAAAAGGGTTACTTTGTTTCTCAGTAAGCAAATTTGAAAATTCATTAAAATGTTGACAACAACATTAAAAAAATTTCACAGTATTATAAAAGTGGGCAAAAAGAGGCGTGGTACCCATACATATTAAATTTAATAATATAAAGAATATTCTGTTCATTGAGAATTTTTTAGAAGTGTCCAAAAAACGGTATTTCAAAGTATAAAGTCGCCAAAAAGGGGAATTTTTTGAAAAAAGAGGCCAACTGCTTCAATACTTACAAAACTCCTCAAAAGTTGTTTATTTGATAAAAACAAAAGCAAAAAATATTGTTTTTTAAGAAAAACTACTAAATTCAATTTTATTAATAACAAAATAATTTTATAATATTTTTTATTAATGCAAAAATGAAAATTTTTTCATAGAAATAGTTAACATAAGACTCTGGTTTTATTAACTAAACTTCTTAAGCTTTTGTATAGTGTTGTCAAGAGCGCCATATAAAAAAAGGCTAAATTGAACTTTAAAATAGGTCACAAAAGGCTAAATGGCCTAAAAGATAAGGCCAGAAAAAAATCTAGATTTCTATTTTAAATTTAAAAATTTAATTTATAAATAAAACACAACTGCGCTTAGCAAAATGACCTAATGAAAAATTGTCCAAAATCAATTTAGAAAATCTTCCAAACTAACACAAATTGGTACTACTTTTTTACATTTCTTTACATTTGTTATCATTTTAAGTAACTATTTGCTAAATTTCGTAATAATAGGGTAATTAGTTTTTCTTAAAATGAAAATTTAACAAAATCCGTTCATACTAGGGTTTTTAGTTTCCCGCAATATTTCTTTTTCTGGGAAATGGGAACGAAAGAATCAATTTCCCAGGAATTCCCGGGAATTTTTTAAAACTTTAATCAAAGAAATAAAATTATTCATCCACAAGAGATTTGAATATAAAAAATCATATAATTTTTTCAATTATATAAGTTACTCAGAAGTTTTTTCAGAAAATAATGTTCCATGTGGTTTCTCCCAAGGAGAATCTAGTGGCTAGAGTCGAGTAAATAACTTATTTAAACGTATTAAATAGTTTTAGTAGTAAAAAAAAGAATATTATTTATTTTTCTTTTTCCAAATAAATTTAAAATTATTCAAACAACCCCAGCAAAAACTTTGCTTTCCTAGTAAGCTAGCAGGTATAATTGGAAACAAAAATAAACTACTTATTTTTTGCCTGAATAACTAGTTATTTTTGTTCGAGTTGTCCACAAATTCATGTAGTTATTTTTTGAGTCTAGGGGTACTCAAAAATATGTACCTAAACGAAAGCAAAAATAAAAAAAAACAAAAAAATTTTGCCGTCATTGAGACTCGAACTTGGACACACACTAACCATTCGTTTTCACTGACAAACGTCTTACTCAGTACACCATCTCGCACATAGCATCCTAAGCGACAAAAACTCTATTTAGTTTAAAATATCTTTTTAGACATTTTGTTATAAAAAACTAACAGCTTCAGAATGGGGTTGAACCAACAACCTTCTGGTTGTTAATCCGGCGCTCTAGCCAACTCATCTACGTGATTGCAGTATTACTGCGCTATTATACTATTGAGTACTTATTAATGTAATACAGAGTAGGCAAATAATAATGATGCCTCATTACCAAGAAACTACTTTAATAAGTAATTGTTATTACCGAAAACCAAAAAGTTTTTGCTGGGAATTTATTTTGAATAAAAATATTCAAAAATTTTCTATGAATAAAAAGAAATTAAATATTTCAAATCAGATTTTATTTAATTTTTAAAATAGAAAATAAAATAAAGAATAATTTTATTTAAGCTAAAGAAATAAAACTTATTTTAAAATTAGTTGAAGACTGTGGAATTTGATTTAAATTTTTTAAAAGTATATTGGGATACTTCTGTTGAAATATCTTCTAATCTAACTTGTTAAAAAATGGAATAGTATTTAAATAATTTAATTCCAAATTAATTTCAAGTAACTATATAGATATAACTATAAAGAGAGCAAAATGATTTGAAAATATTTTATTTCTAAAAATATAAATTGAATATAAAATTAATTTATTTTTAACAAATATTTTGAAATATGATATTCACAATGACCAGCTATGAAATCTATAAAAAAAACTAAAATATGTAAAATTTTAACATGACGAAAATAAAGTTGATTTAAAATTTCAAGTGAAACAACTTTTAAGTAAATTCGTGTAACCATATATAAACAAATACATATATACCTGAGAGAAAAAAATCTAATTCAATAGTCAAAAATATAATTCATGCAATATTAACAATCCTCTCAAATAACGTTCTAGTCAGTGTTGCCAAGGCAAGAATTTTTTTCTAACCAAAATTTTGGTAAAATTAACCAAATTAGGAGAAAATTCAGTTATTGTATAAATATATATATATATATATATATATATATATATATATATATATATAAACAATAATTTTTAAAACTAATAAAAATAAAATTTTCATTTAACAAAAAAATAACCAAAACGGAAATAGACATCATCTCCACATTGGAAATTAAAATAACCAATTTGGGTAAAAATAACCAAAACGGCAACACTGGTTCTAGTTTTATTAAATGCTTTAAACTCTTGCAAGTAGTATGTTCAGAGGAACATCTATCTTCTACTGATATAAGAAGTTAAAAATTTGCTATAAAATGTTTAAAGTACGACAATATTAAATTTCCCATTTTCGTGGGAAATTCAAAAAAATTCCAGGAAATTCCCGGGAGTATTTTGACGGGAAATCCCTGATCCCAAACAATACTTCAAACACATAACTCAAATTTATTATCGAAACATATGTCGAATATATAAAATTGTAGGATCTCAGACGCCTAAAGACGTAGTGTAAACACCCACGAAGTAATAAAAATTCTTTACAGAAACGCTAGAAAATATGTGAATGCAAAAGAGAGGACGAAAGTTATTGAGAAAATTTTATTTTTTTGTTAGTATGAATGCTACCTAAAATGTTACACTTATTACTGCAGTTTTAAGTTTCGAAGGAGGACCCCACTGTGCCATCAAGAGCATAGCTATTGGAGTTTAAAGTAGGGTACCACTAACAAAGACTATATTTAAGCGCTAGACAAAATTTTTTATTCTTACTCAATTTTAAGGATTTTTGTATTTTCTTAAACCTTCTGATAAGACCTATAAAAAATATAAAAAAACATAATCTTGGTCTAAGTTTTTCATATTATATCCCAATATTTCTAACCGATTTATCTAGATTAATTAGTTAAAGAATAAAATTATCTGTGGAATAAAAAAACTTGAAGTCGATATCTTTTCGTAGTCCAAAAATAACAGATTTTGAATTTGAGCATTGCAAAAATTAGGATTTCTTTTTTTACAGAATTAAGAATTACAACAAGTAAATTTACTGGAAAAAATTTACCATTTTTCTGATTTTTGGTATTAAAGTAAAATGTTTGTAAAAAATTTGGTTTTTGGGGAAAATATAAATATTGTATTTGTAATAAAAACTTTATTAGTTAAGATTTTTTTTCATTGATTACTGGCTTTATTATTTGCAATGATGAAGTATAAAAAAATGTAAAAGTTTGGAAAAAAAGTTTGGAAGAAATCCCGCAATTGACAAAAAGCCGGCGAAAATACCAAAAATTTATTTATTTTTTTTAATTTTAAGGTAAAGTCCACATCTGTTACAGTTCTAGAAAAAATCGTTAGGAAACTCTTTGGAATACACTAGAGTTTCCGAAACTATATTCTGTTTGTAGATTCATGCTTTGGGATTTTAGAACATGTAGGATCTGTACTTAGTCCTGTTAGGTGTTTGGGCTTGTTTTTAATTCTAAAATCATCTCTGTGATGATACCTTTCAGAGGAGTATAAAATTATTATATGTTCTAAAAAAAATTATTTTAGAGAAAAAAGAGTGTAGAAAAGAAAAAAAAAATTCGAAATCATTTATTTTTGGACCCAGAAAAGATATCGACTTAAAGTTTTCTTTATTCGATATAGAATTTCTTTTAACTAATTACGGAAAACTCCACCTAAATCGCTTGGATAATGCAAAATTGAGGCAGTTTAAAGTTTGAAATGCAAATAGCTCGAAAACTATAAGAGATAAATAGCACAGGAAAACATGTTTTTCAGAGTTTTAAGAAGATGTAAAAATCTTTACATATATGAAATTTTATGTAAATCCAAGCAGCCAGTTAGAAGTTACAAATTTATTTCCAAAGATTTTCGGTTTTGCCCCATCCTGTATTATTTAGAATAAAATGAGATATCTCTCTGTAAAAACACTTAAAAACTTATGAAGTTATAAAAATTTTGAAAAGAGAATGTGTCGTTCATTTTTTTCCATAAGGTAATAGTCATTTGAAAACTTTGAATTAGTTTTCTGCAAAATCGCTTTTTCGATTTCTGAAGTAAATAAGCGAAATATATACGGTTGAAAAAAGTTTAATCCTTGTATTTTTCAAAAACGTTAAAAGGAAAGAAATCAACAAAAGAAAAGTTGGAGAAAAAAACAGTTTAAAAAACTTTAGGGTTAATATAATTTTTATAATTAGTTTAAAAAAGAAACACCAAAAGGTTCAAAAGCCTTTTGGCGCTTCTCTTTTAAAGACATAAATTTTTACGAAAGAATATAGTTTCAATTTATATTATTTAATCCTTAATTTTTGGCTAATCAAATATGTGATTTTTGTGTTGTAATTTTTGTATTAAAGTTCTTTGTAAACATGTTTAATGTAAATTTATATTACATTTCATGTAAAATTATATTACATTTCAGTGAAGTTTAATAAAATGTAATGAACATTGTTCGTAATGAACAAAGTTTTCTAAAAAATTTTTTAGAGTAAATTTGCTTAAAATTACACCTCTTGCAATGTAAATATTTTTAGTTTTAATTTTTTTTATTGTCATGTAAACAAATTTTATGAATATTTTTTTATGATGTAAACATTTTTTTAACAGAGTAAATTTTTCGTTATGCAAAAATTTTTAGTGTACAATTTTTAGTACTGTGAGTATTTAAATATTTTCTAATTTAAAAAGTAAATATTTTTGGAATCTTAAAAATTTATTATAATTATTTTTTTATGTTGTTATTTTTTTTTGTAATGCAAAATTTTATAATAAAAAAATTATTTACCGAAAATAATATCGTCGGTGGGCTAACGAAAAGTCCTATGAACTTTTGAACAAATTTTTAGGGCAGCGAAAAAACAAATATTTTTTTGTATGAAATCCACACAAAATTATGTATTAATCCTTTTGATAACTAGTACAGATATCTTAAAATAAATTAAAATTGAAAATAAAATATCAATAAATACAATTAAATGCGAAATTTATATAAAAGACTTAGTCAACGCACCAACGATATTTAAATGTGTTTTTTTCGTGTAAAACTACATTTTAGTGTGAAAAAAATTTATATTTTCTTTAAAATAATTATTAATTATTAGTGTAAAAAATGCAAAAATTGTTAGTATAAAAAAATTTTAGGTACAAAAAAATGGTTATATATATTTATAACACATAAATATGTTACCTAACTGCACGTATTAAAATTTTAGATCTTAAAAACTATACCAAATATTTTATATTATACTTACAATGTAAATATCTTATTCCACGTTGGTGTTAAAGTCTTATATTCTGTTTGTGTCTGCAGTCTTGCATTACCTAGCTCCAACACACAAAATGGATCTGATTTGCCACCAATATCGGCTGCAGCTAAGCCTTGAGCACCAAACACTTTCACCGTCAAATGACCAACGTCTCGTAAATTTTGAAAAGAACGATGCCAACGATAACGTGATCTAAGTTGTTGAATTTCACGAGGATCCTCTTTGAAAGCCTTCAGATCACTAATTGTTTCTAAAGCCGTTGTGCCACTTATGGTCAACATAAGAAACACTTCACCGGGGCAGTCTTCAAAAGGTTTCCAAATGCCATGAGTTGTCTCACGTTGGAAAATACTGAGATCAATAGTAGCCTTTCCGTACAGGCTATTGCGATTCCACAAAGAAATTTCTAAACTTTGATCTTCATCGAAAAGATGTAAATCGAATTGTTCTAGCCAGCGTTCGGTCCAAGAGGATTTGCTTTTGTATTTTTCATTGCCCAGTCTAAAGGGTAATAAACAGTTTTATAAATAACGTTTAAATATAAAAAAATAAGTTAATTTTAAATATTTTACCTAAATTTGATGTGAATATCATTAAGTTTATTGCCATCTTCTCCCAAAGGTAAACCTTTGGCTTTAACTAATAAAATCGTGACCACTGAACTCCAGATTTGAGACTTTAAACGTTTCGATGATTCAGCCAATTTGGAATTACGTTGAAAATGCTAAAAGTATAATTATAAAGGAAATAAATTATTATTTATTAAGCTGAGAAGTTTAGCATTAATCTAATTTTAATACTTCTATGTTTTACTTTAATCATGTTTCTAACCTCATACAATTCTGTAACCTCTTCCATACAATTTTTCCAATACTGACGTTTTGTACGAAAACGTTTCCACAAAGACTGTGTTGCTACATATTTGTAGCTATTAATATTGAGCGTATATTTCATGTTAGTATGAGCTAAGCAACTGATAGACTGGGCTTAAAAGTTCTGTTAACAAGTGCATGCGATCGTTGGTTCCAACTCGCTTGTCACACACACACCACAATCGAGTACTAAAAGTTGTGTTTGGATTTTTTTTTCAAATTAAAACTTGTAAAAAACCACAATATTTATACAATGCTTAATTAAGTGGCTGGGAAAGTATGCGAGAAAATATACATGTAAGTAGACAATAATGTGCTCTCTATGAGAAATTGATGACATAAATAATTGTTTTTAGAAATCTTTTAAAGTTCATCCTTTAATGGAACACATTTGTGACTTGCATTATTTAATATGCAAGTTATAGATGAACTATTTCTGGGTTCCATAATAAAAACAAAAGTAAGATCAATTAAAGTTATGTTAGGAATAAAATTAAAACATTGTTGAAGGTAAAATCTACTATGTCCACAGGGAACTAAAGATTAGTTGGAAGTTTTCGTTATGTAAACATGTGTATACTTCCCTTTAGAGTTATTTAAATCAGGGATGGAATTTTTTTATTCTAAATTATATTCTGAAGTATCATAGTACTCCTATGACTAAAAATCCATTTTTATTAAAAAATTAGTTTTTGGGGGAAACATATTTTTGTTCGAAAAATCATTTTATGGTAAAAAACAAATCGTCTTATTTAGTAATATATATATTTTTTTACAGAAAAATCAGTTTCTTTGCAAAAAATCCGTTGCTTTTATGAAAAATTTAGTTTTTTTTTATTTATTTTTTTGTTATGGAAACACACACATGGTTGCGGTATTATTACGGTAACAATGTTATGTTTACAGAAACAGAAATAATATTGCGTTCATGATAATGATACTTAGGTTAAGTTTTACTAAATTATGGTTACTTCAGTTAAATATTTCAATTTGGTTGACTAAAACATATTATATTTTTACCAAAAACAAAATTTTCTAAAATATTATTATTTCTATGACTATAAAATGTTACAAATAAATATACTATGTTCACTTTTTAAAATCATTATTTTTTATCATATTTTATTTTCCACATATATTGTACGTTTGCTTTGTAACTATATTATGTTTATCTCAAGTATTTTATGCAAAGTGTTTTTCTTTAATTAAAAAACAACTTTATTACAATTTTCATTTAGTTTAATTATATAAATAGTCAAGGTTTTATTATATTCGGTGTGATTCAAAGAATATGAGATATTAGCTATTAAGTAATTAGTTATTGAAAACATTTTTTGTATTACTTTGCACATTATATAATAAAACGAATATATAGTTCATGAACTCATTAATAATTAATGAATGAAAAAATAATATTTGGTCATATTAAGATAAATTTGAAGCTTTTTTATGATAATGTGATAAATCGGATCACAATATGACAGTCAGATTATAATGTGATTATAATATGAAAAAAATCATATCATAAAATGATAAATTTGGATAATTTTATGATTGTCATAATCATATTTATTATCATTTTGACCATAAATAAAGCAACCACATAATCCATTCATAATACGTAGTTCTTATACTATGAATGAAATTTATATTTGTTCAAAAATTTTATTTGTTTTAAAAGTTTATTTTTTAAAATAGAAGGTGTTTGTGTGCGAAATTTTTGATTTAAATAAAATATTTGTGAAAATATACGAAAAATACCAAAAACAAGTCAAAAGGAAATACTGAATAAAATAATATGTGAACAAGTCAAAAGCTAATGTGTGTGAATGGTACTTTAAATTTTAGTTTTGTTTTTTTAAATTTTGCTTGAAACCAGCTGTTGCAAGATGTTTGAAATCTAAAGGTTTTAGTAGCCGCCAAAAGACACAAGAATTTGAAATGTATTAAATAAATTTTATTTAGTGAAAAGAACGGATTATGTGTCTAAAATAGAATCACAAAAATTATATAAAACATAAGCTTTATTTAAAAAATCAATTCCTTCAATAAATTCCTATCCGGTAGGGGCTACCAATATTCTTGTGATATTTCACATAAATCAATACAAATTTACCCAATTATATTTATTAATAATTAAAGCTATTGTGTTATATTTATTTTAATTATAAAAAATGTTTGGGTGGCTTCTAAATTATAATTACTGAGTTATAGAATTTTTCTTAAATATATATCAAATAATGTCCACCCACTTATATACCGTTGTAACAAATTATATGATAATTCCAAATGTAAATAGGCTTTACATTTTTTATATGGTGATATTTTTTGCCAATTTCAATAAATACATTTTTGAAGAAAATTCGCACATATATGTCGGTTTAAAGTAGTATCAGCTCGAAATAATTTTTTAAAGGATATTTAAAGGATTGTTGTAGATAAATAAAAAATAAATTATTAAAAAGTAGAATTTTGGTATTTTGAGGGTAAAGTAAAATGTATAATGTATACTGAAAATAAATTCCGTTCTCCATCCCTGATTTAAATAACACTACACTTGTTTTTAGTGAGAAAAAATAAGTGAGTCATAATGTGTATATTTTTTTGCTACCATGTCGTATACATTTTGTAAATATTCGATAATAATTACATTTTGTAATTATTATTGAACATATTAGAGTATTTATAATATTTGTCCATTGATACTTGACAATTTGACGGAAATTTATTTTATAATAAGAAAATAAGTTCCAAGCAAATAGTGCATTTTAATACACATTTACAATATTTTATCCATATAATTCCAGCTATGGATTTTTACGATTTATTTTAACTTCTTTTTTTACGTAAACATGTTAATTATATAAAAGTTATTAATAGTAAGAACTGAAAGGTATCAATATAATAAAAATACTACTAATTACATACAGAGAAAAAAATGGTTACGGCATTTATCACTACAACAATATTATGTTCATTTTCATTAATTTTAATAACACTGTTTTCATGATAACAATGTTTTTGTATTATCATTTAATGCTACATTCAATATTTGACTACAAACATTTTACGTTTTTGAATATTTTTACCGGAAACAAAATTTTATTAATATGAAAAAGTATCATTATTTCTACATATATAATATTATCAATAATTTTTTTTGTTCTTAAACTATATCTTGTTTTTAAACCATATTAATATTATTATTTCCATAACAATAAAAAGTTGCAAATAAAAATAATACATATGCTTTTAACGAATATTTTTGAAAAATTCATAACTTGTTTATTTTTAAAAATATTTTGTTTTTAATGTTTGTTTTGCAACTCCATTATAATTCTCGTTTAGTTTATATATGAATATATGATATAAATAGACAAGGTTTGGTTATATTCCCGGTGATTCATACAATATGAGATATTTATTAATTACTTTAAAATAGTTTAGTTAATAAAAATTATCTCAGTATTATTTTAGACAATATATAATTTATGAAAATTAATTAATGAATAATGATTTATCATAATAATAATAATACGAAACGTGTCGTAAGTAATTTTAAACATGTTTTAACATTTTTTATGGTAAATAGTATGATAAAACCGATTCATTTTATAATAAAATCGAGTCAAAATATGAGAACATTTTATCATAATGTGATAAAACCGGATCATAGCGTTATAAAATATTTAAATACAAAATGCGAAAACTCGCATCATAGTATAAAAAGCTAGATTTTTTATGATTAAAATGTTCATATTTATTACCATATAAATTTTTAAAGCAACCATACAAATCAATCATAATATGTTGCTCTTCGATTATGTTTACCACAACCATTTTTCTTTGCGTGTATATAACTACATTTAATTTATATATATGTATCTAGGTATTTCTTTTTTACTAATTTAAATTACATATGTATGAATATAAATATAATACATAATTAGAGCTCTTTTTTTCTCAATTTAATGATAGTTAATATTAACTTTTTTGAACACTGGGTTTTATTCATTTCTATTAGCTTACTTTCCCCTTTCAATACCAATTTCGCTGTTTGAAAATTGTGTAATGTAATGAAATATAATTTGTCTTGTGTAGTTTCATTTTAACATTCCAACTTTTAATATTTTACATGAGTCATGGAAAATGTTGTAAATTGTACTTAAATTAAAATTTAACCATAGATCTGTCTTAAGCAAAATAAAAATCTCTACAGTAGTTTAAAATACATTTTTATTTTAACTTAGTGCAATTTATTTAATTGTTTATTAGAGTGTCCCGTTGAAAAAATATGTAGAAGACCACCCTACAGATGCGTATGGAAGAGCTAAATACGGCAAAAATATTAAACAAACTTTAAAAGTTGATCTTCAGTTGTCTAGCACACGCAGAGAAAAAAAGACATGTTTACAGCATTCTCACTACAACAATATTATGTTCCCATTGCCAATTTTCTTGAACTATAATAACTCTGTGATCATGATAACAATGTTTTTGTTTAAGTTTTATCATTTATTGTTTGCACTCAATAAAAATTTCTATATTGTTGACTGCAAACATTATATGATTTTAAATATTTTTACAAGAACAAAATTTTATTAATATAAAAAAACATCATTTTTTGTTTATTGTGTTTATTTTGTTTATTGTGTTTGTTTTCCAACTTCATTGTAATTCTCATTTAGTTTATGTATGATTAAATATAAATAAAAAAGGTTTGGTTATATGCGGTGTGATTCAATCAATGCAAGATATTGATTAACTACCATTAAAGGCTTGCGTTTGAACCACATATGGGGGTACAAATGTTCATTAATTATAGAACAAATAATTTGTATATATATATATATATATATATATATATACAAATTATATATATATATATGAATATATATATATATATATATATATATATATTTCTTTTTGTCTAATGAATACTTTTCCCTATTATTTTCATTAAAAGATTTATAAAAATAATTTTTTTTAATACGTTTTATTTCAATATATGATAAGATGTAATAAAGTGAGAAAATGAAATAATAATGTGAAGGATGACATAACAATATTATGAAATGGAATCTTAATGATGTAGATTGTTCAATTTTATGTAAAACTAGAATCATAACATGAAAAAACAAACCATAAAATCGGACAAAATATCCCATGGAGAAAAATCAAAAAATTAAAAAAAAAATAAATTACGAATTTTTAGTGACCTGAGGATCGATTCTGTTTTCATGAAAAAAGGAAATGAAAAAATGAAATAAAAAAAAAATCATCAAAATCTGATTCTTGTTTCAATGTTCTTTTTTTTCATATGAAGAAAATTTTCTCAACAAATAAATGTCTATGAAAAACAATTTAGTGATGTTAATCAAGCTTATTTTCAAATATTTAATTTTTAATTATTATTAACAATATTATGGTTATATTATTTATATGCATTAAAATATTTTCTTGTTTTTACAATTATAAGGTTTATTACACCGTGTATAAAAAATTGCTCAAAAATTTCTCACACATGAAAAAAATTGATATAAGCATAAATCTAGAGCCCATACATAATAAAACTACGTAGTGAGTTTTTCTCCAAGACATCAAATTTTTCTCCCAAAAGGACTTTAAAATTTCGAAAAATACACGAATTAAAAAAAATTAAAATATATTTACCAAATTATATCAACCCAATATGGATGTCAAATAAAAGCAAATGCAATATAGCAAAAGTTTTTATTTAAGTGTTGCGGAACAAAATGTTAAAAAATATCGTTTATTTGAAGTATATAATTAACTAGTAAATACACAGAGTTAACAGATTCGTTGTGACACCGATTCGATCAGTTGCAAGAACTATTATATAAGTCGGCTGTAATAACTGAATGTGTTTCGTTCTCATAACAGTTTGTTTAGAATAAAGGAGACACTATTGTGAATCAAATTTTGACTTTTACCAATTCTCTTTTATTAAAAATACCTACACATACATGTGAATATACATAAAAAGACAGAAAAAATACAAAAGAATTAGACATGTTTGCAAAATTAGAAAAAAGGCAACTAAATAAGTAATCTTTGAATATTATCTATATACAATTTATTTCCATCGTTTTGAAAGAAATTTGAAGGATCCTGTCAGTTAAAGGAAGTATACACAGATTAATCCATGTTTAATATATAGTGTCATCTAGACATGGAAAGTTCGTACCTTTTGATAACCATCAGCAAAAGTTTATTATTTAAAACAAAATCTTAAATCTTTTTTTTTACAATTGAATTTAAAATTTGCATCTTCGAAATTGTAGAAATAAATTTTAATTAAAATTAATTTTAATTTTTAATTTTAATTTTTAAAACCTTAATTCAGTTACAACGATGTTTTAATAATTCTAAATACAATAATAATTTTATATTTATATTTATGAAAACCATTTTCCATACAATCGTTTTCTGTGTGTATAATATAAAAGGGTTAAATTTTCAAAAATATATTTCTTATCTTTTTGTACTGCAATATTTAAATAAAAGATATTACTCTGTTGCAGTGAATTGTAGCTTTCATTTGATATCCATATTGGATTGATATAATCTTCGTGAATTTTTTACAATTTTTTTTTTAAATTTCTCATCTTTCGAAACATTGATGTTCTTTTGAGTGGAAATTTGATATTCCGGAGAGAAATTGGGTAGACTCTTTACCGTTTTATTCATATAATGATCTTTTCATGTGTGAGTGCGATTGTTGCAGGCTGACATACATGTTTTATTTTCACATGTAGTAAAAGGTAACATTTTCAAAAGGATACTTTCTTAAGTTTTTGTACGGCAGCATTTAAACAAAAAATGTTTTTATATCATACATTTTCTTAGCTTTTATTTAACATTCATATTGTGTTGATTTAATATTCGTAAATATTTAAATATTTGTTTTCTTAAATTTGCATGCTTCTAAAATTTTAAGTTCTTTTAATAGGAAATTGGACGCCCTGTACAAAAACTGAGTACGCACCTTTACTACCTATGGTCTCTAGTTTCAGTTTTTTTTATGTGTGAAAATTACTGTAATTTCTTCTTATTTTTAGAAGAAATTACTGGAATGAAACAAAATTGACATAATGTTTTCATAAGATTTTTTCTTTCATAATTTGAATTATAAAAAGCAAAAAATAAATGAACTATTTCTTTGAAACGAAAATAAAAGTATTTTTATCACACAGAAAAATTCTTCGATCGCCTCTTTCGCAAAAAAAAACTCCAAATTTTTTGTTAAGGTCAAAATGTTCCAGACTTTTCCTGACATAGCAAAAACATCGAAACATCCGTACAGGAAGAATATTAAAAAAATATATCTTCAGTTCTTTACTTTATTTCTTCTAAAATATGTTAAGGTTTTTTTTTGTATATAGATTTCTAAAAATTCTTAACACAAGTCAATAAAGTGGTAGAGTGGCAAAAGAGGAAAATAATTTTACTTAATTCATATCCTTTGTGCTAGATATGGTAGGTGAGTTCGACGAACTTGCCTAAGTTACCCAAAGTTATCCAAACGCGCTCAAAACAGAAAGACCTCATTCTGGAATGTTTTTTGGTCACAATTTATTTATTTATTAATTTTTTGCGTTCCCCAGCTTTTGATAACTTTCTACGATTTGGGAGCGTAAATTTGTAAATACTCTCAAGTATATAGAAAAATAAAAATTTTCCATGACGTCTCCGATTTTTGAGACAACGACCCTTAATTTTGACCTATTTTTAACAACTTTTACGCATAAATTTTAACTACTTATATTAGACTTAAAAACTATTACGTTATTCTGGCTTCTTTTCCTATATCGTTTAGATTTGGTTCTTTTCTTGAATTCTCTAAGAGAATGAAACGTTTTGTTCGGAACGTATTGCCAGGACAATACATTTAAATATCCTTTAAATGTGGGCGGTAATTTTCTGTAATTTTTCCTGGATGTGGGGTCTCTAAAATGTTAACAAAAAATTCTGCCCATTCTTATCCCTCTTTTATAAATTTAAATTTATTTATATTTTAATCTACTAATCTAATCTACACGTTCTTTTATAGTGTAATTCTTATACGTTCATGATATGAGCGACTTTACGCTCTGAGCTGTCTTAAATACAGCTGCGTTACAGTTTGTCGAGGCTTTTAAATTTGTCACGTGCAATCGATTTTAACATTACTCGGGGGACTTAATTCGGAAACTTTAGCCTTCTATACAAAGATACTGATCGAGTGGATGATTTGCGAAGGAATCTTCTTCTGGAATGAACGACATGGCAATATATTAGCAGATAGCTACGCCATTTAAACTATTAGGCGAAAATTATAAAATTTTATTGAGTTTATTTGAATTGAAACTAGGTCCGAAGATATATGGTGTTAAATTTCATGTATTTAAAATATCAGAGAAATGTATACTTTGAACCGCCACAAAAATCAAACTGCAAAGAATATTAATGTCTTAAAGTGATATATAATATAAAAATATTCAATTCAAAGTTTTATTTAATGAAATTTAATTGAAAATAAATAGAAGATTTAATTCTTTAATGTCTTTGCTCAGTCTTTAATAATAACGGTATATACCGGTATTTAAGTTTCGGTACCGGTATACCGATACCGATATAATTTAAAATACCATTACCGATACCGTTACCGAAATAAAAATAAATTGAATACCGATACCGTTATCGATACCGTTATTCGTTTCGGTTTCCAACCTTGGTATGTATTATTTTTGAAAATAGTTATTTGCTAAGAAAATTTGTACTTATTTGAAAATGTTTACTATTTTTGAAAAAGAGAACTATTTTTTAAGATTGATATTATCTTAACAAGAAAAGTGCAAAATTATGTAAATTATTGGAAGCTTTAAATTTAAAATTTTTATAATTGGGCAATACAATACAAATACACACCAGTATTTCAAAAATTACGCCTTCTTTAAGAAATATATATATATAAAATTCTTAATAATAGAAGATTTCCTAGAAGAGTTTTGTGAAAAGAAGTTAAACTAGTTTTCAGAAGTTTTAAGGGAAATAAAAATTATTCAATGAAATTTTACAGTTATATGGAAATGTTCTTAAAAGAATACTAATTTGGAAAGCATTTTAAGATTTATTAATGGGAATCTTCAGAAAGTAAATTATTTTGTTTTTTTCTATATTATTTATTTTAAGAATAGTGCAGTTTTCTTAATACCCTAATTTAGAATCGAAAATTGATTTTTATATGAAAATACTGCAAGTGTAACACGTTTTAATTTTTGTATAAAACAATTTAAACTAATAGCTAATGTAATATTTAGACCGAATTAAAAATAGGAAAAAAACTGGTTTACATTTGCGCTATACAAAGGCTAGGTACATATAATTAATTAATCAATTAATATTTATCCTCAGATAAATTTTCCAGATTTATATTTTTTGTTTCCCTAATTGAGTCATTATTGTTATTGCAGCACTATTGTTAGAAGATTTAAAAATTCACACACAAATATTTATCACGTCGAGTCTATACTAGAGAAATTTTTATAAAAAAAAAAAAAAAAAAATCATAAAATTTTTATCACGATGAAAATTTATAGACTGAATTTGTCAGTATTATTGCAGCGTTACAACAAAATTGTCAGCGCTCGAGCACTGACAACATTGTCTTGGCGTTGCTTGAGAAAAGATGTCATTTTGATCTTTGTTGCTGCTTTTGACATTTTTTATTATGACATACGTTTTCCCCTATAATTGATAGAGATAAAAATTTATCTGGAATTTAGATAAAAATTTTACGTTTGTCTTGATAAAAATTTCTCTAGTATAGACTCGACATTATTTACATATTCTTGTCAGAGTGACACCTCAACTAAATGATTGTATAATATTAATATATGCATGTACAAACATTCATGTTTTACATATTCTCACATATAGTACATACTCTACAAACAATCAAAAGCCAAGAAAAACAATGATGATAAGAAACCAATAAAAACAAAAGAAATTCATCGTAAAATAACATAGTGTAATAAGAAAGTGACTTCGTAAGCCCAGCTGATTTATAATCTTTTCATGTAAGTACTTCGCGAAATTTTCAAATCGTTTTTGTATTCGTATGTAATAGTTTTTGGCGCGTTTATTTACTCTTCTTCTTAATTTTCTCATTTTTGGTTCATATTATTTTGACATTATGTGCAGTAATTTTACACTAACTTTATAATTACATTATGGTACAATGAGTAAACAATTACATTATGGTACAATAAGTAAACAAAAGAAAAAAAGCAATAAATTCAAACAAAAAGTCATAAAATATTTACGATTTATGCTAAACAAACTGTAAATTAAGCTCTTAAAGGGGCCTAAGAATATGTTTACCAAAAAATATATAAGAAGAGACAATCATAAGATTGTGAAAGACAAAAACTATAAATCATTTGTTTTCTCTAGTTACAATGAAAGATACCGACACATCACACAGTACTACTTAATAGTCTTAACATAATATTTGAATTATATCACGAATTTAATGGAAGCTAAAAATTAATTTCCGTCATTTAATTTTCAAACGCTTGAATTGAGTTAATTTGACTGACATGAGACTCTGTGGCGAAAAATGAAACTTGAATACTTTGTAAATTTTAACAAAAATGAAAAGAAAACAAGAACAATTGTACATCAGTACTTACACTTACCATTTCCTTATCCTCTTGAGAACGTGGCCATAATGTTAAGTTAATTAATATTTCACCCATTTGTCGTTCTGGATGATTGACATCAATCAATGGCAAATTAATGTCCTCAGCTTTGCCCAATTCCAATTGTGTTAAATCAATTTTAGCTGATCCCATGAAATCATCTTGTAGACCCCAATCATAATCAAAGACCTTCCAAAAAAAAAAAAAAAAAGAAAAGTGGGGTAAATTAATTGTTTAATAAATTTATATCATTAAGTAAATAAATTGTTTTACGTTGTAGTTTATTGATTAAATTTTGAAGAATATTAATATTATTAATAATAAAAACTATTATTAATAATAAAAAATATTTAAAATTAAATTTATTGTTATAATATTAAAGTTTTCTTTAGAGCAACATTTTTTTAAAACTAAGAGAATTAATGCTATTACAAGAAGGAGAGACAGACCAATAGATGAATTGGCGGACGTCGCTACACCTAACTATAGCTGCTATTTTAAAAAATATAATCTTCGAGAAATGGTTTTACAGTTTTAAAAATTTTATATCTTCGAAATTTTTTTAATTCGGGGTGTTCATTAAACTAGTCATTATGCATTTTATCGTATATCAATCAGTCCCATATCGTTTACGTTTACTGTTTAAGGTTAAATAACTTTTATGTGCGTTATCCGATTTTAACAAAATTGGCATCAATAGAAAGGAATGATATTCCTCTTTATTATAAAATCAAAAAAGTTACTCATCTTCCTGGCGCAGGGACCTCTAAAAATAAAAAATATCTTTTATTCTAATATATCCTGAAAATAAAAAATATCATCTATCCTAAGATATCCTGAAAAAGGGTCTCTTAATTTTAATTATTTTTTTGACAAAATTTTTTAAATTTATTTTTCTTTTTAGTGTAAAAATTTCAAAATGGAAACTTAATGGAATCAGAAGTTATAACAGTTTGTCTATATCAGTTAGTACAATTTTACTAACAAAATAATATCTTCTTCAGTGTTTTGATACTTTTTTTTTTAAATTTTGTATCAAAACAAATAGGAAAGGATAAAACAAGCAGTGTTGGTCAAGATCGGCCATATAATACCCTATATGCTTGCGTATATGCACTAAAACGATTATAGGAAGAAGGCCTTATATAAGACCTACGATCAATTGTGTAACAATCCTTATGAAATTTATTACAATAAAACTATTATATACAATTTTATTTCGATATTGGCATTTTTGTCTGATTGTGAATTATATGGGAGCCATGATCAATTACACGCCGATCACTATGAAATTTAGTAGAGCGATCTATACTCGTACATAACTTAATTGCATTAAATTTTATGTCGATATTGCTATTTATGTCAGATTTATGCAAGCTTAATTGATTTTCGGGAATAGGGATTATGCGGGAACTATGTTAAATTATGGAACTATTATTGTGATATTATGTGTAATGATGTATACTTTAATGTTGGATTTATGAGCTTTTAAGTAATTTTTAGACAGCGGAACCTACATGAAAAATATGATCAATTGTGGATCGATGTTTATAAAATTTGGTATAACGATCTATATTTGTACAAAACTTATGTGTTCAGCAGATTTTGCCTTTGTAACACTATGTATCAAATTTGAGTACATAATCGTTCAAATCGTCACAAATAATTCAGCGGTTTTTGTAAAATGGGTTACAGTGGATTAAAGGTCTGATAATGTGTTTCTGAAACTACTAAAATAATATTTTATTATTTTTTCGGGATCAGAAATGTGCTATATAGGTGACTCATTTCAATAAATAATGATCTGTTACAAATTGAATAATTATATCAATATGCCTAAAAAACATGTAATATCTAATAGAAAATGTGTTAGTTCAGAAAAATTGCTGTAACTTCTGATCTCATTGCGATCCCAGTCCTTTCCAATGATACCAAGTTTGTTGTTGCACATAAAACTTATTCAAGGTAAAATTTTTATAATTTTTGACAAAAAAGCTGAACAAGTTTAGAAGCTCACAGAATATGAACCGTTAGCGATATGGTACAGGTTAATACGCATAGAAGGTTAGATTATATGTACTGAATTTCATTAAAATCAGTTATGGTCAAAATCCGTGCTAGTTCGAAATTTTTTGGAATTACCAAATACGGTCAATGCCAGACACTTTTATAAACACAATTCCTTTAATCTTCAATTGATTGAAATCACATTGGTACTATGTATGTCTATCAATTCATACGATTTACAATTGTATGATTACAATTGATTTACTCAATTGTGTATACAATAATACCTTATTTGTCTTTCTATATTATGATTAATGATTTGAGTTGTTAGGTTTTTTCCAAACGTCTTTAAAAGTATTTTGTTCTACCAGCTGAGAAATTTTCCCTTCATATTGCATTCGTATATTTTATTTGTCATAGTATCATTTGATGTTAAATATCATTATTTGCAAAGCTTTTGGGAAAATATTTAATTTATGGCTTGTACTTTTCACTTTGTGTCTTAATAGAGAGTTTTTATGCTTTCACTTGAAGGTACGCTACTACACATTTAGGAATGTTAGGTAAAGCGTTGGTTATGGCATAACTTCAAATGAAAAACAAATTACCCTCCGGGAATATCCTTCAGTTATTCACAGATTAATTGTTGTAGATAAAAAATTGTTCTAATCGTTAAGACACCAGTGTTGACATTTTGCTATTTTTTCTGCTAGATTTAGCAGAATGAATTGGAAAATTGCATATTTATTTAAAAAAATTCTGCCAAATGCTTTTTCTTAGACCTACTTACAGCTATATGTATGCTAAATATTTTTTTATTTTTTAATTTTATTATTTGGTTTCCAAATCTAAAAAGAGATAATATTTACAAAGCTATGGTATTGATCCATTAAAAATATCCAGAGCATGCTGAATTCGTTGGATATTCATAGAGACCAAAATAAAAAGAATATGTGAGTAATGGTTAGAACTAAAGACGTATTTCGGTATTGTATATACACTTGAAAATTGTTACACAACAAACATTTTATATAAGATTTATCTGAATGAAAAATTGTTTTTGTTATCATATTTCCTGAAAAATATTCTAAAGAATTACAAATTTTAAACAAAGGCAATAAAAAGTGACCCTTTAAAAATTTTAAATGAATTGCAAATAAATTATATGTTAGAGAAAAAGATATTAAAATGAATACACAAAATGTTGAAAACCTAGACGACTTTCTACTTTCTCAGCCTTGGATATTCGTTTGAAAATCTTATTAAAGAAAAAATAATCTGAAACTAATTACAGAAAATTAAGAACTTGTAATATGTTCCACATATATACATTTTACAAAAGAATTAGTTACAGAATTAGTAAATCGTTTACCAAAAAAATTAAATGTTTCAAGAAAGTAAGTATGTATGTTTTCTATTGAAAATACTTCAAAAGAGATAAATGATAAATATATTGAATTATTAAATGTACAAATACAATGGGAAAAGTAAAGTAATTGAGACAGCAACATTAACACAATATCATTTTGGATATAATTTTATAATTTCAAAAATTAGGTGGATGAAGACCCATTCGAACAATTGTCTAAATTTGCAATATCTTTATTAGTTCTACCCATCTCTAATATTGAAGTGGAGCTTTATTTAGCTTTATGGGTCTTGTTAAAAGTGAATGTCGAAACAAGTTGTGAACGTAAATTTTAAGTAGTATTTTATGCATTAGAAAATGGGTAAAATTATAAGGTTCATGTTGCTATTTCTTTGATATTCCAGATAATTTTAAGAAAAATATGAGAGGCTAGTCACAAGCGAGGAAAATGAGGAAGTAGCAAATATTTTTAAACTGTTCTCGATGAATTTTAAATGTATTATGTTTATATTATTAATACTCGTATATATAATATTATAATAAAAAATTTTTATAATAATAAAATATTTTTTTTAATATATTAATTTTTTATTGAAAAATAAATTTCAATTGTTGAAAATTTTGTGTATCAGTATCTAGATATAAATTTTAGGTCCAATAGATTAACGTTGGAAAGTTAAAAAATTTTACAAATAATAATACTTTGATTTTAAAAAATCTACAGTGCTGTATATTCCTGTAAACGCATTTCATTTTTTTTTTTTTATTTGAGGTATATTCGTTTCTCAGAACCAAAAACAACATTATGTTGTTTCAATAACTCGCGATATAGCGGCACTTTTTTATGTAAGAAATATTTCTTTCTTATTTTTGTTGTTTTCTTTAATTTAATCAAAACATATTGGTGATCATTTAAGTGGAATATTCCTATAAACGCAATCGAGCAAAATTTATCTAAAAAAATTAAAAATAGTAAACAAATATTAAAAATTTTATTTTAAGTTTTAGCTGATTGTTTCACTTAAGGTAAGTTTCTGGTAACAACATCTTTGTTTACTGGAAATATTTTTGTTTTAATTGGGAAATTTCATCAGCTTAAAGGATGCCCAAAGGAAATATTCTTACAGATCAGGAAAAAAATCAAATTCAATTTTTTCGTGATCAAGGCTATTCTAATAGAGAAATTGGACGAAAAATTAACCGTTTTGAAGGAGTTATTCTTAAAAAGTTCAGAAACACGGTGTGTGCAAACCAACAAAAGGTAATAAAAAATTAAATAAAAGGCAAATTAATAAAAAAAAGAAGCCACCCGCAATAAATTAAATGCAACACAAATAAAAAATAAACTTCACCTTCTTGTCACCTCCAAACATGTTACACACATTTTGCGAACAGGTGGTAACGTAAAATGGAAGAAACCAAAATTCAAGCCAATGTTAAAACGGCATCACAAGAAAATCGTTTAAAATTTGCGCGCAAATGCGTGAAATGGAGAGATGAGTGGAATAAAGTAATATTTTCTGATGAAAAGAAATTCAGTTTGTGCAGTGCCGATTTATATTCTTGCTTTTGATGATTTGAGGTCGCACGAAATTCGTATATCGAAACGCAATTTCGGTGGAGGCAGTGTTATAGTTTGGGCAGCATTTTCTTCTGCAGGAAAATCAAAAATGTGTTTTGTTCCAACTAAAGTGAACAGTGCAATTTACAATGAACTGTTGGAAGATGCTTCTCTCATTTATGGATGAAACTGGATAAAGAATGCATATTTCAACATGGCGCATAAAGTCTACGCTAGGTATGCACAAAATAAAATCATAATGACAACAACAGAGTTAAAACTAAAAATTAAGCAAGCCCGGTAAGAAATGATTTTCTTCAAAAATTTATCAAACCTATGCCTGGTCGAATTTTTGAAGTTATAAAAAACAAAGGTTTATCAACACATTATTAATAATGCTAAATTGGTTCATTATTTTAAGTGCGTATATAAGAAAATGCCATAAAAAATGACATTAAACTACTAAAATTATAATCAAACAAATTTAGTACACATTTTAAGTAAGTTGTTATTAATTTTTTAAGTGTAGTCAATAAATAATTAAAAAAATAAATACTTTTTATCCCCATTTTTGGTAAGTTGATTTAAAAAACTGATATGCGTTTATTTGAATGTGCACCAGTGTAATTTCATATTTATTTTTTTAAATCCGAAAATAATATAATGAACGCTTAATATTTTTGAAGTTATTCGGAAATTACTGGCGAAAACAATTATAAACTTTTCTTGAAAAATCGGAAGAATTTTTTTCATTAACTCCGCAAATATTTAGTGAATAAAAAAAATTAATGTTAAGACAATTTCAATCTGCATCTATAGGAGTCTAATTTATAAAAATTTGACAAAACGTTCTCGAGTTATACAAGCGTGACCTTTGAATAAGGTGGTCATATTCAGCGTTATCGTTGATATTTTTTAAATAAAGTTCAAAAAAGGAGATTTAAAAAAAGTCGCCAAAATGTTGATTTTTTTTGCTCTTAAGGGGCCAACTACGTGAATAAAAAAATTCATTAAAAATTTGATTATTTGATAAAAACAAAAATATTATATTTTATGAAAATCTACTAAATTCAATTTTATAAATAACAGAATAATTTATTTATAATAATTTTTATTATTACAAACATAAAGATTAATTCATAAAGATAGTAAACATAACACTTTTTTTTATTAATTAAACTTGTGTACTTTTGTAAGAGGTCTTCACTTGGATCCCAGTCTTCCAAATCCCCATCTAACAAATTTAGGGCTGAAAGTACGGATTCATAACTATTGACTATAAGTCTGTTGGTCAATTTATTTTTTATTAGTAATAATTGAAAAAATAATAAATAAAAAACTAATGCTCCACCGAGCAAAATAAAAATATAAATTAAGTATTAATCGAACGTGCTCTTTTAGTTCATTTATAAATTCTCCGGGATTTTTTATAACATTGTGAAAAAATCAAAAAGTAATTAATTTCTTCGTTAGAATTAATATATAATGCATCGAGATATTCCAAACAACGTAGTTTTTCGTCATTTAGCACATAGTCTTTAAAAGTAGTCATTTAGTTCCTTTTTGAAGAAGGAAACAAAAAAGTGAACAAGTGGTGGAAAAAGGGCAATTTAATAACGTTGCTTATATTAGTCACGCCCATAAACAAATTAGTACGTGATAGAAAAAAAGTGAAATCAGATTCTTGTTTAGCTCGTCAAATTCCATCTAGTCCACATACTTATGTTGAATTTTTTTTTGCCCATAGTTTATCTCCACTCAAATATAGGTATATATGCACGCAGATATAAAATATTGTTGCGAAGACCATAATCTAAGATCAACATATTACGATTATACAATATGTTTGTCACAAAAATTGTTATGGTCATGAATAATAATAAATATTGTTACGAAATTGTACTTGAATTCAAATATAACGGTTTTAACGGCTGGTTTAAATCTTTCTCAATGCTTCTAGGCATTTCCGTTTATGTTAACAGCAGTTAACATATCTGTAAAATTATTAGCATAGTTCTAAACTATAATATTGAATAAAAAGCTTTCACCATTGTTTTTAAGTATGGCAACACTAAATGTTTAAGCTGCTAACATTAACATCGAAAGCTCTAGTTTGTCCGTTAAGAACATTGTAGAAAGAAATAGAGCTTTCAAGAAGCATCTAGTAGGTAATACAGTGTATATAAATTGGCCGTTAGAACACCATTGAGTCAGTCTAATTGGAAGCGTCGTTAAGTAAAGACAAATTAACTGTCTTGACTATACAGCCATTAAAGTGTGTTGTATAAGGTGTGTAATTTAAGTGTGTGTTTATATTAGAACGCAAGTGACTACTTAAACTGTTATTGTTGTACATTTTTGAATAAAATAAAGAGTCGTTACAATTTTTAAACTACTAAACTGCTGTTATTTGCAATCAAAGTACAGGTTTATTTAAAGGAAATAAACGACCGTTTTTAAAAGGTAAAAACGTAACAATATTTTTTTATTATTACATTTATTTAAATTAAAATCTATCCAAAGATAATATGCAATTTTGAAGAAATATATAAATTGACAGCAATAATGTACTACAACATGTACAAATATAATAAATAATAACAAATAATAATAAATATGACAATTATAATTTTAATGCTGTATTTAACCCATTTTCGACCACTGTTGTATTTTCACATCAGTAACTTTAGCTTTATATAAGCTTAATGATAATGTTTTATGCATATGTGGAATTCTCTTTTTAGGTTTACCTTTAAGAAACCGACATTAAACCTCAAATATTTTTTTTTTTAAATTTAAATTTTTCAAATTAACTTTTGATGCAATTATGTTAACAATACTCGTGGAGTATTTATTTATTTATTTAATGGCCAATGAAATTACAATTTCTTACAGGCTAGCATATATATTATTCTTAAAGCTATTTACAATAAACTATTTTCATAATTATTCAATAACAAAAACTTATTATTTAACTAAGTTAAAAATACTCCTCTTAATGCGGATTGGATTTAATGAGAAATCAATATATGGATAAAAATTCTTGAATTGATTGCATATACGTCTCATGGGATCAAAGTTGGCACAATTGATTCGAAAATATTTTATTTTTAAAGGAGTATAATTTCTAGTTGGACGATTTGGGATTACGAATTCGATCTTACGAAGAAGGAACTCAGAATTAATTGAACCGTTTACTAAATTAATTACAAATGAAATATTCATTTATTTTCTTTTACTTTCAAGAGTAGGGAGATCAATAAGCTGTAATCGACTTTCATATGATGGTAAATTAATATTAGGATTCCATGGAATATTACGAAGACAAAATAAGAGAAATTGTTTCTGAACCGATTAAATTTTCTTTATATGAACTTCGTATTGAGGATATATTTCGTGATTGGTCTTACAAGAGATATGAATAATTGCTTGGAAAAGTAAAGATCATTAAACTCTCTTCACCAGCGCTTGAGGAAACCCAGAACTCCTTTTGCCTTATTGACGATTTGCGAAACGTGGGAATTAGAGAATAGTTTACAATCAAGCAACACACCCAGATCAAGAAATTCTTCGACTAGATGAAGTTGATATTCATTTATTGTGTATCTGCAGAGTACTGGACTTCTTCTGTAGGACATCATTTGTTTACATTTTCTTAAATTCAGATCCATTAGATTCATCATATACCAATCACAAAGATTATCAAAATCAAATTGGAGTAAGGAACATTGATAGGAATAGTTAAAGCTATGGAGTAGCTTTACATCATCAGCATACATTAATATTCTCGATCATTTAAAATAATAAGGGAATAATAAGGGATCGATATGACTACCTTGTGGAACACCAGATAAAACAGGAATGGTTTTTGATATACATTTTCTGAATAATACACATTGGCATCCATTTTTAAGATGTGTGGAAATCCATTTAAGGAAAACAGGAGAAAATCTGAATTTATCCAATTTGAACAATAGGAGAACGTGATTTACTTTATCGAAAGCTTTACTGAAATCTGTGTATATTGCGTCTATCTATAAACCGGAATCAAATGCAGTTATATCTGAGGTTGCGAACTCCAAAAGGTTAGTAGTAGTGGAACATCCTTTTCTAAATCCATTCTGAAATGGCGAAAGATAACATACAACTTGATGCGAAATGATTTCGGTAACTATCTTTTCGGAAATATATATATAGTTGGAAATGTTGGATCTACTTCCGAATTTAAACAAATGTATAATATAAGATTTACTCCAAATTTCGGGAAAGTAACCACTAAATATTGATATGTTGAATAAGTAGGTTATTGGAGATATAAGAGAATGTAAACATTGTATAAGAACACAGCTTGGAACACCATCAGGTCCACATTTATCAGAATATTTTAGCTTCTGTACAGCTCAGTACCATTGATTTATCTAATGTTGGACAATTTATTAGGGTTGCAGCAGGAATTGGATATGGATAATTGGACAGTTGATGTAAATCTTTATCAGAATGGGCGGATGAGAAAAAAGCAGCAAACATATCGCAAATATCTGCATCGTTTGAGGATTCTTTATCTCCAAGTTTTATCATGGACGGATATCTAGAGACTCGACGCCTATAATTTACGAACTGGTAAAAATATTTTGGATTATTTTTAAAGTTTCTTTTCACCTTAAAAAGATAATTATTATAACATTTGATATTTTCCGAATTGTAAACTTGATATGGAGTACCTCATATAATCAATAGATAAACCGGATTTTTTTATATTTTCTATAATGTTTGTTTTTTAAATTTTTCGAGCCATTGAACTGCTTTGTATACCAAGGCGGTCCATGTGCAATTTTTTTTTCTCGTCATTGGTATTGATTTCTTAAAGCATCTAAACAAGAAATCATAGAAATTGTTCAAAATGAGTAAAACAACAAAAATTCAATACCTGAAATGGTTCCATGTGGTACCAGCAAGCACTCAAAGTTAAAAAATCCAAAAAAGAAAGTTTAAAAATAACAAGTTTTTTTCTTTCTTTTAATTCCTGTAACCGACAATTTTGGCATATGTGTCAAATGTGATTAAGAAAACACTTGTAGAAATATGCCAACCGGTGTTCAATCAACGTGTCGTTGACGAGTGTTCAATTATATTGTGAACAAGTCGTGAATCCACAATTTTCAAAATTTTAATTCTGAGTAGTTTTTGGATTAGAAAATTTGTGCCGTTTCGAGTATTGCAAAATAAGGAATTGAAATTTATTGCTCTTGTAATTATGAATCGTTTAAAATACACTTCGTTAATGTGTCCGCAATAGTAGCGCTATAGGGGGTGTCAAAACTTTGAGAGAGAAAACGTGAATAGCCCTAATAGGTATTTTTTTCGCGAGATACACTCACAACTTTATTGTATTGAATCTAAAGTATCGTGCGATCAAAAAAGGTTTTCAAATTATATTTTAAATTCATTGTGGCGAGTTAAAATATTAAACTGCAAAAACGTTATAACTCTTTAAAATCGATCCAAAATTTTAGAGCTTTATATTAAGATTTTTTACCTTTTATGTGAAATTATTTTTATAAAAAGTACATCTATTTTGTTGTAGACTTCAAGAAAAAATTGCATAAAAAATATTCATAACCTGAGATCGCGGTGTTTTTAATATTTCGTAAATCGTCGAGGCACACCCAAGGCGCTAATTGAAATCGGTGGAAATGTATATCAATATGCAACTGTTTAAACAGATTTGTGGTCTCTGCCGTGTATATTTTTTATATGACAAATATGAATGTATGAAACCGCTTGCATTTTATAACTCAATATTATCAAAATGCTCAAAAGCGGATAATAAATTTCCCACAAAGATCATAAAATTTTTGATTTTTATGATGACACGTAATTACTGTACGTTTTTTGATTAAAAAATATTTATAAAAAAAAAAATAAATAAATATTCTAAGAACAAATGCAATTACAGAAATTCGTACAAAGTGTCAAGAAGGCAATACTTGAAAGAATATTCAAAGTATAATGGAAGAGTCATCTAATAGAGAATTTTCCCCTATAAATGAAAGTGAACAACTTTTATTCTTTGACGGGAAAATGTTCCAATTTAGAAAATCGTAATTCAATTGGGATTCATCAGACAATGTGTCAGTGCATTTTCTGTTCTCTCAGAACCCACAGGATGAAAATTCCTCTTACATAGTCAAGTATAACAGAATGAATTTACATAACATTTGTACTTGGAGCAAAATGTAGCGCTGGTCATTGTGTAATAATTTTGTCAATTCCACGGCGAACGCGGCAAAAATCGTTGCACAATTCCAAGAGCTGAAAATACATAATCTATTAGCTTGCTAGAAATCAAAAACCAAAAAATGCCAAGGTTCAGAGATCCTGACCACTTCTTATCTTGATGGTAATCGAAAAGATGCTGAAGCAGTTAATCAAATACAATATTTCATAATATTCCTAATGCTTCTATGTATAACATATTTCGGAAGGAATAATTATTTGCTATACATTATAAGAGATAATTTGTTCTTACACCGTAAAATTCTTTTAAGCTTTTAGTTCACTATTTAAATGCTTTTAACTTCCGTTGAAATGGTTCACCTCAAATTTTGCTATTTCACATTAGACATTTTTAATATAATAAATGAAAAATAATCATGAAAAAAAAATTTAACTGAAAAATAAAACTCATTTTCCTATTAAATTTGTTTAAACGTCCACTTCTTATATGAAAGTAACAACATACCCCTAACTGATCATTGATGCAACACCCAATATCTCGGAAATTAAAATAGGTATGTACACAAATCTTTCGATTTTACGATCACAATTATTAAAATAGATCCCGTACCAAATTTTATTAATTTATCTTAACGGGATCGGATAGTGGTCAGAAATGGGTTAAAAATAATATCATGTTATAATCCCGTTTTATCAAACTATAATGTAATTTCTTCATATTACGATCGGATTCTATTATATTTTGATTTGGTTTTATTATATGTATTTAAAAAAAATGGTCAACATTTTCCAAATTTATTTTATTTGATCAAACATTAGTTTTTTATTTATTATTCATTTGATTTATTATATATTGTACAAGATAGTATAAAGATATTTATTATTAATAAATAGATAAATAAATAAATTATAATTTATTATTTAATAAATATCTTATTGTTCGAATCACCCCAAATATAACAAACCCTTGTCTATTTATATTTATTCATATGTAAACTAAATGAGAATTACAATCAAGTTAAAAACAAACATTAAAAACAGAATATATTTGAATACTAATGTTATGAATTTTTCAATCATATTTATGAAAAGCATATGTATTATAGTTATATGTACTAATTTATTGTTTTGGGAATACTAACATGGTTTAAGAACAACGAAAAAAATTGCTAATATTCAATGGTTTTTATTTAATTTTTTATTTCCGATAAAAATATTAAAAAAAACTAAATTTTTCTAGTCAACTTTATTAAAAGGTTTATGGAATGCAAACATTAAATGGCAAAACTTACACAAAAATATTGTTGTTATAAACACAGAATTATTCAAATTAATGAAAATTAACAATGAGAACACAGTATTGTTGTAGTGAAAATGCCGTAACCATGTTTTTTCTTCTTTAACACATTAAAATCCTTATAGTTTAGGGGAGGATTTTTTTTCAACCAAGAATGACAGAGGAATATAAAGTTTTGAAGGCGGACAACACAGACCCATCACATAAAATCTCTTAAACGGTTGTTGACTTTTAGTTTCTCTTTTTATTTTTTTATTTTCTTCAAGTAATTTATCTTATTAAATTTAAAACTCCTCCTTCCAATGATATCATATTTTACTTGAAAATTATGACTTCGTCCATTTTTGGTTTTTGTATATTTTTAACGAGCTTGAATGCATTAATTTATAGACTAGTCAATTAGATATTCTATTACGTTATTAAATATAAAATTACGTTATATATTGTAAAATATTGTAAAAATAAAGTGTAGCCTATTATTTATTTAACCATATATGAATACTTTTTTATTTTAGCTATTTCTCCCCTTAGTTATCTCGGGATAGGGGACATGATAAACAACTTATTGTCTACATCAAAGACATTTATTGCTGGCAATAAATTATGTTCATTTTAGTGTTTATTATGGTGGATAATTTATTTCGTCCAAAACAAATGAAAAATACTTGTTGTAAGCAACAAAAAAAAGAAAAATGTATTTTTTCTTTAGACCAATCTGCTTAAGAAAATCTAAACAAATATTTTAATTTCCTCTTAATGAAAATAAGCATTTTTGATGAAATGAACCGTATCAAATTAAAGGTTCTTATTTCTTCTTAAATGCAATTCCTTAAAAAGTATTTATTAATATTTTAATTGTAAAAAATTTTATGATATGAAATAAAACTTACCTTAACTACAACTGGCTCAAAGGGATCTTCAATAGGCACCACAAATACTTCATCCCACAAAGGATTCAAATCTCGATGTATTGTACGTGATTTGTGCAATAGTCTACCAGCCATTTTAAATTTTACATAAGGATCACTTAAACCTACACACACAAAAATGCAAATAAAATTTTAAATATGTTTTTCATTATCATTTGTTTCATTTTTCAAAGCCATCAAATGCAATAAAAGGAAACGACAAGAAAGAAAAATCTCATTAACAAACCATTTTTATCCATGGCCACTAAATCAGTGCCACTCTTGAGATGAACACGTAGTTGAAAAAAGACATACTGACGTAATTGGGCTTCTTTTTTGCGGCGCATTTCTTCAGCCTGCTTTGAGCACAATACAAAGAAAAATGGATAAAAAAATTATAAATTTCAAAAATTATGCATAAACATATTTAAATATTAGCTTACACACCTGTAAATGTTCCAGTTGCTTTGAAGTCAATTGACATTCGGAACCTATATTGCCATTACCATTTTCAGGATCCTCATCTATGCGCCCCTCCATAGAGCCACCAAGTCTCTGTATCGCTTGAGCCATTCTAGCGGTAGCCTTAAATTCCTTAGCTAGCGGTGAGCCACCTATTGTTTTTGAACGATGTCTGGGACTTTGTGTAACCGAGCTACTCTCCGAACTGTAATCGGCTGCATAGTCGGTACTTTCTTCGAGAAAATCACTTGGTGATTTACGTCCTACGCGATCTTTGCTTTTGGCACGACCCCAACGATGTTTGAGATTATTAAAGAAGCCATGAGTCTTTTGAAATACACCTGATCCTGAGCTACCACTCGTGTGAGGTGCAGCTGCACTTTTGGCTCTTTTTGGTGAGATTTGTGGTGATTGTTGATGACCATTCAATTCGGAAGCTGATTTACTTAAATGTTGTCCCAATCTTTGGCGTGACTGAGGAGAGCCATGGGGTGATGTGGAAGGTGTTACATTGATAGATTCTTTGCTGGCAAATTCTTGTCGTCGATAGTCGACACGATATTCATCGCTAAGCAGAATTTCATCGCTGTAGTGAATGCGAGCTGTAATGGGCGGAAAGACGAAATAGGGTTAGAAATTATTGTATTAAATAATTAATAATTTTAAACGTTTTGTAGAAATCTTAGCAACAAATGGTTGCTTTGTTAGGAAAGTGAAAAAGTCATGATTATAATATTGTGTTGTCATTGGAAGAAAGTACTTAGTGCTGAAAAATAGCTACAGATGTTCTTTTTTAACCCATAGATGTTATTGGATAGATGTTCATTGCTTTTGAAGTACTTCTCTTAAATTTTTTAATAAACATTTTTAATAAAAATTTCGTTTTAGCGTTATTAATAATGAAGATACTTTAAAATTTGTGAAATTTAAATTTTCTTAGAAAATATTTCCCTTTTTTCCTGCAAAAAATACACTTATTTTCACTTTTTAGGAAGTAATTATTAATAACTTCCAAAAAAGCACAAAATATTAAATTAGTTGTACTTTTGAAAATATTCTCTTTGCAAATAACAGAAATACCCTAGGAGCTCATATTTTGTTCATATTTTTAACTTGCATGCTCTGTGAGACTAAATTGACATACCTGTCTTACCTTTTTGAAATTTCATAAAACTTGTAATTTTAATTTTACATTTCTTTTGAAGTTTAAAAGCCGTTAAGAAAGGCAATTAATTTCTCTTTTAAATCAAAATTAGAAAAAGAAATCATCTTTAAAAAAATGCTCTATTTGGATGCATTTTTGAAAACTTTATTCTCTTTCGACTTTTAATTTTCTTAAATAAACTTAAGCTTGATATATTAACTTAAGAGTTAATTTTAAGTTTTTTAGTGACGACAAGTTATAGTATTTTTAATATTTTTTCTAAAGAACACCAACAAATTTTCCCATATAGAAACTCATTCAAATATTTTGGTTTTCTGGACTAAAAACTAAAAAGTTTTTAGTCAAATGTTTTGGTTTATTTATAAAAATAAATTGGAAAAATATGTATGTAAATAACGTAATTTATGAATAATTATCATAACTGTCAAATTTTAATAAAATATCGTTTTAAAATATTTTTTGTTGAAAAAATTCTGCAAAAAAAAGCAGTTAAAAAAGAAATTGCAAATGCATTTATGCATCTAATGCAATATATAACTGAAAACTAGATGACTTAAAGCAAATATAAATACCATTAAAATAATTTTTTAATCAATAAAATCTATCATTTACGTAGGTAGTTTTATATATTTTAAGCTGTACACTATTTACGTACAAAACACTAACATATTTAAAAAAGTAAATTTTTTCATGAAGAGAAGTGATGGTATTTTTTTTTTTCTAAAAATTATTAAAAATAGTAAATATTTCCGTCACAAAAAAGACTAAATTGAATTGTTTACGCGTTAAATCACTTTTTAATATGAAATAAAACAAGTGATAATGTTATATTCGGCTTGGTCGAATCTATATACCCACCATCTGAAACTTTTTAAAATTTCACCTGGTATGAGGGGTGGGAGGTAAAGAGGGTGAACCACGTCCATTTTTTGTTTCCGTGTTTACATTTGTCCTTGAACTATTTGTACAAAATTTGATTGACGTTTTAGCTTATATGGGAGATGGGCGGTAAAGTGGGCAGACTAGGCCCATTTTTATTTTCCGAGTTTATATCAACCCTCTAACTATCTGCTGTCGTACATGCATTTGTTTAAGAAATATCAGCAGAAAGGTATAAACAGAAGTTACAACGGATACCGTGTACTTATAGTATATAATTGGCCTATAAATTGTTTGTTTATTAATTGAGTTCGTCTATTTTCAATAGCAAACAAACCTTAGAGCCATAATTGGCCCCCAAACCCTTTTTTATGGTGGATATAAAAATTAAAATTAATAGTGGAAAAACAATTTCAAATATGGTTCTGAAAAATGCATTTGGATCTAAAATGCATTCAGTAAAAAACTAAAATTATTTAATAAATTTATATAAAAGAGGGCAAATGTAGAAACCTAATGCATTTTAAAAAATCAAGAAAGATATAGTCGGTCAAGCCCGACCATATGATTCCCCACACCATAGTGCAGGGGTCTTATATTCCGTGGAGGGGTCTTTTATTAGACATGTGGACAATTGTGGACCGATACTTTCACTAAGTGTAAAATAAATATATGAATACGGAATATTATTTTAATACTAACATTTATATGAATTTATGTACTTTAGGGTGATTTCCGAAAGTGGGCTTATATGGTAACTATGGTTAATTATGGAGCGACCCTCATAAAATTTGTCACTATGGTTTCTACTCATATATAACTTATTTGTGTCTCATATAAACCTGATACTAATATTTGTATGTGATTTATGCACGCTAAAGTGATTTTCGAAAGAGGGTTTTATATGGGAGCTATGGTCAATTATGGACAAATCTTCATGAAATTTGGCACAAAGATTGAAACTTGTACAAAACTACCTTACTTCTTGTGTCATGAAAGTTCAAATTTCATTGAATTATCTTCAAAATTGCGACCTGTACTTTGTGCACAAGGTTTACATGGACAGCCAACCAGCCAACCAGCCAGCCAGACAGTCGGACATCATTATATCGATTTAAAAAGTGATTCTAAGTCGATTGGTATACTTTAAGGTGGGTGTTGGATGATTTTTTTTCTGTACGTTACAAACATCAGCACAATCGCATAATACCCTAACCACCTATGGTGGTGTGGGGTATAAAAAATATGGTCATTCAAAATAACATACTTTTTCGATTTTAAATTTTTTTAATTTTTTAATAATTTCAAACCGCGAAGAAACCACGGTTTTTTATTCTTTTTTCAAACAAAATTTAGATACATTTCACTAGCTTCACAGAGAACATATTTAGTGAATGAGAAGAAAATTGAAAGACATGAGGTCAAAAATTTTACTTTTTTTATATGTTCTTTAGATATACGATATTTTAAATATCAAAATAAAAAGCAAATAAGAAAGGTCTAAATGCTAAGGTCCTAAGTCTTTTGTCAAGACAAATCGTACTAGAAATAACTAGAATTGAATTTGAAATATATTCGAGCCCCAATTATATGGTATTTTTCGCGACAAACTCTACAGTAGCTACATATGCTATATGCTTTTAATTAGGGGATTTCCGATTACAGAGAATGTTGCAAATAACATTTTCGATTTATCCACCTGTTGATGGTTACAGAGAATGTACCAAATAACATTTTCGATTTATCCACCCTTTGATGGTTTATTTTTTAGCCCTTTAAAAAGTACTCGCTAAAGTAAAATTCTATGTGACGAAGTGAAAATATTATGTAATTTTACAAGTAGTGAAAAAGAAGACCTTTGGTGTTCCATAACAAATGCCATCGAATGGTGTATTTATCGAATCAAATAAGCCGTTGATTTAATCACAGAAGTATATGTTATAATTCTCTTGAGAATCAGAATAAGTGCCTCATTTTTGGTTCAATTTACATTGACATTTTTAATAATATTTGTTATAATATAATATATGTGTTATAATTTTTTATTTCTGGAATATTGTTCTAATAAAATAAAATCACGAATCAGTTGTTTCAGTTTAGTTATTGAAACAGATAATCCAAGATAATAAAAATACTAACATATACATGAATTTGCCAAATTTTGCGCAAACTTAATAAAAACGGTCAAAATATACTTTGAAATACTGTTTCAGTATTTTTATATGCCTTAAAATAAAATCCAGTCTTTGAAATATGATTGAAATGAACTTTTTAAGTACGTTAATATCTGAAAGTCGATACGACAGCATATTATACAATGCTTTGTTGTCATATAAGGATTGAACAAAAATAAAAGGAGTTATTGTAGAATATTTTAAATTTTTTATAATCTGTGCAAGGACTCGCATACCTCCACATATATACTGAAATTAAAAACTTAATTTCCTTCCAAAGTACTGAAAAAATCTTCATCAAAATTTGCGAAAATTATTAGAAATAGAGTCTGCTGATTTATATCTTAAGCGCAGCAGGGAAACGCCTACCTCCCATATTCTGTAACTAAAAGAGGCATGTTCTTCTAAAATACTTTCATAATTTTGCCAAAATTTTGTTTTAAGAAAAAGAACACGCCTACCTCTCATATATTCTGAAACGTGTCTCACAGATTACTTTGGAACCAAAGTAAATATATACAAAGTTTTGAAAAAATCGTAGCAAGCACATTCCTATCTCCCATATATCCCGTGAATAAAAAATGCATTTTTTTCTGATATACTCTTCAAAACATTATCAAAATTTGCGATAGCCATTGAAGATAAGCTTTATTAAGAGCCAATTATGAATTTATTTAGAGCAAATATATATCTCCCAAAAATACTATCATCTTCTGCTATTTCCTCAACTTCTACACTTATATTTTCTCTTCAGTAACAAATTATCTTAAATCACTCTAAATCTGTCCGATCTTGAAGAGCTCCACACTAATTATAAAACTAAACAAGTGAGAATGTTATATTCGGCTTGGCCGAATCTATATACACATCATCTGCTACTTTTTAAAATTTTATATCATATGGGAGTTTCCGAGTTTACATTGGTCCTTGAACTATTTCCTTGATATTTCACCTTATATCGCAGGTAGGCGGTAAAGTGGGCGGATAACGTTCATTTTTGGTTTCCGACTTTGTATCAATCCTCGAACTAGCTGTACAAAATTTCGCTGTTTTACATGCTTTTGTTTAAGAGATATCTGCCGAAAAGCATAAACTGAAGTTACAACGGACACCCTGTGTTGCTAGTATTTGGTTCATAACCTTTTTGATTACTAACCGATTTTGCCTATTTTCAATACCAAATAAACCTTATATAAGATAAATATCTGAGTCAAATGTTGTCCGTCTAGGTAGTCCACCCGAGCCCTATCCTGCTTTATATATATATATATATATATATATATATATATATATATATATATATATATATATATATATATATATTTGAACATAAAACCGCATTTTACGAAAAATAATAACCCGGGATTAAATTTTTGCACATATTACATTCAAGATATTTTGGATGCAAAATCAAATTTTAATGGAATACACTGATATATTATGGAAAATATGTATTCTCAAGACTATTGGTAAGATTGTGTTCATTTATTATCAAAGATAAAAAAGTTGCAGACTTATGATGAGAAAATGACAAAAATTATCCACTATCTCCGCCAAATGATGAATTTTTAACGCTTTAATCTTGTAAAAAAAATTAATACCGTAAAGAGTTTTTATACTTTTGAGTTGGATAGAGGAAATATAATTTTTTTGTACTAATTTCTTTTTAATCCCTGAATAGGCGAATAAGCGGATAACTTTCGATTCAAATATATATATATATATATTTTAAACCTCAATCAAGATTCAAAAATATTTCTAACTATGCTAAAGGTTTAAATTTTTCATAAACTTCCTAAAATTTTGTTTCCTATGATCTCCAAAAAAGAAAAAAAAAAATATCTTGTGAACATTAATACAAGAAAAGCTATACAATTTTTTTCCTCTTCACATCACATGAGTCTGGCAAAGCTAATTTTGAATTTAAAGAAACAATTTGCTAATTTTTAAGCTTTAGTGATTTTTGAGAAAACAAGACATTTATATGACATTTTCACCTTGTCTGTGAATACTTATTATTTGTATTGTAAAAGAATTTAAAAAATATATTCATACATATATGGAAAACTTCAAAAAATTTCAACATTTTGAGCAAAAATATTTAAAAATGTTTTTTTTTCAGACACGAACGACGCAAAGTGAAGTAGAAAAGCCAAAAATGGCGCTTAATTCAAGGAAGGTATATAACGCTTTGTTTATAATTTTGTTGTAATAATTAGATCATAATACATCGAAAAATACTTTTCGAATGTACATGCATCAAAAACCATAATTTCTGCTAATCTGTAGGTCGCAATGTGTCTATTTTTGGCTAAAAATTTACCACAATAAAACTGATTGGAATATAATCATTATTTCACTAAGCCCCCATATTAAAGTTTTCCCGAAAATAGGTCAAATGCTCATAAACATCTTAAATATATACGTATTTAAATAAAATTGATCATAAATGAATTTTGTCTAAGCGAACATGATACCAGCAAATTTTATAAGGATCGGTCTAAAATTGATCATGTCTCCCATGCATTATTCTTCCGTTCATAATTCTTATATAAATTATCACCTATATAAAATTTTTAGTAAAAATAAATTTCATTTAATTATTAATCTTACATCCAAATTTGAGAAGGATTAGCCCACAAATGGCCATAGCTTCCATATAAGACCCTGTCACGTTAACGCAAATTCAGAATTACGTTTACGCATTAAAATGATTTAATAGGGAAAAACTTGCTCTACTGTTACCTTTCTACTTGTTTTAAGTATTTTCCGATATTTATATAATTAAGTTAATAAAGTTTTATTACTTTGATTTTAATTAGTTTTTGTTAAGAAAACAAGCATATTTACATTGATTTTTTTTAAGATATTTTTTTATTCCAAATAGCAAAAAATCACACATATTAAGTAAAAGTATAAAGTTTTTATTTCCACCCAGGTCCGTTTAACAGAAAACACGTAAATATGTTTCTAAATACCTGTGCTTAACAGCTCGATTGTATTTTATAAAATAAAACACAACATTTAGTTTTAACGATTGCTATTAGAAAAAAAATGTTTAATATTTATCGAAGTATACTGAAAAGCAAATTTTAAATTTTATTTTTTGGACAATTTTGTAAATAGCAAATTTTTTTTTAATTAAAAGTCTCTAAAAATAGTGGGTAATATTAAACATATTTTGGGATATTTTGATTTTGAAGAAATCAAATGATTATCCGTACTGATTTGAAAAATATAGTCGTTCAAACCTTACTATTCATGATAATATTCCTTACAAAAAGCACAGTTTTAGTTTTTCTTTTAAAGTGAATTTTCGTAAAATTTTAAACATGTAGCTTATTTGGTGATAAGTTATATATGGAAAATAGTTTTTATTATTTTAAAATTCGGACTATAATGTGGAATATGTGGGGCTGATTTTTGGGGTTAAGAACATATTTTTTGGTTTATACAATTATAAATCCTTAAAATATTTTGACGCCACCTGAATTTTAGTATTAAAAAAAAAAAATAATAAAATGCTTTCATTTGACATCAATATTAACGTAATTTCTACTTCGCGGTAATTGTCAACAAGCGAAATATGTTTGGAAAAGAATGCTGTTGTAGCCGGTATATATGATGTTTTTAAATTTTTTTCACAATATCAATTCTAACTACTAAGATGATTCTTTACAGGTACTTCTTGATAATCTAAAGTCATAGCTTATATTAAAAAAATTCGGAACAAAATTAAATAATTTGGTGAATATTTTAAAGAGCTCATAATATTTTTGCATTTAAAAATGTTTAACGATACTTTGACTCAGAAGTGGCATTTATTAAAAAACACTATTTAGGCGATGTTTTTGGCAATGTTTATAAAATCGGTATTTGCCAGTAGCAAAAAACATACATTTTACAAACATTTACGCCAATTATATGGAGGTGATGGTATCCCATGCCTGGTTTCCTGATATTAACGAGATAGTCCTCAAACTATAGAAAATCACTTCATCTTTAAAATTATGTTCGCTAAATTTAATTTCACTTATGCGCGCAAATTTTCTATCAAAAAAAAAAAAAAAAAAAAAAAAAACTGCATAATTTAAAAAATAGTAAATTTTTGGTTTTATTTTTTTTTATCAATGCAAAACTTTTTACCTGATAGTATAACGGTTACTTTCTAAACAACGTATGAATTTCCACAGTGTTGTCTCTCGATTTGTTAATAGTTTGAATCTAAAAGACGTAAATTGTCAGTGCGAAACTACAATAAATCCAAAAATCCTCGAAAGTTTCAACTAAATTTTGTAAACTTTTTTTATACTATTTCCTTGAGATTTTAGGTGAAATTTTGATATTTTGTAAGGTCTGCTAAAATGCATCAACAGTTTTTCTGTTTTTAAAACAAACTCTAGAAATATCAGACACTTTTAGTCGGTTTAAAATAATTTCAAAATTTTTTAAATTCCTTATCATGGACAGTGGAGTTTAAAAAGGTCAGAAAACGCTAAATGCAAAAAAATAAAGCCATAAAAAGTAATATATTTTTTATTAAAGAAACTTTTTTTTTCTCTCATTAGTTTTTACTATATTTCTAAAGATATTGTAATAAATTTATAAATAGAACATAGAACGGCTGTCAAAAAAATGATCCAATGAAAAATCGCCCACAAATATATTCATGTGAAAACTGACCTTATGTTTTGAGTTAATTTTTTTAATTTTTGAATCATGAATAGTTTTTGATTAATGATTTTCAAGTTTTGGTATGTTTTTTCGCCTTTATAAGGTTGTTTTTTAATTATATGTATAAAGAGTTTCTATGGTTAATGCAGTTTATAAAAGAAAAAAGATTACGGTATGTCCCATTCCGTAATCTATCTTGTTTTTTCCAGAATTTCCAAAAGTCCTTTCTAGAATCAATACTAGTACAAAGACTTCAAAAAATTTTTTCTGAAAAAGTGTTTTTCAGAAAAAATAAAAGTGGATTACAAATGCCTATACTAAATAATAAACTATTCACTACATATCATTACAAAATTATATGGTGGCCGTATTATGTCCGTTCGGCTGTCTTACCGGAAAATTAACCTTTAACCCCAAATAATGTAATATAATCATAGTTTTAATTAATTAAATTATTTGTGGTAATTGTTTAAGCTAAGGGTTTTAATGTTTTTGTCCTCATTAGTCAAATGTCACAAATTTGTAAAATAATTTGCAAATGGATTTATCTCAAATTAATTAATATTATGGAAAATATTTTCAAGATTATTGGTAGAAAATGTTATTAATTCTTTACTAGAATATTAAAATGTTACAGACTTATGAGCAGAAAATGGGAAATATTTTCCACTGTGCTCTATTCCTGGAGGATATTTGTATGGGAGCTAGTTGTCCAATCATAATTAATTTCAATGGTCTTGGTCCTTGTAATAAAGTAAATACTTGTTTCATTTCATTAAAATTTTCATTATGTGAGGACAAAAAATATTGTAAATGTACACCCTTGAAATCAAAAATTGATATATTCTAAAGTGCGGTTGAATCCCAAATTCAGGGAAGGTGTATAGAGCTTTCTTTAAAATTTTGCTGCAATAATTAGCTCATTAGTACATCAAAAAACACTTTTCGAATTTATACATATTTTTTAGCCTCCACCTCTGTCCGTCCGGTTGTCTGTGAAGCAATAACTATCAATTCTGCTAATCTGTAGGTCGCAGATTTAAAGACAACTTTTTTGAACCAATAGTCAAATTGGTTAAAACTAAGCTCCAAATAAAAATTTTTCCGAAAATATGTCAAATGCTCATAATTGTCTTAAATATGTCCATATTTAAGTAAAATTTGTCTAAAATCATACTAACAAATTTTATGAAGATCGGTTCATAATTAACCACAGCTCCCATACAAGACCCCTTATCGGAATTAATAATTCACATATAAATGATCGCATAAATATAAAATTTGGTAAAAATAACTCTTAATGAAGTATTAGTCTTACAGCCTAATTTCAAAAGAATCGATTTATAATTGGCCATAGCTTCCGTATAAGACCCTGACACGACAACATAAATTCAGAATTATGTTGTGTATTAAAGTGACTTAATATGATAAAACTTGGTTTCTTGTTACCTTTCCATTTATTTAAAATATTTTTCATGAAATTTATATAAGTATTTTTCTTCCTAAATAAGGTATACAATTAAGTAAATTTAACTTTTATTTTAAATTCTTATTACTTTAATTTTGTTTTTATCAAAAAAAAAAAAAAAAAAAAAAAAAAGTATTTTTTGAAAATACTTTTTTTTTAAATCGCCAAAAATCCGCATAATTTTTTCTTAGTGTTTTATAAAATATTAAGTATAAATACAAAATTTTTATTTCCACCCAAGTTCGTTTAAATTTATTTGTTTTTTAACGAACTTTATTTTTAAATCATCGATTTTAGACCGATTTAAAAAATATATATTAAAAATATTTGTGCAGCATATACTTTAATAAAAATGCGTAATACGTTTCTTAAAGTAAAAACTTTTTTTCAAATAAAATGCAAAAATATTAATTTGAAAAAACTAAATTTTCAGTTTTTACCTTTGTGATTAAATATTGTAGAAAATATGTGACTTTGACAACGTACTACATGGAGAGTGAAAAAAGTATTAAAATTTTTTAACAGATATTGATGCACCATCTTATAGATTTTTAGCTAGAATTAATTATTTTTTTAAAATATTAAAGTACGGTTTGAATTAATCGCCATCTTTCTCAATTTCACATCTATGTGTGTCTGTCATAAACTAATTCCCAAAATATTTCGATTCAATAATTTTGCTTTCGTGAGCTGAACCATTTTAAAAAATACCTCCAAAAATATGGTTTTCGATCAAAAGTGTACATAATTTTTTAATTTTGATAAACAATTACGACATATAATACACATATGTCGATTACAGCTAATTTTTTTTTTAATTAGTTTTCATTCTTGTGAAATTAATATAGAAGTAAAATTTTCTATGATCTTTATTATAGACTATTTTATTAAAGTTTGAGTATTTCCGATATGTTCCATCATAAATTAGATTTTAGGGCATCATTAGAAGGTTTTAACACAATACTATTGATATATGTATTCATTTCACTGTTTACTAATAATATAATAATTAAGAAAATAAACGTCACCAGAAACATAAATTTATAAAAAAAATATACAAACTCGCGTAAAATAGCGACTAAATTTCATTATTAGATTTTAACATTATGTTTTATTGGTTGAAAATAATTTTAAAACCAATACACGAAACAAAAACAATTTTATATATTTTTACAATTTCAGTAAAATAAAAAATAAAATTATAAAAATTAGGAAATCAAAAAATATGACATCCAACATTTGAAGACATCTGAAGGTAAGTTATCCCCTTTACTTTGAATATTCCCTAATAACAATTAAAATTTATATATCTTTCAGATGATTCGAAAACAAGTGAGAATAAATGTACTTTATCATAAAATAACTATACGTAAGTAATAATTTTATTTTCCCCTATCAATATTATCTTGTAAGTTAATTTAGAAATATCTTAATGAACAGTTTTTCCTTCTATACTCTCTTCAAACAAAGCGATTGTGTTTAATACAGATATCCCGTGACCGTTTCATCTGGATTTTTCTGGTTGTTGGGGGTTCATAAATGATTTTTTGCATTTTGAATTATCAAAAATATATCCACCTGTAATAATATAATATATCGCCTGTAATAATTCAATTCAAAAATTAATTGGTTTTGTGGTGCATTTCACTCAGGCTAAGTCTCCTGGACTCTTGGAGTCTTTATACCAATCTCTAATTCTTCTTTTTCAAACTTTTTTGGCTGGCCGGAAAGCTATTTATCAAGTGCATAAAAATCACCACTTTTAGATATCAGAGCCAATTGTGAACTGGAAGTAATATTAAATTTTAACAACGATTGGATTTCTTTTTTCAGGTTGATTTGGTAGCTTATATAATGTGAAGGAAGCGTCAAAGGATCAGCATTTTCTTATTGTTTTGTTTTATTTATATGTATATTAAAGCATTATTTTTAACTGTTTAAAATACCAACATTACATTAAACTTCATATACAGGTATTCTTTCATGAATACTATATTTACACAAACATTATTAGATGTTTGTTTTTGCAATTTAATTGTAAAATATGTAATATTTAAAAAAAAAAAAAAATATAATAAATATTTCCATACAATTTATTGTCAAAAATTTCTGATTTAATATCTGATTTACAGGACAGACCTTTCAAGTAGTAGCTTAAAATCCAATACATGTTTAAAAACGCTTGAAATATATAAAATTACATTTTTAAATAAAGAAAATATGAGAAAAATTTTAATAAAATCTTAATATTCCGTTAACAAAAAGAGAAGTAAGAATTATTTGAATGGATGTTAAAGGTGTTAGCAAATCTCTATTATATTTTGAAGTTAATTTTCTTGTAATAAGAATTTTGATAATACTATTGAAAGAAATCCGGTTCCATTAGAGGTATTTTAAAAATGGTGCAGCTTACGGAAATAAAAATATTCAGATGTAATATTTTGGGAATCATATAAGAACATACTAATTTTAATTTCTAGAGGGGTATATTTGCAATTTAAATGTACACCCTTGAAATCAAACATATTGCCAACCAGCCAGACATATTGATGGACATAGTTAAATCGACTTAGAAAGTGATTCTAAGTCCAACTATATACTTTAAAGTGGGGGTCCAAAGAGTTTTTCTACGCTTTACAAACATGTCTACAAACGCGTAATACCCAAATAAATATATATATGTACTTGCTACGATTAAAAAATGTTGAAAATGCTACTCTACTTAAATTGCAAACCTTATGCAAAACATACTTTGAATTTGTATTTATATTTGAATCGTAGTTTGTTTTGCTTTTTATATAACTACTGAAAAATTTTATTTGTCATTCATCAATAAAACTTTAAATCGTTTACAAATATTTCGGGTTGTCTTTTCATTTTTTACAAAAAATATATAGGATATACATATCGTCAACTAAATGCAAAAGATCGTAACCACTGAAAAATCTAATATTGGGTTTTTCAAAGGATTATAATGTACTGACCCAAATTATATATTCACAAAAACTTTTTTATATTCATATCTTCAAAAATTACATCAATAATAACAAAAGTCAAAAGGCCGTAACAACTATTTCATAAACAAAACAGTTGTAAAATTTCTTAAAGTTAAGAAAAATTTGCTATGAAGAGTATTTTATGCTTTATCTATTTTTACTTTAAGAGAACGTTTCAATTTTTTTACATAATTGCTTAATTTAAAAGCAAAAAATTACAAATTATAATTATGGCCTTTTGCATTTTAGGTGATGATATATTATATGAACATAGTTTTTTATAGTTAAGTCTTATTTTCGTTTTTGCAGACATACATATATAATGTTCTTGTTATCATTGCATAGCAGTTTTAGTGGTCCATTATGAAATTACGTAACAACATTAACACATATCTACATTTTCATAATGTAGTTACGAATCATTTTCATGACATTTATGATGTTTAAAAAAATGACAAGTGTTCTTGTCAGCAAATAATGTATATATGTATGTACATAAAAATGTAATAAACCTCTGTATTTATATAAAAAGAGAAATTTAACAAATATTATAATATATTCGTTAAGCTATTAAGTTTATAGCAATAATGTTGGTATTTTTTCTTGATGGTAAGTAGGGCCCGTATAAAATATTATTCAAGCAAAAATATTACTTAATAAAATCTAAAGCTATAATGTGTTCTTAAAAAATAAAAAATAAATAAAATGTAAAACTTTTCTTATCTTCTATATATATATAATTTCCTAATCCTCTTTTCTCTTTCCAGAGCTTTCTGAAGCTCCAAGATGACATAGAAAATTAAAATTCTGCTAACTTTTTTTTATTCATTCTATAAATCCTATAAAACCATATTTTGAAATTTCTATCAGGAAGCGGAGATATTTATATAATTTCCAAAGCCTCTTTTCACTTTCTGAAGCTCCCAGACGACGTAGAAAATTAAAAATCGACATACTTATAAAACTGTCTTAAAATTTCCATCAGGGAGCAGAGATATGCGGATTTAATTTTATTTTCTGTAATATTATTAAAATTCGGCTTTGGTTTTAAAAAGTTTAAATTTGCTATGATAGTTATTTGCTCTCCAAATCATACCAGAAACTTTCTTTGCGTTTTGATTAGGGGGCAAATTTATGGCGATTAGTTTTTTTGTTTTTTTTTTATTCTTCTTTTTTAATTTTACCTTTTTAGTACTTTGGGTATTATTCAGAAAAAACTTCTAACGTATACAAGTCTTTTAATTTCAATTATGGAAATTTAATCCCAAAAATATGAGCGTTATACTGCCGAATTCAGACTTATTAGTTTATAGTTATGTATGTATGTATGTATGTATGTATGTATGTATATATGTTTAAAGTATTTGCTTAGATATAGGTTTAATAGCACGCTCTATTGAAAATAAAGCTGTAGTGAAGTTTAATGGAAAACACTTTCCGTTTCTACACAACAACTATTACACTGGGCGGCATTTTTTTTAATTGAAATGATATACAAGAATGTTTTTTCTATCACGTACTGATTTTAGTTACATAATTTTATTTCACCATGACTCAACAACGGTTTATCCGATAAATGAAATACCGAAAGACGAGGACTAAAATTGACTTCAAGTCGTCTTAATATTATTTTTACATCTGCCTAATACTTTTGAACTTAATCCGAAATTAGTGTAGAAAAATTTTTGTTATACATAATTATTATTTTTTCCTTAAAATTCTTTTCACAAATGAAGACGGTAAACACTTTAAGCTTTTTATAGAGCTAGTAATGCTACGAATAAAATAAGCCATCAAAATTGATGCACATATCTTAATTATATTCACAATTAAATAAAAACCAATATAAAAAATACGTATACTTAATATTGCTTACAGTAAATGTTATAAATATTATTATGTATACGTAGGAACACAATTTTTATAACATTTTAACTATAGATTAATTATTAGTTAAATTAAATTATTAAAAAAAAATAATTAATTATAAATAAAATCATTATTTGTTTATTAATTGTTATAATACGTGACTTATTTTAATGGCAGTATATCTGGCTTTAAGACAAAAGTTTAATTTTCAAATAACTCAATGTGGGAAATGACAGAATAAGAGCAGACAATCAATATATATATATATATATATATATATATATATATATATATATATATATATATATAAATGTATATATATATATATATATATATATATATATATTTATATATATATATATAATAATTTTTGTCATAAATCTCAAAACCAACATAATCGTGGCTAAAATTATTGTACTGATTACATTGAAATATTTTACGTGAAAAATAATTTTTATTGGAATGAGTATTTGTTGTTCCCTTTACCTACTTACTTAAATCAATATAAAATTAAAGTTTGATATCTTGTATATTGGATTTTTAATATTTTATTTGCTGATATCAGTGGATAACTAAGCATTGTCTATGGACGGACATAATTATACCACCAGAATAGTATAAAATGGAAAACATATATGTGTGCGATTCACTGTTACAACCGTAATAGTTCTGTAAATTTTCTTCATCATTACTCAATTGATTCCAGAGTTATTTATTAAATGACTTGATATCTAAGCATTTTTGTACTAAATATTTTCGTAAAAAATTACATTAAAATATATTACTTATCACTTGGTTAATATCTCACAAAACATTAAATTAATTTTAATACGGAGTTGGAGGAAGTAATACTAAATAATATGCCATTTACTGCTGATATTTATAAAATTATATGGTGACCATATTATGTTTGTCCAGATGACTTGACAGAAAATTAATCTTTAAACGGGTAATTCCAAAAAATTTCGACCCAAAATTACAGTTTTATATATTCGATTTTTTAATTTTGCGTGTTCTTTAATTTTTTTGTTTTTTTTTATTTTTTTTTTTTGCGTACATTTTATGGCATATGAATAAGCTCCATATCATTTACGGTTCATGTTTTATGGACCTCTAAAGAATTTTTGTCAAAAATTAACAAATTTTAAGATTAAATAACTTCTATAAGGATTATTCCATCTTAACAAAATTGGTATCAGTGGAAAGTAATGATATTCCTCTTTATTATAAAATCATAAAGTTAAACATCTTCCTGGCGCAAGAACCTCAAAAATGAAAAAAAATACCCTTTATCCTAGGATATGCTGAAATAGGGTTTTTTTAATTTTCATTATTTTTTGACATAATGTTTACAATCTGTTTGTCGTTATAGTGTAAAAGTTTCAAAATGGAGTAGCAATGAGATCAGAAGTTATAACAGTTTGTCTATAGCAGTTAGTATAATTTTACTAACAACTTAACATCCTTTTAAATGTTATGATACTTTTATTTGAAATTTAGTGTCAAAACAAATAGGTGCAGTGTTGGTCAAGATCGACCATATGATACCCTACATGCTTATCGGGTGAGGGCCTTATATGGGACTTATGGTCAATTGTGGAACGATTCTTATGTCATTAATTACAATCATTTATGCGTATATGAAAATTGTTTATGTAAAATTTTATTTCGACATTGGCATTTATGTGAGATTTATGAACATTTTTCGGGAATTTGAATTATATTGGAGCCATGGTCAATTATGGACCGATCATTATGAAATATATTGAAACAATCTACACTTGTACAAAACTTAATTGTGTTAAATTTTATCTCGATATTGATATTTATGTGAGATTCATGATGGTTTAATTGATTTTTGGGTATGGGGATTATGGACCTAAAATATTTTAATTATGGATCTATTATTTTGAAATTATGTATAATAAATTATACTTGTATATCACTCAAATATATACAATTTTGTATAGATGTTAACATTAATGTGGGAGTTATGCGCTTTAAAGTCATTTTTAGGCAGCGGAATCTACATGAATCTACAATGATCGATATTTGTACAAAACTTATGTATGCTAAAATTAATAAGTACGACATATTTCAGATATTTAAAGGCGTTAAATAACTATTGCGCGGAAAATGTTGTATGGAATATAGGTAAAATAATGGACCGATCATGATCAATTTCAGAAGATTTTGCCATTGTAACCCCAGATATCAAATTTGAAATAGTCACAAATAATTCGGCTGATTATGTAAAGTATGCTAAAGTCGGCTAAAGGTCTCTTAATGTGCTCCTAAAATTTCTAATATAATATCAAATTATATTTTCGGGATCAGAAATATGCTGTATAGGTGACTTATTTCAATAAATAATGATCTGTTATATTAAAATTTGAATAAAGTATAACAATATGGCAAAAAATCAGTTAAATGCTAATAGAAAATGTATTAGTAAATAAAAATTGGTGTAACTTCTGATTCCATTAAGATCCCATTTCGAAATTTTTTCACTATAACGATAAATTGATTGTAAACTTCGTGTAGAACATAATGAAAATTAAAAGACTCTCCTTCAGGATATCCAACGATAAAGGAAGATATTTAGTTGTTATATCTTTGGGATAAAAAGAACCTCAGTCTTTTCCAATGATACCAAGTTTGTTGAAATCTGATAATGCACACAAATGTTACTCAAACTCAAATTTTGCTCTTTTTTGACAAAATAGCTAGAGGTATTCAACTTCAGAGGTTCATACAATATGAACCATTAGCAGGTTGATACGCCTCTTATAAAGCGCATAGAAAAGTAGATTAAATGTGTTGAATTTAAGTAAAATCGGTTATGGTTAAAATCTGAGTTGGGTCGAAATTTTTTGGAATTACCCAACAACAAATAGTGTTTTATTATTATCATTTCATTTCACATTTTTAATACAATTTGAACTCATTTAATAAAATAACAGTAAATTTCAAATTCAAATAGAGCTCCAGATAATTTGAAAATGAGTTTGGCTCATATTAACGAATGTTGTAGAAAATATTTTCAAGATTATTGGTGCAATTTTGTTTATTTAGTGTTAAAGATTAAAAAGTTACAGAAATATGAACAAAAATGATAAAAATTTTTCACTATAAATCGAAAAAAAAAAATAGTGCTGAGTTAACTTGAATTTAATTTTAATCAGCATCTATTGAAGTTTGATTTACCTAGTTATCATGTTATGCTAGTTTGGACCGTCTAATTGTTTAGCACGTAAAATTCACTTAGTTTTTTACTGAAAGCAGCATTTTTTTACTGACCTGGGTTGTTCATAATAATTTTATTCTAAAATTTCTTTTTTAAAGGGTGGTCCGAAGTATTTTTTATCATTTTTGAAACGTTATAAAATGACTAGTTTTTGCACTATGAAAAAACTAATGATATCCAATTACCTGCAAATAACCAAACAAAAAGATAATAGCTTTTTAAGTAATTAAAAAAAAAAAAAACAAATGATGTTCAAATATATCTTAAGACTTTAATTGGTCTGAATAATACAAAAACTCAGAATAATTTCTGTACACAGGTTTTGCAAGACTGTATAATATATTGATCAATTATGTTTAATATTTAGAAGGTATTCAAATGATCATTTATTAGCATACAAGTGAATACAGTTTTTAGTATAATTTACTCTTATTTGGTTTATAGTGAACTAGTGATTCTGTTTTAGTTCAATTTTGTGCAAACATGTTTCGCAACTCTTAATTTCCAGATAATACCGGTGAAAAAATATAAGAAATTCTACATAAATTCTATAAATTTGTATAATCAATTAGTTAGAATAAACTACTTTTTTCCATTTAATAGTAAAATATATTGCAAATTTAAAATATGTAATTCTTTATCTCAAATGTAAACGAAAGCATTATAAATATAATTTTTATCCAAAATGTTTAAAATTTTGTTCTTCTTTCTTCCCATTTTTGTTATAATTTAATAGATACGACTCCGATCAGTGTATATTTTACACACATATTAGTTGGGCTTATATATGTTATGCTGTCGGAGAATTATGCAATTATATTTACAAGTTTTTGAGTTATTGCATTTTGAAAATTAAAAAAAAAAAAAAATCGGACCACCCTTGCAAAATTATTAAAGGGCTTCCTTCAAAGAGATTCTAATGCAGGATGTTTTTCTTATATGAATGAAAGTTACAATAACTTAAAAAAACTTTTATTATTATATTTTGTCTCCCATAAGACAAAAGATGAGCAACAATTAGAACGAAAGTATTTAATTAAGAAATTTCTTCTGTTTGCATTTTAAAATTCTTTTTAAATATCTTAATTGTTGTCGTTTTAATGGATGTCTTTAGTACAAATATCAGTATCACCATAGTTACACTGTGTAATATTTTTATTTTTAGTTCTACAGTCTGCTGTTGTTTTATTATTTAAATTGCTGGAAATATTCTTTGCATTATAACATTTTCCATTTGTATGACTACAAAAGGAAATGTAATATGAAAAATTCTTCGTTAAACTTGTATCAAATGTTCAAGTGGTAATAAGAAAGCATTTTCGTTTCTGTACTTTGAATTGCTATGACAAAAACAAAGATATAAGTAAATTGTGTGTATATTGTTAAATGAGCAGGTATCTTTATAAAAATGTTTCAATTCAGGATGGAGAAGAGAGAAATTGTAAAGGATTAGATTAAAAACAATAAACTGTATATATAAAAACAAATTGACTGCTGGTTTAAATTTAAAATACTTAAAGTCTTGTGCAAAATTTGGTGGTGTAGTGTATAAAAATACTAACCCTAATGTATACCTACATTAGGGTAATCCAATTTTGTATGAAGAAAAAGAGTATCGCACATTTAAGCATACTTAAAAATTATAAAGGGGAAAAGCATTATGATATTTTGACCAAATTTCCACTTCCTGCCATGATTGAAACAGGATTCTACATTTCATTTTATGTTGATGATTTTAGTGATGACTTCTTTTCCACTTATTGCTTATCGCCCTAATCCAAGGAATCACTACCAATAATAAAAAAGACAGCATCAATAAGAAAAGAAGACAACATTAAATTAAAACCAGTAAAATTATTTTACACTATTTCCAGCTGTATTTCATTTTCTAATTTTATTTAAGAAATTTCTAATTATATTTCAGAAATTTATAATTATACTTTATATGGGGGCTACGACTCTCCCCAGTCCAACCATTTCTATGTTCGCCTCAGTTGTGGAACTTGAAAAGAAAATATTTTTTGCAAAATCTTAAGGCATATAATCTAATAGTTCTTTAGATATGCGATAGAAAACACTTCATTTGTATGGCGGTACTCTTTCCCTGTCCCTGTCGAAAAATGTAATAGTGTATTTTTTAAATGATTTGAAAATTTTATTAAAAATAAAAACTCTTGAACATGCACAACAATTAAAATCAGACTCTAATTGCGGGCATTCTTGGTGCGTAAGTAATAAATTAAAATTTTATCTCAGCAAATGTGTACATATTTTATACACTCATGGTCGACATCCACTTTATGTCTCATTTAACATTGGCTCTTCTGAGTTAAAATCTGTGTATGAAGTTAATGATTTTGGAATAGTTTTTGATTCAAATTTCAGTTTTATACCTCATTTAGATGAATTAATTCCTAAGGCACATTCTATTTTAGCCTTTATCAAAAGAAATAGTCTTTTTTCTTATACCCTAAAGATTTTATACACAACTTGTGTTAAAATTAGAATATGCATCACGAATTTGGAGCCCATACGGTAGAACTCATATAAATCGCATTGAAAAAGTGCAAGAAAAATTTATTAAAATATCTTTAAAATATTTAAGATTTACTCAGCCTCTATCATCATATGAGCATCATAGTTTACTCATTGGTTTGGGAGCGCTGGAATTAAGAAGAAAAATTCAGTCAATATCATTAGTTTTTGATTTAGTTAATAGTAATGTTGACTGCCTAGATAATCTTTATAAAATTTCCTTCAATAGCCAACACAACTGCCGAATTTTAAACCATTTTATGTTAAAGTGCGTCGTTCATAATTTGCTCTAAAGAACCTTATTATCCGTGCCTTGCATTTTTTTAATAACCTACTACCTGATTTATTACTGGAATTTAATACTTCAAAAGAATAACAATATGAGGAAACATTATAATCCATAAACTATTAATATATTTTTAGAAAATAATTAATATAAGTAATGTAATAGTCTGTAAGGAACATTGTTCCATAGATATTAAAATAAAAATAAAAATACTATTTAACATTGTGATTCTTTTTTAACCCAAGAAAATTTTTTTTGGTCCATAAAATTTTTATCTTTCAAAATTTTTTGATGCGCCTCCACATTTCCGTTAAGTATTACAAACACCACCTAATTATTCGAATTATGGTCAACTTCGTGATGTCTTAGCGATGTGCCTAAGCAAAATCTGTTTGGACAAAAGTGTTCCATTTTCAACTATCAGCAGTGTTGCCAAAAAATAAAAATGCTAGAAAATGCTAAAAATAAGAAAGGTGCTAGAAAAAAGTGCTAGAAAATAAAAACTTTTAAAAAAATATATATTTTATTAATTTTCAGTTCAAAGGAATATTGAAGAAAATATTAAAAAAACACTCTGAAATTAGCTCTTTAGAATTTAAACAAAATTTTTGGGTGGATTTTTCAAAATTCTAATTTCACCATAAGTTATCCAAGTATAGTGTTATATATGGCTGTACTGAATATTATATACCCTAAAGTATATAATACACTAAAGCAACAACGATTAATCGACAAATTAAAATCAAATAATTGTAAAAATTTGTTCGAGTATATTATGTCGATTAATCGAAAAATTGGAATAAAAAAATATTTCAAAAATTTACATTCTTAACTGCACGCAGAAAAAAAATATAGTTGTAGTGACCATAATGTAAAAGCAACATATTATGATCGGAACATATGATCACAGCGAAAAATAGAAATGATTATAAGTAATAATTGTTATGATACCATTTTGTTATATTGTGTCCTATTTTATGATTTGTTTTTACGTGCTATGATTCTAGTTTCACATATAATTGAACAATCTAACTTCTTCATTATCCCATTCTATCAGATTATAATGTGATGTTATTATATTAGTATTCTATCTTATAATATTATAATGCAACATTGTCATATTATAATTACATTTTGAAATATTATTATGCCATTTTTCATATTATTATTATTATATTTTATTATATTATTATCCCAACTTTTCTTATAGTTATCCAATCTTATCGTATTACTATTTTATTTTGTCATATTATTATTCCATCTTATCTATCATATATTAAAATAAAACATAATATAACAGGAACAAACTAACTGAAAATGAAGGAATTAAACTAGAATCACCTCTTGCATTATAATTATATCATTTCTTATTGTATTTTCCTTTTTTATGGAATGGAAAGTTAGGAAATGTTAGAAAATTTTCTATTTAAATGAACCAAATTAAATTTTTATTAAAATTCGAATTTTTAACCAGGTAAATAATATTCAAATAATATTAAAAAATAATTTAGCTAAATAGACAGACTTTTACCCAAGAAACAATATTTAGCAACAAATAAAATTCTCGAAAAAATTTTCATCAAATAATAATTTTAAAATGTAACAAAATACTCGCAATAATATTTAGAAACAATAAAATTAAGCATCATAGAGCTGTTAACTTATCAAATTTTAACCAAAAGTTAAAACATAAACAAATATAAAATGATATTATTTTCACGCCTACAATTAGGCTTTAACTTTGTCATAATATTATATTATAATTTGTTTAATTATATATAAATATTTTAATGTTCAAGAAAATTTGAAAATATTAAAAATTTTGTTTTATTTTAATTTGCGACATCGATTCAATTACGTTCGCAATTAAATTGCAAATTATTTTTAAAAATTAAGTCATTTTATCATAATTATTTTTCTTATAACAAAAGAATAATAGTTTACTTATTTTGCAAATTTTATTTGATAGGTTATCTGTTTTTAATTTTACAAACTTTATTTTTCTAAACACATTCTTTAAAGATTGCATTAGTTGTCATCAGTTTAACCTTTTTAAGGCTAAATATAGTCTTTTTATTTTGCTTTTAGTCTCAAAATTTACGTTTTAGTTTCTAGCCTTTTTTTAGCCTTTTCTGATTCTGGAAATTGCTTTAAAAAGGCTAAAATGTTAATATTTCGACAACGAAGAAAATAGTTTCTTATTTACTATTACTAAGGTTATATCGAGCCAATATGTCAAATTAAAGCTACGAATCCATGCAATAAATTAATATTTTTATTTAAATACTGCAGTAATAAAAAGTTAAAAAATATCTTTTTGAAAATGTACGTATTATGTATGAATTATTTTTTTAACATTTTGTGCCGCAATATTTAATAAAAAATTTTTTGTATATTGCAGGGATTCTTATATTTTATTAGATATCCATATCGGGTTGATATAATTTTTGTAAATAAGTTTTTTTTTAATTTTTTCTTTTTTTTTTTGAGAGACAATTTGAGGTCCTGGAGTAAAACTGAGTACGTGGTTTTATTAGTATGGACTCTAGATTGATGCATATATAGATTTCTTCATGTATGAAAAAACTTTTGGGAAATTGTTACACGGTGCACAGTGGTCACAAAACGATATTTTTTAAAAATTCTATTACTTGTGAACTGTTTTAGATATCTAAATAAAATTTCACATGGCCAGAGCTGAGGTATTTTCTAGTTGATTTGGAAGAACACAGACCCCTAGCGAATCATGGGGGAAGAGCATAGTATGTAGTTTATTAAAAATTCGCCAAAAATTCATTTATTACTTGAATGTAAAATCATTTTATATATAGGTAGTTATTGCAAATCCCTACAAAAACGAAAACATGCTTACATATGTAAGTTATCTTTTAAGTTTAAGGTCGAAGTACATTTTACCCTCATTTTTGGTCTCATTTTTTTAAAGTTTTAAACTTCGGGTCCTTAATTTGGATCCAATTTTTTTAATATTCACTACATTTCTTATAAAAATTCTGAATAATATTGCTTCAAGAGTCATATAAATGTAACCATCCGATAAAAAGTTATATTAATCTGAAGTGGAAACATTTTTGAGATTATTTTCCAAAAAGGTGGTAATATACTTTCAATTCTAAAATATTTTTTTGTTCTTTTGTTCCGGACTACAGAATTTTTGTAATATTTTTAAAAGAAATCTTAAGGTGTAAAGTGCGTGTAAAGCAAAATCAGAGGGCAATAGTTTCCCCCCAAGTTTTATTCAAACTTTATCAATTTTGAATATATTTTTTAATTTTTTTGTAAAATTCTCAAATGTTAAAACCGAGATCAAGAAATATATTGCCTATATACCCCCATATATTGGTTCAACACACAAAAAATATTTTCTAAACCATGCCTTTTACAACGGCTGGGTGATAATTTTAATGAAAAAAAGTCAAATTTCTGAACCCCGGACTGGGATTTCGGGTGGTTTTTTATTTCATTTATTTTAGAATATTTTTATCTATATTGTGTAAAAATTTCATTGGAATACCTTTACTTCTTTAAATTTTATTTAGATCAAAATATTAATATTATTTCTCAAAAATATGCTTAAAATCCAAATTTTAAGTTGCTCGGGTCATGGTCTGCAAAAATTTCACATATATGATTTACCATTCCCAACAGTGCTTTTGTCCGTCTTAGAAAGTGATTCTGTGACAATTCTTTAAACTTCAAACTAAAAAAAAAAATCATTACATTTTTGCCTTGAAAATTTCAACACAATAGCATAACACCTTCGTTACTTATGTTAATTTAAAGTATAAATTACATCATAAAAAATATACCCCATATTTAAACAAATTTCAAGTATCTCGCTTGAAATCTGTATTATGACCTTCACCATTTCCAAGCACTTGACTTGATCCTTTTATACTCTCTTTAAACGACTCGTTTTATGAATTTTCTACTTTTTTACGACTTAATATTATTAAAAATATTTGCTGAATTGTGCTGGATTTTTAAATGTACATGAAGTGCGTTTTAAGATTCGTGTAAAATATAAGTAAAAATGTGTGTCCTTACTTTTTATTTGTGCCAGTAGCACTAATATGATATTATCAAGTGCAAGTGTGCGGAATACATATTCCTAATTAACTGTGCCTTAATTAAGAATAATTTGTTATAAATTTTAATTACCTGGATAAACCTTTTTAAATTTTAAACATTTTTTTATATTAAATATTTGTTGAAATTTTCTTATTTTGATTTTATTTTCTGATTTTTTGCTTAAATCCATTTAAAATATTTTAGGGGACAAGATTTTTAGTGTGTTTTGATGTCGAAAGAGCATATTATTATTTTGCTAAACAGTTTTTATTATCCCTACAAGTTTATTTGCGTATAATTCATGTATTTTCTGTGAATCTTTAGATATTAAATAAGGTGTTTTAGTATTTAAAATTGTATTGTGGTATATTTTTATTACAAAAATTTAAGTTATCTTCAAATTTAAAAGTAAAATTTAAAATCCAACACGTTTTCCTTTTTGTCCACATATTTCACTATATTATACTATTCATGATGTCTTCTACATACAAAAATTCAATTTCAATAAAATGTTGTTTTCATTTCACGACCACACATGCACACAAGTTGGTGTGTTATATATGGCTGTACTGAATCTTATATACCCTTCAGCATGCTGTACACTAAAGCAACGAATCGGAGTTATGGCGGAAATTAAGTGTTTAAAATGGAAAATGAAAAATTATGCTAGAAAAAAAAAGGTTACCAAGAAACCGAGAATCAAATTTCTTTAGTATCTCTGCTGCTCAATCTTAAAAGCATTTCTGATATATTGATTAGGGTATTCACTCGAATAATGTTTGCTCGATTAATCGACAAACTAAGATCAAATAATTGTAAAAATTTATTCGAGTATGTTATGCCGATTATCGAAAAATTTAAATAAAAAAATATTTCAAAAATTTACATTCTTAATTACACGCAGAAAAAAAATATAGTTCTGGTGACCATAATGTAAAAGCAACATATTATGATTGGAACATATGATCACAGCGAATAATAGAAATGATTATAAACAATAATTATTATGATTCTATTTAGTCATATTGTCCTATTGTCCTATTTTATGGTTTCTTTATATATGCTAGTTTTACATATAATTGAACAATCTTACTACATCATCTTCCCATTCTATCAGATTATAATATGATTTTACTATATTAGTATTCTCTCTTATTATATTATAATATAACATTGTTATGTTATGATTACATTTTGTAATATTATTATTCCATTTTTCATATTATTATTCTATTTTATCATATTATTATCCCAAGTTTTCATATAGTTGTCCAATCTTATCATATTATTATTACATTTTGTTGTATTATTATTTCATCTTATCTATCATATATTAAAATAAAACATATTAATAAGAAATTATGTTTTGCAAAATTCTTATTGCAAATAATAGAGAAAAGTGTTCATTAGACAAAAAAAAAAAAAAAATATATATATATATATATATATATATATATATATATATATATATATACATATTATTTGTTCATTAATTATACTCATTTGTACCCCCACATGTGGTCCAAATGCAAGATTTGTTTTATAAATAAACTTTTAATGGTAGTTTTTCAATATCTTATATTACTTGAATCACACCGAGTATAACCAAATCTTGTCTTTTTATATTTATTCAAATATAAATTTAAATGAGAATTACAATGAAGTGAGAAAACAAACGTTAAATACAAAATATAATTAAAAAGAAACAAGTTGTGTATTTTTCCACTAAGTTTCTGAAAAGGATAAGTATTATATTTATTTGAAACATTTTGTTTTCATGGGAATAATAATATTAATATAGTTTAAAAACAGTATTTATTTTTGTAAATATTTTAAGAAATATATGCAAACATTTAATGACAACCATTAAAGAAGTAGTGATAATTTTCACATTAATAAAATTTTGTTTGAGGTAAAAATATTTAAAATATATAATTTTTGTAGTCAAACATATTAAAATTTTTACTGAGTGTAAACATTAAATGACAAAATTTAAAAATTTAAATAAAAACATTATTATCATGAACACAGAGTTATTAAATTTGAAGAAAATTAACCCTGTTTTTTCTCTATGTGTAGTTTTAAAAATGTTTTTAATATTATTTTTTAACAAATTTAGCTTGAAACAATTGTTGCAAAACAGTTGTTATATAGAATATGTAAAATCTAGAGGTTTTACCATGTCGCCTAGTGATACTACGATTTGAAATTGTATTAAACAAATTTTATTCAGTGCAAAAGTGCCTAATAAGTATTTGTCTGAAATACCACGCGTAATTGAAGTATATGATCGATTTTTGTTCTCAAAAATGAAATCGGGTATATAAACGTCATTTTAAAAAATTATAATGTAAACTTCAAATTATTTGTCATTTATAATTTGAATTTGAAGGGTATAAAGAAAAAAATATACTTTTTTTATATTAAATTTTTCGTAGGAAACAAATTGGAAGATTTTGAACTTGATTGGGAAGATGATATTGTTGTTCTACGAATGACAGTGCAGTCTATAGTTGTAAGTTGATTTAACAATAGAGACTCAATCTGGCTTAGTGGATTTGGACTTGAAATTGAGTTAAGAATACTTTATTAAGAATTACTGAACTTCTTTATCTAAAGTAAAGTTTGTTTGTTTCATAAATATGCCAGCAGATTTTTATTTACTGGCTTTACGATTAACAATATCTTAACATTAACAAGTATAGGTGATACTCATAGATCTGTTGAAACATTAAATAAATATAGAGAAACAATGGCTTTTAAAAACAAAAGAGAAAAATAGATTAAAATTTTAATTAGAAATTACATTTGTAAGACTACATATTTCAGAAAGGGAATTTAACACTTACTTGTAAATTAAATGATTTCAATTAACGTAGACATATTTTTGATGTTTTCAAGAATTTTAACATTTTATTAAAATTAATTGCTACCATTGTTTTTGTTTTCTTTTTCATCAAAACGCTAAGAAAAAACATTGAAAAAACGAGCAAAATGCTCAGGCAAAAATTTATTCGAATAACTCGAATAATTTGAAAACATTACTGGATTAATCGATTAATTTAAAAATAACATTTTCGAGTTATTTGATTAATCGAGTAAAATGAATATCCTAATTATAAAGATTTTAAATTTAAAATTTCAAATAAATATTGTGCAAATTGAAAATAATATGAAAAACTTAGTTATGCATACACTTTCCATCTATGGTGTAGAGTACAACAACAATCAACTAAATAAGAATAGTGTGACTTTATGATGAATTGTTTAGTTTAATAAACCCCTTTATCCTTTAACAGGGCGAAAGAACGTACATGAATGTTCACTAAAAGCATGACGAAATGTCACACATAATAAACTTTAACTTAAATATCTTTTATTAAAAATTCATGGAACAAACGAATACAAGCAGTTGCTTGTAGTCACCCCGACATTGTTTGACGTACAAGGAAATAAAATTAAAACCGGAAACAAATATTTACTATAAACATTATGAGTATGAATACAAATGGAAATTTTTTGATTTCTGTTTAGTCAATTGTTGTGTATAAATAAATTGTCGCTTAAAATTGATGGTCAATTATTTAATTGCAAACTTGTAAAGAAATATCAATGTCATTTACCTGACACTCATAACATGTCATTTCAATAATCCCAATTATATTAAAGAAAAGAAAGTAAGAGTTCTATAATCGGTTATAGTGCTGTGTAAGTATTGAGTATTAAGTATCGAATACCAGATATTTGCGCTTGTTTTTTATGGGTACTCAATACTGTAAAGTAATTACTCAAAACTTTTAGAGTTTAATATTTTTAATTATATGGTAAAAATATAACTCTGTATAAAGATACAAATTAATTTTTAAATATATGAAAATAATTTTATTGATCTTTGTTAACGTTGAATTTAAAGTTAACCCTTTTATTTATTTAATTTTTTATATAACTAAATTTGTAAAACATCATGATAATCGGTTAAATATATTTGTTTTATTTATAAATAAAAGAACTTTAATTATAAAATACATTTCAAATTAAAAAATCCGTTAAGTATCGAGTAGTATGAAAAGTATTAAGTAGTATCGAGTATTCAAAAGCACTATTCGGCTGTGCCGAATCTTATATACCTTTCACCAGTGTTGAGATGTGTTATATGAGCATGAAATACATTATATTGGATGTAATTACAAATAAATTTACCTATAATATATATGTGTAGACATTAAAAACTTTAAATAATTTACATTTTCATATAAAGTTGAAATAGAATCAAGATTTATAAATCCTTATATCATTATATATATTATAAAAATATATATATATAAAACTGTAAGTTTGTTTATTTTTGTGTGTGTGTGTCAATCACATCTAAACAGATTCAGCTGTTTCAAAATTTTGTTAATTATAATTTTCGCTAAAATTTTTTATTGATGTTGCGCTTTTTTCGTTTCAGAAAATACACATCCAAAAAACGTAACCTATATACATAACTTCAAGAAATATTCATTACAAATATAAATATGCTTCACCAATCTGGCGGGAATCGAACCCACAACCACCAGACTGACAGACTAGCTCACTACCAACTAAAAATTGAAATAACATGTCTTAGTTAAATTAGAAATATAAGTGGAATAAATGTGTATTCACTGAATTGTAGGTATATATGGGTCATCATCCAAATTCAGATAAAGAAAAAAAATAATAATAATTTTCCTGATGTTTTCCTTAAAAATTTTAAATGCTTAAAATTTTGACTTTTTACCTTCTTATTTTAAAAGTAATCATTTTTAATTTTTTTTTTTTTTTTGAAAACTTCAAAATATATTTCCTGAGGCATGTTTAACCTTATCTTGCAATAATTCTGCTTACTCTGAATATCAGTTCTAAAAAAATTTACTTTATAATTAAAAAAAAAAAAAAAAAACGCAAAAAATGCCTTTCTACCGAAATCTGTAAAATTCAAACCGTAGGTGCGGCTTAGTCATACAAGGTATTGAAATAATTCTTTTTTAATTTTATTTTTTGTATTGTTGTTTATAAACCTGCATAGTTTTGTTCACACTTTTTTGAAATTTGTTTAACAAAATTTTTAAAAGTTTAAAATTAGAGTTTTGAAACAGTCTTAAAAACAATCAATATTTTTTAACCAAGCACAGGAAGGAATTTGAATTATCCTGGAGAAAATAAGATGAATTTTTCAGTAGTTATGGTTCAATTTTAATTCAAAATAGTATTTTATTTAATATTATCAAAAAATTAAAAATTTGTTTGTACTCTCCTTACACAAGTGCTCTAAATTAGATTAATGGTCTAGGGAATTCGTAATAACTTGAACATCTTTTAACCGGTTTTTCCTCTTTATATCTTGTTTGATAAATAATTATAAGTACTATAAAAACTTGAGGTCCGATGCCGAACGACTTAAAAATATCTGATTTTACACAATATCTTTATATAACCTAATAAACGATTGTAGGCGGAGTTAAGGTCAAAATTCAAAAGTTGGTAAGTTTTGGTACAGACTAGAGGCATACATTTTATTAAATTCCTAGATTTTTTTAGTACTTTCATTTTCAAAATATTTTCAAGGATTCTTACTTTTTTCTAAATTTATAGTGACTTTATTTTTTATGTTCTACTTAAGTAGAACATATAAATAGAATGTGCCAAAAAAGAAAATAAACAAACTAAAAAAGTATAATAATAAAGAAAAAAAAAAACAAATTTTCGATTTTTGTTCGGAAAAAAACAGCAAATTGTACAAGAATACAGAAAAATATTTCGACATTGAAAAACATCAACTTCAACGACACACAGATGTTATTCTTACCAAAAGTTTGTAAAATGTTTTTGGGGATAAAATTATATAAACTTGATTTTGTATATATTTTACGCCAGACTAAAGAAGAGAAATCAGTAAATAGCTGACAATACCATTAAATAAATACCAGAACAAATAAACTTATTTCCAACAAATCACAATAAAAGCACTATAATAAATAAGACAAAAAACAACTGTTGGTATATTAAATTGATGTTTTACTTTTAACGGATTTTTACACTTAAAAAAGTTTAAAAAGTTTTAGAAAAAATTTTCAAATATTTATTATTTTTCTTATTATTTTTTTGCCACTTTTTTTACATGAATTATTTAAAATGTGCTTGTATATTTTGTTATTGAGTGGGAAGTTTCTTTTTTTCATAAAATTTTATCATTATTATTTTTTATTTTTATTTTTTGTTAACGCGTTGGAAGTAAAAATTTTAACCTTTACGCGAGCACTGCTCCTAAAAGACTGCTACATTTTTTTTCTTTTTCATCGGCAACTAAATAACAAAAGCCACTAATAATACAAACACTAACACATTTGTCTGTGCATGTATCAAGCACATCCCTGCCAACATTTTAAAGCGAAATTTGAACTAAAGGGACACTTCATGTAGTTAATAATAAACGAATATGATATCATTTTCTTATCGAAGAAGAGTCACCGTTCGGAAAAAAATGTGCATTAGTTCTAATACCTTTTAAATGACACTATTTAGTACATTCTTTGGGTGTCGAAATACTATCGTTTAGAAGTGAAAAAAGTACATCAAGAAAGTACCGAAATATAATCGTTTTTGTATAATAAACATGTTTTTAATGCAGTTGGAATATTTCTAGTAAATATTTTAGTTATAATTAAGCTAAATGCTTACCTTATATTTAAACATACTATACTAACTCACTTTAAACTAAATTAATAAGTCACTATAATTTTAAATTAAATATGAAATATTTAAAAACAAAAATCACTAAATAAAAATGAACATTTTTTTATTAACACATTTTTTATTCAACACTATTAACAACAACATTGATTACTTTAAAAGCTATACATTTACTGACCGAAATTACGCCGAAATTATGATTTTTCTTTTTCTTTGCACTGGAATGTAAACAATCGCCCAAGTTAAGTTTTTTAGAACAAAATTTGATGCTAATGTGTTTTCTTGTTGCAAATTTGTATATTTATTTAGTTTTGAGCATCCAAGAGTGTCAAAAAAACACCTTTTAGTGGATGAAAGAAAAAAACTTTCTTCCAAATGGTGGCAGGGATGAGTGGCATAAAATGTTTTTTTTGTGTTTGTAAAATGTGCGCAAAACTATTGTCTTATTTTTTTTTTATCAAATAAGAAGGATAATACGTATATTTGTTTGTGTTGGTGGAAACAGTGATAACTATTTAAATTTTTGTTTTAAAAAGTTTCTTTAAAATTATAAAATTAAAATTTAAAGTAACTTCATCAACTTCATTTGATAATATTATATGGAAATATAGAAAACGTTGTCTGCTTTCTTGTAATTAAAAAGTTACAGACGCACAATATACTTTTTTGTGGGTATTAGTAATTAAAAATCAATAACTTTTGAACGGGTTAACATTTTTGTCAGAGATTTTTTTATGTTAATTTGCATAACATTATCTATCGCCGACAATACAATAATTATTACAAATTTATATACATAAATTATAATAAAAATGATGTAATATGCATATTATAGCAAAATTCATTCAAGGCTTTTGTATTTTAAAACATATGGATTAGGATATTGTAGCACTATGTCCATATCTTATAGACTAAAACATAATATATATATATATATATATATATCAAAAGGATCTAAATATTATCCGCTATTATATCTTCCATATGCCTATAAATCTTTATAATATTTTCACACATTGTTCCGAAATTATAAACAGAAGTGTTCTGTTAAATGAAGGATCTTTATAGAATTTCACATTTGTATTCAAAGTGCTCTTTGCCATTATATCTGCATGACGTTTTTCGTCAGAATATTCACATTAGACCCAATTTAAACATATAACCTAATTGGCGTTTTTATTATCTTTTGATTTTATGTACTTTTTTCTTTTACCTTAAGAAATTTATATTCACATTTTGTTTTATAAATTACAAAACAACACATTTTTTTTCTTTATTAAAAATATTCCTATATCCAGTCTTGTACTTTCTTGCAGCTGAATTATATACAAAACAAATCAATATAACTTGCACTATAAGCCTATATAAGTATATTTTCTTGCTGGTTTTAGCAATGTAGTTAAAAGTCTGGGTAAAGATAAAAATAAGGCAAAACAAAGATTTTGTTTGAAAGCAAAAAATGAATACGTTAAATTGAAAATAGAATTTGCATGAACATACCATTAACATAAAAGAATAAAAATTTAAATGTATCTAACCGTTTTAAATTAATGCGTACCGAAATATTAAAAATTTTCGTAACAAAAAAATTGATTTTTTCATTCGGACTAAATTTAGCCGAATTTAAAAAATATCTTTTCAACTAAAGGAGGTACAATAAAAACAACAACAGATTTAGAAATTTCAACATGTTTTACATTAAAATTATTACAATCTAAATTACTCAAAAATTGATTTCTATGCTTTTACATATTTTTGATCACTCACACTCAAAAAAAGTACATAGCCCAACAAACATTTGGATGATATCTAACTAGAATAAATTTACGCAATATCTTCTTTTTGGACGAAGATCATCAAAGCAATATTTTTCTAATATTGTATTTTTATCAGTTTAAAGAAAATTACGCAATAAGCAAGAACAAAAAAAAAAAAAAATATATATAAAATTTTAATTATTTTTATCCTCAAAATATCGCCCTTTTTTCAGTAAAGTGATTATCATCTACGCAACAAATTGATGATATCTCATTGAGATCATCTGGAAGAAATTAATGCAATACTTCCATTTTTCAGTCACAATTTTTTCAGTTGTTGAAAATTTTTTCTACAAAAAAAAACGTGTTTGTTTGTTTTTAGTAAAAAATAGAATTTTATGTTTTAGTTTGCTTTCTTTATATTGCTAAGATTTATGTACATGATTTACAAGATGTAAGAGTTTTCTTTATTATATTATTTCAAGATTTATTTTGTAATTATTTTTTTATATATTTATTACATCCTTCAGAATATTATCTGGTAGTATCTTCTTTTTCCTGGATTATCTAGCAATATTACCTATTTTTCTTTCAGGCGTATTGATTTCTTATTGTTTAGATATATCGCCTGTGATACACAATCTCTCCCGATGGGGGAAACTTCCGCAATACGAATATGATTATTGCGACAATAAAATTTTTCTTCTAAACAATACGAATTCGAGCCACTTTCGCATTATTTTGCTTGTAGGGAATGAGACGGTTAAAGTTATTTGGTTGTAAATTTTATTGATTTATTTAATTATTTTTTTTATAGATATCTAGTTATTGGGCCATTTTAAAAATTTCTTTAAATTGGAAATCTCTTTATGGACATCAACGTTATGTTTCAAAATATTAGTTTTTAAATATTAGTTTTTAATAAGTGATAAAAATAATAGAAAATAAAAAAAGAAAAGCCATAAATTATAAAAATAGACAGTTATTTCTCGTATTTGTAATAGTACAACTCAAAGATGCAATAAATTGCTATAAATGCCACATATTTTAAGTGCACAGGATATTTGCATCAGTTTCATCATACAAAGTGTATTTTTTACAGCATTGACTATTTCTGCGATTTTTAAATACAGATTTTCTTCATTTCATAATTTAAAGAAAAAATGCTATAAACATAAATCTAAGGTACTATATTTAACGAAAATTTCTGCTAAAAAAGAGTTGCAGTAAAATGCATTTTTTCCAAACTTGAATACTTTTCCAAATATTTTAGTAGAATATGACAACAATACAATTCAAACTCAGCCGATCATAAGCGTTTTGATAATAAATCTGTATCTCCTAAATTACAGATAGTATTGAATTGAAATGTATGAGAGAGTTGTAGAGGAGGATCCATCCTTTCAGCAAAATCACGTTGTAGTTATCGTGTGATAATACGAGATAAGCTACAGGGCGTTAAGTTTGACCTGGAGTATGAAAAAGTTTCAAAAAATCATATCTTCTACAAATTAAGTCCGATTTAAAAGATTTCTATATTTGTTAAATATCTTATAGTTAACAAAATATTTTGAGTTTTTGCCATATTTTTTTATTTTTCTTGATTATTTTCATCAGTAAAAAAGTGGAAATTTTTCTAAAAATTCCGAAATAATTTTTTGAATTATCTCTATTCGTCTAACCGTGAGAAATTACTAAATTCAATACTTTGAAATGAGTATGAAAAATGTTCAGAGTTTATTTAAATGGGACAAATAAATCCGAAGATATATGGATTTAATTTTCATGTATTTTAATGACATTTCTGAGAAAAGTTAATTTTGAACCTCGAGAAAAACTAAACTATAACGACTTTTAAAATTTTGAAAAACTTCAAATTTTGTATGGACGTATTGAGTGTATATACCAAATTTTATTAAAATCGGAGATGGTGAGGTAAAAAATTGCGTTTTTTGTTCGAAATTTTTTTGTTTTCTCTCTTTAATAAATTTTAACTTGAATATTATAAGATTTATATATTTTTTTTTAAACATAGTCTTTTGATAGAAATGTTAAATTCTGGAAAAACCCGGTTAACCGGTATTTTCGGAATTTCAAAAAATGAAGCTGATTTTTCAAAAAGAGTCAAATAATCGATCACTCTAATATCTAGTTTAAGGAATGAGGATATCGCAGAATTATTCACGATATAAGACTTTTATGCTCTTTTGTAGAAGTGTGTTATTAAACAAGGTGAAAATTTAAGTCGCTATCTCATAAAATTATAACGTGATGGAAATGATCTATTCTATTTATCTACACTATATCTAGTACAAGAAATATGAATTACGTAAAATTGTTTGTATTATTTTGTTGACTTGTGTAATTAAATGGAACTTATACTTTTTTTCTTTACTTTTTTTTAAGACTGGAATTCATGCCAATTTTGTTTCATTTTTTATCACCATTCTAACATTTACATATACATATGAACTGATTTTTGGGTTAGATGCTTGTATGGAATCCACGATAAATTATGGTATTTAATTTATTCTATTTCAGAAAAATGTTTGCATTGGACTATTTGAAGAAATATTACACGTGACAAATGTTGCTATAATGTTGTAAAGCCAAGTGGACGGACATAGTTAAATTTATTTATGAAGTGATTTTAATTATTTAAGGTAAATGGTGCGAAACGCATTGTACTCTCCTTTAATGGTGTAGGTTACATAAGGTGTTTTTAAGATTTTAGATAAATATTACAACAGATACTTTTTTTTATTATTAAACGCTGAAGCTTATATACAGTTGGTGTAAAGACAGGTAAGTTTATGCGCCACATCTTGTTATGTAAAAGAGCATAGGTAAAGAAATCAGCGAGAGAAAACCAATTTTGTATGATTATTTTAAAAGATCTACAAACACGTAATATTATTTTTGTCCATCCTTTTGTGATTACACGGTCTATTCTCTAAAATTATTTTTACATTCAAAAGAAAGCAATCTGTTTTTGGTTTAATATTTTTTTTGCTATTCAACGTATATTTGCAAGAATACAAATAAGTTTACCTACGAAGGAAGCTTTTTATATTGCAAAACTAAAACTTTCAATTCCTTCTGTAAACACTCAACCAAAAAAGAGTGTTAAATATAGTAAAAATGGGTGTCAATTCAACAGAAACTTTTGTTAAATTTTCGTAAATCAATTAAATTGAAGAAAAATCGTTAATATGACTAATTAATTTAGTTAATTAAAAGGAAATTAATTTGACAAATTTGTTATCAAATTGAATAAAATATTATTCAAATTAACTAAAATTTTTCTTCTTATTGAATAATTTTTATTCAAGTTTACTATTTTATTTAATTCTACTAAATTTTATTTGAATTGAATAAACACTTTATTGAAATTAACTAATTTTTTTTTCTTCAAATTGAAGAAGATTAGTTTTAAAATAAGTAAATAATTATTTAAAAATAATTAGTTATTTAATAAGTAGTAATATATTACTTTCAGATATATTTTCCACTTATTTCATATTTTGATTTAAAAGTTTGCTTGCTGAATTCTTGATATGGTCATCAAACACGGAGATGATTTCTAAAAAAAAAAATCTTCATAATTCGAGTGGAAATAACCTGCATTTGGGTATAAATATTCAAAATTGATATCGGTGTGAGAAAATAAAAAATCTGAATTTATAAACTACACATTTCCGTACCAATCTAAATCCTAATTGTTTTTTTACTGTGACCATTAACTAAGTACATCAGATGTACACTAAACGATCTTTTGGTTGCCGAATAATGGCTTTCATTTTCTGTCCATTAAGAGTTATCAGTTAATATTATCTCAATACTATTTTCAACTTTTATTTCTGAATGATCAACGTATAAGAAAAAGTGGAAAGAATAAGAAAAAAGTATACAAAAAATGTATATAGTACATTTAGTAAATAACATTTACATATATTTAAAAATTATTTGTGGTCACTCTTAGTAACTTTTTTCATTTATTTATGATCTTTTTTGTAGAAAACCATTTCTAAATTTTCTAAGGACATTAAAATTTTTGTCACACAGTTTTCCATAATCCAAAACTTTTTTTTTAATTTTGTATATTTGCTATGGAAATGATTTACAGAATAAGTAAAGATTCCTAAATACATATATTAATAATTATAAATTTTTAATATTACCGAGAGAAATATGAAAAAAAGTTTCCAAATTTACACAAGTACCATCCAGGAGTTTGCACATAAATTAACATTTTCTGCATGACTATTAATTATTGATGGATACTTGTTAGTTCTTAAATATGTATATCTGATATAATACAAATTCACACTTATTTTTCACTAGAATTAGTATGAATGCTATTTTTTAAGCAAAAAATAAGCAAAAAACACGTGCACACGCTTTGTCATTAGTCGTTCAACTGATCATAATCTTCTTCAATATGCGTTTTCTATATTAAAGAAATTTCTTCAATTCTACATGTAATTCTTCAATTTGACTAAAATATAGAAAATATATATAGTTAGTTTCATCGAAATTTCTTCAATTATATATGACTTTAGTCAATTTGAAAATATTTGGTCAAATTGAAAAATGTTATTCAATTTGACTAAAATAAGTTAGTTAATTTGACCGACATTTTTTCAATTATACATATCTTTAGTAAATTTGAAGAATTTTATTCAATTGACTAAAATAACGTCACCTTTCTTCAATTTTACTTAGCTTTAGTCAGATTAGCAAAATTTGTTTATTCATATTGAGGAATTTTTATTAAATTTAACTTCTCTGCTTCTAACTAACTATTCTACTAAATTTTAGTTAAAGTAAATTTTATGTATTGATACATTTTATCAAATTTCTATAAATATCGTCTGCATACATATATGTATATTCGACAATGTCTAGTTAAAAAAAAAAAACTAAAACTGTCAAATTTTAACTTCCTGTGATGATTGGATAAGGATGCTCCTCTGCCATTTAAGGTGATGATTCCAGAACAGATCTTAGGAAAATTTTTCTCATCAAAATTAATGATACGTTCATCAAACGATAGCTAATAAAAATTATTGTACCCATATTTCGTAATTTTTCCAAAAAAAAAAAGTTAATATGAATGAAAAAAGAACATTTTATTTAAATTTTTTTGTAAAGTTTTATTTTTTTATCTCCACAAAATTTTTTAATTTGATTTATTTTTATTAAAATGACTATTTTATCCTTCCTGTTAGCTATTTTTGAAAAGTTAAAAAATATGGATATATTTATTTTTCTTCAGCTATCGTTTGATATATAAATCATTAATATTGGTGAGAAAAAAATCACAAAATTTGTTCTTGGATCATTGAAGTAAATGGTTGTGTAGCATTCTGTTCTAATCATCGTTGAAATTTGGCCAAGTTGTTCTAAACGACATCCCCTTTATCAATTTTGCGTACGTTTAAATGTAGCTCGCAAAAAGAATTTTGGACCACCTTAATGTACACATATTTTTTAATATTATCAAAAACTGTAACTGCATTTATTTAATAATCTCAATAGAAAATAAATCTTAAAAAAAAAACGTGCAAACTGATTTTGATTAAATTTTACATGATTTTAATAAATTTTAAGATATTTATTCAAATTGTAAAATTTTATTCAATTTGTATAAAAGAAATTAGTTAATTTCCTCAAAATTTCTTCAAATTTATATGTCTTTAGTTATTTTAAATAACTTTATTTAGCAGATAATTTATTAAAATTAACTTCTTTTGAGGGTGTTAAATTGAGTGAAATTGCGTGTTGTTTTACTTACGAAGAGCTACTAACAATTTAACTAAATTTTCGTTAATTTTAAAGATTTTTCGTTAATTTTTTAATGAAGTTTTATTCAGATCAATGTACTTTACAAAAAATATTTTTGCCAAAGATTTTTAGTTGATTTGAAGAAAATTTGTTGATTTGAAGAAAAAATCTTTTAATTTAAATATTGTTTTTCGTTAAAATTCTACCAAAATTTTTCGTCAATATTACCTACGTTGGTTGGTTGGTTTACGTGGTAGCCCGTAACTTTACGGGCAACCAATTGGACTCGTTGGAATCCGTTTTGATGGAACCACACTACTAGCCAGGTGAGTGAGTTGTATTGAGTCTGTAATGAGATAGAAATGTAGGGAAGAACAATGAGAACATAAATTAATTAGATCCAGCTTGTAGCATTGAGATATTTAATGATGTCACTGAATCTAGTGTCAGATATCTCACAGAGGTTGTCTAATTGGTGCTCTCCCAGAAATTTATGTCTGCTTGCGTTCAAGGCTGGGCATTCACATAGAAGATGAAAAATTGTCTCCTCCTTCCCGCGATTGCCACAACTACGACAATATTCATTGTAAGGGAGACCAAGTCTGCTTGCATGTTTTCCGATCGTCCAGTGATCTGTAAACAATGCTATTAGTCTCGAGATGTCTTTGCGTTTGTAGCCAATGAGTTGCATTGAGCGTTTTTCGTTGTAGGTAGGCCACGTTTCTTTCGCGACTCTACATTTTTCCAGATTTCGCCATCTATTTTTTGCCTCTTCTAGAAAGTGTTTTTGGATTCTGTTTTGGCATTGCGACAGAAACCGATAAGGAGGCATTCATAGCAGAGCCTACCCGTGCTAATTCGTCTGCCTGTTCATTACCATAGTAGTCCCTATGCGCAGGAACCCAGACTATAGTAATGTCATACAGTCGACTTAGTCCAAGCAGTTCCTCTTTACACTGTCTGACTAGAATAGAGGTAGTTTTCGGTGATTTGAGCGATAGTATTGCCGCTTGACTATCGACAAATAAACCAATATTCCCTTGAATATTTCTATCGTGAATTAGTTTACACGCTTCCCTGAACGCTAGTATTTCCGCTTGGAATACGCTTGCCTCGTCAGGGAGTCTACATGAGTGTCTAATTTCAAGATCATTAGAAAAGACACCAGAGCCGACACCGCAGTTCATCTTTGAGCCGTCAGTGTGTATCCTAGTTTTACCTACGAGATTTGGTACAGTGAAGTTTGGCTTATGTAAGAAGTGAAATATTGCAAGCAATAGTAATAAAATTTTTTGAATAGAGTTGAAATAGTCTTATGCTTTCTGTGACTTTAAAATAACAATAGCTACCTTCGTTTGTTCTTATGAGTTCTTAGAGTGTATAATATAATTCAAGTGTTTGTTTGAGTTTTTTTTCTTTGTACTCTTAATATAAAAATATAATCTTTTATAACATGAGAGAGCTTTCGCATACTTACACAAACCCTGGGATATTTTTTTTTACATTTTACATATTTAGTTATATGTTGCATATTTTATTTTTATTCATATTTGTTTTACGTAAATTACAATTCTGTTTTTTAATACATGAATAATTAATTCGTGAACCAATATTATTGTAGCTCATTTATATGGTAGGGTAAACAAATATACTAGAATTTATATAGAAGTGAATTTAATGCGGTAACTGTAGGAGCAAAGTACTAAATTGTAGGTATAAAATTTGCCTTGAAAGCTGTTTGTTTTGTAGACATTATAATATTTGAAGATAGCCTTACCTAAAATGCAAAAGTCTTAACCATATTATAGGAAAATCATTTTTTTCTAGAAATATTGGTAAAACATAATTTCTACCGACAATTTTTTTTAGTTATTTTTTATATTTGCTTTTTTATTCTTTATATGTCAATTAGGGCCATCTGCATTTTAGGTAAAAATATATTAATTTTAAAGAACTTAAATCAAAATGTAAATATATAAACCAGTACATCTAGGAAAAGTTAGAAAATCTAATAAAAAAATTTATTTATTTTTTTTTGGCAATATTTCACAAATTATATTTTATCACAAAATATAGCATCAGAATGTTTTCCTTTTTTTAGTTCATGCTATCGGTCAAGGTCACTAAATTTATTTTAATGTTTTATGGACTCAATACAAACATGGGTATGATGCAAACAACAAACCACAAAAAAATGCGTGCAATAAAACTTTATTATTACAATTTTTGCTTCAGTTGAAATATTCGTACATGCAGAAATGTTATATGTTTTTAAAACTGTTTGAAAAAATTAATAACAAACATTGAAACATAATAATTTGTTTTTTTTTTTATAATATATGAGTATATGAACTATTATCAAAAATTTTTAACCTGATTGAAAATGATTTTAATCCTTAATAAGCTTTGTGGTAATACTGTTTTAAACAAACGGGTTACAGATTTGAACTCATAAGATTTCAAAGTAATAGAATGTAAAATTTTAGCATCATAGGCTTCATTTTATAATCATGATTGTTTTTCAAAACTAAAGAAACATAGAAAAAGTTAAGTAATTTTTACTTAACTTTTTTCCATCCTTCAAGACTTTTTATGCGCCCGTTTATGCTTTTTGATCCCATTCGATCTTATCTTTGCAAATAAATTCTACATCTTCTTTGTTGTTGTGCAGACTTTCAGCAGTTAAATACAGGGTAGTCAAACTTTGATGACAAAATTGTTTAATATTTAAATTTTTTTGATTTTTGGGCGGGGTCTGTCTGCCTCTCAACGAAATACAAATTTTTAAGTAGGTACTGATACTTGTTATTTTACACAATAATTCCTATCCATAAATCAAGAGGAAGTTCTGAAGTAAACAACTATAGAGGTATGGTAAAGCTTAGAGCAATATCAAAACTGTTCGAAAAAATAGCGACAGATATGCTAGCAAGCAATTTGTAATCCATAAGTCAATATTTATCAGCATAGCTTTTGTGAATGTCGCTAGACATGTCTAACCCGATAGAACTGTAATTCTATATAAATGCTGGTTTTTGCAATGATAACCCGACAGATGTAGTACATACTGATTTCAGCAAGGTATATGATAAAGTTAACCATGAACTTTTATTGATAAAACTTAAAGCTATCGGCTTCAGCGAAATTCTTCTAAAATGAATCTACTACCATTTAAAACAAACAAAGCAGTCTGTTTTGTATAACAACTGTAAATCTGAATATATAAATGTATATTTGGGGTTCATCAAGGTAGTCGCCTTGGTACGATCTTATTCCTATCTTTTATTAATGACCTCTCTCCAAATATTCATCATTGCAAAATCTTGATGTATGCAGATTATGTTAAAATATTTAAAACAATTCTAATGATCAAACACTTTTCCAATCTGATTTAAATTGTTTTTTTTTCAAATGATGTGATGAAAACTTAATGGAATTAAATCTCAAAAAATGTGCATATGGTTTATTATATACGTACTCCGAATATATTTGCTTATAATCTTGGTGGTGCTCAGTTAAATACAGTAAATAGTTTCACAGATTTAGGAGAACTTTTTGACGTGTACTTTTAGTACTTTTAACTTTCATATTGAAATAAATGCTAATAAAACAAGTGGTGTACTTTGCTTTGTTAAGTGCTGAGCAAAAAAATTCAAAGATCCTTATGTCACCAAACGTCTTTATACATACTTAGTAAGGCCAATTTTGACATATGCATCTGTTATCTGAAGTCTTTTCTACAACATTTAAATAAGTAAACTGGAATCTGTTCAAAAGAAATTTCTGTTGTTTTGTCTTAGTGGATTAAACGGGAATCCGAATATTCGTTTTCCACCGTACCCGAGACGACTTGTTCTAGTTCGGCTGCCAACGCTGAAAAGTACCAGAACGGTTTCTAATCTATCATTTACAATTGATCTTTTTCAAGATTCTGGGTAAAGTTTCCATTACTGTTCCTAATCGGATGTTGGCTTCCATCTCATTGATTCAATTATGTTATGTTAATTCGTTACACAATTTTTTGACTTCTCAGATTCACCTAATAATATAAAAACCAGGCTCCTTCGTTTGTTAAACTCTAACAATTTATAAGTATAAGTATCTTTAGTATAAGTATTCTAACTATTATATTAACTATCTTTGTTCATAAAAATAAGCAATTGTAAATTTTTCTCAGCTATTTTGTAATATATTTAGCTGAAGTAAATAAATTAATAAATAAATAAATCGCAGCATTAAATTTAATAAAAAAAATTTTAACGCTAATTGCAATTTTTAAAAATTTTGGATATATAGATATAAGAATGGTGAAAAATATAATTAATCGGGACCATAAATTTAAGTTAAATGTCGTTGATAGTTGATATTTTTGTCAAAAAAGTTTTTGTTGAGGCACACAATTGGCATGATTAGAACGGTGAAAAATATAATTGATCGCCACCATAAATTGAAGTCAAGTGTCGTTGATAGTTATTATTTTTGTGAAAAAATATTTTGCTGAGGTACATTCAACGGATAGCTCGAAATATGCCATAATTGGTATGAAAAATTTCAAAAGTTAAAAATTTAATGAAACAAAAAATTTTTACTTGGTTTAAAAAAGATTCACAACATAAATAGCATTTTTTTATAATAAACTTGAATAAAATATATTTTCGTATAATATATGAAGAAATAACTAAGATGCGAACCCAATTTTTAGCAAAATTTTTTATAATCACTATTTTTAATATAAATAGTAATTAAAAAAATTTGCTAATACACTAATACCACCAAACATTAAAAATATCATAAGTTTCATTTTCATAACTCAATAGGTTTTGATATTGCTTTAATTTTTACAAGAATTTTACACAAAATTTTAGTTTATAAAAATTTTTATATGTACAACTTAAAACCGCTATAACTTTTTTGTCGCCCTGCGTGAAATGCTTAGCGAGAACTGATTCTACATGCATTAGAGTCACTTTATATAATGCGCCATCAAAAAATTTTTTGAATAATAATTTTTTTTTTTTTTTTTTGACAATGGCCCATATAATATTTATACTTATATTAATATTTAAAAAATAAAACTTTTTGTAAATTTTTTGAAACACTACCACAACAAAAGTTTATTTTTTGATATGAAAAATCAGAAATCAGTAGAGTATGTGAAAAGTATTTGCAGTTGGTTAATAATATTTAAAAAGTTAATAATAACATTTAAAAAGTTTAAAACTAAAATAATTGTAATTTTTATTTGATATCAAATGTTAAAAAATTAAGTAAAATAATGTTGAAATTTAGTATTTCATTAATAGTGTTAAAAAAAAAAAATATATATTGATCATATACTGATTTGCTATTGGTAAAATGTTTACGTGGGTGTTATCATTTATTGTCTAGGTGAAATTAATTGTATAAGTGTCATATATAACCATAAAGATTATGAATTACCTACAGCCAACCAGAAAGGAAAATATACTTTTACACAACGCCATCATAGGTCATTATGGTGTTATACGTTTGTGCTAGTCTTTGTATTGCAAGGAAAAAATCTCCGGACTCCTACTTTTTCACTGGATTTAACGATTTTCGTCGCGATTTTAATGATATATCGATGAAAATTGGTAATAGAACAAAAACCATTTCGAAAAGATTATCTTAGGTCCATTAGTTCACCAAGCTCTCACACAAATGTTTTCAATGCTTTACTCATAAGAGCAACAAAAGTATGAAAAAAGTTTTTTCCCCATGATGTATTAAAATGATCACTTATGGAGCAACATTTTTGCCAAAATAATTTTTAATATATTTTTCATAACGAGCACAAAACTATGGATAGTTTTAATACCTATTTCGCAACAAAACTCTAAACTTTTTTATATGAATTTTACTAGACTAGATTTTCAACCGCTGCAGCACACTGTGTCATAAGTGTGGCCAAGAATGAAAAAAAAGAAAAAAAAAAATAATAACTTGGTAGAAAAGTGATAATTATACTAATTTTTTTATAAAATTCATAGGTTACATTTGATTTAGCGTTATTTTAGTTTTAATCAATTGGAAGAGGTCTTAATTTTAAATAAGTTAAAACTTAATGGGCAATTAAAAAAAGGACCAAAAAGGACTTTTTTTATACTCTGAGGAATTAATTTTATAAGTGTTTAGGCTAAATATGGAAAAATATTTTTGCCAAAACAATTTTTATTATACTTTTCATAACGAGCACAAAATTATGAATTTTTTTAGTACCTATTTCGCGACAAAATCTACTTGACTAGAATTTCAATCGCTGCAGCACACTCTGTCGTGAGTGTGGCCAAAAATGAACAAAAAAATAACGGTAGAAAAGTGGTAATGTAATTTTATAAAAAATATTTCGACTTAGGAAAATCAAAAGGATTTTCTAAAAAAATTGTTCCTTTCAGAAGTTATGTTTGTTCAAAGTTGAAAGTTTTTGTTTGGTATTAAATTATTTGAGATATATTGAAAAAGCGGCAAAAGCTAAAATATTAATAAAATTTAAAATTGTGTATAAAAATGCAAAAAAAAATCTGCAAAATTATTTTTGTCATATTAAAGAAATATGATTAGACTAAATTTTTATAAAATTCAGAGGTTAGATTTGATTTACCGTTATTTTAATTTTAATCAATTGGAAAAGGTCTCAATATTAAATAAGTTAAAACTTTAATCGATAATTAAAAAAAGGGATCAAAAAAGACTTTTTTGACTTGGAGGGATTAATTTTATAAGTGTCTAGATTTCATAAAAGTTACTTTCCCTTGCCCTTTCGTCCCCTTTAATTTTTTTTATAATCATCTATGTCGGCACAGGCTCAAAATATGAAATTCTTAATAATTAGTACAAGTGTAGCTACTCCGACTCAGGTAATAACATTTATAAAATATTGTTTAAAATAAAACTTATAAATAATTTAAAATTTTATTTAATACTACTTAAAACAAAATCGGGGAAAGTAAATTTAAAAATGGAGAAGTCTAAAAAATCCTGTGTCCGTTTACTTTAAATGTAAAGGACGAAAACGCAGATTTGGTATGTAAGTACAATATTTCATAAACTAAAAGAAAATAGAGACTAGTCGGAAAATTTTACCACAATTTGTTGACTTTTCCGACTTAACAGGAAAGAGAAGTGTGTAGTATCAACAATGCCATACATTATGCAAACATGGTATAGATATACATGATGCAAACCATATACAATATGTTTATTTAACTGAATAAATAGGTACTAATAGTTATAAATACTATGCAAAATTACAAAAAAATAAGGTTTTTTTCCTGATTTTTATCCTAAGTTTAATTATTACTTTACATAATAAAGATATTTAAAAGTAAAAAATAATTAAAACTATTTTTTCTTGTTTAAAGGACATATTCAAGTTTGTACGCGAAAGAATAATAAAATTGGATTTTATATTTTTTTTTTTCATAGTAAACGCATTTTTACTTGGCATTTAGTAAAGTTTTGGTACATTTTTATGTTTATATTCTGGATTTATGTAAATATTTTGCCTTTCCTCTAGATTTAATATGATTTAAAAAATTGTATAAAAAAAAAGACTCCAGAATATACCAGAATAATATGTCCTTGCTTCAAATTTGGTCATTTACTATAAATATAATAAATATATAGTAATTTTTTTCAACTTTTCGAATTAGACATAACCTTCGTTAGAAATTATCAAAATTTTGTTCGGATAATTCTAGCTACCCACATAAGACGTATATAAAATTTAACCGAATTCTGATAGTTTCTGTGAATTTTATTCAACTTTTCACTTCCAGCATATATGACAGCCATGGGTATCCTTGATTTTGACAAAATTTTTAATTTTTTCATATCTATGCGTTATTTTAACGTGCACCAAATTTTATTAACGTACGAAAACTTCTTTCATTTTTGGCCACTCGCTATGTGAGTTCACGACACTGTGCAGCACGCTGGTAAGAAACTGAAGATCTATTTTAAAGATTTTGTAATATTTTTCCTGTATGCTGCTCATCAATGCGTATCGTATGAGTGGTCTATCTAAATTTTTTTCTTTTTTCAACGAGGCACTCTGGCGCACATACATATTTGCCTAAATTTTCTAAACTATACAATGAAAAATTGTAATTTTGCTCTTATTTTTTAATGGTATTTATAAACACAATTATTTGCGAAATGTCAGGGGTAAATTTTTAGGATGTAAAGTAAAAATATTTGTGATGGAAAAATTCTCCAAAAAAACTAAATATAAAAGTTTTAAAAGTTTTAAACCATTTTTCATGCGAATATAATAAGGTGTTTGAACGTAAACTTGTTTAAATTTTTTTGTCTAATATATTTAAATTAAATGTATTACAAACAGCTTTACCGTTTTGCGACTTTAGTCGCCAATTGCCTCTTTTCCAACTACCTGGCTACTTTTTTGGTCCCTTTTTTAAAATGAAACTAAAATGCGATTTATTAAGACTATGTGAAGAGTGACGAGAAACTAAGATGTTTAAAATATCTCAACCCATTATACATTAATTCCAACGAAGAAATTAATTATTTTGAGATAGTTTCACAGTATAGTAAAAAAGACCCCGAAGGATTTATAAATGGACCGAAACTGTTCAGTGCATAAAGTTTATAAACAAGTATTTAAAACATCAAATGCCGGATCTTTTTGGACCGGATTGAGAAAATTAAAAAAATAGATTTGATAAATACTTATATCGTAATTTATATTTCTATTTTGGTTCATAGCAGTGCCTTAGCGGAACGTCTTTTTTTCTAAATTATCACTAGTGAAAAATAAATTGTCCCATAGACTGAGGGTTAGACGGGAATTTGTAAGACTGGAGTTCGAGTGAAGACCACGCACAATAGTATAGAAATGTAATATTTCATATTCATAAAATGTTAATTATTTCTATGAATAAATCTTGATTTTTGCAATAATAGAAATTATTATAAGTAAATTGTTTTGTTATTAATAAAAGTTTTATTGAAGCAGTTGGCCCCTTTTTTCAAAAAATACCCTTTTTTGGCGACTTAATTTTTTGCAACGGTAAAGCTGATTACAAAACTTTACTAACAAAATGTTTTAGTAATTCTACCACAAACTTTTACCAGACAACTTAACTTTTAATTACCCTGTATCAAAGTATTTAACATTCTTATTAAACATGTATAAGTTTTCTAATGTGTCCAGACACATTTATACAGTTATGTATAAAATAAATTACTTTTAAAAAAATAAATAAAACAAATATAAATTTCTTAAACGTATGTGTAATTTTTATTTGTGATAATGTCCCTTTACCTACAAAATAGCAGAATCGAAATTTTTTGGGCTTAAAATTTTTAATCTCTGTTACATCCTATTAACGCCATCGATAAGGCTTACGAAAAGCATGCTTTCTTATGCCATTTATCTCTTATAGTTTTTTCATTTCATTTAAAAACGAGTCCAATTACCCAACGCGGGTAACTGGGATCGAATTTTTCTATTTTGAATTTAGCCCATATGTTTTAAAATCTCAAAGGATGGATCTACAAACCACAAAATGAAGTTTCGAAAACTCCAATGTGTTCTTAAGAGCTTACCAGGGACACTTTTCAAACCTGCAACAAATGTGGGCTTTATGGACAAAGTTCCAAAAAATCACATTTTTGTGATTTTCGTTGCCTTTCTGGGAATTGTCGTATTCTTTTTACCAAAATCTTAACAAAGATTTTATTAAAGTTTCTCAAAAAATCAAATGTTTACAAAAATTTTACATTAATTCCAAAAATCAGAAAAACTATGGACTAATTTTTTTCAAGTAAATGTATTTGGATAGCCGACGCAATTTTAAATTATACTCAAGAAGATTGAAATCAATATCTTTTATAGAACCAAAACTACGCAATTTTAAAATTTAATACTTCACGAAAAATTGCGTAGTAATTTTTGGAAATAAAGAAAAAATTTTTTTTAAAATTGATTTTTGCAGGAATAATAAATATTGTATCTACAATAAAAACTTTGTTAGCTAAGATATCCTAACGGAATTTTCCAAAATTTTTGACTTTGTCATTTAAAATGATGAAGTGTAAAAATTAGGATTTGGTAAAAGAAATCCCAGAATTTTCAAAAAATCGGCAAAAAACCTAACAATGACATTTTTTTTTGAATTTTGCACCTAAAATAAACGTTTGTTTCGAGTCTGGAAAAAGCCATTGGCAAATTTTATAGAATAAAACAGGGTTTCCGAAACTGCATTCCGTTTGTAGAACACTTGAATATATAGCCTAAAATCAAAATTTCGATGAAAACTTTATCAAATTCGGAAGGATCTATACTTTGCTCTGTTATATAATTGGGCTAGCTTTTTCTTTTCAAATCATTTTCATAATTTAGAGACCTTATTGACCAAAAAACATCAAAAATTTTAATTTTTGCAATTTTCAAATTCAAAGTCGTGTATTTTTAGACTCGGTAAAGATATCGACTTAAAATTTTCTTTAGTCGATAGACAATATTGCATTTTAACTAAATGTGGAAAAATCTAACAAAATCGGTTGGAAATGTTTGGATATACGATATATAGAAAAATCTATACTAAGATCTTGCAAAATTGAGGAAGTTGAAATTGCAAACGCAAATAATCTACAAGGGATAAATAGCACATGCAAGCATGTTTTTCATAGACCTTATTAAGCGCTTTAATATGGTGTACAAATTTTCGAAATCAGATAAGAAATATAAATTTGACTAGTGGTTAAAAACTTCTGTGTCAGATGTACCCTATTTTGAGCTCCTTTTGTTCCGCTCCTGAGGGATATTTGGTATCCACCTCTCAAACTTAAAATTAGACATTCCTCCATTATAAATATATTAAATATTATGTAAATGAAACCAGCCGATTAGTAGCTACAGATTTATTTCCAAAAATTTTCGATTCTGCCTCACAGTGAAACAAAAGAAACTGGCTCAATATCATGCAACAACATTTATCTCTCTTCAGGTACAAGTTCTTTGTGAATTTAATACACTTGTGAGATAGAAAAACAATAGAAACTAAACAAAACTTTCCTTTAAAATTTAAGGAAAATTACACTAGCGACACATTTTTTCACTAGCACACAGTATTTTTATTATTTTTTTACGCACATTTTATTTTATGTTGAAATTTAAATTGAATAAAGTTGCTACTTTTTGCATTAAAAATAAAACAGAATTTAAAACAATTTTACATTAATTTCAAAAAAATGAAATTATATTTATATTTGTGGATATAATCCGCATGAAAAAAGTGAAAATTTATGAAAATCTGCGAATGTAATTGTGATGAATTATATTTAATAATTTTTGAATACTATTTTGAGCGACTTTGTATGCTTATGATGTGTGGCGAAAATGGTTTCAGCACTAATCCATATAAATAAAATTTTACTAACATAATCTTAAAGTCAAGTATTTTTTTGACAACAGAGTTAGATTTTTTGACAAGTCTTCCATTCTTTGTATTCTTTGGTTTACAGGTTATTTACTTTTACGGACATGTAAACAAAAACAAATGAATAAAGAAAAAAAAAAAAATAAATAAAAAGGCATAAATTAAGTTGGCAATAAAAGTTCTTCATTCAATAAATATGTTACAATAAAACCAGGTGTTATAATATTTATATAATAAAGTACACACATTTACACTTTAATACTAGAATTAACATCCTGTATAAACTTTTCCCTAATCTAAATTTTTATTACTTTCTATAGGTATGAAATGGAAAGTTGAATAAAAAGAAAGTCACCAATATAATATTCCGCAACAGCAACGCACTAAAAACTTTGTTAAGTGAATTCCTAATAAAAGAGCACAAATAGTTATATAGAAATTTTCCTTAAATTACAAAAGTTATAATACAAGTTACAATTCGTACAAAAAAAGTCTATAGATTGAATCGTAATGAAAACTTAAGCAGAAATTTTATTTTATATTTTTTTTTTTCTGCACGGTTGGAGGCAAAGATACTATGCCAGTGTTTTCTTAAGCTGTTTAAATTTATTATGAATATATATATATATATATATATATATATATATATATATATATATAAATGAATAAATATATAAATATATATATATATATATATATATATTTATATATATATATGAATATATATATATATATATATAACCAAACGAAAATCTTTTTTAACAATAGCATAGTTATTGTCATTTTTGTTAGTATTTTTGTGTTTCCTCTTAAACAATATGGGCTTAAAGATGTAATTATACTAATCAGTATTGCCAGGAGGAATAAACAAATAAACTTCATATTAATTTAAAAAAAAATTGGTTTAAAATTAAATAAAAATGCTTAGAACAAAAAACCCAGAAAAATGTACAACTGATTCTAAAATCGATTGTTCTAGAACTCGTGTAATCAAAACCACTTCATATGTTTTTAAAGCGTTCTAAAAACTAGTGACGTTGCAAGAAAGTCTGGCATTTATATATTTTGAAAATTCAAGAATTAAACATCATACAAAAACAATAAAATTATTTTTAAAAACAACACAGCATTTCAATAGCAGTTAGGAAGATCGACTTGTTTTTAATAGGGTACTATATTATAATTGTGAATAAAGTAGACATTATAATAAGATATAACTCGTTTTAATTGTAACATATACAGCTTTATAAGAAAAGAGAAAAAATTTGCATTTTTGATATTTTTTATTATTTTTGGAAAACAAATATTTGAAAATTTTTAAAAACTATGATTACTTTCGAAATACTATTATTAATATCTCCGAAACTATATAATGTTTTATCGAAAAACTAGAGTCAATTAAAAAAACAGTGACTTATAGGTTTAGAGCTTCAAGTTTACGTGTACCCAAATTGATTAAAAAGTCCTTTTAGAGCCTATCTCAAAATGAAAAGAGACTAGAAGAGCACATATACATAAAATTCGGACTCATAAAAACAAATAAAAATGTTAAATGTAGCCTTGAAATTGCTAAGCTGGCAACACTGTTACTAATAAAGCTATACAGGTTTGGGTTTATAATTTTCTTTTCGTAAATGATTGCAGCACAACTTATGTATCTTTGAAAAGTAGGATTTTTTGTGAGCTTAGAGATCTCAGAAAAAGCTTAAAAATATGGCTGAGTAAATTACTAAAATTAATCTTTATAAGCAGGACTACAAATATCTTCATGCATACGGCAAAATAAATTTTTATCAACTGTTTTTCCGCATCGAAGGATGTGTAAAAGAATTGAGTTGACTTTATGTAACAAATTGTATGTTATTCTTGTTATATTTTGCGAATTTTATTGTAAGTAATATAAAAAAATAAATAATTATATATTTATATATAAATAAATAGAAACGAACTTCAATTACGAAATTGTTTACATTAATTCAATTTCTGATTGATTTTGCTCCAATCACCAAAATTATATTATTACTTAATTAATTCGTTAAAATTTTAATTAATATTTTTAATTGATCTAATAAGAAATATAATTGAAATACAAATATTTATTGATCTGATTCTAAAATTAATTAAATCTGTACGATTCAGCAGAAATACTTCTCTTGATAATAACATGAATTTTATAAAAATTGTTTATCGGTTTATTACAAATATTAAAATAAAAACTGCTTTACAATTATAATGTAGGTAAAGTGATATATGTGAACATCTGAACGCAGTATTATCACTACAACAAAATAATGTTCCCATTAATAATTTTCTTGAATTTAAATATCTTTTTTGTTTACATTTTTTCATTTAACGTTTACACTCAATAAAAATTTTAATATGGTTGACTGTAAAAAATTTGTATGTTTTTAAATACTTTTACCAGAAACTAAATTTTATTTTCCTTGTTCTTAAATCATATTCATATCATATCAATATTATTATTATTCCCATGAAAATAAAATGTTTCAAAATTAATGGAAAAATTCACAACTGTTTTTTTAATATATTTTGATTTTAATGTTTGTTTTCATCTTCATTGTAATTCTCATTTAGTTTATAATTGAATGAATATAAATAGACAAGGTTTGGTTATATTCGGTGTTATTCAAGCAATACAAGATATTGATTAATTATCATTAACACCACATATGGTGGTACAAATGCTCTCTATTATTTTCAATAAAAAAATGTATAAAGATAATAATTTTTTATTAATACGCTTTATTCTAATATATGATAAGACGGAATTTTAATATGAAGAATTGTAAAATAATATTATAAAATGGAATTATAATATGACAGTGTGGTATAATAATATAATGAGATAGAATAATATAATAACATCAAATCATAATCTGATAGGATGGGATAATTATGCAGTAAGATTGTTTAATCGGACACAATACGACAAAATAGAATCATAATAATTATTACTTATAATCATTTCTCTTTTTTGCTGTGATCATAAGCACCAATCATAATATGTTACGCTTAGATTACAGTCACCACAACTATATTTTTTTCCCTGCATGTTCATAACGTAATAAATCTAACATGTATAATGTATTTGTATAATGAATATATCATCGCTGCTCTGACAAAAATAGTTATGTATAATCTGTCAAAAATTTTATTTTGTCTTTTTGACTTAATAAAATATTTTTAGATATCTGTAATAGTCATTAAACACATTTATATAAAAATTCAATTTTATTTTTTCCCTCCACACTGCTCAAAAATCAACTCTTTTTGACATAAATTCAAAAAGCATTAAGAATTTTTGCTTAAACCTCCATAATTGTACATAATTTGACTATAGCAGATATATTTTTTAAATGTGATATTTCCTTTTTTGTTTTCGGTTTTATTTTAATTATTTTGTAAATTTTTAAATCTTTATTGATTATTAAAACTACATAATAGGTTAGAACATAATATTGAAATTTCCGCTCAGGTTTACAAAAATTTAACTGAAAGATAATTGAAAATTTTAATTATCTAAATTGTTATCTAAATTTTACATTCGTGCAACTTCATGCAAAATCATAACTTTTAGTCATTCAAAATTATGTGTTATCTTGATGAGCAATCCATATAACCACAAAAATCAAAAATAACAACAAACACACGTCTAGTATAAAATTTCAAATAAAGCTCTTAAAATCCATCTCCTAAGTTGCAATTTCCATTATACAGAATCATCGTATATTTTTCTGATAATGATACAATTTTTGTAATTCTAACTCTATTTAAACAAAAATGATAACAATAGTATAAAACTACCAAATTTGATGCCACGTCAAACTGTCAAAATTGCTGCCTAATATTTATTAATATATATTCTTGATTACTTTGTCTATTATAATTTATAAAATATATTAACCTTTTCAAATTTCTTAAGTTATAATTTTAGAATTTCTGCCAAAAAAAAATTGTATTTTTGATCAGTGTGCTCTTTAGGCAATTTGTTAAAAAAACACATAACTGTTTTCGTCGGAGCATACTTGTACTAGATTTCCGGAAAAATTTATAATAATAGTGGTCATCATCTCGGTGGTATGCTCCTGAATAACTTAAAGGACGACATACAAATAAAAACATTAAAGAACAAGTGACAGCCTGTCTGAAGAAATGGTAAAAGTAATCCACACGAACTTACTCTTTATGTATAAACCTTTATATATAAATCTTCTTCCAAAAAACAACACGTTGATGAAAATCTGGTCCTTTATGGGAACATCTTAGTAAAATAACATGAACGATTAGTAATCTTGACTAATCTTAAAATCTTGCATATACCTAATAACTCTTAATTCACGTCATCCTTAGCAAGTAGGGAGGTATTTGTTTGTTTTTAACATGTCACAAAAATTCCAAGCGGTTAGAAATCGATCATAACTTATAGAAATTTATATTTATTTTGTTCCAAAATATTTTTCCTTTTTTATTTATTTTTTTTTAAATAGCTGTCGAATTTTGTGAAATAAAATTAAAACTAATTAGAAGTTAATTACATTAATAAATATTTTTTATTAAATTTCATATTAAAATAACTTAACAAATTAATTAAATCATTTTAAGCAATAATTATTTCTGTGCACATTGTGGGTTTCATTTTGGTACTGTGTGGTTTTTCAATTTATTTTTAAACCAGTTAGAGCACTTTATTTGGCTGCGCCGAATCTTTTAAACCCTTCACCACCTTACTAACAAATAATATAATTTAGACCTTAAAGCTTTCATATTTCACAGTTACCCTTAAAAAAATAATCTACATTTTCTTCCAAACTACAAAAATGTAAACTCAACATTAAATCAAAAAACAAAAACACTGATAGTCATTTCAGTGCTTCATATAAATGTTTGTGTTTATATACAAACGACAACCACTGCTTGCTTATACAAAAAATTACTACTTAATTTATACACATATGTACATACATGATTGTCAGTGTTGCTAGTTTAGCCTTTTTAAGGATAAATCCAGCATTTTTAGTTTTCTTTGAGCCTTAAAATGTTGGCTTTCGCTTTTTTGATTTTTAAAATTGCCTTAAAAAGGCTAAAATGTTAATATTTCAACAACAAAGAAAATTATCTCTTATTTACTATTTCTAATTTTATTTTTACAGAATCATCCATTTCGCCTGCGGTGCTTCATTTTTCAAATAAAGGTGACTTAACTAATTTTGTGAAGTTACTAAAAAAATCGATAATTATTATTTTTTTTAATATACTTCAACAATAGAAATATTTATAAAAATAATAAAAGATCTTATTAATAAGAAAGATCATCAAAAATTTTAAAATGCTTAATCAAAAAGGAATTATAGTTCAAAACTGACGAAAAATCACTTCACCATAGGTTAATTTTCTTAAGAAATATAAACCTAATTTGTATGGGATTTTTTTTTTTTTTTTTGGCGATTTTTCATAAAGTCATTTTGCTTAATGTTATTTATAAATTGATTACAATTTCTTTAGATCTTTTTAAAAACTAATGAGAATGAGAAAAAAGAAGTTTCTAAATTAGAAAAAAATTAACTCTTTTCTGGCCTTATTTTTTTCAAATATTTAGCCTTTAGCTTCTTTTTTTCTCGTCTCCTGGCAATACTGACGCTTATACGAAAAAATAACACAACAACTAAAAAACGCGCAAACATACATAAAATAATTATTGTGCGTATACACAAATAACAGCTACTGCTTGCTTATACAAAAAACAACAACACTGAAGATCTTTGCAATGCTTTTTATATCTATATCTCGGTTATTTAAGTACCCATATGGTTAATTCAAAAAAAATTAATTTTAGAAAAATATTTGCAATAGATTTGTAAAAAAAAAAAAAAACAAATTCCGAAGCTCATATAGCAGCTTCAAAAGTCCAAAAATGGTTTTTCACCGATATCTCAATTACTAGTGAACCGATTTTGTTTATTTCTTCCGCAAAAACATTCCAAAAAGATTTCGAAAACGAATACGTTTTTGGAGGCATTTTCGGTTTTTTGGATGTATAAAACATATATATACGATAACTGGGGCTTTCTAAAAACTAATTTCAACAGACAGTCGGATAGACGGAAATAGTTATATCGACTTTCCTATCAACAAGTATACAGAAAATATATACTTTTTCGGGTCTTAGATGAATATTGTAGAAATTACAAACGGAATGACAAATTTGTATATACCCTTTACACCTGTGATTAAGGGTATACAAAACATTATAAATAAATAATTTGAGTTTGAATTAAATTTAATAAAATTTTCTGTTCCCATTTAGTAAATCTATTAATAATGTGAACACAAGCACAAATATATTTTCTTTTTTATGTAAATATAGCTACTTCAAAATATACATATACTAGTACTTAAAACAATATTTTCCATAACAGACAACTTGTTACACTTTTACGTTTTCAATTTCCTGTCTACTTTCGCAATATTTGCTTTTAACTTTTTTTTCAAAAGTTTTTGCTAAAAGTTTTAATTGAATAAATTTGATTAATTTTGTGTGAGTTTAACAAATTTGAAAAAAAATCATATTTTCTACAATTCTCATCTGAACTTATCAAACGATAGCTCATTTTGTTCCTAATAAAATGTTGTATAATGAAAAATATAAAAAAATATATTTTCTAATAAAGAGTGGGTCAAAAATGACTGTAATTGGATTTTTACGTACGAATAAAAAATAAAATATTGAAAGAGTAAAATCTTTTCTTTCTAATACAGTTTAAAACTGCAATTGAATAATGGATGTGTATAAGAGCGTAAAAATCATGAAGAAAATTTTAGAAGAGATGACAAAAACTTCATAAAATTATAAAACTTTATCGTTTTCTTACTTTTTTTAATATTTGATAAGATTTATTAACCTCTATATGTAAGCAAAGAGTTGCTAAAATTTTCGGATTAGAACATGCAAAATTTTGCGGCTTAAAATAGCTGCCTGTTTTGATAACACGAGCGCAAAGACGATTCGTCTAACTTACATTTAAAACAAACACAAAATTTCAAAATTTATTTTTGTTTTAAATGTAAGTTAGATGAGTCGGTTTTGCGCTCGTGTTATAAAAACAGGCAGTAGGTTAAAATGGAATAAGGGCTTATATTCATATATTTTTTAGAACAATGTATAAGTGTATATAAATGCTTTATATTAATCACAATTTTATTAAAATTCAGACCAAGCGCATATATACAGGCATAAATCAGAGTACCAAATTTTATGAAGATAGGTAGAAAACCGACCATATAAGGCAATCTTCCTAAAATCATTTTATAGTGCCGAAGTAAAATATTATTGCTAGCATAACAGTAATATTATAAGTTTTATATGGGTAGAAATCCTAGTGCAAAGTTTTATCACATTCGGTCCATAGTTGTCCATAGTTCCCATATAAAATCTACTTTCGGGAATAAGACGCATTATAAATGTAATTTAAATGGTAATATCACGATATTATTACATATACATATGTTATATGGAAATATAATTCACAACATCAAATCCTATAATAACCGGTCGACAATTGACTATAAGTCCCATGAAATACCCTCTCCACAAATATTAAAAGCGCATGGTGTAGGGTATCAAACGGTCGGATTTGACCAACAATATATCTTTTACTTGTTGAATAAATTTGCTGAAATTATTAACAAAATTAAATCAAAAGATCATCGTATTATATTATTTAAATTATGAATATACGCCCTTTTACATGTTATTACTTTGATGCATAAAAAATCACAAGATAATATTTTTTGCAATACGAGTATATATGACAAAAATTATAAGCAGGTTCTACATAATATTCTGAAGTTTGTGCATCAGTCTAATACTGGATTGTACTCTATTTAAAAATACCTTAAAATCCAAAAAAAAGTAATTATTATGAAAATATAAAAATTACACAAAATTGTGTCCTTAAATTAATTTTTCGATGAAGTTGATAGATTTTTGAAAAAGTAGGTTTATACGCCCTTATACGCATCCTTGCTTCAATTGGTTAACAGGTGTTTGAGACAAAATTTATAAAGCCGCAAAGTCCGAAAAATATGTTTTCTTCGATATAACTCCTGATTTTGGGGATATATCGAAAATTCTAAAAATTTGATAATAATTTACTCACCCATACCTACAAAAAACTCTATGTTTAAATATGTGCCACTTGAATAAAACGCAAATTTCGTTGTACATTTCCCAAAATGTTTAAGTCCAATGAATACGGAGAACTCGCCATCAGCGTTCCAGGAGGTGAAAAAAGAGACTAAATTGAACTTTAGAAAAGGTAAAAAATGTAAAATGCTCCAAAAGATAAGGTCAGAAAAAAGTTAATGATTTTTTTTTAATTTACAAAATTTTTTTCTCGTTATCATTAGTTTTCGATATTTTTACAGATTTTGTAATAAATTTATAAATTATCCATAAAAAGGCGTAATGGAAAACCGCCAAAAAAATTTTAATACAAATTTAAGTTATATTTTATATAAAAAATGACCCAGTATTTTGAAAATTAAAAAAAATCGTATTATTTTATATTTTATGAAACAAAATGCGAAATTAACTTTGTTTAAGGAAAAGAAAAGGAACCTCTTAATATTTCATAAAAAATTACATTAAATCAAAAAGTGATCATAACACCAATAAGTCCATATGTTAAAATTGCGTCTTATGTGAATTTTCTGATTAAACACCTCATGTTTTCCTAATGGTAGTTAGAAATTTCATTCGAATTAATTATTTAATTTTATTTGAGTAAAAATATGAAATTTGTATGACGGTATCTTATTTGGTAGAAACAATTTGTTTGTAATTCAGGAACAATTTAAGAAAATATTACGAAAATTACTAGACGTATGGGAGATATAATAGCAAACAATATTTAGTTCCCTCTTGTGGCATTTGATAGCTGTATGATGTTTTAAATATAATGTTTAAATATTTGATATCAATACGCGTTCAGCATTGTCCATATTGGTTGTAGTTTAAGTTAAAAAAGTTGTGTTTCAATTTACTGACCCACATATTTCAAAATACAAGACAAATATGTAAAATTGTAATGATTATTGTATTGTGTGCGATAGGTAAATTTGTGCACAAAAACATACAAAAAGTCAGGGACAAAAATGTTAATCCGTTCAAAAATTATTGATTTTTGATCACTCATAACCCCACGAAAAGTACATTGTGCGCAGCAGGCGAAAATTTTTGTTAAGTATAAATAACAAACAAAATTAGTATTAACAAATAAGAAATTATTTTCTTCGTTGTTGAATAGTAACATTTTAGGAAAAGAGCTAGAAGCTAAAACGAAAATTTTATGTTAGTAGCTAGTTTGGAGGCATGTTCCTTTTTTTTTTTTGTAACAAATGTTGCCTGTATTTACTGGCTTACAAATTAACCCAGCAAAAACTTTGGTTGCCATGTCATGACTTAAGAAGCTAATATAATGGTTTTACACTACTTATACATTAGCTGAATAACTCATTATTTTAACATGGTGATGACATTAGAAGTATGTACTTACCATATATTTTCACAAGTAGGCATTTCAGAAAGTCATTACTGTAACATCATTACAAGAACTAATTACTTCCAAACTGTTTAAATTTCAAGTATTACTGAAATCATTATTAGTGAGAACATTAGGTTACAAGTAACTATATCAGGATATAAAAAGCATTTTTTATATTTTTTATTTTAAACGCAAAAGGTTTTAAAAATATTAAGTTCAAAAACTTAACAATGACTAAAAAAATGTAATTAAAATGAGTGTGATAAAAACAATCTATTTTAGATTATAAATTAATTCGTTTTTCAAATTTTGCTTTTTCATTGACATATTACATATTTATCCCTTCTTTAAATATACGAATTGTTACTGTATTAAAAGATCAATAAAAAGTAGTATTTTCAAAATCGAATATAAATAAGTAGTTGCATACCGTACTTTAAATAAGTAGTTACTAAACAACTTCTTGGTAATGCAGGCAGTATGTTGTTGTTATTGAAAAGTAACTATATCTGTAGGTATATACCATTACCAAGTTTTTGTTGTAAAGGAAGATTTACATTAATGCAACTATATAAGCACGTTTTTTTGAAATAAGGCAGAAAACAATTTTTTATCTGTAATGCATCGACAGAAGCTCTAAGAAAGTATTTCTCAAAAAGTAGAAAACAAAAATTTTCGAACACACGATGAGCCTCACCATCATCGATTTCGATGAAATTCGGTATACATACTACGTCCATACAAAATTTAAAGTTCTTCAAAATTTAAAATTCGTTGCAGTTTAGTATTTGTCGCGGTTCAAAAATCAATTTTTTCATATTTTTTTTTTTTCAGTACATAAACTTTAAATTCATATATCTTATGATCTATTTGTCCGATTTAAATAAACTTTGGCTAAAATTGTTGCCTCATAAATCTAGTTTCTAATTGCTTTTGTAAAAAACAAGATTTTTGAAAAAAAGAGTAATGAAATCAATATTCTTCGTTATATATATATATATATATATATATATATATATATATTCCATTTTTAAAAATTTTCTTTCTTTCCTTAAAGTGTGTGCAACAACATAGAACAACATAGAGGATGCTGAGAAAATTTACAATTAGTAAAAATACTTTTTTTTTGTAACAATTTGATATTATTTAATGTTTTTTTGTATTGTTTATGACAATATGTTAGTAGATTTTTCTAAAATCAATATCGTACATAATTAATCCGTCCCAAAAAGTTTGGATTTCCATTGTAATGAAAAAATTCCATATTTTAAAAATGTAAAAAGAAACATAAATCTAAGGTGGTTTATACAACGAAAATTGCATCTAAAAAATGTAATTGCATTAAAATGCACTTTTTAAAAATTGGAATAATTTTCTAAATATTTTACTTGAAGATGACAACAATTTAATTTGGACCCAGTTTGAATTATCTTAATCTGTTAAGGGGTCTCAAAGATAATGTTATTTAAAGTTATATACTTTTATGATTTTATAAGTTTTCCAAAATATTAATACTCAAACAAAAACCCATAAACAGGTTCCTTGGAATAGCAGAGATATTCGTCACCAATCGAAACAGTCAGTTAGAAGTAGCCGATTTGCAGTCAAAATATTTCCTCTTAGCATACTGAGAATCTTAGGATTACTTTTTAAAGTTATTTGTATTATTCCCCTAAGTTACGTTTATTTTAACAAAATTGTACCGCCAATAGTAAACCGAAGTTTTAAACTCTCTAAATTGCCAACACTTTAAGGAACATTTTAATGGCAATTAATAAAAATATAAAATATGTTTTTTTCTTGATGCAAGGACGAATATTGATTTCATTGTCCTTCTTTTGCAAAAGTGGAATTTTTCACAAAAAAAAAAATAAAAAAAATATCAACTCGATTTATTAGGTATCAGTTAGAGACAAAGTTTGTTTAAATCAGACAAAAAAGTCTGAAGATATATGGATTTAAATTTCATATATTTTAAACAAAATAGTGAAAATTTAATTTGAACCGCGATAAAAATTAGAAAATTTTGAAGAACATAAAAATTCGTGTTGATGTAATAAAAGTATGAATATCAAATTTTATCAAAATCGTAGGTGGTAGATCAAAAATTGCATTTTTTTTGTTTTTTTTTTAAATTTTTGTTCTCTTCCTATATTAACAATATCTATCTTCAAAATTTGTATTGAAGTTAATAAAATTATTGATCAAATAATTAATTGGTTATGCTTCACTTGGATCCCGCATTAAAAATTAAAGTAGTCATTAGTTGATCTGAGCGAATAACTGAGACCCAAATAGGATATGAATCTATACATGTTCATTGATGTGTTGAGAGAAGTAAATATGCTGAAATTAAGCAAAAATATTCTTTAAATAATGTATTGCATAAAACAATGTCATATTTTGCGATCTGATCTGAAAATATGTTAATAAATGTTTTTAGAAAATAAAGATCTCAGAAAAAAAACAAAAAAATAGTAAAGCATATTTCAGACATTGATATTATTAAAAAGAAATTAATTTTTAATAATTCTAATACCCATTAACACAAATCATGGTTTAGTTAAATTTAACAACAAGTTTTCTAACTTCTGGTTAATATTAAACTAGAATATCCCATTTAAACCAATGAAAAACTAACTGATTTTTGTTAAAACTAAATTTTAAAAACCATACCGTTTACACACCTGTTTTACTCTTTATGTGATTTTTGTTGACAAATTCCTTTCTTTTTTAATTTTATTTAAACACAATTTGATTTGTTTTACAAAGCAAATAAAACAATTCAAGAAATTTAATAAATTATATATTTCATTATATATAAAAGCTCAATATTCTGAAATCAATTGAACGGGCTGTATCATAAATAATTATTTTAGTAGTTTTTATTTGGATTTTAATAAAAACTAGATGGAAAAGCTTTTTGATTTGTATGGAAAACCTAAAGAAATTGATCCAGATTTTCAATCCAAAACCGAATGAAGACAAAACCTACAAGTTTTTGTTTTGGTGTAAACGTAGTAGAAGTTCAAAATATTCATTAACAGTATTGAAAAGTTAGTTAACTTGCTGTTAGCATTATTGTGAACTTGTTTGGCATCTAAAATTCAAAATATTTAAAACAATTTATAATATTCCATTTACACTAAGCTAAACCTATTCGATTTTTTTAAAACTAAATTTCAAAAATTAAATTGTTAACACAATTATTATTATTTTTTTTTATATATAAATTTTAATTTACATAAAAATTTGGTCTGTTTTTGTTGTTTAAAAGTGTTTTAAACATTGTTTTAAAGTGATTTAAAATAATTAACAAATGTGACAATTTTCTCTTCGTCATCATATGTAGAAGCTCATTCTTATGAAATCAATTGAACAGACTGTATAATAAATATTTATTTTAGTAGTTCTCTTTGGTTTTTCAATCAGAGAATACAAAGTTTCAATATTAAAACATATTTTAACAATTTTTAATAAATTATTTATTGTAATAATTTCATAAACAAAACAAATAATTTCAAATTTGATTTTTCTCTTTATATATAAAAGCTAGGTTCTAAAATTTGCTAAACAGGATGTATCATAAATAGTTATTTTAGTGGTTTTTATTTAGTTTTCAATAAAAACTAGTTAAAAATGATTTTTGATTTGTATGGAGAAACCCAGCAAATTTACGTAGTTTTTTATTAAAAAACTACTAGTTTTTGTTTCGTGTAAATGGCATATAAAAATCAAATAAAAACTACTAAAATAAATATTTTTGATACAGTCTGTTTGATTGTTTTCAGAAATTTGTGTGTAAATTATTTTTAAAATGTTGTTAAAAACGTAAAAAGTAAAGCAAATTTTATCCAAATACAAAAATGCGGAAAAAGAAAATACATAAAGAAAAACCACATGGAGAGAAAAAGGATTTAGTTTTAGTCTAATGGTATATTTATGGTGAGGATCTTTCTACCTATGGTGATGTAAGGCAATGGTTCCCAAATGAGCGTCTGTAGCAACACTTAAATCCGTGAATAGTTCCAAATAGTGTTATTACGAGGGAAATCAAAAATAATATTTTTTCCTGAGCTTCAAATGAACCAAAATGTTACTTATTTATCCGTTTCAGAAAATTCACTTAGTCATATTTTTATAAAAATCTATATTTTAGAGCATATTTTAGCAAACTAAATGACATATTTTATATTTAGCATAGTTTTGCAAATATTATACTAAAGAGCATAGTTTTGCATATTTTAAACTTTAAATAACAATTTTTAGCCAGAAAAAATAGTATTCTAGGAGCATATTTTTTAATTTTAAGGGCATATTTTCCGATTTTAAGAGCAATTTTTATGCGCATAAAATACTTTCCTTAAGGCATGATTTTGGTTGCCCTGGCCATTATAAAGAGATGTCTTGATCTGAAATTCGCTCTCAAAGTTTACATGAATCGCCCGTAGTATTTCAGAGAAAAAAAGTCTAAATTCAATTGTAAAAAAGGTCAAAGAAGCTAAATGTCAAAAAAAAAAAATAAGGCTAGAAAAAAGTTAAAATTTTTTCTTTCATTTAAAAACTTTTTTGTTTCATTCTCATTGGTTTTTCACATTTTTTTAAAGATATTGAAATAAATTTAGAAATAAAACATAAAAAAGCTATCATTAAAATGACCCAAAATAAAAATGACACAAAAAATTCCCATACAAATTTGTGTTATGTTTTGTATGAAAAATTTCCTTTTTTATTAAGCATTTTTAAGTTTTTGGGTGATTTATCGCTTTTACAAGAATTTGCTAATATAATGTTTATAAATAGTTTCTATGGGTAATGAAGCATAAAAATAACTACAATAATCGATTTAGTAATTCCATGCAATTACTTATTAGTTTTTTAGTATATTAATTGTTTGGAAAAATATAGATTTTTTATGCAAATAAATACACAAAAATGCTTAAATGGATCATGCTGTAAAAATAAAATTAGCAGTAGATAATAAGAAATTATTTTCTTCGTTGTTGAAATAGTAACGCAATTTTTAGAATTAAAAAAGGCTAGAAGCTAAAACGAAAATTTTGAGGCTAAAAGTAAAATATAAAGTTTAGATTTAGCCTTAAAAAGGCTAAACTGGCAACATTGATAGCCAGCTAGCATAAGATAATGTAAAATTTAAATTGTTCTATTAATAATAGCTGGAACTATGTACAAAATATGTCCTTGTTTCGGAATGGATACTGAGAATTAAAAATATAACTGGAAGGAAAAAAAGAAAAATATAACTGGAAGTATTTTTCCGATTAAATTTTACTTAAATTTTTTCCGATTAAATTTTACTTCTGTGTTGATGATTTTATTTGAACTTTTGCTTAAAACTGGAAGTTAGTATTTAACTTATACTTAGCGTTTTATTATTAACGGGCCTAAAGTACTATAACTTTATTGATATTCACTTTTTAAAAGTGAGTTCAAACGGTATTAAAGAGTATGTTGCTTCAGTCCGTGGTGCATTAACCGTTACATTAACATTTCAAATTACCCGCATTCATGTTATGACTAATCAGATATTCTCATAGATAATATATAAAAATCTATAGCTGCCCATTAGGAAATTTGTTAAAGCTATCTTGCATTGGAAATATAAGAGTTTTTATATTCACTATTGACTTTGTCTCTTAACTTTCTTAACCCTATATCGGGCAGGGCAGCCTCAGGGTATCTTTAATTGTTTTATTTTTTTCAAAATAATTTATATTTTAACTTCTTTTCGTATTATAATAATTTGGTTAATTAGTCGATATAATAAACTAAATATCTAGATCTTAAATTTTGCAAAAATTTTACACTAATTATATTTTTAATCTGAAAATTTATTTTATGCATTATGCTCCGAACGTTAGAGGTTTAATATTTTATCAAATTTACCGGGAAAAATTCAGCAAATTGTCAGTACTACTGACAAAATTATAACGCATATTAAAGATGCCCACATGATGATTTACATCTTTTATTCTTTTTTACATGGTGGTTGTTTCACCATATATGTATAATTTAGCTGCCTTAGCGAAGAAACAAAACCAACGACGGCAACGGCACTTCCATATAAGTGATGAAACACAACCAATGATGGCAATGGCTTTTCCAACAAATTTCACTTTTCATTGCCGTTAAATAGCAAGTCGCTTAAATGAAATTTATTTTACATTTTTAACGGCATTCTATGTTTTTTTCCAACAAGATTGCCATCATTTATGAAAAAATATGTATATTATAAAAAATAAAAGAAAATTAAATAAGAAGAGAAAATGGAAATTCTTTAAAGAAATTACACAATTGAAGTGAAGTGATAACTATAACAAATAATAAAAAATCAGTCATCTTGCCGTTTCTATTATGTTTATTTTTTCTCAATAGGAGGTAAACCAGCGTTGTTTTGTTTCACCAAATTTGACTTTACTTTGGCCTTGAACGGCAAGAAGTTCGAACAAAACATATTTTCCTGATAATATTCTATGTTTTTTCCAACAATACAAAAAAAAAAAAAAACATAATAATACTAATAATAATAATAATAATAATAATAATAAATAATTATAAAAAAGAAAAGAAAACTAAACAAAGAGAGAAAATGGATATTCTGTAAAGAAATTAAATTAAACAAATTTAATATAATAATATTTATATATTAAAAATTATTATAATAACAAATAATAAAAAATAAGACCGATAAATTCTATTTTACACAAAACTTTGGCAAACATCTTGCCCTTCCGCTGCCGTTGTTATTATGTTTATCTTTCTCAAATTAGAAGCAAGTCGTCCCGTTGCCGGCATTGTTGTGTTCCTATACTTAAATAGGTATGTTATTAGATAATGCTATAAAACTAATAAATCTTATCTAAAGACTCACTAATAAAATTGTTGTTAAGATACAGCATCCATCTGGGTTATTAGCTTAATTATACTTAAAATTTCCGCGATTCTCGCAAAAAATTTCCGGGAATTTAAAAATGGCAAATTTTCCGGAATGCATTTTCTTATTGATAACCCTAATTATTACACAACTGTTATATTATTCACGATAAAGGTAATTTTGTATAAAAATGAATGTATTTATTTAGTCTAGAACATGACAACGTATGATTATTTAGCAATTCATCATACATCACATTATACTGTAGAAATAATTGTTATTGTAGGCGTATGATAAATATAAAAGGTATGAGAATTAAATATTACTTATACCACAAGAGACAGCATATGCTATACAAATTTAAGTGCTAAAATGAAACATTTGCCATCAAATTTGCTACTACATATTTATATATATATTCAAGCATCTATATTCTAACAAAAATTAATTTATTATAGAAATCATTGCTTTGAAATCCATATAAAAATAAATAATTTTGAGTCGTATTTCAGATAAAATCTTCAAATATTCCAAAATTTAACTTTTGCCCTGCTTGTTTTAAGGATTAGCATTGTTGAAATGCGTTCGAAATTTCGAAATAAATTTTTTATAATCTATTTTATCTTACTATGTTCTCATTTTTAATAAACTGTATACTAGTAAAAAAAAAAAAAAAAAATTACCACAACACAAGGTTCATCAAAAAAATTTTTTTCCGAAATTCGAAAAATTCAAATCTAATGTACTGCGAACTTATGACAGATATTGTCCTAATTCTTTCTCATTTTTACTTTTTGTGGTATTGTCTAGAAAACTGCATCATTTTTTCCTAACTTTTTGTTTAACAACATTTTGAAAAATTGAAACTGGTGATTTGAAACACCCATAATGAAAATCAACGTTTTTTAATAAAGCATGAAGGGGATTATAAAGATTCAAAGCTTTTTTTCGGTAATTGTGGCTCAAGTTTAATTTAAAGTAGCATTTCATTTCAACAGGTCTAAAAAAGTTAAAAAGAATTGTCTGTACGTTGCTTACACAAGTGTTCGAAAACATGTTAATAGTCTGAGGAATTTCTAATAACTTTAATATTTTCTAACCGATTTTAACATGTTTTTATCTTGTTTGATAAATATTTATATCTGAATTACAGTTCTTTTATATTAAATTACAAAAAAGTGTTGATACTAGCAAATTTTTGCAAAAAAAAAAAAAAAAAAAAAAAAAAAAAAACTGTGAAAAAGTCAAAATTTTCCCCTATAAATGCACCCTACAAAATTTCAGGGTCTATGCGGCAAGTGTTAGCGACATCCGATCACACTAATATTTTGCACACTATATTTTTATATAAAAAAGAACAATCCTAAGTAAAGTTAAGATCGCAATTCCAAATTCTTCTTTTTTTGGAGCAGTCTAATGTAGCTTCCTTAATCAAGGTTGCATAATGAAATTAAAAAAGAACACATATTGTTTGTTTGTGCGTCGGTTAAAAGTTGCATTGGGAATTATATATATTACACAAACATTTATACAAATAATCATACTATGACTAAGGCTTTTTAAATTATTAAATTTTGATAACAATTTACTATTGTGTTAACTGCAAAATTATTCATATCTAAACATGTGTTTGAAATAGTTTACAGGTTAATTTATTGTAGAATTTACTTAAAATTTTATTTTTTATGCTTTAATTAGTTTAGTTTAAATTGTCGTTTTAGTCATGCCAGTAAATATTTTTATGAGTTATTATTTTGGCTGGTTTAAACATGCTTTTTTAATCAAAGGTCCTTTATCTTTACACGCATGGTGCAAATCCTATCATTATTCTAGAGTCATTTTAACATTATGTTATATTCAGGGCAACCAAAATTATGCTCTAAAAAAGGTGTCTCATGCGCATAAAAATGCTCTTAAAATCGCTAAACATGCTTATGCTTTTAAAATTTAAAGAAAAAAATTCTTAAAATATTTGTTTGCTAAATATCAAATTATCTGCTATTCATGCTGAAAATAACTTGATTGATCTTGATCTGATTTTGTAAACAAAATGAAAGCTCGTTTCGAAATTTTATACTGAAAACAATAAAAAAGTTCAAATTTATTTGTTGTTTTCAATACAAATTGTCGAAGCACATTTTCGTTTCGTATTACTGCCTGTTTTTATAACACGAGCGCAAAAAAAACTCGTCTAAGTTAAAACAAAAACAAAATTTCAAAATTTGTTTCAAATGTAAGTTAGACGAGTCATTTTTGCGCTCGTGTTATAAAAACAGGCTGTTAATTTTATAATTTAGTTGTTAAATTTAAACAAAATAAACAATTAAGATTCTATTGAAATATAGGATTATGAATTCTTATTATATGTATAATATATTTTAAATGCTAAAAACAAAAGTTTAAACTAATAAAATATTACTACAATTCCGTAAGTTAACTGAAGTTACCAAAATTGTTTTATTTTTTAATTGTACTATATATTCAATCTATTTGTTGTATAATTTCAATAATGTCCCTTCCATTTCTAATTTTCTATTATCTCTGCTAATTCCATAATCAATGTTGACACGAGATGAGAAAAAAGAGGTTAAATTGAACTATAAAAAAGTCAAAAAATACTAAATGTTCCAAAAAATAAGGCCAGAAAAAAAGTTTTTCTTTTTTTAATTTAAAAACTTATTTTTTTTCTCGTTCTCATTAGTTTTTGATATTTTTGAAATAAATTTTAATACATTTTTAAATAACACCAGGCAAAATGACTCAATAAAAAATCGCACAAAAATTCCCATAGAACTTTGAGTCATATTTCATATGAAAAATTACCCAATGTTTCAAAGTGATTTTTTGTAATTTTTGAACTATAATTCCTTTTTGATCAAGGATTTTCAAATTTTTGGTAATTTTTCGCATTAATAAGATTTTTTAATTATTTTTATATTGAAAAATAATTATTATAATCGGGTTGATAACTCCAAAAATTTAGTTAAGGTATTTTTAAATTGGAAAAGAACCGCCGAAGGCGAAATTTTTGTATTAAATATAAATAAATTGTGCGAATAAATACACAAAAGTGCTTAAATGGATGATTCTGTAAAAATAAAATTAGTAATAGCCAATAATAAATTAGTTTCTTTGTTGGTGAAATACAATTTGCATATTCCTATAATCGCCTTTAAAATTTTTGTCTTTCTTTAAGGTATATTAGTTTCTCTTAACCAAAAACAATGTTGTGTTGTTACAATAACTCGCGATATAATGGTACTTTTTTATATAAGAAATATTTGTTTCATACTATTGTTGTTTTCTTTAATTTAGTAATCAGAACATATTGGCGATCATTTCATTTAAATATTCCTATACGTCTAAAAAGTTATTGCAAAAAAAAAAAAAAAATATATATATATATATTAAAAAATTTTAATAGTTTTAGTTGTTTGTTTCACTTATGCTAAGTTTCTGATGACAATATCTCTGTTTACTGTAAATATTTTTGTTCTGATTGGAAATTTCATCACATTAAAAGATGCGCAAAGGAACTTTTCTCACAGACCAAGAAAAAATTCAAGTTCAACTTTTTCGTGACGATGGCAGTTCTAACAGAGAAATTGGATGAAAAATTAACCGTTCATAAGGAGTTATTCGAGGTTTTCTTAAGAAAGGACAGAAATGCAAACAAAAAGGAAAATTAATACAATAAAAAAAGAAGCCATCCGCAATAAATTAAATGCTACACAAATAAAAAATAAACTTGATCTTCCTGTCACTTCCAAACATGTTGCAAACTTTTTGCGAACACATGGTTACATAAAATTAAGAAATCAAAATATAAGCAAATATTAAAGTAGCATCATTAAAAAAATCTTTTTAAATTTGCGAGTAAATACATAAAATGGACTGATGAATGGAATAAATTAATCTTTTCTGATGAAAAAAAATCAGTTTGGGCGGTCACGATTCATATTCTTGCTATTGATGATTTGAGGTCGCACGAAATTCGTATGTCGAAACGCAATTTCCGTGAAGGCAGTGTTATGGTTTCGGCAGCCTCTTCTGCTGTTTCAACTAAAGTGAACAGTGCAATTTACAATGCTGCTCTTCCCTCATTTATGGATGAAAAAATGGATGAAGGTGACATATTCCAACAGGAATATGTAACCAATTTAAATCTTGGTTTAATGAACATACATTTTACTATTGGAGTGGTCAGGTTGCAGTACAGATTTAAATCCAATGGAGAATCTGTGGGGACACATATCCCGTAAAGTTTACGCTAAATATGCACAGAATGAAACCATAATGACAATAATGTAGTTAGAAATACAAATTAGGCAAGCCTGGGAGGAAATAAACACTGATTTTCTTTAGTCGAATCAATGGCAGAGCGAATTTTTTAAATTATTTAAAACAAAGGTTCATCAAAACATTATTAATAATGCTAAATTGATTCATTAGTTTAAGTGCGTATATAGGAAAACGCCGTTAAAAATGGCATTAAATTGCTAAAATTACAATAAAAAATTTAGTGTACATTCAAAGTTTTTTGTTATTAATTTTTTAAATGAAGTCAGTAAATAATTTAAAAAAATTTTGGTAAATTGATTAAAAAAATTGATGTGCGTTTATAGGAATATGCTCCAGCCTTAGCTTTTTCAAAACAATTTTAAGAATCAGAAAAGGCTGGAAAAGAAGCTTGAAACTAAAACGAATATTTTGAGGCTAAGAGCAAAATACAGAGGCTATATTTTGTCTTAAAAAGGCTAAACTGGCAATACTGTCCATAATAAAATTTAAACCCAAATTTCCGAATACGAGCGCTAACTTCAGAAAACGTCTTTCACTATTGACTTCAGCGTAAGCATATTATCTTTGCCAGAGGGGTTATCAGCTTGTTAAAATTTACGAATAACACATTTTGAAAAACTTTTGAGATAATAAAAAGAAAATTTCACTAATAGTAAAATATGTAAAAGATTCTATTAGGTGCAAAATATGCTCTAAAATAAGGATTTTCTATGACAAAGTATGCTGCTAAGTAAAAGATATGCAAAATTATGCTGTAACAAATCAATGATAAAATTCTTAAAGTGGTCTGAAACGTATAAATAACTAAAAGTTTGGTTCATTTGAAGCCCAGGAAAAAATGTGATTTTGCATATTTTTGGTAGCCCAAGTTATATTACAATAAATTTCTGATGTCATTTTCTTTATGTACTTTTGCCTTTACATGTCGCCTAATGGTAATGAACGTTTTTTTATACTCACTCGCACAAATGTTCTTATAAAAGGAGACACGCATTTTGTTATCATTACACTGACATTTACAACTTCTACAGGCAATGCAAACAACAATTTTCATGTTTACTGTGTGCGTGTGGCTGTTGAACCGTACTGTGGCAATATGTTTTAATTTGCAAATTAAAATTAAAAAAAATGCTTTACTTTTCATTGCTTTTTTTTAATTTTAGATCTTTTAAAATAAAATACTACAACAATAATTAATATGAGCTTATTCAAATTAAAGTTGTTTAACAAAAATGTTAAAAAAGTTATAATTAAAATTGCTTTACCAGCCTTTTGCTGCTCTAACACTCCTTTGTTTTAATTTTAGATTAAAATTTAGTAATTTGTGTGTGTATAAAATTTTAATTAATTTAAGTAGTTGTAGTATAATTTTTTCTATGTTATTAACAAAACTAGAGATGCACTTTAATTTTAGTGCTCTAAAAAGTTTAATTAAAAAATAAATAAATAAATAAATATTTGAGTAAGTGAATGTCAAAAACTTCACAAACCGATTTAAAATGTCAATAAGACAATTTGACATTTAAAGAAAAGCAGGAAAGATATGGTAGATAAAACAACAAAACATATTTGTTTGCATATCGTCGCCTAAAATGCAAAAGTTCGTAACCACATTTTAATTTTTTTATGGCAAAAGAAAAAACTTTAAGAAAATCCAAAAGGCCGTAGCTACAATTTTTATTTTTTGCTTTAAAATTAAGCAATTAAGTAAAAATTTTTAATCGCTCACTTAAAGCAAAAACAGATAAATCATAATACACTCTCCAAATCAACATGTTTATTAAATTGGAAAAATTTTACGACTGTTTTGTTATGAAGTTGATGTTACGGCCTTTTGAGTTTTGTCAATATTGATGTCATTTTTGAATAAATGAATATGATTTTTTTTGTGTAGATATAGTCAGTGCATTTTAAAAGTAAAAAATCAATGTTAGATTTTTTAGTAGTTACGGCCTTTTGCATTTTAGCTGACAGTATATATTTTCCTTTTCTGCATGAGTGATTTTTTTTTTTTTTTTTTTTTTGTTTAGCTCTTTCATATAGATATGACTGTAGAGTGAAATATCGATATAAACTATTATTTATTCATTTGGAGGAATAAAAATTGATCTTGTTTCTTCGATGCATTTAAGTCCCTTAACTTAGAATCTTGTTGTAGTTATAAATTAACTTAAATCGTTGATCTTATATAGTCCCAAATGTATAAATGTAGCCCTAATTCTGTTTCTATCGTAAGCCATAGAAAAAAATTAATAACAAATATTTATATTGTCATTGGTCAATGTTGTTGACATACTGTTCTGTTATCGTTTTATCAAAGTTATTGATAAATAGTTTTTTTTTTCGGGTTTGCGCTAAAGAAATAAAAACATGTAATACGTTCCGCATTTTACCAGCGAAGTTTTCGGCGAAATTTGTTATATGGGCAAAAACCCGTATAATATAATAATTTCAAACACGATTATTTCGATATTAGTCGCAGTATAAGTAGTTAAACTGCAATTTTTTTGTTAACAGTCTTTACCGTTATTATTTGACGTTCTTCAAATTTGAAAAATTAGAAAAGTGTGGTAACTAATACTCTGTGGGACTAAAATAATATTCAGAATTCTCGGTGCTTCTACTCTAACGACAAAATTTTAAATCTGTTTAGACAATTTTAAAAGCGCTATTGCATGTCACGAGTATACTCTTTGTTATGATTATGCGAGTTTATTCAGACTAAAGAAGCAAAACAATTACATATCTTATAGCATTGTGAGCAAACTTGTTAGAGAACAAATATTTTTGTAAATGTGTATTATTTTTAGTTGTTACAATGCTCGATTGTTCGAAATACAAAACTTGTACTTTGCAACATGAGTAACAATGTACGTTTTCCAGGCTAATAGAAAATATTGAAAATATTTTTATTATTGAGAAGTTTTGATCATTGAGAGTTCTTATCAGCTTTGTTATTTAAATTTTTTATCTTTGATTGACCAAAGCATAAGAGTAGCTTTAACATGGCTTATATTTGATTTTGAAGAAATGAACATAACGGCATAGTTCTTGTCACTTTTACTTTTTCTGAAACAAGTTTCATGTCATTTTTTAGGTCCTTGTTAAGCTTTTTTATTACCCTGAAATATAATACTTTTGTCAAAATTTACTCAATCAACATTTTCCGGTAAGTTAAAAAAATCAAATTTTATTTTATACATTTTTCTTTAACTGCCATCTGCAGGCGGAAAAACAACCAGACTTCAAAAATTCGATCTGCCGTTAAATGTGGCATATCTCTAGAAGATACAGTAATTAAGAAAGACATTTAAAATTAACGGCAGAAAGAGTTATTAAGAAAATTCTGTGTTATGTTTTATTCGAACGCACACTTTATGTTGTGATTCTATCGCCATTCGGTGAAAAGTTATAAGGTGCACACTGGTCAAAAATCCTATTTTTTAGCAGAAATCCAAAATAGTAGTTTAAGAAATTATAAACATTAGACATATTTAATAAATAATAACAGAACAAGTAATCAAGAGTACATATTAAAAATATAATGTGGCAACGTTGACAGTCTAAGAGGGTGTTCAAGTTGGTAGTTTAGTATTACTTTTTAATATTTTTAATAAAATGGAAATAGAATAAAAGCTGTATCGCAATACCAAAAAAATATATAGCAATGTTGTATAATGAAAATTGCTGCCCAGAAGATGTCTTTTAAGAACTTCACTTCAAATTTAATTTAAGTCGTTTGTCTTTATTTTTGAGTTTCGTGGTCATGTGGGTTGTTTAGAAGGTAACCTATAACTTCGAAAGACAAAAAGTTATATTTGGGCATGAATTTGCACAGTTAAATCTGAGCGGAAATATCTTGGATTCCACAAACAATTTGGAAAAATTATTGTGTTCTAACCTATGTATTATAGAGGTTTAAGCAAAAATGCTTAAAATCTTTTGTATTAAATATTATTATTAATTTTAGATAAAATGGCTTCTATACAAGTTCAAAAAGCACTTTAAATTTAAGCCAGAAAAAGTGGCAAACTTTGAAACCAAAATTTAAGCTATTTTAGTATTTTTCTACTTCTTGGTAACCACATGTGCATCCCTACATAAAGATGGAATTTAATGTCATATATTTCAAAAGGAACTAATTCTGCTTTGTTTGAGACTTATCACAATGTGAATAACAGTGTTTGGTCTCTTCAAATCTTGAAAAAAAGTACAGTCTTTCGCAAGGCACGCTCGCAGAACTACTTTTAGTAAATAGTCTTCTTGCTTGGATTGAGCTTTTCTGGCTTTAACATCGTATGGTTAGAAGAGCACATTAAAATATTTAATTGATAAAATTTTAAAGAATTTTTGAAAATTTAGAAAAATTTTCATATTTTACTTCAGCATTTTTGGATGCCAAAAATATCTTAGACTTGCTATAGTTTAGTATAATGATATTTTTTTATCTGTTGAAATAAATCAATTTTGACGGAAAATGCGATGCTTTTGTCCAAATGAATTTTGCTTGGGCACAACCAAGGACCGGCGTAAAAACTACCAAGATGTGACTCAATAGCAAGGTTTTGTCAAGATTTATCCTAAAATCAAGGGCGCTTTAAAAAACATGAAGTTTGTAAAATTTATAGATAAAAAATATATTTTCATAATCTCAAAAATTATGACGTTATAAAATCTTCTTTATAAGAGATTTTTGAGTGATCTAAGAAAATAAAATCTTTACTTAAAAATAAAATCGTAATGCAACTGCAATTTTACAACGCATTTTAGGCAAATTCTACCTCGTCGATTGTATTTTTTTTTTTCATATATGAAAAAATCAATAACGTAACTACAATTTTTTTTTTTTTTTTTTAGAAAAAAGGACAAAGTTTTTGAAATCTTATCAGAATACTTTTGTGTTTAAATTTTTTGGTTTTTCTCATTCTGAAATATATATGTAACTCTAAGTGTTCATAAAAATCTATTTAATTATGCTTTGGATTTTGTTGATTTAAAAATCAAAATCTTTTAAAAATATTGGACCATCTTGTGTCAGAATAATTTGTATTTAAATTTCTATTGAAAGTAGAAATTTTGTTATTATCAAAAATAATTTAGAAAATTGTTAACAGTGCATTTAAAATGCATTTTTAAGTGATAATATTATTCTTAAATTTTGTGTTTAAAGATTACATATTAATCTATGTTTTATTAATATGTAATTGAAATCATAGAAATCTGTTCGAATATATTACTGTTTAAATTTACACACTTGTTCGATTTTTTTTTACTTTTCAAAAATATAATTAAGAATTATAAAAATGGAGTCAATAGTTTTTTATGATTTTTGAAATTAAAGTAAAATTTTTGTAAAAAATTGGTTTTTGAAGAATATTTTATCTCTAATAAAACTTTGTTTGTTAAGATATTCCAAAGAAACCGGCTAAAATTCCAAAAATTACATTTTTTTTTTTAATTTTGCCCATAAAGTCTACAGTCTGAAGAAAATCCAATGTATATTCTTGCTTCGGAATTTTAGAACATATAAGCTAAAGTCAAAATTTTGATAATAAGTAGGTTAAATTCTGGGGCTGGTCTGTACTTGTCCTAATGGGTGTTTGGGCATGCTCTAAATTCTCTGTGAAGATTCCTTCCAGAAAAGTATAAAATTATTTTATGTCCTTAAAGAAAAATTTGTTTTAGAGAAAAAAGAGTTAGAACAACTTTTTCGGCAAAAAAAAGAAATACTTAATATCAAAATTTTTCAAATTTTGAAAAATTGGACGAAAATATTGGGCTCTATATTGAAAAAAAATACGTATTTGATATTTCAAATGCAAATAAATTGAAAACTATAAGGGATAATTAGCACATGCAAACATGTTTTTTATAGGGCATATCAAGAGCTGTAAGTAGATAGAAAAAAAAATTAGAAACAAAAATTTGCCAAGCAATTAAAATTTTTTGTGTCAGAGGTAATCTATGCTCCTTAGGAATATATGAGGCCCAACCCCTTCCCAAATTTAAAATTGTACACTCCTCTGCTAAGCCTGTGTGAAATTTTATGTAAATCCATCAAGCTCCGATAACTTCTCTTCTATTAGGAAACTTTCAATAAATTTTCTTGTTAAATAAAATATTTTAAAAAATTTCATTTTAAAAAATTTTAAATGTAAAATTTAGATAAATGTTTTATAAATTTTCTTTTTTGGAACAAAAAAATTTTTTTTTCAATAAATTTTCTTTTCCTTAGGAAATTTTTTCAAATATTTTGGAAACAAAAGAGCTCGCAGAACAATAGCATTTCTATTTTCAATAATTTTAATAATACTATGTTCATGACAACAATGTTTTTGTTTCAGTTTTATTAATCAACGCTTATATTCAATACAAATTTTAATATTTTTACTACAAAAATTTAATGTTTTTGAATATTTTTACCAGAAACAAAATTTTATTAATTTAAAAATATTACTATTTCTAAATATTATCAATCTGTTTCCTTGTTCTTAAACTATATTTTGTTTTCAAACCATATTAATATTTCCAGCAAGACTTTGTAATGACATGTAGTTACGGATGTAGTTACTCTACATTGAAAACAGCATACATAGAAGTAGTTTAGTAATTACTTATTTTTTACCCGGTATGTAATTACTTATTTATGATCAGATTTTGGAAAACACTATAGTTTTTTTTTAATTCAGTTTACCAATTCATATATTAAAAGGAGGATAAATATATGAACGGCCAAAATTTATCTATGAATTAGTTTTTTACTTAAAACAGTTTTTGAAATTAAAGTTTATTTTTACATTAAAAAAAAAAAACGAAATAGAAATATTCTGAAATTTTATTAGTTATTTATAACATAAAATATATCTAGTTCCTATTGCTTTTATAAATACTGACTTCAGAAATTCTTAAAAATTAATGGTATTTAATAGCTTGGAAGTAATTGGTTCTTGTAATGACATCTAAGTAATGACATTCTAAAATGCCTCACTGCAATAATATAAGGTAAATAGTTATCTCTAATGTCATCATCGTGATAAAATAATGACTTATTCAGCTAATGTGTTACTTTATAACACCGGCAACGTAAAGTAGAACATCGGGACTTACATTAAGAAGCAAAAGGGCTGCTAGAGGACAGAAATAATATAGAACAAAATATGGAATATTTGCAGGCTATTTTCTGACATAGTGATTAATAATAATTATAATTTTCTCTTATTGTTATTTAAATAAACATTAAAAACCTTTTAGTTATTATAAAAAAATTTTATCCTTAATGTTATTTAAATAAAAAACAAAATAAAAATTAAAAACATCGTATTTTTTTTTTTTTTTTGTCCAAATGTGGAGCTACAATATCGATAGTTTACATAGCATGTACCGTAATTCCGTAACTTTTTTTTTCTTTTACTACCGATATCGTTAACTAACGAAAATTTTCTATTATTTCAAGGATTTTGCTATTCTCTACTATAAGCTAACGATTTTTTTCGTCACTATATTTTAACGACGAATATCAGAGAAGGGATAGAACGTAATTATTTGAAAAATATAAATTTAAAATTAAAATTTGATTTTTATTTAAAAATAAGACTATTTTCTAGAGAAAATGCGAATAAAGATTAAATAATACATAAAAGTGTGCAGATTGTCTTCTAACAACATATCAATATGAGTATATGTGTATGGTTTGTTGGAAAATTTTGTGAAATTAATTTGGTGTTAAATGTATATTATATTAGGACCGTTCATTGAATGTAAAACTTATTTTTAAAACTTCTTAAAGAATACTTTTCATAAAAAAATCTCATCAAATATTCTTTTATATCTACTAAAAATTCACGAAAAGAAATATTTCTCTAAAAATATAAATTTTCACAAAAAAAAAAAAAAAAATGTATTAAAAAAAAAACTAAGAGTATTCGCTAAGAATTTTATTAAAAAATTATATTTAATAATAAATTTTTTCAAAATTGTAAATATTGAGTTGCGAACATTCATTTTGTTTTCTTAATTTTTGGCAAAATTCAGAAAACACTTTTGTTAAACAAAAACTCAGTAAAACCTTCTAACGAATGCACGTATTATTAATTATAATTTTTTAATTGAATTATTTATAAAACACTGTCACCAAAATTAAAAAAAGGTATTTAACATCCAAAATCAGCTTTTTTATAATAAAAATGCCAAAGTGTTTAACGACAAAAATCGGTAAAATTTTAATACATAATAGCACTTAACGACAAAATTTGTTAACTACGAATTTTCAATACTTAACAGGAAATTTTTGTCGTTAAAAAGTTACGAAATTGCTGTATTGGCACGAATAGCGGAAATAATATCAAAATCTTGAGTCTTTGCATGATATTTTAAAGTAAAAATAGTTAAAAAAAAAATAACTAAACAGAATTCAGAAAAACCACAGACAATATTGGTGGATGTAAAAATGTCTTGAAGGATGGAAAAATAATTATGAAAACTGTCGCACAATAGTGACAGTGAGAAATATTTGAAAGTTGTCATATATTATCTTTTGTTCCTCTTTTTGAAGCTCCTAAATAATCTAGAAAGTTTAAAACTAGTTTCATAAGCATTCTTTAAATCATAAGGGGTCCAGATTTTATACAATGAAATTTTTGCCTGATATTAGCAGGCTTATTCACTAGTTTAAACAAAAACAATTTTTAACTTTCAATAAATCAAAAGGCAATAGAAATAATAATTACTGCAAAGAAAAGTTAATTGTAGTGCAAAACACATAAAAATTATATAATTGTATCCAGGTGCCCTGGGTTTTGACTATCGTAGGTGTCAATTTTAGAGCCATTTTATATATAGACCAAGTTAACAAAATTGAGGTTTCTTTAGTTTCTAAAATTTAGCAGCACCTTAGTCGCGACGATCTGAAGTTTCGTACTATATCTTAATTATTAAAGAAATGCGAGCATTTTAAAATCAAAAAGGTTATAGTACTTCCCTATTTTTTTGCTGGGAAGTGATAAGAAAGATTATGCCTCACTTATGTCATTCCCTGGCCTTGGTATCAAGAATAAGAAAATATTAATTCTCAAAATTGTGGATACTGGTTTTTAGCTCTAATGTGTAAACATTTCTAAGTCTACAGAATCAACATTACACTTTAATAAGAAAGATATTTCTAAAAAGTTTCAAAATTTTCTCGATTATGTTAATTTATTGTTCGCCTAAGTACAATCATATTTATTTGAACCAAAATGTAAATCCTTAGATTATACGTACAAATTTTCCATTTTACGCATTTTTGCTTTAATGTCAAATACATAAAACTTTATTATCCTTTTTTCATGAGATCGTAAAATGTTTATATAATCGGTATTAAACATAATTATCTATATTTTCCTAGCAATGTGTTATTGATTGGCTTAACAAAAAATACATTTAATATTTGCGATTGTATTTTCTAGTATTCGCTTCTTTAAAAACATAACAGAAATACAGTTTTAAATAGAGTGTAACAAGTATTATGTAAGTACCGTAAGACGAAATAATAAAAATTTTCTTTTACGTTGCTGCTTTTTTTTATATTTTTCCTAAAGGGGCAATATTACACTTTTTTACATATGGCGAGTTTAAATGAGAGAAACTATCATTTAAAGTGTTTGTAGTAAACCTAATGTATATATATATATATATATATATATATATATATATATATATATATATATATACTAGGGTTATGCGATTAATTTTGGCCGAACAGTTAGTTCGAATAATTTAAAGTTTTAAATTTTCGAATAATGAATAAACCGAATAATTTGTGCCGAATAGCCGATTAGCCGAAGTTTTATTAATAAAAATTTTAATTAAAAAACAAACTTATGCCAACTCACAATTGTACAATTTTACTTTTTTTGGTACATTTTTATATCTGTTGGTACTACCACGACCCATTTGGTACAATTTGATATGAACTTATTTACATATTTTTTATTTAAATAGCAAATTCTTTTATTATTATAGAACAGTGGTTTTGAGGCTGAATCTAAAATATTCAACAGTACTTAAAACACTCCTTTATAAGTTAAGCTTTCCGTTTTATTAATAAGTGCATTCATGAAGTAACAAAATCTGTGAATTTGGAAATTTTATCGGATAATTTTACATTGATGAGATTTTCTATGGTATGTAGATTATCATAATGTAAATCAGTGAATTTTGAGATTTAGAGATTTTTTTTTTAATTTCTTAAGTTTAAACCGCGATAATTTTTGAGCTCCCTCGCAAAAGTGAATCACGCCAAAGGATTTTGAACGCTGAAGTATTTCTTTTAGTTCATTCAAACCGCTGTCAATTTGCCAAGAAAAAAATCAAAAAAAATTTTTTTGACGAACTTTAACTTTTCTGTTTTTACCGGAAATATGAAAATTTTTTCAACATTTTAAAATGCTAAGTGTCCTTGGATACAAATGTGTGTGAAGTTAGCACTTTGAGATAACATATTCTGTTAACTGCAGAATTAACAGAATCAAATTATATTTTAAAAGTTGGCATACAAATTTAAAAAATATATACAACTGATTGTTCTGCTCCACTATATATACAAATATATCATATTAAAAAAATAGGTTGAGGTTATGTCGTGGCCGGCTCAGTCTCTTGACCTTAACCCTAATGAGCATCTGTGGGGAGACGTCAAAAAATATGTTGCAGAAAAATCGCCGTCCAATGCAAACGATTTACGGGTCGTAGTTAAAGAAGCGTGGGAGCAAATACCCTTAAAGATGTGCCGCAGTTATTCAAAACAGAGGTTATTCAACGAAATATTGAAAAAAAGAAATAATGCTTCTTTAAGAAATAAGAACTTATTATCCGTAAATATTTCGCCGTGCGATAATACTCTTATTATTTTCAACAATTATTTTTTTTTTTTTTTAATTTTGTTACAATATAATTTTTTTTTCTATTTCTTCAACATATAAATAACTTTGTTCTATTTCTAAGCATTAGCAAACAAACAAGTAAGTAACTCTGATATGAAAAGAATGAATAAAACTGTGATTTTTTCTCGCAAACTGAAGGTTTTTATTATATATATATATGTAGATACAAAATTTAACACCTATCGTTATTCAATTGAAAAATAAGAAAATAAATAATTTTCGTAACTTTGCGAAAAAATATAAACGCAAATTTGGTACTCTTTTGAAATTCGAACTTTCAAGAGTTTAAAATTATACCTATTTTTGGTACTTTTTTCTCAAAATATTATTTTCTATTTATTGACATATACGTATGCGTCTTTTCTCACTATAGTTTGGAAATTCATTGAAATAAAATTTTTGTTAAATCCATGGGGGAAAAAGTACCAAAAAGGAGATACAAACAGGTAATTACATTTTCTTTAAACTCAATATTGAATTTTATATTATATTAAACCTAGAAACATGAGCATAAGTAGATGTAGTCCTAAATGAATGAGAATTCATAAGAGGGAGTTTGTAGAACTTTTTCGTTTTCTAACGGTACTTTTTGAATTTCCTGTAATGCTAAACCTAAAAACATGAAATTAAAGACACATGGTCCTATGTGGCAATTTTTCGTTTTCTAATGGTACCTTTTGAATTTTTTATAATTTTTTTTTATAAGAGAGGACTTTAATGTACTTTTTGTTTCTTTTAATTGCAGTTTTTAAATTTTTTCAGTATTGAACCGAAAAACATAAAATTAAACATACTTGGTCACCAGGATGGACTTTGTGGCACCTTTTCGTTTTTCTAATAGTACTTTTTGAATTTTCTATATTATTGAAACTAGAAACATTAAATTAAATATATGTAGTCCTAAGTGAGTGAAAATCCACATGACAGGATTTTGTTTGAATCCTCAATGTAAAAAACTTACACTTTTATGGCACTTTACGAATTTTCGGAACCAAAAGATATAAAAACACTCTTTCTTTCAAAAAAAAAAAAATATATGTAAAACATGTCATATGTAATTTTTGAAAATCCTACTATTTATTTTACTTTTTTAACTAAAATTTTTAATTTTTAATGCCGAGATAATGCGCTATAGAAATTATACTGCATATATCATAACAACCCACCGCCCATAATCTTTACAAATTTCCAGTCTTGGAGATAAATATGTCCAGGAAAGTTAGATGAATAAATATCCTATACTGTGAAATGTAAAAACAAAATTTAAATCGTTCTTTTTTAACCCTAAACATAGTTTAAAATTTTTTGAAATCTGAATTTTAATTAGTTGATATATATACTTTGGTAAGCTGCGTTTTTTAATGATGAGCCCATATAGGGAAGTGGTACGATATCCCATTCCTTGGATATTCCTTATTGAAATATAAACCTAGATGCATGAAATTGGAATCACTTAAAGGTGCGATTGAGATGTACGTTATTCATTTTCTAAATACACCAATATTATAACTGTTCCCATTGGAGTTAGGAGTCATAGTTTAATTTTTCGGATTTTTTTCACTTTTGATATTACATTATGTTTAAAGCAGTAGCGGGTTAAATGCTAGTTTTTCATAAAAAGGAAAATCTTTTCTCTTCCTTTTTGCAAAATATTTACACATCAATAACAAATATTATTTATGAAAGTTAAAACAAGTCATAGGTCATATATTACAAGGTCATTTAGAACAAATAAATAAAAACAAACAAAATACTCACCTGTTGAAGTTGAAGGTAAATTTTCCGACATTTTGTTCTCTATTTGTTTGTTGTTATGTTTCTTTACAAAAGCAAAATTGTAAGAAATTTAAACGTTATTAATCCAACTCAAATACACAAATTATAAGTTTATATTTGTTAAATTTTTTATTTCCTTCGCTCTTTATATTATTTTTACCCTTTAAACAAGAACAAAAGTGGCAGCAGCGGCAGTAGTCAATTTAGGGTTCAGGGGCTTTTTTTGCCTGTATTTTTATTTGAATGTCTGTAAATGTTTGTATGTGACGTGTCTGTGTTATGGCTGTAATAATGACGTTGTTGATGAAAGTGATGACACATCAGTTGTTGTAGTAAAAATAAAAAAATATAAACGAAAATAAACCGGATATTAAGGATGAGTAAGAGAGAGGTGTAATACTCTGGGTATATGTATGTAGTAGTAGACTTATGCTAACGTTGACGGTGCTGCTTATGTATATTAAAGCGTTGTTACAAATACTAACGCAGAATTTTTGTGAATGTAGTTGTTGCTATTACTCGTATTGCTTAGATATTAAGTTAACAAGTGCTGAGAAATAATTGGAAGGAAATAGAGTCTGATTATTTTGTTCTCTCGCTACTTGGCTAGGATTTTTATTTTTGAGCAATTGTGCATATATAGAGAATTAGAACTTTGTGCACACATACGTATACCAGCGTATTCCGTTATTTCTTAACTACTTAGTTTGCAAAAGTTTAATGCAGCAACGAGGCTTTTTGTTTTTGTGTATGTAAGAGTATAAATATTTCCGTTAGTATGATTTCCTTTATCTTTATAGCGTTACATTAAAAGTTCTAAAAATAAGAATGCCATTGTTAGCACTGTCTGTATTTGTACGTTTGGCGACAGTTTTATTTTTGTTTGTTTGTTTATTATTTCATATTATTTACAAGTTGAGCATTTATATATAGCATATCCTTGTTATAACTCTCTTTATGCTTATTTAATTCAAAGACTAATAATAGTTATCCTGTCAGTCGATATTCTTTTATGTAATCACGTGATGAACATATATATATACAAAGCAAATCGTTGTTCATAATTCAGTGTAGCTTTTCCCCTAATGCAGTCTGAAGTGTTGGAATTACAGGGGCGTATTGATTATAATATATTAATAGACATTTTTTGTTTTATTTCTTTAGTAGTTAACACACACAATAGTTAAATATTATAAAAAAACATTTCCTATTACACATATTTAATATAACGTTTTTGTTCATGTCTAACCATCACGCAAATTTGTATTTATGTTTCAGAGAATTTGTAGTTCATTTTAAATTCAACATATTTTGCTTTAATTTATTTCACTTCAAATAAAATGTTTTTCATAATTAACTAAAGGATTATACATATTTTTTAAACTCATTTTGTATTTATTTAAATTCCTTTTTTTTTTTGTCTTTGTTTTCATTTATTCCACTTTCAGTTTATTGCACTATATCGTGTTGTCGTGGCTATTTTCAGTTTAAATGTTACTGTTTTTTTCGTTTTTATTTACTTATTTGGTCAATTGCACACTTGTTGTTGTGTTTGCTTTTGATTTTGTGATATCAAGCTAATAAATTTCTGCAATAAAAGAAGTGAAATAAAAAAGGTATTTGTTTATAAAATTATTTAATTATTTGTATAAACATAAAATTATATCAATATGATTGAATTGTGATTTTATGATGAAATTAACATTTAAATTAGATTTATCTTATGCATTTCAATATATAAATATGATATTTTTAATTTTATGCTTACATAACTGAAATATTTAATTAAGGCTTTTTAATTGTTTGGTTCTTCAACTATGATTTGGTTCTCCAAATATGAATTGTTTGGTTCTCCAACTATGATTTGAAACATATGTAATAAAAAATATACTATCCAGGATGAATTGATGAAGGAGTGTTAAAGCGATAACACCAGTGATTGTGAATATATGTGTTTTTTTCTTTTTTTTTTGGTAATAAGTAAAAATTTTTTTTCTTGTTATAATTTTAATTATATTTAAATTTAAAATTTAATCGGAAATAGAGTGTAAAATTTTAGCACCATTAGCATTAATTTAATTAATAATTTTACTCATTCGCTCTTATATAAACTAATTGGATTTTGTTGATAAATTCTACACCTTCTTTGTTATTGTGCAAACTTTCAACAGTTACATACAAGTAGTTGAATTTTGATTACAAAATTTTTTCAGTTTTTATTTTTTTTTGGACGTGGTCTGTGCGCTCCTCAACGGAATACAAACATTTTGAAAATGAGATTAATAAAATAATAATTGTTGTAATTATGCGTATTTTACGCTATATTTCATTGATGTGCCCTAAACAGTCAACGCAGTAGTTAGTCACAAAGTTAGGAAAACAAGAGCTTAAATTTAAAAAACATAAGTTTTTCGCGAGGCACATTCACAGTTTATAATGGAGTGGTATAGATTACTATGTGAACTTAGTTTTTTCTTATTTTACATAATAAAATCGAAGGAGCATTGGCAGTAAATTTAATAAAAAAAATTTATGGACTTCTAAAACAATTACGCACAAATTGCACTTTCTGTTTTTGTATTTTTATTTAACAAATTGCAATTTGTACAAATCTTGAATATATAGATATAAGAATGGCGATAAATATAATTGATCGAGACCATACATTTCAAATGTCGTTGATAGCTGAAAACGGGATACTTTTATCAAAACACATTTTACCATAATTGGCATAATTAGTAGGTGTTTGTAATGCTTAATAGAAATACAGAAATATAGAGATCAAAAAAAAAAAAAATAAAAAAAAAAATAAAAATTTTATAAACCAAATTTACTTGTATAAAACATATTCTCGTTTAATATATGAAGAAGTAACTTAGATGGGAATTCAATTTTTCGCAAAATTTTAAAAAATCACGATTTCTAGCAAAAACAAAAACAATTTTTAAAATTTTACTCGAAAACCCTAAAATAGATTGTACTAATGCCAACAAGAGAGATTCCATATCAAAACGTACAGCAATCGGATTTGACAACTCCGATGTCAATAAAATTCACTACAGACATTAGCCTTTGGAAGTGGTTCTCAAATCATAAAAATTTAAACTCATCAAAAGTTCAAAGGTCAAAGTTAGATATGTAGAAATCAAACCATTATATCTCAAAAAACAGTATTTTTAAAATTCTTAAAAAATTATATAATGTTAAAGTAAATCTTCCCCAAACTCGTGCAAAATTTCATGTTGGACACTCCTTTAGTTTACTAAAACTAAAGCCATTTTTTTTAAATATTAACTCATAGAAAGACATACTTTTTAATTATTTTTTCTAAATATTTTAAATCTTACATACAAAAAATTTGCTTTTTACCATATTTTGCCTTGTAACTCTTAAACAAAAAAAGTGTCCAGGCTTGAATAGAATAGAGATAAATTATCAATATAGAATTTTTTTAAGTATTTTAAAATACCGTTTTTTTAGTTTAGAAGTTATAAGCAATAAAGTATGTACACTTTTGGAAAATATTCGACAGTTTTTTTAATTTTTGGAACGGAAAGGTTTTTAGTCTGGAAGTTTGTGATTTGAGCACCACTTGCAGAAGGTAATATAGCGAGTTTCATTGAAATCGGGATATCAAATCCAAAAACGCCGCGGTTTTGTTCGTTTTGATGTGAATTCCCTCACAAACTTTGAAAATGTCATAACTTTTATTTGAATAACTAGTAGGTTTTGATATTGTATGTAATTTTTACCAGAATTATACATTAACTTCTAGTTTGTAAAAATGTTTATATGTTCAATTTAAAACCGCTGTAACTTTCGAGCCCTTGCACAAAATGATTAACGCGACCACATGGATTTTAAGGTGCCATCAAAAAAATGTTTAAGACATAAAATCAATAATTCTTGATAAAATCCCATATATCTTTTAATTTTAAGAAATTTTTTGGGAACTATTAGACATACCCACAAAAATCAGAACGTTTTAGTCAAAAAAGAAAACTAAAAGCATATTCATGCACTTCAAATTTCATTTAGTTATTTAAAGGATGAAATTGTCACCAAAAATGCAACCGGCCCTGTTTAGCATTTAAAGGCGTTTGCAGGCACCTAAGAAAAGTTGTTGAAATTAAAATATATTATTGGGTAAAGTACAATTTTTATTAGCAATATTAAAATATACGTATTATATTTTAAATAGCATTCATCAAAATAGAACTTTATGCACACACATTTTATTTAGTCAATTCTTTTTCATCGTTTGTAGAATTTTTGAAATGTTAGGGTCGATTACATTTCTGTTAACGAAATACAAGTCAACAAATTTGGTAAACACAGGTGCGAATAAAAATTATTTCAGAGACCTATAGTAAAATATAAATATAAAGCTAGAGGTCACTGGTATAATGACAGCACATTGCTTAATGTGGCAAAATCGATTTTTTTTTTTTTAAATAAATCTGTAACTTCTTATCGGCCCTCAGGAGCGGATCTATTGGGGCTCAAAATAAGGTACCTCTGAGGTAGTGAAATATCTTGGTGTAAACCTGGACAAATTTCTACATTTTAATAAACATACTGAGCTACAACTAATAAAAGCTAAGAATACATTTTTCGTTTACAAAAGATTATTCTATTCCAAATACATATTACCAAAAACAAAAATAATGTTATATCAAACCCTTATTAGACCGGTTCTAACATTCGGTTGCCCAATGTGGTTCAATATATCACCAGCATATATGGAAAAATACAGGAAATTTGAAAGAAAATGCATTAGAGCATGCTTACTACTTTTTAGATCAACCAACAGCAATTATATTAAATACGTATCAAACCAGAGATTATACGACAGTGCAAAAATACATCAAATAGATAATTTTATAATTCAATTAATAAGGAAACACATTGCAAAATCTACTGATTGCGATACAAACAATTTAATATTAGCACCGTACTATGCGGATGACAATTATACAGTCACATGTTTAATAAATGGATATGTTCCACCTGAGGCTTTTCCATACCTCGATAGAAAAGGATTTATTCAAAATAGAAATGCTACTCCGATACTATATCATGTATATAGAATCGCAAATAATAAAATGATTTACGAGAATCAATTAACATACGACAATAGTCGATTTACTTTTAGTACTGCTATTTCTGTTAAAGATAAAGAAAACTCTGTAAACAAATTCTGGTGGCTCGCAGAATATTAAATCATCTCGTAATTTATTTAAGTAATGTTTTTATAATTTTTTCATGGCATGTAAACAAATTAAAATAATATTATTATATTATATCAAGTATTCCCAAATATATGTATAAAAAATTATATGTATGAAATCAGCGTTATTAATTTTATTTGAGATGCTCGCTTAGAGACCATTATACTTTAGAATTATAATCAAACTTTTTGTTTATTTAAGTCAAATAAATTAATATCTTCTTAATAAATAAATAAATAAACAAAAAAAAAAAAAAAAATAGGGTACTTCTGACAAAGAAAATTTTTAATTGCTTACCAAAGTTTTATTTCTTTTCCGATTTCAAATATTTTTACATATTCTAAAAGCTATCGATAAGGTCTATGAAAATCGTACTTGCATGTGCTAGTTATCTCCTATAGTTTTAAAGTTATTTATTTATGAAATTTCAATTATCTTAGTATTAGTCCAGTTTTTTCTATCAAAAGAAGTATAGCAAAAATATAATCTATGAAGAATTATAAAAAAAAACTATACAAAAAACTATGGGTCTAAAATCAAAACCTATATTACACTGAGAGACATAAAAATTCTCAAAAGTGTACTAAGTAGCTCTCTGGGACATCAAAATCCCATTATTTTTTTATATGGAGCTTGATAACATTAGTATCCAAAACGAATAATAAGTTATTTGTATCACCTTGTAAAGTCGCCTTGGTAATAGCCACTTATAGTTTCAGTGTTAGTAAGTAGTTTGGTAACTAGTTATATGCTTGGTGCTTGTAAGAATTCGAGTAACTAGTTATTTGACTAGTTTTTATAAGTACCTTAGTAATGGACTTTGCTATATAATGGTAATGAGTTTTTTTAGCCGAATTATAAGTAGTTACCAGCTTTTAGCAATATCATTTGCCGACTTACCGGGTAAATAATTTTTTTGCTGGGTATCATCTAAAGTAGACGTAGTATTAAGGGAATATCATATCGCTCCAGAAGGATCTTAGTGGTATAAAATACTTCGAAATGATAAAGAAAGATTTATATCGGGTTGGCTATAAGCAAACACTGACTAATTAGACGTACTCATTGTATTACAGCCAATAACACAGTAATACAATAAGAGGAGAGGTGGAGTACACGAATGTATCATTTAAATCCATACAAGGTTCATACTAACAACTTGTATACTTGTAAATAATTTCTGAATAAAGAAGTGATGTCGATACAGCAATTAAAAATAAGCCGAATTATCTAAAGAACATGCATTAACTTATTTAAATGGAATTAAAACAAAATAATATAAATGCAACATGGTAATCGTAAATTTAAATAAAAAATTTACACAAATCTTAGATTTATAAACGGATCGTAAAATTTTTTAGTAATTTAAAAATAAAAAAATGGATCCAATGTTCATTTGTTGAATTAAACTATATACAGAAGTTGCCCTACTTTGAAGAATTTTGGAATGGGGTTGACTTTTTCGGATTATATGATTAAAATTTATTTCTGAAACTCCATTACATCGCTGCTAACATTAAGTAATTAATTTTGTTTAGAATCAATAAATTGTACAAGTATATAATGACAACACCTTCACTTTAAAAAACCAATTTCACTCTAAACATCCTTATACATACACGCAGAGAAAAAATATGGTTGTGACGACTATAATCTATAAGCAATATATCATTGGTTCGCTGACGAAAAGTCTTATGCGTTTTTAAACAACTTTTCAGCAGAGCGAAAACACATATAAAATTATATGTTAATCGTTCTGATATCTTAGGAACTAATGCAAATATTTGCAAACAGATTAAAATTTAAAATTGATGATCAATAAGCTTTTGGATGGCGTAATAAACAAATTTCGAAAAATTACACTCAGGACTTTTCGTTAGCGCACCAACGATGTTATGATTGGAATATATAATTACAGTTAAAAATTGGAATGGTTATAAAAAATAACTATTATGAATCCGTTTTTTATATTTTTGTCCGGTTTTATCATTTAATGATTCGGTTTGATAATGTTATGAACTTAATTTATCGAATTGTGCGTTTTTTATATTTTGATCCCATTTTATCATATTATTAAATAAATTTATCATATTAAAATTCCCCTAAATCATATCATATTTTATCATATTATCATTAAACTATAAGTTTCTTCTACTAAATTGCATATTTTAAAAAATAGAAAAAAAATAGTGAAAATTGTTTATTAAATATAAATATTAATTTACATATTAATTCTTTACATACTAATTACTTACATATAAATGTTTACATTGGAACTTAGTTCAGTATTTTTATTTTTCCTTTGGAAATGTACACCATAAAATTCGATTCTAACGATTTAAGAGTAACAGAAATATAAACACCCCCCTATTCTTCTTGACTTATTGATGGTGTAATTAAAATCTTAAAGTGAATATAAAGAGATTTGTATGCAAATGGAATTAGTAGAATTATGTTATTGATTATCTGGATTTTCAATGTAGTAAATAATGTCATCTGAAAGTTTTAAGTTTTTGTTATTTTTATTTGCATTTATTTAGTTTATCTTTACAAATATTCACTATTTTTTGCGCAAAAATTTAATAAATATATAAACACTTATTCTTCACAAATAATTTTATTTCTTATTGACAAACGTCTGAATTGTTACACAAAAATGTGTATCCACTAGTTGTGGAGAACAAAACATGGTCTAAAACCAAAATTTCTTCTTTCTTTGAGGAAAGCATTACATTTCTAATAACAAACATTTATATATATATATATATATATAATATATATATATATATATATATATATATATATATATATATATATATATATATATATATAAATTATAATTCTCTTATATATATATATAATTTTCGTGTCACGGTGTTTGTAATTAAGCTCCTCTGAAACGGTTTGACCGATTTTTATGAAATTTCGTATGTGTATTTGTTAGGTATAAGGCCGTAAAATTGGAAAAACGGAGTAAAAGTGTACCTCCATATATCTTCTTAACTAATAAATCGATTTTCTTTGAAATATGGAAGGCAAATAGCGTATCATCTGGAAGGAACTATATCCTATAATTTTTATTATTTATAGCGAAAAATGGGGCAAAAATTCTAACTTCCTATATCTTTTTAACTAATCAACTGATTTTCTTGAAATTTGGCAGGCAAATAGTGTAACATCTGGAAGGAACTATAGCCTATAATTTTTATTATTTAGGACGGGAAATACTGCAAGAAGGATAGAAGCTTCCTCTCCCTATATCTCCTTAACGAATCAACCGGTTTTCTTAAAATTTGGCATGCAGATACCGTAACATGTAAAAGGAACTTAGAGATATATATTTTTTTAGAAATTGCCACATTTATGGCGTAAAATAGGGCAAAACTGGTAAAAGCTTCCCCTACAATGTTTTTTTAATTAATTATCCGATGATGGTTTCAAGTCTTGAAGGAATTAATATAATAAATTTTAACATTTAGGGCGTAAAATAAAACAAAAAGGGTAAAAGCATGATCACTCATTCTCACACACTTACAATACATTCGTTATTTTTTAATTATAAATAAATATTCACTAGAAATAAGTTATATGGCAAAGCAACGTTTGCCGGGTTAGCTAGTATATATATATATGGTTTAAAAACTAATACAAATATTGGCAACATTTGATTAGTATGCAATTAATAATTTTTTCATGTTTATAAAATTTTGTTTTTGGTAAAAGTATTATCCAAATATAATTTTTTTTGTCAATCATATTTTTTATCTGTAACATAGTATTATTAAAATCTATGAAAAATAAGAACATAATATTGTTGTCGTGAACAACCTGCTCTGCGAGTATATATGTAATTTATTTTAAATCATCTTAACCTGTCTTCTTATATCTGTGACTGTGTGCAGTGTTTCAAATTCACCCTTAATTTACATGTGGGCGCAATTTTTGTCACAATCAGTTGATGTTTATTTCAGTGCAAACCACACACTCTTTGACAATCCAAAAAAATCAATTTCCAAAAAGGTAAAGAGATATAAAATTTACTATTAGGATGAACTGAAAAAGGGTTGTAGAAGCAATGATTTTAATCCAGGGTTGTCACTGGAAAAAAATTCTTTTTTTATAATTCCTATTAATTAATCTTGAAGTTGTGCTCTTAAATTAATTATTACGTTATTGCTAGAATGTAAAATTTATTAAAAGTTTAGAAAGTAATAAACATTTGTTCTATGCAAAGAGATTTGGTATCACTTTTATATATTTAATTTTAAATATATTCCAAAAAAGTGCAAAATATGCACTTAGTTCTACTTAGTTCTACTTTTGAAGTAGTGGAAATGTTATGCCTTTAAAAGTACTTCTGCTGTGTTTTTTTTTTTTTTTTTTGCTGGAAACTTACACATTTAATATTAAAGTTAATTATGAGTATAGTTTTAAGCACTGTACTACTTTCATTTTCTAAAGATGCATCTTTTTTATTTAAAAAATCAGGATAGTAAATATTGTGAAGCAAAGTAAAATATTTAAGACATTTTTTCAGGCGATTAATTTGTTAGAAAAATTGTCTTTAAACTTTTTGAAATTAAACTTAAAACATGAAACGATTAAATTCTCTTTTGAGCTTTAGGAATTAAATCAACCTGAAAAATATTTTAAAATCCTTCTACTAGGAATAAAGATTTTGTTGTTTAAAATTTTTCAATTTCAATACATTTACTGCTTGTACATAGTTAAACAAATATAAAATGACAAATAAATTGGCTAAAAGAATTATTGCCAATCTATATTTATGAAGTTCGACATACGTTGATGTCAGTCAACTGTAAAAGAAAAGAAAATATTTTCACAATATAAAGTCGCACACACATCCACATATAAAAATATAAGGATAATTGAAATAAAGAAACAAAATAGATGTATACTAGCATATACGATAGTTTGGCTTAAATTGCAATATAAAAATAATAAAAAAATGCAAAAAAAAAGAAAAAATTAAAAAAAAATATGAACAACTTTTTTCGCCTCTCTAATCGAAATTGAAAGATTTTAATCAATTAGAATTTGATAGTGAATAATAAAAGTCAAATTTTTAAAACCAACAAAAAAAAAAGAAGATTTCAACAAAGTTTATCGGCATAAATTCGCTTCCAGATCGATTTTTTTCGTTTTAAACCAAAACCGACTTTTAATAATATTACAGAATATATGCGAACAAAAATCATATCGCATAGCGTTGCATTTTTAATGCTCGCAAATCTAGGTATATATATGTCTATATATATATATATATATATATATATATATATATAAAGGGTGTGAAGATAAATTCGTCAGTTAGATACGTCCCACATGTCTGTTAAATATATTCCAAACACTGTACAATAAGTTGAGTTTATTTAATTTGAATTTTTTACGGAAAAAAGCGTTTATAAAAATACATTTTAATGTTTTCTTAAATAAAACATAACTGTTTAAAATTTTATACAAAAAATATTAAAAAGTATGTCTCCACAATAAAATTGTGTTGTAACAAAAACATCCATATTTAGGCCACATTACGGGCCAGTTCGGATAGACCTGAATGGGGTTGTGATATATCACGTGAAAGCTCTAGAGGAGTAGAACTCAAAACTGTACAGGGTATATCCAGTTGTTTCTCAGGAGACTTGCTACGAGGTGCTGAAGTTTGGCAAAATTCAATAAGTCTAAGAAACAGGGGGTCATATTTTGATTTTGGCCATACCTGAATGGGGTTGTGATACATCAAATTAAAGGTCTGGTGGAGTAGAACCCAAAACTGTTTAGACAATATTCTCTTATTTCCTAGGGAAGATACTACGGGGGTCGGAACTTTGCGCAAATTCTTATAAATTCACACCTGAATGGGGGGCTTTTTGGACAGACCTGAATGGGGTTGTGATACATCAGATGAAAGCTCTAATGGAGTAGATCTCAGAACTATATAGGGTATACCCAGTTGTTTCTATGAATACATGATACGAAAATGTGTTCATAATATCAAATACATATATTGTTCATTCCGCAAGACATTTAAAAAAATGACAGTTTTTTCGTAAAGGTCATCAGATTTTGCTGATTCTTTTCTTTCTCATTATTATTTTTACTAATTTACTGAAAATCGCAATTTTAAGGGTGTGAAGATAAATTCGTCAGTTAAATACGTCCCACACAAATGTTAAATACGCTCCACACGCTGTGAATGAACAAAATTACTTTTTAATAAAAAAACTATATCAAAATTAAATTTTAAATAAAAAAATCAAAATATATTTATAAAACATATTAAAACATAAAATTGTAAAAAAAATTTTTCAAATATATCGAAAATTTTAAGTGGTCCTAATGGCCATAAGAAGCAGACATGAATCGGGTAAGCGGAAGAGTGGAAGTAGCCTAGGACTAGTAGATTCCAGAAATGTATGTTCTATGTCCAGATTCCATCTGTGATCAGAGATATATAATTTTGAAAAATGTGTTTTTTCACTATGGTCATATGGAAAAATATGGAATTTTCAAGTGGCTCCAGTGGACATAAGGAGCAGACATGAATCGGGTAAGCGGAAGAGTGGAAGTAGCCTGGGACCATTAGATTCCAGAAATGTATGCTCTATATCCAGATTCCGTCTGTGATCAGAGATATATAATTTTGAAAAATTTGTTTTTTCACTATGGTCATATGGAAAAATTTGGAATTTTCAAGTGGCTCCAGTGGACAGGGAAATTAACATAATTATGAATTTTTTTAAAGTGTTAAATTTTCTAATAGTAAGTAATTTGTAATTTCATTTATTTTTCCTAGGTTTCTGAAATTCTGAATTTTAAAATTTCGTTAAACTTAAGCTTAAATTCTACTGACCATACGAGCAAAAATGCATTTTTCAATAAAAAAATAATTTGTGTAAGTACTGGTTTTATCATATTTTTCATTTTATAAATTAAAATCTGTCCAAAACTTTTTACAAAAAGTGCTTAGGTAACAACAAAGAAGAATTTTTCCGCAAATTTACAAAATATAATATTTATGCTAGCTATTATTCAATTATACATAAAGAAAATTTTGTGTATTTTAAGACAATTTTATTGGGAAGCTAAAAAAAATATTAATTACATATAAACTATCAACGATAGAGGTCTAAAAATTGTAATTTTTCAGGTGAAATCTTAAAAAAAGGTTAATTGAAAATATGCATAATTTTGTATGTACAAATCAATAAAAATGTTGAATTATGCTCAAAAAAACAGTTTTTTTTTTTTTTTTGTAAGTTCCTGGATAAATGCTGTTATTGTTTTGTTAATTTCTTCTTTTTAAGATTTTTTGGGAAGCAGAAGCTTGTAGTTCATATACATTTGAATATATTTTGGTCAAATATTGAAAGAAATTTTTTAAACAACATTAGAAAAAAGGAAATTTTTCAAGTTGTAACGCAATTTATTATACATTTTTCTTAAAAGGCTATGGAATGATGTAATGTTTTTTAAAGATTTTTTTTTGTAACAAGATTTATTTTCATTTAAATTAAAAATAAAATTAGAACTCATTCGGTTTTATATAGAATGATTTATTTAAGTTTCAAATAAAGCCTACGAATATATTAAAAACAATTTTATTAAGTTTTGAAATTTTTAAATACTTTTTGAGTATTTCAACGATTTCATAGATTGACGTCCTATTTTATTGTATATGAAATAGCTTTTAATACTTGATATCTTTAGTGTTATTTTGAAATAGAAAAGCAAATTTAATTTAAAAAAATTCATGAATTATTTCTTACATGTATTAGATATAAAAGATTTAAATAAAGTTTAAAAGCTAAAGTTATTTTGCTTTCTTCATTCAATTAAATTCGAAATTGACTTAAAATTTAAGCAGCTATTAGATCTTTAGTGCACCAACTATCATCAAAAAGTTTTTTTTTGCGAAATATCTCAAAATTTACAGGATATTTCAAATTTTGTTGTTTTTCTTACAGCTATTATTACTGAAATCAAATTAAAAAAAAAGAAACAAAAATAAAGTATTTATTTTATTTTTGTAACAAAATAGCGATTTTCGGAAATGTTCCCTTTGTCAGATTTTTCACAAGTAAGTTTTTCATATTAAGGGATATAATTACAGTTTTTCAGATCATGCATTTTAATTAATTTTATTGAAATGCATTTATTTGTTTGAAATACTTTAGAGGATAAAAATTAAATAAAAACACACCTTAAATTATTATCTGTTCAATATTCCCTGAAATTTACGAACCAAAGATTCATATTTTTTTTTTTGTATTTCTAAAACTAAAAAGGAATAATGAAGAAAAATTTCTACTTTTTTGGTGAAAAAAGAAATATATAATTCAAAAGTTATTTATAAAAATATCGTATAAAATTTTATTGGCACTTATCAACTTCAATACATAATTTCGAAAAAAAAAAACAAAAGAAATCCAAATTATATATCTCTGATCACAGATCAGAATCTACTAGTCCTAGGTTACTTCCACTCTTCCGCTTACCATGTCTGCTCCTTATGTTCACTGGAGCCACTTGAAAATTCCACATTTTTCCATATGACCATAGTGAAAAAATACATTTTTCAAAATTATATATCTCTGATCACAGATGGAATCTGGACATAGAACATACATTTCTGGAATCTACTAGTCCTAGGCTACTTCTACTCTTCCGCTCGCTCGATTCATGTCTGTTCCTTATGTCCACTGGAGCCACTTGAAATGTTCGATTTTTGTTCAAAGAAATTTTATATTTTATTTTGTTTTTGCAATTTTATATTTTAATGTGTTTTATAAATAAATTTTAAATTTTTTATTTAAAATTTAATTTTGATATAGTTTTTTTTATTAAAAAATAATTTTGTTCATTTTAACAAATCGATTCACAGAGTGTGGAGCGTATTTAACATTTGTGTGGGACTATTTAACTGACAAATTTATCTTAACACCCTTGTGTTTTTTAATGTTACTAATATCCTTTCTAGTTAAAATGACCTTAAATTTATGTGTATTGGTAGTAATTGATGGTAACGCAATTAAATTATAATTTACACCATTTTTCAAAAATTAGTTTTATCATAAGTTAAAAAATTCTATTGATTTCTATTGTTCTACTGTTGTTTTTTTTTTGCTCGCACTGATTTAAACTTTTTTAACTAAATTTTTAATAATTATTCTTATGTCTAACAATTTGAAACAAAATTGCATATAATAGTTGGCTTAGATCCCAAAGACTAAAATCACAACAGAATTGGCTAATTTAATAACGTTCTAGCTCTAATCCATATTATCAAAAATTACATAGCATAGCGTTACATTTTTTACGTTCGCAAATTTATTTTTGTTACAAAATATAAAATTGAGTAATCAATATGTTTGCAATTGTCTTCAGTTGAGAATTTTATTCCATTGAGATTATGATGAAGTCTTTTCAATATATAAAACAACGATTCTCAAGAGATCGACAAGAGATTCGTAAGAACATTGTAGAGAAACATAAAATTGAAAAAACTTTTTGATTAATATTTGTTTTTTTTTTTATATGTTATAAAATGTCTTAAAGTTTGTGAAACAGAAATCAAAAAATATTTAATGAAGATAATAAATTATATATTTGTTTAGAATTTTCCTAAATTTACTCTGCTTCTGTAATAGGATTTCATATAAAATTTGAAAAAACACAATTTTAAAATAGTTATAACCTATGCTACCATAGGTGGTTGGAGTATTTTGCCACTTTGAAGTATACCGTTCGACTCAGAATCATGAATTGAGTAAATTTATCGTTGTCCGTCTAGCTAGGTGTCTCTGTAAACCATATGCGCAAACTTTGGTTCGCAATTCTGGAAATATTTTGAAGAAATTTGAGATAGATGGCTTCATTGTTTCACTTATTCCCCAAAAAAATGCTGCGAAAGTTGTTTATCAATCATAAATGTCTTAAATATAATAACAAAGTAGCTAGGGCATGTGAGAACTCCTGGTATATATGTTCATTTAAACATACATACATATATATTTTGAGAAGTATGAATTTGTTGTAAATTCGATTCTAAACTGTTGTAGCTATATATAAATATATATATATATATATATACATATATATATATATATATATTTATTTATTTATTTATTTAATATATTTATTTATTATATATATTTATTTATTTATATTTATATATGTATGTACTAAATCCATTTAAATTCAAAAGAATTAATGCAGCAAAAAAAAGTAACATAATGTCATTCCAAATGGTTTGATGTTTTATGAAGCAAAACCTTTATGTAAATATTCCTAATACTCAGAAATAATTGCTTATATATATATATATATATATATATATATATATATATATATATATATATATATATATATATATATATATAAATATTACATTTAATTTTTATAAAGAAAAAATCTTGTTGTAAATATTTAAAAATATGTATAAGCAATTAATATTATTTTCATTTTTACTTTATTATAATTTATTATTACTTTTTGTTTTGTTATTGTTTATTTACTTTTCGAAAATAAACATACGTATAGAATAACGTGTGTATACGTTTAATATTTTACACATTTAAATTTATATAAAAACGACGCCAAGAGGTCAACTACTGCAGTAGACAGCAATAGCAACAGTAGCAGCACAACTATATAAGAACACAGTGGTATTATATGCTCTTATAAATTTATTAAAAAAAAAAATAGTCATATATATATATATATATATACATATATATATATATATATATATATATATATATATATATATATACAGATATATATATATATATATATATATATATATATAATGCTGCCATATTAGATTATTCTGCTAAATATTTTTTTTCGATAAGATCATTTATTTTTAAAATACTTTAGTAAATAAAACAAGAATTAAATCACAATATAATCCTAAACCATTAAAAATACGCTAAATTAATTTAAATTGAGTTTCTAACATGGTCAGCAACTGTCAAGTCTATTCTTTATTATTTAGTCACTACACACTGGTCAAAAAATCCACTTTTTTGCTAAAAATTTTAAGTATTTTTGCTAAAAAACTATATAATGCATAATTTTACTATAGTAGATATATTATTTAAATATGATATTTACTTATTTCCTTTTGCTTTTATTTTAATTATACTGTAAGTTTATATTATTTTATTTAATAGTGAAACTACCCAATATATTAAAACATAATATTTTCTCTTACTTGTTTGAGAAAGCCTAGAGCCGACTGCAAGAGTTTGCCGAAAATGCCTGCGCTATCTAAATTGTTGCATAAAATAGTCACTTTGGCGAACACTTTCACGTTTTTACATTCGTGCTAATTCATGCCCAAACATAATTTTCATCCTTCAAAGTTATAGGTTATCTGATAAACAACCCATATGACCATCAAGCTCAAAAGTAAATACGCGACTTTATAACATTTAAATTAAACTATCAACTTTTATACCTTGTCAGACTGTCAACGTAGCCATGTTATATTTATTAATATATGTTATTGATTACTTGGTCTGTTACTTACTATTTACAAAATGCATTCACTTTTTACCATTTCTTAAATTATTATTTTGGAATTTCTGCCAAAAAAATTGGATTTTTGACCAGTGTGTACTGATGCAAAATGCGAAACCACTGTGGCAACAAGTTTAGCCTTTTTATTTTTCTTCTAACCTCAAATTTTGCCTTTTATCACCGAAAGTAAAATATCCTTCTTTAATCACTTCTCATTTGCTATTACTATACAGCAAAAACTGTGTTTACCTAATAAGCAGTGTTGCCAGGATGTGAGAAAAAAATAGGCCAAATTGAACTTTAAAAAGGTCAAAAAAAGTTAAATTCCGGAAAAAGTCAAAACATTTTTAATTAAAAAACTTGTTTTTCTCATTCTAACGACACAGAAAAAAGTTTTACCTTATATTTTTCAATTAACACAGTTGTTTCATTTTGCCTCAAAATTTTATTAACACAAAAAAAATAATAATAACGGAAGCAGTAAGAATAAAATTCAAACGTTTTTTTTTCTAATTGAAATTTTTAATTTATTCAGTCATCTACTTAATTGATTTAATAAATTTTTTAATTGGAAAAAATTTCTGTTTCTAATTTTTTTTTTTACAGTTTTTAGTAATTGATATAATTATTTTATTTTAAACAATTTTTTATTAAATGAATTATTTTGATGATTTGTGATTTTTTTCTGTGTAGTTTTGGATATTTTGTTCAAAAATATTATAATAAATTTATAAATAAAATATGGAATTGCACAAAATTGATATGAAAAACGAATGAATGTTTTGTAATAATTTTTCGTCAATTTGGAACTATAATTCCTTTTCAATTAAACATTTCCAAATTTTTGGTTGAGTTTTTTCTTTTATAAGATTTTGTTTAAAATTATACTTATATTATAAAATAATATAAAATTATACTATAATTATACTTATATTATACTTATTTCATGGTAAATGAAATACATTAAAAAATAATTATAATAATCGATTCAGTTAAGATAGTTTTGATTTGAAGAATGAAGTGCCGTAGGTGAGAATTTTTGTGAAATATAAATAATATCGATTTCTGTGTGAATAAATATACGAAACTGCCTAAATGGATGATTCAATAAAAATAAAATTAGTAATAGCAAATTAAAAATTATTTATTTTCTTCGTTGTTTTAGGCTTTTTAAGGTAATTTTAAGATTCAAAAAGAGGCTAGAATAAAGCTAGAAGCTAAAAGGATATTTTTGAGGCTTAAAGCGAGATAAAAGGCTAGATTTACCATTGAAAAGGCTAAACTGACTGCAGGTAAGTCAGCAAGTAGTACATATTGGAGATAAACACCAGTTTATTTTTGGCCGAATAACTAACTAATTGTACTCTACATGACTTCAGGTGGTTGGGGTACTATGCATTTATGCTGATGTTTATAATGCCATAGCCATAAAAATACGATTTTACTTAGAAACGCTTTCTGAGTCGATTTAGCGATGTCTGTCCGTCTGTCTGTCTATCTAAACTTTTTAATAAAACTGTCAGAAACAAACCATATTGAAATTGGTTGCAATTTTTTGATTACTTCACTTAGGTTCTATAAAAAACTCCGAAATTGGGGTTTAACGCACACAAGTTCCTTAAATACAGCAAAGTTATATTCGAATTTGGTTCAAATAAGTTTTATATAAGTGTATATTTTTGCGGCAAATTTTATGAAGTTCGATCTTTAATTGACCATAGTTCTCATATAATCTGCTATTGTGAAAATCATCAAAGTTGATTCATAGTAAATCCTAGGAAAGAATAGGGAGAAATCGATAGAAAAAAATTAAAATAATAAGAGAGCAAGTTATATTTTAAGTATTCCACACTCAGAAAAAGGACCTATTTTAAAAATGGTTGTCGACAATGGTTAAAATTATTCAATAATATTATGGTAGCTACCTACAGTCATAGTTGGTATAACCATATTATGGTTAAGTTTAATCAATCTCACGTTTTCTTAATTATAATATGGTCGTGGAAAAAATTAATCGTTGTGTTGCAAATATTTACATGTTTGTAGCAATTATTTTTATTTTTACAAAGTTTAAAATAATATGTTGCTGTTAAATTATGATGTAGTGTAGTATATTTATCATATTTTAAAAGGAAAAATATAATTTCAAATTTGTAAGCATACAAATAATTACGACAAACATATAGCTAATTACATGATTTGGTTGTGACAATGATATTATGACTATGTAGTGACCATAACAATATAAAAAAATTTGAAACATATTGATAAATTGTCAAAAACCATATTTAAAAGTGGTATTTTTTCTGCATGAGTAAATCACCTTAACGGTGAGCCCTTCTTTTAGTGCTGGTTCACTCTTTCAGTCTAGCCCTTAGTCACTAGGAACCGAGTTGTGGTTATGTTGAAATATATAACGCTTTGTATGATTTCTTCAGTGGATTCATACGCCCTAAATCTTTTTAGTTCTGAAAAAAATAAGAATCAAGACATTTAAAACGGTGGTGTGGCAATACATCGCATTGGCAGAAGAAGTGAAATATATCTTCCAAATCCTCGTTACACCATCTACAGTTATCCTCATTTGATAGCTTATTTTCTTAAAATATATCACTATTCGTTATGACCTGTACATACCTACATACGTACAATCTGAGTTCATATTTATCCAGATCTAGAACTTTCCTGAATATGTTCTTGTCGCAGATTTCCATAACGCCTTTGTTTGTCCGTATCGGGATGAATTATTCTATATATCATCAACTTTGAGTTTGAAGTTTACTTTATTTTTCGGTATATAAAATTTAGTCCAGGTTAAAGTCCGTGCCAGTTCATCAGTTATTTCATTACTTAAAATATTATTGTGATCCGTTTGTTATTCGTTCGCAGATCTCTGCGACAACTACTGAGTGCCTTCGATCTATTATTCCTATTATTGAGTGTTTTTATGGTAGCTTAACTCTCTATGAATATAATGATATCGCTGCTAAATTTCGGTCTCATAGATATAAGTCTAGCCACCTCAGACACTACAAATATCTCAGCTTAAAATATACTATACTATGTCTGATGCCTAACTTTTCGCAGAAAACTTCACCGCCAGTACCATTTTTCATTTTTTTTTATCTATTAGGCCTTCCATATTTCCCAGTTCGTTAAACTTTCTAATCTAAGATGACTTTTACAGTTCCAAGATTCTTCCCCATAATTTAGGAAAAGTAAAAGCAAGTATTTTCCTTCTCAAATCAAAGATGAATTTGACAGTTCCAAGATTCTTCGCCCTAATTTAGGAGGAGTAAAAGCAGGTATTTTCCTTCTCCATGTAAAAATCACTAATTCCATTTTCTGAGGATTAACCTCCAGACCAAATAAATGTTAGTATTAAGATTATTTTTGAAGCAAACAAGTTTTATATACATATATAAGTAGAAAGCAAAGTACCTAATTTTACAAGAATCGGTCCATAATTGATTATAAAGCCCGCTTCCGGTAATTACTTTAAAAAAATCAATATATTGCTATTACTATATTACTATGTTATTTGCCTTTAAGGCGTTACGTATGTAGAGCAGAGCAATTTAAAAAACATTTACTCCTGATTACTACATAACTAGTTGCCATTACCAAAAACAAAAAGTTTTTGCTGGGTAATTTTATTTTTACTGCAATTTATTCATTTAAACAATAAATATTATTAATTTATGCATGACGGATTTTAATTTACAGATGACAACACAAGCATACAAACTTTGCTCCTGATCAACGAGAATTTACTTCTAAAGTTATTTGTAGTGCAGATTTTCAATATTTATTCCATATTAAAATATTGATTCTAAATTTGGGGATGTTATACATATAAATTATTTTTGAAGGGACTCACAATGGACCGTTAGGTCTCCGAGTGGATGCACAAGCACTCTTATGAGTGCTGGGCAACCCTTCCCTACCTACCTACCTACCTACCTACCTATACATATAAAATAATTATATTTTTATTTTTATTTTCAATAAAAATGATAAATCAGAAATGAAAAGAATATGAACGGAATCATTCATCCACTGCTTCTGATTTTCGCTAGATCTTGCTGTAGCCAAGAGAAGAAAAAATTGAGATCAGAACGAATGAAATATATTTTAAGGGACATTCGAGCCCCAATATTACAATAATTGCTCAAAAAACGCTCGTAGCTAGTGTTGCCTGTTTAGCCCTTTTAAGGCTAAATATAGCCTTTTCATTTTGATTTTATCCTCAAATTTTTGCTTTAGCTCTAGCCTGTTTTGATTCTCAAAATTGCTTTAAAAAGGCAAAAATGTGTGTATTTCAACAACTTTATTTATTTTTATTTTTTTTATGTATTTATTCGCACAAAAAATGCATATTATCTATATTTAAGAAAATGTTTATTATACTTATAAATCGATTATTATAACATAATTCATATTATTATAATATACTTCATATTACGTTATCAATATACTTCATTAACAATAGAAACTATTTACAAAACTTAATTTAAAAAAAAATTTAAAAAAAAGCGAAAAATACACAAAAATTTAAACGCTTAATCAAAAAGCAATTATAATTTAAAAATTACGAAAAATCACTTCAAGCCATTAGGTAATCTTTCATATGAAATATAACATAAATTAGTAAAGGAGTTTTTGGGCGATTTTTCACTGCGTCATTTTACTGGCAGCTGTTTTATTCATACATAAATTTATTGCAATTTCATTAAAAAAATATAAAAAAAAAAAATTGAAATATATAAAAAATAACATTTTAAATTAAAGATCCTATTCGGACTTATTTTTTGTGGCATTTAACCTTTTTTCTCATCTACTAGCAACACTGCTCGTAGCGGACTTCGGACGAACTTGTTTTGGCTGAAAAAAATATAATTTCGATAATAAGTAAATTCGCAAAAGTAAATTGATTTGGACCTTTTTAATGGGATTTTCTGAAGTCGCCAATAAGCTACGAAGTTCTCAAAATCAATATAATAAAATTTAATTTTAAAATTTTAAATTTAAAGAATTTACTGTATATGTATGTTTGTAGCTGCGGGTTAGATAATTTTTGTAATTACCAACACTATTTTTTAAAGTAATAGGTCCATTCTTATGAAATTTACAATAGATATCTACGAGGACGGATCAATAAGTCCGTGACTTTTCGAACTTCCCTAGTAGTTATATGAAATGCAACACTATTTCCACCAAGTACCACCTGTTAATTGACTACTGTCAAATTTTGAGCAAGTGTCGTCATTTACTTTGCGTAAAAAATAGGATTATTCGAGGTTGTTAAAATAGGCATTTGTTTGGTCAATAACTTCATCTTATACTGCTTGTAGTAAATTTTCTTAAAATATTAGAATTTCAATTATGTGAAATGTTTTCTGTTGGGTCTGTATGCTCGACGCTTGGAAGCTGGAATAAGCTGAGCTCGTCGCATTAGGACAAGACCTTATAATCCTACATAAACAAAAAGAGAATACTAATTCCTCCAAGATTTAATTACTAAGAGAAATTTAAGGAATCTAACAAAATGGACTATTGATAAAAACATGGAATATGTCTATAAAATATACATGGTGATGTCTATAAAATATACATGGGTGATAGATGATTTTTTCACCACGAACACTTATAGTTTGAAATCCCTACCCTCATACACTGACATACACTTCATATACATCAGATACCTTGTGTTCGTAAGAAAATATTTTAGTATCTTTCCTAAAAGTTTCAAAAGAAAATTAATAAAACTTACGTAAAATCAGTTCCATGTCTAGCATTCCCAAAAAAATTAAAACTTCTACTCAAAATTATACATTATAAAAATTCATAGATATTTAATATATAATAAGCGATAAAAATTCCAATAAAGTAGTTGATACTGTCAACTTAAATTTAAACATAAGTTGTAGGTACAGAATAATTTTAGATATTTTTAATTAAAATCAACGAATGATTTATTTTTTATAAATATTAAATTCAGAATTATTGTTTCCTTTTAAGTAATTTAATTTAAAATTAATTTTAAAAAGATATATATATATATATATATATATATATACTAAATTAATTATATATATATATATATATATATATGTATTAAACGAATGCATGTTAAATAAAATGAAAATGCATATTATAACTCACGGTTTATGTATGAATAAATCAGCTGCCAGTAAAATGACCCAGTGAAAAATCGCCCAAAAACGTCTTTACTATATTATGTTATATTTCATATGAAAGATTACATAATGGCTTGAAGTGATTTTTCGTAATTTTTAAACTATAATTCCTTTTGTACTCTTTCTTGGTATATTTCGCAGTAAATGGTGGTTTGAGCTCAAACCATCCATGGAACTGTAAGTCAGAGAGATTTGTATGAGTAAAAATGCAAAAATAATATTTAGATATAATACGCATTAATTCCTCTAACATGCTGTAACTTATAAATTAATTTAGAAATTAAAAATATAGTTAATATTTTAGAGCTAATATTGTAAGAATAATGTTTAAATCATACAATTAACATTATTTTGATTATTCTGTTAAGCAATTACATTTATAGGTAATCAATAATGTAACATCTTGAAATTTTTAAATGTATGTATTGACTATGTTATTTACAGTTGTAAAAGCACTGATCTTTACAATGTTAATTTTAAAATAAAATAGTTAAGAGAATTTAAAGCTGATTACATAAATTAAAGATGTTATAACGTAACTTACATATATAACTAGTACATTCGTTAAATCTCACTCTTTTTTCTTTTCTTTGATTTATCTATCCTTATCAATTCTTTTCTATATTAAAATATTTGTGACGTCACATATTGTTGTTGTTCATCTTTTAAACAAAATTACTGATTTCGCTTTGATGATGATTTGTCTCATTTAAATGAATACAGTAGTGAACAATAATTTAGCAAATTAAAGTAAATGATGATTAGTTAAAAATTGATTAATTACTTCATTGATTTTAAACATTATTATAAATAGATAGATTATCATAGATTTTAGGATGTAAAAATAGTCGACTAGGATCCTTCAACAAAATAAATGTGATCGATTAATAAAAGTTGCGTCAGGGGGATTCGTAGCAATAATTGAATGATTTGTTTTTTTGCTCTTTTTTATTGACATCAAAGAATTAGTAGACTCCGGTCTTCGGGTAACTTGGCATGTTACACGTTCAATGATAAAAATCATGACGGATTATTGGAATCCGATGAACATTTGTCACATAAATTTGTATGACTTTTGAATATGATCAATTATTCGATTTACAAGTCATCATTTAGTACACTATTATTAGCCACGATTTACATTAAAACTATGCAGTTTTTACGCATTTAATACATACAGTAAAACCCTACGGATTGATTATCGTATTAATGAAAAATTATTTCAAGAAATAAGGTAAAACTTACCAATATAAATTCGGCTTAATTGTAGAAAAATTAAAAATTATTTAGATAATTGATACATTTTAATCGATTGTTTTAGTTTTTTCTTAAAAAAAAAACTTATTATCTCTTAGTACAATGAACTTTGTGCTATCAGAATTTTAGTAAAAAAGACAGAACGGAAGATGAGCTTAAAGTCCATAACTTAGGTTTAGTTAGACATGGGATCAAAGTAATTACTTGATAATTACATCAGTTATCGATATCATACAATGTTGCTAACTAGATATCAAAATAATCAATACATATTATAACATAACTTGACTCTTATTATGTGCTAATGCCACCAGCATAAATGTAACATAATTTATGAAATAAGAGCACAATATATATATTAAACTCTCTTACTAAGAGTATACAATTAAATTATCAATAACTAATAATCTTAACATAATTATTAAATTAAGCAGTTTAATATTTATGTTATGTTTTGTTTTAATAGAAGTGTTACCATATTAGTTAATCTATTATATATTTTCCTTTTTTTAAATTTGAGTACCAAAGTAAGTGTTATTATTTTATTAGTTTATATTTTCATAAAGAATAATTACATTTTACAATATTTTAAGTAGATAAATAAATAAAGAAGGTCATTGCTTTTATATCATAATTTATTATGAAGATCAATATATTATCCGTAAATTATTTTTTTAAGAATAAGAAACAATTTCTATTAAAAAAATCAAAATACATTTAAGATTTATAGAATTTATTAAGATAATTCTCAAATTTAAATTTTTGAGGGCTGTAAGATAATTTTATTTATTATCAATTTATTTATTTATTATTTCTTTACGAGTATAAAAGCCGTTAAATTTTGTGGTTTAGGACAACAAATTAATCATTTCAATGTTCTTTTATGTGTGAAAATGAAGTCTGTTACATACTATATACCAAATTTGGACTTTTGTCGAATTTTTCCGAAAAAATCAATTTTTAATAAATCATTTAGGCTCTTCAATCACTCATAATTAAAATATCATCTTTGCTATTATTTCACACATATAATTTTTTAATACAAGGTACTTTTTCTAAATGCAAATTTACTTTCACCTAAAATGCAAAAGGCGGTAACCACCTTTTAATTTTTACAGCAGAAGCAAAAAACTTTATGTAAATATAAAAGGCCGTAACCACAATTTTTAATTTTTTAATTAAGTAAAAATTTTTAATCGTTCAATTAAAACAAAAATATATAAAGCATAAAACACTCTTCAAACCAAATTTTTCTTAAATGGAAGAAAATTTATTTTCATTTATGAAGTTGGTATTACGGAATTTAGACTTTTGTTTATATTTTGGTCATTTTTAAAGAAATAAATATGAAATTTTGGATAAGTGCATTATAACCCAGTAAAAAAACAATAATTCATTCTTCAGCGTTACGACCTTTTGCATTTTATGTGACGACATGTACATATATAGGTATTCTCTTCCCATTTTATCCAACTGTCATATTTTGACTGATTTCCTTAAATTTCAAATCAACAATATCCAACATTTATACTTGTCTAATCACTGTGACAAACTAAGTTGTCAGTTTAATTATATATGGGTGAGGATATTTTTTCGCACACTCTCTTACCACTACACATGTATTTGTTGGAGCAAAGTTCTCTATTTTCATATATATATATCGGAGTACTACCCAATAGTTTTTTTTACTAGCATATATACGCAGAGAAAAAATATGGTTGCGGGACTATATGGTTATAAATAATAAAAAAATATGAACATTAAAATCATAAAATAATATAAATTTTCAAATTATGATCCGAGTTTCTACATTTTATATTTAAATATATTATAATGTTGTGATCCAGTTTCATAAAATTATGCTCCGATTTTCTCATATTATGATTCAGCTTCATCATATTATCTACCATATGTTGAATCATATCAATCTAATTATTATCAATCACTATTTTTTCATTATTTAATTTTATTTATTTTATTTACATATATTGTGCAAGGTTATACAATATACTTTTTATTAACTAATTATTGTTAATCAGTATCTTATACTACTTGAATCACATCAAGTATAACAAAACCTTATGTACTTATATTTACTCATGTGTAAACTAAATGAGAATTACAAAGTTGGAAAATAAATATTAAAAACCAAATATATTTAAAAACAAAGAAATTATGTATTTTTCAACCATATTTGTAAAAAGCATACGTATTATAACTACTCGTATTTTTAAAATTCTATTGTTATGAGAATAATAAAATTAATTTGGTTTACAAAAAGGACAAAAATTGATAATATTTAATGGTTGTAGAAATAATGATATTTTTTCTTTTTTTGTGGTAAAAATATTCAAAAAAATAAGATTTTTGTAGGCAACTATATAAATTATATCATAATTTTTATTAAATGTAAACATTGAATGATGAAACTGATACAAAAACATTCTTATCATGAACACAGTATTATTGAAATTGATGAAAATGAACAATGAGAAAAAAATATTGTTGTATTGACAATACCGTAACCATGTTTTTTTCTCTGCATGTACTGCCGGACTCAAACTTACGAGCCTATAGCCACTTGCCATTTTACTGAGCCTTTGGTAAACGAGAAGAAATCTTAAACGAAGGCAATAAAAGTCCTTTTACCGAATTTTTTAAAAAGAAAATGTAGGAGTTGACTACGTCCTAGGCAGTGTTGCCAGTTAAGTCGTTTTAAGGCTAAATCTAGACCTTTTTTGTGCTTTTAGCCTCAAAATTATCGTTTTAGGTTCCTGTTTTTTTAGCCTTTTTTGATTTTTAAAATTGCCTTAAAATGGCTAAAATGTTAGTATTTCAACAACGAAGAAAATTATTTCTTATTTACTATAACAAATTTTATATTTTATTCCATGTAAATATTTTTGTACATTCCATGTAAGTATTTTGTACATAAAAAAAATCGAGATTATTTATATTAAATAAGAAACTTCGCCTGCCGCGCTTCATTTTACAAATAAAAGTGATTTAATTATTTTTGTGGAGCTACTGAATCGATAATTAAAATTATTTTTTAATACACTTCATCACCAATAACTTATTAATAAGAAAACTCACTCAGAAATTTGGAAATTCGTAATCAACAAGTAATCATAATTGAAAAATGACGAAAAATCACTTCAAAATATTGCATAATTTTCACATGAAATATAACCCTAATTTATATGGGAACTTTTTTATCAATTTTTCATTGAGTAACTTTTTGGGTGTTATTTACAAAATGTATTACGATTTTTTTAGAAAAATTTCAAAAATTAATGAGAACGAGAAAAAAATATATTCACAAAATAACTTTTTCCTGGCGTTATTTTTTGGAGCATTTAGCCTTTTCTGACCTTTTATAAAGTTCAGTTTAGCCTTCTTTTTTTTCTCAACTCCTGGCAACACTGGTCCCACGTAACACATACATATGTTAAAATAACTAATTACGTAACTTTTGGGGAATAACAACAATAGCCGCAATTACTAGCTCTGGATAGTCCCCAGAAACTGCTGGGTAAAAACCTACATACAAACATACATACATACATACATACATACATACATACATATATACATGCATATATATATATGAACAAATAACGACATATAACACGCTTCATTTAGCTTAAGGTAAAGAACAGGAATGTTTTTCTTTTCATATTTTTACTTGTTTTTCGTGCGGAAAGTATAAAATAAACAAAAAAGGAGAATAAAAGAAATCCTTAATTTGTGAATACTTATGACCTATAAAAACAAACATAGAACAAAGGAATAAACAGGATAAAATGTATAAAATAATTTAGAATTTCTTCTTTAAAGTTGTTAAGCATAAGGTATTTTTACAAAATAATTTTATTATTTTATGCATATAATTTGCATAAGAATTTTTCATAATAAAATAATTGCTAAAATTAGCTAACAAGAATCTTAAGAAATATTATTTTTCTATATACATATTTGTAATACAGATTTATTTTATAACTATTTCAGATGTATCCATATATGTATAAATGAATCTGTGTTTGTTTGTTGTTTTGTTTGTTTGGGCTTTATAAAAAGCTAAACAGATGGACCGATTTTCTTGAAATTCAGGGTATCATTCTATGATACCCAAAAGTAAAATAGGCGGATGGTAACCCCCATACAAAGCAAAACTTAATTATTGCATATCTCAAGAACTATAACAGAGAAAGTCTTCAGATTTTGTAAAAACAATTTTCTTATGAAGTTCCATAGTTTAGATTAAAATGGGGAAAGTAGGATAAGACCTCATATAAATTTAATTTTAGTTATTTCATATCTAGAGAAATCTTAAGATTTATTGAGAATAATTTTCTCATTGTGATTCACAATGAAAATAGGATTATTTGGTCTAGGGGAAGTAATAACTCGCATACAAGGTAAATCTCAATTAATAAATATCTAAAGACATGTTAGTGTGAAAGTTTTAATATTTTTCTGTGATAATTTTCTTACCAAGTTACATAATTGAGATGAAGCTAAGGCGGACATGTCTAAAATGAGTGGTAGCCCCCATATGAAATAAATCGTAAATATTGCATATGTAAACTACTGCAGAGTAATTCTTAAGATTTAGTAGGAATAATTTTCTTATGAAGTTCCATAGTTGTGATGAAGGTAGGGTGAAGAAGTCTAGGAGTAGAGGTAGCAGCTATAAAAAGAAAATATTAATTATAGCATAGCCGAAGAACTATTGCAGAAAAATATTTAAAATGTGGTGGGAATAATTTTCTCAATAAGATTCACAACTTGGATGAAAATAGGACGGGTAGATCTTGAAGGAGTAGTTGCCATCATCTATATATATATAAATGAATCTGTGTTTGTTTGGGGTAAACCGCTAAACCGATTTTCTTGAAATTTTCACAGCAGCGATCTGTAATCCCCGAAAATAAAACAGGCTACTTTATTATAACTTAAATAAACACATATATATTTTCTAATTATTTTATTTTATTTTACTATAATGAGGGCAGCAAAGCGCACCGGGTTAAGCTAGTATACCTATACAGCCCATTTGTAAGAATAATGTCATAAACAGTATTTCCAAGAGCTTTATACAAAAAAGACTAAATCAAACTTTAAAAAAGGCTAAATGCCCTTAAAAAAATAAAGCCAGAAAAAGGCTAATATTATTTTTAATTTCTAAACTTATTTTTTCTTATTCTCATTATATTTCTAAATCTTTTTAAATAAATTGTAATAAATTTATAAACAAAACAAAGAAAACTCACCGAAAAAAAATTCTATAGAAATTTGGGTTATATTTTGTATGAAAAAATATCGAATGTTTCGAAAGGCTGCCAGCAAAATGACCTAAAGCAAATAAAGAAAAATCACCTAAGAGAAATGAAAAATTGCCCAAAAATAAAAAGTAAAAAAAAAAAAAAATGCCAAATATTTACGTTCAATATTCTAATGTCTATGGACTTTATGACACTTTCTGGTATGAAAATTAATACATTATGAGATAAAATTTCTAATAAAATATTAAAAAATTTGATAAAAGAGTATTTAAAAAAATGCATAGAAAATTTTACAAAAATCTTAATTTCACGAGAAAGAAACTATTTTAAAAAAAATTAACTCATGATGTATTAATCGATATGTGTCTATTATATATATACAAAAAGTGGTCGTGGCATTTTCTTTTTATCAAAAGTAAAAAACTGTGTATACTGTTGATCAAAAACAATGGTTGGTTGGTTTACGTGGTAGCCCGTAATCTTACGGGCAATCAAATAGACTCGTTAGAGTCCGTTTTGATGGTACCACACTACTCGCCAGGTGAATTAGTTGTGTTGAGTCTGTAATGAGATAGAAATGTAGGGAAGAAACAATGAGAACATAAATTAATTAGATCCAGCCTGTAGCATTGAGATATTTAATGATGTCACTGAGTCTAGTGTCAGATATCTCAAAGAGGTTGTCTAATTGGTGCCCTCCCAAAAATTTATGTCTGCTTGCGTTCAAGGCTGGGCATTCACATAGAAGATGAAAAACTATCTCCTCCTTCTCGCGATTGCCACAACTACGACAATATTCATTGTAAGGGAGACCAACTTGCATGCTTACCGATCGTCCAGTGACCTGTAAACAATGCTATTAGTCTCGAGATGTCCTTGCGTTTGCAGCCAATGAGTTGCATTGAGCGTTTCTCGTTGTAGGTAGGCCACGTTTCTTTCGCGACTCTACATTTGTCCAGATTTCGCCATCTATCTTTCGCCTTTTCTAGAAAGTGTTTTTGGATTCTGCTTTTGACTGTTCCTAACGGGATTGCGAAAGAAACCGCTAAGGAGGCATTCATAGCAGAGCCTACCCGGGCTAATCAAAAACAATATTTTTGGAGTTATTTTTAAAATGATCTAGATCACAGGAGCAAAATAATTGAACCGAAATACTTCTGGAATTACTTTATTATACATAAATTTTTAAATTTAGAGGGAACTCTAATGTACATATATTAAATTTTGAAAGTTAAAATATTTGTATTAAATAAACACCGTGAAAAAATCAAATATTTTGTGTTATTACGCTCTTGCGGCAAATGAGCAATATAATAAATGTTTATATTGAAACTTAAATTAAATATTTAAAAAAAAAGTCAAATTTTATTACTTTTATTTAAATAGCAAGGTAAAGCACGCATTTAAATAAAACCCCTTCTTTATCGTTAAAGTTTTTGTAAATGAAGATGTAGAGGGAGAAAAGCTTTGAAACATTTGCAAACCTAAGCATTTTTCAAAAAAAAAAAAAAAAAGAACTCATCTTAATTTTAATATGCCAGATGATATTTAAATGCTTTTAACTTAGAGGTCATGTCATACAGGGATTGAAAAGGTTATGGAAAGCAAATGTAAGGAAATATTCAAACTTCTCTATAAATTGTAAAATAGTTTTTAGAAAAATTGCTTGCAATAAAGAAAATTTTTTCAAAAATTTTTCTTAAATAGAAATTTTATCGAAATCTTTCTTTATATAAAAAATGTATCAAATATATTCTCTATACCTATATTGTAGAAAATGTATTGAAAATCTTTAAACAGAAAATTTACCGAAATTTTTTTATAAATAGAAAATTTTATAAATTTGTTGAACATTTTCTTTTAAAAGAAAAATTTTTCTTTTAACATAATATTCTTAAAATTTTTTATAATTATTTTTTTAATATAAAAATTATCGAAAGTTTTCTTTAATTAGTAAGTTCTTTAATTATTAAACTTACCGAAATTTTTATTTTATAGAAAAATTTATCATATAAATTGAAAATATTTCCGAATTTTTTTTATAAATAGAAAATTTTCCAAAAATTTTCTATAAATAAAAAATTTATCAGAAATTTTTTATAAATAGAAAATTTATCAGAAATTTTCTATAAATAGAAAATATATCTCAAATATTTTATAAATAAAAAATTTATCCAAAATTTTTATTAATTATTATAATTAATTATTAATTTATCAGAATTTTTTTTAAATGAAATATTTATTTAAAATCTTCTAAAAATGTAAATTTTCTATAAATAGAAGATTTATTCGAAATTTTCTGTAACTAAAAGATTTATGCGAAATTTTCTGTAATTAGAAAATTTATTCGAAATTATCTATAGAATAAAATTTATCCGAAATTTTTTACAAATAGAAAATTTATCCAAAATTAACTATAAATATATAAATAAAAAATTTATTCACAATTTTCTATAAATAAAAAAATTTATGAGAAATTATTTATTTGTAAAGAATTTATCCGAAATTTTCTATAAATGAAAGCTCCGAAATTTTCTATAAATAGAAAATTTATCAAAAAATTTCTATGAAAAGAAATTTTATTAAAAACTTTCTATAAATAGAAGATTAATTCGAAATTTTCTATAATTTGAAATTTTATATGAAATTGTTTACAAGTAGGAAATTTATTCGAAATTTTTATGAATAGAAAATGTGTCCCAAATTATCTATAAATAAATTTTGTTTTTTTAAATTATCTATAATTTTAAAATTTATTCGAAATTTTCTATAATTGAAAATGTATTCAAAATTTTCCGTAAATATAAAATTTATCTAAAATTTTCTATAAACAGAAAATTTAACCGACATTTCTTATAAGTGAAAAATTTATCTAAAATATTCAATAAATAGAAATTTATCGAAAACGTTTTATAGATTTTCTATTTCTAAATTTTTTTTTCTAAATTGAAGTATTATTGAAATTTTCTATAAATAGAGAACCAATTTTTAGAAATTTCGAAACGCCCTCTAAACTTTGAGATAATTCGAAAAGAAGCTTTAAACTTTAAATAAATTTTAGATTTTCTAATCGATTTGGGAAGCAAAGGTCTTTTTCTACAATAAAATCTTTTATATACATTTCAAATAAGTAGTGACTTATTTAACATTTTTAAATTTCCTTCCTTTTTCAATATTTCAAATTTAAAGGAAATTTTTTGATTTTTTCTTTAAGACTAAACATTAAGGTTACTCACTCCCTATGAGGGAAAAATAATATTTTTGTTACCCCCCTGAAAATATACCTAGTATGTTTTATAATATTTCCCAAAATATTTCTACTGATGACCGTTCGTGAGCTGGACCGGTTTCAAAAATCTATTTTTTTAGTTTTTTTTTTTTAATTTTTGTACTTTCCTCCAAAGCAACGTATACAAAATTTGGTATAAAAAAATAGGATATTTTGTAGAATATAAATATATTGAGGTCACTTTTTGATATGTTTTATATGCTAATAGCGCGGATTCCAAACACATGTTAAATGATACCAAATTTTTTATGCGTTGCTTTGAGAGAAAATACAAAAATTTTCAAATTAATAAAAAAAAAACCTTTTTTAAAAACGGTAGAGCTGTCGTCATCAAAACCGAAACATTTTAAACATCATAAAGTATAACATAATTTTCAGGGGGTATTAGAAATACTTTTTTCAGTGAGTTACTAAACATATTTGTATAAAAATTTTTAAAAGCTATTTGGTTTAGAATAAAATTGGGATGCCAATGATTAAAAATGAAGTTGTGTTAGCGAGCGTGAAAAAAATGCCCTCAAAGAAAGGTTGTGTTTAGAAAATTAAAAACGTCAGTTATACGTGGTGTTTTAATATTATATAAAACATACTTTTTAATGCATTTTTACTTTGCTTACATTTAAATTTATTAATAATTCCAGAAAAAATATAATTCAAATTCCTGAAACTTTATCTTAAAAGATAAAGTTTCAGGTTTCAGTTTATTTCATCTGATAAAGAAATTCATAATTCTGAAATAATGTGCAGTAAATTTCAAATCTATAGACGTGATAGAGTGGGCAAAGAAGGTGGGGGAGTTTTGATTTCTGTCTCAACTCTTTTTCCTTCAGAAGAAATATTTTTTAACAATGATCAAAATATTGAATTTATCGCCGTATGTGTTAAAGCTAAATTTAGAACAATTTTTATAACTTGCTCTTATATTCCTCCTGCGTCAAACATTCAAATTTATGAACAACATGCAAACGCGATAAAATTTGTAGCTAATCAATCCAAACCTGGAGACTCCATAATTGTTCTTGGTGACTTTAATATTCCAAATATTAAATGGTGCGAAACTCCTGATTCATGCTTTTTAAGCCCATCAATAAGATCGGAAACATCTATTGAATTACTGGATGCTATTGCTGATATGGGACTATTCCAAATAAACAACATAGTAAACAAGCTTAGCAAACTACTTGATCTTGTATTTGTTGATCAACCTGAAGAAATTAATATTCTTCGCATTAATCCATTATTAACACCCGAAGATGCGTATCACCCCACTCTTGAAATAAGCGTAAACGTTGAAACAAAAATATCATTACAATCCAATGTAAATAATGAGATGGTATTTGATTTTAGTAAAGCTGATTATTCCAAATTAAATCATCTACTTTATTCTGAAAACTGGTTTGAATATATTCCTTACTATAAAGTATGCCATCGTAATATTGACATCATTTTGAATAAATTCTATGATGGCTTATTTAAATGTTTTAAGAAATCAATACCAATGACGAGAAAAAAAAATTGCACATGGACCGCCTTGGACTACAAAGCAGCTCAATGGCTTAAAAAATTTGAAAAACAAACATTATAGAAAATACAAAAAATCCGGTTTACCTATTGATTATATGAGGTACTCCATATCAAGATCAGTTTACAATTCGGAAAATATCAAATGTTACAATAATTATCTTTTTAGGGTGAAAAGAAACTTTAAAAATAATCCAAAATATTTTTACCAGTTCGTAAATTCTAAGCGTCGAGTCTCTGAATATCCGTCCATGATGAAATTTGGAGATAAAGAATCCTCAAACGATGCAGATATTTGCGATATGTTTGCAGCTTTCTTCTCATCCGCCTATTCTGATAAAGATTCACATGAACTTTCCAATTATCCATATCCAATTCCAGCTGCAACCCTTATAAATTGTCCAACATTAGATAAATCGATGGTACTGAGAGCTGTACAGAATCTAAAATATTCTGATAAATGTGGACCTGATGGTGTTCCAAGCTGAGTTCTTATAAAATGTTTACATTCTCTTATATCTCCAATAACATACTTATTCAATATTCAGTGGTTACTTTCCTGAAGTTTGGAGGAAATCTTATATTATACCTTTGTTCAAATCCGGTAGCAGATCCAACATTTCCAATTATAGAGGTATTGCTAAATTAAGTGTTATTCCAAAACTTTTCGAAAAGATAGTTACTGAAATCCTTTCGCATCAAGTTGTATGTTATCTTTCGCCATTTCAGCATGGATTTAAAAAAGGATGTTCCATTACTACTAACCTTTTGGAGTTCACAACCTCAGTTATAACCGCATTTGAGTCCGGTTTACAGACAGACGTAATATACACAGATTTCAGTAAAGCTTTCGATAAAGTAAATCACGATCTCCTACTGTTCAAATTGGATAAGCTCGGATTTTCTCCTGTTTTCCTTAAATGGATCTCCACATATCTTAAAAATAGATGCCAATGTGTACTATTCAGAGAATGTACATCAAAAACCATTCCTGTTTTATCTGGTGTTCCACAAGGTAGTCATCTCGGCCCCTTACTATTCCTAATATTTATAAATGATCTACCAGCTTGCATTAGGAATTCTAAAATATTAATGTATGCTGATGATATAAAGCTGTTCCATAGCTTTAACTATTCCTATCAATGTTCCTTACTCCAATCAGATCTTGACAATCTTTATGATTGGTGTATGATGAATCTAATGGAACTGAATTTAAAAAAGTGTAAACACATGATGTTCTATAGAAGAAGTCCAGTACTCTGTAGATACACAATAAATGAATATCAACTTGATCTAGTCGAAGAATTTCTTGATCTGGGTGTGTTGCTTGATTGTAAACTATCCTTTAACTCCCACGTTTCACAAATCGTTAATAAGGCAAAAGGAGTTCTAGGTTTCCTCAAGCGCTGGGGAAGAGAGTTTAATGATCCTTATGTTTCTAAGCAATTATTCATATCTCTTGTAAGACCAATCCTGGAATATGCTTCCGTGGTCTGGGATCCTCAATACGAAGTTCATATAAAGAAAATTGAATCGGTCCAGAAACAATTCCTCTTATTTTGTCTTCGTAATCTTCCATGGAATCCTAATATTAATTTACCATCATATGAAAGTCGATTACAGCTTATTGATCTCCCTACTCTTGAAAGTAGGAGAAAATATATGAATATTTCATTTGTAATTAATTTAGTAAACGGTTCAATTAATTCTGAGTTCCTGCTTTGTAAGATCGAATTCGTAATCCCAAATCGTCCAACTAAAAATTATACTCCTTTAAAAATAAAATATTTTCGAACCAATTATGCCAACTTTGATCCCATGAGACGTATATGCAATCAATTCAACAGTTTCTATCCATATATTGATTTCTCATTAAATCCAATCCGCATTAAGAGGATTATTTTTAACTTAGTTAAATAATAAGTTTTTGTTATTGAATGATTATGAAAATATTTTATTGTTAATAGCTTTAAGAATAATATATATGCTAGCCTGTAAGAAATTGTAATTTCATTGGCTATTAAATAAATAAATAAAAAAATATTAAAGAAGATGGTTATTAATTAGCAAACAAATTATCTCCATAAATTTTTTACAGTGCATATTGTACTCTTTGCCCTCCCAGCAACGACTAAATGAAAGAGCGTAAGAATACATATGAACTGCCAGCACAATTGTACTATGAAATTGACATCCCAGAATAAAATGAGATATCAATCTTTAAGATCGCTTCGATACTCAAAAAATTATTTAACATTTACCAAAATTATTCAAACTTTACCAAATAATGTATACATATGCTAAGATAACTTTTTACTTGATGCTTGATTTTGTGCAAGCTTTTTTTTGGCGTGTAATGAAAATTGTGTGGAAAGTTTTTTTTTATGTTATTGAAGAATAGGTTCTTCAGTTTTCATCTAATTCATAAAAGCTAATTTTTGTTATGTTTACAATAAAAATGTCTTTAAACGTTATTACATCGTTGTATAGGCTTTTATAGAAAAATTTATAACTAATTGCAGTTAAGCTCGAACAATTATGAAAAAATTTAATTCTTTTATTTTTTATTTTTACTTCCCAAATTTTTAAAACTTTATAAAGTTTATAAAGTCTTCAAGAACGCCTATGAAGAACCCTCGAGTGATTTTTCCTACAGGCGAATTGAGAAGAAAAACATTTAATTTTGTGTACCTTTTACCTTAGAAGAATAAACTAAAATTCATTAACTTTCTTAAGAAACTCTTTTTTACTTTTTCTAAACACTAATAAGATTAGCAAGAGGTTTAGAAATTCCTCAATAAAGTTTTTTGAAATGACAAAAGCAAATTTTTATTAAGAGCTTTAGACTAACATAAACAATGTTTGTTTTCTTCTACTCTTAAAAAGTCAAACTGATGCATGTTACTTATATTAAAATTAGATATTGCTTTTTTAAGCAGCATTGAGTGCAAAATCGTGTTATGGCTATGAAAACCAATTTTAAGGGATTTATTTTACTTATAGTCTCAGCTGATTCTTAAATTGTTTAAATATTTTTATTGTCAACTAAAAAGACAAAATTGAGTGGGGAAACACAATATAAATAAATGTGTGTGGATTTTTTTATGATACTAACCAGTATATTCTCTTCTCTCTTTCTTCATTGTTAATTCACTTGTTATTGTAGTGTTCCCAGATATTTTCGAGTCATATTCCCAGATGGCAAATTTTTAACCCCAAAAATTCATCAAATAACTGTATGAAAGAATGATTAATAATGTTCTGCTGCTTTAATTATTTTTAAAACACTTTCTGCAACTTTTAAACAACTCTTCATAGAAGACTTTTAAATTCTTGTTTACTATTGTTTACTATTGTTTACTTATACCCTCAGAGCCACTTCGTACAATAATCATTTTGTTGCAGAGTTTAATTAAATTTTTTACTTTACATCTCCAATAAAATCCCCTAATACGCAAACCAAATTATTCATCCACATTCCCAAAAAGAAAACCTAAATTTGGGGATAAATCCCCTAATTTAAGAACATTGTTTTATTGCTATATCTCGTGTTATAATAGTTCTTTGTTATTGTAGGTGTAAAAAGGCTATATAAACACTCATTATTATTTACACTTGACTACACATACTTACATGTGCATACACGTATACTGCATAATGATAATAAGTGTGTGTGAGATTGTTTTTCTAAATAAAAAAAAAAAAAAATACAGGACATAGTCAAAGGAAACCAGTTAGGATTTGTTTTATATTTTTATTTTAACTTTGCCAATGTTTTTTTTTCACCACTAGTTCTTGTTTAACACCCGTAATATTTTCTTTTAGAGAATTTATGAGAGACATGGTTGTTCTAAAACATGTCTTCAATACATAGACATATACATATATTATATACTCACTCACACATGCTCTAAACACTGTAATTTTTATGACATATTATTTACTTTGCTTTTAAGCCTATGAGAGAGAAATCACAAGACAAAAACTTAAGATAAATCCAACAAATTTATCCTTTTTAAATTATTTTTTTTTTCCCTTTTATACACAGAATGTAAAACAATTTATTTTTAGATTAATTGAAATTATTCATTAAACAATACAAAATAATATATATATAAATATGCTTTATATATATATATATATATATATATATATATATATATATATATATATAAATATATATATATATATATATATATATATATATATATATTTTATTAAATATATTTTTGCTTTATAGATTTTTCATTTCTCTTTAATTTTTTTTCTTAATTATGCTACATTTTTATATTCTGTGTGTTGTTGTAAATTTAATTTAATTTTTGTTTAATTTATTTCAACTTTTTTTATTATTGTTTTGCGTTTTTCTTCCGCGTTTTATTACCGTTAGTTGAGAGAGCACGCACGCAACTGAATTTCTTTATTATTGATGGAATGTGTATAGAGAGCTTTCAAATAAAGTTTTGCCATGCATAAGAAGAGAGCGTAGATTTGTTTACAAAATATCTAAAGCTTTTTTTGTTAGTAAGGATAGCGTTGTAAGCTAAGGACGATTTACAATTTAATCGTATAAACGTACATTAAATACGCCATGGCACACTTCGCAAATTTATCGAATCCACAGTGACAAATGTAAAAAATTAATGATAAAGAGCTGAAATTTTATATGCAGCAAGCATATAAATATTTATTTTATTTAACACTTTTAAGAAAAATGGTGGTGATTACCCAACTTTTATGTAAAAATTACATTTCACAAAAATTTATTTACACTACTTCTGAAGATGTATTTAAAGTATAGAACCAATATTCGTACTCCCAGAATCATTTTCTGATTCAATATAACAATATCCGCTTATCCATCAGGCTTTCTATGTGTACATTAAAATGGATCGATTTTTATGGGTAAAAAAATATTGTAAATGTTTCCCCCTAAATTATTTTACTTCCTTAAGCTGGACCATTCTTAAAAAACCTCCAAAAATATAGTTTTAGGTCGACAGTGTATATATATATATATATGTTTAGAAAATATTTAGTCCACAAAAATTATAAAATTATATCATTGTTACTTAGTTTATAAATAAATAAATTTTTTTGTAAATACTTTATTCACAGTTTATACGCATATAGTAGATTGTAAAATAAAAATTATATGGTATCATTTTGATTTCCAGCACAAATTTGTCAATACAATTTTCTTTCTTCAATAAATTTTTATTTAATATATATTTGTAGTTTTCCTTTTTTTACATTATTTTTAATAATTTTTATTTTTATGACTTATATGTATTCGCAGGCATAGAATTTAAACTGCGTCTCACATAAACTTCTACTGGTATTCTATGTTAGCAGGCCTGTTTAATAGTTGAAAAGATAAAATACGTTAGAACAGTGGCAACATTTTACACCTTATTTGTAAATAGTGTCGTTATGCAGGAACTGTTTTCGAAGTTAGTAAGTTACAATAAAAGAATAATATGACAACATTTTATAGATTTATTCGCAAATAAGAACTATGTATAAACTAACCGATTGAATAACAAATAAAGATTACCAGCACCGTTAAAATTAAAATATTTTTTATGTTAATAAAGGTTTCTCTGTGTTGTCCGGACTCAAGAAATTTTTTCTCTATGTATGTCGAATACCGGATTCGCTGTATAAACTTTTTTTTTGGAAATCCAAAAATGTTGTAATTGCCGGTAATATCAATAAAAATGCCATTTTTCCCTTTAAAGATTTATTGAATATAGTCATGTTATATATCTTTAGACGCTCATAACTTGTAAACTATGAGCGAGTGGGCAACATTTTTACATTACTTTAATTACAAGTAAGAGTCATTACCAAAAATATTTAAAAATTAAGTGTGCTGGTGATCTAGATTTATACTCAAATGTTTGTATTACTTTCTTCCAAATTTGGAATAGAAAATAAATATGTAACTTTTTGGCAAGAACCTGTAACTTTTTCCAAGCTACCCCTAGAGCTAGAATTTCATTTTTGTTAAATTAAGATTTTGGTAACATTTTCTTTGAATTTAATATTTTAAATAATATTTTATTAAAATTTGAATATTTCGGACATTTTTCATCATAATTTAGATTTTAGGGCATCATTGGAAAGGTATGGAAATGTATTATTATTATATATATATTAAAATGTATGTATAAATATAACCTTTTAAAAACAAAAGCATTATTTTGGAATCACCTGCCCATAATAATAATAATGTTGCTAGAAGCATAAATTTATCGAAAAAGTTATGAATTCGTGTAAAATAGCAACTAAATTTCAAACTCTCTTATATACAATTATTACCATGGTTTAAAAAAAATATTGTACAACTTATTTGCAAATACTGCAAATGTATAAAATGGGCGGACTCTTTTGCTGTTAAAGGCTTTATTACCTGTAATCTTTTATGGTATCAGGATAGACTTTTTAATGGTACCTTATAACCCAATATATCTTGAAAATGTACGAAATATATAAAATTACATGTTTAGTTAGAGAAAAAGAACTGTTAGAGCAAAAGTTTTAAAATTGTGTGGTAATAATTTCTCTATCAAGATTCATAACTGAGATGAAAATAGGACGGGCAGCTCTAGGGAAAGTGTTAGCCCCATACAAGATAAATCTTAATTATGGTATATCTAAAAAACTATTACAGTGAAAGTCTCGAGATTTTTTGGAAATCATTTTCTTGTCGAATGCCACAATTGAGACGAAAATATATAGGGTAGATTTACAAGGGGTAGTAGCCGAAATACAAAGTTATATTTTATTATTGTATATCTAAAGAACTATTCAATAATTCAAAGTCAAAGTGCTATATGTTATGTATATATTATCAAAAAATTAAATAAATATTCAGAGAGATAAAGGGTATTGCACTCAAAAATAAAAATAAAGTATTTAGTTTGTAAGATAGAGAAATACAAAAACCATAGAATACAACTAGAAGTTTATGTGAGAGGCACTTCGAACAAAATTTTCAAAACAATAGTAGCCGCCATACAAAGTTATATTTTATTATTGTATATCTATAGAACTATTCAACTATTCAAAGTCAAAAATTCTATATGTTATTTTTATATTATCAAAAAATTAAATAATTAAGATAGAGAAATACAAAAACCACGGAATACAACTAGAAGTTTATGTGAGTTTCGAACTTAATTTTCTCATTTTTTTTTATAAACATAAAAACAAAATATATGTGACTACATGTATTTTGTTGTTGCATGAATTAAGTTTTTGATAAATGAATCAAGTTTTTTTTCTCTCAAATAAGTATCTAATTTTAATATATGATAACAATGGAAATACTAGGTATTTTTATTTTAAATTTACATCATATATGAGGGTTACAATATGTATTATAGATTTTAAAATAGAAAAGCAAAATTATTTCCAAAAAACAATTCAATTAAAAAAAGTGAGAAAAGCTACTTTCTGATTTCAAACCGTACAAATTTGAGCAGAATTTTATTTCATTGATTAATAGGAGGGGGTTGCTGTTATATGAGGTAGTAAAATGTTCGCCTAACTATGCGTAACTTAAAAGTTATTGACTGCTAAAAATTTTATTAAGTTTAAAAAATTAATTTATTCCTTGATTTTGTTTGAAAAAGCAATTTTCCCGGTAGAGAAATACAGCGAATGAACTTTAAAACGTTATAAAATTTATTCCAATATGTAAAAAAAATTAAAAAAAGATATGTTGTTTTGAATGTTATTTCCATTTTTAATAAATTTTAACTAAAATTTTTACAATGATTAAGATGTCTATATTTCATAATATTAATGTAAATTCTTATTATATCGACTATTTCTGATCCAGTTGAACTGTTTTCTAATACATATAAAAGATTTAATTGAATTGAACAACTTTTGTTTGTCATTTTAATTGGCGAAATGTCACAGTATACATGGGCGAGAATTAAAATATTTTGAAAATTTATCGAATATGTCTATCTATTGAAAAAATTAAACAAAAATCGTAAATCTATTTTTTTTTTTAATTTTAATAATAATAAAAAAGAACGTATGCTGCTCTGGGTAAAAAATATTGTGCTTATGTAAAATGAAGACTTTTTAAATGTTTTTTCACGATAATTTATAAATTTGTGTGAAAATCGAACTTCCAGTTACTTCAAAATTTTAACGAAAGAAAAACAACCCTGCGAAAAACTTTGTAAATATTGAGCTTTTTAAAATCACAAAATTAGTACATTTTGTAAATTTTTTTATATAACAGATTTTTTTTTTGCTTAAGTTTCTATAATCTAACTTAATTTAACAAATTTTTAACAGCGCATTAATGTGGCTAATTTTTCTTTTCGACTAAAAATATTTTTGTGCTTTTAAAACAGGTAGATTATATATTGAAAATAATATTGAAAATAATTAATTTGTAATTTAATGAATAGTGTAATTTAATTGCATTTTAAATTTCAATGTTTTTTATATCCATTCAACTTGATGATTTTTAAAATATACAGAATAATTACTAAAATATTCATACTTCAAATGAAACATACCATGTTTTTTTTTATTTTTTAATAAAAGATGAAGGGAATAAGTTAGGATTAAAACAAAAAAGAAAGATATACTCAGTCAAGACCGATTATATGATACCCTAAATCATTGTGTACAAGCATAAAAATATATTAAATTTTTAAATTTTATTAAACGTAAAATAGAATAAACAAATACCGAATAATTCGTTGATACTAACATCTAGATGATTTTATGCGCTTTAGGGCGATTCCTGGAAGTGAGTTTATATGGGAGCTATGGTAAATTATGGACTGATTATCATAAAATTTGACAATGTTGTTTCTACTTACATAAAACTTATTTTTGCACCGAACTTCATTCAAATATTTTTATTTTTAAGGTATTTTTGAGTGTTTAAATTTTATTCTGGGGGGACATTTGTATGGGGGCTAGGTGAAATAATGAACCGATCACAGTCAATTATGCTTCGTCCTTGTATCAAAAAAGTTCCACGTGCCGAATTTCATTAAATTATCTTTAAAATTGCAACCCGTACTTTATGCACTAGATTTACATGGACAGCCAGTCATTCGTCCATGCAGCCAGACGGACATCGTTAGATCGTTAGATCGATTTAAAAGTGATTCTGAGTCGATTGGTATACTTTAAGGTGAGTATTGGTTAACTTTTTCTATGCGTTACAAACATCAGCATTTTAATCTCTTTAGGTATGACATGAAAAAAATTGTAAGTACTTTTACGAAATTTTTCGCGGAATTTAAAATTCTCGATAGTTTAAGTAACTAATACTCTGTGGGACTAAACAAGCATTTCCAATTCTGGGTGCTTCCACTGTAAGGAAAAAATTCTTAATTTGACCAGAAAATATTAAAAACACTAGTGTCGCACAGTGGGGTCAAACGCAAATTTTTTGGTAATAAATCTGAATCTCCTAAACTACTGGTCGGATCAAATTGAAATGTATGAAAGAGTTGTAGAGGAGGACCTAAGCTTTCAGAAAAATCATCTTGTAGTCACCCTGTGATAACACGAGATAAGCTACAGGGTGTCAAAGTTGACTACCTCGAGTATGTAAAAGTTAAAAAAAATCGTAACTTGTACAAATGAAGTCCGATTTTAAAGATTTTTTAGCTCGACTTTCTTTCGTTTTTCGGGAATAAGTCCGGAGATATATGAGGCAAAAATTTTTTAAAAATATTCTGTAATTTGCTACATATTTCAAAATAATATGCTGAAAGAATTTTTGGATTATCTCAATTCGTCTAGACGTGAAAAATATTCAAAGTCCGCACTCTGAAATTGGCATGAAAAATGGCTATTTTTTTACAAAAATATAGTACAATTCATTCACTTTTTTCTCAAAGTTCCGTTAATAAAAAAATTTTTTCCTTATTAATTTCAAAAGATAAGGCTCCATAAATGGTTAATAAAGAAATTTTGAATTGATTTAAGTTTGCACCCTACATCCAGCATTGGCCGAAAATTATCAATGTTAAAAAATAGTTTCATTTTTATCGATTAATAAAAAAAATGTCACGCGAGCTTTTTTAAATTTGGTACCCATATTTTTTATAGAAATAGATTTAGAATGATTTAACACTAAACTGCTTCCCGCCCGGCCAAAAACGAATGCAGGAGTGGAGATTTTATGTTAAAAGTCAGTTTTTTTAACGACTATTTTTAAAAGCATATTAAAAGCATATTAGCATAATACTTTTAATATTATTTCTTATGTATTGTATAAAACACAAATCAAGCTTTCATTCCTAAAAAAATCAATAAAATAGCTCCAATAACCTATTTTTGGTAATTTTTCAAAAATAAATTTTTTTTCCAAAAGTAGCTGAAAATCCCAAAAAAAAATTTTATTTTTTTAATACAACTCCATTAATTTTGCAAATACTTTAAAAATGTTAAAAGAATATAAAAATAGACTTATTTACCAATTGAACGATATATAAATAGGTCATTTAATAATAGTAATATAATGGCCTCAAAACTACCAAGTCACGTCAAAAGTTGCAAAATTCACTATTTTGTTCCGTATTTCCATATGTGTGTATACGTAACATTTTAGTTTTCTAATGTATTATGTAGGTATATATTTGTTATTATAAAGTAGTAAATTCTTTATTTGAGTAATGTTTATTTAATTTGTTTTACAGATTTACATACTTATTATACATAAATCCCGTATATTTATTTTATTAAGAATATATTATCGAAGATATTATTAGATATTTTCTTGAAAATAATCAGAAACATCAAACATTAGCAAATTTTTAACTTCCTTAGCTTCGGAATCCTCTTTTTCTATTTCAAGAGTGATTTTTGGTAGCCATCTGATGATATTAATAAATATTCCATTAAGTCCATATTTTGCGCTATTTTCGAACATTTTCGGGTATTGAAGAGTCGGAAATGTTTAACATCTTTATTTCGGGCTTACTGTACTTCCTCTGTTAGCTCTTCCAATGGCAAAATACTATTTTCTATTATTTCTTTACCATGAGCCAATACTTTGTGAATTGTTGGAGTCATTGATTTCCAGGGGTATGTAATGTTAAGTAGTTCTTTAGTTTCGTAAGCAAAAATTTTAAATTTGTCCGCATTAATTTGTTTTTTGCTATTAATGGCTGCCAATATAATCTTAAAACGCTTCAAAATATTTAAGTCAATGCCTGTGATTAAAAATGTGAGTTCCGGATTTTTAAAGAAACGTCTTGCTGTATTTCCATCATTTGAGCTTCCATAGCCATGTAGAGGTTTATCAATTATTAATCCGAGTTGTTCTTTGAATTCAAATTGAATTCTTTTCTTCTCCTCTTTTCGTAATTCGTGAAGTTCCAAATTGTTTTTTACTGTAGCATTTTCCTGCCCGGGAATATTTCTGTACTTCATATCATATGCAAGATATAAGCAGAACTCCAAAAATCTTATCCTTGCGTGGAGTGGTGATATTCCAAATTTTAAAGAATTTTTATTAACAAGGACTTCAGAATTATCCTGAAATTGTGAACTTATTTTTCCACATATATTACATTTCCATGTAGATGTTGTATCTGTTATAGCGTTTGCAACTTTTCCATCAATCATCGTTAATTGTTGTTGAAATGTAACTTTAATAGTTCTGTTTGACACTTTTACATATATTGGGGGCAATGCTTTAATTTCTTCTTCCAATTGGTTGACAATGCTGTTTATTGTAACCGTGGTTTCTTTTGTGTAATCAAAAAAGATTGGACGGCACAAAAATTTGGAACCTGGAGTTAAATTTATCCATATATCATCAAAAAGCGAGTCATTTCTTGTCGATGAGGAAGGCTTATTTAAGCGCATTCGAAGTGGTACCAGAGACGCTATAAACAGCGAGGAATAATTATTTCCAGAATTACTTCCATCCACTTGTTTGTATTCCGAAAATCCTGATGTTCCATCGCAGCCCCATTTGAATATTAAAATAAGTTCAGAGTCTTTGCATTTTTCAATGTTATCATTGCTGAAGATAGATATAATTCTAGAGGCAGTATTCTCAAGTAATTGCAATATATTAACTTTAGCACTTTTAATAGAAGCATTAACCGGGTGCTTCATAGGCTGTAAAATATTACTTTTCGCTTCTCTCACTGATTTGCTACTGGGAAAGATATCATATCCTTTTTCGCTAACAGATTTCCTCAAAATCTCGTATTGGTTTCTTGATAATCCTAAATTTAATATTAGAGCTAAAGCATCTTCAGAGGTAAAGGACGATGTTGATTTCGGTGTCACTATGCTTTGGATTATCCGATGTAATTGATTGGGAGAAGCTGTTGGTAACATATCTATAACTTTTTCTACTTCCTTTGGTTACGTACGTGTTACTAAAGCTTTAAATGTATCTTTTATTTTGGCATTCGTATGTGAATTTAGAATAGATTCCTGTTTGGTCCTCTTTGTTCTTAGCTGAACTTCATCGTAACTTTTTTTTGGTCGACCCTTTTTCTGCTTTCCGATGAAAATTGGTATTTCTCCCTCCAACCACTCTTCACTTTTCTTTTTGAACTTTGGTATTGACCAATCTGAAGCTTGCATCCTTTTTTCGTATGATTTATAAAAATTTTCGAGCTTTAAACTGTCTTCTGCAGTAAGAGTTAAACCAAAAGATACTACTGTATCAATGAGTTTTCTTATTTTTTCTGGACGATTTATAATATCAGATAGATTATCCTAGATTACTTTGCAAATAGAAAAGTGTTTTAATGTAATCTCCATAATGGCAAATTCACTAATAAATCTGCATATTTATAAGGATACTTATATATAGAAAAAGAATATTTATATCAGGTAAATGGTGACAGGCAAAAATGAATTAAAAAATTTAAATTTTTGCTCAAAACCCCCAATTTCATTCAGTTTATTTTTATGACCTGTAGTGTTAAACAGGTACGTCAAAAAATTTACCTATGCGATTGTAAAAAAAATCATTTTTGTTATAATACATTAATTAAGTAGCTAGTTAAATTATTTAAAAACTTAAAAAATGTATTAAAAAACGAAGGAAAATATACTTATTTTTGTACTTAGGTAATTTTAAAAACCTTTTCAGTAGAAAAAAATTATGAACACTTTAAATAAATTCATTAATAAATATTATTATCTCGTAACAAAAATAAGCAATGCAGTTGAGTGTTACGTATACACACATATAGAAATACGGAACAAAATAGTGAATTTTGCAACTTTTGACGTGACTTGGTAGTTTTGAAGCCATTATATTACTATTACTAAATGACCTATATCAACATTTTATATATCGTTGAATTGGTAAATAAGTCTATTTTTATACTCTTTTAACATTTTTAAAGTATTTGCAAAATTAATGGAGTTGTATTAAAAAAATTAATTTTTTTTTGGATTTTCAGCTATTTTTGGAAAAAAAATTTATTTTTGAAAAATTACCAAAAATAGGTTATTGGAGCTATTTTATTGATTTTTTTAGGAATGAAAGCTTGATTTGTGTTTTATACAATACATAAGAAATAATATTAAAAGTATTATGCTAATATGCTTTTAATATGCTTTTAAAAATAGTCGTTAAAAAAACTGACTTTTAACATAAAATCTCCACTCCTGCATTCGTTTTTGGCCGGGCGGGAAGCAGTTTAGTGTTAAATCATTCTAAATCTATTTCTATAAAAAATATGGGTACCAAATTTAAAAAAGCTCGCGTGACATTTTTTTTTATTAATCGATAAAAATGAAACTATTTTTTAACATTGATAATTTTCGGCCAATGCTGGATGTAGGGTGCAAACTTAAATCAATTCAAAATTTCTTTATTAACCATTTATGAAGCCTTATCTTTTGAAATTAATAAGGAAAAAATTTTTTTATTAACGGAACTTTGAGAAAAAAGTGAATGAATTGTACTATATTTTTGTAAAAAAATAGCCATTTTTCATGCCAATTTCAGAGTGCTGACTTTGAATATTTTTCACGTCTAGACGAATTGAGATAATCCAAAAATTCTTTCAGCATATTATTTTGAAATATGTAGCAAATTACAGAATATTTTTAAAAAATTTTTGCCTCATATATCTCCGGACTTATTCCCGAAAAACGAAAGAAAGTCGAGCCAAAAAATCAAAAATTCAAAATTCAAGCGTAAATATCTTTTTAACTGTAAGAGATAACTTAGATGAGTAAGCTTATTTTTTCTTTATCTTGCCAAGCACTTTCCAGAAATATAAAAATCTTTAAAATCGGACTTCATTTGTACAAGTTACGATTTTTTTAAACTTTTACATACTCGAGGTAGTCAACTTTGACACCCTGTAGCTTATCTCGTGTTATCACAGGGTGACTACAAGATGATTTTTCTGAAAGCTTAGGTCCTCCTCTACAACTCTTCCATACATTTCAATTTGATCCGACCAGTAGTTTAGGAGATTCAGATTTATTACCAAAAAATTTGCGTTTGACCCCACTGTGTGTCGTCAATGTCTTTTTATGACACTCTTTGTTATGGTTATTCGAGTTTATTCAGACTAAAGAAACAGAATAATCACATAAGATAATAAAAATAAGATAAGAAAATAATTTTATTTTTTTTATTATTAGAAGCTTTGAATATTCCTTGCCTCAGAGTTCTTCACAGTTTTAGGTTTAATCGACTAAAACTTAGGCATATCTTTAACATGGTTCATATCTGATTTTGAAGAAATAAACCGAATACGTTTGGAACAGCTCTTAGCACTACTTTTGGGGGCTTGTAATTCATTCTTGTGACTTTTTCTTTTACTGAACCAAGTTTCATCGCGTTCTTTATAATGCTGACATGAAATACTTTTGTCAAAATTTAAAAAAAGAGTAGAAAAAAATTCAAATTTTATTTTATATTTTTTTTTTTTTACTAACATCTGCATGCGGACAAACCACTGGATTTCAAGAATTCGATCTGCTATTAGCAGTGTTGCCAGTTTACCCTTTTTTTAGACTAAATCTAGCCTAAATGTCAGTTTTTCAACAAAGAAGAATGTAATTTATTACTTGCCATTACTAATTTCATTTTTACAGATTCATCCAGAGATTTATTAAAAAATTTCACCTGTGGCTCTTCATTATCCAAATTAAAAGTGCATTTAACTCATTTTGTGAAGTGACTAAGTCGATTAATATAATTAATTTTTAATATACTTCATAGAATATATTTATGAAAATAAATATGTTACAATTTGCAATATTCTTGATGAAATTTGATACATAACTTTCTTTCCAAGTGAACTGGATGAAATTGTCATAAATTGCTTTCCCGCAATATGTTTTTTTTTTCAGTTTCTATTTAATATCGGCCAAAATTAGTTTCTACATAGACCCCTCATTAAAAGTCATTCTGGTAAAATCGTACATGCATAAACTGTATATTCATGCTAGTACCGAGATCAAATTGGTATCAAATTGGTATTATTTTCGTTTTGGTCCACTATTATTTCTACTTTTTATAAATGATCTTCTTAACTCCATTCAACATTGCAAGATCCTAATGTATGCTGATAATGTAAAGCTATTTCTAGCTTTGTCAAATGAAGAAGACGTACTAAATCTACAATCCTATATATCTAGCTTTAATAATTAGTTCAACATTAACCTAATGGAACTGAATCTTAAGAAATGTCACTGCATGTCTTTCTATAGATATTCCCCAATTTGCAATGATTACTCCATTGGTGATATAAAATTGAACTTAGTTAATTCCTTCATTGATTTAGGAGTAAATTTTGATAAAAAAGTCAACTTCAATAATCATTAATAATGACTATAAATGAGGCATATGTTGTTTTAAGTTTTTTAAAACGATGATCGAAAGAATTCACTCATCCTTACGTGCCGAAAAGGCTATTTACTACATTAGTTAGACCTATTCTTGAATACGGTTCAGTAATTTGGAACCCACAATATAATGTTTACATTCGCAAACTTTAATCAGTTAAAAAACATATATATATCTTCTGTATTTAAAATTGCTGCTATAATGCAGTAGTTAAAAAAATAATGCCCGAAAAATCTTTAACTTTGGAGGCGCTCACCTAGTTCAACAAATTTCATGCAAAAAATAAATAAATAAATTTGGGGCAAAAGTGAGCATATTATTAGCATAATGTTAAATGCGTTATCTGATTTTGCAAAAATCGAACGCAAGGTTGACATGAACAAACAACCAGCCAGACGTGTATTGTTAAATCAACTGTGTTTTGCAATATTTCTTCTGTGCCTTACAATCATTATCACAAACGCATAATACGCATAATACCCCAAAAACAGATTTGGTTTTAAAAATGGCCTGTGGACGATTACGATTTTATTTCAAATTTGACGTTTTTTTCTAAAAGGAGATTCAGAACTATTTTTAACATTTTTTATATATTTTTCTTTAAGAGTAAATTATTTAAATTTATTTTTATATTATAAACACAAATTAATACAATCCCATACATTAAGTTATTTATTAATGTGGGCCTCATGTTGCCCACCATTTCCCGTTTCCAAGTACAAAACATAAGAGAAAAATAATTTTTATAATTTAATTTAACATCTGTTTCCAGCGATAAATTTTATTAAATAAATTGTTTGTTTAATGTAAACAAATAACAAATAAAAACTGTTTAAGAAAATATTTGGCAAAAGATTAAACAAATTAAATTCGAGAAATAAAAATAATTTTATGATTACATGTAGTGTTGCCAGGAGATGAGAAAAAAAAGAGGCTAAATTGAACCTTAAAAAAAGGTCATAAAGGCTAAATAACCCAAAAATAAGGCCACAATTTTTTTTCTTTTTTAATTTAAAATTTTATTTTTTATTCGTTCTCATTAGTTTTTGATTTTTCTAAGGAAATTGTAATAAAAAATTATAAATACCACCAAGCAAAATGATAATGAAAAATCGCTCCAAAAATTCTCATAGAAATTTGAATTATATTTCATATGAAAAACTACCCATTGTTTTAACGTGATTTTTCGTCATTTTTGAACTATAATTCTTTTCTTATTAAGTATTTCCAAATTTTTGGGCAATTAATAAGATTTTTTTTTTAATTATTTTCACAAATAGAATCCGTGATTGATGAAGTATTTTAAAAAGTAATTATAATAATCAACTAAGTCGATTATTATAATTCAATATTAACTTTGATAGTTAGCATATATTTATATATATATATATATATATATATATATATATATATATGTATATGTATATGCATATACAAATAAATAGAATAAAAATGATGCCAAACCGGGTAAGCATCACTTTTTTTGAAGTAGTTTTGTTAAGGATGTATTATATATATATATATATATATATATATATATATATATATATATTGTTAATAAATTGGTAGCACTTTTATTGAAGTTAACTCCTAACGTATATAAATTAAAATTTTGTATGAGATTGCCTATGAACGTTAGCAACAAAACGCAATTATTATCGACTCCCGCTTCATTAAATTTATAATTAATCAGTGCTGCCAGTTTAAAAATTTCCTTAAAAGTCTAAAATGTTAGTATTTCAACAACGAAGAAAGTAATTTATTATTTGTCATTAATAATTTAATTTTTAGAGAATCATTAGTTAGAAAAAAGCTAGAAGCTAAAACGAAAATTTTGAGACTGAAGGCAAAATATAAAAGCTAGATTTAGCCTTAAAAAAGCTAAACTGGCAACACTGAAAGGTAGCAACAAAACACAAGCTAATATTTAAAGTATATAATTTTTAATTGAACAAATATGTATTTAAACATATTAACTGAAATATGGTATGTTCCAAATGCTTCAAGAATTAATATAACTTTATGTAGCATTCAAAGATCATATACAGCCTGATATAAAAAAATAAATAAAAATAAGTTGTTTTGACTTTTCTGAAATAAGGTGAAATTAATTGATCGAATTAATTGGGAGAGAATACTTGGCATATATAAATAATATTGAAAAACAAGGCAGTTCGGAGAGAATTTTTTGCTAACATTTTTTATATATAGAGTTTGACGTTATTAGCAACTGCTAAGAGGGAGAATTTTTGCTTTTTTTAAGAGTTTGAGAGTTTTAAGAGCAAAAAAAAAAAATAATAATCAGCTGTTTATTTAACATATATAATTATGCCATAATTGAAAAGAATATAAACAAAAAGTAAATTATTTATTTTCAAAAGAGTGTTGCCAGAAGTATTGGTTTTATTTTTATTTATTTATTTTTTGCAAAATAGAGTAAGGTATGTGTTCAAATAAAACATGCATGTTTTTTTAATAAAAGATGAACCGAATAAGTTAGGATCAAAACTAAATAAACTACTTCTAGCATTCATCCTCCACATTTTTTCTGATAAATCATTTTATATAATGAATTGATAACTAGATTATTTTTAATTATTTTAGGTATGACTTCTGAAAAAATGTAAAGTACTTTTCGCGGTATATTACTACAAAAATTTAAAGTTAATAGTCACAATTGAACACTGCTTAAATTTCTTTTAACTTGGATCCAATTCCTTCACAATTGCCAAAATTCTGGGTAGTTTAAATAACTAAACTCTGTGGGACTAAAATAACTTTCCCAATACTGGGTGCTTCTACTGTAATGATAAAATTCTAATTCTGGCCAGAAAATGTTAAAAACACTATTGCATGTCACGAGTATCATCAATGTCATTTTATGACACTCTGTAAAACAATCATATATCTTTTCGCATTTTGAGTAAACTTGTCATACGACTGATTGTTTTGTAAATCTTTATTGTTTTTTAGTTCCATAGTATTCAAAACCATTTTCATGATTATTCGGTATACAAAACTTGTACCCGGAAACATGAGAAAAATCAGTGATAACCTGTGTTTCCGAGGCTAATACAAAATATTGAAAATATTTATATCTTTTTAATATTGAGTTGCTTTAATCATTCTCTATCTCAGAGTTCTTCTCAGCTTTGTTTGACTAAACTTTTATAGCTTTAATTGACTAACATAGCTCATGAATAAATGAACACAACGTGTTTGGCATAGCTCTTAGAAGCGTCTCTACTTTTCGGCTTGGAATTCATTCTTGTGACTTTTCCTATTTCTGAACCAAGTTTCATGTTATTCTTTAAGTCCTCGTTAAGCTGTTGTATTGCCCTGAAATTTAATATATTTCTCAAAATTTACGCAATCAAAATTCTCTAATTTCAAAAAAAAAAAAAAAAAAAAAAATGCATCCGGATTACAGAATTTAATCAGCTATTAAATCTGAGATGTCTCTAGAACAGGGGTTCCCAAATGGGGGGTCCGCGAAGAACTCTAAAATATTGTATAATATATTGTATTTGTTTGTCAAAATAAAAGTGTGAATAAGAGATCGAACCGATTGAAGAACCACTTGTGGTATTAAAATATATAATAAAGTCATTGAGTCCTGTGTCTGGTGTCTAGTACTCGTGATAGTTTCTTGTGGAATTATTTGTGGCAATTTATCGTAAGTGGTTTAGACGAAAAGTGTTGAGTTCGATGTGCAAAAAAATTTTAATTTAATTAAATAAATTTATTTTTGCGCGTGCCAAATATAATAGATACTTACATTTATAGTAAAACACTTGCATTCACTCAAAAGTAAGGAAAATACGGGTAATAAAAGGTCCACCATGATAATCCAAATCCGAATAATCATGGCGCTCAGGTAATGATCTGTAATTAATTGGATCAGACGTATGTCATATATTATGCACTGCTAAAGAAGCGATCACGGGAGACATCTGCCGAATACAATTAAACCTTATGAAAAGAGCATTGAACGAAAAATGTGCGACCAGACGCGAGTCCATAACATTCTATCATGATAATTCTCGGCCTTATATTGCGCGAGTAGTTAAAAACTATCTGGAAAAGTGGTTGAAAAGTTTTACCTCAGCTCAAACATTTATTTACTCATTTTGAATTTGTATTAAAAAAACAAATATGTATATCTTGGAGTTCGCGGAAAAATAATAAATTTCTGAAAGGATCCGCGAGGTGAAATATTGTGGCGCTTCCCAATATAGAAGATATTGTAACGGCACTAAGAGTCGTCGAAAATGTTGTGTTATATTTTATTCGAACGCATACTTTATTTTGCCATTCTTGAGAGAGAAAATATTTAAGCTATGAGGAGTTATTGAGGAATGAATAATATTTTTTAAATTAGAAAATATATTTATATTACGAAAATAAAATCAAAAATAAAAAAAATTGTACATGTTACGTGGAACGTTGAAAAGTTACGAAAAATGTAACAAATTTAACCAAAAAATGTTACAAATAACCATTTATTTTTTAGTTTTTCACATCGACATAAATTCGCCTTTGACATGATCTTACAGATTAACAAAATCACTCAGATTTGCTTAAGCTTTCTGAAAGTAAAGTCGTGTTGTCGCATTATTTTCAAAACACATTGAAAGAAATGTTTAATGAGATATGGGAGAAAGATTATTTAAACATTCGATATATTTGTTCTACTCTTTTTTAAACAAAATTGTTTCAATATTCATTTATAGTTTTCATACATTATTTTAGAGCAATAGATCGGTTTTTTCTAAATTCAAAATATTAAATGATAAAGTTGAACAATGTAAGAGTGGGAGGGTAATACATAACATATAAAAAATTAAATATTATACACTTCGCTTCGAGACGACCATAACTTATGAATATGCCATGGCATAATTATTTATGAGGTAGTCTTAGAAGAACAGCTGAATATTATTTATTTATTTATTTTTTATTTTTTTCTGGTTAAAACTGTCAAACTCTATGTAAATAAAAATAATTTTCTTTCTCTTAACGGAATGTGCCTTTTGAGCCAAAATTGCCAAATTTAAATCTTATTTGTTTTTTTAAAGTAATTCTAAAAAAAATTAACAAAAATTAGTACCTAAATTTTCGTATAATTTATAAATGTAAATTCAGCTTTAACGAAGCCAATAATAGCTAATAATAGATGAATAACAACTTAAAATATACATACTTTTCTGACCCATTTTAGGTCAACAACTTTTAATAGTTTTCTCCACAAATTTAATAGTTTTTCTCCACAAATGCCCCAGCAAAAAAAGAACTGAAAAATAGTTCAAAAAGTCATGATTTTTACATCGTGTTGTTATTGGAAGGATGTACTTAGTGCTGAAAAAGAGCTACAGAAATTCTTTTTTTAATCCATGGTTGTTATTGGTAGGATATATTTCTTTTATGCTTGTAGTTCATTACTTTTGAAGTACTTCTCTTAAAACTATATTTATAAATTTTTTAATAAGAATGTAGTTTTACCTTTGATAATAGATAAAAAAAATCTTTTCAATTTGTGAAATTTTTATTTTCTTAGAAATTATTCAACTTTTTTTGAAGCACTTGCTCGTTTTTTGTTTTGGGTGCTTATTTAATAAAATCTAAAAAGTAGCAAATTAAGTCGCTAATTTGTTTACAAATCGCCATAAAATACTCCATGTCGCCAAGCGGAAAATTCAGTCGCCAAAAGCATTTTAAAATCGCCATGTTCGGCAAACAATCGCTACAGCTGACAGCCCTGTCTTGTACAAATAAAAAATTTAAATGAAATGCATTCTCAGAGCACCGACCTCCGATTTATACGCAACCAAAAGAGAACATTGAAAACAAAATATTTTACACGAGCCAATGGGAAGAGATTAAGAGCAGAGATAAGTCAAGATTTCGGTAATATTCCCAGCGAAATCACAATTAAAATAGAATTGAAAGAATTCCCGGTTTAAATGTTTAATTTTAGTTGTTAATTAATTGTACTGGAAGACAGTTGAAAGATTCAAAAAAGGTGTTAATTTTTAATATTTTATAAATAATTTTAAAATAATTTTAATATATTATTGATTTTCTAAATATAAGATATAATAAAAAATTTTTATAAGAAATTAAAAAAAAAAAAAATAATAATTAAAATTTTAGTGTTAATTTTCTTAGTGTCCATATTTAATATTTGGTTTTAAATTAAAAAAAAAATCTTTAAAAATAACTTGGTAAGACTTTTAATTTAAATTTTTTAAAACAATATTATTTTTGCTTTGCCTCCAGTCATTTATTTTAAATATATTACAAAGTGAGTTAGTACCGTTATCATCTTTTTGATTAGCGTCTGCTTGTTGACCCCATTCAATTTACATTGCTTGGCACACTAAATTACAGTTTAAGTAAATTTTTATATAAAAATATTTATTTCAGCTTTTAATTAAATAAATTTAGACTCATATAGTTTTTAAATTATTTATTTTTATGATTGGAAAGGTCATTGTCAAATGCAAAACTCATCATCATTTAAAAACTATAAAATATAATGTATATACTTTTCGCACTTTCATTTGAAAATATTGTTCAACCGGTCGGCCTATTGATTTTGTTTTGTGTTCTGTAATTAAAGTATGATGTTTTTTCTTTTTAGTTTTTAAGTTCCCTTTGTTTCTTCTTGTTTAGCTTTTTCTCATATTGTATTATATTTTTGCAATTTTTTGTTTTATATTTGATTTTTTTTCTGCATGTTTTTACTTTCGATACACTTTGATCTCATTTGTGTCAATTGATAATTTTATTATTTATTTCATTTCTTTTGGGGCAATGAAATAATTGACTAAAAATACTTAAGCTATGTTCAGACTAGACAAATATTTGATGAAAAAGACGTAACCACTAAATAAAATAACACTTAATTTCTTCTTTCAATTTTGAAAATGTTTTTTACTTACGTAAATCACAGCTGACGTTTTATTGAATTTTGCTTGACGCTGTTTTCTTTTACAGAAAAAAAGACATACTCGGTCAAGACCGACTGTATGATACCCTATACCATTGTGTACGAGCATAAAGTTTGGAATTTCATTAAAATATTCTTATCTTTAAGGCATTTTTGAGTGTTTAAACTCTATTCCGGGGGATATTTTATGGGGGCTTCTTGAAATAATTGACCGATTACAACCAATTTTTTAAAAATTAATTAATTATCTTAAAAATTGCGACACGTACTTTGTGCATAAGGTTCACGTGAACAGCCAGCCAAACGGAAGGATGGACGGATGGTCATCGTTATATCGTTTTAAAAAGTGATTCCATGTCGATTGGTATACTTAAAGGTGGGTGTTGGATAACTTTTTCTATGCGTTACAAACATCAGCACAAACGCATAATACCCCAACCGCATATGGTGGTGTAGGGTATAAAAATATATATGAACCAAGAGAGTTGGAAACATGTCGTTGAATAATTTTGTTACTATTTTTTTTTTATCCATAAATAACAATTATATTTGAGTTTCAGTTTTTGCCGGGGCTTGAAAATAATCGTTATTTTTTCGATTTTAACTTTTTTTATTAAAAACAACTATTACTTTTTTATTTTTTTGCTCAAAGTACAACGAATTTTTATTATAAGTTTTTTTATTAAGAAATAACTACTATTTTTTCACAACGGGACCAAATTGGACCCGAGTGAGCTGTCTTTTATTGACTAGACAGCTGCCCCCAGAACTTAACTGCTATTTTATATTTTCCTTATGGCTTCATGAAATAACATTTGTTAAGTAAGCGCAGAAAGATTGTTTTCACTATTGAAATTGATTTTAAACGACTTAATATTTTCTGGCTTTAAGCGCAAAATTAAAAATAATCGTTATTTTGTAAATCAAAAAATAATCATTATATTTTGAGCAAAAAATAAGATCAAAAATAATTGTTATTTTGTAATAAAAAAAAAATTAAAAATCGAAAAATGATTATCAAATTGTGATTTTTAAGGTCCTGATTTAAACAATAATTCTCACATATATTGTTTTCTAAAAAATTAATTTTATGCCCAAAGTTAGTATTTATATTTAGTTTCGTATAATTGAAAATTACTTTACATTTAAAGATCTGTGTGGAATCTTTGAGTTAAATTTTTGAGTCGACTGTATATTATCATACTATATCTTGTGCATTTTTTGAAGGTTAATCTACTTTTTTTATGTTTATCGAAATATATTGTTTAATAATTTTTTCTAAATTGAAATTAAATTTTTGTAAGAATTCATCAATATTAGAAAGTTTAATAGGTAGAAGTATTTAAAACGACATTCGTCACAAATTATTCGGATTATTCGTTATTCAAAAATTAAGCGATTGACGGTTAATATCCTTTCTGAAATGTTCTAGGGTGTTGTATATTTCATATGAAACTTATCTAGCGTTTACACGTACAAGTGCAAATTCGAAAAACTCAATACATTCACACCTATTTACTAAAACACTTCATTTTTCTTACTTGCACCTAAAGCGAATTCATAAAAGGTGCGAGCAACTACATCAAATACGACAAAGCAAAAACAACATGGATAAACATAAGGAAAAACTTTGAGCAAAAACATACATTTTTTCGGTTGTAATTATAATTTTGCTTTTGATTCAAATTGTGTGGAGTTAAATATGAAGTAAAACGTCGTATATTGCACCGGGAAAACCACAAAAAATTAATTTTCTTAAAACAGAAAAAAATATAAACAAATAAATGTAAACAAACTGCGACATTTGGTTGTTATAATTTATGGCGAATTTAAATCAGCCGTACCTTCTCTAAATTCGCACTGACCATAACTCAAGAATCGTTGATACGATTTAAATATATGAGGCATCAAAAAATACTGACGAAAATTGTCTTCAAACCATCTTAAGATTATTTTTTTATTTGCCCAACAGTTTTGAAGTGCAAAATTGAAGAATTTTTGTCCTTAAAAGTTCTTTCCAGAATTGAAAACGGCAAAAATATAAAATTTTTACCCTTTTTTCTTTGAACATATTTTTGCTTGATCACTTATATTTCTCACTAAAAATCGGTATTTTGTGTGGAAATCATAAATTCTTAATATCTCGCTTAATATGCTTCCAAATGGAAAAAGGGCCTTGAATTGTGATAACTAAAAATCAATTTTTTGTTTAAAATTTTTAAATCCTTAAAATCTCGTTTGGTATGCAATCAAATAGAAAAAGGTCATCGATTTGTGATCAATTATATTTCTCACTAAAAATCGGTATTTTATATGAAAATCTTAAATCCTTAATATCTCGCTTATGCATCCAAATGGAAAAAAGCCTCTATTTATGATCACTTATATTTCTCACTAATAATCTATTTGTTACAGCATATTTTTGCATATTTTGATTATAAGAGCATATTTTGGTATATTTCGAACTTAGCAGCATATTTTGTCGCGTTTTTCATAGAAAATTCTTATTTTAGAGCATATGTCGCAATTTAAATGACAAATTTTTACATATTTGATAAGCACAATTTTACACATATTAGACTAAAAAGAACAATTCTGCAAAATTGCACCCAATATAATTTTTTACCTAATTTGTCTTTAGTCAAATATTCTTTTTACTGAGAAATATGTACGTGTCAATAATAATTTTCATTATATAAATTGATAGAAATTGTATAATTTCTTGATAAAATATTTTTTTAGCAATTATTATGTATATGGTTCCGAATTTCCCGAAATTTTTCTGTTCCGAGAAAATAAAATCTGGTGAAATCGGATAAAAATTTTATATAGCAATTAAATATAAGATTTCTGCTTCCCAATATTTGCCTATTTGCGAAATATTTTAGTTTGAACTTATTTGTGTTAAATATTATATTGATACTGACATAACAGTGGGATTTAGGACTAAACAACACTTTGAACTGCACTTATTCTGAAGCCATATAAAAGAACTTTCAGAGGGGTTTGTGTCTGAGAATTAGAGCGCATGAAAAAAAATTTAAACAATTATGTATAATCTAATCCTTCGAAAGTTTTAAAATATATTTTAGGTTTTATATACTTGCTAAAATATAGAATTAAGCAAGGCATTTCTGTAGTTATGATGCAATTTTTGTGCCTCTTAAAAATCTAAAGGGATCAAAATTTTCTTATATTTTTAAAGAATGACATATAGTTTTTTAAATGGAATGGAAATACAGTTATAATTACATATTGCTCTGGCCGAAAATCATTTTTGGAACTGCGCGGTTAAAAATATACACATTGACAGTTCACCGTGATGCCGTATGTTATGTGCCCGGTCTAAGTGGATATAAATGAATATTGTTTTAAATTAATTTAAGCACTTTCCTTTTTGAATGTGCTGAATTTTGTTGAGTTTAGATTAAAATCTAACTAATTAGATAAAATTTATAATAGGTTTCTGATATGAACACAGAAATAAGAAACTTTACCCATATTAAACATGCATCTCGGTAAGCAGTACTATTTTGCTTAATCTATAATTTGAATAAATGTTCTCAAAAATTTTTGTGTGGACTATATATTAAATTTTACATATATTGAAAAGTTATAATTTTTTGTATTATGCTTCCGAAATTAATTTGTAGCCCTTAAATAAAAACTGTTCTATAATTTTTAGTATAAAACTAGATTACTTTCCATTTTATAATTCTAAAAAGATTCTTAAAATTTAATGCATCGGGAAATTTTATCACAAACCATAATTTTATCAAAAAATTTTTTCTAGTGAAAGAGAAAATAGCAATAACGAAGGAAAATATCGCTGCATTCAGATATTTTTGCTTAAGAAAAATCTAAACAAATTTTAAAAAATTTTATACTTTTTTAACATTTGGAAATTTTGTTATTTTTGTTGTGCAGACTTTTGTATGGAAAATTTACATCTTCAACTGCACAAGTTTTTGTTAACCCTTAAGTGCATACCGTACCATATATGGTACATCAATTTCATTTAATAATCTTAAACATCAAACTTAAATGAATGCAGTCAATATTACTCTTCATAAAAATTCAATTCTAGCTTTCTTGTGATTTATATTAGTTGTCAGCAAGCCTCCAAAGTTTTCGAGTGCCGAATTCCCCTTTTTTCAAACACTTGGTCCCTTTTTTTTGACCACTTTTTTAAAATGGAACTGAATGGTGCCTTTTTAAGGTTATGTGGTAAATAGCGAAAAACTAAGTTATTTAAAATATTTCCACCCATTATATATTAATTTCAACAAATAAACAATAAATTAATTAATTTGATATTGTTTTAAAGTATAGATGTCATAAAAAACCCCGAAGAATTTTAAATGAACTAATACTGTTAAAAACCAAAGCTAATTATCAACTTTGGTTTATGAAAAACTGTTTAAAATAAACAACAATAAAAATTTTTTGCTTTTGTTTTTATCAAGTAAACCATTTCTAAGGATTAAAAAAAATTAAATCTGTTGGCCCCTTTTTTGACAACTTTTTTTCTGAAATCCCCTTTTTAAAAATTCTCAACGATAAAGCTGGTGCTGTTTTTTTTTTTTGACAATTTACAATAAAATTTTGTAAAATTTTATGTATTGAAATATTATTTTTACATATTGAATTTATGCATGACGTTTATTATTATATTACATGTATTATACATTTGGCATTCCTGTAAGATTTTTTATTATATGATCTTGTTATGACATATTTACACATGGAAATGCCTTTTATCGATGCAAAAAAGTGCAATGCCAATGAGGTGGTGAATATACTTTATTATTACCCATCCGTTTTTGGTAGCTGTAAATTTGGAGTAGTCTTGTCATAATACTAGAAACATGTCTAGTTACTTTAACGTATAAATGTACAGAATAAAGTTAATTGTCACCTTCTCACTTACAGGGTGACATTTTTTACACAATCCTTTTACTGGAAACGAGTCAATTAAATATTTGTGTAATTTACAATTTTGGTTTCCTGGTGAATGTAAAATCACAATTGTCTCCATGCTCGTTTCCAAAATGTTCAATAAAGTGTAAATAGTTACAATACTCGTTAAAAAGAAACACGCATAGTGACAATCGACTTAGAGCTCGTTCACAAAGGTACAAATATCTATAAAATATAAGATTTGTTGGCATTTACTGCTTCTATATTCAACCGTCGACACCATGTGTGTCTTGGTCGGTTCCTCTTACGGCTGCCTTATAGATTCCATTCTATTGCGTTCCTGGTGATATTGCACTGTTATCTATGCAAAGCATGATCGATCCATCGCCATTTTCGCCTTCTAATTTCGAATTCAACTGGCGTTTTTCCAGTCCGAGCCCAAGGTTGTTCGTTTATGATAGTATTTGGCCATTAATTCTCATGGCCTTGTTATTACTTCATGGCTACAGTTATGAGAAGATCCCAAAGTGTTTACTTCACCTTAAAAATTTTTTTGGCTAACAGACTATATAAATAAGGAATTAAATACATTTTTATTTTAATAAAATTTTTCATCCGTTTCCACTTAGTTTTGAAGATTTTCCAATAAAATCTAATAAATTAAATAATTCAAATAAATAATATTTCATTTCAAATGTGTATTGAATGCATATTGTACCATGTATGGCACACATCAGAAATTTTTATTTTATGAATTTTCCGAAAAATTGGTGAATTTCTGAGAAATTCATGTCCAACGATCATTTTTACGTTAGAGTACCCATGTCTCCATTCGGAAGGGTGACCTCATGCATTTAAGAATTAATACTCAATTATGTTAACAATTTTATAAAATCAGTTTTATTGCAAATTGAATACATTGAAAAATAAGTGAATTTTTTAGGGTAATGCCTATTTTGTGGGATGTTTATATTGTTTAGTGCGACTGGAAGACAAATTCCCATCCTGAAACCTCTCACTCAAAATATTAATGGCAAAGAAGGTAATACCTTCCTAATGATTTGTATAAAGTTTATATGCAACCAAATTTTAAAGGTCAAAGGTGAATGTATAAAAATCAAACCTTTATATCTTAAAAAAACTATATTTTTAAAATTCTTAAAAAACTATAAAATGTTAACGTAGCTCCTCTTTTCAAAAGAAAAATTACCCAAAAGATGATAATTTTTCCAGAAAAAATTAATAAAATGAGTGACTTTAAATGTTTTATATTTGCACTAAAAAATCATATAAAGAAGAGATAATGTAGTATTCTTGATATCCTATCAAAAACTATATAGATCAACCTTTCATAAGCTATGCAGATCTTTCCAGATCATTCATTTTAATGAAATTAATTTTGCTTTAAATTCTTAAGAGAACAGTAACAATAAGAATAAAAAATCAGTTAGATAATCCCAGAAATAATTCTATTTATTTATTTAAAAAAATAGAAAAGTGAAGTAAAATAACAAGTTATTTCTTTTTGTTACATATAAAAAATAACCTCAAGTATATTTACTTTAAATTATTTGAGTCTTCGACTAAAATTTTATTGAAAGCAATAAAACTTTTAGTACCAAATTATTGCGAATATATTGAATTATAAAGTTATATAAAAATAATATCATTTAATATTAACCCAATAACGGTACATCGTTTTAAGTACAAATAGTTCCTTTTCAGTGCGGAACAAAAGAATATGGTCAGCAGTATTTTTTTTAAATTTTTTTGAAATTTTACTTTTTTTAAATCTTGATAATGATTTTAACAATTAAAAATTGAACAAAGATAACAATTTTTAATTCCGATTTTCGTACCAAAAAGGATCAATAAATTAGAGACTTTCAAAATATACGAAAAATCAAAGATCTAAACAATGTACCGAAATCGATCATTATAGTTAAATAATTTTATTTTCAATTAAAAGGCGGCACTTAAAAGCAATTACGAAGATTTAATGTAAAAAAACTAAATACCAATACGTAAGACCCCAATCTTATAATACAGACCGGAAAAAGGCTTAAATATTCTCATGTATCCAAAAAGATAAGAGTTACTTAATATCTGGTAAAAAAGAAGCATTTATTTTAGAGATGAAAATAAAAGTTGAATTTTTTCGAAATGCTTTCATAGGGGTAAAAAAAAACAATACATTTAATACCCCCTGTACAATTAAACATAACGGTGTTAACAATATAACGGTGTGGATAATATTTTCTCTAACTGTTTTAATATATTCCAAGAAGAAATTTATTTACCTAGATGATTTTTAACCGATTTAATAGAATTAAAACTTCCCTACTTCATACATTTTTTTTTTTGATTCTCTGTTCCTGAAGAACTTTTGTACACTTAGGACCGGTTTAATACTGTTCCCTTAGTATATACTTAAGTGCAAACTTAGTTAAGAAACATTTAAGTAAAAGCTCACAATTAAGCACTATTTCGTTTTACAGTTTAAAACTTAAGTTGACAATAAAATAAACAAAAAGCTTTAAGATTTTATGCGTTTAAAATAGAATGGTACCAATTTTTCAAACATTTTTTTTAACTAAAAATCATAAATATATTTTATTTGTCCTAAAATTTTTTATCATAGTTATGTGTTAATCTTTAATTGAATATCTTTTAATTTAGATTACTCTTTGCTTATAGTAATGCCAAAACTCATTAAAAATATCAAGCTAACATTTTTGGATAATACATAGTAAAAACCAAAATTTTTTTTTTTTTTTTTAATTCTAAAATTACTTGAAAGATGTAAAGAGATATCAAGCTTATGAGCTTTAAAATTAAAAAGGTGTGGGGGCAAAATATATAACCATAAAGAAAATATAAATTTAACAAGTATTTTGAAATTTTTTTTAAATTTAAATAATTATATTATGTTTTGTATTTTTATTTTTTTTATTTTCAAAAAATATTTTTGAAAACGTCAAACTATACTTAGAATTAAGTTTGTTGTTTGTTGGAAAAAGAATATTTATGTTTTCAATCATAAAACAATTTTTAGAACTTAAGTACGATTTCGCCACTAAGTGAGCAGTATAATACCGGGCCTTAATATTTTTAAATTAGTTTTAAGTGCTTTTGACGAATTTACTATGTATGAGACGATGTATCGATATTGAGATAATGTTAAAGGACATTATTTTTGTATAGCTTTATAATTCAATGCATTCATAATAAGTAGGCTTTAAAAGTTTTATCATTTGCATAGATTTTGTCGAAAACTTAAAAAATGTTTTTTTGGTCCGTAACTGTATAAATTCTATTTTTTTAATGTGTTATAATGGCTAAATTAAAAAATATTTTCAGTGATGAACAACATAAATTTTTAGGCATTAAAATTGTTATTATAATTGCGATTTTTAAAATAATTAGCAACGTTTTTTAATTTTATTTACTTATTTATTTTTATTATTATTATTATTATTTTTGATTAATTCAAAATTCTTACCATAGATTGCAGTTGATATGAAACTCCATTGTAGAAAACATGCAGACAGAGTCAAAATTTAGTAAACAGTGAGCAATTATTTCTATAAAGAGTAATATATTCCACAGAAGTCAATATTTTTAAAAATCTTTTATACAAATATATTATGGACGACCGTACCGTTTTTACTACTTTTCTTTTTTCCTCACAGAATGTATGTTATGATTATCCTTTTTAACAAGAGAGGAGATGCTCCTTAAAAAGCAGTCAATATTTAGTATACAGCACATTGAAAGAGAATGAAATAATTATCGTTATGAATCGATCTAGCATTAAGAACTTTTTTGTTTAAGTATCTTTAAGTAGTTTATGCTGTGTAAGTGCAGATTTAGAAGTTATTTGTGAAGTATAATGGAACGTGGGAAAGATTTACCGTTGGAGGTAAGACAATTGAGAGAGTTTCATAAAGGCGAAGGAAAATCTCTTACAGAAATTGCCCAAATAGTGAAAAAAAAGTCGGTCAACCATTAAACAAGTTTCTGAAAGGCAAACTCTCAAGGAAACACAAGAACTGAAAAACATACCGACCGACCAAGAGTTTTAATAGAGCATGAGGTGCGCAAAGTAGTGAAAGAAGTCAAGAAGACTTCAAAGTCCAGCGCAGTAAAAATAGCAGAAGAAATTTCCAGCACACGTTTGTAATTCAGTAAACGCATCAACCATAAGACGAAGGCAAAATTTTCCATGGATTACATGGAAGAGTGCCGAGAAAAATGCCTTTCATAACTGCTTTAAAACCCAATAAACGAAAGAACTTTGTAAAAGCCTACTTAAAAAATTTTTTTGAACACAAATTGAAATAATTTCTTTAAATATAAATTAACAAACTATAAACTTAATTTAAAATTTGGTAACATATATACATTTCTTTTGCTAAGAAAAATATTTAGCTTAATTTATGAAAATACTTGCTGTATAATAAATTTTGACTCTGACTGTATGTCTAAGAATGTATTAACAAAAAATTTTATTGAAAACAAAAAGAATTCTAATACGTGTGCTTTTTGCGAAATTTTTTTAATTGAGTTCTTTTTTAATTTCATATCTACATATTATCGCTGCTCCAACAAAAACATTTATTAAATTTTCAGGATAGACAAAAACTGTTTTTTTATACCCTACACCACTATAGGTGATTGGGGTATAATGCGTTTATGCTGAAAGTTATCCAACACCCACCTTAAAGTATACGGCTGGCTGTCCATATAAAACTTGTGCAATTCAATGGAATTTGGCTCCTGGGACTTTTATGATAGAAGGACGAAGCCTATTGAAATTGGTTGTGATCGGTCCATTATATCACCTAGCCTCCAAAGAAATGTCCCTCAGGAACAAAATGCATTAAAAATATAAATATTTTAATGAAATTTAGTGCAAAGAAGTTCTGCATCAATTTTTATAGCGAATTTTATAAAGGTCGGTCCATAATTGACCATAGCTCCCATATAAATCCCTCTTCCGAAAATTACTTTAGCGTGCATAAATCCCATATGAATGTTAGTATCAAGTTAATATTCGACACAAATAAGTTATATATAATTAGAAACAATATTGTCAAATTTTATTAGAATCGTTCCATAATTTACCATATTTTTTCATATTGATCAATAAGAACAAAACTGAATTTTTGGAATTAATTTTAATTATATTAATGGATGTATTTCTCTTAATTTTAAAAATAAATTAATAAAACTTGGTATATGTGATAACCCTTATCCAGAAATATAGTCTGTAAAATATTATTCAAATCGGTTTTTTATTTTTTATAGTTCCTTCACAAATGGATTTCCGAAATTGAACTTAAACACTAAACAAGTAAGAGACTATATTCTGTTGTGCAGAATCTTGTATATCCTTCAATCGTGTTGAGGTGTGTTATATGAAAATGATATATATTATATGTTGGATGTAATTACAAATATATTTACCTATTCTATATCTATGTAAACACTAAAAACTTTAAATAATACATATTTTCATTTAAAGTTGAAATATATACTATAAATATATATATATATATACATACATATATATATATATATATATATATATATATTTATATTTCTATTTATATTTATATTTTTGAGGTTTTTACGACTTAAAAATGGTTAAATGGCGTTCATATATATATATATATATATATATATATATATATATAACATCAGAATTTTTTTTCAAGAACTTTTCTATTGAAACTCGGAAAAAACCGAATCAAAAATAGCAAAGATATTAAAAAAACAATTTTTTGTTTTTGAAGCCTCTATATAAGCTATGAACTTCGTTTTTTACAACAAAATTGGTGTGCGTCGCTATTTGATGCGATAACTAATATTTACGGAGCTTCTTGACCTATCTACTCTATTCCAAATCTGATGTGAAAATTACTTTTAAAACTTTTTAAGACATTTATTCTAATAGTCCTTTAGATGACAAAATTTATTTGTTCTTTGTAATAAGAAAGATAAATCCCCATGGACTTATCCTTCTTATTTTCATTTTATCAGTACGATATGATACGAAATTTGAGGGCTCTACTCCCCCTGCTCCGATCGTAATAAAATAACATATTTGAATTTTAAGTAAATCAATTCATCCTTTTTAGGGTTGTAAAAAAGTTGGAGCAAAATATCGGTGTGGTATCGGATGAGGATCCAACATAATAATATAATGCAATCACTATCTGTGCATAAAATTTCATGAAAATAGCTTCATTAATACGGGCAAAAATAAAAAAATAGATTTTTTGAAAAGTAGGTGTAAAATGTAGATGTGACGTCCTATCGAGTTCTGACATAGCCTACAATCGGTAAATATCAGTTAAGCTGTTTAAACGTGATTGATACACAAACAAATAAACTTCACCTCATTTTTATACTGTACATGGATTTATAAAATCTTGATTCTATTTCAACTTTTGTGAAGCCTCCCGATAACATAAACATATTTTTAAAATATTAAAAGAGAAAATATATACTATTTTTTATAAAAATTTTAGAACAAATATTCTGTGACATTTTAAACTCCACTACATCAAAATTCAAAATGAGTGTATTTTAGGATAATTAAAAAAAAAAAAAAAAAAATACAAATAATTGGACAAAACAAAATTTACAAATAGCCATAGAAAAACACGCTAAGATATCTAATTTTGATGGTTTCATTTTCAAATTTTTCTTTAACAAACTTTTTTTTAAATTTGATAATTTTAGTTCTTTTTAAATCCAAAAAAAAACTTGTTAAATTTGACAGCTCAGTACATAAGAACAACGCAACATTGACTAACGTTTTTGTTGTTGTTGATATATAATTTCACCTATTTTTATTCGGTACCCAATTTTATTTCAGAAAGTTAATTTTCAAAATTCAATTAATCGCCACTTTTGATATAATATTATTTTAACCAACGTGCGTTATACGACTTTCCTTATATTATAATCATTTAAATTATTTTCAATAGCAATAGCATATGACCCAGAATTTAATTTAGAAATTTCAAATTTAACGACAAACTTATACATAACCTTAACACTTCGGTGAAGGGTATAATTATAAAAAAAATCGTTTCTGCCAGAAGTGTATAGCGGTCAAGGTTTTAAAAACTTTTTGATAACGAACATTTTAAATTACAAAAAATATATTTATATGAAATTCGACCTTCAAGGTGTTGTGTAAAGTTAAAACTCATAATATTTCAACCTACTTGCTCATTTTCGCTTCCCATTCAAAGCGTCTCTATTTCAAATGATATTAATATTGTATATTTTATACTACGAAAAATATTTCATCGACGGCGATAACTAATATAAAGATTTTAGGCTTTATAATATTTAATTACAAAATATTATATTTATATAATATAATAATATTAATTACCCTTTGAGTTTAAATATGTAGGTATTATCAATTTATTTTTTCGAAAGATCACGTTAAACACCACTGATATTGTTTTAATAATCCAATTTATACCCATATTAGTGTAAAAACTCCTACACTGTAGACTACTTCTTATCAAAATTAAAAAAATATATATTAAACAAATATTTGTGGTCAAAGTACATCTTGATTCTATTTTCTAAATAAAATTAATTAGTCATAACAAATAATTTGTTATAACAACAACCATTTTCTTTAAATTAATCAATATTAAAAGAAAAAATAATTAAAAATACTAAACTAAAAAATACCTATTTTTTATATACAATATAGAGAAAACACTGATAAGAATTTTAAAATAGTACCAACAATTTATATAACTTGTAGTTTTAGATCGGAAAATACAAAATAGCGCAAAAACAAAACAAGCAAAATAATATGGCTCAAGAAACGAAACAGGCGTCTACCAAAGAAAAAAACCATGGTCATGGTCATCATAGAGAAGGTGATATTGCAATTGCAGATGATAAAATCGAAGAAATTGAATTAACACAAAATAAAACATTCTATGATCACATGGCCCAAGTAATGGAAAAATTTGCCAGCAATCGTATGGGTCAAATGATTATTGAGAAAACTGATCGTCTACTGAAAGTGTTAGAGGATACAGCAAAATGGAGTTTGCCACAAGGTGAGCTTACTATTTAATACAGCCTTGATAGGATCGTAATTTCTTAATGGTTTTCATTTTTAGATGATTGCGAAATTCAACTTGAACGTCCTTTACCTTGGATCTTATTTCTTACACTAATTGTGTTATTGCGTGTCTTTCGTATTTGGATGTCAGTTGTTTTTTACATAGTAGGATCCGAGCCGGTAATGCCACACACTATGGTATATTACATACAAACTAAACGTCGTCGTTTGAGAGCTATACGAGTTCGGGGTCTTAAATCGATTAGAAGTCGAGAGATTGAAAATACTATCACGTATAGTTCGAACAAAAATGTATCGTTTATGAGAAAATTGCGAAAACTTTTCAGTACTGCTATTTGTAAGCCGGGTCAACATCTTGAGGTACCAGCTAGCTGCGTCTTTGCTCAGGATGGCAAGGTCGTAAATAATACGGTAGGTCCTTTAGTTTTATTACCAGTTTGTAGAAAAATTACCTATTATTTTTTTTATGTAGAATGAACGTTCCACTAGGAGACCTCGAGATGATGAGGCAGTTGATCAAAATCTAACTCTTCATGAAATGCTAGAAAAGTATGCTAATGAAAATTCAGATAATGATTCAGATTACATACCTAAGGAGGATGAAGAAGACGATGAGAGTTTAACATCACGTACCTCCAGTTCCAGTGCTGAGGAAACAGAAAAGGAAAATCATGAAGTTAATATAAAGGAAACTAAATATTTTAAAGGTTACATATTTCTTAACAAATCTTGTATCGTTTACAGAAAACCAACGATAATCAAAAGGAAACCAACAGCACACAAAAGGATGAAAAACCCACAGAACAAAAGGAAGAAGAAATCAAAGAAAATGGTGGTGCCAAACATCGACCTAAGCCTAAAAATTTGAAGGCAAATCAAACAGAATCTCCAGCTACTGTAGACAGTGATAAAGAAGAAATGCATATGCCCAATGAAATTGGCAATACAACTAGTTCAAACGAGGATAAACGAGTGAAGATCAGTGAAGAAATTCCAGCAGTTTCAACAGAATTCGGTAATGCTTTTTAGTATTTAGTACATTATTTATCTCTTTAACTGTTTTATATAATTCTCTTAATACATTAAGTTTCTCAAATTTACATTATACTTAAAAATTCAATCAAATACTTACAACCTATAAATAAATCTTGAATTTAAACAAAATTCATTATAATTTTTATTTTTCCTATTCGTAAAAGAAAGACCTCAACAAAATTCAAAAATTTATAAAATATTTGGCATTTTGATTTTATATATACAATATATTTTCCACCTATCCACAATTTTTTTTGGCAGCATCCCCAAACACATTAAATACACCCAAAACTAAATATCTCTCGGCACCTTTAGAGGAGGAGCAGAAACAAAAATCTACACCTGGACATGAATCGGCTGCATCTTTCAAGCCCTCTGTAGTCTCAGCAACAAAAGCAGGTATGTTTGCTTGAGTTTTAATTTAAGAGGAAGTATTTTAACTAATTAACAATTCCCATCCCTGAAGCTGAGGAAAGTAATTACAGAACTATAACAACACAAACTGCCATTGAATTAGATTGGACTATAACAATTAAAACCGAAATTACCCATACGAAACATTATCCCAAATTGGAAAAATTAAATTGTTCGGTCGACCTAACGCCGTCTTCATCTACGGAAGATATTTTCTATAGTCCTATTGGTTTGTTTTGATGTTTTTTTTCTTGTTTGTTTTAAATTATTGGTTGCTATCATTTGATAATAAATCATATCATGTTTTATCATTCTGAATACTTCTATGTCCACTTTTAGTGGTATTACTTTTATTATTTAACTACGCATGAAATCATATACCCTTATAGATGCATTTAAGAATCATTTAAGAACTTGCCTTCAATTTTTTAATTAACATTTTTTTTAATTTTCCAAATTAAAATCGACCGAAAACTGACTAAATTATGAGCAAACCCACTGAATATTATTAGAAAAAAGGTATTTTTTCAATGTATTTTTTTTTCTTTTTTAAAAATACTTCCCATATAAATTTACTAATTAAAAAAAAAAATCATGTTCAAAACAAGAATTTCATTCATATTAATTTATTACACCTTGCAACAGTAATTTTCACACATGAAAATATCGATATATACATTAAACTAGAGGCCATACAAAGTAAAATTGCTTACTTAGTTTTCTTTCCAGAATGGTAAATATCATTTCAAAAGGACTTCAAGGTTTCACAGAAAACTTGTAAGAATATTATAAAATATTTACAAAGATTATATCGACCCAATATGGATTCCACGTGAAACCGTAGAATTCCTGCAATATAACAATATTTTCTATTTAAACGTTGCAACACAAAAAGTTAAGAAAGTATCATTTTTAAAATTTTACTCTTTAATATTTATTTTCAATATTTTTTATACTTTATATAAAGGATATTTTCATAACATTTTGTGAAGCAACATTAAAATAAAAGAAGTTATTGTTTAGCAGAGAATCGTAGCTTTAATTTGACCTATATTGGATTAGTATAATCTTCGTAAATATTTTATATATTTTTTTATATATATCGTTCGATATTTTGAAATCCTTTTAAGAAAAAATTTTACGTTCTGGAGAAAAATTGAGAACGCAGGTTTAATTCGAAAGGTTTCTGGTTTAATGCATATATCGATTTGTTTATGTATGAAAAAAAAAATTATTGTACATACTGTTATTACATTATAATTTTTGAAGAGTAAAATTTAAAAAAATTACCATTTATATACGAGGGCGGATCAAGAATACCGTGACTTTTTGAATGAAACACAGTTTTTTTTTTTGCAAAACAAAAATTTATTTTTCAACATAATCTCCTTTTAACTCAATACACTTAGTCCAACGTTTCTCCAGTTTTTGTATCCCTTCCAAAAAAATAGGATTTTTTCGATGTGCTTAAAATAGGCATTTGTGTGGTCAATAATTTCATCGTTGGAGCTGAATCTATTTCCACCGAGCCATTTCTTTAGGTTTGGAAATAGGAAGTAGTCACTAGGGGCTAAATCCGGAGAATATGGCGGATGAGGTACCAATTCGTACCCCAATTCATAGAGTTTTGCCATTGAGATTGCACACGTGTGCACGCGTGCATTATCTTGATGAAAAATAACTTTTTTCTTGGCCATATGGGGTCGTTTTCTTTTTAAATCCTCATTAAATCGGTCTAATAAGTTGGCATAATATTCGCCGTTTATTGTTTTTCCCTTTTAAAGGTAATCGATGTAGATTATCCCGCGTGCATCCCAAAAAACTGTTGCCATCACCTTATTGGCCGATAAACTTAAGTTGGCCTTCTTCGGAGCAGGTTCACAAGGAGAAACCTATTGTTTAAGCTGCTGCTTGGTCTCCGGAGTACAGTAATGGATTCATGTTTCATCCACAGTTATAAAACGCCGCAAAAACTCATTCGGATTGCGGTTAATAAACTCCAAACAATCCTTTGAAGTTGTCACTAATTTACGTTTATGGTCAATTGAGAGCAGACGCGGCACCCACCTTGCAGACAACTTTCTTAAACCCAGCTGATCATTTATGTCATATGAAATGCCTATGGCCGACCAACACCATATCGTGGATTCTTTCGACATTTTCGGGTGTACTGACCTCAATTGACTGTCCAGAACGTTCAGCGTCATTTGTACTTGTGCAACCAAACGAAAGTCAGTAAACCACATTTTTACCATTGAAATCGTTGGTGCAGAGTCCCCATAGTATTTATCGAGCTTTTCCTTGGTTTGATTGACGGTTTTCGCAAGAAATAATGTTTAATGAGCACTCGAAATTCACTTTTTTCCATTTTTAGAAAAATACACGAGGTTGTATGTTTTGAACAGCTGTTAAACGTATAGTAAATGACGATACTTGCTCAAAATTTGACAGTAGTCTATTAACAGGTGGTACTTGATGGGAATAGTATTGCATTTCATACAACTACGAGGGAAGTTCGAAAATTCACGGAAATATTGATCCGCCCTCGTAAAACACATCACATAGACACTACAAAAAACAAACCACCCCAATTTATTTATTTTTACTTTTAAAGCTCTTATTTTATAACCGTTCTTTTTCTAACATTTTACTTCTTTTCTAGGTTCTCCCCAAGATTTTCATTATATATTCCATCCCGCTCCCCTTGTTAAGGGTGCCTCAGATGAAGGTAATTTTTCTCATAAGATTCCATTTCCATCAATACAATTCTCTTTTTTACATCTAATAGATTTTCTTTTCAGCTCAGACCTCCACGCCCAAAGAAGCTGATCACCATGAACGCTCAAGCAGTGAAACTCCTGAAATCATAGCCGCTGACAGTCAGAAAAATCATTTAAATAATCCCACTCATAATAAACAAACTCATCATCATCATCATCATAATACCAAGAATCGTAATAAAAATCGTCGTTGAGATTTTTTCTTTGCTTTCTATGATATAAATATAAGGAGGTAGTTCCACTTCGCTCTCACAAATTTTTATTTTATTTTTTTTACTTTTTCTACAATTATTTGATATTTATTCTTTTGTAAATAAACAAAAAAGCGTTACCATATTTTTGGAATATTTTTTATTATGTATAATTATATATATTTCAAATATCCAATTTTGTCGCACATATGGTATCGTTAAGACTTGAAAAAACGCACATCTGCGTTTTGGCTGAAGTACCTATAGTTACAGCAGTTATTAAATATTTAAAAATATACATTTCATAAATAAAATAAAAATATCTTTTTATTTTTTTTTTTTCAACATTTTAAAAATATACTATTTGCTTTAAATGAATGCATGCAACTTTTTATATAAAACATGATAACTTGAATATTACCGTTATATTGATATATTTCGGGGATAACAGTATTTTTATGAACAAACTCAGAAAAAAAATAACAAACTATTAGATATTATCATTCAACGGATTTCCGGATTGTTCCGAATATAATTTAATAGATATTTGAAAATACTCTCAATTGATATGCATATTATTCCGATCGGTTTACAGATAACAGATATATAAAAGTTTATATAAGGAAACTTTGAATCTTTATATCTCTTAAACTAAAATTTGTTTAACTAATATGTATATATCACTTACATTAAAACAAATAGCTCTACTAAAAGTAAGAAAGTTTGTCAAGATCGGACATATACATATAATTTTTATAATTTTTAACAACATAAAAAAAGTAAACAAAAAACTCGGATTTTTTAAAATTTGTATGGTGGCTCGATTTGAGCGAATAACATTAGTGTTGGCTTAAACATCAGATGGTTATCATGGCGACAAAATGAGAGAGCGGCTCTACCTTATTATTTTTATATCATGGTTTTTTTATATTTTTTATTTAGTTAAGTTTTTTTTTAAATTTTAAATTGTGAATTTTTATAAAATATAAATAATAAATGAATATAAAAATAATTATAAATTGTATTTTTTTTTTTATTTTATCTATTTTGAGGGCTGAAAGTAATTTAAAAATATATGTATTTAGGCGTTATAACGAGTTATAACTATAAAATATAATTACAAACTGTGTGCTATTTGGATTAATCAAAATTAGTTCTATACTTAGGTCAGAGGCTAAGCTTTAAATATTTTGTATTTAAATGAATTTCTTTATATTTATAGAAAATATTACGAAGTCTTACAAATATATAAGAGAAAAATTGTTGAAATTAAAACATCTGGAATCACGTAGTCTTTCAAAGGTTTTTAATCTATTTAAAGCTTTAGTTATCAATATGAAAATGAAAAATAAAATCTTATATTCTGATAATTTTAATTAGACTGTCATAAGGACATAACATCAATAGTAACCACACATTGATAACTTTAGTGTTAACAAATTGCAAAAAGGCAATTATAGTACACCCTGTGTATGTAAAGCATGTCTATACTAATCGGTGCTTACCAAAGCTTTCACCTATAGTGGAAGGAAAGCTTTTACCACATACAAAAACCAAAATATATTCGAGATTGTAGATTGTGCAGCGATGGCATATTGTAATTTCGAAGAATACCAGCAAACACGATGTCAAACATTTGAAATATTATGACTAACGTTTGATATCAAACTTGTTTCTCAAACTTATTTCAAATGTAGGTAGAGGTTTGAATTTTAAGTTTGATTTCAAACTTAGAATCATTTGAGAAAAAACGTTTGAAAAACCGTACATTCTCAAATTGATATCAAATGTTATTATTGAATCATTCTCAAACCAATAGATAACTTTAAAAATATTTAAAAAAATAGTATATTCTTAATTTGATATTTAATGTCATTATCAAATCATGCATAAATCTAAAGAGAAAACTTAACATATATTTGAAAAAAGGTATTTTCTGAATTTGATATCAAATGTTATTATCAAATCATTCTTAAAGATATTTGAAAAAATATATTAAAAAAATATTTGAAATATATACAAATAAAAAAATTCATAAATAAAATTATTTATTCAAATATTTTCCAATTAATAAATACGTATATTGACAGGACAAAATTAAAGGTATATACAAAAGACAAATTTACAAAAAATGAAATATGCAAATTACTTTTATTTATGTTCCATATGTGGTCAAATTCTATATTTTAAAAAAGTTTAAAAATTACATTTAACAATGATTTGACAATAATAGCATTTTCAATTTGACAATTAATTCCTCTTTTTGTTGATAACTATTAATTTCAAATAATTTGAGAAAGAACTTGGTTTCAAATCACTCACAATTTGATATCAAACATTTGTGTTTGCTGGGATGTAAAATGTACTCACACATTTATGTACTTACTTGGTAATATTCGTATTCATTAATTAAAAAGCTTTTTCTTATAAATTGTTTTTGAAGTTACTTCTTTGAAAATACAGTACGAGTTCGATTTGTGCAACCGATATCAAAACAGGTTGTTTCAATTATCGAAAAAGTTCCTATAAGCAACCACTGAATATTAACGCGGTTTATTATACTTTTTTAAATAAGGAACACTATATTAATCAAATACTTTTATTTAATTAAATAAAAGAAAAAAAATGCTTTATTTCAATATTTACGTCTCGAATTCATAATAAATTCTCGGATTCACTAGTTTTTAAATCAAAAAATATTCATTGCAATTTTAATTTTTATTAGGAGGTAATTCAATGTGTTTGACTATATCTACAGATTATTAAAACTACGTTTTTGAACAAGAAAAAATCTTACGAAAAATTGATGCAATATTGCAAACATCAATAGAAAGTTGCACTTATCGATAATTTTTTTGGAAAAGAGTTGCACTTATAAAAAATACTGGTTTCGCAAATAGGATTATAAATTTTCAATGCGTTTGCGACAACCAAATCAAAACAATGTTACATTGTGGCTAGACTAGACAATTTTTTATCAAGACAAACGTCAAAATTTTATCAGGATACAAATTAGAGCAGACAAAATTTATTAGTATTATTATAGCGTATAGTGGCTTCAAAACGCTTTTTTTAATAATTCTATAACTTGAGAACCGTTGGAAATATTTCAATAAAAGTTCAGGTAACCAGAGACTAGGTGTTTTCAAATGATTTGGAGGAACACGCATTCCTAGCGGGCCAGAGGGGAAGTGGGTATACCTCAAAATTTGGTCACCTAGGGTAAGTAATTTTTTAAAAAGTCGCCCTTGTAAATCTGTACAAAAAATATAAGTGCAGGTTATCTCTTTTAGTTTAAGAGATATTTATGTCTAAATAAAATATTCTCTCATTTTTAGCCTCGCTTTTTAAGTTTTTTAACTTTGCGAGTTTAAATTCTAAAATTCTTTTAAAATTTTCACAAGATTCCTTACAAAATTCTTAATAATATTGCTGAAAGAATCACATAAATATATAGATCCGATAAAAAGTTATATCAATTTGAGTTTGGAACTTTAAAAACTTCGGTTAAAATTTTCCAGATCATGACCTGAAAAACTTAAAATTTTGTTTTTAAGTATATTTTTGAGAAATAATGTTAATATATATAATAATAACCTAAATAATATATTTCGGCAAAATATATATAAACTTAACTTAAAATCATGGAATTAAAAAAACTCCCACTTTTTGTGCCAAAATACCTAAAATTCCACCAATTGACTTTTTTCATTCGAATGGTCTTTATATGTTTTCAAAATATCGATGTACTTAATTAACATATTGTTTTAATCCCAGCTTTGCGTTTTGAGAATTTTCCAAATAAAAATTGCGTAAAATTGAAAAAGTTTGGCTTAGGCTTGTGAGGAGACCTTTGCCCTAAGTGCCTCCGGGTTTGCTTTCCACGCATCTACGTTAAGGTGTCTTTTAAAAACATCCAACAAATAATATAGTCCAAAACTAGAACACAAAGTTTATAATTGAAAAAATATTGTTACCTTTTTTGAAAAAAAACTAAAGTAAGAAAATTTTTTAAATTCTTCTATGATTCTTGCAGCAATATTATTAAGAATTTTGTGCGGAATCCGTTGAATATTTTAAAGATAATATGGACCCCCCCCCCAAGTTATAAAAAAACGTGGCTAAAAATGAGAGAAATATTTATTTCGTCCTAAATATTCTTAAACTAAAAGAGACAATATGCACATGTAATCATATTTTTTTTTTTTTGTAAAGATTATCTTTTTTTAATTTTTTTTCTGTCAAATCGTAAATTAATTTTTGGCAATTAAAAAAAAAATTACGCACTCGAGGTAACCAACTTCGGTAGGAGGGGGAGGTCTACCCATACCCCTCTGACCCACTAGGAATCTGTGCTTCTCTAAATCAACTTGAAAACACTTCGTTTCCTACCACCTGAAATTTATTGAGACGGTTCACAATATACATAATTATTTTTCCAAAAAAGCGTTTTGTAACCACTGTGCAGCGTCGAGAAAGTTTTGTCAGCGCTGAAGCTCTGACAACATTTATTTGATAAAAGATTCCATTTTGATTGCTGCTGGTGCCATTTACATAGTTTATTATGAACAGTGTTGCCAATTTAGCATATCTAATGGCAGATCTAGCACTTGTTAAATCCATTTAGCGTGAAAAAATTAATTTAGTCTATGACATTTTTTCTAACGTTTTTACAATATGTAAATAAAATATCCCTCTCTTTTAAGAAATATAAACGATTTATATTTTTGTGTAACATATGTTTACTACTTTTACCATTTTCTAGCATATTTTTTTGTAAGTTCTAAAATTTTTTCCCTTTTAAGTTTTGGCAGCACTGCCTATGACATATGTCCCATATAATTGAAAAGGTTGATAAATTACCTGTAATTCATACGAAATTTTTACGTTTGATAAAAAATTTGGTGATCTAGACATAGCATTAAAAAATTAGTGCATAATTCTGGGCAAAATAAGTGCCTATCAATACTAATTGGCATCCCATCTCCACAATACACAGTGGGGCAGAATCGAAATTTTTTGGAAATAAATCTGTAACTTCTGATCGGCCGGTTGGATTTTCATGAAATTTAGTACAGCCGTAGCAGAGGAGTGTACAATGTTATGTTTGGAAGGGGGCGCACAACAATCCCCCCAGGGGCGGAGCTAAGGAGGTTCAAATTAGGTATCTCTGACATAAAAAATTGTTAATCGCTTGCAAAATTTTTGTTTCTCGTCCGATTTCAAATCTTACAATTTTCGAGTTATTTGCGTTTGAATTTTTAAGCACTATAATTTTGCATGTTCTTGGTCCAGTTTTTTCATATATATCTCAGTATTTCCGACCGATTTGATTAGTTTTTTTCTTATTTAGTTAAAGAACAAAATTATCTATTGAATAAAAAAATTTGAAGTCGATATCTTTACCGAGTCCAAAAATAAACGATTTTGAATTTGAAAATTGCAAAAGAGACGACTTTTTGTGTTTTTTTTTTAGCCGAAAAAGTATCTACACTCTTTTTTATCTAAAATAAAATTTTGTTTAGCAACATATAATAATTTTGCACTTTTCGGAAAGATAACTTTACAGAGATGACTTTAAGATAAAATACAAACCCAATCACTCAATTGCTCATGGTACATTCCCTCCCGAATTCGACCCATTTTATATGAAAGTTTTGACTTTAGACCATATTTTCTCAAATCCCAAAGCACATATCGACAAGCGGAATATATTCTAAGAATCTCTAATACATTGTTAAAAGTTTTGAATTAAAATCTACGGGACTTCGGAGAAATGTGGATACTTTAGCCAAAAATGTAAAAAATCCCATTTTTGGGAATTTTGATTAGTTTATTTGGGAATTCAGGAAAACCCTACCCCTGATTGAAATTTGGTTAACGCACTTTTATTTACATTAATAAAGCCCACATTTCCTGCAAATTTCATTGAGATATCTTTATAAACAAATATGTTATTACAATTAAAAAATTTGTATTTTCTCCAAAAACCCCAAATTGGGCCTTTTGTTTGGTTTATTTCTAAATAGCGAAGGAAATTTTAAATATATGTATTCCAAGTTAAGCTTATCGTTTAGCATATATAATTTCCGATCTTTTGAAAAAAGATTCAAGTCAATATCATGCCTCGTTTCAGAAATATGTGCCTTTAAACTTTTATATTTCCAATTTATTGTATATATTACTATATTTTTACAAACTTTCAACTTTTTTCTTTAGCTTTGCGTGAATAATTATTTAGAAAATTATGAATATTTCTGTATACTTTTAGTAATATCTATAAACAAAATATTTTTATAAAAATAATTAATAAATGTTTTTTATTTTTAATAGGGTTGCCACATTTCCCAAATTTAAGTAAATATTTATTCTTTTCTAAGCATTCATATATTTCTATTAATGAATTTAAAATAACAAAACAAACAAAACATGTCTATTTTAACTTAATCAATATTATTATTTTTGGTATTTATCTTCTTCCTTAATAAATTTTCTATTTCTAATACGATTTTTTATTACTTATTTACATTAAATTTATGTAGACAATTTTTCTAATATTTTAAACTTATACTACTTATTTTCTATAAAATAATCTGTTATATCTGTATACATATCTAAAAGATAATAAAGGTCCTTCAAGTCTTCAGTATTTTGAGTTGATAAAGGCTCATAATAAATCCAACGTTTTCTCATTGATGATAGTACAGGGTCTGATGATAACAATAGGCTATTAAAAATATCCTCGTTTTGTGACGTTCTGGAGCATTTCCTGGAGCTGAATAATTGAACGCGCTTAAAATCTCTGTTTCTTGCTTCTTGAGCCACTTCTCTAAGCTCTCCAAGTGGAAGAATATTTCGTTCAATTATAATTTCGCCATGGCATAATACTTTATGTACTGCTGGTGTCATTTCTTTCCATGGATATAGAGAAACAAGTAGTTTAGATATTTCTGTTGCATATTCCCCAAATCGAGCAGAGTTAATTTTGTGCTTTCAATTAATTGCCATTAATAGTATGTTAGTCCTTTGAAAGAGGTTGTAAATCGATTATTTCGTCTTTAATATATTCCACTAAATCCTTTGTTGTTGTCTTCGACTGCCTTGTGTATTCGAACCAAATAGGTCTGCAAAAATGTTTTGATCCTGGAGTGGTGTTAAGTCATATATCTTCAAATGAGTTTTTAGACTTTGATGAAGATTGCTTTAAGGAATAAGATTGCATTCTTAATGGCACCAAAGATGCTATAAATACGCTTTTATAATCCGCCATTTTCTTACTTCCACTAGCATGCTTGTATTCAGGAACTGATTCCAACTGATCTGCAGAAAAATCTGCAACTTTCCTGGTAGCTGTATTATCAAGCAAAGAAGATAGCTCTACACATGCTTCCTTTTCGGTAACCGAAATAGATGGTAAAATAGTTTGCTTTTTTCTTGAATATCCTTGTATGATGGTAGAATTGAGTGTCCCTTTTCAAGCAGAGCTTTTCTTAAAATTTGATATTTGTTTCAGCTGTGGTCCAGTTCAAGCATTAAAGCAATTGCTTCTTCCTCTTTAAAATTGAATTGTGATGTTGGAGTTGGTACACTTTCGGCAATCCGTTTAAGACGTTTTGGTTATGCAATTGGCAGTATTTCAGCAATATTAATTGCTTATGGGCCAGTCTTTTCTTCTTAGATCTTGTAAATAAATCATCATATCTCTTGCAGGGTGTTCCAGTTGATATTTTGTGCGCCGATTCAAGGACTTCATTTTTACGTCATACAACTTTAAAAAGTACTCTATCTGAGATTTACCAATGACGTCGACTTTTGGATGATATGTAGTTTTTATGAATTCTACTATAGCTTCCAAACGATTAAGATTATTTTTAGATAAACTTCACAGAACACAACACAATTGTTCATGTTTCAATGTAATCACCATGGTAATTAAATTCGTTATGATGTTGATAAGGATTAGCTGCGCATATATATATATATATCTATTAGATATATCGCATAGGTATATATATTTACAGGTATTCTGTGCATTTTCATTAGGTAAAATATCTCAAAGAGTCAATTTGGAAGAGTACCTACACCGAATTCATTGATATTATATGTTGCTGTTAGGTATCATCGGAAGGGATATTACCTGTGCATTGTCACTAGCTCATAAAAATATAGATTTTGAACCATCAGTAATAGATAAATGCTGCAGCTAGGTATCACCGGAAAGTATACCTGTACATTACCACTAGATCATAAATATATGCATTTTTAACCATCACCATTATATAAATACATTTGCTAAATTTAGGTAAACAACATAAATATAAACTAATAAAATACTTATTAAGTTAAAATAGACATTTTTTGTTTGTTTTGTTATTTTAAATTCATTAATAGAAATATATGAATGTTTAGAAAAGGATAAAGATTTACTTAAATTTGGAAAATGTGGCAACCCTATTAAAAATTAAAAATATTTATTAATTATTTTTATAAAATTGTTTTGTGTATAGATATTAGTAAAAGTATACAGAAATATTCATAATTTCCTAAGTAATTATTCACGCAAAACTAAAGCCAAAAGTTACAAGTTTGTAAAAATATAGTCATATATACAATAAATTGGAAATATAAAAGTTTAAAGGCGAATATTTCTGAAAGGAGGCACGATATTGACTTGAATCTTTCTGCAAAAGATTTTGAATTATATATGCTAAAGGATAAGCTTAATTTGGAATACATAGTGTTAAAATTTCTTTCGCTATTTAGAAATAAACCAAACAAAAAGCCCAATTTGGGGTTTTTGGAGAAAATACAAATTTTTTAATTTTAATAACATATTTGTTTATAAAGATATCTTAATGAAATTTGCAGGAAATGCGGATCTTATTAATATAAATAAAAGCACGTTAACCAAATTTCAATCAGGGGTAGGGTTTTCCTGAATTCCAAAATAAACTGATCAAAATTCCCAAAAATGGGATTTTTTACATTTTTGGCTATAGAATCCACATTTTTCCGAAGTCCCGTAGATTTTGATTCAAAACTTTTAACAACATATCGAAGATTCTTAAAATATATTCCGCTTGTCGATTCGTGCTTCGGGATTTGAGAAAATATGGTCTAAAATCAAAACTTTCATATAAAATGGGTCGAATTCGGGAGGGAATGTACCATGAGTAATTGAGTTATTGGGCTTGTTTTTTATCTTAAAGTCATCTCTGTGAAGTTAAGAGTTCAGAAAAGTGCAAAATTATTATATGTTGCTAAAGAAAATTTTATTTTAGATAAAAAAGAGTGTAGATACTTTTTCGGCTAAAAAAACACAAAAAGTCGTCTTTTTGCAATTTTCAAATTCAAAATCTTTTATTTTTGGACTCGGTACAGATATCGACTTCAAATTTTTTTATTCAATAGATAATTTTGTTCTTTAACTAGTTAAGAAAAAAACTACTAAAATCGGTCGGAAATGCTAGGATATATATGAAAAAAACTGGACCAAGAACATGCAAAATTATGGTGCTTAAAAATTCAAACGCAAATAACTCGAAAACCGTAAGAGATAAATAGGACATGTAAGCATGTTTTTTATAGGTCTTATCAGGGCCTACACAATATCGGACGAGAAACAAAAATTTTGCAAGCGATGAAAAATTTTTTATGTCAGAGGTACCTAACTTTGAGCCCCCTTACATTTTACACTCCTCTGCTACGCCTATGCCAAATTTCATGAAAATCCAACCGGCCGATCAGAAGTTACAGATTTATTTCCAAAAAATTTCGATTCTGCCCCACTGTGCATATGAAAACCAAGTTTTTTTTTTGGCATTCAGCATTTTGCTAACATTTTACTTTAAAAATTTGCAAGGTGTCGAATACTAACTTTTTCTTTAAAAATAATAAGTGTGACACTTAAAATATACTTTAGAAATGAACCAGTTTGTGTATTATATGTGTGAATTGTTTCCGAAAATATAGTAAAAAATATCTGGATTTTTTTTTTTAAATTTTGTTAAAATTTCGTGGTATTTATTTCTATTATTTTATATGAAAATATATTTATTAAAATCAATTGAGAATTTATAAAATTACAATATTTTTAATTTATTCATATGATTATTTAATCGAACAAAATATAAATTAAAAAAATAAAATAGTTTTAAATTCATTTTAAAATCTATGTCTTTTAAATGCAAAAGTGATTTATTTATAAAAAAAATTATATCTTTTTTAATAAGTTCTCGATTTTAACAAAAAAAAAAAAAATGAGTGAATGAAAATTTAAAATAAATTTATGAAAAGATAGGGTTTCATATAAAATAATACAAAAAAAAAAATAAGAATAAAATGCCACGGAAGTTGAAAAAAAAAATAAATAAAAATTAAAATCGCAGATATTTTTAACAAAAGTTTGTGTAATGTAAAAATTGTCAATATGTATATTCAGAAAGCTTTTATACTTCTATCTAAAATTTTTCACCGCGTTCATTTCATTTCTTCTTCTTCTTCTCTACTTACTAATTTTTTCTTATAGCACTTTGATATTTTGTGCATCGATTTTACACTAATAATATACAAGCAATTGTAGACGTGTGACACTTTATGATTACATTAGGAACCCGTCCAAAATAATGGCTTTTGTCGACAACTTAAGATCGAAAATTCCAAAAATCGTGGGTAAAATCACTATGTAATTTCAAAAGTATTTTATACTTTATAAATGTTGTAATGTCATGAAAACATGTATGATGCATAACGAACGATTTATTTTGAAGTTGGCCTAAGTCCATCCATAAAAATTATGAAGTTAGGTGCAAATACTTTAACTTTTGTGTAATTATGTTATTCTTATTTAATTTTTCTTCTTTTATATTAAAACCTGTTAAGATATCTGAATAAATATCGAAAAAAAAATTAATTAGGATCAAACTATAACGCAAAAATTTAACTATTTTTATGACTAACTCCATTTTTTTGATGAAGGGACTTAGGCCACTTTCAAAACAAACGACACATATATGCATACATGCATATATGCAAAATACTTATTTTTGAGACCTTTAACAGTATTTATAAGACGCCAAGACGAAGCTGTATGCAATATTCGCTTACCTTCATCAAATTCCGAGTTAAACGTTTCTACTTTTTCTAGTGAAAACGTTTCTACTTTTAAAATTGGTTTATAGCATTCGTTTAAACTGTTTAAAAAATATTGAAAATATTAAACTTACAGACTTTGTTCATAATCCAATTAGCCTAGATGTGGGCGAAAAAATAGATTTAAAATTTTAATTTTATGTTTATATATATATATATATATATATTATATATATATATATATTATATATATATATATATATATATATATATATATATATATATTTATATATATATATATATATTTATATATATATATATATATATATATATAATATATATATATAATATATATATATATATATATATAATATATATATATACATATATATATATATATACATACATATATATATATACATACATATATATATGTATATATATATTATTGCATAATTTAAATAAAATAATATTTTTTTAATTTTTATTTCCATTTTTTTTTTTATTTATTTTGTATATTTAATTTTATTACATTTATTTAATTCATGCTTTATAATGAAACTAGAATATATATATATATATATATATATATTTTATAGTTCTTTTGTCATATTTTTGGAATTTTTTTCTATAATATTTTTTATTTTTTTAGAATAGTACATTGAGGGAAAAATAAAAAAGTATATTAAATGAAGTATTTATTTTAGTTTGTAATTTTTATAGATTTTTTCTTTTTAAATTTTGTTATATATATATATTTTTTTTTTTTTTTAATTTTATTTTATTTTTGGTATTTTATAAATTTTTTGTTGATATGTATTTGTTTAAGATTTGTTTTTTATATTTAATACCTTTATAAGAATTCTGATAAGAGAAGAAATATATAGATATAGTTTAAGGTACATCAAAGTTACAAGTATGTATAAGTATTTTATTTCAAAGTATTATTTTTGTTTTGTAATAGTAGATAAGATTTTGATGATTAGTAATGAGATTTATAAAAAAGAAATTATTATGTATGATTAAGTTTACAGAATAAAATGTTAGACATTTAGTTTTAGATTGTTGTGATATTTTGAGGAATTTTTATAAAAAAAAGAATTTAATAGTATTTTATTTTTTACTTTATTATTTTTATATATTTTATGAAATTTTTTTTTTTTTTTTTTGAATTATTTTTAACATTTTTTTGTTTTAAATACAAAACAAAATATATATATTTTTTTGGTATAAAATAATTAAAACGTAAAAATTATAAACAATTATATTTTCGTTGTTTTAAATAATTTTTAGTTGGGTTGGTTTTCAATTACATCTTTCGATTGTTTCTTTTGGTTATTCTGGCTGATGATTTTTATGAAAATGATTACTTTAGTTGGAGGAATATGTTGATGAAAATAAGAAAAAGATTTTATTTTTAAATTTCTCAATAAAAATATAAGTCAATTTGCTCAATACAGAATCTTTGCTCCTTCTTTATTTTTGATATTTCTTTGTGAAGTAAAAAGCTATAGTTTCCCATGGTTTTTTCTTTGTATAACAGAATGCCTGAGCTTGCGATTTGTTTCTGCTTTTAATTAAAGCAAGCGTTGCCAGAAACTTTCGACGAAAAGTCATCATTTAAGGAAATAAAAATCATCTAACTTATTATTTTTAATTTCAACTGATTCTGATAAGCCTTGATAAGCCTCGTACAAAATCGATCATTTATTTTATGTATTCGTATTACACCCTGTTTACAGATTAAAACATCTTTTATGGGTAGGAGTCTTTGGGAAGACTCCATTGAAGTCAACTTAGGGCAAAAATTAATAAAAACAAAAATATATCAATCATCAATCATCATAAATTTACATCGGTTTCAAATTAAAAAACAATGCAAGCATGACACAAAAGCAATGTGTGAAAAAATACCATATCCATTCGATTACAGATTATAGTCATACAAATTTGAAATCCTTAATTCTTACTCTTGTAGTAGCATTAAATTATTTTTTGTTGACAATTGACGATTGGCCTAGAAGACTTCGCTCATGTGACAGAACTCTATCTACTTAATATGTGACCTAGTGAGGAACCCTATAACACTCTATTGGACGAATAAAAACTTTTCCATGATTACGTATCGATATATATATCAATATACATATGTCAAAATATTATATATTCAAAAATTAGTTGTATGAATTTTAATTAAAATTTTCTACGAAATCGCAATGATTCTTTAAAAACTTGGCTTATGTAATTCAAATAAAATTCATATTTTTTTAAGAAAATCATCAAATCATATTTAGGTAAAAAAACCATGAAAAATATGATAAAATCATTCTTTTTTTGAATAAAGCACAAAACTAACGAAAGACTTGGTCTCTATAGACTAGTGTTTTCGACACATTCAAATTTTGTGTTTGTATATGTTTTCTATAACTCTCCCGCTATGTAATTGTACGAAAAAAAAAAAATAATAACTTCATATGAATAATCTAATATTTGGAATGAAAAAATCAATTATTCTTAATTTTTCTTTTTATATAACAAAAAATATAAATAGGAATTAATAAAATTTTCTTTAAAAAATTATAAAAAATATGTATATGTATGTGCTGTCATGCGACAGCATAATCCCACTGTTCGAATGCTCAAGCAAGACTGAGACTGGGCAACTAAAAGTATAATTTTTTGGACGATTTCGAATTTTTCTGATTACATCTTCTGGCAACGCATGTATGTGTAAAAAGCTAAGGGAGCATTCGCACATGTGCGCCACTTTGTAGGGCACTGTTGGGGATAATAAATTCATTGTAATTGTACTTTTTCAGTATAATTCGTTCTTCAAAAATACATCAGTACTCCAGTGATTTATTTAGTACAATTAGTAGATTTTAAACTTTTAATAAAATTATATATAAATTCATTTGAAACAAAAGTTATTCCTAAGATTTTTAGATTTCTTTAAGTATCGTTTAAGAATAATAATTAAAGTTTGTTGCACGGAAATTTACAAACACTCAAATTCTTAGCCGTAAATGCAAATACATTTGAAGAAACATTCGATATAAAAGAATTACTCGGACATTTCCAGGACAATCCGTTTTATAAAATTTCTATCGAGGAGGTAACTTTGTAACTAAATTCGAAAGGAAAATCATTCGAGTTTATATGTTTTATACATTGAAATTCGAAAGTGTTTTTTTTCGAATCGAAATACACAATAACCATTAAGATACCGCAAAAAGTCTACAAAACATATTATTCGACAGGGAAAGTTTTAATTTTTATACGAGCTTTTCTTCTTTACTCCAAACCTTATTTAAGAAAAAAAAGGGTACATGTAGTAACCCATTTTTTTAAATATTATTTTTTTTTAAACCCGATACAGATATATTGTTAGTTGTTAGTTTTATATTTAAATGCTTTCATAACTCGTATATATTTTGTATTAAATTTATTACAATATTGAAAACTTCATTTATCATCCCTAGGAACTGTTATATACTTTTCTCTGAACAAAGAAAATCTTACTAGACTTGATAGCAGTGACCTGCGTCGAACAATTTTAACGGTGGCGACTTTTCTGAAAATTGTCGGCGACGGATCAAAATCGGCTGTTAGCTGGCTGAAAAGTAAACAAAAACTTTGTATTTCCTTGTTTTCGCATCGTAACGGTCCCCTTAGGTGTAAGGGGGCGACGGATACCGTTTGTTTGAACATAAAATATAGTCATATATATTGAAACTTTTTTTTAATTTTTTAAAATTTTAAAAAGAATTCAAATATTGTTGTTATAAAATATTTTGAAAAAATGTTTTATAGTTGTGATGCCTAAAATGTGTATAGTAGATTGTGGTAATTTTTGATACAGTAGCGGTATTTATTTTTGATATTAAAAGAAAAGTTCTTAAGCATTTTTTCATTTTAAAAATAATTACACACATTTTTATATTTTAAAATTATTTACGCTTAACAGTACCAAAGATGATCCAAAATCTTATCTTTAAGTTAGTATAAAATCGTGTGATACATACATAAACAATTAAGATGTTTTTGAAACGAAAAATGCATAAGAACTTTTCTTTTAATATCAGAAATAAATACTGCTACTGTATCGGAAATCACCACAACCTACTCCACATATTACAGGCACTACAACACTAAATCTTTTTTCAAAATATTTTATAAGAATTACAATATTTGAATTCTTTCTCAAATGTTCAAAAAAGTTAAAAAAAAGTATAAATATATATTACTATGACTGTATAAGTATTTTTTACGTAGGGAATATATGAGAGATTTTTCTATCATACGAGTAACAAACTTCAAATTCTTATCGTGATAGGAATTTATCACCTGTGGACCAAATATTTGGAGCTAAAATAACACAAAATATAATGAAATTAGAAAAAAAAGAATTGACAACATACTTCAACGAAAAACAAAAAAGTGATTTTTTATGAAATTTTATCTACGTGTTCCCATATACGCTGATATAAATACAAAAATTGCAGTAGCTCTGTCGACGAGAAAAATCTCTCGTGTAGACCCTACGTTAAAATATTTAAAACATACATTTTTGTATTTCTTGTAATTTTAAAATATTTCGAATAATGTTACGAATAAAAGAGAGTATTAAAGATAATCACCCTTATTATGAGTATCGTTGTCGAATTCCTTGTCGTTAAAAATATTTTTTGACACCATCATGATACTACTAAAACAGATAGAATTATAAGAGAGAGTTGTAATTTTCAAGCCATGTTAATTCAAACTCTTCAAAAACTAAAAAGAAAAATGTAAAAATACAAAAAAAAAAAAAAGTTATAAAATAAAATAAAATAAAAAATGTTTTGGTTACATTTGTAATATTGAATGTTCTTGAAAGGGAATATCTCAATTGTTGGATATTTTGGCAGCTTTACCATGTATGTTCATCTCCTCAAGAATACTTAAACACACAATATACTACATACAAAATTTGTTTTTAATACAAAAATTCAACATTTTAAATTGTTCATAAAAATTTTTGTGTTTATGTTTAATTTAAAAACATACGTTTTTATTGTTTGAAGTCTTTCATTGATTTTTTTACATTTTCTTTTGTTTGATATGTAACTGACTTTTCAGGGAAAGTAAATTTGAGAATATTCTCTCCAATAGTTGTACCTTATTATTTATACTAAAATTAATACTGTGCTAAATTTTTGACAACGTAGTTACAATGAGTGAGTAAGAAAAGAAGATAACAATTATTTTAGTCTTCATGGATAGCCCTTGGCCAATGAGTAGCTAGATACTATTGAAATTTACACTCAAAAAAAAAAAAAAAAAAAAAAAAAATGCCACTTTTAGTAATTTGCTGGGAATAATCAAATAAAAATCATAAATTTAAAAATTATGTGCTTCTTTCTCACTTAACTTTTCTTTTAGTTCCGGTATTTATTCATAAAATAAACTCTTACATTTTACAATTCCATAGTAGATAGAATATAATATATAATATATAATATATAATATATAATATATAATATATAATATATAATATATAATATATAATATATAATATATAATATATAATATATAATATATAATATATAATATATAATATATAATATATAATATATAATATATAATATATATTTTCTAAAAGTTGTTCTAATTTGTTGACGTTAATTTTTTATATATTCCTATTGATTTCTGTTGATAATTCTTGTATTTTCTTTAAACTAGCAAGTTTTTGTTAGAATTGTAGTTTTTGATCAGGGAATTTTTGTTGCAAAAAAGAATAAAAATGTTGGTTTGGGGATTGGGGAATTTGTTGGAAATATTTAAAATATTTTGGGAATTTTTTTTTGGGAAATTATGTTATTATTTTATATTTTGCTTAGTTAATAAAATTGAAATTTTGACAAAAATATATATAATTTTATAGATTCTTTATCTACATTCATTATAAAGAACTTGCACAAGCTGTCCTTAACATGCTAACGTTCCCTGCAAGCAAAGTATGTATAGAATACATATTTTCGGTTATGTGTTTCCCAAAAACCAATCTTCAAGATAATATGCATTATGTACTTTTGAATGCATTTTAACTATTAATATCCACTGCACTTGGTTGAGTACAGCTAAATCATCGGCTCTTATTTTTGAAGTTTAAAGAGTTGCAGATTTTTGTTTTTCTTTTTTTTTAATATGTGTCAAAGAGCAATTTAAAACTATTAAAAAAATGTGGGATATATTTTTTATAAATATCAGAAAGTTAATTCAAATTTTCACTATTTCAGGAAAAGAACAAAGAAAGTCATTTGACAATTTCTTAAGGTATCGTTTTTCCCAATATTCGTTTCGAATATGACTTTTTTTGATGTTATATTTGTAAAATAAATTGTTTATAAAAGTTCCACAACTTATTTTTTTTTAAATCGCCCTGGAAAATCAAAATCAAATGTCTCTAATTGAATATACTCCCCACAAAGACATCTTAATATATTTCTTTAAAGATTTTTTAAATTTTTATACACCAAGTACAAACAATAGTAAAAAAATATTCTCCACAAATATCTCCGCGGGATATTATTTTAGACATTACTATTTTGATAATAATAAAATCTGTTGTAAAGAATTTAATGCGACATGTTGAATAAACTTAATTCTGAAGTTATATACTTATGTATAGTACCAATTCTTTTGATTTACGAGCTGGAGAATCCTAAGTTTAACATATCATGTATTTTTGAAATACATATATAGTTCTGTAACAATATTCATTAAAAAAATATTATCTGTAAATAGAAAGCACAATTAAAAAAATTTATTATTTTGAATGATGAAATGTCTTTTTTTGAGTGGATATCTTTGGGGATTTTTTTTTAATTTTGGGGTCGGCAAAAAAAGTATTTGGCAGCCATGTTTTTGATTTTATATACAAACTAATGCTTTTCCTATAAGCGGCGCGAAGCAAAACCAAGGTATTATCGCAAGAACCTGCTTATAGAGAAATACATTGGTTTGTGTGCCTGTTGGTGCACAACGAACCAAGCTGATTCGTCGGAAAACCACATTTGACATCGATGAAGCGCAGCATCATGTGTCAGTTGTATCACATCTCATAGCTATGAGGAGCAAATTCTTGCCGCGGAAATTCATCAGACGGCTCTGCTAAAATGTCGCCGACGTCATAAGGAAAATTATGAAAAATTTCTAAAAAAAATATGTTTAACGTTTAAAATTTAAGGAATTTAATGAATTTACTAAAGATTTTTGCATTAAATTTACTAAAAGTTTGACCAAAATCGGCGGCTATATTTAAGTCATCTTAAGCCGTATTTCTTTTAAATCGGCGACTCAACTCAGCCACCTGTAGGCGCCAACGGCGCAGGTCTCTGCTATCAGCGATAGTTTTTTTTTTTTTTTTTTTTTTAAAGAGCAAGGTTTGAGCTAGCATGGATTTTCATCTTAATAAATAAAAGCTTGTGATAGCTTTGGTTAATTTGGTGTTAAGCATCGAAAAAAGTTTTAAATAAAATTAAGTTTGCTGAAATTTATTTTAAACTAAGGTTTAAAATTATTTAAAACTTTGATTTAAATTTTAAATAGGCGAAATAAAAATGTAAGTATATTTTTTTATTTTAACAAAGCCTAGTTATAGTAAATTGAATTCAAGTAATTATTTATTAATTTGTAAATGTATTAATGATATGTTTATGATCTAACATGAATTTCATGTTATATTTTTTATAACTTCTTCTATACAAATTTAACAATTATATTTACTTTATTTTTATTTTCAAAATCTAAAGATTTTCTAAATTTCTAAAAAATACCAATTAAAACCAATTGTATTAGTGATAAAAAAAATTTTATACAAAATCATATAAAAAACTGTGCAATAACAATTAATTTTAGTTTTTTTTTCCTATTTGTAAATTTAAGGCAGTGCAGTTTAAAATAATTAACAAAAAATTACAAAAATTTAGTAAAAATTTTCATGATATATAAACGATATTTGCTAAAGATTTTTCAGAAAAAAAAAAATTAATTTACATAGAAGTAAAAAATTTTTACAAAGCTTAAATTATTTTTTTTTTTTTTAAGTTTTAAATTTTTAATATAAGTTAATTATTTTATGTTTAATATAACAATATAAAGTATTTTTCTATGCATAACCGTAATTGTGTATTAGACTTAAAAACTAAAACATTTTGTTGGAATAATCCAACTGATATGTATCGATTTCATTGGTTTAATATTCTCTGCAGAATTGATATGTTTTAGTTGAGTTTTAAATTATTTTCTATATTTTTGGTAAGTAAGTAATTAATTTATTTAGTAACTTTTATTTGAATATTATGTATACGTTTCATTTCTATAATTAAAACTAAATATTTTTAATAATTTAGTTTTCTTTCTATAACTTTTATTTCTAATATTACTTAGAAGATTTCTGCACTCATTTATTCAGCCACTTATATATTATCGAACAAAAAAATTGTTAACAATATTTCATTTGCTTTCACATTTTCAAAATGCTTTAAATATTTTTACTTTTATTCTGCTTTTTTAAGTAATTTAAAAATTTCTAAATTAATTTAAACTTAATTTCTAAAATAATCACATTGAGTTGCTTAATTTTTTATCTTCTTCATATTAGTTAAATCTATCTTATTATATTTTTTTATTCTTTTAATTTTTTAGTTTAGAGTAAAATTATATTTTGTGTCTTTTTAGCTGATATGTTTTGTTTGTTTAATTTGTAATTTTTTTATATTTTATTTAGTTTTCTAAAATTTAAAAAAAGAAATTAAAAAATATTGCTTTTAATTTTTTTTTTTTTTTTGTATTCGATTTTAAATATGTAAGAATGTGATATGGAAAAAATCAAATTTATCTCCTGATTAATATATAAAATAATGTAAATCAATACAGCCCACTATGCACATATGTACAATAACTTCATTAACATTGTGTGTTATTAAAAGCTTTCATCTAAAAAAAACTTTTCAAATAAATAACATAATAACGTTAATGTAAACAAAGCTTTTTTCTTGCAATTTTAAAATTAAAATACTGTTATTTAAAGGAATAATATATATTTTTAGTTGTTTAAATCTAAAACGCTTCATATTCATATATAATTCCAATCTAAAGTTCCATTAATTTGGGGTTTAAACTTAAAAGCGATTTCCAATTTTTTCTCCAAAAAGGTGTTAATGTTTTTTACTTCTAATTTGATTTTAATATTTCCTAATGAAAACTGGAAGTAAATGCGTGTGAAGAAAAACCATTTAAAATAACAAATTTTTGAAACACCTTTTTTCGAATTGTGATTTTGGTTATTTTGATGCAAAAAGTGAAGCTTTTTTATTTCAAAGATTTTAAGATAATTTTACCTATATTATATCAAAATTTCAATAGGACAAAATTATGCGATTAAATTTTATTAAGGTCCAAATAATGATTCTATTACACGTTGCAATTTAGATCTAGCCATCATTTTGAAGCAAACTCTTGGAATCGTCCATTATTTAAGTCAATTTTGATAAGTCTGTTCCGAAATATCTATGTTTTCAAGAAAAAATAGGGGAAAAACAAAAAGCTAACAAAATTGTTTAATTGAAACCACAAGCGAAAATCTAATTTAATTGTCGTATTTGGAAAAATTATATGGGCCGTTATCAAAAATTGTTAACCTGTCTGAAACTGGTTTTAATCTTTAATATTTTTTGATCTCATTCGGTTTTATATAAATCTGATTTTGTGGATAAATTCTGTATCTTCTTTGTTATTGTGCAGACTTTCAACAGTCACATACAGGGTAATCGAAATGATGAAAAAAATTTTAATTTCTAAAATTTGTTTCTTTTTTGGGCGGGATCTGTGCGCTAATTATGCGTATTTTGCGCTATATATCGTTGATGTGCCCTAAATTGTCAACGCCAATGCGTTTCTCAAAGTTTGAAAAACAAGAGCGAAAATTTTTAAAAATTTAATTTTTTCGCGAAACACATTCACAGTTACATACGAAGCTGTGAATGTGTTTCATATGAAAGTGTGAATAGCATAGATTACAAAAGAAATTCGAAGGAGCAAATTACCCAAAAATTTCACTTTTTGTTTTTGTATTTTTTGTATAGCAAATTGCAATTTTTACAAACCTTGGATATATAGATATGAGAACCGCGATAAATATAGTTGAACGGGACCACAAATTAAAGTCAAATGTCGCTGATAGTTGGAAATGGAAAAGTAGAGGCAAAATTTACTTCGGTTAAAAATAGTCGCAATATAATAAACTTGACTATAATATAATTTTCTATATTATATGAACCTAAAATATAAAATAAAATATCATTACTTTTATTTGAATAACTTCGAATTATACATAAACTTTTAGTTTGTAAAAAATTGTTCAACTTAAAACCATTATGAAATGATTAATGCGAACGGTTTCTAGTCACTTTATATTTATACAAATTATACATGGCCTAAAATCAACAATTTTTGGTAATGGCCCATATACCGTAAAAAATTGGCTATAACAAATATTATTTGAAAATATATAGGGCTGTCATAGAATCCAAGTGGAAATTGTTTTATGTCGGAATTACTTTTGATATTTTCGAACGTAAATAAAACCGATGTTTGCATTAGTTATTTCGTACAAAAATTAGTTAGCAATAGTGTTTTTGTTGAAATATTATTAATTATTATTATTAAAAAATTATCTAAAAAATAATAACATTATATCTTAACTTAATTCCCTTAAATCTTAATTCTGAATTAAGAAATACTAGTTTTTCGTTCCACAATACCATTCTCAAAAACAAAATTCTATAGCTTTATTCAAAGGTTTTTGTTTGAATAGAATTAATTCTTTATTGAATTAATTCATAAAAAATCGTAAAATTTTTGCTAATTCAAATCTTCTCCAAATCGAATGAAAATATTTTTCTTTAACTCAAATTTTAATATTTTGTCTTTTACAAAATGAATTAAAAAATATTTTCTAAAGTTAATTTGTAATTGATTTGAATTGAAGAAAATTTAAATGATTCAATACATTTTTAGGCCAGAATTATATAATTGATACTGAATTCTTTAAGGAATTAATTTTTTATAGATTTAATTCGATTTCTATGAAGTACAAAAAATTTTAGTATATGAATTAAATTATTATTTAAAAGAATGACTACGAAAATTTATTAATTCGATTGTTAAAAGTGAATTAAAGAATTAAGACTTTCGAATCTTTGGTTGTAGCTAGCATTTTTTTTTTTTTTTTTTTTTTTTTTTTTTTTTGTTAGAAGAAGAACTCTCAAAGAATTTTAAGAGTTTGTTACAATCCACTTTTTGTGCTGCCGGAGACAGTGTAATTAAATCTACTTTGAAGATTCGTAGCCTATTACCGGTAAAATAAAAATTCTTTCCGTATGATACTTAACGCTATTAGAAGACATTTGTTGCAACTAGCAGCTTTGCATTTTTTATCTGAAAGATTTTTTAAGAAATCAGAAACGACTCTGCATAGTTCAGTGATATAGCCAACTAGATTCTACAGTTGGCTTATCTAGCTGTGAAGCACTTTTCAAAGACCTACATATTTTTTCATAATCCTCATAATTGTAGAGTTTTGAGAGTTATTTTTGTGTGTTCCCTTATATGTAAATAAAATATATAAATTTCTTTTTATAAAATAAACAAGAATTTATTTATATTTTACCAAAATATTTAAAAAAAAAAACAAAAGCGCATAAAGGGAATCTGACACTGCTTGGTTTTTTTCCAAAAGAAAAACCGATTTAATTGGCTTCTGTGATACCTAAATGTAATTCGAACATAAAACGGCATTTGTCATTTTCAAATGCAATTCCTATAACAATTGGTTTTCATAACAGCCTGATAATTTCAAAATGCATTTTTTCTTTGTTTAGATTTATATCAGAAAAAAATTAGTATAACTTAAAAATTTATATATGAGGAATTCCACAAATTTTGAACATTTGAGTAAAAATATTTTTTTCTTTTAACACACGTTGATTTGTGGTTTTATTAACGAATATTAAAAATATAGGCTTCGCTTTAGCAAATATTTATCAAAAAACCCTAAACAGAAAAATTTTTAATTTCATCTTTTGCAAGATTTCTAAATAGCAAAAAAATGACATTGGTTTAAAATTTGGAAAAGTTATTGGTAATAATGGAAATATTTTGGAATATTTTAAATATCGGTATTGGTTTAGAAAATATAGTTATTTATTGAAAAATTTTACATTGAAAATTGTTTCTATTATTTCCAAAATTGAACTAAAATGAGAAATATGTAAGGGTGCATTTTGTGGTCCCCCTGAATTTTAGTATTAAGCAATTAAAATGCTTTCATTTGACATTAATATTAACATCATTTATATTTCGCGATAGTTGTCAGCAGGTATAAATGATTTTTAAATTGTTTTCATATTATCAATTATAACTATTAAGATGTTTCTTTGTGGATAACCTTCGATGATCTAAAATTATGTCATATTTAAAAAAAAAAAAAAATACGGAACAAAATTTGGAAAATTGGTGAAAACTTTAAAAATTGCATAGAATTTTTGTTTTTAAAATTTTGTTAACGCCCATTTGACCCGAGGTGCCATTTATTGAGAAATGTTGTTTACGCGATGTTTTAGACAATTTCAATAACATTTGTAGTTGTCAGTCGCGAAAAACATACATTCTACTAATAAAGGGTGGTCCGAAGTGCTTTTTGTTATATTCAAAATGCAATAACTCCGAAACTAGTAAATATATTTTCATAATTCTTTCACAACCCAATTCTGGTCGGAGTCTTATTTATTAAGTTATAATAAAAAAAAGGAAGATCCGCTGTTTAACATTTTGGATAAAAATTATGGTTTAATATAAAATGGAGCCAATTATAATTCTTACGTGTGCATTTAGGAGAGAGAATTATATATTTTAAATTTGCCATAAATTGGACTATTAGATGGAAGAATGTGGTTGTTGTAACTAATTTGACTAATTGATTATACAAGTTTATATAAATTATGTAGAATTTCTTATATTTTTTCACCGATATTTTTAGGAAATTAAGAGTTGCGATCATGAGATCACTATAATACAAATAAGAGTAAATTATCTTAAAAAATTGTATACACTTATATACTAATTAGGACTGTCATTTCTAACCGAAATTATTCGATTATTGGAGGAAGAAATTTTTTATTATTTTCGAACCAACAAAAATTTTAAATTTAGAACAAAAATTATTGTATAAATTTTTAACGATTAATCGAATGTTGGAATAATTTTTCAAAACAAGATTTCTTAAATTATTATGCCTTTTTGAAATTATAAGTGTAAAAGGTTTTGTTTAGTTGGAAAACTTTGTTGAAAATTATTGAAAATTTCATTAGGATATATAAATGTGTAAACCAAGTTTTAATAGATTTCGGGTTAAAGCCATTCGCGGACACTGAAGTCTCAGTATTATTTGGAAAAAATATAATAGCTTTTCTAAAGATTTAATCAAACATTTTAAAGTTAGAATAAACGGGAGCCGTATAGGTTATTATTAAATTCTGAACATTTTCCTGCACATGTTATTTTTTTTTTTTTTTTTAATATTCAACGAAAAATGAAACAAAATCATTTTAAATCCAAAATGCTTTTTGTTATGTTCTTTATGAATGATAATTTTAAAAGAAATTTTATTTCGTTGTACAATTTATTTTTAATTTGAATATGGTCTCAATTTTTTGATATTTTTTTTTTTTTTTGTTCTATGTTAATGAATTTTTATTTTTAGGTTTGATTTATGCCAATAATTGATTAAAACACTGTATATATATAAACAATATATTTTATTCTTTATTCATTCGATTAATCGAAGAAAGCTCAAATTTTATTCGATCACACGAATAATTAAAAAAAGTATAGCCATCTAAATATTGAACATAATTGATAAATAATTTATAAAGTATTGCAAATCCTGGTGCACAGAAATTATTCTGTGCATGATAGTCCAAAATATATTTGGACATCAGCTTTTTTATTACTTAAAAAGCTAGTATCCTTTCGGTTGGTTATTTGCTGGTATGTTAGGGATAATTTCTAAATGAGGCAATTTAGAGATATCTCTTCAATCTGTAAATTTGTATGATGGTATAGATTGTCAAGTACTTAATTTATTTGGCTATTTCTGGCGATCATTTATTGTAGTATATGGTATATACGTAGTATATACGATCCTAAATTTCAATTAATGTAGTTTTGATACTAAAGATATTGAGATATGTTTTTGCTTTAATTAAACCATTTAAATAATTTTTATGCTCCAAATAAATCAGGGTTTAGTAGAATTCTGGTACTTAAAAATATTGTACAAATATTTTTAATTGGACTGAAACAGAGGTTTTCAGCACATACATTAGTATGTGTCCAAATTAAAAAGTGAGGTTATGAGATAAAATAGCGAATAATTCCAAAAAGGATAGAAACTTAACATTAATTTTTATCTATATCAAAGTATAGCTAATCAACTTTAATTGAGTATCATTGGTTTTTTCATAGTACAAAAACTTGTGATTTTGGAGCTTTTCAAAAATGACAAAAAGCAATTCGGACCACCCTTTATTTACGCAATGTTTAAGTTTGTGATGATGCCATCTCATGCCTGGTTTTCTGACATCAACGACATATAACTGAGAAATTTAAAAAATCTTTAATTTTTTGTCGCCTCATAACTTTTCATTAGATAATAATATGGTAACTAGTTAAACAACATATAAATTTTCCAAGTCAAGTTAATTTTTTGAGTCTAAAAGATATAAATTGTGAGTCGAAAGTTTCAACTCAGTTTTTTTTTTTTTGATACTTTTAGCTTTAAATGGCCTACTATAATGCATCACCAGTCACCTAACCTAACTTTAAAACAAACTTTACGAATACAAGACGCATAAAGTCGGTCTTAAAGATTTTCGAAATTTTTTGAAATTCTTCATATACAAATTATATGAAATTGATAAAGATACATAATTTAATATCATTCTCTCTTAAAGCTATAAATGCCCCTCAAAAACATACATTACAATAAAAAAAAACTTCCTGTAATTATGCATAGTGTAGGATATTAGCATTTAACTAAGTAATAATTTTAAGTTAAATAAAACTAAAATAATATAAAAAATTTAGGTAAACATATGCATGTAGTTAAAACAGGAAAATATTTGTATGTATGTGTTACTTGAATAAATATTTTCATTTCAGTCCTTGTTTTCTTAATTGCTGCGCTTATTTTTTCTTTAATTTTAACTTTTTTTATATAATTTTCATATAATTATTTGGTTTTTCATGCCGTTTTCCATTTAAATTTTTCTTTAGGCAGATTTTCCTATTTCGTTATTATTTTTTAATTTAATAGTTACAAATACTCTGAACTATTTACATGAATTAATTTTCATTTGTATTCTTTTGTTATTTCAATTTCAATTTATGCCTTCATTATCATTTGTTTACACATACCAACTGCTAACTACTTTTATAAATATATTTTACTTTTTATTTTATACATACTTTATACATTCAAACACGTTATTACTTTGTTGTTTCAGTTACCGTCACTACTGCATTCTATCTACTGCAATCATCTCCTCATTCTTACTCTTCAGGCCAACCCAAATCTTCACCAACCAATTCGTAAAAGCGTTGATTGTGTTCGGCGAAAAATTTACGCAATTTGGAGATGACAACCGGATCAACGTGAGGATGTTTACGTCCTTTTGTCTCGCGCAAACAACGGTCACCACTATCGTAGCGCAGACAGTAGAATCCTTTTGTTTCATTAAAGTAAAAATGATTACTGGTAATGCGATGTTCAATGCCTGCAATGCACACAAATTAAACATTGAACGGAAAGTTATAATACATTCAATTAAAATACAATAACGGAGAGTGTAAAAGAAAAGTGTAACAAAGGAAAGACACTAAATTAAATTATTTATTAATTAGTTGTCGTTGAGAATGTGTCTGTGTGTATTGAGTGTGTGTTGAGCGTGTCAGGAAAATTAAATGAAAATAAATGTATGCAGGAAAATATTTCTGTACAGAATTTGAGAACTTTTTGTAGGTATACCATTAAAATAAGATAGAATTTTATATGATTCTATGTGGAATTTTAAATGCCCTCTAAACAAGATAGGAGAGGATCAGTAAGTGAGAGAGAAAGAGAGAGACAGAAAGTCGCAGATCTCATATCTAGCTTCTCATAAATGTTGTCAACTATTTGTAACGAAAACGCACCCGAAAAATTCCAAAACGTACTAAAACGTGTCAAAGGATCAAATTTGTTTAATTAAAGATTTTCAGATTTTCATTAAGAATAACAACTTAAAAATTACAGTATAAATATTTTTTATTTTTTAAGATATGTATTTTAATTTCAGCATTATGCATTTTTGAAACAAAATTAAAAATATGTGTTTTTATTAAACAATTAAGCGGTCGAATTTTAAGTACATTTAAAAAACCTTAAAAAAAAAAAGAATAATAATTCACAAAATTTGCTATTTTCGGCCAGATATTTCTGAAATGTAATACAAAGCCTTTGCTGTAATCAGTCCAAACTTTTCCAAAAATAAAAGTAACTTAAACAAATAAGAACGTGTTTGGAACAATCTAAAGATATATTTTTTATTCGATAAGCTTAGCGAAACGGATAGACTCCTCAAAAGTCTAAATTAAACAAAAGAATTTTGGAGATATATTTAAGTATTTTGAAAACTTGTTTTAGCTGAAAAATAAATGACAAGATATTTTTTTTTATTTAACATAGTGGCTATATTAGGCAAATTTTAGACAAACGACAAAACCAGTACGAATCTATACAAGGTAACCTCAGTTAAACCGCTGTTTTTTTATTGTAACAGCTGTCAAACTGCATATATAAATAACGTTAACGAATTTGCCTTATTGTTTTTGTGCAACTGTTGCCACCTTTCATAAATTTGCGTTAATTTTGATGTTAGTCTTAATAAAAAATTGTTTAATATAGGCACCATGTAATAGAAAAAACGTAAAAAGGTGTTGTTAACAGCCCTTCTACACATAACAAAATATGTTAGATTTTTCTGACAGAGAGTGTCAAATTCGCTATCTGAGAGAATAATCTCACGTGTAGATTCAAACAATAGTATTATAAGAAGTATTATGAGACTGTTGTGATGAGATTTATCTACACAACTATCTTATAAGATGAACTGTCAAAAAATATAAATATACGAATGTTTGTTTACATGTCTGCGTGTGCATTTTGGAAATTACTAAAAAAATTTTTTTTGTAAAATTGTTTTCTTTTAATGATTGTTTTATATTTTTAAAAACTTTTTTGTAAAAATAGCGCTAAAAAGATGCGAATTTCTTAAATAAAAAGGATATGTTTACTCTTACAGGATTCATTAGAAAACGTGTACCCTTTATTTAAGATTTAACATAAAATAAAGATAAAGGCGGCGTTATCTCACTTATTATATCGGTGTTAATCTCAGTTATAGACCTACTGTAATCAACATATCATTTAGCGTATTTTTTGGAAAGAGCGCCAATAGAAGAAAATGCGACTTCTGAGTTGTTCAAAAGAGATAAATCAAGCGCTAAATTGGCAACGCTGGCTCTCATCATGCAAAATCAGAAGTATCTGTCAGTGTTGCCAGAAGATGTAATTGGAAAAGTGCTAAATGTAGCAAAATGTTAGCATATCATTTTGCTAATAATCTACAGCAGTAAAAAATTATTCTGTATTATTTTATAAAGAAAATTCCTATTTTTGTTAGCATTGTTCCTCAATAAATTGAGCTTAAATGGTGATTCATATAACAAAGTAAAATTAATGCTTTGATTTTATAACTAAAAATATAATCATGTTATATTTTTTTTAGGAATTCTATCATACAAGCGAAAAATAATTGAATTAAATAGATTTTGAAAAAAATGCTAAAAAACATTTAGCACATTTTTATAAATTCTGAACGCATTTCTAAAAGCTAAATCAAGCACTAAAATTATACAATAGTCAGCCTAGGCATTTCTCTCGTATAATCGTATTTACCCAGCAAAAACTTTTTGGTTTTCGGTAATGTCAACTACTTATTAAAGTAGTTTCTCGGTAACGAGGCGTCATTATTATTTGCTTACTCTGTGTTACTTAAATAAGTAATTAATAGTATAATAGCAGAGTAATATTGCAATCACTTGGATGAGTTGGCTAGAGCTCAGGATTAGCAACCAGATGATTGTTGGTTCAACCACGTTCTAATGCTGTTAGTTTTTTATAACAAAATGTCTAAAAAGATATTTTATACTCTTAAGTGTGAGTTGGTGTACTGAGTAACACGTTAGTCATTAAAAACAAACGGTTAGTTTGTGTTCAAGTTCAAATCTTACTGACGGCAAAATTTTTTTGTTTTTTTATTTTTATTTTTTTAGGTACATATTTTTGAGTATCCCTAGAGTCTAAAAATAACTACATGAATTTGTGGACAACTCGAATAAAAATAACTAGTTGTTCAGGCAGAAAATAAGTAATTTATTTTTGTTTCCAATTATACCTGCTAGCGTACCAGGAAAGCAAATATTTTGCTTACCAGTAATTATTGCCAAATAACTTTATCGTCTTTGAGGTAAAGAGTGTATCTTGTAGGATTATCTTTAATTGGTAGTAATAATCGATCACTTATAGTTGTCTGACCACGAACGAAAGCACATATTTTGATTTTAGCAACAAAATCCATCTAACGGAAATTTAAAATAGAAGCAAACCTTACAAAAATCCGAAAATACTATAGTATATCTTTATCCACTATACTAAAGCGGCTGTGAAGACCTAATAGGGACTTTTCTTTAGCGCCATTGATTTACCAAACAGCAAGCAATTATCGCTTTACTGACGACTCCAAGTGAGAGAGTTGATAATCACAATTATTTTAGCTCTACGAATTACATTCATCTCAATATGAAATATTATTGTAAATATAATATTTATAAAGAAAAAAAAATTACAATAAAGGGTTGTTCAGTTAGGCTACTTGATAGTAAAATACTTTGTCAGTCTGGGGTTTGTAGCTTCTATTAACGCCAGAGATTCTATTTTCACTATAACGTAAAATTGTTTTCATTACCCGCTCAGTTAAAAGTATAATATAATATGCAATTGTACATGCAGAAAAAAATCAGTTGGAAAACGGTTCCAATAATCAAATCTTTATGGGAATGCGAAAGATCATAATTCAATAGATAGCTGAATAAATAAGATTGTGATGGAAATAGAATACCTACAATACTATTTTAGTTCATCAAATCAATTTATTCTTTTCTAAATTAATTTTGCAGACATTAAAAAACATAATAGAATAAAAACTAGAGTATAAAGGGAAACATAAATAAACATGAAAAAAATTCGGTTACAATAAAAAACAAATTCGAATACGCAAACCGAAAAAGTAGTAATAATGGGAAATAATCATGCTCATATATAAAAATTTACTATTTAATTTCGAAGGAACTAAACCGAACCATAAGTAGGTTTTTTTTATTGACATTTGAAATTAATAAAAGTATAAAAAAGAAAAAGTTGTATAAAATTTTCGAAAATAAATAATAACAGCTATAGCTAGAGACCAAAAATAATTATTATTTGTGTAATTTTGGATCATAAAAATCAATATGTAGGATATTAGTTAAAAATATCTTAAGTACATTTGCTATAACGTTATTTAAGCTATTTCTCAGAAATAAAATTATTTCTGATTTTTATTTTATGAATTTCAAATGACAATTATTGATAATTTTTTTAAATAAAACTTAAGTTGTGATTTTGATTTTCTCTCACGAAAAAATAAAAATCAGTTTTTGATTTTTAATTTTTTAAACAAAAAGTAATAATCATAAAATGATTTTTAATTTTTTAAATAAAAAGTAAAAATCATAAAATGATTTTTAACTTTTTGTGGCATAAAACAAAAGTCTTTTGCATTTATCTACATTATTGTAATTGGTAGTTATACAGTTTTTATGTTTTTTTTTTTTTATCAGGTGTATGTGCTAATTAATTTGTATGGATAACGAATTTGTTAACGAAGAATAAAAAGTCTAAACATTGAAATGAAAAGCGGTGATTTTCCGAGCGACTTTAATATAGTATAGCGAAACGCATAAATAATCCATTAGACTATGTTCTTATAGAAAATTGTATTGATGTTTTTACTGCTACAAGTAACATAAAGTGGTAGATAGAGAATTCGCAGAATTATGAGTCAAAAAGAGATTTTTAAGGAACATCTGAAAATTTATACGAATTAAGTAAAATAAGTCTAAAAGGCAATATACGTAAAAGATAATGTTAAAAAATATTTTGTAGTTGCAAGAATTAGAATTTTTAACGTAGAATTAAATATTTCAATTCAAAGTAACTTCCATGTCATCTATGCAAATATTTCTGCATATATATTCATGATATATATATATATATATATATATATATATATATATTATATTTAATATTTTGAAATATTTGTCAATTTAATTTGCTACAAACACAAAATAGTCATATTATATATAATCAAATTGTGCGCTTTCTTTTAAATTATGTATAACATACATATTTTACTATTTTAAAATTTGTAGAAAAGGGCACAACTTCTTTAAAATTATATATAACATATTTTACTATATTTAAATTTATAGCAGACTTTCTTTGAATTAAAGCAAAATAATGCAAATTATGTTTTATCTAATTTAAAAAATTGTCAAAATCGACAATCGAAATTGTTTACAGACTCAAAAAATTTAACATTGGTTCAAAAAATGAGCATTTTCGAACACTGCTGGATATTCGGTGCACATTCTAAATTTTACATTGTTACACTCACAAGCTTCCTTAAGCTCTAGTCTTTCAGAAAATATTAGAAAGTTTTGAAGTTGTTTAACAAAATTAAAATATATATATATATATATATATATATATATATATATATATATATATATATATATATGGGTTCTTTTTTTGGAAAAGAATCGCAATTTTTGAGACCTGTTTTGAAATTTTTACTTTCAAATTTGTTTTCTTGTTATTTTTCTTCAATTAAGATGACAAAAAGATTTTTATTTATTTTCAATATAAAAGGTAATGTGGTACAATAAGCATAATTAAAATCTGTTCATATTTGCAAAAGTTGCAAATTCACGATGATTAAGTTACACATTCCAGCAGACAACTTCCTGAAAGCCTAACTCCTCCTCGAGCGATCTTGCAAGCTTTTAGAAGTTATTGAAAAGAGAATTATGAAAACGCTTATATTTATTTTCTGTATCGTCTTTAAGATGTCGAAGTCCTAAAGATTGGTAAATAACTTTTGTTTTATTACGAAACATTCAAAAATTTTTAATGGGGAAAGTTTAATGGGATCAACACATCGTTAATTTGAGAATTACGTAGGTAAAGCTTCAGTTTTAAGTCCACATTAAATAAAAGAAAATATTTTAAACAAAAGAAATGAATAAAATTTTAAAAAATGTAAATATTTGTTGCTTTTAATTCACAATAGAGTCATCCTTAATTCCTACAATTAACTGTATTATTTTTTCTAATTAGTTGCAAGTACAATATTTACACCAACGGTTCTCAAATGGGGACCATTTACTTAAGCAAAAAATTTAAAGCATTTTTATTTAAAGACTAATAACACAAATTTACTTCATAAATTTAGTAATTGATTTCATCGAAGTGATCAAGTAATATAGGGTTCAAAAGTAAATAAAATTATAATTATATACGTGTGAGTGATTAAATCAATTATTTCCTATCAAATCAACCTGTTTATAGTTCCAAATGGAAAACACGGCAACCAAACCAACAATCCTTTTTGTATTCTATATTTTTTTTAATACGAAAGTACGTTTTCAAATTGATGATGATACCAAATTAAACATCTTCTCAATTTGAAATAATAACTTCCTCGACAAAAAGAGGAATTTACAAATTGGGAATTTTATTTAAACAAGTTAGTTTTTTAAATTGCCTTGTTGCCTCTGTATGGCGGTACCAAAGCCGAGCTTGTGGACTACAATTAGGCAACAACAGAATGGAATACGTGTTTTCTACATACTTCATCAGCATTCGTGGTATCTTATCTATTTATGTTTGGTTAAAACTTAAGCAGTATTAGTTATCAAACTGGCTGCAAAAGTAAAAAGATACTTTAGTTTTATTCTAGAAATAGTCAGATTTGCAGATTTTAGTCAGAACTATTCAAATATTGTAAGAAAAACAGAAAAGTTAATAAATTTTTTTATGTGTATTATTAATAAAAAATTTTTTCCTTTTATTCTAAAATGTACACAGAATCTTTTACATTTTTTAAATTATTTATTCATTGGATTTCATTTTAATTCTAACAAATTTAATATTTTTTTCAATTTGGAAATTCTTATTTAAGTCTATGAATGATTTAAGAATAACATGAGATATCAAGTAGCAAATATTTTCTTTTGAATATTAATTTATTTTTAGGTTTAAGAATGATTTGAAAATGTCTAATATGAAATTGTTTTCATGATTTTTACCTCAAGTAGAAATCAAACCTAAAGTTTAAAACTTTGGTCTATGTTTCAACGAAACTTGTTTGATATTAAACATTAAAATCATACTGCAAACCTTTGATTTGGTGTTTACTTATATAAAAAATTTTAGTGGGTCGTTCTCGAGTTGTAATATTTCTCTGGGGATCCTGAAGCTGTTTATTGTACAGTAATAATATGAAATTATTTGGAACAGCGCAAATTCGATTGGCAATGAATTCGGTTGTCATAACGAATCTGCCTTATCTGTGCGTTGCAATTATTATAATTAAAAAAAGATTTAAAAAAATATTTGTCACATATCGTTTTAATACTGATTTAGTTTATTAAATTTGGGAATGAATTATTCGCATAAATGATAGATTATAAAGCTAAATGCTAAATAGTGAAAGTTTTAAAAAAGTTGTATTCGATCAAGCTCAATTAGAAAGAACTCTTGTAACTTTAATATTATTCGGGAGGGGATTTACATGCATTCATAGATTTAGAATTTTTAAATCTATGAATGCATTTAAAGCCCCTAAAATATGCTATCAAAAATTTACACTTACATTTGGTATAGGTGTAGCAGAGGAGTGTACAACATTATGTTTGGAAGGGGGGCACAACATTTTCCCATGGGCGGAGCTAAGGGGGCTCAAAATTAGGTACCTCTGACATAAACAATTTTTAATCGTTTGGAAAATGTTTGTTTCTTGTCCGATCTCAAATATTTTTAAACATTGTTGTAGGCCCTGATAACACCTATAAAAAACATGCGCACATGTCCTATTTATCTCTTATAGTTTTCGAGTTATTTGCGTTTGAATTTTTAAGCATCATAATTTTTCATGTTCTTTGTCCAGTTTTTTTCATATATATCCTAGTATTTCAGACCGATTTTATCAGTTTTTTTCTTACCTAGTTAAAGAACAAAATTATCTATTGAATAAAAGAAATTTGAAGTCGATATGTTTCCCGAGTCCAAAAATAAACGATTTTGAATTAGAATATTTCAAAAAAGACGACTTTTTATGTTTTTTTAGCCGAAAAAGTATCTACACTCTTTTTTATCTAAAATAAAATTTTCTTTAGCACCAAATAATAATTTTGCACTTTTATGAAAGGAAACTTCACAGAGATGACTTTAAGATAAAAAGATATTATAAAGATATCTTAATGAAATTTGCAGGAAATGCGGATCTTATTAGTATAAATAAAAGCGCGTTAACCAAATCTCAATCAGGGATAGGGTTTTCCTGAATTCCCAAATAAACTAATCAAAATTCCCAAAAATGGGATTTTTTACATTTTTGGTTATAGAATCCACATTTTCCGAAGTCCCGTAGATTTTGATTTAAAACTTTTAACAACATATTAAAGATTCTAAAAATATATTCCGCTTGTCGATTCGTGCTTTGGGATTTGAAAAAATATGGACTAAAATCAAAACTTTCATATAAATGGGTCGAATTCGGGAGGGTATGTACCATGACCAGTTGAGTTATTGGGTTTGTTTTTTATCTTAAGGTCATCTCTGTGAAGTTACCTTTCAGAAAAGTGCAAAATTATTATAAGTTGCTAAAGAAAATTTTATTTTAGATAAAAAAGAGTGTAGATACTTTTTCGGCTAAAAAAACATAAAAAAGTCGTCTTTTTTGAAATATTCAAATTCAAAATCGTTTATTTTTGGACTCGGTAAACATATCGACTTCAAAAATTTTGCAAGTGATTAAAAATTGTTTATGTCAGAGGTACCTAACTTTGAGCCCCCTTAGCTCCGCCCCTGGGGAGATTGTTGTGCCCCCCTTCCAAACTTAACATTGTACATTGTACACTCCTCCGCTACGCTCATACCAAATTTCGTGAATATCCAACTGGCCGATCAAAAGTTACAGATTTATTTCCAAAAAATAAATGCCCCACTGTGCATTATTAAAAAACATATTTAATAATAAAAAATAAATGAGAATAATAAATAAATAAATAGATAAACAAATGGAAGAAAATTCGGTCTCTAACTATTTTGTTTCCCCTATTGCGAAACATTTTTTCAAAAATAAAAAAATTATGTGTAAAGATGGGATTTTAATGCATTTATGGGCTTAAAATAAACCTCTAAAATATATTAATTTTTTAAATTTATAATATGTTTAATAATATACACATATATAGGTGTAAATTTCTAAAAGCATATTTAAGAGGCTTATCTATATATGCATGTATAAATGCATATAAAAACGCCCAATAAACAACATTCCAAGCAACACCGCATGGTAAACAAATATTTAAAGCATTTTAACTTACCTAAAAAGCTTTCAATCTTTTTCAATTGTGACACTGGATCATCTATTAAACGATCGCCATTGACTATTAGGATCTGTTCGCGAGGGAAGACTTCCAACCATCGATGTAAATGTAAATGGTACATAGATATGCTTAATGGACGATAGGATTCATTGACAGTACCATTTGGAAATATAGCCAATTCCTCAAAGGATCTGTAAAACAAATATTTATATGTCTATATATATATATATATATATATATATATATATATATATATATATATATATATATATATATAATATTTCTATTTTTTATGTTCATTTTACAACTTAATATTTTAAAATGTTGTAATAAAAAATTAAATTTCAGTATAATATACAGCAAATACTTACTTCGACAAAATTTGTGCTGTTGCCATATTTGTTTGTGGACTAGCTGTTGTTGTCTCGTAGTGTCGATGGCTATTGTATGGATTTTTAAAATTTGTTTTAATACCACCTGCACCAGAGCCATAGACATTACCATTACCACTCCCATGACCGCCTCCACCGCCTAATGAATTGTCATATACTTGTGATGAAGAGTAACCAACATTTAATTTCTTGTACAACATAGAATGCGAGGACATTTTACCCGCATTTGCTGATGATGCTGCTGAGGATGTTGTTGGTTGTTGTAGTTGTTGTTGCTGTTCGCTGGCTAATGGTAGTGTGGCGGTAGCTGCATGACTTCGTAATTGAGTATAATCAGAAATGGCTCTTGTCACCGGTTCCCTTACTATCAGCAACAATTTAATGCTGGCATTCATGGCTCGTACACGTTCTGGCACCTAAAGACAAACAACAAATAAAGAGAGAAAAAAAAAGAAATTATAACAAAACATTGTTAAAAAAGAAGCGCAATTTTCAGAACACAAAATGGAGGGATAATAATGAAGTTAATGGAAAGTTAAATATAATTTGTATGTACCACAGATACATTCTGTACATATATGTATGTATGTATGTATATACATGCAAATTGTTATATACATATATACGTAGATAGATAGGTAAATAAGTACATAATATATATGTACTTATACAAGTTTGTTTATGGCTGTATAGCTGCTGGCATTAGTAAAGCCAATGGATATTTAACAATAGTCTAGTGTTTTGCAATTAGGTATGGAATTTTTAGTTATTAATTAACGAACCTTTTGCAAAATACCAAAAACAAAGTTGATTATGAGAAGCCAGTATTGCATTTATAGAGTTTTTAAACTATAGAAGTATTGAAATTTGTTGTTAGCAAATATTTTGAAAAAATATGATCTTTTTTTGCTAGTATTTATGCGAAGTAATAAGTGGATGTATGTAATATTCTCAACGGAGTTTTAAAGGAAAAAAAATGTATAAGTCATTTATCTAGAAAGTTGATTTAATTAGACAAACAGCGCATAGATAAAACTTGGCAAAGTCAATATTAAAAAATAATTTTTTGGAAAAAATTTAATATGTCTGCAAAGTCTTAGCTTTCTCTTTATAACTCCATAATTACTTTTTTTCTACTGACCCGTATGTGAGTTACATTTTTGTTATTATTTTTATCCTCAAAATATCTCCTTTTTTAATAAGTTGATTATCATCTCCGCAATAAATTGATGATCGATGAGATCAATTTTTTTTTTTTTTTTTTTTTGAAAAATTTGATTCCAGAGATTGAGTTTAAAATTATTTACAAAAACCAGAATTTAAACTAAATTTGCAATTTTTAAGTTTCATTTTGAGAGATGTTAATAGATTAAATCAATTATTTCAAAGTGGAAGCCCTCAGTTTCATTTACTCTATAATGAAATACATGGTTCATAAAGTAAAATGTTTGAATATATACTAAAGGATGAATACAGAAAAGAAAGACATTTATTAGAAGAAACAAATATTGAAACAAAATTGGGAAATCACTTTAAATTCAAAATGTTGTGATAGTTTATTATACAATTTTGTCCATACCTGCAGCAAGAGCCAACGTAGAAAGAATTTTTCACAAATTATAAAAATAAGAACAAAATAAGAAATAAATCAGATACACTGACTTTATGCGGTATACTAAGAAGAAAAGATTTTCTTAAAATATCAAATTGTAATTGCACACATTTTCAAACATCAGAGGAAATGAATAAAATATTTAATAAACAAATGTATAATCATAACTAAAAATTAAATTTGAAGATTTCTTTAAAAACCTTTCCAAAAACCTTTGCAAAATTTTCAAAATTTCAAAAAAGATGCTGCTCGGGACACTTTACAATGCAGTAAAGTCCAATAAAGTATATTTTGGATCCTCGTGAAAATATAAGACAGACAGATGGACGATGTCCGTCCGTCTGTCTGTTGAAAGTAGAATAGAACTCGGGGAGGTTAAAGTTTATTTGGTATTTAAAAATGAGCAAAATCGGTTCATAAACAAAAAGATATGGTACAAATACTAAAAAGTAGTAAAAAAGTAGTAAAAAAGTACTTAATGAATACTTTAAGCAGACTAAAAAATAAAATAGAGTTTAAATAGAAGTGCACCGATACCAACAAAAAGGTGATGAATAAAATGAAAAATATTGAAGAAACATATTTGTATATTTTATATGAGAGTTTCATTTTTCGTGCTTTATGATTCTGCACGCATGCTTTACAAGATGTAAAATATTTCTTTATTATATTATTTCAAGATTTATTTAGTGATAAATTTCCTATATACTTATTACATCTTTCAGAAGATCATCTGGGGGTATCTTTTTTTTAACAGCTAAATTATTATCTAGTAATATTGTCTATATTTCTTCCAGGCGTATTGATTTCTTATTTCTTAGATTTGTCGCCTATAACGCACAATCTCTCCCGATGGGGGAACTTCCGCAATACGAATATGATTATTGCGGCAATAAAATATTTCTTCTAATCAATAAGAATTCGAATCCCTTTCGTATTATTTTGCATGTAGGAATTATTTTTAAAGTTAAAAATATATCACTGTATATGATTTTTCTGAAAAATTTTTTTTCTACATCCTAATAATGCAATGGCATTATTTTAAGTCGCAATTACGTACAAAGTTTTAATAATTAGCGATGTCTTATTAAACTTCAAAGAGAAAAAGTATATTTTGGCCACTGTTGGCCTTTTAGCGATCATATGCATATAGGATCATATATATGTTAACATATTTTCTCAGTCTGCACCTTTTTGCCTCACAGAAGGATGCATTTGTCTTTCTAACTCTCTATTTAACGGTATAAAATTATTTTACTATTTTGTTACGAATTTTTTCATTTTTTTTTTTTTTTGCATAATATTATGAAGATTTTAACATATTATAAAGATTTAACATGCACGTTATTGTGACTCAGATTGGGGTATTACATGGATGCGATGCAGTGTTGCCTTTTTAGTCTTTTTAAGGCTAAATCTAGCTTTTTTATTTTGCTTTTAGACTCAAAATTTTCATTTTAGCTTCTAGATTTTTTTTCTAGCCTATTCATTTTTGATTCTAAAATGCTACTATTGCAAAAACGAAGAAAATAATTTCTTTTTTTTCTATTAATAATTTTATTTTTACAGAATCATCCATTTAAGCATTTTGTGTATTTATTAATTAAAACTTAACTAATTTTATAACTTACTAAATGGATTACATGCTGCCAGAAAAGGACACTTTATATTTTTACTTGAAAAACAATCTAATGTAGGCTGTTGATTTTCTTGAGGACATCATATAACAATTTTTAAAAATTTCGAAACACTGCCTTAATTTCGACCGTTTTTAGGGTACTTCCTGCACTAAAAATCTCATAGCTTCTTGAATTTTAAGTAAATTTAAGATTTTTAAATTTACTTAGAAAATAACTGTATTAAAGTATTTTACATATACTTCAAATAAGTAATGAAATATTCAACATTTTTAAATTTATTTTCCTTATCTTTTTCGAAATTTTTGTTTTGATGTAAATTTTTTGGATTTTTTTCTTTAAGACTAAACATATTTATATGCAAAGATTTGTATGCTATTTTGTTTAGAATAAAACGAGATGTCTCCATATAAAATCGCTTCAAAAACTCAAAAAGTTATTAATTATTTCCTAAGCATTATTAAAAAATTCTTTATATATTTAAAGGCAAGGTATTTTTTATATATTTTTTATTTAGCGCTTACTTTTAGAGAAAAAATGAGAAATATATAGAAATTTTTATTAAGTCATCCTAAATAAAATCGAATAAGTTCTACAGTTTTTCTCTGATATGAAAATACTAAATATCATTATGTTTACAATAAAAATGGATTTAAAAATTGTTTTATCATTATATAGCCTTTTATAGAAAAAATTGCAATAAATTGCAGTTAAACTCGTAAAATTTTGGAAATAATTTTACATTTTCTAGATGTTTAAAAATTTGCTTTTAATGTTTGAGCAAAACTTAAAAAAGTTTAAAAGGAAAACATATGGATGCTTTTATACAAGGACCTACCAAAGAAAAAAAAAAATGGAAACTTTTGGGGGTGTATTGTAAATGTTTAAAACTGATTTAAGCCATTTTTTAAACTAGAATAGTATTGAAACTATATGTGCCATTTCTCGAGTGATTTTTCACCGTAGAAGCATGTTACTATACATAAAATTTTTGTAATATATTTCATTAATCATAGAAACTATTTACGAATACAATTAAAAAATAATATATAATAAACACGAAAGATCAACCAAAAATTTTAAATGCTAAATCGAGAAGGAATTATAGATGAAAAATTACGAAAAATCATTTCGAAACATTGGGTAATTTTTTGTTAGAAATATAAAACAAATTTGTATAGAAGATTTTTACGGAAGATTTTTTATTGGGTCATTTTGCTTGAAGTCTTTTTATGTTTTATTTATTTATTGTAATATCTTTAAAAAATAAACGAAGACGAACAAAAATAAATTTTAAATTAAAAAAAAAAAAATATTCTAAATTTTTTCTGGCCTTATTTTTTTGGGCCATTTAGCCATTTTTTACCCTTTTTAAAGTTCAATTTAGTCTCTTTTTTCTTATCTTCTGGCAAATTAAAGTCCGATTTTAATTAAAATTGTCGATAGGCTTTCGACTTTCGTTAAAATTAAAGTGAGCTTTTATGGGAGCTAAAGTCAATTATGGCCCGATTTTCGTGAATTTTACCATTTTTATTTATGCTTATCATGAAAAATTTAAGGCATTTAAGAGCTTAAACCCAAAATTGACATTTGTATAGTGGATAGGAGAAATAATGTACTTCGTAATTATACCAAGGCAAATATATGTGTCCAACTTTATTACGATATCTTAAAAATTTTAACCTGTGGAAGATTTACATGGACAGGCAGCCAGCCAGACAGAAGAACGGACATCGGTAAGTTGAACATTATATTTTGAGTTGAGTATTGGACTAATTAATTTATGCGTTATAAACATTAGCATAAACACATATTAACCCAACCTCCTATCGTGTAGTAACAAGTTCCCATTCAAACAATATAAAATATTTTACTCTTTGGTCACATTACTCACATTTATTTTCCATTTTTTGTTTGTTCAAACAGACATTAAATATAGTGAAATAGGAAAACGGTCGCATTTGAAAAATTATTTGTCTTCAAAACATATTTCATCAAACTGTCGAAAGCAATAAAACGACAATGGGTTCGGAAGTGCATTTAAAGACGAAATGAGTAATGGTGCTGTGTAATTAAATAAAATAAAATAAAAAATAAATAAATAAATATGGTTCAAAACTCTACATGGAGAAAAACATGGTTATCACTACAATATTATGTTTTCCTTGCTAATTTTCTTGAATTTTAATAGCTCTGTGTTCATGATAACAATGTTTTTGTACAAAGTTTGCCACTTAATGTTTGCACTCAATAAAAGTTTTAAAAATCATATGTTTTTAAACATTTTTACCAGAAACAAAATTTTTTTAATATGCAAAATATCATTAATTCTACAACCATTAAAGTAATGATTAAAGTATTTTACCTCGTTCTTAAATCATATTCAGTTTTTTAAACCAATTTAGTATTATTATTCCCATGATAATAAAATGTTTAAAATGAATAAAATACTTATCCTTTTCACAAACTTAGTGGAAAAATGCAATACTTGTTTGTTTTTAAACATATTTTATTTGTAATATTTGTTTTCTAACTTCATTGTAATTCTGATGTAGTTTATATATGAATAAATATAAATAGATACGGTTTGGTTATATTCGGTGTGATTCAAGCAATATAAGACATTGATTAACTACCATTAAAGGGTTTAGTTAAAAAAAAACCTATCTTGCATTTGAACTACATATGGTGTTACAAATGAATATAATAAAAAATAAACAAATAATATGTAAATATTATTATTTATTTTTTGTTATTATTTTCAATACAAAATTTGTAAAAATAATAATTTTTTATACAAAATGAAATAATAATACGATAAACTATACGATAATATGGCGTAATAATATGATAAAATGGAATAACAGTATGAATTATGGCACAGTAATATTATAAAATGGAATCCTAATATGACAATGTGATATAATATAATAACGTCAAATCAAAATCTAATGGAATGTTATCCCATTCCATTGTAAGAAGATTGTTCAATTATATATAAAACAAGAATAATAACATGAAAAAACAAATCTTAAAATCAGAAACAATGTGGTAAAGTGGAATCATAATAATTATTACTTATAATCATTTCTATTTTTCGCTGTGATCATATGTTTCAATAATTATATGTTACTCTTAGATTATGGTTACTACAAATATATTTTTTATCTGCATGCATCTAAATATAGTTATTGCGCATTTTATATTACATTTAATGTTGTTTAGTTTCTGCTATATTTCAGGACGATATAGTAAAATTGTAAGGATAATTATACCAGCCATCCTCTAAAGATATGAACTTATCTTTTATTATAGAAATTGTAGAGAAATCTCTTCCTGGTGCGTATTTAATATTTATATTTTCCATAAGGCTACAGGGTAATATTTCAATAGCAAACTTAAAAGACTTCGGGTATATACTTGAGCAATTCAGAGGACTGTCCCTAAAACTTCTTCTAAAATCATCAAAAAACTGATTTTGGCAAGTAAGTTAATGAAATTATTAAAATGATCAGAAATATTGTATTAGCGCAACTTATTGCTTAAAACTTCTCATTTATTTACATTTTTTTATATTTTGTTGATTTAGATTCAATGCAACTGTTATTTCATCTTATTTTTTCTTACAAAAATTTTGTAAGAACAAATAATTATTTGCCCAAAAATTGGGTAAATATTTTTCATTAAGTGGTCAGTCACACTGTGTTCACCTTAAAATCGTTTTTGTTTGCTATTAAATAATTTTATTTGCTCAAAATCAGTTGATTTATTGTTTGCCACATAAAAATATTTTATGGTCAAATTACGAAAAGAAATATTTGTTAGTTCCTGTCAAATATTTCCCTAATCTGACCGCTCCTTAAGAATATATAATTTCATTGGCTTATAAACAAATAAATAAATATTCCTATATAGCTGTATCTCTCATAAATAAATATAAATAATGTATTTAATGCAATACATTCATACGTATGCCCTTTAAGCTGAAACTCGTTTTACCATAATCAAATGACAGTAATAATTTATTCCCAAATCTTAATACAAATGCATTAAAAACTTTAGTTTAATATAATACATTTCCATTAAATATATTACTTTATCCTAATCTTATTATTACTCCTTTATATTTCAAACTAAATTACCCTCAGGATCTTCAGACATACAAATTATATTATTTTATATTAAAAATCTCTCTCTCCCTTGCACTCTGGTCATTAGTTCACAGAGAATGTAATGTAAAAAGGAGAAAATAAAAAACTAAAAGCAACAACTGCTACTGTTTATTTTAATGAAAATAAAAATATAAAAAAGTTGTATTTGTGTAGGTGAGTCTTTAAAACATTCCAGTTAAAGTGTGTAGTTAAATTGACTATGTAGTTGTGTTTAAATGCATAATACTGGTCAAGTTGTGTTGTTGGTTTTATTTTAAAACAAAAGAGACTACAGTTTATTATGTTGCCATCCTTTATTCTAGAGCTTTGGTTATTTTCTTCATGTTTTTGTAATATTCTTCTTTATGTCTTTTTCATATTATTAAAAAATATGGCTGAATTTGTAGGTTGGCGAGTATATTTGTAAATTGTATTCATACTGAAGTTACAGTATTTATGTATTTTATAGTAATAAAATTTCATTCCTTTTATTTTTATTTTTTGTTTGTTATTGGTAGGGGGCAACAAATTGAAGCGAAAGTAATGCAATTAAACATTTTGTAATAAATGGGTTTGAACAAGTTGAATAGTATTTTAATTAAATGTCGTAGTTTAAATAATAGATTACTTTAAATATAGACTCATACTTGGGTAATGTTAATTGCATATCTTTTCTCTATGATTTTACTTTATATTACACAAAACAAATTTTTATCTTATATTTTTCAATTAATACAGTTATTTCATTTTACATCAACTAATATATTCAAGCAAACATAAAGTAAAAGAAATAGTAAAAATAAAATTCAAGTAGATTTTTTCTCATTTAAATTTTGAATTCATTCAATCATCTACTTGATTGACTTAATTAATTTTTTAATTGGATTTTTTCTTTTCATTTTTTACAGTTATTAGTAATAGATATAATCATTTTGGTGATAGGTGCAATTTTAGCTATTTTTAATTGAATGAATTATTTTGGTGATTGGTGACTTTTTTCTGTGTACAAAAATATAGTTGTTAAAAGTTAATATCAAATAAAGATAGCTTTAAAGATAATAAATTAAGTTTTAAATACATATTAAATATTAAAAATTTGGAAGCGGTGAATTTATAAATGGAGTAATGAATACAAATATATTACTTTATCTTAATAAACCACAAAAAGAAATAATAATTTAAATAAAATTATGATACAAATTAAATTTTAATTTTGAGTTTAAGTGTGCATAAAACAATTATGAAAGTTTGAGAGTTTAAGATTCGTAATTTGCTCTTATCTTAATTTTTAAATTTATTTACTGTACCTATTAAGTTGCTAGTTTTCCAAATTATTTTTTTTTTTTTTTTTTGTTTACGAAAACTTACTTTTTCTTGATTTAATCATGATAAATACTTTATTTCATTAGGTTGTAGCAAGAATTGCAATCTGTAAGAAAATTACACTTGTTAAGTAGTCCATAGGCCGGACTGACGGACATATCTACCTTAAGAATGATTAGTTACTGACAGTGTTGCTAATTTAGCCTTTTTAAGGCTAAATATAGCCCTTTTATTTGGCTTTTAGGTTTTTTCGATTTAGCTTCTAACTTTTTTCTAGCCTTTTTTGATTCTTAAAATTGCCATAAAAAGGCTAAAATGTTAGTATTTTGGTAACGAAGGAAATAATTTCTTATTTGTTAATACAAATTTTAATTTTAATTTTAGAATCATGAATATAATAATTTCTGTGTATTTATTCACATAAAAAATCTAGATTATTTACATTTGAAAGAAAAAAATCGCCTGAGCGCTTCATTCTCCAAATCAAAAATAACAACTAATTTTAGGGACCATAACCATAGAAACTATTTACGAATATAATTTTGAAAAAAAACAAAATATATAAATATGAAAAATTAAACAAAAATTTTAAAATTATTAAATGCTTAATTAAAATGGAATTAAAGTGCAAATATTGAGTAATTTTCCATATGAAATATAACATAAGTTTTTATTGAAATTTTTTGGGTGATTTTTTATTGAGTTATTTTGCTGGCAGGCGTTTTATGGTTTATTTCTGAATTTGTTACAATAAAAAAATATGAAAAAAATATATAAAATAAAAAAAAACTAAAAATATTTTGTAAATAAAACAATAAAAACTTAAAGGATATCGTTCGTCAAAGCCACGGAACATTTTTAATAAACCATAAATAAGCATGTCTTCGAGAATATTTTTTTTTTTTTAAATCTCACTTTGACCGATTACCCCAAACCATAAAAATAATATTTTTAGCCTTAAGTATAGAAAATTAATGTGTCAAAATTTTTGAAGGTGAAAGGTCAAAATAAAAAATCTTACAAAACATTGGCGAGGTTTTCTAAGCAGTAGTTTCAAACATATAGAATTTTCAAATATTTAATATTTATAATTTTGTCACTTTAGTAATTCTGGTATTTTAATAAACTCTTTAGAGTTAATTACATCGAACTGGGTGCAAAGCAATGTAATTATCTAACCATATATTTTCTTGATTATGCACGCAGAGAAAAAACGTAGTTACAGCATTGTCACTACAACAATATTATATTTTCATTGTTAACTTTCATTAATTATAGTAATACTGTGTTCATGATAACAATTTTTTTTGTTTCAGTTTTATCATTCAGTGTTCGCATTCAATCAAAATTTTAATATGGTTGACTACAAAAATTGAAGAAAATTTTATTAATATAAAAAATATTATTACTTCTACAACCATTAAATATTATCAATTTTTTTCCTTGTTCTTAAACCATATTTTGTTTTCAAAATATATTAACCTTATTATTCTCATAACAATAAAATGTAATAAATATACTTTTTACAAATATGGTTGAAAAATTCATAACATGTTTGTTTTTGATTATATTTTTTTAACGTTTGTTTTCTACTTTCATTATAATTCTTATTAAGTTTATGCATGAATTATTATAAGTAGACAAGGTTTGGTTATATTTTGTGTGATTAAAAAGTATGGGATATTGATTAACTATTAAATAATTTAGTTAATAAAAATAGCTTTGCATTGTCTTGTACAATAGAATGAGTCAAATGAATAAATAAATAAGCAAATAATGAAAAAATAATATTTGATCGTAATAAGATAAATTTGAAACATATTATTTGAAATTTTGATCATTTTTTTACATAATACGTATAATAAAAGCAATTCATAATATAATAAAATGAAAATTCAGATCATAATGTTACAAAGCCGGATTATAACATGGTAAAATTTATACATACTATATAGAAAAAATTTATCATAATATGATAAGTTAAATCATTTTATGATTACAACTTTCATATTTATTATTATTTATGATCATAAAAATTTTTACATTAACAATATATTCCAATCACAATATGTTGCTCTTGGATTATGATCATCGCAATTATATTTTTTCTCTGCGTGTGGTCAATCATCATTTTTTACAGAATTTTTGATTTTTAAAAATGGTAAAAGTGCACAATTTTAGCACTTTTTAATTCACCGGATTTCTGAGAAAAATCCCGGGATTTGGGAAGTGAAAATCGTGCCGGTAATTCTCGGGTTAAAAACTCTATTTATATCGAAAAATAAAGAACTGAATTTTTATTGTGAGAGCTGTAGAAAAAATGGTGTAACGTAACGATAATAATTTAAGAGGAATTTGGTTAATAATAGCATTTGCCAGTATGATCATTTAAAATCTTCAACATAGTGTTTTCCAAAATACTAGCATTAAGGGAAATGGGAAAAATAATTTCTTCTTCTCTTAACAAGTACATATATAACAGCTGAGAATAGTTATAAATAATACTGAGTAAAAAATGCTGAATACTGTTATCCATTCCCCCTTAAACAAGAATAGGCGGACTAGATGTAATTTGACGTGCTAAACATGAATCTGCTTTCAGTTTTTGTATCAGATCGTGATTTTTTTATGCGAATGTCTAATATTACACGAGAGTATTTTGTTATAACTCGGGAACGGTGTATTCAAAAGATTTGCACCAAAATTGTATTGAAATCGTTTTTACATTATTTTTTATCTGCTAAATAGTTATAACTACTATATATATACTATATATATATAACTATAGTAGTAGTTATTTAGAAACAATTGTCAGAAAAAAATATTTTAATGCAAATTTGAATAATTTTTTTCTTTGAAGGTCTTTTACGAAATGAAAAGGGCAAAAATGTTCAGTGTTTTTATCCTTTTTTATAAAGTTGGTTACGAATAAACAGCGCCATGTATTATCAAAATTGATGCATATATCTTCATTTTATTCACAATTAAGTGAAATTACCCACGTATAGCTATAATTAATTGGAGACACACTGCAGAGTGGGACAGAATCGAAATTTTTTGGAAACAAATCTGTAACTTTTAATCGATTGGTAGAATTTATATAAAATTTCACATAGCCGTAGCAGAGGAGTGTACAATTTTAAGTTTTGAAGGGGGCCCCACAGAGTACCTCTGACATAATTTTTTTTAACCACTTTCAAATTTTTGTTTCTTTTCCGATTTCAAGTATTCTTACATTATCTTAAAAATCTTCGCTAATATGCTATTGCTACTTATGTCTTATAGTTTTTAATTCATTTGCATTTGAAATTTTAACTATTTTACTTTTGCAAATCTTGGTCAAGTTTTTTAAATATGTAGCAAAATATTTTCTTCCAATTTAATAAATATTTTCCAGTTTGTTAAAGAACTAAATTATCTATCGAATTAAATAAATTTGATATCTTTTCCGAGTCCAAAAATAAACTATGTTGAAATTGAGAATTGTAAAAATTATTATTTTTTTGTCTACAATATTTGTTTCTCTAAAATAAAATTTTCTTCAAAATCATATGATAATATGATAATCGCAATAAATTAAATGCTACACAAATAAAAAATAAACTTGATTTTCCTGTCACCTCCAAACATGTTCCACACATTTAGCGAACAGATGGTAACATAAAATGGAAGAAACCTAAATATAAGCCAATGTTAAAACAGCATCATAAGGAAAATCGTTTAAAATTTGCGTGCAAATACATGAAATGGACTGATGAGTGGAATAAGGTAATTTTTTCTGATAAAAAGAAATTCAATTTTGACAGTTCCGATTCATATTCTTGCTATTGGCATGATTTGAGGTCACATGAAATTCGTATGTCGAAACGCAATTTCGGTGAAGACAGTGTTATGTTTTGTGTAGCCTTTTCTGTTGCAGGAAAATCAAAAATTTATAATGAACTGTTGGAAGATGTTCTTCTCTTATTTATGGATGAAAAATAGATGAAGATTGCATATTCCAACAGGGTAACGCTGCAATCCATGTTTCAAACCAATATAAATTGTGGTTTAATGAACATAGTATTCCACTATGGGACTGGCCGATTTGCAGTCCGAATTTAAATCCAATGGAGAATCTGTGGGGTTACATGGCCCGTACAGTTTACAGAAGAAATGCACAGAATGAAACTATAATGCCAATAACGGCGTTAAAACTAAAAATTAAGCAAGCCTGGGAAGAAATGGACAGTGATTTTTTTTAAATTAGTCGAAATAATGTCTGATTGAATTTTTGAAATTATCTAAAACAAAGGTTCATCAATGCTAATTAAGCTTAAGTGCGTATTAAGGAAAATGCCATAAAAAATGGCGTTAAATTACTAAAATTAATGAAAAACAATTTAATTTATATTTAGTTTTTTGTTATTAATTTTTTAAGTGAAATCAATAAATAATTTAAAAAATTAATTTGTAGCACCTTAATTATTTTTCAGCCCCATTTTTGGTAAGTTGAATAAAAAAATTAATGTGCGTTTATTGGAATATGCGCCAGTGTATATTGATCAAAAAAGAAAAATAAGTTATCAGCAGAAAAAGTTATAAACAAAAATATTTGTTATATCTTATTCGAGCGCATAATTTAGGAAGAGCAATATTGATCTACTTTTCAGCTTAACTGGCAAATTTTTGATACCAAAAAAATGACGTATCGCTTAAAAGCATTTCCATGGAAGAAGTTGACAAACAAATTTTAATTTATATAAAATTATTCTGAAAGTGCTTTGATATAGAAAAGTGTAAAACAATTAAAAAAAGTATTAAAAATAAACAAATGAGAATGTTATATTCGGCTTGGCCGAATCTACATACCAAGCATTTGCAACTTTTTGGTTTATATCGTTTTATATCGATTCTCGAACTTTCTGTACAAAATTTCGTTATCGGACATGCTTTTTAACTGAAGTTACAACTGATACACTGTGTTTCTAGTATTTGACCCATAAATTTTTTGCTTTTTAACCGATTTTTAAAATTTCACCTTATATGGGACGTGGACGGACTATGCCCATTTTTTGTTTCCGATTTTATATTGGTCCTTGAACTATTTGCACAAAATTTCGTTGATGTGTCATTTTATGTGGGAGGTGGGCGGTAAAGTGATCAGATCACTCCCATGTAATTTCGTTAAGCTTCGAATTATCTGGCCAACATCTTGCTACCGTACATGCTTTTGTTTAAGAGATATCAGCTAAAAACTAAAGTTACAACGAACACCCTGTGTTACTAGTATTTAGCCCATAACTTTTTTGTTTATTAACCGATTTTGCCCATTTTCAATACAAAATAAATCTTATATAAGGTAAATATTTGAGCCAAATTCTGTTTTTAACAGACAGCCGGACATAGCTAGATTGACTCAGAATCTTACCAGGACTCGGAATATATATATTTTATGGGGTCGTAAATGATTTTTTCGATATGTCACACGCGGAATGACAAACCCAATATACCCCATCTTTTTGATGGTGGGTATAAAAGTATTGAATTTTTCTAATAAATATTTCGTCTTATTCAATCATATACTTGATTTATTTATTTACTTCATTTACAGATTTTATCCTAAAGATTACATAAATTAATTATATAACATAAATAACCTTAATTTAAACTTATCTTTATTTACATTAAAATTTAAAATAAAACAAGAAAATAGAATAAGAACAAGTTTCTTGACCAGAAAAATATTACAAACAAACATAATACAACTGTAATATTTACGTTCATGTAATGTTTGAAAACCAAATAACTTTCTCCTAGCAGCATAGGTGGGAACATTTTTGTAAACATTTTTTGAATTCGCTCTAAATATCCGGTTTCTGAAATGCTACGGACAAATGAATCATGGAATAATTTGAGCCTATAGGGGTCACTAAATTCACTTGAATTTCTCCTTATAAGCACTAGAATTGATGTTATCAATATGATGATTAAGTGATAACTCCCAAATCCTTAAATTCAACGTCTACAACATTTGGGAATATTAATTTTAATATCATTATCAAAACACCATTGGGACAAAAGATCTAAATCGGATTGCAATTTTCGACAGTATTTGATATAATTGAGAACAATTCAACCACAAAGAAGAAACATTTGCTAATTTTGAATATAGTTGATAAAGCATTTATAAATAATAAAAATAATAAAGGTCCAAGATGTGTCCCCTGAGGATTTAATTAAAATATTATTATTTTTTAATTAATTTATTGATTCCTTTAAATAAAAACTTGTTTAGAGTACAAATTTTTTTCAACTACTTGTTTAATTAAAACCTTTAATTGGAAAAAAATCATCAATTTGTATATTTTATTATTATGAGTAATTGACATAATCATATTGGTGAGATGTGCAATATTAAATAAAATTTTTATTGAATGAATTATTTTAGTAATCAAAACAAATTTTTACACTTTTCTGTATATGGCACGAAAAACTATTAATTTACTAAATTTTTAATGTACATTCATGACCTGAGATCTCGGTAACTTTAATATTTCATAAATTGTTGAGGCACAGCCAAGGCTCTAATTAATATCAGTAAAAGGTTATACCAATCTGCAGCTGAAAAATTAATATTTGTAAATTTTTATTTGTTAACATTATTTGCAGTTTCTCATACTTTGTTTTTTAATCTTTATTCTATAGGAAATTTAAAACAGAGTTATTGTGGCTATTATGTTCACCAATAGAAAACGTACAAAATTTTCTTTTTGTATAGATATATTTGTGTAGGTTATATATGTTCATTTATTTTTGATATCAATCTCAAAATTTAATTTTATCTTTTTGAGTTTCCGATTTTTAACTACCATAACATAAACGGTAATTTCTTGTCCACTAATATCATTCTAAAATTTTTTTTGATTCTCAGATATTAAAAATATTTATTTACATATATATACACAATATTATATATAATTAAAAAAAAATTACTATGATCGCGATTATCTTCGGTGAAATCAACTCTTCATTTTCATTTGTATTCTAGATATATCGATGTAGGTATTATAATTATAATTTTTTAATATTGTTGAAAATAGAATTTTGGAAATTTTGTATAACTTTTTATGCAAAACCTTCGTAATATTGACGCCGTTCGATAAAAGTCATTCACGAAAATATTCGCCTGTAATTATTTGCTATTATTATTTTATCGCATTTACAGCTTCTGAATTAAATTTCTGTAAATAAATGGCACTTGAATGGACTAATATATCATATCCGATAATACAAAAAATTAAAGAGAATGCGGAAATGCATAATTTTTAATAATAGCTACATTTTTTATATCACGTTTCTTATTTTTAATTTTGTTTAACCCAAATACGCAGTGATTCATATTTGAATTAAAAGAATTTTTATAAAATTTCTAAAGTATCTTCTCGATTCAGTATATCAACTTTAATACCAAAATTATTTTAGATTTCCAAATAGTAAGGTGCGCATTACGGAGTAAATGTATTATATCATCTTTGGCGATTTTTACGAACATAAGGATATGTTAGATTAGTGTGATTTTTTGTAATATTATTAAAAATTATATGATCTAGAAAATATGATATTTGGTTTTACATTTTAGCGATATTTCTTTACATAAAAATAATTAACCATAAAATTTGAAGTCCATTATTTGGATCATACCATTTATTTTGAGAAAAATTCTATAAAAAATCATGGAAAATAAAATTATTTTCTAAAATTTCACATAACTCTTGCATTGAATAAAATTATTTTGCTCAAAAATAAAAAATTGCGCACTAAAAGGTAAAATTTTCTATTTTTTTTTTTTTTTTTTTGAACTCCCAAAATAAACGAATTTGAAGTAATGCTGATATATACTCGTAGATATACGGAATAGTGTGACCATCATTGAATTCAATTAATTTATGTGACAAATCAGTAGATTTTTAATTCTAAAACTTTACAAGAAGTTACTCACAAATATTAATAATTCAATATAAAATAGTGATTTTATTTCATAACAATATACTATTTTTTGCTTTTTTTTTTTTGTTTTTTTTTTTTTTTTGTATTTGCTACACAACCAATTTAAATAATTATTTATGTACATATGAGGAAACAGAATTCACTTTTTTCTTAATAATTGCAGTTATGAGCACAAATTGTCAATAATTGTTTTATTTAATCCGTTAACAGAATAATGAACAAAAAACAATATAAAATTTTATTTTGTGCCAGAAAGAAAAAAAATAAATAAAAATAAATAAAATAATGTTCATTCCATGAAAGAATGCCAAAGAATTTTTTGCGTTTTCGGATTTTGGCATATGCATTCCCTATGGAGCCATTTTAATATCTCGACTTTTATTTTATTTATTTATTTATTTTAATTTTGAAAAACTCATGAATTTATTAAAATCTTTTGAGAAATAAAAAAAATCTAAAAACACCAATACCTCCATAAGTAGTAAATGGATTTTAATGGTTTAAATTACATATAGAAGATGAATATGTCCTCTTTAAATGCTGTTATTAAAAATTGTACTATCACTTAAAAATGCATTCATAATGCAAATGCAATTTTTGGGTTTATTGATGTCTCATATTAAAGGTATCAGATATCATCTATAATATGATTTAAACATAACTTTTTTTCTCTACATTAAAATGTTCCATATCTCGTGATATATAATTCTCGTTCATATCTCATGATTATAGTATCTCAAAAAAAGGTATTTTTAAAAATTTTAGCAAAATATATGTTAATAGCGAAAATGCTTTCTATACCCTTGGTAAGTGGCATTCTCGGACTCGCAATAGTTTATGAATTATTACAAAAAATGTAATAATGAATACAGAATATTTATTGCAATTTGTATTTCTTCGTTGAAAATTAAACAGAAATAGCGTCATCTCAATTTAATTAAATTTGGTAAAAATATTAACATTAATACTGGCATGAATATTTGGCATGATTTCCACTATTATTCACGATTTGTAATATTTTTAAAATAAGACAATTTTTTATGAAAATACGAATATTTTCCAAAATACATATGTTCACTGAGGTCTATAGTTAAAGGTAATAAAATTATCTTTAAAATGATGCCTGAAAAATTGTTTTATGTTTAAGTTTAATGGTCTATATTTCGCAAATTAAAATTTGCGGTCGCCTATATCAAAAAATAATATTTTTTAATACGTTAAAATAATATATGTAAACAATGAAATCTTTCTCTGTATTTTCAGTAGTATCATACTTGGACTCTCACTAGTTTCCGAGTTATTGTAGAATAAAGTGAACAAAGTCTTGCGTTAAAATTTCTATAAAAATAATTATTATGTTTTACACTGCGTCATATTTTTTGTAATAACCCAGAAGCCATTGAGAGCTTCAGCACAATACCTACAGAAGATACACAGAAAGGCTTCATCATCTACATATATTTTTTCCACGAATTTGAAAATACCATTTTTTGAGATACGCGACCGGGAATTTTAATTCATAAAATATCGATCATTCAAATTCAACATAAAAAGATGTTTCAGGTGTCATTTTTAGAAGTACTGCAAATCGCGAACCATAGCGGAAATCATTAAAACTCCGGTATTTATGTTATTAGTGTTAATGTTAATATTCTTAATAAATTTCATGAAATTTGAATCACTTTTCTCCTTAATTATAGACGAAACAATAGAAACTGAAATAAATATTTCGTATGATATTTTTAGGTATATTTCATAAACTATTGCGAAATATTTATTACAATTGCTATTGTCTCGTCCATAATCAATAAGGAAAATCGCCAATTGCTTCCACAAATCATCAAAATTTCATGAAATTACATTAACACTGGTAACGCAAATATCAAGTATAGAAAACCTTTAATATATATTTCAAAATTTTTTTTTAAATTACCAATTTTTGAGATATTTAGCCGCGTACTAAAAGTCATGAGATATGAACCATTTTAATGTGGAGAAAAAAAGTTGTGTTTTACGTCATGTTAAAGATAATTTTGATACTTTTAATATGACAACTCAATGAATCTTGTATCATAAACACTTCGAAAGATATTTGTAATTTAGTGTATGCAACTTAGTAATTTTTTTAGCTATTTAATACATTTAAATAGTGATTGTACTGAACATCAAAAACAACAAATAAAAAATTTAGATCGGAACCATAAGGAGATGCAGAGCAAATGAACATTTAGTAGAAAAATAATTTATTTCAGTAATAATTTTAAAATTTCTAATGTTTTTTCAACGAACTATGAAAATTGTTTGCATAGTATAAAAGAACGTTTAAAACTGCAGCTTATTATTAGCGATTTTAATTTATTAATTTGAAAATTTGTAAATAATAATTATATCTTGGGGAATAATACAAATAATATATATATATATATATATATATATATATATATATATATATATATATATATATATATATATATATATATACGTATATATAGGGATTTAAATTTAATATATTGAAAAAATGAAATTTGAACCGCAATAAAAACTAACCACAACGAACTTTGATTTTTTAAAATAAGTACCTTATTAATGGAGACCCATAAATTCGTGGTAATGAATTTTTCACACGAATTGTAGGTAGTTAGCTCTTTTTGCAATGTAGTATATTGATATACCGGGTAAGTAAAGTTTTTGCTAGGTAGTGATTGTGTATGCCGAATTTCACTGAAATTGGAGATGGTAAGCAGTGTTGCCAGTTTAGGCAACACTAGATTTGGTCTTGAAATACCAAATCTAGCCTTTTTACTTAGTCTTTAGCCTCAAAATTTTCTTATTAGCTTCCAGTTTTTTTCTAGCCTTTTTTGATTTTTAAAATTCCCCTAAAAAAAAGGCTAAAATGTTAGTATTTCGACAACGAAGAAAATTAAGAGTGCCTGCCATAACTAAATTTGTGGAATAACTAAATCGGTAATTAAAATCATTTTTAATATGCTTCATCAATAATAGAAACTCTTTATGAAAATTATTAAAAAAATATCTTGCTAATAAGGATAAATAAACGAAAAATTTGTAAATGCTAAATCAAAAAGGAATTATTGCTGAAAAATGACGAAAAATCACTTCAATTGGGTAATTTTTCATACGAAATATAACTCTAATTTATATGGGAATTTTTTGGGCGATATTTCGTTGAGTCATTTTGTTATGTTATTTATAAATTTATTACAACTTCTTTTGAAAAATTTTAAAAGCTAATGGGAACGAGAATATATGTATTTGTAAATAAAATAAAAAAAAAATAATAGTAATAATAATAACTTTTTTCTGGCATTATTTTTTGGGGCATTTAGCCTTTTTTAACCTTTTTTAAAGTTTAATTTAGCCTCTTTTTTCCCATCTCCCGGTAACAATTTTTGTTTTCTCCCACGCTATAAATATTCAAAATTGTCAAACTTGCTACTTTCAGTTTTTAGTACCTAAAGTTAGATTCTTAAATCCAAAAAATATAGGTAGTAACCCTCGCATTTTAATTTGAATTACATGAGGTATTTACAAATTTATGATCAAATGTTTATTATTTTTTTTATATGTTTTTCATTAACTTTTATTTTTTTATTAATGTTTTTTATATTAGTTATCCAGTTTTTATGACAAAATAACTAAAAAATATGCTTTGTTGTCAATATTTTTTTTATACAATTTGCTTACGGTATTAAAAATAATGGAGTAGTAATAAAACTGTATGAAAAAACAAATAGAAATGTACGTAATTACCATGTATTTGGAAGTTTATAGATATTAGTGTGGAAAAAATAAACTACGTGAGTTTATAATTGCTTGTTTTTATGTACCGTCCAAAATCAATCGTGGCAAATGTGAGCAAATTTAAAAACTTTTGACATTTTTTTGGAGCAATGTCCATCTGAAAGTTTGTCTATCTGTCTCTCTGTCTGTGCATCCTTTCAGGACGATTGGAGAAGTTTTGTACAGGACAGTAGGGATGACCCCTGGGGTACGATTTATCGTATTTGCAGGGGTAGCAATATTAGGCAGGCAGGGAGATGATCGATCCTCCAAATTTAGATCGGAAATTGCGGACAGTATTTATCGGATCAAGAGTAGAAAGCCTCCGGGTATAGATGGTATGACTGGAGAGATGTGCAAAAGCATCTACAAAACCATACCCAAGTATCTAGAGTAGGTCTTTGGAAAGTGCATTCCTGGGGCTTGGAAGTGTGCTCGTGTCGTCGTTCTCTTAAAGTCTCCTGATAGGGTGAGGAGTAATCCTCGTTCTTATCGGGGCATCAGACTCCTTCTAGTACTTGCAAAAATGTTGGAAAGGATCATGGTGATACGGCTGAGGGAGGACGTCAACGAGGGTACTTCGGGGTTGTCCTCCACTCATTCGATCGGGCAACATTAGTCTCAGATATGTGACCGAGGTCAAGTATCTGGGAATAATGATGGGGGAGAGGATGAACTTTTTGGTTCATCTTGCTCACGTTAGGGACAAGTTGACTGCTGTCGTGGTAAGGTCAGACGCATACTTAGAAGTGACTGCGGCCTTAGCAGGCGTGCTGTTCGTACGATATATGAGGGGCTTTTTGTTGCTTGCGCAGCAATCGGTGCTCCTGTATTATATGAGACAGTCATGTCTGTAGTTCGCAGAAACAAGGTCTTGCCGTATCAGCGGGTCGCTATACTAGGGTGTATGACAGTATGCCGGACAGTTTCGACTGTCGCTCTGCAGGTCTTGCTAGTTGTGGCATCTCTTGACTTGGAGAGGATACATCGTGGTATTCAAATTGGTACTCAGGTGTAGCAGTTTTTTGCATCTGGGAACGTTGTTGGGCGCATTGTACTTACCCGGTGTTAAGATTACCGTGGTATTGAGCCGTCAGGCAGGTACCGACGTAAATCTTAAACTCATCTGTACGTCCTTTCATATGTTTTCTTTAGCCCACAGATAATAGAAACAATGCTTTTCTAAATAAATAAATTATCTAAAGGAAAAGTACCGAATACGATCAAAAGTTTTTTACAAAAACTAAAAAAAAATCATCAGAAAAATCGAATTTCCGCTAAAACCCCGAATTTTCAAGATATTTGAATTTGGTGTACTAAATGATTTAGATACTTCCCAAAACATAAACAAATATTTATTGTTTTCGAAATTCAAGAAGTTTTTCAGCTATAAAAACAACTTGTTTATTATTAATGCAGAGAGTGAAAATGTGCGAACAAAGGATGTCCGGTTAATATATATTTTTTCAGTAGTAGTCGCACACACAAATAAACACAAAAACATTAACGCCAAATGTATAGCTATAATGATTAACACCTATATTCAACTACTTTAAAGCACTGATGATTTTATATGTACATTTTTTTAATTAATTATTCAAGCCATTAATTATTTCACTAAAGTTTTAACACTTTTTTCATTAAATTAATTTAAATTAATAGCAAATAAAATTTAATTTGTTAAATTGTGGTTTATGTATTGTTGGTCTTTAATGTTGATATGAAATTTGGTTTCATGAACTCTTGATTTATTAGAACGAAATATATAAATTTTGGTTGTATTTATGTTTAATCTTAAGGTTATTACCCTGTCAACATTTTCTATCGAAATTTAGCCTAATAAGTAATTTCAAATAGTGTTTAACAATAGAATATGATATAATTTTCTTATCGAAGAAGAGTCTCTGTTAGGGAGGAAGTGTGCTGCACTTCTAATACTTTTTAGGTGACACTATTAAGTGCTTACTTTGCCTGTCGAAATAATAACATTTAGGGGTATAAACAACTACATCTAGAAAGTATCGAAATATAGTCGCTTTTGTATAATAAAAATGTATTAAATCCAGTTGAAATATTTCTAGTATATATTTTTAATTTTAATTTTGTTAAATTCTTATCTTATATTTATATGGAGAATTCTCTTTTCGTTTACCTTCAAGAAGTCGACTTTAAACCTCAAATATTTTTTTCTTTTATATTTTTTAAATTAACTTTTTATGCAATTATGTTAAATTATGTTGGTGCAGTAAAAAAAAAAAAAACAAAAATTCAAGACCTGAATTTTTTCATGTGGCACCGACAAGCACTCAAACTTAAAAAATCCAAAAAAGTGTCTTTCTTTTGATTTCTGTATTCGCGGATTTTTAGCACATGTGTGCAAGTCTTCTAATGTAAACTACAAACGCTTGTAGAAATAAGTCAACTTGTGTTCAACTTGTGTCGTTGACCAGTGTTAAATTATATTTTTGACAAGTGGTGAAACCAAAATTCAAAATTTTAATTTTTTCCATTTTTTCGATTAGACAATTTGCGCCGCTTCGAGTATTGCAAATTAAAGAATGGGTGTTTATGGATCTCCTAACTATGAATCGTTGGAGATACATCACTTTAATGTGCCCTCAATAGCAGTGCTATAGGGGGTGCCCAGACTTGGTGAAAAAAACGTGAATCGCTCAATTAAGCATCTCGTGATCAAAAAAGGTTCCCAAATTACATTTTGAAATAGTTGTGGGGCGATAAAATATTAAATTACAAAAACGTTATAACTTTTTAAAATCGATCTAAAATCTTGCTTACTTCATTTTAGCGTTTTTTATATTTTATGTGAAATTATATTTATAAGTACATCTATTCTGTTTAGGTTAAGCGAAAAATAGGTTTCAATAAAAAAATTTCATAAAAATTATTCAAGACCTGAGATTGCGGTATTTTTAATATTTCAAAAATCGTTGAGGCACAACTAAGGCGCTAATTAAAATCGGTGAAAATGTATATCAATTTACAGTTGTTATTATAGCTTATAACGGAAACAAGTGGTACTTAAAAATAATTATACGTTTGAAATTAATACAACTTTTGACATTTTTCGGTATGTATTTTTGTAATTAAAAATTTTATTTAATAGTTTTATAGTTAATATTTGCAACTTTTTACTTATTAATATCATTTAAAGATGATGTTAATGAATCCAATGAATTAAACGCAATTAAAGAAAATGTTTTTTACTTGATATTCCAAAAGTAGATTAAATCGTAATTATGGCCCCGACTATGTTCACTATTATAAAACGTATTCATCCTCCTTTAATTTGTATTTTGTACACATTTTTGTAGGTTAAATATTTTAGACATATCGGTTATAATTTGGTGTTAAAATTCTTTTTAACACCAAAAGTAAACGAGTTTGAAGAAATGCACATATACTCATTAATTATTATTACCAAACTCACTATTATTATTATTATTATTATTATTATTATTTGAAATAATATAAAAAAGTATATGAAAAACTCACTAATTAAAAAATAATTTATATTTTTTTTTATTATATTTATGTTTTATCTAACTGACCACTTATAAAAGTTATATATATACTGAGCGAATTTAATTCTGAACTTCTGTATGTAATGGAATGCAAACAGTCGTCCAATTAACTTTTTTTAGATCAAAGTTCGGAACTAATTTGTTCTGTTATTGTAAATTTGTGTATTTTCTACACTTGAATATCTAAAGGTGTACTTCTTAATAGATGAAACAAAAAACTGACAGGGTAATACATATGTGTATGCATAGACCCCATAAATAAATTATAAAAATAATAAAAATCTGTGGCTGAGTGGTTAGCATGTCAGACTATAAAACATGTGGTAAGAAGAATGGCATGGGTTGGATTCGAGGTGCCACCTATTCAGTGATCTATTCCATAGGTAAAAATCAGTAAATTTAATATTTTTTTTGGGAAATAAACTTATCATAAATGAAAAAATTAAGTTTTCTCTATTTGTTGACAATAAAGGGCGCCAAATTCATATTAATTTGGGCGCAATGTTTTAGAAAAAATTCGCTAAAATTCTCTATTTGAAGATATGGATTCAAAGTTTTATTTCTTGGGTTTGAAACAAAATATTTGAAAAGAAAAAACTACTTTAAGAGTAATTCTTTATTATTTCTATTTTTTATTACATCCAAATTTATGCATTTTTTTTACCAAAAATATAGTATTAGATTGAGATTAGTGAAGATTATTATTATTATTACTTTTTTTTTGGAAAAACATGTTATCTTTTGTTTCTGATTTTAATAGAAAATTGTGTATTATAAAAACCTACGTAAAAATAAGTCCAAAATTTTGACCTCATATTTAAAAATCTTATGTTAGCATAAATGCCTAATTTAGTCATTTGTCAAAAATAAGCATAGGCCAATATTTGCAGTATAATTAAAAATGTAATAAGTTGTTCGATTAAAAAGTTCAGGCCAGAATATAGTTCAGAAAAATATTTAAAAATTTCAGTAATCTAGCATTTTTTAATGGGGGCTAAATTTGAAAAATTTTAGATAATTTTAATTGTTTTTTTTTTTTTTGATAATATTTACTAACAAAAACGCATTTTTTTTTGCTAATTAAAAAAAATATGAAAAAACGTGTTTTTTATTGATGATTTTGTAGGTTTTATTGATATTTTAGTACACTATAGAAGAAACATTTAAGATTTATGACTGCAAATTTGAAATTATTGAATTTTTCTTACAACCTAATTTGTTCCCTTTTTTTTTTATTAAATTACATGTATGTAATTGTAAATGTATACCGCAAATATAAAAAATATATATAATTTCAGCTTTAAATATGTGAAATTGTAGAACATAAGGCTAAATTTTTAAAATAAATACATACACATTTAACCAATATTTTACAGAATGACATTCGTTAAAGTTCAAAAAACTACATTTTGTAAAAAAAATTAAAAATATTTATAAAAAACAAAGGATGTATAAAATAATACGTTATTGTATTTTTTAAATAAATAAAAAAGAAAAAAAAATATAAGAAAGTAAGTAAGAAGCCTATAGTCGATCAAACTCGATAATATGACATATACATACGAAGATATTATATTAAAAAAATGGGATAAATTGTTGACCGATTCTTGCTAAGTTTGGGAGAGTGATTTATACAACAATTAAACTTGTTGTCATCAAATATTATTTTGATACTAATATTTATATGAGATATTTTTGCGTTAAAGTGATTTTCGGAAGTGGGTCTTATATAAGGGCTATGGTTAGATATGAACTAATCCTAATAAAATTTGGCACAGTTCTTTCGACTGCTGAATTTAACTAAAATTGTTATACATTTAAGATATTTATTAGCGTTGAAACTCTTTTCCATAAGGAAATTTGTATGGAAATTTGGTTCTTGTTTTAAAATAATCAAATTTGTTATAAAATTTTATCAATGTAACCTAAAAAAGTACAGTTCTTTATGCACATGGTTTAAACGTATAAAAATAATGATAATATTTAGTGGTTAAGGAAATAATGAAATTTTTTATATTAATAAAATCTTATTTCTGGTAAAAAATATTCAAAAATATAGAATTTTTATAGCCAACTGTATTAAAATTTTGATCGAATGCAAATAGTGAATGATAAAACTGAAAACAAAAACATTGTTATCATGAATACAGCATTATTAAAATTAATGAAAAACATAATATTATTGTGGCGATAATGCGATAACCATATTTTTTCTGCGTGTTGGTTTTGCATTTAATAAAATGCAAAAATGAAACATATAGAAGAAAGTATTACAAAAATAAATTCATTGGTTTTCAATTTCATAGAAACAAATTCCTCATCAAAATTTCGCTTCATTGAAACAACGTTGCTTCACTTGTGGAAGTAGTTACAGACACAAAAGTTTATTTTTCCAATTTACAAAAACAAAAATAACCATACAAATATAGATGAGTAAACTAATAATACTAAGGCACTACATATCCAAGTCATCAGATTTTAATTTCATTAAAAGAGCACAAAAAAAAAAAAACAAAATTAAAATAAAATAAAATTTTTTTCTAGCTGTTAAATTGTTTGTATGTACTTTAGCATAACCATATATATACATATTATACAAAAATAAATACATTGGTTCTTAATTTCGTAAATACAAATTCCTCTTCATATTCAAAGTTCTTCTTTATTGAAAACAAAAATAACGTTTAAATTTCATAAAAACAAATTCCTCTTAAAAATTTCTCCTTATGGGTATCCCACAAGGAGGAAAAAAAGCGCCAAAATATACACAAATATACTACTTAATTTCCTTAATAATTCATTTTTATATTATTCCTCAATAATTTTTTTTTAATGTTTTGCTCCAATTTCTTTTATTAACAATTTCAATTTTAAAATGCAATTTGTAAGCTAAATTGATATATATCCTTAATTTGTAATATATATATATATATATATATATATATATATATATATATATATATTCTGTGAAAAATTGTGTTTAATAATAATTCTATCGTCTATTTTTTGTATGTTGCTCTACAATTTTCCATTTTTCCATTATAACTTTATTTATATTGGTAGATATAGTTTCAATATATGAAATTTATTTTATGAAAAAAAAATATATATATAACTATATTTATTCATCTTTCTCTCTATCTCCCGGTTTTTTTAGTTTATTTTTATAAATAAAACCAAAGGCATGACCCCACACACGTGAACATTCACACGAGCACAGACACATTTAAAAACATTTCATTGCATTTCTAAGTGCTTTTGGTGCATCATTTTCTATGTATGTATGAATGTATACATTGTATACATACACATTCTAAAAGATTCCCTAAGGCACTTTAACTATTGACAATGTTATTGTTGTTATCGTCTTTTGCTTGATGTTGTGGTGTAGAATGCAAGAGTAATGTAGAGTTTAAAGTTGGTTTGTTAAAAGAATAGAATCATTATGAAAAAAAAACTTCGCAGTTTATTAAAATGATTTACTTTTTTTATAAACAAATTCGGCTATTTTAGATAAAATAGATAGTTGATGTTGTTTAAAGAACTGTTTAAGGGGGCATAAAATAGTTTTTAAGTAAACTTTCATTAATTCATTCCTTTAAAAGCCTCTACTACTATCAATTTCTTGCAATTTCTTTTCTTTTTGTAGTTTACTGACACCATTCGCATAGTTTTAGTTAGGTTGTTGTCTATGCTAGAGTTTTAGTATTGGGATGCACAGTGGTCCCAAAACGATTTTTTTTTTTTGTTGGAAATAATTCTGGAACTTGTGAATTGTTGGAGCTATCTAAATAAAATTTCGCACGATCAGAACTGAAGTGCCTTCGAGTTGATTTGGAGAAGCAAAGACGAATAGGTTATCACAGCGGTAAAGGGTTGACCTACAAAGTTGATCACCTCGGATATTTATTTTCTTTTAATTCGTTAAAAATCCTTTTATGACTTTAACATGAAAAACATGCTTACATACAGTGACAAAGTTTGGACAGGGCTTGGGGGAAGCTATTACCCATAGCGCCTCCGAGTTTACTCTACACGCATTTACTTAAGATTTCTTTTGAAATCATTAGAAATAATTCTATAGTCCAGAATAAAAAAAAAAAAAATCAAAAGAGCAATAAATTCTACGAACTTTCTGGAAAATAATCTTAAAAATATAAATTTTTTAAAATTTTTAACTTCAGATTAATATAATTTTTGATGCGATAGATATATTTATTTAGAATTTAGTAAGAAATTAAAGCAACCAAGTTAAAAGAAAAAAACTTTAAAAAATCTAGGCCAAAATTGAAGGTAAAATATATATCTCTTAAACTGAAAGAGATAACCTATAATGACTAACATGTTCACATAAATGAATTTTTGGCGTTTTTCTAAAAATTACATACCTAAGGTGACCAAATTTAGAGGTCTACCCTCTACCCCAGTAACCCGCTAGGAATCTGTGCTCCGCCAAGTCAACAGAAAAATACCTCAATTCTGACTGTATGAAATCATATTTAGATATCAGTTCACAAGTTTCAGAATTATATCCAAAAAATTGTTTTGGGACTACTGTATGATGTAGTCTGTAGCAGAATGTTGGTAAGTTTTTGGGTGGATAAGTGTAACGTCATATACTAATAAATATTAATAATGTCAATAATGAAGATTTATGACTTAATTCGAGTTATTTTTTTTACACT